>OZ022398.1:4676500-9476500 GCA_963989295.1 Ametastegia equiseti | reverse complement strand
AATCAGCAGGTCATTTCCATGGAGAATATCATTGAGATTATCCGATTCTCGACAAAAAATTTTTTCGCCCAAAAAAATGAGAAGGGGTACCCCTTTCCTTTTTTTCAAAAATCTGAAATTTTTCGAAATATTCGGAAGGCAGGAATGATACCTATTGTTCGAATCTGTGGAACCTACACTTTCAGAAACTGCAAACCGATTGGAAATAAAAAATTCCTACGATTTTTAATCGACGATTTACTTTTTATTTTTTTCCACTTTTTTTTCTCTCGTTTTTCATTAGTAAAATCGCAGGAGGCGTCGGAATCGAGGAACGGCAGACATATTTGGAATCAGCAGGTCATTTCCATGGAGAATATCATAGAGATTATCCGATTCTCGACAAAAAATTTTTTCGCCCAGAAATATGAGAAGGGGTACCCCTTTCCTTTTTTTCAAAAATCTGAAATTTTTCGAAATATTCGGAAGGCAGGAATGATACCTATTGTTCGAATCTGTGGAACCTACACTTTCAGAAACTGCAAACCGATTTGAAATAAAAAATTCCTACGATTTTTAAACGACGATTTACTTTTTATTTTTTTCCACTTTTTTTTTCTCTCGTTTTTTATTAGTAAAATCGCAGGAGGCGTCGGAATCGAGGAACGGCAGACATATTTGGAATCAGCAGGTCATTTCCATGGAGAATATCATTGAGATTATCCGATTCTCGACAAAAAATTTTTTCGCCCAAAAAAATGAGAAGGGGTACCCCTTTCCTTTTTTTCAAAAATCTGAAATTTTTCGAAATATTCGGAAGGCAGGAATGATACCTATTATTCGAATCTGTGGAACCTACACTTTCAGAAACTGCAAACCGATTTGAAATAAAAAATTCCTACGATTTTTAATCGACGATTTACTTTTTATTTTTTTCCACTTTTTTTTTCTCTCGTTTTTTATTAGTAAAATCGCCGGAGGCGTCGGAATCGAGGAACGGCAGACATATTTGGAATCAGCAGGTCATTTCCATGGAGAATATCATTGAGATTATCCGATTCTCGACAAAAAATTTTTTCGCCCAAAAAAATGAGAAGGGGTACCCCTTTCCTTTTTTTCAAAAATCTGAAATTTTTCGAAATATTCGGAAGGCAGGAATGATACCTATTGTTCGAATCTGTGGAACCTACACTTTCAGAAACTGCAAACCGATTTGAAATAAAAAATTCCTACGATTTTTCATCGACGATTTACTTTTTATTTTTTTCCACTTTTTTTTTCTCTCGTTTTTTATTAGTAAAATCGCAGGAGGCGTCGGAATCGAGGAACGGCAGACATATTTGGAATCAGCAGGTCATTTCCATGGAGAATATCATTGAGATTATCCGATTCTCGACAAAAAATTTTCTCGCCCAAAAAAATGAGAAGGGGTACCCCTTTCCTCTTTTTCAAAAATCTGAAATTTTTCGAAATATTCGGAAGGCAGGAATGATACCTATTGTTCGAATCTGTGGAACCTACACTTTCAGAAACTGCAAACCGATTTGAAATAAAAAATTCCTACGATTTTTAATCGACGATTTACTTTTTATTTTTTTCCCACTTTTTTTTTCTCTCGTTTTTTATTAGTAAAATCGCAGGAGGCGTCGGAATCGAGGAACGGCCGACATATTTGGAATCAGCAGGTCATTTCCATGGAGAATATCATTGAGATTATCCGATTCTCGACAAAAAATTTTTTCGCCCAAAAAAATGAGAAGGGGTACCCCTTTCCTTTTTTTCAAAAATCTGAAATTTTTCGAAATATTCGGAAGGCAGGAATGATACCTATTGTTCGAATCTGTGGAACCTACACTTTCAGAAACTGCAAACCGATTTGAAATAAAAAATTCCTACGATTTTTAATCGACGATTTACTTTTTATTTTTTTCCACTTTTTTTTCTCTCGTTTTTTATTAGTAAAATCGCCGGAGGCGTCGGAATCGAGGAACGGCAGACATATTTGGAATCATCAGGTCATTTCCATGGAGAATATCATTGAGATTATCCGATTCTCGACAAAAAATTTTTCTGCCCAAAAAAATGAGAAGGGGTACCCCTTTCCTTTTTTTCAAAAATCTGAAATTTTTCGGAATATTCGGAAGGCAGGAATGATACCTATTGTTCGAATCTGTGGAACCTACACTTTCAGAAACTGCAAACCGATTTGAAATAAAAAATTCCTACGATTTTTAAACGACGATTTACTTTTTATTTTTTTCCACTTTTTTTTCCTCTCGTTTTTTATTAGTAAAATCGCAGGAGGCGTCGGAATCGAGGAACGGCAGACATATTTGGAATCAGCAGGTCATTTCCATGGAGAATATCATTGAGATTATCCGATTCTCGACAAAAAATTTTTTCGCCCAAAAAAATGAGAAGGGGTACCCCTTTCCTTTTTTTCAAAAATCTGAAATTTTTCGAAATATTCGGAAGGCAGGAATGATACCTATTATTCGAATCTGTGGAACCTACACTTTCAGAAACTGCAAACCGATTTGAAATAAAAAATTCCTACGATTTTTAATCGACGATTTACTTTTTATTTTTTTCCACTTTTTTTTTCTCTCGTTTTTTATTAGTAAAATCGCAGAAGGCGTCGGAATCGAGGAACGGCAGACATATTTGGAATCAGCAGGTCATTTCCATGGAGAATATCATTGAGATTATCCGATTCTCGACAAAAAATTTTTTCGCCCAAAAAAATGAGAAGGGGTACCCCTTTCCTTTTTTTCAAAAATCTGAAATTTTTCGAAATATTCGGAAGGCAGGAATGATACCTATTGTTCGAATCTGTGGAACCTACACTTTCAGAAACTGCAAACCGATTTGAAATAAAAAATTCCTACGATTTTTCATCGACGATTTACTTTTTATTTTTTTCCACTTTTTTTTTCTCTCGTTTTTTATTAGTAAAATCGCAGGAGGCGTCGGAATCGAGGAACGGCAGACATATTTGGAATCAGCAGGTCATTTCCATGGAGAATATCATTGAGATTATCCGATTCTCGACAAAAAATTTTTTCGCCCAAAAAAATGAGAAGGGGTACCCCTTGCCTTTTTTTCGAAAATCTGAAATTTTTCGAAATATTCGGAAGGCAGGAATGATACCTATTATTCGAATCTGTGGAACCTACACTTTCAGAAACTGCAAACCGATTTGAAATAAAAAATTCCTACGATTTTTAATCGACGATTTACTTTTTATTTTTTTCCACTTTTTTTTTCTCTCGTTTTTTATTAGTAAAATCGCAGGAGGCGTCGGAATCGAGGAACGGCAGACATATTTGGAATCAGCAGGTCATTTCCATGGAGAATATCATTGAGATTATCCGATTCTCGACAAAAAAATTTTTCGCCCAAAAAAATGAGAAGGGGTACCCCTTTCCTCTTTTTCAAAAATCTGAAATTTTTCGAAATATTCGGAAGGCAGGAATGATACCTATTATTCGAATCTGTGGAACCTACACTTTCAGAAACTGCAAACCGATTTGAAATAAAAAATTCCTACGATTTTTAATCGACGATTTACTTTTTATTTTTTTCCCACTTTTTTTTTCTCTCGTTTTTTATTAGTAAAATCGCAGGAGGCGTCGGAATCGAGGAACGGCCGACATATTTGGAATCAGCAGGTCATTTCCATGGAGAATATCATTGAGATTATCCGATTCTCGACAAAAAATTTTTTCGCCCAAAAAAATGAGAAGGGGTACTCCTTTCCTTTTTTTCAAAAATCTGAAATTTTTCGAAATATTCGAAAGGCAGGAATGATACCTATTGTTCGAATCTGTGGAACCTACACTTTCAGAAACTGCAAACCGATTTGAAATAAAAAATTCCTACGATTTTTAATCGACGATTTACTTTTTATTTTTTTCCACTTTTTTTTTCTCTTGTTTTTTATTAGTAAAATCGCCGGAGGCGTCGGAATCGAGGAACGGCAGACATATTTGGAATCAGCAGGTCATTTCCATGGAGAATATCATTGAGATTATCCGATTCTCGACAAAAAAATTTTTAGCCCAAAAAAATGAGAAGGGGTACCCCTTTCCTTTTTTTCAAAAATCTGAAATTTTTCGAAATATTCGGAAGGCAGGAATGATACCTATTGTTCGAATCTGTGGAACCTACACTTTCAGAAACTGCAAACCGATTTGAAATAAAAAATTCCTACGATTTTTAATCGACGATTTACTTTTTATTTTTTTCCACTTTTTTTTTCTCTCGTTTTTTATTAGTAAAATCGCCGGAGGCGTCGGAATCGAGGAACGGCAGACATATTTGGAATCAGCAGGTCATTTCCATGGAGAATATCATTGAGATTATCCGATTCTCGACAAAAAATTTTTTCGCCCAAAAAAATGAGAAGGGGTACCCCTTTCCTTTTTTTCAAAAATCTGAAATTTTTCGAAATATTCGGAAGGCAGGAATGATACCTATTGTTCGAATCTGTGGAACCTACACTTTCAGAAACTGCAAACCGATTTGAAATAAAAAATTCCTACGATTTTTAATCGACGATTTACTTTTTATTTTTTTCCACTTTTTTTTTCTCTCGTTTTTTATTAGTAAAATCGCAGGAGGCGTCGGAATCGAGGAACGGCAGACATATTTGGAATCAGCAGGTCATTTCCATGGAGAATATCATTGAGATTATCCGATTCTCGACAAAAAATTTTTTCGCCCAAAAAAATGAGAAGGGGTACCCCTTGCCTTTTTTTCGAAAATCTGAAATTTTTCGAAATATTCGGAAGGCAGGAATGATACCTATTATTCGAATCTGTGGAACCTACACTTTCAGAAACTGCAAACCGATTTGAAATAAAAAATTCCTACGATTTTTAATCGACGATTTACTTTTTATTTTTTTCCACTTTTTTTTTCTCTCGTTTTTTATTAGTAAAATCGCAGGAGGCGTCGGAATCGAGGAACGGCAGACATATTTGGAATCAGCAGGTCATTTCCATGGAGAATATCATTGAGATTATCCGATTCTCGACAAAAAATTTTTTCGCCCAAAAAAATGAGAAGGGGTACCCCTTTCCTTTTTTTCAAAAATCTGAAATTTTTCGAAATATTCGGAAGGCAGGAATGATACCTATTATTCGAATCTGTGGAACCTACACTTTCAGAAACTGCAAACCGATTTGGAATAAAAAATTCCTACGATTTTTAATCGACGATTTACTTTTTATTTTTTTCCACTTTTTATTTCTCTCGTTTTTTATTAGTAAAATCGCAGGAGGCGTCGGAATCGAGGAACGGCAGACATATTTGGAATCAGCAGGTCATTTCCATGGAGAATATCATTGAGATTATCCGATTCTCGACAAAAAATTTTTTCGCCCAAAAAAATGAGAAGGGGTACCCCTTTCCTCTTTTTCAAAAATCTGAAATTTTTCGAAATATTCGGAAGGCAGGAATGATACCTATTATTCGAATCTGTGGAACCTACACTTTCAGAAACTGCAAACCGATTTGAAATAAAAAATTCCTACGATTTTTAATCGACGATTTACTTTTTATTTTTTTCCCACTTTTTTTTTCTCTCGTTTTTTATTAGTAAAATCGCAGGAGGCGTCGGAATCGAGGAACGGCCGACATATTTGGAATCAGCAGGTCATTTCCATGGAGAATATCATTGAGATTATCCGATTCTCGACAAAAAATTTTTTCGCCCAAAAAAATGAGAAGGGGTACCCCTTTCCTTTTTTTCAAAAATCTGAAATTTTTCGAAATATTCGGAAGGCAGGAATGATACCTATTGTTCGAATCTGTGGAACCTACACTTTCAGAAACTGCAAACCGATTTAAAATAAAAAATTCCTACGATTTTTAATCGACGATTTACTTTTTATTTTTTTCCACTTTTTTTTTCTCTTGTTTTTTATTAGTAAAATCGCCGGAGGCGTCGGAATCGAGGAACGGCAGACATATTTGGAATCAGCAGGTCATTTCCATGGAGAATATCATTGAGATTATCCGATTCTCGACAAAAAAATTTTTCGCCCAAAAAAATGAGAAGGGGTACCCCTTTCCTTTTTTTCAAAAATCTGAAATTTTTCGAAATATTCGGAAGGCAGGAATGATACCTATTGTTCGAATCTGTGGAACCTACACTTTCAGAAACTGCAAACCGATTTGAAATAAAAAATTCCTACGATTTTTAATCGACGATTTACTTTTTATTTTTTTCCCACTTTTTTTTTCTCTCGTTTTTTATTAGTAAAATCGCAGGAGGCGTCGGAATCGAGGAACGGCCGACATATTTGGAATCAGCAGGTCATTTCCATGGAGAATATCATTGAGATTATCCGATTCTCGACAAAAAATTTTTTCGCCCAAAAAAATGAGAAGGGGTACCCCTTTCCTTTTTTTCAAAAATCTGAAATTTTTCGAAATATTCGGAAGGCAGGAATGATACCTATTGTTCGAATCTGTGGAACCTACACTTTCAGAAACTGCAAACCGATTTGAAATAAAAAATTCCTACGAGTTTTAATCGACGATTTACTTTTTATTTTTTTCCACTTTTTTTTTCTCTTGTTTTTTATTAGTAAAATCGCCGGAGGCGTCGGAATCGAGGAACGGCAGACATATTTGGAATCAGCAGGTCATTTCCATGGAGAATATCATTGAGATTATCCGATTCTCGACAAAAAAATTTTTCGCCCAAAAAAATGAGAAGGGGTACCCCTTTCCTTTTTTTCAAAAATCTGAAATTTTTCGAAATATTCGGAAGGCAGGAATGATACCTATTGTTCGAATCTGTGGAACCTACACTTTCAGAAACTGCAAACCGATTTGAAATAAAAAATTCCTACGATTTTTAATCGACGATTTACTTTTTATTTTTTTCCACTTTTTTTTTCTCTCGTTTTTTATTAGTAAAATCGCAGGAGGCGTCGGAATCGAGGAACGGCAGACATATTTGGAATCAGCAGGTCATTTCCATGGAGAATATCATTGAGATTATCCGATTCTCGACAAAAAATTTTTTCGCCCAAAAAAATGAGAAGGGGTACCCCTTTCCTTTTTTTCAAAAATCTGAAATTTTTCGAAATATTCGGAAGGCAGGAATGATACCTATTGTTCGAATCTGTGGAACCTACACTTTCAGAAACTGCAAACCGATTTGAAATAAAAAATTCCTACGATTTTTAATCGACGATTTACTTTTTATTTTTTTCCACTTTTTTTTTCTCTCGTTTTTTATTAGTAAAATCGCCGGAGGCGTCGGAATCGAGGAACGGAAGACATATTTGGAATCAGCAGGTCATTTCCATGGAGAATATCATTGAGATTATCCGATTCTCGACAAAAAATTTTTTCGCCCAAAAAAATGAGAAGGGGTACCCCTTTCCTTTTTTTCAAAAATCTGAAATTTTTCGAAATATTCGGAAGGCAGGAATGATACCTATTGTTCGAATCTGTGGAACCTACACTTTCAGAAACTGCAAACCGATTTGAAATAAAAAATTCCTACGATTTTTAAACGACGATTTACTTTTTATTTTTTCCACTTTTTTTTTCTCTCGTTTTTTATTAGTAATATCGCAGGAGGCGTCGGAATCGAGGAACGGCAGACATATTTGGAATCAGCAGGTCATTTCCATGGAGAATATCATTGAGATTATCCGATTCTTGACAAAAAAATTTTTCGCCCAAAAAAATGAGAAGGGGTACTTTCCTTTTTTTCAAAAATCTGAAATTTTTCGAAATATTCGGAAGGCAGGAATGATACCTATTGTTCGAATCTGTGGAACCTGTACTTTCAGAAACTGCAAACCGATTTGAAATAAAAAATTCCTACGATTTTTAATCGACGATTTACTTTTTATTTTTTTCCACTTTTTTTTCTCTCGTTTTTTATTAGTAAAATCGCAGGAGGCGTCGGAATCGAGGGACGGCAGACATATTTGGAATCAGCAGGTCATTTCCATGGAGAATATCATTGAGATTATCCGATTCTCGACAAAAAATTTTTTCGCCCAAAAAAATGAGAAGGGGTACCCCTTTCCTTTTTTTCAAAAATCTGAAATTTTTCGAAATATTCGGCAGGCAGGAATGATACCTATTGTTCGAATCTGTGGAACCTACACTTTCAGAAACTGCAAACCGATTTGAAATAAAAAATTCCTACGATTTTTAATCGACGATTTACTTTTTATTTTTTTCCACTTTTTTTTTCTCTCGTTTTTTATTAGTAAAATCGCCGGAGGCGTCGGAATCGAGGAACGGCAGACATATTTGGAATCAGCAGGTCATTTCCATGGAGAATATCATTGAGATTATCCGATTCTCGACAAAAAATTTTTTCGCCCAAAAAAATGAGAAGGGGTACCCCTTTCCTTTTTTTCAAAAATCTGAAATTTTTCGAAATATTCGGAAGGCAGGAATGATACCTATTGTTCGAATCTGTGGAACCTACACTTTCAGAAACTGCAAACCGATTTGAAATAAAAAATTCCTACGATTTTTAATCGACGATTTACTTTTTATTTTTTTCCACTTTTTTTTTCTCTCGTTTTTTATTAGTCAAATCGCCGGAGGCGTCGGAATCGAGGAACGGCAGACATATTTGGAATCAGCAGGTCATTTCCATGGAGAATATCATTGAGATTATCCGATTCTCGACAAAAAATTTTTTCGCCCAAAAAAATGAGAAGGGGTACCCCTTTCCTTTTTTTCAAAAATCTGAAATTTTTCGAAATATTCGGAAGGCAGGAATGATACCTATTGTTCGAATCTGTGGAACCTACACTTTCAGAAACTGCAAACCGATTTGAAATAAAAAATTCCTACGATTTTTAAACGACGATTTACTTTTTATTTTTTCCACTTTTTTTTTCTCTCGTTTTTTATTAGTGATATCGCAGGAGGCGTCGGAATCGAGGAACGGTAGACATATTTGGAATCAGCAGGTCATTTCCATGGAGAATATCATTGAGATTATCCGATTCTTGACAAAAAAATTTTTCGCCCAAAAAAATGAGAAGGGGTACTTTCCTTTTTTTCAAAAATCTGAAATTTTTCGAAATATTCGGAAGGCAGGAATGATACCTATTGTTCGAATCTGTGGAACCTACACTTTCAGAAACTGCAAACCGATTTGAAATAAAAAATTCCTACGATTTTTAATCGACGATTTACTTTTTATTTTTTTCCACTTTTTTTTTCTCTCGTTTTTTATTAGTAAAATCGCAGGAGGCGTCGGAATCGAGGAACGGCAGACATATTTGGAATCAGCAGGTCATTTCCATGGAGAATATCATTGAGATTATCCGATTCTCGACAAAAAAATTTTTCGCCCAAAAAAATGAGAAGGGGTACCCCTTTCCTCTTTTTCAAAAATCTGAAATTTTTCGAAATATTCGGAAGGCAGGAATGATACCTATTATTCGAATCTGTGGAACCTACACTTTCAGAAACTGCAAACCGATTTGAAATAAAAAATTCCTACGATTTTTAATCGACGATTTACTTTTCATTTTTTTCCCACTTTTTTTTTCTCTCGTTTTTTATTAGTAAAATCGCAGGAGGCGTCGGAATCGAGGAACGGCCGACATATTTGGAATCAGCAGGTCATTTCCATGGAGAATATCATTGAGATTATCCGATTCTCGACAAAAAATTTTTTCGCCCAAAAAAATGAGAAGGGGTACCCCTTTCCTTTTTTTCAAAAATCTGAAATTTTTCGAAATATTCGGAAGGCAGGAATGATACCTATTGTTCGAATCTGTGGAACCTACACTTTCAGAAACTGCAAACCGATTTGGAATAAAAAATTCCTACGATTTTTAATCGACGATTTACTTTTTATTTTTTTCCACTTTTTTTTTCTCTTGTTTTTTATTAGTAAAATCGCCGGAGGCGTCGGAATCGAGGAACGGCAGACATATTTGGAATCAGCAGGTCATTTCCATGGAGAATATCATTGAGATTATCCGATTCTCGACAAAAAAATTTTTCGCCCAAAAAAATGAGAAGGGGTACCCCTTTCCTTTTTTTCAAAAATCTGAAATTTTTCGAAATATTCGGAAGGCAGGAATGATACCTATTGTTCGAATCTGTGGAACCTACACTTTCAGAAACTGCAAACCGATTTGAAATAAAAAATTCCTACGATTTTTAATCGACGATTTACTTTTTATTTTTTTCCACTTTTTTTTTCTCTCGTTTTTTATTAGTAAAATCGCCGGAGGCGTCGGAATCGAGGAACGGCAGACATATTTGGAATCAGCAGGTCATTTCCATGGAGAATATCATTGAGATTATCCGATTCTCGACAAAAAATTTTTTCGCCCAAAAAAATGAGAAGGGGTACCCCTTGCCTTTTTTTCGAAAATCTGAAATTTTTCGAAATATTCGGAAGGCAGGAATGATACCTATTATTCGAATCTGTGGAACCTACACTTTCAGAAACTGCAAACCGATTTGAAATAAAAAATTCCTACGATTTTTAATCGACGATTTACTTTTTATTTTTTTCCACTTTTTTTTTCTCTCGTTTTTTATTAGTAAAATCGCAGGAGGCGTCGGAATCGAGGAACGGCAGACATATTTGGAATCAGCAGGTCATTTCCATGGAGAATATCATTGAGATTATCCGATTCTCGACAAAAAATTTTTTCGCCCAAAAAAATGAGAAGGGGTACCCCTTTCCTTTTTTTCAAAAATCTGAAATTTTTCGAAATATTCGGAAGGCAGGAATGATACCTATTATTCGAATCTGTGGAACCTACACTTTCAGAAACTGCAAACCGATTTGGAATAAAAAATTCCTACGATTTTTAATCGACGATTTACTTTTTATTTTTTTCCACTTTTTTTTTCTCTCGTTTTTTATTAGTAAAATCGCAGGAGGCGTCGGAATCGAGGAACGGCAGACATATTTGGAATCAGCAGGTCATTTCCATGGAGAATATCATTGAGATTATCCGATTCTCGACAAAAAATTTTTTCGCCCAAAAAAATGAGAAGGGGTACCCCTTTCCTCTTTTTCAAAAATCTGAAATTTTTCGAAATATTCGGAAGGCAGGAATGATACCTATTATTCGAATCTGTGGAACCTACACTTTCAGAAACTGCAAACCGATTTGAAATAAAAAATTCCTACGATTTTTAATCGACGATTTACTTTTTATTTTTTTCCCACTTTTTTTTTCTCTCGTTTTTTATTAGTAAAATCGCAGGAGGCGTCGGAATCGAGGAACGGCCGACATATTTGGAATCAGCAGGTCATTTCCATGGAGAATATCATTGAGATTATCCGATTCTCGACAAAAAATTTTTTCGCCCAAAAAAATGAGAAGGGGTACCCCTTTCCTTTTTTTCAAAAATCTGAAATTTTTCGAAATATTCGGAAGGCAGGAATGATACCTATTGTTCGAATCTGTGGAACCTACACTTTCAGAAACTGCAAACCGATTTGAAATAAAAAATTCCTACGATTTTTAATCGACGATTTACTTTTTATTTTTTTCCACTTTTTTTTTCTCTTGTTTTTTATTAGTAAAATCGCCGGAGGCGTCGGAATCGAGGAACGGCAGACATATTTGGAATCAGCAGGTCATTTCCATGGAGAATATCATTGAGATTATCCGATTCTCGACAAAAAAATTTTTCGCCCAAAAAAATGAGAAGGGGTACCCCTTTCCTTTTTTTCAAAAATCTGAAATTTTTCGAAATATTCGGAAGGCAGGAATGATACCTATTGTTCGAATCTGTGGAACCTACACTTTCAGAAACTGCAAACCGATTTGAAATAAAAAATTCCTACGATTTTTAATCGACGATTTACTTTTTATTTTTTTCCCACTTTTTTTTTCTCTCGTTTTTTATTAGTAAAATCGCAGGAGGCGTCGGAATCGAGGAACGGCCGACATATTTGGAATCAGCAGGTCATTTCCATGGAGAATATCATTGAGATTATCCGATTCTCGACAAAAAATTTTTTCGCCCAAAAAAATGAGAAGGGGTACCCCTTTCCTTTTTTTCAAAAATCTGAAATTTTTCGAAATATTCGGAAGGCAGGAATGATACCTATTGTTCGAATCTGTGGAACCTACACTTTCAGAAACTGCAAACCGATTTGAAATAAAAAATTCCTACGATTTTTAATCGACGATTTACTTTTTATTTTTTTCCACTTTTTTTTTCTCTTGTTTTTTATTAGTAAAATCGCCGGAGGCGTCGGAATCGAGGAACGGCAGACATATTTGGAATCAGCAGGTCATTTCCATGGAGAATATCATTGAGATTATCCGATTCTCGACAAAAAAATTTTTCGCCCAAAAAAATGAGAAGGGGTACCCCTTTCCTTTTTTTCAAAAATCTGAAATTTTTCGAAATATTCGGAAGGCAGGAATGATACCTATTGTTCGAATCTGTGGAACCTACACTTTCAGAAACTGCAAACCGATTTGAAATAAAAAATTCCTACGATTTTTAATCGACGATTTACTTTTTATTTTTTTCCACTTTTTTTTTCTCTCGTTTTTTATTAGTAAAATCGCAGGAGGCGTCGGAATCGAGGAACGGCAGACATATTTGGAATCAGCAGGTCATTTCCATGGAGAATATCATTGAGATTATCCGATTCTCGACAAAAAATTTTTTCGCCCAAAAAAATGAGAAGGGGTACCCCTTTCCTTTTTTTCAAAAATCTGAAATTTTTCGAAATATTCGGAAGGCAGGAATGATACCTATTGTTCGAATCTGTGGAACCTACACTTTCAGAAACTGCAAACCGATTTGAAATAAAAAATTCCTACGATTTTTAATCGACGATTTACTTTTTATTTTTTTCCACTTTTTTTTTCTCTCGTTTTTTATTAGTAAAATCGCCGGAGGCGTCGGAATCGAGGAACGGAAGACATATTTGGAATCAGCAGGTCATTTCCATGGAGAATATCATTGAGATTATCCGATTCTCGACAAAAAATTTTTTCGCCCAAAAAAATGAGAAGGGGTACCCCTTTCCTTTTTTTCAAAAATCTGAAATTTTTCGAAATATTCGGAAGGCAGGAATGATACCTATTGTTCGAATCTGTGGAACCTACACTTTCAGAAACTGCAAACCGATTTGAAATAAAAAATTCCTACGATTTTTAAACGACGATTTACTTTTTATTTTTTCCACTTTTTTTTTCTCTCGTTTTTTATTAGTAATATCGCAGGAGGCGTCGGAATCGAGGAACGGCAGACATATTTGGAATCAGCAGGTCATTTCCATGGAGAATATCATTGAGATTATCCGATTCTTGACAAAAAAATTTTTCGCCCAAAAAAATGAGAAGGGGTACTTTCCTTTTTTTCAAAAATCTGAAATTTTTCGAAATATTCGGAAGGCAGGAATGATACCTATTGTTCGAATCTGTGGAACCTGTACTTTCAGAAACTGCAAACCGATTTGAAATAAAAAATTCCTACGATTTTTAATCGACGATTTACTTTTTATTTTTTTCCACTTTTTTTTCTCTCGTTTTTTATTAGTAAAATCGCAGGAGGCGTCGGAATCGAGGGACGGCAGACATATTTGGAATCAGCAGGTCATTTCCATGGAGAATATCATTGAGATTATCCGATTCTCGACAAAAAATTTTTTCGCCCAAAAAAATGAGAAGGGGTACCCCTTTCCTTTTTTTCAAAAATCTGAAATTTTTCGAAATATTCGGCAGGCAGGAATGATACCTATTGTTCGAATCTGTGGAACCTACACTTTCAGAAACTGCAAACCGATTTGAAATAAAAAATTCCTACGATTTTTAATCGACGATTTACTTTTTATTTTTTTCCACTTTTTTTTTCTCTCGTTTTTTATTAGTAAAATCGCCGGAGGCGTCGGAATCGAGGAACGGCAGACATATTTGGAATCAGCAGGTCATTTCCATGGAGAATATCATTGAGATTATCCGATTCTCGACAAAAAATTTTTTCGCCCAAAAAAATGAGAAGGGGTACCCCTTTCCTTTTTTTCAAAAATCTGAAATTTTTCGAAATATTCGGAAGGCAGGAATGATACCTATTGTTCGAATCTGTGGAACCTACACTTTCAGAAACTGCAAACCGATTTGAAATAAAAAATTCCTACGATTTTTAATCGACGATTTACTTTTTATTTTTTTCCACTTTTTTTTTCTCTCGTTTTTTATTAGTAAAATCGCAGGAGGCGTCGGAATCGAGGAACGGCAGACATATTTGGAATCAGCAGGTCATTTCCATGGAGAATATCATTGAGATTATCCGATTCTCGACAAAAAATTTTTTCGCCCAAAAAAATGAGAAGGGGTACCCCTTTCCTTTTTTTCAAAAATCTGAAATTTTTCGAAATATTCGGAAGGCAGGAATGATACCTATTATTCGAATCTGTGGAACCTACACTTTCAGAAACTGCAAACCGATTTGAAATAAAAAATTCCTACGATTTTTAATCGACGATTTACTTTTTATTTTTTTCCACTTTTTTTTTCTCTCGTTTTTTATTAGTAAAATCGCAGGAGGCGTCGGAATCGAGGAACGGCAGACATATTTGGAATCATCAGGTCATTTCCATGGAGAATATCATTGAGATTATCCGATTCTCGACAAAAAATTTTTTTGCCCAAAAAAATGAGAAGGGGTACCCCTTTCCTTTTTTTCAAAAATCTGAAATTTTTCGAAATATTCGGAAGGCAGGAATGATACCTATTGTTCGAATCTGTGGAACCTACACTTTCAGAAACTGCAAACCGATTTGAAATAAAAAATTCCTACGATTTTTAAACGACGATTTACTTTTTATTTTTTCCACTTTTTTTTTCTCTCGTTTTTTATTAGTAATATCGCAGGAGGCGTCGGAATCGAGGAACGGCAGACATATTTGGAATCAGCAGGTCATTTCCATGGAGAATATCATTGAGATTATCCGATTCTTGACAAAAAAATTTTTCGCCCAAAAAAATGAGAAGGGGTACTTTCCTTTTTTTCAAAAATCTGAAATTTTTCGAAATATTCGGAAGGCAGGAATGATACCTATTGTTCGAATCTGTGGAACCTGTACTTTCAGAAACTGCAAACCGATTTGAAATAAAAAATTCCTACGATTTTTAATCGACGATTTACTTTTTATTTTTTTCCACTTTTTTTTCTCTCGTTTTTTATTAGTAAAATCGCAGGAGGCGTCGGAATCGAGGGACGGCAGACATATTTGGAATCAGCAGGTCATTTCCATGGAGAATATCATTGAGATTATCCGATTCTCGACAAAAAATTTTTTCGCCCAAAAAAATGAGAAGGGGTACCCCTTTCCTTTTTTTCAAAAATCTGAAATTTTTCGAAATATTCGGCAGGCAGGAATGATACCTATTGTTCGAATCTGTGGAACCTACACTTTCAGAAACTGCAAACCGATTTGAAATAAAAAATTCCTACGATTTTTAATCGACGATTTACTTTTTATTTTTTTCCACTTTTTTTTTCTCTTGTTTTTTATTAGTAAAATCGCCGGAGGCGTCGGAATCGAGGAACGGCAGACATATTTGGAATCAGCAGGTCATTTCCATGGAGAATATCATTGAGATTATCCGATTCTCGACAAAAAAATTTTTCGCCCAAAAAAATGAGAAGGGGTACCCCTTTCCTTTTTTTCAAAAATCTGAAATTTTTCGAAATATTCGGAAGGCAGGAATGATACCTATTGTTCGAATCTGTGGAACCTACACTTTCAGAAACTGCAAACCGATTTGAAATAAAAAATTCCTACGATTTTTAATCGACGATTTACTTTTTATTTTTTTCCACTTTTTTTTTCTCTCGTTTTTTATTAGTAAAATCGCAGGAGGCGTCGGAATCGAGGAACGGCAGACATATTTGGAATCATCAGGTCATTTCCATGGAGAATATCATTGAGATTATCCGATTCTCGACAAAAAATTTTTTTGCCCAAAAAAATGAGAAGGGGTACCCCTTTCCTTTTTTTCAAAAATCTGAAATTTTTCGAAATATTCGGAAGGCAGGAATGATACCTATTGTTCGAATCTGTGGAACCTACACTTTCAGAAACTGCAAACCGATTTGAAATAAAAAATTCCTACGATTTTTAAACGACGATTTACTTTTTATTTTTTTCCACTTTTTTTTTCTCTCGTTTTTTATTAGTAAAATCGCAGGAGGCGTCGGAATCGAGGAACGGCAGACATATTTGGAATCAGCAGGTCATTTCCATGGAGAATATCATTGAGATTATCCGATTCTCGACAAAAAATTTTTTCGCCCAAAAAAATGAGAAGGGGTACCCCTTTCCTTTTTTTCAAAAATCTGAAATTTTTCGAAATATTCGGAAGGCAGGAATGATACCTATTATTCGAATCTGTGGAACCTACACTTTCAGAAACTGCAAACCGATTTGAAATAAAAAATTCCTACGATTTTTAATCGACGATTTACTTTTTATTTTTTTCCACTTTTTTTTTCTCTCGTTTTTTATTAGTAAAATCGCAGGAGGCGTCGGAATCGAGGAACGGCAGACATATTTGGAATCAGCAGGTCATTTCCATGGAGAATATCATTGAGATTATCCGATTCTCGACAAAAAATTTTTTCGCCCAAAAAAATGAGAAGGGGTACCCCTTTCCTTTTTTTCAAAAATCTGAAATTTTTCGAAATATTCGGAAGGCAGGAATGATACCTATTGTTCGAATCTGTGGAACCTACACTTTCAGAAACTGCAAACCGATTTGAAATAAAAAATTCCTACGATTTTTAATCGACGATTTACTTTTTATTTTTTTCCACTTTTTTTTTCTCTTGTTTTTTATTAGTAAAATCGCCGGAGGCGTCGGAATCGAGGAACGGCAGACATATTTGGAATCAGCAGGTCATTTCCATGGAGAATATCATTGAGATTATCCGATTCTCGACAAAAAAATTTTTCGCCCAAAAAAATGAGAAGGGGTACCCCTTTCCTTTTTTTCAAAAATCTGAAATTTTTCGAAATATTCGGAAGGCAGGAATGATACCTATTGTTCGAATCTGTGGAACCTACACTTTCAGAAACTGCAAACCGATTTGAAATAAAAAATTCCTACGATTTTTAATCGACGATTTACTTTTTATTTTTTTCCACTTTTTTTTTCTCTCGTTTTTTATTAGTAAAATCGCAGGAGGCGTCGGAATCGAGGAACGGCAGACATATTTGGAATCATCAGGTCATTTCCATGGAGAATATCATTGAGATTATCCGATTCTCGACAAAAAATTTTTTTGCCCAAAAAAATGAGAAGGGGTACCCCTTTCCTTTTTTTCAAAAATCTGAAATTTTTCGAAATATTCGGAAGGCAGGAATGATACCTATTGTTCGAATCTGTGGAACCTACACTTTCAGAAACTGCAAACCGATTTGAAATAAAAAATTCCTACGATTTTTAAACGACGATTTACTTTTTATTTTTTTCCACTTTTTTTTTCTCTCGTTTTTTATTAGTAAAATCGCAGGAGGCGTCGGAATCGAGGAACGGCAGACATATTTGGAATCAGCAGGTCATTTCCATGGAGAATATCATTGAGATTATCCGATTCTCGACAAAAAATTTTTTCGCCCAAAAAAATGAGAAGGGGTACCCCTTTCCTTTTTTTCAAAAATCTGAAATTTTTCGAAATATTCGGAAGGCAGGAATGATACCTATTATTCGAATCTGTGGAACCTACACTTTCAGAAACTGCAAACCGATTTGAAATAAAAAATTCCTACGATTTTTAATCGACGATTTACTTTTTATTTTTTTCCACTTTTTTTTTCTCTCGTTTTTTATTAGTAAAATCGCAGGAGGCGTCGGAATCGAGGATCGGCAGACATATTTGGAATCAGCAGGTCATTTCCATGGAGAATATCATTGAGATTATCCGATTCTCGACAAAAAATTTTTTCGCCCAAAAAAATGAGAAGGGGTACCCCTTTCCTTTTTTTCAAAAATCTGAAATTTTTCGAAATATTCGGAAGGCAGGAATGATACCTATTGTTCGAATCTGTGGAACCTACACTTTCAGAAACTGCAAACCGATTTGAAATAAAAAATTCCTACGATTTTTAATCGACGATTTACTTTTTATTTTTTTCCACTTTTTTTTTCTCTCGTTTTTTATTAGTAAAATCGCCGGAGGCGTCGGAATCGAGGAACGGAAGACATATTTGGAATCAGCAGGTCATTTCCATGGAGAATATCATTGAGATTATCCGATTCTCGACAAAAAATTTTTTCGCCCAAAAAAATGAGAAGGGGTACCCCTTTCCTTTTTTTCAAAAATCTGAAATTTTTCGAAATATTCGGAAGGCAGGAATGATACCTATTGTTCGAATCTGTGGAACCTACACTTTCAGAAACTGCAAACCGATTTGAAATAAAAAATTCCTACGATTTTTAAACGACGATTTACTTTTTATTTTTTCCACTTTTTTTTTCTCTCGTTTTTTATTAGTAATATCGCAGGAGGCGTCGGAATCGAGGAACGGCAGACATATTTGGAATCAGCAGGTCATTTCCATGGAGAATATCATTGAGATTATCCGATTCTTGACAAAAAAATTTTTCGCCCAAAAAAATGAGAAGGGGTACTTTCCTTTTTTTCAAAAATCTGAAATTTTTCGAAATATTCGGAAGGCAGGAATGATACCTATTGTTCGAATCTGTGGAACCTGTACTTTCAGAAACTGCAAACCGATTTGAAATAAAAAATTCCTACGATTTTTAATCGACGATTTACTTTTTATTTTTTTCCACTTTTTTTTCTCTCGTTTTTTATTAGTAAAATCGCAGGAGGCGTCGGAATCGAGGGACGGCAGACATATTTGGAATCAGCAGGTCATTTCCATGGAGAATATCATTGAGATTATCCGATTCTCGACAAAAAATTTTTTCGCCCAAAAAAATGAGAAGGGGTACCCCTTTCCTTTTTTTCAAAAATCTGAAATTTTTCGAAATATTCGGCAGGCAGGAATGATACCTATTGTTCGAATCTGTGGAACCTACACTTTCAGAAACTGCAAACCGATTTGAAATAAAAAATTCCTACGATTTTTAATCGACGATTTACTTTTTATTTTTTTCCACTTTTTTTTTCTCTCGTTTTTTATTAGTAAAATCGCCGGAGGCGTCGGAATCGAGGAACGGCAGACATATTTGGAATCAGCAGGTCATTTCCATGGAGAATATCATTGAGATTATCCGATTCTCGACAAAAAATTTTTTCGCCCAAAAAAATGAGAAGGGGTACCCCTTTCCTTTTTTTCAAAAATCTGAAATTTTTCGAAATATTCGGAAGGCAGGAATGATACCTATTGTTCGAATCTGTGGAACCTACACTTTCAGAAACTGCAAACCGATTTGAAATAAAAAATTCCTACGATTTTTAATCGACGATTTACTTTTTATTTTTTTCCACTTTTTTTTTCTCTCGTTTTTTATTAGTAAAATCGCAGGAGGCGTCAGAATCGAGGAACGGCAGACATATTTGGAATCAGCAGGTCATTTCCATGGAGAATATCATTGAGATTATCCGATTCTCGACAAAAAATTTTTTCGCCCAAAAAAATGAGAAGGGGTACCCCTTTCCTTTTTTTCAAAAATCTGAAATTTTTCGAAATATTCGGAAGGCAGGAATGATACCTATTATTCGAATCTGTGGAACCTACACTTTCAGAAACTGCAAACCGATTTGAAATAAAAAATTCCTACGATTTTTAATCGACGATTTACTTTTTATTTTTTTCCACTTTTTTTTTCTCTCGTTTTTTATTAGTAAAATCGCAGGAGGCGTCGGAATCGAGGAACGGCAGACATATTTGGAATCAGCAGGTCATTTCCATGGAGAATATCATTGAGATTATCCGATTCTCGACAAAAAATTTTTTCGCCCAAAAAAATGAGAAGGGGTACCCCTTTCCTTTTTTTCAAAAATCTGAAATTTTTCGAAATATTCGGAAGGCAGGAATGATACCTATTGTTCGAATCTGTGGAACCTACACTTTCAGAAACTGCAAACCGATTTGAAATAAAAAATTCCTACGATTTTTAATCGACGATTTACTTTTTATTTTTTTCCACTTTTTTTTTCTCTTGTTTTTTATTAGTAAAATCGCCGGAGGCGTCGGAATCGAGGAACGGCAGACATATTTGGAATCAGCAGGTCATTTCCATGGAGAATATCATTGAGATTATCCGATTCTCGACAAAAAAATTTTTCGCCCAAAAAAATGAGAAGGGGTACCCCTTTCCTTTTTTTCAAAAATCTGAAATTTTTCGAAATATTCGGAAGGCAGGAATGATACCTATTGTTCGAATCTGTGGAACCTACACTTTCAGAAACTGCAAACCGATTTGAAATAAAAAATTCCTACGATTTTTAATCGACGATTTACTTTTTATTTTTTTCCACTTTTTTTTTCTCTCGTTTTTTATTAGTAAAATCGCAGGAGGCGTCGGAATCGAGGAACGGCAGACATATTTGGAATCATCAGGTCATTTCCATGGAGAATATCATTGAGATTATCCGATTCTCGACAAAAAATTTTTTTGCCCAAAAAAATGAGAAGGGGTACCCCTTTCCTTTTTTTCAAAAATCTGAAATTTTTCGAAATATTCGGAAGGCAGGAATGATACCTATTGTTCGAATCTGTGGAACCTACACTTTCAGAAACTGCAAACCGATTTGAAATAAAAAATTCCTACGATTTTTAAACGACGATTTACTTTTTATTTTTTTCCACTTTTTTTTTCTCTCGTTTTTTATTAGTAAAATCGCAGGAGGCGTCGGAATCGAGGAACGGCAGACATATTTGGAATCAGCAGGTCATTTCCATGGAGAATATCATTGAGATTATCCGATTCTCGACAAAAAATTTTTTCGCCCAAAAAAATGAGAAGGGGTACCCCTTTCCTTTTTTTCAAAAATCTGAAATTTTTCGAAATATTCGGAAGGCAGGAATGATACCTATTATTCGAATCTGTGGAACCTACACTTTCAGAAACTGCAAACCGATTTGAAATAAAAAATTCCTACGATTTTTAATCGACGATTTACTTTTTATTTTTTTCCACTTTTTTTTTCTCTCGTTTTTTATTAGTAAAATCGCAGGAGGCGTCGGAATCGAGGAACGGCAGACATATTTGGAATCAGCAGGTCATTTCCATGGAGAATATCATTGAGATTATCCGATTCTCGACAAAAAATTTTTTCGCCCAAAAAAATGAGAAGGGGTACCCCTTTCCTTTTTTTCAAAAATCTGAAATTTTTCGAAATATTCGGAAGGCAGGAATGATACCTATTGTTCGAATCTGTGGAACCTACACTTTCAGAAACTGCAAACCGATTTGAAATAAAAAATTCCTACGATTTTTAATCGACGATTTACTTTTTATTTTTTTCCACTTTTTTTTTCTCTTGTTTTTTATTAGTAAAATCGCCGGAGGCGTCGGAATCGAGGAACGGCAGACATATTTGGAATCAGCAGGTCATTTCCATGGAGAATATCATTGAGATTATCCGATTCTCGACAAAAAAATTTTTCGCCCAAAAAAATGAGAAGGGGTACCCCTTTCCTTTTTTTCAAAAATCTGAAATTTTTCGAAATATTCGGAAGGCAGGAATGATACCTATTGTTCGAATCTGTGGAACCTACACTTTCAGAAACTGCAAACCGATTTGAAATAAAAAATTCCTACGATTTTTAATCGACGATTTACTTTTTATTTTTTTCCACTTTTTTTTTCTCTCGTTTTTTATTAGTAAAATCGCAGGAGGCGTCGGAATCGAGGAACGGCAGACATATTTGGAATCATCAGGTCATTTCCATGGAGAATATCATTGAGATTATCCGATTCTCGACAAAAAATTTTTTTGCCCAAAAAAATGAGAAGGGGTACCCCTTTCCTTTTTTTCAAAAATCTGAAATTTTTCGAAATATTCGGAAGGCAGGAATGATACCTATTGTTCGAATCTGTGGAACCTACACTTTCAGAAACTGCAAACCGATTTGAAATAAAAAATTCCTACGATTTTTAAACGACGATTTACTTTTTATTTTTTTCCACTTTTTTTTTCTCTCGTTTTTTATTAGTAAAATCGCAGGAGGCGTCGGAATCGAGGAACGGCAGACATATTTGGAATCAGCAGGTCATTTCCATGGAGAATATCATTGAGATTATCCGATTCTCGACAAAAAATTTTTTCGCCCAAAAAAATGAGAAGGGGTACCCCTTTCCTTTTTTTCAAAAATCTGAAATTTTTCGAAATATTCGGAAGGCAGGAATGATACCTATTATTCGAATCTGTGGAACCTACACTTTCAGAAACTGCAAACCGATTTGAAATAAAAAATTCCTACGATTTTTAATCGACGATTTACTTTTTATTTTTTTCCACTTTTTTTTTCTCTCGTTTTTTATTAGTAAAATCGCAGGAGGCGTCGGAATCGAGGATCGGCAGACATATTTGGAATCAGCAGGTCATTTCCATGGAGAATATCATTGAGATTATCCGATTCTCGACAAAAAATTTTTTCGCCCAAAAAAATGAGAAGGGGTACCCCTTTCCTTTTTTTCAAAAATCTGAAATTTTTCGAAATATTCGGAAGGCAGGAATGATACCTATTGTTCGAATCTGTGGAACCTACACTTTCAGAAACTGCAAACCGATTTGAAATAAAAAATTCCTACGATTTTTAATCGACGATTTACTTTTTATTTTTTTCCACTTTTTTTTTCTCTCGTTTTTTATTAGTAAAATCGCCGGAGGCGTCGGAATCGAGGAACGGAAGACATATTTGGAATCAGCAGGTCATTTCCATGGAGAATATCATTGAGATTATCCGATTCTCGACAAAAAATTTTTTCGCCCAAAAAAATGAGAAGGGGTACCCCTTTCCTTTTTTTCAAAAATCTGAAATTTTTCGAAATATTCGGAAGGCAGGAATGATACCTATTGTTCGAATCTGTGGAACCTACACTTTCAGAAACTGCAAACCGATTTGAAATAAAAAATTCCTACGATTTTTAAACGACGATTTACTTTTTATTTTTTCCACTTTTTTTTTCTCTCGTTTTTTATTAGTAATATCGCAGGAGGCGTCGGAATCGAGGAACGGCAGACATATTTGGAATCAGCAGGTCATTTCCATGGAGAATATCATTGAGATTATCCGATTCTTGACAAAAAAATTTTTCGCCCAAAAAAATGAGAAGGGGTACTTTCCTTTTTTTCAAAAATCTGAAATTTTTCGAAATATTCGGAAGGCAGGAATGATACCTATTGTTCGAATCTGTGGAACCTGTACTTTCAGAAACTGCAAACCGATTTGAAATAAAAAATTCCTACGATTTTTAATCGACGATTTACTTTTTATTTTTTTCCACTTTTTTTTCTCTCGTTTTTTATTAGTAAAATCGCAGGAGGCGTCGGAATCGAGGGACGGCAGACATATTTGGAATCAGCAGGTCATTTCCATGGAGAATATCATTGAGATTATCCGATTCTCGACAAAAAATTTTTTCGCCCAAAAAAATGAGAAGGGGTACCCCTTTCCTTTTTTTCAAAAATCTGAAATTTTTCGAAATATTCGGCAGGCAGGAATGATACCTATTGTTCGAATCTGTGGAACCTACACTTTCAGAAACTGCAAACCGATTTGAAATAAAAAATTCCTACGATTTTTAATCGACGATTTACTTTTTATTTTTTTCCACTTTTTTTTTCTCTCGTTTTTTATTAGTAAAATCGCCGGAGGCGTCGGAATCGAGGAACGGCAGACATATTTGGAATCAGCAGGTCATTTCCATGGAGAATATCATTGAGATTATCCGATTCTCGACAAAAAATTTTTTCGCCCAAAAAAATGAGAAGGGGTACCCCTTTCCTTTTTTTCAAAAATCTGAAATTTTTCGAAATATTCGGAAGGCAGGAATGATACCTATTGTTCGAATCTGTGGAACCTACACTTTCAGAAACTGCAAACCGATTTGAAATAAAAAATTCCTACGATTTTTAATCGACGATTTACTTTTTATTTTTTTCCACTTTTTTTTTCTCTCGTTTTTTATTAGTAAAATCGCAGGAGGCGTCAGAATCGAGGAACGGCAGACATATTTGGAATCAGCAGGTCATTTCCATGGAGAATATCATTGAGATTATCCGATTCTCGACAAAAAATTTTTTCGCCCAAAAAAATGAGAAGGGGTACCCCTTTCCTTTTTTTCAAAAATCTGAAATTTTTCGAAATATTCGGAAGGCAGGAATGATACCTATTATTCGAATCTGTGGAACCTACACTTTCAGAAACTGCAAACCGATTTGAAATAAAAAATTCCTACGATTTTTAATCGACGATTTACTTTTTATTTTTTTCCACTTTTTTTTTCTCTCGTTTTTTATTAGTAAAATCGCAGGAGGCGTCGGAATCGAGGAACGGCAGACATATTTGGAATCAGCAGGTCATTTCCATGGAGAATATCATTGAGATTATCCGATTCTCGACAAAAAATTTTTTCGCCCAAAAAAATGAGAAGGGGTACCCCTTTCCTTTTTTTCAAAAATCTGAAATTTTTCGAAATATTCGGAAGGCAGGAATGATACCTATTGTTCGAATCTGTGGAACCTACACTTTCAGAAACTGCAAACCGATTTGAAATAAAAAATTCCTACGATTTTTAATCGACGATTTACTTTTTATTTTTTTCCACTTTTTTTTTCTCTTGTTTTTTATTAGTAAAATCGCCGGAGGCGTCGGAATCGAGGAACGGCAGACATATTTGGAATCAGCAGGTCATTTCCATGGAGAATATCATTGAGATTATCCGATTCTCGACAAAAAAATTTTTCGCCCAAAAAAATGAGAAGGGGTACCCCTTTCCTTTTTTTCAAAAATCTGAAATTTTTCGAAATATTCGGAAGGCAGGAATGATACCTATTGTTCGAATCTGTGGAACCTACACTTTCAGAAACTGCAAACCGATTTGAAATAAAAAATTCCTACGATTTTTAATCGACGATTTACTTTTTATTTTTTTCCACTTTTTTTTTCTCTCGTTTTTTATTAGTAAAATCGCAGGAGGCGTCGGAATCGAGGAACGGCAGACATATTTGGAATCATCAGGTCATTTCCATGGAGAATATCATTGAGATTATCCGATTCTCGACAAAAAATTTTTTTGCCCAAAAAAATGAGAAGGGGTACCCCTTTCCTTTTTTTCAAAAATCTGAAATTTTTCGAAATATTCGGAAGGCAGGAATGATACCTATTGTTCGAATCTGTGGAACCTACACTTTCAGAAACTGCAAACCGATTTGAAATAAAAAATTCCTACGATTTTTAAACGACGATTTACTTTTTATTTTTTTCCACTTTTTTTTTCTCTCGTTTTTTATTAGTAAAATCGCAGGAGGCGTCGGAATCGAGGAACGGCAGACATATTTGGAATCAGCAGGTCATTTCCATGGAGAATATCATTGAGATTATCCGATTCTCGACAAAAAATTTTTTCGCCCAAAAAAATGAGAAGGGGTACCCCTTTCCTTTTTTTCAAAAATCTGAAATTTTTCGAAATATTCGGAAGGCAGGAATGATACCTATTATTCGAATCTGTGGAACCTACACTTTCAGAAACTGCAAACCGATTTGAAATAAAAAATTCCTACGATTTTTAATCGACGATTTACTTTTTATTTTTTTCCACTTTTTTTTTCTCTCGTTTTTTATTAGTAAAATCGCAGGAGGCGTCGGAATCGAGGAACGGCAGACATATTTGGAATCAGCAGGTCATTTCCATGGAGAATATCATTGAGATTATCCGATTCTCGACAAAAAATTTTTTCGCCCAAAAAAATGAGAAGGGGTACCCCTTTCCTTTTTTTCAAAAATCTGAAATTTTTCGAAATATTCGGAAGGCAGGAATGATACCTATTGTTCGAATCCCTTTCCTTTTTTTCAAAAATCTGAAATTTTTCGAAATATTCGGAAGGCAGGAATGATACCTATTGTTCGAATCTGTGGAACCTACACTTTCAGAAACTGCAAACCGATTTGAAATAAAAAATTCCTACGATTTTTAATCGACGATTTACTTTTTATTTTTTTCCACTTTTTTTTTCTCTTGTTTTTTATTAGTAAAATCGCCGGAGGCGTCGGAATCGAGGAACGGCAGACATATTTGGAATCAGCAGGTCATTTCCATGGAGAATATCATTGAGATTATCCGATTCTCGACAAAAAAATTTTTCGCCCAAAAAAATGAGAAGGGGTACCCCTTTCCTTTTTTTCAAAAATCTGAAATTTTTCGAAATATTCGGAAGGCAGGAATGATACCTATTGTTCGAATCTGTGGAACCTACACTTTCAGAAACTGCAAACCGATTTGAAATAAAAAATTCCTACGATTTTTAATCGACGATTTACTTTTTATTTTTTTCCACTTTTTTTTTTCTCTCGTTTTTTATTAGTAAAATCGCAGGAGGCGTCGGAATCGAGGAACGGCAGACATATTTGGAATCAGCAGGTCATTTCCATGGAGAATATCATTGAGATTATCCGATTCTCGACAAAAAATTTTTTCGCCCAAAAAAATGAGAAGGGGTACCCCTTTCCTTTTTTTCAAAAATCTGAAATTTTTCGAAATATTCGGAAGGCAGGAATGATACCTATTGTTCGAATCTGTGGAACCTACACTTTCAGAAACTGCAAACCGATTTGAAATAAAAAATTTCTACGATTTTTAATCGACGATTTACTTTTTATTTTTTTCCACTTTTTTTTTCTCTCGTTTTTTATTAGTAAAATCGCAGGAGGCGTCGGAATCGAGGAACGGCAGACATATTTGGAATCAGCAGGTCATTTCCATGGAGAATATCATTGAGATTATCCGATTCTCGACAAAAAATTTTTTCGCCCAAAAAAATGAGAAGGGGTACCCCTTTCCTTTTTTTCAAAAATCTGAAATTTTTCGAAATATTCGGAAGGCAGGAATGATACCTATTGTTCGAATCTGTGGAACCTACACTTTCAGAAACTGCAAACCGATTTGAAATAAAAAATTCCTACGATTTTTAAACGACGATTTACTTTTTATTTTTTTCCACTTTTTTTTTCTCTCGTTTTTTATTAGTAAAATCGCAGGAGGCGTCGGAATCGAGGAACGGCAGACATATTTGGAATCAGCAGGTCATTTCCATGGAGAATATCATTGAGATTATCCGATTCTCGACAGAAAATTTTTTCGCCCAAAAAAATGAGAAGGGGTACCCCTTTCCTTTTTTTCAAAAATCTGAAATTTTTCGAAATATTCGGAAGGCAGGAATGATACCTATTATTCGAATCTGTGGAACCTACACTTTCAGAAACTGCAAACCGATTTGAAATAAAAAATTCCTACGATTTTTAATCGACGATTTACTTTTTATTTTTTTCCACTTTTTTTTTCTCTCGTTTTTTATTAGTAAAATCGCCGGAGGCGTCGGAATCGAGGAACGGCAGACATATTTGGAATCAGCAGGTCATTTCCATGGAGAATATCATTGAGATTATCCGATTCTCGACAAAAAATTTTTTCGCCCAAAAAAATGAGAAGGGGTACCCCTTTCCTTTTTTTCAAAAATCTGAAATTTTTCGAAATATTCGGAAGGCAGGAATGATACCTATTGTTCGAATCTGTGGAACCTACACTTTCAGAAACTGCAAACCGATTTGAAATAAAAAATTCCTACGATTTTTCATCGACGATTTACTTTTTATTTTTTTCCACTTTTTTTTTCTCTCGTTTTTTATTAGTAAAATCGCAGGAGGCGTCGGAATCGAGGAACGGCAGACATATTTGGAATCAGCAGGTCATTTCCATGGAGAATATCATTGAGATTATCCGATTCTCGACAAAAAATTTTCTCGCCCAAAAAAATGAGAAGGGGTACCCCTTTCCTCTTTTTCAAAAATCTGAAATTTTTCGAAATATTCGGAAGGCAGGAATGATACCTATTGTTCGAATCTGTGGAACCTACACTTTCAGAAACTGCAAACCGATTTGAAATAAAAAATTCCTACGATTTTTAATCGACGATTTACTTTTTATTTTTTTCCCACTTTTTTTTTCTCTCGTTTTTTATTAGTAAAATCGCAGGAGGCGTCGGAATCGAGGAACGGCCGACATATTTGGAATCAGCAGGTCATTTCCATGGAGAATATCATTGAGATTATCCGATTCTCGACAAAAAATTTTTTCGCCCAAAAAAATGAGAAGGGGTACCCCTTTCCTTTTTTTCAAAAATCTGAAATTTTTCGAAATATTCGGAAGGCAGGAATGATACCTATTGTTCGAATCTGTGGAACCTACACTTTCAGAAACTGCAAACCGATTTGAAATAAAAAATTCCTACGATTTTTAATCGACGATTTACTTTTTATTTTTTTCCACTTTTTTTTCTCTCGTTTTTTATTAGTAAAATCGCCGGAGGCGTCGGAATCGAGGAACGGCAGACATATTTGGAATCATCAGGTCATTTCCATGGAGAATATCATTGAGATTATCCGATTCTCGACAAAAAATTTTTCTGCCCAAAAAAATGAGAAGGGGTACCCCTTTCCTTTTTTTCAAAAATCTGAAATTTTTCGAAATATTCGGAAGGCAGGAATGATACCTATTGTTCGAATCTGTGGAACCTACACTTTCAGAAACTGCAAACCGATTTGAAATAAAAAATTCCTACGATTTTTAAACGACGATTTACTTTTTATTTTTTTCCACTTTTTTTTCCTCTCGTTTTTTATTAGTAAAATCGCAGGAGGCGTCGGAATCGAGGAACGGCAGACATATTTGGAATCAGCAGGTCATTTCCATGGAGAATATCATTGAGATTATCCGATTCTCGACAAAAAATTTTTTCGCCCAAAAAAATGAGAAGGGGTACCCCTTTCCTTTTTTTCAAAAATCTGAAATTTTTCGAAATATTCGGAAGGCAGGAATGATACCTATTATTCGAATCTGTGGAACCTACACTTTCAGAAACTGCAAACCGATTTGAAATAAAAAATTCCTACGATTTTTAATCGACGATTTACTTTTTATTTTTTTCCACTTTTTTTTTCTCTCGTTTTTTATTAGTAAAATCGCAGAAGGCGTCGGAATCGAGGAACGGCAGACATATTTGGAATCAGCAGGTCATTTCCATGGAGAATATCATTGAGATTATCCGATTCTCGACAAAAAATTTTTTCGCCCAAAAAAATGAGAAGGGGTACCCCTTTCCTTTTTTTCAAAAATCTGAAATTTTTCGAAATATTCGGAAGGCAGGAATGATACCTATTGTTCGAATCTGTGGAACCTACACTTTCAGAAACTGCAAACCGATTTGAAATAAAAAATTCCTACGATTTTTCATCGACGATTTACTTTTTATTTTTTTCCACTTTTTTTTTCTCTCGTTTTTTATTAGTAAAATCGCAGGAGGCGTCGGAATCGAGGAACGGCAGACATATTTGGAATCAGCAGGTCATTTCCATGGAGAATATCATTGAGATTATCCGATTCTCGACAAAAAATTTTTTCGCCCAAAAAAATGAGAAGGGGTACCCCTTGCCTTTTTTTCGAAAATCTGAAATTTTTCGAAATATTCGGAAGGCAGGAATGATACCTATTATTCGAATCTGTGGAACCTACACTTTCAGAAACTGCAAACCGATTTGAAATAAAAAATTCCTACGATTTTTAATCGACGATTTACTTTTTATTTTTTTCCACTTTTTTTTTCTCTCGTTTTTTATTAGTAAAATCGCAGGAGGCGTCGGAATCGAGGAACGGCAGACATATTTGGAATCAGCAGGTCATTTCCATGGAGAATATCATTGAGATTATCCGATTCTCGACAAAAAAATTTTTCGCCCAAAAAAATGAGAAGGGGTACCCCTTTCCTCTTTTTCAAAAATCTGAAATTTTTCGAAATATTCGGAAGGCAGGAATGATACCTATTATTCGAATCTGTGGAACCTACACTTTCAGAAACTGCAAACCGATTTGAAATAAAAAATTCCTACGATTTTTAATCGACGATTTACTTTTTATTTTTTTCCCACTTTTTTTTTCTCTCGTTTTTTATTAGTAAAATCGCAGGAGGCGTCGGAATCGAGGAACGGCCGACATATTTGGAATCAGCAGGTCATTTCCATGGAGAATATCATTGAGATTATCCGATTCTCGACAAAAAATTTTTTCGCCCAAAAAAATGAGAAGGGGTACCCCTTTCCTTTTTTTCAAAAATCTGAAATTTTTCGAAATATTCGAAAGGCAGGAATGATACCTATTGTTCGAATCTGTGGAACCTACACTTTCAGAAACTGCAAACCGATTTGAAATAAAAAATTCCTACGATTTTTAATCGACGATTTACTTTTTATTTTTTTCCACTTTTTTTTTCTCTTGTTTTTTATTAGTAAAATCGCCGGAGGCGTCGGAATCGAGGAACGGCAGACATATTTGGAATCAGCAGGTCATTTCCATGGAGAATATCATTGAGATTATCCGATTCTCGACAAAAAAATTTTTAGCCCAAAAAAATGAGAAGGGGTACCCCTTTCCTTTTTTTCAAAAATCTGAAATTTTTCGAAATATTCGGAAGGCAGGAATGATACCTATTGTTCGAATCTGTGGAACCTACACTTTCAGAAACTGCAAACCGATTTGAAATAAAAAATTCCTACGATTTTTAATCGACGATTTACTTTTTATTTTTTTCCACTTTTTTTTTCTCTCGTTTTTTATTAGTAAAATCGCCGGAGGCGTCGGAATCGAGGAACGGCAGACATATTTGGAATCAGCAGGTCATTTCCATGGAGAATATCATTGAGATTATCCGATTCTCGACAAAAAATTTTTTCGCCCAAAAAAATGAGAAGGGGTACCCCTTTCCTTTTTTTCAAAAATCTGAAATTTTTCGAAATATTCGGAAGGCAGGAATGATACCTATTGTTCGAATCTGTGGAACCTACACTTTCAGAAACTGCAAACCGATTTGAAATAAAAAATTCCTACGATTTTTAATCGACGATTTACTTTTTATTTTTTTCCACTTTTTTTTTCTCTCGTTTTTTATTAGTAAAATCGCAGGAGGCGTCGGAATCGAGGAACGGCAGACATATTTGGAATCAGCAGGTCATTTCCATGGAGAATATCATTGAGATTATCCGATTCTCGACAAAAAATTTTTTCGCCCAAAAAAATGAGAAGGGGTACCCCTTGCCTTTTTTTCGAAAATCTGAAATTTTTCGAAATATTCGGAAGGCAGGAATGATACCTATTATTCGAATCTGTGGAACCTACACTTTCAGAAACTGCAAACCGATTTGAAATAAAAAATTCCTACGATTTTTAATCGACGATTTACTTTTTATTTTTTTCCACTTTTTTTTTCTCTCGTTTTTTATTAGTAAAATCGCAGGAGGCGTCGGAATCGAGGAACGGCAGACATATTTGGAATCAGCAGGTCATTTCCATGGAGAATATCATTGAGATTATCCGATTCTCGACAAAAAATTTTTTCGCCCAAAAAAATGAGAAGGGGTACCCCTTTCCTTTTTTTCAAAAATCTGAAATTTTTCGAAATATTCGGAAGGCAGGAATGATACCTATTATTCGAATCTGTGGAACCTACACTTTCAGAAACTGCAAACCGATTTGGAATAAAAAATTCCTACGATTTTTAATCGACGATTTACTTTTTATTTTTTTCCACTTTTTTTTTCTCTCGTTTTTTATTAGTAAAATCGCAGGAGGCGTCGGAATCGAGGAACGGCAGACATATTTGGAATCAGCAGGTCATTTCCATGGAGAATATCATTGAGATTATCCGATTCTCGACAAAAAATTTTTTCGCCCAAAAAAATGAGAAGGGGTACCCCTTTCCTCTTTTTCAAAAATCTGAAATTTTTCGAAATATTCGGAAGGCAGGAATGATACCTATTATTCGAATCTGTGGAACCTACACTTTCAGAAACTGCAAACCGATTTGAAATAAAAAATTCCTACGATTTTTAATCGACGATTTACTTTTTATTTTTTTCCCACTTTTTTTTTCTCTCGTTTTTTATCAGTAAAATCGCAGGAGGCGTCGGAATCGAGGAACGGCCGACATATTTGGAATCAGCAGGTCATTTCCATGGAGAATATCATTGAGATTATCCGATTCTCGACAAAAAATTTTTTCGCCCAAAAAAATGAGAAGGGGTACCCCTTTCCTTTTTTTCAAAAATCTGAAATTTTTCGAAATATTCGGAAGGCAGGAATGATACCTATTGTTCGAATCTGTGGAACCTACACTTTCAGAAACTGCAAACCGATTTAAAATAAAAAATTCCTACGATTTTTAATCGACGATTTACTTTTTATTTTTTTCCACTTTTTTTTTCTCTTGTTTTTTATTAGTAAAATCGCCGGAGGCGTCGGAATCGAGGAACGGCAGACATATTTGGAATCAGCAGGTCATTTCCATGGAGAATATCATTGAGATTATCCGATTCTCGACAAAAAAATTTTTCGCCCAAAAAAATGAGAAGGGGTACCCCTTTCCTTTTTTTCAAAAATCTGAAATTTTTCGAAATATTCGGAAGGCAGGAATGATACCTATTGTTCGAATCTGTGGAACCTACACTTTCAGAAACTGCAAACCGATTTGAAATAAAAAATTCCTACGATTTTTAATCGACGATTTACTTTTTATTTTTTTCCCACTTTTTTTTTCTCTCGTTTTTTATTAGTAAAATCGCAGGAGGCGTCGGAATCGAGGAACGGCCGACATATTTGGAATCAGCAGGTCATTTCCATGGAGAATATCATTGAGATTATCCGATTCTCGACAAAAAATTTTTTCGCCCAAAAAAATGAGAAGGGGTACCCCTTTCCTTTTTTTCAAAAATCTGAAATTTTTCGAAATATTCGGAAGGCAGGAATGATACCTATTGTTCGAATCTGTGGAACCTACACTTTCAGAAACTGCAAACCGATTTGAAATAAAAAATTCCTACGATTTTTAATCGACGATTTACTTTTTATGTTTTTCCACTTTTTTTTTCTCTTGTTTTTTATTAGTAAAATCGCCGGAGGCGTCGGAATCGAGGAACGGCAGACATATTTGGAATCAGCAGGTCATTTCCATGGAGAATATCATTGAGATTATCCGATTCTCGACAAAAAAATTTTTCGCCCAAAAAAATGAGAAGGGGTACCCCTTTCCTTTTTTTCAAAAATCTGAAATTTTTCGAAATATTCGGAAGGCAGGAATGATACCTATTGTTCGAATCTGTGGAACCTACACTTTCAGAAACTGCAAACCGATTTGAAATAAAAAATTCCTACGATTTTTAATCGACGATTTACTTTTTATTTTTTTCCACTTTTTTTTTCTCTCGTTTTTTATTAGTAAAATCGCAGGAGGCGTCGGAATCGAGGAACGGCAGACATATTTGGAATCAGCAGGTCATTTCCATGGAGAATATCATTGAGATTATCCGATTCTCGACAAAAAATTTTTTCGCCCAAAAAAATGAGAAGGGGTACCCCTTTCCTTTTTTTCGAAAATCTGAAATTTTTCGAAATATTCGGAAGGCAGGAATGATACCTATTGTTCGAATCTGTGGAACCTACACTTTCAGAAACTGCAAACCGATTTGAAATAAAAAATTCCTACGATTTTTAATCGACGATTTACTTTTTATTTTTTTCCACTTTTTTTTTCTCTCGTTTTTTATTAGTAAAATCGCCGGAGGCGTCGGAATCGAGGAACGGAAGACATATTTGGAATCAGCAGGTCATTTCCATGGAGAATATCATTGAGATTATCCGATTCTCGACAAAAAATTTTTTCGCCCAAAAAAATGAGAAGGGGTACCCCTTTCCTTTTTTTCAAAAATCTGAAATTTTTCGAAATATTCGGAAGGCAGGAATGATACCTATTGTTCGAATCTGTGGAACCTACACTTTCAGAAACTGCAAACCGATTTGAAATAAAAAATTCCTACGATTTTTAAACGACGATTTACTTTTTATTTTTTCCACTTTTTTTTTCTCTCGTTTTTTATTAGTAATATCGCAGGAGGCGTCGGAATCGAGGAACGGCAGACATATTTGGAATCAGCAGGTCATTTCCATGGAGAATATCATTGAGATTATCCGATTCTTGACAAAAAAATTTTTCGCCCAAAAAAATGAGAAGGGGTACTTTCCTTTTTTTCAAAAATCTGAAATTTTTCGAAATATTCGGAAGGCAGGAATGATACCTATTGTTCGAATCTGTGGAACCTGTACTTTCAGAAACTGCAAACCGATTTGAAATAAAAAATTCCTACGATTTTTAATCGACGATTTACTTTTTATTTTTTTCCACTTTTTTTTTCTCTCGTTTTTTATTAGTAAAATCGCCGGAGGCGTCGGAATCGAGGAACGGCAGACATATTTGGAATCAGCAGGTCATTTCCATGGAGAATATCATTGAGATTATCCGATTCTCGACAAAAAATTTTTTCGCCCAAAAAAATGAGAAGGGGTACCCCTTTCCTTTTTTTCAAAAATCTGAAATTTTTCGAAATATTCGGAAGGCAGGAATGATACCTATTATTCGAATCTGTGGAACCTACACTTTCAGAAACTGCAAACCGATTTGGAATAAAAAATTCCTACGATTTTTAATCGACGATTTACTTTTTATTTTTTTCCACTTTTTTTTTCTCTCGTTTTTTATTAGTAAAATCGCAGGAGGCGTCGGAATCGAGGAACGGCAGACATATTTGGAATCAGCAGGTCATTTCCATGGAGAATATCATTGAGATTATCCGATTCTCGACAAAAAATTTTTTCGCCCAAAAAAATGAGAAGGGGTACCCCTTTCCTCTTTTTCAAAAATCTGAAATTTTTCGAAATATTCGGAAGGCAGGAATGATACCTATTATTCGAATCTGTGGAACCTACACTTTCAGAAACTGCAAACCGATTTGAAATAAAAAATTCCTACGATTTTTAATCGACGATTTACTTTTTATTTTTTTCCCACTTTTTTTTTCTCTCGTTTTTTATTAGTAAAATCGCAGGAGGCGTCGGAATCGAGGAACGGCCGACATATTTGGAATCAGCAGGTCATTTCCATGGAGAATATCATTGAGATTATCCGATTCTCGACAAAAAATTTTTTCGTCCAAAAAAATGAGAAGGGGTACCCCTTTCCTTTTTTTCAAAAATCTGAAATTTTTCGAAATATTCGGAAGGCAGGAATGATACCTATTGTTCGAATCTGTGGAACCTACACTTTCAGAAACTGCAAACCGATTTGAAATAAAAAATTCCTACGATTTTTAATCGACGATTTACTTTTTATTTTTTTCCACTTTTTTTTTCTCTTGTTTTTTATTAGTAAAATCGCCGGAGGCGTCGGAATCGAGGAACGGCAGACATATTTGGAATCAGCAGGTCATTTCCATGGAGAATATCATTGAGATTATCCGATTCTCGACAAAAAAATTTTTCGCCCAAAAAAATGAGAAGGGGTACCCCTTTCCTTTTTTTCAAAAATCTGAAATTTTTCGAAATATTCGGAAGGCAGGAATGATACCTATTGTTCGAATCTGTGGAACCTACACTTTCAGAAACTGCAAACCGATTTGAAATAAAAAATTCCTACGATTTTTAATCGACGATTTACTTTTTATTTTTTTCCCACTTTTTTTTTCTCTCGTTTTTTATTAGTAAAATCGCAGGAGGCGTCGGAATCGAGGAACGGCCGACATATTTGGAATCAGCAGGTCATTTCCATGGAGAATATCATTGAGATTATCCGATTCTCGACAAAAAATTTTTTCGCCCAAAAAAATGAGAAGGGGTACCCCTTTCCTTTTTTTCAAAAATCTGAAATTTTTCGAAATATTCGGAAGGCAGGAATGATACCTATTGTTCGAATCTGTGGAACCTACACTTTCAGAAACTGCAAACCGATTTGAAATAAAAAATTCCTACGATTTTTAATCGACGATTTACTTTTTATTTTTTTCCACTTTTTTTTTCTCTTGTTTTTTATTAGTAAAATCGCCGGAGGCGTCGGAATCGAGGAACGGCAGACATATTTGGAATCAGCAGGTCATTTCCATGGAGAATATCATTGAGATTATCCGATTCTCGACAAAAAAATTTTTCGCCCAAAAAAATGAGAAGGGGTACCCCTTTCCTTTTTTTCAAAAATCTGAAATTTTTCGAAATATTCGGAAGGCAGGAATGATACCTATTGTTCGAATCTGTGGAACCTACACTTTCAGAAACTGCAAACCGATTTGAAATAAAAAATTCCTACGATTTTTAATCGACGATTTACTTTTTATTTTTTTCCACTTTTTTTTTCTCTCGTTTTTTATTAGTAAAATCGCAGGAGGCGTCGGAATCGAGGAACGGCAGACATATTTGGAATCAGCAGGTCATTTCCATGGAGAATATCATTGAGATTATCCGATTCTCGACAAAAAATTTTTTCGCCCAAAAAAATGAGAAGGGGTACCCCTTTCCTTTTTTTCAAAAATCTGAAATTTTTCGAAATATTCGGAAGGCAGGAATGATACCTATTGTTCGAATCTGTGGAACCTACACTTTCAGAAACTGCAAACCGATTTGAAATAAAAAATTCCTACGATTTTTAATCGACGATTTACTTTTTATTTTTTTCCACTTTTTTTTTCTCTCGTTTTTTATTAGTAAAATCGCCGGAGGCGTCGGAATCGAGGAACGGAAGACATATTTGGAATCAGCAGGTCATTTCCATGGAGAATATCATTGAGATTATCCGATTCTCGACAAAAAATTTTTTCGCCCAAAAAAATGAGAAGGGGTACCCCTTTCCTTTTTTTCAAAAATCTGAAATTTTTCGAAATATTCGGAAGGCAGGAATGATACCTATTGTTCGAATCTGTGGAACCTACACTTTCAGAAACTGCAAACCGATTTGAAATAAAAAATTCCTACGATTTTTAAACGACGATTTACTTTTTATTTTTTCCACTTTTTTTTTCTCTCGTTTTTTATTAGTAATATCGCAGGAGGCGTCGGAATCGAGGAACGGCAGACATATTTGGAATCAGCAGGTCATTTCCATGGAGAATATCATTGAGATTATCCGATTCTTGACAAAAAAATTTTTCGCCCAAAAAAATGAGAAGGGGTACTTTCCTTTTTTTCAAAAATCTGAAATTTTTCGAAATATTCGGAAGGCAGGAATGATACCTATTGTTCGAATCTGTGGAACCTGTACTTTCAGAAACTGCAAACCGATTTGAAATAAAAAATTCCTACGATTTTTAATCGACGATTTACTTTTTTTTTTTTCCACTTTTTTTTCTCTCGTTTTTTATTAGTAAAATCGCAGGAGGCGTCGGAATCGAGGGACGGCAGACATATTTGGAATCAGCAGGTCATTTCCATGGAGAATATCATTGAGATTATCCGATTCTCGACAAAAAATTTTTTCGCCCAAAAAAATGAGAAGGGGTACCCCTTTCCTTTTTTTCAAAAATCTGAAATTTTTCGAAATATTCGGCAGGCAGGAATGATACCTATTGTTCGAATCTGTGGAACCTACACTTTCAGAAACTGCAAACCGATTTGAAATAAAAAATTCCTACGATTTTTAATCGACGATTTACTTTTTATTTTTTTCCACTTTTTTTTTCTCTCGTTTTTTATTAGTAAAATCGCCGGAGGCGTCGGAATCGAGGAACGGCAGACATATTTGGAATCAGCAGGTCATTTCCATGGAGAATATCATTGAGATTATCCGATTCTCGACAAAAAATTTTTTCGCCCAAAAAAATGAGAAGGGGTACCCCTTTCCTTTTTTTCAAAAATCTGAAATTTTTCGAAATATTCGGAAGGCAGGAATGATACCTATTGTTCGAATCTGTGGAACCTACACTTTCAGAAACTGCAAACCGATTTGAAATAAAAAATTCCTACGATTTTTAATCGACGATTTACTTTTTATTTTTTTCCACTTTTTTTTTCTCTCGTTTTTTATTAGTAAAATCGCCGGAGGCGTCGGAATCGAGGAACGGCAGACATATTTGGAATCAGCAGGTCATTTCCATGGAGAATATCATTGAGATTATCCGATTCTCGACAAAAAATTTTTTCGCCCAAAAAAATGAGAAGGGGTACCCCTTTCCTTTTTTTCAAAAATCTGAAATTTTTCGAAATATTCGGAAGGCAGGAATGATACCTATTGTTCGAATCTGTGGAACCTACACTTTCAGAAACTGCAAACCGATTTGAAATAAAAAATTCCTACGATTTTTAAACGACGATTTACTTTTTATTTTTTCCACTTTTTTTTTCTCTCGTTTTTTATTAGTGATATCGCAGGAGGCGTCGGAATCGAGGAACGGTAGACATATTTGGAATCAGCAGGTCATTTCCATGGAGAATATCATTGAGATTATCCGATTCTTGACAAAAAAATTTTTCGCCCAAAAAAATGAGAAGGGGTACTTTCCTTTTTTTCAAAAATCTGAAATTTTTCGAAATATTCGGAAGGCAGGAATGATACCTATTGTTCGAATCTGTGGAACCTACACTTTCAGAAACTGCAAACCGATTTGAAATAAAAAATTCCTACGATTTTTAATCGACGATTTACTTTTTATTTTTTTCCACTTTTTTTTTCTCTCGTTTTTTATTAGTAAAATCGCAGGAGGCGTCGGAATCGAGGAACGGCAGACATATTTGGAATCAGCAGGTCATTTCCATGGAGAATATCATTGAGATTATCCGATTCTCGACAAAAAAATTTTTCGCCCAAAAAAATGAGAAGGGGTACCCCTTTCCTCTTTTTCAAAAATCTGAAATTTTTCGAAATATTCGGAAGGCAGGAATGATACCTATTATTCGAATCTGTGGAACCTACACTTTCAGAAACTGCAAACCGATTTGGAATAAAAAATTCCTACGATTTTTAATCGACGATTTACTTTTTATTTTTTTCCACTTTTTTTTTCTCTTGTTTTTTATTAGTAAAATCGCCGGAGGCGTCGGAATCGAGGAACGGCAGACATATTTGGAATCAGCAGGTCATTTCCATGGAGAATATCATTGAGATTATCCGATTCTCGACAAAAAAATTTTTCGCCCAAAAAAATGAGAAGGGGTACCCCTTTCCTTTTTTTCAAAAATCTGAAATTTTTCGAAATATTCGGAAGGCAGGAATGATACCTATTGTTCGAATCTGTGGAACCTACACTTTCAGAAACTGCAAACCGATTTGAAATAAAAAATTCCTACGATTTTTAATCGACGATTTACTTTTTATTTTTTTCCACTTTTTTTTTCTCTCGTTTTTTATTAGTAAAATCGCCGGAGGCGTCGGAATCGAGGAACGGCAGACATATTTGGAATCAGCAGGTCATTTCCATGGAGAATATCATTGAGATTATCCGATTCTCGACAAAAAATTTTTTCGCCCAAAAAAATGAGAAGGGGTACCCCTTTCCTTTTTTTCAAAAATCTGAAATTTTTCGAAATATTCGGAAGGCAGGAATGATACCTATTGTTCGAATCTGTGGAACCTACACTTTCAGAAACTGCAAACCGATTTGAAATAAAAAATTCCTACGATTTTTAATCGACGATTTACTTTTTATTTTTTTCCACTTTTTTTTTCTCTCGTTTTTTATTAGTAAAATCGCAGGAGGCGTCGGAATCGAGGAACGGCAGACATATTTGGAATCAGCAGGTCATTTCCATGGAGAATATCATTGAGATTATCCGATTCTCGACAAAAAATTTTTTCGCCCAAAAAAATGAGAAGGGGTACCCCTTGCCTTTTTTTCGAAAATCTGAAATTTTTCGAAATATTCGGAAGGCAGGAATGATACCTATTATTCGAATCTGTGGAACCTACACTTTCAGAAACTGCAAACCGATTTGAAATAAAAAATTCCTACGATTTTTAATCGACGATTTACTTTTTATTTTTTTCCACTTTTTTTTTCTCTCGTTTTTTATTAGTAAAATCGCAGGAGGCGTCGGAATCGAGGAACGGCAGACATATTTGGAATCAGCAGGTCATTTCCATGGAGAATATCATTGAGATTATCCGATTCTCGACAAAAAATTTTTTCGCCCAAAAAAATGAGAAGGGGTACCCCTTTCCTTTTTTTCAAAAATCTGAAATTTTTCGAAATATTCGGAAGGCAGGAATGATACCTATTGTTCGAATCTGTGGAACCTACACTTTCAGAAACTGCAAACCGATTTGAAATAAAAAATTCCTACGATTTTTAATCGACGATTTACTTTTTATTTTTTTCCACTTTTTTTTTCTCTAGTTTTTTATTAGTAAAATCGCCGGAGGCGTCGGAATCGAGGAACGGCAGACATATTTGGAATCAGCAGGTCATTTCCATGGAGAATATCATTGAGATTATCCGATTCTCGACAAAAAATTTTTTCGCCCAAAAAAATGAGAAGGGGTACCCCTTTCCTTTTTTTCAAAAATCTGAAATTTTTCGAAATATTCGGAAGGCAGGAATGATACCTATATTTGGAATCTGTGGAACCTACACTTTCAGAAACTGCAAACCGATTTGAAAGAAAAAATTCCTACGATTTTTAATCGACGATTTACTTTTTATTTTTCTTCCACTTTTTTTTTCTCTCGTTTTTCATGAGTAAAATCGTAGGAAACTTCCGAATCGAGAAACGGCAGACATTTTTGGAATCAGCAGGTCATTTTCATGCAGGATATCATTGAGATTATCCGATTCTCGACAAACAATTTTTTCGCCCAAAAAAATGAGAAGGGGTACCCCTTTCCTTTTTTTCAAAAATCTGAAAATTTCCGAAATATTCGGAAGGCAGGAATGATACCTATATTTGGAATCTGTGGAACCTACACTTTCAGAAACTGCAAGCCGATTTGGAATAAAAAATTCCTACGATTTTTAATCGACGATTTACTTTTTATTTTTTTTTTTCCACTTTTTTTTTCACTTGTTTTTGTTCAGTAAAATCGCAGGAAACTTCCGAATCGAGAAACGGCAGAAATATCTGGAATCAGCAGGTCATTTCCATGGAGGATATCATTGAGATTATCTGATTCTCGACAAAAAAAGTTTTCGCCCAAAAAAATGAGAAGGGATACCCCTTCCCTTTTTTATTTAAATCTGAATTTTTTCGAAATATTTGGAACATAGGAATGATACATATATTTGTAATCTGCGGAACCTACCCTTTCAGAATCTGCAAGCTGATTGTATTGTATTTTGTATAGCGTATACGTGCATCGTACGTATTCATTGTATATACACACTATCAAGGACGACAAGCAACCGATGATAATGATAATAACAATACTGATAATCATAATCATCATTATAACAATTCATACAACGTTGATCAAATCTTGAAAGATTACAAGTTTTATTTGATATTCTCCCCCGTGGGTTTTTTTTCTCTTCTCTTCTTTTTTTTCCCCTTGACAATGTGATCACCTCATATATGTATAGAATATACCTACATATAATTGTTCAATAACATATCGTATACCAATATTCTATTCCTCGAGCAAAATTATTAGTACCATTTTTTCGAATCGTTATATTTATGTATGCGGGAGTGTAAATGTATTAAACATTTGGTGTTTTTTTTTGTTGTCATTTTTCTATTATAAACTATTATCTTTGATTTTTATCGTTCGATCAAGCTCAGCTGAAGATCAAAAATCGAAAAGGAGATAGCTGGGCGGGGGAGGGGGGGGGGGGGGGAGAAATAAAAATTCCAAATCACATTAATAACATATCTATATCATATATTATAGTATGTCTGTATGTAATAACAAATCATCAACATATTTCGCCTTTTCTTCTACTTCTGTTCTTCTTCGTGTACTTTTCTTCACCTTTCCTGCTCTCTCTTCTCTTCTCAAGACCACCGACTCATATTCGTACCATGAGACATCATATTTGATTTGGTTTCTAATATAATTATGCGTTATGCAATATATTATAACAATGTGTATTTATTATATACCATAGGTAATAATTAATCATTCATAATCATAACATCAACAATAATAGTAGCCATAATAATAATAACGAATAATAATTATAATGATAATAATAATAATAATGGTCATAATGATAATAATGATAATAATAATAGTAATAATCGTAAGTAAAGTTATATGATATTTATATTGGTATATATGTATTATATTACGTGTATTTGTGTGAATTCGAGAAGGAGACTGTACTTGAATAGAAAACGGATATGGGTTGTTAACAAAAAAAAAAAAAATCGATAAACAATTTTATACAGGTATATGTATTGTATGTATAGGCTGTAAGTACAGAACGTCTGTGTTGATTCGTATACATTATAGATATACGTCGGATAATTTTTAATACGTAAATGAACATTGAAAGTATATACGTATATAGGTACAATTAAATGAATAAATTAATTAATTAATGAGTTTGATCCGTGTTTTAAAGTTGCATATTTTCTTTTATTCGTTCAGATGTTATACATGACTTAAAGATATTAAGCACAATAACCTTTTTGTTTTCTTTTTCTTTTTTCTATCATCTCGATTATTTTCAATAACCCGTATAGATTCGAAAACGGTATATTATAATGAAATATTACAGTGCGAATAAATTTGCGTGTTTGACGATCTATAGTATAGAATTGCAAAGGGACAGACGCTATATTATGTTCTTATTTGTCACCTGTTTTTCTGTTTTCTTTCTACCCCCTTCAGAACTTTTACAACGAATTTTAATAAGAATTATTTAATTCGTTCCTTTGTTATCTGTCATTATTTAATTACATATCATCAATTAGGGCATCAATAAGTAACACGTGGTTTGTTGTAGACGCGCCTGTCACCATCTTGAGGACGTTCTCCGCGTATAAAAGCAGGAATAAAACAATCATCTACGTTATTTAGAATTAGTTAATTTATATATAATATAGGTATGTAGCTATACTAGATATAATTATATAGCGGTATAGATTATCTTTTACATATCATATTTTTTTCGTCATTCGTATATAATTGTTGATATATTTACATATATATATACATATACATATTGGTAAGTTGCCTTTAAGAGTTTTTCATCGTCAAATCGCCTTATTAAATTCTTTTTTATCCCTATCTTTCTCTCTATGTATTTATATGTATATATATATATATACATTTATTTATATCTCAATTGAATATGGCGGGTCTGCCGGATAAACTATACGCGACAAACATCTCCATCTATCATGCTGTATATAGAATTTAATTTTTGAAAATATCCGAGGAATCGATCGTATTCATCTTTCGTACAGATTCTGATTCAAATTCTTTTTTTTTTCATCCTAATTTGTAATAATTTATCATTCGTAACGTAAGAATCGCGTATTCTTTATCCTTCTTTATAACTTCTATATGTATATACTAATAACGAATTTAATAAAATTGTTGTCGATTTTTTTTATATATCTCTTCTTCTTATTCATTTTATTCTTCCTATTCTTCCTCATCTTTTTCTTCCAAATCTCAAATTATGTTCATTCATTTATTTATTTATTTATTTATTTATTTATTTATATAAATATATACATATATGGTAATATGATGTTTGACGTGAAGCGCAGCAGAAGATGCTTGAGATGAGGTGGTGTGAAGCTGTGGGCGATGTTTTTGACCTCTCCATTTTTACTCGTAGTTTTTTTGTTGTTTTTTTTTTCCTTTTTTTCATCATGTATATATATATTTTTCGTTTTCTTTCAGCTGGATTTCGTAGTGACATTACTATTTGCTGTTTTCCTTTTTTTCTTTAAATATATTTTTGTCGGTTTCTTTGCTTTTTCTTTTTCTATTTCTTCTTTTTTTTTTTTTTTCATTTGTTCTTTCTCTGTCTTAAATTACCATTTTCAATTTCCATATTATTCACTTTCTGTGCCTCACCTCGGAGTCCTTATTCGGCGCTGGCTTACTGCAGAAACAAAATATATTCAGTGATTTCAAAATTCCGTTCTTTTTTTGTTTTTGTCTTCATTTCCAATACATATATATTTTTACTGTTTTTCATACGGGAAAAACTGCGGATCAAAATTGTGAATAAAAATGAAAATATAAAGCAGACGAAAATGAAAAAAAAAAAAAGAGGATGAAGGAAAAGGATGCATAGATGTGAATCTAAATTATTCAGGCCAGTGTAATAAATGATCCTCATAAGTATACTGAACAAACTAAATTCTATAGGGAATTATGTGAGAATTGTACAGCAAGGTAATATTTATTAAGCAGCTTTGGAAAATTAGTGTTATTATATGTTATCAAAGTTAGAAAATTCATCCGCGATATCTCGAGTCCGTTAGTAGTTTCCGGGTTTATTCATTATATTTATACTTTCGTCGGCAGAATATATATTCCATCCAATTAACGGGGATGATTTTTATTTTGCTATTAAAACGTGCAGAGAGAAGGAAGAATACTTGATACGTAATGAAAAGGTTAAGTTCAATTTTGTGTTGGATATAAAATGAACAACAAATCAATCAATCGACAAATGGAAGACGACTATATATGTGAAAAGAACACGAAACATGACGCGAAAGTATACCAGAGCGTGTTTCTCTCCGGATAAAAAGTCTGATAAAAAGACGGACGAAGAGATAGAAATATGAGGAAAATATCGGAAGAAAGTTCAGTTAGATGTTATTATGTCAAAACCGATTCCCTCAAATTTGAAAAGACACGATCAAAAATTAGAAAAAAAAAAATAGTTGTTGTTACAATTACGAAAAGAAATCCCGAAAAAAAAAGAAGTAGAAAAAGTATAAGGTGAGATAGAAAAAGGATTCGATTCATTTCCCGGGAAGCTTCGACAGCAATTAGGAATATCCTTAAAGGAAGCGTAATCCAGCTTGGGGTTAACACTTTCTGTTTTTGCTTGAACCGAAAGTTCGGTGAATGGGAACGTCTACGTTGGGGTAGCCAAAGCAGTTGAGGATGATGGGTAAAGGTTAAGGCTAAGGGTTTTAAGGGTCGAGGGTCAGAGAGGCACGTTATATAGTATACGATATATATATATATATATATATATATGTATATAGGTATACATAGAATTAGAGGAAATTTAAGTTACGTGGGGAAACGAGTAGGAGGCCGAGGACTTGAGGGATGAGAAATTCCGTCGAGGATCTTGGGCGGGGTTCTGGAAATGAACAGCTTTATAATCCTGGAGAAAATTTGTCGGTGGGGTCAGAGGAGGCTGGACCGGAAGTACCGAAGGAGGAAGTGGCCCTTGCAAAGGTATATAGTATTCATCTCGAGTCGAAGTCCATTTTCTATCGAATAAAATGTCCACGAAAATTCTTTAGTTAAAATTCAATTGCTAAGAATTAACGATTTCAAATTAAAACGAAAAGTGAAATGAAATTTCAAAAGAGATTGTTTCTTTTTTTCTTTCTTTCTTTGCCAGAATAATTCCTCGAACTTGAACACTTTCCTTTAATTTTATTAACGAATCCCGTAACTCGTACTAATAAATGACAAGCGAAATTTTGCGCCATCCGAGCCTGTCGTCAACGTGAATGTTTATTACTAAATTTTCATCATAAAATCCATATACCGCCCATATTCGTCTAGACTCAAACTTTTCAATATAAGCGTCTGCGATACACCGGGAGCTTATTACACTCGGCTTTGGTATAAGGTTAAAAAAAAGCTCTGACTTTTCATAAGTATTTAGGTAGGAGGTGAAAATTCAGCAACAAAAATAACTGGATATTCAGGTTATACAGAATTTATTCTTGAATATAGAGACACCGGTGTAAATTTATGAATTTATTTTCAACTGTATAGCTCGTTTCATCGTTTTGTTTCTAATCATCGGTCCAACCCTACCAAAATCTCCATTATTCTCTCAATTTAGAGAACGATTTTTTTTTTTTGTCTTTTCTCGTTTCATCAAAATCAAGGATTTTAAAATTAAGGCAAAATTTTCCAATATATTCATAAGAATGTTGATTTCAAAAAACAGTGAGGAAAAAAAAGGATATTGGACAGAAAAAAACCATGAATTGGGTTTATTAGTTAATGAAGGATCGGGGGTTGAAAGACACGAAGAAAAGCTCAATCAGAGGACAAAATTGACCGAGAAAATTGACCCTGAGATGATAATTATGTGAAAAAATATTTATCTTACGTGTCGGGGCTCTGGTCCGTGTCTGACTCATCGAGTTCGGTCTTGTTGCGTTTCTTCTCGTATACAAGAATAATGGCACAAAGTATAATGACTTCGGCACAAATACCAAGGAATGGCCAAAGTGCGGCAAGTTTATCCTTGATCGTCAGCTGGGTTAATCCTTCGACAACGATCGGTTCTCTGCTGATGATGTTATTGAACGTAGCACGACATTGGATCATACCACTATCAGAAGCATTCGCGTTTACCAAAGTAAGCACTGCGTTGTCAATTCCCTGTTTAGCATCCCTTGTTATATTTACGCGATCTCTGCTAGATGAGTAAGTGTTGTTGCCAATAATCCATGTTATCTGGGGATCCAAGTACGCCGGTGCAAGACATGCGACATTCAATATTCCACCTTCGACAACGCTAGGATTTCTCTCCGACAACTGGACCACGGGTAATCCTTAAAATTTACAACAAGGATCATGAATAATGAAATTAAATGCTGTGAGACTGATTAAAAAAAACTGTTGAAAATTTTCCTGAATTTACTAGAAACACCTTTGAGGAGGGTGCTACGCAAAAAGATACACGTTCACAAAAATCAAAAAGCAGTTGAACTTCAGTTCGATATCATTTTTTTGTTCCTATATCTAAATCGGTTTTTTACATATTGCCAAAATTTGTTCAGGTGTTACTTGTACCCTTTTGCATTGAACCTTTTTGCAAAATCACAAACTTTGACGTAGCGAAGTGAATTACCGAACATGTTGTTTGAAATTAAAAAAAAAAAAATTCTTCATTTTAGACAATTTTTACGGCAAAAACACGGAATTGTATTAATTTGCATTCGACTAAATTATATAGCAAGTTTGTGGAATTTGTAAATTAATTGCACAGTTAATTCACTACCCCTGAACATGCATAAAACTTTTGATACACTTTTGGAAGTTCACCTCAGAAATTTTCAACAATACTAAACGCCAAGTCTCTTGGGGTGAAAATTTCCCATCAATCGTAGCTTTTGCAAAAAGTATCAGCGAATTGAGTATTAAAGAAAAATGATTTATTATTTTTTGTTGAATTTTTGACAGACTTACCAATCACTTGATAAATCGTCAGGAAATCGGTGGCAGAGTTGTTGTGCCTGCAAGTGTAATTTCCGAAGATCGATTCAACTGGATTTGAGAGAACTAGTTGTTTTCCATTCTCGAGTAGCTCGTAGTGTTTCTTGTCATCGGTGACGTTTTTTTTATCCAATTGCCAATAAACCGGTGCAGTCGAATTTGTGTGACAAACCAAAGTCAAGTTGCTGTCACGCTTTAATAGGTGAAATCCTTTATCGATATTCGTCGATGTTGCAGGCGCCACGGTCGCCTGATCACCCGGCTGCGACGCTAAGCAAATAAGGGAAGAAAAATCAAGTTAGACTCAATTTTCAAACAGCTGAATATGTGCATACACATTATTATTAATTTTTATTTTTAAATTTGCAAATTTTTCCAGTATAGGTATACTAAAAGTTTACAGCCTACTGCCTATGAGATGCGAGTGCATAACTTCCTGCTAATTCATTCAATCGAGTAAAAGGAGCGAAAACTACTAGTACTGCTATCTAGTAATATATCATTGCAATGTAAAAGAATGATAAATTGAAGAAAAAAAAACTCATTATCATAGACAAAGTGAAGATTGAAAAGTGTTTTTTTGTTTTTGTTTTTTGTTTCAATAAAATCACCATATCATTGATTAGTTGTCACTTTGAAAACGTTAGGCATATTAAGATTCATCTGCACAAGCCATAACAGACAGAAAAGACATCGAGATATTGTATATCTATTACGTATCTAGAGTATATAATAATGCAAAAATCTAACTAGATATATGTATAATCATTGTAAAATATAATATAAAAATAATAACGAGCGTGCTGAATGAACTTATATACCTACTCAATCCAAAACTAGCATGAGATACGAAAAATATACGTACGAATAAGAAGATGAAAAATATTTGTGAAATAATTAAGAAATCTATTATCATACTATTATACCTACAGATCTATTCATTACAAAGTGCGACTAAACTAGCTGATCCATTATTAATTATGAAATACTTCCGAATCAATCGATCGTCGAGAGGTGAGTTTAAAGCTGATTACCTATATAAGACTTTCGGCAGGTATATTTTTCCATATACCTATATACATTATACCGACTGGTTAGGTATATAATTATATAGATCTGACAATTCATGGTAATCGAGATAAAGCGCGGGTCGTTTGGCTCGATTAACATTAATTAACGATAGAATTTTATCGGTTGAACTGTTCTACTTCTCTCCGACTATATGTATACCTAAGAATAAAATTATTTAATATCTATGTACCTTTATATGGTATACATAATGTATATAGGTTGACGAGACTCAACCGCCAACGTTGCACTTCAACTAGATATATCTATTTATTCATTTCTCTAGACTTTAATTTTTTATTTTCATTTTTTTATCTAGTCTGCAAGATATAACTCACAGATTATTACGTCCCGAAGAGTGAAACTCTGCAAATTTGCTGCGCGCACCAACATCAGCACTTTCGAACTCTTATACTAATATATGGAAATTCAAACTGGGTATATAGTATAGGTGGAGATATCCCTTTCGTGGAATCGGACAAACCGCATTATTATACGAGAGAATTTCAATTCCAGATATCGATGCCCCCGGCAATTATCAATATACTTATATATATATTTATGCAGTTATCCAGTCTTTACTTATACATATATGTATACTTTATGCGCTTTTAATAAAGATCGGAAAATAAAATTCAATAGTAACGAAGCTACAAATTAATTCCTGGAAGTAAAAAAGCTGATTTTATTGAAAAGTAATTTCATATTTTTTCACGTTGGGGAAAAATTTGAAATTTTATTTTTCTATATCAAACATACTTGTTTTCCTTTTCTCTCATTATCGGAAAAATTTACACAAACTTTTTTATCTCTGGGGATGATTTTCAAATCAACATCCACGCGGAATTCAGTATCTATTTTCGTTGGTTTTTTTTTTCAACGTTTTTTATCGCTAGGATTGTTGGTATTTCATATCGACAATTTCCATATTAATCATCGGAATTATTTTCATTTGCAAAAATGATACCTACTCTGAAAATTCCTCAAACAATTCGTTCAAAACCTTCAGACTCATGCAAAGGATGATTCGCAAATTAATAATCAAATTATTGACATAATGAACGAAGATCTTTCAAAAAAGAGAGAAAAAGAAAAAAAAAAAAAAAGAACAAGAAAGAAAAACGAAAGGAAACTGTCGGAAAGTGAAAATTTGGAGAAAATCCACTTGGTTCTCGAAGTAAGAAAAACGATGGGGGATGATTTGACACGAAATGTTTCATACAGGCGTATAATGAACAATGAACATAATAGAAGATTCGAGTCTGCGGGAGAATAATTTAATCCACAAGTTAATGTATTGTTACCCCAGAACGGGTGACTTTGAAGCAACGGTAGCGGCAGGATTTACGCGCCGGAAGTTTGCAGCTAAAAGGATCGAGTTAATAGTTACCAAGGCCCCCTATAGTATACATATACATATGTATATACATATACTATACCTATACCTGCTTTACGCAGCGTTAGTTTCAACGGCAAGAAAGCTAGGAACGACGAGGCGGATCAATGCCTCGTTAGCGTCTAAACGCGAGAGCTTCGCGTCGTGGGGTTGCGAAAATTTAGCACCGTCGTCGCGGTGTCTTGCTTTGCGAGTGACACATTTACCCCATCATTTTCTTCCTCATTAATTAATCAATTGAAAGAAGACAAAGACCCGAGTAAAAATTTTACTGTTCATATTTAATTCCAGAAAACCCTACCGAGACTAGACATTTTTCTATTCATCTTAAAAGATAAAATAACAATTTTCGTTTGGATCGAGTCAATGCTTGTTTCCGAAACCAACAATATTTCACCCTGAAGATCAAAATTGATTGTTGAAATGCTGGAATTATTGAAGTAGAAAATTCTGGAATGTAAGTTCCGGAAACATTCATGTTTTAGAAAGACAAATTATTGTTTTTTTTTTTTTTTATGGGAACTCACAATCAATGGTCGATAATGAATCTGACACTTATAGATGCTTTCATCCCCCAGTTTTCTAAACACCCCCCCTAAAACATCAACGTCCTTTCGACATGACTGAGGCGCAAGAAGCATTTCAAAATCCTAAAATGTAATGGTGAATACCTTTGCCTATCTTATCAAATTTTCAATACATAACAGAGTGCAAAGATTTTTTTACTTGATCAACAGCATTGAGATGATCCAAATCCGATCACAATGAGACCGAAAAACATCAAAATTTCCACCAATTTGCGAAATGTGAATTCAAGAAACTTGGTCATATGTTTAAACAGAATTTCATCAGATACATTATCGTTTTTCATTCCAACAATTCATTCCTTGTGTTTAGAATACAGGTAACTACTCTGCGTACAAATTGAATCAGCGAAACATCTAACGGTTGTAGAAACCTGATTTTCTAGGGTACATACATATGTATGTATTTCCGAAGGTGTATAAAATTCTTCAACGATATTGCATGGAAGCGAATAAAATGAGCTCTCGATTAATAAGATCAAATACGTTTGCTTAAGCTATATGTATATTAAGTACAACCATATAGAAACGGAACTTATACAGAACTACTTTTCCTCAGTATAGATTTCAAAGAATTTCCTTTACTTAAGGATCATGGAGTATATATAGCAGTGCATACTATATAGATATAGGTAAAGATACGAGTTCCGTTCTATAGAAGTCTCGTCTTGCAGTAGGTACACGAGCGTTAACGAAACGTTTGATCTCCCAATATCGATACCGATAGTTTACTTATAGTTTCCTTGATTGGTTTTTCCTTTATTTTTTCTTTCGTTTCTTTTTTATTAATACATTTTTTTTTCTATTTCGTTTACCGAGAACATTATACCTGTACGACGTACAATAACGTTATATATATTATATACTGAATCAGAAAATATTTCGTACAAACAACTTTTTACAAAAATTAAAACAGAAAAACAAAAAAAAAAAAATCGAAATAAAATCAAATGAATAATAACCGGAATGGAAGGAATATCATATAATATACCTTATACACCGACTTATCATCTCTGCAAATATTACCTACCATTCCTATACATATATCTATAGATATACAATATAATATATTATGTGTAATAATTTCGCGTGTACACTTGATCGTAAATCACTCGGTTACAGAATCCCGAGTTTCAATGAAGAGGGGTAAATTTTCTCTTCGGAATAAAAAAAATGTGACACGAATTGAATGTATACGTTGTATACCTACTGTATATATTATATATACCTATATACATTCATGAATTACTGACGAATATATCTGCAGGCGTAGAAAGAGGGAAAAAAAAAAAACAAAAAAAAAAACAAAAAACAGGTGAAGAAAAATCCGCGGTTTCTACTTTCGCATGATTTTCGCGCCCTCCCCTCCCTCCCCCCTCCGCAGAAGAAAAAAAAAACTGTAAAAAAAAAACCTCGATTCAAAATTTTTTTTTTTTCTGCTCTTGCGTTAGATCTGCACGTTACTCTCGCAGATATAACAACAGGAGGAGGCCTTAAATTTACATTTATATTTTACGCTTAAGAATCCGGTATACGAAGCGCGTAATATATATGGAAATTACGTCACAGCCTGTAGTTTCGTATACGTAAATGGCTCGTGACTAGCACCACCACCCGCAGGGGGATTTTCCGTAAATTCGAAATTATTATGGCCTATGCATCTATCGATATCTATATGTATGTATGTATGTACATACGTATAGAAGACACGCATGTACGCAAATTACATTCGCCTATCATTCTATATGCTGATTATATACAGGCACACATGCTGTATATATGTATGTACGTTCATCAGATTAATTCATGTTCTCCATATATATATATATGTATAGATATTATGGACGCGCATAAAGCATCCCCTGCGGATGACAGACAATCGTATAATCACACGCCACCACCATAGATCGGGGTTTGGGTATGTGGATCCTGTGTGATTCTGTAACGTTTGGTATATGTTACATATAGGTAGGTAGGTACCCTTAACCCGTACCGTCAACGTATGTCCATTATGTTATAATTATCACTATACCTGACCCTTGCACACATTAACCTTTTGATTTACAAGATCAAAAACCACAAGACCCGGCTCTAATTAGAATTGGGAAAATTTTCTACACAACTGCCGGATGCAGAGATGATTTGTATGTACGATTTTCTGATGAATCTATAACATTTTTTCACTGTAGACGTATGCCGTTTGGAGTACATTTGGCTTTTCGCATTGTTACATACGATCTTACAAATTCGAAACAATCCCTGACGCAATTAGGAACAATTTTGAATAATTTTATTTTCTGGAACGAATCATTGGCGATAATGAGTGGAAAAGAAATTCAGTCTCATTTCTTTGTAATATGAATCATTATTATATATATGTTCTTCCTAAAATTTATCAAATTTCATTTTCCATACTCAATTTTATATGCGACGGCACTTTCTCCGGACATCTTTAATTTTATCGAGGTCGAATCGAACCATTTTTTACATTTCATTTTTCATACATATACTGTAGTCAGTAGATACGTGAAAAATGATTTTATTCGCAAATTGAAAATTGTCAGGTGTGTTTTACTACACAATGCAGCGTATACGTATGTAGATGGAATTTGAATTTTAAATCGAAATACGTTGAAAACTATATACGCGCTTGTTCGTCAAAAATAAAAACAAAACAACAACAAAAAATGAATTAATAAATAGAAAATTCACCTATAGTACTACCCTACGGGTATATAATGAAGCAAATTTTAATACCCAGCGAAACGAATCGGAAAATTAAAAATCAGATGGAATTAAAAGAAAGAAAAAAAACTAAAGATAAACAAACGAGATTGCAATTTTTTATCATACATATCTTCGATAAGCCATATAAACACGTAACTTATAACTTATAAGCACGATTGCCCTGCTGCCCTAATGTGGCTTGCATCATGGTTACTTTTTATACGCACGAACGTTATTTGGTATCGAAATATCATATCCCGTGCGGTAGATATAAAGGGACTGTAACAGCCGAAGAGTAGCAAAAAGGTTCACGGGGTCGAATATATAAAGGTGAAGAAATAAAGGACCTGGAGGCTGGTCGCCGAACGGAATCCCAGAGGGCATAGGACGAAGGCGCGTATAGGAGAAAAAAAAACGACAAATAAAAAATAAAAAATCAAACGAAAAACGAAAAACTGCCAATAAACCAGGACGATCCTAATGGAGAGAGAGGAAGAGAGAGAGAGAGAGAGAGAGAGAGCAAAAGAAAGAGATAGTGAATTCGGATGAAAAGAATGAAAGGGATGAAAAGAGGAAGAATAAAGGTAGAAGAACGTCGCTCGACGGTGGTTGGGAATCGAAACGAAGGGAAAATTACTGCGTCACTGGAGAAAATCCTGGAACCGCAAAGACCGAAAGAGATATTCGTTCGCTTGCTCTCTTTGCTGGTCCACTTTTCTCTTATTTTCTTTATTTTCTTCTGCTTCTCTTCATTTTCTTTTGGTACTGCAGCGAAACCGGGGGATTCTAACTCTCTTCTTTGCCCACCGTGAGGACGACCGCTATTTTACGATCGGATCACTTTACTAAATGTACATCTATAGTTTATACGCGAGTTACCGTAAAAGACAAAACGAGAGAGAGATTTAGAAAGGGGGATGAGATTGTGGCGGGGGTTGGAATATGGGGAAGAAGAACGAGTATATATATATATATATATATATATAGGGGATGGTGGAAGATTAGCGAAAAGAAGCTTAGCACTTCGGAAGAGACTGAAATTTATGAATATTTACGAGGGATCGTACCTATACTTTGACGCGACAGCGATTCACGTGAATTTATAATGCATAGGTGCATCCTACGGCGTTACGAATACAATTGGTCATTCTAAAGTGTCAAAAATTCAATTCAGGTATCATAAGCTATAAGTATAATCTTTGCTTTTTCATTTTCTTTCTTCAAAATCTCATTGGAATTGATGAGAAAGACGATGTAAAGGATTTTACGATAATTTGCCCCCCTCTTGTCTAAAATCAGAACGAGAAGTTCATATCCTTCAAAATATTCAAAATTAGATGATTCAGTTCAAGAAATCGTTCGTTGGAAGGTTGGAAGTAAAGACAAGAGAATATTTGAAAAAAAAACCAAAAAAAAAAAACGTAATTCTAATCTCGACAGATGAAATCTTCGTTTTAATTTTCTACTCAAATTTGAACGAGCAGGTCGAACGTCTGCCAAAATGATCAATGTTCTCCAATTTCAATGGATTCGTGTGTATTTCTGTAACTCACGCTTCGTTAACGCGAATCATAATTTATCGGCCTCACGTTTGATTTTCTTGATTTTCATTTCTGTTTAGTCGATTTTGTTCCCTGCTCAAGGGTAACAAGTTATTCGAGAAACAACATCGATATTAAATATTTGCCAATTTTAGCAACAAGGGAGAAATTATAAATAAACATTATTACCGAACCTCGTCAATTTTCTCTTACTCCTGCTTTAGTGAAATGAAATTTTGTTATTTCATGGCAAAGCCATGAATCGGGGGGATCGTTTATATAGGTACATAAATTTCTACCTATACATACATATAATATGTATACCAAGAGTTTGTATTTACCGATGATAATTACCCTGAACTTCATATTTCCATATTTGTTGAGACCTTCGTCTAAGTCTTTGAACTCGGAGGAAGGTTGAAATACAGGAATACCAACTTGCCTAAATACGCGCAAGGAGGATTCATAAATTCCTTGTTTCACAGTCCTACACAATCCTGATTTGTTATTATATAATATTATTATCATCGCAGATTCTCTTAATCCTCGAGCAATTTGTTAATAATTGAGTTTGATACGTCGGTAATTAGTTCAGGTGAAGCTAGGCGTGGGTTTATAGAAACTTTTCAGCATTATCGACATTCTGGTAATTCAAAAACGTATGCAGATCAAGCACATTCGGTACTGTTCAATTACCAATCGATCGATACCATATGAAATAATCAAAATCTTGAATAAATTATAACAAAACTTCTCAAAGTGTTTGGAGCAATGGAATTGAAGTGAAAATAACAAAAATTGGTACTAAAACTTGATTTTCAAAAATCTGGAAGCTGGTCCAAAGATATACCTAAATATGTTTTTTGAACTTTTGAATATTATTTCTGAAGAATAAAGAAATCAGAGTTTTTGGTTACTGTGCCAAGCCAGTCGAGTAGAATCAAATAAAATATTTAACCAAACTTATAACGATCAAAAAAGAAAAAGAAAAAAAGAAAAAAAACAAAATTCTCTGGGTACACCAAAACGTGATATTTTCGATTAACGAGCTGAGCAGAATGGCCACGGCCATTCGCGTGAGAATGTCTGGGTAACGACTATGATGTCTGTTATTAATATTATTGTTATTACATCCATTACCGAAACTGATGAAAATCGATATACGATTCGGAGAGCGACTAGACGTGATAAAAATAGTATCGAGTAAGGGATGAAGAAGGTGGTGATCCCCGTAAGGCAGAATTAGATGCTTATACAGAGAAGTACTTGAATAGAAGCTATCCTACGAAGTACATAGAAAAGTACATAGAAAATTTTCAAATCGAATCTGCTTCTGCAGCGTACAGTGTCGGATAAGTTAACTTTCGAAGAATCATCCCCTACTCTCAATATGCTTTTGAGGGTGGTTGGGATGGTATCAAAGTTACGTGAAACTGAGATGAGAAATCTTTCCATGAACGTTTTATAATATGTACATAAATAAGTACGAATGTACGTGTATATATACCTGTATATACCGATATACAGTAGGATATATATATATATATGTAATACGTATATTGTACCTTAACTCTTCTTCGCCATAAGACAAGTTTCCCCCCCAAGTAACCTTTTTCAAAGTTTGTACTTTATTTATGCAATATACTTTTGTATCTATATATATATATATATATATACCTATATGTATACAGACACGTGTACGATATCTTGGCAAGAAAATCTCTAATATCTATACCGTATTTTAAACCGTGGCTAGTTTCTGTCTCGTATCTCTTTATTCTTCCTCTTCTTCTTCTACTTTTTCTTTTTCTTCTTTGTATTTTCTACTTATATTTCGATACGACGCTCCCGATTTTCTATGCCACGTTCACCCTTGGCCTTTCCTATACATATACCTATCTACTTCCTCTTCTATTCCATGTTTCGCTAAACTCTGCAGCAGACACAATAAGCGCGCCCCCCGCCTTATTTAGCCATAAAGTATACAAACTTTGATATAGCATGCAATTTTTTATCGCTCTTGTATATGGATAAATACATAGATATAGGTATATACGACGGACATCTTCGATCGGTGATATTCCCGGTGCATATATGAGATATATGGGTGATTCAGGGTCTTGCAAGAATATTGGTTTGAAACTAGCCAATTTCCAGAAGTTCGTTTCAAAGAAGTGTGATATTCAGCTACTGATAACGAATCAACAAATTGCGCCTTTTGATCATTTTGTGATGTATGTTCTATCGGAAAACTCACCCTGCCATTACTGCAATATCAAGTTCCTTCCATAAGTTTTAATAGGAATTTTATGGACATCAATGAAAATGAAGCAGGGTTAGTTTTACGTTATTTTGATTACACCGATTCTTCCGGCGTTTGCACACACCGATGTTGGCAAATTGAATCAGGATTAACGTATCGATGAACTGAAAGTATCCCATCCATAACAATTCGGTGAAATCCAATTTACCCCGAGTGTAATGATCGATATTAATTATCAAACAGTTGAATTGATCAATCACATTGATATTTGTAGGGCTCTCGAAATTTTTTATGCTCTAATCAAGATGGAGTCTTTTGAAAAAGAATTAATAGTTTTTCAACAGACAAGAGTATACGCATAAACTATTCAGAAAAAAACGAAAATTTGGCAATTCACCTGAATTAGAGAATACGTAATGTTGCTCATTAATAATTGACGATTAATTTCATGAAACTTGCGATAATGACTCGCGGTTTTACATGACCAAAGTGATTTAATAATTCATCCAAGAAATTTACAGTAGGTATGTACCTATTTGATAAAAATCAGACGACCCACGCACGAAGCAGAAGTTGAGATAAGATCTTCTTGACGGTCATAAAAAGCAGGCTGATAAGATTTAACCATTTGTGTAGACGTGTGTAGGTACAGAAATGACTGCAAGGAACTCGAAGGCTATGAATTGAAAATTTTACCGTAAATAAGGAAACGAATGCTCCGTTATCCTGAAAAGAAAGGAAAGGTTCATGGGGGAAGTTGGGAATGAAAATCGAGAAAATTTTCTTACTTTTGGAGTATGCTTAATGCACCGCGAAAAGGTTCGCGGGACTGAGCTCAGTGGATTGGATTATTAGAGTTCCGGGGCTGAGTTTTGGATGAAATAAGGGATGAAATTAGGGAGACCCAACTTCTGTAGAAGCCCTGCTAGGTAGTGGTACTTCACAAACCGCTTGCGCCAGCCACTGAACGGTTGTAATTATTGTATAGATTCAAAGTGGGTACGAGGGGCTAAAGCTAAACCGAAGATTAATGGAGTCGTGAAATTCCGGAGCAGGCAACTGCGGGGAGACAAAACTCAGGATACCGACGAACGGAGATAGAGAGAGAAAGCGAGACCGAGAAGTGGTTCTAATTACAAATCCAGTAATTAATTATTATCAACTATGCCCAACTGGAAATAATCCGTCGCTAAAAATGGATTCAAAAATAAATCAAAATTCTGAAACAAGACACAATTTTTCTCTTCTATTGTTAGCTCTGAGAGAAAAAACTGCAATAAACAAAAAAAGATCGTTGTTATTTGTACAACGATTTGAATTTTTCAACGTATTGCGAATCTCGGAATGTAACTTCGAAATTTTTCTTCCGAGGCACAATTTTTTATTTTTTTTTTTTAACACAAGAATCTACTTTTTAGGACAGAATTTCTGACATTTCTAAACAGAGCTATAGATTGCTGGAGATTAAACTTTGTTCTCTGATCAGAAATCTTGTCAAATATAAATGATCAAGAAGATTTTGAACTTTTCAGGTGTCAAAGTTTGGCCTGATTACGGTTGTACTAATAATTCCGTTCGAATCTCTATATTATCTTGCCACCCGGTTTTACCCCTTGATGGAGTGATTAGTTTAGATGAGCTAATTCGACTCCAATTAACAATTTCGCGGTTCAATTGGCTGCAATGTATCTATACATATACGTATACGTAAATACATGTATTTCACTGTCGTATGTGGTCTGTGTCTTATACGAAGCGACTGCAGAGTCCTCTTGGTTCTATGGGAGTATAACGTAGGTAGGTCTAGGTACTATTATATGCGCTACCGTCGGCGTCTGAACTCCCGAGGAATTAATTATCGACTGGTTTACAGCTAGGCGTCCTCACGATTACGTGTAACAAGGCATCTAGTGGTACTGTACAATGTGTGTCCCTCGTATATACATATACATGCGTCAATATAATTGAACGCAGTCCCGGAGTCTGACGTCAATCGCTCGTATCTTGTCGCCGGACTGTAACGTCCACGCCGTACTAAAGTCGCCGCAATTTCAGATTCCCATGTCTCGGGCTCTAGAATTTTCATTTTATTTTAGGGTATGATAGGACGAGATCAGTGATCTAATTTTCCGAATATATATCGCCTTGGGTGAGAAAATTATCAGGAAAGAAGAATTTGTCATTCTCAAAAATCGATTTTTGGTACCCTATGAGCATCACGATATTCTGTACAGTGAAATTGATGAATTTTTTGACCAATTCAATCCACGAAACATGAATCGAGGTAAAAATCAGAGAGAGCTCCACACGTTCATCAGTTATAGTTGATTTCGTTATTAATTTGATAAACGAGGAATGACTCGATGAGCTTTCACATATGCGCATATTGTTTGAACGGTGTAAATGAACATCGAAAATTTGAATAGAAATTTTGTTACGTAGATAAAAAATCAACTGCAACTAGATATACGATCTTGTTGGAAAGAATAGCAAAATCAATGTTTTTTTTTTTCTCTTCTTTTGTCTATGAAAATGTAACCAAGTTGTGTTTTGTAAAACATATTCCAGCATCTTCGAAAGTAGCTTCGTGTTACTGGTGATCAAATTTTCACATCAACTGTATCTTTAATCCAAAGCGTTCATGCAAAATTTAGAAAATTTTAGGTGGGGTTTTGTTCGGGAAACTGATCCTCACAAACAGAGTGAGCAAAATTGAAAGATTACAATTTTGTACCGAGTCATTAGCAAATCAGTGAAGTAAAATTGATATTCAATTTATGAAAAGTCGACCATATATCTCTTACGAAAATTTTTCCAATTCCATTTTTCGTACTCGATCAATTTTGGCATGTCTTCTGAACGATTTGTCGATAATCAACCAGCTCTGATAAGTAATCTAATTGATATTGGAGTGATTTTGACAGTGGTTCACTGGAGGGTATAATACATACATAAACCGGAGCTCGCATGGTTGAAAATTCTCTACATACTTGGCCTGTACTTGTCAGCCAATCAACTTGCAAGAGACGCGTGTAAGAAGACGTCCAAAAGGGCGAATGGCCCAAAGCCAGTAACTTATAATCGACGAGGGTTTGCTAAATAGTAGGGGATCGACTTCACGCTTGAAGCTTGAGGCTTGAAGCTTCTGGCTTTGGGCTTCGGACTCTAGGCGACTTTGGGCTTTAGGCTTTAGGCACACGGGGCAAACAGCCTTCGGGTATTTCTGCGAGGAAACAATATGGCCGACAACACGCCCGTGACAGAGACGAGAATAGCCTCTACCTACAGCGCGTAACTAAACCGCGTTATAGAAACAGGGGAAACAGTCGAGAAACCCACCTATAGTTCTGCAACCTTCTCGCTCACGGATCTTGGACAATGAAATTCCTCTGTCTCAGAACCTGACTAGCAGATCCATACCATCGAGGCACCTGTCACGAATCTAACAGCTCATCGACATCGCCTTCTAATAAATCTGATTTACCTCGTTTTTTTTTGTTTTTTTTTCTTTCCATCCATCTTTCCTCACTCTGTCTTTGATTTTTTCTCTTATCTCATCTTTTTGGCGAGCATCAAGCGTGAATTAATGTAAAAATCTTGTTGAAGTGTAAACCGTAAACTATAACGTCAGAATTGCAAATTTCTCATCAACGATCCTACGATCTACTACGATAAACGCGTACCTATATTATAAGGACGTTGGTTAAATAGAGTCTGACGATAATAATTACAGACTCTGTATGTAACGTAACTGGTAATGCTACGCTGTTGCGGTCTCGTTATACACATAGTGGATTAGTCAGAGCTAATTTTACCGCTGATTTATGGACGGAGATTGTAAATATTTGCTTAGTTTCAATACCTTTCTTGCTTCCTGGTGTTAGGGATTAATCACAATTCATCAGCTACCGCCGCTTGATGTTTAGAATCTCTAAAAAAAAGAAAAAAAAAATGGTTCAGGGTCTTCGAGACCCATGAAAAGCTCATCTCAAACAAAGTCAACTTCGTTGGAATCAATTCGAAAAAAAGATTATTGTTGAGATTTGGTAAGTTCTCGACTATATTTCTATGAGGAATTGAATCCGGGACTCAATGAAATTTTAGAAAAGTGGCTCTTCGGATTTGGAAAACGGGGAAATTCCCTTTCCAGCAAAATTTACATACCAAGTAGGTACATATCGGTGACTAAATCTGTTTGACGTTTTCACTTGATCACAGAAAAATCAGCGGACTTTGGAAGAGCTGATGACCGGAGAGTTGAATGATGCATTATATACTGAAGTCGTTTATCAATTGTAAACAATTTCATTACTGCGTTAGTTATGATAAGATAAATTTTATTTCGAGAGCAAATGTATGTAATTTGCGATTAAGGATATATGTATGATCCAGTCACGTTGGACTCGAGGGATGAATGACAACGTGTCTAGAAATAAAGTTGTCGAAGGATGGTGAAGAATTTCATCCAAGAAGAAGTAGAAGTAGAAGAAAAAGAAGAAGAAGAAGAAGAAGAAGAAGAAGAAGAAGTAGAAGAAAAAGAAGAAGAAGAAGAAGAAGAAGAAGAAGAAGAAGGAAAATAAGAAGAAATTCATCCCTGTGGCTCAAGCCACTACTTTCTTGTCGAGATCTTTAGATCCCTTACTTTAAATCTCGTTAAATATTCGCGGCACGAATTCTCCCTGAAGAGATTTTTCCACCGTACCTACAGCTACCTACCCCTGGTAAGATGAATCGCGGTCATCCCCGTTCCTGCTACTCGCAGTGCGACCTCTGATTCTACACTTTTTGGGCCTTAATACGAGGATAAAAATTCTTTCGCGGTTATTTCGCACGTCTGAAGCAGTTCGCAGTTCGCAGTTCACAGTCCGCAGTCTGTGCAGACAACGAATTGGAATAAAGCTAAATGGGGCAAATCCAGATAACTGTATATGTGCCTCAGACCTACCTACATATATATATATATATATATATATATATACCAATTCGAGATACATGGTATATACAGATATACACAATCATATATTTCTCCATATAGGAAATTGGCAGGATAAAGATTTGTTTTACAAAAGAATATTCTTCTACATATATATCTGTGTGGGAATAAAGCAGAGTGAATTTCAAGACTAGTGTATACCTATGTACACATATATGTATACCTATATACCGGTAGTTCTCTGCCAATTTTATTACCGGATCTCTTTCTATATATCTTTTGCGAAAAAAGATGAAACGTCGGGTATCTCCGAATCAGCCGAGCTCTTATATACTCTCTTTCTCTCTCGGATTTCAATTATACCAATTTCGCTAGCCAAAAGAAGATGAATTTCCTTTGTTACTACCTTGCCACAAGCCAGGGCAATTCCAAATGAAATATTACTATGACCTAATAACACATTTTTATGGAAAAAAAAAAACAACAAAAAAACTGCAGAACTCAATCGCTATTTCAACACGGATTTAACAAATAAGACAGACGTTTGTCAGACGATCAATAATATCACATTATTGGTATTTTTAACCTCAATGCAAAAACAAAATTTTGCTAATCTTTTGCTACATATTGTATCGTGAATAAAATCGCGGTTTATACCGGAAACCAACATACGATTGCAGCGGTAAAATATACGATACACGAGATACGCAGTAGTAAAAATTGCAAATCTCGTAAAAAATTGATCTAGAAAGTTCGGGAATATAATTAAACGTAACAGTTCCACTTTCCTGAGATGGGAATCGAAAAAAAGTAAAAATAAAGACCATTGGAATGTTTCTCCAATTAAATTTCATCAAAAAATGTGACTACGTATGTTAATACAAATCGAAGAGCGCAAGCTCCAAAAAGAAAATTCAAAAAGGCATGAAATTCTCTTGATTTAGCCATTAATTCACGTTTCCAAATAAAATTAAATCGAAAAGAAATGATATTCTTTAAAGAGTGTTCAACTGTGTGAAAAACGACAAAGAATAAGAAAAAAAAACCGATATTTTGATCATTTTTTTGCTCCTTAGAAAACGTTGACGATATTCGCGAGAAGAATGACTTAAAGATAAGAAGCGTGAAAATTGTCAGGGTGATAAAAATAAGAGTAAAAAATAAAAAAAAAGAACAGAAAAAAAATTGAAAAAAAATAAAATAAAAAAAATCAGGGGAAAAACGCGACTGGGGGCAGAAAATAGGTAGCGTAACGTACCCACCGGGTCCAGATCTACTTCTTCGGTAGGTTGGATGAAAGAAGGGTGGAGGGGGAGCGAAGGTAGAAGAAAGAAAGAAATAAAGGTACCTGTAAGGGGGCGCCGAGGGAAGGGTGAAGGGAGAAGGGAAGAGGAAAAAGGTAAAAGAAAGAGCGCAAAGGATCCCTCATAAATCTTACTAATCCGCACATTTTCGAATAAAATATCGCCGCTGGCTCCCACACTTCCAGATCCACCCACCCCCCACTTTTCTCGTCCAACAATTCGCGTCTATAGGTATAAGGTACCTTTTCCAACCTACCTTTCTACCTACCCTTACTTCCTTCCTTTCAGGGTAGGTCCTTGACGCCCCTATCCGACATACCCTGATTCTTAGGTGGCCCTAGGGCGCTAAGATAGCCAAATGGCCCCTGGGCTCCTCGGACTTACTTGCCAATTATTCCCGAAGGTGTGTTACGGTCAAAGGGGCGAAACTTCGTTCCACCCTTTCGCGTACGTATACGACGATAGCGAATATAGAGCTCCGTTGAGCAGCGATGAGAGGAAATGGTACAATTTTGTTCTTTTGATTTGTTTTCTCTTTTCAACCTCAAAATGACAAGAATTTAGGAAAAAAAATGTAGGAATAAATTGATAAGAAAATTATACGAACTGATAGGCGAGATCTATGGGTACTTTACCCTGTTTCTGAACGTGGTTCAGTTGTGAAAAAAAAGGTTGAAACTGTCCTATCCCTCTGAAATGGTATAAATAAAGATCTAAACGGAGGACAAAGTGACCAAGAAATTAGAAAAATATCATCGCGATGTCAATCCGCAGAAATGATGAGAAATTGATAAACAGAAAACCAACGAATAATTAGGTATTCGAACTCACGAGTTTAGGAGTTTTCAGCAACATTGAACAATGAAGCTCTCGTTTGGACTCACGTAATAATATCTAGTGTATGCAGAGCCGAGGTATTACATTCAAAATATTCTACAATTTTCGCTTTACACGATGCTAATACAGCTTTTCCTCGTATACGGTTAACAATTTTTCGCTGCAAGTTCTATACGTATAATTAAAACATCCCCAGAGAGTAGCCCGCTCAGTCGAAGCTTGCGTATGTTTGTAGGTTCGAAATTAGTGGCAGTATTTCGCTAATTACTTCATTTTCTAGCTTTCGCAACGAACGACTTTTTTTCAGCCGATCGCTGAGCTCAGAGAAAAATAAATTTTTGAATTCACAGGATGTGACCGTTGTTAAGGATTGTTGCATATCTCAGGCTGTTCCCTAATGAAGGCGAATCTAAATTTTATTGCTCCCGTGGGTTTGAATGTCTCGAAATAGTTTTAAAACAAAAAAATGCATAGCAAAAAGCCCCAGGTTTCTATACCTCGTTTCTAAATGTTGCTGCAAAGCTATTGAATTTTCTCGTTTCAATAATTATTCTTCTCCGTCGAAGTATCGCTTCAAAAAATCGGAGACTTACTACATTTCTCTGCACCGGTGGCAGTAGATATAAACCTCGAATTTTTTTCAGATTTCCAACGATCCACGATTCGAATCTAATATTAAGAAACTTTCCACACGTTTATTCCTCCGAATCCAAAAATCCGAAAATTAGACCGCTTAGAATCTAAAAAAATTTCAGAGAATACTTACTACCATACAGGTGAGGAATGTGCCAAGTTTCTGATTCTTCTAACGTTAATCTAATTCAGATAAAAGGAATGATGGGAACGGTGGGGTTTCGGCTAAATTTTTTCTTCAAAACAAATAATGAGACAAAATTTGAGCCCATGAGAGCAACGAGGTTCGAATTTGACTCGATGAAGGACCCATTTGTTAATTTATAATTTCACGTGATAGTGAAGACCGAGTGACGTAACGAAGCGATTATAAATTAATTCGTCCGGTATTCACGTCCCACTATACATATAATGACGAAAGAACACGTCATCGATATACGTGCAAGTTGTGGTCATCAGAACGTGACGACATAACTGACTACTTATCATGCGTCAGCCACAAATATTGTCTTTCCATAAGTTGTTTAGTAGCATAGGCAAGCAAAATACCTACCTCAACGTCGTTTCGCTGTAGATATACATATACGTGTGTATTTCGCAAATGAATCATTTCTAGTATAGGTAAATATATTCCAAATGAGTAAACGAATAATGAGATGAATAGTACGTAAAGCGATATCGATTGTTATTGTGTTAAATAAGACAAACTTTCGAGGTATTAGAAATTTTGTAAGTATACATATAGGATTTCGATAGCTAATCATCGGCGTCCGTTATCGCCGAAGATGCCGTATAAGACATTTAGCCAACAAATAAGCTATACCGCTGCAATTCGCTATTATATGGTTATTGGTTAATTGATCAACATCGAACGCATAACCCCCACCAATCGACTTTCTCATTCTTATACATTTACGTATCATACATATACGAGTGTCGTTATATACCTAAATCCACATCGTCTGCAAACCCATGTGTAAAATAATTAATTGAAGATCTATTTACCCGATCAATTATCAACAATAATTTTGAGAAAATTGTACCGTAACTGCAGTAAAAAAAAAGTTGTTATTTCATTTGCGTTTTTTGATATGCCAATTTTTGATCTTTTTTTCATCGTGTGGAAAATTGCAAAAGATTTCTTGTTCTTGTTCTTCTTCTTCTTCTTCGCAAGACGTACTCTTCCTTCCGGCGTTATCTAACAATTTATTATTCCGTTGACCCAGTTCTCAGATATCGCGTTCGTTTCAAAGTCCTATAGGTAGAGGTGTGTATACATGGGTATCCTTTGCAAGAGCTCTAACGAGCTTTCCGGAGTTATTTCGCGATATTTTACAGAATAAAATTTGAAAAACAAATTGAAAATTACAAAATTACAAAATTAAACGATTCGTCGCGTTCATCATACATACGTCGATCAAATTACGATAATAACTAATAAGTATATCATAATTTCACAAAAAGTGAAAAACTCGAATATACCAAATAATTATAACGCTTCTAAAACCGTACGTAATTATTTTCGTCTTCTATGGCCGCGTCTACACATGGATATAGTTTGTGGATAATTTTATGTACATGTATAAAGATACTCGTACGTATGTGTATACGTGAATGTAAGCAAATACAGAAGTTGAGTCGAAAGCCTGCGTGCGTTATCAAATTTTAAACATAACAAAGTATAGATAAGAAGAAGTAAAATACGTGTATTCTTAGAATCTGTTGTTTCTCTTCAATTTTTGGTGTTATCCTGCATTTTTCTTCATCGTATATATATATATATTTGATCGTATGTAGGTACCTATAGTCAGATCGAATAAAAATACATCGAGACAAGCTTGACACCTGATCAAGACGAATTACCTACCTACTTCAACTCATTCTACTACCGCATAGTATAATAAATAGTATATCTGTATATGTATAAATACGTTGACTATAAAATTTCGTTCAAAAAATAAAAAACAAAGAGAAAAAAAAGATACAAATTCAAAAATCAAACCAGCATGCCGTATCTGATGTTCAGTATATTGGTACGTTGTTAACCGAGGTCGTCTTCGATTATATTGATTGTATGTACCATATTGTACCTATTGAGTACAAAGCTGACCTCGTAACTTTTCCACACCAAATATTATATATTTCGCGTCGCGAAAGCAAACTAAAGATTCGCAAATATATACGGATCAATTCTATGTATATGTGAGATGAGTTATACATGCAGTATTATTGTACGTATGTACATAGCCATATCAAACGTACATGTATGCCTATATGCAGCGACCATTCGACATATTGCAGGCATTTTTTATTCATTTTTTTTTTTTTTTTGTTTTTTCATTAGCTTGGTGCGGTTATCGCGCGATAACCCAAAGACCCGTACGGAACAAAAAATTCGACCACAAATTGATTCCCCGTTAATTTTTCTCTTTTTCTTTCTCTTTCTATCTTTTTTTTTCATACTTGAGAGGTAAAAGTACGAGTAGCTGGATAACCTGAGAAATTCACGCTCGTCCAGTTGCTATGGTACCAATTCTACTCTGCCACATGCGATTGGTAACATTGCTAAGAAAAAACTTTACCGAAAGTTGAGATTTTTTCTTAAAAATTAACCATTTTTTCACTCAAAGATTTGTAATTCAATCAGAATGTCTCAATCATGCTCGCAGGACATCCGCGTTCTAGGGAGGCGTTTAGAACACTGAGGAATGAAGGTGGACCAGTATAGGATTTGAAGTTGAATCTTTAGTTCCCACACATAATCATGAATTGACTATTGGGTACAATTTATACGCCAAAATTGACAAAACAAATTCATATTTGATCCAATCTTGAATCCGATGCAGATGAAATATTTCCAATTCAGTGCTCAGAATGTCTTGACAAACACGATTGAAACGCAAGGAGCATTGTCAAATTTTCAGCCTCACAATCTAATGAGATGGTGCAGAATCACCCGCAATTCTTATCTATCCAATTTTTAGTCCCAGTATAAGATTGTGTCAATTTTAAAACATCACTAACATGATCCAGACTCGAATTAAATTAAAACTAAAAATTGAAAGAATCCCACTTTCAGTAGAGTCTTTTCTCAAGGTATAAGCTATACCTCATACTGGTACTTTCACCTTACTTAGCTTCTCGGTCAATTCAATAAGTATGAAAAAAACACATGAAAGAGATCTTGAAATAGAACTGAATCCCGTACGTTTCATCGGGTATCAGTGCATTTTGTGTGAATGTAATTCTTTCCAAAAAAAAAAAAAAAAAAAAAAAAAAAAACAAGGTCCGAAGTCAACCACGAAAAGTACCAACAAGAATAAGGTTGTCAGTACAATATTACAATCATGAGTAATTCAAGTTGGCAAGCTAAAGCTCAAGGTTGTAGTTTTGGTAGCTTTCTCAACTTGAAGTAGAAGTAGTCTGAGGAAGTAGTAGTAGTAGTAGTAGAAGTAGTAGTAGTAGTAGTAGTAGAAGTAGTAGTAGTTGAAGTAGTTGATGTTGTACGAACCACCATGTACTTGTAGATAGTGACCAAAGGAAGAACCCGAAGTACACTTGTATTCGCCCTGATGACTCTTTTTCGCCGCTTCGGCTGATAGGATTGACGACGATCCTGTGTTGCTCACCGTCAATTCTCCATTATCGATTTCTTGCTGTATGGAAGCCCCGTTTTGGGTCCACATTACCACGTCTGTCTTTGTCAATCCTTCGCAGGTAATACGCCATGGTTTCCCAACGAATGGATGCGAGTGACCGATGTAGGTTATTTGATCGGGTACTGCGTCGTCTTTGGGGTTTTTTTTTTTTTTCAAGAACGTTTCAGAACGACGGATAACACGGATCGACGAATTGACGGACAGACAAACAGACAGACAAAAGGTTGCATCAGAGACGAAATAATGTTGGTGAAATTCAATAATCACATGATGATTCAATGATTGAATGATGATTATCGTTAGCATATTAGTCCTATTGATCATTTGTTATTTTCATCATTATTCATATATATTATTGTTAATATTGATATCAATCATCATGTATTGTTTTGTTCATTATTCATTGCGACTTAGGACAGCTTGTCATATAGTATATTTATATAAACCGCGAATGCTTCCGGTTCTTTTTTTTCTGAACATGCATACCGTTCTTTCTTTTTCTATTTCTTCATTTTATTTCCAATCCATCACCCTTTGTATACATATATGGTTAAATGATATGGATGAGGCTGTTTTGATTTTTTTTTTTTTTTTTTTTTTTACAGTCGAATGCGAAATTTATACATGGAAATCGCAGTGTTTCGCGGTTGGACAAATCAAGAACAATAGCCCAAAATCGATATATGTCTCTTCGCAAAAGTTGATTTCGAAAATTAGATTGCTTTCCTCGAATTTATGGAAGCCAGTTGGTTCGAATCGACTTCTCAGCGACTTCCAAACAATTTATTATATGGAAGATGATGCGAGATTAACTTTGGCGAAGAAATCAATTGGTTTTGGACTATGTTTGATTATTTTCCAAACCGTGACGTACCGGTTTCCTTAATCAGCGATATTAAAGCAACTGATAATGACGTATACACGGACACACAACATTGGGATTGCGATAGTATGCGAGTATATGAACGTAAATTAGAAAAGCCGAGTTAGTTTATTCCAGAGTTGTAATAGGTGTGAGTTGATCATATGCATAGGAGAACACGTTTCAACTACCACAAGCTGATATTTGATCGTGATGTACACAGATTTACATATTATATGTATAAATATATAATGGATGAAAGATGCGTGCATTATTACGATACGCCCATATCGTGTGCAGTATGTGATAATTATTGCAGGGATTTTCATTAACAGGCAAAGTATATATAGCGAGTTTGCAAATTTTCCAGAGCTGCAGGATGAAAAATTGTTTGGAACTGAATGTTTCTGCACATATTGTCAGTCTCATTTTTTCCGATATTATACTAGCTGGTCGATACCATAGCTACATGAATATGGATACGTAAAAAAAATTCTATCAGAGATGGAGAAGATTGTACAGTAATATGCACTTTTGCACATACATACATATATCCAAATACACGTACATATACGTGTATGTGCCTGGAATTCGTTCGCGAACGATCGAATGCCTGCAGCATGCAGGAATATTGTTATCCCAAATATTACCCAGCTCTGGGAAATTTTCTCGTTGCACTTTGCCAACTTCTGTAGGTGGTTTTCTCTCACACGTAGGTATATGTATACACACAGAGATTGCACATGTATATTATATGTATACATATATAAATACATACATATATATACAGTATAAATACGTGTATAGATGGAAAACAAGCTCTGACATTCGCGTTTACGTATACAGCACATATATGATTGATTCGCTGTTTGACCTGACCCGAATCCAAATTCACTTGATTTCAAGTCGAGTTTGCTGCAGCATTGACGACTTAAATGTGTGCATCAGATCAACCTTTTAAGAGATTAGTTTTTCACCAAGCGTGTTAGTGGAGAAAGAATTGTAGAATTTTATCACACTACTAAACTAACAAAATAAAGTACTTTTCAGTCTGTTCGAGGTGTTCGAATTAATATACCGAAAGATGCATTTGACCATAAAATATTCCTATAACTCTAACGCTGTGCATTATATTCTGTACATTTGATAAATTTATTTCGTTTTTGGAAAACGATATATACGTATGTTTGAAATACTTTCCAGCAAAAGTCCTATTTGGCATAATTGTATCAAAAAAAAATAAATAATATCCTGGATCTGTAGGTATATAGAGCCCGAAAATCTCTGGTATGAACGAAACCTTAGCCATTTGCGAACAACCAAGAGCCATTATCACGTCGCTGGCTAGTCGCTTCTATGTATATAATATACGTGTTGTAGTTACGCATGTGTATAAATGGATCTATATAGTAGATTGTATAGGTGCTGCGAATACTGCGTTGGAAACCCTTTCGTTTTGGTCACTCGGTGCGACCTACGACCCAGCAAGGCACTGCCACCGTTTGCTACAGGCTAAAAGCATCCCTTTGACCCATGCTATTGTCTAACGAGGTTTCCATCCGCCACAGCGTCCTCTTCCAAAACCACCTCGCCAACTAATTCAACGTCGTTACAGTGATTTTCACCCCTATATTCGCCTTACTTAGCCATATTATATGTATAATTGTATACGGTATGTCTGTATATTATTTAGGTACAAGTGGTAATTTACGTACGTATTTATATTTTCTTTTCATTATAATAAATTCAAAGAAATTATCAAATCGAGATCTTTCGTTCGATTCATCACCACTATACGAGGCTTTACAAATCGATTGAATCGCGAATTTTGTACCTATAACTATAGTTACGACATAGGTATACGTGTTTTCACAAATTAAAAGTAGAACGACGATATAGTATAGATTTAGGTATTTCGGAAAATCAGAATCCAAAAACGACGATTGGTTTTGACAGTGATTCTTGACGATTTATTACGTATCGTACTATGTATAGTTTCTTTTCTTCACGCTTTTTGGAATTATTTTGCATAAACGATTGAATAACGAATATAAATACCTAATTACGATTTGTATAATTGCGTTTAGACGCGTGAATGACCTACAGCGGCATGACGAAATATCGCCGCATTGCCTTGCAAATATAGTGAACACGAGGAAAAAGATGAAACGAGTTTCAAACATCTGTTTTTATCCGCTTGCGTTATTTTATCCAATTAGAAGATGAGTGAGAACAAAAAAAATTGACCACATCAAAATTTTTTTTAACCCAAACAAATATCCAAATCTAATCTAAAACTAGAAGAAAGTAAAAATCGACAAAAAATAAGAAATTCAAAATTCGTTTGCATAAGCTCCTATCGCACTTTCAATCGCAGAAAATTAAATCAATCAGTTGGCCACGACGTTGAATATATAATATAATAATGACAATAAAAATAATGATACTGAATAAATCGATAATTCCATTTAAAAAGGAAAAATTGAGATAAAAATGAAGGTGAGAATACGAAAAAAAAAAAAGCAAAATGAAAATTGCGGATTTTTTGGGATGGAATCGCAAGACTTCGGCTTAGGCGTCGCGACGCCTGGGCCGGTTAGCCGAGCGTGACAGTAGACGGGAATAAATTACGGATGGCGGAATCCAGCCTTGAAACACGAGCATCGTGGAAATTCATGTGTTCCGAAAATCCGGGACTTTACATTGGACGACGTCAGCGTCGGCGTCGACTCCGTAGGCTCCGAAAGCGTCGCGACGCGAAACGAGGCAGAACGCGGAGCGACGTGTGCCAGACGTTCCTAAAACCGCGAAAAGTCAACGCGGATGCACGCGCGCCCTTTTGGCTTTGCGCGATCCTGACGATTGCGTGGGGGTTAAAACAGATGCTATAACAAGTGTGGAAAGGTAAGGTAAGGTAAGGTATGGTATAAGGGTAACAGCTATAGAAGGATGAAACACCCTGTGACACATAACCCCTATAGCCTCGACGACGCCACACACGTGCAGTAAATTTGGCGAAACGACGACGCGACGGGATCTAGCGATATACCGACTAACTATGCATAAGTACATACATATACATATATATATACATATACATATACATATATATAGCTAGGTGGATGTACAGGTGATTAACGAGCCAAGGGCCGCGTATGGCGTCCAACCCGCGAGACTCGTCCGAGTAGGTAGGTAGGTACATACCAAATTCTATTTCATTAATGTTTAAATACATATGTATATACGATATTAAACAATGGTGAAACCCGTCCCAAATCACCTGCTACCTCCTAGTTTGAATCACGTTACACCGCGGTTAATTGATTGATCAATTAATTACAGTTTTAATCATCCAGATCGTAATTTCTGATTCAAATATATTATATATATAAACCATCAATCGATTTACCGGCTCATTAGGTACCTACTATTATATTTATTGAAGGACCAGCACGTCGTCGCGGATTAATACATCGAACTCAATCCAATATCAATTCACTTTTTCACTGTTAACTGTCAGGTATCAATAGGGAAAATTCTATCTTTGGGCTCACACAAAATTAATTTTAACCCAACATCGCGGAGGTAAAAAATCTGCATTATCAATAAGAACTCGAAATGCAGAAACAACGCTGTTAATGTAATTCAATCTAATTATAATCTAAATTCAATTCAATCGATTCAATTAATCAATTAATCATTTATTAATGTAAAATATTCAATTAGTCATGAGTCATTCTCAAATCAATGGACAAGAATTATTCAAATTTTGGAAAATTTAGTACATTATCTTCTGTGGCAAAATTTACAATATATAATTTCCGGTATTCGATTGATGATCCTGACGCCATGCCATGTTTTCAGAAAAAAAAACTCGATCCTGGCAAAGTCTTCGCTTAGACTAACCTTGTGGCAAAGTTGGTTTTGCAAATATTTCGAGATGAATTTTGGATGTGAAATGAATCGATTTTGGAGTAGATACATGTTTAATTATTTTACCAGCAGCACGAGACACCGGGTTCTCGCACATCATCGTTGTGACAGTAATTAAAAAAAAAATAAAACTAGGTATAATACACAGGCTGCGTCAGTGTGACGTCGACGGCTATAAACGTGTCAACGAATTTAATTTCATTACAAACTTGGCAATTTCGAAACGCGTGAAGCTATACAGCGGGTTGCTAAAACGGAAATAACAATTAAATCGTTACGCAGAGAAATATCCATATATATAATACACGCTCGGATGCGCTATCAAAGAACTAAAATACCAAATGAACTATTATAGTATCAGCTTTATCACGCGAAGTATTTTTTTTTACTACAGCTGAAAAGCGGAATGATCAACCGACTATATACCTATATAACCGATCGAACATTATCATCCGAAGGGAAAGATCACGTTTGCAACAATTAGGAAAAACCCAGACGGAACTTAATTGAATGACGTATGTATTTGTATAAAAAATTGCTGCTGCTATACAGAGTTCTAGATGCTGCCGTTTCCCATACCGAGACGGAAGCTGGGAATATATAACATACGGGGAATAATGCTAAAGGTACATACATATACCTACGGAACTCTAAATCGCTTTGGGAATCGGTATAATGCAGTTCTCAACAAGAACGATAAATTCGCAAGCTAGAATATTTCCCGTATACATTATATACTAAAGTTATAGTTTTGACTACCCCTGGCTCTGTAGCATTTCGGTCATATATGCGTGTATGTGAAATTCGTTTGGATATAAGTGCAATGGTTCCGTATATGTAGGTACCTGTTCTCCAGTGTTTAATGTCATAACAAATCATACGCACATTTTCATATATACATCGTCGAGTAAAATCCAACGTGTATGAACGAGGAAAAACACTTCTAGCTAAAAGGAGAATTGTCGAGAATATATTTATATGACAGTTGGCTCTAGCTGTTTACGCGAAACTAATTGCAAAACTGCAGCAGTTTGTGAACGAAAAACGTGTTTCGAATACCCACCCGAACCGGAAACGGTATGTAGGTTCCTACATTACAATATGCAACAAATGCAGGGCGGGCAATTAGAGAAACAATGTTACACGATTCGAAATTTTGAGCGATGAATCTTCTGATTTTTACCAAAAAAACAAGAAACCTGACCAAAGACGAACGTCTGTCGCAAAGTTTAAAAATTGCGGGCAAAATGGGCACCCCGTGAAAATTTTATGACAATTTTTGTTAAAATTAATGAACACTACAAATTTATTCATTTACTTGCATCAGGAGACTTTCAACATCGAATTAATTATATTTCAATAGGAAATCAAAGATCAGAAGATTCAACGATTTAAATCTCAACTGGTAACATTTATTTATTTTATAATAAGCCCTGCAGTACTTTGCCTTTTTCTCAATACATACATGAATTGATGACGACATAGGAGAGGGAAGAATTTGGGAGTGAAATAATCGATCAGCACAAAGTACAAAAAAAAATGACAGTTTTTTTTTAATTGTTTTGCTAAAAAAAAACCTATTTGTAAAAAAAAAAACGGAAGATAAAAGGCTCAACAAACTCGAGAGGCTTCTGTAGGTGGTATACCGTGATCACCGCGCTTCAAACGCGCCAATTAATCGAACCTTTGTTATTCCTTTACTCCCTTACAGGCAGCGAACTACCCCCGATAACGACGACGAAGCGTAATCGATTATTCGCAAATATTTATTCCCTTCATTGATTCTTTCAATCTTTTTTTTCTTCATTTTTTTTTCAATTTTCACTCTACCTCGGTTTTTACGCGATTCATACGAGCCAATCCAAATTTACGTATATATATACGACTCCTAACCATTTTTTATTATTCTATACTGTTTCTGTTTTGAATTTGAGACGGTTGATCGTTAATTTGTAATTTTATAGAATTTATTATCGAATTAATTTATACAATGCGTCATTTTTTTTTTTTTTTTTTTTTGTTCTTTTTTTTCAATACGGTTATCAAGACTGTACGCGATTCTTTTCTTCCTGCGTCGACTGTATGAATTGGACCAAGAATGAGTGACAATTTCTCATCGGGATTATTATTCTGTTTTTGAGTCGTTGTACTCGATCGGTTTACAATGACACGTCATCGACTCGTCGATAACAATGACGTGTTATTCTCATATATTTGTATTCCGGTTATAGGATTCATTCGATAGGAAGAGATTATAGAGAGAAAGAAAAAAACAACAAAGAAAAGAGTTCTGCTTTCGTCTTCAATTGAAATCAAATTTATAGAATAATTTTCATTGACGGAGAAAGAGAAGGTGAAAAAAAAAGAGGAAAAAAAAAACCATTAGCGATTTCCCACGTGTATATTATGTATATACATAATACGAATTGACGTATTGAATGTCGTGTCGTGTTTGAAGAAACGATGACGTAACTAAAACGGGGTTGTCGACGAATAGATATAGATACATTGGTATGATGTGATACATATATACATATACCATACACGAGACGCATAGTCATGTAAGTATACAAAGTTTAATCGTAAAATCAATAGACGAGGAAGTACTTCTTTTCTCTTCTTTTCTGTTATTCCCTTTCTTCTTTAATTCTTTTTCCAGCTCACTATGTACGTACGTATGTGTGTGTGTGTGTGTGTGTATATATATATACATGTATATATAAACAGATAAGAACGCAAATTTGACGCACGTAGAAAAGACAAGCGTTTCATTCTTTATCAGATAATAAAAGGAGCACACATGACGATAAGAATGTTACTTAATCGCCCATAGATGGACCAAGCAGATACCGATTTGCAGTTGTACATATGATAAAGTAAAATAAGAAAATACACGTATGTTATATGTATATCTCTGGGGAATATCATAATTTCGTACCGATTCCTATGCAAAAATTCAGGTAATGAATTCCTACTTTTCATACAACTTCTCGTAATAATAATATGAATTTAAAAAAAACTATGAACACGAAATTCTATCCATTTTATTTCTTCCCTTCTCTTTTTATTCCTTCACTTCCTAAGAAAAACCATACAGGAATCCAAGAATTTTTTCATTCCGATAAAACTGCAGTGGGTATAAAAAAATTACAATTTTCAATGAAAAACTCTCGACACGTTTGAATATTTCCTTAGAAAATTTGCACAATATTAAACATTTTTGTGGTATAACAGGAAGAATAACTTTCTTTTCCTATTTTTTTTCAAATCGAAAGATGAAAAAAACAAAGGACAATAAATAAGAATTATCAAAATAGGCTGTTTTTTCTAATGATCTTTTTTTCGTTTCCCTATATATATTCACGCAATTATACTTGTGTACATGTTTTTGAAACTTGTATATGCACACGTACATACATGTGGGTGTATTTATCACATTTGACACGTGTTTGCGTAAGGTGATCTCGGCTCTTTGCCGATGACATATCCGTTGATTTGAGAAGGTCGTAATTGTCGTCAACGGCGACAATGACTAACGACGAGAATCGAGACTGATCTCGTATAATTTCTTGACAAGGCTGTACTGTATATTACGACGCGAGGAATTTACGAGGGAAAATCATTGATCTAGATTATTGTTCCATTATACATACAAAGGTACGACAATACGGATACATTTCACGTATATATTAGCTACGGGTAAATCACGTCGCTCGAAATCCTCTTGTTCAACATCAATATCAATATTCGGAGCGGGATTGAAATTCCGAATTTCAAGAGCTATGCGAAAGGTCAAAATTCCGAATTTTTGTACTACTGCCTCGAGTTTTTCAAAAGATTATTTCCCCGAAAGTCTACCAATAGCCAATTTGAAAAACTCCGAATGAAAAAACACCGAAGGTTCAAAATTCCAAAAGCTTATAATTAGGATCCGAAAGTCCAAAACTCCGAATCTAGGAATTTGCGAGATGCAACGTCGTTTATTTGACAGCTTTGTCACGAGCTTACCTTAAATTTACGGATTTTTGGACTATCTGAGTTTTTAACTTTCAGATCTTTGAGCCATCCGCATTTCGATCTTTTGGAATTCGCAACTTCTGGACTTCAACGATTCTAGAAACTAAAAATCGCGTCTTAAATAAATTCGGAATTTGGACCGTTCGAAACTTTTGAAATTCGGTACTTCAAACCCGCCCCCAATATTCAAGCTGAATTAAGCATGGCGATATTTCGACTTATATACGATATACGATTAAGCGTCAACGAATAATTAAATAAATGAACAAATATCCGAACAATAAAAAATATCGCATGTTTATAATATATAGTCACTGTCTAATTGTAAGCCTATGAGCTTCGAACAGAGCTCGAAAAGAGCGAAATAGGTAACTAGGTTAACGGCACGGTCGCAAACAGTAAGTATAATAAAGCATAGATGAAGTTATATACATATATACGTATATATATGTACATATCTGACGCATACGTATTAGAGAAAAGAAAAATTAGCGAACTTGGAAAAGAAACATGGTAAAATAAAGTTAAACGAACAATAAACAAAAAGAAAAAACCAAAACCAATCTGGGGAAAATATCATTGCTGTAAAGATGGGGATCGTTCCATTTGTTTGTTTTTGTTTTTATCAATTTGTTCGATTAATAAACATATCACACAGGTTGTTATATACGATTTGCAGTAATAGAGGAGACAATATAATTACAAGCGAGGTCAAAGTTCGACTGTCATTTGTTAAAACTTAACGATTTCCTCTTGTTTTTCTTTCTTATATATTTTCTTTCACAATTATTACTTAGCCCAGAGTTTTTTTTTTCTCCACCACCAAAGCGGGCGCAATGTATAATTTTTGAATATTATTATCTAAATTCATAATATTTGCCGGTTATTATACATTCGTATTTGTTTATTCATTCATTCATTCATTTATTTTCAAACGATTGATATAGCACGAGAATGAGATACAGGGCGAGATAACATTAATTGAAAAATAGTATATATTATATGAAAAACAAAAGATTTTTCATACAATATAAAGATAAAGAATTGCTCTAAGAATATATAAATAAGCAAAGCTTCGGGTGTAAAGTATAATAATATAATAACGAATAACGATAACATAATGATATAAAACAAGAAATGAAAAAGAAACATCAGTATGCGATATTAAATTCGGTATATGTACAGAATTCGGGGATATATCTCTCGCCAATCGAGACTAAAATAACACTATCTTCATCTTCAACTTATATTCTCCGAATAATGGCGAACAAGCTGTCGACAGTATATTATATTTATATACAATATATGTACAATACATTATACATATTATACCTGCGTTGTTATCCGTACGGATTAATCAACGGCAAAAAAATTAAAAAGAAAAAAAGAAAGAAAAAAAATGTCAAGGTAGAAGAAAAATACCAAAATAAAGAATAATAATTGAAGAAAGAAAACTAGATATTGTTGTATCGTTCGAAATTGGCGAATTTTTTTTATTGAATTCAAAGAGTAATGAGGAAAATTTTGATCGAATACCCGGACAAAATGTGCGGGGGCGGGGGATGAAATAGTAAATGAAATAAATACATGGTCTCTTGATGAAAAAAAAAAAAAAGAGAGAAAAAAAACTTCCAACAGTTTCGGGTATATAATAAAAACTCACCTGCTTGGATGGTCAGAAAATTGGCTAAAAATAGCAACGGGATGAAGAGAAGAAAACCAGCCTGTCTGTCCATTTCGGAGTAGTGTATACGGTATGTGGTAAGGCCAGTATATGTCTTCTAAAAACTGATATTAATGCGAGAAGGCCGAGCCTCGCGAAGTATTGGAATTATAAGAGACTCTTTCTCTGACTGACTCGAGAGAGACTCTTAGCTATCTCCCACTATACGTTCTCGATGAATAGGGACTAGCCTAGATTTTGTTATCAGAAGATTATTTATCGCACCATCGGCAATGTGATCGAACCAGGATTTACCCAATCTACACTTCTTCGTATATTACCCACAGACCACAGAGGACAATGATAGAACCAGCCATAAAATGGCCGCCGTCTTCTGCTCATACCGTTCTGCGCTGCGCTACTCGATTCCACGGATTGCTCATTCTCTCCAATGCCCCCCCCTGGCCTCAGTAGCGTATCGCAAAATCCGATAACTCACCTATTTATGTATATTCGACCTAGTGAAATTCTTTCATCTTTAAACTAAATTTAATCATTTTCAAATCCCAACAATTTCCTCCCTTTTTCTTTATTTATTATTATTTTTTTTTCCGAGACTCTGCCCATGCTTTGTCTTTGCTTGGCGAGAGGTTAGGAGAAATTATTTCCTGCCTTCGAGAGCAGCGATGGGTTAAAACAAGCGAGCGATCATTGAAGGGTAAAAGTTTCCGGGTTTATTTTTGTTGGGATTTTATGTATTTGAAATGTCGATTGTATTTTGCAGCATGAATATTGGTTAGAGCCTACGGCCCTGGCGGAGACTGCGTTTGTCGTACATACGAATTACGTAAGCATAGAGAATACGATTGAGCATGCGCGAAAAATGGTTTCATGTAGAATTAAACGAGCTCCGGGGGAGTTACAATAATCGTGAGAATAATATTGAGGAACGCGAGCTTAGTCTGGTTTGCGCAATAAAATAATCGCGTGAACATTGCGAAATTTTGTACTTCTCGTACGATTGCTGATTTGAACGAATATAATTGGCCAAGCTACGAATCTACATGCATATTCTGTATGTTCATTTCGCCGCGAGATGGCAGGCTGATCATCGACCGTGGCGACTTCTCTCGGCCAATTTTTGAAACTCGAGAACCCTAGCTCTCTCTCTCTCGCTTTATGTGTCTATCTCTCTTCGGCTAGTATATGACTATCTCACTCCGTAGACCCTGCCCTTGCTCAACGATCACCGCGCTACCAATACAAGCCACCAGTGATGCTGGAGTTTGGGCAAAAGGGTGGAAACGGGACATCGTGACGCCAGGCGTCGCGGCGCCTGCCGTTTCGGCCGGCATCCAGCATCCCAGGGCTTTTCTCCAATGCTGCTGGTGCTTTTCTCTCTCTCTCTCTCTCTCTTTACTCGCTCTTGCCCGCTCGTCTCCCATATTGATTGGCCCACCCTTGAGAGAGGACTGCTTAGCTTTGTTCCCTTAGTCTGACTGGATGCTCTCAACCTGACACTTTCCTATACCACTGCCCAGGAAATAGCCCCTTGAGGCCCGGAGACGAAACCCTACCCTGCCCTGCCCATGTCCTGGCTTGCGTTTTCCTTTTTTCCCCATTTTACCTTACCCTCGTTATACTATGGCCAATAGAAGGATTCTCACTGTTTTCATTCGATCCTTGACCCCCCCCGAGGAAATACCCCCTCATTCCCTATGAATATACCCCATAAGAAATGATACCGCATTCGCTGAATCTGATTGATTATCCATTTTGCTATATACCCTTCAAGGGTAAACGTCTTCGATATTTCGGGTCAGAAGTTGTCGTATAGTATTCGATTATTTTTTAAAGCTATAATCCTATACCCGAAAAAGTTTTCTATACCAATTCTTGAATACCTCGGAGAATATCTTGGAATCTACTACTCGCGAAATATTCTATACAAATTTCCGTAATTTTTTTGTACAAATTTGTAGTTTTTCATAAAGAAAACTCGTTTTCTATTAGAATAAAAAAAACGACCAAAATGACAAAATACTAAAGATTTTTTGCAGTTTCTATTCTTTCGTAGTCTGAATTCTGATTGTCTAGAATAATTATTACAACGAAATATACGGAAATCAAAATGGTAAAACTGCTTAGTGAGTTGGCACTTTTTTTTTTTCTTATTTTTTGCGGGCGAAAAAACAACAGATTTCCAGAAAACTACGAAAAGTTTTAGTTTCCGTATAAAAATTGGTATATAAGAAGAAATTTCTAACAGAGTACCTTTTTCTCGGAGATAATTTCTTACTATCGGGGTCTTTTGAATTATTGTATGAGGTATAGGTATAATATTAAAGTCCGTGGGCTAACTGATCATCGGCCATCGTTCCTGGCCATCTTATATGCAGTCGAAGTGGAAGCATTTGTCACGAAAAGTCAGATGAGCCATGCGGAGATTTTTTTGTTCTCAATCATGATATTACCAAAGAAAAGATCAAGACAAGACATTTCTCTAATCAAGTGGACGAAAGAGACAGATTTCTTGTCGTCAATTTTGCGCCTTTGAAAATTGCAGAGAATGAGCAAAAAAGGCTAATTGTCAATCCCGGTATTTTACGTTGGCAAAAAAAAATTGATCACTCAAGCCGATAACGAAGTTGTCTGCTCATCTAATTACACAAAGTCTGCTTCGCGGGTAATTTTATACTTAGAAATAAAGTACTATAAGAAAATCGAGGCATCGTAGCGGTCGATCTGAAGGATTCGTATATAGATCATACAGAAGTGTTTTCACATTTGTGATTTGGTCGAATCACCCCGGTGTTCAATGGATCAGAGGTTCGCGGAAATACGTGACTGAAAATATTTACCATTAAACTATAATGATAATGCGGTATGAACGTGTTTTGAAAAAATTCCTTCTTCGGATTTACCGGTCCTTTTTAGTCTCAGGGTGTATACCATCTTACTGAGACCTCAATTTGATACGGTGGTGATTTCGAATGGAGATACTTGCACGACGCGTCTCGGCATGTATATAGTCGTTAATTAATTTCCAGGATGAAGAAGAAGAAGAAGAAGAAGATGAGGTACCCGGTTCCAGACCCCAACATTCTATGGGCAACATACCATATAATACTTAGACTTGTGTCGCAAGATTGCAAAGGTATACATACATATATACCTTATACTGCATAAATGGTCCGCGCGTTTCTATGTGTACAAATATCATGGGTTCGTTTGCAGTAGGCATAAAGCGAAGGGAGACATAGGTATGTACATACATATGTATATACATCTATGTATGTATGTACCTAGCTATAACGTAACTGAGAAAGACGAGGTAAAATTGGCGGGTCTCTATTCGAAGAAGTAGGACAAATTCGAGTCTTTTCAAGCGAACCAAAAAGGGATAAGAATCTTAGCGTTTCGACGTTGTACGGACTTGTCTGCGCTTGTTTCAACAATTCCCTGAGATAATCTTGTTTCCTCTCGTAAAAGCATGTTGCTACTGCTTCTGCTTTTGCTTCTGCTAACAGCTCTGGTTCTGGTTCTGGTTTTGGTTTTGGTTTTGGTTCTGGTTCAGCTTTTACTACAACCACGTCGATTCCCAGCTGAACGAAAGTCGACCAATATTAGAGACTCACATAGAAATTGCTGATTGGTCTGAGTAGCGAAACAATTGGCGTGTGTATCTTCTAAGCTTTCGAAAAGCTTCTTCGATACATACCTACATGAAGGAAAAAAAGCTCGGATAATAGCATGAATAATGATGATAATATAATTGTATTGATGGTAAAATCTAATGAAAGGCCCTCGGCTAATTGTACCGAAATGTATAACTTATAAACTTTGCGAAGTAAAGGATGACGGGAAAGAGAAGAGAATGAGGATGATGAGGCTGGTGGAAAATTTTCGCTAACAGAATTCTTAGAATTCTTGAATAGCAAATGGCGTCAGTTTTAGACGGAAGGTTAAAAGCGGCAAGCGTTCAGTCGATAACGAAAATACCGCTTGCCGCTTCTCAGTCTGCGAGGCGGCGAACCAGTTCTGCACCAATGAATAAGAAAGAGATCCGAAATTGGAAGACAGGGTGAATCGCGGTAGGGTGGCGAAGCGAAATATTGCAGCTGAGGAAACCTTGCCAGGAAATGAATGAATGAATGAATGAATGAATGAATGAATGAATGAATGAACGAGTGAATAAACGAGTGAATAAATGAATGAATGGATGAGAAGCGATTTGAAACAATTTGTTTTGAAATTAAAACCGTTTGTTTGATCGAGAATTATAAATGTCTTCACGGCAAGAGGCTGCAGGGCTGTCCCAACGTTGACATCGCTTGGGGATATAGTGAGAACTGGAAAAGAAAGTAAAAAGTTCAATATAAATGAAGAAAACGGAGCTTATCTTGTACTTCGGCCCCGTTATTTCACCCAGCATGGGATATGAGGTAGACGTGTATTTCTGTACCACCCATATGAATAAATTATCTTAAATTGAGAAACACGAGGCCTTCTATAATATCTCACCCCAAAAATATCCCAACCCCGCGTAGGTATATTCTCGCGTGGAAAATCTGTCCCGCGATATTTTCATTTCTCCTCGGACATATTTTCCTGTATTTTTTTTTTTTTTTTTTTTTTGTTGTTGTTGGTCGGTTCTGTTTTTTTTTTTTTTTTTATACTTTTTTCTTTTTTTCTTCCCATCCCTTTTTCACACCCACGCATCCCTGACGAGGGTGAATTGCGATGACGAATTTTTTTTTTTTTTTTATCCGCGAATGTCAACGTCAATGAAAAGTTGAAAACAGACAAACGACACTTCTCAATTACCGTAATATCCAATTTTACAACAATCAAGAGATCCGTGGGCAATCGAATTTATGCCAACTCTGTTTTTTATTTATTTATCTTTTTTTTCTCTTGACTGAAATTTACGTGCCTACGCTCGTTTATAGGAATGATGAAATATCGAAAATCGATAATTGTCGGATAGTGATTTGATAATCATGTATGCGAATCTGAGAATAGGGTAGTAACTGTAAGGGGTGCTTAGGTAGAAGAAGAAAAAAGAAAATATACATATAAATAGACTGAAAAAAATAGAAGAAAAAATGATAACGCTTGTTACAGATATTTTGGAATTTATAATCGGGGGATTGAGGGAAGGGGGGGGGGGGAGGGGGGGGGGCGGTTACCGGTAAAATCTGGCGTTAAAAAGTTTCGGCGGGGTGAACAAATCCGGCGGAGGTTGGTAGATAGTTTATGAGTTTGAAGGCTTTATACGTGGTTTATCGGCCATACACGGATTCCGGAAGCTGGCCAAGCCAGAGAGAGGTTATAGTACTATAGGTATATACATATATAGCGAGGGTGAAATGCCAAAGAGTGAGAGTGAGTGAGAAAGGGAGAGTGTGGTGAGGGGTTAAAATCGCGTAATACTGGCGGACACGCGAGAGGTTTGAAACTATACGGTAAATATATATATATATATATATATAGGTATATATACCTATATATATATACATATATGTATATATACATATATATAGGTATATATACCTTTATACTGTTTAGGTAAATGCGTGTTTTCCCACAATCTGCAGGGGTGGTAAAAAGTAGCGAAAACTTTTTCGAGATAAGGTCGAAAGCCACGACGCCGCAAGCTCCTCAACACATCGTGCGTTTGTGTGTGTGTGTCTATGCCTATGATTGCAGATATAAAATGGTCGTCGCGTTTAACTCGGCAAAATTGCGGGCCAATAAATGTTCAACTGTAATTATAGCTTGTAAGTAAAACGCTTAATCGTTCTTTCGTTTATACATATATATATATATATATATATATCAACTCCATGGTTATCGCGCGGTCCCAGCTTTTTCCGATCTGAACAAATGCTGAGTTTTCGCTTTTCGTTTATACCACCACCACCACCACCACCGTAGCTAGTCTCTGCGTTTTACTTCCTCCTTTTTATCCTCGGCTATCTCTATATCTCCGCTCCTCGGTTTTACGAACTTTATATATATGTATGTATATGTATACGTATCCTGCAACCCGGCTCAGAGTTCATCTCATTATATGCTTTTCCCTTATTTTTTTTTTTTTCTTTTTGCTTTTTTCTCTTTTTCTTCTTCTTCTTCTTCTTCTTTTATTATTTTTCTGTTTTTCTTACCCACCCCCGGTCACTCGACTTCTTTTCAAGTGATGTATGTCATTTCCTTTTTACATACACCAGCTTGAGACACGTGCTTTAAGCGCGCGTCAGAAAATGCTTTTCTAAATAAGCATCAATGTACTTACATATATAAGGGAACATAGTCAAGTATACCTATATCTCCGATTTCAACGAAACTTTGAGATATTTTTATAAAAGGAGTGAAATCATTCGACACGTATTCTTGTATATCTGCGAAACTTCACTCTGAAAGGGGTGTAATCAGTCCCAAAAAAAATTACAGACTTCGATTCGAAAAAATAGCGATTCACATCACCCGACGACATTTTTGTATAGATATGATCCACATATCGATCGATCAAGGAAATCTGACCTGCAGCCAAAGTACGCACTGCAGTCGTATAAGTTGCGGCCAGGCAGGCGCTCTGAGATTTTGAAAATGGGAAATTCGAAGAAGACTTTTCCACTCCGTATCTTTATACAGATTTTCCACCGATTCCAAGCTACGGCACGGGCTTTCAATCTTTACGATATTCATGCTCGAAGGAAATACGACCCTGAAATCCCCGGCGCGATTCGCCGATACCCAGCCGCTTCGCGAAATGGCGCCTGTCCCAATTATTTAAACGGGACATAAAAATCCTTCGACCATACAGATCGTAGGTATGTACGTGTAGGTGTGTGTGTGTGTGTGTGTGTATGTATGTATATATTCTCTATGTATAAATATTTCACAATTTATTACTCCCTTATATATAAGAAAAAAAAAAAAAAAAAAAAAAAAAAAACTGATACCAAGTGAAGAGCGGCACTAACCCGCAACACACACTCGAAATACTGCGGCTCGTATCTCCATCTCTTAGATATAGAGAGCAAGAGCCTAGTAGAGGTACATACAGAGCAAAAGTGTAGAGACTAGAGTCTGCAAGAGTCTAGTATATATATCTCACAGCGTGATCTAGTGCCTGGAAATTCTTATAAATGACCCTTTACAGTCGCGTATAAAGTTTATACGGTGCAAAATCTCAGAGTTCTAGCTGTTAGGCGTTATAAACCGATACATAGACGCGCGGAAACAGTGCTATAAGATTTATACATAGGTAAAATAATTGGACAATACGCAATACGCGTAAACGTCTTGAATCCGGTTTGAAAGTACCAAAAAATTGTCCATTTCAATCCCTTCAGAATAATGAACAAAATACTTGATTCGTCGATCCGTTTATATAATAAACGACGCAGTTCGATTGGCACGAAAGAAATTTGAAATTTCAAGACAGATATTCGACCATCTTGACATCTCCGCGATTTTTGATATTCTGTAAATCTCTAATAGTTCGCAATCTTAACGAGCCTCGTTTTGATCAAATCTGTAAATTGAAATTTCAGCGGTACGTGTTTGTCGAATTTTCCTCCTCAGATTGGTAAAATAGATTAACGCTGATTAGACAGAGTGCTGGAGTTTTTGACAATTTTTGAAAACGAAGCGTGTTACATCCGTAGAATTTACAAAACAAATAATTTTTGCTAGTGACTTGGTGAATTGGAGAAAAATAGCCAACGGGCCATTTACACTCAACGTGATTGCGTTGACGAGGGAAAATTTACACACGGTAAATTTCTGTTCACACCGCAGTAACTTCCTGCAGACAGAAAGAAAACAGAAAAAAAAAAAAAAAAAATAGTTCCTCGTACAGGAATATAGTGCCCACCTACATGCCCGGGTCAACGAATGATACATGAGCCTTCCTCGTATCGCGGAATAGGCAAACCCGTTAATACTTGATACCCTTAATCCTTGCGCAACATCCGAAGATTAGTAATTAATTTATCTGATCCGGATGATCTCAAACGAACCAAATTTTGGCGTAGGAAGCTCTATTTCGACATGCTGTTACCAAGCCAATCAATTTTCAATTCAGTATTCGAGGTTTTGGAAACTAGTTGGGCTTGACCTTTCATATAGGTAGGTACGAGTATTGTTCGTGTAAATTTCTAATCAGTTGACAAATTCTAACGACATTGATTAAGATGGCATTTTTTTTTTTTGATAATTTTTAGTTCTAATTTTGAATTGAAGAAATATCGCCATAAAGATTTTCGAACGGGGGAGGAAAAATATGTTTTCCAAGAAACGTTATAATATCTCGAGAACCGTGTCCGGGATTTCGATGAAATTCAAATTGCTTGATGTTCGTCGAGGCGGTGAATTTTCGGGTAAAATATAGTGGATGATTTGAAAATCGAGTGTTTGAGAGTCAGCCATATTTGAAATATACTTACTGGATAGCTCTCGATGACCAATGGACCGTTTTTCATCGAAATATATATATTGTAAAATTTCATTTCACTATGAGCAGCATATTTCGTTGGAAAATTGATATTTATAACGAAAATTTTACACAATACACGTGGGTATGTTATGTATGTAGGTATGTACCTATACATTTGGTATCCCAATTGCACCAGACTTTCGAGCTTTTTATAATAAAGTGGATAAAACGGTGGTTGGATAGAGTGCAATTTATCATCCGCAATATTTGTATTTCACAATAAATCACCGCAAACGTTATATAGCATCACGTTCTACAAATTCGATCCAAATAAGTAGAGGTAGCTATAGAAGATACCAACCGAACCTAGAAAAGTGAGAAAAATTTTCGAATATATATGTCGCGAACGTGAGATACGAAACGTATATACCTTTATATAAAACATGCGAAAAAGAGACGGGTAAAACGGGCACCGTTGAGCAAAATGCCCCCTCAAAGTTTCACACGAATTATGAAAAAACTAATATACACGTTGTGAATGATTTTTTTATTTTTCACTAGCTTCGAAAACTTTGAACAGGAAATAAACAATTTGGAACGAGAAGCAGCACAGCATAGTCAGTTTCGTTTGAAAAGTCTTGTGAAACAAGTAAGTCAGTGAATTTGGAGGATTTTGAAATTTGAAAAAATTGAAAAACTGTTTTTAGGTTAATTACTTCGTATTTTTCTAATCACCCTTTTTCAACGTGTAGCGATTTTGCGAAACTCGGTCTATATTCACTTTGCCAATATACCAAGAGTAGCGGAATTCATCCATCTGCATTGAGATGCGGAGGAATAAATTACCTCGCAGACCAACGGACGATGAACTCGTATACCTTTAATTTGAATAATCCAATACGACACGTCGACGTCGACGTCGACGTCGCGGGACACCCTCTAAATATACATATATATATATATATACTTCGACACAGACACAATTGCCACTGGTACCAGAACTCTTGGTACTGCACATCGTCAACTCCTAACCTATACCTAGGTATGCAGCATTATACGACAAATGCGGTACACTGTAGATAGGTATAACTGTATAGAGATACACCTGCATACAAACTTGTACTAGCTTTTCTCAAACGACCCTGGAGCCGTCAAACAAACAAGAAATTGTCGCACTGAGCGACTCAATCTATGCTACGTATATGTGTACATATGTACTTTGCATCGAAACTATTGGAACAAATTGTTCACCAGTAAGAGAAGCAGGCAGGATATGTACATACATGGAACGCTTACTAGAATCTATAGGATGACCAAATCTGCACAGACTTCCGGTTAAGTGTTTTAGCCATACATGTATATATATAAACGTATATGAAAGCCAGTTTAAGCTTCACGTATATGTATGTATATGGAATGTACCCCATGAATGTAGACATGAATACCTATGAGACATGAGATAACCGACTCGCAGGATGAATAAAAATTTTCATGAAATCTTGATATACCTATATATAGGTACGCGTAGCATATTCCTTGGATCTAGGATGTCACATTTGTCACCGTGGAGACACGACGACCTTTAACATACGGGGGGATGAGAAATGCCACGTGAAATACGACCGGCGAAGGAGAAGAAGAAGAAGAAGAAGAAGAAGAAGAAGATGTACCTACCCTATACCCCCTGCACCTACATAATAATACCTAGACGCGGATTCAGTGGAAAACTAAGATCTTTCTATACTGGACCGAAAACCGCGAGATTCCTAAGCCTGGATTCCCTGCAGTCAGAAACCGAGTTCTGAATTCCTGAAAACCACCCGATTTACTTTGTACAAGAGTTAGTAGACAATTTTTCTACGGGGTAAATTTCTTGAAAAAAAAAACAAACAAACAAACTAATCCTTGATCCTCTGAAAAATAGGACTAAGCCGCTAATCCATTGAAAAGAAAGTCAAAGTCGAATTAAGTCGCGAACGAAGATCGTCTCACCCAAGTCTGAAAGGTATATGAATTATTTGGTGAGAAAAGGCGAGGTTGTTATGTATAAGATATATACGTCATGACGATCCATCCTTGGGGTTTATTGAGGGTGTACAAGGGGCGGGGGGGTGAAGAAAGAGGGACTTTTCCCTGAAGTAGAAACTGCGGAGATTTGACGAGAGAAAGTTATGTAGCTATGGAACGAGTTCTAAACTCTTGCGAGAGCAAGTTATATTAGTGGAAAAGGCGGTAAGGGTAGGTAGGTAGGTAGGTAGGTATAAGGGAAAGTGGAGTAAAGGAGCAAGAAAAGTCAACGAGAATAAGGGTGGAAAAGGGAGGGATGGACGGATTTTTTGGTAAGAAACTGTGAAATATATTTGAGCTAAATTATAGAGTCACTCGTCGAGTTACAGCTGAGCAAAGTCACGGCTTTGCTCCTCTAATTAGAAGCCAGTCTTTCAGAACCGCGAGGTTTTCAACGAGGGAAAAGGACGGTGATGAAGGAAAATAAGGGGGGGAGGGGGGAGGGGGGCTCATTTGCATTTGAAAAGTTGATAATTACCCGATGCCCATACCGAGCTACTCCTGCAGAGTTTGCCTCGTATACGTCCTTGAAATGTCATACCTAACCCAAAGAGAAGCTCCTTATTTTCCACGTCCATCATCCCTTGTGCTTGGAGCTGCCACAGCCACAGCCACTGGACCAAGACTTCGGACTTGGAACCTGAAATCCGGATGATGTTAAGCTGAGCCTCGTCCATCTTGACCGGATTTAGAAATTAAACGAAAAATACGTGCACCATGGTCAGGGGACTCCAAGCTTGAGATATACGAGATGCGAGACACACGTCTGGTAGTTTTTCCTCGAAGAAGCTTCTCGAAAAACACTTTCAACCTCTTCTCGACCAAAAATCTCCCAGCATTACATCTACCAGACGTGACGAACGACCGTCTTCTTCCTTTGCCCTACGTTTTCCGAGACCCAAAAAATCCGGAAATCGCTGGAGCACGACGGTCAGAACCACAAACAGTATCTTTGGATAAAATCTGGATCAAATCTACCAAAATTTGTCCACATTCGTGGCATTTTTACCTTCCTTTTAACGGGTTAAAAAAGCAGTGATTTTGTAGCGAAGATGAATTTCGAAACTACGAAAAATCGTGACTTTTGGATCCCGTAGACGTTGTTGGAAAATCCAAGTCAACTCAATTGATAAAATCCTCGTTGTAATTATCGTAATTCGTGATAGAACTCTGTAGAAAACGAAATTTGTTACAAAATGAATCAAAATCGTCGATTTTCAGGTTCTTCTATTAAGGAAAAAAAAAAAAATAGCATTTCGATTTTCCGTGAGCTTAAAAGACTGTTACAATCCAGACGAGCGACCCGATTCTGAAAGCCACAGAGTTTCCATCTACAACATGAGCACAGCATCATCGAAAGGGGGGGTGCCTCTAAAGGGAAAAGAGGTAAAAGAAGAAAAAAAAAAAAAAAAGGAAAAAACAGTAGAGAAATAAACATTTCGAAAAGGCCTTTTAACCCCTCGATTATGGCATCAGAATGGATACTTAGTTTCATTAAACGAAATGGCTTTCTGCCCCCCTCGTTTTATCCACGTTGCCTGCGACTCCCGGGCCACTGCTTTAGTCTCCTGAAAATAAGGGGTGCGCTAGTTTGAAAGAGACGACAAAATACCACGTATGTGTGTGTTTGTATGTTTGTACTACATGTGTAAAAAGAAGATGACAAATCAAAGAACGAACAAAAATAAAATAATGAAATTTGAAAAAATAAAATAAAAATAAAAATAAAATAAAAACAGCGAACCAAAAAGGAACGAAAAAGGTCGTAACCAGGAGGTACGACCGGTCACAATGGGTTTCCCATTATTTCTGGTTGCTCTGGCAAATTGCGCGACCGAGGTGTGTCCCTCCTCGCACTACACCGGGAATCTCGAGCTCTTTGTATCCCCGTCTATCGTTTTTTTTTTCTTCTTTTTTTTTCTATCGTTTTTTTTCTTTTTCTAACCCTGTTTCCCTTTATATCTCACCTTCTCTCTCATCTGCTTTTGTCCGTTTAGGACAGGTGTGGATGTAGGTGTAGGTGTTGGTTCTGGGATAGGCTACATAAGGTGTATATCTATGTAGATGCGACTACCCCCCCCCCCCCCCCCCCTATGGCCAATAGCAGAGAGTACGGTCTGCTGCTGCTACTGCTGCAGGGTTGACGATACGTGGGGGGTGAAAGACACGCGTTCGAGACTTTTCAATTACGAAAGACGAACGCGAGGATAAATCCTGTGCCAATCTCGACCGTCGTTCCTTTATTCCATTTATTTCCCACCCCCCTTCGACCAATTTTCTAGCCTTTTCCGCTTCTTCCTTCCTGCGACCATCCCCCCTCCGCTGTCTTCAACAGTTTCTACATTTTTTTTTTTTTTTTTTTTTTCTTATTCGGATGTTCTTTTTACTCTTTTTCCAAAAATTTCCTCGGCGAATTGGTTTGGAAATCGCGGTTGCTTCTTTCGACGAACTCTAACCTTGAGAATGTGTTACAGGGGTTAATCGCTTTTCAAGTTCGCTGGTTCCAACAAAACAGATTTTCAAACTTGTCAAGTAGCATGAAATTTCCTGAAATTTATTATAATCGCGAAAAATCTTATGGCGTCCTTGAGGTACCGTAAAATGAATGCAAAATCTCATGAGATCCCTACTCCAAGTTTTATGTAAGTTCATCAAATCTTTTGTAGTCCCTCGCAAGTCATTTGTAGCCCATAAAGTGCTCGCGGAGGTCCATGAAGACTCATGAAGTCCCATGAATTCCCATGAAGTCTGTATTATGGGAGTTTATGAAACGATATGAAATCCTGTTAAATCTTCAGAAATCTGAAGTCTCGAAGTCGATAGTGTAGGCAATTTTTTTTAAGTGATTTGTAACCCCTGGGTAATCCACCAATTTCTCGACTAAAAAGATAGACATTTTTTGTCAATGATTAAACTTCACTTTTGGGATTGAAACGGGGTGTTTTTTTTTTAATTTTTTTTTCAATTTTGTTTGTGGTTTTGGTTACTCGGGCCAATCCCGTTGGGAAAATTCCAATCAGGTTGTATACCGCATTAGACGCCAAGCCCCATAGCCAGTTCCAGATTACACGATATCCCCAAAAACGATTGCGGAACACGTAGTTTCAAACTGGTGGTCAGTCTCTGAAGCTTATGGGTAGTATACGTATATATATGTTCATCTATTTATATATCACACTCGTTTCGCACACGCACGCAAGCGCAGAAATTGAATAGGAAACAAAGTGGCCTTCTGTAGCCAGTAGGTAACTAGATTTGCCACCGAATCTGCGCAACACGTATCATTTTAACGCTGGAAACTGCAGGTTCAGGTTGAATTGCAACCGCAAACTGCGAGCAGCTCGATTACCGTTGAGTAGGTGGTTTTAGTCGTAGGTTTACGATTGAAAATCAGCTCTGAATTGGCTCGAAGTTGCGGTAATCTTTGAATTTACTTTCTTTCTATTTTTCTTCTTTTCTCATTCGTTAGGATTGACTTTTTTATTTCATTCTTCTTCTTTTCTCTTCTCTTCTCTCTTTAGGGAGTAAAACCGCAGAACGGAATTCATCGAGTTTGCTGAAAATTACTTCCGGTTAAGACAAGTGGCGATCTCTGGTTTACAAGTTTACTACAAAAAAAAGCCGCCCGTTTCACGGGGCGGGCAAACAAATGAAAGTCCTGGGTCAGCAAATTGCAAGTAAACAACAAACACCCGAACTTGATCGTCCCAAGTTTTCCAAACGAAATCTAGGGTCGAACCTTCAATAAAAAAAATTAGCCAACACTTTAGACCTCGCGGGACAAACGATTACGATCTTTGACGCTCATTATCCCTTGGGTCAGAGATACCCAGACAAACTTTCTCACTTCCTATAGATCATTTGTAATTTTACTCTCTTGCTAATTCGGAGTAAAATTTGACGAAGCTAAATTTTGCTCTTGTATAAGAACATATTTAAGATGAAATGTCAGACTGTCAGAAAGATAGAAAGAGACGATCTCTTTTCAGAATGTAATTTTCATCCCCCAAAAAGATAACCACGTATACTGTTCACTTTAAAATCCAATTATCAATAATTATCATGCTTTTCGAGAGCTTCGGTAGAACGAAGACCCAGCGAGAACAATTAGCCAAATATACCTACAAGTGCCTATAGCGATAGATCCAAATCCTCTTCCAGCTCCGAATAGCAATAATATGGGGGATGGTTTCGAGTTTCCAGATCGCGGGAGCCCCGTTCGCGGTGAGAATAATCAACCGTTCTCTAAATAATAGTAGTCATTTGTCGGAGAGGAGAAAACGATAGGTACTAATTAGCACATTACATTTTCTTCCCATACCCTCGACCACGTTTACCTCTCACCCTATTCCTGAGGTAAAAGTGGTTGGAAAAAATGTAGCTAAATGTATGTAAAGAGGGTTGGAGTAATAGGGGCATTGAATATGCATGAAAATTAATGTGAAATGGGAGGGCAGTATTAGGTACAGAGGGTGCAGGGATATCTTGAGGAATTTCGAAGGATCATATTCGGAAGGAGGGATGCAGAGTGTGGTGCGTAAATTGGCGCGTATATATATACCTATACCATCATACGAAAGGACGGACGAAGGTCCAGCAGCGTAAGGGTCCTCTGAAGGGAACTCGCCCAGTATGATATGAGGGTGAAATTTATCGCGATAACGATATTATTCGCTAGAAGGATATTAGCAAACGCGCACGATAACGTTCGACCAATGGGACGGAGAGCTTACTAACGCGTTGTTCTACCGTTTGAATAGACATCGGTCCTGCCTGGCAAACTGCGCCCCGTTGGAGAGCCGTGTTATTATACAGATTTGAGGTTACATCCAACGAGCTAACCATTACCTGTAAACCCATACCATGACATGCCATGATGTTGCGAACCTTCCATATAACCTCCCGCCCGAAGCAAACCCCGTATTTTCCTTTCCCCTGACCACTACTTCGCTTCGGCTTGAAGGCTAATGTGTTTTCATCCGACGTAATTAACGAGGACCTACTCTCAAAGGAAAGTGTATTTTGGTTTGAGAAGCCTCGCCCACGGTTTATAAAGGATGTCTAATGATGACGACGCTCCTACCAACGCCCTTCACATGTACACCGTCATTTACCTACATCTAGAAAGCTAATTGTCCGTTCGAAGTATACATCCAGGAACGTAGTACACTCAACTCCAGTACTTCAGTTTCACCTACGCATCGCGTAATCATGTCTTCTCAGTATCCCGTACCAAGAGTCTAGTCCTTCAATATCTACTCTTCAGCGTTCAAAAAGTAATGGGAACGAATTCTCAGAACCGATAATCAGCCCTGAAGTACATCTGGTTCAATCTTGAAGGTCAGGAGCAAAAGGCTGACCGGTAAACCTCTTGGTTTCCAAACCGATAACACCGATAACGAGGGATGATCAAATCGATGGTACACCATGATTGTAAATCATGGTATGAAAATTGAAGGCCTAGTTCTCCAATATCTGCTCTTCAGCATTCAAAAATTATCAGAAACAATAATCAGCCCTGATGTATCTACATCGAGTTCAGTCTTGAAGGTTAGGATCAGCAAAAGGCTGACCATACCCTGGTTTATACACCGATCACCGATGACGAGGGATGATCAAATCGATGTTATACCATGACTGTGAATCATGGTATGAAAATTGAAAGGCTGATGAAAGTTTCTACTGTAGAGGAAGAATTGATGGAGTCGACTGTACGGTAACAAACGGGTGGATATATAAGATGGGCATGGGGAGGATGAAATTTAGGTTTTTTGTCTGTAGGTGTAGCTAATCTCTGGTAGATCCGGTGCTTGTAAGCGAGTAGAAAATACGAAAAAGAAACTGGGGAAGTTTCTTGCCCGAGAGGCAGGTAAATGAAAACAGATACAGTGATTGGTTAGATCGAGAGAATTAAGGGTTAGGTTCTGAAAAATAGGGATGGGCTTCGGTTGAAGAAGCGGGGAAAACATATTTCATCGAGTATTTCATCAAATTTTGCCAGCAATATTCTATACACATATATATATATATACAATATTATATACCACCGCGGGGAAATGAAATTTTCCGCAAGCTTTAAACGACTAGCACGCCGCGGCGTGGCTGCAATCAAATTTTATCAAATCAAATGAGCCCCATGGAATATCGAGGGCGGGGTGGGTACAAATGTAAATATATATATGACACCCTCCGATTCTTCGCCCTTCACATTTTTTTCTTTTTTTTTTCTCCCTTCTGCTCTTCTGCATATTTTTGTGCCAGTGATGACGTTTGGTTAGGGTCGAGTTATTACAGATTTTTATGAACTCTCGAAGCCCTCACTCCGACCCTTGCGTTGTTTTTTTTTTTTCTCTCTTTTTTTTCTACCCGCTTTTTCCACTCTGTTGTTCCCTTACCCCTTAGGGGGATGAAGAGAGAAGAAGAAGAAAAAAAAAAAAAAAGAAAGGAGAGGCAAATTACGCGGCGAATGTTTATGGCGAAAATCTTACTTTTTAATAATCGTAAGGCTTGAGAGTTGAAACATTTCAAGCATCGTCGTTCAACCCTCGACAAAGAAATGAGTGAATTGCCATCAGAATCAAGATTTCAACGGTTTAAATACGATCGCTGTATCGCGTCCTTATAATAGCTGTCGGTTTATTATCGCTTTGGTTCATTTTCTTTCTCTCTGTCTCTCTTGTAGGGTATAAGAATTAGACAATAGGAACGTAACTACGCCATTTAGGCAACCCCCATAGTAATTTCGATGAAAAGAAGGGATAATCGGAGAAAAGGTAGGCTGGGATATTCCCTTGGGATAAAATCTGCATGAATACCCGCAATCAGAATTGCATATTGTATCTGCCACTCTACGGGATGCACTCATACTATTTCTCTTCGATTTCTCATTCCAACCAGCTACTACCCCGCCCCCCCCATCGAATTGGTCTTGAAGCTTTCGTCGTCGTCTCTCCTGCAATTCTCTGTAGCTAGATAAAGTGAAACAGGGTAAGACGAGAGAAAAACACCCAGGCTTTTCAAGGATCAAGAAAGAGAAAGACGATCGACACCGAGTCCCCACGTCCACTTTACGCCTCCTCGTCTTTTTCTTTCTCTTTTCTTTTATATTTCCTATTCCTTTTTTTTCTTTTCCGTTTCCTTTTTCTTCGACTTTTCTTTTGCTTTTGCTTTTGCTTTTGTTTTTCTTTTCTTTTTCTCCAGCAGTAAGGTTGGCTGGTTGGTTGGTAGGTAGGAAAGAAGGTAGGTAGGTAGGTAGGTGGGTGGCTTTTTATTCCGCTCAGAGGGTAAAAACGTTGGCGTTTCATTATCGCGCCTTGGTGCTATAGGGGCTTGGTAGGGGTGGCTCTTCGAGGTGTAAAACTAAGCACCATCCGTCCCTGACTACTTCCCTAGCTCGTTTCTTTTCAAAATCGTATATACCTCCAGTACTATATATACTCCGTTCTCGCGGCAGCCCCATCAACCCCTCATCGCTGCTATATTCTCTTCCATAGAAATCTACACCGGAAAAAATACGCCGCAGGCGACTCCAGGGCTGGTGGTGTCCGTGTCCGTATCCTGGAGCTTCAACCTCATCTCCGGCAAAGAAAAAGAACAAAAAATAATACAACAAGAACAAAAAAAAAAGTTAAAAAAAAAAACACCCTTTCTACATTAGATCAAAACTTGACGTGTTATTTTTTTTACCTTTCCATTAACAAAAAAAAAAAACGTTGAATATACGACTCGCCCGAAACTCCCGGGTGAATTGTCACGAAGCAAAGCTGGCCCAATTCCAAGTGGGAAAGAACAACATTCGCAAATCCCCGGGTGTATCTTTATCCTTGTGGAATTTCAACAGAAATGTCATTTGCGACATTGTTCAACAGTAACTAAACGCTTTATATATCACAATTCGTGAATCATTATCAGACATTTCTTTTGCGGTGTATAAAAAGAATGAAAAAATAAAAATAAAAATGGCATATTTGAGATGTTTTTATCGCAATATGATTCGCTTTTCATATAATATCCTTTATCTTTCATCACGGTAGAATGAGTTTGTTCAATTATAATTGATCACTCAATATTGCCGAGAAATTTGGCGTCGCAATTCCACACACGTATTGTATTATATATAATACAAATACATGTTTAGATTCGAGGCGAGCTAATCTTTGATTTTTCGGCAAAAAAGACCGGAAATTTCCAATGAAAAAAATCAGCAGTCCTTCACCGCTCCGGTTAATACAGAAATCCAATCGTAGGTATAATAAATTGTAAAGTAATAAGAGTTTCCGAAATCTAAATTTTTCTACGGAGCCATTTTTGATAATTCTGAATAAATCGGACCAACCGATTATAGGCCGAATTAAAGAAAAAAAAAACCATGACTTTTTATTCTAGGGGTCTTGAAATCTGAAGGATCGTCAAAATCAGATACAGCCATTTTCCAGCTGATCCAAAGAGCTTTCCTCTTCAGACGAAACAAGTAGAAAGGAAAAAAACTCGGGGAAAACAAAAAATATATTATATATATGAAAAAAAAAAAAAAACATGAAAAAGAATTATAGCGGACAAAGTACCCGCAGATATAATTTTTCATCATCATCAAACCGCAGAACGATGCTTTATTGTTAACCTCTTTATCCCTACAGCAATTCTTTTCGCTTTTATTCGCGAAGCTGACTAGAATTCATTCCGGGTATACCTTACTACCTATACCTACCCACCTACCTACCATCGGGTGCATTGAATTGCACAACAGCATCTGACCCTCTGTTTATACCCCATTTTCTCCCTAACGATTTTCGAGGATGCAGAAATTGCTGAACCGTTTGATTATTATGTTTGTTTGACTTCATGCACATATCCTTTACCACATGGTATCCATAACAGCTGCGGATTACCAAACATACTTGAGTATTTAATTAAATTCCATCAATTAGGTATTCCACGGTAACCGACTCTTTTGATAATCAAAAACGCAAATTCGGGTCATAATCTGACCGTCAATACTTTTCGAAAAGTCTCTTTCGGTTATAGGAAAAGGCAGGCGAAATAAACCGCCTAAAGATAAAAACTTCTCATACTTTTTTTATAAGAATTTTTTCAGAGCTCTCATATTATTTTACCCACAATTATTGAACTTTTTCAAATATAATGGCGTTCAATGATCTGAATTTTGCGTTACATGATTGGAATCTTGATTTTCAAGCCTAATTTTCTTGTATAGTCGATCCATTTTATTTATGTTACCTGTCCTTTTCCTGTGTCGGAGTCTTTTTGCTGTACGCAAATATGGCTTGTTCGTGCTTTTTTTCTTCTATCAAGAGAGAGCCTTCGACCATCCCCGTAATATTGGACAAGCTTTTTGGGAAAATGATCCTTTCGTGGAAGGATGTATGGTATATATATATATATATTATACGTCGTTGAACCTAAAGTAGAGGACGAGTCAAGGACGATTCAAACGTTCGAATGAAATTAATCGAATCGTCACAGCTCGGGGATCTGTCTCACTCGACCCTCTCCGAGGCTTTGATCCCATCGCGTACTTAAGAGAGATTTCCTCCACGAGGGGTTTAACGCCGTTGACCCCGACCTGGCCGAGTAATAGTTGGTAGTGGTGGACACACACACGTACATACATAGTCCGGTGAATAAACGTTACTAGCCAGCTAAAGACAATAATTTCTAACACATCGCAATTTCGAACGTAGCTTCGAGGAGCAAAAAGTCAGTGAAAAGTTGGTAAAACCTTTTCAGAATTTCATTTTTCCATTTACTATTTTACCGTGAAAAATGCATCAGCAAATGAGTAACTCTTCTCTAACTTAACACTGAGAGGGTTGAAAAGTGGTATAAAGTTGAAAAGTTTCCCTGCAGCATAATCCCGGAAGTATAATGTTCGAACTGCAGGCGATATATAGCTGATATTTGAATTCCACGTCGATTACAAAATGAGAACGAATTGAACTTTTTGCTAAAGGATCAAGCGATTGGAAACGTGCCTTGAAGGGCTATAGCTATATATAACTTCGAAAAACTCCTGCACGCACGTAACGGCGTATACGAATAAATACATGACTATACATAGGTATATGTATTATAGATATGTATATATAACGAACGTGAAATGCGATAAAAAATATTGCCGAGGCATAAACCAGCGGCGAGCGGTTTCGAGCTTTTCGGATATAGGATTGGTATACATATATACATATATATATAATATATATATATTTTTTTTCTCTTGTTTTTTGAAACACGTTGTTGAATTAGCATACGAATAATCTCGGATCTACTACCTGAAGGGTGCCCGCGGAATGACGAATTTTATCTTTTTTACCTTTTTCATTCTCCCCTGGTACGTTTTTTTTTTTTTGTTTTTTTCTTTTATTTCTCTTTTTTGTTTCATTTCTTTTTCCACCGAATTTAAACACCACCGATCGACCCCTGCGCGACGTTAGCATAAAAAAAAAAATAAAATAAATAAAAAAAATGTAATGTTACAACCTTAACCCTTATATTATATATCCGAAACTGTTGTACAGGGAAACTCGCACGTGTTGCGGGATGGTTTCAGGGTTAATTAAGGTTAATAGAGGTTAATAAAGGCCATCAGGCAACTCCTACAATCCTGATTTTACGCTTTCCATGAGTCCGTTTTGAAATTTACCCCTAGGGGTTTCGTACCGCGAATTAAAAAATATCCTGAATGGATTTCTAAACGATATACATACATATAATACATAAGCCTTCGAGCGGTACTCAAATTACGTCAAATATTTGACTGTTAGTACCGGTACATACGTATATATTATATATATATATATATATATATATATATATGTACCCTATACCAACGTATATCAACCTTGTTGTATTTGCTTTGATATACTAATAACCCTGCAGACCATGTGCTATGTGTATACATATATACGCTCTTACGTATAGGTACCTATCGAGGAAGGTAGGTACCTACCCATTTACCTATACCTATACTCGGGAAATACGTATGAGAGGAAAATTGAAACGACAAAGTGATTCTGAAGCAGGCGAGCACGAAGAGAGGCGACGAGGCCTGGAATTACAAATTTGCTTAACGTCGTCGACGATGCGCCAGCTGATATTATGACAAAGGAGATAATAATAAATTTCATTTACATCCTAAATTTACGTCGTCCAATTATAACCCAGGGTTCAGATTAAACAGAAAATTATTAACGCGGATACCAGAGTTAATTATAACATCTTTATTACCCGCATATTCATCGATCCTTTCAAATTTATCCCAGAAAATATAAGTACAAACCTCGACATTTTTCCCCAAAACGATGTCTTTTTTTATTTACACGTTTTGACAGTTTTCAAAGATAGGAAATACTGGAATTGATGGGATTTGAAAAAAACATGGGACTTTCTAACTAAGATTTATCCACACACATTTTCCCATTCTCGAAATCTCGACATTGTGCAAATTTGAAATCATTTCCACCAATAATTACATAGACATGCAATTTACATCATTTTCGAAAATCACCCCGCGTTTCATTCGTTTGTCAATCAGATTTTTTGAACAAGTTGAAAAGATAGTGTCAATATTCTTTGAATAAGCTTCGATACTTCCATATAGTTTTCACCCTCAATTTTAAGTAATTGGAATCAGCGAATGAACAAAAATTTCAGTATCTCCCACCCTTAGGATTTCATCATACCGCACGAAGAAATTGGTTCAAGTGAAGAATAAGTTCTTTGAGATGTGCAGAACAAGTTGTACTTTCGTATTTGCAAACACATGTATATGTCTGTGTGGGAATTGCAAATAAACTGGTGATTCCTTTCCCTACCCCGAGGCAGTGAGCCCGTGTGGAAATTTCGATCCGGCCAATACCAGGCCCTGAACAGGTTGCCGTATTATACGTACGGTCCGGATACCTACATCCTATCAGGCCCTTATGGTATTCTGTAACGCTCGGAATGAAAAGGTCCTGACGTGGCAGCCTGACAAGGTCCATATCAGGCGACCTTTATTAGGCATTAAAAATACTACAGGACCTTATCAGGGCCGTACTAATTCCCTATCAAAGCCTTTAATCGTTTACGTGAAATTGGAAGGTCATAAATTCAAAGTGGAAAGCTCAATATGAAAATTATCTTTATGAAACATGAAAGAGCATACAGACTGCAGACTTATATTAATTTTTTCGTACGTCAATTATTATAACAAGCGCATTTAAGGGGGTCCTATACAGATACTGAACATTTTTTTTTTTTTTGTGTCTGTGAAGTATAAAAATTCTACCGCCTATGAGTTTCGCGAAACAGAGGACTTAACATTTTTGTAAGCTTTTTTTGAAACCGCCGTAGCTCAGAACTGGCGCATGGTATCTTGAAACTTGAGTAGGCTAAAAGTTTGATAATTGAACGTAGATTCGAATGGTTTTAATGGTCGCGGGACCGCGACGTCATAAAAAATATACCCGTTGTCTCGTGCCAGTCCCGGTCTCGGTCCCGGTCCCGGTCGCGGTCCCGGGCGACGACGTCGGCGACCGCGACCGGGACCTCGACCGGGACCTCGACCGGGACCGGGACCGCGACCGGGACCGGGACCGCGACCGGGACCGGCGACCGGGACTGGCACGGGACAACGGGTATATTTTTTATGACGTCGCGGTCCCGGTTTCGTGCCAGTCCCGGCGACCGGGACTGGCACGAAACAACGTCGGCGACCGGGACCTCGACCGGGACCGGGACCTCGACCGGGACCGGGACCGGGACCGGGACCGGGACCGCGACCGGGACCGGGACCGGGACCGGCGACCGGGACTGGCACGGGACAACGGGTATATTTTTTATGACGTCGCGGTCCCGGTCCCGGTCGCGGTCCCGGTCCCGGTCCCGGTCCCGGTCCCGGTCCCGGTCGCCGACGTCGTCGCCCGGGACCGGGACCGGGACCGGGACCTCGACCGGGACCGGGACCTCGACCGGGACCGGGACCTCGACCGGGACCGGGACCTCGACCGGGACCGGGACCGGGACCGCGACCGGGACCGGCGACCGGGACTGGCACGGGACAACGGGTATATTTCTTATGAGATTTATTAATTTTTATTTAAAAAATTTTGGGGGAATTTTTTTTTCAATTTTATTCTTTATATTAAAAAAATAATAATATGATGATTTTTTTTATAAATTTTAAAAAATTACAAATGTGATAATGTTGAAAAATATAGCCTCAAATTGAACCTTCAACGTTGCTTAAACCGTTCAAATTATATTCTTAGTTTTTTGGATAAATCGGGCTCCTTCAAATCAGATGATATTGTCACTTTTTCTCTTCCTCCAATCGAATAAATGTGTGAATATGAGTAAACTTCAACTGTCTGAATCACTTTTTTCTTCGATCTGCACCGAAAAAGCACCTCCGGCGCGACGCGGGACTTTGAAAGAAAAATTCGTATTTCACGAACCATGAGAGAGCACATACCTTTGTGACCGCGAATATCATGGTAATGAGTTTACGCATGCTTGGTAATAATTGGAAATAAAAAAAACTCTGGGAAACAAACTCAAAATTCGATTTCTCGACTCCTTTTTTATTTTTTGCCATGAAATCTTGAAAATATGATTTTCAAGCTGAAACCATTCGAATGTACGTTCAATTACCAAACTTTTAGCCTACTCAAGTTTCAAGATACCATGCGCCAATTCTGAGCTACGGCGGTTTCAAAAAAAGCTTATAAAAATGTTAAGTCCTCTGTTTCGCGAAACTTATAGGCGGTAGAATTTTTATACTTCACAGACAATTTTCTTCCAACTATGCCTCTAAACTCACCAAGTTACAAGAAAATCGAAGAGGTAGTGGACCACGAATTTCCGATTTCGTATGGACCTCCCCACATACTTCTCCGGCTATTTATAGGTATATGAATATGGAAGAAAAAGCTGCAGCAGTATATATATGGTTTTTCGCTGGCGGTTGTTTTGGGCTTGAAGAAAACTTTATTCGAGTTGGCGATTTTCGGTCGGTAACTGGATAAGAACCACGTCTGGTCCCAGTCTGCCAAAATATAACGTCGAATATTACATATAAAAGTGGAAATTCGCGAAGTCCTCGAAGTAACTCTAACGTTAGATTTCTCCTGTGGTCCAGGCGAAACACACTTTCTTCACCATAACCAACCAATCCCTGTTTCCACCTCCATCTTCATCCCCATTCCCAATCCTCGTTCCCCTTGCCACGTCCTTTCGTCGTATATATTCCACCTCTGAATATTCCCTCGGGAATACGTCTTCATATCTGTAGTAGACAATCTCGAGCGATTTCTGAGTGGAGAGATTATAATTGAAATGAAATAAGAAAGAAAAAAAGAAAGGAAGAAAGAAAGAAAAAGTTTCATTATTTTCATTTACTTTTTTCTTATTCTCTTTATCCTCTGTCTTCGACAGTAATCACAAAAGCTCACAAGTATGATCCTCTTGAGCGATGTACCTCAGAAGCGTATGTACCCCATTCGGCCTTTTTTTTTTTTTTTTTTTTTATTATTATTCACTGTACCATTACAATTGACTCAAGTACTCTATACTAAAAGTTCAAATCCTCTTTCTCTCTCTTGAAACTCAAGTTCTGTCTGGATCATGTAATTGGTGCGATTGAAATCAAAATGGATTTCAAAATGCTTCCTGTTCCTCGTCATCAATCAAGCTTGAAGGACATACCTACCTGTTTTTTGAAATTCTTCAAAATATTGAAGTACCGGATTTTAGATATCGACTTGTTTTTCTAATGCTCATGAAATATTGATTCTTGATTCCTTCAGCAAAACTAGGGATCTCTTCTGAAGTTCAGTATTAAAACATCTTCGTCTCGGTGATTTGAACGCTTCTATGAAACCCGCACGTCTTGCAACAATGATTAAAGTACCAAAATGGCATCTATTTTTCACTATCTGATTATTAGTAGCTCCTGCATTGAATATTCAATTTCTAATCGCAGGCAGAAATTTTATCAATGTTAAACAGCACTAAGATGATCTGGACCTAATGTCGATTGGACATGAAAAAAGTGTCTCTTTTTATTCTTGATGTAAATTTTTGGCGAAAAAAATGTAGAATCTGGAGAGAGGTTATATTTGGATGACGAACAATGGAGACGCCTTAGACAATATACACATAAGCATGTATATATGTATATGGGTCGAAAATTTCTCCTCGGCTATTTCGGCGTTCTGGGGCTTGATTTATTTCCATTCGAAACGGTGCTGCAAGGGTGCAGGACAAACCGCGGAGCTGGGACTCCCCGGGGTAGTTTTCCTCGTTGAAAATCCACCCCCGTATTATAGCTATAGGTAGGCAATGCGCGGTGTAAGGTATAGTGGTAAAAAGGGTGCGGTACCGCCCTCTAACGCGAGAACAATTGAGCATCGTAGGCGACCCTTAGCCAAAGTTCAGTTTGTTCTTACGCCCTCCGCACACGATTTAGGTTAGTTTTCCTCTCATCCGCCACTTGACTCTGCAGGCTCTAGGCCACACATACACACGCATATCATCGAGGTATAGTTATAGTTGTTCTTGACCCCGGTCATCCCTCTCTGCAACCCCTAACAAAAACTTGCGTGTCTATCTGCGAATGAATAGCTTTTACTCTCTCGCTTAACTCCCTTCACGTTTAACAATGACAAATACTGTTTTTTTTTTTTTTGCTATTTTTTTTTCTTCCAGGGGGATGGGGTTGGTTCCACGTATCGTTGCCGCAAATTATCGCCTTTACACTATCAATATCGATATCGGACTTGATTTTCGGAAAGTTTTCGCAATGAAAAATGTCTATCAAAAACAAGGGGATGGTCGCTTAGAAATTTTGTCTATATTGAAGCTATTGAGACTTCGAGGATTATAGGCGAAATGTCGAAGGCTTCAATACTGCAGACTTCAGAAATTTCATAAGATTTCATACAAACTTCGTCAGGCTTTGTAAGATTCAATGGGACTTCCTGAACTTCCGGGGATTCTGTAAATTACCGATTACTCCAAGGGTTGCGAGAGAATTCATATAAGATTTCATAAGACACGTCGGGGAATCTCATATAGGATTTTATGGGATTTCTTAATACTTCGCATCGTCTTCATGGGATTCTATGAAACCCTGTGGGCTTACACACACTTGACTTCAGAGTCTGCGAAAGATTTTGAGGAATTTCATAGGATTCCATAAGATTCGATAAGAACTTCATACGAAATTTCGTGCAGGGCTTCGTAAAATTCCATACAGGAATTCATAAGACTTCGCAGATTTCATGGGACTTTCTATCTCGTTGTACGTACAACAAAATTCAAAAATGCTAATGCCCTGAGAAAAGATTGAAAGTGAAACGGAATAGCAAAAAAAAAAAAAAAAAAAATAACTACAAACAGAAAAACAAGTGTTTATCCTCTCGCCGAATGATCTTAGGCAGTAAAGCGATTACCAGATCGATTTCACTCTTGTCAGAAAATCCTAGGGGTTGAAAATTAGATTGCAATGAAAGTGAGTGACAGCGAGGTGGGATGATATTCCGGAAACAGGGGAAAACACACGAATTAGATTTTCCAGGAGAAATATACATATAGGTATACATATACCATGGTCTCGTTTTCGCCTGAAACCTCCATCACCGCACCTCGGTCTCTCGTCATTTCTCAATTCAACGCTGACAGGTGATTCAAATTGGGTAAGCGCCACGAGTTCGAGCAGCAGGGGCATATCGTGGCAAAGGTTATAGGTGTTCCCAAAGTGGGCAGACGAGGGCTGAGCAGCTAGAGGGTTGGTTGGTTGGTTGGTTGGTTGGTTGGTTACGCGTTGCAATATCGAGCTTTTCAGGCTAAACGCGATCGTGGTTCGGAAAGCGAAAATTTTCATCCGATGTCTGCAGGAGTAGGGGAACCCGAAGCTAGCAACAACCATGCAGGGAAAACTTAAATTGACTCGTCCACCTAGATCGTGCGTCGATTTATCATATTCGAAGGGAGTAGAACCAACCCCCATCTCTCATGTTACACCAATATATACGTGACACTCACACCGCATTCAACCTCCCCGGTATTCATATACATATACATATACAGGCAAAGAAACCACCACGCAGATCGACTATAAGATTTTCCACAACAGACCAAGACGTACAATGAAAGGAGGACAAGGAAAATGGGGGATGGGGCCCCTCTCTCTTTTCCGCGTTGGTAAAATTTACGAACTCCGAAGATGGCACACCGTCAAGGAAGAAAGGGTATAACCACGGTGGTGAAGGGAAAAGGTTAAGGCTGTCGCGGTTCTAGATTATTTCGTACGGTCGGAGAGGGTAGTACCCGATGACGTTGGTGACTACCCCATACCAACCCTCCAACCCCCCCGAAAAAGAAAAACCGAGAAAGGAAAGATATTCAATATTTCCAGAAGAATTTTCCGGGGCTGGGTTGGATTCGAAAAGGTTTCTGTCACCACTGTTGAGACGTCTGCAGGAAGGAAAGAAAAAGAATGAATGAGGAAAAAAATTACACGAAAGAAGGACCCTTCGCCCGGTTTCGTCAAGATCACATCTTCTTCTCGAAGATGAGGAGAAAGATCCTCAGTATCAGATATACTTCTAGGGATCATATAGGCAGTTGGTTCAGAGGATAAGGAGTTCGACGTTCACCAGTAAATATAGGTAGGTATATAAAAAGTCCTAGGGAAGGATATAGAAAAGTTGCAGTAGTTTGCTCGAGGTCCTTGTAATGTTTGAATAAACCGATTCTCTGGCTTCGCGAATTTCCTAGAGTAGCTGTATGATAAAATCGGGAAATCTAAACGCGTACAGTAGCTGAGTGTACGGCGTGGTCCATCCTTCCCAAAATCCTATTTGTCAAAGCTAACGACCGTACTAAAGGTTTACGACTTATAAGAACAGGCATTTCTCCCCCTATTTCCACAAAACTAACTTTTCGTCTCAAACTCATCTCTGTTTTCTCTTTATTAGTCAAACATCCGCACACGTGTATCATCATTCCATCATTTCTCGCTTTTACGAGTTGGGACTTGAAAATTCGTGTCCAGTTCTCGTTTCAGGGAACCTGACAAATTCGCTCTTTCTCACCCCTTGGTTATCAGGATATATAATCATTCCCTCGTCAAAATTGAGTAGGTATACGACGCTCACCATATCCCATAAACAGAAGGATAATTCCGATGAATTTAGAATCACCATATATGACTTTAATAATCCTTCACACGTCCGGACTAATGGTACCAGAGCCATTAAACCAACGAGAAAAAGTAATTAAAATTGATTTTCACTCACGGACGTGCCTGGCATGTTTAATGCCTTCTATATGCAATTCGTTCACGCTCCATTAATTAACCCTGCCTATGTGTATGCCACCTCCCCGCTACCCTCGTTCTCTTCATTTGGTGCTTGCTCGACGACTGGTGGATTTTCTGCACTCATCAAAAATCCACGTATGGAAAAAAAAAAAAAAGATGCGAAAAACAATATTTTACTCCACCTTTCATCATCACCGAGCCCAGTACAAGCTACACACTCTACCACCGAGACTCTAGCTGAGTTCATAAATACTCGGCTACGCCTGTAATGCGACCTATACCCGCAGTACCTGATGATGCGAAGATCATTGAAACCCGCAGCTAATATCCTTCCGATACATTGATCCCCGGAGTTTGATAATCATCGCGTCGTCTCCTTATAGGGGTGAATTAAGAGGGTGAAAATAAGAGGGAGAAATATATGTGTGTGAGTATATAAAAAAAAATTTTATCTCGAATGGGATGAAACCGATCAGAAAATCGTCAATATAACACTACGGATTTCTCATTTGAGATAACACCAAGTAAACTAGAACGGGATATCATCAGGATCAAGTCAATCCCCGTATAGACCACAATTTTCGAAGTAATAGATTACGGAATTTCTCATGCGAGACGACGCCCAGCTCTAGTACCCCATGCCTTGTGCTACTTCGAACATACAGTGGAGTACCTTGGCTAGGCTCTAGGGGTAGGTAGGTATATAGTTGTGTGCAAGTTGTATGGTATGTTCCAACGTTAAGGTCCGCGGGTACGTCGTGTGTATGGTCATGGAGGTATACGTTGTGCCAGACAAGTAGGTTTCCAACCTACCTAGCCACCCCTAACCACCTACCTACCTACCTAACCCCATACTACTAACACGAGGAAACGACGTTATCTACAGTCTGCCAACCCCTTTGGCCAAGGGTCAAGTAGTGATAGACCATGATTTATAAAACGGGTATAAAGGGTGTCGACCTGCCCACGCCCCGGCAAAGGTATTCGAATGTTAATTTCCACCCGAATAAAACATGGACAAAGTAAATTCGTCCTGAATATACATGTATATAATTTATACGGGACAGCCATCGCGCGTCAAGCTTTAGGTATTGAGTTTAATATCTACATTCCGCAGCTTTCGTGTCAGAGAACAAACATTTCGATACCGTCTTTTAATCATGAAACGCGAAATAATCCTTCACATTCTAAAACACATTCCACCGAATTTCCGTAACTCGAAATTCTTGATATTCGTTCTTGAAATTTGTCTCTAATTTTTGTTGTATTATTTTTTCTTTTTCATTCAGTGATATAATTACGTAGCAGTGATGAGATTTTCAAACTTTGGTTACAATGAATCAGAATCCAGGAAACAATTTTTCAAGAATTTGCGATATTTCAATTGATTTCATGAAACTCATTTCTCGCATTGTACTTCGGATCAAAGTAAATCGTATAATATATAACCCCTGCATACATACCTGCAGAATACGGAAATTTTCATTAACCGCAATCCGAAACAGGGAAGCATTTTCAGCTACCAATTTCGAGCTATTATTCCTATTGGATTTCCCAATAGAATCATTCCGAGAATCGAAATCAGGATCAAAATTCCCAACAGTCTGCTATATTGGAAGTAAGCCCGTGTAATAACCTAGCTTAATATATATTGCAGTTGAAACGTACCTACCTACTACTTCCACTGCACCCGTGTCAAGTACACAATTTTACTGTATTTTCGATAAATGTATAGGTACATCCGAGCGGTGGTGAGTGGTTGTTGTTTTTCAAAATTTAGTTCTATTTTTTCTTCTTCATAATTGGTTTTTTTAGTTTTTTGGAACTGCGAATTATCATATGGAACAAAAAAAAAAACACAATCGTGACAATGATTACAACACCGGTTCTGGAAAGAACATTATACAAAGAAAAAAGGGAATGGAAACGTAAAAAGAAAATGTAAAAAAAGAATAAATAAACATACAAAAAGTGAAAAAAAAATAATAATAAAAAAAATAAAAAATAGAAATACTCGTACGTTTTCATTTGCTACCCCCCGTAGCCCCTTTCCCTCCCCTGACCCCAACTGGTAGCTTTAGTTCCCGTGGAACGAATTAAATTGCATTATATTCGAGCTTCAGTTCGCTCGAGGGGCGGAAAATAATCCTTGATTAACTTTTCTGGCATTTCTGTCGGGTCGAACGATCGCGTGACTTGGGCTCGTAAGCGATGGGATTCGTGGTGACCAATAGCCACAGCTACAGCCACATGTAGGTATAGTATACGAGCCTATATATAGGCTGATGACTATAACTGTTCGATACAGAGTCACGGTCAACCCCCCTTCCCTCCTTTTTTAATAAATGGATACATGGGGATCGACGGTGTGATATTATTGTGCCAATTTTTTGACACCTGGCATCTAGATTTCATGGAATACGTAGGGTCCGAAACAAGCCTAAAATCGAGGAGATATCGCGACTGATAATAATGACAGAGCACGTTACGGCTTATAGTTTGCATACTACAATCCCGCGGGCGCGTTATTTCGTCATTTGTAAAACACGTGTACACCGAATTTATCGACTGAACTCAAAACGAATGACCTATTTTTTTCTCCTCTCCCCTTACTTTTTTTTTTCCGTCAAAATTGCCCTGTAACAGCCGGGACATCTGGATTAAATTATTTTTACATGTGGGGTGAATCATTTTTGAATTCTGGTGTTGTAACAGTGGGTGTATTCTTTTGACCACCGTGATTAGTGATCAAAGTGATCACGAATGTTCTCGTCCTTTTTCAATGCATACGATTAAAGAGACAGAAAGTGATCATGATCAATTCGATCAGTGATCATACGTTGAAAAGAATACACCTGTTGTGACATTTTTAGCAAATCATTTGTATTTTTCATGACATCATTGAAAATATTCAAAAATCATTTGAAATTCTTAAAGTCTTGAAATCTGATGAACGGAAATATTCACGAGTGTTCGACTTCTTGATTTTTATCCAATTTCTGTTTCAAAAGCAAATACAAAGAGGGGGGGAAAAAAAACAGAATGGCAAAAAAAAGATTTTTTTTATCAAACCTGTACAAGAGATTCCGTATTTAAATTCCTGATACAAATAACGATGGCCAACGTCCTTGCGGCAAGTGCCTATAATCTCGCTTCATGCCTTCGCCATGTAGCGTTAAATCGTCCGAGAATTTAATCAAAGGGTTGTCTCCGGTCAATAGGCACGAAGGATGATATGACATCGTTCAAATAAAATGGGAGCGAATCGCTACGATACAAATGATCGAGGGATATACCCAGACCTTCGAGCTTATTGTTAATATCGGGGTCCAGAATCGTTTACCGATTGCTTGTAAAAAATCGTTTTTTTTTTTACGCAGGTATTGATCGTTTGGGATTTACTTGGCATACACAGAGTGTATCCCAATCCCTTCTCTTCTTTTTTTTTTTTCGTATTTTTTTCAAATGGCCAAGAAAAACACGTGTTCAATGGTTATTTCCACTTTTTCCCAATTTTTTTTTTTTTTAAATTCTTTTTCGTACCAATGTATTTGTTTCGATCTGGCGAACGGAAGTTAAAGCAGAATGTGATCACCTCAAATACGTCGTGTGTGGGTGGATATGAGACTTTTGATACCGAAATGTCCTTGTCGAAGCTGATTTCATTCTGTTTTAACCCTATCAGCTGGTTATTTTTGAAAAAGAGATATCCCTTTCCCTTGTCTTTTTACTTAGATAGTAAGTTAGTCGTCTTTTCTCCCTGACCTCCGACACGGTATCCAATCTTTGATCGTAGATTTGATATCCAGTAAAACTTTGGGTATAAATGATGAAGGGAATTTAATGGAGCTCACTTCCTGTTATAATGGAATCGTTTAGGGCATTTCTGCCGTTGTGATTTATGCGACAATTTTAATTGAAATAAATCAAACCCTGCAATATTAAACATTATTCAAACTGCTTGAAACTGGGGTTTTTTTCTTTGTGCTTTTTCTTCTTCGTTCTCTTCAATTTTCGATATCAATGTACTCGAAGGAGTGTGATAACCTATATTACAGCTACATTCCAGCATCCCGATATTGTCAATTTATTATTATGTATCGTTCATGTTACGTTCAATTCCGATTCTAACAAATTACGCGATTCCTGATAGTTACCAGATTCTAACTGCGGAACGGAAAGCCATTGAAATAGTAAACAACGACTTCTGGTGCACAGGTAATTGCTCTGGTTCACTTCCAACTCCCGTTCTATACCAGAAATTGTAGATTCGACCCCAAAAGGGTAATTCACGATTCAAAATTGGGCAAGCGGAAGAATTCACCTTGGGGTTTTCTGCATATTTACAAAAATGAACGTTAAAAATTCGTATAGCTTTTAAGCCATGACTTGAGAAAATGACACACAGCTGGAGACTTTTTTTGTTCTTAATTTTTCGTTCATCGAGAATCAATTAATCGAGAGACAAATTCCAGAGCCATAAATTGAAGGCTAAAAATGGTAAAATTTCATTTTGGCAAATATGCGGTTATCTTCTAAAGGGCCGTGAAAGGCACAAAAGAAATGAAGTAGTCCAGATGAATGAAATAGGGAAAAAGAAGAAAAAAAGAAAATAAAATAAACGAAAAACTATTCCCCTAAATCAGTTGGTAGCTTATTGCAGTCAAAATAGAGATAAACCGTCTGACAATGTATAACGAAAGAAAGATTGCTTTTGCTCAACGTAGAGAGTTTTCGAGTTTTATTTTAAAAAATGAACCCTGCTGAATTCTCCACATCAAGGTGTATTAAAGTCGAATTAGCAATGACAAGGCGGTAGAAAATTTGCAAAGTAAACTTTTTTCACCAACTGGCGTAGCTTGTGGGTAGAAATGGAACAGACGAGGGGGATGTTCCAATCTGAATCCCCCCAGAGACATTGTTGTTTTCTCATCCATCCCGGAAGCAGCTTATTTTTCATCGTCTTTCTCTCTCTCTCTCTCTCTCTCTCTCTCTCTTTTTTTTTTCTTCTTTTTCTGTCATTCTATTTTTTCCGCACTTTTTCCCCGATTTGAAAACGTGACGATTATTATTATTGTTATTATCCTTTTTTTTTTCTTTCATTTTATTTTCATTCTTTTTACCCGGAGCTGAGACATTTTTTTTTTTCTCTGTTATACTTTGAATACGCATCTGCAGCCAAAAACCTCGGTGCCCTCTTGCAGGACCCCCAGATCGTTTCTGGCTTGCTGTGGTCGTTCAAAATTAAATGAAACGTTCAGGGGAATTAATAACCATCCATTAAGCTCTTCTCGTTAACTTTTTTCCTATTTATAATAACTCGGATGCTATACGTACCACGTTGTGCAGCACCAAGAGCAATCTGCACCAATGTCGCATGGTGAAATTTCATTTACGCAACGGACGTTAACGCGATTTGCACCGGTATACTAGATATTGGGTCGAAGAGTATCTCTATAACCACCTGCTACCTTCTAGCATCGTTAATTTACTGAAAATCTATTGAGCTGAAAGTCTAGTCGGGGAAAAACTGTTTACGGTATTTAAAAGAAAAACTTTTCAATACCTTGGAGGCTGCGAGGCAAACGATTCGCTTCGCCTTTTCCCAAACAAATACCTACTTCAGACTGACTCTAATACTTTCTTTCACGAGGGTAGTTTTTTCTTTTTTCTTTTTATTTCTATTTTTTCTAACATTTCGTTCGTGTTTCCTTGTTTTATTTTTCATCTTTCGAAGAAAATCGCGTTCTTTCGAATTGCGTCGAGTGGTGGTAGGTAGTTGTGGAATTGAAAATACCTGCGTTTATACAGAGAGAAACAAAGCTTTGCAAATAACGTGGAGACGGATATAGAAATTGAGTTTATTTAGATGAAAAAAAGGAAGAGAAAAAGTGGGGGGAGAAAAAATGGTATATACCCTACTTCATTGCACGAAATAAAAGATATGTGCTGTAGACGGAAAACAAGGTTTGCGAATGGCTCGGACAAAAGTGCGTATGGATCGCCGGAGGTCGAGATTTAGAAAGAGGCGAATAAACCGCTTAAAATCATAACAGCGGAGGTTGTAAAAACGGAATATTAGCAAAGCGGGTTCAGGATTATCTTAAAATCGGATCAAACGTTAGAACGGGATGAAAGTTGAAATTAAAAACGTGGGGTAAAAAATGGCCGGCGGAATATCATTGTGCGAATTTAGAACCCACGGGGGAAAAAGGCTCGGGGGAAAAAAAAAAATAATAAAAATCTTGAGATCGCCGCTGCAACGTAATATTATATAGAACCTTGACAATACCTTCACGATTTTCGTCCGCTTCCAAAAATCCGTCCCAACGCACACTATACATATTATATACGAACGCGAGGGGTTCGAAACGCGCGAAAGATTTCCTTTGAAGAAAATCCGCGAAAGCTTCGGCAAAGAACGATCGACTCGATTCGCGGTTAGCACGTCGATAAAAGGCCAAAATCCGTCAAACACAAAGGAACTTTGGCGAATATTCGCCCCTCAATCGACGAGTGAACCTCGTGTCAAAGTTCTAATTTTCTTCAAAGATTTCCTGTAGTTTCGTATATATGGATACCACTTCTAATTTTCTCCGATCCGTTCTTCATATTAATCGTATATCGCGAATTTCATTCCCGTCGATTACACGTGAAATTACCAAATCTTTATCGGGCTTATGGGATTTATATTGCTATTCGATGATTAATGATGACGATATAATAATGGAACATTTATCCAAATCCCTTCCTTTCCTTTTCAATAATTGAATCATGCTGAGGATCTACGTTTCCGAAATATCATGGGGGGTTTTTTTTTTTTTTTTTACGTTTTCTCATGGAACTTTTATAGCTAGAAATCTTCGAAACCTGTGAGATTTGGCAAATCTGTATTGTAATTAATCTGCAAAACTATTTAGAGAATGGTAAACTGTGAAATCTCTCAAAATTGTGCTCAAAAGCCTGTAAAATTTGAATGAACTGTAAAGCAGGAACGTGTAAAACTGTGAAATCTGTGAAACCTGTAAGATCTTGAAAACAAAGGGACTTTCATGAATATTCACCCCCTCAATTCGCGAGTGAGTTTGACGTCAAAGTTCTAATTTTCTTCAAAGATCTCGTGTAATTTCGTATACGTCTCTCGCCTCTTAGGGTATAGAGTTGAGAAAATTGGATTGATCGGTAAATTGGAACGTTCGAGTTAGACAACTTTTTCGAAATAATGATTCCTGAATTCTGAAGATTCGCGGAATAAGTATCATTAGTACTAGCAATTATCTCACCATTCCTATTCGCATGATTTTTAAAATTCAGTAAAAACTTTCTCAGATGACCAGCAAACTTAAACAGTCCAATTTTGTAGACTTGCTTCAATTTTACCAACTATATCCTGTACACTGCGAAGTCCATGCAAGTAGAAAAAATTTCGCAGGGGTTATAGAATAATAAAAAATTACCCTGATCTGTTTTTTGTTATATTATAAAATTGAACCTTACCGAGAATCTGGTTTCCCGAACAAAAATGAGTTTTTTTCTTCTCCATTCCACATCACATCGCAGAGAAAAAATAAAATAAAATAAAAAGTATGGCAAATGTAGTTCGAAGAAAGGAGATAAAGCTAAGCCCGAGATTTCCGTTTTACAACCTTCTCCTCCAAGTGTTTGGAGAAAATTGAATAAATGGAGATTCTGTAATACCAGCAAATGCGGAGGTTCAAGTTTTCCTCGTTAAAACCGATTTTGCAAAACGTTTGGAAAAAATCTGATAAAGAAGTTGAATGAATTTATCAGCCGCATCTGCTCTGCTCAGAGGTCCCTCGTTAAAACCCTTTTCTACAAAATCTAATGAAGAAGTTGTCTAATGGTGAATTAAAACTATATACTTTTATACTGGATGTACAACTTTTCCTTCAAAAATTGCTCACGGTTAGAGATAATATTCGGGAAACTAAGTTTCGAGGGAAAATTTTCAAACTTATCGCAATATGCTTTTACCCGTGATAATTGAAAGGGAAAGTTTTTACCCTAGCCGACATTTTGGGGGTCAAGTTAGATATTTCTAATTTTATCAACAAACTCGTACGCTAACCGAATACTAAAATTGTGGGATAAAATTTGACTGCTCATCGCAACAGTAGGATTTTTTTCATGATCGAATAGTCGGTAACGTTTCCGGAGTTTTCGCAATTTTCCAAAGACTTTGTTATTTGGGGGATGGGTCTCGGGTTTCGTCTTCAGCTGAGGAACAGCCGTCGCCAACTTTAATCAGTTTTAAATCGAGTTTTAAAGTTACAGAGCGATGGCAAGACAATTAGAACTGAAGTCTCATGCATTTCTGGATGGTTTGTTGCTGCAGGGATTGCATCTTAAGTTGCTGATGGATTTTGAAAATAAGTCAATCGAGGTAGCAACTGGACGATGTCTAAATGACGAGAAGTATGATAAAAGAAGAAAACAACCGAGACAAATTTACGTGCCTTATTCAACGAGAGGGTTGCTGGAGGAAGGGAAAAAAAATAAAATAAAGAGTGGGGTTAAAAAAAAAAAGCGGGAAAAAATCTCTCCTCGAGCGAAAATTAATGAGATGAAATTTATCTCACTCATTTTTACCTAATTTTAAAAAATTGACAGCCTTAACGGGCCTCAGATGTGTCAGACTTTTTTTCCTTTATTTTCTTTCTCCCATGTTTTTTTTTTTTTTTTACTTTCAAATATCAAACCAGCCAACTCACGATCCCCTAAACCCCCCGCAATTTGAACATAAAGAAAATATTCCTGCTTGGTTTCACCAATGGAAAAATTCCAACGAAACATCCAATGAAATTAAGGGTTCAGAAAGCTCGAGGCTACAAGCTCCACGCTCGTACCGTAACTACTTTCTGCCCGCCAATTTAACGCCAACGCTTTTTAATTCGCGAGTTTTCATCCCGAATCTGTTTTTTTTTTCTTGGTTTTTTATTTCCATTTTTTTTTTTTTTCATTTCCGTTTTCTCTCTACTTTTCTGTTCTTTCTTCCCGAAGCATATTATACATGAATGCTGTTCTAATAAATGAGACCTCGGAGCTTTCTGGATCAGCAGAAATTATTTCCACCCATATTTGAAAGGGAAATTTATTCAAAAACGGGATTTTTGAACATGGTGAGAAACAATTTTTTGTACATTATTTAAACGTGATTAAAGAATTAGACGAATCGTCTCCGATGAATCGGATGATCGTGTGTTTTGTAAAAATAAAATAAAATAAAATCAGTGCACTGGCACATCTAAATTTCTGTTCTAATATGATGAGGGAGAAACGTCTAATTGTATGGAACAATATGTGAATTATTTGTCTATAAATCCATAGAATCGTGATTCGGAGTATTTCTGGTTGGTGTATCGAACCCGCACGTATCCTGGAACTGGCAAGGTGCGATGTATGAAGCGATTTATTTATACGTATACTGTATACTGGAGAGGATAAAAATTTCCGGCTTTAGAACAAATAGAATTGGTTGTATATATATAGCAGAGAGTCAAACACCAAGATAAATTCAGTTGACCGTTAGAACGAATGGGGAAAAGAAGAAAAGGGGAAGGGGGGATGTTTCCGTCATCCTTGCAATAAAGGACTCTTGGAAAGAAAACCAGCGTAGGAACGTTTGTTGCTTTTACCGATCGAAATCGAAATCGAATGATCGTCAAGAAATAAAGTTTCGTGTTCGCTTCCTCGAATCTCCTTCTAGTATATACGCCCTGCAGGATATATACAAACCCCTATATATATATAATATATATCTGTATCCATGAGACTCCTGCTTGTTAACAGGTTTCTTCCTCGTTATTTTCTCTCCTTTTTATCTCCCGTCTCCTATCACTTTCGCACCTTCTAATCTCGCGCTATCGATCCATCCAGCCCTATGTGCCCTGGGCCCCGGACCAAACCTGCCTGCCATGCCATGGCTCTCACGAGGTCTTCAGAGACTTTGACTGGCCGAAATGACTTCTTTTTCTTCTTTGTTGTTTTGACCAATTCGATAAACAGCCAACCGGGAACAATCGCGAATCCTCTTTACGCCTCGAGGATGAAGAAAGAGGCGACCGCGCGCAGGTGGAACGGAACAAAGAAAATAAAAATCAATCCAGGTTGAATGAAAAATGGATAATTCTATACGTAGAGATATAAATATGTGATAATAATATCGTGTGCGCGAGTATAAACGGAGACAGAGGAAACATTATACAAGAGACAAGAAAAAAGAAAAAAAAAAAAAAAGATAGGGGTGAAAGAAAAAAAATGGGGAAATAGGAAGAAAAAGTAGAGAAATAGAATGAGGGAAGAAGAAACGTGTAGGAGAAATCGAGAAAACTCTTGGAAAAGAATCGCGCCGGAGGGAGTAACGGGCAAATCAGTCAATAAAATGTCCCGGAGCTAAAGCGACCCTTTCCCCTTTCACCCCCTCCAATCGAACTTCGAAGATGAGAATTTCTCGTTTGCTGTCACGTCGCGAGATCGTAGGACAGGCTTTTTGGCCCATCTCAATTCCTTTTGCTTTTTTCTATATTTATGTACATGTACATATATCCATCGACACGTTATTTATTCACTTTTAATCATCGTACCATTTATCTTTGTCAAACCAACAAGACTTTTACTGTAAACATGTGAGACTATCGAATTTGTCGAATCCGTCAAATTTGAGGAGCTTATGTATGTACATACATACTGCGAAACAGATGAAATTGTAAGATTTGTAAAACCTGAACGGTAGATCTTCTGAAACCTGATGTACTGTGAAACCATAAAATTTTTTGAATTGTTAAATCTCTCAAACTGTCGAATCTGCAAAACTATCAAGTCTGCAAAATCTGTCAAACTGTCAAATTTGGCAAACAATAAAATCTGTAAATCCAATCACATTATAAAATCTGTACACCGGTCAAATTTTTTTAACCATAAAATCTGTCAAATTGTCAAATCTGTGAAACCGTAAAATCTGTCAAACTGTCAAATTTGGCAAATAATAAAATCTGTAAATTCTGTCAAATTATAAAATCTTTACAACTGTAACATTTTTTGAACTGTAGAATCTGTCAAACTGTCAAATCTGTACAACTATAAACTCTGTAAGATCCTACAAACTGTCAAATTTGGCAGACTATAAAATCTGTCAACCCTGTCAAACTGTAAAATCTGTGAAACTGTAAAATCTGTCAAGTTATACATAATCTGTCAAATCTGTCGACCAATAAAATCTGCCATATGTATATAGCCTGTAAAACCGGTATACTGTGAATCTGTACCCTGAAATTCGGTGAAACTGTCACTGTAAAATCTGTCAAGCTTGTAAAACCTGTGAAATATGTAAAATCCGTGAATCCCGTAGAACGTGTAAATTCCGCAAATCTGTAAGATTTGTAAAATCCATACAAATAGCGTAAGTCATGTAAGATAAGTGACACCTATGAAACGCTGTATGTTGTAAAGACGTTGTAAAATCGGTAAAACCGCAGCACTACGTAAAGCCTGTAAAACCTACTCCTCTTTGTCTAATCGTAATTCATGCAGTCCACGAATATGAAATTATTTACCTATATAAATTCAATGTATCCTCGCGAGGAAATATATTCATCCGTTATACATACACCCTATAAATAGTACACATATCCTACATACACGTATAATACTCCGCGTGCAAAATCTGTATCGAACAATCAAATAAGGAAAATGTACAACGGCTGGGATAAATTTCCAGGCGTAAATCACAGATCTCTTATACAGAAGAATTGAGAAATAAGAGGAAAAAAAACCGCAAAAAGGAAAGGAAATGAAAGGGTTTGAGGTACGAGACACCCGCATATGGTAGTCATGCTGCAAAAAAAAATAATAATAATAATAATAATAATAATAAAAGAAAAAATTCTCGCTGTCTCTTTCGAGTTAACGACATATTCGTTATTAAGTGTCATCCGTTGGTGAGCCATTGTGCACCGTGAGCCGGTGCAGCACAAGCAGCTAGCTTTAGAGCAAATAAAAGAATAATAATAATAATAGTAATAATAATAATAATAATAAGCGGTCGCCGAGAATGCTAGATAGATATTACATAAAAGGAGTGCGTTAACCGCAAGAAATAAAGAATAGAATTTACGAGGGGTTGGTTCCTTACGGGAATAATAATGACCGTGAAAAAAAAAAGTAACGCAAATAGATGAATGAATGAAAAAAAAAAAATGGCAAGAGAATAAGAGAAAAAAAAATAAAAAATTAAAAACACTATACGGATTCATATCTTTTCATTCTGCGCAATGTATACATAATGTACAATTATACCGTACCTACTATACCCATACCATGCCTACGTCTTCTGCAGAGATGTTTTGCAAATTGGACGCTCGCCGATGGTAGGTGGGTAGGTAGGTAGGTAAAATGCAAATTCACTTCCAGGTTGAGAAAAAAAAAAAAAAACCTCACAATGTATACATATATGTCGGATATAAAATAAAGCTACAGTCTCGTAGAAACGTACGTCCCCGATCTATATATTGTACGTAAAATTGACAACTAAATATAACAGGCGATTTTCGAAAGAAAAGATTTGGAGGAAAATCTGAAATTTTTCACGTCTGACCAGAGCTGTATCTATAATATACGTATATATTAAGGGAATGTCAAAGGTAGGATGTGCAGGGTCCAGGGGGGGGGGGGGGGGGGTCGAAGGAATTTCTGGGGAATCCTTAATTCGTTGGTTCGTATATAGGGTGGCTGGCGGCCTCTTGAAACTAAAGTGGCTTAAGCCAAATGCTCTCGACTTCTTTGAAGTGACTTTGGCCAAGTAATATTTGTCGTCTCTCTTTCCACTCCTTGCAACGGAGCTTCTCGAGTTTTTTTTTTTTTTTTTTTTGTTATCCCCCCCCTAAATACCCCTAGCTGTCGTCCACCCCCGAGTCTCTACCTGTCTTTTCCTTTTTCCTTTTCATTTTCATTTTTTCTCTTTCTCTTCTTTCTTCCTTTCCTCCATCTCACTTCACTTTCTTCTCTTACTTGTAATTTTTACTTTTTTTTTCTTTTGTTTCTTTTTTTTTTTACGTTTTTTTTTTCGCTGGTATTGGCACAACTGTATTATACATGTACCTAACTACGTCCAGAGAAAATTGCTTTGCCAAAAAGTGATTAAAATAAATTTGTTAGCGAACGCGAGCGAGACTTGCGATCTCTTTCTCTTTGAATAAGCCCGTACGTTAACTATATATATATATAGGTATATGTAGACACACTTATATACCAAGACGAACTTTTCGATCTCATATTATGGGCGAATTTTTATTTTATTTTTTTTCTTCGCTACTTTTTTATGAGATGATGACAAACTTGATCTTTCTTTTTCTTTTTCTTGATCTCTTTCTCATCGGTTTATTAGAAGCTACGTAAAATTACAAATAAATTCTCTCTCTCTCTCTTTTTCGTTTTCTTACTTTCGTTTGTTAACTTTTGTACTTATTGCTTTATTAGTTTCTTTACTTCTATTCTACATCTTGCCTTTTGGTCTTAATTTATTTATAGGCTCTGGCACATGATAAACACATTTATATATTTATCTATTTAGATCTTTAATAAGTAGCGTGAAATTTACGCGACAGTTGGAATTAATCCCGTTATATCCTCGAAGCTATGACAGTTGGCATGTTTGAAAATTGACTTTACCTCTATACCCACATAACAATGTAAATTTTTTGATTTTTATTCTATTTTTATTTTTTCATTTTTTTATTCAGGCTTTCGTTTATTTAGAGAATTTTCGCATTTTATTTGTTTCTATTTTTCGCTTTTGCACCATTCGTTGGACAGGGTTCGATGTTTTCATCCGTGAAAGCAACGTTCACGTTTCGACAGTTCATTTTTTGCTGTTTTGATCGGATAATAATTATGACTAGCATTCGTTGAATTTAAATATCGAATACACACAATTTCTATCTCGTACGTGAAAAACGATTCTAGTTTTATTCATTTCATCATTATTATCTCTTTTTTTCAAATTCAATTCACAGCACGAATCTGTATTTTGTTATAATTTTGCAACGAATGTTGTTAGAGAGGAATTGTCAATATTCAAAATGAATCGGAATACCTAATTTCTCTACATTTTTAGATCGATGTGTTGATTTGTTTTCTACAACTTCTTGATATTCCGTATAAATAAGGAAAAGTCTTTATCAATTTCGTTTCCAACTAGACGATAATTCGATGAGAAAAATAAGCAACGATATCAGCCAGGCAATATTCTTGCGTCACAACGGTGATAATAATTATCACCGTTGTTATAATCAGCATCGTTCGCAATACGATACGGAAATAATGAGTCGACGAGAGAAGAGAGAGAAAAATCCGAAAAAAACGTTGTTTTTATTTTATTTTTTATTTCTACTTTTTGTTTAAATTCATTTATTTTTTCACAAAGAGATTACATCACGCGATTTATCAGTCCATACCATTTCTCGACAGTCTTTGATCTCCGCTGGATGGGTCGCATCTACCCTGTTACTCAATACCTGTGGACCCCAATTTCAATATAACGAACGTAAAAAACAAATTTTTTTTTTCCAATTTATATATATACATATGTATAAAAAGAAAAAAACACACACACACTGTCGCATTCGAGTTCTCCAATTTCGCACTCATCTCCCCTCAGTAGGCAGTCGAAGCAGCCTATCAAACTGACAAATCTTCCCAAATCAACCCTTTTTGATGGTACAACTCTCCCAGAAAAAAAATAAAAATAAAAAATTCTCTTGAAAAAAAAAGAAAGAAAAAAAGAAATTCAAATTCACCTTTTTCCGGTACTTTGGGGAACTCTCGGGAATCGGAGGACGTCAAACTCGCGTCCACACTTCGGATGTCCAACTGCTGTCCACGCGCCGAAGAGACTTCGATAGTGTGAAGTCCCTTCCCTCTTCACTTTACTTCACTTCACTTCACTTCTCTTCTCATCTCATCTCTTTTTCTCATCGCGTCATCGTCGTCGTCGGTCTCAGAGTTTGACTTGGTGAAAATCTTTGGGGTGGGTGGGGGATGGGAAATAAGGAAAAGGCGACAGGACTGGTGAAATCGCCGGGGAGCCTCGCGTATATCCTATAGGTATATACTTGAAGTATTTTATCCCCAAGGTATATGGAGTAGGGGGATGAAATGGGATGTTATAAGATGGTATAGGGTGAGATGGGAGGGAGAGGGTTGGATAAGTTTTGGTATAGGAAAACCGCGCGTCCGGTTGTCCGCGCGTCCACCACCTCAAGCAAACCCCTTTGCGACATCTTAGATCTAGTAGTAGGTACCTATACGACACGAGAGAGCAAACTTTCGATACCAACCAGCAAGTGAACTACGTTGCTCGAAATGCGAAGCTGAGGAATCGATCGTCTCTTATACCAAATATCTATACCTTGGTATATACTATATAGGTACATACTCTCAGCTAGGAGTTTACTTTACTCCAGAGCTTTGCAGACGAATGTGTATGTATGTCCTGCTATACCTACATATACGTAAGTCGGTATGTGTTTATGTTCCGCATTCCTCTTTGCGGATGCTGCGAGATGTCGTATCATTTTTTTCGTTTTTCTTTTTCTTTTTTTGTTTTCTTTTTTCGAAATGTTACGCCTCGCCGAGGCATGACGTGGCTGGGTATCTATAAGGGGGGAGGGGGAGGGGGATGGAAAACCCTATGCGGAGCTGGTCATTGATTTTGGGTCATCTCTGATCTCGATAAGGCAAACGTGGGTCGGTTGCTTTCTCGCGTAATCTCCCAGACTGAATCTCCGAGTGCCGTACATTACCCGAAATTAACTCGTCCTTCGAAATCCTACCGGTTCGCCCATTGCCTCTGCCGCGAACTGAAATGAAACTTCATTTCGCTCCTGCAGGGCGGCGGCCTCCGCCAGAATCGTAACCACCGTAACGAAACGGAACCGCGGAACCTACCTATAGGCTCTGGAAACTAAACCTTTGCACTATAATCTCCCAAGATCCAAATTACTCTCGTATATATATATATGTATGTCTTTTAATCACCGGATTTTATAACCCCAGATTCCTGCAGCTGTGAAATTCACTGCTTTTTGGAAATCTCACATCTTCGAGGTAAAAAAGAAGAAGCCGTTAAAATTTTGAACGTTGTAAATTAATTTTTTTCTGTTGCTTGTCTTCGAAACCTCGAACTTCAAACTAGTTATAATGTTCTATGGATTTTGTAAAAACTGGCTGAGGAATGGGCGAAATATTTGTTGAACTTTTTTCGAAAATTACCCATGATTTTTCTAGCAATTTCGCGTGCGAATTATTTTGTAGGAAATGGGTTTGAAGATTCGAAATAATTTCTAGATTTTGAAAAATTCCTCAAACTTTTTTGGGGGCGATCCAGAACCAGCCGCTTTTACTAAGGGCGTTCGCGTTCAAAAATTTGAAGATCCATTGATTCGAATCCCTGTTTGGAGCTTTTTTCTTTATAGCGTATGAACCTCTTTCGCCCGCCTCTCCTTTGCATATCAGTAATACGTAACGGTATTCCATACTTTTTTCGGATGTGAATTTGTTGACAAAAAAGTGACAACACCGGCAGAAAAATGAGTTTTTTTTTTGTTTTTTTTTTTAATTTTCATCGGAAAAATTTGGAGTGTTTCGCAGAACCTCAGAAAAAAAAAGAAAGAAAGTGCGGAGATATTCAATATCTCATGAAGATGTAAAGCGCGAGCCTTGTGTATCGTTCGATACGCGATTCAGAGAAAACAAAAAATCTGAAACAATAAATCAGAACAGTTATAGAGTCTGTTAGTGTCCCTTCCAGATGCTGAAACACTTTTTTTTCTTCAATATGGTTCCATTCTTACGGAACCGAAAAATCCAATTTCGCTACGATTCAAACTTTTCATTTCACTGGAAAACTTTCTCGAAATTCCGTTCCTACATTTTCCGGATAGTAATTTTTCAAATCTGGATCTTGACTGTGTGAACTACAATTCAAGTAATTCCAAACGAATTTTCACATTTTTAAATTTACCTTACTTCTGCATATAAGTCGTGGTCGAAAATTGACTGAAGATTAATTAAATTTCTTCATATAATTATTACGAAACGACCTATATAGACTTATACTACTGTGCGATACATTGACAGGAGAGAAAGTGAAGATGTCTGTTCTTAGCGGTAGGTGAGGGCTCTCCGCACCTTTGAGGAAATTAACAAAGCTAAGCACAGCTTGGATTACATTGGGAAGATTCAGGACTGAATTAAGGTCGGAGTCTTGCGCGGAGTCTCGATTTGACTGTAGGCCAAGACTCTGGTGAAATTAACGGGCCCGAACGTGGCGTACCGCGGAAACTGGTATGAGGGGAGATAAATGTGCGGGAATAAAATAGTTAAGTAAATAAATAAAGATATAAAGAGGCATAATTTTGTTTGTATTTACGACTATAAGTTTGCATCATTCGCTCGGGGCTGACAAACGCGATGCTGCATTATATGGAAAACAAGGCGGGGTTTCAGTTGTCCGCAACTTTTGAACGGGCGTCGGTAATTTCGATTACCTTTTATCTATAACTATTCACAAATACCCTCTATTCTAGTCATCCTTTGAATCACCCGCTTCAAATATATTCACGATACCTAAACGTATTTTCAGAACAAATTTTTTTCGTAGAATCCTGTAAGTCTCAAATAAAACGAAACAAATTTAGTACCCGCATGTTCGGTCGGTAAGATCTGACACAGTGCAAGTACCGGTAGTTCCGTTCTATTAAAAAACTACGGAGCCGAATGAAAATTCATTTTCGGAGTAGGTTCATTGTCGTCAACTCTAGAGTGGGGAATTTAATACATGATTTAGATATCACGTATTCGTGAATATTTAATGAAACTGTAATTGCGAAGTTACCGACACCGGAATTTTTGTAATAGCCGATCGGCCGAAACCTTGCGACAAAGTTCCGAGAGTTGAAAAATTGGAGTACCTAAGCTTGATTCAAATGTGGAACATGATGATTAAAATATGAGTTTCTAGAATTCCGGGGCCAAATTACCTATCTGGCATTTTTATTTGAAACGTATCATGAGACACGTACAGATATGTATAGGTAAATAAATGTAGGTACGTGCCTCGCCCAGTATAAGGTGGTAGTAAAAAATAAAATGTTAAAATGTTCCCCTTGATGTACGCTTCAAAGAGTTTATTAGATCCTTGAAAATCTGAAGCTTTATTAGATCGGAGAAAATTACAGTAGTTACGTGTCGACTGAAAACGTGTTCGACCCTACGCCGCGAGGCACCCTGCGCGTTGCCCAGATTTCCGTTGAACCGTATAAAATTCACCCGGATTCCTTTGAGAGGAGCATATTTTCCAATTAACGTGGTTCTGTTTCATTTCTGTTTTTTTTTGTGTGTTTTTTTTTTTTTTTTTTGTTTTTTTTCTCGTCGATTGAAACTTAACTCCTGCGAGTTAATCATCGCGTCGAACTCAACCTGACGTATTCATCAGCTACTGGTGCAGGGAGTACGTAGCAATTCTGTATATGAGTGACGTTTCAAAGTTCGTAAACATAAGAGGGGAAAAAACACAAACGGGCAAACAAGAGATAATATTATGAACGAAAAATGTGTCGATATTGAAAAACTGATAAAAAAAATGAAGAATGAAAAGAAAAAGAAAAAAACAAACAAAAACCGTGCACGAATATAATACGAATAAGGTAAAACACAATTTTTATCTGGAAAATATATAAAGTCCGAGACAAAAGGTCAAAGTGATGGATTAAAGGGTATAACGGAGGGAATCACCATATCCCGTCAGATTAACGAATCAAATGGGATTGAACTCGGGTGGTGAATTGTTCAATGCAAAACTCTCGATCGCAGAGAGTATGACTCGGAGATGAAAAAAATGAAATAAAATGGAACCAAAAAAAAAAAAAAATGGGGGTACAGAAGATAAAATAACGAATAAAAAAATAATTGAAACAAAAATGAAAAAGAGAATCAATAAACGAGAATATGCCACTCACGAAAATTATTTTACAAAGTACGTGTATAATACATTTATATGTATATGTATATATGTATATACATTCGCACACAAAGCCATACGACTTAAAGCTGGTGAAATTTTGCCGCTCGTTATACGGGTGTCACCTAACTGCCAGCTCCGCTTGGATTCTCTTTATGCCCTTCGGCCACATTTAACATCAAAGCTGTCAGTGGATATATGACATCGTCCTCACGCACGGTTAGACTAAAGTTTATCAATTTCTCCTCATGTTTTCGTGCTGAGTTCACGTTTCTTTTCTTATACGAGTTTCCATTTTTTTTTTTTTTTTTTTTCATACCTACGCCCGCACCCTCGCATACGTACCTAAATATATTCGTCCCTTATTGCCCACCCCCTGGAATGAGATGAAAAATCAAATAAAGATAACAAAATAAAAAAAAAGAAAGGAAAAAGAAACGAAAAAATTGATGTGAAAGTAATCAGAAATGCCAATTACTTCTCGCACGTTTTAAAATCTACTTCTCAACGATTTTTAATACGTAATAATATAAAGGTTCGACGAAATTCCGGTAAATATAATTTGGAATTGAAAGGAAAAAAACCTGAAAAAAATTATTTACCGCAGGAGAAAAAACTGAGAAAAATGTCAAACTGCCGTATTGAAAATCTAACAGTAAAGCTCTTTAATGTTTATTAATATTTCGCACGTAAGTCAAGTGGTTTGAAGAGAAATGAAAGAAGAAAAACTATCACGTATTGCATTGGGCGGATAAAATAACGAGCTTTTTCAACCCCCGATGGGAGGGGGTTGGTTGCGGTTTCGGCTTGTTAGAAATCGACGGAGTAAATCGCGCCATGGTTTAATGATCCGCGAAAAGAGATGTTTAATGAATTTTCCAGAGATTGGCTTAGATAATGGATATCGCTTATAGTACCTACGCGAAACTTCCAAAAACCCCCATTGATATTAGCTATACCAACTTTGCCCACCCTTCGAGACCAGCGGCGGATCCAAGTCGTTCGATGTAAAATTTGGGGTTGCCGTAAGTGATGTAGGTATGAACCCTGCAGCCCACGTATCCTATACGCACTGTTTCGATTAAATATTTCTTTCACTCTATAGGCATCAGCAGCTGCTAACTAAACATTTCGCGAAAATGATACAAAGGAAAATTGAAAAAAAAAAGTAGAATAAAAAATGGGAAAAACAAAGAAGTTTTCTTGATTTTTCTTCCGGAAATAGATCTCATGAACTATGGACTAAAAACGCGTCCATTTTCAATCGTAAAATTAATGGAACGAGATGAAAGCTGATAGTTATCTTTAGTCAAATTGAGAATACCATTTGAATATATTTAATATCAAAGTAAGGGCGTGGATCGAAAGAGCTCTCTAACGATGGATAGCTGTATGGATTCCTGACTGGCTGGCTGGCTGGCTGGTTGGTTGGCTGGCCTGACTCGTTTTGTTCCCTGCTTTTAAAACCACTTTCAAACTCGTAAGCCTCCATTGAACGAATTTTAGGTAGAAAGACGGCGACTCCTCCGCAGGCAGAGGAAGGTAATTCAGCAGTACTAACACGATTTTGTGCTAAGCGGTGGCTACACCCTTATCTATAAGACTGTGGCGGGTCTCTTTATATTTCTCTTTCCCTTCTACATCTCTATTATAGACCGCGACGCGCGGGATTGACAATCACTTTGAAAATTATTTTCTAAAGTATGACAGAGGATTTTTCCAATGTCTTTACGATTTCCGGGATGGTGAAAAACGCGTAGCACAAGATCGAGTATTTTCCATTTTCTTTATTTTATTTTATTTTATTTTGATTTATTCTGTTTCATTCTCTCAGTTTTTCACTTCTTTTTCTTTTCTCTCGTCTGCAGGATTTTTTTTTTCTGTTTTTTTTTTTTGTTTTTTTTTTTCGAAACAGCTTCGGTGAACTGCTAAGCTTTCCGATCGAACGAATTTCAACGCTTCTTCGAAAGGTAATTTAATCTTCTTGTCGTCAGCCAAATATCTAACGTTTCTTTACCAACCTATACATATACACCAACCGACCTATCTACCGATGCTGAAAGTTTGCCCTACAGTTTGAAAAGCCGCCTGAGTTATTCGGCATTCTTTACTCAAGGAGTAAAACGCCGGAAGCAACGAAATTCGCGACCAACAACGCGTGTCTCGAATAAAATAAGAATAAGAATAAGTCCGCTCCGGATGTTTCAAACGTTAACGTTTCTCCTTTTTAACGCGAAACATACGAGTTCCCGATCCATCTTGGAAATGAATTTTGAACGGTCATACCTTTTGTATTGACGAAGAAAACTCGAAGAAAACTCGCCACAGTATAAAATGAAAATTGAGGGTATTTTGGTGACAAAAATGAGCTGTCATAGACTTCTGTATCTTAAAATTATCATCGAGTTATCCCAGTTCTAGGTAACTCGTTCATTTTTCACTTCCTTCGCTCGCAAACAACCCCTTTATTATAAATATCAACTGTAATGAAATTTCTTTCAAAAATCTATTCAAAAATACCTCGAAAGTTTGTGACAGAAAACTCATGCAGTTCCACCCTAAACGAGCTTTTCACTCATATCTTAAGGAAACTTAGAGCAATACAAAAGCTTTTTTCCACCCCCCAAAGGTAAGAACCAATAAATTGGTTCGACGGTGGTATTTTTTTTTTTTTTTTTTCTTATTCCTGCGTTATTTTTGTATTTATTTCTCTTTTTTATCCCCCAGCATCAATCTCCGCGGGTTTTTCTTGTCGAATGATATATATTATTATATATAACAGAGGATTTCATCGTCAGACGTAGGTATCTACCTATAGTCGAGTCGTATCAAAAACCAACGGTTTTATATCTCGAGTGTCAATATCTCAGAGAAAAGAAAGGCGTGTAAGCCTCCTCGCCATTCGCGTTTACCTTTATCACAATAATTCGTGGTTCCCGCCTTCGCCATCATTAAGGATGACATTTCTGACGCTTTCCCTAATGGAGAATAACTTCCTGACGATCGACTGTAATTTTTCTTTTTTCTTCTTTTTTTTCTTTTGATTCCTTTTTTTTTTTTCTTCTTCTCTCCTCTCTTTCTTTCTTTTCTCATTCATTCGCCTCTTACCTATATATATGTATACCTTATACCTACCAACCTACCTTACTAACGGCATGAGTCCCCCCCCCCCCCCCCCCCCCCCTGTACAAGGGCGAGCTTTCGAGATGAAACTCAGCCTGGTAGCTGAGGCTATAGAAGTCTGGTATCCGGTTGTAATTGGGCCGTTCATCATTTGGCCGTCCCTTATATATACCCTGAGGATTATATACTTACAGTCACACACGGTCATACACAGCTATTCACATACTTTTGCCAAGTCAATCTCTATGTAAGTACTCCGAAGCCTACCCACTACCACTACCACCACTTGTATAAATAAGGGTCGTACGCCTACGCAAGTTCCTTTTTTTTTTCTTTTCTTTTTTTTTTTTTTTTATTGCCTCCCACGCACGTACGCCGTTTGTGTAGGTACACGTAAAATACAACAACAATTCGAGTAGGTACATATGTACGTACACGCTTATACCATCCAGGGTTATTTCTCTGTCATGCTTAAATACAATGTGCGGCCCTCCGAGTCTCCTGCCATACCTACCTGCACCTGGATTAAAAGCGTTAATTTTCACAATTACTCTCTACCCCGGGGAGTGAGAGACGTGTAATACAAGGGTAGAGTAAAAAAAAAAAAAAAAAAATTATGTCAAACAAGGCGTGACCCCCTGTTCTCTATATGGTCAATATTCATTGACTGTATGATCCTTCGATGATCCTGGATGTCCTGGACGAAAGCGAATTTTTTTTTTAATTTTTTGTTTTTTTTAGAGGTTCGGGGGTTTGTGTTAGGTACGTAAAGGAGGTAGATAGATCATGTGGCTTGGTTATCTAATACAGAGGTAGGAATCCGCAGAATGCTTATCCTGGCCGAGATCCTTCCTAAATGAAAATTTATAAACCTCCTGAGTGGTACGAAATGCTTTTCAAGATTTAGGAAGAGCCTACCGCCAGTCGCTCGTGCCGAACTCAACCCTCCTCCAATGCTTCAACCAGTCTTCTAATTGCACCTAATTTACTCCTCTAACACCCTATAACGCTTCTTCAACCCCCACAGCTCGCTGCTATAAGTCTTGCTCCTTTACTTTGAGTATCTCGTGTCTTTGGCCAATTGCTGCACGGCAACTTTCGGCTTTTTTTCTCATGGTCTGATATATTTTTTTTACGATCTCACGATATTTCTCACACGGTTCGGATGATTCATTAGCTAATTAATTAGCAATATCAATCGTATGAATTATTGGATGTTTTTTGTAATAAGATCTTGATTTTTTTTATGGTATATGCCTGAGTTCCTAGTTCGTATAAGGTATGTAGTTTTGTACGACTGTACCTATCCTCTGTATCGATAAAGAGGACTCACCACAGTTGGTTATGACAATAGAGGGTAGTTTGACGAAGGAAATTAGATGTCAGAGACCTTTTTATCTTGAAGCGTAGCTGGACTATGCCAGTTTCATATTTGACTGTACACTCTTCACTCTGAGCACAATTGCAGACAAACCGTTTGAGATGATTGTACAATATTTTCATGATCATGTTCATCAAATGTGCGACCATCATACTGTGGAGTGGTTCTTTTGACATGTTCACCAATTTTGAGGGATCTGGTTTTTTTTTTTTTTTGTTTCAGAAAAAGAAACCTTTGTTCTCAAAGGTATGTACTTGAATCGTTCTCCATGAGCACCATGAAAAGCTAGAAGTAGTCAGAATTAGTGTTTCGCAAAATTGCTTCATAGCACAACAGAAACACGTTTCTATACTGATTCCAAATCTGGTTCACAACTAATTTTTGGATTATTGTTGCGGTTGTAATGGAAAGGTCTGATTATGAGTGAAAAATGTACGCGCTAGGTGAAACCAGCATAACGCAGTAACAGTGTAAGCTTCAAATGGGCGTAGAAAAATGCCTGTAATGATTGAGAATTAACCGTTTTTGAAAAATACCGTTGAAAACGCCCTGAGGTATTTCGAGTCGCAATCAAATTACGTGTGACGTTAGAATTGGTAAAAACGCGGGAGAAAGAAAGACGAGGTAGAAGAATCGAGTGTAGAACGGGGTGAACCGCAACACACTTTCCCACATGAAAAGTTTCTTGCCAAATTTTTTTCACTTTTTTCATTGGCATAAGTGGTTTTTTGTGTATCCACCTAGCACAGGATCATATTTTATAAATAATTATACCATGATTTTCGTATCTCGACCCTGTCAGTCGTCGATAAATGATTATACGACATAGACAAAAAGCAATACGAGTACATACGAATTTTAAGATAATTATTAGTCAGTTAGAAAAATTCGTTACAAAAATGATAACGATGCATGTTTCGATTGTAAATACGATTATACTTCATATTTACAATAAAAAGTGAAAAAGTAATGAATAAGAATGATTTTTCAAGATTGTTTTCACTCGCCGTTAATACCTTATATATATACCTACCTATCTACTATAATCTCTCTGTCGTTTAAAGACGGTCATTTGTAGAACGAGATAGAAAACAAGGCGACAGGCATTGTTACCAAAGAGTGAGATAACCTGTCGTCCCTGTCGTTGCTGTTGCTGCTACTGTTGCTGCTGCTCGTCACCGAGTATCTCGGCTGCGTTAAGTATCTCAGGTTTCAGGGCGATTGCTCTGAGAGAAGAGACGAGGGGACCTACTGAAGATAGGTACGTCATCGTCGTTGGATAAAGAGTTTTTGGATGGGGGGGAACTTTGTATACCTATACATAAATATATCTATGTATATAATATAAAGGGAGAGAAGGAAAAAGAAGTTGGGGGGGGGATGAAAAATCTCGATTTTATCCGTAGGGGGTGGTTGAAGCATAATCAAAATCAATTCTCTCATTAATTTGAAGAACTGCTTATTCCTAAATTTTCTCTTTTTCTCTTACGCTTCGCCCCCCCCCCCCCCCCTGGACCCCTCCTTATAATACCGAGACTAAATTCTTTATCAGTTCAGGTTGCGTGCTTGAAAAATTCAAAAGTTTGCCTTCGGGCTTTTTCAATATATAAGAAATTCGCCAATAAAACGAATCGTTATGTTTGAATTGGCAGGCCAAAATCCCACCGCCCGTTGTCCGGACAGGGTCGACTTCGCTGAGGGTGGCCGGGAAAGGGGGGAGGGTTAGGGGATGAAATATCCAACCGAGGAAAACCGGGGAACCAGGGCGTATAGGTCGAAGCCCTTGCGGATGCCCCGAGCCACGATGAAAGCCGATGGCCATGGCGTAACGTCGCGTCGCGGTTCTACCACTCGGCGCTGTCGAGGTCGGCGTAAAAGTTGTTTGAGTTTTTCATTATTCGTTTGTTTTATTCCGAGTCATTTTCCCCACCACCAATTCTTTACCTTGCTTTTTTCTTGCCTCCACCATAAGGTATGTGTTATATACATCCAATGTCGAAAATATCCCCATGACAAATAGGGGAGGGGCGCACAAAATGGGCCCCCCTGAAGATTTCTTGTACTTTTTCAAAATCGAGTAAACAATAAAATTTCATCATTTACGTGCTGTAGCAAAATTCAAACATCGAATGCACTATATATCTTGACATCTTTGGGAAAGACGGAAAAAATTGGCATCCTTGAAAATGTGTTGAGTACTTTTTCAAAATTGAAAAACGTTCTCTGAATTTCATTATTTTACTGTCCTAGTAAATTTCAAATATCAAATCAACCATATGTCTTGATAATTTAGAAGTCGGACACCTCTGAACTCAAAATGGACACCTCTGAACAATAGTCATATTCTCGGTCATATTTTTTCGAGATTAAAAAACGTTCGAAATTTCATCATATAGTCGCCCTTACGAACTATTTGGCATATTTTAACAACTTGCAAAGTGGCAAAATAGGATCCCAAAGAGTGAAATTTCAAATCACGATTCCAATCGTTGAATCTTTGAAAATTCTAACTTAAAACAGATAGCCTGACGATTGCCAAACGGCGAACTACCCTTACTTCAATTATTGGAAGTTTGACAACAGTGAAGTTGTAGTTTTCGGGCTAACATTTGAAAAATTTCGAAAATAATTTATGGAGGTTATTTTGCCCACAGTTTTCCTGCTTTCCAGACAGGAGCGTTTAACACTCGGCATGGGTCAGGCTATATTTTTTCGGTAAAAATTCGGAAATTCATTGCTTCAAAGCTGTACTTGGAGTGTTAATTTCTTTGGGGGCCCATTTTGCCAGCCCTTTCATTAGATTTTAAATGTACCGATTTTTCCTCTGCCCCTGTAGTTTTTAATTTCAGTCGCTTTTTCGTTTTTTCTACATTTCATTTTCTTCTATTTTTGGTTTCATTTATTTGTGTCTCGTTTTTTTTATTCATCTCCTTCTTCTGCTTTTTTATCCAACCGCTTTTTACAACTTGTGCCCCACCTCCAACCAACCCGCTAACGAGATAAACGCGAAAAATTCAAAGTAGTCGCGAGTTCTTGGTTGCGAAACACACAGGAAATCTGCCTCGTTAAATACTGATTTGATAAGCGCGTAATATACGTAAACGTACATTTCTATATACGGATAAACGTGTAAAAATATGGAAGAAATAGAAAAAAGAAATCCGCACAACGATACCCACTTGCAGAAAAAAAGAAATTATTACAGAATCACGTTCAAATGATCAGTACAAACCCGGAAGCTAATCGTGACTGTTTCAAGTATGTACATACATACATAAATAAATGGAGGTTCGTTAGCTATAATAATGAGATACTAATTTTGGTGAAACATTAGTTGATCACATTGCTGTTTTGTTGTAGTTGCATATATTTGAGTTGAAACATGCCTCGCATATATCAGACCGCAATCGCATTTATATTATAAAGTAAATTGCCAATTTCACGATGTATAATCATCAGCCATATTGCACAAAACAGAGTAACAATAGCCCCTGGTTTTGCAGTAATGAAAAATTTACTCATTACTGCAGTCAATTTGGACTTGATCAAAGGGGTGAACAGCTTCTAATGAAACGATTTAATCTCAACTAGACAAGCATGAATACAATAATCAAGAAATCATTCGAAAACAATAGATAACATTCAAAAGCATCCTGCATCATCTTTTGGTTTCAACTCGTTTTTCAATTCATTGATAAACCGCTGCTGAAGAACTGAACATTTATCTCTGATACCATGTAGCAGCTATAAATGAATTAGTGAAAAATAAAGAATTTCGATATGCTTTTCGCGTCTAGGTATCAATCACAGTTGCAGGACTTCCTGTATTTTTGGGACATGTTCAGAACGCTAAGATAGAATCGTTAGAGTATTAGATCCAAGATTGCTTCCTTCATTCCCTTGAAACAATAGAAAATCGATATCTTGTCAATTTTGACAGAACCTAAATGTATCTCAAAAGCCAATTTTCATTGTCTTGAAGAAACAAGGGATCTACTATCGGGCTGCAAAATCGAGACAACTGAATTTGACACGCTGTATCTGGATTTAAAAAAATTGTAGAGCTTCGGGATGGAAATCATTTTCAAGCTTTTTCTATTCCCCATTAGATGACTCATGACCCATTGTTGTGTAAAAATCAGAAGGCAAGAAATCGTTCAATATATATTCAAAAAGTTAGTTTTTCAGTTGTAGTTTTCTGACCACCTATGCCTAGGGCTCGAATGTCCTGCAAGCATGACTCTATACCGGTCATCTTTCAATGGTGTCTAACTTTTGCATTTGTCATTCGACAATTCCAACCTCATTTCAAAAGCTCCACAGTTTTGAACGACACTAACACAATCCGGAACGAATTTGATTTCCAAAAGCAAAAGAAGAAGGTGAATCAACAATAGGAAGAATAAAAATAAGAAAAATCCTAATGTTGCGTGTTGGTGAAGTGAAAGCTTTCAAAAATGAAGAATCGGTCAACATCCTCAGCACGGCAATTTCATCTAGGGGTATTTCGGAGCTTTTAAGCATGTAGATGTAGATGGTTGGTTAACAAAGAGGTCGAATGATTTCGAGGAAGGTTAGAAGTGTACGAAAGGTCGAGGTTAAGTTACTCGGCCAATTTGGCGATCGGATGATTTCCGGTTCGAGAACCGGAAACAGCCAACGCGTACACCGCGTGCCTCGCTCGTTTAAATATACTTTATCCTCGCTATGGTGGCTGACGCTCGCCGAGAGCCCATCACGTATTCAAATTCATTCTGGAATCAACGACGGGGTAGAAACGAGCGGGAACCACGGGGGGGGGGGGGGGGGGGGGGTGAAAACAGGGCGAAACCAGGGTGAAACCGGGAGAAACCGACCACTAGAGACCGCTAGAGCAACGTACTTTCCCGCTATACGCTGCTGGTGCCGAGTCGAGACGAAAGTAGGTGGTGGTAGCTTGCCTGCCTGCCTGCCTGCCTGCCTGCCTGTCCGTATTGATTGAAAGTCCCCGGAGCGTAACATCCCAGAAAATTAAGAAATATAAGCCAAAAAGGCTCTGAACCGGATCTCGAGATTATTTCTCAAGCGAGGGCAACCGGAGGCCGGAGTGGCGATAGATCAACCGCCAAGTACATGTATATCTGTCCAAAACTTGCCTCAACTTCAGCATTTCTTTTCTCCAATCACGAATGTATGCAAATTGTAGGAAAATTGCACTGTTTCCGTTTTCGTTCCCCTTTTTTTTTTCAATTTTTTTTACTTTCTCTCGTAGCATCTGGGATAGAAAAATATTGACTTCATGTCAAAAACAACTTTCGCCAAATTTTCAACGATGCAGACATGATTCTGAACACGATATGTTTTTCTTTATGTCTAACGGGTTTTTCCCGAACTGAATAAGCCTGAAATTATGGAAAATGGCTGGCTGGAAAAATTGAAACTGTTTGTCTATAATTCCTGTGAGAAAAAATCTCAAATCTTGTCAAAATTTGATATATATATATTATATAATGAATGAATTGCCAAAAGTGGATAATTTTCGAAAAACAATCCTTTTTTTCCGTGTATAATCATAGAAGTTACCCTTCACTATCTACAGTGTCTTTGTAGAAAAACGAAGAAAGAAATAGTGTTTTTATATGGAAACAAAAGAACAACTGCCGAGGAAGGGTTCCCAGGCCGACGCCACCAATTTGATTCATTTTGCAATATGTTGTAATAGACCAAAACCAAGCGATATACATACTATGTTTTTTGAAATGCTGATAAACACTTTTAGGGGATGAAACTAGCCTCCAAAGTTGGGCCGAAATCGATCAAATTTGTCATTTTATACAGAAAAAAAATCATTTTGCCGATGAAACTGGATTTCTATAATCATGAGCAAATATTACCAATTGGTGATACAATGATAAATTCGACCGATTTCAGCCCAACTTCCTAACGTGGTTTCATCCCCTAAAAGTGTTCATCAGCATTCAAAACAAAAAAATATATGTATCACTTAGTTTTCGGTCTACTATACAACTTATTGCAAAATGAATCAAATCGATGGCGGCGGTATATATGTGAACCCTTCCTTGTTAGACGTGCATAGTTTATTCGGAGATATTATTTCAATCGGGAAATCAGCGAGGGGCTAAAAATCGTGAGAAATTAAAAAATCAGAAAGCTTAATGAAGGGGTTGTGAAACGATTGTACATATACATACATCCAGCGAATGGTAATGATTCGGAATCTTCACCCGTCCATTTAGCACCAAGTTTCATTCTTCGGTCTAACACATAGCTGTATACTGTAATACAACATCGTTGAAGCGGTAGTTGCACTGGTGGCAATATACGAGCTAAGCAATTAAGTCAGGGTAGTATGGGGTGAAGAGAGAGAGAGAGAAAAGAAAGAGAGAAGATAGAATAGCGTGGAGTGTGAAGGTTAAAAAATTGAGCTATTACGAGGATTAAAAAAGGTGTCGCCGTATAAAAGTACCTAGTAAATTCAGAATTAATATGAGTTTTAGGTACAAGTACATATATACATACATGCAATACATACATTATGATATTTTATTTCACAGATGAAAACTCGCAATACGTTATACGTACCTATAGATACATACGTTGCGATATGCACTCTATGTCTACGTACCTGAAGCACATATGCTGTGAGGTAAAAAAAATAGCATTACCGCACGCGCGTGGAAGATGTTTTTCACTAAAAGCAAAAGCATCAAAAATAAAGAGGAGAAAAAAATCTAGAAAAACAAAAAAAAAAAAAAAAATAAACAGTGGAAAAGAGGTAAAACTAAAAACAAAGAAGAACTGATGCAGGGGAAAGAACGTCTTTTGTTACCCTAGAGCATTCTATTTTTACCAAAGCCATTCACCTACTCGCTATTCTCTCCTCTCTCTCTCTCTCTCTCTCTCTCTATTTCTTTCTCTATCTCAACGTATGTAACACACATACGTAGATATACATATACATAGATACCTAACCTACCTACCTACCTACCTACTGCATTTTGTCTCCAACCCCAACTCTGAAGGCAGTGAAGATACTGCACGTTTCTAGTCACACCTAGATGATACCAGTGCATCTAGAATACGTGTACCATACATGGTGTGTATGTGTGACCACTCATGCCAAGAAAAGAACGAAAGGAGAGAGGAAATATAGACGAAAAGATATTTTATTTACTTGCAAATTGCGGATAAAGTACAGAGCACTATGTATGTACCTATGTATGTAACATACCTACGTTTCTACGTTTCTACCTATTCGAGACATTTATAACTGCGGGCGTCGCGTCGGGAAGCCGAGGAGAGACTTTACTTGCAGTGAGACTACATAAGAGAAACGGGATAAAAAGTAGAAAGCTGCTGCTCCCGTTCGAGTGAGACTAAAGAGGCTAACCTGCGAGAGGAACAAAAAACTGAAAAAAATAAATAACGAATAGCAAAAAGCAGTTAAAAAAAATGGGAATAAAAATGAAAATCATAATCTCCATTTCGGAGAAAGAAACGCCGAGCTTTCATCTTGGCTTTGGCTCTTCGCAAACTGGGGTGTAAGATTTTTGGATAAATTCTTGGTGCTCCTTAATTCGCTCCTCACTCCCTTACGAAAGGGTTAACAGCGGTAGACTAAAGTGCCCGAAAAGCCGCGGCTAAGAGAAAAGAGGGTCATTCGATCCACCGAATTTGTTTTTCTCAAGCTTTCAGCCTACCCGCACCTAAATCCCGCAGGTTCAAATCATCCAGCCCATGACCACAGACCTTTGGGTTAAAAATTTTTGTTACTGCAGGTACCCGGATATACCTCCTCGTTTACTTATAATAAACTAATTTCCTAGAAATTGCCCTCCAGGAAGTTTTTCATCGCTAATAGCGTTTTTTTCGAAACGAAACGATGGAAAATTCGTGGAAAATTATTCCTGACTTTTGGCAAAACACCTTTATCGAATGAGGAAAACTACCTCACGGGTATTATCCGTTGATTCCATGCAGCTATTTCATTTCCATTAAATTCAGAGAAAATTTCGTCCATGTTTATAACTTCACCTGGAAAATTTCAATTTGATGAGCCGGATTGCCTATAATACCTGGAATCAAAGTAACGGGATTAAAATATCTGTATCCTGTCAGAGAATATGATCCCACGTTATGTAAAATCAACGTAAAAATATTTCACATTTGTAGTCCAAGCGGCATATATTTCGAAATCCGATATTACCAGATCATATAACATGCCTCGGGGCATCGTCGATTCAAATCAATCGGAAGTTCACTCGACTTTTGTAATTTTCACTGGCGTTATAATGCTGTGCGAGAAAATCCTCGTATCTCTTTATTTTAATAAAACCTTATTTTGTCCCTTTAGGGGATCTTAACACTCCGACTAATTGCTCATCGTAAAAGAACATAAAAGCGATATAAAAGCCCCGGAGGGGGGGGGGGGGGGGGGGAGGGGGAGGGGGGCAAATGTTCCTCTTGGTTTTTTTTTATACCACTGCGGTTGAAGGTCAATCAATCGCAAGCCCTCAGCATCCCCCATATAAAAATCCTCATGTCGGGTCGTTTACGGACCGCATCACCTCGTAAACAAGAGTTTCTCACGAGAAGACACCCCCCCTGGCTCACTTTCTTCCAACCTATGTGTCTATACGCAGACTTCGATATATTTCCCGAAGTAGAAACCATGGGGGTTGGATTCTCAAGCTTCTTCCCATGTGTGAAGGCAAGATGTGGGCATATCAGAGAATCGACCTGAACCTGCAGGGCCCTAGCTCGAACCCTCTAGGGATATCCGAATCCTGGTAGATAGAGAGTCGAATCTCGGGATCCTGGAGAAGGTCCTGGAGATTGGGGCCGCAGGATGAACCGAAAACCGAGGAGGCATAAACGGCTGGCTGGCCAACTACAGCTGTACGCGTTATGATATTCTCCTGGCGTTTGGACAGGAGGGTAACAAGGGTGGTTCGTGCGCGGAAAGGGACTTGACCCTACTTACAGAAGTCCTCCCACGCCGTAGGTTGGCGAATGTAGTAGGTAGTGTAGCTATGGCTCTGCGTGGCCGTGGTTCAGATACACAAGCCTCATGAATGCTAAATCGTCGAATCCTGCTGCCGGAGAGGAGCTACTGGAAGCCCAAGAGCCCAAGAGCCCAAGAGCCCGAAGCCCGAAACTCGGTCTATACATATGATAGAGCATGAGGAGCTGGTCTGTCGTTGGTATTAACGAAAAATTTTTCTATACGTGGGTCAGAGGGGGTTTCGGGGTACCTAAAGCTACGGGGTGAATTCCGGAGTATTTTCAAGAGTTTCAAAAGAATTCTCTACCTCGCAAAGTAAAAAAATTTGTAAATTAAGTTACTACCCCGTCGTGTGGTGGTTAGGGGTAGATACCTACAGCAGTTGGTTGGTACCTACCGTTGTACTGGGTAGCATACTGAGAAAATCTGGGCGCATGTTATTTCGCCTGCACAAGGCTACGGGGGTTGAGTGATATAAATATTCATCGGCGTGTGACAAATTTTTTCTTTTTCTTCTCTCTTCCTTTTTCCTTTTTTTCTTATTCTACCTCCATTCCTTCTTTATTCTCTCTTTTTTTTTCACGTTACCGCAAAATTCTTACCCACGGAAATGAAAAAAAAAAAAAAATTCACAATTTCGCATTCCGCGAAGTAGGTACGCGTTCTACGTATAGTCATATACCTTCCCACACTCCTATCCTCAACTCACGGCGACCGGACGAGACTAAAATTCACGATTAAATCAAATCAAATCAAACCAAATCAAATCACACAATTTTCCACAGAGACGTATTGAGGAATGAAATTATACGAGTAAGAATAATATATGTATAGGTATACTGACGTAAAGGAATTTGGCAAAAAAAAGCAAGAAGAAGAAGAAATAAATAAAAAATGAAGGGAGAAATTTGTAAATTTTTTTTTTTTTTCTTCTTTTTACTCTTTTCCACCCTCGCGGTAACTAACACGTCCTCCGACGTCTCCGAGTATGAATATTCATTACCGTGTCAGAGAAATTTTAACGACAAGATCCCTCTTTCTCTCTCTCTCTCTCTCTCTCTCGCAAAAAAAAAATAATAATATTTCATGACCCTCGTTCTCGCACAGCTTGAACAGACTTCTTGTGAAATAATAATAATAATTGTTTCATTTTTTTATTGTTTTTTTTTTCTGCTGTTTTATTCACAGATTATCTGTTTTATACCCCCGAAAAACCACCCGTCACTCAGAATCAACCCTTATTTTAAATAAATAAACTTTTAAATTTAAGAGAGTCACAGATCGTTTGAAGTTTCCACTTTGCATGTATTATATATAAGAGCAACGCTCCTCGGATATCGTTAATCATTCAATCAATCGATTTAGAGAAGATCGATCATTTTTATATATATATGCGGAAAAAGTTCATCCCTATCGAATGCAAAAAGAGAATCCAAGGTGAGGTGAGGTGAGGTGAAGTGAGGCGAAGCGAAGCGCCTGCAGAGCAGCAGCCGCACACGGCCGACACCTAAGCTTATCCGATTATAGCGGATGTGCGATATATACCCTTGGGAATAGAGTTTTCGAAACTGGTACAAGATCGGGGGCATTTCAAGCAGCCGAATCTCGAGTCTCAGACACGCGACGTCGTGTGATTGATCTTTTTAGTTATACTTATACAACATGGCTATAGTGATAATTAAGTAGATTCTGTTGTTTGGTAATATACAATCATAGCAAATTCAATCGATCAAGAAATTAATCATGACGTATAAAGAAAAGTTCCCTTCCGAAACCTATCGTCCTTTTACCTCATCTATCACTCTCCACGATTGAAAATACGCGAGTCAATTTATGTTTCTGATATAATGTATTCGATCGATGAAAGTGCAAAGATTGAAGAAATTGAATTATTCGCAGATTGATGTTCTGCTAACGGTGGGTGATCGATTCGAAATTTGACAAGGTTCAAAGTTGTGGATTCCAAGTTGTCGGAATAACACCTCGAAAATTTCACCGATATTTCCAAAACCAACCAATTTTGAACAATTCCAAAACTGGCAATATCCTCGACAGTTTCTTACAAAACGGACCACGTCCCTAGAAATTTATTCAAAAAGCAGCCGAGCTTGGAGAAAATCATTTCGAAATGAGCCAAATGCAACTGCAGCACCAGTTTAATTTTTTGTTTTGTTTTTTTTTTTTTTCGTTTTCTGATAGAGTCGGTTCAACCGACTGACTGGCACCGAAGATTGCAGACGTTATGCCAAACGACATGCACCGGTTACATTGTTAGAATACTTGCTGGTCATTTGTGTTTCGTGATAATCTCGAACCCATCTATGGTAAACGTGGCCAATTCTGAAATCAGCCGATCACCCATACCTAGAGCCTAATCTCTCAGAATCGAATTACAGAAACTGAAGAAGCAAAAACTCGATAATATTTGAATTCACTAAAGGAGGCGGGAATATACGATAAACAAATTCGACCATAGTGTAGTACAAATTGTGTTTACTCGAGGGGTATAAAACCGTACTGGAAGTAAATAGCGAAGCAGAAGGAAGAGAAAACAAGAAACAAAAAAAAAACAGAAAGAAAAAAATCGGTAATGGATTGACATTGGAACGGATCATTCCTTTGCGTAAACGCATATCTTTCTACCCACGAGCTGTCAATATCAGAAAGAAATATAATAAAAGAATTGTAACAAAAATCCATCGAGCCGGAAGTGCGCGGTGATCGTATCCCCAAAAGAGAGTCTCTAAATGTAACAGTGGCAAGATTCTCAAGGATATACGTAGGTACATATACAGGGTGGTCTTTTTTAATCGCCCCAGGCGAATATCTCGGAAACTGAAAAAGATACGAAAAAAAGTTTGATACAAAACTTGAAGGGTTTTGAGGGGGAAAGATGATGACGGTATGTGTTGACTTGTGGATTCTGCCACTTCTGAGATTTCGCTAGTAACCTCGGATTTTAGATAGGGAACACATATTTCCGATATGAGCAGTTGATAGCCAGAACAAATACTGATTCGAATACGTGGAGAAGAAAAAATTAAAATTTTTTTTTTTGAATTTTTATTTATTTTTTTGATTTTTTTTTCGAATTTTTCTCTCTGATTTTGTCATTTTCTGTCAATCAAGCCAATAGCAGACCTGGAGACAAATTCCAAAACGTGAGAACAATAGTACGGTGTACAACAAGGGGGAGGATAATTTCTAACTCGGGTAAGATGATGGTGATGGCAGCTTCGGCGCCCTCGACTCCGACTCGTGCACCCTCACCCGACCCTCGCTATAAAAAATAACAAAATTTGAGAAAAAAAAATTCAAAAAAAAGTTTAGAAAAAAAAAAAAATTCAAAAAAAAAATTCAAATTTTTTTCTCTCCACGTATTTGAATCAGTCTTTGTTCCGGCTATCAACTGCTCATATCGAAAATATGTGTTCCCTATCTAAAATCCGAAGTTACTAGCGAAATCTCGGAAGTGGCAGAATCCACAAGTCAACACATACCGTCATCATCTTTCCCCCTCGAAACCCTTCAAGTTTTGTATCAAACTTTTTTTCGTATCTTTTTCAGTTTCCGAGATATTCGCCTGGGGCGATTAAAAAAGACCACCCTGTATAGTATACGAATGTTGCACAGGCCAAACTCGACAACGAAATGAATATGAATATAAAAATAAAAATAAAAATAAATATCGATCTCCAAATCCCTCTCACGGTGCTCATTCCCGCAAATTGTTACACTCCTGACAAGTAGTTGGTATACCATATCCAGAATAAGGAACGGAGTTTCACGGTCGCAAGGAGACAGACAGAGACAGAGGATGATACTGATGCTCATGCTGCTACTGTACACCCTGGCTGTAGAGGGATTATAGTAAAACTTGGTGAAGAGCCTGTCTAAGCGGTTCCATCCATCTACCACGACTTTGGATTTGGTCTGGGAGCCTAGCCGCATCATCAGGAGTATGAGGAAGATGCGAAAGGACGAGGGGGGGGTATAAGGAAAGGGAAGTAAAGTAAAGTAAAGGAAAAGGAAAGTAAAGGAAAGGAAGCTTTGGGCTAAAGACACGCCACGAATTCGGGTCAGCCTTCTTCCAAAGTGGCCACATCTGGATTCTCACCGACCGCTGACAAGGACCCTGTGAATTTGTCCACCGGTCTACGAGGGTTTGAGGGTTGAGGGGTAGTTCTTCACGGTTTTTTTTTTTTTTTTTTTTTTATATATCATGGAAAGCTCTAGTCGTCAGTCTTGCTCCATTTATGAATAAGGGAAGACGACCAAGTCGTTAGACGAGTTCTTCCGCGGCCCTAAAGTAATCCTTGTTATGTATTTTTCTTTCCCCTCCCCACAGTCTCGAGTTTCGCCTCTTCATACCATACCGCGGAAAGTGGCTATACGCAGAAAGAACAAGCTAGGTATGTACACGAGATATACATAGGCATGTATAAATCTCTAACCATCCTTAAGAAGAAGAAAAAACTAGTAAGAAGACCCCCAAACTTACACCTTGAAAGCATTTGGGATCAGTGGCCGAGGGACGATCCCAGTAACATGTAAAATGTCGAATAGGGGATGTAAAAAAAGGGTTCAAACTATGAAGTTGAAGTTCGTAACGTTGATGTAACAGAATCGTTTCGGAGAAAAATTCACTAGTTCACGACTGAAATGTTGTTAGAGTTACCAAATGAAGGAGGTAGGTGAGTTTTACTCATTTGGAAAAATTATCCTACTGTATTTGATTGGTTTTGAACAGTTCAAGCTACGAAATGAAGAATTTTTTCCTATTATTTTGTTGCGTTAACGATACCAACTTCAACCTCATTTCAAGCTTCAGTCTCATAGTTTTTTCAGATTTCCTGATTATCCCAAAGTTGTGAAAGCAATTGGCCTGTATGGCACGTTCTCGTCTGAGGTATGAGCGATATGATTGATTCAGGCAGTGCCGGAAGTTCTCCAAAGACTCACACTGGAGTCCCAACATTCGAGGAAAGTATTGAGCTTCCTAGATACGAAGGTGTTAGAGAAATTTTCGTTGCACAGATTAAAAAGATCCTAAAGATACCATCACAAATGCATTTTGCGCACACACAATCCAAAAATTACCCTAGTGAACGAAAAGTGAATTGATACAAAACCTGGAAAGCAATCGAACACCGAGAATCACAAAATACAATAGAGCTACGTCACACTAACCCTTAAATATTTTATTTATTTTTTCCAGTAACGGTAAATGAGATTTTCGAGGTGTCAGAAAAGTGTTTGCCAAGTGTGAAGTTTTTTTTTTTTTTTTTTTTTTAGGTAATTTTCTAGCCGAAAATGAAAAAGTTTCTGACGGTTGAATGAAATGTGGTCCATCCCCTACCCGTTTCTCCATCACCTAAACACACCTATGCATATGGATACACGTGTGTGTGTGTGTGTGTATTCGTGTGTGTGAAATGTTGACACGTGCGTATAGCGGGTGAAACGTTAGCTACCTGAGCGAGTAATCAGTGCCATGTTATTCTTCTTTCAATGGGTTTAGGTGAGCTGAGCTCTGGGGTACGCCTTCTTCTTTCCCCACGTGCAGGACATACCGCGGAATATAAAAAAGGAGCCTTGGGGCACCAGCCGGGGTGACGTCACACGGTGGTAGCTTTTTTTAATTACCCAGAATGCCCGCGGCTACCTTTTCTACCCCCCCATACTGTTCTCTCCCATCCACCCAACCACCCTCATCCCTTACTCAAGAAACTATACCTACCTTCCAGCCCTTCATGGGACGGCCTAATACTCTGCGCTGGTATTAAAGCCACGTGACCGTATAACGGTTAGCTTTTAAAGCCGATGGAATTTCCCTTGTACGAATTTGCCTGATATTTCATACGGCTGCGCTCAACGCATTTACCATTAGTTGCAAGCTCATCTGCAATAAATCGGTTCAAGTACCGTTCAGAATGAAATACGGAGTCGTTTTTTTTTTGTAAGAGAAGTGAAAATTAGTTGCAGACACTCCTTGGTATTCTTCCAGTAGAAAAATTTACAAACGATTCGTAGATTTGGATCACAACGTTCAAGATTATTCTATTATACCCCTAATTGTGAAGCATTGCGAACCCGAGGAAAAATTATTCAACCATAAAACTCATCACGCACAATATCTCAGATTAGGGAAATTTTTAATATTCGCAAATTTTCTCAGGGAGTCTATCGTGCCCCACCTTCCCCGAATCGATTTTGAGGTACGTATGCATGTATTTAGCGGCAAAAGTTATAGAGGGGGTAAATTTTCACCGATACGTCTACCGGCGTGCCACAAATTTGTAATTAATTAATTAACCGAGCTCTTGAAGAGCTTTCTGATTAAATAACTCGTGATTCAACGATATGTAATTAAAATTATATGGTGAAAACTTTCCAGGCTTGTAATTTATCGTTGATTGCGAGCTTTTCCAAGCTTCTATCAAGTTTTATCCCTTATTGTACGTACAAAAGTGCGATCAGCCTTCAATTTGAAGGAATTGAAAATCTGCGTCGCGACTCAAAGAGCGTTAAGCTCTTCAATGTTGCATCAGAGCGATTCGTGAAAAGCTTATAAAAATGTAAAAATAGAGAAAAACAAAGAGCATTGATTTCTGAAATCATTCAAAATGATTTGAGCAACGCAAATGAGCTGTAATAATAAAAGAGAGGCAAAAAAACACACACACACACACACACAACTTTCTATTTCTGCAAAGAAGAGAATAGAATTTTGCGTGAGACTCAAGTTTTGAAAGTCGTAAAAAGTTCATATCTACTCGAAAAGTTTGATGCATACAAAAAAAAAAAAAACGAGCAAAAAAAAAAGAAAGAGCGGACGTTGGGGGTTTTGGCAAACCGCTTCCGGTGTCTCGAAAGTTTCCAAGTTTTCATTTTTCATCATCTGTGTGTATAGGAGTTATTATAATTGTCGCCTCTGGTTTTTCGCCAAATTAATTTCTCTTTTGCTACGCGATGTGCTTCTTCACGTTTCGCGTTCACGTTTTCTCTACTCCTATATGCTTTACCAACCCTAGTCTATGAATCTAGCTGCAGCGTATTGCTGAGCAAAACCCACAAGAAGCTTAGCGCGCCTTTCGCTACACTATACGTACCTATACAATAAAAACCCATTAAGCTTAACTCGGGCTCAGAATTATCTTTGTCTAGCAACAGGAAACGCGACTTTTGTTACCGCGGATGTCCTGTACGAGGATGCGAAGTGGGTTTCATATAATAATGATGTATTGTCCCAGAAATAGTCATCAGGTTTAATTGATTGACTTTTATTCCTGCGAATGTCCTGGACAAGGATGCGAATTGACTTTTGTCATATCTGTTTAATTGACGAATTGGTATAATGACAATATGCTGTATAAAATTACCTTTAATTTATGATTCAGGAAATATTTTTCACTGGGAAATATCACGGACGTTCGCATTCTCACCCCGGGGGTAATTTGTTCATACCGTACCGTACAATAATTTACCGTTGAATTATTTCTCTAAAGAATAATACAAAGCCGGAAATATATACGAGGTTACTAACACAGAAGCAAAATTGGCTGATTGATTTAACAACAGAACTTTACCTTCTGCTCTTTCAAACTCAATTTATTTACCAACTGAGAAAGGGAAACTCCGGAGTTGAAGCCAAGGAAGTCGAGTTACGGTAATTAGAAATCAAAGCTAAAACGATTCTGGGTAGTATTATTGTTCGCATGTTTATTTACTTCGAAGTAAAAGCTCGAAGGATCGAAGTTCTAACACAAATTCTATATATATATATATATATCTATGGCAAAAGGCAGTTACGTCAGCGAGACTAGAAAATTTTCTTGAAAACTGCTGAGTTTCGATACAGTATCGAATGAATTTGTGCTTTTTTTTTTTTCTTTTTTTTTTACATCCAGAAAACTCGATCGAGTGTCTTTTCTTTTAGGTATATACATCTATATGTATCTCGTCGCGTTTTTTATGTACGACGGAAAAATACCTCGGCAAATACACTTTTCGGGAAAATGTATATAACGGACTAGAAAAAACATTTCGCCCGAAGCATTTACCCGATCCACGCAAAATAACATTCAACTTATTTCGCGAGGTTTATAAAACTTGTTCTTTCCCGATTGAGGGTATGAAAAAATTAAACTAAATTTCGGAACTTTTCCCGATGAGGTGAAAATTCAAATTTCATGATTTCCGAACCTCTGCGGAGTGACAGAAAAGAAATTCATCCACGACTCTAGAACGTCTTTATACCCATTTGAGGATGATCGTTTAAAAATTAATAACGAATCGTAAAAATTTAGCAACGAGGTTATTAGGGGTGATCAATAACATCCTGATGACGTTGTACATGCGCATAGGTGGTATAAATAATACGGATACGTCCTGTCTAATAACGACCCTCTGTCCATTAGAACGTCCGTCGTTGCGAAGCGTAATAAATGAACGAGCCCATCGAGTTTTATCGCTAAAAAGACTATCAATCCTTATTCAAAACATGTTTGACTTTTGCCAACGTCGACAGAGGCCATTTAAAAAATTGGGTACACGGGGCGCGAGGATGAGATCAGAGCCGAGGGGTTGGAACGAATAAGGAGAAAGTGGGATAACAAGAAGTCAAAGAAATCGGGAAAGAAAGAAAAAAAACAAGAAAGAAAAGAATATCGACGGGTAAAAGTGGGAGAAAATTAAAAATTTTCTTTACACACGAAGAATTCTTCGTCAACTGACCCACTTCCTTCGATCGATTCTGTAGAATCTATATATATGACAAACAATAACTTCCTGTGTTTTCAAAAAAAAAAAAAAAAAAAAACACGAAGTTAAAAATGATTCGCAGCATGGCAAAAGGCTTATGATTAAAAGCTCAGGAAACCGTAAGCCCGCAAGTTGCATAAATCCCAAGATTTGTCTAAATTCGTTCCCGGAAGTCAGTCAATACTATAGACACACTTGTATTATTTAATTCGTCTGTACAGTGAACGAGACTAACTGCTAGAAAAATTGACGATGAATAATAGTGATATTTCTAAAATTTGGATGAATATCAGTTTTTTTTCTTTCTTTCTCTTTTTCTCTGAGATTTAATGGACATATGCTCCTGAAGAAGTATGTGTAGAATTTTTCAGACAAAATTAGAGTAAAAAAAAACTTCTTTTTTCTTACTCGATTCCAAATGGCCTGTGTATATACCGTCAGCAAAATTATAGCGAGATTCGCGTTGAAAATTGCAAACCAAAAAAATGCAAAAAAAAAAACAAAAAAAAAAACAGAATTTCAGTTCTTTCGTATACTCAGAATCAGACTTCCTTTGTACGATTCATGGCTTCTGTGCGATATCGCGAGTTGAAAATAATTGCATCCCCGAGACATTTGGTCGTAAAAACGTCAATAAAAGAAAAAAAAGAAAAAATAAAAAATACTTCAAAGTAGATATTTTCAAGTAGAAATAGCAACTGGCATGTATATCGATGGCAATATCACTAAAAGAGAATCCAAGAAACCTGTACATGGATGGAAAAAATTAAAAAAGTTATATTTCGTTGAATGACGAAAAATGTGCCATACTCTAGACTCATCTTCTGTATATCGTCCGGTATGTAGAAAATGAGGTAATATTTGCGTGATATGGTATATAAGGAATATATATCCGCAGACTGGTTTAGTATTATATATGTAACGGTATTATACATATATACATATACAAGAACGTACAAGCAATCAAGTATAGCCGGGGGTTGGTGGGGGTTGGGGTTGGGGTTGGGGTTGGGGTTGGGGGGGGGGGGGGGGGGGGGGGGTTTGTTTGATTATTATTTGAGGGAACGTGTGCGTGCCGGGGTGCCTCGAAGCGTAAAGTAAAGAGCGAAGGAGTTACGTGAGAGTTTCATGGTGTTATAGCCGCGGATACTATATGGCCCCGGGTATATTTCGGCCAAAACGCGTCCGCGTCGTGTCATCTCCGCAAGAGATCGGTATCACTTCAAATAAATAGCCAACACACGTAGGCAGGCGTGTGCCTTTCCTCTAGAAACTGAAAATAACCCCACCGAATCGATGTCTCAAGGATCCTGTGTGTGTCCCCCGTCCAGAATCAATTTTTTTCTTATTCTTCGTTTCTCTTCTCTTCTTCTCTCTTTCGTCGTCAATATAACACGGAATTTTTTTTTTTTTTTTTTTTTTTACAAAAAATCCCAACTTTGATGTTTGCTAAAAAAAACATTTTTTGTCCCCCGTACATAGTCATGATATATAACATACGCGGTATACCATGTATATGTACATACACATGACCGATAGAACTGAAAGGTAAATTTTTTTTCCCTCATTTTTTTTGCTGTCCCCTTGTTACGTAGCGAAAAAAAAAAAACACACGCACACATAACAAGAATAAGAGTAAAACAAAACGAGAGAATATTTGTGAAATTTAACGAACTCTCGGGACCCGCAGGTGGAAAGTACCAGCCAGATTTTTATCGAAGTGAAACAAAAGGGGTAAAGAATACTATATAAGAGAGGAAAACGAAAAAAACAAAAACAAAAACGAAAAAAAAAAACAAAAAGAGAAAAGAAGAAAAATGCTACGACGTTAAGAATTGAAAGGGGTGATAACCGCGGGTTCTTCAGATTACGTTTTACGTAGGTACCTAACTGAGACTGAGAGTAAAAAAGAAGAAGAAGAAGAAGAAAGTAAAAAAAAAAAAATCGTCTGATAGCCGGGGCACTTGCACGGACGATCAATTTCACTCAAAAACTAGTTGAAAGCTCGTTAATTTACAACCAACAGGCGCGACAGTGGTTCACTTTGAAAGCTCCCTGGCGCATGGGGGCCTCGGCGATATATCCACTTGGGTTTACCATCAGGCGGTCGTTATATACCTATATACCTAATGTATACGTATACATACATATATATATATCCGTAGGTAGGTATATACATACACACGAGCCTAGACATAAATGAATAAATATGTGACCGTCAAAGACCTAGGCATATACATATTAAACGTATACGTACCTACGCTTGCGTAGTCACGAGGATGGTTAATCGTCTATGATCGTAACCTTGAAACGGAAGTACGGTTTCTGATCGAAGGTTGAGTTGAGTTGAGTTGAGTTGGGTCAATCGAGTAGTTTGGGGTTTGTAAAAGAAAAGTCTTGAACAAACTTGCGATAGACCCAACGCGGAGAACATCCCGCAAATATATATTCGGAAGGGACAGAGTGTAAAGCGTAACCCAAACAGTGAAATCCTCTTACTATTAGTAGCGTACTACTAGATGTGTTTTCGTAAGTTTATACCTGTAACCATGAGAAATATATGCGTAGAGAGGGATATACATAAGATCAGGTGATGGGATCCGATGGTTCTTATACGATCTCAAAATATTTACACTGTTTTAATATATATATTATATATATATATATTTACCTGATCGGAGCCTACTGCCTTATATCTACTCTTTCGTCTCTCATTCAAATCACCGATCGCGAACCAACCGGATAACTTATCGATAACATTCCCTCCGGCTATGTGTCGCCTAATCGGTTTTCGGGGTAGCTTGATACCGCGAGTCTCACCAAACGGGGTGGAAATTTGGAAGGAAGAGAATAATATATATGGGATAAAGGAGCGTAATTTAAGATCGCACTGTAATTTATTAACCTTCGTTACATATATATATATATCCTTCTATATCTATATACGCGAAGGACGAAGCTTCTGCGGTTTTCTCGAAAGGGGTTAAGCAAAGGAAATGATTTGTAGACTTTGAGGGATTTCCAGATGATAATACACCCGGTATCACGTTCGCCAAAAATATTCTGTTCCTTTTTTTTTAATTATTATTATTATTTCGTCTCGGGTTGAAAAAATAAAAATAAAAAATAAAAAAAATACCAAAGACACCCCTGACTTCGTATATAGAAGGCAATTACAGCAAATATATAATACAGGACGTACACGAAACTTCGCGAAGCAAAGTCCTTATAATAAATAGACGATAGATCGGCCTACTTTTCCTAGAAGTTTGTAAAGTTACGATCAAACTTACGGTCGCCATTGCCTCACTGATTTCCCTAGATTCGAATTCCTTTCTTTGTATATAGTTGGTGCAACTGTAGTCTGGACCTCGTCCTTTCCTTTTCTCAATTCTCAATTCTCCGTCTGCGTCTATATCTATGTCGGTATAGTTCCAAAGCGGGAATTTCATCAAAGTGTTTTTCTCCCAAACTTAACTCGGACAAGCGATCTATAGTCGTTAGGAACCAACAGTCTTGATTCCGAAACTAAACTAATAGACCGAGAGAGAAGTAGGGATTGAATGAGGGCAAGAATCGGTCTGCGGAATCCAGCGCGAGATATCGGGATATAGTAAAATAAGAAGTTGAAAGAAAAAAAAAAAAAAAAGCGAAAGTACAAATTCTTTTTTACAAATTTCTTTTTAATCTTGCCTTGTAGTTGTTTCCTCCACCCCCCCCCCGCGGGCAGCAAAGTCGAGACGGTTTTTTGTGCAAATTTTATTCCGTGGATAAACACAGAATAATTGGTAAACCGGGCGGCTTAAAACCGTGCGCAGTAAAAGTTGAAAACAAATTAGAAAAAATAATAATCATGATAATAATAATAATAATAATAATAATAATAATAATACACTGTATAATAATTTTCCCGGCGTATATTTCGCTCCTCGTGATTTACCTCGTTGATTTCTATATTCGTATATTTGTATAGGTATAATATAATACCACCCCATATACCAATTACAGAGAGAAATATATAACCAAAATGCTGTGCAATTTAGTCCCTAATAGGTCTGAGCCGTCCGATACCCTTGTTACCTACACCTGACCGATCTAATACCAGAATCGTTTCGTCATCAAATAATTATCTTCCAATTAGCTGAGGCGGACAATTTAGGTATAGGTATACAGCTACCTATACTATATACAATACCGATAGAAGGTCTGCGGATACGATGATATAGGATATAATTGATACGAGATGAAGAGACAAGATGAGAAGACCCCTGATATCTATTTAAAACGAGCAAATACCGATGCCTATAACAAATTTGTAAACAGATCTTCAATTTCGCTAATCGAATTCGCAAAATTTCTTCGTTCGGAAATATTTGTTTATCATTTCCACGGTACCTATACCCATCTTCTCGTTTCTTTTACCCTCGGCTATACGTATACCCTAGGTATAGGTATATATATACAACACGAAGACGGGGGGAAAAACTTTTCCAGAATCCTTATACACGAAATCCTGTAGGGATGTTATCTGTCGTCTGCGGTTTCTGCGGATCTAAATTCCCAGCCCCCTCTTGAATCTGAGAGACGCGAGACAAGAAAAAAAAAAAGAAAATCATATAAATGCAAAAAAAAAGAAAAAGAAAAATATATAGGAGAAAGGGAAAGGTAAAAAACAAAGAAGGATAAACGCAACAAAAAAAAACGGAAAAAGGAAAAACATAAGAAACGCAGAATAAAAGATGAAAAAAATTGATAAAAAATAAAAAAAATACAGAGACGGCCCAGCAGCCCTATCGCATCGTCGAACTGACTCTGCGGAACTTAAGGGGGGGGGGGGGGGGGGGGGGGGACTAAAGCCGAGGAATAGAGGACTGGCTTGTGTTAGCCTGGAGACACGCGGTTCTAACCAAGAACCGACCGCAACCGCGCCGCTTGGCTGATGGTAGCCAATTGTCGTGATATTAAACTCCCCGTCCTCTTAGAGAGAAAAGCCACCAGTCATCCGGGTGTAGTGGGGTATATCCACCTAGCGAGCTGGATATATCCAAGAGGAAAGAAAAAAAAAAAAACAAAAAAAAAACTACAGAACACCCCTGCGGTGAAATAAAATGAAAACGAACGAAAACATCCTCTTCTGTAGCCCTTGCGGCGCCACCCCTCATCCTCTCTATTATACCAACGTCCAGCATCCAGTATCCACTGTTTTCTCTACCCAGGACTGTTATTATCAGATCTTCTCTTAATAAGCGAGCCAGTCTCGTTGCAATTTCCACCCTTACTCACCCTCTTTTTCCTCCACACTCTTCTTCTTCTCCGCACTTATATTCTTCTCTTTTTCTTTTTTCGTTTGCCTCCACTTTGGAACTATGCTATCAGAAGACAGTGATAACGATGAATTACACGGTTCGTCGGAAAGGTACGCCGCGCCAACCATATTGCATATATATATATATATATAATATATTTTCAACCCAAGATATTATTCGGCGACACCTGAACTGGAATAAAAAAATAGAAGAAGAAAAAGATGATGATGAAGAAGAGGAGACAGAAGAAGTGAGATGAGATGAGATGGGGTCTCCGGTCCAGGGTACGGCGCGGAGAAGAGATTTCTGGCTTCCTCGAATTAGCTCAAATCTCTCGGGTAGAAAACCGGATGTTTGCTGACAGGAGGTGGGGAAAAGATGAGGGTGTTAGGGGCCGAGAGCGGTGGCTTTAATGGTTTTCTTATACCTGCGATAGGATAGAATCCATGTAAACGAATCAGAAGGTGCTAATGCGTCAGAATGGAAGCTGTGACGAAAGAGACTCTTCCGGTTCCTCATCTATCAAGCAGATTCATTTTTTCTTTTTCTTTTTTTTTTTTCTTTTTTTACACATACATTGTAACCAGTTTTCATTTCCTCTCTTGTTCCATGTTCAGGAAGCGCGTAGCATCAATCATAAAATTGTCGATCGATTTGAAGCTGATCCCGTATGGCTACTCGTCAGTCGGCTCTTACTCCTGCCATACTGCTCGGCACTCAACGGAATATATTTTTCCCTTTTATTCAATAATTCTGTAACTCCATTAGCTGCCCCTGCTACTGCTACTGCTACTGCTACTGCTACTGGTGCTGTTCGGCGTACGTCAATATTGCTCAACCAGTTTTCACGTTATCTCCACCTCCATGCATTCCCGTCCCACGCCGTAGGCAGCCACTATCCCATTTTCATATCAATCAGTAAATACCTACAATTTCATTACGGAATTTCACCAACAGAACAATGTGAAACGATGTACGATATCAAATTCCAGGGAATTTGTAATATCCGTTCAGTGGGTTTGTTTTTTCTTCTCCAAGTCATGCACGCCATGATGATTATGGTGGTGGATGATACTTTGACCTAATGAGTCGAGATTGTCTTTTCGTCGAAAATTTGCCCGTCTTCAAATGACGCGAGAATAGGAAAATTTTTTCATCTCGATGAACGAAAGTTGCTCAATTTCTTGTAATTAATCAACCTACGACTTCACGATTCTCACGATATCAGCACCGTGGTGTATAATTGTTAGTAACGTCGGAGGGATTGATCTAACCCTAGATCTCTTCATACTGACACGTTTCTAAATGATCAAAGCATCTTCAACAAACTTCTCATACGTTTTAGATACAGCTATCAATCGAGTGGTGAGCAGTTGGAGTTCATGATTTCAAAAAGCACCCCGAATACTGCAGCTTTTTTCACCTCAATCACCGTAAACGACAGAGTCATCATCAACTGTAGATCGAGGCTTCAGCATGTGAAGAAGAGAAATCCAAACAACAGGATGCTTTAGTCTTGGTTCCATGTTTTGCAGTTTCGATTCCAACGAGTTCACACACTTCTAAAACTATGGACTATAAGTACCTTGACTGAATCCGACAGTATACTGTAACTCAAGATTGTCGCAATTTTATCTGACATGTTTTCACCGGATTGAAGTCACTTTGGTACATTTTAGCTGAACGTTATACGGAAGAAAACTACAACCATTTAGTGAAATGAGACCATGATGCTTGGAACATTGCACCAATATGATGTTTGCGATCAAGTGATGATATGCAATGAACAGGACTCGTGATCAAGTATGTATGTATGTATGTACCTAATTGTAGATGTATGGTTTGGGCTGGTTGAATTGATGTTAATCCTGGGTGCAATTGGCGGAGGCATAATGGGTATAAAAGGGGAAATCTCAGCTAGGTCAATTGAAATTCATGAGAAACCCTCAGTGTATCAGCGTGCGTAGAGATTCGGCCATCTTACATCGAGCAACCGCAGACGCATGTATCTCTGCCCTGATTGAATATGCATTAGACCACCCCACGATGCGTAAACACCATCTTCACCCCACCGCACGTATCTTCTTGGGGGTCACCTTAACGACACCTGGGCGTCTCTAGGTCCCTGAAGCCTTCCGCCAACCTAAGAACATAACCCAGAACATCCAGCCGGGAAATCTGCGAATCATTTGCCCGCCATTTTGGTTCATCACCCCGGTTGAATCCCATCGAGAACGCACACTTTGGTCTTCACTTTTTCACCCACCAATCGCTTCTATTTGCATCCATGAGAAGAAAAAGAAGAATAGGAATAAGAAACAGAAGAAAAAGAAGAGAAAAAGAAGATAAGCTTACAGGGAAAATTTATTAGCTCTAAATCTGCTGTAGATTCAGATTTCGGTTTTTTATCGTCGACGTATAACGTAGAAGATGAATTATTCATTAATATTTATTGATTCTGAAGGCGATCGAAGTGCTTTGATCTCCGTATAGGTGTATTTCTCTGGGATCGTTGGATAAAAGGGTGAAAAATGATCGTACAGTAATGGCTCGCGGAAGTAAATCATAGCAAATTGCAGGACGATATTAATAATTTCAATATCGTCTGCACGTGACGTGGCCCAGTGCTGGTTTTACTCGATTTTCGTTTTACATCAGCGCCTATAAACCAGTGCAGAAGTCTGTCCTTTTCACTAGTGTGCGAGGTACCTATAACGCACGTATGGACGCCTCACACGATCTCGCCGATTCCAGTATTAAAAGAATATTCCACGTTCCGGATATGGATCATGCCGCGCCTTTTTTTTCTCAGGGATTTTAAATTCCATTCGAATATATTCCTCCGGGATATCTGGCATTAACACCCGCAAATAGAATTCACCATAAATACACATACCTTTTACTGTGTCAAATATTTTAATACGGGAGATACTGAAAAATCTGTTCACTTTTAAAAGATTGTCATTTGCAAATCAGGCTTGACACACGTCTTCCTCAATTCACAACACCAACCTGTTATCTAATAATTCAGGGCTACGAGAAGAGAGTACGGATGATCTGAAGTCACCAAATTTACTTTTGTAATCAATTTCAAACCATAAACCTGGAGAAATGACATTCTGTTTTCGAAAAGGTGAAAGTTTTCTTATGAATTGTTTGGCTGATTGTTGATAAATTTATGAGATGGTTGCATCGGTTAGATCTTTTCTGAAGACCATCCGCGTTGAGGTAATAAAATAAAAATAAAATAAAAAAAACAGAAAAAAATGATTTAACGTTTTACTACGACAGAGAAGACATCCATATCTCGGATCTTCGATGCTGGGAACTTGATTCGGGATCCTACTCGTATCTTGGGGTACAAGGGGTATATATAACCCTCAGTCCCAGTGAAACCAGGGTTGGGCATGGGGCGACCGTTCCTTTCAAGAATTATATAATATTCAGGACGATTCTTCGATAGAAAAAATACGTGACTTGAAATTCAATTCTTCATGAATTCCATAACGAAGAATACATGAGTCTGTACCTATGTCCATGTATTTACTTATGTATTGAGGGCATCCAGGCAAAACCGAAAAACAGTTCGATTTGTAGTGCCTAAATGGTCGAGTACGTCTTCTTCAATCGAGGAGAATAAAATCATTCCCTCATCGTTGGAGAGAATAAAATCAACTGAATATTTACTTCTCCGTCATCATCGTGGGGTTCGAACATCGAGTTATTTATTTTTCTTTCATCTTGAACACTCATACTTCATATATTATAAGAAAAAAAGTGATTCGAAACCGAGATTCGATCATCAAGATATAACGAGATGGCGTTTTACCCATACGTGCAAATAATACCTACTTAGTAATAGGGTGAAGTCGGTGGATTTGATTTGGTATTCGTTCTTTGAAGAATCACTTCTTCAATTCCGTATATCTAAAAGCTAGAAATCAACAATCTTTGAAATGTTTCCAACATTTCTAGTCCTCAAATTTTTCAACAATCTAGTAGTAAACACTCTCTCGAAAAAATTACCAAACTTGAACGGTCCAATTCGATAGATTCTTACGAGGAGCGTTATAGGCAGGCAGATATTGAAGATATGTGCGTGTAAAATTAATACGTTTCCGAATTATTTGTTGTTTTTCTACACCTGCAGCAGTATCTACGTCTACGTGTAAAAGCGCGTTTTTAATTTGAATTTTTTATTTACTCTTCTCTTCCCTTTTATATTCTTGCTGTTCATTTGTATTTTACTTCTCTCTATGTAAATATAGATATGACCAGCAACGTTGCAACGAGTTATTCTACCGTACGGCCTCTACGCAATTAAATGCGGTCACCACGACTAAGTCCGGAGGAAATAACGTCGAGCGTAAAATGCAACGGTGAAAAAAAAACATTTCAACTATAAACATGATAAAGACCATGAGAAATTCACCAACCAAATGCAAAGAACAGTAAATAACCAACTTTAAAACCATTACACTACAAGAAAAAAAGGAATTTCACATAAAATTTGGAAATATTAGGTACTCGATTGATGTTTGGTGACGACATTTTCCAATATAAATCAATCATTATCATCATCGTGCGGCTAAATTGATTCACTTAAAAAAAAAAAAATATACGAAGAGCTGCGGTTTTAAGCTTGCAATAAGAGAAAAAAAAAAAATTCATATTAGATAATCCGTTGTTAATACTAGCATTTTTTTTTTCTTTTTTCAAGATCCAATGCTAAAAATGCTGTGCGTGAGTTATAAATCTTGCGAGGGGCCGGTTTCGAGGCGCAAGAATTTTTCCCAAGCTTGAGATTATACCTCTGGAGCTTCTATACTTACTGTGGGAAGCTTCTGTAAGTTAGTAACCGTAATCGTTCATCCTGGCAAGCATTTTGGGTAGGGAAAATAACGAAAAAAAAAAAAAGAAAAGAAGAAAAAAATGAGTTAAAAGGGTATGCAGGAAGGCCGGGTGTTTGAAAGGATCTCGTCACAACCGCGAGTAGAATTTTTTAAGAATTTCGTTGTTCTACCAACCCCGCAGTATGGTAGCAGGTCGTAAAGTACAGAAGCCGGGACATCGCAGACGTTTAACCCTCTGAATTCTTGAATTAAAAATAATTACATCTGGGATACGGATTTTCTTTCTTTTGTTTTCTCATAATTTTTCTTCTTTTACTTCATTTTCATTATATCCATTTTATTTACGGTAAAAACAATAACCAGAGACGAATGAAGATTAAAAAAAAAAAATTTCGCCAATTTCTTTGATTGTCATTTTTCTCACTTCTATTCCCATTTTGTAAATTTTTAAATATGAAATATTTCATTACGCAAAATTCATTCTTTCTACTACGACGTACACCGTCTTCATACGACTCCCAGGTAATTTGTCGATAAGTAATCATTTTATTCGCTATATAATGCTTCAATTAAGAAAGTCGGTCGTTTCTGTTTTAAATTACCTATAGGTATATAATCTCGTTCTACTTTATTTAAATACCGTATCGATTCATCTAATAATTATTTATTTTTTTCCGATATTTGTCTCTTATTTACCAATAATATTGACTCTATAATATTCTCCGAACTTTTCGTTTATCTGCATATTTATATCTAGAAAGTATTTATTTTACTTTTATTAACGAGGATAATTGGCAATTTTTAACGCTAATTAATTAATTACTCCTCGAGTATGTTCAGAAATTTATTGCCAATTACTCAACCTGCAGTGGTATTCGTCGGTATACCGATTCGGTATCTAAGTCTCGTTACAATATACTCAGGTCAATAAATCGTTGAATATTATTTTGCGGGTATGACGTATACATGAGTGACGTGAAGAATGAGTCGAAGTACTAACAGTAATGGTGAAAAAAAAGGAAATGATAACCACAAAGATTGATTTGAAAGGACGACGATCGTATAAGAAATCATAGATAAAGTATCTGTTGATAATGAAAATCAACGAATCTATGTAGATACTTGATGAAGTGTATTATATTTTATGTATAGAGATGTTTGTGAATACATAGTCACCTACTTAAAACCTCGCAACCCGAAGAATTTTACTCTTGAGTACAATAAAAACTCAATCGTTTCTCATTTCGCGTGGTTGCTATTTGGCAGAATTGAGCTCGTTCTCGTAAAGTAGTTTGCAATTAAAAGAACTCCTAATTCCCTCTGTGTGCTTTTAAAGTGGATTTTAAAAAACAAAAAAGGACTAAAAGAAAAGAAAAATGAAAGAAAAGAAAAAAAGGAAACTTCAAAAAGAGAAGGTAAAAAAAGAAAAAAGAAACGAAAATAAAAGAAGACAAACATTTGAAAAAAAACCAGTCAAACCTCCGGAGCTTTCGCTTCCAACTAAAATTCCGCCAAAGTACCAAAAGTAGTGCAACTACTGAAGTACTCCGGGTCAGTAAATATCCACGTATGTACCCATCTCCGACTGTATTTCTATTTCCGCATTTGTATTTGTATTTGTATTTGTATTTGTATTTGTATTTGTAGACATTGCAGAATGTACATGTATGCAATACATGCATATGTACGTTGGCACAAACGTATACAGATATTTGTATACGTTATACGTAGAAATAGGTGAGCCTGGGAAAATTAAAACTTTGTAAGAAGACCGGGAAATGAAAGTATGCATTTATGTACGTATGTGTGTGCAGTGTTCATGTACTGAGAGGTGAGGTAATGTTGGAAAACTGCTCCAGAAGTCGCGAGGTGGGCGATGCGTGGCTGTAAAAATTTACCATTGAAAGACTGTGCTGCACCGTGGAATATACATATGTATATTCAAGTACTTTGCGCACACGTACATACAGGGTGTAGCAAAACTTGCGGACCATTTCTACATGGTCAGATCCCTTGTTCAGAATAAAAAAATACATTTTATTTTTTTTCTTTTACAAAAATTTCCTTCGACACCTAATTTAGACGCTAGAGCCACTGAGGATGCACCAATCAGAGATCAGCTTTAAAATAACCATAACAGAATCACTTTAGCTATATCGTTAGGATTTTTCCGACGCGGTATAACGAATTCTGCTATTTGTTTCTAAAGCTGATCTCTGATTGGCACGTCTTTTCCGGCTCTAGCGTCTAAATTAGGCGTCAGAGGAAATTTTTGTAAAAAAAAAAAGTATTTTTTATTTTCGAAGATGAATCTGACCATGATGAATCTGAAATGGTCCGCTATAGTTTTGTTTCACCCTGTACGTATGAAACCTGTATACCTACCAGTGCACGTAGGTATATCTATGTTGAAAAAGATAAAGGTGTAAAAAAAAGGTAGGTACATGAGGTATATAGAAATGAAAGAAAATGGAGTAAAAAAGCAGGTGGTAAATAAATTAAGTCCTAAACAAAAATGAAAAAAAAAACCAAAAAATAAATGAGATGAAAAGGGTTCTCAAGGAACTAAGGGAAAAATAAAAAACGAAAAAAAAAAAAAATCGCCGAGCCTGCAAATGGGAAATGGGATTCTCAGTTTCTCCGGCAGTGGCGGGTGAAAAAAATACGCGAAAAATAAGAAAAATATACGATTTCAAGCCACAGCTCTGTTCGTACGTAGTTTTTGAATTTTTCTTTTCTTTTATTCCGTGTTGTTATTCCTTTGTTCTGAATCTATTTCCGTGGTGTAAAATGACTCTGCTGCAGTGACCAAAACGCCTATTATATACGGACGGATAATCTGAATCAACGGAAAATTTCCTATTCGCCCGAGTTGGCATACGTAGGTATGGAAATTACTCTCTTCTAAATACCAGCGATCTAACTTTTGGCTAAACCCCACCCACCATGCCACCCGGTTTATATTCAACCGAGTTTCAAAACTGGCGAGACATGAGATGCTGTCAGACATTTCATATAGCTTTCGAATAATTTCTGCGTCTACAACCTTTCTCTCTCTGTCTCTTTTCTCTCGCGTAAACCTGAAAACCAATAATGACACGACTTTAATTACTAAATTGGATTGGAATGAAGAGAGAGAAAGAGATAAAAAATAAAGAGAAAAAAATAAAGCTTCAAAGTCTGTCGAGCTAAAGCCCACTAAAAGTTTCAACAACCCTGTAATTATTCAATCCTATTTAATTTTGTGGGATATGAGAAGGTGATCGATTCGATTCCGGTAATAAACCTATCACGAAATATTCGCAAGGCGAAAATGAACGTCTCCAAACTTGACAAAATTTAGAAAAATCTCTTGAAACCATGGAAAGTTCGGAAAAACTCTATGAAATCCTCAACAGCCCCATTAAAATCGCAAGTACATCGTGAAATTACTTGAACTGATCATGCAGATTTTCAAAAATCCTGAAATACCAGCGTACCGCAGAGTATAAGAGGCGCGGTTGACTGATTCCTGAAAATTGCAGTTCAAATTGGTGTGAAAACCAGAATTTTTGAATCGGCGAACAAATTCCAGAGTCCTTTGATGTAACACGTGGATACTGGCAATGCTGATGTACATACATCATCACATGAATCGTCGGCCTGCACGTACGCAGTAAATAGACACGTACCATTCCCTGGATTACATAGGAGCATATATCTACAATATAATGTAATGGACATGTGCCAGTCGGTCGAAGGAAGATGCGAAGGGTAATATGGGCTAGTATAGTACATCCATCGTGGTTATATGCTTCTCTACGATGCTACATACATCGGTTCAGAGTATATAGGGTAGGTAGGGTGCAATACCAATGTGCTCGGGCACACGTAACCCAATTCCATTTCAGTTACTAGTAGGTACTATTACCGAACTAGGTGGCAGAACCCTGTCCTCGTACCAAAGTAGACGACATATGTATATGCATTCGTATAGTACCGACAAGTACCGTTAGGTACCTAGGCTAGGCTAGAGGTACGAGCCACTGGTAGGTACCGGAGTACCAGCTCAGGGCAACAAGAAGTAAAAATCCAGATTCAATAAAACGGCCAAGCCCGTAATATTTCCAGGACTCGCATTGCGGGAGTAGAGAGGAAAGTATAGAGAGAAAAAGAAAAAAAAAAAAAAAAAAAAGAAGAATTGACAAACCTTTTTTGCCAAAGCTTTTGTAGGAAAGCTCCACAGCACTAGTCCCCGACAATTCTATACACAAACACACGTATATATGTATACGTTTGTAAAGAACACACGTATATACATACCTATGCAGACCTCTATACAACTATCAGGCATTCTTTCTCTACTGAGCCAGTTTTTCCGTCTGCTTCTTCTTGGATGTTTTTCACAATTCGCAAACTGCCGGGAGTACTGCTAGAGTATTATAAACGCGATTCGAATTCTCTCTCCTTTTAACCATACCAGGTTGACAAAGGACGTTCCGTACTTGTTTAGAGATGGACAGTCGGTGTTTAAAGTGTAGAATTCTGCATTGAAGGACTCGAGATAGAGAACACCTTGGGTTCAATCTCATGGGAATAACCCTTACGGACTTGGACATCAAGCCAAGACCCAGTGCTGAACCTGAACCTGAACCTAAACCTGAACCTGGTCCCGGTCCCGGACTGGGCCGAGTCCAAATCAAGGGATGAAAATAGAGCCTGGGTGTCACTGTTTCTACGTCCGGAAAGGTCTTCTCCGATGGGATTTACCGGCAAGGGTCGAACATATCAAACTTTGTGACAAAGATGGCGATAGGCGAGAAACCAGTTGATCTAGCACCTTTGGGACAGTAAGAGTTAAGAGGACCAACTCCCTTGTCACGGTTATCCTTTTGGCTCGATCATAACTTTGAACGGTATAACGGTGGGTAGGATGAGGGGGTTTGTTCGTGTCCTGCAAGTTCCGAAGGCTCATAGAATCCCCTATATATACCCGGTATATATAATTTCCGAGACAGATGAAAGTTTTCTTTCTCAAGTTCCGAAAGCTCCCTCGCACTCTATTTCATTCTATTCTATTCTCTTCTCTTCTCTCATTTTCTCTTTCACGGTTTTCACATCCTCAAATCACTTTTTAATATTACTTTTACAATCTTGTTCACCGCCCCAACGAACCTCCTTTCCAAGATGGCTTGTCTCCGTTATATATACAAGACGATTGACTCCGAAGAAAGTCCTCGAAACTTTTCTTCATCCTACATTCGAACGACTTTCATGTATAAATATCCCCAGTCATATATCTGTATATTAACTTGTATAGGTAGGTAAGGTACCTACTTCTTTTTATCCTTCGTCTAACAATGAGAAACGTTGAAAGATCATAGACGAACAAGACCTGCAACGAGCCAGAAGTTTCTCAAAGGCTGCAAGTATAATCTGTCCCAGAAATACCAGCGGAAGAAAAGCTTTTCCTTTGTAAAAGCTCCTTAATTATAAATCACGCCTCATGCCTTCTCTCTGCATTTCACAAATAACTGCAAATACATTTACCTACTCCAGATTGTATATGTAAAAGTAGGTATATGTATGTACATTGTATGTACATTTTAATTGATAGCACAAAATGTTGATGGACGTTAAACGTGATATATATTATATCGTTATTTGTCGAGCGATGATCCACGTCATGATTTAACACCAAAGCCGTTTAGCAGGTGGCAAATGAATCAGTATCCGTTAGTTTGGCACTGGAACGAGCCCGCAGCAAAGATAGTAACAATAATATATGCAGCTGGTTGATACCACGGCTGCAGTCTCCCTGTCGGTACCCACAGTGTTGTGATGCCACTGGTAGGTAGGTTCTACGTGGCCAAACCTGGTCTGAACATACATCATGCTCTACTACTCCGGTTTGGTGTTTGGCTGACCCGCCACACTGGGCCGGGCCACAGTGAACAGTTACGTGATGTTTTAAGGGAAAACGACGGTGAGAGAACCTCGGTTGGGACAAATTATTCTAGCAATAAATTGAAAAGTAAAAGAAGAAAATAAAATAAAACCGAATTGAGTATAGCTCAAGCACAAGCGTGAAACTGTGCGCTGTGAGAATTTCTGAGAGAAGCTTACCGAGAGTTTCTAAAAAGCTCGTTTAGTCAGTCCAAGACTTGGTTAGCGTCGATTGATTTCTGATGATATATCGATTCCTACTACTATACGAACGAAGGAATTCAACGCACTTGCCAAGGCTCTCCGGGGTGGTTTAGGGGTGGAAAATTGTTAAGGGTAGAATGCTGGTAATTCCAAGTATTCAATTCAAATTTGAAATACTTTGAGTGGGGAAGGGGCTTGGATGCGATCCGAATTATAATTATGTTAAACGGCTAGAAGTATATATGCATAGTAGCTGGTAATCGACGCAGTTGTGAACAGAAACTCTGTGCCTAATTAGGTGTTAACTCAATCTCGGTTGGCTTATACACTATTAACGGGTAGAACTACCAGTACGGGGATCATTAGTATTAATTTGAATATGATACATGGATTATCATCGTAAGCATATAATTGGGACAGTTGAAGGGGGGGATGATAACCCGCGTAAATGTCAAGGCAGAGTAGTGAGGCACTTGGTGAGGCCAAAATCCTGCAGGCGTTTTTTTTTTTTTTTTCTTCTTCTGTTAAAACGTACAGGATTATTAAAAAGTTGAAAAAAAATCCTCCAACCCGAGAAATATGGGATTTGGTAGCAACTGCCCGTAATAACGTAGGTACTTTGGGCAAATATTTAAAACCCGTAAAGGGGGTATCAATTATACCTCGATTTCATTCCCGGACAAATGTTATCGCCCAGTATTGAAACGCGAGTATCTAGGGGTATATGAAAACGAGACATACGTAGGGGGCACATACGTTTTGGTTGGGTCGAGTTTTCAATGGAATTGGCTGTTTGCGGAGTGAGAAACGAAAGGATATGTGATGGGGTAAAATAGCACGAACACCGAGCTTGCCCCAGAAAATGGGTAGTAGGTAATCCTTTGTAGAAATCCGGAATCCACTTTCGCTTCAAATACGTATACATATATATATATATATACCTATATGTATGTATGTATATACATGATATATGTATATGTAGGTGGGTACATAACGCATGCCTTTTATACATTTCCGCAACGGCAACGTGTTCAGGGCTTTAATTACTTAATGGGACAAAGTGACGGTAGCAATTTCTAGACCGTAGACGGTACTGGGACGAGGCAACACTTGTCGTTTTTATAATCATCGTTAGCGAGCATAACGCGCACCCGGTTGGCTCATTAAGTAACGTCGCCCAGTCTCATCCTCCTTCTATTTCTTTCATTACCCGACGAGTTTCAACCGGCTCGGGGTGGTCGACCGGGGGGTAAAACTGCCCTTTTATAAAACCGTTGCCAATTTTTTTTTTTTATTTTTTCCCCTTACCTTTTATTTTCTTATACCGATTCCATATCCAATTTTTATTACTTAATAGACGGATTAAATACTCGAATACATCAGATTCCGCATAGAATTTCCGCACAAACTTCTCATCACCTTCGCAAATTCATTCGAAACGCTTTAAATCTATTTGACAAAACCAGTCGTTCTACTTTATTGAGACGTAGTAATTTTTCATCATCAAAAAAAAATTAATAATAATAATAATAAAATAAACTGTAACCCTGTCAAATTTCAGATTTTTCTCTAGTTTTTCCAGAACGACAAATTTTCGGATTGTGCAGTCAGGTCGAAGAATCGAGAGTCAAGAATGTTTGTAATTGGAACGAGTTGTTTTTGGGACAAAACTGAAATACTTCTCTATATGCCTTAGCTGGCGATAGAAAGTAAAAACGAAAAAAAAAATAAAAAAATAAATAAAACAAAGTAAACTATTATTCATGATAAATTCAAAAGCGGAAAAAAACTCATGCGTAAACGTAGGTATGTACATACCTACTCTGCGTTGTTAATAAATCATTGACTTAAATCTTATATAATACTATAAATTCAGAGAATCTCCCAGCGTTGATTCATCTGCCGATAAATCCAGCGATGATCCTCCTCAGCCTTTTTACTTTACTTTACTTTCGACCCTGCGCCTCGCACCCCTCGAACGACTCTTTTTCTTCACGGCCTACGACCTCCCTTATACAGCAGAAAAAAAAAGAAAGAGAGAGAAAAGGAAAAGAAAAGGAAGAAAAAGAAGCTAAAGAAAAAAAGAGGAAAGAAAAGGAAAGAAATATAGAAAACGAAAGAGGAAGAGGAAGAGGAAAAGACGAACCCCTGGCTTGCATTTCTACCGAAGGCATACCTACCTACCTACCGGCCTTTCGTACACCCTAGAGGATGTCCTGTGTAACGTAATAGCATAGAATCCAGTGCCCAAAGGGATACACTATTCCAGACTTCCACACCTCCCTGGTACACCTTGCGAGAGGCTTTGACACCGTAGTTGTTCTCTAGGTCGGTTGGTCGCTTGGTTGTTCGTGTTGTGTCACGTTGTATTTCCGCGCTTGTCTATTTGTTACTCGCGGTGTCAGCGCCGCTTCTCTACCACATTCTGCCACTATATGGTAACCGTGTTTCCTATTTCTCAAATGGATGTGAGTAGGTGTATTATAGGTACAGGTTTACACGTTCATTGCTACACGGAATTCTTCGTCGATATATTCGCATTACGCAAAAAAAAGGTGGATATCGAATTACCTATCATCGATTTTTCTATTCGTTATTTCTCATTTTCGATGATTTGTCTCTCACATTATTTCCCTCGATTACTGAGTTATTTATTAATATTTTCTAATCAAGTTTCTGGGTGATACTATAAGAAAAAGCGAAAGAACAAATGTTTCGTATCAAAAATTCTATAAAGATGCATTTAGGATCTCTTGATCCAATGAAATAATATCCCCTCTCAACCCAAATGAATTCGAAAAACAATCAACTGCCTTTTGTCAAAAAAACTATTAACAATAATCATTAACTCCAAACAATATATATTTGATTGAACTGAATATTCAAATAGACCTATAATCATCGCTTGAAATGAATCAATTTCAAAATCAGTTGCATCAAGATCCTTAGAACATTCTTCCCTGCAGAATATTGCTTTCAAAGTCCAAAATCAGATTACCAAAAAAACAAATTTGTTTGCCCCAAATAAATATCAGTAGGTGATTTATCTAAGATAAATCAAACTCATTTGGGCGAAATAAAATTCGGTTAAAAGGAGGTTACTACATCAAATCAAAGACTCCTGGAATTCAACGATAAACTGAACTCAGTCTATTTTCTGAGAAGTGAAGAAGGTCTATTCTGTAGCTAAGAAAAACGGGACAATTATCTATTCACCTACCTTTCCCTGTTAAAAAAACACTCGAAGCGCCTATGCCCTCGTATAAGAAGTGGGATAATTTCGTCTAGTGTCAACAAACAGTTGAATCCACATACCAACGACAAGTATATATTTGCCCACTCACGCCTCAATAATGATAATGGGAAACAATTATCACGAGACTGAAATATCGCGAATCGCAATGAATTTATCAAACGTTTAAAGCGAGGGAGGCGTGTTATTGAATGAACGGAAGTTTGCGTACGCGAAAGCACACTTCCGCCACATGATATGGAGTTTCAGGGTGTACGCAGACAGGATTTCGCAATTTGCCATCAGATTTGGTAGAATTTCGAGTGGTTTTGGTTGTAGCTGTGCGACATCGGTTCGGATTCATCATCAGCCAGCCGAATCGAAAGCCCTAGGCTTGTATCATCGCTTCGACGAAACAACCCCTTCCGGACGTTTCAACCCTTCGAAACACGCGGGTCTCCGTTCGTTCATTCGTTGATGGTTGCTGTTTTAGATCCGGATGTTTTGACGTGTGCCAAGGCCGTTACTACTTCATTGGAATAAGAATACCATGGCCATATACGTATTATACTACGTATAGATATAATAAGATATATAGAGTAGGTGTGGGTTTCTTTATCCTTATTCCCTTCCTCCTCTTCATCTTTCATCTTTATATCCTTTTGACGAACGAACTACAGACATGCGAGATATCTTGCGTTACTTTATTATAGCTATAGCAGCTGGATATGTAAGTACCTACCTATAGCTGCACGGTGCCTCGACAGAAAGAATAATCAGTAGTATAGGTAGGTAGGTAGTCAGGCACCTACACACAAGATGCTTTCCTTCCCAATCTAGATAGGCCACTAAACTCGGTCACGAATGTCCATAAATACCGTACCCAAACCTGGTAATAAACCGCAACCCACAGGCTGATTCTAAAACAAATAAGTCGAGGCTAAATATCGCTCCTTTAAATCAGGGGGTCCATTTTTCAACCATTTTTATTGTACGACTGCAGACTCGAGTGATAAAAACACATGTGTGCGTGTGCACGACTAGAAACATACCTTACAAATATGTATAATGTGGCACGTACGCGTACGTAGGTACTTAAACTTTTAACGACTCTTTAAATATTTGCCGTTGCATTGTTATATGCCATTTTTTACCCCCATGTATTATATACATGAGGATTTCGCCGCTTCGTCAAAAACTCCAAGAAACAAAAAAAAAAAAAAAAAAAAAAAAAAAAAAAATCAGAAAGAAAGAAATTTCACGTTATGTTTCTCTCTGCACCCGTCGCAATTAAAGGAAAAACTTTCTCACACCTACCTCTTCAGTTTACCTCAAACATATTATACTGCAAACTAATACCATCAGAATGTATAATTCTGTTACTTTTATTTACTTAGAGATTTATACAAACGTATGTAGCCATTGAAGTTGAGGAATCTCGAATATTTTTAAGACCTTCTAGCTCTTTAAAACTCAGGAGAAAAATGGCACAAGTCAATACCAGAGGGTCTTGTCCACAATTTTTCTTGTTTTTCCTGTTATTTCTTCATCATCGTAACTTCTAGTAATTTTTTTTTTTTGTTTTCTCACGAATTGTGTTTGTTCAAAAATTTCTTGGAATACAACGCCTTCTAAACTTAATATCACCAATTTTTCGTGATATATTAAAGCCAAAAGATACGATATTCATGAGAATAAACCGTCGATTGGAAGTGATGATAGATATAATACCAACAGTAAGATGAAATTTTTTAAGGAACGAAGATACGGGTTTAATTTTCGGAGAAAATCAGGAAATTTGAAGCCGTTGAAGGTGATCGTACGTGTTTGGTGGATTCAACTTTTTGCTCTCAATATTCGAATTCCATCATTTAGATTGATTCACAAGAATGAAAAGAGAAATTAAATTGTACTCAAAATTATTATTTCCTTTTCTGTACAAATGCAGTATTAGTAAGGCGATATAAGAAACATTCAAGTTTTGTCCATAGTCCGAAATTGAATGAGAAAAATCACTGCAAATTGTTTATTTCTCTTTTCATTTGTTGTAAACCGATGTAAGTCCAGCTTTTTTCAGCTAAAGTATTATACTGAGAATAGCGGTGACCTGCATTCATCGTAAAACAGACTGGTATTTACTCGCTCCTAATTACACGGAAGCATAAGTTCAAGGAAAATTCCAAGTCGAAGAAATAGTGACAGAAATATGTACGTCTCTGCAGTCACGTTCAATGTACATACATACATACATACAGTGGATAATGAGAATGATGTACAATTAATTCCGCCAACGTCTTTGCCTTAAATTCTATACGCAGAAAACACGTCTGCGATCCGTTCTTCACCTCGCTCTGAGTACTTAGCGAACTGTTCAACTTCACCTGGGTTTCTAGGCCATTTTCCGAAGCTGGGAAATAACGTTAACTATAAGCAGAGTAAAAGCGAAAGAGAAATAGAAATAGAAAAAGAAAAAGAGAGAAGAAGATAGAAAAGGACTCTGGAACAAGTTTAAGTTTCCTTAGGTCGTTTTCCCGACGATCGCTGTTTCAAGAGGTTTCAGTTGTTCGGCTCTTAAATATATCTATAGCCAGAGATCGACAAGATTTCTGATTGTTTTCACTCATCTCTCTGCGAGTATATTATTAAGAAATGAATGAAATGAGTTCACTTATACTCAATTATTCATTTTACTACTTTTTCCTTCTCTTTTTCTCTCTCTCTCTCTCTCTCTCTCTCTCTCACTTGCGTTTTTCTCTAACTTTTGTTCAGTTTACTTTGTCCTAATTAACTGGCCTTTACTCAACGATGCACAGATTGTTGGACAAATAAAAAAGCATGCATGTATTATAGGGCCTTGTTCACTTTTAATTAACATCAAATATTTATAAAACAAATGAAATGTTGAAACAATAATAACCATAATAATTGGAATAATTGTAATCATCATTGTTTTAATTACCTATTATTATTATCATCATTATCACAATGGAGGACGAAGGTTGGTAAGAGAAAGAAAGAAAATGGCAAACGAATGAGCAAAAAAAGAGAAATACCACCACGCAGAACATTGAGGGGGTGAGAGTGTTAAAACGCATGAATAAATAGTAAGGGTTTAAAAATAAATTTACAACTGGAAAATTCGCATGGTTGTTTGGTGAAATAATTACAGCCCCCGCACCTTCGTCAGCAACTGAATTCATTAGATCGGAGTTGTGCAAATTTATACACATTACATGTTACATCTGTTTTATAGATAAATTTATATACCTACTTATACCTACACGTGGATAAATATGGTTTATTCACGCGCGAAGACGCCCTTTAAACTAATCCTGATTAATATCATAGATAATGTAGAAGTTGCGAGTAATAAATTCAAGAATAAAGAAAAACAAACAGATAATTTGGGTGAACGAGATCAGCCAGAACTACAACTTAGAGATCTATTTTTTATTTATTTTTATTTTTTTCACGAATTGTATTTTGCGGTCCCATACTCGCAATTTCGATTTTTTTCAATTTCATTTTTGGATTTCATACATCACTGACTTGATAAACTCACGGTTAACAGTTTTTTTACGAATCGTTTGCTATTCAAAAAATCTTGGCCAGCTGCATACTCGATACACCATCTTAATATTCGGGAATTGGGAAAGTCTGACCACATTTTAGTGATCAACGACCGGAAAAAATACTGGATACAAAGTTTTAAAAAATATAAGGGGGAGAAGAAATGAATTATGCTTCTCTCAACTCACAATCTACCGAATTCATGACCAATATGAAACTTGGTCAGGTCAAGTTGGAGCGAACCCTTCCTGGTTTACAAAAATCCATCGATCATCTTTCGAAATACCATCAATTGAAACATTTCGACTCTGAATTTGACTTGAATTTAGCTCTCCAAATAATTGAAGAACTACCTCAACGAGCGAATATCTAAAATTAGATCAGTTTCGAGTTGGATGAACCCGCTTTGATCAGGACCAAAATCATCAGAATCGGTTCATTCGTTCTCCAGATGAGGAGCTGCTTTAATGCAAAAGGATACGGGTCAGACCTAACCGAATTTTGGTAGTAATAATCCAAAAACCTCTCGACAAAAACACAATTACTGAGATTACATCTTTTTGTGTTAGGATTAATTATTAATGCATATTTCCAAAATTCGTTTAGGTCTGACTTGTGTCCTTTTGCATTGCACCTTCTCAGACATCGTGCCACACAAAAACAGACCCAGACGTCTTTATACCTGACTACGGGGACTACGAGTCAAAAGTCAACTTCTCATTTTCTCAAAGCGAAATATTTGGAGTATATTTCTCGTTACCTATAGCCATAAGATGACTATGTACATATCTACGTATTTCGGCACATAGGAGTTCGAAGAGAGTAAAGTTAAAGTGCGCAGAGGTCGAAGAGTTTCTGCCTATAACAGAGCAGAGCCAAAGGTGGGGGGGGGGGGGGGGGGGGGGGGGGTCGTGCAGGATCGATCGAAATCAAGAAATGGGGATAATTGAATCTTGGCTGAGATTGACAGACGACAGCGTAGAGCTACACAGACTGAAATCGAACTCGCATGGAAACGAGATATTATCAAGGCAGCGCTCGGCAGTGGCGCGCCTTTTTTACCATTTTATATAGAAGGAATCGAAAGGAAAACGAAAAACTGCCATTCCCATTGCTTCGAGAAACAATCGAAAGTCGTTTCGTCCTCGAAACACCTAAAAAAACCTACAAATATCTTTTCTAAGCGAGCTGGAAAATTCGATTGCAAAATTTGCCTTCTAATTATCGCCTCAATTACTTCCAGACACTTTTTTCACTTGACTAATTGAAAGATTTTTTTTTTTTTTTTTTTCTCCCTTCACTTTTACAATAATTTTGATTCAATTAGTTATTAGTTTGAAATTATAATTAATTTATCCCCGTGAAGGAGAGGAAAAATTCGACGAAATTCCGCAGCGGCTTTCCGAGTATTATAAATAAATTTTTTAATTTTATTCCAATTTTTTTTCTTTTTCTCTGTTTCTTCGTACATGTAATTCGCGTACCTGGTTACAGACCTTTTCATTCGCCGTATACCGAGACGGCATATGTATAATATTAAAACTCTCGAGTAATCAGAGAACGCGAAAAGTATAAAAACCAAGTTCCATTTTCAAATACACTTCTATAATTTCTCTCCGGGAATTTATACCAACGAACATGCGGCAGTCTAAACCCTTGTCAAATCATGGAACAGAAAAAAGTCCTGCCAAAGTATGAATCTAATGCAAGGAATGGCACATTTGATCAGATTCACGATATCTCGCCAACTGTATTGCGATGAGTTTTCAATTGATTTAAACTCCACGTTGGAAACCGCACGCGAAAAAGTCAAAAATAAGAAACAGAAGATGAAGAAGTAAAAGAAGAAGAATAACAAAAAGGAAAAGAAGAAGTAGTTATAGAAGGGTGAACAAACTGGTGGATAATTTTCTTCTTTTTCATCATAGCTCGGCAGGTATCTACTCAATCAAAAAATCCAGTAATGAAAAACTTTCCACATCTGGACCAACACACGTATCTGCAGTTATCCTATATAGTTGATACAAACTCGTAGTAGATTTGCTGAGCTTTTGCAGTATACTTGTTACTGTACCCTACAGAAACGTGCGGTGTGTTTCCTTCGCGCATGGTAAAACTCTATCTAGGCAATACAAGAATTACGAACAATGGGCGTATAAGGAATCAATTGGATAAAAACGTTAGATAAAATCCGTATTGTTCGAATCGAACGGATCTACTGCAGGCATTCGTAAAGTTTGATCATCTGACAAAACGTGCCCAAACCTACCCAACACGTATTCATCTACCCCAGGGTTGTGAAGTCATCGATTACTTTAGTAATTCGATGACGAATTCAAGTGTCCATTGAATTCGTAATATGTATAACTGAACTCATTTGAAATGTAATCGTAATTGAAAATGTAATTGCATTAGTTTTTTAATTACATTATTCACAACCCTGCAGATCTACCTCGGTCTAACCGTGGGCGTTTGACAAAGTTATACATTCCGATATAGATGAAAGGATCGATTATATTCAGTAGTGCAAAACTTGCTTGTAGGTAATACTGTCAAGTATAAGTATATAAACCTATACACACACATATAGGTGAGCCTACACAGCGACAGCTTTGACGTCTGATAATTACTCAGGAAAGTTCTGGCCAAGGTATCGAAAACCTTTACCTTTGAGGGGTTTGAAGACGCACCCCGTTCACCCCTGAGACTTCTATTATTGATGGTTTATATACAAAGTGAGAGAATTATTTTGTTAAACTTTGTTCATAGCCGTTGATTACCGGTGTTAATTCAGTCCTTAAGTAGCTATACAATCGGAGGTAGTGCTACTCGGGGTTGAAAGCCGGCAAGGGACATTATATCCGTAGGTTTCCAACCCCTGACAAAGTACCGCTTTATATCGTCCCGATAAACTACCCTACAGTACTCAGTACCCACAGCTAATGCTGCAAAGAATTCTCACCTTCCATTTCTCCTAATTCCTACCTACCCCCAATTCTCACCACCTCCATTTTCTTCCGTTATATATTTCTCAATTGCATTTTTTCCCGAAAGAGGGAAATAACAAATCATAAAAAATCAAACACTATAGAAACTAGTGCAGTATAAGGGCTGACAGCCCGGATGAAAAAATCCCAAGGGGTTTTAAAGCTCGCTCACCTTATCGTCCAGAGTCCAACCCCAACACTCATTATCTTCTCTCTCTCTCTCTCTCTCTCTCTCTGTCCCTCTAGATTTTCGCTGTTATTTTATTTTTATTTGTTTTTTTACTATTCTTTGGTTTTTTTTTCCCATCACTCCTATGTATATATACTAGCGATATACTGAGGTCGAGCGTCCGTTCCTCCCTTTCGTTTCCTTCCTCTACTATTCGTTCGTTGGCTATGGGGTGATTCCTGCATCGTGGACCGGGGGGTTGAAGGGGGCAAGGGGGCAGACTTATGTACCTATATCCTAGCAAGGATACATGGCCATGTAGAAGGACATGAACGGAAATAGAGGTAAGCGATTCCCAAACCCCTGGACCTAAATTGATGGCCTCGCGGCATGACACGTGGTCGTCGTGTGGCTACGCAAAGTTCTCGGCATTTCCTGTCTTTTAGCGGTCCACCGATTACCCTCCCGGGTATACATATACCCCGAGTGTATAAGTATATCTACTCAACTCCACGACGAAGACTCTATACGGAATATCGGATAACAACCCGGGTTGGTACCTACGTGAAACTTGGTATTTTATCTTCTGTCCGGGGAACATGTTTAAACTACATTCTGTACTTTCAGGGGCACATATATAGGTAAGTACGTGATCTCTAGGGGTGAAAAATCTCGTGGATGATTCAGAGACCTGATATAAAAAGATCATTCGAAGTTTAGAACTGTACTTTATAACTTAAGTATACGAGATTAGTCATCCGTTCACAAATCAAATCAGTAGTGTTTTTTTTTTTTTTTTTTTTAAATACGTACATAACAGTCGATCGAATGATAGTATGAAGGTTAGTTTCATGTTGTGCAAAAGGATTATTTGAAGTATCGAGAATGACAATGAAATAAATTTACACAAAGCTACGTTCGTTTAGCTAATGAACAATAACTATATGAAAATTTTGTATACGAGATAAGAAGAGATTCAAAGTCTCGAGGTATTTAAAAAAAATTATGCTATTGTTCATTGACTAACGGGACGTGGCTTTGCGTCGATTCTTTTCATTTTCATTCTCGACACTTGAGATGATACCGACACCTGTATATACATAGGTAAGTATTTCTCAAGTAGAATAGTCCGAGAATCGAGCTCAAAGTTTGAGCTTATTTCAGCAGAATGAGACTTCTCAAAATCATCCGCCATATTTGCAAGATATTGACGATTCCAGAAATACCAGGATGGTCAAATATGCATGTCGCTATTTGATTTTTTTTCACATTGAACGATAACTTTCCAAAGCGCGTAGAAACCAATCGACGTATGTATCAAGTTTGTGGTTTTTCATTCCGAATAGATTGGATCAGCAATTTTACGATAAAGTTGAAATTTCGTGCTCACGGGTGGCAGAAAAATATTACCAATAAAGCAATTTTTTTTAACAATTTTTGAAGATTCAAAGGCGTACATGTATCAGAACCCGCAAGGTGATGGTCCGGTCTCGCAGCTTGGTAAGCAGAGCTTTTAGTATTTAAACTAAATTAAGCGAAAAAATAATTGTCAAGAAAAAACGAATGTCAACTACTACAATTTATTTTCATTCGCGACAAGGGTAGCTCTGCTAAAGAAAAAAACTGAACAGTTTTACAGTATGTATTAAAGTGTCTCATCCAGATGCCGTAGGTATTAGTTTTTCTCAAAAAACCATCCAGCTACGTTTTTGCGACAAAAACAAATTGCATTCTTTTGTCTGACAATAAGACACTTTATGTTCCGGTATCTGGTTGGTCTGTAAATATACGTAAAAAATGAACAAATTGTTGAACCAGCGTTCTCCAAATTTCTATCCACATCCCAATTGTTATTTCATCTTAACAAATTTATATTCCCACTCAATTTCTGCAAGATCAACTTTACACGTACAAAACAGTAAAATTACCTCGACCACATCACGCGCGGAGGAAAAATCCAGATAAGAAGTTGCCGATGATAATACAGATGTGATGACGCCGGAAGTGAAAAATGTGTTTGAAAAAACAATTTTCCTCTTTCTCTTTCCCTCTCTTGTGGTTGACATAACGTTGAAAGAAAGAAGAAAAAAAAAACGAAAAAAATTAATAATTTTCTGGTACCATCAACCCAGCAGAGTTGCGTAACCCCAAGCGTGTCCGTTCCATTCCCAGGTGCCCCAGCTCTGGGCTAGACTATTAAAAAGTGTGGAGTTCGCGACGGGACAATGTTTGCGATGCAAAGGCACGCAAAAGCCCGTTACACAGGTGTCACGTACGAGGTGGATACTATGTGTCTACGTGTTCGTAACCTACTCATGTATGCAAGTCAACGAATGTTCTACATACATAAAAATATACGTATATGTATATATATATATGTGTGTATGTACGAGAATAATATACCTACCTACATGACTACGTAACATTACGAGGTACGGAAAAGAGACGAGTGAGGGTAAAAAATGAGAGAGAAATAAAGATGGCTGGGAAATCAGAATACTCGAGAAATGTTTGAATGTCCAAAGAGCAAAGAGAGAAAGAGAAAAATTGATTAGCTAATGAGGAAAGAAGAAGAAGAAGAAGAAGAACAAAAAAGGGGGAGGAAATAAAATTGGAAAAATATATTATTCAAGACTCAGGATTCGTGCAGCATCTAAAGTATAAGAGAAAAGGAGAGATGGTGGGGCTGGAGGGATGGAAAAGCTTTTTAGAAAAGTTAAGTCCAGGGAAAACTCGCGCCGCACGTCGCTTCGATGGCCATTGGTCATTTCGATAGGTCTTTTATTTATGGACGGTAAACTATAGTATATAGTAGCTCGCCAACTACGCGGAACGTGGTTAATTGAAAGTTTATAGATCAAGCTAGTGATAATTACGCTGGGAATGGACCAACGACTCGATCGATTCCCAGTTCCCAGTTCCTACCTTTCTTTCTTCCTTTCTTTCTTCCTTCCTTACTTCCTTCGTTATTTCCTTCTTTTCGTCCTTTTTTTTTACCAGGACAAAGACGATATCGGACTGATTTTATCCAGCTGCCAATACTCGAGACATCGGGCCAGATAAATAGCTTGGCACGTGATCACGGCGTTGAATTTCTACTGAAATATCACGTTTCAGTCCCGAACGGTCCCCAAAACTCTTTATACAACATTCTGAAAAGCTTTTCCCCATTCGTTACATCTTATATATAATATATATATTATATATATATATATACCAACGAATGATTCATCTGTCGAATACAGAGAGAAAGAGAGAGAAGTGCGGTGATTAGGGAAGAGAAAATATCTATCCAATTATTCATTAAACATCGTTTGTCCTGGCTTTATTAGCCTGAAATTCTACAAAAGCTCATTGAGTTTTCGATCCAAGCTGCGACGACTAATTTGAATCGGTGAAATTTTCGGGGGTTAGGTAGGGGGAGGGAGGGAGGGGGGGGGGGGGATATCAGAGGTAAAAGCTCATATTACGTGGGTTTTGGCAGTATCGTGATGATGGGACAGCATCTGTTAAAGGGGGAATCAATTTCCGGGTTTCACTCACTGGAACTAATAATAATAACGAAGGATATTACTCGGCCAATTTATTGCTCGTATAATACCAAATATATAATGAAAGAATTAGAATCTTTTCGAAAGCTTCCGGTTCACGAAAGGGGATGATTTCTCTTTCCAAAGTCATATAATACCTACTCCTAAACTGGCAATGAAACGAATCCTCCCTGGGGTAGGTAGGTATTCCTTTCCACCCTTCCACCGTTGAGCCCCAACTCCTCAGCTGATTCCTCGACGTAAAACTGCGGATCGGAATCAATGATTGAAGATCCTTCGACCCTGATCAAAGTCGTGAGTTGCCTGGGATTCGGTAATCCGTCGGAATATGTAGAACCCGATATAAAGCAGATCAAAGTAACCTTTTCCGATCGAACGCCTTCCGGAGTTAAACGACGCACGTTACGGCCTACGCCGTGGACCTGGGGTAACCAAATAATGTTCGACCTTTCGCCACAGTTCGGGCAATACGACGACCTTGAAGTATCTTTTCTCTTCATAAGCCAGAGTAAGCCGAGAGTAAACGTTTTGGGTAATCTAATCGCTTTAGAAACTCTCCTCGAGGTAACACGAATTAGATTATAGTCGAACGTTTCGCGGCCTGGATATTCAGAATTGTATAAGAAATTAGGAGGCTCGTCCCATCTGCACGATAATTTTCGACAAATTTTTCGGTTATTTGGTAGTCTGTATGTATATTTTTTTTTCAGGACTGGACAAAAAAAAAAAATAGAAAAACTAAGAAGAAAAAACAAAAAGCTCGGGATATTTTCTCGACGGAGACACGCGGGAGGTTCAGATAACGGGAGATTCCAGTATAACGGGCGTCTCTGCGTCTTGGATTTAATTAAAAAACTCGACTGGGGAAGAAAGAGAGTAGGAAAGCTGACGTTTTCGTTTTCTAACCTCATTTCCCTGACCCCGAACCCGGGATCGGGCCAAGAACTCGTACCCACCTACCTGCACGCGCGCTATTCTTCCGATTTCAAATATCTTCTTTTCATTTCCTTGCCAGAGCCTTGGAAAGGACTTTCATCTCTCCTCTTTTAAAAACTTTCTCACTCTTGAGATTCCGGCTTTATATATGTATAGATATATGTACATCGCAGTCCTTGACAAGTCCAGTAGAAATCGATCGTCCTTAAATCACGTATATTTCAAGGACCATCCATGTTTTGACACAAGAAAATTGTCGCATTCAAAATTTTGTCTCCTAACCTTACGCGTTGGATATCTCTCAAGAATTGCTGAACCGATCTGATCCCATATAGTATTTCAACGATATAGTTCATTTGGCGAGAAAAACAAGCAGATAAAAGATAAAGCGCGACCACCAGAAACTTCCCTGTCAGATTATTTAAGTTCGAACAATACAAAACTAATGGATCGATTTATTTCCAAATTTAGTCATTTCCAAGTTGGAACGAATGCTATATTTGATAAAGATCAAAATCATTGAAATCCGTTGATTCGTTTCTCGAGATATGACGATTTGAAGTTTTTATTGTGACATTTTGTTTGTTCAATTACACAAAAACTAATCAACCGTTTGATTGCGAAATCTAATCAGTTCTGAATTACGAAAAACCGCAACGGTTGAGACCAAAATCATCGGAATCCAATCGTTCTCAAGCTATATGATCGTCGGACATAAAATTGATCACATACACAAACGTCCATCCAATGGTTGGAAATGATTCACTGGACCTTAAAACGTGAAGATCTGGCGAAAACTCAAATTTTCACTATCAGTATGATTGCAATAACTTCCCTTTCTGAATAGCAAGAAATTGAATAACAGTACTGATTCGATTTGTGCACGGAGTTCTATTCCTGATAATGAAGGTGTAGTTGTAACCTCCGTATATGATCGGTATTTTCATATGCTCCACGTATTATATGAATTCCGTACTCAAGGAGAGTTATGTGCTTCCTAAAAAGAGCGATTCTCCATTCTAAAACCCAAGAAATTTGGATCCATGATTAAAATCTATACTACACAACCCCTGGCCTGTATGGGCGCCTGAAATGTTACGTTAAATTCTGGATGGTAAGGACGTGCGCGGGAAGGACGTGGAATCCTCAGGTGTTCGGGAAATCGAACACCCCAAGCAGGAATCGCTCGTTTCAATTTAGTCTATTATTAGAGGAAGGAAGGCTTTTGAGGCGTTTTGCTCCCGCTACTGTGCCGGAGAAGGGTCGTTTGTGAAGCACATAAGCTGCAGCCCTTGTACATGCTGTGAACATAAACCCGGGTATGGGTAAAGTGTGTTGTATTCATGTCTGTACCCAGTAGATATATACATGTACATACACACCTATACGCCCACGTGTCACAAGTATATTCCAGAATGTTCGACGAGCCATAAGCGGGAAACTAGAGGCAGAAGAGATCAAAAATTTAATATCAGACCAGACAGCTTTTTTTACAGTTCAAGAAAGTAGGTAGAAAAGCTTTACTCACACCTTGGAATAGGGTGAATAGCAACAACCTCAGAATTTTTTTCGACTTGCAAAAGCAACCCAATGTTATCTGAATCAGCAAGTTTAATGCACGGATTGACTAGTAGACGTTTGATTATCTATTACCATGACGTGGAACATGCCGAATGAGCAAGTAGACCACGTTGAAGCGAAAATCAGTCCCTTGGCAGTGATGATAAGTTTGAAAAGTCCTATGAAATAAATAATTGTACATGAGCCACTAATAGGCTTACTTTCTGCTCTGTGCAGTGTGTCTCTTTGCATTTTCATAACCACAAGCGTGAAATTTAGTGGGTTCGTAGACTCTCTCCTCGCTTCAAACCTCGTCATGTCTAAACCAAATTTCGTTGCACTTCGTGGAGTCATTAGGAAGTTGTTCGACGGAGGTTCATATAGAGATTCTGAAACCCCCAGGGTGCTAATATGATAGTACAAGTAGATCTACGTAAAACGACGAGGAGAGGAGAGGAAGGAGAGTGTTGCGGGATTTGGAAAGTGCGAAAACCTGCAGGCACAGTTTGAAGATGACGAAGATGAAGAAGAAGAAGAAGAAGATGATGAAGAAGATGAAGAAACTCGCGGAGAAACGTAATTACACAAGTTTGATGACGAATATCTTTTCAACCATGCAGACTTGTTTCAACTTTACTACGCGTAGCATCTCTAATTCCCTTATTTGCTCTAAGGTGGTTCGACCGCACCCTATCCACGACGACTTCAGTCTGGAGTGATATTTATCTTTATACATCCTGTGTATCTTACTTTTCCTATATTTGTCTTGCCGTATGGCTTTCAAACGCGACTGATCGACGCATGAAAGACTACTTGGTCCTTTATTTGTAGCAGAAGATAACCAACATAATATCTACCCACCAACCAACCTACACTAAGCGGTTATCAGAAAAAAAAAATATATTGCTATTAGTTTCTCTCTGAGCTTCCACCTCGTCGATGTCTGTTTATTTCGTCCCAAGATTCCAGGACCTGTAATCAAAAAACCACCAAAAATACCTTTCGGAGAGAAAGCTGTAGCTTTTTTCCGATACTCTTTTCCTGAAAGGCCGCTGCCAGATTTTCAGTCTCGGAATGGTTCAAAATTGAAAACGAGTGGAAAATTCATTCGCACCGAAATTTTGATCGAATTTTCGGTTTTTGTTTTCTCTGTTGTTGTTATATCTTCTGTTCTACAGAGTGAGTTTGTTCAATTATAATTGTTTACCCATTCGTCGACGGCCGGATGCCGCCGGGACCTCACACATTATAGAGCAAAAGCCAGCCTTTCATTTTCATTTTTTAACGGAAAAGTGAAAATTTTCAGTAAAAAAATCAAAAGTATTTCACAGCTCCAGGTGTTTCGGAAGTCCGTTAAAAATGAATTGCAGGAGCGATAGATCCTGCTGAGATTACGGAATGAGATTCAAAAATTAAAGACGTTCTATCGAATCGTTTTGGACAATTTGCAATGAAGTGACCAGGATTCTAGATGTTTGGAATTGTGAAGATTCGTTGAAATTATAAACGTATACATTTTCCAGCCGATTCCAACACTTTTCCTCTGTAGACAAAGAGCAGTAAAAGAAACTACCCCTCTAAGATTTCTGTTCCTGAGACGTGAAAAGAACAGACGTGAATAAGGGATCGCGGATTTTTCAAAAATCCTTTTGAATCTTAATGCCAAGATATTACGTATAATATTCGAGATGGACAGAGCCCTGATTCTGTTGATATTCCGCTTGAAATGGCTTTCGAGAACTTCTTGAAGACTATACAGTATAATTTCTGTTTGAGGTTTGGAAGCGATCCGGAGTTCCTTAGGCCCGGGCCGGAATCGTCCCAAGAAGGAAATTCTGTCTTCGTATAATACGCGGTACCTACCTACCCTATATACGAACCCTTAGTCGAGTGGCGAGCGGGTAGGTATAGGCACAAGTGAAATTCTAAAGATATATATAACGGCGAAGGTTTATTCGGGCGTGAATTGGGTACGATTCATTGAGTGATTCGAGAGCAGGGTCGGTAACAAGATGGTTTCGGTTTCGGTTTCGGTTTCGATGTCCACCGGAACGGCAGATTCTCCTCTAAATCGTCCTATTTTGCTTGATTTAATCCTAAATAAAAAAAATATACGTCTCTCAAACAGGAGAAGAAACACCAAGAAAAAGCATAACGGGCAGACTTATAGGGTATGCCGTAACCGCCGCTGCTGCGTTGGGGCGGAATCTCGAGATGAAATTTACTCAAGTGAAATAAATCGAGTTAATAACCGATCAAAGGTGCATTTTTCTTTTGTGTTCAAGTATACCGTTATAGGTTGGGGGGGGGGGGGGGGGTTCAAAGTATATACCCAAGCTTCAGTATGAAAATTTCAACAAGTAGTAAACTTTTATCGAATTCTTGGTCCGAGACCACTCTTCTTATTCCTACCTCTTATCGGTTTATCGCAAGTGATTTTATCCCGGTTTGTTCAGCCGAATTCCTCTACGGGTAAACGATCAAGAGAAGAACTTTATTACATTTATATTATAGGTAGCAAGCTCGGTAGTAGGTAAATTATACATTATGTACTTTATACTCCCCCACGATCTTGGACTTTAAACTTTTGACTTAAGGGTAATTCACTTCCGAAAAAGTTATCCAAACCCACCCCTACGCCCAGGGTTAATCACCAATTTGGGAATTTATTTAATCTCAGACAAAGCAGACGACAGATTTCATGAATTATCAACAAATTCTTCTTTTATTTTCTTTAAATTTATTTCAAAATGGGTAGAACAAGTTTCTATTAATTCCTATGAAAATTCGTTCAGTCCGCGATGTGAGATCAAGTTGTGATAATGAATGAAGAATTTTGAAGAAAAAAAAAAAAAAAAAAAAAAAAATCATCGAAAGAAAAAAGCCCCCCCCAAAATACCACTGCGCAATTAATCATAAGTTTTTCTTGAAATTACAATTCCAGGGTGGCTTGGACATGAGAAATTAGGCATCCCAATGAGACTGGGAATAAGGGTGGGGGTTTAATTAAGCACCGTCGAAAGAGAGGGATCTCCGCCTATAGTGCGTCGAGAGACAACTTACATTAGCCCTACTCTCGTTCTATATATCGTTCCGTTATCATTCTCGAGTTTCTGGTAGAAATCAGCTTCATCCTGCAGGTACCAACTAACCAACGAACATATAGTAGATGGCTGGGCCAGCCTTGGCCCGATGCTATAGAGAAACTGAAGTAAATTCATAGACACAAAGCTGGCTCTTCTATGTTCAGATGAGTATAAGTATACTCTATAGGTGTATACCTATATCTATACCTAGATATAATGCCTCTGGACCGCACAAGTACATAAGAGGTTTAAGTGCTGCTGAACAAGACAGCGTATGTATGAGCCTAGCCGTGACGTAATTAGTGCCGAAAATCCGACGTAAAGCAATCGCCAAGTGAATGGCATGTATTTGTATGTGTGCTAATTACGTATATGACTTTAGATGTGAGATTTAGGTAGGTGAGATGGGGGTGCATCGAGCTTTGATAAGAGGCACTATCTTCCATTTTACATCTTCAACTCCCTATACGCGTTCATCTTGACTTGTATTCGGTATCCGTTCAATTCCCTAAATGTATAATGTAGGTACGAGTGACAATTGTGTATAACGTGGGCGCAGGAGACGTCAAGTACCCTAATCAAAATTGAGTGCCATTTTCAATTTTTCCGATTATCTTTCGGAGCTCAAGACTCAAGCAGCTATGCCTTTCGACTCGTACGTCTTCTTTTTTTTGGGTAACAAAAAATATAGAGAAAAATTACGAGACAGGCATGACTTTACCTGTTTACAAAAGCGGATCCATCACCGTCGTTCTCAGCTGAGAAAACATGCTGTTACGTTAGCTTCCGGCAAAGGCACCCCAAGAAGAGTGGGTAACTCATGTCTTAAAAATTGGTACGAAATGAAAGAGCTAACAATAAGAAGAAAAAAAGAAAAGGCGAGATACATACGAGACACATCGATCAATAATGCGTCTCGTTGTTATTATTCAACTGTGACATACGAAGAGCATCATCCGGTAGGTACTATGGCATATACGGATATTGTAGATAGGGAAAAGTTCCTCAGGTTTGCGTTTCCGGTATAGAAATAAAAGGAATGAAGGTATGAGATGGTAAAGAAAAAAAAAAAACAAAGAGGAAAAAGAAATAAAAATTTCAAAACGTTATACGGAGGTATTCACACACAGGGATCCATCAGTGCCATATATATATATATGTATATGTATATATAGGGAGTTGTTTTCCCTGATATGAGAAGAGAGAATGGCGATGGAAAAACAAGGTGTAATACAGTATGGTGTGCAGAAAATTTGGCGGAAAACAAACGTGTCTGAGCGAATGAGGCAAAACTGGGGTAAAAATCCCGTTCGCCAGACTGACTAGTCGACGCCTGCACCCCCGTAAAAAAAATATATTCCATTGAAAGCCACGTGCGTCTGACAGACATAGATCAGTCTACGTCAACCACCGGGTAAAATCGTTTGAGCACATCCGTTTAAGATGAATCGAGGATTCTTTCAATTTGTCCTTTCGAATGGGCGGGATGAATATAAGAGACCGCTTCCAGCCTCGCCTTTAAAGGATATTTTCCGAATATTAAGCACCATCAACGAGAGACCTCAAGAGATCCCGGACATCTGCTTGATTCTTCAGTTTAAAGTCACCAGAGTCTGAGGAGTCTTGGAAAGTATATGCTCGATTTCCGGGTAAAAGACTCGTTGGAATAAAACGTTAGTCGAAAAACTCATGGAAAGAGTTTAAAATATATAGGTCGGTAGTTTTCCTTCTGCGGTACTTCGTTTTTAAAAGAGCTGAATCGTCCTACCTAGTTCTCATCTCGTATATATTTATATAATACTTGGCGTATAGGATAAGATTCCGACATACTTCACTTACCCTGGAGTATTTGAGATGTAAATTTTTATATTCCTCTTTCTTCGACTGGGCACCATTATTTTTTGGTGATCGCCGTACCCATAGAAATTCGCGAGAACCGTTAGGGGATGGGACGTTTATCTCAAATGAAATTGAAAGTTAGTTTTCCGGAATGAAAACTAACCGGAATGAAGCGAAACGAAAGGGAAAAAAAAAGGGGGGGCTAGAGAGAAGAAAGGACTGCCAAATAGCCAAACTGACTGAATGAGACGTACTAAGTGAGTCTCACTTACATAATTTGGCCAGTTTTATACCCCGCCATTTGCTTATAAATTCAGTTCTTTGCCTGAGGAAAGGGAGGATAAAGTTACGAGGTATTCCGAACGGATTCAAACTGTCAATCACTTGAAAGTGGGAAAAACACGCTCCTCGGGGCTCCCCCTAGCTTTATAAGTTTCACTCTGGAGAGTCGATTTTCTCTCGGAAATTATATACCCTTTCCGGATCAATCGTTTCTGTCACGTCTGTCTGAAGGAAAAATCCTACCGAAAGTCAACAATCTTCTATCTTTTTTGCAAAACTTATAATTCGATCTGATTATATCGTCTCTTTAAAACTAAAAAAATTGCATGATCTGATCTAAAATCAGATTAGATTGAAAATCCATAACATGCTCACATTGCGTTCATATCTCATTCCGAGGCTAAAAGAAACGGAAATCAATATTTCCTTGAAATTGGCAAAACAGATTTGATCAAAGAACCGATTTTTAATTGGATACTAGGATATCTTAGACTTTGAGTAGTTTGAACATAACCTCGAAACACGAATACCCTGCAAACATCAATTTTTGAGAATTTTTAAATTCTACACTGCCAATCATGTTACGATAATTTCCTCACTGTCATTCAATTTTCAATCTCAGGCTAAGTTAAGATATCGTCAGTTTTGTAACAGTACCAGCTCATGATCCAGACGAAGTATAGATTTTTTAAACAGAAAATAAAAATGTCCAGGTTCATTCTTGCGTTAAAACTCTATTCCAAGTATTTTTCTGGAGATACAAGTAATGGTACCTGTTACTTAACGTCAGTTGCAGATAATAACCTGCAGGATCATATCCGTGAAGCCGGACAGTGAAACGGGGTTGATTTTCATAACACGTTACACAACTGAATGGTAGGGATACCAGCATGAGGGTAGCAACGTCTCCGAGTTATTCTTAAGACTCCCTTCACAGTGGAGTGCTTTCTTTATTCCGCCTTGTAGAGTAGGTACAGGGGAACAATGATCCCCCCCCCCCCCCTCCCCCTCCCTGCCAGTTCAAGGAGACTTGGAGATATTCTGCAGCCAAGATCCCCATCCTCGATCCCCCATCTCTTTATGGCAATAAGAAATATCACCCGAAGCAACTTTTCGAAATGGGTACACACGTGGAGGCTAACCAAGGTTTAAGGGGAATGGCACAGAAAGAATTGCCATTTTGTACGAAAAAAAAAAAAAAAAAATGGATTTTTCGTGTTTCACGGTACAATGGATCTTCCGACAATGTTCCAACGGGGTGAAAATCGTTCATCTCTCTAACCGTACGATCTAATATCTTTAGATTTCGGATATCATAATCAGATGGTAGAAAGGCGGGGAAAAAAAATATATGAAAATATCGACAAGGTGGAATAAAACGGAAGATATCTCTCCTATAGTCTATTCCCCGATCGACTCGAGACACGGGGTACCTGCCTGAAATTTTAGGGTTCGTCTAATCACCCCGGACGAAAGGTTGATAAGGGTGGTGTCTGCGGTGGCGGTCTCACGGCGTTCGCACGTTAATTGCGTAAAGCGTTAATTTCCTAATCACCATTTTTCAAGAGCCCCGCACGTTCGAGCAGCTAAATGAAAGGGGTAAACGAAAATTGAAGACGTGTTCAAAGCGCGGAGCATTCAATTTATATTTCACCGAATGGGTTTCGTCTTATCAGCGTATTTATATATATAATACACCCTTAAACCGTACAAAAGAATAAAAAATATATAAAAATATCCGTAAATATAGACATGGATATGGATATACGTATAAGAGATAAAATTCTCATCTCGACTTTTCGATATAGCTTAGAAATTTATGCCTGTTTCTTCAACGCGGTCCTTCGTATAATGCCAACTCGCTTAACGCGAAGGGACCTCGACACGACACGACGCATAACGTTTTCGCCCTCAATATACTTCTATACATAAGTATATATTATATATATACACGCCGTTAAGCCTGCCGTTATTTCTACTACTACTACCACTACTACGAATAAGATTACTACTACTATTATTATTATCTTCATCATTACTATTATTACTATTGCCTCAGCACTTTTAGCCCCCTCGACTTTTATCCGTGAGCTGCACACGATAGAATCCACACTTTTGCCTAATGTCAATATGTTTAGCCTCTTTCAGCCCTTTCGAACGAATACACTCTCTCATGGTGTGACGGGAACATTCGAAGGTACGTTACATACATTATTTACTTTACAACAAAATGTCCAATTAGGTGAAATAACTCAGGAAAATCTTAGGTGTCGAATTTTTCAGTGAAAATGTAGATTATTGGAAAATAGACGAAAGTATCCCTTTTTTTTTTCTTAATCCACGAAATGGCATGATTAGACTTCCATCATCGCCAATATTTGTTATCACCTCGAAAACGCGATTCTTAGTTTATCCCAAACTTTTAAACCTACCGGACTGAAACTCAGGGGTTCAATGCTTTGCTATACGGCACAAAGTGCCCAAGTATTTTACTGTTTGAGAAAAACGAATAAAACTTCAATCGATTTCATATTTCCTATGTTAGCTAGGTTAGGTTCAAAGAGACTTGTAAATACCATATCGTATTAAAAAGACTATTCAGCGATTCTTTGAATTCAATATCCAATTCCGAAATATTAGACAAAAATCAGGACTTTCGGATAATGTACAAATTTTCAGTAAAGCTGTTTCAAGAGAACTGGTTTAGTTGCGGATCGCACCAGTGTACCTTCCTAAAATTCAGACTAAATCGAAAAGGGCAAAGTAGGTACATAATTTCTTTTATTTTATTTTTTTTTCTGCTGTTGAACGACCTATACACGTACGTATACGTTTATGCTCCAGTATATGAACATAAAGTGCGAAGCGTGAGTCGAAATGTAATCCCGTCGTATATACAGGTATGTTACCTACTTTATAGCATCTTTTACCTGAATATTGTGTAAAGGTGTAGTATCAGAGGGATGAGTGTTTTCCATTACAAGTCGAGATGCGTGGATACTTACTTATATTATATATACAGGCTACAATGGTTATGGTTTGATATAATATTGTATAGAAGGAGAGAGGATGTAGGGATGGCTATCGCTATTATACCTGAAGGATAATAGTTCCCGAGTCCTGCTACAGGACCAAGGAAGTCCATGTCTTGGGTCTGGGTGGGCGTTATTAGGCATGATATAATATGCCAGCCGCAGAAACCTAATATCAGAAATTATTAGGTGTCAGAGATGCTCCGAGGAGTCCCTAAGGGATGTGAGAAACTGTGAGGCTGATGTCGCACTAGAATACCAGCTACCTATATAACTATATCTATCACTTCGAGCCAGAGATATACTCACTTCCGTACAGTTGTGTCGATTGTGGTGAAACTTCTGATACATAATATCAAACCCTAGTGTAGTGACTGAAATGCAAGGAAATAGGAACTTGCACACCCGTCAAGCCTCATTTCGACTTCCGCAAACGTGTCCAGCGAGCTGCGAAATTCCAACTAACTCAAATGAGTTCCAGAAATTCATCAAAGGTCCTTTGAAAAAGATCATTTTGTTCAATCCTGCAAAGTTGGAGCTTTCGAAAATTAAAACTACGTAAACAAAGTAAGAAATATCGATTCTTGAGCTGGCAAAAAAAAAAAAAAACGATGCGAGCACTTTTTTCAAATCCCGTTGCGAAATTCCAATTGACTGAAATGAGTTTTCCAAAAATTCATCAAAGGTCCTTTGAAAAAGAACCTAATTTTGTTCAATCCTGCAAAGTGGAAGCTTCCGAAAATCAAATCCACGCGAACGAAGTATAAGAAATATTGATTCTTGAGCTTGCAAAAAAATGATGCGAGTACTTTTTGAAAATCCGGTTTAATTTTAGGTACCGCAGCGTAATTAAAACAAGATTAGGATTAGGACGTTCGTTATTAGCAAGCGATTGACGTTGTGAGCTGTTCACGGCGCAGGGTCCGTAAAGCTTGAGGAGAAATTGATGAACTTTGTATACTCGAATGTAGGAAACGTAGGGAAAACACTCCCCAACCAACCGAACGATCCCAAAAGCTAAGCCCGTTAACTTCACCTGTCGTTTTGCCATTACACTCCGCTTACCCGGGTAGGCAACAAAATTATACAAACTTCGAATTATGTATTCGAATTTCGGTACGTTACACGTCACGTTTCTCTCTTCGGGTAACGTTTGAATATTACCCCCAATTTATTTTTTTTTATTTTTCATTTTTTTCTCCCTCTTTATCATCATTTTTGACAAGGTAAAAAAAAGGTAGATTCTTCCAGCGGTAAATTTTACCTCCGAATATTCTGTTTCCCTAATCTTGACAAATATAACTCAGCCAATTCCTCGACATGGAAGGTTTGGTACCTCGTTGCCTTACCTAAGCAACTGTCTAGGCCTTCATTTCTGGTTTACCAAAGGATTATGGGATCGGATGTGGTTTCTGGACTGGCTATTCCTGCGGGAACCAGAAAGCCAAACCCCCTTGGGTCAAGGGACGAGCCTAAGGCAAAATCTGCAGGCTTAAAATTCAGATCAGGTTAAGGGCTTGTACGATAACGAAACTATAAAACATGTGTGACTTACTTTGAGCGTGAGTGGGTATACGTATAATATTGATCCTCGAAAGCCTAGTCGAAAAGAAAATTTTCTATAAATAGGTATATAAACGTAAAATGAATATACCTACACACGCATCTATAAGCTGGTTGAAAACAACATGAAGAATGAATGAAGCCTAAGAGAAAAAAAAAAAAAATAAAATAAAAAATAAATTGAGCGATTACAATCGTTTGAATAAACAATGACGTACCATAGCGAAAAGTGTTTTATAATTGGATATAGTGAATACATATACGTGCAAAGTAATGAAATTCATCAATTTTAACACGTACGTTAATATAGCTTTATTCCGTCAACTCGTATCGTTTATAATCACCCATTAATTATTCTCTCAGTTGCTCCCTTGTCGCTATATAGTCCCTTGTCGTTCGTAGTTCGTAGTTCGTATTCGCCCTTTGCCCCCTCCGTTGGTAGTTAGAGGTTAGGGTATATGTACCTATGTCCCATATGTCGGTACCTCGTCACTTGCACGGGGGGACATACAAAACCCCGTAGACACATATACGTGTACACCGAAATACCATTAAACTTTAGGTACATACGATACAATATTACGCGTAGGTAATCCGGCTAACTCTACATTTTTATTCTATAATCGGATTTCAAATTATACTTAGTATTATATATATATATATATATATATATATATTCGACGCGTATATCGAGTGGCTCCGAAAAGCCCGTTTCCCTTAATCCCAAAAGCTTCTTCACGTTATCGCTTATCGTTGTATGAAACGAAGAAAAAAAAACAAAAAAAACCGAGAAATAGGATTCAGCGATTTTTCTCTTTCTTTCCTTTATCTTATAGAATTTGATTTGAAATTTTCAGACCACTCGTTATAGGCGACAAGATTTTTTATTTATTTTTATTTTTTTTTTTCCTTTTTCGTATCCATAATCACATCACCTTACATTCTAGTTCCTTGTATATTTCGAAATATTAATATTTACAAATTATTATTACAATTTGATTATACTTTGCAAAGGAGTGAGAAGAGATCCCCTTCTGAAAGACTTTTTATCACGGACATTGAACGATGTATAATATACTCGTATCTTTGAAAAATGAAATACACCCTCAAATTCAATACCCCATATAATAAACACATGTGGGTTAAAGTTCATTCAAAGCTCTGGGAACCAGACCCCCTGTTCCTTTGAGGATAAAATCAGCAGAAAGAAAAAAAATAAAAATTTCCTAAAATTCAAAAAAATACCCTACGGGCAAGAGATCCATTTAATGTGAATAAGTGACAATTAGCACAGGTGCTTAAAAGAGGGTCTTTCAGTGAGACATATAATTATGGGTAATTGCACGACGCAAGGTTAGCAGGTCTGCAGGAGGGGAGATTTCTTTCGGACGTTTTAATCTGAGGGGGGTGACATGGGGTGCAGGCTACTAGTTGGAATCAACGTAAATCAATCAATTAAAATAACATAAAATTAGCATTTCAAATTGTCGACCATTTATATTTAGACCCGCGATTGATCGATCAAGCTATGTATAAACGGCTGTTCCGCACAATATACTATATAATATATAGTATATATTATTTTACATCGGCAATTTTCCACCCTTAACTTCTTTACGATTTATCTATATGATTTTTATTTCTATGGGATAGGGTGATATATATATATATATACGTGTAACTCGTCAATACATTTCTATCTCTACATGGATGTATGTATGTATGTATGTACATATTGGAATAGTATAGTATACTGTATATAGAATATTGCGGTAACATCCACTTTCGAGTATAGCATTAATGGTAAGAAATCGTAGCTTCGACCATTATATACGCTAAACTGCACTTAGATGTGAATTTATGTATATGGGTCTATTAGCTATACGAAATAGCGTGCAAAGGTTACCAGTTTCCTTCCTTCCTTCCTTCCTTCCTTCCTTCCTGCCTGCCTGCCTGCCTAGCTTACTCCCTTACTTGCTTCCATCCTCGTAAAGGTATAAAGGTATACCCCATAATGCTTATCTGCCATGGTTAGGCTGGCTTAAGCTACCTTGGTTTAAGTTCAGGTTAGCACGTGAGGGTATATGTATAGACATGTGCGCGTGTCTTATGACCATCGTACATACATACATATACGTATATACATACATACATACACATAAGAGAGAGAAATAGAGATACGAAGACGTAGTTACAAGTATAATCCACACCCATACATACCAAAGACACAAAGTCCTGGGTAGATCGAGGTAGGGTCCGAGTTAAATATCCCATTCTGGCTTTATACCCAAACCGTATAACTTCACAAAAATAAGCCGAAAAATCTTTAGATTAGGGTTAGGTAGAGAGATAGTGGGTTCAGAGATTGTTTTTTTTATTATTTATTTTTTTACTTTTTTCTATCTTTTGAAAATTTATGCACATTTCTATTTCTTTTTTTTTTCATTCTTTTTTTGACTTGGTATATAAGTTTAGATATTCGTATATATGAAACTAAAAGAGTGTGATAACAGGGTGGAAAAAAAAAAAAAAAAAAAAATCAGACGGGGGTAAATATAGGGAGAACGATTACTTGGAAAAACATGTAGATACTCGATACCCATGTAATAACTATATACGTGTATATAAAATATATTATATATATATATAACGTAAGCGTGTGAGGCAGTAAAACCTCCGAAAGCATAGATATACGTAGATTAAGGGGATATATAGAGCTGTGCTCTAGCGAAAGAGATATATTACTCGCGTCAGGTGGTAGAAAGGTAGGTAGGTAGGTAGGTAGGCCCGTCTTTGCAGAAGATCTAAGATATCCTTATATAGAGCGTCGACGTCGGCGTCGGCGTCGATGTCGACGATGCGGTATAGCAGCCGGCCCAGAGATAAAGACGACCGGAAAGAGAAGAAAAGGGGGAGAAAAAAAAAAAAAAAAAAAGTAGACGAAGAAGCCGAGAAGGGAAGAGGTGAAAGGAAAGAGGGGGGGGAAGAATTTTCAGGGGATAGGGTGAAAAAGCAGGGTGGGGGTAAGTTTGGGGTAAAAAAAACAGCCCGTCTTATCGAGGCTTCCAGGGGCGCCTTATCACTCCCTTAAAAATTCAGCATTTACTCTACATCCATATATATATATATATATACGAGTATACTTTATGCATTTTCCGTCGATTTTCTTTTCATATACATAATATATATTTTTTTTTCTTTCTTCTTCACTCTTTCATTTGATTTCCACTTGTTTTTTTTTTTTCTTCTTTTTTTTTTCTCTCACCCCCTCGCCGTATATAACAATATACATAATAACCTATACGTACTCCTAGCTTGTTTCTTTATATATATAATATATATCGTTTAAAATTGAAAAGATATTTTTTTTTGTTTTGTTTTTTTCTTGTTTTCTTACTTATCATTATACGTACACTATATGTATATTCATTCATCTTCGAAATTAGCCACGCCCAGTGCTTCTTTCGAATCATCCCCGTCAACCCCTATGCTTAAATCGATCACAGTATAAACGACAAAGATTAAGTTTCGTTAATTTTTTTTTTTTTTTCTTTTTTTTCTGAAGAAAGAAAACCAGAAAGAACAAAGTGAAAAAAATTTAACGTTAAACAAAGAATCGTGGTAGTAATGATAATATTAATACAACGATAAATAATCACATGTGAAAAACACGAAAAAAAAAGAAAAAGAAACTCAATCAATCAATGAATCATTCGGTAGCCGATTATTTATTGATTTTATTTATTGATTTAATTATTTATATACTCGGTGATCAATGGATATTTAAAAACGCCAAAAGAGAAGCGAGGAATATTACGAACGGTGGATTCGCAAGTTTCAATTGTCCCCCGTGTTGCATGGCCGCTGGATGCTCACCTGTAAAATGAAAAATAGTATCTTGTTCATATACCTAGGCTACGATAGAGCGGAAACTAACTCGGCTATCGCTCGGTTTCCAAATCAAATATTAAGCGTTTTAGACCTCCCGCTAAACAAGCCGGACTGACGAGGTCAAGCTAAGCTCGTGCAGCTAATCCGATTCGGACATGTACGATTTAATAAGGCCGGATTGTTCGAAGGGAGTCCTAGAGGTCTCGAATTACCCGTGTTAGGTAGAAAACCTGATGTTTCAAATCGAGAATTATAACGCAGTGAAATAAGCCACATATATTATCGCACCAGAAAATTCAACAATATTCCTAAACATTTGTAGGTACCGGAATAAGGGGTATAAGGTACAGAGGGGATGTGTTTAGTTAAGTGGTTATGTTTTTGTTACCGTTTTACTCAGGGGCACAAATTGTAATATGTACAGTTAGTAAGTAGAGCAGGACCTGCCCCAAACCTAGGAATTTCAGACGATGTTAAGGGTGAGAAAGGGTGAGGGTGAGGGTGAGAGAGAAAAGATATACATATATGCGTGTATAGTTATACCTTGGGCAAAAATTAAACATATACCTCGGGTAAACATATGGAAACGAGGGTGTGTTACCGTATAACTACATATATCTTCCTTTATACACGCGGTTTTCTCATTTCAGTGAAAACGCCCTGCAGGTATAATACCGAATATAATGTTCAAGAGGTCGTAGCCGTCGCAGGCTAGGCGAGAGTTTTTAATGGCTAGACGGAAATAGACAAAGAAAAAAATTAGAAGCTGTATTTCCGAGGTCGTAAGATCTGAAGAGATTGTAAAAAAAAAAAATTCAAGCTAAAATTATTTTCAAAGCATCAAAGCATTTTTCAAAATTGAACAAATTTAATTCATCGTAAGTCAGACGGATGAAGATTAGATGTAAAAATCAAAAAAAACGTTTGACCCGAATTTGACGGACAGAAAAGATTTCAGATTTCTTTAAAATTGGCTTTGTATTTTTTTGACAAAAAATTACCTGAAATTTTCTATACCCTAAACTTTGGCGGGGCTAGTTAATGGCCAAGATAAAAGAAATTGTGTGTTTTTAAGAAAGTATAATATAGCCAAGAAAGAATTTCAAGGCGTGGAATCAAAAGGAATTAGCGTGAAGGGTTTCGGTTAGGGATTTTCATCGGTGAGTTTTGTCCTGAAGAAATATATCCCTGCGCTCAAGAATTGGTGTTTTATTTTTTAAAACGTGGATCGACCCTTCCTCTCAAAAGGATTGTATTTTCGTATATTTGAAAACCCGACATTAGGCGTCTACACTGAAAAATACCGTTTCCTTTGCGTCACTCGGGAAGGGACTGCCGTTACTTCACAAAGACTCTTCGCGTAGTATTTCCGCACTTTTCAATTGCGAACAGGTTTCCTCAAAGGACGACACGCTCACGTCGTTCGTATAGAGGATATCCTTTTGAAAAAGACCGCGAATCAGGCAAGGATACATCAAATAAGAAAAGGAGAATCTCGCGTAGGATGGTTAGATGGTAAAAACGTACATTATACACCAAAAGGAAACGTCCATCTCACCATGGGGCAAAATTTTACGTGAAATAATCTTTTATGCTCATAAAATATCACGCGTTGGTATAAAAATTCCAATAAAAATCAAAAATCAAAAATAGAAACTCTAAAAATAGAATTTTCGAATTTCCCAAACCGTGAAACTTGTTTGCTTATTCGATATATAAATTCCAAATAAAGCATCAAAATTTATGTATCAGTTTATAGCACGGGAGTAAAACGGGGTATATAGAATATGGCGCCAACGTCTAACGACGTGAATAAAGAGAAACACATCGTTAAATAAATTATTAGACCGTGTAGATTGTCTGTTAAATTACAGCTGTATATAACCGCGTTTGTGGACTATAAAGAAAGAGACGCGTTTCCTCCCTCCGAGTAGGTAACGCTTTCTGTTGGCTGATCGTGCTCTTGCATTTCAAGTAGTGATTTTTATAAAAATAAAAATAAAAATAAATATTAAACACAGAACGAGGGGTTATTAGATACCGATATATTTACTTACGTATGTAGTACATAGAAACGTGTCTTTGCGTACATGTAGAAAAACTACGTACGAGATTAAATTTTATTTTTTTTTTTTAATATCCAATGAATTCGTAAAACATTTATATGAAGCAAAAATGCCCAAACGCCCTGATTTTTCTAATTGATCAGAAATATTTCTGTATCTATATTATATCCCAAATAACGAAATTTTCATTATCAAAAACTATTTCAATATAAAATTGGATTTGATTAATTAGAGATATTTCAATATCGCTATCACTTCGCCGGCAAATCATATCTATAATACGTATATATCTACTACGTTGATGGAATTGAAAAATAGTATTTCAAAATCGAACCCTATCTGTCGGTGTAATTGAAGGACTTTCATAAAAAACTCTCGTCAATTCCATATGACAATGAATTTTCAATCAAATGCTAAAAGGGCAATAACTGTTCGCCTAGTAATAATACATTTTCAATATACATATATATGCTTGTGGAGTTTGAGAGAAAGATAATAAAAGAAATGAATATAATAACGAATGCTTAGAGTCTTTGAAAAAATGAGTAAACTTCACAAAGCGCAGTGATTCATGGTATATGAAAGAGCATCGAGTATGAAATCACTCTGGAATAAATGAATTTAACATGAAAAAACTGGCTGCTTTAGAAACTGGATAACTCAATAGACCGGCGTATCGAATTATAGAATAAAACTGATCGAATTACGAATTAAATTTCCCTAATGAAATTCAGTCTGATCACATTACGATAAAAATACGTACCCCGTAACAAGAAAATATTCAAAAATAAAGCTCTACAGCGAAAACATATCTACGAATTCCTATACGAATTTTCAGAGACATTGAAACTTTTTTTTTAGTTCTTCGTATAAGAAAGTCGTGATTACTTTTCAAAAGTAAGTATTGGTTTCTTGTAAAAAACTACCTTCGCAAATTCAAAAAAAATTTTCTACTTTCCAACCGTCAAGCTGATGTCACACGCGGTGTCTTCTCAAAAACGACTGAAAGGAAAAAAATTCGAAACTTTAAAGAGTCGTAACTTGTCTTTTGAAAAATTCACATGTCTGCTTACGATTGACCCACCGATTCTGCCGAAGAAAATTACAACATCTGACTTGAATGGAGAGAAGGGAAAAAACCAATTAAGGGTTATGGCAAACCGTGGTCGACCAATTATCGATAAGAAACTTATGAAAAGAACTGGTTGTAAAATTGATGAAAATATTGTATCAATACCATTGAGTACATGGACCTGGACCGTCTTCGGATTGGCGTTGCTAGGATGACACGTGTATCGACCATTGTCAGCAGGTTGTGCTTTCTGTACTAGTAGATAGGAAGTTGTAATTTCACCCTTTTCGGTGATCACAGAAACGCCACCGCGAGGACTGTCGTAATTGATTTCCTGCAAAGTCAGAAATCCCGATTAATTCTCCAGTTCCCCCGCGATGTCTGCAGTTGGAGGAGGATCGTAGTCGTTCTCCAATTCTCTCCATAGCCTGGCCTTTCCTCACCAACCATCGTCGCCACGTTTCAAGATCACATCTGATATCCCGACAAACGGGAGCACAGCCTGCGGATGGGAGATTGCTAGAACCTTATATACGCTTAATCGCGAGGTCGCGACGTCGCCAAGAGGACGACGCTTCGCTCCTCGTCCCAACGAACCCAGGATTCTGCAAAGGGTGACCGAGGCCCTATCTGGTCCCTCGCTCCACTGGGTCCAATATTCCCGGGTTCGAAATCGCGAATTGAGAATGATTTTTTTTATCCAGAAGGATTAATGTCGATACCTCACAGACTCTGTCTCTCTTCACACATGGAATTTCATTTTCAAATTGCTCAAATGCAGACTCCAGAATACCATAATATACCAACACTGTTATAATGACAGAGTTCAACGAAACCGCGAAAATTGTATATCGAATTTTAATTCGGAACTACTTAGGGAAGCGTATGTCATCAGCATATATTTTCATTGAAAATACGAACTTAGTACATCCTATATAGCTTTGGGGTGAAATTCTTCTAATTTGACATTTCTAGTAGGTATAATGCTGTCCTCTAATCAAAATGAAAAAGGAAAAATTGATCATAGTCCAAAATCAATTTGTTTCATCACCAAAGTTCATTCTGTATTCGCGTCTTCCGAACAATTCGGATCCTGAGAAAGTGAAATCGGATCTACGGTGTGCCTCAATTTGTGCAACGATTGATTTTCAGTGACATGATTATAATGATGTCAAATGAACTTTGGTGAAGAAATAATCATTGATTTTGGACCACGTTTCATTTTTACAACCACGACATACTGCTCCGTTCAAGAGGACGGACTAAAATAAACTATGAAATATATCTCTCATCTCCTACATATGACAAGTTTTTTTGCACTATCAGGCCCAGCATGACCTGCAAAACTTGTTAAGTAAGTCAACAATGCCAATAGGCCTGTTACTGATATGTGAATTTTTTGTATCATTCTTTCGGACCGTTTTCTACACGCCATTTTCGCACTTTGTGGTTTTTTGGGAAGTCCCAGGGAGCTGACACAGCTGGAAGCACTTAATTAAGTTTAAAGAACCTTCACGATTACGATGAAAGAGAAAAACATACTAAAACAATTCAATGATTCTACCAGAGGAATAAATATTTAGTATGAAAATATACTGAAGACACAAGTACGCAGTTTTTCCCATGTGGGTTTTGAACAGTTCCCTGAATCAAAATATGCTACTGATCACAACCAAGCAAAACGCGTCGATTATTCAATAGAGTATTTTACAATAAAATTACGACAAAATCCTAGTCCTTCCACAAATTTTCATCGAACTTTTTTGAACCAAAATGAAATGGCCCGCAATGAGAAGCGGCGACTTTAGTTCCACATTCTGTCAACCGTAACATTTTCTTCATTATCTCACTGATTTACACAAATTAATTAAGCGGTAACATATTTATGAGTGGGAATTATTTTGTAAATACTAATTAACGTTGGGACTCTCAAGTAAAATTGAGTTTCTTCAAGTACAATGATTAATATTTATTAAATAATCACATCGGAATTAGCAAGGGCGTCTGAATTTCCTGAACGAACCTGCAGTAAGGGCGGCCCTTTTTTTCAAGTGGATTACAAATTTGAGGAGATAATTAAGTGAGTTTAAACTTTGGGAGGAACAAGAATTTCATTAGAAAATCATGCTGTCTTTTATAATAACAGCTAACGTTACAATTCCATGGAATCGAGGATTTTTTTTTTCAAATTTTCTCTCAAATTTCTCTTGACATTCGACTGATGGCTGTGTGAGATCGATATTGGGTGAGTTACTTTTCGGTACATAATCGTATATTATATATATATATATATATACACACAGCGTGAGTAGCAGAACGATATTAGTCGGCCATCTTTGTGCGATAACGATAATTGGGCATCCGTCGATTTAACCTGTTTCCTGACTTTGCCTCGTAAATCAAAGCGGAGAACCAGACTGCGCGTCAAATTACCAATATTCTCAAGATTTATCGGAAATTATTATCGAGTATTGATCGAGTACCTCTCGAGAATCAACTCGCTCTCATATACAACCGCAGCTGTACCTACATACGCCAACATTTTATTGGAAAAAAATATATAGGCTCGGCTTATTATTACCACAAAAGCAAAAATATTTTATCCCGTTGCCTTATAATACTGCTGCGGTTTCTGCTGTTATTGATGGCTGTAAATATCATGAATTAAAATACATAGATGAGAAATAATATGGAAAAAAAAAGGAAAAAAAAACCACGTTGACCGATTTACCCAGTTTTATTTATTTATCGAAGCAAATTTATTTTTCTTCCCGTCTGTACGTAACAACGCCTTTAATTTAACACCTACATATAAAAATCCATTACGACCAAACCAGCCACCCTGCAGTTACTACCCCAAGCTTATATATATGTATACAGCGTATGCCCAAGTGCGGAAAGTAATTTTAACCGTTGAATCTATTCGAGCGTGTTCTATCATTTAAACTACTGCACTATATGTAGCCGGAACAAGTGTAGTTGAAGCAATCGACAAGGGTAGGGTACGGATTTAATCGCCGATGTACGAACAAAACGAATGGTGTGACAGAATTGGCAAATTCATCGATGTGCTTGAAAAAAAAAAAAAAAAAAATCGATATGGTAATGCGAAGAAAACAGGACGAATCGTATTTTATTACATTTTAATTAGTTGTTTAGGGGTTTGTCTGGTTTTTTCTATGTTTTTCGTATTTTTGGTATTTTTTTTTAAATGCTTTTGCTTCTCTATACAGAAGAACTTGTTTTTCAAATACTGATTTAACGTTATACAATGATCTAATTGTGTTTTCAACGTCGTCGATCATCAATGGATAACATATTCAACTTACGAACCTTAAATTGGAATTAGAAAATAGTTTGTCGATTAGCAATTAGAAAAGATATCAAGTTATTTCCAGTTCTACTGACTGTACATCTACATCAATGGCGATAAATCGTCATTGATTTCAAAGTTATCAGAGTTTCTTCCATTAGTGAACTTGTTCCAGGTAATCTTTTGCAGTAAAATACAAAATATCATATTTCTTAAATTTCCTTTTTATTAATTATGGAAATATTCACTACTTTTGTACAGTTATTGCGATTGTTATAGTCCCTTTGGAGGCAATTAGAATTCCACCTGCAGTGAAAAACGAAAAAAGACTGATTCTCGCGCGATGCTCGACTTCTCTACCATCTTGAATGTTCAAGCCAACCTTTTCCACCCTCGCACTACTGTATTTCTGAAATTCTGACGATTCCATTCCATGAAAAATCAGATTTTGAACAGTTTTCATGAACACATAGCTATAATATATTTCTGGATAGTTGCCTAGACAGTGACATCCGGGCAATGGTTACCCCCAAAGGACTAATTTCGTGAATTAACAAACGTGGACGTTCAATCGACCTCCCACCGGCCCCCGTTGACTTCAATACATGTTTCAATTCACCGATGCGACTCATAAAATGGAGAATAGAAAGAAGAAGAAAAAACTGATTGTGAATCCAAAAGCCTGAAGGACTGAACTTTGAAGCCGTTGAACTGACATCTAATTAATTGTAATTGAGTTCGTAATCACAGGATTAATCGAAAGTATATACAATACATAGGTATGTATATAAATTATTGTTAAATCTGGTGAGCTTTTGGGGAAGTTATAGGCAGGCACAGGTATGTAGGTAACTACAAAACCGTGTTTATATAACCGAGAATAATCGTTGGTTGGACAAACAAGTGTTATATAAACTCAATCTACATACCTATAACCGCGTATACATATACCTACCACTGTCTAAACTAAATTTGAAATTCGAATACAAACCTTCTGATTGTGCGTCCAGTATATAGCTGGCGGTGGTTCTGGGCTATGTCTGACCACACATGTGAGGTTCATCGTGCTTCCACGGTTTATGAACATTTCCGGACCTCCGATAATTGTCGTCACCGGCTCTGATCGAATCAACGTTTAATACAAATACATGACATACATATATATATACTCGGGTTAATTAACAGCATCTCTTAATTAACTTGTCACAAATCCACGTCTCCTAGGATACACGGTTATACCTTATAAATGAAAATCACGTTACTGTCTGCCGCGATGATACAGCCATATATATATACCTTACACATCTATGTATACATATAATTGCGTATAGAAACTTTAACACCAATGGAAAAAGTTACCAAGTATGACGTACATACTACGTTCGTTTCTAACATTTCTAGACCTACGTTCGTTGAAAAGTTTTATTGTCTGAAAATGTCTGATTGTGAACTAAATCCAATTTCATTCATCCCTGTACACAGTTTAGTTGCGATCTCTCAGTTATGGTTGTTATAACCTTTGGTCTTTGGTCTTTGGTCTTTGCTCTTTGAGCTGAAACTTCTGGGCTTATCCTGTCCCCGTGACAGGATACAGTTGGAGTCAGTAATGGCGGTCTTTCCACCGTCCGAACACAATTCCACAAAATCCGTTTGATCCTTTCTATATAGTTTGAGTTGAGCTTAAGCTAATCGATGGATTTTAGTGGTAATCGGACTCTCCTGCGTCGAAGTCTCTGAACATGCGTTTCAACGTCGATCTTTAATCGGTAAAATACGATAATCAGCTTAAGCTCATACCAGTCACAACAGAACGGCCATTTTCCTTCAAACAAAATGATTATAACGATGCAAAGTGAACCTTGGCAAGGAAATCAATTAATTCTTGGACCACGTTTGATTTTTCTTATCTCAACTTTTAAACAGCCACCCCAAAAACGCGATTGGTGATTTATCCCAAACCGAAGAAACGATCTGAACAAAACTTTATAGATAAATGCTTGATCGTTTCAGCAGAAAATTCCCAAAGATTTCTCGCTTTTCGAAAACTTCGAGAAGCTTGTATAGTTATTTATGTATTACCAAAACTCTGGATCTGACCCAAGAATTGGTTATGTTCATGTAAAAATAACAGATCAAGGATATGATGTTGAAAAAGTAAGAATTTCTCTGCTAGAACAAAGCATTGATTCTAAAAGTTTAGTTTCGATCGGTTCTTTGGTTTTGAAAGATCTAACGGATCGCGTTTCCGAGGTGATCATCCGTGCGTTACCTCATGGGCCTTTGATCCAAGCATCTATCAAAGGTAAAATAGATAACAGATGATTACGCGTACGACCAAGAGAAAATCAAAGATAAATAGATCTACGGTTGTATAGATATATCTATATATATATATTGATATTGCCAAGAGCACAACATGGCATCTACTCGATGGAGATATTACAGCTATTATAAGAAAGAAAAAGAAAAAGAAGCAGAAGCAAAAGCAGAAGAAGCGGGAGGCAGGATATAACGTTCGGTTTGCTATTCTATGAAAACTTTGATCAAGATCAAAGTGGTTGTAACGGAGGTTGGTTGGTGCGTCGTTGGTTCCATCTCGAACCGAGCCAAAGTAGATACCCTACCCTAGTAGGTAGATATTATATCTAAGGGTAGGTAGGTGTAACGTTTGGAAAAGCAATTTCGAACTCCGCAGGTAGAGAAAGAGAGTAAAAGAGAATGATAGAGAAAGAAAACAAAAAAAAACAAAAAAATCATCTCTTTTTGAGTGGGAGATTTTTATAAGATATATAAAAAAGATAATCTGAACTTTCTTTAACTTTACGATGTGATCACGATCTTATATTATTCTCCTTTAACTGTCGTAGTTGAATATATGTATATTATACATATATCTATATATATTTACCCACTTCTTCTTATAATTTATACGCAGAATCTGATTCTAGAGATTCTCTGATTTTTTTGCGATAACCACAGATTTGAGTGGCCGAGAGCAAAATTTTGAAAGATGATAATGTAAAATGGACGATACTCTGAATTTCAAAAATACGAATGATAAAATAGCGATAGATACAATATACGAGATTTTTTGAGTACTGCGTTGAAGCCTTTCTCCAATTCTTGAATTTGGAACGTTCGTTTTTTTAACCCTGATGGGTAATCACACCTCTGGAGAATTACGTGGTAGTCACACTGTGTCAAATTGACCTGACTGATTTTTAATTGGCTGCCTTACAAAAAGTATCTGTCCGATTTTTATTTTTTTAATATTATGAAACATACTTTGAACATTATAGAGTATGTACCAGAAGTCAATTTGACCAAAATTGAATGTCATTATGTCTAAAAAAAATTCGCGAAAATGTGAATGTGCAAAAAATATACTTTTTCAGCAAAAATTCAGAACTTATTGATTATATTCAATTTTTTCTAACAAAATTTTAGGGTGATACTCGAAGGATATGGTACTTTGATAATAAAAAAAAAAAAGCTCAATAGTGGTAGTTTTAGAGAAGGTCTATTTTGGAATCGCAACAAAACGCATGGGTTAAAGTTAACATTTGCATTTTTGGCAGTTCGAAATTTGAATCTTTCGATATTTTGACCCTCATTTATTTGAAAAACTCGATGTGCCTACACACCTATTCGCAAATACTTGTTTAACCCAGAGTATCGGATCAGGAGAAATGAGATGAAGAGAGCGAAAGGTAGTGTTTGAAAGTCAATAAACAACATAAAAACTAGCTGAATATCGTACCCCTCATATAGCGTGTACTATGACGCATTTTTATCGACTCAGCGAGCTGAAGTTTATTGCTTATTTGGTCCATAAAATTACTGCGATATAACGAGTCGACGTCAACCGTGTGTACCGTCAAATGGAACAAATATAACAATGCCGAGTCACTTTTTTTTTTTTTTTTTTATATCGCCCATCTTTTATCTCCATTATTTCCTGGCTTGTTCTCTTTTCTTTCCATCTTTTTTCTCTGCTCAAACCATTTCACCTGAAGAGGGTATAGTATATAGGGTATGGTAAAAGCATACGATTCAAGAGCTAAGAACCGAAATATTATCGAGGGACCATTTTTTTCCCCATTTCAAACACTCGGACACTACTTTAGACATTCTTTCTATCACTCAGGGGCAAAAATGACCCCAGCCATATTCAAATGTCTGCCGTACAAACGACATCATTTAAATTGATTAGACAAAATTGTGGATCATACGCGGTTCGGAAAATTAAATATAGTCCAAAATCAATTTGTTTCATAACCAAAGTTCATTTTACATCATTATAATCATCTCACTCAAAAACGGTTGCTGCACGAATTCAGGCACACCGTAGGTCCTATTCGACTTATCTATGACCAAGATTCGAAGGAATATAGGCAGTCACAAATTGAATGAGGGAAATTGGAAAATTTTATTTTTACGCTGAGTTATTTGCAAATAAGTGGAAAAGAAATGTTCGATTTTGGAAAAATTGGCCATATCTTCTATGATAATTTTTTTAAATTCAATTTCCCTCGTTCAATTCATGACGGCGCCGTCTTCCGAACAATTCGGATCCTGAGAAAGTGAAATCGGATCTACGGTATGCCTCAATTCGTGCAACGACTGATTTTTAGTGACATATGATTATAATGATGTCAAATGTACTTTGGTGAAGAAATAAATTGATTTTGGACCACGTTTCATTTTTACAACCGCGACATACTGCTCCCCTTATTAAGATATCTAATGAAAGCTCTTTCACTCTTCGGCAAAAAATTTTCACCTATAATCTGAAAATTCGAAAGGTGTCATGGACTTATTATCCACTGCAAGCTCCTTTAAATATCGACTCGACATTTGACCTTTAAAATTATTCATCTACCTATGTATACACGTCATCTTAAACTCGTTGTAAAACATGCATGTACAGTACGTATATATATACGTTAATGTACTCGGTGGCGGTACTCAAATGACGTGAAGTGGGAGGAAAAACGAAGAAGAGAGAAAAAAAAACACACGAAAAAAAAAACCAGGAAAAAAATAAACAAATTTCATCGGATTATACACGACTGCAGCCGTAGTCCTCTACTCTACGTCGTCAAGTGTGTACGCAAGGACGAGTAGCCTGTACTCCCGACTCTTCAATCTCTTTCAATCTCTCCCCGATTTACTCTCTTTTCTGTTTTTCTTTTTCTTTTTTTCCTGATTTTTTTTTGTTTTGAATTTTTCGCTTCCATCTCTCTCAGTTTCCCAACAAATCTCTCTAATAATTCAAAGGAAAATTCACGGCCGAGGGTTAAACGGCATTATAGGTAAGTATACCATATGACAACTCGCTTGAAAACTGTTTAACTTTCAGAAATGGGGAATAAAGGATGTTTAAGTACCCTGCACCCAGGTATACGCATGTACGTACATACTTAACAATAATTAAACATTCCAACAAGTGTTGACATCTCCTTTTGAATTTGTATTGGTATATCTATGTGTGTAGGAGTTTTGCGTTGGTACAATTTGGAGACACAATTAAGTACAATGAGTTTCGAAACTATTTTCGAGTAACTCGAATTTTTTTTTTATAGACAACCACTTTTCTTTTCGTTTTACTACCCTACGTTGCAGGTATACCGAAAAGGTAGATATTTCAAGTGGTCCGAGATGAGAAAATACCGACGAAAAGATAAGGTAGATATATTCATTAAGTATACTGCGTCTTAACGGAGCTGTAATTCTCCTGATTCTCATGTCTTAATGTTTCATTTTAGAAATTTCAAAGTAGCAAATCTGTCTCCAGCTGTTTTATATTTGCTAGTTAAAAAGTAAGTAGTCGACAGAGGACTGTATAACTTTTTCGTAATTTCGTTCTACCATTTTTTTTTTTTTTCTTTTTTTCTTCTTATTTCATCGTTTTAAGCGCTCTCGTACTTGTCCACATGTATCGTGTTCATTGGAGAAAAGTTTGTCCGATCCATCTACCTATACACGTATACAGAGGAAAGTTTTCCTCGGTAGTAAAATAGCGAAAAAATAAAGTGCACAGCGTGTTCTATCGCGTAGACTGTAGAGGTATGTACCTGCACCTCACCTTGATGCAAATTGTAAAAGTAGAACAAATTTGTAAGCGCGTAAAGTATATACACGAGTATGTTGGGATCTTAACTTGTAAGATGCGAAGGGAAAAGGAAATGTGCAATCCCGACTATTCCGGTTGGGTAAACTTTCTCGATTACATTATAGAGTAGGTATAAGTATTGAATAATTTCAAATCCATTGAAAAGTTTACCTAGATCAATATATATATGACGTGGCAAACGAGAACAGCGCAAACTTCTTATACCTAGACTCAATCTCTTTCTCTTTCTTTTTCTCTTTCTCTTTCTCTTTCTCATTTTCTTTCACTAGGTTCGTAACTCCTGGTGCGAACTTTTAACGACGAATCGCATTCCACATTGGCGAAAGATATTCCAATCTTGATAAGACTTTGAATTTTGCCTCAACTCTCTCTCTCTCTTTCTCTTTGGATTCTATTTTGATTCAGTATCCGGGAAATAAAATGCTGATTTTTTGCACACCAACGCATTTGTAGCTTTCGCGATGCGAAAGAATACCTAAGCGAAAATAACAATGAGAGTTCGACACATTTCATTCTTTACTTCCTTTCCGCCGATAAACCTACGTGGGAAATGTCAATGAAAATTATTCGATTTTCTTACCCGTGAAAGAAGGAAGACAAGGGTTTATGTCAAAGCTTTGCGAAGCTTTGAATCCCATAGGGAAAAATCGAGCTGACAGTCGGTCCGTCAGTCTGAAGTGTAATTGGCTATTTAAAGGTCACTCGACCAATCAGCGAGCCGTAATCCTCTCCCCTGGATTTGAGGATAAAATTTCCATTCCACCAAGGGTAGGACCGCGCCCTGGAGGGATGAAAGACGTAGAGGAAGAAAAAAAAAAAAAAAAGAAAAACGGAAAATGTTTGAAATGTTCAAGAGCTCCAAAGCTTGCAGCAGATTCGCCTGTATGGCATGCAACTCGTCGTCTTCAAAACCACCTGCACAATTCAAGAATGAAAATTTGCCAGAAATTTTCTTGATCATATATGTCGAGGATCCAAGTATTTCAGGATCGCGAGCAGCCACGGCGTTATTCTTAAAATTAAATACATCCTCTCTCAACTCATATCCGTGTATCCCAGTAGATTAAATTCACACAAACTATAGAGTCGTTTCAAATCAATTTGACCTCCTCCCTTCGAACATTATTCTCTTTCCAATTTCGTCCAAACTGTCGCGGGACATGTTCCAATCTTTAAGAAAAATTACTTTTGGACTATATAAATTCGTAATGTACTTTGCATAAAAGAAACTTACATCTGAATCGATCGCTAGAAACGAGGTTGCTTAAAATAAAGATGAACAATTTTCCTACCCCTAAAATAAAAAATATGTCTTTTCCAAAGCTTCGTATCAGCAGAACATGAAAATACTCCACGTGACATGGAATGATAAGAAAAAATTGAAGATCAGGTGTTTGCCAGAAAAAGTTAAGAATCCTCAAAAATCGAATAAGAGTATAAACAGCATTTCTAAAAATTTGATTTCTCAAGAAAATGGTATCGACTCGTTAGGGGCTGAATGTCACCAATCTCTATACAGTTCAAGCCGAATCGAAGGAGGTATATACTTTGATTGACTACTTTTTGCATTCCTCGGTCAAATTGACGTGAAATGACTTTGAATGCTATTTCTCCCCGCGTAGTTTATGCGGAGGCGATTGAACGAAGAATGAAATATGATAGTGATAAAAAAATCAAACATATTTAGAAAATAAAAGAAAATAGAATTCGATTATAGATGCGAGTGAATTATCGCTAGAGTAACGATAAGAGGACAGATAGGTAGTAGTATCGATCAGCGACAAATCGGTATACAACGATCGGATCGCATATATTTCATTTGGACGTCACGGTTTAATTACTTTAATCAGCGCCGTCTCAATTTAGCGTTTCATTTAACGCGAGCTTAGGTTTCAGGAGAATAAATTAGTAAGCCCCAGCGAGTAGCGTCTCAACAAGCCCCTACCTAGTCACACCCTAAAATTCCACACGCCCCTTGAGAACAACACTTAAATCCCATTGACAAACGATACAAAAAACACCGACAAACTCGGGGCTCACAAGTCGCGACAAATTGCCATGTTTTATTTAAACAAATAAACTTCCTTCACTTCGGGGGTTCGTCCCCCGCACCCTCACGGTTCAAAAAATTGGGCCATTTTTATCAATTCGATTTTTGCTGAAGTCGCGAGAGTCGCAAATTATTAATTTGACGTTTCTTCAATCAAAAGAAATAAATAAATTACGGAGTTATTTAACATTGAAGAATTGAGTAACGCGCGCTGACATCAATCGATGTTGTATACACGAGTTGTGCAAAATAAAAAGTCTGAATTAGAAAAATTGGAAAAGTTAATCAAATTTTTACTCCATTCTGAACTCTGACCTTTTACCTCACGGCAGAAATATTGAAACTGGGGTGGGATTGAAATTCCAAACTTCGAAAGTTCGTAACGGTAGAAAAATTCCGAATGTCGATATAACCGACACGCAGCTTTCATAAACGTTAATTCCCCAAAAGTCTAGACTCTAGACAGCCGATTTCAAAAGCGCCGGAAGATCAAAATCTGATAACTGAAGATCCGAAAAGCCAGAAACTTCGAAACTTGAAATTCGTTCAGGCAACGTGGTTTTTTATTTGTTCCGAGACTTTTTCCTTTCAATTTTCTCATCTTCAAAATCTCCGAGTCCAAACCTTCCACTTTTTGAGCTGTCTGCATTGCGGCTATTCGGAATTCCAAAGTTTCGAACTTTAACGTTTTCTGAAAACTGGAAACCACCAGGAATGAATTCAGAATGTCCAATTCTCGGAGCCTCTAAAATTCGTAATTTCGATCCCATCCCGATCAGAGTTCTATAAACTCTGCATATCAAAGTGCGATACTTGATGACAAATCATGAGCAGAACAAATCACGTAACTTGTGCATTGATATTCAACATCAAGAGTGTAATAAATATACTCCTACCTAGTCCACTATACGCTCTGTGAAAACTGACCAAAAAAAAAAACCCTATATACAAGAAAAAAAAAAAAAAAAAAAAAAAATGACGAAAGAAAGAGAAATGCGTACCTATATGTATGAGAATCGTGGACAAAATACTACGCGGTGAGAAATGGCACAGTGATAAAAGGCATTGTTATTCAGTATGGGGTAATGATGGTTCAGAAGTAAGATTGATTGTCTGATAAACGAACCAACAACTGATAGATGCATCGAATGACCGATCGGAGGTGTCGTCGACACTTGGCACTCGTAAGTCCCGGAATCTCGCCGTTGTGGGAACTTGACTTGAAGTTGCCAATCCTCAGTTTGCGGATAGTGTGTAGCCTGGAATCTACCATCGGCAGTATAAGTATCCTGGCCAACTGTCAGGAGATGAATATCCCGATGACGTACCCAAGACACCTGTTCTCAATGGGGGAACAAATCAAACATTGGCAGGCAAATAACTAACGAATACATAGAAGAATAAAAGGAGGGGGCGAAAATGATCACTTTTCGTCATCCTCGCGCTAAACTTGCAGGATAGGATTTTTTTTTTTTCTCCTCGTTCTAATTTCAATCAGAATATCCTGAACAAAACACCACTTACATCGACGTGGCAAGTTTGAAGGAAAACCTCGCGAGTTTAATTACGACGGGTTATAATAGCGTGTCAGAAACAGAAGTCCGAGGTCGGTCGGTTCTTCAGCATATCGTCCGTTATAGAAAATTATCCACTGATTGTACATTGATTTTGATTAATTAATCTACATGCGGATATTGGGAAGGAGAGGGAAAGCAAATTCTTTCTTTTTTTTTTTTTTTTCTTCTTTCCACCATAAATTGCACAGATTTACAATTTTCGAGTTAATCTCTACGTCGTGTATATAACAAAACGATTTCATTCATGTTCCTATACGCATGAATTCAGGACGTTTCTAAACTCCCTATCTGAAACGTTAGAATTAATCCTTTGTAGATAAACCGTGTAAATGCGAAAATCCTTTGAAGACGGGTATAGGTACCGGAGGGTAAGATGTGACGGTAAAAAGTGGAACTATATAGAGACTCGGGGGGTGTAGATCATCGGATCTGTCGACACGACACGGTACCCTCGGCACCACCTTTTCATCCCCTGCAGTGCTAACCTCGCAGCTAGAAGGTATAGGTTGCTTAATTAATTCGTAGCCGAGTTAAAGGACCGACTCGGCAACTCTCTGAGTCTCGGTAGGTATATAATCCGAGTCTACTCAGTATACCTATTCCCGGAATATCGTGCATAGCGTTATCTACTTCCGGAAGTATACATGTATACATATATATTAGGATATGTATATACACCAAGTATAGGAGAGAAGCAACCGGAAGGGCAGTCAGTGGTATACATTCCGGTGCAAACTCCCCTCCCTCCACCTCGACAAAGTTTAACCAAAGCAATTAAGGGGTAGCTTTATTAAACAATTAAAACTAGGATAAAGTAAAACATCAACGAGTCATTTTATCCCTGGCCATTACTTTTGTGTATATATATGTACAGAGGAAAGGCGGTTAGAATGGGCCCCGTTGAAAATTTTTCATATTTTTGTCAAATCGAAAAACTTTCATCATGATTCAAGTCATGCTCTAGCAAACTTCAAACGCCGAATCAACTATACATATACTTCTTGATATCTTTGAGAGAAGCGACCGAATGAGCATCCTTATAAAAATATGTCAAGAGAAATTTTTCAAAACATTAAAAAAGATTCTTCGAATTTCAATTATTATTTGCTCTAGCAAATGTCAGACATATCAAATCAATAATAACCGAATCTTTACAACGCCCACGGAGTAACTTTGGAAAAGTATGCATAATTTTGAAAGGGCCCAAAAAATTAATAGAAGAATTGTTCAATTTTGAAAAAACTTTCAAAATATTTCAGGGGGCCCATTTAGCCAGTAATTTTCGCACTTTTTAGATACAAAAGCGTTCAACACTCGGCATGAGTCAGATAATCATTGCTCGGTGAAAATTCCAAGATTCGTATATTGATTCAAACCTCTACTTCAATCGTTAATTCTTTAGAGGGCCCATTTTGCTGGTTCCTCCCCAATATATATTATACCTGCACGGTTCTGGGTTATTTCTAGATTCTTATTACTCCTTCTGGAGTAAAAACGCAACGATATAAATACATAAATAAATGAATAAAAAGGAAAGAAACCATGGAGGAGGAAAAGTTCACAAGATGGGGTTGAGTTCTCGTTCACCCCCTCGACGATCGAATGAAAGATACGAAAAACCAGCAGCACCCTCTACTACCCTTATAGCTAGTCTAAAAGCCCCCCCGTTTGGAAGTGTGATCCACCGATGTGATTAACATAAAGATATGTATCGAAAAGTTTGGTACGAAGAAGTTATACGGATAAACGCGTGGCTCGTAAAAATTTATTTCCAAAGTATACCGTGGGCAAAAAGGAGGGGGGGGGGGGAGGATGGTCTGGGGATCGTTTGACCAGGGGAGTTATAAAAATAAAGTAAAGAGAGGAGAGAGAGAAAAAAAAAACAGGAAAATGAGGTAAAAAAAAATACCCCCAACAAAAAAAAAAAACTCAAGAAAAACGTTCTTTTTTTGAATGCCGTTTTAAAGAGGGCGCAGGGGTTGGCGTATAAGGGAGTTGAGTTGGGAACGTGCTATACCCAGAATCTCTTCTCTGTATATCCCCCCCGTCGTCTTGATTAAGAAAAGTACTTAAAACCGTTTACAGCGCCTTCCAGGCGACAAAGGATCTTTCGGCCACGCTTGAATTAAACTTGACAATTTATTCCCTGAGAAACCCTATAGCTCTCTCTCTCTCCCTATATACCTTATACCTACCCATACCGCCGAATTATATCCGGGTGCCGACGCTTTTAACAACCTTATAACCACCGTCTATAGGTATCCACCTAACCCCTATATATTTTCTCTATTCCTTTTGCAGTGGCTTGTAAGACCCCACGCGAAAAATGATCAGGGTATATAAATTTAAGGTTCGAATATTATGTATATAATATACCTATCCGGAGATTCATTTGATATGAGTAAATAGCTGTATACTACTCATTCCGTAAAACGAATAAAATCATATTTATCATCGATGGGGGTTGAAACGAAGTTTTTTTTTTTTTTTTTTTACCAAACATTTCTTTATCCCGTAGATATTAACGTCCGAAATTATTACTCGATTTGAAATCTCGCGGGGAAAGAACTGCAACGAGACTTTTGGATAATCAAATGTCTAGAAAAAATCCCACATAGGGTAAGTGTACCAGTTACTGATCCTGTCCCAATTATTGACCTTTTTCAATGATTCCTTTTTATTCGTGGGCTCTCAAATTATCAAAAAAATCAATTCTTATTCTCGGAGTCTGTAGCAACTGATTTGTACAACGGAAACATTCAGAATTCTGATCGTAGATTCAATATTGAAGAAAATATAAGGATCAATAATTCGGTCTTAAAGGGTCAGTTATTGGTACACTTACCTTACTACTCCGATGTGAAAAAATTATACATTCAAAAATCTTTCTAACGTTCTCGAGTTACTTGAGGAAAGGCGTGCCAAACGGGCCTCCTCTATGATTTTGCAAATTTAAAAATATCAGCGGAGCTGTCCAAACTTTGTTATCGTTCTGTTCAAATATACGGAACTCTAATTGAACGTTTTTCATTTCTTTCATCTTTTGGGGATCTCAATTTTGCCAAAATCATCTATTTCCCACGGCTAAAAAAGGCACGAATTAGTTCTTTGGCTGATTAGCAATCGCGGTGTGCAATTTTTTTTTTTTTTTTAATAGAAAAGCGAGACTATAAGAACAGAAATCGGTTATCCAAATTCTTCAGGATCTGGAATCCTTTTTGTTCTGACCCCTTAGATTTTTCTACTAGTCAAGAACGTGATTCCAAGACGTCATCCTAACCGAATCGAACCCCGATTGATACGGGTATAAATAAAGATCACGCGTTTTCTGCTCACTTTAAGAATAATCTGTCAAATAGGAAACAAAGGATACGGATAAGAGATAGGAAAAATGGACGAATAAAATGACGCGTTATGTCAGTGGGTATATCAGACGTAATTCGTCGTCACACACCAGGGTTATTTGTCTCCATAAATTTGTACAGTTTTGGATGGAAGATTCACAGAATGATGATGATGATGAGTATTAACGCGGGACCGTGTCTGAATGTAGTATGTTCAATTCGTCCTTATGGCGTTTGTTAAATTACCTACCGTACGATTTCCCAAATTTTTAACGCGACAATTTAGGGTTGCAGTTTGTCCCACTAGTGCGGTAACGTTGTGTGAAGCCAAGGTGTCGAAGTAAGGACCACGATCCAAAGGGACGAATTCTTCTTCGTGTTCATCATCGTCTCCGGTACACCAGGCGGGTCCTGGCGCGATGGGAAAGTCGATTAAGAATCCGAATTCGAAATTTGATCAAATAATTCTAACGGGAAGTTCAAATTGCGTGAAATTTTCATTGTTTTAACATAATATCTGCGTGAAGATCGATCGGGAAATCAAGTGAAAGAAAATGGAGAAAGATTTAAACTCACCGGCCAATATGAGTCCGAATATAATCAACGAGCCTCTCATCTTAAGTTCTAATTTAACGAATAAATTAAAACTGAAAAGTCGAGGTAGATAATCAGCAAATATGCTGCCTTCTCCTCGGGTGTTAAGCTATTTTTTTATGATTAACTCCGGATTGGCCCTGGGGCCAATCCAGCCACTGGTACAATCCCCATTTCCACTTAAAACACGGGGTTTAAAAATACCCCGTAATACTTTCGTCACGTAGAAAGAAAACCAGGGCCTCGATGAAAACCATTTGCAAAAATTTGCAAATTCTCCTTAGGCCGAAGAGATTTAGAAATTTGCTTATATAGAGGTTTCCACAGCTTTGTATACCGAAACGCTAACTTATTAATGTAATTATCAGTAGCCAAGCCGAGTTGCTGACCCTCGAAAATTGGTATTATTGCTTCATGAAAAATTTAACATGCCACAGAAGAGCCATCCATCTTTCAAGGATATATATCCAACTCTCCTTGAGAGTGATAAAGGAAGAGAGGGAGTTGGAAACTTGAAAAGTTTATAATTTCCCGCGGCGCGACGGCTTCCCAGCGATCTTTGACGTCCAAGAAAATTGAGAAGGAAAAAAAAAAAAAGAATATCCTCTTCCAGATGTCAGAGTTCAAAACTTGATTAACGCCGTTTCTCTTCGTAAAAAGTCAACATTACGTAGAATTCCCTCCTTCTCGTATCGCAAAATAAATTTTCAAAAATCGTTGCTCTTCCAAAAATCGAACTTCAAGACGATATCCAACATTTCCCAATCCTTTGCATAGCCGATCACATTCTTTCTCGCACAATCGAACTGTTATTCGTCGTACAAGAATTTATTCTCACTGTTTTTAAAAAAAATTAAATTCACCGACACTGCACGCGTTTATTAAGTTTTTCTAGTCATTCCGATGAACATTCGTTGAATAATATTTTATGAAATTTTTAAAGCTCAACAAACCTTCGTCACTTGATCGATTATCACAACTTGATCAATTTCTTAAATTTAAGTAATATAAAACACCGTGTGTCATTAATTTGGAAACACGCGAATTACTTTTTCCAGAAAAAAAAAACCAAAAAAACCCGCCCTACAGGGCGGGCGAACTTAATCACCGATTTTATAAACCAAACGTCTCCTCGCAGGACATATACCTACGATACTATTAGGACTATAATTTATTATATACGAATAAACAACAAAAGTGATGCCAATCGAAAGATCTGACGGCAACGCGGATGATTATGGCCTTTTCCACGTAGGAGGCTGAGTCGAGACTGGTGCTTCGGGCAAGAGCCACCCCCGCCGAAACGACGCAAGCGCAGATTCAACCCTTATCTCTATATATTTTGTAAACGTGTATGTTATACATATATATATATATAAATATCTACGTGTATTCGTGTAAAGGGGGGGGGGGGGGGGGGGGGGGGGGTTCTGTGTATATAAGTATAGCGGAGGTGAATACTACCCGTTCAGAACGCGGACTATATCAAAGAGCTTTATCTTATCCTAGACTTCATGGATTTATATATATATATATATATATATATATATATATATAATATACCTAGATACACATATGTAATATGTTACATATATACATATTCGCTAGGAATTTCGCGACGCCCGGTACGGATGAAAATATATATATTGGTAAGCAAGTGAGAAAAGCTTAGAGCTAGAGCAGCAGCAGCAGCAGCCTATACTAGTATCGGGTTACCGAGTTGCCCTAACGTAGTGCGAATCCTGACACCCCCTCGGGGGGTAGGTACTATACCGAACTTACGGATCTTTTTCCGAAAAGGAAAAAATGAGGATGAAAATAAAGAAAAAAAAAAAAAAAGAACGAACCCGAGACGGATTTAAGTGCGTTTCCGGTTCCACCTTATATCTGCAATATGACAGATTTACTCTTCTTTGATTTTTTTTTTCTCTCACGTTTTTTCAGTCTTTTTTCTTTTTTCGTCGTCAAATTCTCTTCTCAAATATCACTTACTTCGCACACGTATATACTGAAAGGACCACGCGGTGAACATTTCTACTCTCATGAATATCTCTACGCATTTTGACGAAAAAAAAAAATTCGAACTTTTCACTGCAGCCTTTCTATATGGAAAAATTTCACTTCTTCTTATACCTTTTCGTTTCGAAAATCAAGGATTTTTCTATCTAAGATATAAAAAGAAATTACTATCTCTCGCGAAAAAACTACGAATAAGGTCTGAGTTTTTCTGAAAACTTGTAAAAACTGAGTCGAATTATATTTTCATCGGTAGAAATTTTGAGGCAATTTCGAAATTGACGTAATTTTTCATATGAAAAGTCGTTATTTTTATATCGTTAAAACTGGAAAAACAAAAAAAATACAAATTCTCGAAAACAATTACGAAGAGTTCGTATTTCACTAAAAGTATAGAATTTCGTAGAATTATTTTCGTCAGGGTCTTCAGAGAAAATTGTTAACAGTAGAAAAAGTTCGATTCTTCTGTAGACGTAAACTTGAACTCGTAACTCGATATAAAGTAATTTGTCGAACTCGTACACCTAAGACTCATTTCATCAATTTCTATTCTCTTTTTTTCCAATGATTGCAAACTAAGTGTACGAAAACGAAATTCACATTTTCTCACACTTTGTTTCAGATATTGAAAAGATTGATAAAGCAAGCTCGATAAGAAAGGAAAAAGTCCTTCGAAATGTAGTAATTACTGAAATTTCTCATTGGTACCTCATTTAGTAGGTATTACCACACTTCGACTTTTTTTTCACTCTTTTTGCCAGCGAATTACGTCCGTTCAAAATCGTCTCATCGCTGAAACGCTGATCTAGACATTATACTTGAATTCTTATTAATTAATGCCAGAAATTTGATCTATGATTTAAAAAATGATATCCTCGAGCAGGCAATCTCTCTCTCTCTTTCTCTTTCTCTCTCTCTCTCTCTCTCTCTCAGAAAAAAAAAAAGAAAAATCTGATCATCCGCTAATCACCCGGTGTGCAAACTTCTTGCCAAACGAAACTTGATCTTCTGTATATAAGACTCAGCCAGCTAGCTAGGGTATCGAATTTATAAGCATAGATTAGCTCACGATTAGTTCTCGAGGCGTTGATATATATATATTCATACTGATTAATTATTTCATTAATCAAGTGACTAATTAATCAGCTGTTTCAAGAAACTGATTGATTCTTGATCAATTTACGAAAGAAGTATATACGCAGTAAGTAACAGTAGCTTAAGGTAAAAGAGAAGTAAAGTAAAAAAAAATGGGGGAAGCTTGGGCATAAACCTCGAACCTTATATACTTACACACTGCGTCAATATTGTCGAAAGAAGGTAAAAAAAGAAGAAGAGAAGAGTTTATATGTGCGGGGGAAAAATCGCGCGGCGAGTTGCACGGCAGTAATCTGAAAAGAAACTCTTCGCGGTCCGATGGGGGGGGGGGGGGCAAAAAAAAAAAAACTATGCGTCTTTTATGCCCTATAGGAAGACTTTCTCTGCTTTTAGTTACTGTCCCTAGTTTTAGTAGCTACTGCTTCTTCTCCCGCTGATACTGCCTCTGATTTTGCTTTTGCTTCTGTTTCTGGTTCTGATTTTGGTTCTGAGTCTGATTCTGGTTCTGGTTCTGGTTCTGCTGCTGTTGAAGCGCCACAACTTGTTGCTTGACGGGGGTTGACTTCTACGTCGCTCGTTTCACCACCGGACTCCAGAATCTCGACGTGCGTGTTCCGGTATTACGTACGGTGGTTGTGTTATAGATATAACAAGTCACACGTGTGTGTTATACAATACATCTATATATGGGTCATTCCATGCCAACTCAACGAACCCGTGATCCTGACCATTTTAGATTTTCCTGATTCTTTTTTTATATGATCGACCCTCCTCCAAAAACCACGAAAAAATTTAGGAAAAGTTTTTTTTTTCAAATTTTATTTTATTTTTTAATTCGTCATTGAGGCTATCTCAAAAATGCCATTTTTAATTTTTTTGATTTTTCGCACAGTCATTCCTTGATGTGAAACGATGATTTTAAGCATAAAACGGGAATGTGATTCCGGTTTTTTCTATTTTTTGCAGAGGGATTCAAACATTTTATTACAACAATTTTAACGCAAATTGTACACCATTTTTTGGTTCCGGCGTTTCCTGTCAGAATTTCCGAAAGATGAATAATAATAGGCGATAAGTATCTTCAAAAACAATTAATATTTATTCATAATAAAATATTAATTATCATTATTAACAATTAATTCTTGTTTATTATTCATTGTATTTATTCGTAATAAAATATTCATAAAAACTCGAACAGGGTGGAATGAAATTCAGTCTGCTTTTCCTGCTCCTTTTTCATAGTCGAATATACATCAGAAAAAAAACTAGAAATAGATTCTCCACTCAGAAAGAAGTATCGTTGAATGGACTAAAAATTTGTTGATTTCGCCAAAAATCTGGTAGATGTTAAATGTGGAGTTGATTTAACAGAAGATTTTGTTGATCTAACAAATAAGATTCTTGTCCGCTAATTTTAGTTGAATTATCATAGCAAAACAGTCTGTCGATTGTCGAACTAAATTCTGTTAAATCGAAAAAAAAAAAAATCAGCAACAAAATGATTTTGGTTATGGATTCACCAAACTTGTATTTTCTATAAACTGTATATTCCAACGGTATATTGTTTTATTTTATACCCCGAGAATCAGAATAGAAGAATAGAGTTGAATGAATAGATCGCGAGCTTTTGAAAAGCAGGAAAAACCCCTCAGGTATATCGAAACAGCTCGTTTTCTTCACTTCACTAATTAAGCCGATTGTAATAGGTATCACCGTTTGTGAATGAACGAAATGCTCTCGCCTGTGGGTATACCTGCAGGGACAATGAGAGGCGTCAGTTTCAACCAAACCTCTGCCAATTAATCAGGATTTTTCTTTATAAATATCCGCAGCACTAATTACCAGCCTTTCAATTGCGTTAATCAACCACGTCAAACGTCCCCCGCGTCCCTTCTTATTAATATTCGAGACACGATACCCGGCTTATTTCACAGCTACAACGGCCTACTCAAAGTCTTGCTGAATATACATATATATCAGATTTTTTTCATTCCACGGAAAGTTCTTTTTTTTTTTAATTTTTTCATTTCGAAAATTGCAATCGATGTATACAGAAGAGTTTTAAACCTCTCCTGTCAACGTCACATTTATACATTTATACCTACGAGGAGGAAAAAAGATTTAAAAAACAGAAAAATTTGTAAAATTTTTCGAGGCCAAAACTTGACTTATAATGACCTCTCTCTTCAGTCGCATGACGGCTGGTCAATTTTGTAAAAAAAAAAAAAAAAAACCAAACGAACTTAGTTCGAGAACTCTTAACGGATTTATCCAGGACGAGACGTAGGAGCAAGAGAGGACGAAAGTGAGAGAGAGAGAGGGAAAAAAAAAAAAAAAAACAGAAAGAGACAGTGACGAGGGAAAGAATTTCGGGTAGAAAACTTGCAAGTGGAAGATGGCAAGCTCAGTTTTAGTAACGACCCAATTTCATGCGAGCTGTCGTAAAACGTAATCTTTCCAGAGTAGCGCGAGGGTTCAACAGTTTCGTTACTGACATAGGTATACCAGCTACGCGCGCCAGTAATTTTCTGGATTCTGATTAAATTCAAAATTGTTAAGCACACGTGATGCGCGTGATCCATTCACCTATATATATTTCGTAATAAAGGCAAAGTGATTATTTGAAACGTTCAAATTTTTGCAAATTGAAAAAACGTAAAACAAAAAAAAAAATAAAATAAACTACAAAATACATATTACAATTATACGTAATAGTTTCAATGGGCATGGTACCTATTTTGTGCATTTATTTGAACCGTTTTAACTGATAGTAATCTCTGTGAGCGGTCGGGTAGCTAATTAAGTAATTGCCGATATAACTGCCCGCCGGTGTATACGTATATATATAGATAGATGAATTATTATATAAATGGAATATGCAGTCGCATATTTCGCGGGAAATTTTCTATACGTAAATATATATACCTATATATACAACTTTCTGCCTGTACGAAAATACGGGGTATAGAAATTGTCGATGACTGTATGAAAACGTATTTTCTTTTTTTATAATCACGTTTCAACCGTGCCAATAACATTGTCAATATACTATACAAAGATTATCCCATATAATTGTCAAGCCCTGATACTAAATTTGTGTAACTCCAGGTCTCCGCGGTATAATCTGTGCTTATAACGTACTCCAGGGGATTGGGGACTCCCGCCACTCCAGCCATCAAGTGCTTTTTTATATTAGTTATAGCTTTACGACCATCGATTGTAACAACCAGCGCCATCTCACATCAGCGTCAAGTAATTGAAATAACAGAGAAAAAAAAAAAGAATCTTGTCGGTACTGACGAATTCTACCTTACCAACCGAGCAAGATTCTACAATTACCTTGAGCAAATTATCCGCGATATCTGTGAACGATGTTTCGAACGTGACTGCAGGTTTACTGAAGAATATGAAGACGTCTATAGCCGAATGTGTGCCAGTCAAGTGGACCTGGGTGGACCCGAAGATGCGTCAGACATCCGCAATACCGACCGAATTTTGAACTTCCTTACCGACCGTGTGTGGTAAGTCGACTCAGGATAGTAAATACTGTTGATAATTTGTTAGACGAATTTTGAAAGCGGGACTACCGATTTTTTGTTGTAATTATATTATTACAGTATTTTTTTCTCAACAGCGGCGAATTAATATGGGGGCAACGATTCTGCATTTTGGGGACATATAAGGGGTGGAAAATGGATTGATTCGACACTAGGGATAACCGATTGTTGATAATGGATTAGAACTATTCAAATCACTGATATTGCAGTGATTAAAATTGACTGTTTTTACCTTAAGAACGTGAGGTAAAAATGCCTACCAAATTAAACCTGAGATTCCGAAATTTGGATGAAATCGTAAAAATGCAACAAATATCCAATTTTTGGCGTTCGGGTAAAAAGACGGCGGGATAGCCGTCTGTTAATAATACATCGGAACAAACATTAGAATGGATCGAGGGATAGATCGTTGTAACAGCGAATAACCGAAAATCACGAAAGATGATTTAAATTATAAAAATCGAAAAAGAATATAATTTTCGGCGTTTGCGGCAGGAAGACGAGGGGATAGATGTTAAATACATATACGCAGTTTTTGATCCGGGTGCTCAAAAGGAGTTATTTTTGGGAACTCGACTCGTGTGATCGATCATGAATGAGCGATTTGCATCACTTGGATCGTATAACTAGCTATAGGTATCGTCAAAAATTTATAATTTCCACAAACTTCCCCGATATACCCAATTTTGTGTATTTGTGAACGATTCTTAGTTCGTAAAATCTATATAGGATATTTTTATGAAGCTGAAGCTATATCAGCCTGCAGAGTTAGCAGCCAAACGAGTTAGTTATTATTCTTCTAAATAGGATGATGCAGTACAGGTTTATGACTTTTTTTGGTCAAATTCATTCAGTTTCTATGAAACATAGCGAAATTCAGATTTAAAAAAATGTTTTTGCCTCATTTTCACCAGCTAAGAATCGTTTGGCTGCTAATTATCTGGCTGCTAGCTTCAGCTTCATGATATTTTTTCCGCGACTCGGCTGGTGTGATTTTTAATCTATATAGGATTAACGTTTCGCTTTCATCTCAGCCTATAATGAGCTAGGTATATCATCAAAAATATGTAATTTCCACAAACTCCCCCGATGTACCCAATTTTATCGGAATTATAGTTTTTCGGTCTCGTTTAGATCACTTCAAGTGGTTTTCGAATGTATTCGGGATTGCTTTACAGCAGACAAACAATCAACATTACCTGCCACGGTTTTCGAATAATTGCGGCTCTATATAACAACGCTGAAAAGGAAAAAGCTAACAATAAGCTGAAAATAATATAGAAAATATTTCGGCAATCGGTAAAAACAGAAACAATTAGTTTTAAACTCGCAAAAGAGTTGAAAATAAGAAAACCCAAAACGTAAAACAGAGAAGTCTTTATACATTAGTAATTTGATGACATTCAAAACAATATATACCGTATGCCTAAAAATTAAGTTTCCGCCATCTGCGTTATTTTGTTCGATGTAATAATCAGAGGCAATAGCCATGCAGACTGATTTATGCAAACGCAGATGGGAGAGGCTTGGAAAAGAAATGAAAAAATAGATGCAATTGATAGAGATTAGAGAGGGATAAAGAGAAAACTACGAAAAATTGGTGGCACGACGGTCGGCGATATTCCTCTTCGACGCGACGTCTTCGAGCGCAGCGACCCAGCTCATATTTCCACGTCCCACGTAAGCGTGGAAATTGAGGGGCGCATCTTGGGCATTCGAGCGATTACAGATTCATCTCTTTACTATAAATTGTAACTGGATTCACGATACAATTCTATAATTTAAACATATTATATGTTCTTATACTAATCAAGTCGAGTATGCAAAAACTTCTCAACAGCGAAAAAATGTACACTTGCTGCAGGGTAAAAGTTCTTTGGATAATAAGAAAAGAAAAGGATATTCTATATACTGTTTGACCGCAATCGCTCGAATCATCTGTAGAATATGAAACGTTATTAGTCAACACTCCGATCGCGACCTTCCTACCCTGGCTTGTGAGTCCCAAACCCACCCAATTACGAGCGATAGAAATAAAAAATTGACATTCACACACACACACGCAAACCCCATCCGCGATCCCTATACCTTACCGAATCACCTGTACGGAAATTAAATGACTTATAGATTCTCTCCAACACAAACACACTTGGCAGTTCACACACGTGGTCAATGTCTCACCAATACCATTTCCTGTATAGGGACAAAACGGGTTAGGCACATCCTAGCCTTGATTAATTTCAATTAATTTTTCTAAGCGGTCTAACCTGAGTTGAAATTGACTTTTGTAAAAAATCTTGATTGTATTCTTATTAATTGATTTCAATCAAAAATTGTCAACTTTATGTTTCATATTTGAAAGATCTCTGTATTACAAAGAACTATATATGTTTCTCAAAGAATCTAATACTCGGTAATAGAGTGTATGTATATATCTTTAAAAATTGTAGCCATTGACCCTCGGGAAGATTTCATTGCATTATAGACAACGAGATTCTGCGCAACAAGTTTCGATATAAAATAAAAGCATGTGATGAAAATCATCACGAAACCGGAATAAGCCAGAGTATAATCTTCCCGTAGCCGAGATGCTCATCGTGTCATGTATGCAATGCGTTTACTTCATCACATCAAGTAGGTATATATGTATGTAGGCACATCTTTATATTATCTGAGTAGTACTAATGCACTTCTCAAAAATCATTATATAGCGACAAACGAGGAAGTTGTTTGATATAGTGCCGTTGCGATAGCGAATTAGCCTAACTGATTTTAGCTATAAAGAAATTTTGTAGACATGAGTATTCAATGGTACCGCCGTGCCACACGAGAGACAAAAAGATAGAATGAGGTAAAGATAGACAGCAAGCCAAAGTCATGCGACTCACCTATAATGTAGTACTTTGCCGAGTTATAGGTATTAAGCAGCGGGGCGAAGAAGCACTGCGGATGTCTCTGCTGGGCTCACTTATTGTTAGTCTGCGGCAACAAAAAATAATAGTGAACCAGAGTACCTTTCTAATATGTAGGTGAAATCAATCACGAGTATACTCGAGGCATTATTTGAGAAATTTATACTCAATACTTAACTATATCATCAAAAAAGTTCGCGAGCTCATCTCGTCGCCAGAGAATTATTCTGATTCTCTATATCAATGAAAATCCCGTATGTCTAACGAATGCGATATGAAGAAATAAAGCCCGATTCAAGGGAAAGAGATTCAAGGCACTGACGCGCACTCTCGCTATCGGTCTCATCGATTTTTTTAACCATAAATCTCGAGTCGGATGAATAAATGAAATAAAACCTAATCATTTATCGATGGTAAACTGGAATATTGTATGTATGCACGGTGATTCAGTTTACAAGTTACAATTATTACGAGAATGAGAATCAAATAACTGCTGCGATCTGCAATTGAAAAGTTTCTCACAATATAACCGGCATTTTCCTGTTATATTAAATCAGCTACTGCAGGCGATTTATATCCGTAACAAGTTGAATCATATAATGTCGATTAGCAATATTACGCAGACTAGTTCTATCGCGTCTCAAATGTGCATAAAAGAAACGGTCTTATTTTATTATCGAATGTTTTCATAGCATTATTTTTTTATTTCGCATTCCGAAAATCCGCAGACTCTAATTATACTTACGTCTTAGACTTTCTCGCAAATATGCCAGCTGATACGGTTCCCTAATTGCATTTCATTAAAAATAGGTATAGCATTCAACCTTAACTGGGAACGGCTAAGGTCCCGGCACGACGTAAACAAATGAATTGCGATGACACATGAAAAATAACGAATTTTCGTATCCAAGTTTTCCGGGTTATAAATCTCACGAACAAACTTGAATTTACTTCCAATTAACAGGGATAAGCGTAAGATTGAACTATTTTCACTTCAAAAACGAGTATTTTTTGTTCGCAAAACTCAAATCTAACAGCGAAATCATCTCGTCGTATGTACGCCTGGCTAAAGGCCGGACGCGATCGTCGATTTTTCACAACAACGCGGCGTCACTCTCGACCCGATCGTCTATTTTCTATCCCAGCATCCCTCGAGGGGTATATTATTCCAGATTCAAATGAATTATTACGCATTATACGCTATGATTAATTTTCATACTGGCAGGTGTAATAGTTTGTTGGAAAATTAGAATTATACACTTGTTTATTTTTCTCACGATTTAAGAATAATATGCGGCGAAGCAAACAAATAAGTCACAGCATTCTTATTTTTCTCTATCAAAGATTTTATGCAAATAAATCGCACGAGCAGACTTGAATTTACTTCCAATGAGCAGGAAAGCATAGGATTGAACTATTCTCATCTTTTTTTTTGTGGACCAGTGGCGTGTTTTTTCGGCGACAAACTTAATAATCTAACAGCGGAATTATTTCGACGTACGCCCGGGTAGCCTCACGAACGTCGACTGTTTATAACTCGAACGCGTCGCTATCGGCCCGATCGTCGATTTTTTTCTACCCCAGCGTCCCTAATTCAATAGAATGAAATTTGAGATTTCCGATTAGAATTATTCATTCTTACCACGCCTGATCAATTATGATTCCTCATTAGATACATATATATTCTGTCGTCACGGAATATACACTCGATTTCTAACTCCTAAGTATAATAAAGAACACGTAACACGTTTATCTCGCGGGGGCCGGGGCAAATATAAGCACGCATTCTTTTGGCTTTCGTCGAAGTCTTGCTACAAATAAATTACATTAACAGATATGTACTCACCATTCAGATGTTGCCAACCACCAGGATAAAACATTCTCACTCCTTTTCATCGTTCCAACTTCCGAGTTTTCGGTCCACGGATCGCAAACGCGACAGAGGCGAAACTATAATGTATATTGCATGATGCTTGATTGTTAATCACTCATCACTCATCACTCGGACATTGATTATTATCTCGACGTCCGTATCCGAAATTGAATCGACTTTTGGACAATATCGTTCTAATAAATTATTTGACTGAAATAATAAATAACAAAAAGCAAACGTCTCTGCGAATCAAATGAAATATAACAACGACGCGAGTGGAGATCATTCGCGAATATCATGCAGATGCATTACTAGACAAGATCTGCAGACACGACAAGGTTATGTGGACTTTTTCAGGACACGATACTGCCAGGTCAAAGTAATACATGATATATGATATTATCTTCGGCAAAAAAGAGCCGAGAGAATTATATCCAAGCTAGAGAGAAAAGTTCGACTTGAATTGTCGACAGAGAATCGCTTCAAGAACGCTAAAAAATACATTTGTTGGTGATTTCAATCTGTTTTGCTGTCTTAATTCGACTAAGATTGGCGAAAAGAAATTTTTTTGTTAAATCAACTCCACATTTTGTTGGATGTAAATTTACCGTTATCAATTCAGCAAAATTTTGATCCATTCAACGATACTTTTTTCTGAGTGTGCGTCAAAACAAATGCTCTATCGGTATGAATGTATCCTGACCATAGGCTGAAAGAAAGAGGTCATCGAATATCGGGAATTGTACCCTCAAAGAGATATAACACATCCTCGTTGTCTGGTAGTTTTACATCCGATGAATGCTGAATGTGACGAAAAAAAAACCTTCGAGACGCCGACCGTAATGGAACGCAACCGTCCAGCACCGCTGTTCGAACGCGAGTGAACTCAACTGTGTGAAGATTTCAAGTCGGAGCGGGGTCGGCGCGACGGGCGTTGTATAATTTACCGACGCAGCGATGCGCGACGCAGTTTCGCAAGCAAAGCCTGAATTACTCAGAGGGTAGCCGCCGTCTTTATATTCCTTAGTCGACGGTCGCAGGTAATACAGGTATTCAATTAGTCTTATCCACTGAGAGATCAGTGGTCTTATCAGAGCCGCCGTGACGCTCCGCGACGAAGAGCGATATATGCGGGTCGCTGTAGCGCATAATCTACAACGCAGTCAGCGTGACAACGTCATCTCGAAATGTTTATAAATGAACAAGTGAATAAATAATTTATACGCGTAAAAATTCGAGATCATCACGGAGAATCGAATACATACTTATATACGCGAAGTTAAAATATCGTATATTTTTTTCATCAATTTGTTTATCTGTTATTTAATCGTGACGTGGAGTTTAGGTTAGGTTAGGGGTTTATTTTAGGTTAGGAAAGTGACGGAGGCAAACTATATACCAAGATATAAGAACAATTAAAAATGGGTGATTTGAATCGCTGTTTCAATTTGTTGAATGAAAATGATGAAAAAACTTATGCGGAGGTGTCTAACGTCCTCTCGAGACTCTGCAGAAACGTTATTAAAAATCCTAACGAATTAAAATACCGCAAAGTTCGACTGAGCAATCCAATTGTTGCTGAAAAAATTCTACCTGCTGTTGGGGCTATGGAGTGTCTCTTCGAAATCGGTTTTGTAGAAGTGAGTAATGCGTTTGTTTTTTATACCCAAAATTCTTAAATTTCATACTTTTACCAATTTATTACCTTACTTTTGGTCAATTATCCTTTCAATAGAGTGACGACCATCTCCTGCTACCCGAAAACGCATCGCTCAATAAGCTTCAGGAATTAGAACGATTTCTTTCCGCACCTCGAGGAAAAAAATCAGAAGCAAAGCCGGCGGTTCAACAAGTGACTCCAGCTCCTCAACTGACTAGTTTGCCTCTTCAACCAGCAGCTTCGGCTATTCAATCTAATGCTAGATCCTCACTTCCGGAAGCAACGTTTTTTAAACAGATTGAAAAACACTTTCAAGATGTTTTAAGATACGAAAATGAACAATTGAAAAATCGAACCAGAGGACTTGTGCCTTTAGTCGAACTCGAGATAGCCGCAATGGAGAAAATGAGATTGCTTCAGAGGTAGATTGTAGGAAAAAATCATTTTTATATACGTTTATGCATAACTTTATTAAAACCAATTCGTACTTGGACAATTATCAAACTTTACAATTAAAAAAGCCAACAATGCAATATAGTGTTCAAATTGTATGAATTTCTGAAGCTTAGGAATTTTAACTGATTATATCCAGTTGACTAATTTTACGTCCAGATATTCACTGATTGAAATTCTAATGATTTATTCAACCGGCAGATATTCCGATTTCCAAAAAGTGACTTTGGGCTATTATCTCCTGTATTTATCTTTCTTTATCTTCTTTTACAGAGACGTGAAGTCGAAAGGGGATGTCAAATCTATAGAAGATATTTCGATAGAAGACTTGTTGTTTGCCGAAGTCTTGAGATGGTTTAAAGAAAAGTTTTTCAAATGGGTAGATAGCCCGGATTGTACTTCCTGTCCGGGAAAGTGTTCTTTCCAAAGAGTTATTCCTTCCAGAAATTCAGGAGTATCGAGGATAGAGGTTCACAGGTTCTCAACAAATTTCAATCAGTTTTAGCATAAATACAGATAATTATCATTCGACGAATTCTTGAATTAAAAATAACTCGATGAAAAAAATATCTACGATTTTTGTTCACATTTAATTTAACTTTAGCTTTGTTTTCCTCAAAATTATCCCATCAAACCCAATGAATCATTCGCCAAACTTTGTGCGAATCAATTTTTAACATTTTATTAGCCCTTTATTTTCAAAAGATCTTAACAAATTGTTACGAGTATCAATAGCTCTCAAAATCGGAGGTGAAAGCATATTAGAATCATCAAATATCAAGGAAACAAATTTTAAGATGACTTAAACAATTTCAGATGCGGAACTTGCGCCACAACTGTTGAGTTTCCTCGCTACTCGGATCCTGCATTACTACTGAGTTCGAGAAAAGGACGTTGCGGAGAATGGGCCAATACGTTTGCTCTGATTTGTCGATCGCTTGAATATGATACCCGGCTTGTGTGGGACTACACAGACCATGTCTGGGTGGAGGTGAGAATAATAAATTATACAAAATAGAGATTAAACAGGTATACAAATTTAGTACGGTAAAAAGGCCCAAAGAATCACGAACTCAAAACCCCCTAAGCCGCAGCAACTAATAAGAATAATAAACTATTCAAGATATGGTCGTTAGCTGGGAACAGATGGATACATGCAGACCCGTGTGAGAATGTCATGGATCGTCCTTTGATGTACGAGAAAGGATGGGGAAAAAAGTTGAGCTATGTATTGGCATTTTCTAAAGACGAGGTGCAGGATGTTACTTGGAGATATACTTTGGACCAAAAGGCAGTTATGAAACGAAGAAAGTTGTGTTCGGAGCAGAGTCTTTTATCCTTTGTTACTTCGCTGACAGAGAATCGACGACGAACAAGCTGCTCTATTCCCAGACAACAGTTTCTCGTCAAAAGAACCCTCATGGAACTTGTTGAATTAATAACGCCACACTTTGGCAAAAAGAAAAACGATGGAAACGACAAAGACGACTACCAGGGTAGGACGTCAGGCTCATTAGCATGGAGACTTGCTCGACACGAGACCAAAGTAAATAATTATCACCTCTTTAAGTCTCTACATCATGTTTCATGAGATCGCTTTGCCAATTTCATGACGGAATAGAAAAAAGTACAATATGTTGGCAAAAAAACTTTGTTGAAGACATTCTCACAAGGCATTTCTGAGCAGGGCCAACTCACTTTTCAAAACTCTTTGTGAAGTGTTCTCAAGATTTTTTTCTTTCCCTTGAAATTATTTTCAAATTAGGTGAGTTTCTCATATTTTCTTCGTAGGGGAATTTTCAGATTGCTTTGTTCTTCAATCCTTTTTTGTAAAAAAAACATTGGCCAAAAATTTGATAATTCAAACCTTTTCGTATCAGCAATTTTCTATTTCCCCTAAAAATCCTCAAAGTGATTTCGAATTTCGTTAATTGTGTGGAATTCAAATTAGATTTATATAATGGCAGACGAATTCCTAATTATTCAATTTATTTGGCAGATTGATTCAAACTCCGCTCACGTATGGCGTATTCCTGCAGAAGTTGGTTCGATAAAATTGATTTACACAGCGTCGAGTGACAAGTACGTTTTCGCAGACGGAAGCGGAAGAGTTTTGGATAAAAAAGAGGGCTGGGCAAAAGGAGTTTACCAAATGAACGGAGGGATTTTTCGCAAAGTAGAAAATGACTGGAAGATGGTGTATCTGGCTCGTAGCCCAGAAAACGATTGCGGAAAGATCGAGTGGAATTTCGAAATAACTGATTCAAATTTTTGCATAAAAAACTTGAAGTTTAGGGCAGTTACTGCGGTTTTTCACGAGGCTAAGATAGAATGGAAACTTCAAGGATTTTGGGAAAATGGAAAAACCAGACTCGTCTCTGTTAACGATTCCAAAGAATTTGAAACCGAGCAACTGAACGGATCTTGCAAAGTAACTTTGTCCGCTACTCTTAGTGGAGGTGATAAGGACCTGGCGTGGCAACATGCGCAATTATTTCGCCAGAGTTCAGACGCTTTGGAAAATTCATTAGAAATTTATATAAATTTATGTAAAGTGAGTTAGTGGGTTTGGTATATCAAATGAAAATCTGTGAATAGAGAGAGAGAGAGAGAGAGATGAAACGAAATTGATAGGATATAAATACACATACATGTATATTGTTATAGTATATACATTTATTAAGTTCTATGTCATATCATGTCATGTGTTAGACGGTGAAACTCATTCCTAATAGTATAAAATAGAAAATGATCGTAATTGCGAATTCGCAAATTGGATATAATGAAATTGCCAATTTTATATAACACGATGAGTGAAAATATTTGTATAAATGAATTAAAAACCATGTATATTTATCCAAAGATATATGGGTAATTGACTCGCGATAAATCATTCGCGCATTTTTACGAACAATCGAAGTATTGAGCACATTTATCAATTCATTATTAATCGATAGAAAGAGAAAAATCGAAAGAGATTAAATTCCTATAAGTATAAATGCAAATTCATAGTGCTTACAGAATTTCTTTGACACACGAAACACTTTAACACATAGTTTACGTATATTATAATATTTAATTATCATATACAAAGGATCCGAATTTGTCAAATTTGCCGGCAAACTAGAAAATCTAGGTAACATTCAGACGAGAATTCATACTAACGTGTCATTCGTGACAATAAATTCATTCTATCAAACTGTTACGTTTAACAAATTATCGAGTACTCCGGCATAACTTTTAATCTTTGAGAAACAAAAAAGTTGATTGATAAAAAAAAAACAGAAAAAAAAAAACCAAGTAAAAGTCTCCATTATTGAATTTCTACCGTAATTATCTACAGTAATGATATCACCATTATTCTATTGCAAATCTGAAAAATTGTTGAGCTGCACACTGTTTAACGGATAATTATTAAAATTGAAGCATTTAAAGTTATAACGAAGGGATAGCTTCGTTGTGGAAAAAAAGAACAATTGCTTCAGAAACAGAAACGTGTAAGAGATCAAAAAAATTCACAAAGCGCTGTGATCAATATATGCTTATAATAAGATAAATGCGAAATTATTTACAAAATTTATGGCACCTCAAAAATAAACAATTTTAATTAATTACCGTCTATCCTCTTATCGCTTAATATTGCGTTAGCAATTCCTGAATATCGTTGCATAAAGTTGAGAAATCAGGTCTTTCGTGACTGTGCAAATGCCAACACGGATACATAAGCTTAACGTAAACAGCCTGGGGACAAGTAGGTGGACAAGGTAGTCTGGACCCTCTTTCTAATGCTTCTAAAAGCTCAGCGCCACCTTCGGAGTTGCCACCTTCTCCGACTCCGGGAACTCTGGGTTCTTCACCAAGACCGAAAGTTTCATACATCGTTACTCCAAAAGACCATACGTCTGACCTGGGGGAAAACTTTCCGTCCCTTAAACTCTCCGGCGCGTACCTGTAAGTGTGGGAATGTGAAATTATATTAGGTATTATTGTTTATCAATTTGATAATTAATTAATTTACCATTTTATTGGAAGATCTCTGTTAGTTTGTAGAATGTAGTAATCGTTCTTTCCAGTAACTTGAGCTAATCCAAAATCGCTTATTTTTACTCTGTCTTCTCCAGCAACCAATATATTTCTAGCTGCCAAATCTCTGTGGACTATACTTTTACGACCTAAGTAATCCATCCCGGTTGAAATATTTAGTGCAAAACCCAACAGTCTTTTGTGCGTTAAAGTCTCGCGATGAATGGCAAGGTAACTCTGCAGTGATCCGTGCTTTACGAATTCCATTACCAGACATACTTCTGGCTCTGATATTACCCCGAGAATTTCAACTACGTTAGGATGTTTGAGAGTCTGAAATTCAAAGTATTTGCGTCAATGAAATAATATGTAGGTATTTTATTTCAACTACCAAATAGTGATCCTGTAATTTTCAAATAGATATTGGGTAACGAGCAACGGCGTACCTTCATAATTGATATTTCTCTTTCGAAATCCCGTAAGTTTGCTTCAAGAGCTCTAGTCTTGAGTTTTTTAACAGCTACTTGTTGCGGTTCAGCATCTCCGTGATCTCTTTCCAGCGTACCTCTGTATACTTCTCCGTAAAATCCTTGTCCAATACGTCCTTGAAGTATCACATTACAGTTAGCGTCTAACTCAAAAATACCCTGCATTTGACCAAGAGGACCGCCCTCTTCGCCACCGACTGTCGCTAGCCAACCCAACCATGCGGATAACGATTCTTCCTCGTCTCTGTTAGTTTCTTTAGATTCAACCCCATCTAAAACGTGATTTTATACAAGTTCATGGCAGTTATGTTACACAGACGATTAGAGATCATTAACATTGTTTTTTTTTTGCTCGTAAAATGTTTTTCATTTTTCTCATCATTGATGAGAAGAATTCTGTTTATATAGCTTTGAAAATTATAACGTTATCACATTATGAATTACCGTCGTCGCCATCATCCCAAGCAAGACTAGTGCGATCAGTAAATAGACTGCTAGCCCGTGACTCGCTGTCTGATGAATCGATCTCGCCTTCTTCAAGATCGACGTTACCAGTGTCGGGAAATAGTTTAGGAAAGGCAGTTTCGTAAGAATGTATACGTCTCGAGTTATAGACTTGATAGAGGATTTGATTTATATCTCGCATAACTGCCTGTGGTTGTTTTCTCGGTCCTCCACCTTCGCCCCAACATTCTAACATCAATTTGTAAACGTCCGCTGGACAACCGGTTGGCATGGGGAGTCGTTTTCCACTCGAATAGTACTGCGGTGTGAAAACAGAGCTTTGAAATTTGTGCGTCATTCGAAAATGATCAAAGGAATTTACTCCAGCAAATCATACGTCTCTTACCCGTTTTACAGAGTCCAAGTCCCGATGGGGAGGCAATGACATCCCTCGTGAGAAAATTTCCCAAAAAGTTGTCGCCAGGGCCCAAACATCGGCTTGGGAACTTCGCTTGGCCAGTTCTGGGTTGCCGTAACATTCAGGGGGTAGCCAGTGAACGCTGAATGGATTGAATGAATCTTAATTAGGTAATAATTCTTTGAGAATTCTTATTTCCTATTTCCATTAAGGTAACTACGATAAATATAAACCTAGTCAAGATTTGATGCTTTCTTTTGCTCAAAGAATGATGAAAATTAATGAATACAGAAAAAATCTCACTCTGCTTGAGTATAGCTGAAGAGACCCGGATCCGCAAGTTTCACTACAAAACTATTATCGGTATGAGCGTGCACCAGAAGCTTTCTGCACCTCACATTCCCGTGAACGACACCATTTTCTTCCTGAAATGAAATAAGCGGAAGAAAAAAGTAATTAACTTCGGACTAACTTCATCGGAAAATCTATCGAACAACGAAGTTCTAATTACCAAGTGCCACAAAGCTGTAGCAAGACAAGCAGCTGCTTCTACCATGTCCACTGTTTTCACTGTTTGGACAGAAGTGGGGAGACGCAAATAAGCGTCTAATGGACCGAGTCGCACAAGCTCAAGCAGCATTCCTACAGCCGGTGCTACCGTTAGGCCATATAATCTGAAATAATTTTTATTTCGCTGAAGGAAAGACTCTGCCAAGGGTAGAAATTGTCTATTTACTATTCATTTCAATTAAAACTGAATCTGGATCGAGTTCAATGCTACTAAAACCACCAAGATATCACCTTGATATCTGAAGAATGAACAAGAACGGCAGTAGTTATTTACTATTTCATGACCTGAGACATTATTATCGATTGATATGTTGTAGGATTGAAAGGTCCTCACCTAACAACGGCGGTGGATCTTAGCTGGCCCCATTTTCCAGCCAATTCAAGAAATTCACGAGTGAATCTACCCTCTTCTTCCTTTAAAACTTTTATCGCTGCTTCCAGTTTCTTGCCTTTAGCTACTCTCCACATTGCTCTGTATAAAGTAGTCGCCGGAGGTCTGGAATCTGGATTTGATTCGTGTCTTCTATGGAAAGGCTGCGCTTTGTAAACCTGTAACTGATGTGGCGGAATACAACGAGGACCACCTTCCAAAAGCGCGGAGACAATCTCCTCGTCAACTGCTACGTCGCTCCCTCCACCTTCGCCGGCACAAATTAAAAGTAGGGATTTGTCTGAGGGAAGAGAAAAGCAGAATTAAGAACTTAGTTGTTTGGGGTTTCAGGGATATAGAAAAAAAAAAAACCATCTATCGGTATTCCCATTTGATTATTGTACCATATTCAGATGGCGGTAAACATTCGCGTAGATAAAGCTGACTTTCCGGATCCTGATGTGCCGCGACTAACTGACCAACCGATTTATACCTTTCTCCGGTATCAGGCAAGACGAAATCGTCTGGGCCAAGCTGTTCAATTTTTCTAGTACGTGGTTTTCCGTCTTTTCCACACGCGTCTAAATACAACGTGTTATACTTCGTCTCGCTCTCCCTTAAGATAAATGTACCGGGTCGATTCGCACGCTTTTCTTCCAACTTTGCATAAGAAAATTCTCCGCTGTAATGTAATAAAATATCAGTCAGAATACATAAATGAAGAATAATAAAACCAGAGAAACTCTGAATCAAATTGATTCTTCGAAAAGCTCAGTGGTATCACAAAAACTTGATTATCATTGAATAATGCTCACCCGACTGGCCCGTGACACTTCAATTTATGAAGTCTTTGTAAGCTGGGTGTAACGAGATCTCTGCACAAATTAAAAGTCCACTTAACAGCAAGACGGTAGTAGCCGTCTAGGGCGGAAACGAAAGATAGCAAGAGAGCGTTTGTGCTGAATTTTAAATAGGACGGTATTCCATTCTTCCTGGATACTTCTACTGTTCCATCTTGCCTTGTGAGAGTGAAAAATCAATTAAAATTAGATTAGTGGCAAATTTAATATTATTATTGTCACTGCGAACAAATGAACAGATAATAAGCGAAGATTGATATCGATGTAATAATACCTAATGGAAACGAAACACAGGTCTTCAATGGCGCAGAGAGTGTCGACGATGTCGTTTTCCACGTCGTTATACTTGACTTCGGTGGCATTTACTCTGAGTATTATTCTTAACGGTGGATTAGGGGTGCCCCTATCCATTAGAGCTTTGTATTCCTCGGAAAGATAATGAGGAGCCATAGATTCAAACTGATTTAGATACTGATCTTTAACGTACGATGCGTCGTGTCCAGAAATTCTAGCCAAAGCATTGTGTATCGGTTTTCTTATGAAAAACGAATGCCGTTTTATGCACTCCTTGGGTATATATTTCTTGTAATCAGATTCAACAATGTCTCGCGGTATATCCTTCTCCAACATCACTCTGCGAGGAACAATAACACATGAATAATTTATCGTGACGTGAGGAATTGCGACTATGGATAAATCGTACTTTTGTTAATTTGAAGAGAAATGGGCAGAATCAGTACATGAAGAGGGGGTTTTCAAGGGACTGCAAAGTCTGACTGCCTGTAGAAAAAGCAAAAAGAAATCGTACGCGTGAAAGAGCGGCATTATTTTAAACCTTGCTTTGGCGTTATAAAATTATAAAATGTTGTTCTTCTTCGCCATTTGCAATTTGATTTCCCAAAAGCTAATTCTGGACAAAGAAAATATTGGCAAATATTTCGTGAATGAAAAAGTCGTCTTTTCAACTTTGAAATGATATTCTTCAAAAAATCTTTCCACTTTAATTATTATACCGTTGATTTTATAGGACCAATATTTGACGGAGTGTTAGAGAGAGAGTTTGAAATTTGTTAGAAGCTTGTTTCTGGTGATTAAACAGTTACCTATACATGTCGCTGACCCCTAAGCCGATCAATTCGCGTTTATGTTTTTCGTAAACAATGTCGGATACTTTGTTATCCAAGACATCGGCTCTGGCTTGTTGAAAGTAGTAATCGTAAGCTCTGAGATCGATTTGTTTTAGCCTGTGAATGCTGGAGGGTTTGAATCTGAGCCTGAAGTCGAATTTTGTTTTGTCTTTTATTTCGAGCTTGTGTCCTGGGGCGTACCATAATTTTGAAGATCGACTTCTTAGTGCAAACAGATGTCTGGCTACTGGGCCAATACCGATTTGTTTACAGACCTGGAAAAGCCGGAAAAGAGTTATTTTTAAAGTCTAGTTTGTTTTTATTTATTTTTGCATACTAATAATATTTCGGAGTTATTCAATTGTACCTTGATGCATAAATCCTCCGAAGTCCAACCGACCGTGTAAGTGATATTCAGGATTTTAGTATCGGTGTATAAATTGATTATTGCTACTTTTTCCTCTTCCATTTCCAAACTGATTTAATTTTGACAGAGTATTTTCCTGTTGTTATATATGCCTTTCACACATCTTTCAGGTTATGGTAGGTTGTTTTATGTTATGTTGTTATGTTCAATGTTATGCTACGCACCAGTCAAGTCGTTCACACCTCGAATATGTCGGACTTCGATCTATAATATGATAACACCATACTTCGAGTATCGTGTGGTTTCCATATTGCTTATCGATCGTTCCAAAGCTCGAGATTTGAATCGGAGAAAACCTGCGGAAGTGGGCTATTCAAAGGGGCTATTTGTAATCGTCAACGTATATATCACTTTAAAGTGAACTTTTGGAGACATAATCAGTGTCTAAGCATTCCGATCCATTTTATTAGTAATATTCAATTATCCGCTACTGTTTGACTCTTATTTAAATTCTACTTATTATATTTGAATTCGACTGGAATTCTAACGCGTCAGTAAGGTGGCGCCAGCTATCGAAAGTTCTAGTTACTTGTACACATAATCCTAGTGAGCGAAAATTACAGAAGCTAACAGTCTATAGCCACATACAAGTCGAAGATTAGCAGAATTTGAAAACCGTAAACAATACCGTCGGTTGAATATCGCGTTGACTGAAGATATGTCAACGATTATCGTTTTAATTTGATGTCGTCGATGTTTGTTAATACATGTTGAGTAGCTTTAAAGTACTATTTCTCTTTCGTTCGATTTGTGAGTTTTGAATGGCTTTATGTATACATATTTGTTTATCCTCGCGGATACGTTAACCTCGAAAAATTTGAAAAATACGTGAGGTCCAGTTCTTCGTTCTCCGAATATTGACAAAAATGGATGAGATTTTGAAGTTGAAACAAAAATTCCCCTGTCCCGATAGTGAACAGATCTGTAAAATCATTACACAGCATGCATCAGCCAGAGATTCTTCTAATGAAAAAAATGAACTCCGTCTTGTTGGTTTGTAGAATTTTGTTTTTTTCGGTATTGAACATCGTCTTGATTTGGTCTTAAACAATCGCGTATTTCTGATTATTTCTACACTAATTTTTGCTGTTTGTACAATTTAAAGATAACAAAAAAAACTTTTGGAAATAAATTTATAGCAAATAGTTGTTGAAAGTCTCGTGTAATAATTCACTAATTGTCTATTTTTTTTTTATTCATTTCACAGAGGATCAGCGGAAAATCGAAGATCTATCTCGTCAGCTTTTGTTTGTTCAGGAGAAACTTGACGCAGATAAGAAAATTCTTGAAGAGAAAACTGAACAGTTGAAGAAAGAGAATGAGAAATTTGTGAGCACAAACTTGGCATTTATAATAAAAATGAACAGCAGAAATAATAATATTCCATGTAATTTTGTTTTTACGTTTTCTAGGAAGAATTAAAAACAGAGAGAAGCCGAATTTTGAAATCAAATCTCAATCTTGAAAGGAAATGCCACGAGCTCAGGACCGTCAAGCCTAACCCAAAAGATCAATTGATTCTAGAACTTGGCCTGTATGTGTAAAAAATTATGATTATCTATCAATATCGAACATTGAGGAGCTTGATAAAATATATAAAAAGTTCATCTGAAAACATCCCACCATTTCTGAGCACGATGATTCACAATGCATGTGAAATAAAATCTAGAAATTAGTCGGCTAAATTTTGTGATTATTCTGAATTTTCATTTCCACTGGAAACTTCTCGTTCGGAAATAATTCCGATTCACGAATATTTGAAAATCATGTATCACATACCTAATTGTCTTCTAAGGCTAATTAGCGCGGTTACTTTTTTGCAGAAAGAAATATGCCTTGTATAAACAACTGACGAGGATACGATGGGACTTTGGCGTATTGACGGAAGCAACAAAAGGATGTATCCTTTTTCATACATACATAATTCAAATTTGCTGATTCTCTGAATCAGTGCAGTGCAAAAAACATTATACTATTTGGATTATACCAATACCTTTTTTATGATTGATATCTTACGGAGATAAAATCGAAGATTATAATTTGATTTTTTTTTTTTTCGCAATCTTGAAAGTAAGAATTTCAAGCTCTTTTGCGCTCATAGCTGACGTATTTTTATTGTCATAGTTTTCTTACATCTGATCTTATCCAGTTGTTACCGACAAAAAGAATTACATCCGTCCGTTCTCTTACCCGAAAGAAATCAAGGGCGAAGAATTAAGCGATCTCCTGTGGAAAGAAATAGAACTTTCGACGAAAAAGAAGCCTGACGATGACGCAGACAAGGAGAATAGTGCATCTAATACATAAGACAAGTATAATTCTTGTCAATTTGGGTATCAAGCAGTCTATGTTAGCTCTTTGTGGCGATACAGAAATGGGCTTCTAAAGAAACTACCTGCATCAGCATTATCGAATTCAATGTTAATTTACGAACATGATTGGCAGATTTGTTTTCTTTGTTTTTTGAGAGAGAGATAATTAGTTCAGTACATACCTAGGCAGAATAAATTCATGATTGATTATAAGAAAGAGGGATTTCTGTGTTTTGTTTTTACATCAGTACAGTTTATTCGAATAAATATTGAAAATGTTTGATAAATAATAATTATTGGAAATTATAATGCGTGGAATAAGAAATAATAAATACCTATATAATATTAAAATACTAAATTAATAACTGTTATAATACAATATTGCAATAATTTGCTAGTATAGAAAATAAAGATATGTCATTTTATAATTAGATTGACATTTTTGAATAACATATTATATCATAATTTTTCACCTAGTAGGTGAGAATACTTGTGTTACGTACTGACGCACCTTAACTTCATTTTCAAAATTCCCCTTCACTCAACGTAGTAAAAATTTCCTAATTATCAAACATCGAAATTCATATCATATTCCAAATTCATTATATTTCATTTATATTCATTTCTTTTCTTTGATCAAGTGCGCATTTCCGTTCTCACTTGCACAAATCACATATGCCCCGCTAGCTGTAAGTTTACACCTAGGTACCAGGCAGTACCGAGTGACCGCGGCTCTGAAAATGCTGACCCAGCACCTAGAGTCTGTTCGAATAAACTCTTCTCGAGGGAAGACCCAAAATTCATTAATTAAGATCATCACCCATCATACCTGCGTATCTGATAAATTGTATACTCCTAAGATATAGAGTATGGAGATGAATGCGAATGAATGACAACCTAAATTAAGCATTGTAAAATTATATTGTTAGCACGAATGGACTATAGCGAAGCTAGAGACCGCACAACGTAAAATTCCTTCCGAGGTAAAAACACAAACTGCTGACTTCGGCAGGCCCCAAACTCGCACCTCATAGGCTAATAACCACGTGCATTAATACATCTAAATTGCATCAACAGCTTCTTGGGCTATGCAGTCCTAGAAACCGTGTCTTTCTTCCATCAAGTCATTCAACATCATTCAAGCTAGAGTCGGTGATCGAAAATCTTAATTGTGAAGACCTGAAAGTCTTGCGTTAATCGTTAAGCTTGAGCAGGGTTGGGTTGGAAAACCTTTAATAGTGACCGGCTCAATGACTAATATCAAAGACTCATTAATTTTGCTCGATCATAGCGATCGATAGTGTTAAAAATAGAATTAACTTTATCCGCGGTTAATTCTTACCTTAGGTATTAATCGATAGAGAGTTTAACTAATGATTGGCTCATACGTAACACTTGCATTTCAGGTAATTGTTTGCTAAGACTTGACCTTTCATAATACTTTAGCATGATATAATACAAAAACTCTGGTAATTAGATTAAACTGACTAATTTTTTATCACTTCGAGAAGGAATAAAATATAATTTAGGATTTGAATACGAAGAGATAAGTGTAATACAAAGTTATTAATATTAAATAATCAGTTTCCACTTATGGTTGCATCTTTCGTTTTACAAAACATCTATTCTAAAGATTATTCCTTGTTCCGAATGACAATGGCGAACCTTGACCATAGTTGATAATATAAATATAGAAAAACGCCCGCTTTATGCCCCCCTTTCCCTTTTTGCTAATGATCTACATTATTTCTTATTTCATCTTATGAAAGTAACTAAATTCCGAATTTGGTATACCTCAGATTCCTTTGATAATTGTATACGCTCGGAGGCAGACGTAATAAGCGAGTGCTAGAAATGTTCCAAGCATTAATATTGTACTTATTATAGAAAACAGCACTCCGCACAATACAAGTGTCCCAAACGCCAATATCGTTCCTGTGATGAAAACAATAAGATTCAATTTCTTGAATATTTATATACATTTATATATAAATGAATACATTTTCAGGTCTGTAAGAACTCTCGTAATTTATATTGTCATCAGATATTGGGGAGGATCCAAAATCCCACATCTACGTACCTTCGATAACGACGAATCCTGTGAATGTACATGCGACTGTAGTTATAGCAAATATAGTGAAGATTATAACCGGCAAAGCGATTGCTAAAACAACCGCAATAACAGCAGCCAACAGGAGAGGTCTCGAGGTAAGATATTTTACCGTTGTGTTAACGTTGTCGTACACTTTGCAATCTTGCAAGCAATTTTCCAGTCTTTTTCTACCATCTTGACCTATTAATTAATTGAAAATAAAAAAGGATGTAATTTAATTGCTCTCTGCTAACTATTAAGTGGCAAAAGAATTTTAGCTTTCTTTTTAACTTACAATATCTCTGTATGCTTCTGAGGATTTGATCCCTATGAATACGGGTGTCTGTTCCGAGTTGCTCAACCTTTTGGTGCTCCTGAATATGGCAAAAGAGTTTTTGTCAAGGAATAGGGATAGAATGTACAGAGTTAGATCTAGCATTCGATTTTTTTTTTAATTTCTAACGCATCGGAGTATAAACCGCATTATTACTCAAGTAATAAAAGGAGATTTCTTATCTCTTATCTGATCTAAATTCTTTTGACAAGTGGATGTTAATTGTCAGGGTAATAATAAATAATATTACGACTATTCGCTTTTGGGTTTTCGCGAATAATTAATAAACGCGTGACATATGCACTTCTGCGAATGTATACATAATTTTGTCAAGTGACTGCAGGATGATGTGGATTAAATAAAAAAGTTCGTCAGAATGTTGAACATACCATTTTATAGTAACACGCACTTGTTATTCACATGGGATTACAAACTCGCGACTCAATATTAACTTTGATTCATTGTTTTGATCCCGAGAATAAATGACGTTTGGAATCCTGTCCAATGTCGAAAGCAACGTTGACAGGTTTGAAAGTATAGTTTCGAAGAGAAAAAAAAAGTGTATGCAATAAAAACAAACACAACTATCAACACGACGATAATATTATAGCGATATTAAGCCTAATTCATTCGTAAGTCGTACTTTCGCTGGACAAAATATGAATAATGAAATACGCAGTTATAGCTGACAGAAATCGCAACTCATCGGTCGTTGTTAATTTATTCGCGATTCTTGAACAAAAAATTCTGAATACAATAACGAAAATTTGCATTGCCGTAATCGATTCTGTATATTTATAAATTGAAAATCGAAAAAGCTCCCGAATATCATTATTATTATTGTATGGTTCGAAATTTGATGATAAAGCACACCTCTGTTATTTGATTGGTTGAATATTTGCAGTTGACCAATCAGCTAACGAGTCTGATAAATTTCCGCTAAGGACAAGGAATCTCGTTTGGTAAGGCAGTTTGATTATTGGAGTCTGCTTTACCGACGGGATAGAATACAGACTCACGACATGTTTCGTTTCTACGAATTTATTCATTCTATGAATTACGCAGCAGCGCCGATGCATCGTCTGGTGTTGATTCAGTAAAGTTTGTAAAAACTATGGTGGTGACAGAAGTACAGAACTGCGGCAGGATGGACTAGGGTGGAGATATTCGATGTAAACGTAGTGTTTGTGCTCCCATATACAGCAATGCTATGGTACGGAGTAATTCGCTTATTATTAAAAACCATTTCATTGGAAATAAGCACAATAACCTAGCCAAAAGGATAAAAATTAAAATCAAGAAAAAAATAAAAAAACAACAAAATATATCGTTTAAACATACGCCTTCGTCCGAAAGACGATCCTCCAACGACTGCAAGCGCTAAACACACAGCGCTAGCCGGATAATGGAGTGACGTGTGACGGTATTAATTATCTACAACGATTATTTAATCATATTACTCTCCGCTTCTGAATATGACTATTTAACAAACGGACCATGTACGCTTAGCCCGACTCATTTACCTCTTTGTACAAGTAGAAAATTCTCGCGTCGGTCAGAGATAATATCATTCAATATATCCAAACATCCTTTTCTGTCTATTTCTTTCTCTCTCGACGAAATTTATAGCTCAGTTAAATTTGCATTATTAGTCACTGTGGTCGTAAACGTACCCTCGACATTTAAAAATGACAAATAAATAAATTCACTTCGGTTTGTTTATCTATTTATTTCATCGATGTGAAAAAAAATTCTTTTCCTTCCCACTTGAATATCGTTTCTCTATTTCTTCTTTCGGAGTAGATTATTCATACTTTTATTATCATCGGCGCAATAAATTGACGTTATTTTGTTCACATTTCATTTTACAAAACAGGTCGCACACGCGTTTGACAGCACGTGAAAAGAATAAAAATAGCAGCTATTGAAAATGGCAGCAGGAAGGCTAACATGGGTATGTACCTGTTGCCTGCGTTTCAAATTGACCCCGGAGGAGATTGAGCAGCGTTACAAAAGCCAGGAGATTGATCAAAAGCTGGAAAAGGAAAGGCAGGAGAAAAGGCGAGAGGTAAAGCTGCTGCTTTTGGGAGCTGGAGAGAGCGGAAAATCGACTTTTCTTAAACAGATGAGAATCATTCACGGAGTGAAATTCGAACCTGAACTTGTTAGGGAGTATCAACAAGTCATTTACCAGAATATCATCAAGGGTATGAAGGTGCTCGTCGATGCCAGAGACAAGCTTAATATCCCTTGGGAAAATCCTAAGAACTACGACATCGGATATCAGCTTCTTAAGTTTGAAAATACTACAATTTTGGACACGAGATTGTTCCTTCATTATGTTCCGTCGCTTCAAAGCTTGTGGAAAGATGCTTCTATCAGACAAGCTTTTGATAGAAGAAGAGAATTTCAACTGGTAAAAATTTTCGATAGTTTGTTCTTCTTTTTTATTTTTCGTTTCTTTCGTATTGTCAGAGAGCAGGAATCTACTATTGTTTTGTATATGACAATTTGGTAGACTTTGGCTACGCAAGAGAGATAATTCAAAAATATTCCTGAAAGATGTAGAATTTTCCATTTATTGTCAACACATTTCGAAAGAATTGCTCCGTCGTTCAAGGTTCTGTAAATATTCAATATTAGCTATTTGGAAGGTAACTAAACAGGGGAAAAAATTGAGAAATAAACCAAACTGAGTAAAAGAAGAAAAACATTTTCCACATAGATTGATTTTGAAATTTATTAATAATACGTTCAAGCTCAAATTAATATCAGAATCATGCAAACCTGTAGTCTGATACATGCTGTTATGTAACGCCGGCTTTAAACTTCTCTCATCAAATATGAGTCATATAGTTTTTTTTTTTTTTTTTTTCAAACAATGTCTGAATTGAAATAATCAGACCGAAACGTTTTTCACCTTTGCTTGATATCGTTCGTTTTAAGCAAATTTAATTATCATTCAAAGCTTCGGCAGCTATTTTCATATATTTATTACCGTTATTTAATTTCAGAGTGACTCGGTCCAATACTTTCTTGACAATTTGGAGAGAATCGCTCGTGCGGTAAGATACGTTATTACGTTACATAGTCGTAAGCTCGACTTGTTCATTTGGGGTGAATCCGAGTCCGGATTCTTGAATTTAGAGTTTATTTTATTCTAGTATTTCTGAGTATATCTCAACATTTTCTTCTACATTTACATATCGTCAAACATTTTCCAACATCTTCAATATTTCCTAAAGAACTTTTAGACTTTGTACACTGAATGAATTTTTCTTATTTCAATAAACAGGATTACATGCCTACGCAACAAGATATTTTACGCTGCAGGAAGGCAACGAAAGGGATTTCAGAGTTTGTTATTACGATAAACAATCAGGCTTTTCTTTTCGTTGACGTCGGTGGACAACGATCGCAGAGGCAAAAATGGTTCCAGTGTTTCGACTGTGTAACGTCTATCATCTTCCTTGTATCTTCGTCCGAATTTGATCAAGTATTGTTGGAAGACAGGTGAGTTTTTCTTTAATTAACATTTGATTAACATTTCGGCAAGGCGCTGCATGCGTGATTTGAAGAAGAAAATTATTTTTTGGTTCTCTTATACCTTCTCGATAAAATATAACGAATGTTAAAATGTTGTTTTTTCATCCTATCTTGACTTGGAGCAAAGAATTTTGATGGATTTTTTATGGAAATGAATATATGTAGAAGTAAAAAAAAATGAAAAGAAAATGAAAAAAGAATTGTTGAAATTATTTTTACAGACGAACGAATAGACTAGAAGAATCGAGGAATATATTTGATACGATTGTGAACAACGTGATCTTCAAAGAAGTATCGATAATATTGTTTTTAAACAAAACTGATTTACTAGCTAAAAAAGTGCTATCAATGGACACGGACGTGCGTAGGTATTTTCCACAATTTACAGGAGATTCACATTCCATGAAGGACGTACAGAAATTCATCTTAGATATGTTTACCTCAGTTAAAAGGGAACATAGTAAAGCATTGTTTCATCATTTCACCACTGCCGTCGATACTGAAAATATAAAAGTCGTTTTTAATGCTGTCAAAGACACGATACTCATCAGAAACTTGCAGTCGCTTATGCTACAGTAATTTTATGAAACTTTATACTCTGCACTAGACAATTAAAACCTTTCAAGGAAGATAGTCGTCGAAGTAGACAAAAATAAAATTGAATATTTAACGTTTCGTATTAATTCAAGTACCATAAAGCTCTAAGCTCCATCTCAAAATCTTAGAGTTTATAATACTTCTAAATCGCTCGAAATGTTTAATTTGAACAATCACTCAATCGCTTATAAAAATTGTACGATGAACAATGAAAACAGAACAAAACTACAACTTTTTTTTATACCTTTTCAAGATATTTGATATACCTAAATATATATTTTATACGTGTTTGGTAATGTATAGTGAGTCTGTGCACTATTACCATCAAGTTTTTAAGCTGCATAATATGAAAGTGAATCAGGATGATTTCTAGATTATGAAAATTGACTAGATATTTGGTATATTATCTCAAATATCAAGTCAGCTTGAATGAAAATATTTATTTAATCAATAACCCGATGTATTATTTCATTGATCAATATTTAAAACATTTCTTTACTCGAACTCAGTTTATTGATCGCATCTTTGATTCAACATCTCTTATCGGTACGGATAAAAAAAGCTGCAATTAAATTTGAAAATAAATTAATCCGATGGCAGTGCAGAAAATTGTGAAGAAAATTAATCTCGTCACATTTTTTCGATCTAGAAAAACGTAATGTAGGCCAAAGTTTTATAAATTGGCAATGTTTTGAAAAGTTCGTAATCGTACGTAAGGGAAAAAAGATAGCGGCCATTGAGATGTGCGAGGTAAGAATAAACATCTTTGGCAATATCTGAGCTTATAGCAATTTTCGATTAATTAAACGTTTCGAGAACTCAATATAGAGTTAAATTTTACAAAGAAAAACTGTAAGATTTGAGATGATGTCTTTGACTTTTATGATACGGTAAACAGGAAAAGTTATATTGGGTTTTTGTATACATTAACGACTGTTCTTCCTCGAGTAAAAAAATGAAAGTATATTCTGAAATATGAGGATGACGCAGATATGCAAAATGCGACAAAAGGCCAATCTGTATTATTATCAATAAGAATGATGCAGCGAATAAGTGTGTAAGTTCCAAACAACAGTACAAGGCCTAAACAAAAAAAAAACGAAAGAAGAATGATAATAATCATGTGAATTTTCATATTTATATACATTATATATACATATTGAACTTTGAAAAAAAAAATAAGATAATGCTAAATAATAGGTAACTATGCGTTTACAGCATATTCGAGCTGTAATTTCCTAGTACTAAAACTAAAAACACGAAAAAGAAAGAAAAAAAAAAAAACGTTTATAACGAAATAACAAAAATACTGCCTGATATAATAACCCCATTGGAAAATTTCTCTATACATATAATATACCTATATTATCTATGTATTGTAATATATTATAAGATATTCTTCCATCCCATTTTGATACATGTATTGATCAATGGTCTTTTTTATAATATTATAAAGTCTAAGCTACAACGCCTACCATATAGGTATATACCTATGTAGATAGCTTTTCCTCGTGATTATTGTTATTATTATTATTATTATTATTATTATTACCATGTTTTTTTTTTCGTCTATCGTCAATTTAATTTCAAACGTAACAATTTCATAAATATATACATATATATTTATACACATATATTATACATATAAATATATCTATAAGTATACCTATTTATATAAAGGATATTAAATTGAAAATCCTTGTAGCTTAGATTTTTCTATATTGTACAGATATTTAAAACATTGTTCCCTTCGTTGTTATTATTATTATTATTAATATTATTAGTAATAGTATTAGTATTATTATTATTTCTTTATCACTGCTATTATTATACGTAAATAAGAAAGTGCTGATCATATACATATAGCAAACTTTCATGAACAAGTAATTTATTATTTCATATCTAAGGCCTAGAGATTTTGTCGAATAATAAGAACGAACATTTTGTGAGGTTGTAACAAAACGAAACCAAATATTAGATCCATGCCATACAAAACCAAATGAAACTATAACCAGTTTGTGTTCGAATATTACTATGATCGAAATCGGTTCTCAACAATCCCCGTTACTAAGTATATTGAAAAATTATTCTCCTTCATACAGGCATGCATTTTTTTTTCCAAATTTATTCTCTATTTTTTTTTTATATCCAAAGTATTTTATTATTATTTTTTCGAAAATAAAACAAAATGATGTCTTTTTCTAACCATTTTCTCTCTCTTTTTTTTTTTCTTCTCTCTTTCATAATTCATCAATTGCGAATGTACAGTGGATTATGCAGTCGAAGCTATAGTGCTTGTATGTTTGTTTAATTTTGTTTTTATTCCAATCTAGTTGTTTTATTTATTCATTATTATTACGTCGATTCGTGCATCTTTTCAGAGCTTTAAATGCAGCTGCTGTGTTTTATTATTAGTATTTGCTTTTTTAACAGCTGAGTGATTATTGTCGAAAAATTTCTGAGCAACTATATTGGTTTTCTTTGGGTTTTTTTTTTCCACCTTTATTTGTACAGTTAATTTAAACATTATTTAGTAATTGAATTTGTTACGTTTGAAAATTTGCTTGTTCTGAATATAATTAGAGTGTAATGGAGAATTATTATTGCTGCCAAATAAGCTTTTAGACATTCTAAGGTATATAATAATATTCTATAAATCGTTTCATAATTATTGATATACATTTTAGTAAACCTTGTCAATTCATATTCGCTAAATCTATATTAATGAGAAAAACCACAACAATGTTTTTTTTCCTATCGATTGCCAACCTTATAATTATAATTTATCATAATTAGCCATAAAAAAAAAAACGGAAATTGAAACGATAATTGCAAAGAAATCAAGAAATTAATCATCGATTAGCTCTGTATTATTTTATCGTAATTTTAATTTTTCTAAAAGTAATAACAATAATGTGTGATTAAAAATTATTAGGTTTTACATTCCTAGGCAGCCGATAAAGTCCCCCGAATTGAAATGTAATCGTTTTTTTTTAATTTTTTTTTAATGTTTTTTTTTCTCTCTATTTTAAGTATTTTGACTATTGTAAATAAAGTTTGGACATGACAAGCGTGATATTACATCATCTAGATTGAAATATTGTTTATTTATATAGAGTGAAATTGACAATTTGTCGCGTTGGAAAATAATCAATGAAATAAGCGAAATTAATCTTTAAATATGTGTATGTATACCGTCCGGAAGTGATCGAGACGCGTGAACAAAAAAAAAAAAAATCATACATACTTATGTATAAATATTTCGAAACGGTATATACATATTGTTTGATGAAATTAACTTTAAGACTATCAATGTGCAACCCCAATCGATTTTCTATATTATATACGTATAGATAGATATATACATTTTTATGCATGTATACAACTGATATATATACGTCAACGATGATAATTAAATATACAATATACGTATATGTACGCCGAGTATGCATTTAGATACTTTTACAAGAATTTAGTACATAAGGATATCTAACAATCTACCTATATCTGTACACAAATCAGGATTTTAAGGATTGTATATTATTTGTATTTGTATATAAGTAAATAAACTGTTGTATAATATGAGCTATATTTACAACAAAGAAATATCTATAAATATACATCATACGTCGTATGTATACATTTATTTTCTATGCATTTTATGCGTTGAATTTTCAATTATTAAATTTAAATTCATTATTTTGCTTTTTTGGAAGATCAATACCTATTATGTATATAATTATACTAGATTTTTGTCTACATACATCACTGATAGCTTCAGTAGCGTAGCTAGAATTTTTCGAAATTCAAACTTGTGAATACAAAACGTATCTCGTTGGGTTGTAGGTATGTTTAAAATTGTATATTATTCATCTTTGGATCAGCTTGACGATTATTTTTCTCAAAAAACAAATACGCGTATTCGCCTGCAAAATTCGAACAGAAACGGCCTATTATTGCGCGGGAAACATCGCCTCATCCCCTCCCTTTCAAATTTCATATTCGTCGGAAGTATGCTTACTTCAGAGTATTCATTTCGGCATATTCTGCAGTCACGTTCGAGCTGACGTCGGCTGCTTGTTGCTGCAAAAAGCAACACATGAATAATTACCGCTATCGATACCAAAAAGCCACATGCATGGCAATTACGAGAGTCTGACCGCAGTCTTGAACCTCAGCTTTTGGCACGCGTAATTGTGAGTTTAGAGAATAAGAAACTCGAATATACAGAGAAAAGAGCTGTGATAATATTCTACTGTAATTTCTCAGTCTCCTTCGCACATATCGTGTGTGTGTGACTTGAATCGAATATTGTGATATAGAATATTAATACGTTCGAGTTCCGGAACAATGCCGCCTAAGAAGAAACCGCAAAGATCAGCTTTCTGGTTCTTCATGAATGATTACAAACAGAGGCAAGAAGCTAAAGGCGAACACTTTCCTGACGGTTTTGCCAGCATTCCTGCTGCCTGTGGCGACGAGTGGCAGGTACGAATCTCTCTACTTTATTTATGTATCACATTTTCTAACCTCGTGGTGTTTTCGTCTCTTCACGTTCCTCCCTTTTCTCTTTTCAATTCAATTATTATTATTATTTATTCCTATTATGGTGTGGCAACTTCGCGAAAACCTTATTCAAATTTCGGTTGAAATTCATAACCGTGAAAAAGAAAATCGAAATAACGATGAAACGCGTTTGTCAAACTCTAGAGAATGACTCCTCAACAAAAGGGACCGTACGAAGCTCGAGCCAAAAACGCTAAGGTCAAGGACGGGGTGAGCGGGATGAAATACACTTCGCAAGGTGTGCCGATAACCTTGATAGAACAAGAAGCCAAAAGGATACAAGACTTCGAGGACAACATGAACGATTACATCAAAGTCACTGTCAACCAGTCCGAGCATCGAGACAGTGAGTTTTTTCCAAATTGAGTCAAATTTCACCTGCTCAGCTCTGCTTACCGATCATTTTTCTATGCCAATGTTGAGAAGTGGAAGCGTTCTGAAATATGCGGAGACTCACATTTAAAACGCTACTTTTGCTGGCCTAATTCCTAAGAAATCAATCTACTCGGTTTATTTATCCTGAAAAGTATCTAATTTTCATAAATTTGTTGATTGAGGACATGAAATTTTTGTATAAACTGAGATCGTTTTGTCCCAAAAGCTCGTCTCAGATTTTGGCATTAACGAGTTTGTTTGTAGCTCAGTAAAGTAGGCAGGAATCTGATTTCTTCACTTACTGTGAAACAATCTTCCGGGGTGTTTAAAATTGAATATTTTCAAAGAACATTATCCTAAAGTTAGGAAAGACAGATTTTGAATATCAGAAGCAATCATCAACATTTTCTAATCAGCTTCAGCTTTTGGGAATCATCAAATCTGAGGTAAAAAAGAAATATTGAGAAGTAGGGCTCGGAATAAGTAAAATCCCCTGATTTTTGTAGTTCCGTAATTATAAACCCCGCCGCAGACATAAAACTCCTGTAATTATTTGCCGATTCTCTCTATCTCTCCCTCCAATTGAATTGAATTTCTTTTTCGGTACAGATTTGATAAACAAGAGGTTTTACTTTATCCACGTTAACTGGCTGTGTCGAAAGGTGCTACCTAATGGAGAGAGCGATTTTATTCCCGCTGAGTTTGCGATAAGTGAATTCTCGCTTAAAAATGGTGTCGAAAATACTTACCATGAGATAATAGACATCGACGTTCCAATGGGGTATACGTTCGAAGCTGCCTTACATTCCGACGAGACTCATAAGATCGGCAAACATCATCCTGGGGGAGAGAGCAACTTCAATGTCATGTATCAGAAGCTCAAAGACTTTCTGAGCCCTGAAACTATTGGGGAAGAACTCCCTCCGCTATACACTACACGAGCCGTTATGGAAATTGTACCCGGATTTTTATCTCGTATCGCTAAAGTTGCCGGTAGGTATTCTGTGCTACATGTCTAGTGGATTTTTGATAAAAACTATTCATTAAATCAGAATATGGGCCAAATAATTTAAGTCAGCTGAGTTTGTTGAAATCTTTGAGTACTGTTAACTTATTTTCAATTTGTGTCTAATTTTTTTACTCTAATCAGTTCGTCTATTCTCTGAAATTTGTTTTTTTTTGTATTGGTGATTTAGAATTTGGATTTTAGAAACTTTTGAGACTTGAGAAATGATAAAGAGTTTGATATCTTTGCCATTGTGATGAAAATTGGTTTTACTAAACGTTCAATTGTATTTCAGGTCGATCTGTGGATATCTTTCGAGTCTACTGCATTGAGACACTATTTTTCCATCTTCGTAACGCTGCCGCATCAAGAGCCAACGGCGAAGAAATTTCCGCAGGTTTTCCAACTCTGTCGATAGCAGCTTCGCAAATACAAAAGGACCGTTTTGATCGTGCCCCAGGGATTAGTTGCGAGGTAACTTATATCACAGTAGATTAGGTATTAGCTATAGGTAAATTTTTATTTTTAAAAGATACGTTTTTTTCTTAGTAAGAATAACGAAATTTCTCTTATCTTATCTTATTCAGTTTACTTGCTAAAAGATTTACCTAGATTGTACGTGAATGGGGCATAGAATTCTTTGAATATCGTAGGGTACATTAGAGAAGGGAGAAGATAATATAATACAATGAGGTTCTGTTAAGTAAAGCCCTTCATGAGTCCGAAAATAATTTTTTTGGGTAACAAAGCAATAGATAGGAATAAAACGCAGTACAGTAAAAACATAAAATCTCCCTAATCTAATCTCCCTGACCCTGAGTCTGAGGACCCTCATAAATCTTTGCCAGTAAGGCCCCTCCAAAAACACATGGCCCTTTCCTTCCTGAAAACACTCTTCACAATGCCAAAAAGTAGAGGTACAAAACCTCGAAACTTCAGTTCAATTCCAAACTCACAGACTTTTCACAGAAAAAAAATTGCCTTATAGGACTTTAGTTTATACGATTTTCCGAAAAGATTTCAGACATGACTAAAATTGAAGAAGAGCCAAGAGCCAAGAGGCATTGAGGCACCACCTATTTTTTTTTTTCTAGCTAGCAAGGGCTTTCTACATGTGTTTAAATTGACTAGATAATTCTTCTCGTGTTTTATCGATACCCCTTGTTTTTAGGAATGGGACTGAGATCATTTTAATGTATTATTTAAACCATGGTATTGGTATTTGACAAATAAAACTAACTCATGGTATATCGATTGAATTTTTCAGTATCATACGGAACTGGAAGAGTCAGGTATCCATTGTAGTCGATCCGTTGTTATACGCTGGGCATATATTATCTGCGATTTCTGTTGTCCCGATTTGGAGATAGAAATGATACCCGGTCAACATTGTCCATGTAATACGGACGTAGAGAGTTTCAGGGAATCTAAACAAATCCTGATAAGAGAGGCTTTGAGTTATAGCTCAAGAGCTGAAAATCCAAGGGGTCTGGCATCCATGACTGGAGTGAGTTAAAGAACTTCATCAACCAATCATCTCGCTAAACTTAGTTGTTAATTGGATAAAGTTGTGAAATAAATTCATTTGTGTCAACGTGGGGATTCGCGAACGAACGTTTACACAATTTCATGTCCAACGGCAATTCAGAATTCGTTTTATAGGTGACCGAGGAACATAGAGTGAGGACTTCCGAGCGAACTTATAAAGAAGAATTAGCACGCCGGCAGAATTCGCGACCATTGGAAATCATCGATCACAGTAAACTGAAAAATTCTGATACACGAGAGGTGAAAAACACTCCTCCACCTGTTCTCAGCACTGGGACGTCTTATTCCGATTTCACGGTGAGCAGATATCAGTAGGAATTGAGATATTCTATCTGGTCTATTGATTTGACTAATTGATCTTGTCTCTTTTTTTCAGCGTAAGACAGTCGAAAGGGACCTCCGATTGCCAAAGACAAAGAGTAAGACTTTTATAGCTAATTAGTAATTACCGATACAAACGTGTTCAATTGATTTCCAAATATTGAATCACACGCCCTAATTCCTGAATAATTTATGAAATTTCATACCAGTGAGAAAGTCGAGAGCAGAAGCTGCATGTCCTTACCCAAGACCCACCTCAAGTACTTTATAAAAAAAATTAAATAATCCATTAATCGAATTCTGATCTTATTTAAAATATTGTTTAATTATGTATTGTCAGGCTACGCTATGATGGGTGCCGAGACAGAGAAGGTACCAAGTATGGACGAAATGAACTTCCCGGCAATTGGTAATTATATCAATTATTCATCTATCAGAAATCATTTTATCCAGGCTTCGTAGAATCCTTGAAAAATGATCACCTGACAATTTCTCCTGTCCACTAATTGATTTTCAATATTTTCAGGTGGTGGCAGGGGAATCGGAATGCGGAAGAATACCGATCACGATTTTCCTCCCATAGGACGTGGTGAGTTTGTTTGCCAATTTTGTTATTTTTTGAATCTCCATTGAGGAATTCTGGAGAAAAAAAAAGCTTTGATTTGTAGCCACGTAACGTGTGAAGAATCGGGAAAGACAGAATGCCTTCATGATATGTTCAAATTTGAAAAAGTACTCTTCATCAAACTATTTTTCACCTTAAATATTCCTACTGAAATGTTGTATTTTATATTCTGCAGGTCGTGGATTGCCTTTCGGCAAATAGTATCTCAAAATCAAGGTGACGATTATGAGAAAAGAACCAAGCTACGAAGAGTTAATCAAAACTATTTCAAGGGACTGCTTAAGATTACTTATACCTATACGACAAGCAGTAATGAAATATTGACAAAGTAAGCAAAGTGTAAGAAATTATTTTTTTTCTATTTACTATACCATATGAGATGAAGTACCTATTTTGATTTTAAGTTATAGTTTCTCGTTTCTAGTCTCGTGACTATTCTTCTCATGTTATAAATTATTACTTTTTAGTTGAAAAAAAAAAGAAAAAAACAAACAAAGAAATATTGATATTGTTTTGAGGAGTTTAAAAATCTTTGTCGATTTTCGCACACAAAATTGACAAATTTTATTTTAGTTATCAGCTCTTGTGTTTAAAAATTTGCTTGAAAATAATTCAAGTTTTGCCATGTGATAGAAACGTTATTGCTACTGTAACTATGTGATCGTAGATTAATGGCTGCGAAAAAGTATAGGGTTGATAAATCAATCTCATCACACTATGCATTAGAGTTTATCTGAAATATTGATATTCATATTCGACGAAACTTTTGTACGATTTAACAATTATTATAAAAATATTGCGGATGGGATTCAATCAATATATTAATCTCTGACTTGTTTTCTGCAAATAAAGTTATATTTTATAAAGTAATTTCATCCCCTGATTTCCTCTCTAAATTTTCTATATATCATGTAATGAAGAACGAAAAGAAAATACCCATTCATTACCAATCATCCAGAAGATGATTTTTCAAAAAGGAATGCTTCGCGCCTTATTAGGAATGGATATACCTATTTTATTTATTGAGCAGTTTCGTGTTACCAACCGAGAGCGTATTTATCACATCATGGTAATACGTGATTTATTAAGCAGTTTTAAGTTACCGACTAAGCCTGTACTCCTCGGGCTTACCAACAGATGGCAAAACAAATTAATGATGTAGCGCACTTTTGGTAATTTTATGAACTATTTTTGCCGCAAGCACAACGGCGGCAATTATTATGAATCGTTCGATAAGCTGAACATCGACTTACTATGGATTAATGAGTTCTAATTTTCTGGAGAGTTTGTCAAAATCGTTGTTGTGTACAACGCGAGTATTAGTTCAATAGACTCTATCGGCGTTTATTTAATTCCAGTTCATTTCAAATAATCAATAATAAAAATTAGAACTCAGTGCAGGGAGGAAGGGATGGTTACATTTCCCCATAGTTATATCTCCTAAAAATTTGATGATTATTATTTTATAGCCGCGGGATTTAGCCGAATGTAGATTTTCAACTGAAAAGTACTTAGCGATTGAGATAAAATATAAAGTACACTGGAAATAGTTGTTTTCCAATGTTTACATCGGAACTTGGAAAAAAAAAACAAAAAAAAACACGGAGATCGAAGTGCCGAAAAGCTCAATTCTCATTAACTAGTTAATCCGGGGTTTTAGATGCCTGCCAACGCCATCGGTCTTCCGATAACACGATAACTCGGTTACAAGTTTATAGACATCGGCGAGTTTGTGGGAAATTAAACTTCGCCATAGGGAATCAGTTCCGACAGTTTTGGACTTAACCACGCGGCTTTATATTCCCCTCGTATATAACTTCGGCTAATTCTATATCCTACGAAAACTATACGTACGCTTAACTAATTGACTTCCAATTCATTATATACCTTCCAATTATTTTGTCTAGACCTCATGATCTCTGAGTCTAGAAAATCTCACTTTGTATTGATTTTTCAATAATCAGTACCATGGAGCTGAAAAAATTGATACTGCAGATACTCGATCATTACGTTAAATTTTTGTTGCATGGTTAATGATAAACGTGCTTTGTTTTTTTTTTCGATAGATCTATGTTCATATTTCTTTCGGTTTTTTTCTATAAACTCTTCTTTCGCTTTTGTTCAAAGTCGATAAATCATAACATCGCAATCTTTAGCGAATATCATCATTGCTTATTGCGAAACGAATACAAATGATATTTTTTGAAGAGAAAATAAAAAATCGGCAGTATATTTGTATATATGAATGATTTGAGATTGTATCGTAGGGTATATTGAATTTGGATCTGGCATGATGTAAAAAATGCTGGAGTTTATCGGAGTTACACCCTGCAGTACCTATACGGTATATTCCATTTAATAAATCTTCTCTGCAAGCCCCAGCTGACAACTCAAATTTTGTGCTATCCATTTACCCTTCAAATTTCCGCCGTTTCCCTCGGCTGTCAATCACTCCACGTATTTGTCAACCTTTCGTCAATTTCGTAGCCCTCATTCGCGCGTGGTTCCAATCGCACAATTTTTGCTGAATCAGGCCTCCCTCATTCCATATACTACTCCACAATCTCGCCTTCCAAAACATTTCATTTTTTCATGTGTATGAAAGAAATTCGTTATAAATCGAGTAGATGCACAATATACTCGCATATATCTACTCACAGATCAACGAAGGGGACAATTTATAATACTGAGGAGCCCTGGGGTTTTTTTTTTTCAAAACCTGCGCGTGCTCGGTATTATCAATTTTTCGACGTATAAATTCTTATCATGTATCAAGATAGAGGCGAGATAGAATACCTCCGCTAAATTCACGGAAAGGTTTGTTTTTTTTGTGAGATTTTTCCAATTTTTTTTTAAATCTCACAAACCATGCTGCACTGTGGTGAAAATTTTGCGGAAGGAACAGGACTATAAGAATTCGGATTTTCTGTGGTTTAAAAGTTCGTACTTTTCATATTCAGGAACGCAATTCTTAATTCTTAGCGAATTCGAGCCTTCAAGGAAAATGAATTAAACAGTAGTTGAGATGGATAACGGCTCTCACAAAGAACAAATACAAACCCTTAGACAAATAGAACCCAGCAATGAAGATATAGGCACGCGGAAGCCCAGAAGGGGCATTTGATCCTGAATTTAACTCCAACAGAAATAAATTAAGCCCTTTGCTCTACAAACATTAGTCACTCTCTCGTTCACCATTACACTGCAAATTATACCCGTTCAAAATGACCCATTTACGAATCCCCAAAGGGATTCTTTTTTCGAGATCCAATTTTTTATTACCATGTATGAGTCATTAGTATAATTATCATCACTTTTCTCCATATATCCTTCGACTTTTAATCGCAGCTATGAATCTGAGTTTTTGATTAAGTTGAAATTCATATTAAAAATAAATCGGGACTTCAAGTAAAAATGGTAGATCAATATTGCTCGTCATTCGTTCGTGTTTAATTGCGTTTTTCAATTCCATCAAATATTGATTCATAAATACTATATTCTGCTTGATACGTTGTTGATCAATTTCAACCTTTTCTGTTTTGCAATTAGACGAGTTTATTGCGTATATACAAATATGTACTCAAAGGGCTCTTTTTTTTTTTTTTACTCGTGGTGTTACCACCAATTCGGAATACAAATAGTGACAAATTACCAAACACGCTGGTTAACACGCCGGGAAAGGCTTGATTCGTTTACATATATATGGGGTTTCCGCAATTTGCTCGGGTGCATTTCATATCTGTGTATCCAGAATTGATCGTTTGTTTATTCGCACTATATTCGCTAAATCTATACTATGGGTTTTCTCTGAAATTCTGAACTATCAAGTCTCCCATCTATATTTTACAATCTCGTAGGCGTAGATTCACTTTCCGGTAATATATAATACTCCTTTTGAAAATGAACGTAACATTTACAGAAACAATTCATACGAAGCAATACACACAATATATTAATTTGTTTCACCTGAATGAAATTCTGCGTTATATGTAAAATTTTTAATTTTCTTAAACTCTGGCGGGTAATTTGCAGCGAGTTTTAAAGGCAAACATTAATTAGGCTCATTACGTACGCTCAAATAACACCCAAAATATCTGTTGTATAATATTGCAGTGTATTTGCAGGATGTTTATACAGGAGAGTGAACATTTCACAGTTGAAAGAACACGCCCAAATTACACCCATAGAATTAATTGCCTGTTATAATTAGCAAAGGTTCTATAAGTCGATGAGAATTGGCTGAATCATTTTTCCTATATAAAACAACGCGATATATAAGTTCCCAAATTTCGTATATGATTTCGCTGTAATCACGTAAAAAACCTACGGGAATTCGCGGGACAGTCGCAAAAATTCTTCTCTGTTATTTGACTGTAAATAATTCAGACGCCGCGCAGCTAGAAAAATACAAAGGAGTATGAATGAATAATAAATAAAAAAAAAAAAAAAAAAACAGAGCCTGGTCTACCATCAGCGAGTTACCAATTCTTACCAGTAGGTTTGTATCTAGTCGTTTTATTTCTTTTTATTTGATTTTATTTTTTTCTATTTCTCTTTCTTCGATTGGAAATAACAGCTTGATCCAATTATTATTCTACGAGCCGTTCGTGTGCACGAGACTACAAGGGTTTGCGACCTTTTTCTTCGGTCGAAGTATTCGACATAGTTCAAGTGAAGTGCTCACCGTAGGGTCAGACCGGAATCGAAGTATTACGGCTTACGCTTTTACCACTAGTCTCCTTGATGGGATTGCTTGCTGGATATAGGATACCAGGATTAGAAGGGTTACGGAAAATCTAATCTCTTCCCAGAACGTTGAACAACAACCATTAATCAAGTAATTAGTATCAAGTGTCTGGTATACAAAACATTCGGTATTGAATATTAGATACTATAAATACTATAGCCATTGGGACGTATCAAGTGCCATAAGTATCACGTAGGTACACAGTGACATTGAAAAGTTCTTAACTCAAACCAAAATTGATTCAGAATGAAAAATAACCGAATCCTGAGGCAAGGTCCCTCTTTTTATGTACTCATTTTTTCCGTATCAATGTCAAGCGGATTTTCCTCCCAGTAGGTACCTACCTGTAGGATGAAAAATCTTCAGCTGACACAGCAGGGGACCTGACAACTCAACTTACTCTGGCTAACAATAAGTCAACTATGGAGGAAAGGAGGGTGTATTGCAAAACAAATCGTTTACTTTCCCTGTAGCTGACAATGGATTTATACGCACAGTTTTTATAGTGGCTATAAATACTTAGCGTTCAAATTGTTTGCTGCACTTTTTCTTATCCCGCGGAGAGCTTGAACGTCTGAATTTCATGTTGGAATAAGATATGTCTTTAAACTGTGATGCAATTTTTCGTCATACTGATATAATAAGTTATAGATGTTGGAGATTATTCATCCAAGAAAACAGTTTCTCGATGAAATAATCATTTTTCTACACATTTATATACATATATCTATGTATGTAGGTATGTATTTTTGCTATGTTATGTATACTCGATAGATATATCACCTGAAAGACACGACTGAAAATCATCACGTGTTTCCGTATAGCTCGAAGCTTTTATAGACACTTGATTTAGTAAGTTAAACAATTTATGAAATCCAGAAAACTGTTTATATACGGGGTAAATCTTTTACTTCAGGGTTCTCAAGGTTTGATCTAATAAAAATTCCACCTTTGACATAAAGTATAAATATATGCGTAAATGTGCTTTCAGAATTTCGAATAACTTCCGGTTCTCTAAGTATACTTTTTTTCATTTTTTTTTTCATTCTCTCCTTGTTTTTTCTTTCTCCTTTTTGCTGCTGTGATTTTAAGAACGTGCTAATCTCTTCTTACCGGACTTGAAGCTCTTTATTTCGTCAAGTTTCCTGCTTTTTATTTCATTTTTATTTTTATTTTTTTCTTCCTTCTTCAAATAAATAAGGAAAGTACAGAGTTGGGTGGATGGTGAAATAAAAAGTTTGAGAATCTGAGAATATTCAAATGATTTATTACACCTTCTTTACATTTCCATCACTCTCCTTATCCCATATATCTATACTTATTCATATGTATATTATACGTATAGATATATATATAATTAATTAATTCCATTATTTTATACCAATATATTCGTTGAAACTTCTTTCTTATAAATCGTCGACTCTTATCAAACTACAACATTATATCTGTATTAGTATAATAGTTATAGGTATACAATAAATTTTAGCCAAGATATATTCAATGACCTCGTGATTAATCATCATTCGTACGTATTATCAATAACGGCTCGATGATCTCGGCGAAGGGATCAGTTTTCTTGGCGATAACATGTGGTCCATACCCTAAGTATGTAGGTATAGTATTATTATATTCTTATAGTAAATGAAAGGCGGTGAGGGGCGAACATCCGGGGCTCTAGGGACGACGCCACTCTATCCGCCTTGACCATCTTTGGTATAGAAATTCGAAAGGTGATTTTCTTCAATTTGTTAGAATAATATATTGGTCAGTTATGCGGGAAATCACCTATATATATAGCAGATACACAGCCATACTTTACTTTTTAAACTCCACATTCGAACTCAGATCATTCAATCTTCCGCTCTTTTCTTTCGTATGCGCTTTTAATTAATAATAGTAGTCATTATTATTATTATTATCATTATTTTATTTTATTTTTTCAATCTCTCATCAACTTTCACCCTAATCGCTTTTTCTGTTATTTGATTTTATTTCATTGGATTGTTTTTTTTTTTTTTTTCCAAATTCCATCATCTGATCGTTATTATCGCGTACCTATAATAGATAAGCGTTATCCTTTGAATAATTATAGCAACACGAACTTATATAGCATCTTAATTAATAAATATTGGACATGAAAGTTATACAAATTTATGATTTTACTGCACTCATAACCGTATAGGGTATAAGTGGTTATAGGTATGTCTAGAATATCCTATGACGTTATATTATATACCTATAGATCACCGACGAACATACATAATAAAAATAATAATAATAATAATCATAATATTAATGATAATAATTATTATTCGAACGTTGGTTACAATATTATTATGTATACAAGATTACATCTGGACCGTTATACATACACACGTGCATGTACGTATGTATGCCTATATATTCGTGTATTGTAAATATAAACGTCGAGTTGGTATATATGTATATATATATATTTTTTATAGCGTTAGATATATATAGGTATTTATTATACCTACGTACATATACATATACAGTTTAGTTCCTAAATTAACTTTCTGTACAGGTTATTATATGAAAATAAGAAATTTATCTCTCCGCCAATATTATATTTAAGTATGTATAGCTTTTCCAGCCATCGCGATTGGTGTTTATTGTATGTTTATTTACAATACTTATTTACAACTGTTCTCTAAGTTATATCTCTTCGTATATGTATTTATACGTATACTAATAGCGATTAGAAATAAGAAAATATAAATTATTTCATTATAACGATGATATGATACTCGCATATGTTTACCTATAATATAAATCAATGTACAACATACTTCGTTACATATCTAGATATAGTTTGTTTTTTTTCTTCTATTTTTCCTTTTTAATTTTTTTCCCTATTTTCAGGTCCTGTGCAATGGTGCGCTCTAATTGGCTCATTGGTACATACGTATGTATGTACATCTACTCGTCACTCATACATATATACGAATTATGTAACTGATAGACGCCACAGCTCCTGCGTCAAAGTATAACGCGACGTAAGTTTTTGCTCATACTTATTGAATACATTTTTTATCCTAATCATTTTTTCCGGGATGAACGTAAACCGATTACGTCATTTGGCCAAATTTCGCAATTTTTGATAGATTCGGAATCTCACTTCTAAAATATGCTTCTGCAATAATGATATTAAAATAATTCGAAATTCAAATCTATGAAATTCAGCATTTATATATAATATTTATTTAATATTATTATATTAAACTGGCGTATATCTATAGTATCTATTTGTAGATTCAAGTTAATCAAATATTAAACAAACTATCAAGGTTCGTTTGATAGTTAGAAATCAAGACGTTCTGTTATTGTGTTTGCAGTCAACCTTTATAGTCGAGCAATTAAAAAGCTTTTTTATCCAGCCGAGCCGACGAAATTTACAAAGTAGAATAGACACCCGCCATGTATATAGTATATGTAGAGAATTTATTATTTATACGCCTGGGTAGTTTGAGATCATCCGATTTCAGAAATACCGAACAAAAATTTGGGCAGGTATATAAGTTCAAAGGGGTAATACTATATAAACGCGCGAAAGTTATAATCTCCGTGAATGAAATAATAAATAACATTTTGACAGTGATGATTTTGCCGAATGTTAAAAAAAAAATCGACGAAAAGATATATCATGTATATGTAGAGTTAGAATGAAAAAAGATCGGAATATTCAACTCCGAGTGAGATCTGGTGAGTTGGAGTATATTTCAAGCTTTTCTAAGCTTTCGTTTATAAAATATTTCTAAAATAGATTTTTAACATCTGAACGGATTACGTATATTTTTATAGTAACCTTCAACGATTTAAGCACTGATTTAAATGGTTTTTAAAAAAGGTATCATATAAGCAAGACCTGGAAACGTATCTCGATTATCTTACATCATTATACTCCATTTCTCATATTCAAATTCCGATTGCAATTTGCAAAGAAAACAGCGCAGTAATTGAAGAAAAAAATAATCTTTTATTGTCTCGAGTATATACTTCGCTAACTTGCTTGTGGTAATTTTATCCACTTATCTCTCAATCCCCCGAGACAATATCAAGTGAGCTTCGGTTCCGTTGCCAAAGAACTGCAATTTTTCAAAATTTCGAACCATACTTTTACCGTTCGAGATAAAGATTTCTTTGTTTAAAAAGCAGCATGAAAAAGTTTCACGCGTTCGATTCGCGGCGGGGTTACGTAATCATCATAGATCGACGTTTGCTTGCTTTTTCTTCGTCTGCTTCACGTCATTTGATCTCCTACTGTTTTTTTTTGTGTGTGTGTGTTTTTTTTTTTACGGAGCTGTATTATTTAAAGTACAAAAAAATAAAAATAAAAAAATGATGCCGAAAATCCGACGCATACAAACTTCGGATACTTTCTGGATGGATGGCATTTTTTTCGCACAGAGCAGTTGACGATGACGTAAAATTTGTTTCAAATAAAATCGAATATTCCTCTCGATCTTATTTTTTCTTCGACTTTATGTCGCTGCACTTGTGTCCGAAACTGCAGTATTATAGGCCGCAAACAGTCCTGTCCATAATTGCTTACGGTCATTATATGTAATTTTTAATCTGCAAATATAGTTATACGACCAAGAGAATATTGGCGCTTCGATTGTTAAAATACCAGACGATGACAGGTTCACGTATATTATTTCTACAGTCTACCCAACTTCTCTTATTTTTTCATTTATTTTTATTTTTTCATTTTATTTTTATTTTTTCATTCCAGGCGCTTAACCCGGGATCGGGACGATACCCTCGTCGTTGTCTGATAAAATAAAGTATAAGATCGTAAAAACGGTCTTATGAAATTTTTCACAATATCATTTATATACCGACTTTGAAATTTGTTGATAAACCCGCTATTTGTGTGTTGTGGGAGGCAAATCAGAGATCATGATGATACACATGGGTGTATACATTTCGTATAATACAAAAAGCAAATGTCGAAAAAATTTCAAAACGGTATTTCACTATTGTATAGCATCGTGTATTTCGCAAGTTTTTTGACCCTGCAATTACACAATAATAGGATTCTGAAGAAAATAAATTTTCATCAAAAGAATGAAGAAATGATCGGTCGAAGTGTTTGCGGGAATATAAAATCTTCGTTTTATCGATATTTTAAAAAGAGTACATCTATAAATACGTATTATACATATAGCTGCGTATACGCCAGTTTGCCGGTATGTGAAAAAAACCATTCACCTGCATTCGCCCGCATAATTCAAATCACGGACAATTACCTACCATTGCGATAAAATCAGAAAAAAAAGAAAAAAAAAAGAAAAAAAAAACAAGAAAGTGGACAAGGTTAATTCATCGCCGCCTTTGCAGGCCGCGTAGTTATACGCATAACATAAACCCGAAAAGTGACGAGGTGGGTGACAAGATTTTTTTTCAACACATTTTCCACGGCTTCGGGGCGATTATAGATTAAAATGCGGAATACAGGAGACCCGGGTTTTCGATCTCGATGTATAATAGATATTTCTGTATATATACGTCTACACAATTGTACATGTCCTACATGTTTTGCAAGAAAATTGGAGACTCGTCGCGAGGTGTAATGCGGGTACCTCCCGCAAACGTACAAAACGGGGTCATACCAGATATAGGAACAATACTCTCCGGGACTGCAGGTACCGGTCTTATGCCATGACTCAAAGTAGAGATATCTTTCGTTAATCCCTAGGTAAGCCACGATTACCTACAACGAGCTTGCGAGCTTCTCCAATTGGTGTTTGTACGTCTCTCTATCCGTGTACGTATACATATATGATATAAACGTGTAGAGGTATATAATCTTCGGCTAGATAAGGGAGAATCTTGTTAATACGGTCTTAACAGATTAACATCATCTACTAGCCCCCCCCCCCCCCCCCCCCCCCCCCAGCACACGTTAATACTGCACAGATATTCTGATGCTGTAAATATCATTTCACTTTGCGCGGTCTCGGTATCGGTTTTGATTTATACGATACGATACAGTTGTAATGTAGGTATGTACGAGTGATTATAATATTATGTATACAGAAACGATTATAATCTGAGTCAGTCGTGTCCGGTGCTTCGATCTGCGAACGTTCTGCTCGTATTAGAAGCTGGTATAATAAATGAATAAATATTCAATTCAAGGATTTAGTTTGAGTTAAAAGTGCCTTTTTCTGGTGAAAAACGTATTAAAAAATTGAATTTCTCGAGTTGTTTTTTTTTTTTTTTCGAATTTAGAACAAATTCCTCACGTCAATCTTTTCATTTTGTCTCTCTGATACAGGGTGAATATTGAGAATGCTGTATCCTAAGTATTTTATCGTTATATAGTTCCATTTCCAGCGAAGGATTGTTTTAAGGTCTTTTTGGTGCTTTCAATCGAATCTTGAGCTTGTACAGACAATGTTATACGTTGTTTTTTTTTCGCAGTCTTAGGTGTGCAAATGTGTAGCAAAAAGTTGGCACTAATTAATTCTGAAAAATAGCTTTTAAACCGAACTACATCCTCAACCTGTGCAAATATAACTTGTTCAGTTACTTCCCTACATCTGTGAGTGATTCTCTGAATTTTCGCGAAAATTCTCAATCCACAAGTGAGCCGCGGCATTTCGTGGTTCTTTATGATATTCTCTTTTTTTTTTTGTATTGTGCGAAAGTGTCTGTGTTTGTGTGTGTGTGTGTGTGTGGTACTGACGAGCTCCTGTGGCCGAATTTTCATTACGGTACGTAGAGAAAAATTGCTAGGATATAATATAGGCAGTTTCGAATGATTCAATCAGGTTTTTTTTTTTTTGGAGCATAAAAAGTATTTCGCGTAGTGCCGATACTTGATAGAATCATTAGAAAGATAGAGGATTCTGTACCTTTTTTTTTTGTTTTTCAATTGTCAGTACAGTGCAGATTATAGTGAATAATATCGAAATTAGAAGCAAAGGATTTTTCACACCGGTTTATCATGTTCTGTCATAACTGCATGTGTTTTTTAATGAGAAAGATCGATGAGACCAATGTATCTCGTTCAAAAGTGAGAATCTTAAAGAGTAGTTTCCCAGAGAAACATTCCATATCAGTAATTTTTGAGTGACCTAATATCCTTCGATTTCAACCACACGATACTGGTTTTTGAGCAGCTGTTTTCGAGATACTTTTTTCAATTCCTACCATAATATGAGATACTTATCTTTAAACTCGATACGTGAATGTGTCAATTAACCGAAATATTTTCTGAGAAAAGAAGAAAAATATAAAATTTGGCACTAAAAATCCTGTCTATACTATACGTTATATAAACCCAGCTACTTTATGAACTGAATAGCCGAAGATGAGCTTGCGCGTTGTATAGTTCGTCTATGAAATAGTGGCTTTCGAGCAAAAAATATAGGGTCTAGTCTCAGCCGTAATTCTTGTCTGTTAAGAAATACACGTGTGCATGTATCTACACGTGTGTGTATGTACATACACTTATGATATACGATGGTGAATATACTCCCAGAGTCCTTCACACACACATAATATGAGAAAAAAAAAAAAAAAAAAAAAAATACGACGCCCGCACACCTGTTAGCACTGATCTTGTGCTTTTAGCTTGCCAACAGAGAATGTCAGTTACCTCTAGCTCCATTAATGGGATGCTGCAGCACACCGTGTGTGCGGCTAATCGCACCTGAATGCTTTCCTCGTATCGCATATACGTTATGTACGTAATGTACCAGCATATACAGGATGTTCTGCTCTAAAGTTAAAGTTTTTATTTTTTTGTGTATTTCCATTCCTGTTTTTTTTATTTTTTTTTCATCCCGTTAACACGACGTAGTTATGAAAACAGAACATCAGACTGTCGTGTAAGTGCTTTTCCAACATCGTTTCCCTGGCTTAGTTTTCGCATATGCTGGACTTAATCAATGTCCATTCGATTGACATTCGTTTCACAAATTTGTAAAGATATATATATATATATATTTTATTTTTTTTATTTTTCAATCTGATTCACACTCCTTCAAGGATGCTTTACACCGAAATCAGATAACAGACTCGGAATCTTTAGCTTTCAGAAAATGTCAATAGGTGGGTGTGTAGGTACAGCTTTGCTTTTCCGTGAATAATTTATCGATTCTCCGGCTGATCGTACGTGTAGATTTTGGCTCTTTTAGTTATAGAGGCGTGAATACAATATATTCGCGAGCAAATACAGTTCCTCTGCTCGTTTGTTGTTAGAACATTATTGTTTATTCGTTCAGCCGGTGGTGAAGAAACGATATTATCAGCTATTCCCGCGATGCCGGTCAGGCTGTGCACATATAATATTTCGTAAACTCTTGGCTCACGATTTCTATTAAAATAAACACGCGACAGCCACAGGCTTAGGATTAGGGGGAGTGAAATAAGTACCCGGCCTGGGTTCCTACTACGTGTCACAACTATTTTTGTATATTACGTTTTATTTTCGGAATCATATACTATGACACTATGTTATGTATACGTTTATAAACGCTACCGAGGCATAGGACCTGAAAATCTATACACCGAAGTTCCTAATTTCCCCGATTTATTGGGACTTTTTGATCAACTTCCTCATTATAGTCGATGTTTCTTTTGACTGGTGCAAGATGTACCATAAATTGAAAAAAAAAAAAAAAGGATCACTTGCTTTTGAAAGTGAAAAAAAAAAAGATGTTGCTGCCAAGCCAAGCGCGTGAAAATTTGTTCCTAATTTTGTTATCATTCCCTGATTTTTTTTTCTTTTTTTTTTTTTTTTTTTCATATAAAATCGGGAGATGTTTCCCCACTGCAGAAAAGTTATAGAGGAAAGCAAATAGTTTTCCGCAAACGCCTGTGCTAGACTTGCGTGACTTGGGTAACCGTGTGATTAGTTCCCGTGTTCCCGTTGTTCTCTCCATGCTGTGGTATCGGCGTCCACCTTCCCAGAAGTTTCCATCTTCCAAATAGCTGATTGAAAGTCATCCTGAATTGACGGCTCATCGCGCAATAGAGGATGAAATTGATCGCCGAATTGATCAGCGCCAATATGTCCATTACCTCACCTGTGAGCAGAGATAAAAACCGATGGGGATCGTTAGCTGATTTTCGACGGATTTATGAAAATCAATTTTTTTTTATTTTCTTTATTGGGGAACATAGCAAAATACGTGATTTATGTTTAAAAACGTGTGGTTTTTTTTTTTTGTTGCCGTTACTATAAAGATACTTTTTTTTTTCTTCCACAAAAATGGGTTGGATTATATTTTATTTCTGATCCCGGACAGTGCTAAACATACGGAGACAGATGTTGGATGAAAAAATAAATTAACGGGTTTCCGGTATCCAAGCGGGTTAAGGTTTACATATTGTAGAAATTAGAGCCAATTCGAAATCTTCCGCAATCCGATCGTTTGTGCCTATAATTTGCGGAACTGCAGGACATACGTATTCTTGATGTTCGAGCTAAACTGAAATTGGAGACTAGAAAATGGCTTCCGATTGTATCTCTTGACCATGGGGGTCACAAGGGATAACGACCCTGTCTCTCGTAAACCTGCGGCCGTCTACCCGTTATACGATTTTACATTCAAGCTATGCTACTGACAATGGCAGCTAGGGCTTTGTTCACAATAGATCTTATAGCCAGTTACTTTCATGAATAATTTTACACTCTGACATATTATTAGCTATGTTATATCAAAGACTCTGCAATTCTCAGACAGACTTTCATTGCTTTGATAATTCCATTCATTGCGTTGACAAGAATTCAATTACTCCCAAGGTACGTTTTATAGTGGCCAAGATTTTATACGAGCCAGAAGTTATAACACAATTCTAAATTTGTCTTGTTTTTCCGTAAATATACATTTTTTGATATTTTTGTGATTTATGATATGTGCGTGCGATGACGAATGAAGAATAATTAACTAGATATAGGTACTTTATACGGATAGCAACAATTTGAAATTTTCAAGACTAGTGTAATTACTATCGTGAACTTGATTATAATTCCAACGGTTCGAAAATTGAATCTTGAACCAACAGTTACTTGAAAATTCTGACAATATTGTACAGAAACAAATAAGTTCTGAAATATCTTTTCCAATTTTATACGTTTTTCATAGGGGTATGTAGAATTATATACCAATATGTATGCATTGGAGTCAATGAGCTGTGAAAAAGAGGTCAATAGAACCAGATATTGGTCAATTTCATGGAAGTCATATTACAGTAACGGGATGATGAAATTGCAATATTTTGATGCAAAAGATGAGAGCACGTCAAATAAAGAAGAAATTTATCGGCCCAGACTTATTTTCAGATGTCTTATCGTTTTTTTAAAAACAAGTTTGAACAGGTGTATATTGATAAAAAATCTGATAACTTGAAAATTGGTTGAAAATTTTTGTTGAAAAGATTGACTAGTCCAAGAAAATTCCAATCAATGAAATCAAAAATTATTTTCTAATATTCTCCACCACATATTGGTCATTGATGAATCAATTTTAAACTTCTTTTTATCATCATTTCATCGAGTTCATGTAAATTTCGATCTACTTTTTTACTATCACCCTTCCTCTAACTTCCTTGTCTCTTTTTACTTCCGTTATATGCCCCGATTTGTACTTCATATAGAATATCCGTTAAAGTAACGGAACATTTTCTTATCATCAATTTTAATGGATATATTGTTATAATATGTATATATATTGAACGATTATTTCTTTTTCTCCGTTATTGTTCGCGGGAAACGGGATGTTACATTTTATCGGTTCTTTAACCATAAAACCTAACAAAACAGAAAAAAAAAACCCGAAACGACGTGAAAAAAAAATATATAAAATAAAATAAAAAAAAAAAAACATTCCAGAGATCATAAAATTTCACTCCCACGCGATGTCCATATACCGATGCAGCATACTTGTATGTACAGTCACGTGTATCTCAATCTCACGCTATCGATTATAGTGCCAAAAGGTATAACCACCCTATAGGTATATATAGGTATGTCCCTGTGTAGCCACTTCCGTCATTCCAAGCGTATTATCAACCCCCTAACTATATATACCTATCCTGTTACAACAGAAAGAAGAAAAAAAAAAAAAAACCAAAAAAGAAAAAGAGAAAAAGAAAATGATCTCGGTAAAATGACGCGTATGGTTTCGAGTAGCGTGAAAAATATAATCAGATCCATTATCAACTGGCAATTAATCTTTTGGTCTCCCTCCAGCCCTTTATTTTTTTCTTAACTCTATAAATTCATCATAATGATATTCCATATACCGCGGGTATAATAATTCATATAGGTTAAATTCTAATATTCTGATGAGGATGTGAAAAATTATTTACCAAGTTTGACGTAGCAGGTGCGAAAGAAACCGTCACCAAGAATAACGCTGAGTAGACCGAGAACACCCTGAGGAAATTCAGTTAAAAGAAATAACAACAAGACGGCAAGAAGCATCCTTGTAGTCCTATCCGTCTGACGTTCTTTGTCCATAAGTCTTGAAGGTTTTTTACGTGTTTTTTTAACCTCTGTACCATCGTTTGATTTTTCATCAGTCCTCACGAGCGTTGCCGAGGTAAGTTTTTGACGTCTCTTCTTAGCTTCAACCAATGCGAGTATTAGCTGAAGACTGAGTATCGTGAGGGCTATGCAGGGTATTATCTTTATCACGACACTGTATATCCAAAAGTTCATGTTTATCAAAAACGTATGAGTTTTCGCAGTTTCGCTTAGATCGACGTAGTACAACGTGGTGTTTGAAACACCGTCCGGTATCGTACCGTTGCTTTGCGTAACATTAAAAGCGTTACCATCAGCATCGATCAGTTCCGATCGAGGCTGGATACTGACGGTAAAGTAGAGAGGGATGCAGATTAATGGGCAAATCACGTAGGCCCCAGTAATAGCGATCACGGTTCTTTGTATACTGCACAATTCTCTGTTCATTTGGGGATGGGCAACAGCGATGTAACGCCATATAGCAAGAGTGACAGTAAGCCATATCGATATCGTGTGACAAACTTGGCCAAAATTTGAATGGAATAATACGAACAATGTCCAACCGTATGTGAACCGATCTCTACGAGGTCTTTCCAATAGGTACATATGGCTTGCGTATGGAATGTACTCTAGCATTACCAACAAATCGGCAACTGCTAGTCCTGTGAGTATAGCATTTGTTGGTGAATTCATTTCACGACGTGTCAGCACTGCTATATTCAACGTGTTTGCAACAGATCCAAAAAGACACACTAACAGACTCGCGTATCCGTGAATCTGTACGTAACCGGTATGAAAATTGTCCAGACCTGCACCACATTGGTACATCGATGAGTCTGGACTGTCCATAAGATCGGTATCGTTCGTTAGGTTCATTGTTGATGATTTTTTTTTTCTTTTTTTTCTTTTTTTTTTCACCGATGTTCAGGAGCCTCGATTGAGCTTTTTTGATTTTTTCGCAGCGTTTGATTCCTCCGGTGATTTTTCACACATGCTATCACCACCGTCGGGGATGATGAGCTTCGAAAGTCTTAAGCTTGATGATATTTTATCAGATTTGCTCTTTTGGGAGTTAATTAAACAAGTGTGAGAGAACGAAATGTGCTTTTTTTAACTAGTTCGTTACGGATCGTCATTATTGTTTGGACGGGAAGTCAAATTGCCCTGCGGCTTTAAAACAAGTAACTTTCTTTATTCACTGTATGAGATTAATTGGCACCCCCTTTAATTGCTGTTTGTCGTATTGGAAAAGTTATATATCTACTTTGAAACTAATTAGCGCGTAACGTCGATAGGAGAGCTTGCGGTTATAAATAATAATATATGCAAGATTAGAAGAAAATAAGATGCAGTTATTAGGCGAGACTGAGAAACAACTTCGCGGTACTCTCTTTCGCGTTTCGACTTCGAATGAAGACTTGAAGAGACACGATGCTCTGTCGTACTCTGGCCACACCGAGACGCCAAGCGTCCCGACGTCGGCGCCTGCGCTTTCATTATCCACCTGACTCCTACCTCAAATCGCCCTATACCGAATGCATATAACATTTTACACGCTTTACTCTGGCATCGCCTTTTCCTGTCGCATGAATATCTGTCCAGATATTCCGTATCATATTTCAGATTGACGAGAATACTAATTTTCATTTAATTATTGTCCCAAGCTTCCGGATTCTTAATCTAACTTGATGCGGTCTTATCTTGAAGTTTGAATTGAGGGAAACGCGCGAGAAGACGGCTGAAAAATTGCGCAAGCTTTGGGAATTGATATTCATTATGATAAAAAAGTATTTCTACAAATGAACCTGGATCTAAACACTTTTTTATAAACCAAACCCCAACTGAATTGGAAAATTGATTGTCAAGATATAAATTACCAAAATTCATGTACCCCCGAAATTCAGGCCGGATGATTTGAAATTCTTTAAAAATAATTCGCAGAGGTAAATTTTGAAAAATAAATGAAATTACTATTTTGGGATATTCTACCTACTTTACGAAGAAACTACGTGGGGGGGACGAGGTTTTTCAAGTTCGTCAGTCCATTCGTTCGATAAAGTTCTCGAACGAGTCCCGCAAAGTTTTAACAAATTTGGGAGTAAAAAAAGTTTCTTGAATAATTTTGTAGATTCAGTATTAAATTCGAGCAAATTTTGTCGAGGATCTCACAAAGGGGTGGAAAGGACCGTTTGTGAGATTTTTATGAAATTTATTCATTTTTTTTCTTCACTCGTTTTTCCCGAGGCGTCGAATTTTTTTATAGCTAATAAAGCGCAATTTGGCAATCGTGAGTGTGGGACGGGTAGCAGTTGGAAATTCCGGTTGCAGTGCTCGATAACTGTCTGTTAGATCGATTCGAACAGCATAAACTGAGAAATAGTTTCACGTTGATAAACTATGCTCAATTTGTCGAGAAGAACCTACATCTCGCGTCTTTCAATTTATATATAAAAAAATCAAAAATAAAAACTAACTGGAACTAAAATTTCGTGAAGCAATACGGTTCTGATCAAGCTTTTTGATACGTTAAATTATAGCTTCGATCGCGTCAATCTTTTTTTTTTCAAATTTGAAACGGATCCTGCGCATTTCCTGCAGAGAATATATTGCGCACCCACCGTAATTTTAATGATATCTGTTAATGACGTGGTAGGCGCGCTGTTTATTTGCTTGTCACGGTTTTTAATCAAGTCCGATTTCCGTTACATTGATTTTGGTCCCCCCCCCCCCCCCCCCCCCCCCCCCCTTAGGCGGCGGTATACCGCTGTTAATAATAAGCGGGCTTTTGATTAAACGAAACGTATTTAGATCCCGATCATTTACGTAAGCTTACCGTGCTGAACGTGTCAAACAAATCACAGACGTATTTATGCAATCATATTTATTCTCGATTTTACATTCAATCCACGAGCTGCTAAAGAATCTTTCTGCCTCTGTATAACTGCTACCCGCAATATCCATTAATGCCTTCAACTTCGCAGTTCTAATTTCCCCTACCCCCTCCCTATCTCTTCATTCTCTCTAATTATAATAATCTCACCATGATTAATTTCACTGTCGCGTTCAATTCTATATCCACATCTCTTCTCCGCCAGGTATAATTATATACGTAATACTAAAAATTAACGAATTCACTAGTAAGTACTGCGAGAATGATTTTTACTCCAACTCGAGTGTATAAACGAGTAATTTTTCTTTCTTTCTTTCTTTCTTTATTTTTATTTTTATTTTTTATTTTTTCACCTCTTTGCATATTCATATATAATCGAGCATTTTCTACGGGAAATGGTTTGTAGAAACATTTTTTTAAAAGGCAAATAAGCCAGCTGTTCTTACCCCGGATGCGATAAAATTGATAACACTTTTCCATGCCTTTAATTAAACACTGAGCAATATCAATTCTGCTGAAGACTTTGCGTTCTTTTACCTATGCTTGCTCAACCCTGCAGGGCAAGTAGGTATATGCTATAATACTTTATCTTTCTTTCCTCGGGCGTGACTCGCGATCATTTATACCTACCTACCTATACACGTGCTGGATAAGGAGGGTATAAGAAGAAAAAAAGAAAGAAAGAAAGAAAGAAAGGAAAAAAAAAAATTACAATTGAGATAACATGTTGATGTAATTACCATAAGCGAGCTAGGTAATTTTTTTCTAATTCATTCCTACGACCGTATATATATACTTTTATGGGCGGTTCTTTATTTTATCATTTCTGATAGTTTTTCGTATATGAATTTTCATACTGAACGACTTTTTTAAATTCATTTTCAATTAATTGATTAGTTCTTTTGGAAATTAGCCCAGGATCGCAGGAATTATTCATAATTGCATATAGTGAAAAAAAGAGAATTTCAAAATGGTGTTAACGTCTCTCAGTCGTGTTGCCAGGACATGCATGGTGTTTAAAGGATTTCGGAAGACTGAAAATAAGATCTTCAAGGGTTGAACTTGGAAGTAAATCTCTACAGATCCTGTGAAGCAATTCGTCAATTTTAGCGAAAGAAAATTTCACAAAAAAAGCATTTTTTTTTTAAATTTTTTTGCTGCAATATCTTGATTTCGGTGTTCTGAACACATTTCTAAACTGTACAAATGTCCTGCAAACATGATTTTCAGACGGGAGAAGCATTTTGGAATTCTCTGCTTGTCATCTCGTTGTAGGTATAGTAGCGGATAAATCGTTCACATCTGATTAAATTTTCAGTCTTCGAATGAGGTAGGTAGGTATCGTTGGTTTTTAACAGCACGAATATACCTAATCCAGAGAAAAATTAAATAAAAATAAAAATGAAAATTGAAAAATTCTCGTTTCCAGTGAGGTATTTTCTTAATTGCGGGAAACACGCGAAAATTTTTTCCAAACAACGACGAAAAGTCTCGCATCTGTGCGACTTAATGCTCGATATATACACTTTTTTTTATCTCTTTTTATCTCCGTTTTAAATAGCGTCTGCATGAGTGTGAGTGCGTTTATGTGTAGGTGCTATGAATTCCCGCGTAAATATATATATATATATATATATATATGCCGTCGGCACGGCTTTAAACGTGCAGCCTATTTTTTGCTCCATATTTCTCCTCTTTTTATCGATCTTAAAATTAGCGTCCAAACGTCGGATCGCACATACCACCGGAAAATCAGTCCCACTCAATGTGTATCGCTATACTGTAGGTCTATCACGAGAGAAACTTTTTTATATATCATCAGGGGAAAGAAAGTCGAATTGGACCCCATAGGGCTAAGCCTTCCCCGTAAAATCATTCGGAATTTATCAAAATCTAAAAACGTTACAGTCTATTCATGAGCTATCAATTATCATTTGTTTTCTCGCTCTAGAATAGTTTAGAAAACTTGACAACTTAGAAATAAAAGTTAGAAAATTTGAAACAGCATGTGAAGTATTGATAGAATAAATTAACTATAGAATTACGTTCGGGCAAAATTTTGATTCTGTTTGGTGGAGAAATACCCATTTTGCCAGTATTTTCTTTACAGAATTCTAATAGATAGTTAATTTTATGATAGAAGTTTTCGGAAACGAATACTTGAGTGAATTCAAAGTATATTCTACTTTTGAAGAATTAAAAAAAATTTTCAGGTGGCCCGTATACTTTTCCCGTAATTGTCGGAGCTTTTTAAGTACTTGAGAGCTACGAGAAATTTTTCTAGTTGAAATTTCAAGATCCATTCATTCACATTTCTATTTTAAAACCTTATTTCCTTAAAATGGGCCCATTTTGTCTGGCTCTTCTCTACACATTGAAATTTTACCGTGGAAAAAAAAGCACTAGTCGAAGTTTTTGTTTTAATAAACGTAACACTTCCTTGTGTTCTTATAACAGAATGAGCTTTCGTATAATTTCAATTCCGTGTGTCAGAGTTTGAATTTGATTGAAAACTTCTATTCGATTTTCGATCTATCAATAATTAGAATCACGTAATCAAGTGAAAGGAAAATTGACGACGACTTTCATATCAAATTATCAAGACCTGAAAAATGTTATTCTGTTACACAGTCATATTCTATGAGACGTGTGAAATGTAGTGTTAATTATAACATATTCCAATTTTTTCCCTAAGTTTTTCCAAACTTCTTACGGGCGTATCTTGCCTGGATGTATATCATAAAAGGACGCTAGGGGAAAGGCCAAATAGATACGGACAGGTGAGATATAGCTCAATCAATAACCGACGAGAAGGTAACTTATACCTGTATCTGTTTCATTGTATGCTGGTAGTAAAGTGGAGTACCTAATAATTTAATATCACTTTTCCCCACGTGTATCCGCAGTTCTTTTCGTCTTCTCTTTCTCTACACACCTATAGTATATGTATACCTCGAATTTTTACCTCGAGGGAGATATTTGCTCGAATATATCTGTATATTGTACTTCGAGCGAGGAATCTTTCCTCTTTAATGCCACTCGACAGAAAAAAAAACTGTATTCCATTATACAGAAAATAAAATAAGCAAAGTATGCATACGTGTATGAATGTCGAATATTATACTCGTACAGGGTGATTCAGAATCAGTTAGGAATTTTCTTCGTGGTCAATCTTTATCGAAATTGAGATCGAAATTTTTCTAGCTTTTTATGGTGAAAATATTTTTTTTCTTCAAATCGTCAGTCATCACTCGACATGGTCTGTTTTTATAGAAATCGATTTTATAGGGATCGATTGCGCAAGATCAATTCCAGAGGACATTAATTTTCATAGAATTGGCAGTCTGCAATTTTTGAAAGGACCGTTTTTGGAACTAAAAATGGCTATGGAAGGTTCGACTTGCAGCATTTGGACAAAAATTGATCCGCTAAATGATTCGTTGCTAATTCTGAATCACTGGGTATCCTCACGCGTATTGTATTTACCTACAAAAATCCACTTCTAGGAAAAATTCGGGTCAATTTAGGACAAAGAGAATCCTGAACGTATTTTGAAATCGCGCCGCAACTATGATACCCATTGAGACACACTTGGGTCAATTTATTGACCTTCTTCAACGTTCCAGAAAATTCCGAAGGCATATCTAACATCCAAAAATGTATGAAATCATTTTGGACCGAAGAAATTTAGATTGAAAATTAGACGTACTTTTCATAGAGGAAAAGTGAAGTTCATTTCGAACAAAAAAGTACTAAAGAACTAGAGCAGACTGGATTCTTTGATCGAACGATTCAGATTCTCAGAGAATAACAAGAAGTGTAAAGAAATTACTCAAAACTCTTTAACGATTTCCGAATTAAAAAATTACAAAAAGCAAAACGAACACTATATCAATCGATGCTCTTTCACTTATCCAATATGATCGACTGATCAGAAACCTTGAAAAGTGTCAAAAACTCCTGATCGTAATATGTCAACGACATTGTCCAAAGTTATTAGCTCTGAACCAAAAGGCAAGAGGAGAAAAATTGGTTTAAAAATGGTTTCAATTCAATTACTTCAATCCGCAAATGGATCAACGAATTCTGATCCTAATCTGGTCTCGCCGTACGTCGTACTTTCAACGAAGTGTCTGCTTCAGGTACGTTTCGGATCGTTTATTTGAAATAATTTAATTTCTTTGGAAAAGTTTCACGCAGGTAGGTATATGTAGGTATACATGTATACGTTTCGTGTTCTCTACGGGATTGAAATAATGAATCAATTAGTTAATTAATCAGGCATAGATTGGTCATTTTTAAAACGTCAAGGGAATCGTGAAATGACGTTCATTTTTCCAGAAACTACGATGTCTTCTGCGCCGATGACTCATTTCCACTAATCGTAAGCAGCGTTTTTCAAACTGTTAAAAATCCCATAGCAAACAGGCGGATATCTCATGAGAATAAACCCTGGGGGAATAAAGAAATCCTTGGGTCGCCTGAGCTCGCGGTGTTCAACGTAAGCAAAATTTATTTTCATTCATATTAACAGCCTCTTTCGTGAGAAGTGCTACGTGAACTACATTTTGCCTTTTTCTTGTTTCCCTCTCCGGCTTGACGAATCGCCCGAGGTCCTTTTTCCAAAATCATCTTGGATCTGCAGGATTCTGAAGTGAGTCAAGGGTCGATTTCAAGACAATGAATTTGCGTCGGGGATTTTCTGTTGAAAAAATATTAAGAAGAAGAAAAAAAACAGGGAGAAAAAATGAAATCAGAAAGGAAATGTATTTTTATTCCGATTTGACTGCAGATCGGAATGGGTGTGGCGTGACAATTTTTAGAGATGATTGTTGCCAGGGGTGGATTTTCAGTGTCCATGAACTCCCATAGACTCACGGATTCAAAGGGTGAATGTGAATGGTCCATTTCGCATGTTACAACGTCGTGGCTATGTTTTATTCAATGACTCAACTTAATCCCCGCTTATCCGGCTTGTTCGAGGTTTTAGTGAGCATTACCTACTACTGCGAGCTCTCGACAAACTAATTTTCATTACGTACCTAGATCTGATTCTAAAGGAATCCAATTTCACTGTCAAATGTCAAAAATAATTTAGATAGGAGGCAATTCTTTTACAACACATTTTTATCGTAGTTATATCATGTGAAATTGAAATGTCCGATTGGGAAAAAAATCTGGCCATCTTTCACGATATGCCAAAAGTTTTGCATTTGTTGCTAATTTTTGAAAGAAAATGAACGAACAATTCCTCAGTAAAATAAAAAAAGTTTCTCATTTGAAAGATACTCTTCAAATTAATAGAATTGATGCAAGTCGAGTATTTTCGTAAGATTTGTTTATTTTTAGAATTTTTTAGTTGTCAGAACTTCAAATCTTTAATTGATAACGAATAAAATATATAAAAAAAAAAAACAGCAAAACGTATCTGCTAATTTTTAATAGAGCACGAAATACGAAAAGTTCGAAGAAATAAAAAATTGTCAAGCTTTGAAAATGTAAAAGTGAAGCGTAATTTCTCATATATCTATTACAGCAGAAGCTGCGAGGAACAGTTTGGGCAATTAAAAGAAGCCTTTTTGATTGTTCTATAGGGCTTTCCTGAGCATTGTGACAAAATTCGAGGCCAATTAGTTTGAAAAATGTTTGTTCCGGTTGCGAAACTTTGAATGAAGATATGAAATTTTCTGCTTTGAAAATATTTTCATATTATACACTCGTTGAGCGAAAAAAAAAAAAAAGAATCGAGTTATAAAATTGGTTTGAACTCCTTGCTCAGGATTTCCTGCTGACTTTGTTGCTCTCTATACGATATTGGGCACGACTTTAAAGTTCCTCGAGGATAGGAACAAAGGAGGTGAACGTTTACGACGTCCGTACCTATTACAATCCTGATTTGCTTTGGTGAACACGGACTTCACGAGCTCGTAGTATGAGAATGGAGCGTGCTAAAACTTGGAACCATACTTAGGAACGTATACGTAAGTAGAGACGACATACTTCTTGGCCGAAGGGGTTTTATGCCAGAAGAACTTCATCCCGGTCAGCGTATTTTAGATCTAGAGACTGTAGTCTGTAAACTCTCGTAGTTAACGAAAAATGACTCTCTAAGGTGCTGGTTCCCAAATCGATTTCCAAGATTGTGACTTTCATTTTAAACTTGAGTTCTTCTTCCCTTATTTGAAGCAGCTGGTTCGAAGACAAAATGCGATTGACTCTGAAAAGTTGATGTTCAAGATACAGGAATCCACGAAATCGGATTGTACTCGTTAAACTACCCTCGACTACCGACCCTTAACATTTTATTCAGTTTCATTCCAATAATTTCGTTTCATTTATTATACCAAGAAGGTTATATTGAATTTAATTAAGGCTTGAAAATTCTTCGGAATATCCGTCTTTTTTTTTTTTTTTTATTATCTCGGATTGATGTGTGCGTATCAGTCTTCTAATACCCGGCTTCAGAATTCGAAAGATTTTATGCCTCGGGCTCTATATCAAACCATAAAGAAATTTACGTCCGAAAGGGTCAGGCTTGGGATAAAGATTGATTTTCCCCCGCGTTCAAACCCTTTTCATATTTTCTTCTTCGTCAAAGGAATTTCATTTTCAAAATATGTCTGTAGAGTCTTTCGAAATGAATCTGCTGAGGTAGATATCAAATCACGTTCGGTCCAGGGTGAGCTTTGAGAATTCGAATCGGACATTTTTTGGATAAATACGCTCTGAATTCGTATCAGTTAGAATGTGCAGAGCTTGGGGACTAGGAACCGGAAGCTCCTCATTTGGAAGGTAAATTTGCGACATTAAAAAGGGTGTTTGCCTGAAGTAGCCGTTTTTTCCAGACTTTCTTGTCCAAAAGTATTTTTTAATAATTCTGGTTTACATCCACCGGCTTATTCCCCTTTCAAAATATAATCAGTGGAAAAGTTGTTACTCTGTGTCATCAGACACTGCAGCATATCATATCCAGTCGTAGCCACTCGAACCGAATGGGTATTTCAATTTTTCAATTTTTCAGCCTTTCCCTTTTTTTTTCCTAAAATTCCGCTTATTAGAGGACAAAGATAGAAAAGGAGAGAAAGAGATTTTGGGAACAGAAGCTCAAATCCTTGAAATTTTTTGTGGATTGTGACAGTTGGTTCTGTTCGAGATAAATAGTTTTGGAGGGGTTTTAGGGTATAAAGCTTTCACCAGCATGGAATCGATTCAACCCTGTCTAGGATTTTCGTTCATCGGATTTGCCCGAGTGCGGAGCAAATCTCATTCGGTGTAACCAACCGGTATTATTTAATTAATGATACAGCTGATGTTTGAAGTAGTAATTGGCACCAGAGAAGAGAATAGAGGGGGGAGCCATAACTGAAGTAGTAATTCCGAGTAGATAAGATTAGCAATAGACGAAGATTTCTTTTTTTTTTTTTTTTTTTTTTTTTTTTAGAAAATTTCCCTTTCGACTTGGCCATAGAAAGAAGAAGCTCAGTGAGTCGAAGAGCCGGATATCGGGGTCATTAGGGCTTCAAACTTTGTTTCGAAACGGTTCACCCCCTGCCCTGTCAAAATTTGAGCTTATTCAAACTCGATCCGGTTGAGGTGAAATTTTGGGTCACCTGATACGACAGCAGATTAAATCCCTCTGATCACACATATTAACGTGATGGATTCTCACCTATCAAATATCCACAAGCCCCCCGTTGTTGCTGGGGGTTCAATCCATAATTGTCACAATTTTCATGAAAGTTAACGGAGATGACGTATCATATGTTTTATATCGATAAGAAAAACAACTTTCACTTAATTCTTCGATCCATTTTTCATTCTCCAGAATTTTTTCCACCATATCGTGACCGAAAAGGTCACGAGCTTTTTGACTCCGGATCATCACGACGGGTCATTTCACCCCCACTTGTGAACAGAGTCCGATAAATGACAGCTGCAAAGTCATATATACCTTTTATTTTCCACCATGGTAAGACCGTTCGGTGACACTCGTGCAGGTCAAAGATCATAAAAGTACGGGCTTATAGGGTACCTTTGTCTTTGTAGCTCTGCAGGATCAAAGTCAGGGGTTGAAATCATGGAGGTCATTTGACATGACCTCACGGAGTTTCGTTATCGTTCAAAGCTAGTAGACATACCGCCGCAGCCTATCATGGATATAATATACGTGCCCATCACTAATCTCTGTTGGCAAGCTTTGAAAAATTTCACTAGAGACAGAAAATGAGTTAGACGGAGTATCAAGCTCTCCGCAAATCCTTCGCCATACATATTGTCAATTTATCAATCTTCTAATTACCAGACTTGGCTCATTTTTGTACATCAATTTTTATTATCACCCTACAACTTATCTCACAGGCTTTTTCCCACCGGAGCCCTTTAGCTGTAGCTCTATCTTTTTTCTTGTTTTTTTTTTTCTTTTTTTTTTCTGTTTCTATCCAATGGCTATAAATTTTCCATTAATAGTGGAACACTTGACGGTGATAACGAAAGGTAGTTTGACAAAGAAGATTAGGTACCTATTACAGTCTTTTGTATCTCAAATCGTTGATGAGTTATGGTACGTCACTTTGAGTTACAGAAATCTATGACACTAGATTTTTTTATCATTAAACTATCCTCTATTACAACCTTTGACTGTGAAAGGATGGCTTTGTTAATATTAGAACGTGTATTTATTCAAAAATACCATTGAGGACTGACCAAAAACTCGAATGTGTCCTTAAACGCTTTTTTATTACCGTAATTCGGAGTTTTTGAAATAATCAGTGAATTTTTTTTGGAGTGGTAAAAAATGTACGAGTCAAAAAGAGTGAATACTCGGGTGCCTAGCATCCTGTCAACCTTGTGGAGATTGGTGGTCAGATTCAAGGACTTGATCTAGTAGCTCGAATGCCTTATAGGGTCAAGACACTTTACCTGTCAAGAGCTTCTACCTGTCCTGGCCATTTGTATCGGAGAGAGAGAAAAAGTGTTTCACGCCCATTCGCTGTTCTGACTTTCAGCCTTAATTATTATTGCATGGGAGCTTTCAATCTAGTCCCGATATCGAACCGGTGAGTTTGGAACAGGGGTTGAAAATGAAACCCGAATTGTTCCCTCAAAAGCTGAGTGAATTATTCTTTTCCTGTATTGTATAATGAAATTGAGCAAACGATATGCAAAATGGTTTTCAGAATTCACTTTTTTAAGCAGTATATTGAACAGATATTACCACGATTTTTTTTCAATTATTGAAAAGTGAAATTTTCGAGTCATGATCAATTTTCCATCTACCGATTTCAGGTAGACATTCTAACTGGAATGGATAATCTCGCTATATAAATTGGTGAAATCGCAGTGAATTAGGGAAATTGGTGCTGGAAATATTGACGTACCCAGCCAGGAAGTAATATTTTCATTTCATATGAATATTGTATAGCTACCAGCTCTGGGGGGCGGCGAGAGTTCGCGTTGAATATCGACACTCGTTTTGATCTTTCAAGCCAGATAAAATATCCCCTTTGTATGTTTTTACAAAACTCTTCTGGAAATTAATTTATTATTAATAAATACGCGAAAGGCATTTGGAAAATTGTTCTAGTTACCTGCGTATATGGATTCGAAGGAATTGCTTCGTACTCGTGCTTTCATTGATTATGGTTGAATGAAGAATTCATAGCGATCTGAATCAACACAGTACCGCGGCTCTATATGTACTAAAGAAAATTTAAGGGGAAGTAATTAGGCTTGTCAAATGGCGGATTAAAATTTCTACGGCATAAGTAAGATATAGAGGCACTTCTCGAAAGTCAACTGAATAAAAAAAAAAAAAAAATGTCACCCTGCAAACCGCCTCAAAGACAGTTAATTAACGTCTTTAGCCCAAAAAGGGCCAAAGGCATTGACGCTTGAAGAGTTGGCTTTCAAGAATCTCTGGCACAACTCACTTCAACCGCTTCATCAAAGGCCACATTAGTAATTAGCCGTAAGAAATAAGCCCAGCTTATAAGTAAAGGGAAACCCATGAAAATTTCTAACGAAGCAATAAGAAATCAAAACGGTTTTTTGTCTCGGTTTTCACCGCAAAATCCATACATTCAATCAAGCAATCTCATACTCCCCCTCATCATCGATTACAGCGTAAAGCTTGGAAGAATTACTCGACTATTTCGTTTCCGCATGATTTAAGATATTCGGTATTCTTGCTATGCGAAATTTCGATTCGAAATGTCCATTGTTTTGAATTTTCGGGAACAGACCGAACGCTCGGTTTTTTTTTTTTTTTTTTTGGTCCAACGAAAACCATTTGTCAGCTCGTTCACCGCAACTCGTGCCATGCAAGTGATTCAGTTCACGTATGTATAACTTTTGTCTACTGCGGAGGACAGGTTTGTGAATAAAAAATGGTCGAGCTAGGGTGCAAAGTCCCGATTTTCAGAGGTCAAAAAACACCGGTTCAATTCGGCCCAAGACGTAGTGTAGATTCTCAGATTCTTGCCTCGAAGGGGTTTAACGGGGAATCGATAAAATCCAACTGAATTTGAAAAGCTCCGTCGATTTGCGAGAATATATACGAGAGCACCTTGGACCTTGGGGACATTTTCACATTTGAGCTTTATAGGCGCGATGTAAGATCTCGCGTATTTTTTTTTTTTTTTTCTTTCGTTTTCTTTATTTTCTCTACGACTTTACGAGTCCTGCAGCATCGACACGTGTGGAAGCTTCTCTTTTAAACTCTTGTCGGACTTTACGATGATAAATCTACTTCCCATTGAATCGGCATCTGCATTTTTGTTACTCGCTGCCAAATGAACGGACGACTTTTTACCCCAGACGCGAAGGGATCGCTGCTAAAGTTGAAAATATTCACAGAGATAGGTACATCTGGGAAATTTTGATGAAGAGGTGGGAGCAGCTTTTATATTTTCAATTTCGGAGAAATCAGGATATAGAAATTCGTCAAAATTTGAGAAAAAAATGAGAAGAAATATTTTCAGCCTTCCTTTACTTGTCAAGGATCGTTTCGATTTTTCTACAGTTTGTTATTTAACCATATATATATATAAGTACAGTCTTATTTTACGAATATATATTTTACCTGGAAAAAGTTTCAACTCGGAGCTACAGGGGTTTTCTGAAAAATATTTCCATAACTGGAGCGACGAAAAACTGAGAATATTTTCCATATTCAAGTAAACCGGAAATGTGAATATTTTTAAAAACAACAGTAGAAGGAAGGGCATTTTATATCCCGACTTTTGCAATCCTGTATGTAACTCGAGTCCCATATATAGAGTAGAGAGAAAAACTTATTTCCACAATTGCTGCGCAGCAGAGATCTGTATCTATCAGTTTGTTATAAGGGTTTTTCGAGATAATACTTACATCCATGGACTTCTATTCGATATCAGAGTTTCTGAACATCAAACGATTCGTTCACCGTATTTGCAGACACGCACATCTTATCTTTATGTTGCCCTTTTCACCAGCTGAGTAGATTTACGCCGAATCTTTGTCACCTTAGAATCTCACCATTTGCTATACGTATCGTACTCTATACTCCATTTTCTCGGAAGCCTCAAAGCTCAAATAAATAAGAAAAAAAAAATCCATATTTCAAATATTTCTTATCCTCTTACTACGTCTCTTCAGGGTTACTTTTCGCCCCTTCATCCTCACGGCCACATGTTTTTTTTTTCTTTTTCTGAAGCAGTGTCGGATCATCTCTTTCGTGGTAGGTATAATATGATCATCAATACGCGAATATCGGGTCTGCAAGAATAGGCCAATTACGAACATGCCCATCTACGTCATAGGGGTTCAGTAATTTTCTTGGCCTTCTAAACTTGGAGATGATCTATTTCCGAAACATACCTATATATTACACAAGCCCTGAAAATAGCAAGAATAGATGTCTGGAGATGGTGCAGTGAACCGTAGGCCTCTAATAAGTCAGTTAAGGTCAAACTTGCCATCAGATTAATCGCTCCGTTGAACCAAATGACGAAGCTTTTTCAGGATTTAGTCAGGATTTTATCATCCTGGTGAACATCCCTCCTTATAGACATTCATACACGAATATAACCTCTTGGATTCAGTTCTTTTATGCCCTTTAATATGTATAATATCTTTCCATATTTTATCCCTCTGATCCTCATTTACTCATACTGGAATCTACTGATTGGCAGTAAACTCGCATTTGTGCCTCTTGAACGAAAACCCATGAGTTTCAGCTTCCCCATTAAGCCATCGTTGACGTAATCTTACAAGTTGATGTTGATCGACCTTACTTTTTAACTTTTATTTTGCATTTCTGCATTTTTTAATTCTCTACTTGTCACGGTGCAACGGTGAATAAATCCTGAATTTCTTATTCATTTTTTATCTTGGGGGTGACATTTCCTTAGTTTACAACGAAATTCCCACACTAACTACCTACGTCATTTCCACAAGAGAAAATGAACATTTCGTAAAAAAATCAACAAATTTGCAATATATTTTAAGTCTAACGGATATTTTCTCCGAGTGCAGATTTTGCGAGACTGTTTCATTTTTTGTCCAGCTTTACTAATTTTTCAGAATATATTTGCGTTATTCAACGGTATTTTTATACACAAAAGGAAATTCTCTCACAGTTTTCTTGCTGATATAAAATAGAAAGACACTTTTTCTATCAGCTATTTTCTTTTCTTTTTACTTGTCTCCTTTTGAATTCTGGAAAAACGGATGTCTTTCATCTATTCATTCGTTCTTATTAGATGATCCTTGTGATTATCGTGAAATCCTTACAGCTCAAAGGATAAAATTCTATATATATCTCTACTTATATTCCATGGCAGGAATTCGAGTCAGAGATAATCTTCTAAATTGGATATAAATGAATGAATGAATGAATGAATGAATGAAAAGGAGATCGAACGATAAATGCGCTACGCGGGTTGGTTGGTTGAATCCATTCACATATAGAAATGGTCGTTATTCGGAAGAATATTTTTTTCGTTAACTATACGCATATATATGTATACATATATATGTATTATGTATGTATATCAACGGTGGTAAAAACACCAACTGGTCGTTCTCACAACTTTCCGAAGTTACGAAATATATGATGAAAATGGAATTTGGATTTCGCAAGAATTTTTGCTCACGTATCTTATTTACCAAAAACTGATTTTCAACACTCGTAAGATTCAGAGTTGCGTCTAGTTTTACGTTCTATATCGCAAATGAGATTCAATCCACCTGGATGTGATTGCAATAGCAATATTCTAGTTCGTTTCATACTCTGTATAGGAATAGCGAAATTGTTTCTGCGCCTAGAATTTTTTTTGCAACCTTTGGTCAAGAGTACGAAAGTACGTATATTAACAAAGTGAGTTATTTATGAAAAATGGACTAACGGTTACGTTTCAAAGGTTGACACTTTGAGGCGGGTATATATGCATATAATATACAGTATACACGTTACCCGATTCCCCCAAAACACTTTCAGCCCTTAAATCATAAATGTATTCGTATCCGCAAGCTTTTTGGTGTTGGACGGGTGGGGTGAAAGTATAGCGCAGTAAAATCTACTTAACATGAATTAATTCCAGTCGCTAAAGCCGAGCTTTGTAGTTTCTCATGAATAAAAGAACGCATCAAGAGCCGTACGTCATTCGAGTGTTGGAAAATAAAAGATGAATAAAAATTACTCTATTCTTCCGGCCGTTTGCAGAAATATGCATACACTTATTATTCATATTAATGCAACCTTTTTTTTCTTTTTCTTTCTTTTATTCTTTTCATCTTTATTTTCATCTATACTTTTATCTCTTTTCGCTTTGAAATTTTGTGGATAATACATGGTGAATGAAAATTGCGAGTTTATTTTACACTCTGGAGTATATACCTGCATGCAATAAGAATTTGCCAATAATAAATCAGAAAGAATAGATGAAAATAATGTATGAGATATTTTTGAGTTTTTGGGTAAACTATTGAATTGTTTTGACGCAAGCTGGCTGTTTGTGTATTATATGCTATTTGTGAAAAGGATATTCTTTGTTCGGTTCTAATCAACGCGGGAGGTTTCTTAAATATCACAAATTCCATCCAGATTTATCTGTATTTGTTTATTATTTCAACTAACAACGAATGCCTTTGATACTCCAGACTAGACGATATCAAAGCTTGTATCATATTCTGAAAGGATTTACTAATCGCTGTTGCGCCAGTCTTACCAATATCCGGATTTTCACGATTTCCATTTTTTTCTCACATCTATTCGCGTTTATATTAATCAGATAAGAATCCTCGCAATTTATTCAAAAATCGTTGCTTCGCTGTAGGTGAACATGAAACTGAAATGGAATCGTAAAAACGTCGTCGTAAAACTATTCACCCCCGCATAAAATAACATCCCTTAAAATCTAAAACGATTCCTAAATCGAGCTGCACGCAGTTACCAGAGCTACGTTTTATCGCGAAATCGTTATAACCATTTGGCCAAATGTTTGCTGGTACAAAACCCGCGTATTTCATATTCGCACTTAAACCTCAGCTCACATTATCTACTGATCAGTTAACAAAACTTTTCGAATCAGCTTCTTTAGTCTTTACTCTCTAATCTATAAGGGTAGAGAGAATATTCTAATCACGAAAGCATTTTCCAAATCGAGATCACGACAGGATTTTACATTTTCTTTTTCTTTTTCTTTCGATTGATTTTTGTAACCGAGGCTAGCGTCGGAACGGTGCAATAAATTACAATTCGATATTCGTCTATGATTTGGTCACGGTTTGCGGTTATGATTAGAGCCTCAAAATTGCGGGTAGTTTCCTGTCGGCCAATTTTGGGAGATTTGAAATTTTGCAAAAACGGCTTTAACGATATTCGTCGAAATTTATGTCCGAAGAACGTTTTACAAGATATTCAAAACGGCCCAGTATAGTTTTCCCAGTGAAAATTTAATCATGGGTAGTTTAACGATTGAATGTGTTAACAAATTAGATATTTTTTAAAAATTAATACGTACCAGTTGTTTTGCAATACAATCCAAATGACCCAATGGATTTTCCTGAACGATTTGGGAGAATGTAGGATTTTTTAAAAGCTACGCCAACGCTTTTTTTTGTTCATATTTCCAAACTGGCAGCTCAATAGATACGACGAGGAAGTACGTGTGACATTGCCGGATCGTTAATTTCTTTTCATATAATACCGGGGCAGACATTTTACTCAATAAAGTTCAGCTGCTTCGCCTTAAAACCATCCCAGACTTAACACAATTCCCGCTGTAATCCGGATCTTTTTTTTTAAGTACTAGATGACAGATTGTCGATAATAAAAGCCAACAAATAATACCAAAAGGGAAAAGATTTCACCATTTTGAAGAATTATTTCATGAAAAGGCTTTCATTCGGTCCTTTCTTCAAAATAGTTTTTTTTTTTTTTTCAACTCCGCTTTTTCATAAACAAAGTATTGCTCAATGCTATTGCTAAGCGCGAGTCGTTAAAATTCCGTAGTTTTATCTTCTTTTCGATTGTCTACTTGATCAAAGTGTATGAGAAATTCACGATCCTGCAGCAGATCACTTTGGGAATAGTGTTTTTTTTTTCTTCTTTTTTTCTTTTTTTTTTTCTTTTGAAACGGGGTGAAAAACAATGTAAAATTTTTACGGCACCGCGACATAAGTATATCGTTTCTGTTTTAAATTAGAAATCGTGTAGTGAATTGGAAAAGACAGCTGTGCCGGGCTATAGTAGTGAGTGTGCCAGACATATTTTTAACCACCGCATACAGATGAACATTTGTTTCAACTCGAGAAGCTCGATATTTTTGCCCTCTTGAGATTCAAGAAGTTGTTATCTTTCCCTCTTTGGCCCCGCTCATATATTGTATCGTAGGTATATATACATACATACATATAGCTATACGTCGTGTATAAATAAAAGAGGAAAATTTCACGCGAGAATTCAATTTCTGCTTCCCGTCAGCCAAAGTCCAATTCTTATTTTTATTTATTTATTTATTTTTTTTTTTTATTTTTTATTTTTTTTTGCCTTATATATTTTATGGCTATACGCATCTGTATCTAAGAGCTTTGCCCTTCGAGGTAGAAATTGTATATGTGAAAATAGGATAGCTAACAGTGTAGGAATATCAATTCATGCCCCTCAGGGATATTAATAAATAATTTCAAAAGCGCGCAAGGTTTGGAAAGTAGGAACCAAAAAAAAAAAAAAAAAAAAAAAAAAAAAAGAATAGTATAATTTCAGGTGAAATGAAAATGCGTAAAGTATTCAGTAGACGTGCGAAGTTGAATTGAGATGAAAGTCTAGTTTATTTTCAGCGTTATTTTTCCAGTCTCGTTGTAAGCAGCTTTTTCGGCTATAAAATGTATAAAATAGGAAGGTAAAGGGTGAAGAGAAAAGAAAAAAAATCCACATTTTTATATCGTATCCTTTCAGTAATCCGCCGCAGCTTTACTCCGAGGGTTTGACGCCTGAATTTGACTTGGAAACGGTTTTCAAAATGACTTCCCTTCGCTTTAGCCGGATATAAGCTCAAGCTTAACACACTTTTCAGTGATATCGAAAGTTATACACGATTTACGTATCCAAAATTATCGGAAATTTTTCATTTGGCAGTATATCAGCCGAATTTTTTAAAATAATTACAATTTGATTTTTATCGCCGATCACTGTCGTGGCTTGAAATTGAAATCGGGACTATATATATCTGGTGGAAAAAATGATTGAAAAATTTTATTATCGCAGCCTGCCGATCGAAACGTGGATAAAATAAAAAAAAGCTATTCGAAGCTCTTGACGATCACAGAACAGAATAGAAAAAAATTCGGAAAAAGTTATTGTCAAGTGCAAATCGGACAGAAGAAAACCATCGACTGCAGTGAGAAAGCTATACAATTTATGGAAACCATGCGAAATTATTGTGTAATCTGAATACGAAATTTGAAGGCTTTTATTCTAGCTCATTGAAATTACCATTTCTATTATCCTTTTGTAATTCTAGTATCATCCGAGCGAAGGAAATTTTATCCTGCAATAAATGAATAAGAGGCTTAAATTTGTTCGCTGGATAATTGGTAGCTTTCCAAGAAAGTGAGCGATAGTAAGAGATTTACATGGCATTAGGCGTTAGGGGTAATCAGCTAACTTGTGCTGATACCCGCAAATTTGATCGATCATTTTGGAAATTCCAGCAGGAGAATAAAAAAAAAAAAAAACTTCAAACGCTTTATATTAGCATATTATATTCTGGTGGCGAAGGTTCTTGTCGATGCGGTATGGGCTTATCGGTTATACCCCCTTATACAATTAGCGCGCGATACAAACTTGCCAATATTCTCTAAGTCAGCGCAAAGGTCAGCGATATAATGCAAGATAATTATAGGGGTGGCTTCGGCTTGCTGCCCTGCGGTAATATGCGTATACCTACCCTATAGTTGCCACGGGTCAATAACGCCGCTTTTCATTTAACGTTTTTGTTCCTATTTGAACAGACCCTGGTATACATATATATATATTTGGAATACACAGGAATTGAAAACCTCTGGAAACCAAAGTCCTCCTGGTAACGGTCTAGCAATTTCAATTTGTTGAGGCTCCAGCTTATTGAAAGTTCTTGATAAATCACAGTTCGCCCTTGATCCTTCTTGGAATCGGTGACTATTTGCCCTTTGGGCCAGATCCTATAGTTTTTACTCCTAAATTTACAGCGTTCGTTGATCGAAATGAAATTCCGGGGAAAAAAGCTGTTGATTTTCAAACGAATTTCAATTTACGGTGAAACTAATCACCCACTGATTTCCCATCTCGTATAGCTAATCGCCTTTGTTTGAACTTTTTTTTTTTTTATCTCTGGGGAAAAGCGAGCTCGAGTAGATTATCCATTTCCGGATGACGTGAAGCCGAAGTGTCACCCGGGCAATTAGTTAGTACAATCTCATTAAACCGCCACGTTTCTCAACGCGAATCCTTTCTCTTTGTCAATGTTCAAGCTGGTGGATTATATATATATACGGTAGATTAAAACGATTCTCAGAATTGAAGACTCGGTTAATAACAGAACAATATATCTTTTTTTTTTTTTTTTGTAAAACGGAAATTGAAGCTATTGCCGGTGACATCGATAAATCTCAAGAAGACAGACGGGATGGGACGATGTTTTTTTTTTTTTTTTTCAGAACTGCCAAGATAAATCAGTTCGACTTATAAAATGAATCGGGGAAAAATTGTCCGGAGGTTGTTATACTTTATATAATACCTATACCTACTTGTGCTTCAAATATTGTGCTACGTTTTCATTTCATAGAAAATTTGGCTGGGTGTAGCGAAGCAAGATGAGATCGCGCACCTTTGATTATTCTGAATCATACTTGATGATTTTAACGTTATAGAGGAATTTTCGTCGAATTTTGGACCATCTATAGGTACCTCGGTAGTGATGAATACAAAATTATGAGAAGGTTCGATAAGCTGGAATAAGAATTTTTTGGGAACTTTGATGATCATTCTCTAAACGGGATGGATACATTGAGCACAAGTGTCTCCCACCTACTGTCTCCAGCTGTTGATAAAGGGCACCTACGCCACCGATATTGGCTTTTCTGATTAAATGAAACATCTCAATGGATCCGAGGCGCGACTGAACCCCTCGAAATGAAATTAGACCTGGAGTAATTTCCTCGTATATATAACCAGCCCCCGAAAATCGACAGTCCCTCTAACCCAGTCCAGTAATTGTTATATTTTGTCAAAACCGTACGAAATGTCTTGTAAATTTTGTCTTATTAAGAACGTCATTTAATATGAACAGTGAAACTAATCCTAATTCTACTAGTCGCTGATTCAACCAGCTCTCATATGGACAAAAAAAAATATCAGTCAACTGGATGATACCCGTGACTTCCCATCACTTGGGATCTTTATGAATTTCTTTAGCCAAGTCAATCGACAAACTTTAATCCTCTCTGTGTACACTAGATTTTTTCGAGACACGTGGTGTGTACACTGGGTCTTTTGGGAACAGTCGGGTTTTCGAAGTTCTTTAAGCTTTTAAAAAATCTGAAAAAATTCAGGGTTACTTTTATAGGGTATCTACTACATTATCCAAAAGTTGGCATAAACAAAAGTTCAAAAGTGTCGTCATTGATGATGGAAAATGAAGGAGAAATCCCACGAAAATGGAATGATCCCCAAAATTCACTGTTCCCTGAAAGATCCAGTGTACACACGGAGGATTAATAGGAGATGGTAATTCTTCACCGTGAAAAAACAAGCCATCATTCTGTGTGTTTTCTAATTTTTTTTTTTTGACAGCGATTTTCCTGAACATCGGACATTTTTTTGAATTGGCAAAAGTTGTTTTTGACACTGACCAATACTTTTTCATCCCTTGGGTGATATACGCAGTAAGAATTAATTTGTTTTATCATTTCGTTTGTAATTTCGAGTCTGGAGTATTTTTATCTCATATACAAACTGAAATTTGTTCAAAACTGGCTGGTTAATTTCATTGATAAAGCGAGCGAGTGTCAAGCGAATAATATCGAGAGGTACTTTGAATATTAAACAATCGTTCGATTACGTAATACTTCGCATTATACGTATAATGAAGTAGCTGCGACGCCTCTGCCGGGTGGTTTAGGTTAGTTAGCCGTAGACTAAGGACTATGAATAGTATATTATACAATATATCGAGGCTGACGTAGAAGGCCTAAAACTACGCCTACGCAGCAGAAGCGAGACCCTAGCAGCGAAGGGCAAGAAGAAAATTGTTTGCCAGCAATCTGTCTGCTTGGTGAAATTCAGGCCTGTCCATTAGGCGGTGGTTGTTGAAACAATAAATTTTACCAGATAATCGTTTTTTCCCCCGTTAACGATGAGCTTTTTGTCTCATTGTCATTGAAGTATGACATTTATTTATGCCAAAATGGAGGAAATTGATTTTCCAATTATCCACTTTTCCTTTTTTCGCTCAGATAAGATATATGCCAAAGCTGGACTATTTTTTTGGATCATCGATAACTATACGAACGTGAAAAAATAACGCGACAGGCAGAAATATCGGCGGACAGGATATCGCTCGGAAAGATTATATAGATTTTTTCTTTTTTTATTTACTTTAGCTTATATCCAGAATTGTTGCGAAAAACTATATACTACACACGTGAAACGCGAAAGTGCCTGAAGACGTGTAATTCGAAAACTTTGCGAAGTAATATATAAATAGCTGAGTGAAATTCGTAAGAAAGAGCGTAATTATGAAGTTTCTGTATTGTTTTATCTGAATTCGGTATACGTGAATCCCCAAACTTATCATGTTCTATAGAGAAAAGATGGAGGGAAGAATAATTTTTAGTCTGAATTCGTTGTATGTTAATTTTTTAATTTCATTATTTCCACACATACGTCAACCTCAATTTCTAGATCATTAAAAATTGTATGAAATACACAATAATATTCGAACGGTATCATGAGATTGCCTTAATTGATCGATTGCTAAATATTTTCGTTGTTGTAGCACATCTCAGAATGAAAAAAGATCTAACCGAGATTGAAAGCGAGAAATATAACAGCAATTACCTATTATTAGAGGATTGAATTTGTATGGATCAGTATCGCTTAGAATCGGAACTTAGGACTGCGTCTTGAAGGGTCTTCGGAGAATAACTTGGATTTCATTTAATGAACGCCCTGCTGTTTCAGGGACAATAAAGTATATAAAAATCGCAAGGACAAAATGACAAGCTGTGAGAGCGTAGTAGCATATGTTGTAGCTGATATTGTTCAGGGCTAGAGAACATAACGCCGAAGCACCGAATCCAGCTGCGAAATAGAACACCATAGAAAGCCCAAGCGCAAAGGCTTTGACTTCACAGGGAAAAAGTTCTCCAGCCATAACCATCGGCACGGTACCCAATCCTATTGCGTTGCCGATTGAGTATCCTATAATCGCCACTAGAGATAACCAGGGGGTGTCTGATACGTCGTTTCCAGGATAACTCATCATCAATTGACTGTGCAAAGCTTTGACTGTTTCGGCAAGTAAGAAGAAAGTCGATTACCAAAGATTATTCACAAATGGTAACATTCACAATCAGTCGATCAATTTTATCTTCACTTACCCATGAGGAAAACGAGGCAAATTAATGCGGATGTGAGAAGCAATGGTCTTCTTCCCACTTTGTCGACCAAGAAGATAATACCAATGGTAACTAAGAGTCGAACTGATGCAATGATCATGAGTAGTCCAGTAACATAACTCAATTCGAGTCCAAAACCGCTGGAGAGCATTTCGAAATAACTCAAAGTCATAAGGGGATCAAATAATTGCTGAGCGCTCAATAGCCCAATGACAACCAGCAGTGCCTAAGAGAAAAAAAAAAAAAAAACAATGATGAGTGTCCAGCAGACTCCATCATTCTTTTGATTCTAATCGAAAATGAATCACCAAACATACAATACGTCAGAATTACTAACCTTTCGATTACTGAGCATCGTAAAAAGATTTATGAAGTTTATTCCAATTCTTCGATTGAGTGCAATGCTGTTATCGACTTCTTCCACTTCATGAGCAACTTCGGGTGTCCCTCTCAGCCAAGCAAGACTTTTTCGGGTTTCGGTTGCATTTCTCTTCATTGAGTAATAATACGGAGACTCAGGTACCCAAATTAAACTTGTGGCAAAAACGATGGGAATAACAGCTCCTACTATTCCAAGGGCAGCGCTTGCTAACCAGGGCCCAATTAGCTGCGGTACGAACTGGCCGATTTGTATCATGACGGGCATTAGGACGCAGAGACTCCCGCGAATTTTGCTTTCCGCAATCTCACCTACGTACATCGGGGTTACCATGAAAGCCACTCCGATGCTAATTCCAGCGAGGAACCTGTACGCAGTATTGTAGTGATTATAGCATGTGGGATGGAAAGACTTTTATGTGACAGCTTTGCGGTATATTAATTCATTAGTTTTATTCAATTTTCCATTTTGAAGAAAAGCTCAACGTCGCACGTGAAATTGACGAGGCTGAAATATTAATCCTTGATAATATGAATCGACGTTTGTTAGGGAATGTTCACGCATTCATGTCGTATATTATTAGCCCAAGTATTTAGCAGTAAAACTCGAAGCAATCGAGATTCAATTGATATACTAACCGAGCTGGATAGAACCACCAAAAACTGTTTGCTACGACGATCAATACACATGAAATAACGAAAGGAACCGTCATCAGAAGTAATGTATTTTTTCTGCCGCATATGTCAACTAATATAGGTCCAAGGAGGGCACCGAAGATGTTACCGATGGTCAGTGTGTGAAGCATCCACGAGAGCTGGATCATCGAAACCGATGGGTAATTGTCATTAATCTCACCCACCAACAGGCTCATCAATCCAATGTGAAAACCACAACAGAGCAGGATCAGTGATGCTTTTTGCAAAAAAGATAAACTAATTATCAATCGTGGCTGGGCTAGAAATTAGCTGAATCGCGTGTTTGCGTTTAAGCATACACCGAATTTACATCAAGCTGTCATTAAAGATTGTTTCGAGAATTTGGAGTCTTCGTTGCAACTGCTAATGACTTGAGCTTCGGCTTCGTTTCAAACAGCATAAATAATTGCAGTCTGCCGTATGTTAATGTTAAAAATTTGTTCAGGATGGGATTTTCAGATCTCAAATCAATAGGATACTTCATTGCGTTACTGAATGCATATACATGTAACCGAATAGTTTGCATATTGTATACTTAAATCTGATGATAGTATTCATGAAGCTTGATGACTTTTCTCGGACGCATGCAGCGTAGTAGCCTAGCATCTGCTTCATCACCAAATAAATAATTCTTCAAACTCACCAGACATAGCTGCAAATATTTGTGGTCCTATGCTGGATTTCCCCATCATTGTTATCCAAGTATACAACGTTAGCTTGCCGGTGGTTTTCGCAGCAATTCAGCTTTAATATTTGAAATTCGGGTTTGATGACCACCAAGTAATCGTTCGAGCAATCGTTCAAGTTCTACTGAACTTCGACTTTATTTTGTTGGAATGTAAATCCCCAACGTATACATCGTTTTACGTCTTTTTATCATACTATCGCTTATTATAGATAACCTTTTGCTCCTATCTCTTTCACTTTTATCGAGCTATCTCACTCTCGATTTTCAATTTGTAACCGCGAAGCTTATAGCTGCGAAGTTATATATTTTTTTTTTACTTTAGCTTATATCCAGAATTGTCGCGAAAAAAACTATGTACTACACACGTGAAACGCGAAAGTGCCCGAAGACGTGTAATTCAAGTATCGCGCAGTTCACGTGGGATTTACTTTTATTTGAAAGAAAAAAAAAAAAAACCGGGAGTCTGAATTCCGGATGAAATATCCGATTTCAGCTGGATTTTTTCTATCTCCATTTTTCCCGGCTGTAGAATCGATCCGGATGGATTCGTGCAGACTTTTAAACTTACGTAAGAAAAAATGTCAATCCGGGTATATCGAGTCGTTGGCCGGGTTAATCGACTGATGAATGCTAAAAAGTAATTCTAATTTAAACTTGTGTACTTAAACGAATTTGCGAAATTCCAGGGCTTAATTCGATTTATCGAACTGATTCGCCGATCTACCCTGCCGAAATTTGCCACGTCTCGAAACCGTTTCAACTTTACTTTATAGGCTTTCCAATTCCCTTCATCCTCGTACTCAGCTCCTGTACGTTTCTAGGGGTACTACATATAGCTTTTGTTCTCTCGAATTAATTATAACAAACTCTACACACAGACACGTAATTAGCCGTTAGTTCCCACGTATCTATTATACCATGTTTGGCAACAACTTATGAGCTGGGAGGTAACTATCATGGGAAGTATGAAACAACGTGGAAACTGTTCAGCTACATATTTGGTCTAGAGAAACCCTCCAAAAGTCAATTGCCATAGCTATGCTAGACGAGTTTACGTATAGTTGTTCAAAAACTATGTTCAATCATTCGATATACCTCTCTGCAGTCTAATTCAATTTAAACAATTATTCAAGACTCTAGAGGTATTGGTATTTAATTTTCCCTGACTTTTGAAAATGTTCATTGTAGTCCCTGACGTTTTGGTATCCATAGGTATGAGGCATTTTTTGTCAAATATGCTGTGGCACATTTTTTTTCACGGTTTCTCTTAAAAAACAGATTCATCTCCGGAAATCTGAGAACAATTCACCAACAATTTTATCAAGCAGCACGAAATTTTCCAAAAAGAGCTGCTGGAAAATGATGGAAATTATCAAAGAAATGGCTGATCATTGTCAGTCGATAACGTATGCCCTAGATTGGCACGTTTGGGGTTGAAAAAAAAATATGAATAAACTTTAGACAACTTTTCATTATTTCGAATAATCTTGAGCATCTTCGCTTTTCTTGCATAAAACCGTTCACCTGACATCGTCCACGATTATTCTCGCTAATCCGTTTCCGTAAGATCTTATTACTGCCCGGTCTAGACCCTTCTGGGTTAAGCTAAAGCTGTACACCTGTTGATTTTAACGCAAGTACATACTGCGGAACTGAGAGAAAGATCTTAGAAATTAGGTTTTATATACTGAAAAGTTTAGTCGGTGAAGATCGTTAAAATCCCCTTAGTTTTTCTTTGCCTCTGCTTTCTACCATCATTTTTGCAGACCTTAGCCAGCGCTTTGTCTTCATATGTTCTCTGGTAAAAAATATAACTGGGAAAGAAAGTGGGAACTCTGCAGTTTCCAAGAATCTGATACACTTTCGGAATGAAGGCAATTTCCAATTTTGCGATGTCAACGTATATACTGCCGAACAAAGTAGTTCGATGTACACAAAAAAACATGTTGAACGTATAGGAATTGCACGTTGGAATATAACCGCAAAAATGTTTGCTTATATTTTCGAGAGACAGAGAGACGGAGAAAGAAGGAATTTGGAACTCGATATTCGGACGTTTTTCAATTTGAGTAATAGCACACCTAACAATTCTTCTTGTTTATTTTTTGAAAGACAAGTTTTTCTTGGAGAGAGGAGCGACTTTAGGCTGATCCAGGTAGACTTTCTGGATCTTCTCAGACAGGGTTAAGCTTTCAACGTCGAGAAATTATGCTCAGGGAGAGATTGTTTATCGTAAAGCTAAATCCACAGACTGCAGAATAAGTTTGTTGGTTTAATATTTCAAAGTGGATCCCTGTTTGTCCTCATCTGATGCCGAAATGTATAATATTTTAGTTAAATATCCATTCAATATTTCAAACTTCCAAGCCTTTCCAGTTTCCGTTGAAAATTAGTTCGCGGTCGCAACTTTTCCTTTGAATATTGATGAAAGGCTTTGAAGATTTTTATCCAAGAATCTCGTTATGATGAGAAATTGTAAGTTTTTCAATGTACTCTTATCCATCATGAAAAATGCTTTGTGTCAGGCAAATTAGAAACAGCCAATCTCATGTTTTTTTATACTTCCATCTCCGGAATTATACTGGTGATAACTAAAAATGAAATTGTATGATTTGGTATCCTGCCACTTGGTCTCTTTTTCTACAAAATTGGTTCATCCGAGTCCACAACCGTCTATTTTGTAACAATTTATTATTCGAGCAAATTTAACAATAGGAGTGCCACTTGACGCAAAACGTCTTCAGTACTCAGCTATTAGGATAATAAATTGGCTCAGAGAGAATAAAGTGTGTAGTTTGTGCACGGAAAGAGTAATTCCGAAAAAACAGCCCATTTCCTATTTAGTCACCTGCCATTCCTTTCAGGAATAAATGAAAGGAAAGATGAAAATTGTATACAAGATCTCGACAAAGTCTGTGAAAACGTACGAGTTGACGAATAAGCGGTAATCCATGATTGCTACAATGTGCTAAAATATTCCGAAGCCGATTTCAGACCCGAAATGGCAAGTGTAAAGAACTCGACTTTATGGGGAAAAAATGTCTCAGCCTCCCACGATCGGCTAGGTTCCTAATCCTATTGACAAATGGCTAAACGAATATCCGATCAGTGCCACTTCTGAAGGCAAAGAAATCTCGATACGTCAATTCCGACAGTGAGTATAAGTTGAGCTTACCAAGATTCGGATCTCTCGGAAAATGAAACAGAGCCGAATGAATCTGTGTGATGATAAGATTATTTATTGTTCACTTGCCCGATAGGAAAACTGTGCAAAGTAATGTATAAAGTTGAGTGAAATTCGTAAGGAAGAGCGTAATTACGAAGTTTCTGTATTGATTTATCTGAATTCGGTATACGTCAATTCCCAAACTTATAATGTTTTAGGGAAAAGGTGGAGGAAAGAATAATTTTTAGTCTGAATTCGTTGTATGTTAATTTTTCAATTTCATTATTTCCGCACATACGTAAAGCCTCAATTTTCAGATAATTGAAAATCGTATGAAATACACAATAATATTCTAACGGTATCATGAGATTGCCTTAATTGATCGATAGCTAAATATTTTCGTTGTTGTAGCACATCTAAGAATGAAAAAAGATCTAACCGAGATTGAAAGCGAGAAATATAACAGCAATTACCTATTATTAGAGGATTGAATTTGTATGGATCAGTATCGCTTAGAATCGGAACTTAGGACTGCGTCTTGAAGGGTCTTCGGAGAATAACTTGGATTTCATTTAATGAACGCCCTGCTGTTTCAGGGACAATAAAGTATATAAAAATCGCAAGGACAAAATGACAAGCTGTGAGAGCGTAGTAGCATATGTTGTAGCTGATATTGTTCAGGGCTAGAGAACATAACGCCGAAGCACCGAATCCAGCTGCGAAATAGAACACCATAGAAAGCCCAAGCGCAAAGGCTTTGACTTCACAGGGAAAAAGTTCTCCAGCCACAACCATCGGCACGGTACCCAATCCTATTGCGTTGCCGATTGAGTATCCTATAATCGCCACTAGAGATAACCAGGGGGTGTCTGATACGTCGTTTCCAGGATAACTCATCATCAATTGACTGTGCAAAGCTTTGACTGTTTTGGCAAGTAAGAAAAAAATTGATTAGATACCAAGGATTATTCACAACTGGTTGACATTCACAATCAGTCGATTAATTTTATCTTCACTTACCCATGAGGAAAACGAGGCAAATTAATGCGGATGTGAGAAGCAATGGTCTTCTTCCCACTTTGTCGATCAAGAAGATAATACCAATGGTTATTATGAGTTGAACTGATACAATGATCATGTGTAGTCCAGTAAAAGAACTCAAACCGCTGAAGAACATTTCCCACTCATTCAATGACACAAGAGTAACAAATAATTGCCGAGCGTTCAATAGCCCAATGACAACTAGCAGTGCCTGAAAAAAAAAAATCCAATGATGAGTGTTCAGCAGACTCAATAATTCTTTTGATTTCGTTCGAAAATGAATCACCAAGCATTAGTCGGAATTACTAACCTTTAGATTACTGGGCACCGTAAACAGACTAATGAAGTTTATGCCAATTCTTCGATTGAGTGCAATGCCATTATCGACTTCTTCCACTTCATGAGCAACTTCGGGTGTCCCTCTCAGCCACGCAAGACTCTTTCGGGTTTCGGTTGCATTTCTCTTCATCGAGTAATAATACGGAGACTCAGGTACCCAAATCAAACTTGTGGCAAAAACAATGGGAATAACAGCTCCTACTATTCCAATGGCAACTCTTGCTACCCAGAGTCCAAGTAGCCGCACTACGAACTGGCCGATATGTATCATGACGGGCATTAGGACGCAGAGACTCCCGCGAATTTTGCTTTCCGCAATCTCACCTACGTACATCGGGGTTACCATGAAAGCCACTCCGATGCTAATTCCAGCGAGGAACCTGTACGCAGTATTGTAGTAATTATAGCATGTGGGATGGAAAGACTTTTATGTGACAGCTTTGCGGTAAATTAATTCATTAGTTTTACTCAATTTTACATTTTGAAAAAAAGCTCAACGTCGCACGTGAAAACGACGAGGCTGAAATATTAATCCTTGATAATATGAATCAACGTTTGTTAGGGAATGTTCACGCATTCATGTCGTATATTATTTGCCCAAGTATTTTGCAGTCATACTCAAAGTAATCGAGATCGAATTGATATACTAACCGTGCCGGATAGAACCACCAAAAACTGTTTGTTACGACGATCAATACACATGAAATAAAGAAAGGAACCGCCGTCAGGAGTAATGTATTTTTTCTGCCGCATATGTCAACTAATATCAGTCCAAGGAGGGCACCACAGATGTTACCGATGAGTAGTGTGTGAATCATCCAGTGGATCTGGTTCGGCGAAACCGACGGGTAATTATTGATAATCTCATTCACCAACGGGATTATCCATCCAAAGTGAAAACCACAACAGAGTAGGATCAGTGATGCTTGTTGCAAAAAAGATAAACTGATTATCAATCGTGGATGGACTTGAAATGGGCTGAATCGTGTGCTTGCATTCAAGCATATACCGAATTTACATATAGCAAGCTGTCATGAAAGAGTTTCGAGAATTTCGAGTTTTCGTTGCAACTGCTAATAACTTAAGCTTCAGCTTCGTTTCAAACGGCATAAATAATTGCAGTCTACCATATTAATGTTAAACTTTGTTCAGAACGGGATTGTCAGATCTCAAAGCAATAAAATACTTCATTGCGTTGTACTAAATGCAGATACTAAATGCAACCGAATAGTTTGCATATTGTATACTCAAATCTGATCATATAGAATTCACGAAGCTCGATGACTTTTTCAAACTCACCAGACATAGCTGCAAATATTTGTGGTCCTATGCTGGATTTCCCCATCATTGTTATCCAAGTATACAACGTTAGCTTGCCGGTAGTTTTCGCGGCAATTCAGCTATAACATTTGAAATTCGGATTTGATGACCACCAAGTAATCGTTCGAGCAATCGTTCAGGTTCTACTGAACTTCGACTTCATTTTGTATGTTACTCTCGATTTTTAATTTGTAACCGCGAAGCTATAGCTGCGAAGTTATAAGGCCTGCGAGGGCCTTGACTCCATATGCTGGATCTTGGCATCATTTTTATTTCAGTTCGTAAGTTCGAGAAAGAGCCACGCGGTCTAAATAAGCCTATAAGGAAATGAAGCTGATTATACACGAGTGATCTAACAAACCCGAGAGAATCCTAATTACCCGAATTTACGAAACCGCAGTGCAATTCTAAACAATTATGTGATTCAATATCGCGTTTTATTCAAGCTGAATTCTTCACCTTCATTTTCGCTTTATTAGCTCCTTATTTTTCTCCTATATTCTGCACACGTCGCTGACATCCCATTATATGGAGGCAGACCCACCAATAGAAAAGCAAAGGAGCAAAAGAAAAGAAAAAAAAAAACATACAAACGGAGGAGAATACCTGAAAAATTTTAATTCAGTGCCAAGCTTCACATGGAAGAATCCTGACCATGTCCACAGGTTCTGGCGCAGATAATGCAGTAAAATACCCGCAGTCGTAGCTGATACACGCAAATTGCATCACAACTATATTGTGCCAAATGCTGAAATTGCAATATCAACAAATTTACGTATCTGCATCCTTTTTATTCAAACAGGATATACAATCGTTAGTATCGAGACGATGGCTCGATAAGCTTTTGAGCCGATTTTCACTTCCGGTTACGAAACTTTAGTCGCTAACTTAGACATTATTTCAGATGACTCAACAGACTTTGGTACCCAACTTCCTGCCGTTGATATTATATAAGTTTAGGATTTTTTTTTTTTTCGTCACTTTTGATCAGGTGAGTTTTTCGCGTGCAAAATTTCGGATAGGATTCGGACAGAATGCTATTCTTAATGTGACTATTATATTTTTATTAATTGATTTGTACCGTTACTGTCATCATCATCATCATTATCAGAAAAATCTAGTATCTATTCGAAGGAAACTTTCAAGTGCGAAATCCCAGGAGTGTCCATAGAACTTGGTGAATTGTTTCGACGCGGGTGGTATAAACGACGATAGTAAAATCTATAAGACGAGTTGAATCAGGATCATCTATATAAAAACCGTCGCGTTCAAACTGACCAATCAACCTCCAGGAACGGTTCCCAGTTTTCTAAAGAGATAAAAAAAACTTGTCCAGTTAACTTGAGTTTATTTTATAACAGTGATAAATCCTTCGAGACCGTACTCCGGAAGGACCAACGCTGACATATGTCGGAAGAAATGACCGTATATACTTTATACCTATAAGTTATATGTGCCCTCAGGAAAACCACGTGGACAAGTTATATCCTCTGGAGAACTCTTTCAACTTATCTACTACACCTTGTCCTACAGTGTGACCCAACCGATTTATTACCGTAATAGCTGAAACCCCGCGACCCCCCCCTGCACTTGGAAACGCTTTGCGTCAAGAGGGGCTCGAGTTGTTGGCCCAAATAATTAACTAGCAAGGTCCTGGTACCTTTGGACATGTTACAAAACGGCTCAGGCAGGTATAGATCTCGAGGATAACAATAAAGCTCGAGAGAAAAAAATAAATAAAATAAAAATGAGGTCAAATAAGCGGATAACGCTTGTGGTCGTAGATGCCTATACATATCGTGGTCATAAAACCAAAAGAGCCTAAGCGCAAAAACAAAAACAAAATTTTTTTTTTTTTTTTTAGTGCCAAAATCTATTTCATGCAACATAGGACGTCTTATGGGCAAACTGAGAAAAAGACAAAGTTATTGGATTTATTATATTTAGTTTTATTTGTTTTAACGAAATTATAGCTACTTTCAACGAAATGTTATTCAAATTAAATGAATTAGTTATCGTTATCAAAGAAATAATGTATAATCAAGCACACCTTGGTTAATTCAGAACAAAGATTTTTTTTTTCCGGACTCCCGACGAAATATTCTTTCCGAAAAATTTTGTAAATTTTCTGAAATCAACAAAAATTTGTTAATTTCAAAGAAAAGTTTTTTTTTTAAGTCGAGTTGAATATTTAATTAGAAATGAATGAATTCTAGCAAGAAATTTGAATAAATATTTCGTCAGGACTTCGAAAAAAAAAGATTATTTTTTGGATTAACTACATATAAGGCGTGCTTGATTACACATCATATTTCTTTGAACAAAAATTAATTTATTTGATTTGAATAACATTCAGTTGAAAATAGCTGATTTCGTTGAAACAAATAAAACTCAATATGATAGATCCATTTTTTTTTTTTTCTTAGGCGCGATACGCTTTTAACTTCAACTGTTATCGTTAACTCAGCTGGGCAATTGTTGATCGCGGTTACGTCGCGGCCAATCGGTGACCGTCCCGCGCTGGTTTCGTCGCTAGGCGACCGCGACGTAAGTTAACGATAACAGTTGAAGTTAACGATATCGCTAAAAGTTACGCAATCGCTTCCTTTACAAAATTATCGAAACACAACAAAAGCCATAACAAACGATAATTTACTAAAACATGACGAGAGAAAGTAGGTACGGGCGAAATGTCCGCTAGCTCAATTCGACAACTTGAATCCTTCATAATGAATCTTTCGACCTTATATTCTGGATTATCCACAACAACAATGAGAGAAATGAAAATAATGAGAATAATCAGTTTCGAGAGGTTTTTCTATTACGAGAAAAGATAGTTTAGAAACAATTCATTTACTTAAATTCAGTCTTCACAAAATATAATATTTTTCGAGACAAATCTTTTTCAAATCAAACAATTCTTAATTTAACCTAAGCTAACCTGAGCTAACAGCGAAAAATTAACAATCGTATAATTTTCGAGAGGACGCGGTGACTTTACTGTTTGACGAGATTGATTGCACTTTACCTAACAGACTCGATAAAACGCAAACTAAATGAGCAAGACAAAAAGTTAGATATCACAAAACGATACGATACTCGACTTGATTTGATAGTACAATTAATTCACAATAAAACGTAGTTTTTAGATACGAGATTTTACCTAGCCAGAATTTACGAGAAAATCCGTTATAAACGAGATTCATAGAATTTTATAAATTTTCTTTACTAAACTTCACTAGAAAACTCTATAAACGCTATTTTAATAAGAAACGAGACTGAATACCAAATGATACTATTAATCTGCGATGAATTTAATTTTCCTAACCTAAATACGCTGTAACCGCTGTATCCACGCTCGGGATACTCCAAGGAAATATAGGACACACTTTATAACACATGCAATATTCAATAAAATATTACCCAAAAGAAATAAATATCTTTCAATTATACGATAGGCTCTACCAAAAGACAAAGATAACTTCCAAAAGAAAAATTAACGATAGACTCGACCAAAAGAAAAGATACTATAAAATCCTGGATTTTCTCAACCAAAAAAATACGTAATTAGTTAGCCACGAGGTCGCTCGCGAAAACTATACGAGATACGGAACCACACGCTCCTTAACGTACTCGGCCAAAAACCAAAATCCAAACGATAGGGAACGACTTCGTGACTTTAAAAAAGATACGACCTTACCTTACTTTAATATCTTCAGTATAAGGACAAAACGAGAGACTAGTCTAAAACAAAAGATAATAATTTAAAGAAAACTACGGGATAATTCGAGATAGTTAAGAATAACGAGATCTTCTTAGCTGCGACACGTCTAATTGCTTAAAACCATGAGCGTAGAATAGGGCCGTAGGGCAAGTCCGTGTCCTAGCTTGGTCTCCTTACCGATAACACGTGACCTATTTCTTCTTACGGGACGTGTGATTGGCCTAGTTGCAGTCACCTGACTCTTTCTCCTATAGTCGTTCACAAATTCCGCCAATTAGGATGTAAAGATTCTTAACGGCTGTCGTTGCGTAGCGATGACGTCAGCTAGCGAGAGGCTCTCGCTACACGGGACGAGACGTAGTTACACGATGTAATTGTTGTTGTAGGATTATCTTCGGGATTCTTTTCTGCAGCAATACTCTTTACCCAAATGTTGTCCTTCGAGAATTCTCTGGCGTAAGATCCATGTAGAAATCTGGCTCACCATCGGGTTCCAGCTGAAGGTCGATGATACACCGGTGACGTCATGCCTGAGCTACAGTCTGCTTTTGCTCACGAAAGGGTTGTCGAAGGACCTGACGTTGTCGAGGGACTTTCTTGGCCAACCTCCGCTCACATTTGCTAAAACAGTTACATAATTTGGGTTCTAATTCAACTCCAGGTTGATAAGTCGAGATCCGGGAGACTTTATTTTGTGTGTTTTACGACACAGTACTGTACACCGATCTCTTGGCATTTAGATACGTATAGGCGGGATTTTCCAGATTACGGGAGGAGTTTTTCGAGCTTCACGCTCTTCCTTGTACGCTTCTTTCTAAATTGTACAAAAAAAAAAAAAAAAAAATGCTATCGTTAGTTTATCCTAAATCCTTAATTTTCTAGTGTTTTTCCTTGGAGTATCGACGCAACCAGAGGTGTTTTTGCTCTAAACCGAAATTGAGCTTGTAACGCGGGAATTTCAAAATACCACGTTACAGTATTAATATGTGTGTGAATCTATTCGTAACGAAAATAGCAAAGACGCTCCGGCATATAAATTAGCTAAGAATTTCATCCGGCAAACCGAGGGGGCGGTGGCGGTCTTATTTATTCATTAATTTTGTCCTACGAATTTTCTCAAGAGATAACAACCAGCTCGGAATTAGGTATACATATATAAGGGTATGTTTTACGCGTAACCGAGTATAAATATAAATTCGGGAAATCGTGTTTAGGGGGCCAACTCTCGTTTTCTCTAATTACAGACACAAGTAGATATATACCTACTACCCTTCCAAGACTAAGATCTTGCAATCTGAGTTAGGTTTAATTGCCAATTGACTTATGTCGTTTGCAGCCCGTGCCGTTTAATAGAACGTGCTAATAGCCAAATCTCGGGTGCGAAACCTCCCGCCGCGCCTATATAGGTACTCTCTCTCTCTCTCTTTCTCCAATATTACCCTGTTTCCGTCTAATATACAAACCCATTTACCAGCCAAAATATACCATTGTCGAAACACCAAGCACGTGTGTTGCGAACATATGCAATTTCACGGAATATCCCTAGATTTGGCGAAATATTATCGTAGAAATGGTTTGTAGTTCGAGTTTCTAACAGTCAATGATATTTTTCTATTTTTCTATTTTTATTTTTTTTTTTGTTTCATCTTTTTTTGGTTCAGATTGCGAAGTATAAAGACCGAATCTGCCACGGGTTGATCCTAAATCATCGCAGTTCTATTCTGGGTATTTTCTAACTGGTTGCCAGCTTGGAGTTGGTATATCTTTCTATTTTTTTTCACTCCCCCGATACTTGTTGATCTCTATTCACTATCCGGTAGTACCATAGGAAATAGGAGGAGAAAATTTCTGTCGAAAATATATATATATAAGGAGTTTTACGTGTCAAGTGTATTTATATATATATATATATATATATATATAATATAAGTGAAAAGAAGTAGGAAGTAGAAAAAGAAGAAAACTACGAAGGCGATAATTGCTATACTAATAAAAACTCTTTCAACTTTTCGCTCGCGCTTTGCGTATAGATATAAGAGAAAAACATTTTAACGAAGAATCAAATTACGTGAACTTCGATATTAGATTCTCTAGTAGATACGATAATTCCCTTCCGGTGTAAAGTCGCTTCTGAAATTTTCTTATTGAAAAATATATCGTGGAAAAGAAGAAAAAAATCACACCGCATAAATATATCTATGCGATTTATAACCTGGCATCGAAAATGCTCCACTTTTTACGAAATTTCCATAAATTTTTGAAAGCATTCTCACTTTTGGTAATTTGTTCTAACGTATTGTGAAGATTTTGGTGAAAATAATTGTTCTTATTAATTTTCAAATGTGAAAAAACAATGTCAATAACGAGGAATGTCTACGGGACTGTAAATATTTGATCTCTTTGCATTTTGTGTAGTGATAAAAATTCATTGAAAATATAAAAAATCTCCTTGAAATGACGATGCTGTAAAATACGTTCCGGAAGTAAATATGAAAAAACAAAAGAAAACGAAAACGCTAAAACTTTTTGAAGAAAAAAAATTCAACAAATGGTAGACATTTTTACCAAAGATACATTCGCAAATTCACTCTACGCCGTTCTTAATTTTCAGTGTCTACGTTTCGACTATTATTAGTCTATTATATTTCTGCGACGATGTGTCAAATCCACGTTGTGCTATTTCCCGACTTTAATTCAACGGAATTACTGTTCCGAAAAAAAAAAAAAAAAAAATTCGGAACAACTCAGTCGAATTCCGACGAAATTCTAAAGAAATTATCTAACCGTTTGTAAATTTCCTACGATCTTGAAGCCACATAACCTACATATATCTATAACCCACAATCCACGTACCTACTTATATAAGTGAATTGTTGAATATTTTATTTATACTTATTCTTGGCAAAATGCAGAATGAAAATTGGAGCACTTGGTTAAACGTGTGGGGGAATAAATGAAAAAGGGACAAGTGGATAGGTATACGCCGTTTAAATAGGTGAATGGAAAGTTGTCGAGCATTTTCCATCGTGTGTTATCGAGTGTAGGTAGATATCCAATTCTAAGATGTATATACATATAGTTCATATTTTATATGCGTGATATTGCCGTTGGAATTGCGCGCAAAATTTTATCGAAAATAATTTACGTCGAAATTCGAGCGTTGAATCTTCAACGGCAACTGAAGCAAGTTTAAATGTCTATGTGGGATGTTATTTTTCTCCATTGCGACTTTTTTTTTTTTTTTTTTTTCTTCACGTTTACGCAGAGCCTATGTACGTGCGTCGATACAAGTCTGACACTTTTTCTTCTTATCCATTGTGCGAGTTTTTCGCTCGACTATACATTTCGCCAAATTCAACCGGCGGATTGTAATCAATCAAAACTACACAACCTACACTTTCCTCGATTGGTCGGTTGTAGTTTTCTTGATGAATTGCGATAGGGGCAGTCTGGAAAACCGTAGGTCCCTTATTGTCGCAGTCTAACCAAAATTACTACAACAGACGTGGAAAAAATAAGCTAGCTCCTGGGCACGAGGCATTTTTCTTTCAATTATTATTAACTAAAGAAAGATAATTTAGTTACATATTTATATATATACTAACTCAAGAGGCTTGTTACTCGTCAGCCAAAAACTCGAGCACATGTCTAATCGTAAGTACTCGAAAATATAAGCTTTGGGAATAAATACATCCATTACGTAATTTAGCCAAAGGAAAATTATCCTCTTCATATGCCTGATCGGAGAAAATGAACTTTTATTTACGCTTTTATTACACCAAAGTTATGTGAAATTCTTGTGAAGTTACAGGTATGATCAATTCACGCTACTCGTCCTTTTTTTTTTTTAAGCTCACGAATTTTCTTCCTTTTTTATTTCATTCGATTATTAGTTGAAGGATTTTCATTTCAACGTAGGTATGTGGAATATAGTTATCTATTTTCGCACGAATGACTCAAGTCTCGAGATTCCGTAGAAGCGAGACGTCAACGAGCCTCTTTTGAAGCGGTTTTCATCTATCAGAAAATTTTTTTTATACTTCGAGATTGAAATTTGATGAAAAAGAAAAAGAAAAAAAATTCAAGCAAAATTCAAACGTACGAAAAATTCAAATCTTTCATATTCGGCACATTCGTTATTATATACGTACAAAAGTTGGTAAGAAAAATTCCGACAGTCCATTACGCGGATACATCGAGTTCATTTTTTGAACCATAAATTTCACTGTATGTAATCAAACTTTTTTTTGCTACAGCCTAGAAGCGAATAACTTAGATGTACGCGAAAATTGAAAAATAAACTTATGAAATTATTTAGTATCTCGCTTTACATTATCTCAATTTATTATTCTCTCGAAATTCTTGCTCATTTTAGTTTTCTATGGAAACATAAAGCAAAACGAAGATGGCAAATGAAAAAAAAAACATCCTCTTTAATCTTCGATGTTGAAGATTTTCAAAGATTCTGAGTTCGCAATATTCAATGAAAGTTGGAGATTTCGTTTTTTTTTTGTTTTTTTGAAAATTAAAATAACTATGCACGAGAACGTCTTCCAGTGCAGTAAAGTTAGGTAATCAAAGAGCAACTCGATGTACTGAATAACAATAATGAAATTAGTTGAAGAAACTGTTTTTTGAATTTTTATATTCTTTCAAGTTTGTTCAATCTTACTCAAGGGCATATTATCAGAGAGCTAGTATAACGTTGTTAATTAAAGCACTAGCACACGGCAAGTTTGAGCTTGAATTAGCTTTTCACGCCGGGATGTAGGTAAAGACTTTAATTAACGGTGCGAGTGATGTATACAGTTTAATCAAATTCGTTTAGGCACATAAGGCACATATATAGATACATACAACTATAATGTCCAGAAGTTATTCCCGCTTTATTTATACGGGGGTTGATACTCCGCCGATTTCGAGTCCTTTGGAGAACTTGCGGCCTTCGATCGATAGCTTATAATCATCGAGGCGATAGGCATACGCGACGATATTCTCCAGAACGTAAGTACTTGTTCGCGACAAAACAGCCTCGAGATCAAAGGATAGTCGTATGCATTAGACGCCTGAAGTAAGTCGTGAAAAGTTTTCCTTCAGATCTTGGATCTTGCAGAAGCAATTTCATGCGAATGCTGTAGGTGTTAAGTAAACCCGTTTCAAATTACTCCTTGGCACAACTTTGCTCATCAGATAATAACCATTCCGACCATCAGTACACCAACTAGCTGTTGTACTATCTTGGCTTTATGTCGATCCACACGATCAAAGCATGTTTGGTAATTTTTTTTCTTTTTCAAATTCATCCTCACGACGGTTTTTGTATAAAAAAATGTCAAAAAAAAAACAAAAAAAACAAATGGAATAACGTCGAATCCCTTTTTCTTCGGTGATCAGCCAATTTTTACTCCCAATGAAATCGAGAAGTTTTTCGATAAAAAGTTACCTCTCAAGAATGTTTCGCAAAATTAATTATTCACAATATGTAAATAACCACATTTTCACCTTTTTTTTTTTTTTTTTTTTTTTTCTTTTCAGCTCAGGGAGGGTATCTTGAATAAAATTAACCATATACGCCATGTGGAATCTGAAATGTAATCTCTCGAAAATATTTATCGTATCACAGACTCGAGGTTGACATATGACCTGCTCCAATCTTTATCGCCAAAATACAAACAAACAAGCAGGTCTGAGGAGTTACGTGCACAAAAACGATTAGTAGATGGGAAATAATCCGTCTTCGTTCGAAATGAAAAGTTCTTTAGCTATACTATACGATGTCTGACAGAAACTGACCGAGTCCAAGCCAAACAGAATTCAATCATTGAATCAAAGAAATCGTTGGCAAATTCAGAGAATTTGATCCGGCTGTCAGATAGCTTTTACTCGGCCATTTCGTTGGATCAACTCTGTATGAGCTATATTCTATTGTTACCTACGTATAGATCTTTGATTATTTTTCTTCGGCAAATAAATCTTACAGATTTGGCCCTCGATCATCTGCGGAATTTTTTTCTTTTTACGCATCGCTTTTCACGAACGATGAAAGTATATTTCTTCACCGAATATACTAACACGATTTCATATTCATTCAAAAATGATTAACAAAGTGAAAAAAAAAAAAAAAAAAAAAAAACTATGTCGAAATTCAAGCAGAAGTTGCGCATAGAATTTGTAAAAAATTCTTACGATGAGAACATCAGCCGATTTGATCCCATCAGCTATCAATCTTCGTGATTCGATGTTCTGAAGATCCTATCACGGTTCATAATATCAATGATTGTTTTTGCGGAAAATTTTTTTGTAGTAGATATTTGTCCTTTCTCATTTTCAGGGTGATGATGATGAAATTTTGTTGATAGAAGGGAATAGAACTGATCAGAGACGATGTTACTTTTCGCAGAATTCTTCAGGGCAGGGCAGGGGGGGGATGTGGATAACGAGAAAATGTGATTTGGCGAAGTAGTTAGGCACCTGTAGGTATATGCCCCCCCGTCTCTGCACTTATAGTTATATATACCATCCCCAAACTATCTACCACAGTATTCCCGGGGGTTAATGTCGAAGGACGTACTATACAGCCGTTGGGAAATCATCGATATCAACGAGCTCATATCCGCCTATTTGTTCGCCTTGAACTCTGGGCTCGCGAGACTATAACCTCGAACAACATTGCATTGCGTCTGGTTTTTATTAGCGATATATATATATATATATATAAATATATATCTGAACGAAAAATGATCTCGTCCTCATCCACTATGAGAAAATATAACGCTCGAATTGTCCATCGGAAACTTATTTTACCTCAAAGCTCAAGAAATTCCTAAACTTTCTAGACAAAAGCTAAGGATCCTTACTCAAGATTACCTTTCGTTGCAAAGCGGTCGAGAGTTTCTCGAACTGATTTTCCGGTACAATGAAATCGTTGCGAAATTTGCATTTTATTTTTTTTATTTTACGGGTAGACCACGTGACCGCGGAATGCGCCAACTGACACAATGGAATTTCAGTCAATTACCGATTCTAATATGAATCCGATGAATTCGATTATTGACGTCCAGTTCGAGCTGGTCTACATTCCAGGCTAAACCGCACAGAGAGATCTAACGAAAATCGGTAACTCAAGCGTTTGCTAAAGGTGGCTGATTAAGTTAGAGAAAATGAATTCCAGATGAAATCTGTTTGAATTGTCGAATAAAGCGATAACAGCTGACTGAAAGGATAAAAAAAAAAAAAAAATGGGCTGCCCTTGGTGATGGTAGCGGTTAAAAGTGATCCTGGGGGAAAAAGAAGCTAGACTGAATAGACTGATTGCATATAGGTGTGGAAGCGAAATGAAACCGTAATATTTTTCGTGCACCGACGTGAAGCCGTCGAATACGAATTTCAGGTATACAAAAATATAGAGAGTGGGCGAATTGGAATAGAAATATAGAAATGGAAATGAAAATGAAAAGCTTTCGGAGATATGGAGATAGAGATAGATAGAAAGAGAGAGAGAGAGAGAGAGAGAAAACGTACCCAAGGAGTAATGTATAAGCCGAGAGCATAAAAAGAGCTGTAATCATACAATTGTGGTGAAAATCTTGATTGCAGGCGTATCAAACGCTCGCGAAACATTTCTGTAATTTGATAAAACACCGACTTTCACCAGCGTCCTGAGTCACGCGAAAACCACGAAAGCTCGCCAAGTCGTGACCAAGCTTTCACGAATTAAAATTCAATTATTATTCCTCGGTGAGGAAAACAGCTTTACAAATCGGCTGGAAAATTGGCAAAAATTCTTCAGCACTGTTTCATGGTCTGAAATGATTTTTCCTGTACGTAGTTTACATTTGCCGAAACTAATTGATCATAATATGTGCGGCAATGGAATTTCCCATTACTGGTATAGATGTATTGTACATACAGGACAGATATGGATCCGGACACATATTGCCAATTTATTCAACAGCAACCGAGCTTCAAGTTTAATAAGAGCAAATCAAATACGTCGAGTTTCAAAGCCAATAATATACAACAGCGTACGGTATGATCAAATAAAATCATCGATTAATCCATCGAGATACGGGAACAAGGGCGGGGATCGGACTTTTTTAACTCTGTTGCCTCAGTAACCCATCATCGACCATTCCGTAGCCGCTTACTAGCGAATAGCTTTGAATAGTGAAAACTTTTGAGGCTTGATTTTCAGAACTTCAGTGGAAAGTTTACCCCTACACCGATATACCGACGGGTGGAAAGCACTTCTGATAGTTGATATCGTGACCATTTTGACCTATTCTCTGATCAATGATGATCACGGTGTTATTTCTTGGGTTTCGTGGCCGATATTTATACACATAACCATCCTGTTATGGATATCGATTAAATAATTAAATTAAAACTTCTTCCGAACAGGGAAAGTCGTTTACCGTCTCATTAAACGTCCTCGTGCCTTTGGATTTGGGATGGGATTAAAATTCCGAATTTCAAAAGCTGCGAAAGGTCAAAATTCCAAATTTCTATGCTACCGATTCACAGTTTTTAGAAAGATTATTTCCCCGAAAGTCTACGTAGGCAATTTGAAAAACTCCGAATGGAAAAATACCGAAGGTTCAAAATTCCGAGAGCGAAAGATCCGAAATGCTAAAATTCCGAGATTTCTTTCAGCCATCTGCATTTCGACCTTTCGGAATTTCCAACTTCTGAACTCTAACGTTTCTAGAAACTCAGAATCGCCTCTCAAATAAATTCGGACTTTTAACCTTTCGGACCTTTTGGAATTCGGAACTTCAATCCCGCCCCATGGATTCATGTACCGATTTTCATCAAGGCTTTAGACTACAGGCTATTAGTTCCTCATATCGAGCTTTCGGAAATTGTTGAATAATGATTGAAGAAAAGATGTTCCAATTTGGAGGGGAAAATTTTTCACGGTCTACCTCGTACTTTTTTTTCCATGATTTTATCTCGGGGATTTTCTTGTATCTGATTGTTAGCCAATTCTACCGTGTCGTTGCAGAAGAATGATCGCGTCTTCCGCTTGGCCGCAGAAGTCGTCGTCGGTCATTGTACGACCTTATTTTGTAGATTCGCTAAACGCGTAGATTTTTAATGAGATTCTTTCAACAGGATGTAGGTATATAGGGACGAAATGTACCAATATTTTTTTCGCCCGAACCACTCGGCTGTAAATCTTGACCGGTTTTCGGGACGACAGTTCAAAGTACATATAGAATCAAACTTTTCGAGCCAGTAGGTTTTATCTGCCGATAAATAAACCAACATTTTTAGGTGATTTCCCCGTGATTGATCGAAGAAGCGAAAACGTAGCTTTGACTAAATCCGTTCGACAGATATTCTGCTGCTCTGTAAAAACTGGTGATTCTTGTCAACAAAAAAACAAAAAAACGGAAAGAAAAACCACGAATTTTCACAGTTGCGAAGCATCGAGTTAAATATTCAAAAATGTAAATTTCAACGTGTCGTTGCACACTTTACACTGAAATAAATGTCTGATGTTACAGTTTCAGTTTCAGAAAAGTTCATTGGAATTGTAGATATGATACGTATGTACATTATACCTATACGTGAATTTATTCGACCGAGATTCACGCAGGTGAAAGTAGGGAATTATAGAAATATGACACGTTATATATATGTGCAAGACTATAAGATAAGAATGGGAGATTTTTCAATATTCATATCAGCTTAAACCCGTGATAATTTTCCTGTCAACCGAAAATATAAGCGAATGCAAGTAGGTATATCGCCGATAAATCACCATGCCGATTTCCACCGCCATCAGACTGCTGCTGTGCACACTTCACATCTACATACGTACTGAACTGTATAAATTGCAATAAATTAACGTTAACTCCTGAAGCTTGAATTCGGAAGGCTCAACTGGCTGACACATTACGGAATGAAACTCCTGTGGCGTGTCCGATGTACGGGAGAAATCTACCTACTCAATTCCGATACCACGGTCTATCGAAGCTGATCAATCAATGACGAAGCGATAGAGCAGTTCGAAATTCTATGCCTTTCCAAGTACAATTCATTATTTTTGAAGAAATATCATTTTGCGATGGGACCCAAAGTCTTTTCGATGAAAGTACAGAGACCTCTGTTTCAAAAATGGGATAACCTCGATGTATAAATTATTACTCAATCTATCGACGACGGAATGGGTGAGTAGATATTTCTTTTTTTTTTTCCTTTTTATACTTCAACTCTCGGTTTTTTCAAAGTTTTTTTTTTACTTTTGTATTTTTCTAGCAAAGGCAGTTGACGACGAGGAAAAAGGTAGAGAAAAAAATAGAAAAAAATAAAAATAAAATAAAAAAATTCGAGAGTGATGCCGCACTTTTACGATCGTTGGGGTTCGAGACAAGCTAAACAAGCTAAACTCGAACCCTGCAGCTATTGGAGGCTTTGTCGTGGAACGTCCGCCCAGATGTAGAGGCTTAACAACGCGGTAGATCGCTTTTTTACGACACTACGTTATAGGGACGTTCTGTGCCAAATTGAGTCTGTAATGCTGCGTATATGGAATTGAGAATCGCAGATGATTGCCCCAACTTCACAGCCTAAGAGATTCTCGCTGAAACAATAGCTATATACTCTATTGATTCCATTCTCAAAAAACTATATTTCGAAAATTTATTTCATTCTCATACTGTGTAGACGGAAATATACATTTTCGGAAATACAGCTTTTCCGCAAAACGCTTGAATACGAATTCGGTTGGGTAGATTCTAACAGGTCCTCACAGTCTATTGTGTACGAATTTCCTATATGAATCAATTTTACGCACACATTTCAGTAAAATAAAGTTTATCAAAATGATGTATCAGTTTTGCAATACATTGACAATTGCAGGAATGTCAAGACAGTCAAATATTCGTTTTTAATTTTCAAATTCAGGTATGAATCAGTATTCATCATTCACGAATTCAGTATTGAATCAACATTTTTGGAGTAGGGACATCAATTTCTATACCTATTTAAAAAAATATGTAGGGTATGTAACTTGAAGAAAATCAATTGGTTGCAAAAAATTCGGAGACGTTGTATATGTGCCTTCTAGAGTCAAATCCAAGAAGGTGAGGATTATTTTTACCTTTTCTGATCAAATCTCACGTAGTGTTGAATAAGTTATCGAAGTGTCTCAATTTCCCTCATCTAAGATTTCTTAACAATCTCCAAGTCTGGTTTCTGCATATGCATAGCAATATATTATCGCATCGTATCTCATCAAGTAGGTCGTCTTTCCAGCCAGATGATTGTAACAGAGTTTGTGCCTGCTGGGTTCCCTCATCCGAGAATTTGCAGCGCCTCGTTTACGAATGGGTGAAGGTATATGTATATATGGCTTTAATCGAGTAAGGGAGAATCAAGGAGGTGTAAAGTGGGTCGCATGGGGGTCTTGTTCGAAGAAACTTTTGAGGAAACGAGGTGCAAAGTTACTACAGTTATCCTGCAGTAACTGAGTATATTCTCTGACGATGCTGCTGTCTGCTTTATAATGATTCGGAAAATTTCTGCAGCACTTCTCTCGTTACAGAAATTGAACTTTGATTTGAAATTCATATTCATTCACAGATTCAACATTCTTGGCTTCAGTTCTAGTTTTCATTTATTTTTTTTATTTATCTTTTATTCTCCATTTAATCAATCAATTAGAAAGTTACTGTCAATTAGCTATACGCCACTAGGACGATTCATCATCATTCCTAATTCTCAGTCTAGACTCAATAACGAATTAGAAAGATCAAGGGCTTTCGCGAATGTATTTCTACAGGTTGATTTGATCCTACAAAGGCACAAATGTATCTATATCTATAATGAATACATATGAGTTTTACGTGGAATGACTTTTATTACTGGGATATACGATCCGGGGGTATTATCGAGGTTATAGAATAAGTATTGGAACTTCGTAAAAATTGCAAAAGTTTTTAACAGATTAATTTGCAGTATGTATTTGCTTCTAGAGGCCAACCTGATGAACTTGAGATTTGAAATTGCTGTTAAAGGTTAGACCTTACTTTATACGTGGGGTAAATCATTGCGCCGTTGAACCTACGAGTTCAGGGATAAGTTTCTAGTATTTCTTATGTGGGCTTCGGTTTGAGTTCGACAAATGATGCTATGATGAAGAAAACTCGAAACGACGCTTTGAAAACGACGTTAGTTTCTCTGATAGTTGCTATACTGGCATTTTTACATTCTATTATAGCGAAAAAAATGTCAGCATCTTTCCCGCCTTGCAGGAATTATAGCATCAACGTCATGTTCAGTCGTCGATATAATTTTATTTGAAATGTTTGATGCAATGAATATTATCTATAACCGAGTCTCGTACATAGCCTGCAGAGGACTGTGGATTATTGGGGAGCAATAAAAGTAAATTGTTGATAATCAAAGAAAACATAAACAGCACCTCAATCTGAATACTAATAAAAGTTTCATTAATCGTATAAGATTGAAGCTCGTCAGACGTGAAATTAAAGCATAAAATTTCAGTCGAGAAGTAAAACGGTCAATATCGTTATAAAAGACAGTAGGATCGTAAAAAATTCGCAGACACAGTGTCGTCAATATTCTAGATAATTAAATCGATCATTTTCCACTCGGTTTCTCATTTCAACCCTCCCAGTGACATTATCTGACCGACTGTGGGATATAACCGTTAGATCAAATCAGCAAGAATTTTGCTTACTATATATTTCCATTATTAAATTGGACGGTATTGGCCAAGAAGCCGACAGCAAAAATTCGAAATGATAAGCCTGAAAGATGTGTCGAATTTTTCATTTACATTTTCCGACCATATTACTTCGAAATGATTCTCACTCGTTGCTGTAATTTTTTGACCCAGTTATCTCGCATTGGAAAAGATGAAAAAAACTCTCTACTTTTCGGAAAAAGTAGGACATGGAGAGAAAAAAACAAACGAAAATTAATAATAAAAAGAAGGAAAAATCAATCAATATAGATGAGTAAACTGAAACCAAAAAAGCATTTTGGAGCGGAGGTGATTGTGCCTGGATGAATTTGTGATAAATATTTATGCCAAGGCAGGGCTTTTAGATATTCTATCAAGCCGAAGACACGTGGATCAGACCTATGGCGAATAAAAGCTTTTCCAGGTTGCCTAATCGTGGGGTGAAATACCGGAAATACGATGTTAGCCCCGAAAGACGAGGAAATGTGGTTAGGCAAGCGTGGATCGACACGTTTCCCACACTTCCTTCTCACGTCTTGAAACTATTATGGTAATATGGTGACTTTAATCTCGTGCCAAACATTCAAGCAAAATTCGAGCCTCGAATCTTCAGACTTCAGACTTCAGTCTAGAGCCTATTGACGCGATTTTTTCCACAAACGATTACCAAGTCCGCTTTTCTAGTCTCATAAGGAATTCCGAAGCTGATTACCACATAAACAGGGAGAAAAAAGAGAAAATAAACAGGGCTAAAGAAATTTCGGAATTTTCGTTTTATTTGTTATTTTCTCGCATTCCCAAAACCAGATCCATTTTTCCGAATATTTAATTTCTTGCTGCACAGCTCTTAGTTCGACTCCCATATTTTTTTTATTGATTCTTTGGGTGTCGGTGTTCGATTCATTTTGTCTGGTGATATTTCGACAACGAAATAACGGATGTTTGTGGTTCCGGTCCGAATCGATAAATCAAATGAAAAAATCTGCGCGGCAAATTATAATAGGGATGCTCCATCGTGGTTAGTTTGTCTCGTACAAAAAATGATCAAAATTCGAAAAAAAAAAAAACGAGTTCAGGAAGGTTTTCTCGTGAAAGAATTACGTTTGAACAATCCGTAATTATTCACGTACATAATTTATAATTGAAAGAGTAGTGGAATGTTTTCTTTTCGTATATCATTAGTGCTCTTTGCGGCGAAATTGAGTCTGCTCATGAAAAGTTATGTTATTTAGTTCAGTGTTTAGTCTCTATGATTTTGTTTTATCTTTTACTTTTAGTTTTAGTGATTGTTGCTTAGAATAATTACTGTAACGTTTATCTTTTTGTACCAAATCTTTGCGGATGTTGTTTTCATATCGATGTATAAATATTTTTGTCATCATGTATTTTTCTGTTGCCCAACAGCTTTGTTAGAAATAAGCTATGGCATAATAAATTGAAACTACTACTACTACTACTACTATTCACGAGTGAACTGGTTTCGAAGCCGTATATAGTAAATTACGAAAGTACTTATCAACCGGATAACGAATATCGATAAAAACTTGAATCATATGAGTTCAAAGACTCGAGTATTATCGTTACTCGAGAATTTCCGCAGGTTTTAATAAAACCGTAAATTTAAAAATCCTCTTCCCATAACGCTGTCTAAATTATTACCACGATTATTAATTGCGAGATTTATCAACTGGATTATCCCTCAATTTGTCGGTCCAAAACGCGTTTCGCAGTACAGTAGACGTACGCTTCAGGAAATACCACAGCACAAACTCGTTAACGTTCCAATAATCGTCGCAATAAATCACTTGATTTTACCACTTTTCAAGAGCGGACCAAAATCACCGATCATTATCGTATTATTGTTTATGAATCAAACCATTTGACATTCTGATCAGATCATGGAAACACTTTCAATCAGATCAACAAAAAAACTATCAAAAATCCAGAGATTCGACGTCTTCTCTATTCTCTATTTTTTCCCTATTTATGCAGCAGGTGTTTTGAATTGCGTGGATTATAACGATGTGAAATGAACTTTGGCAAAAAAAAAAGGAATTAATTTTGGACCATGCTTACTTTTTCCAATCACATTCTACCGGCCTTTTTAATCAGTAATCGCGAAGGATTCGATTTCGCTTTTTCAAATTCGCAAATGATTTTTAGGCCCCTTTCGGAGGGTGACTGGTTCCATGGCGTTGTTCTATATAGTTAGGGATTCCCAGTCCGGTGTGGTAATTAATGTACCATTTTTTGATTGGGTTCGTTGAATGGCATTGTACATATATATACGTATGTGTGTTGTGCTCACGTGTACTGGAGCGAAAATTTCTCGATGAAAGGGTGAAGGGTACTATCTGAACCCCGAATAAAACGGTGAAAGGAGTAGGATATAAATTAGTGTCCTGTATAACAGGTCGAAAATTAATTCGGGATATTTCTTTCCCCAAGAATCGGAGCACCTATGACGCTTTATTCCAGTCCAGTCTGATGATATTGTATAATATCCATAGTAGGTATTCGTATGAATTTTTTGACACACGCGTGCTTTAGTATAAACACAATTATACCCGCCTATTGGATGTATTGCCTTGTTGTTAATTCATCAAATATTAATTGCTTTTTCCACAATATTCGTTTCGCCTTTTTCAATGCTCTCTATTTGTTGACGGGTTTCAAATACACGCATATATGTACGTATATTCGGCAATGGTTTCATTATCTGAAAAAGCGAAATTCGAAAAGCCAATTTACTTTCGAAGCACTCGCGCACGTGTGTATTTATAAAAGGGTCAAATTATTTGACGGAATTGTGGATTCTGGGCAATACATCGAATTCAGCTTCTTCTCCGCATTCAATGTTCATCTATGTGCCGTTGCCCGAAGCTGTTAACTCCGATATATACGCAATTAATTTAATTGTAAGACTCCTACATTACGAAGAGACACGATAGCTCATTCACTAATGTGCCAATGTCACGTTGTAACGTTCTAATGAATTTTGAGTACAGGATTTTTACCGAAAAATTAAAATTTTTATAGTTTCCTTTCGATTTCTTGTACTATGAGTGTAACTAATAGGCCATCTTCTCCACAATATCGTGCTTTTATAAACAAGCGAGTTTGGGCTGACCATGAGTCAGCCTTTGAACTTTCCGTTTTCCAACTCATTACGAGCTGGAATAATGAAAATTCTAATAATAAAACGAAATAAATTGAAAATACTGCATTGATCTATTTCAAAATTGAGTCATTTTCGAGTTAGGTCAAATGCTATCGATAAAGACCAAGATCATGAAAATCCGTTAGTCTGTTCTCGAGATATCAGCGATTGAAATATTGTTTTTCAAAATTTTGATTTTAAATTACTCGAAAATCACTTCACCGATCAAATCCAAAATCTGATCAGCTCTAAGTTACGGAGAAGCGAGATAGTTGAGACTAGAATCATCAGAATCCGTTGATTCGTTCTCGAGATATCATCGGACAAAAAATTTGATCACATACATACAGACGTCCATTCGAAAATGGTCGGAAATGGTTCTCTGAACCTCAAAACGTGGACATCTAGTAAAAACGAAACTTTGCATTTTCGGAGTGATTACAATAACTCCCTTTCAAAACGAGCGGGTTTGGGCTGACTATAAGCCAGCCTTCGAACTTCCCGTTTTCCAACTCATTTCGAGATGAAATAATGAAAAATTTTGATTTGAAAAAAAAAAAAAAAAATACTGCATTGATGTATTTCAAAATTTAGTCATTTTTAAGTTGGAGCAAATGCTATCGATGAAGACCAAGATCATCAAGTTTTAATGTTACGGAAAAGCGCGTCAGGTGAGACCAGAATCAACAGAATCCGTTAATTCGTTCTCGAGATATCCGCGTCGGACAAAAAAGTGATCACATACGTAAATACATACACACACACAGACGTGGATCCAAAAATGGTCGGAAATGATTCTCTAGACCTCAAAACGTGGACATCTGGTAAAAACTCAACTTTTCATTTTCGGGGTGATTACAATAACTTCCTTTTTTCACTGAAATCAGAGAAACGGAAAGTTAAAAATAAATGAACAAGAAGTTAAAAAAAATTAAGAAATCTCAACTAATGTCTTGTCTTTTGAACCCCGATCGTTTCACTTACCGGCAATGTTTACTTGTCATGAATCGAATCGAATTTATCGCAAGTACCATAATGGTATCGAGTCTCGATCGAGTATACAGAAATCGAGATCCGGTGTCATCCCCTAATTCAGTATGTATTATGAAGCCGAATGAGCAAGACCGTGTCGCATATCGTCTTACTTATACAGTTTAAAAGCATCCCAGTAAGTTTTTCTAATTTCGCGAGTTATGGTGAAATCTGTGAAACGTGAATCAGTGACATTCTACGTGTGCATCACACACCCAGAGGCACCACACACCAGAGAATACAACAAAAAAATCAGGGATCTGTGAGCTGATCAGACAACAAACGTAAGTAGCTTCAATTTTACTACAATTTTGAGTTAGCTAATATATCGTAAATATCAAAAACCGGGGTTTCATTCTTGACTGAAAATCACAGAAAAGGGCAGATGAAATTTTCAATTACAATTGCCGATAAGAGCGTTTTGGAAAAATCCCGATGTTGCTATTATTTTCAAGGCTGAATTCGGTCCCGGTTTATAGATATGGCGTTTTACAATTTTATATTCCTTGGCAATATTCATATACGTGTACTACGTGTACCGACCTCTTTTCCGATCTCAATACATTCTACTTGAATAACCTTTCAGCCGTTCGAAGTAAGTAGGTAAAGGTTACGTTCTCTCGAAAAGTTTTCTCGAAATATCGCTAGCTTTTATGGGTGAGAATCGCTTTCTTTAGTTTCTTCACTATAGTTAAAAACTTCTATTATACCCCACGCAGAATATCTTTATCACTCTGCTTATCGTGGGTACACACTGAACTCTCAACTTCCTCACAGCCATATACCTATCAAGGAGTTAGAACAAAAGTTTGCAACTGACAAAACAAAATAAAATACAATTCTGACAGATTCGTGCAAAATCGGCGTAGAATAAATAGAGTGTGGAAGTTTGGACTGTCCAAGTTTGGTCATCTTTTTGAAACAGTATTTCCTGAACCTGAAGATTCTAGAAAATTAGTTATCATCGGTCCTTGGACTGCTCGAAATATTTCTAACTAATTTACATTCGCGAAATCCAGGTAATTCTTTTTTCAAAAAAATATTCAACTTTTATCGTCCGATTTTCTGAACTCTACCCCAAGTCCATATTTCGGTGATCGCATAGATAGACACTATTATACATTTTTTCAGCGATTTAAACATTCCCAATAAAGTTGACACTTTTTCCATATTTCGGAGTTCGGAAGAATTCAGTCGATGAAAAATTCCTTATAAGAACGTATATATCAAGGCTTGAGAATAGAGAGAAAACAAAAAATTCCTGCTTCTCAGGAATGTCAGAAGTTTTCTTTAGATATTTTCCTTTTTTTTTTTTTTCTTTTTGTTTTTTTGAATTTTTTCTCTTCAATAACGGTCAACTATTCGTATGAAATGGGAAGAATTCTATCCCTCCTGATCCCTCTCATCTGAGCCTTGTGAAATTGAAGTGGTGAAAGTAGATTTCCCTAAAAAAAAATTTTACAAAATGACCGAATATGTTTTTCCCGTATTGCAAAATTTGTCTTTGTTGTACTTAGAAAATACGATTCCGCGGGGTTTGAATGTAAAATGTTTGTAAGCTCCGCTTGGAGGGACAATTGTACCTGAGCTTTAGGTAGGTAAGTGGAATTAATGCATTCAGAATAAACGGAGGCGTTGAGATTTCCAGTTTCTAATTAAGAGTGGGTGTATTAATTGACCTCGTCACGGTCAAATTCGTAAGACAGGTGTCTAGTCGAAGCTCGCGACCTTGGCTAGAGAATTACAACCCTCTTGGAGTGCCTCACCCAACCGACTACTAGGCAGGCAGTAACAACTCCATTAAATGCTCTTAAGGATGAGTGACTCATGAAATTGCATTGAGTATAAACTCGAGCCAAGTTCGTTGAGTGCAGACGTTGTCTATCCGCGAGGACCATGGCTGTAAGTCATTCGGTAATTAAGAATTCTTGTTTACCTGCACCACTTAGTACCTCTAATTACCTGCTACCGTAACTGCACCAACTAATCGTCAAAAAAACGCTATACCTCGGTTTGTCTACAACGTAAATATAGTTATATTTACGTTTTAGATCAAACTTTTCATTTGATTTTCAATATTCGATCAGTATTTCATTTTTGGAAATGTTAATTGTTATCATCATTTCATTTCAAACTACCTGCAGAACGAATTTCGACTTCTCTACGTGAAAAATTGTTCAAAATACGACTCTCCATAATTTGAATGTGTGAGATTGGAGATTTTCATTTTTGTCTTGAGTCATTTGCAAATAAGTGATATAGAGAAATGTCGAATTTTTGAAAAAAAAATGGTCATATCTTCTCTGACCATTTTTCAAATCTGTTTTCCTGCACTAAATTTATGACAGCAAGCATTCTGAACAATTTTTCATCCGGATAAGTCAGATCGGATGAAGAGTGTGCACAGTCTAATAAAATTCGTCTAATAAAATTTAAAAAAATGAATGAGATGATTGTGCTGTATTTTTTGTGTTTGATGTTTCCAATCATGACATCCTGGTGCTCTTCACTGTATTTCGTGTAGTATTTAGACCATTTCCGTATACCTGGTGGAGTGTTGATCGATTTTCTAGCTCCTGTACAGCACCGTTGCAGCTGATGTACCGTCCACAACATTCTGCCTGTACAACGCGGCTTGATTCGATTAGTCATCCATTAAATTGAGGAATCAATTTTCCTCGCAAATTGATGCACGTCAACCTCTACTATACTCGTATAGATAGGTATACCTACTCCTGGGAAAGGATTCTATATACCTTTATACCAAACGTGTGTATGTTCGAGTCTGTTTCCTGCAGCTTGGAAATCTGCAATCCCTCGGAAAAGCGGAAAGCCGGAAATAACCGCACGAAAATTTCAAGCGAACAGTTTCTCTCGGCCAAATTGAGTTCGGAAAAGTATAGTATACGCTTTCCTGATAAACAGTGATTGAAAAGTTGTTTTCTTCTTACTTTAAGAATTTCATTACTTCTCAAGGGTGCACGAATCAAGTTGTTCCTCGAATATTTCAATTCCCTTCGATCTTCAAGATCGTACCGGTGAAATTAATTTTATATCTTTTACACACGGTAGCAGAGTTTTCCTGCGATTTTACTTCTTGTTTAACAAAGTTCAAAATTCATCTTGCATCTCAGTTTAAATTGAAAATCGGACTCCGAACCCAGACCGAAAACTGATTTAGCTAAGGCTGGGTACAGGATTTATTTATTGAACCTGATTCTAATTGAACGTGTTTTTTTTTTTTTTTTTTACAAAAATAAAAAAAAAACGGAACTTCTAGCTCTTTCAGATCATCGACTCTAGTTTTCATTTAATTCGGATAATAAAATTCATCCATCGATCTGATGATAAAATTTTAATTCGAGTAAATTGGAACTTGATTCGTAGTCGTGCGGAGATTTTGATAAAATATGTTCATTTATTTTAGATGTTTGGAGTCTTATAGAGAAGCGAGACTTGAAGTATTAAAGTCGCGTATCTTTTCAGGGTGTTTGTTTCATTTCGTGTTTAAGGTAGAGAGACTGAATTTATGGTGAGGTAACAAAACAGGAACTCGGAAGGTTCGCGCATATCTCGTAGGTATGTATCTACTTTTGTTGGCATAAAGTTGAGAATCAGCCTGCGGGATTATGGAGAGAATAAAAAAAAAAAATAAAAAAAAATAAAAATAAGCGAGGTAACGAGTTCCAGAACTCTTGATTGCCGCGGCTTGTGACGGAATAACGTGAAATTGCACAATTTACCCAACGAATAAACAACCCGAATTTTCGAATAACAGGCTACAGCCCACTGGCTTGCTTCGTCTCACAATCACAATCAAAACCTCAATCGTTTTACTCTAATTGGCAATTAGAATTTAGTTACTCGCGCCCATACCTACTTACCTACCCCTACATCGTCTTTATTGTAATTTGAAAACCGATTGGAGAGGGGTGACGATTTTTCCGCAAATTTTCCGCTTTGACAAACCGTTGTCGCGTTTTTAACAAGCCTCAAAAATCGAACACGCGGAATAAACTTTACTCTGTGCAAAGATTTTCTCCTTTTTTTTTGGTGATTGAAAATTGTTCCCTTCGAGGAAATCTTCGTCGAATTTCATCCCCCATTCTCGCTATTCATCGATTATTCAACGCACGGAAGAAAGGAAATTTTCGACAATGAAACACTTCGCGATACATTATATTGTACGTTATTATTACATACCTACCTGGTATCCTACCTTATGAATCGTTTTGAAAACGTTCGAGTATGTTTGGCTCTAATCTTCTTTGGCTTTTGTAGTCCAATCGTTTTGTTTAATATCTGAGAAAACCACCGCTAGAGGTTGTGGGAAATCTGAGACTGATAAATATTGTGTCACCGAACGCTATGATTGACGTTATTGTTAGTAACGATGCTTCCTGTTGACTGATTCCAATTGAAAAAATATTGGAACGAACCTCGAGCTTCATTCTTTTGAATAAAACAAACTTCAATTGAATCGAGTCACTGGTTGATGAGATATAAATTCCCAAAATATACCCACTTTTTCTATTGCCAACTGGTATTCACCTTCCTAATCTAATTGCATTTTTTATTCAGAGGAAAAAAGACTCGAGGCAATTTAATCTTTCGAATCAATATCGGTTCTCGGAAGTATGAAATTTCATATACGTGTCTTCTGTGTCATCAGGAAGTGAGGAATTTCCGTTAGTTAATATTCGGAATTTTTGAAATTATGTAGATTGAAGAAAGATCGTCCTTATCTCTCGGTATATTTATTAACTTATTGTCAAAGAAACGCGAGCTAGACGATGCAGAGCGGCTGAAATCGCAATGCCACGGTCTTGTCTCTGATGACGAAGAGAGGAAAGAAAAAATAAGCTGGCATTTTTTCTAAATAAATTAGTCTTTTGAAGTGAACGTTGAACTTTGACTCGACATTTTAATGGTCGAAGGAATTTCATTTCAAAAATTGATCGAATTTTTGGTTAACTCCAAGTAACTTGACGACTAAATTTCAGCTGCTTCATGAAAGTGATGATTTCTTACGGTATTAAAATCGATAAAGTACCATTATCGAGCTGTCCAATCGACGTCGAAACTTCTAACAATTGAATAAATCACTAGAAAGAGCTTTAGGGAAGGGATTACTGTCCACGAAGACCTGCAAGACACTTTAATTGAAATATAAAGCCCTTAACTCTCTCGTTTTCGTTCGTCAAACGGTTTTTCACGCTTCGATTCGATTCGATATCCTCTTTCAACGCGATCATGGACCATCGATAAATACAGCTTATTATTTATTTTTCAAACTATTTAGAACAACACTTTCAGACTTTCAGACATTATCGTCTAAATTTTCTCATAAATTGCAGATTCCAAGTCATCCTTCAAAGATTTATTGTACCTCAGAAAATAGGATTTGCGGTTTTTACCTTAAAAATGATTTTTTTTTTTTTTTTTGCTTCTAAATTCCTGATACACTCAGAGGATATATTTTGTTCTTACGATGTTTTTAGGGATGACCACAAGTAATTGGCGTAAGAAATCATTGCCCGACTTTCATCATTGTAACGTAATTAAATGGATGCATCATATTACCTGTCTCCGTTTGATCCCAGTCTAAGATAATCTTATATAAGAGAAATGTCATTAACAAACTTGGTTGGTGTTTGTGAGGTTGATAGTTACAGTCTAGACAAACGTTGAGCGGATATTGGGTTTATTAATGGTTTAGGATATCGAAATCCGTCTGCGCTTAGCTTACGACAACAAATTTTTTTTTTTCCTTTTTTTTTTTTTTTTTTTTTCTCTTGTCTTCTTCGCAAAATATCAATTCTCCTGTTGGGTCTCGTCGTAAGTTATATACCTACCTACATATATACATCCCTTGAGATAAGCTTAGATCGAAGCTTAATACTCGGTGGAGCTCGTCACGTCAACGACCTCAGAAACTCGAGACGTTTAATTACGTTGAAAAAGTTTTCTTCTCGCAAGTTGTCTCGATTCATTTCAAAGAATTCTGAAGGTAATTAAAACATTGAAACATACCCGCTATCCAGTTTGGAATCTAAACGAAATAAATTCCCAATTGATTTTATATGGTCGATATTATAAAAACTGTACAAATATCGTTTTCAGTTTCACTTTTTTTTTTTCATTTTTGTTCTTTTGTATCATCGTAATAGATTATCTGTATCGGTAGATCCAAGTTAATTCCAGGTAAGGAAATTTACCAATGGTAAAAATGAACTTGAATCATTTTTTTTTTTCCTCTCCGTTCGTTCAAGAATAGATGAAAAGAGTTGGAAACCCAGTCTTTTACACCCACTACAGTATAAAATTATACGAAAGCTTCATTTTTATTTGACTGACGATTCGAGATAAGCGAATGAAAAGACTCTTCCAGGTCCAAGGGGTTGAAAAGATTTTAATAAACTGATTGGACTGTTTCATTCCCAATGAAAATTCATAATGATAATAATAATAATAATAATAATAATAATAATAATAACAGATTTGTAGATTCTCCCACTCACCAACTGTGGAGAGAAGTGGGATTGTGAGTAAAGAAGACTTTAGAAGGTTTTTATAAGTAAAATTAGCCTTGTTATAATACAGCGGATTTATTCGTAATTCTGTCATGATAATATTAATTGTTACATTTGAATATAATTGGGTTCATTCGTGTCCAACGAATCATGGTGACTTGAAATGTAATAACAATTTGGGGGTAGCAGTTAATGAAACTTTAGCTCAATCGTTCGTTTTCGTACGTTCCTCGTTTTAATGAAAGCTCAAACATTCATGGAACAACATTTGCGGATTCAGTCAATTACATTCAATTTATTCGACAATTTAAATCCACTTGATTTTCGAATAATAATTGATTGGTGGTTTGTTGTTGTTGTTCCAAACCATCATCCGGGAGATTTACGATAATAAATAAGATATAATAAATAATTCTATGTAGGTTATATAAAAAATTCTATATCAATTTTGTATATTCGACGCGTATTCGAATTGCGCGCGTTTTCGCGACGTCACCTGATCGCGTGTAAAATCTAACTTGGTAAACCTAACCTGTATATATCGCCATCTTGAATAGTATATAGTGACGTCACAGCTAGTGAAAATCGTTTTTATGCTTACGTGACATCCTAACGAATTTCATTCACTTTTGTTAGACAATCGTGCTCGTATAATACCGTATAGTCAAATATGGCGAATTGCAAGTTCTAGTAGATGTAATGTCTGTTGGAAAATACAAAAAAATCCTGATATTTGTATATTGAAACAGATTTTTTTCTCTTTTCTTCTGAGAATTCCAATTATTATGAATAACGACGGGTTCTTCACTCATCATTCATTTTCAAATGGATTCATTCAATTACGATGATCAAAGGGACTACAATAGTAGATTGAACTACGAATACCAACCTGGGATATTTTCTTTGAATAAGATATATATGTATGTATATTACCTTTGTGTCTAGGTGGGAAAAGTAATCTGACAATCAGTGTGATTGGAATTCGACTATAAAATGCAATACGTGTGATTACGCGTGGGTATAGGAAAAACAAGGGTTGGAAAAGTAATGGATTAGGAATAAAAAAAAACACACAGGGGTTGATTGGATTTCGATTGGGTCAATTGGTGGACACAATATATATCTAGATTCATGTATGTATAGGTTATATATAAATGAATACATTCGTATCGTAAAAAGAAAGTGGTGTAAACAACGTATATGCATTTATTCAGATAAATATCTCAACATTGAACATTGACTAGCAAGTACATTGTTACTTGTTACATAATATATATTATATATTATATATATATATATTATAGTATAATAATAATTCATAATAATTAATATTGTTTATTTCTGTTATTTACCATCCTACGAGTTATTACAAACTACCTGATCATTCATTATGTATATATAATTTATAATAATCTTGGTTAATAATGATTTATTCATTTATTTTCCCTGTATCTGTGTTTATCTTTCGTTATATAATTACAATTACAATTACAATTACAATTACAATTACAATTAAAATTACAATTATAACAATAATAATATAATCATAATGATGGTAATAATAATAGTAATAATAATAATAATAATAATAATAATAATAATAACGTTACTTATTACTCGCTAATTATTAATGGTTTATCACAAGTAAGGTTTTTATCATTAGCTCTCTAACGGGCATTAGGCAATTATTCTTGGGTTTCAAACTTATCCTCTCGCTCTCTTACACAGTATATAATTACTCTCGTATATTAATATAATTATCAAATACCTCGATTCATTAACCCAGAGGGTATATTTTAAATATATATACATATTATACATATGTATGTATGTATATTCTCATATACCCAGTTTAATGAGAGACATACGCTTTTGCTTTGCCTACTGTCCGTCCGTATATGCCCCTGCCACCTCGTATTACCTACTTTATTGCTCCGTAATGTATAACGCGCGTATATATTCATATGTATTCACCTATTATATTATATCTATATGTATTTACTTACGAATTCTAATTCCCTATCAATTTTCTTTCTATGTAAGTTATGTATTTATAAATATTATATTTATATATATTATTTATATATTCGTCTAAACAGCGCCGTACGTTCACTGCTACTTGTTTGTTGTTCTTTTTGTTTTATTTTATTTTTTTATTTTATTATTTTATTTTTTTCGATTATTCATCATTATTCATCATTTCAATCACGATTGCGAGCTACCCCGTTTATTCATATATGAGATGATTATTCATTCATGTATTTGTTTCGTTTATTCGTTTTTATTTTCTTGGTTTTTTTTTTTTATTTTCACACGAATTAGTAATCATTTTTATACATACACATCTGACGTGCGTAATGTTCTCATAGTGGTATTAAAATTAATCATCAATAATTATAAACAGAAAAAAACGAACCAAAAAAACACTGAGAATAAGTTCTCATTTGAGAATCATTCCTGACAAATTTCAACGCGATAGCCATAAATTATTTATACCGATGTATAAAATGATGGTAGAAATAATTATTGTGTTTATTCTGTATTAATATTGCATAACGTAAATATGCGGTTGTTGTATATTTTATATTCTTCTGTAACATTTCGTTATTTTATTTATTTGTTGAATAACGTTTTTTCTTTTATTTTTTTTCAATTTTTTGGATTTCTAAATTGCTTTTTCTTTTGTCTCAAGTATACGTGTGTTACAAGGAAGTTCAAATCGCGATGTGTACATACAGGTATGAATAATTAATAGTAAAATCAACGTACAGGTGGGAAAATATCAAATTTTCGTCATTTCACATGAGTAATTTTATCTTGGAAAAAGAATCGAGGGGATCAATAACTTGGAGAACGCGAATGCTTCAGTTGAATAAAACCAAATACAAAACATACAAGTTCAATTTAAAAAATGCTGTTCATCGTTTTCTTTTGGTTTTTTTTTTCCATTTTTCCAAATATTTTTTATAATCAAGCGAAAGAAGGCGTCGCCGAAGAGCGCAAAATCGAGGTAGAGGTGGCAAGGACACGGCGATGACTTCCCGGTTTTAAAACACTCGAGTGCCTGATTCTAAAAATGATATATGTATATCGATCGTATTTTATTTATTTATTAATTTTTTAAACTAATTTTTGTGTTTTTATCTATTTTTTTTATATATTTTTCTTCCATATTGTTTCGTAGCATTTCCTCTTTTTTCTATTCGAAATTAGAGCCTATTAATCTTAGTTATTGCTGTCAGTTTCGTACATTGACTTGCATGACTTACGCTAGCTATAATGACACGTCACTCGTGCTATTTCAATCATCTATTATAGATATTATTCGTCCGAACATATAAGGCCGGAATCTATAAGAAACGGAATAAATAAAGAAGAAAAGGGATAAAACACTTCCGCCAATCAGAATGTGCGATTATTCTATGAAACGAAAAACCAACGAATCGGTATAATTTCGATTAAACGAATAATCGAGACTTTTCATTGACTGATTGATCGCCTAGCTCTGATTATACCGAAAGTTTATAGGATTATTTTGCATGAATGAAAAAAAAAAAAAAAAACGTATAGAACTTGATCTGCTGCGATGATCTTGCGAAGGTTTCGGAGAATTTTTCGAACGCCGAAGAATGGATGAATAATTAATCATTTCATTAATTGTTATAAAAAATTCATTCTTCCATGTTTCAATTTATTAATTTCAACGAGCAGAGATATTCGTTTTGCTGTCCACAATCCGGGACCTAGACGTTTGCAAAAAAAAAAAAAACGTTATCTTTCGATCGACTACTCACGATATGAATAGTACATGTTAAAACGGAAAAAAAAGGCAAAGGATAGACAGGTGTTTGATAAAATATGCGATCCTTAGATAACCACTTGTCAATTATTCACTAAAATCCCACGGTCGTCTAGGTGACTCTAGACATCGCTGATACAGATTCTCTTCGACGATAAGATCGCCCCGGATGTATAATAATTATCAAGGGATGGATAATGGCAAAGTACGTGACGTTTTGGGCGAGGATCAAAGACACTGGATTATTATACCGAAATTAATTTACGGAAACGAATTTTGTGTAATAGATTGAACTTTGATGTGCAAATTTCATATTTTTTGGCCAGTTTTAATTACTTCCTTTTTTTTTTTTTTTTTTGTCACCGCGGAAAATTGAAGAGAATCAAAATTGCAAACAGTAACAAATAAGCGGAATCATTTTTTTCGAATTATTAGTTAAATATTCGACGAAAAATCGACGGTGGCTGTACATAAAATTACGATTCCAAATGCCGGATTGATCGCGTTGATATTGTAATCGTGTGAATTCCAGGCTGTATGTACGAGGATATTCGATCTGGTGCTGGACAGGAGCTTTTTGACTAATTCAAATATCGCAAATGAATCATCCTAAGACCTCGATATCCTGATTGAGGTTAGTTTTTATGTACGATATCGCACTTTGCGGATAAAACCGTAAAACATTTCAATAACAACCATCGCTATACTCTTCTCCAGAGGCGGATTCGAGCTTCAGGCTTTTTGCTAATTACCTGAATTCGTAAATGTATATATTCTGTATATCTGATCCATCATAAGGTCGGGGGTTAACTACTTCGCGAGTTTTTTTTTTAGCGTACACGAGAAATTATCGCTCGGTTATCGAAATTAACGACTGACAAGGAAAAACCAAAACGAATTTCAGCTTGGTTCACACTATTGTATAATTATTCGACACGAAACATCACGGAAACAACACGTTCCGTAATCATTACCACGAAAAATCCATAAAACATGTGTAGTTATTGAAGTCTTTCGCAATGTATCACGAAAAGTGTAAATGTACCCGTGGAAAATGCATGTTTTTTTTTTTTTCCAAAAATTTGTTCATTCTGCTGGAACGTATCGTTTTCATTCTATCCCAAAAAGCATTATACGAGTCTCTTTAATCGTTTGGAATTCAGAAGAGAATTATTAACGAGTAATGATAATTTCATAATGCGGGGTTGAATCAATTAACGAATGACAGTAAAGTTGGGGAGTATTAATTCTTTAGAATACCTAATGCTTTTCCCGAATATATTTTGCGACGCAATTCATAGGATAAAATTAATTCGTTTCGCTCAAAGTCTTCCCTCCGCATGTCTAACACCGACCTGAAATTACGTCCGAGTTAATTGGGGTGGGCGAGGCTCGCTTTAAACTTGGGGTACTTTCGCCTCTATCCAACATCCTTCGAGACCCTGCGATCATCATACTCTCCCTTACTCTCTCTCTATCTCTCTTTATCTCTCTCTCTCTCTTTCTCTCTGACAAATATTTACCTTCGCCCTTTGACTTTGCCTTTGCTTTCGCTTTTGCTTTTGCTTTTGCTTTTGGCTGCCTGAATTACACCTCAATTCCTCTGTTTGTGCACATCTAGCTAGTCCTCTGACTATATTCACAAATTATAATAAGTGTACCAATTACTGACCCTTCAAGACCCAATTATTGGCCCTTATATTTTCTTAGATTTCAAATTGACGATAAGAATTATGAATGATTCCGTTACAAAAATCAGTTGCTACAGACTCGGAGAATACAAATTGATTTTTTTGATCATACCAGAGCTCACGAATAAGAAGGAATGATCAAAAAAGTCAATAATTGGGACAGGGTCAGTAACTGGTACACTTACCCTATCGCTTTCTGTCGAATACATCATCTTTTAGTAATGAAAACAAATTTATTCTACTTTACTCAATTGTTATGAAACAAGGTATGAAAGAAACTTCAATTTTTGGTATGAATGCGGTTAATGATTTCCCCAGTTTGAAGATTTTGTTGAATAATTCCGGTGGATTTGTATATACGCGGTGAGTATTCAATTTATTTACATATGCATAACTGGGAATGACATTTTTCAACGGGGTTTTCCGAGTAATTTATAATTAGGGTACATAACCTATATAGTTAATGATTTATCCAGTAACCCCTATCTGTACGTATGTATATATCGTTAGAAAATTGACTGCTGTATAATTTTATGAAAAAAAAAAAAAAAATATATATATATATAAATAAATAAATAAAATAAGGTGAAACCGACGTTACGCAGCAAAGTCGAGCAATGTTACTTCGATATTAATTGAAAACCGATTCGAAGCTTAAACACGAACAGTTTCAACCCTGTCTAATATAACCCCTCGGAACAAGTTAGCTAATTAAACTTTCATACGTACTTTGACATAATTGGTATATAAGCATCGCAAAGTTACAGTAGTAGATGGTATTCCCAAAGCACCCAAAGACATATGTCCCGTTGAAAACGCGTTTGAAATTTGTCATTTTGTTTTCAAGTTTAACATTTTTTCCCGTTATCAGCTGCTAAAAGGTTGTTATTTTTGACAGTCGAAAAAATATGTGAAAAAATGAAATGAAATTTAAAAAAAAAAAACAATTATCAAAACGTCTGCAATTCTATCAGAATGTTTAATCAAATAAATGTCGCCGTGAATTTGATGGACTTTTCAGACGATGATAAAATAACGTATTATCTTTTCTATCTTCTTCGTCATTAAAATCACTCAACGTTTTTCAATTGACAAGTTTATCAGAGAAAAGAGAAGCGTGGAGTCAATTTGATAGAAAAAAAAAGGGAAAAAGACGAGAAGAAAACCAAATAAAAAATAAAAAATAAAATAGAATAAAAACAAGACACTAAATCTCTTCCCTCGACTGTCAATCTCGAAGCCGCAGCTAGAGGCAGTACCAAGGCCAAATTGATGGGGTTCGCGAGAAACTTCCGGTAACATTGATTGATTCCAATACAACAGACGTATATATGTATGTGCCCGTTCTATTATACATGTATACATATAGCTACCCGGTTAGGTACGACAGTGTGCGGGATTGACAAGTTATTCGATGAGAATGTTTCGCCTCCAATATACAGTAAATATATATATACAATGACGAAAGAATTGACGGCTATTGGATAGGAAATGGACAATTTTCAAACCGGAAGTCGAAGAATTTATTCTTCAAATAGAAGGGAATTTAGAGAAAATGAAAACTTTTAACGAGGTTGACGTCTTCTCATTATTATTATTATTATTATCACCATTATTGTTGCCAACCATTATCTTTCATAAAAAAAATAAAATAAAATAAAGAAAACGCCATACCTGATATCAAGTTTCAATTTTTCTGCGGCTTCTTTCACTTGAAATCCCCTAAATTTTTTTTTCTCATTCATTTTTTGTCTTTGCTGTTCATTCTGTTTCTTTGAGAGATCCGTATGGATGTTATAGGTATATGAGTATAAGCCGCGGGTAAATATAATCTCATCAACGTTTTGATCAATGAAAATAAGCACTCCCAGTCGTCTAGAGAGGATGTGGAAAAAAAAATGTACTTTGATCTTGCAAGGCAGAGTCTCGAGTCGTGATACGAAGCTTCAATAGTGTCATTTTTTTCTTTCGCATTTTTTTTGTTTTTTTTTTCAATTATTTTTTTCTTTTTCTTCTCTTCTGGTTATAACTTATCACTATAACGTTATTGCTGCAGAGGTAGACCCGAAGCTTTTTCACCATATAAGATTAGGGGATGATAAAATTTACAGAAAACAAATCGAAAAAATATTATTCCCTGTCAGAATGGGGGACTTTTTATTCCCTGTGATCTGCACTTTTCTTATACCTACGTATACCAAAGTTCATTATTGTATTTGGACGCGCTAGACGAAATATGCGAAATATTTTATACAGAAATAATTCAACTAGACAAGATATTAATATTATAGGTATAATAAAATTTCTCTCAATATCGCATACGAACTTGGATACGTGAAGTACAATTGACACGAGCAAAGTAATACGATAAAATCAAATCGTTGCACCGACCGGTGGGTGCATGGCAATTAGCGATCTGGTTTCATAATTTGTGAAAATATCATTTTCTCAAATCATCGAAAGTTGAGGGAAAAAAAAAACTGTATTGATCTAATCGATTTTCATGTTTGAATAACGATATTACGTCGAGTATATAAAATTGTACGTAACAATAATAATAATAATAATAATGATAATAATAATAATAATAATAATGGGACAATATTGTTTTGTGAATGAAAAATCTAACATCGTCGAAAATCAATTTATCTCTTTAGCAAATTTCATTTCAATCTTCGCATCCCGAGACACCTGCTGCCCAAATTTAGGGTAGGTATACATATACACCGTACCGTTGGCTCGATGAAGAATCGTCGGTAATAAATTGATTGAGGGAAATCGGAGAGTTCCATTTTTTTCTTTAATTATCTTATTTGCCATAATGAGTCAAAATAAAATGTTCAACTTTTGGCAAATCGGCCATATCTTCTATAAGGATTTTGAAAAATTTAATTCAGTTTACTCCACTCAGTAGATGAATATGACAAAAATTCTTCCGAAAAATGTTTTATCTGAATATAAGTCGAATCGGAAGAATGGTGTGCAAAAATTTAAGCAGCAGTTAATATTAACCCTTTAATTATTGAAGAAGGTGGAAAGCTTTGAGAATACAAAAGGAACCCGGGAGATCGAAAAGTGTGGGTATATTCTATGGCGAAATGGATTCCGCGGTTTCATTGTATTGAACTCTGGTTCGAGGAAGAGTTGCGAATTAATTGAGGAAAGTTGTAAGTCAATGAAATTGCCTCGAATATACATAATGGATTAAGGTAAAATTTCCCTGAATATATATATGTAAATTCGTTAAATTCTTCGGTGTTAATTATCGTCAACAAAGAAGCTCTGCGCGGTTATAAGAAATAACATTATTTTCACAAAGCATTTTAGCCCGTGAGATATATATATATATATATATATACATATATATATATGTATACGCACAAGCGTAGTAGTATGTCGGTAATTATTAAATAATAATTTCAGTTCGTACGCTCCAGAATATAACAACCGACAATTATAAGCTATAAGTACACGAAATTTTGTTCCAAGTTTAGAAAAAAAAAAAAAAAAAAAGAAAGGATTTTTCAGTTAATGTAGATAATATAGGTGAATGAACGTTGACCGAAAACTTTTGAGTATGGCATTAATTAATATTAATTATTCAGAGTTTCGCAGTGCAGAAACGATCCCCATTCACAGCTCAGCTATAATTACTATAATATAGTAAAACATAATAAATCAACACATTTGCCTGCACTTTATAATCAGTCAAAATCTATATAAGGAACAATATCGTTACAGCTATTACAAAAAAAAAAAAAAAATCAACAGCTGTAAAACAAAACAAACAACAAAAAAATATCTTTTTTTTTTCTTCGCCATATAGTTTCTCAAAATCAAAGCCAAAATTCTTTCACCCATCTTCACTATGATCGAATAATCATATTAAATTTATATATCAATCGTAATGATTTCCACGCGTGATCATGTAGAAGCGTGAAATTAATTGTTAATACGAGTAGGTATACAATCTGTCATCATGTTAATTGGGTTATCGTGTTCTTGCATCTAGGTATACGTTAAGCTCGGACTTTCATACGCCAAATTATGATTTGTTTCTTTTTTTTTTCTTTTTTTTTTCCTTTTTTTTTCTCATAGACAAAAATTCAATATTCAGCAAATTATTCTCGCACGTATGTGTACAGCTAAGCAGACAGTTTAGTTAATTGAATATTAAGATTGAATTATTATTTTTCACATAATTGAATAATTATATTTTTGTTGTTATTATTATTATTATTGTTATTATTAATATTAAATTTCTTCTTTATTTATTATTATTTACGCGCAGACTAATGAATTTTGATACAAAAATTTCGGGATCAGTCGACGTGCCGCTGCAGTTACCTCCTCATTTTTTTTTTATCTGGATGTGATAAATTGCGAGCCAGTGGAGCGGGGTATACATATATATATATATATATGTATAGGTACATAGATATGAGCCTTGTTCGTATAGGTATGACGACGATGACTATTTCCGAAGAGCGGAAATAACTGGAGCGTAATTTCGTCCCACTAAATGCACCGAGTTATCTGTCCCCGCGGTTTTAGCGAGAGCAAAGTTTCACGGACTTGTATATTATACGTATAATATACCTATGTATACATATACATGTACTCAAGTATGTATATATATTGATGTATTATATATATGTGTACATATTATATACATACATGTCGTTTGAAATCGTTCGAAACGTACCGGAAGTTAATCGCCATCCAACGGACGATTAAACGCCTGCTGTTCAAAACTACAATTTCACCGAGTAGATATACGTATGTATGTATAATATATATATATATATACACATCACCTATAGATGTATTTTGTGGCGGTAATTATAACGACGCTGATCAGTCGAAAAAGTAAAATGAAAACAATAAAATTGGGTCACTTTTTTTTTTTTTTTTTTTGTTTTTTTTTTTTTTTTTTTGTCACGTATGAAATATAAAATTTTCTATAACAGGTACTAATTTCCTCGCGTTATTGCTTATTATTTTTGCTCCGTATACAAATAGTAAATGAAAAAAAAAAAGACGAAAAAGAATAAAACCATGAAAATAAAAATCAATACATAAATCGTGTACGAATTTGATCCAAATCGATGGCATATAGATATTTGTAATTTTTTTATTTTTTGAAAGGGGACCAGTGTGTCGCGCGGTTTGAACAATTAAATCCTAGTTCGAAATTTTGGTATTATGTTTCGTTTTAGAAACCGCGATATGTTGGTCAGCTCGTGCGAATATCCTGGTATTATTTCGTAGTTTTTTAATTTTTTCTTTTTCATTATAAGTATATATATTTATATATATCTCAAGAGGTATGCGAATTTTAGTGATTATTGATTTCTAAAGCATCGGTAGTGTATAATGGATAATTTTAGATCTAGGCGTTCGTCGAAAATTGTTTCAGTAAATATTATCGCTACTCGAATGTGTATCTATCTATACGCTTAATTAATTGTATTAATTATTATTAATAATATTATCTATTATCGTAAGGCATGGAGTATGTTACTTGTGTCGAGTTACCTCACTCCTTTTCCCTAATTAATTTATATACTATATTCATATATATATATATATACATATAGTATACATATATATATATATATAATATACCTATCATATATAATTTTATTTTAGTTGAATTATTTGTTTTATTATTCAATTATTATACTTTATATATCATATTATTATTATTATTATAAACCCCTCGTTTTTTTTTCTTCAAATTTTGTTGTTTTTTTTACTGTTTTTTTTTTTGTTTTTTTTTTCATTCGTTGGAAACTATTTTGGTATATTATGTATCTATTATACATGTGTATGTAAGTATATATGTATATGCATATAGATAATTATCGATCTGACCGATGAATTGGGACGAATTGATAAAGTTAATGAGTAATTTCAACAATGAGGAAAAAAAAGTGAAATATAATAATAGAATAAAAAGGAGGAAAACTTTCCTCTTCGTATATATCTATCGAATAATCTGAATCCAGGTTGAAAATAATACCAGAATTGAATCCGAGCTATACTAACTTCCTTTTACCGGGTTAGGTATAGTTATTGTGAATTGAATGAGGTCGGATTTGTATCTACGAGATATTTTTTCATGATAAAACTTTTTGTTTTATTGTATTCTATTCTTCTTCTTCTTCTTTTTCTTCTTCCTCTTTTCTTCTTCTTCTTCTTTTATTTACTGATAATATGAAGAAATTTCCGACAATAAAAAACAACCGATGGCTATTCTAGCGACTTGAGATTTATGAAAAAGTTTCTATACTATACAGAAGGGATGGATCTATATGTAGCAGGATACAATGATGTGAAGGACTGATTAGAAATTAACACAACATCTGTATCTACAATGATCCAAAGATTTTGGTATCTGCACACGGTTACTTCCAAACGAATCTATGTATTATTCGTACATTTACATTGAATCGCGATTTTTTCTGCATTTGGATCATCGGGCCCCAATCAACGATCAGATTTATAATTATAGTATATCATTTTAATTATTCATTTATTTATTAAATATTTAACGCGCGCCCCCCTTCGCCACACAGTTTTATTAATATTTAGGATTATTTACAAATGTATCAACTATATACCTATATGTACCTACAGCAGCTCTAATTTCGACAAATTTTTAAAACCTAAAGGACAACGAAAATAATAATAAATAATAACGATATCTCAGTTCAAATATTCAATTGAAATACTTCCGATACACAAGCAAAATAATTTTTCTTATCGATAAGTTCCGTTTTTTTTTTTTTTTTTAGATTTTTTTTTTTCAATATCTTCTCTATTTTTTTTCATCGAAATAAAATTTGTATAATGAATAAGATGAACGTACGAGATGAACTGATCAGATATTTCGAGTACCTACATTCAGAGTATTTTATTATTATTATTTTGTTTCGTTTTATTTTTGAATCAAAGTGAAACGAATTTTTCGTTCATTCAAACGGAAGCGATTTAGCGACGGGATATTATAATATGTTCAGACGAATCGAAAACGCCAATTTAGCGGAAGGTCTTGACACATGAATCAGAACTTATTCATATAAATAGATATAACAGTTTGGGAAATTGAAAATCGACATTCTTTTTGTATAAAATGTCATCTACTTTTTGAAGCATATACCTATAATATGTTACGCGTACGACGAGGGATTCGTCAAAAGAAAAGCTTGGAGGAACGGTGTTTTCAAATTCATTTCTATGGAGGATCCACAACGTTTCGGCAAAGAAATATGAAAAGTGAAAAATATATATCGTAGAAGAGGCAAAGAAAAAAAAAAAAAAAAAAACAACAGAAGATCTGATTTTTTATAACGTCATACGTCTCCTCTCAAACGAAATAATCGATAATTCGAACATAAGGACAACTGTAAAAAGTTGGAACAACAAATAAGAAAAAGGAAAGTAATGATTCACGTACATGTTTCAATTTTTATACGTATAGGTACTACTAGTCGTTAAAATCTCTGTCCGTTATAATGCGCGAAATAATATGCTATTGATATCTTTTTATTTTTCAATATTTGATCAGCCGGCAAAAAAACGTAATCTAAGGATTATTATATCGTTCTTGTGTTACAAAACCGTCCCGTCGCATTTTTCATTTGTTTAATTTCATTTTTTTATAATCATTATAATAATAATAATATTATGATTTCATTACGTTTATATAGGCTATCGACTCGTCAATTTACTAAACTGCCATTGATACGCTTGGTCCTCGACCTACCCTTCGTTAACCATCCACTAGAATATCGATTCGCATGAAAGACCAAAGAAAAAACAAGATAAAAAAACAAAAAAAAAGAATTCATGCATAAAGAGGTATTGGTACTAGAGCTATTCTTCTCTCATCTTCTTTCTCTTCTATCTTTCTCTACCTCGCTCTTCCTCTTTCTCTTTTTGCAACTAGTTTTTCGTTCAGATAATATATATATAAATCAATCTTTTGCTACATATACACACACACACACATATATATATATACATATATATACAGGGTGAGTTATCTCCGGGGTTCTGAGAGGGTGTGGCCTAAATTGGTTCAAGCTCCGCCTTCTTCTATTCATACCTGTTATTGTCAAGAAAATATTCTCCATTCATGTAGAGATACCTTTATTTCCAAATCTAGTAGTAGTATCACCTTAAGTGTTCGAACTGTGGTCACCTTCTGCATTGATACACACAATAAGTCTGCGTTAGAGCCGAATAAACAATTATAACTGACAGTAGGCGAGGGATAATATTCCGATAATAACAAGTATGAATAAAAGAAGGCGGAGTCTCAATCAATTTAAGCCACACCCTCTCAGAATCCCGGAGAAAACTCACCCTGTATATACGTATCTACTGCGTATGTACATAGATACATATATATATATGTATATATAATATATATTATTTATAGTATAGGTGTGTATAAATATATTATTATACAGTGTAAATATCGTAGAAGGTTTTTATAGGCCTTTCAGCCTTTATAAAATCATATCACCAAAAAAAAAAAAAACAACAAATAAATATCCTAAATATATTAAATATATATATATATGTAATATAATGTAATATAATAATATGCTCTCCCAACAAATAATATAGTATATAATATAGTATAAGTTTATCTATTCAATGATAATAATAATAATAATAATATTAATAATAATAATAACAATAATAATATATAAGGCATATATCTATGAAAAAACTACCCTTGTATCCCGGAAAGGGGGGCGGGTAATAAATCCTGACCCACCCTTTTTTCTATCTTTGTTTATTAAACCTCCCTCCCCCCCCCCCTCCCTCCCCCCCGTAGGTATAAGACTCTCATGAATTTCATCTGGTCACAGCCCCTCGAGTAGTTACCAATATCATATTATACAATTGGCATCGACTGAACTCTCAGCATTATCGAATACTACGAATAAAAAGCAAAAAAAGGAAGAAAAAAGAAAGGAAAACAAAAAAATACAAAGAATAGACAAAAACGACGAAATAATTAGCGAGAAAAAAATAATAGGATCACTATAGTTAAATCGTTTATCATTAATTATTTATCGATTTATTAATTATATCACCCTCAATAGCCGCTGCTTGAAAATTATCACCCATTAATTAACGAACGAATTAATGATTTAATATAATTAATTATTCGTTTGATCATTAATTAATTTATTCATTTATTCATCCATATGTATATGTACGCATAGTACAATAGACGCTTCTGTAGCTTAACTGCTTATGTACTTCAAAGTTTCGCTCCCCTCCAAACTCATCCTGACAATGAGTGACACGCAGCACGTGGTGACGTAACCTCATTTGACTTGATTCGTACTTTACGCATGCGCATAAGCGTGCGGTTTTTTAAAAGAAGCAGCGTGCGTGCGCTTCGATACAGAAACGGAAAAACGAGGGAAAAATTAAGTTATAGAAGCGTCTACTGTATCTCGCCCTCTCTCTCTCTCTCTCTCTCTCTCTCTCTCTCTTTCTTTATTTCTCGTTCTCTTATTTCGATTCGACTATGTATATCGTTATTATCGCGATCATTTCCTAATTATTTATTTATTTAATATAATTTAATAATATATATAAATTTTCCTACGCATTTGTTAAATAGATATAGAGACAAGTGTATTTTTTTTATATATAATATGTCTATGTATATATATATATATATATATGTTAATATATATATACATATAATGGGCTTGGCGAGTTCGGGCTGGTCAAGTCTTTCGACGAGACAATTATACACTTATTGATAGTTTTCTTTCTTTTTCTTATTTCTCTTCTGTTTTATCTTGTTCTTTTTATATTATATATTATTATAATATATCTTTATCCACGGCCCAGCCGATATTTTATTATTCAAACATATGTATGTATCAGCTACTCACCCCCATGATTTTCTTCCTTCTTCTTCTCATTCTTCAAAGTTTTTCATCTCCAATTTGTTTCCTTATCATTTTCCTAACTCGTTTCTAATTTACCTTACATAATATATAATGAATATCTTTGCTCTTCTGTTATTGCAACTGCGCGCGGTTCATCAACCCCCGCGCTAATATCCCCCCCTGGGGGTATTCCCCGGTTTTAATCTCTTAATCACAGGAAAAACAAAAAAACAAAATTCGATATCTATCGTCTGCTCACGTATCCGCACGCATGTCTAACCTTTTTAATATGTGTTTTTTTTTTCTTTTTTTTTTTTTTGGTTATTAAATTGTGCAACCCCTCGCACGGTTTAGCGATCGCCATTTTAGATATTATAGGCAAGATTGATAAGACGAGATCATCGTACGTATAATTATAATATATCGTACGCCAACCAAGAAGTGATAATTTCTTTTGGGTATATAGAAAAAAAAAAAAAAAAAAGAAAAGAAAAAAAGGTGTATATCTCGTCGAGGACAAACCCGGGCCAACTAGTACTTTGCATTCTAATGAGAAAATTCAAATGATTAAAGGTAGGCGCGTACAGCGGCTGCCTGGAGGGTGGCTTCTAGGGCGCGGTGTATCGCGTGTATTCGAACTAGACCCCCCAGGGATGATGGTGAGGATGATGAGGATGAGGACGAGGGCTGCAGTTCGTTGCCATTTTTGTTTATGTTGTGGGTATAGGTTTCGTTAGGAGAAGGTGAATTAGAAGGTGAACGAGAACGTTGACGAGAATCAGGATCAGGATCGGGATCGGGATCAGGATCAGGATCAGGATTTTGGCTAGACTCGGGGTGCGGGAGGCCGCGATGGACCAGGAAGGGCAACCGAGGTACCACCCTGCGCACACCCGGTGACCCGGCTCACTTATCTTCCGACTCACCCCTCGGTGACGTCTCCGTATCTTGCCTCTCGCTGGAACAGAAAAACGGAATAAAAAATAGTTAGAAAATAAGACATTAAGAGGACCAGGGTGTTTAAATTTTGAAGAAAAAAAAAAAAGGTTCTTTCAGTTTTTTTGCATATGTCCCGAAGGACTGATCCTTCGAAAATACCTACTTTTCCGTTTGGTTTTTTCAGAAATTATAGGGAAACTCAGTTCATGAGAGTAAAAATTGTAATGTGATCCGCGCTAGTAATATATTTAACGACGAAAATTGAATCGTGATTTTTTCAGCAACACATGTTTCGGTATCTTTATCGCAATATATCAAGATCCATTGAAGATATGACGTTGACAGTTTTTGAGTGAGTTTGAAAACACTTCGACGCATTAATTATAGTCAAGATCAAATTACAGACAATATTGTTTAGAATTTTATACCTCGAATTTTTTGAAAATATTCGTTTTTGTTACACTATTTTATTTTTATTTTTTTTTCAAGATTGGGAATTTTTTTTCTGGATTTTTTCAAAGAATCAACAAAGTTATCGGAATTTTAGGGCTGCGGCTGATAAGATTATCTCTGCAATAAATTCGGGGGTTTCCATATATTTTAAGCGATTCATGGTAATTCCGATTATAATTGTGAAATTCGGAGGGTTTTATAATAAAATAATGATCGTTTAACGAGGCGTTTGCTCGAGCCGATATCTAAAGAGAAACGTTGGCAAAAGCTGATCACGTAGAGTCCACCAATTAACGAGATCAGTGTATGAGAACAAATTATCGGTAAGCACCGCTGTAATGCAAAAACAATTTAAAATCACGTTCCTTTGATGGGGGATTCTTGTTTTTCGAAAAATCAATTCTTCTTATCTCTTCAGAGACTCAAAAACGTGAAGATCCGTCGAAATTAGCTAGTGATGAAATGATTTATTATAGTAATGAAAAGTAAAGACACGAAAAAGGCAGAAGGGAAACAGAATAATTCCAGTAAATATGGTCGCGATCCTTGGAAAGGACTCAATCCGTTGGACAGGATCAAAGCAACGTGCTGATATTCAAATTGCGTGTCGATTAAAACTTTTGGAAACAACCATGTGCGGCGAAGGGGATCAGCAGCCCATGCTGGCCTTTTGGTAAAGGAGCAACTTTAATTTTGTCCCTCATTTTGGACTCGTACCGAGATCGTTAGGTTTCATTTAGTCACCGCCTAATACTGACAGAGGGCTACATTCATCTGCCTGGTTTTCATTCTTGTTATGACGAAAATCACGCGGTCGCAGGTACATGTAAAGTATCCACTACCCTTCCGGCTTGCACAAAACTCAAAATCACTTCTGGGACACGTATAATTTTGGATGGTAAACGATCGTCGATGACCCCCACACACTTATTCAAATCACGAACCCTCAATTCACAAATCGTTGGGGTAATCAAGCCTTTCATCACTTTGAAGGTATGCAGCTGATTCACAATCATCCCAGTTTAGCCGTATCGAAAAATTCAATAAATCACAAAGCGCTGTTAGCAATTGATAATAATATTATTATTAGCAATAATAATATCCTCCGATTAATTTCAAACTAGATTTATTATTTCATTTTTCTTTTGTTGTCTCTCACTCACTGTATCTAGGCAAAATTTTAAGGAGTTAAATCAATGGGAGCAGATTTTGACTCACGATTTCAAGCTGAACCCCAATCGAGAAACTTTTTAAAAGCTTTTTATTTTGCCTATAGACGGAAACCCGCATGAGTCGAGATAATACAATTTCGTCATTGGGAAGGGGGATCGGTATTGATGAATTGATATTTCACATCATTTTTGATTTGAAATACATGTAGTCATTTACACGGTGAATCATATGACAAGACAATCGCAAAATGTAAGATTTGTGATTTTACGTCACTTCTCGTTTTGTGTAAGTTTGGAATTGTGTAAGTTCCAAAAATTGAACGAAAACATATAAAAAAAAAAACAAGAAGAAAAATAATACTAATAACTGGCTTCACATTATCGAAACTCAAAATTATGTTAATTATGAATTTATCGCTGATTATGAAATGCTAATCAGGCTTCAAATCGATGCTCGCCTAACGTTGCAATTAGACCATCTTGACACGTATTGGTCTTTTCGTAAGAGACGTTTTTTTTTTTCTCCTCAAATTCCGCGATGGGGATTAAATTATAAATTGTGGTTTCAAAACAGCGCTGATTGACCCTTCTCCTTTATTTGTCCCCGAGAAAGAGAATACCTGCTGGGCCTCGACTACTAGCCGCAAAGAAGCAGCTATCGATCGTTGGCTGCACATTTTTCAACGTGTCATTCCGTGCCTACATAGGTGGATACGTGTCGACGTCAAATAAACGGAGAATTGTGAATATACGTCTACTTTGCATCGAGCTTTTCATGTCTCTTGTGTCTGTTTCGAACGAGAATGAGAACGGAAGGGTGTCACATCGGAATAATACATATATGCATAGCTATATACTATGTATAATATGTATATAAATGAAAATGGTGCATTAATTCGATTGCTTTCAGACGCATCCAGCGATGTCGAAGAGATGACAGAAAAAAAATGGGTTACTAGCTTCCATTTGTATATAATTATACAAACATGATACATATTGTTTAGTATACGCATATATTGTTTGAAAATTATTCAGTAATATACAATAAGCTTCGCTCCGTAGAGATCACTGATAAACGAACCATTGCTGTGCTAATAAAGTGCAATTCGTATATTTTTTTTTTTTTTTTTTCTTATCAGCAGATTATCACTCTGCAAGCTCATAGCATCGGTAATTTGTAGCTTCATAGAGACGAAGTGAAAAGCGAAACATAAATTTCATACATTTTACTCCCTTCGAAATCTGTTCCTGTCGTATCAAACATGAAATACTTTATAGATAATGAATTATTTCTTTCGGAGATATTCGATAATAACGAAATGTAAAAGGAACTGTGACAATCCCTGCAACTTTTAGCAAATTAATTTCTAATTTTTGCCAGATAATGTATTTTGCATTGTATTATGCCTGGCTCAGAACAGGGAAACTGTTAGACACGTTCCAATCTTTTTCATCTTTCAGATCACGTCTTGATCCTTGCAAGCACGTTTAATAGTTTTCAATGGTACTCTGACAACCTTTTCAAAATCAGACAAAAAGATATCCGAATGATATATGTATATTCCTCTATCCTGCAGTATAGTAAAAAAACGATGTTATATTCAACCTACCACACTTTTCACAGAAACGAAGAATCCTGTAACTTATCCTTTTATTTTCACTTTAATTTCTTCCTATCTCTGTGTGTATCGGGTTCTATATCTGCAGGGGAACAAGAAAAAAAAAAAAAAAAAAAAAAAAAACCCCTTCCATTTCACCACTGACCATGGGGAAGCTGTCCCATTTCCACTCGGCAAATACCAAAGTGTATTGGCAAACAGTTAGGTGATCCCAAGGCCTGTCATAACAATTCAATGCAGAATGAAAGGGGGATAAATTCGGGTGAAAATAGGGTGTGTGCAGAGTTGTGCAAAGAGTTTTAGCCACACGTTCAGGATATAGTTTTAGGTATATATATATATGTATTTAGGCATCTGCAATTCGTCGCAATGCAAGATATTGATGAATAATTATGGAGATAATAATGGACGCAGACGTTTATAATTATTGCTCTGTTATTACTAGTTTGCCACGTATTCATTTGGAATGCAAGATAGGGTATAATAGCTGGACAAAGGACTCGATGGTAGATATCTGTAACATTGCGAAGCACAATTCGGAGATATAACCGAGGGAATAGGTACCATAATACGAAATTTGGCTGGTTTAGAACAATGGAATAATCAACACGAACGTTTCCATGTGTGCATATTAAATTCGCAAACTAAAGCCTGGAATTCCGATTAGGTGTATCGTCGAACGGGATCGTTGTTTCATTAGATAGATATTTGGAACTAAATTCGATGGATAGGTTACTCGTTTTATCTATCATAACACTTCTATTGGCCAATAAAATGTCCCAAAGAGAAGAAGTGAAGGCTTTATGATTAATCAGTATACTACGTGTCTTAAATACTTTTGCAAAACCATCAAGTTTAGAAATCACGAATTTCGAAAGGAAATTATAAATGAATATACGGAGTGGTTTGCGGTGTGGTTTAAATTGGATTAACCTAAACTTCGTTGGTATATTTTGCTAACTAGCTTGCACAGAGTTGTATAAGTGTCGTAATTAAACGCAGTATCATCAATGTTTACATGGAAGTGAAAATTTCACAAACAGTCATGAATAGGCGGTGCCAGTCGTTGTATAGGACCAACGCAGAACTTGTTAGTACAATCAGTCCGCTGGGGGTGTCTAAATTAATTGCTAGAGCTATGTAGGTTAATTATACTTCGAGAGACAATAATGAATATATCCGAGTTACGTGATATATAGGTACATGCATATCCATACACGAAGACCAATAACAACAACAAAAACGATCTGTGTCTTTGTACGCAAAATTGAAGTGGCACTAAATGAATATTATATCAACACACGGAACGCTAGAGCTCGTTAGCCTTTAATAGACTTAACGTTCAAACGCTCGTATATGCCATTAATCAAGTATTGTTAGCTAATCACTTCGCCATTCAAGCTGCTAACAGCGTTTCACGTCAAAAATATTTTCAACTTGTTTGTTAGATCGAGTTTCAAAACGTTTTTATCTCAGTCACAGTGCGGCAACCATAATTTTTTACATCAAATCAATATCACCAAGAGTCAAAGCTACTCTGAATATCCTTTCTTGCATAAATATGTAGTTTGACTGTTTGGGGCTAAATCCATGTCTTAATAAAAGCGAAGTGGACAGGAAAACTCAATAACCCTTCGATCTATCGATCTGAAAGCTTGAGCAGAATTTCGTCAAGCTCTTTTACCTTCGGCGCGATCCATAAAAGTCACATTATGAATCACAGATTAGAAGTTAGTTATCAGATAATGTGAAAAAAAAAACATGTTTTGACGGAAAGTATAAAATTAGCGATAGTCAGAAATGGCTTCATATAGTTAACGGGTTCACGATAGACGAATGCACTTTTCCTGGATATTAATTATTAAACCTTAATTCATCGAAATATTTTCAAATGAAAATCAAATTTCGGAATAACTTCAGCATACGTTTCAATGAAGAATGGATCACTGAAATTTTCGCACACTGAGAAAAATGAACATCGTAATAATAACAATAATACACTTGCTAAGAAAATATTGCTGAATCAGTTATTTTTTTGGTGAATAGTGCAATATTCATATTGCTGTACATGCTTCTTCATTATTGTTAAAATTGTATTGCGGCTATTGCAACAACACATAGTCAAAGCGGCAATGTTCCATTGCAAAAACTGCAATATGCAAACAGCTATTCTGGATTGCACGACTGGCAAATAAATATTGTTGCTATTGCAACAATACATGGTCAAAGCGGCAATGTTTCATTGCAAGGATTGCAATATGCAAACAACTATGTCGTATCGCATGACCGGCAAAAGTCATCGTATTTCCAGCAATATTCCATTACGACTGAGCTACAATATTTTATTGCTATTTGCGCTTTCCCACTGTCTCCGAGACTATGTTGCTGCTATTGCAACAACACATGGTCAGAGCAGCAATAGCCAATTGCAAAAATTACAGTATGCAAACAACTATTCCATATTGCCAGACCGGCAAAGAATTATTGTTGCTATCGCAACAACCCATGGCGAATGCGGCAATCTTTTATTGTAAGGATTGCAATATACAAACAAATATTTCGTATTGCATGACCACCAATAGTCTTCGTATTTCCAGCAATAATCCACGGTCGGCACTAGGTGGCGCCTCATATGATTTGATACTCGCTTATGAAGTAACCCGGCGTAAAGGATACCATCGTGCCTTCTGGCTTCTATATTATAAATATTATCCAAAATCAAGCATTTTGAACTTTGAATATGATTCGAAGTAGCGCTATTGGTTGAGTTCTATATGAGAACACCCAAAACAATTTGCTCAATATATTAATGAAGTTTATTGATATTGTCTACAACGATATGAAATTTACGATAGTCGGGGTGCTGAAATTGTTAGTGAAGTTTATTGCTGATTATTGTAGCAATAAAATGTTGTTGTCAAGATATACAAAATTCATGCAAGATTCTCTTAGCAATACGCATTTCACGATACTACATTGCTGAAACAGCAGATGGAATGTCTTGCTGACTTCAATAGCAATAGCATATTGCTCAGAAGCTTGCAACATTTATTGTAAAGCTTCAGCAATTATTATTGTAGGTTGGTATTTTACAATAGTTTATTGCAATCTTAACAACATTATTGCTGTTATTTTTCTCAGTGCATGTGCGCCAAAAATTTTTATGTGTCCTTGCAACCGCTGAGGCAAAATCCAAATTTTATCACCTTAGGATCCCAAGTGCCGTCCCTTGAATAATATGCAGGACTGACGGCGTTCAGGTTAGTCACTTCGTGGGCAAAATGGGAAAAATCTGTGTATAAATAGGGGATTTCCGAGGAAACCGGAAGACGTGACTGCCGGCTGGAAAAAATAACGAATTATACGCGTAGGTACTAAAGTGGCACGATTTTATGCTCTGTTTCTAAATTCTCGGTCCCTTATACGCCCTTCCTATTTCGTTCTTTTCAGGGTAAAACTTGGTTTGTAAAAATCTGAGATTCAACCAAAAAACTTTATTACTGCATAGCGATCAGAGTGAGAAAGTTGTCTTTGTAATTTCAGAATGATATTGTAGTCCAAAATCAATTTCATTTTTTTTACACCAAAAGTGAATTTTACCTTCTTACGGTCAATTCAGTCCGAGTCATGAATCAAATGCAGAAATTGGATTAAAAAAAGTTGTCGTAGAAGATATGACGGATTAGGCAAAAATCGAATATTTCTCTTTCCCTCAATTGCAAATGACTATTTAGTAAAAATAATTTTATTACAGGATGTGAAATCCAGAAACCCTCGACTCCATCATGATTATCCGTTTGTCTATGGGCATAGAACTCGTTCCGAATGCTGCACTTACGGAAGATTAATGTCGGTATGTATGTACCTACGAGCAAACCACGATCTAAACACAGAAGCGAGGCTGTCATGCATACAGATGTGACTTGTGAACAACTCAACATCAAGCAAACTACAAAGTACCTAACCAGTAGGTATATAGTCAAACTTGGTGTCTGGATATACCCAAATCAAGCTCCAAGTCAACCCCAAAATCTCACCCGCACTCGATCCATTATCCATTTCAGTTACCAATCTGCCAATAGTTTTCATTTATTTATTTTATTGATTTATTTATTTTTTTCAAAATTCTAAACTCACATAAAGTCGTCAATTTCTGTCGCCAAACTGAATGTCAAGTAGGTGTTATTCGCACTTTGCATCACAAACATCGCACATACCTACATACTGTTCCATTCCATTGGAATTGGCGAAGCAGGTGACTCGCCGTCGGTGGAAAAAAAAAACGTAGAAAAAAAGTAACAAAAAAACAAGTAGATAATAGCAATAAAAACATACGCGAAACGCGGTATTTCTGCAGCAGACGGAATTTCTACGCGCGGGGCTTCAATGATGTGCGCGATATGGATTTTTTTTTTTTTTTTTTTTTTTTATTTATCACTTACACGTGGGGCCTCTTGAGATAGACGTCGAAGTTGCGAATTCGTTTCTTTAAACGAAAATCAATTTCTTCACTATAGTGCTACTGTATAAAACTTCAGCTATGATCTGAGACATATATTTCTAGTGGTAAACATAACGAGGTTCATTTTGAGCTTCTTATACTTTAGCAGATGTGGAAAAATCGCTTTTGAAAAAGGATTTGAAGAGAAGCCACTCGAATATCTCGGCAATGAATATAAGGACAATAGTCTTGCGAAAGCTAAATGGAATGCCAACAATTTTCCTTCCTTTCTGTCAAACGACCTAATTTTCTTCTTTTTCTTTTTCTCTCCAGATCCTTATTTTTTCCCCCTATCTTCGCGCGCGAAAAAAAAAAAACCAGGGATATTTGGTCGAGTCATTTTCCGCGAAACCCTCAACCGCAAACGCGTTATTCGGTTTAGTTTATCCTTTGAATTGAATATCGTTGCTATTTCGTTGCCTATCGTCCTTCATCCTGTTTCTGATAAACCAAATGGCTTTACCCTGGCTGACTGAGTTTGGCTACATGACGCGTGTCACATGAATAGGCGTATAGTATAACAGGCCTGTAGTTGGCAGTATATTGAAAACTAACGACGTCGTACGTTCGTAACGTACCATACAGCTGCTATTATCGATATAACGTTACAGATTTTCAGAAAGAAAAAAAAAAAATTTTTACTTATAATAATCGAATAAAAAAAAAAAACTTTGCTAGGTCACGGTATTCAAGTTTCAATAGATATAAATCAACTTTCGAGACAAAATTTCACATACGTAAGGAGCATCGTTGAAAATCAACGAACTTTTTCTTCGTAAGTTTTTTTTTAAAAGACCTGATCCTGGATTAATTCAGGCAAGCCTTTGACCCGATATAAAGTTTTCTAATTAATATTAAAAATTATCCAAATTCCATTTTTCGGTCAATTTATTTGCAAATTGATATGGAAAAGGGATATATGATGAATATTTGCAAAATTGACTATAAAATCTATGCCATTTAAAAAGATTTAATTTCCGCACTCAATTCATGACGGCGCGTCACCCAAACGATGTTGATCCTTCGGAAATCGAATCGGACGAATTTTCAATAATATTGAAACTTTGACTAGAACCTGGGAATTTTCAGTGATTCAAATCTCCCCGAAGACTTCAGAATCAGTGACAGTGATATTTCGACAGGCTGAATTAATACCGGAGTATTTTAGCTAGGAATAGAAAATTGCTGGACTGCGTGACTGTAGAGAATTTCTGGCTATTTTGATCAAGTAAAGTATGAGATACGCCTGAGGTAGACGAAATTGATGGACGTGAATCCTATGCTAATTGCCACAGTCAAATCTGCTATAATATAATCGTAATATTGGGTAGAATGTAGAACCGCCATTTGAATACAATTAACAGAACCTTGAGGGGGGCACGTCGAGCCTCTCGTTCGCAGACCTTGAATAAATTTCGAGTTATCTACATTCCGAGGATGCCTTTGAATCAAAAATCTTGTTAACATTGGATAGATTTTTCTTCTTTTTATTCATCCAATTAAAAAATTAAAAATAAATCATCCCCAGAGCGATTTCAAATGGCTAATAAATAATTTCTAACTTTCTGGTCGATCGATTTATGTACTCAATGTTTATTGGCTTTTAAACTAACCGATTCTATAATCTATAAGATAAAGCTTTTTAGTTACGTAAGCCACTGATTTGTTTCTTTTAACTCTTTCATTTTTATTTTATTTTTTTATCTTTTTATAGCGATGATAAAAGAAGATGAAGAAAAATAGATCTATTTTCAGAAGAGATCGTGCGGTAATTTTCCTCTCGATATTCAGGTTTGAGCTAATCATAATCATAAATATATAACAACGAGGGTGCTTCTCGGGATCAACGAAGTAGAAAACAGGAAAGTTTTCTTCCGGTCTCATGGCCGGAATTTAATTACAGGTTTTCTGCCCCGCTGGTTTTACGTCAACAGCGATCTTACGGGTCAATTATTACCGGGTTGTGACATTCGGAACCATCGGACTTCTAAGAATACCGGAAACTGCCACTGATTAACAGATACCCCGCAGCTTGCTGGACAATCCGGTGTATCCATGACAAAAAAAGAATATCAAGATTTCTCATCAAATTTTCGCTACAAAAAATACCAAGTTTCATATACTCGGTTTTGTTTGTTTGTTGATTCGTCCTGTGGGAATCCAAAATATAGGCAATCTCATAGGTACACGTGAAAAAAGGAGAGAACAAATAAGAAAGACAAACAATAACAGTTTGGTTGATACACAAAAAGCCCGTGGATGCTGAGATTCAAAAAATATGAGTGAAAGAAATAAATGCCAAAGATTACTCTATTCGAAAATAGGGAAATGTAGATTTTCATTTGGTCAACTCCTATCCATTATGAGACCAAGATAATTAAAATCCGTTGATCCGTTCTCATGGCGTTTTTTCTTCTAACTTTTATTATTTCAATAGCCAGGAATTCACTGGTGCGATTAAATCCAAAATTAGATTAGCTTTAACTGAGTTGTGAATTGCCGCATTGATAATTAAAGCCAAAATCATTAAAATCCATTTATTTTTTGTCGTAATATCATCGAAAAAAGAATTACCAACACAGACTTCCATCAGAAAACGATCGCAAGTGATGAGAACTCGACTTATAATTTTCTGTATGGCTCTGATAATTAACACCTCCTTTTTTCAGCAGGAAGTTGAAAACCAACCCAAAACGAAAGAGAATTTGCTGAAGCAAGCATCGAATGATTAATCAGCCTAGAAATGGTTTTCAAAAGTTCGTTTTGAAGTGTATGGCATAAGCTTAGAAGTGGCTTTCTCTAGTCTACATTACGTACAGTCTAATTCCAATCTATCTTCTAAGGAATCTAATTTCCACGGGTTAATTGAATTAGTTAAAATTCTAGGACCGGAGTTATTTGAATTGGGTGAAAAATTTCAAACGGCCCCCCCCTTTTATCTTCATAGTTTAATTAGGATTAGGCCTAAACCCGGGTGCAGTCGTCGGCGATCCAATTTTGTTCGAAAACAATTATTTCTTACGTGACAGCGCGGTATTCCATGAACCGCGACTTATGACGGCCGGTTCGTGCTGATGGAGCTGACAATTTGAACCAACCCCATCGTAAGCGTAAACTGGGACGCCATTAGCCCCGGCTCTGCTAATTAGAGGACGAAAAGTTTTCAGCTTCGACAACGAAATAGCATTCGTTGAAAGCATCCTGTGAGCCCAGATATAGGTTTCTAGATTCTTCTATTATAGTCGACTAGAAAATTATATTTTCCTATTTGGTTAAGTGCTTGCAGTTGAAACTCGGGGACGTCGAAACGAAGAAATTGCATAGAATGGTTATTTGTATTCCAGAAATGGAAAAGCCGAGGAAAACATCGTTGAAACTCGGTGCTCCATCTTGTCAGACCTGACAGAACCTAAATTCATTTTTCACTAAAGCTTTTCGAACAATAAGTCAAACTGGATGATTCAGACCGTTTCATATTTCATTTGAAAAATGGCAATTTTATAAAAGTTATAAAATTTTTCAAACGTCGATATTAACGTGAGAACCACGTTCTCAGACTTTTATTTTTTACCTTATCCTGTGTCGGGGCATAAGCTCGGTGTTCAACTAATCATTCTTGAAGTCAGGGTTTTCCTGTTAAGCGTCAAACTTTACAGAAAAATAACATTTGGCATGTTTTCAGACAGAGTGTGTTGACAGATATTGAATGTCTCTGAAAAATGAATGTGAAAAAAATCGAAAAAAAAAAAAAAGAAACAGAAAAAAGATCACTCACTAAATATATCCTAAGGTCTGCATAACTTTGGAAAATTGCTTTTACCAATAATATGAAGAGGGGAGCCAAAAAAAAATTTCTGTCCAAATCTACAAGAGGGGTTGTGTGATGTATCGGAGAACTTATCTAAATTTTCCCAAATCCATCTTATATCAGCGATCACAGTTTAACAAATTCAAGTTGATGAAAAATCATTGAATATAGATGAATAGAAATGAAGAAAATTAATGAATAAATATCACAATTTGAGTTGAAATGAAAAGCAGAGAAAAAAAGAAAATTTGCGCTTCTGGCGTTTGGTGAATAATTAAGAAACAGGTGATAATTTGATTCCTATAATTGTCATGCAATCCGAGAAACTCGTAAAAGATTAAACGTTGAGGAACGTCGAAATAACAATAAACGGACGTATTACAAATCGTGAAGCTCGTGTAAAATAAGCCCTTGAAAATTGATGAATTCACCCGTTCGAATATCATCAAATTCCTATACTGGCTTGTATTTCATATCGCGTGCTTGATGGCGAGAGGACTCAAGAGTAAAAAATTATTTCAAGTCAAGCCGACGGGTTGTACATCTGTCCGGCGAATATAAGTTTGTAACTTTTTTTCGCTTTGTCTTACTCTTTCACATTAAATTTGTTGATGACAAAATTTCGTATCCACCAATTTTTTGTGTACTTCCACCAAAATTGTTAATGGAACATTTCTAGATCAAGTGAAATAAATCCGCAATTCAATTTCACAATTTTCGACGCCAATGTTAGCAAAACTGAAAGACAGCCAGGAATGTGAGAAAAAAAAAGCATAAGTATATAATACGCCTTCATACCATTGGGCACGCGATACACCGGATCTCGGAATCCGTGAATCTTATCTAAACAGGACTCGGGGGGATTAGAGATCAGTCGACCGATGTTTTTCGAAGAACTGAATCGCCAGAAATTCAAGGACCTCGGTTCATCGATTTGAATTTACGCCACGCGTTCTTTTGCATAATTTTTTTGCCTCCAAAAAAAAAGATATAAAAAGTGGAACCAAGTGACGACGATCGAGCCGAAAGGGAATTAAATTGCCACAGAGGTGTTTGAAATGCAAACGATTATTCCAAACCGTGATTTGATCGGATTTATGATCCATTGATTTTCCCACGTTTCGGAAGAGGGGGGGGATTTATTTATTCGGGATATCACCGGTATACATATACCTAGCAAAAGGCAAAAATTTCTTTCCTTTTATTACGTTCGCCGATCGTAAAACATTATTTGAAATATCTACGGGTACGTTTTTTTTTTATGGCCATCCAAGTTTTTTTTTTTTTTGTTTTTTTTTTGTTCAATTTCATCGACACGTCAGAACTACGGATTACTCTCTCCCCCTTTGCTCCCCTTCGAAGTTCTATGTACAATATTTATCGGCAGCCTTCATTTTACGAGAATCCTACCTCAACACTTTCTGCCAGTATAGAAACGAATGTTTCTTTTCATTTTATTTCATTTTAATTTAAAAATATTTAACTATGCAAGGGATGATCGCTTCGGATGATGTAAACGCAATAAGCTTATATCATTTCTCAAACCCCTGTGGTACGGCTAAGAAAAAGATACGCTAGAATAACGCTGCGGAAAATTTAATCAGGTGTTTCAAACTGAGGGGAAAAAAAAGAAAGAAGAGGATGAATAAATAGGAAAGTTGCAGCAGAAGCTGCAGCAAAAGCAGCAGATAATATTTCTTTTTCAAGAGGTGTTACTTTTCTGGTGACAGCGGTGGGATAGAAATAAGTTTTATCGTGTGTACCTAGAGCCTGAAATGAATACATCCACGAGAACGTGGAGTTTGAGATAAAAGTGAAAAGTGGTAGTCAATTATTTTTCGCGAAGAAAATATCGGCTTGTGAACTCGAGGCTAGTGTCTAACAGCAGCTGTTCGGTGTTCGCTGTTCACGTATAAGCGTCGATACACAATCCATCACCTAGGTAATTTTCAGCCTGAGTTCACGATGAAGGCTTGTTTCCCATTCTATGTCCATCCCGCACACCGTTTTAAACTTTTTCGGAGTAGAAAAAGAAATTCTTTACAACGACGAATTTTTGAATGAAAAATAGCCCGAGGATTAGCATTTTTTTTTTTTTTTTCTTCAAATCCAAATTTTCAATACCTACTCGAAACACTCGCCATCCAAATGATCGAATCGGATTCTTATCGTGTGCCCAAATTCATGCAGGTATTTTCAAATGAGATGATTATCATCGTACGAAATGAACTTTGAGATTCCCAGAAAAGAAAAAAAAAATCCTTTTTGCTCGAGTCCCTTTTGCCAGTTTTTGACTCGCTGTAATTCGGAAATAGACAAAAATTTGAAATTGTAAGTGATTTTGATAGTGTGTTATCTTGTGGATGAAACTCGACTGCGAGAACATCAAACCGATTAACCGAAGAGGCAGACGTTAATAATATTGATCGATTCCAAACCATGAGTGGCAAGGCAAGGTCATTGAGTCCGAAATTTGGTCAAAGATAACGCGGACACCTGAGGCCAGGGGGTAATTATCGTTATCGGGATGTCGAAGCAGAGGTTATATTGTCACTCGAGGCACTAGACCTCCGTGACCATAAATCAAGTCATAGGAGACGTCGATTTATTATGACCATTAAAGGAGCTTTGTTCCCAATCCGGAGAATGGTAGTACGGACTGCATTTTCCAGTTACATAGAATTAATGAAGTCGTTTGAGAAGGGTCTACACCATCTATTATTCAATCAAAATTGCAAACTGATTCGATTCTAAAGGGCGAGGGTAATCTTGCCAAAATATTATACCTAAGAAGTTCATCTTCGTAATGTAGACGAAATTTTGGAGTCTGGTACGGTTTCGTTTGATTTCAGAATTCTCTTTTATCATCTCACGAATTAATTTGCGATTAAAAAATTTACAGTAGACCCTGAAAAGTACGGAGCATCAGAAAAACTCTGACGTACCTATAATTTGTCTAACTCTGACATGCATGGTTGATCTCGAATAGATCATCTACCTTAATTAACGAGGAGATTTTCCTTGACAAAGGTGCTTGTGAATTAGTCCACGATGTTGATATATATAATTTTTGTAAAATTATAGAAACATGAGATTTTGGCCGGCTTATATCATGATAGAAGAAGAAAAAAAACTGCGAACGAGCAGACGTTCGAAACTGTGATCCGAAGCGTTTTAAAATCGCATTATACTCGAATTAGAAGGGCTGGGGGTCGCTCAGCGGGCGACCATTATTTGTCAACGATGCGTTGCTGAAGGTAGACTTGTTTTTTTTCCACTCATATACCTACAGAATTCACGAATTCAGTTTTGAACACACCTTTTATGCGCATTTAGTCTCGACGACGATAAGAAGAGAGTAGCTACAGCCAACTGCAGAATTATAATAATAGCAAAACTCTCTGCAGTAAACTGCTACACGATAAAACGGAGATAAAAAAAACATGTTTACGTCTTTCAGCTGAAGTAAATTTTCTATTTTCTATTCTTTTTTTTCCCCCCCCCCTCTCAATTCTTTTTCACTCGAGCCACGACTTCTGCATCGTAACTAGTTTTAATTATATGAAATTGCAAAAATATAAATATATCAACTTTATCGTATCACAGTATTGATTATACATATGAAATTTGATTTTTCTTTTGGGATCGAAGTGCCCGAAAAGCCTGAAAAATTTGTACCAAATTTCATATCGCCTTTCGTTGGAATTCAGCTGATGATAGACTGATGAAGACGATGATGATTTATACATCGGTAATTTTAAAATAGCATTAGAAAAGAAGAAAAAGAAACGGAAAAGTTCAGTTGTTGATAAATCAAAATCAGTTGCCATAACATAGCCTGACTTAAACAGAATACCCAGTGGTTACATGACTGATGGCTTGTCTAGTGATTTATTTTCACAGTTTCCGCAGAGATTCCTCGATATAAAACTATACGCGTGAAAAGTAAACCTATCCTTAAAAGCTGAAACGTAACGATTGTGCGAGAGAGTGAATTTCAATGTTCACATACTTGTATAACTACATATGTATGTTTATTTTGAATGGAAAAGGATTTCTTTCAACCATTTGAAATCACAGTTTTTCATAGAAAATATATTATATATTTCCACCCGAAGCCTTGGAAAACTGGCGAATTTCAATAGCAAAAAATAATCTCCAATTCCTCCGAGCATATTACGTGTGAGAGAGACAGACTGAGAATGCAAAATGATATGAAGAAGGTAAAGTTTGCTTTCATTTTCATTTATTTTGTTATTAATATTACTATTATTCTTTGCATTAAAAATATTCGAGCGTTTTATTGTTATACATATCCAAATTCGCGACCTAATGCATGAAGCCAGCCATGACTGAAAGTTTTTGTCCATTGTAGAAAGGACATATCCCTTGTGAATTGTAATACCTTTTCTCCCTTCTAGGTCATATTAACATATCAATGAAATTTCACGAACGTACCTACGAATGGAAAATCTACTCCTAGATTGTTACGAGCCTTCGATAAGCTGCGGGGTACGATTGATATCGGTTGAAGTCATTGGGAAAAAAACCACAATAAAAAAAAAAAAAAAGCGATTCAAAGCAAGATTCGGTACAAGGGTTGTTGAGGCTGATAGAGACAAGAATAATAAAAAGAAATAAAATCTTGAGGGAATAAATGAGGGTGAATTAAAAAACAGAATAGTAATAATAAAAATCTGAAAGATTTATAACCGCCTGGAGTAATCTTGCCGGTGAATTAATTCGCGAAGACATATCTTGAAATATAAATTTTTATTTCGCACAAGAATTGTCTTCGTCAGCTTTCGCCTTAAACCCCCTGCTGTTACTCTGCCAAGGCTCCACCTCACTATTCTTCATAAAACAAGCCGAAATTATAACAGGCATCCTTATCCTTTTTTGTTATTCTCCTCTCCTCTTCTCTTTTTTTTTTTTTTTTTTTTTTTCTCTTTTCTTGGGACAAAAATTTACCCGAGATTAGTATTTGCCCTTTTTACTTGGCAGGTGGTGAAAGCCAGGGGTAAAAAGCCCCACGACGACTGCACAGTATGTAGAAGCCACGTTATTTGATATTCTCCAAAATCGTGTTACGGGTCATAAAGTCAAAGCTTACGATAGACTTCTTACTTGCCCTTAGACAGAAATCAAACTTTTCCATCATCGATTCTTTGCTACGTAAGAGTATACATATCTGTGCAACTATATCGCGACCTGGGTAAAAAAAAAAAGAACGTCAATCGCACGAATGAAAAACTTGAGCGATTCGAAAACTTTGCAGAATCGATGTAGCGTATACCTACGTAACTTCATACTTGGATAAAATAAAATATCAGAGACTGTAATTCTTGATCCAACTTACAGCTTTATTAGTGAAGTTATATTGGAAGTACCAGAAGATGATGCAACAGATTTATAAGTCCTTTTATTACACGTGGAGAAACGAATATGAAAGAAAGATTTCTGCACGTGTCGTACGACCGGATGTATACATGCAAAAAAAAAAAATAATAATAATAATACATAAGAACAGAAATGGGGAAGCATCTGTGAAATGGAGGAATTATCTCAACTGGAAAAATCAGAAACGACTCGTTGCACCTTTGTGGAGGATAGTACCCTGCATCGTCTCTATTGGATGTAAAGGTCTGGTGAACGTTATGAGATTCCTGAAGGTAACATAACACATAACATGACATGACACATAACTCATAAACTCGAATAACTTTATTCAGGAAGTTATATATTAGTGCCAGAGCTGGAATGTTGTGCAACTGCAACGAATTTGAGAGTTTTCAAGAGAACGAGCAGTAAAACTCAGAAAAGAAACACCCTCAATTTACAAACGCCAGTTTTAGTCAATTCAACGAACCTAATCAGGCGAAGAAAGGTAAGTCCGATTCGGTAATTTTCGAACTCAATATTCCCATGACTACTTTATACTAAAACTGTTTCTAAAAGAAAAATTATATGCATGGGAAATATTGGAGAATTACATTTCTGGGCCAAATCATCTCCGAATAGGTGAAAAAAAAAATGTTCAATTTTTGAAAAATCGATCATATCGGTAATTACATTTTATCCAAATTTAATATCTCGTATTTGCGATTCGTGACGAGACGAATTCTGAACAAGATTTTACCTCGAGAGATCTTCAACGAAGCTGAAACTATCAGCCAGAATTGGTAGCTCAGCGATTCTTATTTAATGAAAATAATGCAGCAACATTCAAAAAATCTGAAATTTGCTATATTACATAATGAGGGAATGAACTTTACCAAAAAAAAAAGTCATAAATCTGTACTGTGTCATTCAATTCAGCTTCAGCTTCATGGGTCTTAATCGTACCAACGGTGTGCCTAAATTCATTCGATGAGTCTTTGAAACAAACTCTAGTGAGAAAAAAAACAAATTGATTTTGGACAGTATTTCTCACTTGATGATTGAAATAAAAAACAAACAGAAAATCACTGAATCATGGAGAATGAAATTCGAGTTCGACTGCATAAGCAACGCTCTCAATAGGAATTTATGATTTCCTAGATAATGAAATTTTGCTGACCACGGGAGTATCTTAGGGCGCAAAATCAGCTAAAACGTGATGTCAAGGGGGTATAGGTATAGGACAGAAGGGAAATGGCAAACGATCCATTGGTCTTGAGTCACGTTTACACTGACGGTGGTTAAACGAGCCTGAAACCAACCGAAGTGACGCGAAAATTGTCTACGGATCAATTCTCATCCACCGTTAACCCGAAACGTTTCTTGTGCCCATTCAGAACGAATAGGTTCCGCTAATGTGCCTGGCGTAAACGAGCCCACAACCATATAGCTATAGGGTTGTTAGTTGATCGGTGTTTGACTGCGTGAAACATTGCTAGATGATGAAGAAAAAAAAAAAAAAAAAAAAAAAAAAAAAGGCTATCGAGTTAATGAGCGAACAAGCGAAACTAGCGATAATAATCATCTACCTTTTATTGATGCTCGAATCTTTGAGATTACGTCAAGTATTATATCCCAAGGGTCTTCAATGTAATGGGAAATAATACGGCACACCCGGTGAAAATTTACGATAAAACGAAGATAAAAATAAAGTAAAATAAAATTTCGCGAAAAACTTTTTGCGTAACTTTCCGCAAGGTATTCTATATATAGTAAAATTATTTACCAGCCAAAAAAAAAAAAAACTTCCACAGTAACATTACGCATTTTATTATTCTTTCAAATTGATTCCACTCACCAGATATATCGAATCGATTTCATCTTTAGGGCGGTTGAATTTTCTTTGCACTTGTAGGCCAAAACTTGTTTCACACTGCTGACATCCACCGCTGGAAATCTCGAAGTCACGTAGGCTGAAATGAGAAATAAAATTCAAGGTTAATCGAAAAGTTATTTCAGGTCCAAATGAACATGCGTTTCAGATCTGAGGTTTATCTATCAGTGAATTAAAAGAAAAAAGAAAAAAAGAAAAACCTCATTGTGTTCGAAATTTTTTTGACAATTTTCAACCAGATGAATAATTTCAAGGAAACATCTCCGTGGTAAAGCCCTAGGGATGATAGAAATCTACTTTCCATCCTTCTACGCCACTTTATAGAAGTGAAATTGAAAGGACTAGATATCTATGGATAGAATGAAAGTGCGAGCTCCACTTTAAGGTATGATCCTATTATATGAGGGTAAATTTGACAGGAAATTCTGTCGTTCCTGTTCTTACGTTTGTAGCTTATGTGTGTACCCGAGCCATAAAGAAGAAAAAGAAGAAGAAGAAGGTATAGTGGATATGTGTGCCATGCGTAAAACCACTCTTGGCTAAAATGGAATTTCAAATGGAAATTGAAATGTATGCCGAACTCGCACGCTTCTCTTGCGACGATAAAAGCACAGTATTTTCGTATCCGACATGCTTTCCAGCGCAACGAACAGCTGAAGCTATTGACAGTAAAGGTATTTCCCGTTATTCGCGCATCCCTGCAGAAAATAAAAGTCGAACGAACCGGATGAGGGAATATGAAAGGGAATTCAAGTGGAAAGTCAATAGAAGTATACTACATTATGACAAATGCAGCAGCAAACCTGAATTCACCATTTCGATGATTTGCTGATTGCTCGTCATTCTTTCAATAATCATAAGGGAATCTGGAGTGAATTTTCCACCCTTAACTTTAACCTAACGCTGTGCAGACTTTTTCGAATTACTCAATCGAAAAATCGAGGCCTGTGTGTTCAATTTTGAGAGATATTTTGCTGTTCGTGAAAATCCGAGATTCAAACTTTTCGTATAATTGATCTAGAACAATTTAGTTGCTCTCGTACTTTTGTATAGAAAACAATTACCGTAGTTGATCAAACTCGACGGCTAGACCACTAAAGTTAGAATGTACATTCGGTGGATCGTTATAATCACAATTAATTGTCGGAGGTAATTAAGCACGATGCTTGATTTTGAAGAGTACCTATACCTACGTCAGGCTGCGATGTAGAAGAGTCTGTCCAACATCTGGCAATTTAATCTATTTGAATAGAACAACTTTGCCGAAATTTATCCTGAGGAAATTTAAACCGTGGAGATAATCACGATTTCGTGATTTTCAAGAATTTCCAAAAATTTTATACAACAGGTTTCAATAGTTTTAAATGATTTCAAAGATTTCAAAAAATGTGAAAAGACCTCTGAAGATTTCAAGTGATGTCAAGAAGTAACACATGATTTCAAAAGATCGCATCGAAATTTCCAGGGATTCTAATAATCTCATAGAAATTTCGAATGATTTCGAATGATTTCTCAAAAAGTTGTACACCAGATTCCAAAAGTGGTAAATTCCCATCGTGGAATATTTGCATAATGGTCATCTCTCAATTTTTGAGGATCCATTTGACTCCAAAACACGATTTAGTGATATGACATTTTCGAAGTTCATTCATCAAGATCGTTGAAAAATCGTTCCAAAATTACGGATAATATTCGAGAGACGATCTACGATATTGCAAATGGTTAGATTTGCGATTTGCCTGTCAGCTGTGATGGTGGTAAAAATTAAACTGACCATGATCTCCTCTCTGGTTGAAAATTTCGGTGAATAATTCGATAACATCCTCTAGCTGGCGAAGGTCTCATTTTACTCACCGCGATAGAAAATGATGGCAAACGAGTTTGAAGTGACGGTGATTGAGGTGAACTGACCCTAAATTCTAGACCGCGGAGTGATTCGCTAGCTTTGGAATTTTGGTGGGGAAACAAAGAGGAGGCCGTAGTTGAGATGAATTACGAACCTCAATGTCTGTGGCATCTCTTTCCATTGTACTCCAGACTCTAAACCACCAGGGATTAAATATCTCCAGCGTAAGGAGTATAAGTTTCAAGGACTACAAGATTCTAGTCGACATTTCTTACTGCCACTACCCTAGCTTCTCTAGGGTCGTTACTTACTTCTTTCCCTTCCCTTCCCTTCCTTCCACGGAAGAGAACAATTTGAAATTCGAGATATACAACATAAGACGAGATAACCACTGATGGCACCTCTTCGTCACGTGAGATAAAGGACCCTTCAACCCTTTTCCTGCTCGGCCAAATAACAGTTCATTTCCTTATGGTTCGTGGCTTATGCCACCAGTGAAGAATCTATTCGATCCAGAAGAAGGTAATGCGGTCTTTCGTTATACCTGCGCCCGTCGCATTAAATAATCCCGGAATAAACGAGAGGTTAGCATTTCTATCTATTTTCCCTATATAATATCACCTTCAAGGTTCAAACATTTCACAAAATTTCTCGAAGTTATCGAGGTTATATCTTAAAAATTCGGACGATTTCATGGCACCAGTAAATTTCACAAAACTTAACAAAAATTTTGAACGTTAAACGGAACGTTCATGACATGACGGAAGACAGAAGAAAGAAAAAAAAAAAAAAATACCCATCGAGAAGCGGGAGGAAAGTAGCGTTAGAATTGAATTTAGTTAGTAGAGAACATAATGGAACAGGAGAACTGCATTTGTAGTTACCTTGAATTACAACTAGTAGTGCATGTAGAGGTACGAGTACTGTATTAAATATTAAAGCCAATTGCAGTGCGGAATTCACTTGGTCAGTATAGTTTTTCGTAAAAAAAAAAAAGGTGAGTTATTGTGGTCAGAACTGCGGTTTGGTTTAATTCCTGTCACAGACATGCACCGTGGATGAAATTCCCTCTGACACTTGAAATGTCGGTGAATTAATTCCCGTGCAATTGAATTACTCCATTAGCATTTTTTTCACGTTTTGACAAATTTTTGAATGGAAATGAAAAAGAAAGGAATGCGTACCTCTTCCTTCAAACTCTAGCTTTAAAGGGGCGCGTACTTCCCTTCGGATTACAAATTCGTATGATTCATAGCCCTGCAGGTTATAAAAATACCGATGATTTGACGTTGGCAAATCTCTCAATTCATTTTTAAGGTATAATATTTAGTATAATCAAACTTTGAGCAGTTTTACATATTATATCAGAAAATGAATCTCTTTACAGAATCTAGTGTAAACGCAATAACAGCGGTTTCACCTTGGAAATTAATGGCGTGGAAGGTAAACGGGCCAGTCTGAGGTACGGTTGGATTGCTTTATGAATTCTCATAGTAATACCGTGAATTTACATGAGGACAATAGGTATAACGTATTTCAAACTTGATCAATTTCATAGCAGAGAATAGGTGTATACCTAAATGATGTATATCGGCATGCCAGAAAATTTTACAGACAGAATTGATCAGTGTAATAATTGCGAGCACGATTAGATAATTTAGCTGACCACGATGTGAGCCAGACCAGCCAAATTTATCAAGTTCAAGAAATGATATTCTTTAATTAAAAAGTTCAATTAATAAAAAAACGAGTTGTACTAGGATCAGAGTTAATTACTTTCGAATCTTTATATCTGAAATTTTTAATTCCCAAAGATCAATTTAGGAAAGTAGAAAATAATGAGCAAGACGAAAGTAGAGATTAGGCTGGTTAGGGAGGTGCTCATTTTTTTACGATTCAAAAAATTTTTCAGCTTACAATAAGAATCACGCCGTTTTTACGGTTCCTTGGTCAAGTGGCAAGCCAGAAAATGGATTTTCGAAGGGAAGCATAAAAACTGTTTGTCCATTGTCAACGAGTACAAAGAATTTAATTATCAGCATTCGCGAGTCGGAATAATTGGTTTTTTTTTTCATTTTATTTTATTTTTTTTTCACAAGTGATCAAACGAACAGTCGAACGCTAATGATTTGAAAAAAAGTCTAACTTGGTCGAAGTTTCTAAGCGAGCAGTGAAATTTTTTCATTTGTTTTTTTTTATTTTTTTTTTTTTTTTATTTCGTTATCTCTCGGATTCTAAGACTCGCCCTGTTAATTAATGTTATTACTGTTGACACGGTATTGAATCTTGCTTTTTGTCCAGTTGTAACGAAAAACCAAATCCCACCGTACCATTATTTCAGTAACAATAAGCCAGGCCAAGAGTACAAAAGTTCTCGTAACGCCTCAGGCGATTTGTAAATATTTTTTGAAAGCTAATGAACTCGAAGAAACATTGTGTCGAATGAAATAATTCAGATATGAAACAAGACATTCTCGATGAATCAAGGAGAGAAAAAAAAGCTCGTTGGCATTAAGAATAATTGAAATATTTGTCATTCGTCGTAGAATTAATTTCTTAATTAATGATTGAATCGTCGACAACTTTTGTCAGCTTTATTCAAACTTCCAACGTTTACGATAGACCTGGGGACACGTGCTTTACCTACACCTGTTCGTCCAGAGTTGACAAAGCCCATTGTAAAATGGGGCGAACTCGAGCTTGCGAAAGCTGTTCGACGAGATATCCCACGTAACGAGATGACAAAGTGTCCAAAAGTCCAAAAATAATCATTACGACACCAGAAATTCATGATATTAACAAGTAAAATTTGTATATGAAAGGTATTTGAATAGAATATCTCGATTCAGAATCTCCAGGAATATATTTGACGGAAGTTGAAGACCTTTTCGAAATTTTTGATTTTTTTTGTTGTTGCAATTTTGAGGATATTTGATTTTTTCAAACTGGTTATGGAAACGGCCAGTAAATATGGATATTGAAATAACAGCGAATAGAGATGCGTCAGCTGGTATTAGGGCGCGGGATACGCTGCTTTATACCTTTTCACGCTTATTTCATTCGGTCGTCCGAAAATCTACCCTCGTTTTACCCAGACTTGAACGTCAGAACCCCGTAACTACCAAATCGTTGAAAGATAAATAGAGGAATTCATTCAACTTGTAAAATAACCTCTTGCTCTTCCTATTCCCAGCAGTCAAAAACCGGATTTTTTCACATCTCAATGTTTGCATTCGGAGAAGGTGAAAAAAGCCCCACAATTTCATGCTGCGAGTGATTCACCATTTTTTAAATTTCATTTTCCGTGTGGAAATTTAGTTTTCACTTTAATATTTACCCTCGAACATTCTTTATGGAATAAAATGACGTGGAACGTATACAGGAAAACGAGTTTCGAAAATCTGAAAACAAGATTTAGTTTCTAAAAAAAAAATTGGAATAACTTTCAAGCAATGCGTGTAAACGGTTTTGAAAAGAGTTGGAATTTATTCAGGAGATTCACGGGCTGTGATTCTTTTGAATAAAAAATGCTTGTATGTCAATCGAATCGGAGATTAATTTTCATTTTCATTCTTTAATGTCGCAGAATTCACATGTATATATACAGTAATATTTGTCAAGTATACGTAACCGGATAGCATTTCATTTGGCGAACATACAAACCGACTGAGGGAACATTTCATCGTTAATTTTGTACCATCCGTTCATCCGAGCGTTAATTTTATTTGTTCAAAACCCAAAAGAGGTAGCTAAAAAATTATTCCGCTAAACGAACAAGAAGAGGAAAAAAAAAAAGCAGAAACATCCACTGGAAAAAACTAAAGGAAAAGCTTTGCTGGGAACAGTAAGCTCTGGCTTATCCTGGATATCGTTAATTTAAAAACATAAAATACTTTGAGAGCTTCGGTTAGAAAGTGAATCTAACAACGCGGAAATTTCGTCTCGATCTTCATCTCGATACATCCTTGTCCTTCCGAATTTTAGAGATGAAAATTGAACAATAATTTTTACTATTTCATCTAGTCGTTTTCATCCCGTAATGAAACTATATCAGAGTTTGAACATTCCGGGTAATTGAATCACTCGAAATGTCATTCGAAGAGAAGAAATTGTCCAAATATCTCAAACAGCGGGTATTCAGTTGTCCCGAGAGTTGAAAATTTCCTTCTCATTTAAGGTAACGATTAAGAGTTTCTGACTTACGCATAATAGCTGTAGAGAAAATACGTTCTTACATTTAACAATTCGAGTATATACCTACCTACGGCAGAGTCGTAGATGGGGAAAAACTTTAAAGCTGCTGGGCAATCGTTTCCGTGAATAAGAACAACTATATAAGAACTTGTACGAATATATGAGCTGAGAAAACCGCGTCTCCGAAAGTATATGTATAGAAAACGAGGTCGAACTGCATAAGAGAATTTTCTGCTAACTTTGAAAGTATAATATGTACAGGGCAATTTTATTGCCTTGTTTTCGATCTTGGGGTATCAATGTTTGCCACAGGAAGTAATAAGTCTCAATCGATCCGAGAATCACTTCCGGCGTTTCAATACAAAAGAAATATCGAAAAACTGATCCTCGTTTAAACCCAATACAATAAATACCAAGCGAATCACAATGGGTCGAACCGAACCTAAAACTTCCGGACCAGATTTTTTGAGCTCAAGAAATTGCATTCTTTGGGTAAAAAGTTCGATTCATTATAAATGAGTTCATTTATTTTACGTTTTTTTATTCGACGGTCTGAACTTTTCAATATATCAATTTCGGATTTGTGCTCAAAGACCCGAAAAATCTACGAGTAGGTATCAATTTTTGAACGAATCGTTCCATCTTCAGAAAGCCTCAGTCAACCTCGTTCTGGCCACAATGTAAACTGGAATTTGCTTTGGTGATCATCACCCAAAAGAAATTGTGCAATACGTTTCAGAAAACACTAGCTAGTGCGGGGAAAAAATGAAAATTTCTCTAAACTTACAAGCTGCTCTGAATCGATTAACAGAAAACTATCATGAGATTAAAGTTGGAGCAAATACAATTGTCCGATGCCAAGATGATTAAAATCTGTTCCTCCATTCTACAAAAATGATCTATAAAAATTATTTGTAACACAATTTTGACTTCTGGATCAAGAACTGAAGAATTACTGGACCGATAAAATCCACATTTCCACGTCTGAAAACGATTAGAGGTGATGCTTTTGAGCTCATAATAAGGCACACGTAACTGAATAATAAATTTGATTTTTCTAAATCGTGAAATTAGAAATAGTTATTAAGTAATTGACTCACATATGATAGCCTGGACTTTGGCACGGTCCAGGGCCGGCTTGACAGGACGTTCGGTGGCTGTCCCAGCCCTGCTCCAACGTTGTCCAGTAACAGAACACGTGGCTAATTCAGTTGGGCTGAATAAAATAGCAGCCAATCCACGAGTAAGTTTCCTGTAGTCGCTCCATTTCACGGCACGAAGCTGTTCCTCGCAGACGGCGATTCCTTCGCCCAAATGTACCTGAGGGATTGAATTAAATATTCGAAAATAAATCAACGCTGCAGTAGCTTATGCAACTTTCAAGACATTTTTCAACGTACATATACATATATATTTATATATTTCTTCCTGCGGAGAAGAAGAGACACGTAACAATTCTTAGCAGTAGAAATGCGATGATAATCGGATTTCAGTTACGTAATTTTATATACACGCGTGTATGCCTGTATAACGAGGAAAATGAGATTGACAAGCAAATGTACGTATACGAGGGTGAATCTTGGCAAAATCTTGAGTTCCTATTGTTGGATATACGAAAGGAACTTGACAGATTCTCGATATTTTTTATACCTGTTTAATGCTACTTTCAGGAAAAAGAGAAAATGGAGATTATTCTTAAGTATACTTTGGAAACTTGGTCGAATTCGTATACGAACATTTTCTGCTTTCGTGAATGGGTATGCCAATTATTTGTGGTAAAAAAAAAAAAATGTAGTTTGGGGGCTAGAGGCTAAAGATCTCTTTCATTTTGCAAAAAAAAAAAGACTTACAAATCCTTTCTGACTTTTCAGGTGAGAAATATCATTCAAAAACCTGATTCAAAATCGAAATATCGATTCCGAGTGAAATAGTAAAATTTCTAAGCTCTTATAGACATGGAGAAAAATGGAAAACAGGCTGAAATATTATCTTTCACGTTTCGGAGCAGTGGGATAGCATTGAATATTTTAATCCCTGGCAGCTGTCGGGCGATGAGGACATGCAGAACGTTCAAAGGTCTGCCTCGAGTGGCAGCAGATAGATAGTTAGCATATTTGAATTGATCAGCCGCGATATGTACGCGTTTACATTACAGTATGAACGATGTATACCTAAAATCCGTGAGCAAATAAAATTCTGCAGATAACAGCTGCGCGGGTAAATTCAACATCGTTAACGTTATATTGGCGATGGGATAAAAGAAACAAAAAAAAACGGACAAATCGTCACGAGAGAAGATTATTACCAATAATTAAAAAAGAGAAAGAAAAAGAGTGGAACAAATGGTTAATTGAGTTTTTAATTCCTCGGATTTTATGTGATAAGAAATTTTCTGAATAATTTCGATCAAGTAAATCCAAAATCAATGATTTTGATCAGACACTCGAGGATAGAACTTAGGCATAATTACTCTGACTTGATTCGACGGCTTCAGGTAAAAGATTGTCCAGAAAAAATGGCGTTCTGAATTAAAAGTGCAGAAAATTTGATTGAAAAAATTGCGATGAAAGGTACCTATGATTGATTTTCCAAAAATAGAGAATTTCATTCTCATACTTATGATTCGTAATATGATTCGATTTCGAAATTGAATTGCCCAATTTCCCGCACTAAATTTATCACGGTTTGTAATCCGAAATTTTCGGTCAGTATAATAATTGTTATAGAGAACTCGAATCGGAGGAACGATGTACATGAATTCTAAGACGAAATGAATTTCAATGAAGATCTAATCTAAAGGGATTTTGGAGAGTGTCTTTAATTTCACGACAAACCACGAAATATCGCTTCCCTTGATTCCCTTCTGTATATGAAATAATCGTGCATACGTGCCTATTATAGGCACAGATATTCCATTACACATGCTTTCTGGAAAATCACTAGATCCTGATCCCATCCGCGACACGAAACTAGGAAATATAATGGTAGGTGGTTGATGGAAGTTACGTGATGGTAGGGGAGAGACAGGAGTTGGTTGGGCTAACCGCCCGAGGTGAAGATAGGATAATCACCCATTAGCCCAAGTAATTAATAACCCGTGTGACACAAGACGGCGAAGTAGTAGCTAGGCGCATGCTATGAGAACCGTAGGAAACGAAGAACGTTCGTGAGACTCCCCTGAGGACCTAGAAGTCTGACGACTCAAGATGGATTGCGCTTCTTCGTTATTCACCAGCTCACACTTTGATAATTGTGCCTATTTCAATGATCCAGAAGTTGAAGGGTTCGAAAATTTTCTTGTATATTCACAGAATTTAACGATTTGGATCAGACCGAGCAAGGATGGTGAGTTTTTTTTTCAACTTGAATTTTGGAGGAAAAACAAATTGAGAGAAAATAAATCTGCATAAAATTTGCATGATTTTAGTAGAAATTCAACCCGCGAGTTTGCTAACGTGCGGCGCAAGAACGGGACACAGACAGTGAAAAATTACTCAAAGGTAAGTGTGTGTATATCTAGAAAATGAAAGAGTTAAGATTATATTGCATTAATCCCAGAGGTGCAGTAAATCTAGGAAGTTAGAACACTTGCTAATTCGCGGTAGGAAAGAAAACGTGAAAATAGAGTGAAGTTAAGCTGAAAGAAGAAACGGTGAAAAGAAGAAGAGCAAAAAACTAGACTAAAAAAAGAAAAAAATACTGAGAAAAAGGACAGGGTTGGAATTGACTGCATGGCGGAAGTGCCTTAAGGGCAGGACCTTCCGTATCAACAGAATTCCCGGTCTCCTGGGAAGAGAGATGAAAAATTCTCAGGGCTTTACTCCTTCTGTTTGCCTCTACGCATACATATACCTAAGAGTAAATGGGTGTACATATTTTTTGGACAATGATCATATGAGATGACAAATGAAAGCTCTAAATCCGGAGCAATATTTCGAAAGATATGAAGTACTTAGCCTCACAAAAAATTGAACATAGTCTAAAATCAATTTGTTTCATCACCAAAGTTCATTTTACATCACTATATGATCATCTCACTTAAAAACGGTTGCTGCACGAATTCAGGCATACCGCAGGTCCGATTCGACTTATCTATGACCAAGATTCGAAGGAATACAGGCCGTCGTAAATTGAACGAGGGAAATTGGAAAATTTAATTTTTAGGCTGAGTTATTTGCAAATAAGTGGAAAAGAAATGTTTGATTTTCGGAAAATTGGCCATATCTTCTATGATAATTTTTTTCATTCAATTTCCCTGGTTCAATTTACGACGGCGTGTCTTCCGAACAATTCGGATCCTGAGAAAGTGAAATCGGACCTACGGTGTGCCTCAATTCGTGCAGCGATTGATTTTTAGTGACATGATTATAATGATGTGAAATGAACTTTAGCAAAGAAATAAATTGATTTTCTACCACGTTTCATTTTCACAACCGCGACATACTGGTCCCCTCAAGTTTCTTATAAATTTCTATGTAACTGCCGAATCAGTTTTCTCTATAGTTTTCACATAACCGCAGGATATAAAAAAAAGTCTGAGAAAGGGGGGGGATGAATGAAAAAAAATACAAAAAATTGGTATTGCAAGAAGAGGAATTCACGTCACGCCGCATAAGGCAGAGTTTACCAGAGCAAACGACAAGTTATACGAAAACACTATACAGCGCAGTAGCTGCTATGGGGGGGTAAGAAAAGTGAGATATGAGAATAACGGGATCATTTACCGTACCTACATTGTGTAGCCAGACGAAAAGAAGCCAAGGGGCATCGAGTCAACTCAGAATCAAATTTATCACCGGAAAAAAGGTCGCTGTAGATACAAATTTGTCGGATAATGGATACCGTTGCTAGGTGTCTATAAAATTTCATTACTTTTAGGACGAGAAAACAATGACGGATAAAAATGATGCATGTATACATTTTGCTTTTTCTTCTTCAGATTCTTTTTCTACTTTGATGTTATACCAATTCTTGAGTCAATGCTCATTAAAAAAAATCAAATCTCGAATTAATCTCTGCCAATCGATGAAAAAAGATCATCTTGACCCGAGTTTGGTCTCTCATTAAGGTGAGAAGCTTCTCGCGAAAATTCTTAATTAGAATTTGATTTGAAATCACGGACCAAAAACTACCCTTCAGTCGAACCCCTGCTTTTTTTGAAATTCTAAAAAAAACGTCAATTTCGAGCGTTTCGCGTAATCAAAGGGGATTGTTTGAGCGATGGAATAATGAAAAGGGGGATATTCAAATTAGCCGAATGAAATGTGAGAGCTTAATAGGAGGTACAACTGACTATAGGCAGTTGAGTTTCTTTGGTACTAAGAGGCTCGTTTTTCCGCATGAATTGAATGATCTTATCTCGTAAAATTGAATACCTACTTAAGAATCGTTTCGACGCCGGAGAAAGTCGTATTATTAAAAGTTCGGAAGCCCATTTATATACGCGGGGAACTATACGTAAGGCCTTGGGAAGGAAAATTTTATTCAAATCGAAGTTAAAAGTTTCGAAAATCGTTATACCTACCTATAAGAAGAATTCTTATACCTACTTATAGGAAAGAATCGAGAAAAGTTTCATACAGTTTTTCGACTGTAAAGCTAAGGACAGTGTCAATTTATCACAGGCACATTTACACGCGACGTTTTCCTGTTCCGAAATCGATTTTGAATTTGTCATTCTGTCGAAGGGGTCGAGCGATTCATATAGAGATATTCAGCACGGTATAAAGTTATCTGCAGAAACCGGCGAACAGGTGTGAAGAAAATTAATGTAGCAATTGGAAAATCGACGCTCTTTGATCCCTCGACACTTCGAAACAAAATTGCTTTCAAAAGATGAAGAAATGTTTTCAGCTGAGATTATCCGTTGATAGTTATATCGTTGTTTATCCAGTCTAGCCATCTTATTTATTCATCAATGTATCTGTCTTCGCAAATTCGACGATCTAATTGGTTTGTAGAATACAAATCACCGAATTCCAACTTCGAATTTTCATTCGAGTGCCTCAATTTCTAATTCACTGTTTTCTCTGGCTCTCGAGAAGAAGCCAGGGTATGAGTTGGATTTGCAAAAATTTCAGGAATAACAATAACAACGTTGATATACGATGCAAATAAATTCAGCGGACATCTTAATTATAAAAAGAAAAAGCTTTAGCGTTTGTCAAATGAGTCGAGATGGTCGTGAAAATTTTTGGACAAAAATGAGACGTAAAAAATGGATCGACTGTAGCCAAATTGAAATTAAGGGTGACCTGATTATCGTGTACAAATAATTGGCTGAATTGGGGGAATATATTCTGAGGGAATGAATAAATTTCTGAGAATAGGACGTTGGGAAGAAAGAAGAAAGGAATGTTTGTTACAAGATAAACCAACCCTGCGCAGGATGTTTCATAACTTCGTTTCGGTACTGGGCTTAGAAGTTCTCTTCGTTCATTTTTCAGAGCCACAAAAGGGGCTGGTTGATTTCATCGTGAAACTCTTGGCTCCAGATTTTCAATATTTCAATATTAGTGGGATAGATAGATGTTTCACAAAATTGACAAATACCACTTAAGGTTCGTTCCCAATTTCGGAATCACCCCCAACCCTAAAACACGAATTCATTCGCGAAGCTCTGATCGATTCGTATCGTTTGTCGAATTTAAACGACGTTCCTGCTTCTGACAGTAGACATAAACTGGAAATTAAATTATATACAGAAGAAACTGCAGATCGATATTATACCGCAATCTTTCATCTTTTAATTCACCTTGCCAAACTTGATTCCTCTTTCTACCTTTCAGCTCAAAAACAATCAAAGGAAAAAGTGCTCGAAAAACAAATATCATGGGTTACTTATATCCACTTTCGAGCTTACCTGACATGTTTGTATCTTTGAAAACGGAAATCAGTTTTTTTTTTTTTTTTGTTTTTTCTTGTTAAAGAAAATATATAATGTCCTATACTTTCACGTGAGTTTGAAATACGCATTTTTCTCTACTTTTTTGTCACGAAAATATGGTCTTTGAGATACCTACTCGATATGTCAAGAGGAAAAAAAAACGCCCGGCTGTACGATTTTCAATTTTTTATATCATCGCATATTTCCTGTCGCTGAATTATTCCGTTTGTCAAAAAGAGTTGTATCTTCTCTTCTCTCGCCTTTTTCTGCTTTTGCTCAATTTTTTTTTTTTTTTCCACGTGTCGAAGAACGTTTCGTCAAAATGAAACAAATTTATATCCGTTAGCAACAGAAATGACAAGTTAAGCTTCAAGCTTTTTATTCTTTTCGGCTAATCAGAGTGATGCGAAACTACTAGAAGGAAAAAATGAGACGTGATCATTCGATGATAATGAACTGCTGGAGATCTAGTCTCAAAGAATAAATGCAATTATCGTTTGTTTCTTGTAAAAACTAAAGAAAAAAGAAAAACAATATTTTCAGGACTAGATTTTCGCCAATCAACGTGTAAATTTTTTTTTTTTTTTTTTTTTACAGCTGGAAACTCATAGATGCGTGATTTGTTATTCAAAAAAGGGAAGAAGAAAAATATAGCTCGTGAATATACGTAGATATGCGTACATATATGGGTGAAAATAAAAACATATTTTGCTTGAAAAATGAGGATTTGGAGGATTTGTCCGCAGACGATAAAGGGGTGAAAAAAAAAAAAAAATTATTATTCAGGTCATGCGTGACTCGTTGATATATACGTACATAGGAATAATAAATGAAGATGTGTGGAGAATTTTTAACGGCAAATTATATTCTCGACCCAAAAGGTTGAACCTCGATTTTCCATACGCGGTCGAACTCTGCATCAGTGCAGGACTTAAGCGATTTATTAAATCCCTTACTCGTTGAAAATTCCAATAACATATATACCTACTCATAACTACCAGCTATATCAGAGAGAATGTTTAATTCTGCATTCTCAGCATATGAACAATGAACATATGGGTATATACCCATGCTCGTTTGAAAAAATAGACAGGCAAATACGGTATGATTCAGAACTCATGAGGAAAAATCGTCGACACGGTTAATCCTTGTCGAAAGGGATCAAAATTACCCGAGCCAATTGTTCTTTCAGTTTTTTTTGTTTTTTTTTCCTATAAACGGTTATTTCCGTTGTTTTATTCATTCCCAAATTGTCAAATCCTAGTCAAAACTGGAATCACAGCTATTATAGCCAATTTTTTATGAAATCCTTTTTGTTTCACTCTCACCCAAAATAATTTCACTCCATTCGTCGTTTATTCGTTCGTTAAGAAAATTCGTTCGCGAGAAGAATAGTTGCGGAAATTGCTAATCTATGTCAATTTGGACGAGGATTGGCTCTTTAACCTTATAAAACTACAACCCTATTTTGTTCACCTTTGAACTACAATTCGGGGTGAATATTTACCCCATGCGTTTCTTGTTCGTAAAATTGTTCTAAAAACATAGTAATGAGACTCGTAAGTACATGAATCTCTATACGTATTTTCATGCTGAAGAGAATAGTAAAAAGCATATTGAATTCCAGAAGTGAAAAATTGATTTGAATACTTGAAAGTGATAGAAAACGGCCAAAATGTAATTTAGACAAAATTCGCCTGGGGTATATATCTACCCCGGTTTTTAGTTCTAAATTTTGTACGGTTTATAGAAATGTTACTGTAATAGCAAGATCGATCATACCTACGCGACCAGACATGATTTTTTTTTTTTTTAATATTCTCAAATGCTTTTATGTACTGCACTCTTATCACCACTCAACACAACAAGTTGAGAAATATAAAATACACGAAGATGGATTACCGCATAAGATCTCGTCAAGAAACAATAAGGATTACGAGTAAGAATAAAGCTCGCTGCAGCAGACTTTTTCAATCGTAAATTTTTCTACGAGAAAAATAATCGTCTGCAGAGTTTAGCAGAGGTATAGAAACTTGTCTAAAGCATTGCGCATGAAACTCACATCCATTACACACATCGTCATCTGTAAATGCATATAGTTTCTTCAAGAACTATCGATTTCACATTATTTCTTATACCTATAATACATTTATCTATAAAAAAAGCATTTGCAAACCCAGCAAAGTTTACATTTCGTCCCCTTTGTTTGTACCAGACTTTTCCGTCTGGTAAAAACGGCGCTACGATTTAAGGGCGAATTTATGTATTGGTATAAAGGCAGATACGTGGCATCGAAAAATTGAGACGTATGGCATAGGTAGGGTATATTTTATACAATATACATACGCAAATATTACCAGGGTCGCCAAAACTGCAGTATAGGTTGAAATCTAAATATACTTGGAAACCCGGCGAGGGACTATGTGATATTCCTACCCTTATATACCCGAAAAGTATTTTTATCATTCCTAAAACGGGAGTATAAATTTTTTACCATGGACGATAAAGTTCTGTGAACATTGTCGGGATTCACTTTTGAAATCATCCCATACCCTATCTCTGCCAGATGAAAAGACACCGAGGAAAAATTTCTCCCCTCTCTCTTCTATAGGTATAGGTACGTTGATGTTTTCACGGAATTGCATTGTTTGCTGGGATATGCGATATCGCTGAGAATATATTGTCTCTTCTCTTCTATACGTCATCGTTGTGATATTTTCTATTGTATATTAAAGTATTATTTCTGTCATTCTTGTCATTATTATTGTTATTATTATCATCATTATTACAGCCACGTTTCCGATGTGTTCGAAATTTAATGTGACATATTCAAAGAGATTGCAGAGTCAAAAGTCCGATCTCTTTATAATGTGAAGAATTGATAGGGATCTTATTCAATTAATATACGTAAATATAAATTGAATTTCATCTGGCGACAATACAGAATTTGATAAGAAAACATCAATGAATTTGAAATGAAATCGATACGTTAAATAAGAAAACAAAAAAATTGCATTGCATTGAATACATATTTTGTAATATACCTGTTCAGTCCCTTTGATTGTAATGAACGAAAAGAAAGTAATAGGTACATACATACGTATCTTGAATTTTTTCGATAGATCGCAAATTGGATAAGAAATACAGGATAGCTATTCTCCATCGAATAGTTAGGAACGAGAAATTTCCAATCGCTTATTGCATATCAATCGCACAATTGGAAGACATTTATGTTTCTAGGAATTGTTCGGAATACTAAGATGAAGATGTTCTAGCATAGAATTTGATATCAGATTCATTAACCTAAACAATTATGAAATATCAATAGGCACTCGTTTCAATTTCGATAATAAAGATTACATCAAATAGTCGATTTCGAATTTCTTTTTTTTCATAAATGTGGAATCCATCTAAAATCCGATATTTTGTAATCTTAGTGTTCTGACCACTTTCCTGGAAGATGGATGTCCTACTGCTCAGACTAGAGTCGCAAGAAGCATTTTGCAATTCCCCATTAGTACCATGGAATGGTGGACATTCAATTTTCAATAAAATTTTATACAAAAACACAAAACATCCAATTTGTGCGGGTCTTCCCCTCAAATTGAGCAATACTTTAAAAGTGTTCTCCATTTTGCTGCGTTGTCTTTTGGAGCTTTGTTGGAATAACGAGTATAATTAACGTTTAGAAGAGGCTCGAGTGTTGAAAATAACTTAGTTCTCTTTGTTTCTCAATTCTATGATAATATAGGTAAACAAATAAAGGTATATAGACTAATTGCTTGTTGATAATTAAAAATGGCATAACCCTGAAGAAGCATTCGTATGAGTTATAGCTGAGAAGTAATACTAAAAGCGAATTTACGGTCTGGCATAAATACATTTAGTCCTAACTAGACGTTTGTAGAAGGGACAAGAAAATTTCTATGATACATTACACCGAGAGCTTTAACGTCGGTCAAAAGTTTAGTCTGTTAACACTCGAGCGAGTAGATGAATATATATACGTATATACCATACATACCTATATGTCTAGACCATAAAAGGTAAAACTTTACCTATATATTTCGTGTGTATATATATACGTCAATTAGTCACGGGTTCATAAAATTGGTTTAAACTATACACGGTCGTGCGGTACAATTCGCTTATAAGTAATGTTAAAATTTTTTGAAACATGGTTTGCGGTTTCTGCACCCTCCTTAAGAGACCTTACGACCTCAGTAGTAAGTATAACCTCTTATACTAGGCTACTACTACTATACGCGTAACCGCAATTTCAAACCTCCGAGATTAGGAGCAAAGAGAACTTCGCCCCTTAACTGAAACCTCGAGCTTTTCTCGGTTCTATAAGGTATCCGTATATGTATACAGCAAAGTAGGTATACAATGTGGCAGTTAGCGAAAGAACAGACTAAGGCTATTGCTGCACGGAGAACTTCAATGTCCTTTTTACTGTTATTACATGATACCGAGAACAGACCTTTCTGGTTTTGTTACTTATTCCCGTAAATAAGTTATAATGCATATACTCTACTGCCTCATCTCGTTATAGGCGCTTTTACCTTTCTCTCTGTTCATTTCTGGGCACCTAACAACAAATCGTTTTTGAACCTCAAACTAAATACACCGTTTCATAGATCTGACAAGATCCTCATCCGTATTGAAAGGTATACCTATGACATATCATTTTATTCCTTGAGCTACCATATCTGTCAATGGTGAGCAAGCAGGTTCCTTCATTGATGGAAAAGCTAAAGCCATTTAAAAATACCCTTCGAGACGGTAAGTGAAGACATACGTGCCTTTTTGTTGAATCCTAAATGATTCAAATTCTCATAACATTGTAGAACATTTCATTGCTGATAATCAGCGTTGCGAAAATCATCATCAAAAATTTCATTGGCCTGAATAAATTGACCTGAATTAGATTGAAAAATGAGTTCAATGGCATATTGCGAACGCATGGATGATCAATCGGGTCGTTTGATCCTGAAAGTGATTGATGACTTGCAACCCTGTTTCTGATTCTGACAGAAGAAAAAAAGAAAAAATAAATAAATAAACAGGAAAAAGAGTAAGATGCAAGATATTGAATTTTCTTTTTATAATTTTCTCATGAAGATCACCAGGTTTAGATTAATATTTATAAATTTTTTTTTTCTACAACTTACCACCCCGTCCGAATTAGCTTCCTCGAAGCCCCGAAATGCCGGAACTGCTGGAGGTGCCGTTCGCATGTCCAAGGGAAGCCAATCCCCACGTGACGGGGAATCCCCGTGGAGAGAAAGGTGACGTCCTCCCCGAATACCAAGACGTGGCCTGCCACGTCGCACCCTACGTCCTGTCAGGAAAAATGTATCCATTTTTATTATTATTATTATTTTATTTTTATTTTTTTTTCATGAAATCTACTGTTTCAAGTCGAGCAATTTTCCAATTAGAATTGATCTCATCCATGAGTATAAGAACTTCTGTATTATAAGTATTAAGTATACTTTTCTGAACTCGTTCAAAATTGTAAAGTATCGAATGTGTTCTTTTTTTTTCTTTCGTTACGTATCTAATTTGCAAAATTTTATTTTATCATATTTCTGACGTACATATATATATATATATATACGTACCTATTAAAGTTATAATGATCTTTTTTTTTCTTTCTTTTTGGAAGGAGAAAAGCGTCCGTTTGATGTAAAATTATCTGGGGTCAAGGTGACAAAGTATAAATCGAAAAAAAAAGACTGGCCAGTTATTATTCTCAACTGTTAATTATCCTAAAGGGTTAAATACCGATCGATCGACAGTATACGAAATACGATAAGTAAAAGCTCGTCGTTGAAACTCTTGTATATAATTATATTGCGAACACTGAGTGCTTCGAGTGTAGTCTATTCAGGATATTTCAAAGCTGGTATACGAAAGTATATAGGCTTCTCCGCGTAATTCAATTCCCTAGTATGTATATATATATATATATGTATATAGCCTGGTGCCGAGAAGATATTGTTATTTGAATATTTGGCGAATGTTTATGACCTGGGTTTGGGCATATCTGATCCTGTAAAATTAAGGACAAACCTTGCCATCCTGTACGTACTACAACCAACTTCGTGTCTCAATTTAACAGACACAACTAGTAGTATAGTAAGTAAAAGACGTTGTCTATGAACTGACGCAATTTATCTACTGAAGTTTTGTTCGAGGGTAATGAGGGTACAGTTTACGATTAGGTTTTCATTACGGTCTCCGGCTTTAACTCTGGCCAAAATCCCCACGTCTTATCCTTCGGTGTAGTTTTGATCTCTCGGTTGGTATATTATTATGTAGCTAGGATATCCAGCATCCAGCATTCTCGACGCAGTTATCATTACTATTACCATCATTGTTACTCCCGTTACTGCGCGCAATTATCGTAATTATAATCAGCACCTGCGTATATAACCCCCTCTCGGCAAATCTCACCCTGCAGATGGTTGAAATTAGATCAGCTTCTCTCATCGCTGTATTAAGCGTAATCAACTGTGAGAACGAAATACAATCACAAAAATATCGGTATTATAATCTCTCTAGATTTCTTGAAGTGAAAAAGTTCACCGGGTAAATTTTCCAATCGAAAAGGACCAAGATTTTGATTTCTAATTTGATGACAAAAAAAAAAAGGGTTTTTTGATTCATTTTTGAGACTATTTGCGACCTAATTGAATACAACTCTCTTTCGAATCTAGTGTATTTTTCACTTTGAAAAATCTAGAGAGATTATAATGGCAAATTTTATGTCATATTTTTGAGTCGGATAAAACTGGACTGTATTTTGGTGGAAAGTCAGGTTTTCAGTAGATTTCCATGTTTCGAGATCAAAAGCATTACTATTAATTATTATTAATAAGTATGATTATTTTCAGATGAACGTCAACGTGTATGTCGCCAATTTTTTGCCTCACTATATTTTGAGAACGAACAAACGAATTTGGATGACTCTGCATTGAATCGACGCGATTTTTCCTGACTTAGAATTGACCAGACTTTGGATTTGATCGGACTAGTAGCTTTTGAGTTATTTGAAAAAACAGAATTGGAAAGAAAAAAAAACAAATATAATTTAATTCAAATATACTCTTATAATACAATTTAAAGCACCAATAAACGTGTGAGCCGTAAATTTTTACCTCCATTTTCAGATCTTGGCAAATGAATTCTGTATGTTGGATAAAAGACAGTTTTCTGGTTTCTGCAAAGGCTACATCTCCCTTTAATACTTCTGGATTAAATTCAATTTGCAATTGGTGTACAGCTGATCGTTGTTCTTCACCCCATTGACGAGATTTCTAAGTCGTAATTAAAGAGAGGAAGAAAGTTCAACGCTGGCCCGTAATGGTGAGTAATAAATTTGATTAAAAGAAGGTGTAAGGGAATCGATCTACTGACGTAAACATTTTTCCGTAACTACTTATTAAAGATTTGCATTGCGGTCAACAAGTTTCGAGGTATACATACGTGTCTCTATATATAATGTAAAGCTGTATACAGCGTTGTGCGAATATAGGAGTTAGTAATAAAAAAAAAGTCTATAAAAGTAGATTTCAATTTCGACCGATCGCATTAACAGATAACATTTCGAAATGAAAAGCCAGTCGAAAGCTATAACAATTCCGCATAAAAAAGTGAATAAAAGTAATTAAGAAATGAATCTATGCTAGTGGGAATTCATTTCTATGGGTTAATCCAACCCCTTTGAGAGACTAAAAATTAAAAACTATTGTCACGTTGCGGAAGAAACTCGCACCCTTTGTTTTCAGGGTTACCCGTTTGCTCGTTAAGAGTTTAATTAAAAATAAACCATCCTCGTTTAATAACGTAGCTCGGCATTTCTGCTCACCCACCTAAGTTACTACGCTATACTCTATACATAGGGTTGCTCCCATTGTTAGTTAGCTAACTTCACCAACCGAGTAGAGAAAACCCCTTGATCTACATACGGTGTGAATTTTAGGAAAAAATCGCGAATCCTCTAGGTCCTCATAATCGTGGGGGACGGAAGGATAATTTAGCAATTATCATACAGTAACAAATTAACGCCCTTGCTGGATTCTGCGCCATCCCTTCTCGTTTTATCTTGGGTAAGATATATCACGAGTGGATGCAAATCGTTTGATTATCAATAGAGATTTGGAAGAGTGAAAATTTGTCAAACTCGAAAGAAATTGACGGTGATGTTATACCTGAACCGTAATACGTATGTGTGTTTGTGTGTAGCCGTTATAGAAAAATTATTATGAAAAATGAAATATGAAATACGGTGAAGTATAATATAATCTCGTTATCTATGATGCGAACGACGTGAAATATAAAGGGAATTTACCTCGACTCTGCAGAGGCTACAATTTCAACGATAAAAAATTAATATTATATACCACCCTCACTCAGCAGGTATCTATACCGGCTCCATACCGACAAGCGGAAAAATTTTCATCGTTAAATTAATGTTACTATATTATACATATAATAAAGTCAGTTTTTCGACGACGAGCCACATTTACAAGCCAGTAAAATGTTATAGCTGCACAATTTCAATCAATGTTCGTATACCTATACTAACTTACGGCCAAGATATATACAACACCTACTATTTATATTTTACAAAATAATTTAGATTCGATTCGTCTGACAATTTTTTTTTTTTTTTGTTTTCCTTTTTTTTTTTTATTTCAAAACTTCGTGCATCCCCCACGCTTTGAGTAGAGAGAATGAAATCCTGGAAGTCCCTATACATACAATGTTTGACAATTTCCAATATTTCTCGTTATATTTGTATAAAAATTTGAATCTCTGTGGTCAACGAATAGCCGCGAGCACCGAGTGACAGACGAACAGACAGACAGACAGATGGAAAGATCGTTATTTTCCGAATACTATAGGGGATGAAAAATATAACGGAAAAAAGGTATCATCATCGATGGTACGAATATTGACAGGCATATTTCCCATTCTGCCATCATTCAGAATTTAATTACATTCATATTGGCATCGCGGTCTGACTGACGCGGACCGATACTCTGCAGATACGAGTAAATGAACCTGGTAGGTATACACAAGTTGCGGTTGAAAATTATTATACCAAAGTAATCAAAAACGAAAATAATAATCTCGCAAAATGAAAAAAAAAAAAAAAAAAAAAAATGCACGGCAAAAGGAAGAATTACGTTTTGACTTTTATCTTCTATATAAATTACTTTAAAAGTATAGCCTTTTTTTAAACATGTAACGAACCAGTTACTTTCAACGACTATTCGTTTCTCGTGATGATGCAGCACAGAGATAATGTTCCCGAAATTTATCGGAACTCATATGCTAGTACATGCTCGGATTTTATTTTTTAATCTCTGAAAGGACAAACATGAGAGTTGAAACCGTTATATCGACAACTTACTGTGGCAATTCAATTTATTTGAAAAGTTAAAATTTTTTGAAACTCTCATCAACGTAGGATATCGAGTGATGAGTAAACTCCGATGTCGCGGACTGTAAATATCAAATATCGGACTGAAATATTGACCACGTGAATTCGAGAGGCATTTGAAAAAATAATTAATAACGAATTAAGCTTATAGCAATTGCTAAATTTGCAAATAATCAAATTGATTTTGGGACCATAGGTTCCGTTTTTCAAACTGGGACATACTCGCGTTTGCTTTTCCCTTGGCATACAAGTCCTTAAAGACCATATAGAATCAGATTGTGATTACTCAAAGATTGCTGTGTACCTATACAAACGTGAAAACATATACTAGAGAAAAATTATACTTTATTTCTACAATTTCGCAATAACAAGGTTCGAACTGTAATTTAGAACGCGGAAAAAACTTCACAAGATTCTGAACCAGTATAGCCTAGACACGGAATCACAGCCCAGTCCTTTACGTAATCTGAGATGTCTGTATGGGAGACGATTGAAAATTTTTTCTACTTTTTTTTGCGCCTATAATATTCCACAAATAATGAAATTCCATTTATAATAGCGATGAAAAAATCAGTTTTTGTCTAGACATTTTTCATCTCAATTAGGAGTAGATCGTTGCCTAAAATATCGGACGGAGAGATGAGATTGAACATTTTTTTTTTCCCTGAATTCAGAAACCGATTTCTAATTGCACAAGTTTCTACCTATATGCAGAAAGAAAAGTTTTCAACATCGTGTATAAATGTCCTTAATAAAGGATTAGGCGAGTGGAAAAAAGGCCAGGGTATATGTTTTATAATATCTGGAAAGAGTTTTATGCGTTCGTTTCAATAAAGTAGTATTTTTGTATAATTGGATCGCGATAATATCTGTGCTAGGTGTATAAAATTACACGTACGAACATACGCCGAGGCTAATTGCGCGAAGAGTTTATTAATGCAGTATTATGTGTTGCAAAAAGCACGCGACGTACTATATACATTTACGGCAGTGAAGAAAAATGGCACCTGGAAACTCGAGCTTTATTTGAACGATGAGAAAAATATATACATTGATGGAAGGAAAAGAAAAGCTTCGGTTATTTAGCCACAAGCGGGAAATAACTAACTCGTAAATTTTTTATCCAAGCTAACCTAATCAATATTTACAACGCGTTAATTACTTCGCACAACATGACAGCTGGAATGTTTACCGATACTTTACGACCCGCGGTTCGCAATTCGTGTCGCAAATTGTGGAGAAACTGTTTTCGCAGTGTCGCCCAGATTCGTGAAAACGCTAGTAGGTATATATTTGATTAAGATAAATTTACGGTTGTAGGTTATATACGTTTAGGTATCGGGATCACGTAGCTTCGCTGTAATTAGCAGACCCCTGCGGTGGCTAAAAGAATCGCGATTATACCTGAGAATCGGGAATTGTAAGGCAGTTTAGTGGTAGCAGCATCGAGAGAACCGTACAGAAATTCCTGAAACGATTTCAACGACTTTTTCATTAATTTTTTTCATCAGATTTATACCAGAATAGTTCCAACCACTGCAGAATACGACAAGAAAATTGCGATAGGGAGAAATGAAAAAAAAAAAAGAAGTACATAAAAATATACGGATTCGCAATCCCCGGGTCTGCTGTGACCAGAGCAACGAAACACACGCAGTTAAAATCAGTTTCATCTCTGCAGCAACATTTGGTATTCTATACAGGGCATGATAATGCCATTGAAAAAGAAAATTTACACCAACCCAGATATTTTTCAAGTTATTATTATTACTATGCAATTATTACACAAATACATTCATTCGTCAAGTTCACACTCTTGATCATCGTACAACTATACAGACAAGAATCATATTTACACATATTATTTATAAAGGTATAGTAAGGGAGGAAGTGGCAAAATGGGCTCATCTGGGAAATAAGACTCGAGAAAGAAAATTAAATCAATCGATGTAGAAAGATACAAAAATATTCGGAAAAATGTCCAATGGGGCCGATAAAGAGTATTTGAAATTTATGAGAATTGCAAAAATGTTCTGCATTAATTTGTGTATATGAAATTAAGTACACATGAAAACTCTATACAGAAAGAAGATGAGAAAAGATTCCTTTTGAAAACTATGCATAATTTTGTGAAAAATGTCTGAAAAATTTTAGAGGACGTGTTTTGATCGCCCCTTTCTCAATTCTCATAAATATACATAGTCAATTTGGCATTAAAATTTCTCATAGCGAATGAAAAATAATTCAAAGCAATGAACGATAGTTAATTGTTGTGTTTTTAATCTATGAGAAATTGTCAGGAGGTTCCATTCTGCCTGTAGCCTCTCCCCTACAATTTTTTTTATATACACACTATTAATCGAGCTGTGAATTGCAGTTTGATTTTATTTTTATTTTGTTTCCTCTACTTCGATATCTTCGCCGTTGCTATATATCGAGCGTTTTGTACCTACGGAGCCTTTTACGTAACGTGTCGTTCCATTCTTGAATAGCCATTCTTCCCAGTTCTATCAGACTCAGGTGTTTATTCAATTACGTAAGTGATAATAGACGAATTCAGGGCCAGACTATAAATTTGCTATAAAATTGATTCATGTTTTTTTTTTTCATATTATTCTCGTGACCTTTGCGAGTGAAGTGTAAATTTTTTATTAAAAATTCAATTTTCTTTTTTTTTTACAACCATGTGTCATAAGATCGAACAATGTTTACCCTCGTCTGATGGACCTGAATAAAAAAAACTAAAATACAATATAAATATGGATCAAAAGGACCAATTGTCCTGATGAACATTTCTAGAATTCATTATTTCATAGATATGTTTAAAAAAAATGCCATATTCAGTTCTACGGTTAAAAAACCCAGCGATCGATTCCGCGACAGTTAAATTCTATATATCATAGGAATTCACCTAGCAATGAAATATTTGTGAACTTAGCTTTCCTTAACTCCCAGACATCGAGTGAGAGATTAGAAAGTGAAATTATAATTATTCATCACGATTTACTATACATTTATGCAAAAAATAAGTAATTTGCAAAAGTCATATATACCTAGAATGGTGTCTGGTATTGTCTTATGGAAAAAGGAACGTTATACTGGCGACACCATTCGAGGTAAGTATTGATTGGTAGAATAGCCTCAGCAGTCGTCGTTTGTGTTGATTCGAAATTCTCATGAAGAGAAAAAAAAAAAAAAAAAATAGTTAAGTTTCAAGTTTTTATAATACAACGAAGCTGCAACGTAAATTAACATGCAAAAATAATTTCCGAAAGTCGTTAATACTCCAGTTACCCTACTAATACACTTTCCCAGTAGTTATACTTTACCACGGACTTCTTACTCGTACCTACTCGTTACATCGTACAAAGCATATATTATATTTCTCTCAAAGATGATGGAAAAAAACTTGGGATCTCACTTCGTCGAGCCTTTAATATCAGGCTCTGAAACTCGATATCTTGTTAGCCAAAATATTGGCATCTTATATGTTATAGGTATAAGGACATATTAGGTATACATAGCCATCCCGAAGCGAGGGAAAATAGTTCGTCAAAGATAGAGACCGAACCTTGAATAAAACCCCTTCTTCAACAATCTTATCCAACTTTAATCACAAGTATACATATGTCAGCTCAGAGACAGTGAAAGAAAGAAAAGAGGCAATATCTCGGCGTGAAATAAGCCATTTCTATCCCTCAGGATTCATTCTCATACCGATCTTCACGATTTTTGGGTGAGAATTATTTTTCAGATTTTAGAAAATAAAATTCTGAAAAATTGATAGAAAATCCTGAAACAAGAATCGTGGTGCACTACGTCCCTTGCAAATCGTTGTATAATTCGTGGTGCTGAATTGTAATAGGAATATTCGATTTGGTTTGATGATCGAGGGCCGAATTAACGCTCGCCAATTTATTATTTTCTGATAAAGAATTAGAAGCTAATGGCGAAAGTGGCGGTGGTATCAACAGCGGTAATGTAATAGGCGGTGGCCTTCGCTGGAGCGATGTCAATTCTAAAAGATCCGTAGCTGTTGCGTGGGCAGACCTAAGGTGCCTTCGGAGATTACTGTTGTTGCTGTAGACGCGAGCGCACAAAGGACAAAGACGCGGGGAGTCCCAAGTACCTCCTGCTGTTTCGGGGCATCCCCAGGCTTCCCCGCTCGCTCCTGTTCCGCCCGTTCCCGATCCCGTTCCCGTTCCCGTTCCCGTTCCGCACGTTCCATCCGCACCGATCGCGGCTGCAACACACCAGCCGACCAAATGGATTAGTCCTGGGGATCCCCCACCGCCACTCTCTTGCCTGCCTGACTTTTTTTTCTCTTTCTTTCTCTCTTTATCTCTTTATCTTTATCTTTCTCTTTCTCTTTTTCTCTTCGGTTGATGCAACGCGTGGATTTGGAATTTTTCACGCGATTTCGATCAGCGGGAAATTCAAATTTACATATAAGAGACACACTGCAGTTTCAGCCGGGATCTCGCCGAATTGTAATACGATTTGCACAATTCAAATTCTGCATTTAACGATCTCGGTTTTATTTCGGTATTTCTATAAGTTTTTTTTTTTTTTTTTTTTTTTTTTACACAAGATTCTTCTTGACAATAAAAAAATATCATCGTTATTTTGTCTATGTTAAAGGATATCGGTTACATGCTTGAGATTTTCATTCTTCATGAGGTTTGAGTCGATGTACTGCAGGAAAAACTTTCATAGCAATGAAGACGAATACTGCAGCCATTTCGAGGCAAGATTATTTCGCAAGGATTTGAAATTTCAACGATTTCTTACATAAAAGCAAATCTTATCGTATTAAAATTTATCACGTTTGCTTGCGCAGGAACGTGCGAGCGGATACATACGACGCAATGCAACGTAACGCAACTTTTTCTCTAGCCACGTGATGTGCTAACGAAAAGAGTAGGCATAGATAAGAGCACGTTGTTTATCCATTAGCGATTTGAGTGGGATCTGCAACAAGGTTCCCGAAAGGCTGAAGAATAGTTTGCAACGAAAGTATATAGGGACTGAACAGTTGTAGGTAATATGCTACAGGAAATACAATTAGGGAACAATCAATTTCACTGCACCAATTACTCGAACTTGATTCACTTCCACTTCGACTAATCAATGATCGACTAATAATTACCGGACTATTATCACCCAGGCAATAGTAGGTAGACTCCGAATCCTCTAATCTGGATCACTTGCTGCACCCTTCCAAACAAATGATGACAAATTTACATCGAAATCAAATTATCGGAAATTTTTGTCAATCAAACGAATTTTTTTAATAATTTTTAATCGAATCTGATGAACGGGTAAATTTTTATTTGTACATATTATAGATGATTGATTGAATGTTAATTTGTCTTTTCTAGGTGTGATAAAATTCTCGAAACTAGATGAGGTACATTTTATTCCAAGAGTCAAATTTTTCTCCCATACAGTCTGTTTTTTAATGAATTAATTTTTCAAAATTTGAAGCGATTACCGAAGCGGTTTGGTATTAGAATTATAGAATTTTTATGTATAAAAATGGAGAAAGATTTGTAAGTGAAATATTAGCGGTAGTTTATCTCACTGCACGTGACGGATATTTGAAGAGCCTTTTACTCTCCGTTTTGCGGGTTTTTTTTCCTTTTTTTTTTTTTTTTTTATTCTTTAATCAAAGAGATTCGAATCGCCTACGAAGCGTTTCCTACGTTTAAAAAATTCGTTTTTGCAGATCGTTGAGCAAAAGAAGGGATGTCAAAGAAGCGCGAAGGGGCCCGCCCGCTTGCGTCTGGGCTGTCTGCTTTAATATCTAATATATTTTCTGCAAGGTAGGTACTGAATTCATTTTCAACAGCTGCCAGATTCCATATTTTTATTCACTTCCACAGGATGAAACAAAACTTTATTTCTCTCTTTCTCCGCACGCTGCAGCTGTGTCTTACACGCGTTATTCATAGCTCTTTGATTTTTACCCTTAATATATGCAAAGTAGCGGGTAGGTATACATTGGTCATTCATAAGATTGACTCAACCGCGGAAAATTTTCACCGCTTCAGGATATATTCTTCTAAGAAATGGAAATCTAAAGTTTAATGAGTATTGACTACTAGCCATTAAATATAAAAGGGAAGATAAATTATATAATTGCGGAAATTTCGATAGGAAGTAAAACTTTCCATAGATCGAAATCGTCATAATTTTCTTGCATCAGGAATAAAATTTCTAAATATATTATTCATAGAATGATCTTTCATACGGAAACAAGTTTTTGCTTTGAAATTTTTCCATTTATCAATCGGAGTAGAAATAAAGCGAACGCGGGTTAAAATATCGGAGGTTCAAAATGTTCCTTCAGAAATTGTATTTTCCAATAATAAAAAAAAGCCGGAAAATTGCCGGAGGCTTGACATTTAAGAAGAAACGTCCTTCCAGGTATAAGGTATAAATATGTACATACATATTTGCGATGAATCAACAAAGATGAAAAAAAAAAGCCCAGAACGTAAAGTTCTGAATCATTTTATATACATCTCGCGTATTGTTTCAAAATCCCTCCGTTATTTTTCATTCCGAATAAATCAAAGCAGTGTGCATAGAAGAAAGAGTATATTTATTCGTTACGAACCAAACCTGTGTTTACATAATGAATGATTACTTGGATGAAAGAATACGGTCCAGGTCAATTTACACAATTTATTATAAGCTTTGCGGTAGTTTTTAATTGCGCAATGCGTCAAATTGATTAACGCCGGGTCTGTAGCAATACGTGTCTGTCTATCGGAAAAACAGTTTCTCTTTTTTCGTTCTTGATTTTTTTTTCTCGTTAGGTAACTTAATCACGCTAATGAAAACAAAGAAAAAAAACTCTGTATAGATTTGGATCTGAGATTCGGGATGAAAGACTGGAAATCCAATCGCCATTTTGAAAATGAATTGAATTTTTTTTTTCGCAACAAATTTGAGTCAAGATTTCGAGACCGCGACGTTTAGAAAATATAATAGATATCCTCTACCCGGAAACTGGGATAATTACACAGGAGTGGTAAGAGCAAATGAGCATAATTGCCTTGTGTCTTTGACAAACATTGTTGACAAACAACAACTATACGAAATTGTCGTGGGTAGTTGTTTGCGAAATGCGTGGCTGCCTCTTTACGTCATAACTCATACCTTGTTAAGTAAAGTTGTATAAAGTATACACGCTTCGCATTATGAGAGAAAACGCTCCACGGAATCCAAAACACAACGCCCTGTAGTAACTACAGGATGGTAAAAAAAAAACACATGAAATATAATCTTCTAACTCGACCCTTGCCGAACAGGTTGCCAATTTATTTTCTTTCTTTCCAAATTTCCGTACAAAAACTACCATCTTTCATTTTTCTATACATTTTTCTAACAATCCATTCAGAGCTCATGACTTCGCCACTGCGTTCTTCTGGAGTGCAAGACTCGAACACCAAAAAATTCAGTGAACCTATGAAATGCAGTGACTGAAAACTAAGACTTGAAAATTCAAAAATTCTGGTTCATCCATGTGGAACAGAGGGACAAATCATATTATTTCGTTAATATGGATTAGCAAACAGTCAGTCAGACCAGAATGACCGAGATTTGCGGACTTTGCAAGTGTTCAGGTGAATTCAGTTCAGTTAAATTTTGAGGATAAAACTGTTCACTTGACGAAGGCAAGTTGTATAGATAGACCTTTAGGTAGTAGACACAATAACAGACATCGGTGTTAATAGCTGGTGTCAAATAGCCGGGATGCTAGTTGAAGCAGAAGGTTCATCAATCACGAATATCATAGTCAAGCAAGAGTACGACGGGGTAGTACCTACCTACAGTGATTTAGCCATACACATAGACATTGTGCAAAGTGTGTCAAGCGACAGCTTAAACAAACTTTCATAACCGTCGCGGTAATTAAAATCCTGTAAATGCAGTTTAAGCTCAACTCTGTTGAGAGCTCGACTTGCTGAGTGCCATGGCACCGATACTACGACAACTTGAGTCAGGCAGTCAGGTTAGTATAGATACGTATATCACATACTTAATGCTACGCCTTAAGCCACCAGCCACTGCAACAACGTCTGATAAAGTTATACCCCGTCGACTAGCCTCAGTACCTATAGGTGTACCTCGTTTCCTTCGAGAGTCTAGTTAGAACATCGAGTTTATACAAAGCCCCGCGAGCTGCGGGGATCAGACTTTACTGAGATTGATAAACAACTAGATTTTACTGTAGAAACCGTGCAGAATGTAGACTTTTAATTTCTCATTTAGTAACTGTGCGAAACTGATCCTGCCGGTGATTCGCGAGACTTTTCCCATGAAAAGTTTCAATCACGATTTTCAACCTCCTGCTACAAAAAGAAAAAAGTCGTCCAATTTAATCACTCCGAGAATCACGTATTCAGTCTTCGTCAAATCTTCAAGTTTCAAAAGCCACAGCATCACCTCCGAACGGTTTTTTAATTAACGTCTGGATATGTGTGGTCATTTTTTTCCCCAACGATATCTCGAGAACCAATGAACGGATTTCGATCATTCTAGTGTCAATCGATGCAGTTTTTCCCAGTTTAGAACTAATGTGATTTTGTAATCAATCGATTGAGCAGTTTTTGAATTATTCAAAAAACAAAATTTCGAACAATCAATTCTCAATCGATCACATCTTGCGAACGTGTCAAAGAATTTTTATCATCTTGGTTTCAGTCAATGAAATTCGCCCCGATTGAAATCTGATCAAATTTTGCTACGAATTGATCCGGTAGTTTGTGAGATAAAAGACGCAGAAATTTTTTTTCGCTCTCATAATTCTTGAAACTTGGTATATTCAGGAGTTTATTTATTATTTTTTTTTTCATTTATAGCATTTCTAATAAAACATATAGCAAGTTTGTATTTTCATGGCATTCACTTATAAGTTTTTGAACAACTATATCGTATGGTATACTAAAATGGTATACAGCAAAAGTATAGGAGAGAAATCAATGAGGGATTCAAGATATAAAATATAAAATACGTCTTTTATTTCGCACCTTATGGGAATAATGTTGTAAATAATAAAATCAGCAAGAGGGAAGCCTTTTCCGTGAGACAAAAGAGCAATTTCGTGGTCGTAAAGTGTATATATACTTTGGGAAAAAGGAAGGATAAAATCTTTATATATATCACAGAGGACTGAGAAAGTGAACGAGGTTTTAGATCAGACTGTAAAACAACCATTACTCCAGTGCTACTTAACATTCGGCAAACATCCCCGACCCTGATTTAATAACGAATAACCTCAAGGAAAAACGATGCCAAGAATCGTAAACGGGAATCCCGCAATTTTCATCTACCTATATTACAATACGTATTACTTCGGTATAGATATTACATACAAATATCGATGAGATTTTTCTCGATCAACCGCATTCAGTAATTAAACAAAATAACAAATTATCGTCAATATTAGATCATTCAATTGGAAATTCGTCGAGTTATATACACGAATTTTACAGAAAAACCACAAATTTCAATGCTCGGTGAAAAAATAATTCATATATTTCGCTTCGGATACTCGATCCTCTTCATACCTTTGGTGAAAATATATAATTGGTAAATTGCGTGGAGCTTTTTACGTATAGACCAAGAGCCCGTGTAACTTTTAAATCCTACAATAAGTTTACGCATACTGAGCACGGAAACATCTACTATCGATGTCGACGATGCTACCAATATGCTCGCCATACATTTTCTCCGAGGTGAAGTGAGGGTAGGGGCCTTATGGAATAGTTATCAAGAAGTAGGTGGAAAACATTCAAAGTTCATGACTGAGGGTGGTGGAACACAAAAGCTTTCAATGGAATAATCCGACGCTCGCCGGTTGTCAGTCGTCTACAACAAGGCGTTCACCCGCTATAAGGCTCAAAATATGTATAAAAAACGGGCCCGACAAAATTTGAAGTTCAAGACTGACAACTGGGGGGATCTTACCATTAGCTTTTGAACAACACAAATTTCGTCCGTCAGTCTTTTCCAATGTGGCGGAAGGGCGCTGGGCCCTTCGATTTGGGAAAAATTTCTAGGTACTTTTTTATAATAAGTTCACATTCCAAAATTTAAGGACAAATTATCTGTAACACACAAATTAAGAATCTGTAACCGTCAGTCATATACTATATGGCAAAAAAGTACTAGCTCCTTGGAAAGGTGCACGAATATCGAGGTATACTTCAATATTATAAGTTTATGCTTCAAAAATTTACAGAATGTTAGTTGTACCACATACATTAGGTATTTATCACTCACGATCATGCCAAGTGTGGCAAAAACCCGGTAAAAATTAAAAACATAATCGAGCGAGAATGCAATACAAGCATTTCTCCTCCGTAAGAAAGGAGAAGTTTAAGTTTTTTAAGTTTTTGTTTAGTTTTTTTTTTTTTTTTTAAAGTTTTTTTTTTTTTTTTTTTTTTTTTAAGTTTATTGATCGACGGGGCATTATCCATGCTGTAAACGACTGAGAAATATATTTTCATCTTCACATGCTCCCTTTGTAACAGAATTCTGGAGTGTCAGTCATAAACGCCTGATATTAGTGATAAAAAAAAAGGACTGGTGCCCGTGCTGTAAAGATCCTCATTCCACAAACTTTTTTCACGACTGGCAAGATTTGCACCCCATGTTTGACGACTGTTAATTGTATTTTCCAGTTAGGTATTTGGAATTGAATCTCATTTTGAAAGGGCCAGTCGTAAACTTATTATAAAAAAGTACCTAGACATTTTTCCCAAATCGAAGGGCCCAGCCACCTTCCGCCCCATTGGAAAAGACTGACGGACGAAATTTGTGTTGTTCAAAGGCTAATGGTAAGATCCCCCCAGTTGTCAGTCTTGAACTTCAAATTTTGTCGGGCCCGTTTTTTATACATATTTTGAGCGTTATAGCGGGTGAACGCCTTGTTGTAGACGACTGACAACCGGCGAGCGTCGGATTATTCCATTGAAAGCTTTTGTGTTCCACCACCCTCAGTCATGAACTTTGAATGTTTTCCACCTACTTCTTGATAACTATTCCATAAGGCCCCTACCCTCACTTCACCTCGGAGAAAATGTATGGCGAGCATATTGGTAGCATCGTCGACATCGATAGTAGATGTTTCCGTGCTCAGTATGCGTAAACTTATTGTAGGATTTAAAAGTTACACGGGCTCTTGGTCTAGTATGTATGTATTCGATAAAAACAAGTTTGTCGTTCGTCCAATTATTTCAACTGTATATACCTATGTAACTCGAGTATTCTCAAACTGAATCAATTTTTGGGTGATATTTTCACGTTAAACCCTTGTACTGTAAGTTACCTCCCCCCCCCCCTGTATAGTACTTCGTGTTAAGAGCTCGCCAATTGATTCCTTGGGATCCTAAGTATATATAAGGAAATGGGTGAATGGGAGATAATCAACTGGCGAACCTTATATAAGGACGGTAACGGTTTATGGATAAGCGAAGTATAGGCCAAGTAGTAAAGACGCTTTATAGTCAGACACCTCGTTCGTGTCACAAAATTATCCAGCCATACACATTACTAGGCACAAATTTCGCAGACCTTGAGGATGCCGATATTTTTCAAATGGAAAACTGAATACACATACCAAAATCAATTCATCTCTCCACAATGTGGAATGAACTTTGACAGAGAAATCAATTTATTTGTGACCACTTATGTTTCATTTTTCCATTCGCAACACTGCAGGTATCATCAAAGCCTGTATGAGTGCATTCCTGAAAATTTCAATATAATAACGACATAGTTGAAGTTTACCTCAACGTACGAATTTACGATTAATCACTAACCACCCCTGGCCGTAAAGTTATGTCATTTGATTGATTGTTTTGACCTATTCATTAGTTGCATCGTTGGTATTGTCGATGGTGATTGGGATTATTCGTGATTATCTTGTACTCATTTGTGGACTAGACATAGCCAGCTTTCGAATTAAACGAGTAATTTCCATTCCATTTATGGTATGTATGTACCTGCGTGTCTCTGAATTACGTGGAATTACAAACACGTGTGTGAACACAACCCTGGATTAGAAGAAAACCTTTGGATATGGATATCACGGTTTCAAACCAGATAATGAACGACTGTCAAAGAGACGATATAACAGCTCGATGAAAAATACACATAATGGTATATTTGCGATGAAATTTGCATGTGAAATCGTGGCTTTGAAATCCAGTCACGTTCATACGATCGTCAACCTGCGAAAAGTCTGCAACTACGTATCCGGTTAGTTTGTTTTGATCGATATAAAAAATGAACAAAAATTTTTTCCAAAAACAGAACACATTGGCATCAATTAGTTTGTGATCTAGTTACTGAAAATCATCGATATATTTACCTCCGCGACTTAGAATGGAATGTGTTTTCAAAATGCTACCGCATCCGTGATAGGATATCATAATTTCCCCATCAATATTTCGGCGCGTATGGATCCCGTAATTAGATGATAGACCACAAATACTTTATGCAAAATTTCACATCGTCCCTGACAGGGGACTACATATATGGAAGAACATTTTGCAGCACGATTGACGTTGTGAGTGGATAAATCGATCGAATTATCGAGGGGGATGCGTAGTTTTAGTCGTTGAAAGCAATCTGGTGCAATATCATAAAATTATAATGATGTTGATAAATTTGAATATCAAAATTTATTCGAGCATGATTTACCGAAAAAGTGGAAGTATAAAATACGGATAATTACTCGGTCTTGAATTTTCCGTCGAGGAAATATTATGTTGTGCTGGCGAAGAGTGTAACGGTGTAAAATAATTTAATGAGAAACACAGTCGGATACATTATGGTCGTAATTGCGAAGTAATTCACCAAAGACGAAATAATTTATATGCGGGTGTGTAAAAATTCAAACTGAGAATACATCGTGATAACTCAAAAAGAAAACAAACAAAAAATAGAAAAAAAAGAAGTTGGGGGTAGGGGGGAAGATGGTATTTTTCGAATTTACAAAAAGGACCCGAAACTCAACCGTGAGCTTCATTTTAGCTGGAATTCTCAACAGAGAAAATGTTAAGCCTGAGTAAATAGGATCAAGAATGAGAGAGGGAGCTTATCCTTTTATCCAATTTTCCCACGAGAGCTAAAGTAACCGAGAAAAAAAAAAGAAATGTGGAAAAAAAAAACCGAGGGAAAAAAGATTCAGTTATACGATAGAGAAACTTCTCTGCCAATAATATACCAAATTACTACACGATTAACAGACCCTGTTCTATAAATCAGACACCATGCTGTTATTATCGTCAAAAACACGACTGCGCCGCGCGCACGATTAATACCTCAGAATCCTGGGGGCTTAACTTATTCCTAAATTTCGGCTTCGTATGAGCAATGAAAAAAAAAGGGACAAAAAAATCTGTGGATCTTAGAAGATTACAACCAATAGCGATCATCTTTTTCTAATACAGATATAAATTTAATTTACGATCAAACTAACTTGGCTGAAAAATTAAGACAGAAAAAAAAAACGAGTGATGAGGGTCGCGAAAAATAGCTGACTTGTTCGATTTTTTATCCCACTTTTTTTGGACCCAGGAATCAAGTCCATAAATCAGGTTCGAAAGCTTCTTTAACGCCGAAATAAACTTTGGTAGAGAAATAAATCGATTTTGGACAATGTTTAATTTTTTCAACCCCGACGCACCGGTTCTTTGAAAGTTATACGATTTCTGAAAGCAGCGATCTTCAGAGATCTGTAATCCCACGAAAATCCTGTAACATATAGCATAACCATGCCAATCCGGCATAAAATTGAACATCTTCGAATCTATAAATCAGACATCAAGCCGCGTCTCTTCCTTCCTTCCTTCCTTCCCTACTTCCGTATATATTATATACGCCAGAGGGATTTCCCGTAACTATATTGTAAGAAATAGGGTAGATTAGGCCTGACCCCTGCAGCTCTCGTTCAATTTGAAAAATAAGCTCCATGCGCTTCAAGATCGAAGAATAAAAAGAAACGTGACATTTTTTAATTTCATAAAATCACCATAAAGCCATTATTTGTAGCAGTGATGTTGATTCGTTGTGAAAAAGCTCAGAAATAAATAAAGAAAAAAAAAAAAAAAGAATTGGCTAAGCTTGCAGACAGCAATGGACTTAATATTTCAGTCAGACTTTTCATAAATATTAGTATATAAAAATATATGCATGTAACTGGGTGTTTCCCAATGAATATCATATTCTGATTGTAAGAAAAAAAGCTTCCCGCGAAATTGAAAATAGTCTTTGTTAATAATAAAAGAAAAAGAAAGCAAAAAAAAGGTAAAGAAAACAATCTGATCAAATTGGATTAAATATTTGAATAAACCTGGCGCGTTTCGTATCATTTTATATTCTAAATCTACAATTTACAGCCATTCATATACATAATCTTGACTTATTGCAACGAATTTAGCTAAAAATATTCGAAACTATTAACGTCGAGTGTTAGTGTTTAGCACGAGGAAAAAGGCGGAGGTTGAAGGACGGATTTATTCGTCGCTTATTTTTTTTTTTTCAGTAGGTAGGTCGAAAATTTGTCGTAAGGGTAGCGTAGCTCAACGCGACCAGAGAACAGAAAAGAAACTAAGAAGAGATTCTGCAATAAATTTGGTAAGGGACGTGTAAAGGCCACGCAATCGAGGTTGGATACATGCCACACAATTCAGCACACTTCCTGAGACTTGTGAACCTTCACAGTAGGTACGTATAAAATTTATCCAAAATCGATAGACTCATTTTACTTTTCGCTTCAACATTACTTAATCTCAAAGCTCTTTTGTATAAACTGATTTCGACAGCTTAGAATTTTTGTAGTCAATTTTGAAGATGAAAGAAAATCTGCAGCGTACATCTGTTTTATGAATCAATCACTTGAGTATAGAAGAGTATTTTTCATAAATGTGAGAGTTTTTTTCTCAAACCAAAACGAAATTTACAATCATTGGTAATTATTTTGGAATTGTGATTTGAAATTTTATATTTATGTTCTAATACCAAAGTAAGAACCGCCGGATTTCATTTCCAATGACTTTCTTTTGCTATATGTTATAATATGTGTCAAGACTGTGTTATGAAAATTCAAAACACATGCAGCTGATGTTCTTGGGATTTCAGTGGGACCGAATTTTAGAATTTCATTACCAGGTAATTGAAAGACATAGAGCTCGATGTGTGAGATTATGAAGAATAATTTTTGCACATGTATTATAAATGTCTATCAATCTCAAACAGAAACTTTGCAACAGTGTGAATATAATTTTTCACATACGTAAGACGGAGTTTGTACATCAGCAATTTTTTAATATCTTTAACTCACGGAGAAATTTTCGTTAACTTTATTTCTCGCGTAACTTTTCTGCTATATAAATAGTTGTTCAGAAAATTGGTAAAGAATTTCTTCAAAATTTCAAAGTTTCAGATATAGTGATACATATAATCACTTGAGAATTCGTGTTTCATTGATTTTTTTTTTTTTAACAACCTGCAAGGTTGACACACACGTTTTTGCTACCTACGACGATCCCTAACTGTTCACAACGAGACTTATATAACAGCGAGGCAGAAAAAGTTCACTTTTTATCCGCGAAAAAAAAAATGTAATAAAATATAATTTCATCAAAATCGAAGCTGCAGTTACGTACTGCAGCAGGTTATGCGCTCAGTCTGCATGTTTGCCATATACGCAAACGTATTTGAATTGAAATTTGATTAAAATATAGATAATTTATGAGAATGTATAAAATCATTTGAAAATATCTATGATCAAATAATTATCAGACTCGGTAAAATCCCCACGGGAAAAAATCACGTTCATCTATGAAAACAAGAGGCGCTAAATGAAGCAGAGATGCCGCATACCAATAAGCGCGTATAAACGCACATCTGTTATCGATAGGAACAAATATATATCTGGTGCGTTATTTCTGCAAATCATCAGCACGTTTGACGCCGCTATTCGAGTAAAAGCAATCAAGTAATACTACTCGTTTGGCGAGCCATCTTAAACGCCAGTAATCCATTTATCTTCGCCAAATAAGCCGCTCATGTCTACTGTTACCGATGAATTACCACTCTCTTTTTTTTTTTCTCAAGGAAACAGATATTGCACGGATAAAAGAACTCTATGTCTCACGTGCTGAGTAACGAAAAGTTCAAGATTAGCGAGATTCAAAAAACACACTCACGGTGAATAAATTCATGATTGAATAAGTGATCATCCGTCGAACGGAATTCAATCGATATCGTTGTTTGGAGGTTAGAATTGGTGAAATTTTTTATCCGAAAATCGGAAAAGGGGATATTTTCGTATCGTGCAGGCACTGAGAATGACAAAAAACTTTGAATTTTTCTCAATCTATGGAATCCCAAATAGAACAGATAGGCTAAAGTCGCGAGGTGGATGATCGTCCGCGTGTCATGGCGACCATTGGACAAAAAGTACCACGACGCGCGTATAGTTGGGAGTTGCATATGACGAAATCATGAAGTAAATATTTCTTAAAATAGTGAAAAAAGAGAATTAAAAATAAAATAAAGAAATATTTCTCTAAGAATCTCGCGTAACGAGATAAATTTGATCACGCGGATCGGTTCAGGTGTTGGCGAATCGACTGACATCCACGATCGACGACAGATGAATTATTAAGGTTATTTGGAGGCTGCAAGAGTAGCTAAAATCTGTCTATAGAGTCTCGTCGTCTCGGTAATAAATTTATGTCTGTACTTTAGAAACCGATAACTCAAGATTAGATCTTCAATACGGTGCTTTACAGGGTATAAAGTACCGATCCGCTGTTCGACAAAATTTGTCATTTTTTTTTTTTTCTTCTGTAATTTATTAATTTTTTTTTTCGGGGGAAAACAAAAAATTACTTTACTTCAGCAATTTTTCTACATACTGTTGGATTTTATTTGTGATACCGCGCGGAATGTTTTACCCGAAATATCTATATCCATCGTTTATCGGTAGGTATAGGTAGGTAGGCTGGTAGGTAATAAACAATTACGAGCAGCCTGCGATTAAATCTTAATTGGCAAAAGTGGATGTCATCCATGGATTATGTGGAATATTGCTAAAATTATGTTCCACGATTCAGAGGTGGATTGATTAACTCGCGATGTCAGGGTTATATATTTCCAGGTCCAAAATTATACCTCGTTTCAAAGTATATTGATAAATCGCCCCTATACATATACAAACTTATAATGTATATTGTATAGAAATTTTTGTATTTAAATTATATTGTAATATACCGTCCGAAGAATATATAAGGTGCATTATAAAAGGTTAATAAAATCGTTTGAATTTTATATGTAGCCGTACAAAGATGATATATATATTTTTTTTTTCTTTTTGTTTGTCAATTAAAACACAATAATAAAAGTATAATACAGACTTCCTGTATTATACAATACTGGCAGATAATAATATAGGAATGATGAATGAATTGCCTTTTGCTTTTTTACTTAATGATGAATTCCTTACTCCATACTATTATCGACGTTACAGATTTAATACAGTGCGACTCACTTGCATATTTTCACCATATTTATAAATACATGAATAAAAATTCATATATACCTACATATGTATATGTATGTATATTCTCAAGTATAATATACAATCATATATAACTATTATAATATCGCGACGTTGCGTTAGTCTAATCATTAAAAATTTGCAAGCAAAGTGCTGTACAAGTGATCAGAAGAAAAAAAGAAGAACAAAAAAAAAAAAAAAAACAACCGTACTTTCAATGTACTTAGAAACATCGTTTTTTCTTATCGTTCTCGTTGTAAATATGATAAATAAAAACAAATAATTGTTTATAGAAAGAGATTTTGCTGAAGAAAATATACACAGAAAATTATTTCATTTTATTCATTTCAATATTATTTTTTCATATTCGCATATTTTTGACTCGTTTTTCGTCAGTCTTTAGGTCAATCCTCTCGCGTGTCAATTGAAATTCAATAGTAAATTGATTGAACATTGTTAATGATGCTTTCTGTTAATTATCATTTTTTTTCTCTCTTTATAAAGAAACAAAAGAATACTGCACTATGTAATTTTCATTTTTTCAAAATTTCAAAATTTAACTGATAGTTAAACTGCTGAAAGTATATGATACACACGTATAGGATTGACAAATGAAGTACATAGATGATAATAATAATAATTAATATATGGATACATTATACACACTGCACTCTTATATTGTATATATTCAGTGTTTGATATTTAAGTGAATAATATTAATTCAATGATTATACGTTGAAGAAAGAGTAGTCGTTATATTTTATCGTACCTGCAGATATTCAATAATTATACAAATATATGTATATCGTGGTAGAGAAGAAATTGATGAAATGGATTCAATCTTGTGAAATATAATCCGATTGATCGATTTTTATGTTTATTTATTTTCTGTTTTTATTTTCATTGAATTTTTCTTCTCCTATAGCTATGAATATTGTTTCGGGTAACAGAATTGCGAGGGAATATAGAGATAGGAAAAAAATACTTTTTTTTTCAGTATAAAGTATCGGTATAACATGGTAGCACGGTTTACATACCAGATTCCGAACATTTTTAGTTCGAATTTAAAAATCTGTCATTCGGGAAAAAAAAAAAAAAAGAAATGATAATAACAGATATATTTACGTAAGAAAACTTTACGAAATTAAATAAAAATACAAATAATAATTCGAGAAAAGAAACACTATGTCTCGTGCGCAGTGATTGATTATCATCGAATCATTGTAAATTCAAATTTTTGAAAACCCCGGTTTCTCAAAGTTTGAGGAATTATTCCTCGCTCTTATTTTGCCAGGGATTAACCTGAATAGTGATAGCAACTAGATTCGCGTATCTGCAATAATTTATATTGTTTTTATTCAAATCTTATCTGTACATTATTAATCGGTAAATCGATTTGGTAGATTTTCACAGAGTTCCGTCGTAGGTTATAGAGGGATATTGAATTTACTTTCTGAACGACAGACATACGGTTAATAATTGTTAACAATAATTAAGCAGAAACCAGAAAAACAATGGAATTTCGAAAGAACGGTAATTACAGTTTCTAGAAACCAGCGAGGTGACGTGAGTTCAGAATTTCTGTCGAACCGTTTATTAGATAAAAACTCACGTCGTAATATAAGAAAATTTCGTGAGAAAGAAAAGTTATTTATCGCTAGATAGAATAACATAAAATAACAAAGAAGAAAAATGACCGGTGAAATAAAAATGTGAACTTAAATGGTTGGTTTTTCATTTTTTCAATCTATTTTTTTCCTTAGATATTTTTCTTTTCCTATCATTCTTTCTTTTTTAATGATAATCATAATATAACTTGTTGTACACTTCTTATTATAGTTTAGTTGAATAAAAATTTGTCGATTGATTATTCTTTTTTTCTATTTCTTTTTCTCGGTTAACTAAATGATAATATTAATAATCATAATCATCATCATCATCATCATCATCATCATAATAATAATAATTCAAAGTCGTCACGTATGAGTTATTGAAATTTTAATAACTTAATTTACTTCAAGGTTTTGCTTTGTATTTTTATTTCAAAAGTGTATTATAATTATTGTTAATGATTATATTATTACAGATGATTGATTTTTGTTCTTTTTTTTTTTTTTTCATTACTTGTTTTTTTGTTTGTTTTTTATCGAGTTTATAATACATACGCAGGTAAATACTATTTCACGTAACGTCGTATATTATATAAGCAGACAAGTACAGTGTATAATTATGTAGGTTGTACAGGGTTCAGGAAAAAAGTATCTCTGTACATACGTATAATAGGTATACATATGTATGATAAAATTTATTCACAATTTGGTAATTATAGTATAAGGACAATATAATGAGAATCGTTGATGTAAATTGAACACCATTCATTTTCCACGCGATATACTTGATATGGAATTTCAAAGAATAAAAAAAAAAAAAGTTGATAAATATCTGATAGATCATAAATAAATTCGAAATTTAATTTATTTAGACTCTTTTTAATTAAACCCTGCAATGATAATCTGAATATCAATTTTAATCAATGTATATATGCCGCACGAAATACTATAATATAAGTGCAATTTGCCTATGTACAAATTATATGAAATACTAATCGCTGTGTTAGGCTTTAGCCATTTCATATTTATTCGAAAATCCCTTTCGGTTTTTTTCTGTTTTTTTTTTTTTGTTTTTTTTTCTCGTTTGAATTAATCGTTTATCGACTTCCTATATGTATGTATATATATTTATATTTATATTTATATTTATATAATGAATGATTGACAATAAAATAAAAACAAATGTATATGAAAATAAAAAGAAAAATTTGAAAAATGACATAATTTACAAGAAAAAAAATTAAATAAAAGAAAAAGAAAAAGAAACTAACAAAACAATGTGTAAGTTTATTGATGATTATATGTATAATAAAACGCTATACAAAACAAGCATATGAAATAGGAACATTTGCTATTGCGTATCATAGCACTATGATAATACTATGCCATACCTATATGTATATATATAATAAGATGAAAATACAAAATAAGACGGATAGAAAAAGAAGAAGAAAACAAAAATGAAGAAAAGTAGAAAAAAAAAACACATTAATAATTTTGATTGAAGATTATGGCAGAAAACATCGATATATGACCGCACTCTCTATTACAAAAACCTATATGACATACAATATGTGTGTATGTGTGTATTAAAATATAGATTTTAATGATAAGTAAAATAATAATAATATTATATTTACAATAATTGATGTATGTTGACTTAATTGATTAATTAATTGATTAATTAATTGTCTAATTAATTAAATACGATGTTTAAATAATACGAGGATATTTTGCAATTAACAATCCTGGTGCATGGGACAAATTTTTTCAACATTTGAACATGATCGTCGTCGATCGATCGATCGATCGATCGATGTACCAGAAGAGTATACGTAGTAATAAATGAATAACACGAAATCCAGCAGTACTTTTTTCACTGTTCATTCTTAATATTTTATACCTCGTACTCTTTATACGAGTTTAGTGTCTATCGAACACACGACGTACCGCTAATTATATCTTCGTTCAAATTAAACTTCTCTAATTTCTCAAGTACTGCCTAATTTGCATGAATAATTAATTATCATAACGCGTTATTATTTAGTCAGAGTTTCACACAGTTCAATTCTGGGTAAAATACAGTAGTCGTCATCCGTTACCAGTTACAAATATGTTGTTTTTTTTTGTTTTCTTTTTGTTTTTGACTCTCTTTACTAAAACTGAATACTACTAGTTACAAAAATCTAAGACTATAATGATAAAAGATTTTCTACTCGCGCCAGTTCATCAATCTTCGTTCATTTTCTATCGATTCCTAAAAATCATCTCGATTCAATCGAAACTGTCTAATACCCAGCATGAACCAATGATAATTACAGTAACTAAGCATCGTCCTCTTATTCAGACACTTGGATAATTTTCAGCCCCGAAACCCGACGTGTAAATATGCACGTCAGTCACACTTTGTCAAACGCTCATTATTCAATAATTTAAATCGTTATTATTGATATTATTACTATTATTATTGTATTATTGTTATTATTATTCAATAATTTCATCATTATTATTGTAGTTGCTGTTATAGTTATCGTTATTGTTATGATTATTATTATTATTATTATTAGTATTAATATTATTATTATTATTATTGTTATAATATTTAATCGTAGGGATAGTAGTAGCATAGTTCTACATACTAGTCAAAATATCTATTCAAATGTTGATTAGACAAATTATTATTACATCGTTATTACAATAATGAATTATTCAATTAATAATAATAATGAATCATTATTTGAATAAATATTATATTGATGTATACTAACTTGTTAATATTATTATTATTAGTAATAGTATTATCGTTATTATTTTATTGTTATTATTAATATTATTATTACTATTATATAGCTGCTTGACTATCTATAGAAAGGGGGGGGAGGGATAAAAAAAAATGAAAGAATTTTTCATAATCTGGCGGAAAGATTTCAATATGTGAAAATGCTAACTATTTACAGTTTATGATGATAATTTAATGTTGTGGTTTTTTGTTTTTCTCGATTAAATACTGTGATATATATCTATATGTATAGGGGGGCGAGCTACCAAAGTATATATTATTAATTACGTAGTGAAAATTACGGCTCTAGTCTCAATTAAACTCACGAGATAGTTCACAAGTATACCGGCAATGTATACTTGACTATATATTTCTTTTTTTTTTTTCTTTTTACGCTAAACTTTTACACTTTCTTGCCATTCAAAAATTAATATTATATCAAATAAATAAATAAAGTTATCCAAATTAATGTAAAAAAGCTTGGATCCAACGGGATTGCAAGAATCAACAAAATAATTACTTTGCATTTTTTTACGATCGTCCAGTCGACTCGCAAAAGTTTGTATGTGATTTTTTCATTATATGTATGTATGTAGTACTACATACAATATCTAGACATTTTTTACAACCCTGATAAAATGATAAATACTTTCCGGTAAAAAAATTTAAAAAAAAATAGAAGAAATAGCTTATTAGTTCAGAATTAAGAACCGTGTAGTTAATACAGTAGGTAGAATTTATATATACCTACTCGTTGATCAGATAGTGATAATCAATAAAAACTAATATATCTGATGCTTTGCCAAACTCCATATATGGCATAATTCAGTCTCACAACTATAAGCAGAGTTTTGCCGTTATATTGATGGAGGCGAGATAAATATGATAATGAAGAAATAATGATGATAATAATAATAATAATAATAATAATAATAATAATCAGACGAAGAGAAAGAAAACTATGGACGCGTGAAATAAGGTGAAAAAAATGATGATATTTTACAATTGAAATGAGAATATATCAGCAAAGATTTATCTTCTTTATCTTCTATTTATCTTCTTGGTATCTTTTAAAAGTTTTAATTAGCGATGAAAATTGTTAGCAAGCAATCGTATCGAATCAAAAGTTTTTTTATATAAAAAACGTTTTAAATATTATTTATTAATTATATACTGCGAATTGACTAGAGTCTAGACGAATTTAGTTGACACACAAATATTTATCAATCTCAAAATTTGATAGATTATCATTTATCGCCTTTCAATTTTTTTTTTTTTTTTTTTTTTTTGTTGATATTATTTTATGCCTCTGCGCGTATGTTTGTGTGTGTGTATAACTTTATACAATAATAATTAAACATTAGCAGTTATTTAATTGGTTGAATTAATTTGTAAAGCGAATACAAATTCGTTAAAATTTACATATATACAACACATACGTTTTTAAGTGTTTATTAGTCATAGATTATTAGACTGGTTCGTCATTAATCGATACGAATTTCTCTTCTTTGTTGTAATTCTTCTGTATTCGTCGCATTTCGTTTAAAATAAACGAGTAATTTCGTATCGATATATTATCTCTTTCATTCTTTTTTTTTTTTTGCATTTTATTCGAACAGGCCATACGCAGCTCAAATTAGTTTTCAAAGTTCTAAATGGATGTCACAGTCTCAGCCTTTGCGAAAGTTTTTTTTTTTTTTTACATTTTCTTCATTTTCTTTCAATAATTTCAATTTTTTTTTTTTGGAATCATCAAAGATTCTCATATTATCTTAAATCTAAATGCATTTTATTATAGTATCGATCAATCAATGAAATCAATAAAACGATATATATATACGTGAACTACTTCTTTTCTTTGATATTGCGCACAAAAAAAAAACACAATAAAAATAAATATTGTATTGAGAATTTGAGATATAAATGCAGAAAGAGTGTCTCCTCTCGTCATACCAATTGGGGGTAGATTTTGTTTATTCTTTCACCAAATACTTCCATGGATTAAATCATTCGTCGAGCAGGTTTAGTTGTTTGATTTAAAACTCGATGAAATTAATCACCAGAAAATACTTGTTTATGATAATTATAATGAATTATTGAAATTGTCGGTGGGAGGGATTGGGGGTTGTGGGAGGGAGTGAAGTTACATTACGTGAGAACTTGAGGCACAGCCAATATGTATGTATAACAGTATAGGTATGTCAATCTGTAAATGTAATACAACTAGGTAACCGGTATTTTAATGCCCAGCAAAGACCAGCCTGTCTAATGAAGTCTATTTATTTATTTATTTAATTATATGAAATTCTGTAATGCACTTTTACAGAATTTATTGTATGTCCCGAGCGATGGAATATCAATAATAAAAAGAATTCCATTTGTAAAAATTGATTCAAATTCAATGATTAAATCACACGATGCGATACAAGCAAAGAGTTGAAATAAAAAATTAAAATAAAATAAAATAAAATACTGATGAAGATAAAAAATAAATAAAATATGTATGTTAATAAAACATACGGAATAACGTTGCTTTTGCATTGATCCGAAGTGTTCGTAGATACCCCTACATTAAAATGTATCAAAAAATGATAAATTACAGATGTGTATATGATTAAAAAACAATGATAAAACGATATATTGATTCGTTCGACGGTATTTTCCAATGTAAAGTCAACCATATGTAGTCGTAATTATCCGATGCTCGAGACTTGGCCAATGTAACACTGCTTGGTAAATGTATAACAATATTTATAATATGATATGCAACATTTATAATCTAATCTTATCCGATTACTAATTGTCAGTAAAGCTGGGCATCTATGCGTTTAATGTATTGTAACTGATAAGAATCAAAAAAGAAAAAAATAGTTGTTGGTTTTTATGTTGTTTTTTTCTTCTCCTTCATTTTTATTATCTTCTTCATCGTCGTTTTTGTTCAGTTTAACGTTTATCTGTTATTTATTGTAATATATAATATTAAACTGGTAAAAAAAAAAAACACATTGCAATTGCTTACCAATGTAGTAACAGCGGATAATAAAAACCGTTTTTTAATTATTATTTATTTGTTTGTTATTTGTTATTTTATTTATTTATTTTTTCTTTTCATTGTTACTTCTTCATTTAATGTATTGTATGGTATCGTATAATATCAGTAATAATCTGTTTTTAAAGAGTCGCAGTCGTTGCGACTCTTGTTTATTCAGCGTTGTTGCTGTTGCTATTGTAATAAATTGTAGTATGTAAATATATTATAATAATATATAGCTGCATCTGTTTTTTTTTTTAGTAAGATTTGATTGTATGTGAGGTAAAGAGCCTGTGAATTATTTATTTAATTAATTAATATATATCGGTATCGCTCAAGGCTTATCGAAAACCCAGTAAATGCGCCCTGGGAATAAGGCACCTTAAGCTAGAGGATCGATTGCCCTAAGTTATACCTAGATACGGAACTATTGTCATCTGTAAAATATAAGATATATAAAAGATCCTGAGTTGTACTTGTGTGGTACTATGGCTATGGAAAAAAAAAAAACCTGCATAAAATGGTTAAATGCTGATTCTTCTTATCTTCCTCGAGGCTCGCTGACAATCGGATATAATTGAAAATTAAAAAAATCACGAATACCTTGTGTAGAAAAATGAATAGAATATTTTGCAATAGCTATTAAATTACCTAAGGCGAAGCGCAGAGGAAGATATAAGATAGCATAAAGCCATTCTACTGCATCGTTCAGTATTGAATTAGCTGCATTGTTGCAATCACGGTTTGGTTTCTTTCTTTTTTTTTTTTTTTTTTTTTTTCTTTCTTTCTTTCATTCATTAGATAATAACTGTTAATAATAAATATTATTTTAACTCTGTTGAGCTGCTGGGATTGGCTGTACATTGCAATGTATGCATGTGAAAAATATTATATCATGTGTACGTAGTATACGTACACGAGGCTATGTATTTATTAATTATGTTTTTAAGTTAATTTATTGCACATCGGCGTTGCAATAATTATTTTTTTACTCGCATCGTCTCTGTTTCATTTATATAATAAAAGTAAATATAATTCTCTGTAAGAATATAGTAATATTGTTGTAAATATCTGTAGTTTTGTATAACACTGTATAGCATTAAATAAAATAACAAGTTTATATCCGGTTGCGGAAAATATATCAGTACGAGGTGGGGTGGCTTTTCCACCTACGGGATTTTAGTCGCTCTCTCCCTTTTTTTTAATTGGGTATAATAGACGTAATCATTATTTATTTACTACGTTTTATCCGGTTAATACGTACGTTATACGTACATATCAATATATATACACATCGGACGAAAGTTTCTTACATATAAAGAATTTCATACTGAATTCAAATTATTCAAAGAGTCTACTCACAAAGTTAGTCAGATCTTTGCAAATTTTCAAATCAAATATAACAATTAGTAGAATTCTATCGGCTAGATTATTTGACATCGTGTAAAATATATGTAATTACGTCTACTTCCCGTTTGCTGAATACCGAATCAGCCTTACGCAGTCACAGATAATAATTCCTACCTATCCGTCGTTTGGATTATTTATTATTTAATTGTTTGTTTGTTTTTTGTTTTTTTTTTCGTTTTTTTCTTTTCTTGCTTTTCCTTTTTTCATTTTTGTTTAATTATATACGTTTCCTACCGAATCACACGACCACTGAAGAAGCAGCAGTAGTAATAGTAGTAGTAGTAGTAATAGTAGTGGATAGTTTAAGTAGGTAGGTGGGTAGGTAGGTAGGTAAGTATAAATTGTTAAATTTGTCACATTTTTTAACTATATCACAAAATTATACTGGGCAATAAGAATAAAATAAATAAAAATTTAAAAAAAAAAAAAAAAAAAAAAAAAAAACAATTAGCATTAGTGATGCGTAGCATTGAATTGCATACCGGCAACGAAATGCTTAGCATCACTCACAACTTGAGCCGTCTCCATTAAATAAGAACCGTCGGCTACTTGTGCCTGATAAACACCGCTTCCTCTTTGTTTACCGTCTATAACAACATTAGCGTTATTACCGCTAATGACGCTACTGACGCTTGGAGTTACCCCGCAGCCTCCACCCTCTCCGGGTGGAAGCCGAGGAGGAAGAGCGGAGGCAGTTAAAGAAGGTTTACCCTCCACCTGTCCCTGTCCCTGTCCCTGACCCTGACCCTGAACCTGAACCTGAACCTGAACCTGTCCCTGTCCCTGTCCCTGTCCCTGTCCCTGGCCTTGAGCTTTAGCTTGATGTTGGTAGATTTCCTCTTGTCGTTGTCTGTCTGCCATGCTGAGCTCGTGGAAGCTGACCAAATGTCGTTTCAGGTAGAGCTTGGTCTTGAATGGCTTGTTACATAGAGGGCATGTGACACTCTGAGGGTTGTGGATGAGGCGCATGTGCTGGCGCAGGTTGGACAAGTTACTGTACATGCGGTTGCACACAGGACAGGGGCGCGGGTCCAACGAGTGCAGTTTACGCAGGTCAGCTGCAACACACACACAACTTGCTCTAACCGGTAGCAGCCCACAGCATAGCAACGTTACCACAACATAGCACCACCACACCTTTTTTTTTTTTTTCTTTTCTTTTTTTCTTTTCTCTTTTTTTTTCTTTTTTTTTTCTTTTTACTTCTTTTCACACCATACAAGATACATTTCATCAAAAAATACCACCCACCACAGGACAGCAACAACCAGCAAACAGCCCTAATAGCGCTACCCAATTAATTGTGTCGTGCCTGATAGGAATAATTTACACGATTACGTAGTGATTTTAATTTTTAATTATGAAGTTGGTGAAATATATATAAATATATGTATAATAGTACATTTCAGTACGAGTACGGAAAGGCTTTTTTTTTTTTTTTTTTTTTTCGGCGAAACGAGAGGTTTAACAAGTTTCGTTAAAAAGCCTTTACGTACGAGTGACGATAAGTATTTTTAATTATGAGAGCTGAGAAATCGCGATGAATTTGCAATTTTGAAGTTAGAATGAGAAAAATATATAATATGTATGTATACTTTGATGAGTTATATGTTTGATTTTGTTTTTCAAATAAGTTAAGTATTATTATCAAACGATTTGGCTAATTACAGGCCAAAATAGACCAGAGTATGATTTTGGATTGATTTTTGGTCAAACTACGTGATATCAAGTCAACAAGCTACCGGTCGTCGTCTATACCTAGACTGTGTGAGTATGTATGATAATGCTTGTTGTTTATACTTTCCGAAGTATGGGAAACAAACTTCTAATCGAATTTAGAGTTTCATTTTTCGATGAAGAATAGTGATTGTTGGATTAGAGCGCTTTGTATCATGATTTTTACAAATTGAGCAATTTTTTGTCTCGTTTGGAACAAAGCAAATCCAACCGTGTACGATTTGAATTTAATGAAAAACTCTTTTTCTTTTGAACTGCGAAAATGATCTTACAAAAGGATGCGAAAGCAAATTTTTTATGGATGAACTAATGCTTTTTCTAAGTCGCTAGATTCCGCGCGGATGTGAATCCACCCCACGAATTTACAAGTTTTATTCTGAATCTGTCTGATTCTAGTTTAAAAAAAAAAAAACAATTTTAATCGATTGCTACCGTCGATGGATCTACTGCTAATTCATCGCTAATAATAAATGAGGCGTGAGAATCAAAGTTTGATGAAAAGTGTGTAAATAAAGAAAAAAAGGAGAAAAAAAAGGAATTAAATAATAGATACACCAATCGCGATCATTGCTATTTTTATCCCCAGAAGACGCTGATTATAGTTTTCACAAATCATCTAGTTTTTAAGTATAATATTCAATTGTGTTTTGATGATTGAAAAGAAGTAATAAATATTTCGAACTGAGTTATTTGAAAATTGATAAAATGAGATGATGTTCCATCTCCGAGACTGAGTTTATTATAACAAATGGATCTCGACAGCTGTTGTAATTTGTCGTTATTATCGAAGTATCAAAAATTGAATGATTTTTGTTAATTGATGAAATGAAATAGCTGCTACATGAAAATGAAGTTGTTCCACGAAGCTAATGAGTGAAAAACAAGAAACCGTCGATAGGTGGGGGTTTTGAGATTTGATCAAATTATTATTGTATTCTCTTATTAAATACCGTACACAATTCGCGTTTGATAATTCGACCAATTATTCGACATTATTGCGATAATGAAAAAATCTAAAATAAAAGCATGATCAAAGATGGCGATGAAGGTAATGATGCTACACGAATCAATAATATCTTATTATTTCCAACAAAAAATCTATGAAGATGTGGTACATTGATTTTTTTTTTTCATCTTTATTTCTTTATTTTTTCTTTTTTTTTTTCTTTTTGCAGTATTAATCCATGTATCAAGCGATTATTAACCAGCGTTTATATATATATATATATGTACAGCGTTTGTGGTAGGTATGGGTATATTATAGTATGTACAAAAAGCATGGAAACAAAGGGATATATTATATAATTTATTTTTTCTTTTTCTTTTTTCTTTTTTCTTTCAATTAATAAATAAGGGAACGAATATATACAATATATATACATACGTATAAATAAATCATTTTTATATATATGTATACAATGTACAAAGCATCAAGGAGCGGGGTGGGGGGGCGGGCTAGACTTGATTAGAAGTAGTAATAATACAAAGTTTTCTTAAGGAAAAGAAAAAAAAAATTAATTTAAAAAAAAACAGAAATAAAAACAAGAACAAAAAAAAATATATATATAAAGAGAGAATTATTTACACACAGGATAATATGATTGTTAATAATAAATCACTTTTGGGTTATATAACTTTCATACAACACAGCCGACTAGCTGCAAACTGCACTCTGCGGACTTTGCCCGTTTTCCAGCCTCTTCAGAGTGTCAAATGTATATCTCCTACCGCCTACCAAGACCTACCGAATTAGCTACACACGAGCTTACCATTTCAAACCGTCAAGACTCGACTCGTTTTTTTTTTTTTTTTTTTTTTTCATCTTTTCTTATCTTTTTTTTAGTTCTTTTTTTGTTTTTCTTATCTTTTCTCCTTCCTTTTCTCTCTCTTTCTCTCTCTTTCTCTATTCACATTCGATACTTTGATGTAACGGCTAGGTTGTTGCTGTTTGTAATGGTGCTCGCACTACCGTATTATATATTTGAATATATTTCACTCACCCTGCTGCTCCTGGTTCAATTCCGACCCGTGAGAAGGTCCTGCGATACCTCCGTCCATTCCGCTACCTAAAAAAGTAACTTTTCTTTAGAATTTTGATATATCTTTGAACCATAGACCGCTTTATATATAAAAAAAAATAACTGATTACTCGATAAACAAACAACTCTATACCTTTATATGTGAAATTCATTTATGCTAAAATTCATATTCGTTGAATTGATTTTACTCAATTTTATAATACCTTGATAAGACGGTGGATAAGTAGGAAGGACTTCCATGCCTCCGTCCAAGCTAAGAAAACCTCCTGGCAAAGCATTGATCTCTGGTTTGTTTGAGCAGTCGTCGTCACTCCCATATTCAGGTAATTCTATTTTTGGCTGTAATTAACGAATCGGTATTTCAAGACCAGTTTTTTGGTATATTTACGATTCGATAAGCAGTGAAATTTCGATAAGTAGTAGAGTTTGGTAGAAAAGTGTGAACGAAAATTCATTTTGGCAAAATTTAGGCAAAGTCAATACATATATTGAATAAAAAATATGAATACGCAAAGGAATCTTTGCAATGGCGAGTAGAAAAATTAGTTTTACTTTATTTTCATTGCAGAACATTGATATTTCCTTCTGATAGATACAAACACCAACGTCATCTGAATTGTTTTCGCAAGAAATTTTCACAAGATATTACGTTTCGGTAATTATGAAAGTTAAAGAATCAATTTCACTAAATTTTCATCAACGTGTGTTTCACAACGGATTACTTTACGGACTTTGCTTTATCGAGGTGCCCCCACAAATATTGGGGAATAAAATTTCAGGTTTTCCAGGACCTGAAACGCGGTTTGTCCTTGATATTAAAATCAAATTTACAAAAATTGTTACCTTCCTCTATCAAAATTCAACGATCGGAATTATAACGATGGTTATTTCAACAAATATCAACAAATGATTGAAAATTCCAATTTTCAAGACTGATTTTACTTGAATTTTTTTCTACGGTGAAGATGGGAATTCCACGATATTTCCAGGTTTGTGGCCAACGTGTGACTATTCAGGGTAATACCAGCAAAGAAAAAAAGTGGTCAATGCCTGGGTAAAGGTCCTAATTGTTCATCCGAATTTCTTAGAATTTGCAGGTAATATTCTACATTGATGTAATTTCAGAGCAAATCAATAATATATGCATCGAGATGAGGTACGATTTCCATAGTCGAGCACATGATGTACATTTTTCTGCAATCTTCGCAAACGAAATAGCTGTAGATAAGAAACTCAGCAGGTATATCCATCGAATATCATTAGTTTGCCCAGAAACTAAATAAATGCAAAATATTGCTTCTGAATGTGGAGATTTCTGAATAAAGGATGAGACCTGTGTCCCACGTCGACCGTCTTTACTTTAAGAGAATAAATCTTAGCAAATCAAAGTCCATGAAATTCCAAATAATTATTAAACACGTTTCAGAACAATATTTATTCATTTGTAGAAAAGACTAGAGCTGATGAAATGTTAATTCAAAACTAACGAGTCGTGATAATTTAAAAAAAAAAAATAAGTTTCGAGGTATACCAGGGTGTCTAGTATATTTTATCTTTAGAATTCCAGGATATTTTCCTAGAAAGTTATTAATTTAAGGATATTTGCAGAACTTGGAGGATTTCTAGGACCGCTAGACACCCTGTAACACATGAAAAGAATTTTTATCTTTGTGATATTGTGATAAAGTTTTTTACCTCCACAATGTCGAGATCTTTGTAATCAATTTGAACGTGAGGTTCAATCGGAGGACGAGAAGAACGTTGCGTGGAAGCGGCGCCACCCGGCACCGTTGGTATTGGACTAGAATTTTGAGGTGAATCACTTCGTTTACACAGCCTTTTTAATGGCGGAGGACTCGTAGCCGGCGGAGTCTTACTGCGCTCGTCATCCAAGCTCGGTGAGATCAGGCCTCGGCCATTTGATGCGTGGATATTGTTAGTCTTTGAATGCTGCGGATCAAATAACCAGTTAAACATCGTCGAATACAAAAATCTGAACAAAACCAACTGATATTTTTCATCGAATTTATATGTCTTGAAATTTCATTTCTCACAGTGATGAATAAATGCCGATAGATCAGAAAAGAAGAAATTTGCAAAATATGGCTATACCTTTTCGTTGTTGTGTCGATTATTCTGAGAATCGGTGAGGCCACGGATCTGAAGAGATTCAGCGGTTCGCAGAAAGGTGGGTAACTCGGCTTGAGAAATATTCACCTCTCCTGCGTACATGAATTCCAGCAGCGATTGGAGATGTTCAAATTCAACATCCCTCATGAAGATTATCGGATGTTTACATGGATTTGTCTATAAGAATATCAACGAACTTTTGTAAGACCTTTGCTCGATTATTATTCTTACCGATAATCCTGCCTAATCTTTAAAAAAAAAAAATTCCAACTTCAAAATACGTCAGAGGTTTTCTGCTGCGCTTATCTCATTTACTTTTACTTTCTCAACAATTAACGATAAATATTATTACAAGAAATCAATTATTGAACGGATAGATTGCATCGCAGCTCATTATCGTGTATTAGATGAAAGAGAAGATTATCGATTCTGAAACGAAGCGAATATTTTCTAAAATTCTTCTTAAAATCCAATAAATTTGAAACGAATTTAGGAGGCAAGCCAAATGTCCTGGATATTGTACAGATTTTGATTTCTAAGAGAATTTCATACGACGTCAAAGACTGAAGGATTTGAAGTCGTTTTTTTTTGGGAAGTTTTAAAAGTTGATTCAGTTTTGCTACATTTTAGTAAATTATTTATTTGTGCTTAATATTTTTGGAAATAGATTGAGGATTGATATCCTCAGCAATGTGTAAAAGAAGTGGACGAATACACGGTAATGCTACAAAGTATAAGAAATATAAAAAATAATGCTTTGCCCGTGGTATCTGCATTAGATACGGCGAGTATTAAAACAACTAAACGACACATATCTCCCAACAAGTCTGTTAACACAGATTCAAAAGAATTCCGACGAGCCTCTAAATGTGATAAACGAAGCGGCATGAAAAGTAGTTACGTAACTCTTATGGTTGTCGTAAATAAAGCAAATAGCAATCATAATTCCTAGCTAGACTGAAAAGACCATGAAAAGTAAAAAGAGTCGAATAGAAAAGAGGAAAGGAAATAAAAAGTATTGTCCAAAGATGTGACAATCAAAATTAAAAATTAACAACGCTAAAAAAGAGAGAAAGGACAAGAAATTGTTAATAATAAGGATATGAGGATAACATTTAACGGAAAATAGTACCAGAGAAATTTTCTTTCTAATTCAATTTATAACAGCATTAGCATATCATTGTCGTTATCTGATAGAAGCGTCGACCGCAGTAAGAAAGAGAGAGAATCAATAATGGCAGATAGAAAACGACATTATAATATACTAAAAAAATAGAAAAAAAAACCCCAAGCAAAGCGAGGCGCTGACTCTACAAAATTGTGCGATACCCAGCTGCGACAGTTTATGGTCGAATTCCAAGTTACGTAAGAAGACGAAATCACGACTTTAATTCCCCAAGAAACAAAATATTTGTTTCTTTCCAATTTCAAAGTTAGAATATATAATTGAGAAGTGAATAAATGTGTTTTGCCACAAACTGAAATTCTCCTTTTTTTCTCTAACATTTTCCGTGCCATTCCGAGCTACGAGGATGAATAAATCTCAAAAAATCGACTCGTAGTTGAGCTCGATGCATGTTTAGATCGCAAAACGTTGCATATTTTAATGATATTTTTTTAATAATATGATAAAACAAATTCAAATTATTGAGTATTTATCCTTTGTTGGTTTAGAAGTAAAGAAAAAAAAAAAACGTTAGGATCGATATGATAATATAATCAGAAGCTGATTATCGACGAAACGAAAAATTGATAAATAATTGTTGGTTATGCATGCAGCACAGACATGTGTTTGAAAATGATTAATTCGCTGGTGAGAAAACTGCAGATAAAATTAACTATACGAATATATACCCCGAGTAACGATCATTGCGCGATTAGGATAAAATGAAAGAGAAAAAAAAAACAGAAAACGAAAAAAAGAAAAAGAAAAAAAAAAAGATGTAATTCAAGTAGAATTGGGAGGCGGAGGTGGTAAAGAAGAAGTAGGAGGAGGAGAAGGAGGAGGAGGATGACGAGGAATGCAGTAATATTTGGTAGATGTGTGCGTGTGACGTGTACGTGTGTACAATATGCATGTGTGCATACGTAGGTATATATGTGTATATATATATATGTATATAGGTATATACGTCTAGGTATAGATACGTATGCGTATGTGTGTGTGTGTTGCGTAGACGTTATCGGTGATATATATGGATGAAATATAATTGTAATAATATGTATAATATAGGTGAATATTGATAGGATAAATTCTAACCTTGAATAACTCCTTGAAGTAAGGACTGCAGGCGGAAAGTACGACTTTGTGTGCTTGAAGACGTCTACCGTCGCAGGCGAAGGTAACGTCGACGAAATCCTCGTCATCGCGAAGGGCCTCAAACTGGCTTGTTATATTTGCCTGAAAGTTGTTCCACCGCAAGCAGAACTGCTGCTGGCTATCCGTCATTCTCTTTGGAAACGACTGGGGGGGTTTAATAAGATGTTTCTGGCTACGATCACATATGGGAAAGCTAGAGTACCGTATAACAAACTAAACTCATTTCTCTCATTACTGTAAAAATGTAAAATGTAAAAAGTGAATCGATGACTGAAGAGGAAACGTACGATATAAATAATGACAATCGATATTCAGTCCCGGCAACCTAACGGCGCGAAATTTTTTACCACTTAAAATAAACCATCCGTTTCAACCTGAAACATAAAAAACAACGTCGAAATATCAACGAAATTAAACTAAAAAATTGTAACGCTTATTTCTTAGCTTTTAAACTATTCGAAAATATAAAAAAAACTGTATAATATCAATCAGTTTTGTCCGAAGCAGACGACGCCGTTGTTTTCGCGGTTAGTCTCGAGTCACGTACTTCCGGCATATGGCGTTCGTCTGCTCGACGTCTTCGCAGACGGAGGATCCGATGTATCGGTGCTTTTAATATTTCCATAGGAATATAGAAGTAAAGCCGAATTTCATTCTGGACTACACATCTGTTAAACTTGATGATATTTTAGCTCATATTCGACAAGGTTATATTATTATTTGACAAAAGCTATTGTGGAGGTTAGAGTGTCGATAAAAAGTGTTCTACGAGTATCGTGTTCAATTATTTGGATAAAAATGGCAGTTTTGTGGTGTGCATGAGTGCCAGTGTTAACATTATCGTCAACAACAGATATTTGATAGACCGAGGATGTCGACCAGGGCTGATTTATCCGTAAGTATTATAATAACCTCCCTATTTCTTATAAGTTAACAATTTTACGCCCATAGACTATATATCGCAACGATAACTGTACGAAAAAAACCTTCAAGTTCTACGTTTCGTGTCTTGGAGAAATTCCGGTAAAATCAATGCGCGGTATTATTGGTTTTGTTCACAGAATTTAACCTAAATTTTACAGCTACAATTTTCTTTCCTTTGTCTTTTGTTTGTTCGTTAGATTGTTTTTTTTTTTCCTGCTTTTTCATCATCTCGTGAGTTTAGAGATTTTATTTCCAATTTCAGAAGCAAGGGAGTGTATATTTGAGTTGTAATAACGGAAGTAAACTTCAGTCATCTATTCTCGTCGTTGCATTTTTTTTTTTTTTTCTTTTTATTTCTTTATCATTTCTTTTTCTCAGAAAAGCTGACAGTTTCAAGTCTGACACGTTTCTCCCCCCCTTCCACTTACAATTCTGTTTCTTTTTCTTATTCCGTAGCCTTGCGACACGCGGTTTCAATTCACGCAATCAACAGCTGATCTAATCATCACTGACCATTCAATGGCCCCACGATTATTATTCCGTGTGTTACGCATATTAACTGTGGGAAAAACTGTCTGAATGAAAACATCGGGGGCTTCTTCTTATTTTTATGTTTATGTATTTTCTTTTTTTTTCTTTCTTTTTCTTCTTCGCCATAGACGAGATAAATATTTTTAGAAATAACTATGGGTCAAAGCATGGGGTTCCACGATATCATTGTTATTATAAACTTCTAGAAATTACGTCATACTTATTCAACGATTAATTACTTCATTCCAGTCCCTTCCTCCCCGGCAGATCGTTTTATCAATCTATTTGCAACGAAACGAACGAACGGGACCGAAAAAGAAACATTCTTATGACATAATTCAATTTGTAGTTATACATTTCGTTTACATAGACAAATTTGACACCAATTTTGAAAACAATAACAAGACACAAATCGAGGAAATCAATTTCTTATCTAAACGTGATAGCAAAGTGGCTCTTTTTTCTTCTTTTTTTTTTCAACCGTAGCCGTGATTTTGTCCAAAAAACGAGTCCGAGGAAGGAAATAAAGAATCCTAATTATTCGAGAGGATTATATCTAAGGCGTGAACTACGGGCTTCATTATCGACGAAGATGTTTTCGAGTTACGAATTTTCAAACACGGAAAATCGATTTTCGCTATTTTTATTTTATTTTTCATAATTTTTTCCCGTGTGCCGGAAATACGGCCTTGGGTAATCTTATCTATACTTCATTTCCGAGATTATTGTTCTGGTAAAATTCACTCGGAATTTCGAATCGATCAGTTCAGTCGTTTTCGAGATTACATCGGCTACGGATATTCAGAAATGCAATTTGTCCAATTTCTTGTTTGAATCATTTAGCTCAAGGTTTTGTTTTATCGATTTACCAGAAAATTGTATCTTATTATCGATAATCAGCATCGCGTATAAAATACCTACCTGATTTTTTTGTTGAAAGAAATATATATTTTTGTTTAATCCACACATTTTTCCAAACAAAAACAAATAATCTTCCGTCATATTTGTCTAATTCTGTAAATAGGTACCAATAACGCTAAAAACACTTTGCCAATTTTTGCTGATTCTTGGACACACTATCCATTGGTCGGGCTGATTGTAAGCTGTTCTAGAATTTAATTAATCTTCGAATCTCAACTATATGTATCAGCAATAATAAGTACGAATTTTTTATTTCAGCGGGCAGATTTGGACTTCGCCTGGTGATCATTGTGGTTTCCAGTGCGGAAACCCAGATCTCGGTACTAGCTAACGGTAAGTTTCACTCACAAAACTCAAATTTGTATATAAAAGCCTCAGATCCTGGCGTGCAATAATAAATACAAGAATCTGCATACGGAAGTTCACAATCAACGACCACGATTCGCCGAAATAGTAGAAAACAAAAAATAGTCATTCCCGAAATTCATTGTCGAATCAAATCGAAATTGTCAACATTTTATCAACTTTATTCCGATCTTAGAATCTATAATGAAATTTCAAGATTCAAGATCAAGTGAAGTTTTTTTTTTGTCTCACATACCTCGTACGTTTCCAGGTGCTTCGGAGTTTTTATTCATAATTTTATCTTTTCATTCAACTTTTGACGTTATTTTTATTCCACGATTGCTGTTCCACTTCGACGCTAGAAAGAAGTACAATAATATATTATTATAGCGATCGTAAAACCACGTTATATGGGGTTTTCCATTTCACCTCAGCCACTAAATGATTCAAATTTAAATCTCGTTGTCGATTGATTATAATTATTATTTTATTATTTCGTGTGTTTTTAAAAAGTGAATAGCGAGACTGTAGTTGGAATTTAAAAAACAAAAAAACAATGTGATCTCGAATGAATCTTGCGAGTTATAAAAAATTTGCATATTTACGGATTCTTCAGGTCCTAATGTTGATGAATCCATTTTTTTCAATGAAAAATTGTTTATCAAGCTTATGGCGAAAAATGTAGTAGAGTTGCCGATCAGTGATAAGAATGAAAAATCAACAAAATCGCGACTAAATTGAATTTTCAAGGGTCATAGTGCTTGAAGTGGAATGTTCCACGCTGTAATCGTATACGTACATACATAACGTATGATGATATCATCAAGCTTACCGGTACATTATTCATTACCTTAATTATTTTTCTGCTCGGAGTAGCTAGGGCAGACTCAACTTCGTACGGTTCATCTCGCTATTTTATCGTCGGTTATTTTTCACGCGTCTGGACCATATCTATTATCCATCCATCATTTTATTAATTAAATGAAATATATTGCGATGATGGCTCGTGAGACTTTTACTTTAGGGTTGCGATGAATCTGGCTTCTTCAACGACATCCTGAAACACGACGATTTTTAAGAGAGTGTTAATCGTCAGGACGCACAAGATTTAACATCAACCTGTAAGAAAATTTACAACTATTGTAAAATTCAGTTAATTTATTCCATTTCATGTAGTACAAGATCAATTCAATTTTTCTTCAAATTTTTATGCGTTCTTGATAGAAATTTCGCTAACTCATTTTCGTACTTTCAATTTTTGTATAATAGGTAGCGTAATATGAAAAAAAAAAAAAAATAAGTAACGTACTCATCTCCTGAAACATTCCGGATTCATTCCGCATTATAAAGTTGTAAGTAAATATATCGATTTGTAAGGGCGAGATAATTCCTTTTCAAAACAAGCGTTTACCTTTGCTATCTGAGCCCTGAGCCTCGTCTGTAGAGAAATACGAGAAAATACTTGAGAGGTGAGTCACATTGTTCATTGGGGCAAAGTCACGATTTGAGACTATTCAAATATTCTTTGTCAGAAATTTGGGAGTCAGAAAATAAATAAATACCAGTTCGTTTATTTATTCATTTTTTTTTACTGATTTTTCAAATTGCTCCTAGCTGTGGAGGAAATAATGTCACCGAGACAATGAAATATCTTTTTTAACGATACCAGCGAGTTTATAGAAATTAAAAACAAAAAAAAAAAAAATCTATTCTCAAGGTGCACGTAGATGCCTATAACTCGAAAAATGGAAAACCATTTTTGAAAACATATTTATTAGGTCGTTGCTCTATGAAAGATTGTTGAATAGGTCAGGAAATGCCCCTAATCGAATAAGGCTGTTCGAATGGCGCCTTATTCTCCTTCTGGGGTAGGTAATTATCTTCACCCCGTTTTTCAATAACAATCAATTATCTTAAGGTCGACATTGTCTGACTCGACCTATATAATTATATAATGAATTATTATGTGAATGCGAAGTATATATTGGAGTATTTTCGAGTATTTTTGAATATTTGTGTTTTTCAAATATTGCATCATCGATGCTACGAAGTAAGTATTAAAAATAGATGAATTAATTGTAAAGTCTTAATGAATAGGCGAGAATTCTTGGGCTTGTCGTTTCGGCGATATTTTCTTTACTTTATAATAGTTTATACCGATAAATCGGCAATTCCGTTGACTCATTCGTCAGCTGATGCGGAATGGGAATTCACTTTATAACCACATTCCTTATAGAGTTCTGACAATTACGTGAAACGACCTCTGAAATGACTGCAGCTGCAAAATACATACAACGACACTTGTACATACATGATACGGTATTAGGTATACGTACGGAATATCAAAATTTAGAAGATAATATATGCAACGCAAAAATTAGACGAAACAGAAAAACTACCAATTTTTTACGTTTTTAATACATTTTTCCTACATCTCATTTCAAATTATGTAAGTGGGAAAATTTCACTTCAAGTTTCAATCCAATTTTGACACTTTATGGATCAGGGCTCGAAATTTGACAAAGTTTCTAACGGGGAGTTAACAGTCAATTTTTATTTGATCTAATCCTGTTTATTCTGTAGATATATGTTTTTTAAACAGTAACATAGTATACCTACAAGTTTCTGATATTTCATCAAAATAAAAGTATATAAATGCTCGTTTGATGTATCAGTTATGATTCTTGTAATTCCTTCTTTACTGTAGAAATATACCTATAAACAAATTTTGTCATTACCTATTATCGTATATGTAATAACGATTGGCTCACGTTTGAAATATCAATTTCACGTGCAGAATGACGTACGCGTATAGTATTGACTTGTAATTGATCTTCGACCCTGCAAGTAGGTAAATACATGCATCGTTCGCTAAGCATTCACGGCATCATATTGTTGTACCTGTAATGCACAATTTGTAGTTGTTCTTTCAGAAAATCGAGGGTCAGTTATAATGGTGCAGGAGATAAATTTTTAAACTTATGAATGATTATGTATACTCGATAGCTGATTAGGTACATTTGTCAAGGGTATGTATGTACATGACGGTATATTGCTGTCAGCAATATTGCGATAAGAGATCTGCGTAGACCAATCCGCGTACAGGCAAAGAGATACACGATGTATGTATGTACCTATAACTCTGTATATCTATACATATTTGATCCATCGATACTACTGGGTGTTCTTTTTGAATACAACAAGAAATATTTGTCAGTCTGAAAAGTACTCGTCAATTTAATTATTATATGTTCTTTCAATTTTTCATGTAATTTATCATTCGTTGTGTTCGAGTAATTCATATTTTTTCATCTTCTCTCTATATCTTTATACCATTTTTCAGATATTAATAGTAGGTATACCTATGTGTATTGAAAAGAAATATCATAAACTCCTGCGTATGTAAACTTTCACCGATTCGCAGAATAATTGATATTTTTATTCCAATACACATACCAATGATATCTAAAGATTGTAAGAAGCGATTTTTTATGGGACGATTCTAACCTAAGTGATTGAGAAACAATTAAAACAAAAAATTGATCGTCGTTTTGAACCTAACCTATAAGCTAACCTCAGAAATATAAATTTTCTACTGGATTTCCGTCAATTTTTTAAACGAAATTACATGCTTACCCACTTTCTGCTTAAAAACTGGATTCATTCGTCGAGGGTTCGTTCGGATCGGTTGGGTGGTCATCGAGAAAACACGATTCGCGCTTTTGAGGTGACAACAATTGGTAATAATGGAATTTCAAACAGCCGCCCATATCGCCTTAAGGTACCACGTGGTGACTATGTTCGGAATTCCATGATCAATACCAATTATTATCACCTCGAGAATGCGATTCGTAGTTTCTTCTAAACTTAGACAACCTACCGGAATTGAAACTCAAGTGATTAATTCTTCGCTACGGCAGAAAGTATGGCGAAGCATTTTACTCTTTGGAACAAAAAACTACTAAAATCACATTCAGATTCATATTTCTTATGTTAGCTAGGTTAGGTTCAAAGCGACTTGTACCATACATATATGAACGGTTCAGTATGCCAGAGTAGTATAATAACTAACCCACATTCTCGATGAGGCTTATTTAAACTATTGTAAACTATTCGAAACTAGGCCTATCAATAATTATATGACTTATGGGCTACTCTGGCATTGAACCCTTAAAATGTTCAAGGGTTGAAACACGCTAATTAATAATCACCCACTATATACACGGATACACAGTTTTTTCGGCGGTCAAGTTCTATACCTGTCTACGTGCCGCAAACCACGGTCGAGTCTCCCTCCACCTTTTCCATTTGGCACACATACATTCATATAAATATACATATATGTACATTATACATACATACTTGTACCTAGGTGCGCGAAATACTCTTTACGATTTCGCGATTCATATGTACATATATACGCTTTATAACGTAAAGTATAACGTGACTTAAGGAGGGGAATAATACGTGAAGTGAATTGGAGTAGGGAGGTGGTGGGTACACCTACGTATACCATATCTACTCAACATCACATATAGGTGATCCCGATCGAGATTACAGAGCAGGGGGTACCACGGATAAAACGAAATCATATCGTATACCTAGTTCACCTGGGCGATCGGTACGATCTGCACTCCTCTGATCGACGTCATTTGGAAAATTTCGTACCAAAAAAAGGAAAAAAAAAAACAAAAAAAAAAACGAGCCAGTATAATGTGTCGGAAACGATTAGGATTTAAAAATCATCCCAGAATCACAACACACCACAACTATAATGGACACGAGGTTTGTTCTACTTAAATCGTTGCACTAGTTACACTGCAGATAGCAAATGATTTCATTTCACGATTTCCCATTTTCTTCAATTTTTTGATTTTTGATTTTTTTTTTTTTTCATTAAGGGAATTCGTGATGATTTAAGTGTAGTGTATGAAAGAAAATTACGGGAAAAAGGAATATGTAGATTGTAGATATACATACGTACAAATATATGTATTGCTGTTTTTTTTTTGGCGCAAATGTTCGAATTGACTTTTGCACCGATATCGCGATTTTCTGTTATCAAGCATTGTACTTTTTACCGACAATCTTTCATTTGCTATAGCAAAGTGTGCTTATCGTCATATCTTTGAGCTATATTTGCAACTGAACTTCCTGTGACAGTTGTATAATTCATTTGATTTTTGATTAGGAGAAGTCTCAGATTGATCGTTAGCTATTTTCACAGCATGCTAATGCATGTTGTTTATTGTTCATTTACAACATCGTTTTTTTTTTTTTATCTATTTTTCGTTCCAAACTTTTAATTATCGCTAAGAAATTTCGAATACGAGTTCCTTTTTTTGTCTTGGTGGTCCGAAAATTTTTCCTCATTAGGGACGCGTAAAATGGAATAAAATAGATTTTGAAAAAGATCGTGACGAAGAAATTTTTCCATCACTAATGACCACTGGTCACGGAAAATCTTCGTAAATCTTGGAAATGTCAGGGAATTTAAATAAATCGTCAGAGTAACGGACGAATTTTTTGTTCCGGAAAATGAGTGGTGGTATAAAACAAGGGAGAAAAAATCCAGTTTTTTTTTCACGAAGTTCATTTTGATCTTTTTTACTAGCCACCGGTTATTATTATTATTATTATTATTTTTCTCTAATTTAGTTCGATAGATTATTGGAAATTTTTCGTTTGCAAAATGTTGATAAAATATAAGTTTCGAGTCTCTCGATAAAACTTGTTGGAAACGAACATACAAACAAATGGTGATAATTCTAGATTAGGGATTTTTGAGTGAAAAAATAATAATCCCTATAAGAAATAATGTTCGTGGTTGCTTTTTATTGGTTCATTCGTTATATTGATCATTCTTTTATATGTATATATATATTCATTCTTTCTTTCCATTTTATGTAATACAAACACAAGGCTTCCCGGTTCCTCGTACCTACTTTATAGTCATGCTAATTAGCCTTTTAATATTGACCAAATCGTTCATGACCCACTTAATCTCCCCGTCTGCACACGAGTGCCGCACGACTTTACCTATACTTACCTACATATTTTCACTTTTTTCTATCGATAAATAAACTATTATTGTTTTACATAAACATGAGGATATTGTATTAACAAACTGTACTACAATAACTCGGTTTGTACGTTTTCTGTCTTTCAAAATCATGCCTTTGAAAATCTGGTTTTTTTTTTTTCTCTTTCGTCGTCATTTTTTGACATTTTTCTTTCGAAAACGTGAAGCGGAGAATTATTTTATCTTTTGGGAAACGTGTGTCGAAGTTTTTTCAACATTATTTTGCAAAAATAATTAAATTCCGAAGAACCGCGTCGATTGATTTTAAATTGAAACGAAATTTGGATAAATCAATTCAGTATCGAACTGTGAATTTTCTATGACGCAGCTACGCCCTTTTTCTGTTTAATTGCAACTTCATTGAAAATCCGATGTTAATGATATTGATCACAGCTCGTGAACGGTATCTAATCTCTATACTAATATAATATAATGTAATCTACCATCGGTGGGTTATCTCCTTTCGCTGCTGTAATGACGTTCACGGTATAAAATCATCTTTCGTTATATACCTACCTACATGTGCGTATATAATTCACACTGTCCGTTTACTTTATTTTCTAATAACTAGACAATATTTCAAAAGATTTTTGCAACGAGGCAAGTAAACTGTATAAAAAATTTCCATACGACTAACAAAATTAGTCTTTTACCTCCCCGCGAATAGTTTTTGCAAATTTTCGATAACAATTAGCGAAATTTCGAAAATTGTATTTCTAAAGCAACTTTGTGGTAATTATTTCGAAAAAATTGTAGAAGATGAATAAAAATCTAAAACAGTCGCAATTATAGGTTACACCAAGTTCCTTTGTTCTATATCAATTCTTGAAGAGATAATGCAAAGGAAAACTGTTCTGAAAAAATTCTTATTATTAGTCGAATTTTTGAATCAGCTGTTTCATCGAATATCACGAGAGACAATGAATTTGGCAAATGAAAAACTATACAATGAAAAAGACGAGTAAATTTACTTAATAGGATAGGATATAGATGCTGTAAGATTCCATTAGAAATTGACAAACTGGCAACTATAATATTGGTAGAACTCCTGTCATTTCCTCAGATGTCCCATTGTATCTACTTCGTTTTTTAAAATTCTTATTCATTTATTATATATTTTTTTTCATATTTCAATGCCACATGCAACAGACATACGTATAACAAGAAGAAGAAAAAATGTTATTGTTCGAGATTTGATCGGGATAAAATATTGTAGGTATGTCCAGGTAGATAGATGAAGGTTTGAGATCTGATTGTGAGTCGTAGATTTCGTTCATAGCTATAGCCAACCTTGATATTTGATCCTGGCAAGCAAATATATGAACCACTCCGCGTTCCTAGTATCGTGTTTCGGTTTCTATAGCATCGAATACATCCCGTCTATTAAAAATGTCCATCGTATATACGTGTACAAGTTTTCGAGAAAATATTCAGAATTGTTGTTCTCAGCGTTTGTCCCTAATTTTTTTTTTTTTGTTTTTTTTCGACTCTTTCTTTTTTTCTTCTGCTGCGTCGGTGGTACGGAAATAAATCGAAATATAGACCGTCGAGGAAAAAAAGAAATCACTGAGATCCGGTTCGGGTTATACATGGCGTCGCGACGTCCCACCAAATTATACATATATAAACATGTACAGGTTCATTCAAAATTAGTGACAAATATTTCACATACGTTCAATCCTTGTGAAAGTTACGAAAGAAAATTATCTGATCTATTCTTCTTCTTCTTTCTATTTTTTAATGTATTTTTTTTATTGTCAAAAAATAGATATTATCATATTTTGATTTCACGATTATCTTTTCTGTATTTCGCGTCAATATTACAGGATCTCAAATTATTTCCCTAAGAATTTTTCTCTTCTCTTTTTGTGCTTCGATTTATTATATCGGAGAAATTGCTCGGTCAAAGTTTCGAGCTATATTGAGTGTAAATCGCGGAAAACGGAAAGCAATTAAAAAAATTTATTTTGTAAAAGAAAATTGAAATAAAATGGCTGAAGAAATTTCAATCTCAATTTTGACGAGGAATATACATTGTATATCAACTCCAAAATATTTGTCACCATGAATTCTTAATCGACCTGTACACGCTTGTTTAGATACATGTGCGTGTACAAGTTGATGCATATGTGTTATTTTATTTCATGTCTTCTTGCAAAGCTCGCAGACTGCTTCTTACCGCTAATACCGAGTCTCAAGACGAAGAATTTGCCGGGGCAGCCTTCTCCTTGGAAGATCGTCGCACTTGACTCGTCTGGAAATAGTTAAAAATTTTTTATTTTTCTCCAATCTTGGAAGAAACGCGGTTTTAGACATTTTTTGAAAAAGCTCTTTCTCTATACGGCTGTTAGACGATGAAAATTTTACCCGTTCGCGTAAGTTCGTGCCTATATGTACTGAGAATTCGAAATTAAGTCCAAATCCGCAAATCCATATACTACAGATTATCTATACCGCTTGAAAATAACGCTCAATGATAATGGCCAGAATTAACGTCCAATCAAAATACGGATACATAGATTTTTAGGTAATGGTAAGACATGTTTTGAAAAAATAAGTTTCAATTTTCTGCGATGAATGTTCATTTGATTTTTGTAAGGAATCTTTCGCAGCTCTCGGAAGAACAGAGATTCTTCGAAAGGTTCCATGGCAAATCACATATGTACTTTCATCGCATAAAATTGAAACTTTTTTTTGCAAAAATATATCCCAACACAATCTGAATTCTATGTATCCGTTTTTTTTGTTTTTTTTTATGGGATTTTAAAATGAATAACTGCTTTTCGCCAAAAACTTCAATATGGTCCTCCCTCAAACAATGTACATACTTCCCGAATTCAGGTTGAAATGTATTATACCTGGATGTGTATGCATGTATTATAAATAGGTAATATGGCTATGTGGAAGAAAGGTCGCACCGACAGATTATAATCAGAAGCCAAATTCTCGCTAGTCTACTATAAGTAGACGGCCTAGCCCTAACCGCGTATCTATGTATATAAACTAATTTCGTCCAGGGTATATAAATGGGACGACGACTCGACCGATGCATTTAAACGCACAAATGACTCACTTCGAACGCCTAACAAGAATCGCTGTGCTCTGATTTTGTACACCTAAATCTAAACCTAAATCCTGTAGTAAGAAAACGGACTAGAAAATTTCTCAACAAATTTTCTGCACCAGTTTAGAACAAATTTATACATAGGATATAAAATATTACGTCGATTTATGTAGGTATTGTGTTGTAATCAAGAAACCGATGATATAGAAAAATTAAACAAAGAAATGTCAAAATTATACATCTTGTTCAATTTGTCTATTTTTTGTCAATTGTTTTTTGTAGTTTTTTCAAAATAAATTATAGAAATCTGGCTGCAATGATTTCATGTCAAATTTGAATGAAAATCTTGCTATATATTCTTGAGATTTGAATTGTCGATTTCCAAGACTTTTGGAAATCGGGTTCATCAAATTTTCAATGATCGGTTATTCATCTTATTCATTAATTAATTAATTCATTTTTTTATTTTTTTTTCGGTTCAAGTATAATTTCCTTTCGGATACTCACGTGTTTCGAAACGTCACCACGATCATTAACCCTATCCCGTCTATAATCTATCTCACTCTTTCGTTTTCCCCTCTCGAGTTCTCTGCAGAATTATGATTCATACAGCTTCGTGCGGTTGAGGTTCGCGATGCGAGCATTAAACGGTCAGTTAGTAATACGACCTATTATGAATTTTATCAACGCTTATGTATGCGAGTGTTTGGACGGAAGCACGTGGGTTTATATAGTCCCTGCTCAGCTCGCGGGTCGTCGAATTCAATGAACCTGATGTGTACCAGAAGCTTTGGCAGCAGCGGTAAATAGTTCGTTCTTCTTTTAAAATTGTTTGGTTTTTTATTTTCTATTTTATTGCAATTATCTTTGAGGTGGGATTCAAGTTCCAAATTCAAAAAGTTCCGAATGGTCGACATTCCGATTCTTCTGAGTTTTTAGAAACGTGTCAAAGTTCAAAAGTTGGAAATTCCGAAAGGTTGAAATGCAGAAATTTAAGCTCAAAGGTCCGAAAGTTAAAAAACTCAAAAAGTCCAAAAATCTGCAAATTTAAGGGAAGCTCATGACATAAAGTTGCGAGATAAACTACGTTGCACTCGACGTTGCATCTCGCAAATTTCGAAATTCGGAGTTTTGGTTTTTCGGATCTTAGCTTCCGAAATTTTCAAATTCCGTTGTTTTTCCATTGATCGGAGTTTTTCAAATTGGCTACGTAGATTTTCGGGGATAATAAACTTTCTGAAAACTCTGAGTCTGTATACCAGTATATAATAAAAATTCGGAATTTTGAGCTTTCGCAGCTTATTTCAAGTTCGGAATTTCAATCCTGTCCCCTTCCTTTTTTTCGTGTTACATTTCTTACAAGATTTTTGATCTTCATTTTTTTCCGTCTTTCAATTTTATTCGATTTTTATTTGACTGATATCCACTCGTTGTTATCGGAAAGAAAGGAGACAGAAAAAATTGCAACGCGATAAGATGGAATGAAATTTAGGTTCCAATGGAATCCGCAGGGTATTCTGATATACCCTGGAACAATAAGTTTCGGAATCCTGACCACGGAACACACAGCGTCGCTCTCCAGGCGTCGTTTATCGATTCTTTGCCACCCCTGCTCGAGCTCGAAGGGTAGGCCGATCCGTAGACCAGACCGTTTTACGTTATCCAACGACCTTCCCAGAGATTCCATTCACCAAATGAATCGATAACATTATTACACCTACAACTCGTACCTACTGCCATGCACTTTTCAAAATATCAATCGCTCGCCTCTCCAACTATTTACGCAAGGCTCTTTTTTCTATATATGTATAGGAAATTCATTTTCGTATCAAAGACGTTGTCAACGTATTTTCTTGATTTTTTAACCAATAAATTAACGAATGAATTAATTAATAAATAAAATTAATACTTCGTGCTACGAATGGAAAATGTAAAAACATTATCCGACAAAAATGATCTGTTTTGCTTCTTGTAATTTTTATGTAGTTTTTTTTTTTTTTTTTTTTTTTTTGTAATTCTATTCCTTTATTAATCAATTGTGGAACAAATTGGATCGAATTTATTTGTATAATTTTCTCATAACAAATTGAGGAATCGATTTCTGTTTTTCTGATTTTGCTTCTCTATCGTTTTTTTCTTTTCTGTTATCTCATCGGAATATGTTTCCAAAAAACAAATGTACAAATTGACAACGCCAATTACAACAACGCGGCGTTTTCTTATTTTTTTTGTTATTGATTTTTTTTCTTCAAACGACTATAAATTATTTCGACGAATGGTCGGTAGCTAGTACATTGCGTTGTTATTTATTAGCCAGATTAGAAAAAAAAAAACTACTCTATATTACACTGCCTTTCTTTGAAATCACTCCGCGTTGCTCGTTATTGCTTATCTCCTGTGTATATCGACAGGTTTTATTTATTGCACCCTTTAATACGGATACATCTTTTTCTTCATCCGCGGCTACTTGATGGATGATAATCGGATCGATTAGATTACGATGTCAAACTTCCTGAGTCTTTTGCGATTTACAAAATGATGATCGTTGATTTTATTATTTCATTATGGTGGAAGTGAACGCGAAGTCCAATTTCGAGGTTATTTTTTTTTAAATCTAAACTTAATCCTTTTAGAAGAAAATTATTCGATCAAAATAGAAACTCCATAAAAATTATTCGCTATAAGAAAATAAAAATTTCCCGCGGTTTTCATATCGTTTCGAATATTTTTCGCGTCGAATGCGTATAAAAGAGAATAATAATTTTAGAAAAAACCGATAATTTGGATCCATTCTGAATTTTCTATTCGAAGTCGAATAATTCGTAACGTTAATGTAATAGAATTTTTGAAAAGAAAATTCACTATTTCATGTTTCAAATATTGTTAGATTACCAAAAATTGACGAAGCTGCAGGTGTGGTTTACTCACAATTTGAAAAATTATACAATGTATTTTGTTATTTTTGAACCGTTCGAATCACGAAATATAGAATTTTTCGCCCCCTATATCGTTGTACGAACTTCAACCTCCTAATTTTCTCCAATATTTGCGATTGATTATTTTAACAAAATATTGGTTTTTGTTGATTTTCATTTTATTCAAATTTTTTTTTTAATTTTTTTATGGTAATAATATAATAACGATCGGTGATCGATTGTCGATTTACAGGAAGGTGAGGCGGTCGCCCGCGTCGCCAAAGCGTCCAAGCTGGCCTCCGTCGAGGATGCTGCGGGTTCAAAGCGATCCGCCTCGATAGCCGTGGAGGCTGACAATTCCGTCGTGGCCAACCTGGACGGGGCAAGGAGTTCCCTGCACGGCATCAAGGTCGCACGCAGGCTGAACGTCTCCGCCCGCGTTCGACCTGCGCCGCCGTCCACCTGCGACGCCGAGACGCTTACAGGTAATTCATTTTTTTTTTTGTCTTTTTTTTTTACAAATTTCGGAGCATATTGAAATTTTTTGTTGGTCTTTTTCTGTGTATTTTTTTTTGAGTGAATGATTGCGAACATTTGAATTTTAATCAACTGACACGATTTCTCTATTATAGTCTGTTATTCTTTTTGGCACAATTTTTTGTTCGAACGGTTATTTGACCAGCAGAAATTTACTTCGACGTATACGATATTCTCTTTCTTATTTGAAAGCGATGAGATTCATATAGCATTTTGCGGTCAAAAAACGAATGGTGAACGTTCCTATCCAATATGGGAAGTCGACGCTTTCAAAAGTAAGAAGACAAAAGTAGAAAAATCGAAGAATCGTAGTGCGGATTTAAGATGAAAAAAAAAACACAGAAAAGAACGATTTTTCCTATTTTCCATCTCTCGTTCACATGATGATGAGTATTTTATTTCTGAAGCAAATCAGCTATCAATGATCCCAATCGAATCAATGGTGTTCCAAAATGCTTACGACGCAGGGTTTAAATAAAGAGATTTTTTTTTTCAAGTGAATAGTGAACTTTGATTGAAAAATAAATGAATTTTGGACTAGGTGAAATTTTTCTAAGCAAGCTGTACGAACCCCCTTAAGAATCTTGTATCATATCTGACTCAATTACATAGGGTTTTTGCTCGACCTGTAAAACCGTGAAAACTGGAAAAATTCAAAGAATTTAGCCTGTAGTCTCGGAATATTTCCGATCGTGGATTAAAGATGTTGAAAACGTTTAATTATCGCGTCCAAAGTTGGAATTGTCACTGTCTAACTCTTGTCGTTTCGTAATTAACACTGCAGCGAGGTTTAACACGTGCTTAACATTGACAGAACCGTAATCGGAAAGTAGGTACGTACATACATGCTTTAGTTATTCAACAAATTGTCCAATTTTTGTTTGTTCAGAAGAAAAAAAAACTTTCCTCATATTTTTCTTTCCGAAGTTTTATTCCTCGCCAAAAATGGTTGAGGACAAAACTGAGGTTATAGTCCAGGGTGTCCAGTGACAGGGAAAAAAACCTGGAAAAACTCCGAATTCTCAAAGTATTTATAACGAGGTTCTGAAAATTAAAAATTTCATGTTCAAATTCGAAAAGCAAATAAGTTCTAAGATTTTTGGTGGTGATTGAATATTATTCAGAAAGTCATGTGAGAGTGAGTTGATAACAGAAATTGTCTCAAGTGTTGATATTTCGATATTATAATCCAAACTTGACATTTATCCTTATATCGTAGTTGATTTAGGTTTTAGAAAAAAAAAAAAAAAAAAAATGAAGTGTAATGAACCTGTTCAAAAATAATTGTGTCTTTTTTCAACTCCTACTTTTCATTATACCTATCATACCTATACATGATGAGTACATAGTTGAATATCAATAACAATAATCCAGTAACAATAATTGATACACATATTATAGTCTAGTATTTTCACTTGGGAAAAAGGATAAGTATTCTCTCGTAATAAAAATCCTAGCATATCTCAGGAAATGGTGAAATGCTGAGTAGCTTGGCACCCTGTGTTAGAGGTCTGGAGGACTTTGAAAAGTCGAAAAACTTCATATCATTGTTGTACAATATTAGCATACACCTTGGGTGAAATATGCCAAGATACAATAAGGAACACATCGACACGCACGATACACAAACAATAAAATACACGCACAGACTCCGGCCGGAACACTAATTGATCTTTGATCAGAACTAGTTGGTACTGCAGCTGGTATGTATGTACAATGTATATATAAATACAGATTATATACAATCCAGCAGGTGTAATTGACGGATAGCTATACTCTGACCCGTAACTGTATTATATATTACGTAATATATATCCGTGGTTTTATATGATCGAATATAGAACTTATTTTAACATCGAATCATATTATACTCTCACGATTTTCAAATTGTAAATTACCTGACGAAGTGGTCGATCAGACGGTTTATATTTTGAGTTTACTTCCACTTTACTATTTCTCTATTAGGTATAATTCTCTGGACAGATGTTTTATAAGAGATTGCAGGAGGAGGAAAGAGGATGAGAAATTTTTCACCCTTCAGGTAGGCAGCAGGTAAAGGTTGATGGATGGTTTCGAATGTAGTTCGTATAATATAAGATCGAAGAAGAGCTACTTCTCGGGGAGAAGTTTCGCGGTAAACTGCCCTTGTTCAAAGCTAATACAAGAATTTATAAGAGAGTAGATAGAGAATGTGTGCGTATGTGTATATATGTGTATTTCATGGTTTGGCATGGCATGTCGGTGGAAAACCCCACTCTCTTCAGCCATTGGGCACCGTAGCAAACGATGATTACTTTGCTGTGAGGAGAGATAATGTGCCATGCGGCCGGTCCTCGCGGCACTCCCCTTGCCATCATCATCATCATCATCATCATCATCATCATCATCATCATCATCATCATCATCATCATCATCATCATCATCATCATCATCATTATAATTATTATTATCATTGCCACGACGATCACCTTACATCCAAGATTATTATTCAACTTCCCCTGGTAATCATGATCATTCATATAAGGATATTTTCGTTAATTAAAGACACAAAGAATATAACGTTAATAATATTGAGAACGTTTTCTACTTTCATCAAATATAATTCAAATAAAAAAGTAAAACCATCCGAAAATTAGATCAGATCTGGATAAAATTGGCTGCATACCAATTCCGATCAAATATCTTTTTTCCAGTTAATGTCAAATCGTAGTTTATATCAAAGACTTCGATATAATTAGGTATTAAGTAATTCGTCGGAATCATAACGAGCCTCTTGAACCCAAGATTCATTTTATCCACTTTCTTCTTCTTTCTTTCATTATGAGGCGTGAGAAAATGTTGGACTCGATTGAAATGATAACGTTTTCTTACAACTGATTTGAAAAATAAACGACAAATCATAAAATATTTGTGCTATAAATTCTAATCATATTTTGGACTATCTTTTGAATTTTTTTTTTGTTATTCTTTGAACTGTGTAAGTATTCTTGATTCACGAGCCTGTATATAAATATAATAGTTTTAGATGTTGATATGCATATAGACAAATTAATTTCTTCGGTCGTTCGTTCTCCATGCATATATATATGTATAGCTGAGTCTGCAGTCTTATATTATTCATCGGTTGCGTAACTAAAAATATTGTTTACTTACGGAGTACATTAAGAACGAGATACACATGTGCTGCAGCTAGTGTATAATAAGGATAATAATTAAAATGTGCTCTTCGTGTAGTTGAGAAAAGATATTATGCGATGGTGTTCATGTCAACCTTGTATAACTACCAACTGTGGCTAATAATTCCTGCTTTTACATACATACGCAATACATGCATATGTACAACATATGTTTTATTGGCTTCCGCTTTTTCGCTGTAAATTATCAACTTGCAAACGAAATTTTATTCGAATTGAATTCATCCCTTTTCATATATTCTTTTCATCGCCTATTAGGGATCGAAAATTATTATTGCTTCCGTGGCAAAAACTATAACTATCGCGTGCAATTACATACAACAAAATTTCGACTTTTCGATCCTTTAGCGATATTTATCAAAGATACAAATAAAAAATAGTTAAAGGTGATGAAAAGTACAAGACAACTCAGTTGGCCGATTATTTCATATGGTTTTTATGTACCGTATGTATTATGGGCGACTTATTGCGTATATTGAATCGATACGGATCTGCGAAATTTGGGCAAAATCTATAGCTCGTCAAGGCTGCAGACTGTACAATTTTTCAAATCACAATTGTACTTACGGGTATTTATGCAACACGGTTTTGGCATCGAGGTACTTATTTTCGGGAATTACGCAACACGGCTAGTTTCATAGACAGACTAGACTATTCGCCAATAGCCTCGTGGTCAGCCCGAGTTTACGCGAGGTGGTTTTTTTCTCACCCGGGAATAAATTATTGTGGCCACTTTATTGTCCGGTAGAAATATAAGAAAATACGTATATTTGTAGATGTGAAAATCTTTCCGTATTATTTTCTCCTTTTTTTTTTAGTTCGGGCTGTTTTGTTTATTTACAAGGGGGAAAATTGGAAAAGCAGGAAAATTGTATTTTGACAAGACGTTGGCTATCGTTCAACAAAAAAAAAGTTGAAAAAAATAAAGCATGTATACATATGTACATACGTGAGTTATATAATTATATACACCGGCGCACGTGTATATCCCATTCACTAAACGGGGAGGTGACATCAAGATTTACTTAGATTTAACAAACTGGTACGTACGATGAACGTATATTTATAATGCTGCAGCTTCGAACCCAACGTACGAAAATAAAACCAACAGGTTCCAACGTAGTAGAGAGAAAGAAAAAATTCGGATGTTTGAGAAAAAAAAAAACCGTTCATAAAAATGTATAAAAAGGTAAAGAGAAAAGACGAAATAAAACGTCGAAGAAAAGTGAGTGAAATCAACGAAAATCACAAGCTACAAATTTTACATTTTCTTTTTTATTTCCCAATTCTATAGTTGTTAAAAATTAAGATTTTTGGCCTCTCGTCAATTTTCATAATTTGTCGAATTCATTTATGGTTTTCAAGATTCTAGAATGCATAGTCGCGTGTAGGTATAGGTTTGTACATATCGATATTTTCCTTTGGTTCATTACCACTGAGTATTTTTAGCCTCATGTATAAGAATTGATGAATTAATCATCAGACATAGCTACAAACGCGATTACGTATCTTCGATTAAAGTAAAATGAAAAAAAAACTGGTCTGAAATATCATTGGACGGTCCTTTTGTTTCATTATATTCAACATTTTTCTTCATATCTGACCCAGAAAATTTCTCAAGACATAGAAAAACTGATTGTCAGAAACAAATGGAAACAGAGACACCTAAATGCATAGCTTCGTGTATCTGTACGGAATTCCGTGTCGAATCAGTCGTATTTTAATTTGCCAATCGCTCCTAAAAAAAACTTCGAAACACAACCAAAAAAAATAAAAAAATACTAATTATGATTAAAGAAAACTGTTGTACCTACGATTGTTTTTTATGGATCAAATTTACTGATATTTTTGAAACAGTAATTGATCAACTACTTTATTGAAAATATAGTAGAAATTGATATTCACTCAATTGCGGAAAATGTTATCAAGTTCGAAATCAACACACAGAATAATCTGCAGTTTATACAATGCGATGTTTGACGTCGAGTGGCGAATCGATATACCTACCTCTAGGGAATCTAAAATTAAAAGACGTGAACGATTTGCGTGAAAAAAGGACATTAAAAAGAAGTAGAATTTGTATTTTGGTATTAGAAATCTTCGTACGATCATCATGTATGAATATATGAATGATTATTATTTTTTTCATCATCGAACAACCATTGAGGAATAATTTCTGTCTTTCAGACTTGTTTTCTCTCGAGACAAGAGATATCGATTGAAATTTTCGTCTTGGAAGTATCTTGTTGTTTGTTTTTTTTTTTTTTTTAAACTCGCAGACTACCAGATCGATAAATTAAAAAATGTGAACAGTTATGAACTATTGGTACCGGAATCGTAAAAATTCCTTCATTTCTTAACGAGATATCGTCTGATGAAAAAATCAATCACACACCCAGGTGTCGATCCAAAAACGATCGGAGTCGATTCTACGAATCTGAAAACGTTTGGATCCAGTCAAAACTGAATATTGATTTTTTGACTGATTGTATCAGCTTCTTCATTTTCTAAATCCGATTATGAAATTTCTGTCTCGACACACGCGACAGCAAAGGTATAATCTAAATTTGTCTCCGAGGATCGATATTTCGCAAATAGAGAGAGAGAGAGAGATATATATATATCTTAGACCTTTCCCCAATTCTTCCTAAGAGACTTAGAAGACGTTCACTTTCGTCGAATCTTCACTATATTGTATCTCGTCTTGACCGTCACCCCCTGACCCTATAAGAAAGGAAAAATAAGAATAAGAAATAGAAAAGGAGGAAAAAAGCTCCGTACTTTTATTTTCCCTCGAGTATCGCCTCTGTGGACAGACAGACAGGTAAGTATAAACCAAAGTGAAATGACCGTAGGACGTTTATATACGAGGCTAAAAATTGGAGCTGGCTTCAATCCAGTAAGGAGTGTGGTCACGGGTGATATTCTTGTCTCATAGACGAGGATACATCGAGCTCTCGTTTCTTCTCGGGTTGTTAGAGTTTACTCTTAGTTCGCGCCTCCGCCCATCGGGGTCGAAGAATTCTTCCTAATCTTCTTCATACCTAATTCTCCCTTTTTTCTTCTTTTATTTTTCTTATTCTAATTCGCGCCAGTCATAACTAGATTCTGTTGAACAGGATCGAGATTAATTTCACTCGAAAGCTGGACCAAAAAAATTGAACAAAAAAAGAAAGAAAAAAACAAAAAAAAAACAAGTGAAGTTCTCCAAAAATCAAAAGACAAATTAAATTAAATGAATAAAAAATTTGGTTTACCCGGATTTTTCCTTTCTTTTTTTTTTTCTTTCCTTTTGTTTAGCAGATTTGCACATTTTTTTGAACGCTTCCTCTTAATTGATCGTGAGTAACGATAGTAATGACGATGTGTTACGAAACGCGATTGCAGGATATATGGTGGTTCGAAAAGCAACGTATGAATGGTGCTATTATTAAACTTAGTGTCGAAGTGCTCTGAATTCAACTTTACGATTACGCAATAAGTATTTTTATTGTTGCTATAATAAATATAGAGATAATTTCTTTCATCCTATACCTAGAGATGAGATTTTCTAAAAATAAAATCAACAAGGGATGAAAAATTTCCTATTCGTTAAAAATCCAAAAGATAACAAGAATATTTCGCGATTCGATCGATAACAATTTGTGATATTATGTTAATATCTAAATTTCTAAATGTAAATATTATATATACGCTTGAAGAGTAAAACCATGACCCTCTTTGCAAAGTCGTAAAGTGAAGCCGTATAAGTTTGTCGTGAGTGTGGATAATTGAGGTTCGATTTCTTCCGCACATATATATACCTACATACTATAATTTCTCTGAAAGAAACGTTAAATAAAGAAATATATATATATATATATAATATATGTTTATCCTTGAATGAAAAGTGAAAAGATAAAAAAAATCTATGTAAAAAGGGAGAAAAAAAAAAGAAAAGAAATACAGTGAAGGTGGAGCGGATTCCGTTCGCCTGGACTTTCGCAAAGTATGTTATTGCAGGGCGCAGGACGAAGTAAACGGCCCAGTGGCCCGGCTAGGCTCAAGGATCTTCAGGAAAGACGGGAATCTATTCTTAACAAATGGAGAGATGGTATATATATACGTGTTACGTTTACGTACAGAATACATATATATGTTTTTAGTATTTTCATTTATTAGAGGTGAAACAAAAAAATTGTGCAATGGTCTGAAAAAGCGTATTTTCTACTTCGAATGATTAGAACTAGATCAGAAATTAGATTTTATGCTATTCAAATCGAATATTGATTCGAAATTAATGGAAAATTCCGTGTTTTCACCCATTCGAAAACCATCACCGATAATACAGTGCATTTTTTCCCAGAAGAGTGGAATCTCATTATTTTTCAAGAAATTCAGAGTCGATAGATTTTTGTCTAAGAATTACCAAATTTTTCACACAGATTGTGGAGTTTCCGAGTTTATTTCGCTTACTTTTCATGTAATGACGAGAACAACTGATTTTTTTAGCAAAATAAAGAGAGTTTCAAATTACACACGAGTACGTGATAATTATGGGAAAAATTAGATGATATTGATTCAAGATTAATTCTGAATTCGCTGAAAGAAATTAATGATTTTTTCTATTTACCGAATAAAAACGAAGGAAAGTAAAATTGCGTGGTAGATACTTAAGTGCTATTCGATTATTTTTAAGAAATCTTGTTATCTTGAATCTCCGAGGGTATTCACCTTCTGTTAAGAAAAAATTTAGCGGATCTTCACCTGCCGGAATTTCTACACGTACCGCAAATTATTTTATTTTATTATTTTACATTATGATTTTATATTAATTTATCAGTTTTTAAACCCCATCAAATCATAATATGCTTACGCGTTGTGCGTGAGCGGTACAAGTCGTCGGCATAATGTCGTTGCTAATTACATGAATAATGACTCATGACTTTGGATCATCCGAGACATAAGAGCTTGTTGAATGCCAGTTCACACTAGATTTTTGCGACGCTAAATTATACTCCTCCAATTCACGGTTTTCAGGAGCTCGATATGTAACGTCACTCCTCAAATTAGTTAATCATTTTTACCATTTCATCATACAACGCGTTAAGTATCAGCGTTGACTGAATTTGATAAATGCGAGATAAAGAAAAATTAATCATACCACGATTTTACATTACTGAATATAATACCAATACTAAAAAAATGCATGTTCTTTGATGAATGACGTTCTGAAAAATGTTTGGAAAATCACTATAATTTCTAGTGGATTTACAAAAATTGTTTGTCTCAATATTAGCCTGTAGGGTTTTTTTTTTTTAAATCGGTTTTTGCGATTTTTTTTCTTTCTTTGAATCGATCAATCAATTTTCTTATTACATGTATGCGAATATTATGTCCGGGAGGTTCATGCGATCGGATTTAATCCTCGACGATTATTTTAACGCCTTTTAAGGTCTCGACACACTGATTGCGAGTATCGCCGATAAATTTGCTCACCGTTTTATTTAAGAATACTTACACTTATAACGAGCTTCGGTTATTCTCTGCTATCTGGCGCCACGGTCTTGAAACGGGAATGTTTTATCTTAACAAAGAAAGAAAAAGAAAAAACAAAGCTTAATGAACTGAATACTCAATTATTTATGAGCTAACGTAATAACTGACGAAATAGCGAAAGTTACGTAATAATACCGCATGTATACGTATATTATAATCGTATAACTAGATAACGTAATGAATTTTTTTACAGACGATGACGTAGGAAAAGTGTTTATTTATAAATAGAAAATTATCTATTCATTATAATTGTCAAAAAAGGATGCAACAAATTTAAGCCAATACTATAACTGCATCGCTGTAAAAAATGTTGGTGAATTTACTAAACGTTTACCGTTCAAAATTCTGGCAAAATTACAAATCCGGTGTATAGCGAAGTGAATTGCCAAACACGGTTTTTCAAAATTCGAAAGCAATTCTTTATTTGACGAAACTTTTATTGTATTTGAATTTGACTCAATTTTACGGCAAGTTTAATGTGGAACTTTAAAATTTATTATACCGTTAATGTACAGAGAATTCACTACTCCTGTACATCCATAAAATTTCTAATCAAGTTTTGGAAGTTTACCACACAAATTTTTAACAGTGTGTTAACAGATAATTATTCAAATTTTATTTTTCATTCAGTTCCTACAATTTTCGTGGATTTGACTTAATTCTAACCACATACTCCGATTTGCGAAAGTGAGAATTTTTGTTTGATTTCAAAAAAGTGGCGTAAATTTGGTTCTCCAAGATTTATACACAGGTTGGTAATGCAGGCTGGATCGGACAGGTAGAAATATTCTTACCTTCCAATTTGCCTGCAGGTGTTTAGGCGTAGGTACGACACGCTTACCGTATCGACCTGGGACGAACGTGGGGGATTCCCCTCCATATCTGTAGTTCGCTAAATGATACAGATGTGGCAGCACATGCTCTTAGAAAGAATTTATTGCGAAGCGGCGGGAACTGGAGAATAGACAAATACCTGTAATTTTGTTACCTACAATTTTTTACAAATTATACATTTTTCATTTCATTTAATTTTTTCCTATTTTACCCCCCCTTTTTACGGGTCAAAACAGACAAATACCTGTAATTTTGTTACGTATACAAATTACACTTTTTATTTACATTTGATTTTTTGGTATTTTACCTACATTTTTTGCCAAAACAACTTTGAATCTTTTTAATTAATATTCTCGACCCGATGTTAATTAACCTGCGGTAATTGATCTTTGTGGTTCTTCTTCTCATTCTTTATTTATTTATTTTATTTTTTTTTTCTGAATCGATTATTCTACCTGTACTGCGAGGTGAAATTTAAGTGAAAGGTAGCCTACAGTAACAAAACGTTCGATAGTTCATTTGAGAATAAGTGAAGGTGCTACGGCTATTCTTATATACCTGTAACAAGTCTTAATACAGCAGAATAAAAAATGAAATCTTTATTTTCCAATCGTAAGATTCATATATTCCTATGTAGGTACATATATAATACATACATCTACCGATTTTTCACAATCGTTGTATAAATCTGATTGGAAAACAATTTTTCTCTAATCTGATAACTAAATTTTCTTATTTTTCACTTACTGGTTCCGGTATTCATTCAATTCACTTGCGATGCAAAAATTAAAGCTATGCTCGATTCGATTTTCGTTAAGAAATTATTATTCCCCTATCAAGTTTCCGCCAAAATAAAAATTCAGTCAAATTCAATAGAAAATGTGATAGAATTTTTTATTTTTATTTTTTTTATTTTCATATCTCTAATACAATAGTAATAAAGGCATTCTGAGAATAGAAAAAAAATCTTACAATGTTTATCCATGTGAATATATATAAAAAATTCAATTTTTTATCGCATCCCTGAATGTACTTCGTAATTATAATCGTTTCTCTTTCTCTCTTTAATTTTCTTCCATGTATACTAATGCGCGTAAGATAATACAACAAGCATAGCAGCGATAATCATGGATCACGTAAAGTTGGCTACATAACTAATGTAAGGTTCAAAGGTCAGTGTCAAACCCTGGTTGAATCGGTCGTGCAGCTTCTGCGACCTACGGCAGTAAGTATTACTTTAGTCGATGTAGAATCCTCTGCGCCGACGCGTTCCTCGTATATGTATATTTCGTTTAGTGGAAAAACCACGCGACGTGACGTTTCATCTAACATAAGTATAACTAGACGTTATGAGTGAAAAAGAAGAGGCAAAAAAAAAAAAAAAGTCGATAAAAAAACACACAAACAAACACACAATAATAAAACATTAAATAAAATTATATAATATATAACATACCGGTGCACGAAATCAATTTATTTACTTAATTATTTATCAACATCGATATTCTATTCTTAAATAATTAATTGTAAGTATATATATACACAGAAATATTCAGAGAATCGGAGAAAATTTCACTTCATATATTATTGGATTAAGCGAGCGCACCAACGACTCGATGTGAACTCTAATCGCTTGAGAACATATCATGACAGGTCAGTGACGCCAGTTTATTGAAAATTGAAGAAAAATAAAAGAAATTTGGAGATAAAAATAACAATAATAATAAAATTTAGAATCGTATGGTTTTTTATTATCCTCTCATTTTATATTGTCGTGATTCAATTGGTCCAAGCTGGTTCAAATAATATTTTTTATTTGCTATATCCGTTATCCGTGACCTACCCTAGGCATGCGGCGAACTTTACCTGACCTGAATACGTCGATTGCACTCGAATTGCGTCATCGTATGCATTACCTGTAATTATCATTATTAGGTATGTCATTCATTTTTGTATGAAAAAGTTAAGTCTGCAGGTCTAGGTGAAACGAAACATTAAAAAAAATCATTGAAAAATAGTTCAAGTGATGCTAGATGCCTCAGTCATACAATTTGATTTTCTAGAATGAAATTTTTTCATATTGCTAAGGATTTTAGTATAATAAAAAATCTCTTCTGTCATTTGAAGTCTGGAACTATTTGAGCCAAAAATAGAAACAAGTTTAAGTTACTTACAATAATTACTATCGCGTCTTAAAGTTTCTTTCGTACAGTATGTCTGTATCTATAGGCAGGTATCTACCGCAGCGTACTGCATAATATGCGACATATATAACATGTAATGTCTAGAAACCTAGATGATATACATATATATAACCTAGGCAAGTTTTGAACGGCAAAGAAAAGCTGCAGTGCTTTTCAGTCGCAGTTTCTTGCAATTCAGGAACGAGTGTTACCTTGACATTTTGACGTATATTTCGAACTCTATAAAGAAAAGAAACCAAAATATGAAAATGAAGGTTCGCAATTAGGTTTCCAAAATTTCAAGATACGCCCGCAAGGAACTGGGTATATAACATGAATTTATATTAACGGTTAAAATGTCAGAAACATATATAAATAAATAAATAAAAGTTATACTTTTCACATGATTTTTCTTCACAATCTCTTTGCGCTAACCGCCTGAAACGGTAATAAAAATAAATAAATAAAAAATAGTGGGATTTTTTTTTCGAATTTAAATACAAAGTTAATTGCGGGAGATGAATTATTCAAATATGCCTTATCATAGGTTATACGTGTGAATATCATATATGAATGTGGGAGCAATTCAATTAAACTATGAATGAACTGTTAACGGATCCTTTAAGTTGTTTTTTTTTTTTGTTTTTGTTTTTTCCATACAAATGCATACAAGGCCTATCCGTTACTTGCGATTATAATCTATATAATACAAGCTCACTGGTGAACTCCTGCAGGTAGTTTAGAAGCTTGTGAAACCGTATGAAATAACAGCTTCGTTCTAATTTTATCGTAACTCTATACCTACCTACCTATGAGGGTTTCTTCGTCAAACGGGCCACCCGTTTATTCCGAGGTCTCAGAAAATTCTGTAAAAGTTTCTACACGTTATTGGGGATGAGAAAAAATTTTGGGAATTTTTTCAGATTTTTTGGTCATCGCATTCAAAAAATCATTTTTTTGAATCATTTTCACGTAGCGTGAGAAATACGCGCCGGAGCGAAAAATTGTTGGGATGAAATTTATATGTTTTTTTCTCAGCTTTTCGGTAAAATTGGAGAAAAAAAAATTCCGACCCATTTGAACCCCCTTTTCCCAAAAAAACGTTTGGAAATGTGCTTTTTCCAAATTTGGACAGTTTTTTTTTTCTTGAAAAAAATGTCGAAGAAGGGTATTCATGAGAGAGTTATGGAAAAAAAAATTTGGAGTGGAGACTTCAATGCTCTCTCAGAAAAATATTATTACATGGATGTTATGAATTCGCGGAATTGAATAAAATCTATTTAATAATTTTTTTCTGGAAGAGTATCAAAGTCTCCACTCCAAATTTTTTTTTCCATAACTCTCTCATGAATACCCTTCTTCGACATTTTTTTCAAGAAAAAAAAAACTGTCCAAATTTGGAAAAAGCACATTTCCAAACGTTTTTTTGGGAAAAAGGGGTTCAAATGAGACGGAATTTTTTTTCTTCCAATTTTACCGAAAAGCTGAGAAAAAAACATGAAAATTTCATCCCAACAAGTTTTCGCTCCGGCGCTTATTTCTCACGCTACGTGGAAATGATTCAAAAAAATGATTTTTTTATTGCAATGACCAAAAAATCTGAAAAAATTCCCAAAATTTTTTCTCATCCCCAGTAACGTGTAGAAACTTTTACAGAATTTTCGGAGACCTCGGATTAAACGGGTGGCCCGTTTGACGAAGAAACCCTCCTATATATATATATATATATATACTTTATACCTGTACTTGTGTAAGCACAATGCACCTTGTCTTATCCCAGTAACTAGTCAGGTTTCCATTGTACTCTATATCCACCGAACTTACACACATATGCCTGCGATCATCCAAGTGCACTGCACTTTATATACATAACGCTCCGAAACCTTGTGCAGGCTTTTTACTGCAACGTGAATTTGAAAATTGATTGCAATAACAGTTTTCATTTTTCCGGTTTTTTGTTTGCTCTTTTTTTTTTCTCTGTTAATTGTTTTTTATATTCTTTATCACCATATAAGCAAACCAATGTGACTATCCAAAGAGGTATAATTATGGGTGACAGATGGTAAAAAATTATTGAAGATATGAAAATCTTCTATAATGCCTCCTGTCCGGATGTAAAACCATGTGAATTATTTCGGAGGTTTTCGACTAGCCGCATTCTCGAGATCACTCGATGAATCTATTTGCCAGACGGAGCTGAAAGATCGACGTTTTTTTTTCTGAAAAGCGTTTTCTTGGATACTGGGGAAATTAGGAAAAGTCATTTGTTAACCTAAATCAATACATTCACGAAAAGAAAGAAAAAAGATACAATAATTTGATGGAAAATGTAAAGTGGAAGATGTGAATAATGAAGAAAATAAATTAGGACATGGATTGATTAAATTGCTCGATGATTGATTGATCGATTACATTTTTAAAAGATTTATAGTAAATACGAATCGTGTCTTTTGATACATAGAAACCCGGAGATAAAATCTCGGAAGCAAGTTGAAGTATATAGTAGCTGCATAGCAGCAGCAAGTAAGAAATTCCTTTGGTCAAACTGGGAAAATAAGACACTACGATCATTGCGGTAAAACGGGATGCTGTTTATGTTGCAGAGGTATGCAGTGGCGGGGAACTTCCGGAGGTAGAGATCATTAGCTTGCTCGAGGAACAGATCCCGAGGTATCGTCTACGCGCCGACACTCTCACGCAGTTTCAAGGTAACTTGTTTTTTCTTTTTTTCTTTTTTTCTTTTTTTCTTCTTCTTTTCGTTTACCTAATTAATCCTTTTTTTTTTTGTCATTCCATTTTCTTTAATCATTCTCAATAGTAGATCTCACAATCACTTGTGTCAAAAAATTTGATACTCAATCACATAGTCCGAAAATATAATCGCAAGTTTAACAACTGAAAATAGTTTATTCGTATATTCCAATATTTTGCTGATTTTTTCTTCGAAATTGTTAAAAATTAATTTTTTAACAATAATGTTCAGTTTTTCAAATTATATTTCACCGCATTATCTGCGTGTTTATAATTAGACCGTTTAATCAAGTAGCGAATAATTAATTGAGATCTTTGTATGTGAAAATTCTATAAAACTTCAAAATATCGAGAGATTTTTTGGTTCCTTTTTCCATTTTCTGAAAATTAAACGATGAGTTGATATTACTGAATACTTAATTGGGCGTCGGAGCAACATTTTTACGGTGTTTTTTTTTTTTTTTTTTTTTTTTTTTTGTCATTTTATGTCAAAGTAACACGATTGTTGTATGTACGTATAACATTTCCTGGACGGAACCCCCAAGGTCTCGTGACCGTGATCAGTGATTCGGACCCGAGAGTGATATTTTTTTTTGCAAATGTAGGTACAGATATTCACGTAGATATTATCTTATATAGCTGCAGAGATATTATTGTACAGAGTAAGTATAAGTTCTTTGATCGGTAAGATACTCGGCAGCCTTGCAAGAGCCTGGAGAATTTTACGTAACGTTTCTGTTTCGAGGACAAGAGGGAATTGAATTGCTCGAATAACAGATTTGTATACACACAATTGGAAATAGAAATCATATTTTCATTGAAATCGAACCATTCAGGCTCGCGGGATTAGAAATTCATTCGTCAATCGGTTCGTTCGAATAATTCCTTTGAAAAATTAGTTTTTTTTTTGTGATTTTTGCAATTCCTGGATTCATCTTTGCGTTGCATAAAGATTCCTCACGTTTTATGTTTATCGATTAGAATTGTTTTTTTTTTTTTTTTTTTTTTACTCGTCGATCTAGTCGTGTTTGAAATTAAAATTAAATCCGGTTGTGAAAAATTGTAAAATTAATAAAATTAGACCTTTTTAAGGACCTCGTGAGTGAGTTAGGCTCCTACATACGTGATACCTGTACGTCAATGAGTGAACCACACCTTCAAAACCGCGCCCTCCACTAGTCATAGTGGCACGACGAATTTCAGGCTTCTAATTAAGGGAGGAAATAATTCAGTTGGGAGTGTAGAAGTAAATGACGATGAAAAGCGTTTTTCTAATTATTAGGTATAATACACGCATTGCGAAAAAAAATGATTGAGACTTTTATTGATACACGTATGTCTACTCGATAGTTGGATATTTTTTTATCCATATAGACAAACTGTACCTTGTCTCATTAATAAATAATTTGAATTTGATTTTTCTTTTTTCTCCCTACGTAATTCGCAGGATACGAAAACGCCGATTGGTTCATCCCAACGCCAGCTCTAAAGCCGGAAGACGTAGATTTGAAATTATCTCCCGATCAAATACGGGAGACCCTCAACTACTTCCGTAAGTTGATTTTTCCATTTTTTTCTTTTTTTTTCTTGATTTTCACGTAATTTCGATGAATTTTTTTATTTTTTCGTCTTATTGCTTGGCCGTTATTATTATTATTATGGGTAAATTCATACGATTGTATAGAATAATCGTTGGCAAAAATTACGGTTGTGATTTGTATTTTTGTTACGCACGTTTATACTTGTACGTATATGTATAGATGCTTTATACTTACATACGCAAGTGAGTTATTCGTTTGAAACCAACACGCGAAAACGATACTTACGCAACTCATGTGTATATGTTATTTATTATTCATTATTTGTATATATCTACGTTGAAATTTGTCAAATTTTTCTCGTCCCCACGACGTGATTACGTGTCAGGTATTCCTATACTTACGTATCGTACTTAGGCACCATCTACTGCCTCGTCAACGAATCATTTTTACACAATTCAATATCATGCAGGTGTACCCAACGTATGTACACATAATACGTAGATACGTAGTTTATCTATGTATGTGTACCGAATATTCGCGAAGGGGAATATCATTCATCAATCATTGGTAAATGTCACCGTCAGAGAGAAGAAAAAAAATACGATAATTTATATCGCAAGCTTACAATTACAGACAATAAATATATATATATATGAAATTTGGCATTCATTTGCAAAGCTGATAAATTATCTGCAAGTTACGATAACAGATGCAAATTTCATGTATCGATATCTATAACTCTTTGAATGGGGAAAATAGTTTTCTGCAAAAATCTATGAAAATAATGAGACAAAAAACTAAACATATATCTACTGTGGTGTCGTTTCAATTCATTGATTTTTTTTTTATTGATTTTTTCATTTATTTTTTCAAATTTCTCGATGGTTTTAACCCTCGCGTTTCTTGAAGAATGTTTCTAGAAATCTCGAGACGTGTGTCCTACATCATGACATGTTGCATGTTTGAAACTCAATTATTGTCGATAAAGAAAAAGAGAGAGAGAAAAAAAATGAAAATAAAAATGAATAAAAGTTGGTAAAGTAGCAAGAAAAGTTGTCACTGTATCCCTGTATGTATAGCTTCTCGAATATATGTATAGCAACATGAATAATCAACGTCGCTCTTAGGTATTTACGTAAAAAGGTAAGTGCCCGCAATTTGATATTACATCCTAACTTATTACATTATTATCTAGAAAATAATGAATCGAGAAACGGAAACGATCCGTTATGTATATACATACCTATGTTTATATGTATGTCTGTATATATGTAGATGCGAATCTACGGCGGTATCGCATGTTTTGAAAATTGTTTTTTTTTTTTTTTTTTTCTTCCATCCTGCTTACCCTACTCAAAACACCAATTATTACACATCGAAATGGCAATTTGATTATTTACATAATTATGTGGATGGGAAAAACTTGTACAACTACGTATAAATCGATAATGCGCTTCTTTCTCTCTTTCTCGATCATTATTCGGTCTTGAAATCATCATTTGTGATCATAAAATTAGTGTACATTTTTTTTTTCAAAAATTACAAAAATCGTGCCTTCGAAATGGCTTGAATATAATTATCATCAATTCAGGTTGAAAATATGGATTTTCAAAAATTTTTTCATGATGGTTTTTATATTTTAAATTAAGAAATGGATGAGCATTGGTGAATTTGCACGAAACGGCCGATACATATTTTCTTTATCGACACATGTTTATTTTCGTGCTAAATTTATGGTCCGATTATCGTTTAGGATTTCTTATTTGATTGATTAGACGATTAAGGTCATGGAAGCAAAAATTTGTCCAGTGACGTGTTCCATACTGTAACGATGTTGCGATTCCTTGTTTGTATCTGTATGTCTTTATTAACTTGCTAATTTATTATTTAACTAATTGCTGTACGATCTGTACTATCATTCGAATGTGTACTTACCTTGAGATAAGAGAAAAATCTCAAGGTTCATCTTATGACCTAATTTTTAGTTATGGCATATATTTCAATGAAAGTGGCTGGACTTATAATTTTTTCAAATTTAATTAACAAACTCAAATAATTAAAGACGAAAACATCTGTCAACTCTCTCGATATTTATCATTAGATAATACAATCGCATTCAATACACCTATCTAGATTAATCAATTTTCAAAAACCATATTTGTATGTATCTATACATATATGAATACGTAACTGCAGGTATTAAAACCCTTATCGAAAATTCCTGCTGCGCTCATTCGCACACAAGCACAAATACAGATAGTCATATGTGTATAATAAAGTCCGAAATTTTGTGTAAAAATTCAGGTTCCAAGAATGGTTATGCATTTGACAATTTTGAGGGAAAATAAATTCAAAAACCATTGGAGGTAACAAATCAGAAATGCATAATCCTTTTTTTTCAACTTGGAAGAACAAAATGGATTTTCAAATTGCAATTTAGTGAGTAGGATGAACCCTGTAAAATATTATTTGTCATAAATTTTGAATCGCATCGATTTATTATTCAAGTCTAAGAAAATTTTGCATATCAATAATGTGTCGAGTAGTAATTGTAAGTCTATATAAGTGAGTGATACGTATGAATGAAAAAAAAAAGAAGTCATATTCAGATTCTACCAGCTGCGGTAATGACTGTTTTTTTGAATCGCTAATTAGGTAACTCTGAGGATATAGTTAAGTCTGACTAATCACTACCTAGTTTGTTTCTCTGGTGTACTATAGTACTTCGTATACTATATTACCTCTACAATAACGTATGTATGTACAGCTCTGCAGTTTTCTGTCTATGTAATAATCACCGGTATGTACCAATTCTACTCGTATGCATCAGTCTATTTGGTAATTGGCACATGAGAGAGTGTTGCCTAGTAGCAAGTATCAATTCCTTGTATCGTTATTTCATTCTTTCTTTCCTTCAAGCCAATAAACCTCTCTTTTTCTCTTTCTTTCTTTCTTTCTTTCTTGGTCATATTATCATTTACATAGAAACATATACATGCAAAACGTTCTTCTATTTATGCCCAACAGCCCGAAGCATCGCCCTATACTGAGGTGAATGATAATTTTTATGATTTATACGTCAAAGTGAAATTCTTCACGCATGTAGATCCAGGGCCGTTTTATATTCATAAGGAAGTTTTACGCTCGTGCGTATTTACGAAAAAAAAAAGTAACTTACATATTCTGGCACGCATAACTGCTGCAATTATTCCTATGCATTATGTGGGTTAATAATTGAGTATGTAGACGGAAATGAACAATTTTGGAAAAAACTCTCGCGAAAATTCTGAGACCGAGGGATTCAGTTGTCTACTTGTGACTCTGAAACGCAAAGGATAAAATATTTTGTACAGTTTCGAAATCGTTGAAATGAAACCAACATTTTGTGACTTTGACGAGTTTTCAAATCCCAATTAAAAAAACTATAGATGCCTGAAAGTTGAAACTATCCCAATAATTTAACGAACAAAAAGTTTCATTGCGAAATGCTATTTTTTCTCTGGAAGAATAAAATTAAAAAGAGTATTATATGCAAAATGGCTGGTTCTCCGTTACCGAGCTGAGAGAGATTGCGAAGAAATTTCCGAACTTAGATTGATCCACTCCCATTCCAGTTATGAAAATGATCAATTTTGTGTTCTTAGAGCATCGAGACTCTCAGGCATCCCATAGAATTTATAAATTCATGCAGAAATATACATACGAGTACATCTCATATAATTACAGGAGTTTTAATAAGCAGGGAAAGCGTGGTAACTAAAATTAGCCCTTTCCCAGAGACACACACATATGCGTACATATATGTATGTAAATTATCCGAAAGTGATGAATTTTTCGAAAACTTTGCTAGTATAAGGTTATAACAAGATTAGAAATTCGAGAGCTAGCTGTTTTAAAAGCTCTCTGAAAATTTGTTTCTCCTATACAGGGCTTGTTTTGACGTGATAATATTTGACGTGACAATGAATGAATATTTGCACAATGATTTGCGCACTCTAATATACCTAATTCTACTGTTATCTTATCATTTAACGGACCAAGTATACACATAGTTGCTAGCCAGGACATACATAAACGAAGCATACGTATGTGCTATACCTATCTTTCGAGAGGCTATTTTTATTAACACTTGCATAATATTTACAAATATATTTAACGCTCTGGGCTGATTTAGTGCCTTCTATATTCCTGAATAAATTCTTCTTTGCTAATTGTTCGTTATAAAGATATACAAGGTTGAAAGTCTGGAAAATTTGCGAAGGATTTATAGGAAAAGCAGTAGGTATCTTGTAAAAAAAAAAGAAAAATGTATTACGGTTAAAAATCCATTTATTTCTTTACCGAATTTCATTTCACATCGTATCATAATAGTCTTATTTCAAAAGCAGTTATACCCCGTGATGTAGAGTCCTTTCTCCAGGTGAAAGATCGTCCTGATTTTAAGTACGGCAACACGGAAATTCCATTTTCGGTTCAAGTCGTCAGCAAATTGTTGAACAATTACTGATATGTTCAATTTTTGAAGAATTAACCATATATTCTGTAACAATTTTTGAACAAATTTCTCAGAAAAGTTATAGAACCGTCATGTATCTATACTCGTTGCTGTAAATGATCGCGGTGAAGCTTATAATATAAAACCTATAAGAAACTATAGTCCATGTATCGCGATATTTCTTCTAATCTTTTATTTTATTTTTTTTTCTAATATTGCGACATTTGGCTTTTGAAATCCTGTATTGAAAAATACCGATGAAGTGACCAACGACGTCGGTGATCATCGTTCACTATTTTTTTGCCTGAAAAATATTGACTTACTACAATAAGCATACATCATTCGCGCGGTATACTCTTGCAGTGTAAACTGTTGGGTGAATTTTTCTTAAAGACTTTGCTGCTCGTTCAGGCGATTTTTATATAGAATCTAATACCTACTTATACTCGCATCTGGTGCGTGAGGTCAGAGACGAAGATGTTCAAGATCTTACTGACGCACCTAGTCATGAGTTATTTCGCTATTTTAAAATACAGACTCGAGTAACTCAAGAAGTTCACATTCATTGTATACATACGAATATAAACGTACAGTGAAAAGTGAAAAGAATCGATCGAATTTTTATTGATTCCGTTGCATCTATTATACATACTTTTTCATTTTATTTCTTTATTTATTTTTTTTACTCTGCCTGTTTTTCTTGTATGGAATTTTGGTTTCGAAACAGGATTCGTTAATCACTGTTTATCCTTGACCGTCGAATACCCTGATAGTAAAAACCTGGGCGTAGTAAATTGAACAGTGTTATAAAAATGAAGATTGTGCTTACTCTGTCACAGTATAGTTTCTTTCGCAGCAAACTATATATATATATACGTATCTGTTATTTATCTTCAATCACTCGAAGTCGCTATAGTGGGCCATTTAGATAGGTAGGTATGTATCGCACGACGTTCTTTTTTCGCTATTGCAAAAAAACTGTTATAAATACATGGAAAATCAGTCAATCGACATTCATTCGAATATGCAAAGAAGAATTTGCTGTAATAATTAATCTGCCGAAGTATTCAGCGAAACAAAAAAAAAAAAAGTTAATAGAAAAAATACTAAATCAATCTAATCAAGGCAAATTAATATTCAATTTGTGTTATTAGTAATTCGTATGAGAACTAGATGGATTCTTTGGATCCTTCTTCCATATTATACAAGTCTGAGCGTTAACTTTACTATCAAGAAAAATAAAGAAAAGAAGGTGATGGTGATATAATTTTTGATTGAAAAGAAGAAAAAGAAAAAAAAAAAAAAAAAACGTGATAAAATCTGCATTGGAAATTTGATTGTACCGCAGCCTCTTCTTTTCGCATGCAAAACGTGTATGTATAATCGGTCGAGTTAATCCAGAGCCGATCTATAGCTGACCGACTTGCAACAAGGTGTAACGAAGCGTTTCAACGTTTGACCTGAACTCAGATTTCTCTCTTGGTACGGACTGCCTGGCAGCCAGGTCAAAGTTCAGGGGTCATAGAAACGAGAGATCCTTGTATTATTATCTATATATTCCTTTCCGCCTATTGCCTATACTGCAGTCTTTAGATCTTTATTGTTATCTCCTATTTTACAAAGGAATATGATTAACCAAATTTTATCATATCTCAAAACGTACCATAGATTTTAATTTCTAATCTCTAAAAACAATTTGCATTTCACATTCTTCGGTATACTTTATTCGAAAAAGGATTATTGTATATGTCAATTATTCGAATCTAATAATTGTATTTTTTTAAATTTATTTGTACTCGTTTGTCAAATGGGAAAACAATTTTTAATGCAATATGCAGATGAGGTGAGACAGGAAAGAAGAGATATGAATTCGCAAAACCGATATTTTTGATATCCTATTCGCGAGATTGAGTTCGGAGTCACATTTTCGTTTGTAGAATTAACTAAATCGCATTTGTGGGCCAACTAAATTGACTATTATACAAATCCGTATGGATTGATCCAATTAGGAGAATTACCAATACTTAAGTGAGCAATTCTTGCTACACAAAATATATCAGATCATTCTTATATCTGTAACCACCAATTTCGAGATAACTGCAACTTTGAAACTGAGTCTCTTGAATTTTTTACGCACCGTAATGACCGGTCAGCCGATTTTTTAGACCTCGTGATCGAAATTTTATTTTAAAAAAAATAAGGCTAATTTCTAAAAAAAAAAAACGTCGTATTCTTGTTTCTTCTTAGCGATTTCGACCTGCAGCTTTAATTTCCGCTGGAATTGTAATCATGTTTCGGAGTTTTTTTGTTTTACGTAAACGAAATTTTTGATGAGAGGAGAATAATAATAAAAAGTGACATCTCTTGATAACAATCATAACGACGAGAGAGTGCTGCACTAAATTAATTTTTCTTGTTTTTTTTTGTTTTTTTTTCGCTTCTCCTCTTCTCTTGACATTTATAGTATTTTGCGCCATTGTGTATTGTGCAATGCCCTCGAGCACGAAGAGAATTGATTGTTCCATGGAGTATAATTTTCTGGCCTGTAATGAATTGAAGAGAACCACTTGTGGGAATATTCTCATAGTTTCGCGCACAATGTAGAAAAGCGCGTGCTTCAAATTGTACGATATATAATTATAATATAATCTACACTGCAAATGCCTCGTATTATAGGCGTCTCGAGAGTCGATCGAATGCTAAATCTAGAAGAGTGTGAAATTATTTTTCTTATGGTATATGAATGAATTTTCTACATGAGATATTATAGTATACAGTACTAAAAGTACAAAGGAGAATTCTTTCGTGATGATGACAAACGTGCAAATGAAACTAAACTGGATCCCAACGACTCTCGAAAGATTTAAATTACTTTCGCGGTTTTAAGTTCTCACAACTTTCCTACGCCCCCATACCGTTAAAATGAAATGTTTTATTCCCTACGTACGTATATTCACCGCGACTCTATTTCATTCTCAACTTGTCATTTTTCTTTGATTCCTTTCCGGTCTCAGCTGCTGCTGCTATGTACCTATACTTGGCGTCTTATACTTATCTGGTATACCTATCCTACTGCTGTTGTTTGCAACTCGCTTTCGCTTCTCAAGTTCAACGTCCATCTTGGCCGTGTCTAATTAAAACTAGATCTTTGCCAGATATTTCCATCCGAATATCTATACCTACCTATATCCGGATCAGAAAATAAAACTCGAGTCTTACCTCGTATGATATGCGATGTTCCTTTCGCTTCTTTTTCCACTATGAATAATTCAAATCTCATATATTTTCTGGATACCTAAATCTTGGAAATCATTCTTCTGACTCAAAATCCCAAAATTTTAGGTATTGTCTGCTTTTCTCGAAACCATACGTCAGTGTAGAATATTTAATCCGCAAAGTTGAAGAAGTTTTAACGAACGACGTGACCTGAACCCTGGCAAGGAGCACTTTTTTCAACGAAATGAATCCATGCCAAATAAAACCCACAGAATTCGAAATATTTTTGAATTATATGTCAAGTTATTAGTAAATAGCTGTAAAAAAATAAAAAAATAAAATAAAATAAATGAGTCAATAAAACGTCATTTCCGGGGTGTATTCTTCAGGTGAAAAATCTAAGAACGTATTTTCTCGTTGGATAAAAATACTTGGGGGGAAAAAAGTTTCCTGTAATCCGTCACAGGATTAGACATGCTTCACTGTCAGACAATCTTTAAATACACCCAGAGCTAGAAGTAGTCTAGCCGGCAATCAATAAGGTCATCATCGAGCAGATAAAGCTTTCCTTTTATCATTTCAATAGCAAACTTATATATGATCTAACTCGAAGGTGGAATAAACAGAAAGTAGTAACCGTCGAATCGTTCGTTCAATTTTTGTTAAATAGACAAATATTCGTAAAACAAATAATTACATCATTTAATTACTGTAAATACTAAGTATAGAATATGAATAAGCAGATAATTGGGCTGATTAGAACGTTCGGCCAAACCTATAACTTCGCGTCTGGATTTTTTTGGAACTCCAGACGGTATACTTTGAGTAAAAAGTTTATAAGTACTCCTAACTGAACTCACAAGCTACTGAATTCCCTGATTTAACAAGTTACACGGATTTAGGCTGGAACCAATCCTATCGATTAAGATCAAGATCATAAAGATCCGTCGATCCGTTTCCGAGATATCGTGAAATAGAATTTTTTTTCCGTGAAATTCAGTTTATTGAATAATTTAGAAACTGCTGGAGCTATCGATTCGAAAATCTGAACATCTCTAGGTAATGAAAAACAGTACATATCGATTAATACAAAAATGAGAAAAATCCATTATTTCGTTCTCTAGATATCGTCAGATCTAAAATTGATCAAACACACCCCAGAGGTATCCGCCTAAAAATCATCGACTAAATGATTCTCCGGATCTGAAAAACGTGGAAGTTCAATGAAAATTCATCTTTTCATTTTTCGGGTGATGATAATGATTTCCTATCGTCAAAACGGGAAGTTGAAAATCAAACGAATGAACGAAAACTCGTGTATTTGAACGTAAAAAAAAAAAAAAAATCGATATCTCTTATCCTCTGCAGTGGCAAAGAAAATCTAACTGTAATCTACGCACACGAATATATATATATATATATATATATACCTGGTATATGTGTCTAAATATACACAGATAGAATGAACACGTGATAAAGAAGTGCGATAAGAGATAAAAAGAACAAGAATAAGAAGTTAAAAGTAGGTAAAATACATGTGTGTACCTTCTAATTATTATTATTATTATTATTATAAGGCGCAAAGTTATTCGTTGTAACAACAATTAATGATTTGAAAAAAATAAATAAAAAATAGAACGATTGGAATTTGAAAGAGGTTCTCGATGGTATCGTATCGTATGGTATCGTGATATCGTAGAACGTGACGACGATGTATAATACTTATAAGCGAATGGTCTGAGAGTCGTGGTGGCGGCGTTAGTAGCGGCGGCGGCGGTGGCGTCCCTCAACTTCAAGCGACATTTTGGTATCGCCACTCGGTCTCTCAGTTCTGTTCTCGTAACGGCGTCGCACGAACCGCGCGTGACCGACGCCGCCCTGCACCAAGAAAACGCGGTTTCCTCCTTTAAATAGACGATATACGGTGAATCCCCTTTTTTTTTGAAGTCGATTGCTGAATATATACACGTCAAATTATCCCTTTGCGCCTGTGCAGTGTGAAATAATATCGTAAAAATATTATACTATATATATATATTTTTTTTTCATTTCAAATATTCGTTTATTTCGACTCCATTGTCGCATGTTTGAGTGAAAATTTGTCTACGATCACGGAGATCGAACCCTATTCAATGATAATATGATAATTATCGTGATAATGACTACGATTTTTTTTCAATATGAATTTTTATATACTCCCGGCTTACTGCGGCATGGTTTTAGATCAATCGTATTTTGCGATCGTTTGAAATCTAGAAAATATTATCAAAATCTGCAGGAGGGAAATTTAAGGGGGTGGGGGGGAGGGGGCATTTCATATGTACGACTCGATGCAGAGGTTTTATAGACGTGTATCTTATTTTTTTTTATATCGATACCAATTCTTATCTCGTATCTATAGACAGTGAAATAAAATGTATATGTATGTAGAGGATATAATAACGTAATTTACTTTCTAGAATCATCCAAATCGCATTTCATTCGAAGCTCAATATATAATCCATACGAATGATGTATATTTATGTAACATTAAAGTCAGACAATATACATGATAGATATATATACACGTTCGTTTGATTCGCGTGTAATCTAGAATCGAAAACATGCCGTCATGGTCATTGAAACCAAATGTAGATTAAAAATAATTCGAGAGGCTAGAAGAAAAAGAAAAAGAAATAGAAAAAGAAGAGTTGAGAGTGACAAGATAAACAATTTTGCGGGAAAACGCTTCGTTGTAACAATGAAGATGCATACAGTACGTTTAAAACTTATAGAAATTGAAACAGAGGAGATTACGGAACGATTATATATATTTATCGAAACTGTACATGAATGTTGGAAAATTATCTTTGAGAAACGAGGACAAGTTCATTGGTGGTGGAATAAAAAAGCGTTAGTCACTCACGCTTTTACGATGAATGAAAGAATAAGTAGAAAAAAAAACAAAAAAAAAAACACAAAAAAACTTGAGTTCTGAATCATTTCTCAAGAGCGATTCCCATGCCTTGCAGTATATATTAAGAATAATGAAATTCACTGCACGTGTGGCAGAATTGTGAACACCACTGCGGTAGTTGAATCAAATTTACCGAAAGGTTTGACCTGGAGGGTCCAAGCCACTTGGGTAATCATTGCCAAAAAGTTTGGAAAAATCAATGCTGGCAAGAAATGTTTCACCAAGTTGGTTATGTAGCTACTTTTCTCTCTTATCCTTTATTTGGAATTCTCATTTTTCTTCTTCGTTTTCTTGATCTTCTTCTTCTTCTTCTTCTTCTTCTTCTTCTTCTTATGGTTTAAGTAGCCGTAGGAAAAGAATCTCAAGAATTTCGTTGCCGGTATAATATAAGTGGGTATAATATATATGTAGTGAGTTTGGTGGAACGTTGTTAATACAACACTACGCAACACTCCAGTTATTTCCAATGAAGCTGTATAGCGATTCGCTCCAATAATTTATCTCAATTAGCTTGATCCGAGGTAGTTCTATCATCGAACTTAGTCTATACATGCCATACTGATTACCGATTGCTAATTAGACAGTCGATAGTCTCGATGCAATAGTTTTTAGGTCTTCGATTCAATCTTCTATAGGTATAATGTATCGGTGACCCTATAAGTGCATCACCATCGCGTCATCGAGCTCATATTCTGTACTCAAATTATACGATAAGTACATACATATTGACATAGGTCGTAACTGACACCAGAGCCACATAAAGATCCCTTGATATATGCGAAGCCTGTATGTCTAAGTTTTTTTTTTTTTTTTTTTTTTGTTTCTTTGGGTTTTACGGATATTGAAATTCTTCTATTTATTTTTCTACGGCTTCGGAGGAACCTGGAAAACTCATTTGTGACTGTTGCTGTTGCTGCAATCAATTCATTATGCAGATTCGCGTAACATTACGCTGATTATTCATGTTGAATGTAATGAACGTTCTTTTAATATGCAATTGTTAAAGTGACAGACTCGACAGACGTCCGCGTTACGATTTCACAGTCTTTGGTATACTTTGGCGAGATAGTAATCGTGCCAACGAGTCTGGCACACTTCTGATAAAACACTATCCAAACACGTTTTCTTTTTCTCTTATTTTATGCTTCTGCCTCTGATTTTTCAGTATTTCTTTTTCAAATGGTTTTCGAATGACTTTGATTAAACGAAAAACTCGATCATCAAAATTTCATAGGCAAACTATAAATATCGTTGAATTTATATGGGCTTCGCAATTTTTATAGAAATAAATAAATCAAGTATTCCGGAGTAACTTATCAAATTAACGTTTTTATTCTACATATAAATTTCAGTAGCCTCTAATTAATTTCACCATTATTCTTTCACGCCTTTGCAATATGATACGGCCATTGTTCGGAAGAGAGTTTTAAATTTCATGATGGGTATAGAACTACAAACGATCGATTATCATATGTGCGTATATACCTACGAGCCGATGAAATAATGATAGCTTTTTTTTATACGATTATCACCAACCTTATTATTATTATGTGATTATCGCAGTCAAATTGAGCAAGTAAATTGTGTTTCATGATGGGAATTAAATTCTTCTATTGAACTTTTTAGCTGTACAATTGTAATGATCTTTATGTATAAAATTGAATATCGATTTGCGGTGATTGAAAAAATGGGTTGGGTTCTGAAAACTTTCTACTTGTCTATTCTATAACCATTAATTATCAATTCTTCGTCTATAAGTGGACGTGATTTGGTTTTCTATTTGTATAAAATACATGTCAAATTATATACTTTGCCCGGAATGGCTAGCGTTTTAATTTTTGGCCCTACGTATGAACGTACAATTGACAATCTTCCTGTTTCCGCTCTTCCGATTTCTGTCTATATAATTATAGTTCATAATTTAGTCTTCGAAATTTCAAACGGAATTTACGATCTTTTCACTTGCTGTATAATTTGTATAGATTATTATGTAGACCGTTGTAAAGACTAGCGTATTTATTAGCCCGATAATTGAAAACCGATGAAAGAAAGTCTCGTTTAATAACATTTTATTTTACAATTTATCCGCACTGTTCTAATCATCGGTTGCGTATGCCTATATTGAAATCACAAAAGAAAATGAAATACAGATTAGGTACATGTATACGGGTACGTTGAAAACTTTATGCGACGAAGAAGGAGAAAGAGAAGATCGAGAATCGACGAGCTGAATTCCTCGTGGAAAAAATAAAATGAGAGGGAAAGCTGCGCCTGAGGCATTTTCGACCAAAGTCAAGCACCGCTTGTTTGGTTTTTTTTTTTTTTCTTCCTTATTCATTTATTCCTCTATTTTTTCTTTCTTTTTTTCTTTACTTTCTTTCGTTTTTTTCTTTCTTCAAGGCAGAAGCTTGAGCGGGTTAAAATTAGTCGAGTTTAAATAGATGCCGCGGGATCTTCAAGACACACTTCCGGTGATGGTCTAATTCTCATATGTGTTTTAAGTGTAAAGTGTCCCTTGTCATTCGACCTGCTTAGAAATGCCTGTGAAAAAATCTCATAAAACTTATAGTCTCTTCAGCGAAAACATTATCCACGTGGTAGAATATAGCTTTAAATTCCGATCCGATCGAAAAACAATAGGGGGAATTCGGACATACTTTGTGCAATTTTGAGTTTGATTTATTATCTCGATTATTATTATTATTTTAATTTTTTTTCTTTCAAATCGTCTCGCAATTTTTTTTCCCCAAACTAAACCGTGAAAATTAGCAACGCCCCGTTCTCGTATAGGTCGTTGACTTTTGATTATACCATCGACTCGCTAATTATTCATAAATACCCACAGAGCGAAATTACTGTTACGTTCGAATTGACCGGAAAAACTTATTTCGTCTTGCGCGTATATAGTCGAACTATACAGCTGATCTAGTACCTATGTAAATCTGTAATCTAATTAGTCTAGATTTCTTCATCTGATCGTTTCATCTAAGAATCGTAATGATTTTTTGGTTAATTAACAAACGTTTCGAATCAGTAAAACTTTTAGGACTTCTATTTATCTTCTACCTACTATTTCCTTATCACTCCAGATGACATTTCGACATTTTGCAATTTTTCTCGAATCAAATTCAGAATCCTGAATCTTTTATTCGTTTTCTTCCTTCATATTTCTGATAATTAATTGATCTCTTCGTAGACGAAGATACGAATAATATAATGATGTGAAAATTACGAGAAGGAAAAGAAAAAATTTATTTACAAAAAAAAGGGGGGGGGGGGGGGGATAATTGGAATATTTTAGCAATTTATTTGTAAATGATATAGTATAATGCAGAAACAGAACGTGACTTAAAGTTATACCTCGCCTTTCCGTTCCTCGTTCCGTGATCGTAGACAACATACATACAGAGGTGTATGTTACATACGACTTTGTTCTTCGTATACATTCACTTCCGGTGATGATGTACGAAGCGGCATATCGTTAATAGGAGAAAAAGATCCTAATTGTATTTTTAATAGCTAAAACACACCAGCTACAGCCAAGAGTGTGAATTTTATTCTACAAGCGCGGGAATAAGTGTGATAATATTCTCAAACAACGTTGTGAACGATATGCATATGAAAAATATGTAAAAAAAAAAAAAAAAAAAAAATGAAAAGACAGTGAAAATGAACGACACCGACTGGAAATAAAAATTTTCAACTGAAATCGTAACATATAAATAAAAAAATCTCAACCAGTGTATTGAATTAAATTATACTATCGAAGATAAAAAAAAAAAAAAGAAGAATCAAAATTGAGAAAGTGATTATCTTCTTCTACGTGAAAAAGACAAAAGTGCAAATTTTCGTTTTTTCCCTAAGTTTTTTTATTCTGTTGCACACAAAAAAGAGCCCGAACCACGTAACTTGTATTTAGAGGGGGTCCCGTTCGCCCTGGGATCATAGCTATGTCATGAACGGCAAAAGTTCATCGTCCTTCAGTTTGCAAGGGAGGCAAACAAAAATTTTGCACAGCCATGAATCCGGCGATCGGCGTAACATATTTAATCGCGATGCATCCACATCGTCGAGTTCAAATTCTGCAGGAATCTCATCGCACGGAATTAGCAATTCAACTTTCAATTCCTTGGCCCTTGACGTGTCTTATAGTCCGTCAGGTAATACCGGAAGATTATCGAGCCCTAGAAAATCGGTCAGATCGTTATCTAGCGTGTGGGAAGTACCGGAACCGGATATCGACGATGATCCGGAAGTATGGGAAGATATCGGCGTTGTCGAATATCTTGAAAGACGATTGGGACCCCCGGACGAAAGTACTGAGGAAGAAAGGGCCGAGGCTTTGCGACTCGTACTTATGGACACCGACATTCACGAAGGCGATGGCGAAGTCTCGGATTTTTTATTTCACGTCGCTAGAACTAAACACGGAAAAATCTACATCAGAGTTATCAGGACACTTCTGCTGAATCGAGGTAGGCAATGTATATGGGAATGAAAAACACTATTACACCATCATTTGATATCTTATAAATAAGAATTTTAATTGCGACCGGGTGAACGCTACGATTTTTCAAAAATGAAATTTACTTGATATAAGTAAAAGTCATTTGAATTGTATAATAGTTTTGTGTGTACGTTGTGGTTTCTACCGACTGAGACTTCCCTTTTTTTTTATTCACATTTAGTTTACCGGGTTTACTTACCTGTGGCGCTACCTTCAGCTACGTTATGACGATCTTCTTTGACGTCACGTTCAATTCCACGTGCTTCGAAATATTGATCGTATTGTTTATTATTATTTGATGTATATATGTATGTATGTGCGTACAGTACGTGGACGTTCATTATACCAAGAATACTAACAATAATTAAAACAAGTATAATAATAATATCTTTGATTGTTGGAAATTACGTAAATTTAGTAGAATTTTCAATTTTCCAGTCATTATCTGTATAGAATAATGTTGTTGAAGAAAAAAAGAAGATAAAATTGTAAAATCGTATACGTATGTATAGCTACGTGCAATAACTCACGTTTATTATATTATTATTGTTGATAAGACGCGTGAATCGTGATAAGAATCCATCAGAAGTACCTAGAAATACATTTTTCCATTAAACAACTATATATAATTGCTGTATATTGGCGATGAATGTAATATAATATGTATGTAAAATACATACACATCAGGAAGTAATTTCGCAGTATTATTATAGAATTCGAATCTAGGGCACAGAAATGAGATCAATGAAGCTTAAAGTAAAGAAATTAAATAAAAAATAATGGTAGAAAAATAAACTTGAAACACAATAAAGGACAAATAAAACTTTCAAGAAGCCATTCCGAAGCGAATGAATAACAATAAGTATAATTACGTGTAATCATTTAATCGAATCATGCTTTTACATTAGCCGCAATATCATTCTCGTTTCTTTTCCCTTTTGGTTGTACCTGATATATTTAGAGAAGTGTGTATAAACTATAATCTACGGACGGAAAAAAAAAAATTACGTATATTTCTCGTTACCCACCGCTGGTCACACCTACTCCTCGAATAATTTGTATGCTCGAGTATACAAATATACCGTGGCATAGTATGTAGTTATTTTATTTAGTTTCTCTTTTTTTGTTCTTTTTTGATTTTTTTCCTCATCGTTTTTATTTCAAAGTTAAACCGAGCGTATTCTTAGACCGCATTCCCAGAAATATTATAGTAATTTGCTCTTCGTATAGGCCAGGTGTATTTGTTTGATTTTCCTGATAGCAGAGACGTATAAAATCGTCGAACAACAATGAAATGTATGTTTGGCTAAATTTCGGCAATTTCAATCTTTTCGAAAGACTCGTATATATTCGTCATTTTAAACCCAATTATAATTTGAGTCTCTTGAAATTTGGCGAATGAAGAAATGAAAAATGGTAAAGAAATAAAGTTCGAATCTTTTTTTTTTTTTCAAATAGTTCGCTTCGCATCTTTACGATCGTTGCATCAATGAGGAGGCTGGCTGCTGGAAATTTGACCGCTAGGTAGCGCCAGGAAGAATGTGATTGATCACGTGTGTTCGATTCGCGTTTGTTTGAAAAAAAAAAAAAAAAAATTACTAACAGTGATCATGGATGACCACAAATTTTGTGTAATGACTTCAAAAAAAAATTAATAATAATATTGTGCGGTGCGTTGAAGAACGATCGAAAAAATGAACTGAAAGAGTTGAATTTAAACAAAATCGAATCAATTGATCACGTGATCGGTCACATTCTTCCTGGCGCTACCTAGCGGCCAAATTTCCAGAAGCCAGCCTCATTTTTAAAAGTACGAGATATCGAAACAAAAGAAAAACGAACGAATCGCTCCGTTCTACGGTATGAAGTTATCCGCGTATATCATCATCATCATCATCATCTATCGTTTGTTTGATCGGTATTTGTTTCTCCGGTACAACGTAGTCATTCGTTTCCAAACACCAACAAAGAAAGTCGTGTATACACGCGTCGTGACGTTATTACAATATCTTGGCATACATCAAATAAATTAACCACCAAGTATCATTTAACGTATAAAGAATTAATTCCCTTATCTTATCCGTATATATCGCGATATATCCGAATATGTCCGCGAGTGCAGTGATAACCACGTTACAAAAGAAAGAAGAAGATGAAGAATCGGAGAGAGGAGGAGCTGCTGGTATCGAGAATGGAATTGGAAGTGGAAATGGAAGCGGACCAATTATAAATTGCAAAGACACAATAAGCCTGGAATTAACCGGTGACCCGACATCATCGACATCCCTTCATTTAACAAACTATCATCTTCCATTTAATCCAGTCGATCACAATCTGAGCCAAGAATTTCGACTTAGTAAATTTGGAGACGTACGTGGCAAGGGCATGAGACCAAGTCAAAAAGAACTGAAATCTCTTTTGTCTGTTTTTACCGAAGAAAACCAACAACATAGTCTTCATCAACCAGCAGATGAAACTTCAATTACTCCGCTGGACAGACTGGGCCTTAACCTGATCGAGACCAACGACATTCTGCCTCCTGTTATCGATGATCCTTATTTAATGGGGAAAATTGCATTCGCCAGTGTAATGAGCGGGATATACTCACTCGGTATACCAGACTGTGTGACCTCCAGGATGATATTGGCCACTTCGAACCGAATGGAAGAAAATGAACGTGGTATTGTAGTGCCTATGATCATCAGAGGATTTAAAGACGCGGCTAAAGTTGCTGATATCTCAGTACAAAATGCCCAACTATTGACAAATCCATGGTGTTTGATCGGTGGTACAGCCACCGCGATATCTTCTCATCATGAATTGGTACCGCCTGACGGTGCAACGGTCGGGGATGTAATAGTGCTGACAAAACCGCTTGGTACCATGGTGGCTGTTACAATCGCTAATTGGATTGAGCAGCCCGAACGTAGAAGCAGATTATTACTGACCATTACTGATGAGGATGTCCGCAAGGCGCATAGAAGAGCCGTGGATTCGATGGCCAGAAGCAACAGGACGGCGGCTATATTAATGAGGAAATACAACGCGCATGCCGCATGCGATGTCAAGGCATATGGGGTCCTTGGACATGCTCAAATTCTCGCCAAACGTCAGGGAAAATCAGTGAATTTTGTTATTCACAATATGCCGGTTATCGCCAAGATGAGTAGCACTGCAAAAGTCACTGGCAACGTTATGCCTCTTCTTCAAGGACTAATGCCCGAAGTATCTGGTGGACTTCTTGTTGTTCTACCCAGGGAACAGGCTGCTGCCTATTGCAAAGCTTTGGAAAAAACTGAGCAAAGACAAGCCTGGATAATCGGGATCGTTGAACATGGCGATAGGTCTGCTAGGGTCATTGACAGACCTAGGGTTATCGAAGTTCCAGCTAAGGAAACTGGGGCTTCACTGTGGTGATCAGTTCCATCGCGATCATTAAGACTAAGAATTCATTTCTTGTTTTTAAACTTAGATCTATACAGCTAATATTTATACATCTGTAGTTGAAATTTTATCGATAGAGACTTTTTGCATTTGAAATAGCGATCTTGATCGATTGAGTCGGTTTCTTTGAATTACACTTTTTCATTCGTCACTCTTGGGGATAATCGGTTTGCTGTTTGATCACATCGTTTGCTTCTTGGTTCTCGATGTGTTTTACCGTTACGTAGAAGATGTTTGAAATTCTTGGGATTATTTGCAATTATTTATATATGTTCGATGTAAAGTATGAGGATATGTCTTTTCAACGAATGATCGATTAGGTTTTTCAATTCAGTATATACGGGAAAGTTGAAACAGCTCGAGGGTACGGAGAAAAACTTGTTTCAATTTCTCCGGGTTCAGTCGAGAATCTTTCGTTGGCGAGAGTGGATTCTCTGACCTTATAATTATAAACGCCCTTTACCATTCGTTTCGCATATATATAATATATTTAAACTTGTCCAGATACTTGTGATCATTCAAACTTGGGTATATTATGTTCATTATTATTTACTCATTTCTATACATTTAAGACTGAGTTGTTCCGAAAGAAATTTCACAGTGCATTAGAGAGCTATGGAAATATGCGCTTTAATACTCTGCAGGGAGTTAATGAGTTGGGAAGAAAATAACTACCGAGTAGATACTGTGCAAGCGACTGTGTATGAATTATTTTACGTTATTATCATATAGTTTATAAGTACAAGCTGTTTTCTAAGAGAGATCTTGAGATCGATTTGATTATCCTCCTCCTGTATACATCCTGTATAAGCATTAGTAATAAGTGTTAATAAAAGTTCCGTTTTTTGATATACACATTTTTTCTCTAATCTTAAATATTCAGTGCCCATTTTTTCCATCTACATCTTTTGCTTGTGTAAAGAGATCAACAAAATTTTAGACAACCTTTTATCTTATAATTATTTGCGATTTATTTTTTTCTTGTTGAAAGATTTTTTTCTATGATCATATTTTGTATTTTTTTTGTTTAGTTTTATTGTTAGCTATTTTTCTGAAGTTTGGGTACGGAATTCCCACCGTTTATACTTGCGTATTCTTATTTTTTCCTTGCAGAGACTCGACATGGATTAACTTCAAACTATACAACAACATGTTAATTAACAGATGACGAAGCAGTTGCTGTAATTTGAGACTGGAATATTCATTTTTGTGGATGGAATAATATCGGATAAAATAATAATCTATAAGATTGTTATTTCGATTTTTGGAAACCGAAAATCGTTCTTTTCTATTCATCGCTGTTATCGATCTCATCGTCAAAATCGGATGTGTTTTTTTTTTTGGTTTACATCGTGTTTCATTTCTCCATTCAAATTGATCGAATATAAAAATCACGTATTGTTCTATATTATATGCAGAATCATGCAAAATCGAATATGTATAGTCAGTTTTCGCGCGGTTCAGAAACGCTTCCAATGAACGGGGGGGGTTTCGGTGACCCTGCGCCTACTGCAGCGCTGCTCTGCCATTCTACGGAGAATTTAGTACCGCTGAAAGAGAGAAACATGGCGGATTGATCCGTGCCGAGTTCGTATCGTGAACGTGAATATCGTGGGTCTTTTTACGTGTTTTGTGTTCGTCGATGAATCCGATCGCGCGCAGACTAGCTGAATGCGGAATAAAAAGGAAAACGACGACGAACGAAGATCACGATGCCGTGATAATCGGACTTTTACTAGTGCCAGTTATTGAATATTCAAACGTTTCAAATCCACGATGTTTTCTGTCTGCTCGATATCATCGAATCATTGAATAACATCTCTCTCAGTGTCTACAGTTCCCGATCATATGATCGAGGTGCTTTGAAAATATATTAATTCGTCACGTCATACACCGTTCGGTCTACGTTGACTTCAACTCGCTGAATTGGCGAGGTAATGTGTTGAATGGTAAATATCAAGAGGTCAAAACTACGTCCAAAAATCAAAATCTTACTGGGAAAAATTGTGTCGTTAACTAACTTATCGAGCGTGGTGTTAAAACTCATATTTCCGTAGGAATTTTGTCCCGTATTGTATATGTATACATGAGATTATTATCAAGTTTGTGTTGGGGAAGCAAGGAATGAATGGGCGGTGAGTGTGCGACACGTGCCCTGATTGGTCGCCGGCAAGGGCGTCTGCTTCGAGTCTGGATAATTTCACGGTTCAACTTTTTAATATACCTCGCTACATTCAATTTCTCAACAATCACCGCCGCGATTGCGTAACATTTCTTCACGTTCGTTCGTTCCTTTTACACGAATCGAACTTCACGGCTTCATAAATTACTTGTGAAACTAATATTGTTCGAATTTATTGTTAGACAAGCCTTTTTCAACCGAAAAGCATCTTGATTTGTGTTAAACAAACGAATCTTCCATAGTTTTTTTCTTTTATTTTTTTTTCTTTGAATTATTCAAGTTTAATCTTCTAGGGATATTTTGTCTGTTATCTCTAATTTTATATTTGCGGTGATTGGCATAACTCGCTATCGTAGACGTGTTTTGTTTTTTCTTTTTTTTTTTTTTTGTCGCTCTGTTTCTTATTCGAAATACGAATAAATGTGGATTTAATTGTAGGACGAGGTTTCGCCGCCAGGCGGCGACACTGGGGATCGTTGTTATTTCCTTTAGAAGCCAATAAGAAGCGATTACTAACAATATTACGAAGTCTTAGAAACGACCAAAGTCTAAAGTCTCCAGAACCCTTCATCTCTGCAAACAATATTCACGCTAAAGTTCTCGAAAACTATCTTTCACTGTAGAAAATATACGTTATTTTCTATTCTTTTTTCTTTTTTAATTTCTTTTGCATTGTTTCTAGCAGTTTTTTTTTTGTTTTTTTTTTTTTCCTTCTATTCTCTCTCGTCTATTTTCGATGATCCGATATCCACGTTCGCTATTTACGGACACGTCGTAACTATATTCTGCATCGTAGAGGCTTATGCAATACTTCTCAACTTTAGCCTTTGAGAAAAATCAATATCTAAACCCTGCCTGGTCCGTATTATACATACATATGTATTGTAGGTACATACTCTGAACTTAGGCCGCGTTATTTACTCCTCTCGATGATTCACTCTCTAATTTTTCTGTACGTTATAATTATATGTATACCAAGAATCGTCAATCTTGATTAATTATACCACAATTCTTCTGTCCGTGTACTTGGCGATTAATTTTCATTCCTCAAATACCAGTTGATCATTTTTAAATCCAGATTCTATAAGTGATAGAATTTTCATTTATCCACTTATTCACTGTTTTTTCGACTCCCTAATACTTTAAGTAACATTAATATCTAGGGACTTTTGTCTGCTTTTATTCTTTATTTGTTGTGCTATATCAGTCTCGTTATTTGATTTGAATACCGAAAAGAATATCTCGAGATCGTGATTTTAGCGAATGAAAAGTAACTGGAGAACAACAAGAGAATTCTATAATACTCTGAAGACAATATAAATAAACCGCGTGTTATCTTTTGCAGGGTATCAATTCTTATCTACTCCCTGCACATAGTATTGCCCCCCGTTATCTAAAACTCGCGAGTTTTGAAGACCTTCTAAGAGGCACTTTGATGTACATTAGATATACAGAATCAAATGAGTTAGAATTCTAGGTCACACGCAAATTAAATAAGAATGAGAATACAATTGCGAATTGCGTTCGTCGAGATTTTACTATTATTTGTTGTATAAAAATTTTGAAAGGCCCTCAGACTTACTAACAGGCAATAATTATGTCCATCGATAATATTGTACTCCGATGAAAATTAATTCTATGAATTTCTATACGAATGTTCTTGAAAAAATTAGAATATTTCGTATTTTTTCTCGGTTTACGTATAGTTTTATAATTATTTCTCTTTTCATCGAGAAAAATAAAACTAAATTTATTTAAAAAAGTATGAAATTAGTAATTTTTGTGAGCAGACATGGAAATCTACATTTTCATAACGTAATGTAAGATGTGCAAAGAAACTAATTGATTTAAAAAAACTGTACGAAGATATACAATTTTTCTGATGAAAAACTATTAGATGTTTGATAAAAATTTATCCTTCACAGTCGGAATATAGACGAAGTTGAAGTTCGTAACGTTAATGTAACAGAATTTTTTTTAGTGATTTGCCATTTCATGACTGAAACGTTGTTCAATTCGTGTTTTACTCATCTTCGGAAAATTATACACTGTGCGTTGCTGTTTTTGAACCGTTGAAATCACGAAGTACGGAATTTTTTTCCAATTATATAGTTGTTACGTTAAGGTTACGAATTTCAACCTCATAATTATAGACCAATAAGTTCATGATCATTCCACTTACCGCGGTAGTCAAGTTATCTCTTCGTTATTAAAAGATTAACCGGAAATAAGGTTCTTGTATGTATTGGCGTTAGTCATTTGTACATGTTTTTGCAACGAGTAGGTATATAGAAAAATCGGTCATTTCTGAAAGTTCGATAAGATAACAAGAGCATCGTCTTCTTAGTCGTAGTCGTCGTCGGCGATACGAGTCGGGATTGTTTTGGGGTGGTGGTTTTAGTCTAGTGTCGATAGTACATCGTCAACGATCGTTTTTCGTCCATATCAATCAGTCGTTCGATCGCGTTCAATCAAGAAACATGGCCGCGGAAGAAAGAAACGAATCATTATCGTTGTTCAAATCATCTTCTATAAGTTATTCGCACCTGTAGCACAGGCCCTCCGGGAATTGACCCGGAGCTATTTAATTATAATCATTATAAATAATATACGTAAATATACTCAGTTACTCTCTATAGCTCTTGAAATAATTTACACTAAATTTTTGCGTTGGTTATATTTTTTTATCACGGTAAAATACTATATGATTTTTGTATTGAACGGGTGCAGCTTGTTTGTTATATTCGCGATTATAATCGTCGCGTGAGTAATTGCTGTGCGAGTGTATGACGCGGGTATTATAATTCGTACCTACTTAATAAATAGAAAGAAAAAAAAAACACATTAATTAAGATTAACTAATTTGACAAAACGTCGTGAATCGTGCGGTATTACTCTATCTATAAAGATAGACAATGTTACTATTATAGGACCCTAATTGATTTATACAACGAATGGTATATTGAGTCTTTTGTCATACGATTTATACCCTGACATTACCGATGATCATTGAGACATATATGCATGTACATTCATACATATATTATAAATTTGTACGTAAATGTATACAAAGATATTAGAAATATCAAAAAAGAAAAAAAAAACCCAAAATATGTTCCGGTATCACGAATATTATGACGATAGTGTTTGGTCGAGTACCGGAGACTATAACCGGCGATCGGACACCACGGATCCCAGGGCGACGCTGGAATTTATATCAGAGATAGACGAGGAGGATATCCTCCAGGAGGAAGAGGACGAAGATGAGGGAGAAGGTCATGAGGACGATCCTTATGAATATGACGAGGAGATACCCTGGCCCGATGCCTCATCGATCGTCGGTACTTCGTCGTCTGATGGATGCAACGGGTCCAGAATATGCGATGGAGATCAAAAGATCAGAAGCGATCTTCTTCTTATTCGAAATTTCGATGAAATTGATACCGGTGCTACAGCTAGGGCGGCTAACTTGTTCGAATCAAGATCTTCTCTCACTGCTGGACCAACGAGATGCTGGCGATGCGAGGGATGCAGTGGAGGCACACCACTTTTTCTCCTCGCCTCACCTGCCGAAGCTCCATGCAGTTGTCAATCTTGTCAGTAGACTATGATACGTCATGCATATAGTCTATTTTATTATCATATTTTTCAATTTCAAAATTTTCACAGCAAATGAATAATAGAAAAAAAGCTAGGTCCACGCCGCGTCGTAGTACGTCATTCGTGTCGGTTTTTTTTGTTTTTTTTTTTTTCTAAAAAATTGTCAGAGTTTTCGTTTTACAGGATTCGAGCATCGTAGTAGTTTTTTATTTCCTATATTATAGCAGTTCGGACAAGAAATTAAACGGTTTGTTCTTTTCACTTCATAATTAAACGAAAACTCACTCAAGTGAATATAACAATTAATTTCAAAGTACAACTATAGGTACTCGTTATTGAATCTGCAGTATAATTATTATACACACGTACATTAAAATTCAATCTCAAAGCCTGCACTTACATTTGTAGTCATTATTTCAGACGAAAAATTGACCTGCAGATCTTGTTTGGTTCCTTTACTCTTCAGACGTGTAAAAAAAATAGAACAAAAAAAAAACGAAAAAACTATGTTTGAAAATTCTGCAGAAAGACCCAATTTCATGTTTCACTGACAATAAGTGAAATGAAATTTTCTCGTTCTTTTTTTCTCTCTCTTTCTCTTTCTCTAATAAAGAGATTAAAAAAAGAAAAAAAAAAAAAACTTTTCTGAAAACCTGAGTATGAAACAATATAGTATGCGTTAGAAATACTGCAGATTGTGAATTTTCTACAATAATTTATGTAACTCGCGATGCTTTAACAAGAACAAATCTTCGGTATAGACATAACGATCGGGGTAATGCCCTGTCTAGTCACTGCATGATATTGAAAACTCACTTCTGAACGACGACAAACCATTCGAAAGTTGAATATAATTAATACATGGCTTTTATAAATTTTCACACATTGTTATTATACGGATACAGAAATTTCAAAGCTATTTGTATACGGGCATATATCGCGGCGATGATAAATATATATTAAGCGTTAACGCGGTGTGGCCAGTGCTAAAAAAAAAATTGAGTATGAAATTTGCAGCTTACATACATTACGTCTAGGTATATATATATATATACATATATATATCAATGTATACGTGACGTCAGTATATATATGTATTTATGATTTGTAATGATATAAATATACATAGGTATATAATACTTACACGATGCGAGACATATTATGCAGAATGTTTTCAGACCATGTATGTCGCTGCTTGATTATACTGCGTCGCTTATACATATTGTAGATATTGATACATATGTATATTATTAGGCGCTTATCTATCAATAATAAAGAAGACCAAAGAAAAGAGAGAAAAAAAAAGAAGAAATTATCGCTTACAACGTACATTGCGAACACGCCTGTTTTCTCACATGTGTTTCACATTACTTCCAATACGCGACAAACCTATACATAATTATATTTATTACCACTATATTTATGTCTGTGTCGAACATGTCGCTTCAGTTTTTGTTTACTACTTTTATATACTTAATACGTATTATATGTATAGTTATTGAACAATTCAGCATGCGATTCGTATTGCACTAGCTCTTATGAAATTATAATTACATATGTATATGTATATTGCTCACTGCTTAGCACATACAGCATATCGCACCCTGCTGTTCAGTTTCAAAGCGTTAATTTAAAATACTAAACAAATACACTGTTTATAGATAAACATGTAGGTATACAAATTTGGGGAGCAGAAGATTCGAATATTTATTTATTGTTCAAACTTTCCTTGCAAAAAAAGGTATTTCAGTAGGTATAATCAGAGTAGTGAAATCTTCTGTTGAGTTTCACCTGAAAAATAGAAGAAGAAAAAAATCGTTGGAAATCAACGGGAAATCGTTAGGAATCATTCTAATAATTTCTGACGATTTCTATTGATTTTCCGTAATTTCCAGTCGTTAGAAAATGTATCTGCGATTTTCTGTGATTTTCCAAAATTCTTATATTATACTCGTTCGGAAGTTGGATATTTCTGGATTTTAGTGTCTCCATACTATAATCGCAATAATCGATATAACTAAAAACTGTGGGGGGGGGGGGGGGGGCGCATTAATAAAGATCGGGCTACTATTTCTTCTCGATCGGTATACCAAATCGTATGATCTGAGTACCTATAATCGAAAAAAAAAGTGAACTTTTACTCCCGCTGTCTGATGAAGATGAAAAAAATCTAACATTAACTATATCAATGGATGCCCATATCGCATGATCGTGGGGCAACTCCAGGCTATAACTATTTTTCCTTGCCCTATGAGAATGAACGCGGTGTATCGTATGTTATACTCAACGTGTCAATGCACCGGTAAATCATATTCCGAGGTGTGGAAACCCGTATTTTTATATGTATATATATATATCTCTCTTATTTACATACCTATCCACCTATCTAGCCCTAGGGTCTGATTCACGGTTCAGCTATGCACATACAGAGAGTCGAGAAGTGTCACGAAGTAAGACACATGAAGTTGACTATCCCTTCATTCTATCTACCTATCTTCTACTTTATTTCATTTTATTCTATAATTCTATCATACCAACCGGTCCTAAGCTCAGGTATGTTCTACCTGTATTTTAAATAAACACGAGTTGCACAACCGCGAGCCACGTACCTATAACTATAATAAGTATGCCTGCAGTGTCTATATGACTAAAGGTTGTAGAAAACGTGACTTTCATACATTATACTACCGACATTGACGATGAGCAGTAGGTAGTACACACCTCTGCAGTTAGACGAATTACCCAACAGTTCATTCCCCAATCTCGATTTAAACTATTTTATGGCGGTTTACCATAGATATAGACACGGTAGAAATTAAATTAGTTTTATACCTAATCTTAAATGAAGTTAGATTCCTGATAGGAAGTTTTATTCGTCGTGATAATTCACTCGTGATGCGTGACTTAATTAGATCTGGTTCTAATTTTCGAGTCATTTGATATGATGCTTGCACTATAGGAACAGTTCAGACATTTTATATGTGTAAAATTTGCATTATTGCTGCGAATACCACAGGGGTAACTGTAAAACTATACACATAAAAGGGGTAGAAATTGGTGGAAAATTGGTGAGCGAAAATGAATTTAAGAACAAACGTCGTGAAAAAAACTCTTTAAACAGAGTTACGAATTTGTATCAACCCACTTTCTTCTATTGATACTATTTCAATGATTATACCTCAATAAGCGAAAGCGATGATCTTTTATCCACGGGTCAAGTCCCCTTTCGATACTCTAGATTCAGTTATACTGCGGTAGCGTATAGTTGAATACGAAAAAAAAAACGTTTGCTTTACAGTAAAGAGGCGTCTTGTTTAATTTTTATTTAATAAAGAAAATGAGTCAATTTTTTTCTCAATCGAATCGAATGACGCAATTGCAGATACTGTCCAATTGGCTCGGAAGACTCTCTTTTTATCTCTTTCTCTCTCTCTCTCTCGTTTGCTCGTTTTGTCTCTTTTCGATCAGCACGTGGGCTGCACTTCGTTCCAGACGCGGAATGCGCCAGCGTCGCGACGCCCCGACGACTCTGAGACCAGCGGTCGATAAATAGTACATATAGATATATGCTGCACGCAGTTTTCACTCCCCTCGTTGAAAGACCGCAAAATCCAGCATCCCCACAGCAACAGACTACATACTAGGCTCGCTTTGCTCTCGTACAGTTTTACTGGATATATAGTATAATAATCTAAGTCGCGATAAATTTTCACGTTTTTCATTCGTGATACGTCATTTATAGTTTTCTATCGAAAGAGAAATCATTAGATTTTATATTTATACAAATTATTCGCATGTAATCATGACGTTTACATGTGAGAAACGATCAATTGCATTATTTTTCTTGAATATAAATTTTTTCTATTCATATTCTTGAAAGTAATTTAATCGGGGATTGATGCGGTCGATAAAATCATCGTACTTTTATAAAGATTTTCGGTATAGTTTATTGAATAATTATAAATGTTTTCACGTGCCTTCGAAGCTTTCGTGACACGAAATCTTAGTGCAGGTAATGATATACGATACAATTTGGGAAACGATGATACCGGTGATTCATCTTCTACTACTACAACTACTACTACTACTACCGATTCTTCAGGTATAGATACAGATACTTTAAATCAAAGAGAATTTAAACTTCAGGTTATCATTAACTCTAAACACAATTATTCAGGTACTTGATTGAAACAAATTTACATACATTTTGACCAATGCTTCATCTTTACAAAACACGAATTATATACAGCAACATGCTTTCTTGATTTTTTCAGCAATGATATTTTCTGTACACGTTGCTTATCGAGGGGTTGAAATTAATTTTTTTCTTTTTGACAACACTTGTAGACTTGAAAGAAATTTTTCAAAGTTTAGATTTTGTGTACCGAATGATAAAGTGGTTGTCACCAAGGTACAGGTCACGTCGTTCATCCGAACTCCTTTGAATTTGCAAGGAATTTTCTACATTGATGTACTTTCGGAGCAAACCAATGATGTATCAAAATAGCATTAAATTTTTATCATTATTACCATGTGATACTTCTTTTTTCTAAAAATTTAAAGAATCTTTTACGTAGGACACGACCTGTACCCCGCAACGACTACTTCTACTTCAATGAAGTGAATCTGAATGAGACGAGGACCATCAAATCACAAATTATTTTAATCAATGTGTCAAAATACTAGTAATCAGCTGTGAAAGAATCTAAGCCGATGAAATATTTCTTCAAAGTTGACAAGTGATTGAAAAATAAATATTTCCAAGGTACATCCCTCGATAGATTGGCAAATTTTCACTATGTGTGTTGTATTACACGATGTTTAAAAGAGCTTATGCGATGGATTTTTATTTTAAAGCACGATAACAATACAAGGGTATTAAGAAAAATTTTATGCATTCATCGATCAGTCCGGCTTTGCGTGTACCTAAATTAGTAACTGACCATCGTTGGATGCGATAAAACTGTGCAAAAATTATCATTTTGCCAAAACATCCAATTAACATATCATTCTATTATCTGTTTCAGTTCTATGTAGCAACCGGGTGAGCCAAATGACAAAAACCTATAATGATATAGAAGCAGTAACCAGGCTTCTGGAGGAGGTGAGAGATAATCCGAGTTTTACTCTTTTTTCTAATCTAATAATCCAAACAATAATCAAGAACTCTATGTATATTTTCACACTAGGATCGATGATGAGCAGCAATTTTATTGAATAATTCTTTAATTCCTGTATTTTGTGTTCCAGAAAGAGAAAGACTTGGAATTAACAGCTCGGATAGGAAAGGAGCTGCTTACACACAACCAGAAGTTAGAGAGCAATGTTACTTCGTTAGAAACAGAACTTAAATTATCTAATGAAAAAATAACACAGCTGAGTCATGAGTTAATTAAAAAAACTGAACTGATACAAATACTCACAAACGATGTCGACGACTCCGGTTCAGACAGCGGGACACCTACCGGTCTTCGCGGTATCAATCTTGATATGATGCAAAGAAGGATCAGCGTTCTTGAAGATGAGAATAAACAACTACGCACCGAGTTTACCAACTTGGTGCACGATGCGGATGATTGCGAGGAACAGGAAGCTCGACTAGTTAAAGATATCGCGGCGCAGCTGGGTAATCATATATTTATCAAATTATTATAACTATTAAAAAACTATTTAAGAAAATCACTAGAAGTTTGAAAGAACAATTGTTGATTCTTTAATCACGAATGTTACAGCAAACGCAAATATGGAGGTGGACGGCATAGCGGATGAGTTGGAGCGTCAGAAGGAAGAGAACAGACTTCAGCATGAACAGATTGTTAGTTTAACAGCTAAATTGTCGGAAACTGAGCTCAGGCTTGCTCGGTTATTGGCTGAACACGACGAGGTCGGAGCCACGCTAGTCATTACTAAGGATAATCAAAATATCCTCGCGAACGAACTCGCTGAATTCAAGGACCGTTATACTGAGGTGAGGAATGAATCTGGGGCAGATTTTGATTGATAGTTGGCAATAACAAAAAGTGGAAATTGAGTCTGAAATTTGAAATTTATTTGATTTTAAAGTTTGGATTTTAAATCATTCGATATTCTACAAGCTTCAGACAAGGACAGAGCTTATTTGCAGAAAACAATTATGATTGAACTACGGAATCCAAGAATTTGCTGATCCATAATCACGTTATCTGAATTATTTTAAACTATATTCTTCAAACTCTTTCTCACAGGTTGTGAATTTGCTGGCGGAGACGCAGGAACAATTACGCAAACAGAGAAAGAAGGGTATGCCGATAGTCAGAGGGGGATCTCTTTTCCCATCACTCGGTGCTGCTCCGCAACCAGATTCAATAGCTTCCGAGTTAGAATCCTCGTTGTATTCTGAAGCTAGTCTTGATTCAGGGATAATCAGTGATAGAACGTGAGTTCCTACGATATTTCATAAATTTTCTCCATCCTCAGTACTTAAATGACACGAGAAATTCGGGTACTTCTGAAACATGATGAATATACATTAATTATTCAACAAATTCTTCCTCCTCAGACCGGCTTACAAGAAAGTATTCGATACCGTTCGCACCGCCTCTCGAGCTTCCTATGCTGGCAGCATGGATGCCAATCAATTCCCACGACTCGGATCTATGACTACTTCTACTTTGTCCAGTGGCTCTTCTGGACCACGGATGAGCTGCGGTGCCCTTCGTCCTGTCGCTTCATCTGGATTCCCTAGTTTAGACTCGACGGGACACAGCGATAGCGAAGGATCTCTCATGACTGACTCCGAGGATTATCCGTAAGCTTTTAGAAACATTTACACTACCTTCCACAAGTTTACGATCATTTTACAGATTTTAGGACTGGATAAGTAGCACAGAATCTTGGCTAAAAAAGCATCGTAAAGAGATATTTGGAGAAGTATTTTGAATAAGATTCAACAGGCTTTCAAATCCTCTTTGCAAAATATTATTACGCTGTTCACTTCGCTCTCAAGTTAATTTTAAGTACTTGACTGAATTCGAAAGTGGCTTCCCACTGAATGATTTTTACCACATCGCAGTGAATATAGACCCAAAGAAACCACGAATCGTTTACCAAGTAGCTTTGAATCTTCAAATCTTGAAATCTACCGCTAATTTAGAACCAAATTAATCTCAGATCGAACGAAAATCAGATAAAAAACTTGTGGCTTAATTTGAAATCTATTTCAACAGCGGTCCCCAACAAACCGGAGTACCAGGTGCGCCTGGAGCAGCGGATCTTGAGGCTGCTTTGCGTCGATTAACACCAGCAGAAGTAATAGCGAGACGAGCATGCCTGAGTACAGGAGCAGGATACAACTATGATTACGACGTTGGAATCCAGTCCCCTCCATCCTTTTTGCCATTCGGTTGCAGGACACCAGACAGCATAATGTCAACTGGTAGCAGTGGGAATTTGAGCGGTTTTAGCGGAAATAGTGGAAACGGTTGGAGACTTCCAGAAAAGTTGCAAATTGTAAAACCTATCGAAGGCTCCCAGACTTTGCACCACTGGTCTCAACTCGCCACACCAACTCTTGGCGGTTTATTAGACGAAAGACCTGGAGTGAAGACTCGTGGCGGTCGGGCATTAGAAGATCTCGGTTTAGAAACTTTCACTTTAGCCGATCTTGAGGAAGACGAGGAGTACTCGAATCCTGGAAAACTGTTTCAGGATACCGGCTCTATTTACACATTCACAAACAGCACCGTCCTTCATCCAGATGATCATACAAGCGTTACAGCCAGCATGGCAGGCAGCCGTGTTGCCACGGCTCCAAGCAGCGCTTTGAATTCGGGAATGAACACTCCGAGAACTTTAAGCAGGCGTAATTCAACGTCTACTTTCTCCACCACTCTTGGTCTTGCCAAGATGCTGAACGAGAGAGGAATCAAGGCTGTCACACCTTCTTGCGTCGCAACTCCCAGCGGAGAGAGAAACTTTACACCTACCGCTACACCGTGCAATAGCCCCGACGGCACTCCTCCACCTTCTAGATCAAGTTCTCCACCACCTTACAGCAGCCCCTTTAGACTCGGGCTATTTAGCAGCGGAGCTGAACTTCTGAAAAGAACTTTTGGCACCGAGGAACAAGTTACGGTGAGGAAACCAAAGAGATCAAAGCCCCAGCTAAGTAGATCGGACAAAAAAGCTTTGACTGGGATTAGATTAGTCGAGAAATTGGAAAGGATTGGAATCGATACGATCATGGCAACCACCGCAAGCTCGACTATTTCTCCGCTCGCACTTCAAGGCGCTATTTATACAAGGCGTTCAATGGATAGTCCTATGGCTCAGTTGACTTCGCTTAAGACTTCAATGTCGTCCAGTATTAGCCAGGAAAAATTATCATCCGGTTCATCGTCGTCCTCTTCTGTCAGTAGCTGCAGCGATTCGTTAATCAGAAAACCACCTCTTCCTCCTTCTAAATCTAGAGGTAAAGATAACGAGCTTGGTGTACCTGCCAGACCAGGATCTGGTGCTTTAAATACCAGACTCGGTCAGTTGTCTAATCGACAAAGACGCTCTGGAGCAGGCGCTACTCGACCTGACCTTGGCAAAGTCAAGGCAACTGCTACTCCGCCAAATAATGTTAAAGAATCCGCGCCACAGTCAGCTCTAGGCACTATTAGCTCGTTATTATTTGGGAGAAAGGGAGGACTGCTGTAATAACATTTAACAAAGCTTTACTTCAACTCTCGTCTTAGTTGTTTTTGTTTTTTTTTTTTTGTTTTTTTTTTGTTAGCGAGGAAGTACATAATATCGAGTTGAAAAGTAAAAATAAATGAAAATTCAACGTCTTCTTCGATTAGACAGAGAACCAGGGGATCAGAAACGAGTTTAAAATCTTGCAAAAGTATATTTTAATTATGTATATTGAACAGAAGACAGGAAAACAAAGATATGGTGAGAGTTTTAGAATCGTTTCTGTATTCTTATTTTGGTTTTCTGAATTATTGAGAAAACGTTTAAACGTTTGTTATTTGTTGTTTTTTTTCTCTCTCTTTCACGTAAATCTTCCTCAAGATTTCTTAGAAAAGTCACCTTTAATTTATCTGATCAACCTAGCAATGCAATAACAAGATATAAACCGAGAGAGAGAGAGAGAGAGAGAGAGTGAGTGAAAAAAAAAAGGGGTGCTTTTGTATTAGAAAAAAAAGATGAATTGCTTTTACAGTTGATATAATTATTATTCCTAATGTAAATATTATATTGAAAACGGTATTGATAATGGATAAGTAGTGAATTCCACATACACGATGAAGATGATTGCTTTATTAGAATATACTACGTACAAAACATACAATTAACATACACAAATGCATACATAGACGAATAATACATATGTACATTTGTTGTCATAGTTTTGACGCTACTCGCTAACGATAGAGAGACATAGAGAACGGAGTTTGTCCTGAAAAAAAGAAAAAAAAAACAAAAAATATGGATTATTACCTACCCTAATATCCACGTAGAAAAGTTTCAAAATAATATACTTAATTGTTATCGATATAGTTAGAGAGTGAGGCTGATCGAGCTCAAAGATCATGCAACAACTTGTCTTTAGACAAATGATAATTAATTCATCACTATTGCCATCTTGTCATTATTCGAGATAAAATAGACACGTTTCTAGAAAATTACAATTTCTTTCTTCTTTTCATCGATTTTTAATGAAAAGAAAATTTAACCGATTTTGCGTTTCAGTGGAAAATGAAAAATTCTTTCGATTTAATTGTTATACTTTCTTGAAGTTTCATTCGATCGGTGAAAAGATTTTCTTAGTTCTTTCATCTATTTGTTGAAAAAATTGATCAATCAATGAGTTATCGGTTCTCGTAATTCCTCTTGGCGAGGTACAACTGATGTAAAGAATTAATTAACAATTACGTCGTAAGACGAGCCACGCACAGATTACAGCAGCAGCAGCAGCAATACATTGTGTGTGAAATATGACCGAGTATGATATGTGTGTAAAATAGAAATGCCACTTATCGTGTGGTATGTATATAGATATGCAGTTCATATGCACGTGGAAGAATTAAATTTTGTGCGAGACAGAGAGAGAGAGAGAGAGAGAGAAAATGAGAATGAGAGACGTCGTAGTTAATTTATTTGTTATTAGCTGCATATTATTAAGGATTCAGAAAAAAAAGAAGAAAAAAAAAAAATTAATTCCAAGGATTAAAAATGAAATTATCAAAACCTAGATACTAGAACTAGAAGAACTTAGACCAGAGAGATTGTTATTTCAGCACAAATTATTGAACGCGAAACAAACAGAATTATAAGAACCAGTCAACTAAAACCTAAGGTGCTAATGTATTTTTAATCTATAGGTCTGGCGTCTTTGGTTTTTTTTTTTTTTTTTTTTAATGTTATTATTAACTTTATTATTCATAAATCCTCCTTTGTTCTGCAGCTGATATTTTGCGATCCTTTTCTCCCTCTCCATCCCTTATTTTTTATTTACCTATTTATTTATATTGGATACTTTGAATTTGCTGTTGTCAATCTTTGAACGAAGAAGATTGTACATTCAGCAAACCTCGGATCGAGTGAATGAAATGAAATGAAATAAAATGAAATGAATTGAACGATTTGAGCAGCGTATGGGGTGATTTTAAATAATATTTTTGTTGTGTTTTGTTGTTTACTTCTATATTTCTTCTTTTTTTTTTACAAATTATAATTACATTGTTTTTAATCTTATTACAAGCTATTTGTTAATCGATCAAATTTTACCTATGGATAATTCCCTGGCTGTATTATATGCGAGATGTAGCGATAAAGTGATTATCCCGATGCCGCCTTGTACATAAATACATATATACCTACCTACATGTGTTACATATATATATTTAGACGTACAAATGAATAAATTTTAAGTTTCAGAAAAGAAATTGGATTAATTAAAAGAAAAGAAAAAAAAAAGAAACAAAACAAAAAACCCAATGCGTATAATAAATGAGAATTCTTTGTTGCTGTCCTGTGCTGTGAGCTATGTATTATATTTGTGTTTGCGCATCCTTTTGTTAACTCTGATTTAATAAAAGGCCTAAGCGTGTAGACACGAGTTAATAATAAATCATATTATTTATTAATAATCTTACGATTATTGTAGTAGGGAACAGATGAACAGGCGTTTCTGTAAATAGGGAAAAAGAATTTGAATAAATAATAATGTTTAGCAATTTATTGAATATAATAACGAAGTAATCGAGGATTGCCGATGTATGTATGTCTGTACTGCATCTATAGGTAAATGACGTTTGGCGCAGAGAAAAAGGCCTAAAGGAAAAGAGTTTTTTTCACTGCGATAGTGAGACGCTATGTATCAAAATCGTAGATAAAACAACAAATAGAAAGAAAAAAAAATAAAATAAAATAAAGAACCCAGAAAACTATATCTAAGAAATAGAAGCAAAAGACGAAGAAGACGAACTAAAGGTAGAAGAAATGTGGTGACGGATCTGCATACTATCTATCGTACCATACAGTGTATTATACATTTATAATTTATCATAAGTAGATAATATACATACTTAATTTTTAACGTCGTTATTAATTTATTATACATAGTACATATTTGGTGAAGAAGCGATTGAGCTGCTGTTAGCTATTATCACTGAAATACGTGTAAATTGGAAATGTAAATGCGAGACCGACGTTTTAAGAGAGATAAGAGTTATTAGTTGTAAACAGTGCTACATATTTTAATAGCGAATGACATCTACGAAGGGTAAAATTAGTTTTAGTTATTTATTCCCTTTCTGGTTTTTCCCTTATTTTTATTCATTTTTTTTCTTTATATCTTTTGTCTTGTTATAGCCACGACGTATCGTTGAGGATAATTTTTTTTCAAGTATGATATATCTTTTTCGAGAGAAAATTATCACATGAAGGTGAAGTGACTACTGAAAAAAAAATCAATTTGTCAAAAACATCTACGTGCCGTATTGAATTCGATATATGGAATAAGAAAGAATTTCAGGAGAAGATGCATTGATGATGTGTATTTTCACGGATATTCCTTGATCTAAACCAGCAGTTACTTCCATCTTATTTAGTTATCCCACTTAATTTTCATTTTTTTTATAATGATCAGCCATTCGCCCGCCGATCGCCTTATGACGTTGAAAAATTTGCGTTTTCTTTTCATGTTGTCAGTTGAAACGTTCCTACTATTCGTGCAGTTTGTATTCTTGTGTTGTTATTTTTATTCCTGATTTTGTCTTTTCTTTTTTTTTTGTCATTTTGTTTTGTTTTTCATTGTTCGTCTCTTTGTACAGTGCATTTGCGTTATTGTCGTAATATGCACCATAATGACAATGGTTACCATCATGTTTTGTGCAGTATATCGTAAATACGAATTGAACAATAAATATATTTGAATAAAATCGTCAATATTCTCTTATTATACCTACCTATACTGTCGATATACATACAGGGTAATTCAGGCTGTCCGCCTACTCTTCAACAGGTAGAATCTAAATAATAATTATGATTATTTATGAAATAATGATGATTGAAAGATTAAATGACTTAGCAAAAACTTCGAGGCCCGAGCGTGCGTTCACGAGTTGTCATAGGTTGATGGCAGCTAATTCTTGCGGGAAATCGTGCGCCGATTCCAGAAATCTGTACCATTCCTCGATTCCAAAGCCTCCTGCGATTTTACCACTAGAAAATAGGAAAAAATGAAAGTCGGAAAAAAATCAAAAGTAAATCAACGATTTAAAATAGGAGAAATTTTTTTATTTCAAATCGGCTTGCACTATCTGGAAACGTAGGTTCCACAGCTTAGAAAATAAGTATCATTCCTATGTTCCGAATATTTTGGAAAATTTCATATGTTTGAAAAAAAGGACAGTGGTACCCCTTCTCATTTTTTTGACGAAAAAACTTTTTGTCGAAAATCGAATATTCATGATGATATTCTTGAAGGAAATCGAACGCTGATTCCGAATGTGTGTATCATTCCTCGATTCCGAAGCCTCCTGCGATTTTACCAATAGAAAATGGGAAAAAATAAAAGTCGGAAAAAATAAAGAGTGAATCGTTGATTTAAAATTAAAAGAATTTTTTTATTTCGAATCGGCTTGCACTATCTCGAAGCGGAGGTTCCACAGCTTCGAAAAATATGTATCATTCCTATGTTCCGAATGTTTCGAAAAATTTCAGATTTTTGAAAAAAAAGCCCTTCTCATTTTTTTGGGCGGAAAAATTTTTTGTCAAGAATCGGATAATCTCAATGATATTCTCCATGGAAATGACCTGCTGATTCCAAATATGTCTGCCGTTTCTCGATTCGGGACCCTCCTCCGATTTTACTAATAAAGAACGAGAGACAAAAAAAGTGGAAAAAAAATAAAAAGCAAATCGTCGATTAAAAATCGTGGGAATTTTTTATTTCAAATCGGTTTGCAGTTTCTGAAAGTGTAGGTTCCACAGATTCCAAATATAGGTATCATTCCTGCCTTCCGAATATTTCGGAAATTCTCAGATTTTTGAAAAAAAGGAAAGGGTACCCCTTCTCATTTTTTTGGGCCAAAAAACTTTTTGTCGAGAATCGGATAATCTCGATGATATTCTGCATGGAAATGACCCGCTGATTCCGAATATGTGCGCCATTCCTCGATCCGGAGGCCTCCTGCGATTTTACTAATAAAAAACGAAGGTAAAAAAAAGTGAAAAAAAAATTAAAAGTAAATCGACGATTAAAAATCGTAGGAATTTTTTATTCCAATTCGGCTTGCAGATTCTGAAAGCGTAGGTCCCGCAGATTCCAAATATAACCATCATTCCCACGTTCCGAATATTTCGGAAAATTTCAGATTTTTGTAAAAAAGGAAAGGGGTACCCCTTCTCATTTTTTTGGGCCAAAAAACTTTTTGTCGAGGATCGGATAATCTCGATGATATTCTCCATGGAAATGACCCGCTGATTCCGAATATGTGCGCCATTCCTCGATCCGGAGGCCTCCTGCGATTTTACTAATGAAAAACGAAGGTAAAAAAAAGTGAAAAAAAAATTAAAAGTAAATCGACGATTAAAAATCGTAGGAATTTTTTATTTCAAATCGGTTTGCAGTTTCTGAAAGTGTAGGTTCCACAGATTCCAAATATAGGTATCATTCCTGCCTTCCGAATATTTCGGGAATTCTCAGATTTTTGAAAAAAAGGAAGGGGTACCCCTTCTCATTTTTTTGGGCCAAAAAACTTTTCGAGAATCGGATAATCTCGATGATATTCTGCATGAAAATGACCCGCTGATTCCGAATATGTGCGCCATTCCTCGATCCGGAGGCCTCCTGCGATTTTACTAATAAAAAACGAAGGTAAAAAAAAGTGAAAAAAAAATTAAAAGTAAATCGACGATTAAAAATCGTAGGAATTCTTTATTTCAATTCGGCTTGCAGATTCTGAAAGCGTAGGTCCCGCAGATTCCAAATATAACCATCATTCCCACGTTCCGAATATTTCGGAAAATTTCAGATTTTTGAAAAAAAGGAAAGGGGTACCCCTTCTCATTTTTTTGGGCGAAAAAACTTTTTGTCGAGAATCGGATAATCTCGATGATATTCTGCATGGAAATGACCCGCTGATTCCGAATATGTGCGCCATTCCTCGATCCGGAGGCCTCCTGCGATTTTACTAATAAAAAACGAAGGTAAAAAAAAAGTGAAAAAAAAATTAAAAGTCAATCGACGATTAAAAATCGTAGGAATTTTTTATTCCAATTCGGCTTGCAGATTCTGAAAGCGTAGGTCCCGCAGATTCCAAATATAACCATCATTCCCACGTTCCGAATATTTCGGAAAATTTCAGATTTTTGAAAAAAAGGAAAGGGGTACCCCTTCTCATTTTTTTGGGCGAGAAAACTTTTTGTCGAGAATCGGATGATCTCGATGATATTCTGCATGGAAATGACCCGCTGATTCCAAATATGTGCGCCATTCCTCGATCCGGAGGCCTCCTGCGATTTTACCAACAAAAAACGAGCGAGAAAAAAAGGAAATTGAAAATAAACAGTAAATCGACGATTAAAAATCGTAGGAATTTTTTATTTCAATTCGGCTTGCAGTTTCTGAAAGCGTAGGTCCCGCAGATTCCAAATATAACCATCATTCCCACGTTCCGAATATTTCGGAAAATTTCAGATTTTTGAAAAAAAGGAAAGGGGTACCCCTTCTCATTTTTTTGGGCGAAAAAACTTTTTGTCGAGAATCGGATAATCTCGATGATATTCTGCATGGAAATGACCCGCTGATTCCGAATATGTGCGCCATTCCTCGATCCGAAGGCCTCCTGCGATTTTACTAATAAAAAACGAGCGAGAAAAAAAGTAAATTGAAAATAAACAGTAAATCGACGATTAAAAATCGTAGGAATTTTTTATTTCAATTCGGCTTGCAGTTTCTGAAAGCGTAGGTCCCACAGATTCCAAATATAACCATCATTCCCACGTTCCGAATATTTCGGAAAATTTCAGATTTTTGAGAAAAAGGAAAGGGGTACCCCTTCTCATTTTTTTGGGCCAGAAAACTTTTTGTCGAGAATTGGATAATCTCAATGATATTCTCCATGGAAATGACCCGCTGATTCCGAATATGTGCGCCATTCCTCGATCCGGAGGCCTCCTGCGATTTTACCAATAAAAAACGAGCGAGAAAAAAAGTAAAATAGAAATAAAAAGTAAATCGACAATTAAAAATCGTAGAAATTTTTTATTTCAATTCGGCTTACAGATTCTGAAAGCGTAGGTCCCGCAGATTCCAAATATAACCATCATTCCCACGTTCCGAATATTTCGGAAAATTTCAGATTTTTGAGAAAAAGGAAAGGGGTACCCCTTCTCATTTTTTTGGGCGAAAAAACTTTTTGTCGAGAATCGGATAATCTCGATGATATTCTGCATGGAAATGACCCGCTGATTCCGAATATGTGCGCCATTCCTCGATCCGAAGGCCTCCTGCGATTTTACTAATAAAAAACGAAGGTAAAAAAAAGTGAAAAAAAAATTAAAAGTAAATCGACGATTAAAAATCGTAGGAATTTTTTATTCCAATTCGGCTTGCAGATTCTGAAAGCGTAGGTCCCGCAGATTCCAAATATAACCATCATTCCCACAATCCGAATATTTCGGAAAATTTCAGATTTTTGAAAAAAAGGAAAGGGGTACCCCTTCTCATTTTTTTGGGCAAAAAAACTTTTTGTCGAGAATCGGATAATCTCGATGATATTCTGCATGGAAATGACCCGCTGATTCCGAATATGTGCGCCATTCCTCGATCCGAAGGCCTCCTGCGATTTTACTAATAAAAAACGAGCGAGAAAAAAAGTAAATTGAAAATAAACAGTAAATCGACGATTAAAAATCGTAGGAATTTTTTATTTCAATTCGGCTTACAGATTCTGAAAGCGTAGGTCCCGCAGATTCCAAATATAACCATCATTCCCACGTTCCGAATATTTCGGAAAATTTCAGATTTTTGAAAAAAAGGAAAGGGGTACCCCTTCTCATTTTTTTGGGCCAGAAAACTTTTTGTCGAGAATTGGATAATCTCAATGATATTCTCCATGGAAATGACCCGCTGATTCCGAATATGTGCGCCATTCCTCGATCCGGAGGCCTCCTGCGATTTTACCGATAAAAAACGAGCGAGAAAAAAAGTAAAATAGAAATAAAAAGTAAATCGACAATTAAAAATCGTAGAAATTTTTTATTTCAATTCGGCTTACAGATTCTGAAAGCGTAGGTCCCGCAGATTCCAAATATAACCATCATTCCCACGTTCCGAATATTTCGGAAAATTTCAGATTTTTGAAAAAAAGGAAAGGGGTACCCCTTCTCATTTTTTTGGGCGAAAAAACTTTTTGTCGAGAATCGGATAATCTCGATGATATTCTGCATGGAAATGACCCGCTGATTCCGAATATGTGCGCCATTCCTCGATCCGAAGGCCTCCTGCGATTTTACTAATAAAAAACGAGCGAGAAAAAAAGTAAATTGAAAATAAACAGTAAATCGACGATTAAAAATCGTAGGAATTTTTTATTTCAATTCGGCTTGCAGTTTCTGAAAGCGTAGGTCCCACAGATTCCAAATATAACCATCATTCCCACGTTCCGAATATTTCGGAAAATTTCAGATTTTTGAGAAAAAGGAAAGGGGTACCCCTTCTCATTTTTTTGGGCCAGAAAACTTTTTGTCGAGAATTGGATAATCTCGATGATATTCTGCATGGAAATGACCCGCTGATTCCAAATATGTGCGCCATTCCTCGATCCGGAGGCCTCCTGCGATTTTACCAACAAAAAACGAGCGAGAAAAAAAGTAAATTGAAAATAAACAGTAAATCGACGATTAAAAATCGTAGGAATTTTTTATTTCAATTCGGCTTGCAGTTTCTGAAAGCGTAGGTCCCGCAGATTCCAAATATAACCATCATTCCCACGTTCCGAATATTGCGGAAAATTTCAGATTTTTGAGAAAAAGGAAAGGGGTACCCCTTCTCATTTTTTTGGGCGAAAAAACTTTTTGTCGAGAATCGGATAATCTCGATGATATTCTGCATGGAAATGACCCGCTGATTCCGAATATGTGCGCCATTCCTCGATCCGAAGGCCTCCTGCGATTTTACTAATAAAAAACGAAGGTAAAAAAAAGTGAAAAAAAAATTAAAAGTAAATCGACGATTAAAAATCGTAGGAATTTTTTATTCCAATTCGGCTTGCAGATTCTGAAAGCGTAGGTCCCGTAGATTCCAAATATAACCATCATTCCCACAATCCGAATATTTCGGAAAATTTTAGATTTTTGAAAAAAAGGAAAGGGGTATCCCTTCTCATTTTTTTGGGCAAAAAAACTTTTTGTCGAGAATCGGATAATCTCGATGATATTCTGCATGGAAATGACCCGCTGATTCCGAATATGTGCGCCATTCCTCGATCCGAAGGCCTCCTGCGATTTTACTAATAAAAAACGAAGGTAAAAAAAAGTGAACAAAAAATTAAAAGTAAATCGACGATTAAAAATCGTAGGAATTTTTTATTTCAATTCGGCTTGCAGATTCTGAAAGCGTAGGTCCCGCAGATTCCAAATATAACCATCATTCCCACGTTCCGAATATTTCGGAAAATTTCAGATTTTTGAAAAAAAGGAAAGGGGTACCCCTTCTCATTTTTTTGGGCCAAAAAACTTTTTGTCAAGAATCGGATAATCTCGATGATATACTGCATGAAAATGACCCGCTGATTCCGAATATGTGCGCCATTCCTCGATCCGGAGGCCTCCTGCGATTTTACTAATAAAAAACGAAGGTAAAAAAAAGTGAAAAAAAAATTAAAAGTAAATCGACGATTAAAAATCGTAGGAATTTTTTATTCCAATTCGGCTTGCAGATTCTGAAAGCGTAGGTCCCGCAGATTCCAAATATAACCATCATTCCCACGTTCCGAATATTTCGGAAAATTTCAGATTTTTGAAAAAAAGGAAAGGGGTACCCCTTCTCATTTTTTTGGGCGAAAAAACTTTTTGTCGAGAATCGGATAATCTCGATGATATTCTGCATGGAAATGACCCGCTGATTCCGAATATGTGCGCCATTCCTCGATCCGAAGGCCTCCTGCGATTTTACTAAGAAAAAACGAAGGTAAAAAAAAGTGAACAAAAAATTAAAAGTAAATCGACGATTAAAAATCGTAGGAATTTTTTATTTCAATTCGGCTTGCAGTTTCTGAAAGCGTAGGTCCCGCAGATTCCAAATATAACCATCATTCCCACGTTCCGAATATTTCGGAAAATTTCAGATTTTTGAAAAAAAGGAAAGGGGTACCCCTTCTCATTTTTTTGGGCGAAAAAACTTTTTGTCGAGAATCGGATAATCTCGATGATATTCTGCATGGAAATGACCCGCTGATTCCAAATATGTGCGCCATTCCTCGATCCGGAGGCCTCCTGCGATTTTACCAACAAAAAACGAGCGAGAAAAAAAGTAAATTGAAAATAAACAGTAAATCGACGATTGAAAATCGTAGGAATTTTTTATTTCAATTCGGCTTGCAGTTTCTGAAAGCGTAGGTCCCGCAGATTCCAAATATAACCATCATTCCCACGTTCCGAATATTTCGGAAAATTTCAGATTTTTGAGAAAAAGGAAAGGGGTACCCCTTCTCATTTTTTTGGGCGAAAAAACTTTTTGTCGAGAATCGGATAATCTCGATGATATTCTGCATGGAAATGACCCGCTGATTCCGAATATGTGCGCCATTCCTCGATCCGAAGGCCTCCTGCGATTTTACTAATAAAAAACGAAGGTAAAAAAAAGTGAAAAAAAAATTAAAAGTAAATCGACGATTAAAAATCGTAGGAATTTTTTATTCCAATTCGGCTTGCAGATTCTGAAAGCGTAGGTCCCGTAGATTCCAAATATAACCATCATTCCCACAATCCGAATATTTCGGAAAATTTCAGATTTTTGAAAAAAAGGAAAGGGGTATCCCTTCTCATTTTTTTGGGCAAAAAAACTTTTTGTCGAGAATCGGATAATCTCGATGATATTCTGCATGGAAATGACCCGCTGATTCCGAATATGTGCGCCATTCCTCGATCCGAAGGCCTCCTGCGATTTTACTAATAAAAAACGAAGGTAAAAAAAAGTGAACAAAAAATTAAAAGTAAATCGACGATTAAAAATCGTAGGAATTTTTTATTTCAATTCGGCTTGCAGATTCTGAAAGCGTAGGTCCCGCAGATTCCAAATATAACCATCATTCCCACGTTCCGAATATTTCGGAAAATTTCAGATTTTTGAAAAAAAGGAAAGGGGTACCCCTTCTCATTTTTTTGGGCCAGAAAACTTTTTGTCGAGAATTGGATAATCTCAATGATATTCTCCATGGAAATGACCCGCTGATTCCGAATATGTGCGCCATTCCTCGATCCGGAGGCCTCCTGCGATTTTACCGATAAAAAACGAGCGAGAAAAAAAGTAAAATAGAAATAAAAAGTAAATCGACAATTAAAAATCGTAGAAATTTTTTATTTCAATTCGGCTTGCAGTTTCTGAAAGCGTAGGTCCCGCAGATTCCAAATATAACCATCATTCCCACGTTCCGAATATTTCGGAAAATTTTAGATTTTCGAAAAAAAGGACAGGGGTACCCCTTCTCATTTTTTTGGGCGAAAAAACTTTTTGTCGAGAATCGGATAATCTCGATGATATTCTGCATGGTAATGACCCGCTGATTCCGAATATGTGCGCCATTCCTCGATCCGGAGGCCTCCTGCGATTTTACTAATACAAAACGAAGGTAAAAAAAAGTAAAAAAAAAATTAAAAGTAAATCGACGATTAAAAATCGTAGGAATTTTTTATTCCAATTCGGCTTGCAGATTCTGAAAGCGTAGGTCCCGCAGATTCCAAATATAACCATCATTCCCACGTTCCGAATATTTCGGAAAATTTCAGATTTTTGAAAAAAAGGAAAGGGGTACCCCTTCTCATTTTTTTGGGCGAAAAAACTTTTTGTCGAGAATCGGATAATCTCGATGATATTCTGCATGGAAATGACCCGCTGATTCCAAATATGTGCGCCATTCCTCGATCCGGAGGCCTCCTGCGATTTTACCAACAAAAAACGAGCGAGAAAAAAAGTAAATTGAAAATAAACAGTAAATCGACGATTAAAAATCGTAGGAATTTTTTATTGCAATTCGGCTTGCAGTTTCTGAAAGCGTAGGTCCCGCAGATTCCAAATATAACCATCATTCCCACGTTTCGAATATTTCGGAAAATTTCAGATTTTTGAGAAAAAGGAAAGGGGTACCCCTTCTCATTTTTTTGGGCGAAAAAACTTTTTGTCGAGAATCGAATAATCTCGATGATATTCTGCATGGAAATGACCCGCTGATTCCGAATATGTGCGCCATTCCTCGATCCGAAGGCCTCCTGCGATTTTACTCATAAAAAACGAAGGTAAAAAAAAGTGAAAAAAAAATTAAAAGTAAATCGACGATTAAAAATCGTAGGAATTTTTTATTCCAATTCGGCTTGCAGATTCTGAAAGCGTAGGTCCCGCAGATTCCAAATATAACCATCATTCCCACAATCCGAATATTCCGGAAAATTTCAGATTTTTGAAAAAAAGGAAAGAGGTACCCCTTCTCATTTTTTTGGGCAAAAAAACTTTTTGTCGAGAATCGGATAATCTCGATGATATTCTGCATGGAAATGACCCGCTGATTCCGAATATGTGCGCCATTCCTCGATCCGAAGGCCTCCTGCGATTTTACTAATAAAAAACAAAGGTAAAAAAAAGTAAAATAGAAATGAAAAGTAAATCGACAATTAAAAATCGTAGAAATTTTTTATTTCAATTCGGCTTACAGATTCTGAAAGCGTAGGTCCCGCAGATTCCAAATATAACCATCATTCCCACGTTCCGAATATTTCGGAAAATTTCAGATTTTTGAAAAAAAGGAAAGGGGTACCCCTTCTCATTTTTTTGGGCGAAAAAACTTTTTGTCGAGAATCGGATAATCTCGATGATATTCTGCATGGAAATGACCCGCTGATTCCGAATATGTGCGCCATTCCTCGATCCGAAGGCCTCCTGCGATTTTACTAATAAAAAACGAGCGAGAAAAAAAGTAAATTGAAAATAAACAGTAAATCGACGATTAAAAATCGTAGGAATTTTTTATTTCAATTCGGCTTGCAGTTTCTGAAAGCGTAGGTCCCACAGATTCCAAATATAACCATCATTCCCACGTTCCGAATATTTCGGAAAATTTCAGATTTTTGAGAAAAAGGAAAGGGGTACCCCTTCTCATTTTTTTGGGCCAGAAAACTTTTTGTCGAGAATTGGATAATCTCGATGATATTCTGCATGGAAATGACCCGCTGATTCCAAATATGTGCGCCATTCCTCGATCCGGAGGCCTCCTGCGATTTTACCAACAAAAAACGAGCGAGAAAAAAAGTAAATTGAAAATAAACAGTAAATCGACGATTAAAAATCGTAGGAATTTTTTATTTCAATTCGGCTTGCAGTTTCTGAAAGCGTAGGTCCCGCAGATTCCAAATATAACCATCATTCCCACGTTCCGAATATTTCGGAAAATTTCAGATTTTTGAGAAAAAGGAAAGGGGTACCCCTTCTCATTTTTTTGGGCGAAAAAACTTTTTGTCGAGAATCGGATAATCTCGATGATATTCTGCATGGAAATGACCCGCTGATTCCGAATATGTGCGCCATTCCTCGATCCGAAGGCCTCCTGCGATTTTACTAATAAAAAACGAAGGTAAAAAAAAGTGAAAAAAAAATTAAAAGTAAATCGACGATTAAAAATCGTAGGAATTTTTTATTCCAATTCGGCTTGCAGATTCTGAAAGCGTAGGTCCCGTAGATTCCAAATATAACCATCATTCCCACAATCCGAATATTTCGGAAAATTTCAGATTTTTGAAAAAAAGGAAAGGGGTATCCCTTCTCATTTTTTTGGGCAAAAAAACTTTTTGTCGAGAATCGGATAATCTCGATGATATTCTGCATGGAAATGACCCGCTGATTCCGAATATGTGCGCCATTCCTCGATCCGAAGGCCTCCTGCGATTTTACTAATAAAAAACGAAGGTAAAAAAAAGTGAACAAAAAATTAAAAGTAAATCGACGATTAAAAATCGTAGGAATTTTTTATTTCAATTCGGCTTGCAGATTCTGAAAGCGTAGGTCCCGCAGATTCCAAATATAACCATCATTCCCACGTTCCGAATATTTCGGAAAATTTCAGATTTTTGAAAAAAAGGAAAGGGGTACCCCTTCTCATTTTTTTGGGCCAAAAAACTTTTTGTCAAGAATCGGATAATCTCGATGATATACTGCATGAAAATGACCCGCTGATTCCGAATATGTGCGCCATTCCTCGATCCGGAGGCCTCCTGCGATTTTACTAATAAAAAACGAAGGTAAAAAAAAGTGAAAAAAAAATTAAAAGTAAATCGACGATTAAAAATCGTAGGAATTTTTTATTCCAATTCGGCTTGCAGATTCTGAAAGCGTAGGTCCCGCAGATTCCAAATATAACCATCATTCCCACGTTCCGAATATTTCGGAAAATTTCAGATTTTTGAAAAAAAGGAAAGGGGTACCCCTTCTCATTTTTTTGGGCGAAAAAACTTTTTGTCGAGAATCGGATAATCTCGATGATATTCTGCATGGAAATGACCCGCTGATTCCGAATATGTGCGCCATTCCTCGATCCGAAGGCCTCCTGCGATTTTACTAAGAAAAAACGAAGGTAAAAAAAAGTGAACAAAAAATTAAAAGTAAATCGACGATTAAAAATCGTAGGAATTTTTTATTTCAATTCGGCTTGCAGATTCTGAAAGCGTAGGTCCCGCAGATTCCAAATATAACCATCATTCCCACGTTCCGAATATTTCGGAAAATTTCAGATTTTTGAAAAAAAGGAAAGGGGTACCCCTTCTCATTTTTTTGGCCGAAAAAACTTTTTGTCGAGAATCGGATAATCTCGATGATATTCTGCATGGAAATGACCCGCTGATTCCAAATATGTGCGCCATTCCTCGATCCGGAGGCCTCCTGCGATTTTACCAACAAAAAACGAGCGAGAAAAAAAGTAAATTGAAAATAAACAGTAAATCGACGATTAAAAATCGTAGGAATTTTTTATTTCAATTCGGCTTGCAGTTTCTGAAAGCGTAGGTCCCGCAGATTCCAAATATAACCATCATTCCCACGTTCCGAATATTTCGGAAAATTTCAGATTTTTGAGAAAAAGGAAAGGGGTACCCCTTCTCATTTTTTTGGGCGAAAAAACTTTTTGTCGAGAATCGGATAATCTCGATGATATTCTGCATGGAAATGACCCGCTGATTCCGAATATGTGCGCCATTCCTCGATCCGAAGGCCTCCTGCGATTTTACTAATAAAAAACGAAGGTAAAAAAAAGTGAAAAAAAAATTAAAAGTAAATCGACGATTAAAAATCGTAGGAATTTTTTATTCCAATTCGGCTTGCAGATTCTGAAAGCGTAGGTCCCGCAGATTCCAAATATAACCATCATTCCCACAATCCGAATATTTCGGAAAATTTCAGATTTTTGACAAAAAGGAAAGGGGTACCCCTTCTCATTTTTTTGGGCAAAAAAACTTTTTGTCGAGAATCGGATAATCTCGATGATATTCTGCATGGAAATGACCCGCTGATTCCGAATATGTGCGCCATTCCTCGATCCGAAGGCCTCCTGCGATTTTACTAATAAAAAACGAAGGTAAAAAAAAGTGAAAAAAAAATTAAAAGTAAATCGACGATTAAAAATCGTAGGAATTTTTTATTCCAATTCGGCTTGCAGATTCTGAAAGCGTAGGTCCCGCAGATTCCAAATATAACCATCATTCCCACAATCCGAATATTTCGGAAAATTTCAGATTTTTGACAAAAAGGAAAGGGGTACCCCTTCTCATTTTTTTGGGCAAAAAAACTTTTTGTCGAGAATCGAATAATCTCGATGATATTCTGCATGGAAATGACCCGCTGATTCCGAATATGTGCGCCATTCCTCGATCCGGAGGCCTCCTGCGATTTTACTAATAAAAAACGAAGGTAAAAAAAAAGTGAAAAAAAAATTAAAACTCAATCGACGATTAAAAATCGTAGGAATTTTTTATTCCAATTCGGCTTGCAGATTCTGAAAGCGTAGGTCCCACAGATTCCAAATATAACCATCATTCCCACGTTCCGAATATTTCGGAAAATTTCAGATTTTTGAGAAAAAGGAAAGGGGTACCCCTTCTCATTTTTTTGGGCCAGAAAACTTTTTGTCGAGAATTGGATAATCTCGATGATATTCTGCATGGAAATGACCCGCTGATTCCAAATATGTGCGCCATTCCTCGATCCGGAGGCCTCCTGCGATTTTACCAACAAAAAACGAGCGAGAAAAAAAGTAAATTGAAAATAAACAGTAAATCGACGATTAAAAATCGTAGGAATTTTTTATTTCAATTCGGCTTGCAGTTTCTGAAAGCGTAGGTCCCGCAGATTCCAAATATAACCATCATTCCCACGTTCCGAATATTTCGGAAAATTTCAGATTTTTGAGAAAAAGGAAAGGGGTACCCCTTCTCATTTTTTTGGGCGAAAAAACTTTTTGTCGAGAATCGGATAATCTCGATGATATTCTGCATGGAAATGACCCGCTGATTCCGAATATGTGCGCCATTCCTCGATCCGAAGGCCTCCTGCGATTTTACTAATAAAAAACGAAGGTAAAAAAAAGTGAAAAAAAAATTAAAAGTAAATCGACGATTAAAAATCGTAGAAATTTTTTATTTCAATTCGGCTTACAGATTCTGAAAGCGTAGGTCCCGCAGATTCCAAATATAACCATCATTCCCACGTTCCGAATATTTCGGAAAATTTCAGATTTTTGAAAAAAAGGAAAGGGGTACCCCTTCTCATTTTTTTGGGCGAAAAAACTTTTTGTCGAGAATCGGATAATCTCGATGATATTCTGCATGGAAATGACCCGCTGATTCCGAATATGTGCGCCATTCCTCGATCCGAAGGCCTCCTGCGATTTTACTAATAAAAAACGAAGGTAAAAAAAAGTGAAAAAAAAATTAAAAGTAAATCGACGATTAAAAATCGTAGGAATTTTTTATTCCAATTCGGCTTGCAGATTCTGAAAGCGTAGGTCCCGCAGATTCCAAATATAACCATCATTCCCACAATCCGAATATTTCGGAAAATTTCAGATTTTTGACAAAAAGGAAAGGGGTACCCCTTCTCATTTTTTTGGGCAAAAAAACTTTTTGTCGAGAATCGGATAATCTCGATGATATTCTGCATGGAAATGACCCGCTGATTCCGAATATGTGCGCCATTCCTCGATCCGAAGGCCTCCTGCGATTTTACTAATAAAAAACGAGCGAGAAAAAAAGTAAATTGAAAATAAACAGTAAATCGACGATTAAAAATCGTAGGAATTTTTTATTGCAATTCGGCTTGCAGTTTCTGAAAGCGTAGGTCCCGCAGATTCCAAATATAACCATCATTCCCACGTTCCGAATATTTCGGAAAATTTCAGATTTTTGAGAAAAAGGAAAGGGGTACCCCTTCTCATTTTTTTGGGCGAAAAAACTTTTTGTCGAGAATCGAATAATCTCGATGATATTCTGCATGGAAATGACCCGCTGATTCCGAATATGTGCGCCATTCCTCGATCCGGAGGCCTCCTGCGATTTTACTAATAAAAAACGAAGGTAAAAAAAAAGTGAAAAAAAAATTAAAACTCAATCGACGATTAAAAATCGTAGGAATTTTTTATTCCAATTCGGCTTGCAGATTCTGAAAGCGTAGGTCCCACAGATTCCAAATATAACCATCATTCCCACGTTCCGAATATTTCGGAAAATTTCAGATTTTTGAGAAAAAGGAAAGGGGTACCCCTTCTCATTTTTTTGGGCCAGAAAACTTTTTGTCGAGAATTGGATAATCTCGATGATATTCTGCATGGAAATGACCCGCTGATTCCAAATATGTGCGCCATTCCTCGATCCGGAGGCCTCCTGCGATTTTACCAACAAAAAACGAGCGAGAAAAAAAGTAAATTGAAAATAAACAGTAAATCGACGATTAAAAATCGTAGGAATTTTTTATTTCAATTCGGCTTGCAGTTTCTGAAAGCGTAGGTCCCGCAGATTCCAAATATAACCATCATTCCCACGTTCCGAATATTTCGGAAAATTTCAGATTTTTGAGAAAAAGGAAAGGGGTACCCCTTCTCATTTTTTTGGGCGAAAAAACTTTTTGTCGAGAATCGGATAATCTCGATGATATTCTGCATGGAAATGACCCGCTGATTCCGAATATGTGCGCCATTCCTCGATCCGAAGGCCTCCTGCGATTTTACTAATAAAAAACGAAGGTAAAAAAAAGTGAAAAAAAAATTAAAAGTAAATCGACGATTAAAAATCGTAGAAATTTTTTATTTCAATTCGGCTTACAGATTCTGAAAGCGTAGGTCCCGCAGATTCCAAATATAACCATCATTCCCACGTTCCGAATATTTCGGAAAATTTCAGATTTTTGAAAAAAAGGAAAGGGGTACCCCTTCTCATTTTTTTGGGCGAAAAAACTTTTTGTCGAGAATCGGATAATCTCGATGATATTCTGCATGGAAATGACCCGCTGATTCCGAATATGTGCGCCATTCCTCGATCCGAAGGCCTCCTGCGATTTTACTAATAAAAAACGAAGGTAAAAAAAAGTGAAAAAAAAATTAAAAGTAAATCGACGATTAAAAATCGTAGGAATTTTTTATTCCAATTCGGCTTGCAGATTCTGAAAGCGTAGGTCCCGCAGATTCCAAATATAACCATCATTCCCACAATCCGAATATTTCGGAAAATTTCAGATTTTTGACAAAAAGGAAAGGGGTACCCCTTCTCATTTTTTTGGGCAAAAAAACTTTTTGTCGACAATCGGATAATCTCGATGATATTCTGCATGGAAATGACCCGCTGATTCCGAATATGTGCGCCATTCCTCGATCCGAAGGCCTCCTGCGATTTTACTAATAAAAAACGAGCGAGAAAAAAAGTAAATTGAAAATAAACAGTAAATCGACGATTAAAAATCGTAGGAATTTTTTATTGCAATTCGGCTTGCAGTTTCTGAAAGCGTAGGTCCCGCAGATTCCAAATATAACCATCATTCCCACGTTCCGAATATTTCGGAAAATTTCAGATTTTTGAGAAAAAGGAAAGGGGTACCCCTTCTCATTTTTTTGGGCGAAAAAACTTTTTGTCGAGAATCGAATAATCTCGATGATATTCTGCATGGAAATGACCCGCTGATTCCGAATATGTGCGCCATTCCTCGATCCGGAGGCCTCCTGCGATTTTACTAATAAAAAACGAAGGTAAAAAAAAAGTGAAAAAAAAATTAAAACTCAATCGACGATTAAAAATCGTAGGAATTTTTTATTCCAATTCGGCTTGCAGATTCTGAAAGCGTAGGTCCCACAGATTCCAAATATAACCATCATTCCCACGTTCCGAATATTTCGGAAAATTTCAGATTTTTGAGAAAAAGGAAAGGGGTACCCCTTCTCATTTTTTTGGGCCAGAAAACTTTTTGTCGAGAATTGGATAATCTCGATGATATTCTGCATGGAAATGACCCGCTGATTCCAAATATGTGCGCCATTCCTCGATCCGGAGGCCTCCTGCGATTTTACCAACAAAAAACGAGCGAGAAAAAAAGTAAATTGAAAATAAACAGTAAATCGACGATTAAAAATCGTAGGAATTTTTTATTTCAATTCGGCTTGCAGTTTCTGAAAGCGTAGGTCCCGCAGATTCCAAATATAACCATCATTCCCACGTTCCGAATATTTCGGAAAATTTCAGATTTTTGAGAAAAAGGAAAGGGGTACCCCTTCTCATTTTTTTGGGCGAAAAAACTTTTTGTCGAGAATCGGATAATCTCGATGATATTCTGCATGGAAATGACCCGCTGATTCCGAATATGTGCGCCATTCCTCGATCCGAAGGCCTCCTGCGATTTTACTAATAAAAAACGAAGGTAAAAAAAAGTGAAAAAAAAATTAAAAGTAAATCGACGATTAAAAATCGTAGAAATTTTTTATTTCAATTCGGCTTACAGATTCTGAAAGCGTAGGTCCCGCAGATTCCAAATATAACCATCATTCCCACGTTCCGAATATTTCGGAAAATTTCAGATTTTTGAAAAAAAGGAAAGGGGTACCCCTTCTCATTTTTTTGGGCGAAAAAACTTTTTGTCGAGAATCGGATAATCTCGATGATATTCTGCATGGAAATGACCCGCTGATTCCGAATATGTGCGCCATTCCTCGATCCGAAGGCCTCCTGCGATTTTACTAATAAAAAACGAGCGAGAAAAAAAGTAAATTGAAAATAAACAGTAAATCGACGATTAAAAATCGTAGGAATTTTTTATTGCAATTCGGCTTGCAGTTTCTGAAAGCGTAGGTCCCGCAGATTCCAAATATAACCATCATTCCCACGTTCCGAATATTTCGGAAAATTTCAGATTTTTGAGAAAAAGGAAAGGGGTACCCCTTCTCATTTTTTTGGGCGAAAAAACTTTTTGTCGAGAATCGAATAATCTCGATGATATTCTGCATGGAAATGACCCGCTGATTCCGAATATGTGCGCCATTCCTCGATCCGGAGGCCTCCTGCGATTTTACTAATAAAAAACGAAGGTAAAAAAAAAGTGAAAAAAAAATTAAAACTCAATCGACGATTAAAAATCGTAGGAATTTTTTATTCCAATTCGGCTTGCAGATTCTGAAAGCGTAGGTCCCACAGATTCCAAATATAACCATCATTCCCACGTTCCGAATATTTCGGAAAATTTCAGATTTTTGAGAAAAAGGAAAGGGGTACCCCTTCTCATTTTTTTGGGCCAGAAAACTTTTTGTCGAGAATTGGATAATCTCGATGATATTCTGCATGGAAATGACCCGCTGATTCCAAATATGTGCGCCATTCCTCGATCCGGAGGCCTCCTGCGATTTTACCAACAAAAAACGAGCGAGAAAAAAAGTAAATTGAAAATAAACAGTAAATCGACGATTAAAAATCGTAGGAATTTTTTATTTCAATTCGGCTTGCAGTTTCTGAAAGCGTAGGTCCCGCAGATTCCAAATATAACCATCATTCCCACGTTCCGAATATTTCGGAAAATTTCAGATTTTTGAGAAAAAGGAAAGGGGTACCCCTTCTCATTTTTTTGGGCGAAAAAACTTTTTGTCGAGAATCGGATAATCTCGATGATATTCTGCATGGAAATGACCCGCTGATTCCGAATATGTGCGCCATTCCTCGATCCGAAGGCCTCCTGCGATTTTACTAATAAAAAACGAAGGTAAAAAAAAGTGAAAAAAAAATTAAAAGTAAATCGACGATTAAAAATCGTAGAAATTTTTTATTTCAATTCGGCTTACAGATTCTGAAAGCGTAGGTCCCGCAGATTCCAAATATAACCATCATTCCCACGTTCCGAATATTTCGGAAAATTTCAGATTTTTGAAAAAAAGGAAAGGGGTACCCCTTCTCATTTTTTTGGGCGAAAAAACTTTTTGTCGAGAATCGGATAATCTCGATGATATTCTGCATGGAAATGACCCGCTGATTCCGAATATGTGCGCCATTCCTCGATCCGAAGGCCTCCTGCGATTTTACTAATAAAAAACGAGCGAGAAAAAAAGTAAATTGAAAATAAACAGTAAATCGACGATTAAAAATCGTAGGAATTTTTTATTTCAATTCGGCTTGCAGTTTCTGAAAGCGTAGGTCCCACAGATTCCAAATATAACCATCATTCCCACGTTCCGAATATTTCGGAAAATTTCAGATTTTTGAGAAAAAGGAAAGGGGTACCCCTTCTCATTTTTTTGGGCCAGAAAACTTTTTGTCGAGAATTGGATAATCTCGATGATATTCTGCATGGAAATGACCCGCTGATTCCAAATATGTGCGCCATTCCTCGATCCGGAGGCCTCCTGCGATTTTACCAACAAAAAACGAGCGAGAAAAAAAGTAAATTGAAAATAAACAGTAAATCGACGATTAAAAATCGTAGGAATTTTTTATTTCAATTCGGCTTGCAGTTTCTGAAAGCGTAGGTCCCGCAGATTCCAAATATAACCATCATTCCCACGTTCCGAATATTTCGGAAAATTTCAGATTTTTGAGAAAAAGGAAAGGGGTACCCCTTCTCATTTTTTTGGGCGAAAAAACTTTTTGTCGAGAATCGGATAATCTCGATGATATTCTGCATGGAAATGACCCGCTGATTCCGAATATGTGCGCCATTCCTCGATCCGAAGGCCTCCTGCGATTTTACTAATAAAAAACGAAGGTAAAAAAAAGTGAAAAAAAAATTAAAAGTAAATCGACGATTAAAAATCGTAGGAATTTTTTATTCCAATTCGGCTTGCAGATTCTGAAAGCGTAGGTCCCGTAGATTCCAAATATAACCATCATTCCCACAATCCGAATATTTCGGAAAATTTCAGATTTTTGAAAAAAAGGAAAGGGGTATCCCTTCTCATTTTTTTGGGCAAAAAAACTTTTTGTCGAGAATCGGATAATCTCGATGATATTCTGCATGGAAATGACCCGCTGATTCCGAATATGTGCGCCATTCCTCGATCCGAAGGCCTCCTGCGATTTTACTAATAAAAAACGAAGGTAAAAAAAAGTGAACAAAAAATTAAAAGTAAATCGACGATTAAAAATCGTAGGAATTTTTTATTTCAATTCGGCTTGCAGATTCTGAAAGCGTAGGTCCCGCAGATTCCAAATATAACCATCATTCCCACGTTCCGAATATTTCGGAAAATTTCAGATTTTTGAAAAAAAGGAAAGGGGTACCCCTTCTCATTTTTTTAGGCCAAAAAACTTTTTGTCAAGAATCGGATAATCTCGATGATATACTGCATGAAAATGACCCGCTGATTCCGAATATGTGCGCCATTCCTCGATCCGGAGGCCTCCTGCGATTTTACTAATAAAAAACGAAGGTAAAAAAAAGTGAAAAAAAAATTAAAAGTAAATCGACGATTAAAAATCGTAGGAATTTTTTATTCCAATTCGGCTTGCAGATTCTGAAAGCGTAGGTCCCGCAGATTCCAAATATAACCATCATTCCCACGTTCCGAATATTTCGGAAAATTTCAGATTTTTGAAAAAAAGGAAAGGGGTACCCCTTCTCATTTTTTTGGGCGAAAAAACTTTTTGTCGAGAATCGGATAATCTCGATGATATTCTGCATGGAAATGACCCGCTGATTCCGAATATGTGCGCCATTCCTCGATCCGAAGGCCTCCTGCGATTTTACTAAGAAAAAACGAAGGTAAAAAAAAGTGAACAAAAAATTAAAAGTAAATCGACGATTAAAAATCGTAGGAATTTTTTATTTCAATTCGGCTTGCAGATTCTGAAAGCGTAGGTCCCGCAGATTCCAAATATAACCATCATTCCCACGTTCCGAATATTTCGGAAAATTTCAGATTTTTGAAAAAAAGGAAAGGGGTACCCCTTCTCATTTTTTTGGCCGAAAAAACTTTTTGTCGAGAATCGGATAATCTCGATGATATTCTGCATGGAAATGACCCGCTGATTCCAAATATGTGCGCCATTCCTCGATCCGGAGGCCTCCTGCGATTTTACCAACAAAAAACGAGCGAGAAAAAAAGTAAATTGAAAATAAACAGTAAATCGACGATTAAAAATCGTAGGAATTTTTTATTTCAATTCGGCTTGCAGTTTCTGAAAGCGTAGGTCCCGCAGATTCCAAATATAACCATCATTCCCACGTTCCGAATATTTCGGAAAATTTCAGATTTTTGAGAAAAAGGAAAGGGGTACCCCTTCTCATTTTTTTGGGCGAAAAAACTTTTTGTCGAGAATCGGATAATCTCGATGATATTCTGCATGGAAATGACCCGCTGATTCCGAATATGTGCGCCATTCCTCGATCCGAAGGCCTCCTGCGATTTTACTAATAAAAAACGAAGGTAAAAAAAAGTGAAAAAAAAATTAAAAGTAAATCGACGATTAAAAATCGTAGGAATTTTTTATTCCAATTCGGCTTGCAGATTCTGAAAGCGTAGGTCCCGCAGATTCCAAATATAACCATCATTCCCACAATCCGAATATTTCGGAAAATTTCAGATTTTTGACAAAAAGGAAAGGGGTACCCCTTCTCATTTTTTTGGGCAAAAAAACTTTTTGTCGAGAATCGGATAATCTCGATGATATTCTGCATGGAAATGACCCGCTGATTCCGAATATGTGCGCCATTCCTCGATCCGAAGGCCTCCTGCGATTTTACTAATAAAAAACGAAGGTAAAAAAAAGTGAAAAAAAAATTAAAAGTAAATCGACGATTAAAAATCGTAGGAATTTTTTATTCCAATTCGGCTTGCAGATTCTGAAAGCGTAGGTCCCGCAGATTCCAAATATAACCATCATTCCCACGTTCCGAATATTTCGGAAAATTTCAGATTTTTGAAAAAAAGAAAAGGGGTACCCCTTCTCATTTTTTTGGGCGAAAAAACTTTTTGTCGAGAATCGGATAATCTCGATGATATTCTGCATGGAAATGACCCGCTGATTCCAAATATGTGCGCCATTCCTCGATCCGGAGGCCTCCTGCGATTTTACCAACAAAAAACGAGCGAGAAAAAAAGTAAATTGAAAATAAACAGTAAATCGACGATTAAAAATCGTAGGAATTTTTTTTTGCAATTCGGCTTGCAGTTTCTGAAAGCGTAGGTCCCGCAGATTCCAAATATAACCATCATTCCCACGTTCCGAATATTTCGGAAAATTTCAGATTTTTGAGAAAAAGGAAAGCGGTACCCCTTTTCATTTTTTTGGGCGAAAAAACTTTTTGTCGAGAATCGGATAATCTCGATGATATTCTGCATGGAAATGACCCGCTGATTCCGAATATGTGCGCCATTCCTCGATCCGAAGGCCTCCTGCGATTTTACTAATAAAAAACGAAGGTAAAAAAAAGTGAACAAAAAATTAAAAGTAAATCGACGATTAAAAATCGTAGGAATTTTTTATTTCAATTCGGCTTGCAGATTCTGAAAGCGTAGGTCCCGCAGATTCCAAATATAACCATCATTCCCACGTTCCGAATATTTCGGAAAATTTCAGATTTTTGAAAAAAAGGAAAGGGGTACCCCTTCTCATTTTTTTGGGCCAAAAAACTTTTTGTCGAGAATCGGATAATCTCGATGATATACTGCATGAAAATGACCCGCTGATTCCGAATATGTGCGCCATTCCTCGATCCGGAGGCCTCCTGCGATTTTACTAATAAAAAACGAAGGTAAAAAAAAGTGAAAAAAAAATTAAAAGTAAATCGACGATTAAAAATCGTAGGATTTTTTTATTCCAATTCGGCTTGCAGATTCTGAAAGCGTAGGTCCCGCAGATTCCAAATATAACCATCATTCCCACGTTCCGAATATTTCGGAAAATTTCAGATTTTTGAAAAAAAGGAAAGGGGTACCCCTTCTCATTTTTTTGGGCGAAAAAACTTTTTGTCGAGAATCGGATAATCTCGATGATATTCTGCATGGAAATGACCCGCTGATTCCGAATATGTGCGCCATTCCTCGATCCGAAGGCCTCCTGCGATTTTACTAAGAAAAAACGAAGGTAAAAAAAAGTGAACAAAAAATTAAAAGTAAATCGACGATTAAAAATCGTAGGAATTTTTTATTTCAATTCGGCTTGCAGTTTCTGAAAGCGTAGGTCCCGCAGATTCCAAATATAACCATCATTCCCACGTTCCGAATATTTCGGAAAATTTCAGATTTTTGAAAAAAAGGAAAGGGGTACCCCTTCTCATTTTTTTGGGCGAAAAAACTTTTTGTCGAGAATCGGATAATCTCGATGATATTCTGCATGGAAATGACCCGCTGATTCCAAATATGTGCGCCATTCCTCGATCCGGAGGCCTCCTGCGATTTTACCAACAAAAAACGAGCGAGAAAAAAAGTAAATTGAAAATAAACAGTAAATCGACGATTGAAAATCGTAGGAATTTTTTATTTCAATTCGGCTTGCAGTTTCTGAAAGCGTAGGTCCCGCAGATTCCAAATATAACCATCATTCCCACGTTCCGAATATTTCGGAAAATTTCAGATTTTTGAGAAAAAGGAAAGGGGTACCCCTTCTCATTTTTTTGGGCCAGAAAACTTTTTGTCGAGAATTGGATAATCTCAATGATATTCTCCATGGAAATGACCCGCTGATTCCGAATATGTGCGCCATTCCTCGATCCGGAGGCCTCCTGCGATTTTACCAATAAAAAACGAGCGAGAAAAAAAGTAAAATAGAAATGAAAAGTAAATCGACAATTAAAAATCGTAGAAATTTTTTATTTTAATTCGGCTTACAGATTCTGAAAGCGTAGGTCCCGCAGATTCCAAATATAACCATCATTCCCACGTTCCGAATATTTCGGAAAATTTCAGATTTTTGAAAAAAAGGAAAGGGGTACCCCTTCTCATTTTTTTGGGCCAGAAAACTTTTTGTCGAGAATCGGATAATCTCGATGATATTCTGCATGGAAATGACCCGCTGATTCCGAATATGTGCGCCATTCCTCGATCCGAAGGCCTCCTGCGATTTTACTAATAAAAAACGAAGGTAAAAAAAAGTGAACAAAAAATTAAAAGTAAATCGACGATTAAAAATCGTAGGAATTTTTTATTTCAATTCGGCTTGCAGATTCTGAAAGCGTAGGTCCGGCAGATTCCAAATATAACCATCATTCCCACGTTCCGAATATTTCGGAAAATTTCAGATTTTTGAAAAAAAGGAAAGGGGTACCCCTTCTCATTTTTTTGGGCCAAAAAACTTTTTGTCGAGAATCGGATAATCTCGATGATATACTGCATGAAAATGACCCGCTGATTCCGAATATGTGCGCCATTCCTCGATCCGGAGGCCTCCTGCGATTTTACTAATAAAAAACGAAGGTAAAAAAAAGTAAATTGAAAATAAACAGTAAATCGACGATTAAAAATCGTAGGAATTTTTTATTTCAATTCGGCTTGCAGTTTCTGAAAGCGTAGGTCCCGCAGATTCCAAATATAACCATCATTCCCACGTTCCGAATATTTCGGAAAATTTCAGATTTTTGAGAAAAAGGAAAGGGGTACCCCTTCTCATTTTTTTGGGCGAAAAAACTTTTTGTCGAGAATCGGATAATCTCGATGATATTCTGCATGGAAATGACCCGCTGATTCCGAATATGTGCGCCATTCCTCGATCCGAAGGCCTCCTGCGATTTTACTAATAAAAAACGAAGGTAAAAAAAAGTGAAAAAAAAATTAAAAGTAAATCGACGATTAAAAATCGTAGGAATTTTTTATTCCAATTCGGCTTGCAGATTCTGAAAGCGTAGGTCCCGCAGATTCCAAATATAACCATCATTCCCACAATCCGAATATTTCGGAAAATTTCAGATTTTTGAAAAAAAGGAAAGGGGTACCCCTTCTCATTTTTTTGGGCCAGAAAACTTTTTGTCGAGAATTGGATAATCTCAATGATATTCTCCATGGAAATGACCCGCTGATTCCGAATATGTGCGCCATTCCTCGATCCGGAGGCCTCCTGCGATTTTACCAATAAAAAACGAGCGAGAAAAAAAGTAAAATAGAAATAAAAAGTAAATCGACAATTAAAAATCGTAGAAATTTTTTATTTCAATTCGGCTTGCAGATTCTGAAAGCGTAGGTCCCGCAGATTCCGAATATAACCATCATTCCCACGTTCCGAATATTTCGGAAGATTTCAGATTTTTGAAAAAAAGGAAAGGGGTACCCCTTCTCATTTTTTTGGGCGAGAAAACTTTTTGTCGAGAATCGGATAATCTCGATGATATTCTGCATGGAAATGACCCGCGGATTCCAAATATGTGCGCCATTCCTCGATCCGGAGGCCTCCTGCGATTTTACCAACAAAAAACGAGCGAAAAGAAAAGTAAATTGAAAATAAAAAGTAAATCGACGATTAAAAATCGTAGGAATTTTTTATTTCAATTCGGCTTGCAGTTTCTGAAAGCGTAGGTCCCGCAGATTCCAAATATAACCATCATTCCCACGTTCCGAATATTTCGGAAAATTTTAGATTTTTGAAAAAAAGGACAGGGGTACCCCTTCTCATTTTTTTGGGCGAAAAGACTTTTTGTCGAGAATCGGATAATCTCGATGATATTCTGCATGGTAATGACCCGCTGATTCCGAATATGTGCGCCATTCCTCGATCCGGAGGCCTCCTGCGATTTTACTAATAAAAAACGAAGGTAAAAAAAAGTGAAAAAAAAATTAAAAGTAAATCGACGATTAAAAATCGTAGGAATTTTTTATTCCAATTCGGCTTGCAGATTCTGAAAGCGTAGGTCCCGCAGATTCCAAATATAACCATCATTCCCACGTTCCGAATATTTCGGAAAATTTCAGATTTTTGAAAAAAAGGAAAGGGGTACCCCTTCTCATTTTTTTGGGCGAAAAAACTTTTTGTCGAGAATCGGATAATCTCGATGATATTCTGCATGGAAATGACCCGCTGATTCCAAATATGTGCGCCATTCCTCGATCCGGAGGCCTCCTGCGATTTTACCAACAAAAAACGAGCGAGAAAAAAAGTAAATTGAAAATAAACAGTAAATCGACGATTAAAAATCGTAGGAATTTTTTATTGCAATTCGGCTTGCAGTTTCTGAAAGCGTAGGTCCCGCAGATTCCAAATATAACCATCATTCCCACGTTCCGAATATTTCGGAAAATTTCAGATTTTTGAGAAAAAGGAAAGCGGTACCCCTTCTCATTTTTTTGGGCGAAAAAACTTTTTGTCGAGAATCGGATAATCTCGATGATATTCTGCATGGAAATGACCCGCTGATTCCGAATATGTGCGCCATTCCTCGATCCGAAGGCCTCCTGCGATTTTACTAATAAAAAACGAAGGTAAAAAAAAGTGAACAAAAAATTAAAAGTAAATCGACGATTAAAAATCGTAGGAATTTTTTATTTCAATTCGGCTTGCAGATTCTGAAAGCGTAGGTCCCGCAGATTCCAAATATAACCATCATTCCCACGTTCCGAATATTTCGGAAAATTTCAGATTTTTGAAAAAAAGGAAAGGGGTACCCCTTCTCATTTTTTTGGGCCAAAAAACTTTTTGTCGAGAATCGGATAATCTCGATGATATACTGCATGAAAATGACCCGCTGATTCCGAATATGTGCGCCATTCCTCGATCCGGAGGCCTCCTGCGATTTTACTAATAAAAAACGAAGGTAAAAAAAAGTGAAAAAAAAATTGAAAGTAAATCGACGATTAAAAATCGTAGGAATTTTTTATTCCAATTCGGCTTGCAGATTCTGAAAGCGTAGGTCCCGCAGATTCCAAATATAACCATCATTCCCACGTTCCGAATATTTCGGAAAATTTCAGATTTTTGAAAAAAAGGAAAGGGGTACCCCTTCTCATTTTTTTGGGCGAAAAAACTTTTTGTCGAGAATCGGATAATCTCGATGATATTCTGCATGGAAATGACCCGCTGATTCCGAATATGTGCGCCATTCCTCGATCCGAAGGCCTCCTGCGATTTTACTAAGAAAAAACGAAGGTAAAAAAAAGTGAACAAAAAATTAAAAGTAAATCGACGATTAAAAATCGTAGGAATTTTTTATTTCAATTCGGCTTGCAGTTTCTGAAAGCGTAGGTCCCGCAGATTCCAAATATAACCATCATTCCCACGTTCCGAATATTTCGGAAAATTTCAGATTTTTGAAAAAAAGGAAAGGGGTACCCCTTCTCATTTTTTTGGGCGAAAAAACTTTTTGTCGAGAATCGGATAATCTCGATGATATTCTGCATGGAAATGACCCGCTGATTCCAAATATGTGCGCCATTCCTCGATCCGGAGGCCTCCTGCGATTTTACCAACAAAAAACGAGCGAGAAAAAAAGTAAATTGAAAATAAACAGTAAATCGACGATTGAAAATCGTAGGAATTTTTTATTTCAATTCGGCTTGCAGTTTCTGAAAGCGTAGGTCCCGCAGATTCCAAATATAACCATCATTCCCACGTTCCGAATATTTCGGAAAATTTCAGATTTTTGAGAAAAAGGAAAGGGGTACCCCTTCTCATTTTTTTGGGCGAAAAAACTTTTTGTCGAGAATCGGATAATCTCGATGATATTCTGCATGGAAATGACCCGCTGATTCCGAATATGTAAGCCATTCCTCGATCCGAAGGCCTCCTGCGATTTTACTAATAAAAAACGAAGGTAAAAAAAAGTGAAAAAAAAATTAAAAGTAAATCGACGATTAAAAATCGTAGGAATTTTTTATTCCAATTCGGCTTGCAGATTCTGAAAGCGTAGGTCCCGCAGATTCCAAATATAACCATCATTCCCACAATCCGAATATTTCGGAAAATTTCAGATTTTTGAAAAAAAGGAAAGGGGTATCCCTTCTCATTTTTTTGGGCAAAAAAACTTTTTGTCGAGAATCGGATAATCTCGATGATATTCTGCATGGAAATGACCCGCTGATTCCGAATATGTAAGCCATTCCTCGATCCGAAGGCCTCCTGCGATTTTACTAATAAAAAACGAAGGTAAAAAAAAGTGAACAAAAAATTAAAAGTAAATCGACGATTAAAAATCGTAGGAATTTTTTATGTCAATTCGGCTTGCAGATTCTGAAAGCGTAGGTCCCGCAGATTCCAAATATAACCATCATTCCCACGTTCCGAATATTTCGGAAAATTTCAGATTTTTGAAAAAAAGGAAAGGGGTACCCCTTCTCATTTTTTTGGGCCAAAAAACTTTTTGTCAAGAATCGGATAATCTCGATGATATACTGCATGAAAATGACCCGCTGATTCCGAATATGTGCGCCATTCCTCGATCCGGAGGCCTCCTGCGATTTTACTAATAAAAAACGAAGGTAAAAAAAAGTGAAAAAAAAATTAAAAGTAAATCGACGATTAAAAATCGTAGGAATTTTTTATTCCAATTCGGCTTGCAGATTCTGAAAGCGTAGGTCCCGCAGATTCCAAATATAACCATCATTCCCACGTTCCGAATATTTCGGAAAATTTCAGATTTTTGAAAAAAAGGAAAGGGGTACCCCTTCTCATTTTTTTGGGCGAAAAAACTTTTTGTCGAGAATCGGATAATCTCGATGATATTCTGCATGGAAATGACCCGCTGATTCCGAATATGTGCGCCATTCCTCGATCCGAAGGCCTCCTGCGATTTTACTAAGGAAAAACGGAAGTAAAAAAAAGTGAACAAAAAATTAAAAGTAAATCGACGATTAAAAATCGTAGGAATTTTTTATTTCAATTCGGCTTGCAGATTCTGAAAGCGTAGGTCCCGCAGATTCCAAATATAACCATCATTCCCACGTTCCGAATATTTCGGAAAATTTCAGATTTTTGAAAAAAAGGAAAGGGGTACCCCTTCTCATTTTTTTGGGCGAAAAAACTTTTTGTCGAGAATCGAATAATCTCGATGATATTCTGCATGGAAATGACCCGCTGATTCCAAATATGTGCGCCATTCCTCGATCCGGAGGCCTCCTGCGATTTTACCAACAAAAAACGAGCGAGAAAAAAAGTAAATTGAAAATAAACAGTAAATCGACGATTAAAAATCGTAGGAATTTTTTATTTCAATTCGGCTTGCAGTTTCTGAAAGCGTAGGTCCCGCAGATTCCAAATATAACCATCATTCCCACGTTCCGAATATTTCGGAAAATTTCAGATTTTTGAGAAAAAGGAAAGGGGTACCCCTTCTCATTTTTTTGGGCGAAAAAACTTTTTGTCGAGAATCGGATAATCTCGATGATATTCTGCATGGAAATGACCCGCTGATTCCGAATATGTGCGCCATTCCTCGATCCGAAGGCCTCCTGCGATTTGACTAATAAAAAACGAAGGTAAAAAAAAGTGAAAAAAAAATTAAAAGTAAATCGACGATTAAAAATCGTAGGAATTTTTTATTCCAATTCGGCTTGCAGATTCTGAAAGCGTAGGTCCCGCAGATTCCAAATATAACCATCATTCCCACAATCCGAATATTTCGGAAAATTTCAGATATTTGAAAAAAAGGAAAGGGGTATCCCTTCTCATTTTTTTGGGCAAAAAAACTTTTTGTCGAGAATCGGATAATCTCGATGATATTCTGCATGAAAATGACCCGCTGATTCCGAATATGTGCGCCATTCCTCGATCCGGAGGCCTCCTGCGATTTGACTAATAAAAAACGAAGGTAAAAAAAAGTGAAAAAAAAATTAAAAGTAAATCGACGATTAAAAATCGTAGGAATTTTTTATTCCAATTCGGCTTGCAGATTCTGAAAGCGTAGGTCCCGCAGATTCCAAATATAACCATCATTCCCACGTTCCGAATATTTCGGAAAATTTCGGATTTTTGAAAAAAAGGAAAGGGTACCCCTTCTCATTTTTTTGGGCGAAAAAACTTTTTGTCGAGAATCGGATAATCTCGATGATATTCTGCATGGAAATGACCCGCTGATTCCGAATATGTGCGCCATTCCTCGATCCGAAGGCCTCCTGCGATTTTACTAAGAAAAAACGAAGGTAAAAAAAAGTGAACAAAAAATTAAAAGTAAATCGACGATTAAAAATCGTAGGAATTTTTTATTTCAATTCGGCTTGCAGATTCTGAAAGCGTAGGTCCCGCAGATTCCAAATATAACCATCATTCCCACGTTCCGAATATTTCGGAAAATTTCAGATTTTTGAAAAAAAGGAAAGGGGTACCCCTTCTCATTTTTTTGGGCCAAAAAACTTTTTGTCGAGAATCGGATAATCTCGATGATATTCTGCATGGAAATGACCCGCTGATTCCGAATATGTGCGCCATTCCTCGATCCGGAAGCCTCCTGCGATTTTACTCATAAAAAACGAAGGTAAAAAAAAGTGAAAAAAAAATTAAAAGTAAATCGACGATTAAAAATCGTAGGAATTTTTTATTCCAATTCGGCTTGCAGATTCTGAAAGCGTAGGTCCCGCAGATTCCAAATATAACCATCATTCCCACGTTCCGAATATTTCGGAAAATTTCAGATTTTTGAAAAAAAGGAAAGGGGTACCCCTTCTCATTTTTTTGGGCGAAAAAACTTTTTGTCGAGAATCGGATAATCTCGATGATATTCTGCATGGAAATGACCCGCTGATTCCAAATATGTGCGCCATTCCTCGATCCGGAGGCCTCCTGCGATTTTACCAACAAAAAACGAGCGAGAAAAAAAGTAAATTGAAAATAAACAGTAAATCGACGATTAAAAATCGTAGGAATTTTTTATGTCAATTCGGCTTGCAGATTCTGAAAGCGTAGGTCCCGCAGATTCCAAATATAACCATCATTCCCACGTTCCGAATATTTCGGAAAATTTCAGATTTTTGAAAAAAAGGAAAGGGGTACCCCTTCTCATTTTTTTGGGCCAAAAAACTTTTTGTCAAGAATCGGATAATCTCGATGATATACTGCATGAAAATGACCCGCTGATTCCGAATATGTGCGCCATTCCTCGATCCGGAGGCCTCCTGCGATTTTACTAATAAAAAACGAAGGTAAAAAAAAGTGAAAAAAAAATTAAAAGTAAATCGACGATTAAAAATCGTAGGAATTTTTTATTCCAATTCGGCTTGCAGATTCTGAAAGCGTAGGTCCCGCAGATTCCAAATATAACCATCATTCCCACGTTCCGAATATTTCGGAAAATTTCAGATTTTTGAAAAAAAGGAAAGGGGTACCCCTTCTCATTTTTTTGGGCGAAAAAACTTTTTGTCGAGAATCGGATAATCTCGATGATATTCTGCATGGAAATGACCCGCTGATTCCGAATATGTGCGCCATTCCTCGATCCGAAGGCCTCCTGCGATTTTACTAAGGAAAAACGGAAGTAAAAAAAAGTGAACAAAAAATTAAAAGTAAATCGACGATTAAAAATCGTAGGAATTTTTTATTTCAATTCGGCTTGCAGATTCTGAAAGCGTAGGTCCCGCAGATTCCAAATATAACCATCATTCCCACGTTCCGAATATTTCGGAAAATTTCAGATTTTTGAAAAAAAGGAAAGGGGTACCCCTTCTCATTTTTTTGGGCGAAAAAACTTTTTGTCGAGAATCGAATAATCTCGATGATATTCTGCATGGAAATGACCCGCTGATTCCAAATATGTGCGCCATTCCTCGATCCGGAGGCCTCCTGCGATTTTACCAACAAAAAACGAGCGAGAAAAAAAGTAAATTGAAAATAAACAGTAAATCGACGATTAAAAATCGTAGGAATTTTTTATTCCAATTCGGCTTGCAGATTCTGAAAGCGTAGGTCCCGCAGATTCCAAATATAACCATCATTCCCACGTTCCGAATATTTCGGAAAATTTCGGATTTTTGAAAAAAAGGAAAGGGTACCCCTTCTCATTTTTTTGGGCGAAAAAACTTTTTGTCGAGAATCGGATAATCTCGATGATATTCTGCATGGAAATGACCCGCTGATTCCGAATATGTGCGCCATTCCTCGATCCGAAGGCCTCCTGCGATTTTACTAAGAAAAAACGAAGGTAAAAAAAAGTGAACAAAAAATTAAAAGTAAATCGACGATTAAAAATCGTAGGAATTTTTTATTTCAATTCGGCTTGCAGATTCTGAAAGCGTAGGTCCCGCAGATTCCAAATATAACCATCATTCCCACGTTCCGAATATTTCGGAAAATTTCAGATTTTTGAAAAAAAGGAAAGGGGTACCCCTTCTCATTTTTTTGGGCCAAAAAACTTTTTGTCGAGAATCGGATAATCTCGATGATATTCTGCATGGAAATGACCCGCTGATTCCGAATATGTGCGCCATTCCTCGATCCGGAAGCCTCCTGCGATTTTACTCATAAAAAACGAAGGTAAAAAAAAGTGAAAAAAAAATTAAAAGTAAATCGACGATTAAAAATCGTAGGAATTTTTTATTCCAATTCGGCTTGCAGATTCTGAAAGCGTAGGTCCCGCAGATTCCAAATATAACCATCATTCCCACGTTCCGAATATTTCGGAAAATTTCAGATTTTTGAAAAAAAGGAAAGGGGTACCCCTTCTCATTTTTTTGGGCGAAAAAACTTTTTGTCGAGAATCGGATAATCTCGATGATATTCTGCATGGAAATGACCCGCTGATTCCGAATATGTGCGCCATTCCTCGATCCGAAGGCCTCCTGCGATTTTACTAAGAAAAAACGAAGGTAAAAAAAAGTGAACAAAAAATTAAAAGTAAATCGACGATTAAAAATCGTAGGAATTTTTTATTTCAATTCGGCTTGCAGATTCTGAAAGCGTAGGTCCCGCAGATTCCAAATATAACCATCATTCCCACGTTCCGAATATTTCGGAAAATTTCAGATTTTTGAAAAAAAGGAAAGGGGTACCCCTTCTCATTTTTTTGGGCCAAAAAACTTTTTGTCGAGAATCGGATAATCTCGATGATATTCTGCATGGAAATGACCCGCTGATTCCGAATATGTGCGCCATTCCTCGATCCGGAAGCCTCCTGCGATTTTACTCATAAAAAACGAAGGTAAAAAAAAGTGAAAAAAAAATTAAAAGTAAATCGACGATTAAAAATCGTAGGAATTTTTTATTCCAATTCGGCTTGCAGATTCTGAAAGCGTAGGTCCCGCAGATTCCAAATATAACCATCATTCCCACGTTCCGAATATTTCGGAAAATTTCAGATTTTTGAAAAAAAGGAAAGGGGTACCCCTTCTCATTTTTTTGGGCGAAAAAACTTTTTGTCGAGAATCGGATAATCTCGATGATATTCTGCATGGAAATGACCCGCTGCATCCGAATATGTGCGCCATTCCTCGATCCGAAGGCCTCCTGCGATTTTACTAAGAAAAAACGAAGGTAAAAAAAAGTGAACAAAAAATTAAAAGTAAATCGACGATTAAAAATCGTAGGAATTTTTTATTTCAATTCGGCTTGCAGATTCTGAAAGCGTAGGTCCCGCAGATTCCAAATATAACCATCATTCCCACGTTCCGAATATTCCGGAGAATTTCAGATTTTTGAAAAAAAGGAAAGGGGTACCCCTTCTCATTTTTTTGGGCGAAAAAACTTTTTGTCGAGAATCGGATAATCTCGATGATATTCTGCATGGAAATGACCCGCTGATTCCAAATATGTGCGCCATTCCTCGATCCGGAGGCCTCCTGCGATTTTACCAACAAAAAACGAGCGAGAAAAAAAGTAAATTGAAAATAAACAGTAAATCGACGATTAAAAATCGTAGGAATTTCTTATTTCAATTCGGCTTGCAGTTTCTGAAAGCGTAGGTCCCGCAGATTCCAAATATAACCATCATTCCCACGTTCCGAATATTTCGGAAAATTTCAGATTTTTGAGAAAAAGGAAAAGGGTACCCCTTCTCATTTTTTTGGGCGAAAAGACTTTTTGTCGAGAATCGGATAATCTCGATGATATTCTGCATGGAAATGACCCGCTGATTCCGAATATGTGCGCCATTCCTCGATCCGAAGGCCTCCTGCGATTTTACTAATAAAAAACGAAGGTAAAAAAAAGTGAAAAAAAAATTAAAAGTAAATCGACGATTAAAAATCGTAGGAATTTTTTATTCCAATTCGGCTTGCAGATTCTGAAAGCGTAGGTCCCGCAGATTCCAAATATAACCATCATTCCCACAATCCGAATATTTCGGAAAATTTCAGATTTTTGAAAAAAAGGAAAGGGGTACCTCTTCTCATTTTTTTGGGCAAAAAAACTTTTTGTCGAGAATCGGATAATCTCGATGATATTCTGCATGGAAATGACCCGCTGATTCCAAATATGTGCGCCATTCCTCGATCCGGAGGCCTCCTGCGATTTTACCAACAAAAAACGAGCGAGAAAAAAAGTAAATTGAAAATAAACAGTAAATCGACGATTAAAAATCGTAGGAATTTTTTATTTCAATTCGGCTTGCAGTTTCTGAAAGCGTAGGTCCCGCAGATTCCAAATATAACCATCATTCCCACGTTCCGAATATTTCGGAAAATTTCAGATTTTTGAAAAAAAGGAAAGGGGTACCCCTTCTCATTTTTTTGGGCCAAAAAACTTTTTGTCGAGAATCGGATAATCTCGATGATATTCTGCATGGAAATGACCCGCTGATTCCGAATATGTGCGCCATTCCTCGATCCGAAGGCCTCCTGCGATTTTACTAATAAAAAACTAAGGTAAAAAAAAGTGAACAAGAAATTAAAAGTAAATCGACGATTAAAAATCGTAGGAATTTTTTATTTCAATTCGGCTTGCAGATTCTGAAAGCGTAGGTCCCGCAGATTCCAAATATAACCATCATTCCCAAGTTCCGAATATTTCGGAAAATTTCAGATTTTTGAAAAAAAGGAAAGGGGTACCCCTTCTCATTTTTTTGGGCAAAAAAACTTTTTGTCGAGAATCGGATAATCTCGATGATATTCTGCATGAAAATGACCCGCTGATTCCGAATATGTGCGCCATTCCTCGATCCGAAGGCCTCCTGCGATTTTACTAATAAAAAACGAAGGTAAAAAAAAGTGAACAAAAAATTGAAAGTAAATCGACGATTAAAAATCGTAGGAATTTTTTATTTCAATTCGGCTTGCAGATTCTGAAAGCGTAGGTCCCGCAGATTCCAAATATAACCATCATTCCCACGTTCCGAATATTTCGGAAAATTTCAGATTTTTGAAAAAAAGGAAAGGGGTACCCCTTCTCATTTTTTTGGGCCAAAAAACTTTTTGTCGAGAATCGGATAATCTCGATGATATTCTGCATGGAAATGACCCGCTGATTCCGAATATGTGCGCCATTCCTCGATCCGGAAGCCTCCTGCGATTTTACTAATAAAAAACGAAGGTAAAAAAAAGTGAAAAAAAAATTAAAAGTAAATCGACGATTAAAAATCGTAGGAATTTTTTATTCCAATTCGGCTTGCAGATTCTGAAAGCGTAGGTCCCGCAGATTCCAAATATAACCATCATTCCCACGTTCCGAATATTTCGGAAAATTTCAGATTTTTGAAAAAAAGGAAAGGGGTACCCCTTCTCATTTTTTTGGGCGAAAAAACTTTTTGTCGAGAATCGGATAATCTCGATGATATTCTGCATGGAAATGACCCGCTGATTCCGAATATGTGCGCCATTCCTCGATCCGAAGGCCTCCTGCGATTTTACTAAGAAAAAACGAAGGTAAAAAAAAGTGAACAAAAAATTAAAAGTAAATCGACGATTAAAAATCGTAGGAATTTTTTATTTCAATTCGGCTTGCAGATTCTGAAAGCGTAGGTCCCGCAGATTCCAAATATAACCATCATTCCCACGTTCCGAATATTTCGGAAAATTTCAGATTTTTGAAAAAAAGGAAAGGGGTACCCCTTCTCATTTTTTTGGGCGAAAAAACTTTTTGTCGAGAATCGGATAATCTCGATGATATTCTGCATGGAAATGACCCGCTGATTCCAAATATGTGCGCCATTCCTCGATCCGGAGGCCTCCTGCGATTTTACCAACAAAAAACGAGCGAGAAAAAAAGTAAATTGAAAATAAACAGTAAATCGACGATTAAAAATCGTAGGAATTTTTTATTTTAATTCGGCTTGCAGTTTCTGAAAGCGTAGGTCCCGCAGATTCCAAATATAACCATCATTCCCACGTTCCGAATATTTCGGAAAATTTCAGATTTTTGAGAAAAAGGAAAGGGGTACCCCTTCTCATTTTTTTGGGCGAAAAAACTTTTTGTCGAGAATCGGATAATCTCGATGATATTCTGCATGGAAATGACCCGCTGATTCCGAATATGTGCGCCATTCCTCGATCCGAAGGCCTCCTGCGATTTTACTAATAAAAAACGAAGGTAAAAAAAAGTGAAAAAAAAATTAAAAGTAAATCGACGATTAAAAATCGTAGGAATTTTTTATTCCAATTCGGCTTGCAGATTCTGAAAGCGTAGGTCCCGCAGATTCCAAATATAACCATCATTCCCACAATCCGAATATTTCGGAAAATTTCAGATTTTTGAAAAAAAGGAAAGGGGTACCCCTTCTCATTTTTTTGGGCCAAAAAACTTTTTGTCGAGAATCGGATAATCTCGATGATATTCTGCATGAAAATGACCCGCTGATTCCGAATATGTGCGCCATTCCTCGATCCGGAGGCCTCCTGCGATTTTACTAATAAAAAACGAAGGTAAAAAAAAGTGAAAAAAAAATTAAAAGTAAATCGACGATTAAAAATCGTAGGAATTTTTTATTCCAATTCGGCTTGCAGATTCTGAAAGCGTAGGTCCCGCAGATTCCAAATATAACCATCATTCCCACAATCCGAATATTTCGGAAAATTTCAGATTTTTGAAAAAAAGGAAAGGGGTACCCCTTCTCATTTTTTTGGGCCAAAAAACTTTTTGTCGAGAATCGGATAATCTCGATGATATTCTGCATGAAAATGACCCGCTGATTCCGAATATGTGCGCCATTCCTCGATCCGGAGGCCTCCTGCGATTTTACTAATAAAAAACGAAGGTAAAAAAAAGTGAAAAAAAAATTAAAAGTAAATCGACGATTAAAAATCGTAGGAATTTTTTATTCCAATTCGGCTTGCAGATTCTGAAAGCGTAGGTCCCGCAGATTCCAAATATAACCATCATTCCCACGTTCCGAATATTTCGGAAAATTTCCGATTTTTGAAAAAAAGGAAAGGGGTACCCCTTCTCATTTTTTTGGGCGAAAAAACTTTTTGTCGAGAATCGGATAATCTCGATGATATTCTGCATGGAAATGACCCGCTGATTCCGAATATGTGCGCCATTCCTCGATCCGAAGGCCTCCTGCGATTTTACTAAGAAAAAACGAAGGTAAAAAAAAGTGAACAAAAAATTAAAAGTAAATCGACGATTAAAAATCGTAGGAATTTTTTATTTCAATTCGGCTTGCAGATTCTGAAAGCGTAGGTCCCGCAGATTCCAAATATAACCATCATTCCCACGTTCCGAATATTTCGGAAAATTTCAGATTTTTGACAAAAAGGAAAGGGGTACCCCTTCTCATTTTTTTAGGCCAAAAAACTTTTTGTCGAGAATCGGATAATCTCGATGATATTCTGCATGAAAATGACCCGCTGATTCCGAATATGTGCGCCATTCCTCGATCCGGAGGCCTCCTGCGATTTTACTAATAAAAAACGAAGGTAAAAAAAAGTGAAAAAAAAATTAAAAGTAAATCGACGATTAAAAATCGTAGGAATTTTTTATTCCAATTCGGCTTGCAGATTCTGAAAGCGTAGGTCCCGCAGATTCCAAATATAACCATCATTCCCACAATCCGAATATTTCGGAAAATTTCAGATTTTTGAAAAAAAGGAAAGGGGTACCCCTTCTCATTTTTTTGGGCAAAAAAACTTTTTGTCGAGAATCGGATAATCTCGATGATATTCTGCATGGAAATGACCCGCTGATTCCGAATATGTGCGCCATTCCTCGATCCGAAGGCCTCCTGCGATTTTACTAATAAAAAACGAAGGTAAAAAAAAGTGAACAAAAACTTAAAGTAAATCGACGATTAAAAATCGTAGGAATTTTTTATTTCAATTCGGCTTGCAGATTCTGAAAGCGTAGGTCCCGCAGATTCCAAATATAACCATCATTCCCACGTTCCGAATATTTCGGAAAATTTCAGATTTTTGAAAAAAAGGAAAGGGGTACCCCTTCTCATTTTTTTGGGCCAAAAAACTTTTTGTCGAGAATCGGATAATCTCGATGATATTCTGCATGAAAATGACCCGCTGATTCCGAATATGTGCGCCATTCCTCGATCCGGAGGCCTCCTGCGATTTTACTAATAAAAAACGAAGGTAAAAAAAAGTGAAAAAAAAATTAAAAGTAAATCGACGATTAAAAATCGTAGGAATTTTTTATTCCAATTCGGTTTGCAGATTCTGAAAGCGTAGGTCCCGCAGATTCCAAATATAACCATCATTCCCACGTTCCGAATATTTCGGAAAATTTCAGATTTTTGAAAAAAAGGAAAGGGGTACCCCTTCTCATTTTTTTGGGCGAAAAAACTTTTTGTCGAGAATCGGATAATCTCGATGATATTCTGCATGGAAATGACCCGCTGATTCCGAATATGTGCGCCATTCCTCGATCCGAAGGCCTCCTGCGATTTTACTAATAAAAAACGAAGGTAAAAAAAAGTGAACAAAAACTTAAAGTAAATCGACGATTAAAAATCGTAGGAATTTTTTATTTCAATTCGGCTTGCAGATTCTGAAAGCGTAGGTCCCGCAGATTCCAAATATAACCATCATTCCCACGTTCCGAATATTTCGGAAAATTTCAGAGTTTTGAAAAAAAGGAAAGGGGTACCCCTTCTCATTTTTTTGGGCGAAAAAACTTTTTGTCGAGGATCGGATAATCTCGATGATATTCTGCATGGAAATGACCCGCTGATTCCAAATATGTGCGCCATTCCTCGATCCGGAGGCCTCCTGCGATTTTACCAACAAAAAACGAGCGAGAAAAAAAGTAAATTGAAAATAAACAGTGAATCGACGATTAAAAATCGTAGGAATTTTTTATTTCAATTCGGCTTGCAGTTTCTGAAAGCGTAGGTCCCGCAGATTCCAAATATAACCATCATTCCCACGTTCCGAATATTTCGGAAAATTTCAGATTTTTGAGAAAAAGGAAAGGGGTACCCCTTCTCATTTTTTTGGGCGAAAAAACTTTTTGTCGAGAATCGGATAATCTCGATGATATTCTGCATGGAAATGACCCGCTGATTCCGAATATGTGCGCCATTCCTCGATCCGAAGGCCTCCTGCGATTTTACTAATAAAAAACGAAGGTAAAAAAAAGTGAAAAAAAAATTAAAAGTAAATCGACGATTAAAAATCGTAGGAATTTTTTATTCCAATTCGGCTTGCAGATTCTGAAAGCGTAGGTCCCGTAGATTCCAAATATAACCATCATTCCCACAATCCGAATATTTCGGAAAATTTCAGATTTTTGAAAAAAAGGAAAGGGGTATCCCTTCTCATTTTTTTGGCCAAAAAAACTTTTTGTCGAGAATCGGATAATCTCGATGATATTCTGCATGGAAATGACCCGCTGATTCCGAATATGTGCGCCATTCCTCGATCCGAAGGCCTCCTGCGATTTTACTAATAAAAAACGAAGGTAAAAAAAAGTGAACAAAAAATTAAAAGTAAATCGACGATGAAAAATCGTAGGAATTTTTTATTTCAATTCGGCTTGCAGATTCTGAAAGCGTAGGTCCCGCAGATTCCAAATATAACCATCATTCCCACGTTCCGAATATTTCGGAAAATTTCAGATTTTTGAAAAAAAGGAAAGGGGTACCCCTTCTCATTTTTTTGGGCCAAAAAACTTTTTGTCAAGAATCGGATAATCTCGATGATATACTGCATGAAAATGACCCGCTGATTCCGAATATGTGCGCCATTCCTCGATCCGGAGGCCTCCTGCGATTTTACTAATAAAAAACGAAGGTAAAAAAAAGTAAAAAAAAAATTAAAAGTAAATCGACGATTAAAAATCGTAGGAATTTTTTATTCCAATTCGGCTTGCAGATTCTGAAAGCGTAGGTCCCGCAGATTCCAAATATAACCATCATTCCCACGTTCCGAATATTTCGGAAAATTTCAGATTTTTGAAAAAAAGGAAAGGGGTACCCCTTCTCATTTTTTTGGGCGAAAAAACTTTTTGTCGAGAATCGGATAATCTCGATGATATTCTGCATGGAAATGACCCGCTGATTCCGAATATGTGCGCCATTCCTCGATCCGAAGGCCTCCTGCGATTTTACTAAGAAAAAACGAAGGTAACAAAAAGTGAACAAAAAATTAAAAGTAAATCGACGATTAAAAATCGTAGGAATTTTTTATTTCAATTCGGCTTGCAGATTCTGAAAGCGTAGGTCCCGCAGATTCCAAATATAACCATCATTCCCACGTTCCGAATATTTCGGAAAATTTCAGATTTTTGAAAAAAAGGAAAGGGGTACCCCTTCTCATTTTTTTGGGCGAAAAAACTTTTTGTCGAGAATCGGATAATCTCGATGATATTCTGCATGGAAATGACCCGCTGATTCCAAATATGTGCGCCATTCCTCGATCCGGAGGCCTCCTGCGATTTTACCAACAAAAAACGAGCGAGAAAAAAAGTAAATTGAAAATAAACAGTAAATCGACGATTAAAAATCGTGGGAATTTTTTATTTCAATTCGGCTTGCAGTTTCTGAAAGCGTAGGTCCCGCAGATTCCAAATATAACCATCATTCCCACGTTCCGAATATTTCGGAAAATTTCAGATTTTTGAGAAAAAGGAAAGGGGTACCCCTTCTCATTTTTTTGGGCGAAAAAACTTTTTGTCGAGAATCGGATAATCTCGATGATATTCTGCATGGAAATGACCCGCTGATTCCGAATATGTGCGCCATTCCTCGATCCGAAGGCCTCCTGCGATTTTACTAATAAAAAACGAAGGTAAAAAAAAGTGAAAAAAAAATTAAAAGTAAATCGACGATTAAAAATCGTAGGAATTTTTTATTCCAATTCGGCTTGCAGATTCTGAAAGCGTAGGTCCCGCAGATTCCAAATATAACCATCATTCCCACAATCCGAATATTTCGGAAAATTTCAGATTTTTGACAAAAAGGAAAGGGGTACCCCTTCTCATTTTTTTGGGCAAAAAAACTTTTTGTCGAGAATCGGATAATCTCGATGATATTCTGCATGGAAATGACCCGCTGATTCCGAATATGTGCGCCATTCCTCGATCCGAAGGCCTCCTGCGATTTTACTAATAAAAAACGAGCGAGAAAAAAAGTAAATTGAAAATAAACAGTAAATCGACGATTAAAAATCGTAGGAATTTTTTATTTCAATTCGGCTTACAGATTCTGAAAGCGTAGGTCCCGCAGATTCCAAATATAACCATCATTCCCACGTTCCGAATATTTCGGAAAATTTCAGATTTTTGAAAAAAAGGAAAGGGGTACCCCTTCTCATTTTTTTGGGCCAGAAAACTTTTTGTCGAGAATTGGATAATCTCAATGATATTCTCCATGGAAATGACCCGCTGATTCCGAATATGTGCGCCATTCCTCGATCCGGAGGCCTCCTGCGATTTTACCAATAAAAAACGAGCGAGAAAAAAAGTAAAATAGAAATAAAAAGTAAATCGACAATTAAAAATCGTAGAAATTTTTTATTTCAATTCGGCTTGCAGATTCTGAAAGCGTAGGTCCCGCAGATTCCGAATATAACCATCATTCCCACGTTCCGAATATTTCGGAAGATTTCAGATTTTTGAAAAAAAGGAAAGGGGTACCCCTTCTCATTTTTTTGGGCGAGAAAACTTTTTGTCGAGAATCGGATAATCTCGATGATATTCTGCATGGAAATGACCCGCGGATTCCAAATATGTGCGCCATTCCTCGATCCGGAGGCCTCCTGCGATTTTACCAACAAAAAACGAGCGAAAAGAAAAGTAAATTGAAAATAAAAAGTAAATCGACGATTAAAAATCGTAGGAATTTTTTATTTCAATTCGGCTTGCAGTTTCTGAAAGCGTAGGTCCCGCAGATTCCAAATATAACCATCATTCCCACGTTCCGAATATTTCGGAAAATTTTAGATTTTTGAAAAAAAGGACAGGGGTACCCCTTCTCATTTTTTTGGGCGAAAAGACTTTTTGTCGAGAATCGGATAATCTCGATGATATTCTGCATGGTAATGACCCGCTGATTCCGAATATGTGCGCCATTCCTCGATCCGGAGGCCTCCTGCGATTTTACTAATAAAAAACGAAGGTAAAAAAAAGTGAAAAAAAAATTAAAAGTAAATCGACGATTAAAAATCGTAGGAATTTTTTATTCCAATTCGGCTTGCAGATTCTGAAAGCGTAGGTCCCGCAGATTCCAAATATAACCATCATTCCCACGTTCCGAATATTTCGGAAAATTTCAGATTTTTGAAAAAAAGGAAAGGGGTACCCCTTCTCATTTTTTTGGGCGAAAAAACTTTTTGTCGAGAATCGGATAATCTCGATGATATTCTGCATGGAAATGACCCGCTGATTCCAAATATGTGCGCCATTCCTCGATCCGGAGGCCTCCTGCGATTTTACCAACAAAAAACGAGCGAGAAAAAAAGTAAATTGAAAATAAACAGTAAATCGACGATTAAAAATCGTAGGAATTTTTTATTGCAATTCGGCTTGCAGTTTCTGAAAGCGTAGGTCCCGCAGATTCCAAATATAACCATCATTCCCACGTTCCGAATATTTCGGAAAATTTCAGATTTTTGAGAAAAAGGAAAGCGGTACCCCTTCTCATTTTTTTGGGCGAAAAAACTTTTTGTCGAGAATCGGATAATCTCGATGATATTCTGCATGGAAATGACCCGCTGATTCCGAATATGTGCGCCATTCCTCGATCCGAAGGCCTCCTGCGATTTTACTAATAAAAAACGAAGGTAAAAAAAAGTGAACAAAAAATTAAAAGTAAATCGACGATTAAAAATCGTAGGAATTTTTTATTTCAATTCGGCTTGCAGATTCTGAAAGCGTAGGTCCCGCAGATTCCAAATATAACCATCATTCCCACGTTCCGAATATTTCGGAAAATTTCAGATTTTTGAAAAAAAGGAAAGGGGTACCCCTTCTCATTTTTTTGGGCGAAAAAACTTTTTGTCGAGAATCGGATAATCTCGATGATATTCTGCATGGAAATGACCCGCTGATTCCAAATATGTGCGCCATTCCTCGATCCGGAGGCCTCCTGCGATTTTACCAACAAAAAACGAGCGAGAAAAAAAGTAAATTGAAAATAAACAGTAAATCGACGATTGAAAATCGTAGGAATTTTTTATTTCAATTCGGCTTGCAGTTTCTGAAAGCGTAGGTCCCGCAGATTCCAAATATAACCATCATTCCCACGTTCCGAATATTTCGGAAAATTTCAGATTTTTGAGAAAAAGGAAAGGGGTACCCCTTCTCATTTTTTTGGGCCAGAAAACTTTTTGTCGAGAATTGGATAATCTCAATGATATTTTCCATGGAAATGACCCGCTGATTCCGAATATGTGCGCCATTCCTCGATCCGGAGGCCTCCTGCGATTTTACCAACAAAAAACGAGCGAGAAAAAAAGTAAATTGAAAATAAACAGTAAATCGACGATTGAAAATCGTAGGAATTTTTTATTTCAATTCGGCTTGCAGTTTCTGAAAGCGTAGGTCCCGCAGATTCCAAATATAACCATCATTCCCACGTTCCGAATATTTCGGAAAATTTCAGATTTTTGAGAAAAAGGAAAGGGGTACCCCTTCTCATTTTTTTGGGCCAGAAAACTTTTTGTCGAGAATTGGATAATCTCAATGATATTCTCCATGGAAATGACCCGCTGATTCCGAATATGTGCGCCATTCCTCGATCCGAAGGCCTCCTGCGATTTTACTAATAAAAAACGAAGGTAAAAAAAAGTGAACAAAAAATTAAAAGTAAATCGACGATTAAAAATCGTAGGAATTTTTTATTTCAATTCGGCTTGCAGATTCTGAAAGCGTAGGTCCGGCAGATTCCAAATATAACCATCATTCCCACGTTCCGAATATTTCGGAAAATTTCAGATTTTTGAAAAAAAGGAAAGGGGTACCCCTTCTCATTTTTTTGGGCCAAAAAACTTTTTGTCGAGAATCGGATAATCTCGATGATATACTGCATGGAAATGACCCGCTGATTCCGAATATGTGCGCCATTCCTCGATCCGAAGGCCTCCTGCGATTTTACTAATAAAAAACGAAGGTAAAAAAAAGTGAACAAAAAATTAAAAGTAAATCGACGATTAAAAATCGTAGGAATTTTTTATTTCAATTCGGCTTGCAGATTCTGAAAGCGTAGGTCCCGCAGATTCCAAATATAACCATCATTCCCACGTTCCGAATATTTCGGAAAATTTCAGATTTTTGAAAAAAAGGAAAGGGGTACCCCTTCTCATTTTTTTGGGCCAGAAAACTTTTTGTCGAGAATTGGATAATCTCAATGATATTCTCCATGGAAATGACCCGCTGATTCCGAATATGTGCGCCATTCCTCGATCCGAAGGCCTCCTGCGATTTTACTAATAAAAAACGAAGGTGAAAAAAAAGTGAACAAAAAATTAAAAGTAAATCGACGATTAAAAATCGTAGGAATTTTTTATTTCAATTCGGCTTGCAGATTCTGAAAGCGTAGGTCCGGCAGATTCCAAATATAACCATCATTCCCACGTTCCGAATATTTCGGAAAATTTCAGATTTTTGAAAAAAAGGAAAGGGGTACCCCTTCTCATTTTTTTGGGCCAAAAAACTTTTTGTCGAGAATCGGATAATCTCGATGATATACTGCATGAAAATGACCCGCTGATTCCGAATATGTGCGCCATTCCTCGATCCGGAGGCCTCCTGCGATTTTACTAATAAAAAACGAAGGTAAAAAAAAGTGAAAAAAAAATTAAAAGTAAATCGACGATTAAAAATCGTAGGAATTTTTTATTCCAATTCGGCTTGCAGCTTCTGAAAGCGTAGGTCCCGCAGATTCCAAATATAACCATCATTCCCACGTTCCGAATATTTCGGAAAATTTCAGATTTTTGAAAAAAAGGAAAGGGGTACCCCTTCTCATTTTTTTGGGCGAAAAAACTTTTTGTCGAGAATCGGATAATCTCGATGATATTCTGCATGGAAATGACCCGCTGATTCCGAATATGTGCGCCATTCCTCGATCCGAAGGCCTCCTGCGATTTTACTAAGAAAAAACGAAGGTAAAAAAAAGTGAACAAAAAATTAAAAGTAAATCGACGATTAAAAATCGTAGGAATTTTTTATTTCAATTCGGCTTGCAGATTCTGAAAGCGTAGGTCCCGCAGATTCCAAATATAACCATCATTCCCACGTTCCGAATATTTCGGAAAATTTCAGATTTTTGAAAAAAAGGAAAGGGGTACCCCTTCTCATTTTTTTGGGCGAAAAAACTTTTTGTCGAGAATCGGATAATCTCGATGATATTCTGCATGGAAATGACCCGCTGATTCCAAATATGTGCGCCATTCCTCGATCCGGAGGCCTCCTGCGATTTTACCAACAAAAAACGAGCGAGAAAAAAAGTAAATTGAAAATAAACAGTAAATCGACGATTAAAAATCGTAGGAATTTTTTATTTCAATTCGGCTTGCAGTTTCTGAAAGCGTAGGTCCCGCAGATTCCAAATATAACCATCATTCCCACGTTCCGAATATTTCGGAAAATTTCAGATTTTTGAGAAAAAGGAAAGGGGTACCCCTTCTCATTTTTTTGGGCGAAAAAACTTTTTGTCGAGAATCGGATAATCTCGATGATATTCTGCATGGAAATGACCCGCTGATTCCGAATATGTGCGCCATTCCTCGATCCGAAGGCCTCCTGCGATTTTACTAATAAAAAACGAAGGTAAAAAAAAGTGAAAAAAAAATTAAAAGTAAATCGACGATTAAAAATCGTAGGAATTTTTTATTCCAATTCGGCTTGCAGATTCTGAAAGCGTAGGTCCCGTAGATTCCAAATATAACCATCATTCCCACAATCCGAATATTTCGGAAAATTTCAGATTTTTGAAAAAAAGGAAAGGGGTATCCCTTCTCATTTTTTTGGGCAAAAAAACTTTTTGTCGAGAATCGGATAATCTCGATGATATTCTGCATGGAAATGACCCGCTGATTCCGAATATGTGCGCCATTCCTCGATCCGAAGGCCTCCTGCGATTTTACTAATAAAAAACGAAGGTAAAAAAAAGTGAACAAAAAATTAAAAGTAAATCGACGATTAAAAATCGTAGGAATTTTTTATTTCAATTCGGCTTGCAGATTCTGAAAGCGTAGGTCCCGCAGATTCCAAATATAACCATCATTCCCACGTTCCGAATATTTCGGAAAATTTCAGATTTTTGAAAAAAAGGAAAGGGGTACCCCTTCTCATTTTTTTGGGCCAAAAAACTTTTTGTCAAGAATCGGATAATCTCGATGATATACTGCATGAAAATGACCCGCTGATTCCGAATATGTGCGCCATTCCTCGATCCGGAGGCCTCCTGCGATTTGACTAATAAAAAACGAAGGTAAAAAAAAGTGAAAAAAAAATTAAAAGTAAATCGACGATTAAAAATCGTAGGAATTTTTTATTCCAATTCGGCTTGCAGATTCTGAAAGCGTAGGTCCCGCAGATTCCAAATATAACCATCATTCCCACGTTCCGAATATTTCGGAAAATTTCGGATTTTTGAAAAAAAGGAAAGGGTACCCCTTCTCATTTTTTTGGGCGAAAAAACTTTTTGTCGAGAATCGGATAATCTCGATGATATTCTGCATGGAAATGACCCGCTGATTCCGAATATGTGCGCCATTCCTCGATCCGAAGGCCTCCTGCGATTTTACTAATAAAAAACGAAGGTAAAAAAAAGTGAAAAAAAAATTAAAAGTAAATCGACGATTAAAAATCGTAGGAATTTTTTATTCCAATTCGGCTTGCAGATTCTGAAAGCGTAGGTCCCGTAGATTCCAAATATAACCATCATTCCCACAATCCGAATATTTCGGAAAATTTCAGATTTTTGAAAAAAAGGAAAGGGGTATCCCTTCTCATTTTTTTGGGCAAAAAAACTTTTTGTCGAGAATCGGATAATCTCGATGATATTCTGCATGGAAATGACCCGCTGATTCCGAATATGTGCGCCATTCCTCGATCCGAAGGCCTCCTGCGATTTTACTAATAAAAAACGAAGGTAAAAAAAAGTGAACAAAAAATTAAAAGTAAATCGACGATTAAAAATCGTAGGAATTTTTTATTTCAATTCGGCTTGCAGATTCTGAAAGCGTAGGTCCCGCAGATTCCAAATATAACCATCATTCCCACAATCCGAATATTTCGGAAAATTTCAGATTTTTGAAAAAAAGGAAAGGGGTACCCCTTCTCATTTTTTTGGGCCAAAAAACTTTTTGTCGAGAATCGGATAATCTCGATGATATTCTGCATGAAAATGACCCGCTGATTCCGAATATGTGCGCCATTCCTCGATCCGGAGGCCTCCTGCGATTTTACTAATAAAAAACGAAGGTAAAAAAAAGTGAAAAAAAAATTAAAAGTAAATCGACGATTAAAAATCGTAGGAATTTTTTATTCCAATTCGGCTTGCAGATTCTGAAAGCGTAGGTCCCGCAGATTCCAAATATAACCATCATTCCCACAATCCGAATATTTCGGAAAATTTCAGATTTTTGAAAAAAAGGAAAGGGGTACCCCTTCTCATTTTTTTGGGCCAAAAAACTTTTTGTCGAGAATCGGATAATCTCGATGATATTCTGCATGAAAATGACCCGCTGATTCCGAATATGTGCGCCATTCCTCGATCCGGAGGCCTCCTGCGATTTTACTAATAAAAAACGAAGGTAAAAAAAAGTGAAAAAAAAATTAAAAGTAAATCGACGATTAAAAATCGTAGGAATTTTTTATTCCAATTCGGCTTGCAGATTCTGAAAGCGTAGGTCCCGCAGATTCCAAATATAACCATCATTCCCACGTTCCGAATATTTCGGAAAATTTCCGATTTTTGAAAAAAAGGAAAGGGGTACCCCTTCTCATTTTTTTGGGCGAAAAAACTTTTTGTCGAGAATCGGATAATCTCGATGATATTCTGCATGGAAATGACCCGCTGATTCCGAATATGTGCGCCATTCCTCGATCCGAAGGCCTCCTGCGATTTTACTAAGAAAAAACGAAGGTAAAAAAAAGTGAACAAAAAATTAAAAGTAAATCGACGATTAAAAATCGTAGGAATTTTTTATTTCAATTCGGCTTGCAGATTCTGAAAGCGTAGGTCCCGCAGATTCCAAATATAACCATCATTCCCACGTTCCGAATATTTCGGAAAATTTCAGATTTTTGACAAAAAGGAAAGGGGTACCCCTTCTCATTTTTTTAGGCCAAAAAACTTTTTGTCGAGAATCGGATAATCTCGATGATATTCTGCATGAAAATGACCCGCTGATTCCGAATATGTGCGCCATTCCTCGATCCGGAGGCCTCCTGCGATTTTACTAATAAAAAACGAAGGTAAAAAAAAGTGAAAAAAAAATTAAAAGTAAATCGACGATTAAAAATCGTAGGAATTTTTTATTCCAATTCGGCTTGCAGATTCTGAAAGCGTAGGTCCCGCAGATTCCAAATATAACCATCATTCCCACAATCCGAATATTTCGGAAAATTTCAGATTTTTGAAAAAAAGGAAAGGGGTACCCCTTCTCATTTTTTTGGGCAAAAAAACTTTTTGTCGAGAATCGGATAATCTCGATGATATTCTGCATGGAAATGACCCGCTGATTCCGAATATGTGCGCCATTCCTCGATCCGAAGGCCTCCTGCGATTTTACTAATAAAAAACGAAGGTAAAAAAAAGTGAACAAAAACTTAAAGTAAATCGACGATTAAAAATCGTAGGAATTTTTTATTTCAATTCGGCTTGCAGATTCTGAAAGCGTAGGTCCCGCAGATTCCAAATATAACCATCATTCCCACGTTCCGAATATTTCGGAAAATTTCAGATTTTTGAAAAAAAGGAAAGGGGTACCCCTTCTCATTTTTTTGGGCCAAAAAACTTTTTGTCGAGAATCGGATAATCTCGATGATATTCTGCATGAAAATGACCCGCTGATTCCGAATATGTGCGCCATTCCTCGATCCGGAGGCCTCCTGCGATTTTACTAATAAAAAACGAAGGTAAAAAAAAGTGAAAAAAAAATTAAAAGTAAATCGACGATTAAAAATCGTAGGAATTTTTTATTCCAATTCGGTTTGCAGATTCTGAAAGCGTAGGTCCCGCAGATTCCAAATATAACCATCATTCCCACGTTCCGAATATTTCGGAAAATTTCAGATTTTTGAAAAAAAGGAAAGGGGTACCCCTTCTCATTTTTTTGGGCGAAAAAACTTTTTGTCGAGAATCGGATAATCTCGATGATATTCTGCATGGAAATGACCCGCTGATTCCGAATATGTGCGCCATTCCTCGATCCGAAGGCCTCCTGCGATTTTACTAATAAAAAACGAAGGTAAAAAAAAGTGAACAAAAACTTAAAGTAAATCGACGATTAAAAATCGTAGGAATTTTTTATTTCAATTCGGCTTGCAGATTCTGAAAGCGTAGGTCCCGCAGATTCCAAATATAACCATCATTCCCACGTTCCGAATATTTCGGAAAATTTCAGAGTTTTGAAAAAAAGGAAAGGGGTACCCCTTCTCATTTTTTTGGGCGAAAAAACTTTTTGTCGAGGATCGGATAATCTCGATGATATTCTGCATGGAAATGACCCGCTGATTCCAAATATGTGCGCCATTCCTCGATCCGGAGGCCTCCTGCGATTTTACCAACAAAAAACGAGCGAGAAAAAAAGTAAATTGAAAATAAACAGTGAATCGACGATTAAAAATCGTAGGAATTTTTTATTTCAATTCGGCTTGCAGTTTCTGAAAGCGTAGGTCCCGCAGATTCCAAATATAACCATCATTCCCACGTTCCGAATATTTCGGAAAATTTCAGATTTTTGAGAAAAAGGAAAGGGGTACCCCTTCTCATTTTTTTGGGCGAAAAAACTTTTTGTCGAGAATCGGATAATCTCGATGATATTCTGCATGGAAATGACCCGCTGATTCCGAATATGTGCGCCATTCCTCGATCCGAAGGCCTCCTGCGATTTTACTAATAAAAAACGAAGGTAAAAAAAAGTGAAAAAAAAATTAAAAGTAAATCGACGATTAAAAATCGTAGGAATTTTTTATTCCAATTCGGCTTGCAGATTCTGAAAGCGTAGGTCCCGTAGATTCCAAATATAACCATCATTCCCACAATCCGAATATTTCGGAAAATTTCAGATTTTTGAAAAAAAGGAAAGGGGTATCCCTTCTCATTTTTTTGGCCAAAAAAACTTTTTGTCGAGAATCGGATAATCTCGATGATATTCTGCATGGAAATGACCCGCTGATTCCGAATATGTGCGCCATTCCTCGATCCGAAGGCCTCCTGCGATTTTACTAATAAAAAACGAAGGTAAAAAAAAGTGAACAAAAAATTAAAAGTAAATCGACGATGAAAAATCGTAGGAATTTTTTATTTCAATTCGGCTTGCAGATTCTGAAAGCGTAGGTCCCGCAGATTCCAAATATAACCATCATTCCCACGTTCCGAATATTTCGGAAAATTTCAGATTTTTGAAAAAAAGGAAAGGGGTACCCCTTCTCATTTTTTTGGGCCAAAAAACTTTTTGTCAAGAATCGGATAATCTCGATGATATACTGCATGAAAATGACCCGCTGATTCCGAATATGTGCGCCATTCCTCGATCCGGAGGCCTCCTGCGATTTTACTAATAAAAAACGAAGGTAAAAAAAAGTGAAAAAAAAATTAAAAGTAAATCGACGATTAAAAATCGTAGGAATTTTTTATTCCAATTCGGTTTGCAGATTCTGAAAGCGTAGGTCCCGCAGATTCCAAATATAACCATCATTCCCACGTTCCGAATATTTCGGAAAATTTCAGATTTTTGAAAAAAAGGAAAGGGGTACCCCTTCTCATTTTTTTGGGCGAAAAAACTTTTTGTCGAGAATCGGATAATCTCGATGATATTCTGCATGGAAATGACCCGCTGATTCCGAATATGTGCGCCATTCCTCGATCCGAAGGCCTCCTGCGATTTTACTAATAAAAAACGAAGGTAAAAAAAAGTGAACAAAAACTTAAAGTAAATCGACGATTAAAAATCGTAGGAATTTTTTATTTCAATTCGGCTTGCAGATTCTGAAAGCGTAGGTCCCGCAGATTCCAAATATAACCATCATTCCCACGTTCCGAATATTTCGGAAAATTTCAGAGTTTTGAAAAAAAGGAAAGGGGTACCCCTTCTCATTTTTTTGGGCGAAAAAACTTTTTGTCGAGGATCGGATAATCTCGATGATATTCTGCATGGAAATGACCCGCTGATTCCAAATATGTGCGCCATTCCTCGATCCGGAGGCCTCCTGCGATTTTACCAACAAAAAACGAGCGAGAAAAAAAGTAAATTGAAAATAAACAGTGAATCGACGATTAAAAATCGTAGGAATTTTTTATTTCAATTCGGCTTGCAGTTTCTGAAAGCGTAGGTCCCGCAGATTCCAAATATAACCATCATTCCCACGTTCCGAATATTTCGGAAAATTTCAGATTTTTGAGAAAAAGGAAAGGGGTACCCCTTCTCATTTTTTTGGGCGAAAAAACTTTTTGTCGAGAATCGGATAATCTCGATGATATTCTGCATGGAAATGACCCGCTGATTCCGAATATGTGCGCCATTCCTCGATCCGAAGGCCTCCTGCGATTTTACTAATAAAAAACGAAGGTAAAAAAAAGTGAAAAAAAAATTAAAAGTAAATCGACGATTAAAAATCGTAGGAATTTTTTATTCCAATTCGGCTTGCAGATTCTGAAAGCGTAGGTCCCGTAGATTCCAAATATAACCATCATTCCCACAATCCGAATATTTCGGAAAATTTCAGATTTTTGAAAAAAAGGAAAGGGGTATCCCTTCTCATTTTTTTGGCCAAAAAAACTTTTTGTCGAGAATCGGATAATCTCGATGATATTCTGCATGGAAATGACCCGCTGATTCCGAATATGTGCGCCATTCCTCGATCCGAAGGCCTCCTGCGATTTTACTAATAAAAAACGAAGGTAAAAAAAAGTGAACAAAAAATTAAAAGTAAATCGACGATGAAAAATCGTAGGAATTTTTTATTTCAATTCGGCTTGCAGATTCTGAAAGCGTAGGTCCCGCAGATTCCAAATATAACCATCATTCCCACGTTCCGAATATTTCGGAAAATTTCAGATTTTTGAAAAAAAGGAAAGGGGTACCCCTTCTCATTTTTTTGGGCCAAAAAACTTTTTGTCAAGAATCGGATAATCTCGATGATATACTGCATGAAAATGACCCGCTGATTCCGAATATGTGCGCCATTCCTCGATCCGGAGGCCTCCTGCGATTTTACTAATAAAAAACGAAGGTAAAAAAAAGTGAAAAAAAAATTAAAAGTAAATCGACGATTAAAAATCGTAGGAATTTTTTATTCCAATTCGGCTTGCAGATTCTGAAAGCGTAGGTCCCGCAGATTCCAAATATAACCATCATTCCCACGTTCCGAATATTTCGGAAAATTTCAGATTTTTGAAAAAAAGGAAAGGGGTACCCCTTCTCATTTTTTTGGGCGAAAAAACTTTTTGTCGAGAATCGGATAATCTCGATGATATTCTGCATGGAAATGACCCGCTGATTCCGAATATGTGCGCCATTCCTCGATCCGAAGGCCTCCTGCGATTTTACTAAGAAAAAACGAAGGTAACAAAAAGTGAACAAAAAATTAAAAGTAAATCGACGATTAAAAATCGTAGGAATTTTTTATTTCAATTCGGCTTGCAGATTCTGAAAGCGTAGGTCCCGCAGATTCCAAATATAACCATCATTCCCACGTTCCGAATATTTCGGAAAATTTCAGATTTTTGAAAAAAAGGAAAGGGGTACCCCTTCTCATTTTTTTGGGCGAAAAAACTTTTTGTCGAGAATCGGATAATCTCGATGATATTCTGCATGGAAATGACCCGCTGATTCCAAATATGTGCGCCATTCCTCGATCCGGAGGCCTCCTGCGATTTTACCAACAAAAAACGAGCGAGAAAAAAAGTAAATTGAAAATAAACAGTAAATCGACGATTAAAAATCGTAGGAATTTTTTATTTCAATTCGGCTTGCAGTTTCTGAAAGCGTAGGTCCCGCAGATTCCAAATATAACCATCATTCCCACGTTCCGAATATTTCGGAAAATTTCAGATTTTTGAGAAAAAGGAAAGGGGTACCCCTTCTCATTTTTTTGGGCGAAAAAACTTTTTGTCGAGAATCGGATAATCTCGATGATATTCTGCATGGAAATGACCCGCTGATTCCGAATATGTGCGCCATTCCTCGATCCGAAGGCCTCCTGCGATTTTACTAATAAAAAACGAAGGTAAAAAAAAGTGAAAAAAAAATTAAAAGTAAATCGACGATTAAAAATCGTAGGAATTTTTTATTCCAATTCGGCTTGCAGATTCTGAAAGCGTAGGTCCCGCAGATTCCAAATATAACCATCATTCCCACAATCCGAATATTTCGGAAAATTTCAGATTTTTGACAAAAAGGAAAGGGGTACCCCTTCTCATTTTTTTGGGCAAAAAAACTTTTTGTCGAGAATCGGATAATCTCGATGATATTCTGCATGGAAATGACCCGCTGATTCCGAATATGTGCGCCATTCCTCGATCCGAAGGCCTCCTGCGATTTTACTAATAAAAAACGAGCGAGAAAAAAAGTAAATTGAAAATAAACAGTAAATCGACGATTAAAAATCGTAGGAATTTTTTATTTCAATTCGGCTTACAGATTCTGAAAGCGTAGGTCCCGCAGATTCCAAATATAACCATCATTCCCACGTTCCGAATATTTCGGAAAATTTCAGATTTTTGAAAAAAAGGAAAGGGGTACCCCTTCTCATTTTTTTGGGCCAGAAAACTTTTTGTCGAGAATTGGATAATCTCAATGATATTCTCCATGGAAATGACCCGCTGATTCCGAATATGTGCGCCATTCCTCGATCCGGAGGCCTCCTGCGATTTTACCAATAAAAAACGAGCGAGAAAAAAAGTAAAATAGAAATAAAAAGTAAATCGACAATTAAAAATCGTAGAAATTTTTTATTTCAATTCGGCTTGCAGATTCTGAAAGCGTAGGTCCCGCAGATTCCGAATATAACCATCATTCCCACGTTCCGAATATTTCGGAAGATTTCAGATTTTTGAAAAAAAGGAAAGGGGTACCCCTTCTCATTTTTTTGGGCGAGAAAACTTTTTGTCGAGAATCGGATAATCTCGATGATATTCTGCATGGAAATGACCCGCGGATTCCAAATATGTGCGCCATTCCTCGATCCGGAGGCCTCCTGCGATTTTACCAACAAAAAACGAGCGAAAAGAAAAGTAAATTGAAAATAAAAAGTAAATCGACGATTAAAAATCGTAGGAATTTTTTATTTCAATTCGGCTTGCAGTTTCTGAAAGCGTAGGTCCCGCAGATTCCAAATATAACCATCATTCCCACGTTCCGAATATTTCGGAAAATTTTAGATTTTTGAAAAAAAGGACAGGGGTACCCCTTCTCATTTTTTTGGGCGAAAAGACTTTTTGTCGAGAATCGGATAATCTCGATGATATTCTGCATGGTAATGACCCGCTGATTCCGAATATGTGCGCCATTCCTCGATCCGGAGGCCTCCTGCGATTTTACTAATAAAAAACGAAGGTAAAAAAAAGTGAAAAAAAAATTAAAAGTAAATCGACGATTAAAAATCGTAGGAATTTTTTATTCCAATTCGGCTTGCAGATTCTGAAAGCGTAGGTCCCGCAGATTCCAAATATAACCATCATTCCCACGTTCCGAATATTTCGGAAAATTTCAGATTTTTGAAAAAAAGGAAAGGGGTACCCCTTCTCATTTTTTTGGGCGAAAAAACTTTTTGTCGAGAATCGGATAATCTCGATGATATTCTGCATGGAAATGACCCGCTGATTCCAAATATGTGCGCCATTCCTCGATCCGGAGGCCTCCTGCGATTTTACCAACAAAAAACGAGCGAGAAAAAAAGTAAATTGAAAATAAACAGTAAATCGACGATTAAAAATCGTAGGAATTTTTTATTGCAATTCGGCTTGCAGTTTCTGAAAGCGTAGGTCCCGCAGATTCCAAATATAACCATCATTCCCACGTTCCGAATATTTCGGAAAATTTCAGATTTTTGAGAAAAAGGAAAGCGGTACCCCTTCTCATTTTTTTGGGCGAAAAAACTTTTTGTCGAGAATCGGATAATCTCGAAGATATTCTGCATGGAAATGACCCGCTGATTCCGAATATGTGCGCCATTCCTCGATCCGAAGGCCTCCTGCGATTTTACTAATAAAAAACGAAGGTAAAAAAAAGTGAACAAAAAATTAAAAGTAAATCGACGATTAAAAATCGTAGGAATTTTTTATTTCAATTCGGCTTGCAGATTCTGAAAGCGTAGGTCCGGCAGATTCCAAATATAACCATCATTCCCACGTTCCGAATATTTCGGAAAATTTCAGATTTTTGAAAAAAAGGAAAGGGGTACCCCTTCTCATTTTTTTGGGCCAAAAAACTTTTTGTCGAGAATCGGATAATCTCGATGATATACTGCATGAAAATGACCCGCTGATTCCGAATATGTGCGCCATTCCTCGATCCGGAGGCCTCCTGCGATTTTACTAATAAAAAACGAAGGTAAAAAAAAGTGAAAAAAAAATTAAAAGTAAATCGACGATTAAAAATCGTAGGAATTTTTTATTCCAATTCGGCTTGCAGCTTCTGAAAGCGTAGGTCCCGCAGATTCCAAATATAACCATCATTCCCACGTTCCGAATATTTCGGAAAATTTCAGATTTTTGAAAAAAAGGAAAGGGGTACCCCTTCTCATTTTTTTGGGCGAAAAAACTTTTTGTCGAGAATCGGATAATCTCGATGATATTCTGCATGGAAATGACCCGCTGATTCCGAATATGTGCGCCATTCCTCGATCCGAAGGCCTCCTGCGATTTTACTAAGAAAAAACGAAGGTAAAAAAAAGTGAACAAAAAATTAAAAGTAAATCGACGATTAAAAATCGTAGGAATTTTTTATTTCAATTCGGCTTGCAGATTCTGAAAGCGTAGGTCCCGCAGATTCCAAATATAACCATCATTCCCACGTTCCGAATATTTCGGAAAATTTCAGATTTTTGAAAAAAAGGAAAGGGGTACCCCTTCTCATTTTTTTGGGCGAAAAAACTTTTTGTCGAGAATCGGATAATCTCGATGATATTCTGCATGGAAATGACCCGCTGATTCCAAATATGTGCGCCATTCCTCGATCCGGAGGCCTCCTGCGATTTTACCAACAAAAAACGAGCGAGAAAAAAAGTAAATTGAAAATAAACAGTAAATCGACGATTAAAAATCGTAGGAATTTTTTATTTCAATTCGGCTTGCAGTTTCTGAAAGCGTAGGTCCCGCAGATTCCAAATATAACCATCATTCCCACGTTCCGAATATTTCGGAAAATTTCAGATTTTTGAGAAAAAGGAAAGGGGTACCCCTTCTCATTTTTTTGGGCGAAAAAACTTTTTGTCGAGAATCGGATAATCTCGATGATATTCTGCATGGAAATGACCCGCTGATTCCGAATATGTGCGCCATTCCTCGATCCGAAGGCCTCCTGCGATTTTACTAATAAAAAACGAAGGTAAAAAAAAGTGAAAAAAAAATTAAAAGTAAATCGACGATTAAAAATCGTAGGAATTTTTTATTCCAATTCGGCTTGCAGATTCTGAAAGCGTAGGTCCCGTAGATTCCAAATATAACCATCATTCCCACAATCCGAATATTTCGGAAAATTTCAGATTTTTGAAAAAAAGGAAAGGGGTATCCCTTCTCATTTTTTTGGGCAAAAAAACTTTTTGTCGAGAATCGGATAATCTCGATGATATTCTGCATGGAAATGACCCGCTGATTCCGAATATGTGCGCCATTCCTCGATCCGAAGGCCTCCTGCGATTTTACTAATAAAAAACGAAGGTAAAAAAAAGTGAACAAAAAATTAAAAGTAAATCGACGATTAAAAATCGTAGGAATTTTTTATTTCAATTCGGCTTGCAGATTCTGAAAGCGTAGGTCCCGCAGATTCCAAATATAACCATCATTCCCACGTTCCGAATATTTCGGAAAATTTCAGATTTTTGAAAAAAAGGAAAGGGGTACCCCTTCTCATTTTTTTGGGCCAAAAAACTTTTTGTCAAGAATCGGATAATCTCGATGATATACTGCATGAAAATGACCCGCTGATTCCGAATATGTGCGCCATTCCTCGATCCGGAGGCCTCCTGCGATTTTACTAATAAAAAACGAAGGTAAAAAAAAGTAAATTGAAAATAAACAGTAAATCGACGATTAAAAATCGTAGGAATTTTTTATTTCAATTCGGCTTGCAGTTTCTGAAAGCGTAGGTCCCGCAGATTCCAAATATAACCATCATTCCCACGTTCCGAATATTTCGGAAAATTTCAGATTTTTGAGAAAAAGGAAAGGGGTACCCCTTCTCATTTTTTTGGGCGAAAAAACTTTTTGTCGAGAATCGGATAATCTCGATGATATTCTGCATGGAAATGACCCGCTGATTCCGAATATGTGCGCCATTCCTCGATCCGAAGGCCTCCTGCGATTTTACTAATAAAAAACGAAGGTAAAAAAAAGTGAAAAAAAAATTAAAAGTAAATCGACGATTAAAAATCGTAGGAATTTTTTATTCCAATTCGGCTTGCAGATTCTGAAAGCGTAGGTCCCGCAGATTCCAAATATAACCATCATTCCCACAATCCGAATATTTCGGAAAATTTCAGATTTTTGAAAAAAAGGAAAGGGGTACCCCTTCTCATTTTTTTGGGCAAAAAAACTTTTTGTCGAGAATCGGATAATCTCGATGATATTCTGCATGGAAATGACCCGCTGATTCCGAATATGTGCGCCATTCCTCGATCCGAAGGCCTCCTGCGATTTTACTAATAAAAAACGAGCGAGAAAAAAAGTAAATTGAAAATAAACAGTAAATCGACGATTAAAAATCGTAGGAATTTTTTATTTCAATTCGGCTTACAGATTCTGAAAGCGTAGGTCCCGCAGATTCCAAATATAACCATCATTCCCACGTTCCGAATATTTCGGAAAATTTCAGATTTTTGAAAAAAAGGAAAGGGGTACCCCTTCTCATTTTTTTGGGCCAGAAAACTTTTTGTCGAGAATTGGATAATCTCAATGATATTCTCCATGGAAATGACCCGCTGATTCCGAATATGTGCGCCATTCCTCGATCCGGAGGCCTCCTGCGATTTTACCAATAAAAAACGAGCGAGAAAAAAAGTAAAATAGAAATAAAAAGTAAATCGACAATTAAAAATCGTAGAAATTTTTTATTTCAATTCGGCTTGCAGATTCTGAAAGCGTAGGTCCCGCAGATTCCGAATATAACCATCATTCCCACGTTCCGAATATTTCGGAAAATTTCAGATTTTTGAAAAAAAGGAAAGGGGTACCCCTTCTCATTTTTTTGGGCGAAAAAACTTTTTGTCGAGAATCGGATAATCTCGATGATATTCTGCATGGAAATGACCCGCTGATTCCAAATATGTACGCCATTCCTCGATCCGGAGGCCTCCTGCGATTTGACTAATAAAAAACGAAGGTAAAAAAAAGTGAAAAAAAAATTAAAAGTAAATCGACGATTAAAAATCGTAGGAATTTTTTATTCCAATTCGGCTTGCAGATTCTGAAAGCGTAGGTCCCGCAGATTCCAAATATAACCATCATTCCCACGTTCCGAATATTTCGGAAAATTTCGGATTTTTGAAAAAAAGGAAAGGGTACCCCTTCTCATTTTTTTGGGCGAAAAAACTTTTTGTCGAGAATCGGATAATCTCGATGATATTCTGCATGGAAATGACCCGCTGATTCCGAATATGTGCGCCATTCCTCGATCCGGAGGCCTCCTGCGATTTTACTAATAAAAAACGAAGGTAAAAAAAAGTGAAAAAAAAATTAAAAGTAAATCGACGATTAAAAATCGTAGGAATTTTTTATTCCAATTCGGCTTGCAGATTCTGAAAGCGTAGGTCCCGCAGATTCCAAATATAACCATCATTCCCACGTTCCGAATATTTCGGAAAATTTCAGATTTTTGAAAAAAAGGAAAGGGGTACCCCTTCTCATTTTTTTGGGCGAAAAAACTTTTTGTCGAGAATCGGATAATCTCGATGATATTCTGCATGGAAATGACCCGCTGATTCCGAATATGTGCGCCATTCCTCGATCCGAAGGCCTCCTGCGATTTTACTAAGAAAAAACGAAGGTAAAAAAAAGTGAACAAAAAATTAAAAGTAAATCGACGATTAAAAATCGTAGGAATTTTTTATTTCAATTCGGCTTGCAGATTCTGAAAGCGTAGGTCCCGCAGATTCCAAATATAACCATCATTCCCACGTTCCGAATATTTCGGAAAATTTCAGATTTTTGAAAAAAAGGAAAGGGGTACCCCTTCTCATTTTTTTGGGCGAAAAAACTTTTTGTCGAGAATCGGATAATCTCGATGATATTCTGCATGGAAATGACCCGCTGATTCCAAATATGTGCGCCATTCCTCGATCCGGAGGCCTCCTGCGATTTTACCAACAAAAAACGAGCGAGAAAAAAAGTAAATTGAAAATAAACAGTGAATCGACGATTAAAAATCGTAGGAATTTTTTATTTCAATTCGGCTTGCAGTTTCTGAAAGCGTAGGTCCCGCAGATTCCAAATATAACCATCATTCCCACGTTCCGAATATTTCGGAAAATTTCAGATTTTTGAGAAAAAGGAAAGGGGTACCCCTTCTCATTTTTTTGGGCGAAAAAACTTTTTGTCGAGAATCGGATAATCTCGATGTTATTCTGCATGGAAATGACCCGCTGATTCCGAATATGTGCGCCATTCCTCGATCCGAAGGCCTCCTGCGATTTTACTAATAAAAAACGAAGGTAAAAAAAAGTGAAAAAAAAATTAAAAGTAAATCGACGATTAAAAATCGTAGGAATTTTTTATTCCAATTCGGCTTGCAGATTCTGAAAGCGTAGGTCCCGCAGATTCCAAATATAACCATCATTCCCACAATCCGAATATTTCGGAAAATTTCAGATTTTTGACAAAAAGGAAAGGGGTACCCCTTCTCATTTTTTTGGGCAAAAAAACTTTTTGTCGAGAATCGGATAATCTCGATGATATTCTGCATGGAAATGACCCGCTGATTCCGAATATGTGCGCCATTCCTCGATCCGAAGGCCTCCTGCGATTTTACTAATAAAAAACGAGCGAGAAAAAAAGTAAATTGAAAATAAACAGTAAATCGACGATTAAAAATCGTAGGAATTTTTTATTTCAATTCGGCTTACAGATTCTGAAAGCGTAGGTCCCGCAGATTCCAAATATAACCATCATTCCCACGTTCCGAATATTTCGGAAAATTTCAGATTTTTGAAAAAAAGGAAAGGGGTACCCCTTCTCATTTTTTTGGGCCAGAAAACTTTTTGTCGAGAATTGGATAATCTCAATGATATTCTCCATGGAAATGACCCGCTGATTCCGAATATGTGCGCCATTCCTCGATCCGGAGGCCTCCTGCGATTTTACCAATAAAAAACGAGCGAGAAAAAAAGTAAAATAGAAATAAAAAGTAAATCGACAATTAAAAATCGTAGAAATTTTTTATTTCAATTCGGCTTGCAGATTCTGAAAGCGTAGGTCCCGCAGATTCCGAATATAACCATCATTCCCACGTTCCGAATATTTCGGAAGATTTCAGATTTTTGAAAAAAAGGAAAGGGGTACCCCTTCTCATTTTTTTGGGCGAGAAAACTTTTTGTCGAGAATCGGATAATCTCGATGATATTCTGCATGGAAATGACCCGCGGATTCCAAATATGTGCGCCATTCCTCGATCCGGAGGCCTCCTGCGATTTTACCAACAAAAAACGAGCGAAAAGAAAAGTAAATTAAAAATAAAAAGTAAATCGACGATTAAAAATCGTAGGAATTTTTTATTTCAATTCGGCTTGCAGTTTCTGAAAGCGTAGGTCCCGCAGATTCCAAATATAACCATCATTCCCACGTTCCGAATATTTCGGAAAATTTTAGATTTTTGAAAAAAAGGACAGGGGTACCCCTTCTCATTTTTTTGGGCGAAAAGACTTTTTGTCGAGAATCGGATAATCTCGATGATATTCTGCATGGTAATGACCCGCTGATTCCGAATATGTGCGCCATTTCTCGATCCGGAGGCCTCCTGCGATTTTACTAATAAAAAACGAAGGTAAAAAAAAGTGAAAAAAAAATTAAAAGTAAATCGACGATTAAAAATCGTAGGAATTTTTTATTCCAATTCGGCTTGCAGATTCTGAAAGCGTAGGTCCCGCAGATTCCAAATATAACCATCATTCCCACGTTCCGAATATTTCGGAAAATTTCAGATTTTTGAAAAAAAGGAAAGGGGTACCCCTTCTCATTTTTTTGGGCGAAAAAACTTTTTGTCGAGAATCGGATAATCTCGATGATATTCTGCATGGAAATGACCCGCTGATTCCAAATATGTGCGCCATTCCTCGATCCGGAGGCCTCCTGCGATTTTACCAACAAAAAACGAGCGAGAAAAAAAGTAAATTGAAAATAAACAGTAAATCGACGATTAAAAATCGTAGGAATTTTTTATTGCAATTCGGCTTGCAGTTTCTGAAAGCGTAGGTCCCGCAGATTCCAAATATAACCATCATTCCCACGTTCCGAATATTTCGGAAAATTTCAGATTTTTGAGAAAAAGGAAAGCGGTACCCCTTCTCATTTTTTTGAGCGAAAAAACTTTTTGTCGAGAATCGGATAATCTCGATGATATTCTGCATGGAAATGACCCGCTGATTCCGAATATGTGCGCCATTCCTCGATCCGAAGGCCTCCTGCGATTTTACTAATAAAAAACGAAGGTAAAAAAAAGTGAACAAAAAATTAAAAGTAAATCGACGATTAAAAATCGTAGGAATTTTTTATTTCAATTCGGCTTGCAGATTCTGAAAGCGTAGGTCCCGCAGATTCCAAATATAACCATCATTCCCACGTTCCGAATATTTCGGAAAATTTCAGATTTTTGAAAAAAAGGAAAGGGGTACCCCTTCTCATTTTTTTGGGCGAAAAAACTTTTTGTCGAGAATCGGATAATCTCGATGATATTCTGCATGGAAATGACCCGCTGATTCCAAATATGTGCGCCATTCCTCGATCCGGAGGCCTCCTGCGATTTTACCAACAAAAAACGAGCGAGAAAAAAAGTAAATTGAAAATAAACAGTAAATCGACGATTGAAAATCGTAGGAATTTTTTATTTCAATTCGGCTTGCAGTTTCTGAAAGCGTAGGTCCCGCAGATTCCAAATATAACCATCATTCCCACGTTCCGAATATTTCGGAAAATTTCAGATTTTTGAGAAAAAGGAAAGGGGTACCCCTTCTCATTTTTTTGGGCCAGAAAACTTTTTGTCGAGAATTGGATAATCTCAATGATATTCTCCATGGAAATGACCCGCTGATTCCGAATATGTGCGCCATTCCTCGATCCGGAGGCCTCCTGCGATTTTACCAACAAAAAACGAGCGAGAAAAAAAGTAAATTGAAAATAAACAGTAAATCGACGATTGAAAATCGTAGGAATTTTTTATTTCAATTCGGCTTGCAGTTTCTGAAAGCGTAGGTCCCGCAGATTCCAAATATAACCATCATTCCCACGTTCCGAATATTTCGGAAAATTTCAGATTTTTGAGAAAAAGGAAAGGGGTACCCCTTCTCATTTTTTTGGGCCAGAAAACTTTTTGTCGAGAATTGGATAATCTCAATGATATTCTCCATGGAAATGACCCGCTGATTCCGAATATGTGCGCCATTCCTCGATCCGAAGGCCTCCTGCGATTTTACTAATAAAAAACGAAGTTAAAAAAAAGTGAACAAAAAATTAAAAGTAAATCGACGATTAAAAATCGTAGGAATTTTTTATTTCAATTCGGCTTGCAGATTCTGAAAGCGTAGGTCCGGCAGATTCCAAATATAACCATCATTCCCACGTTCCGAATATTTCGGAAAATTTCAGATTTTTGAAAAAAAGGAAAGGGGTACCCCTTCTCATTTTTTTGGGCGAAAAAACTTTTTGTCGAGAATCGGATAATCTCGATGATATTCTGCATGGAAATGACCCGCTGATTCCGAATATGTGCGCCATTCCTCGATCCGAAGGCCTCCTGCGATTTTACTAAGAAAAAACGAAGGTAAAAAAAAGTGAACAAAAAATTAAAAGTAAATCGACGATTAAAAATCGTAGGAATTTTTTATTTCAATTCGGCTTGCAGATTCTGAAAGCGTAGGTCCCGCAGATTCCAAATATAACCATCATTCCCACGTTCCGAATATTTCGGAAAATTTCAGATTTTTGAAAAAAAGGAAAGGGGTACCCCTTCTCATTTTTTTGGGCGAAAAAACTTTTTGTCGAGAATCGGATAATCTCGATGATATTCTGCATGGAAATGACCCGCTGATTCCAAATATGTGCGCCATTCCTCGATCCGGAGGCCTCCTGCGATTTTACCAACAAAAAACGAGCGAGAAAAAAAGTAAATTGAAAATAAACAGTAAATCGACGATTAAAAATCGTAGGAATTTTTTATTTCAATTCGGCTTGCAGTTTCTGAAAGCGTAGGTCCCGCAGATTCCAAATATAACCATCATTCCCACGTTCCGAATATTTCGGAAAATTTCAGATTTTTGAGAAAAAGGAAAGGGGTACCCCTTCTCATTTTTTTGGGCGAAAAAACTTTTTGTCGAGAATCGGATAATCTCGATGATATTCTGCATGGAAATGACCCGCTGATTCCGAATATGTGCGCCATTCCTCGATCCGAAGGCCTCCTGCGATTTTACTAATAAAAAACGAAGGTAAAAAAAAGTGAAAAAAAAATTAAAAGTAAATCGACGATTAAAAATCGTAGGAATTTTTTATTCCAATTCGGCTTGCAGATTCTGAAAGCGTAGGTCCCGTAGATTCCAAATATAACCATCATTCCCACAATCCGAATATTTCGGAAAATTTCAGATTTTTGAAAAAAAGGAAAGGGGTATCCCTTCTCATTTTTTTGGGCAAAAAAACTTTTTGTCGAGAATCGGATAATCTCGATGATATTCTGCATGGAAATGACCCGCTGATTCCGAATATGTGCGCCATTCCTCGATCCGAAGGCCTCCTGCGATTTTACTAATAAAAAACGAAGGTAAAAAAAAGTGAACAAAAAATTAAAAGTAAATCGACGATTAAAAATCGTAGGAATTTTTTATTTCAATTCGGCTTGCAGATTCTGAAAGCGTAGGTCCCGCAGATTCCAAATATAACCATCATTCCCACGTTCCGAATATTTCGGAAAATTTTAGATTTTTGAAAAAAAGGAAAGGGGTACCCCTTCTCATTTTTTTGGGCCAAAAAACTTTTTGTCAAGAATCGGATAATCTCGATGATATACTGCATGAAAATGACCCGCTGATTCCGAATATGTGCGCCATTCCTCGATCCGGAGGCCTCCTGCGATTTTACTAATAAAAAACGAAGGTAAAAAAAAGTAAATTGAAAATAAACAGTAAATCGACGATTAAAAATCGTAGGAATTTTTTATTTCAATTCGGCTTGCAGTTTCTGAAAGCGTAGGTCCCGCAGATTCCAAATATAACCATCATTCCCACGTTCCGAATATTTCGGAAAATTTCAGATTTTTGAGAAAAAGGAAAGGGGTACCCCTTCTCATTTTTTTGGGCGAAAAAACTTTTTGTCGAGAATCGGATAATCTCGATGATATTCTGCATGGAAATGACCCGCTGATTCCGAATATGTGCGCCATTCCTCGATCCGAAGGCCTCCTGCGATTTTACTAATAAAAAACGAAGGTAAAAAAAAGTGAAAAAAAAATTAAAAGTAAATCGACGATTAAAAATCGTAGGAATTTTTTATTCCAATTCGGCTTGCAGATTCTGAAAGCGTAGGTCCCGCAGATTCCAAATATAACCATCATTCCCACAATCCGAATATTTCGGAAAATTTCAGATTTTTGAAAAAAAGGAAAGGGGTACCCCTTCTCATTTTTTTGGGCAAAAAAACTTTTTGTCGAGAATCGGATAATCTCGATGATATTCTGCATGGAAATGACCCGCTGATTCCGAATATGTGCGCCATTCCTCGATCCGAAGGCCTCCTGCGATTTTACTAATAAAAAACGAGCGAGAAAAAAAGTAAATTGAAAATAAACAGTAAATCGACGATTAAAAATCGTAGGAATTTTTTATTTCAATTCGGCTTACAGATTCTGAAAGCGTAGGTCCCGCAGATTCCAAATATAACCATCATTCCCACGTTCCGAATATTTCGGAAAATTTCAGATTTTTGAAAAAAAGGAAAGGGGTACCCCTTCTCATTTTTTTGGGCCAGAAAACTTTTTGTCGAGAATTGGATAATCTCAATGATATTCTCCATGGAAATGACCCGCTGATTCCGAATATGTGCGCCATTCCTCGATCCGGAGGCCTCCTGCGATTTTACCAATAAAAAACGAGCGAGAAAAAAAGTAAAATAGAAATAAAAAGTAAATCGACAATTAAAAATCGTAGAAATTTTTTATTTCAATTCGGCTTGCAGATTCTGAAAGCGTAGGTCCCGCAGATTCCGAATATAACCATCATTCCCACGTTCCGAATATTTCGGAAGATTTCAGATTTTTGAAAAAAAGGAAAGGGGTACCCCTTCTCATTTTTTTGGGCGAGAAAACTTTTTGTCGAGAATCGGATAATCTCGATGATATTCTGCATGGAAATGACCCGCGGATTCCAAATATGTGCGCCATTCCTCGATCCGGAGGCCTCCTGCGATTTTACCAACAAAAAACGAGCGAAAAGAAAAGTAAATTGAAAATAAAAAGTAAATCGACGATTAAAAATCGTAGGAATGTTTTATTTCAATTCGGCTTGCAGTTTCTGAAAGCGTAGGTCCCGCAGATTCCAAATATAACCATCATTCCCACGTTCCGAATATTTCGGAAAATTTTAGATTTTTGAAAAAAAGGACAGGGGTACCCCTTCTCATTTTTTTGGGCGAAAAAACTTTTTGTCGAGAATCGGATAATCTCGATGATATTCTGCATGGAAATGACCCGCTGATTCCGAATATGTGCGCCATTCCTCGATCCGAAGGCCTCCTGCGATTTTACTAAGAAAAAACGAAGGTAAAAAAAAGTGAACAAAAAATTAAAAGTAAATCGACGATTAAAAATCGTAGGAATTTTTTATTTCAATTCGGCTTGCAGTTTCTGAAAGCGTAGGTCCCGCAGATTCCAAATATAACCATCATTCCCACGTTCCGAATATTTCGGAAAATTTCAGATTTTTGAAAAAAAGGAAAGGGGTACCCCTTCTCATTTTTTTGGGCGAAAAAACTTTTTGTCGAGAATCGGATAATCTCGATGATATTCTGCATGGAAATGACCCGCTGATTCCAAATATGTACGCCATTCCTCGATCCGGAGGCCTCCTGCGATTTGACTAATAAAAAACGAAGGTAAAAAAAAGTGAAAAAAAAATTAAAAGTAAATCGACGATTAAAAATCGTAGGAATTTTTTATTCCAATTCGGCTTGCAGATTCTGAAAGCGTAGGTCCCGCAGATTCCAAATATAACCATCATTCCCACGTTCCGAATATTTCGGAAAATTTCGGATTTTTGAAAAAAAGGAAAGGGTACCCCTTCTCATTTTTTTGGGCGAAAAAACTTTTTGTCGAGAATCGGATAATCTCGATGATATTCTGCATGGAAATGACCCGCTGATTCCGAATATGTGCGCCATTCCTCGATCCGAAGGCCTCCTGCGATTTTACTAAGAAAAAACGAAGGTAAAAAAAAGTGAACAAAAAATTAAAAGTAAATCGACGATTAAAAATCGTAGGAATTTTTTATTTCAATTCGGCTTGCAGATTCTGAAAGCGTAGGTCCCGCAGATTCCAAATATAACCATCATTCCCACGTTCCGAATATTTCGGAAAATTTCAGATTTTTGAAAAAAAGGAAAGGGGTACCCCTTCTCATTTTTTTGGGCCAAAAAACTTTTTGTCGAGAATCGGATAATCTCGATGATATTCTGCATGAAAATGACCCGCTGATTCCGAATATGTGCGCCATTCCTCGATCCGGAAGCCTCCTGCGATTTTACTCATAAAAAACGAAGGTAAAAAAAAGTGAAAAAAAAATTAAAAGTAAATCGACGATTAAAAATCGTAGGAATTTTTTATTCCAATTCGGCTTGCAGATTCTGAAAGCGTAGGTCCCGCAGATTCCAAATATAACCATCATTCCCACGTTCCGAATATTTCGGAAAATTTCAGATTTTTGAAAAAAAGGAAAGGGGTACCCCTTCTCATTTTTTTGGGCGAAAAAACTTTTTGTCGAGAATCGGATAATCTCGATGATATTCTGCATGGAAATGACCCGCTGCATCCGAATATGTGCGCCATTCCTCGATCCGAAGGCCTCCTGCGATTTTACTAAGAAAAAACGAAGGTAAAAAAAAGTGAACAAAAAATTAAAAGTAAATCGACGATTAAAAATCGTAGGAATTTTTTATTTCAATTCGGCTTGCAGATTCTGAAAGCGTAGGTCCCGCAGATTCCAAATATAACCATCATTCCCACGTTCCGAATATTTCGGAAAATTTCAGATTTTTGAAAAAAAGGAAAGGGGTACCCCTTCTCATTTTTTTGGGCGAAAAAACTTTTTGTCGAGAATCGGATAATCTCGATGATATTCTGCATGGAAATGACCCGCTGATTCCAAATATGTGCGCCATTCCTCGATCCGGAGGCCTCCTGCGATTTTACCAACAAAAAACGAGCGAGAAAAAAAGTAAATTGAAAATAAACAGTAAATCGACGATTAAAAATCGTAGGAATTTCTTATTTCAATTCGGCTTGCAGTTTCTGAAAGCGTAGGTCCCGCAGATTCCAAATATAACCATCATTCCCACGTTCCGAATATTTCGGAAAATTTCAGATTTTTGAGAAAAAGGAAAAGGGTACCCCTTCTCATTTTTTTGGGCGAAAAGACTTTTTGTCGAGAATCGGATAATCTCGATGATATTCTGCATGGAAATGACCCGCTGATTCCGAATATGTGCGCCATTCCTCGATCCGAAGGCCTCCTGCGATTTTACTAATAAAAAACGAAGGTAAAAAAAAGTGAAAAAAAAATTAAAAGTAAATCGACGATTAAAAATCGTAGGAATTTGTTATTCCAATTCGGCTTGCAGATTCTGAAAGCGTAGGTCCCGCAGATTCCAAATATAACCATCATTCCCACAATCCGAATATTTCGGAAAATTTCAGATTTTTGAAAAAAAGGAAAGGGGTACCCCTTCTCATTTTTTTGGGCAAAAAAACTTTTTGTCGAGAATCGGATAATCTCGATGATATTCTGCATGGAAATGACCCGCTGATTCCGAATATGTGCGCCATTCCTCGATCCGAAGGCCTCCTGCGATTTTACTAATAAAAAACGAAGGTAAAAAAAAGTGAACAAAAAATTAAAAGTAAATCGACGATTAAAAATCGTAGGAATTTTTTATTTCAATTCGGCTTGCAGATTCTGAAAGCGTAGGTCCCGCAGATTCCAAATATAACCATCATTCCCACGTTCCGAATATTTCGGAAAATTTCAGATTTTTGAAAAAAAGGAAAGGGGTACCCCTTCTCATTTTTTTGGGCAAAAAAACTTTTTGTCGAGAATCGGATAATCTCGATGATATTCTGCATGAAAATGACCCGCTGATTCCGAATATGTGCGCCATTCCTCGATCCGAAGGCCTCCTGCGATTTTACTAATAAAAAACGAAGGTAAAAAAAAGTGAACAAAAAATTAAAAGTAAATCGACGATTAAAAATCGTAGGAATTTTTTATTTCAATTCGGCTTGCAGATTCTGAAAGCGTAGGTCCCGCAGATTCCAAATATAACCATCATTCCCACGTTCCGAATATTTCGGAAAATTTCAGATTTTTGAAAAAAAGGAAAGGGGTACCCCTCCTCATTTTTTTGGGCCAAAAAACTTTCGTCGAGAATCGGATAATCTCGATGATATTCTGCATGAAAATGACCCGCTGATTCCGAATATGTGCGCCATTCCTCGATCCGGAGGCCTCCTGCGATTTTACTAATAAAAAACGAAGGTGAAAAAAAGTGAAAAAAAAATTAAAAGTAAATCGACGATTAAAAATCGTAGGAATTTTTTATTCCAATTCGGCTTGCAGATTCTGAAAGCGTAGGTCCCGCAGATTCCAAATATAACCATCATTCCCACGTTCCGAATATTTCGGAAAATTTCAGATTTTTGAAAAAAAGGAAAGGGGTACCCCTTCTCATTTTTTTGGGCGAAAAAACTTTTTGTCGAGAATCGGATAATCTCGATGATATTCTGCATGGAAATGACCCGCTGATTCCAAATATGTGCGCCATTCCTCGATCCGGAGGCCTCCTGCGATTTTACCAACAAAAAACGAGCGAGAAAAAAAGTAAATTGAAAATAAACAGTAAATCGACGATTAAAAATCGTAGGAATTTTTTATTTCAATTCGGCTTGCAGTTTCTGAAAGCGTAGGTCCCGCAGATTCCAAATATAACCATCATTCCCACGTTCCGAATATTTCGGAAAATTTCAGATTTTTGAAAAAAAGGAAAGGGGTACCCCTTCTCATTTTTTTGGGCCAAAAAACTTTTTGTCGAGAATCGGATAATCTCGATGATATTCTGCATGGAAATGACCCGCTGATTCCGAATATGTGCGCCATTCCTCGATCCGAAGGCCTCCTGCGATTTTACTAATAAAAAACTAAGGTAAAAAAAAGTGAACAAGAAATTAAAAGTAAATCGACGATTAAAAATCGTAGGAATTTTTTATTTCAATTCGGCTTGCAGATTCTGAAAGCGTAGGTCCCGCAGATTCCAAATATAACCATCATTCCCACGTTCCGAATATTTCGGAAAATTTCAGATTTTTGAAAAAAAGGAAAGGGGTACCCCTTCTCATTTTTTTGGGCAAAAAAACTTTTTGTCGAGAATCGGATAATCTCGATGATATTCTGCATGAAAATGACCCGCTGATTCCGAATATGTGCGCCATTCCTCGATCCGAAGGCCTCCTGCGATTTTACTAATAAAAAACGAAGGTAAAAAAAAGTGAACAAAAAATTAAAAGTAAATCGACGATTAAAAATCGTAGGAATTTTTTATTTCAATTCGGCTTGCAGATTCTGAAAGCGTAGGTCCCGCAGATTCCAAATATAACCATCATTCCCACGTTCCGAATATTTCGGAAAATTTCAGATTTTTGAAAAAAAGGAAAGGGGTACCCCTTCTCATTTTTTTGGGCCAAAAAACTTTTTGTCGAGAATCGGATAATCTCGATGATATTCTGCATGGAAATGACCCGCTGATTCCGAATATGTGCGCCATTCCTCGATCCGGAAGCCTCCTGCGATTTTACTAATAAAAAACGAAGGTAAAAAAAAGTGAAAAAAAAATTAAAAGTAAATCGACGATTAAAAATCGTAGGAATTTTTTATTCCAATTCGGCTTGCAGATTCTGAAAGCGTAGGTCCCGCAGATTCCAAATATAACCATCATTCCCACGTTCCGAATATTTCGGAAAATTTCAGATTTTTGAAAAAAAGGAAAGGGGTACCCCTTCTCATTTTTTTGGGTGAAAAAACTTTTTGTCGAGAATCGGATAATCTCGATGATATTCTGCATGGAAATGACCCGCTGATTCCGAATATGTGCGCCATTCCTCGATCCGAAGGCCTCCTGCGATTTTACTAATAAAAAACGAAGGTAAAAAAAAGTGAACAAAAAATTAAAAGTAAATCGACGATTAAAAATCGTAGGAATTTTTTATTTCAATTCGGCTTGCAGATTCTGAAAGCGTAGGTCCCGCAGATTCCAAATATAACCATCATTCCCACGTTCCGAATATTTCGGAAAATTTCAGATTTTTGAAAAAAAGGAAAGGGGTACTTCTCATTTTTTTGGGCAAAAAAACTTTTTGTCGAGAATCGGATAATCTCGATGATATTCTGCATGGAAATGACCCGCTGATTCCGAATATGTGCGCCATTCCTCGATCCGAAGGCCTCCTGCGATTTTACTAATAAAAAACGAAGGTAAAAAAAAGTGAACAAAAAATTAAAAGTAAATCGACGATTAAAAATCGTAGGAATTTTTTATTTCAATTCGGCTTGCAGATTCTGAAAGCGTAGGTCCCGCAGATTCCAAATATAACCATCATTCCCACGTTCCGAATATTTCGGAAAATTTCAGATTTTTGAAAAAAAGGAAAGGGGTACCCCTCCTCATTTTTTTGGGCCAAAAAACTTTCGTCGAGAATCGGATAATCTCGATGATATTCTGCATGAAAATGACCCGCTGATTCCGAATATGTGCGCCATTCCTCGATCCGGAGGCCTCCTGCGATTTTACTAATAAAAAACGAAGGTAAAAAAAAGTGAAAAAAAAATTAAAAGTAAATCGACGATTAAAAATCGTAGGAATTTTTTATTTCAATTCGGCTTGCAGTTTCTGAAAGCGTAGGTCCCGCAGATTCCAAATATAACCATCATTCCCACGTTCCGAATATTTCGGAAAATTTCAGATTTTTGAGAAAAAGGAAAGGGGTACCCCTTCTCATTTTTTTGGGCGAAAAAACTTTTTGTCGAGAATCGGATAATCTCGATGTTATTCTGCATGGAAATGACCCGCTGATTCCGAATATGTGCGCCATTCCTCGATCCGAAGGCCTCCTGCGATTTTACTAATAAAAAACGAAGGTAAAAAAAAGTGAAAAAAAAATTAAAAGTAAATCGACGATTAAAAATCGTAGGAATTTTTTATTCCAATTCGGCTTGCAGATTCTGAAAGCGTAGGTCCCGCAGATTCCAAATATAACCATCATTCCCACAATCCGAATATTTCGGAAAATTTCAGATTTTTGACAAAAAGGAAAGGGGTACCCCTTCTCATTTTTTTGGGCAAAAAAACTTTTTGTCGAGAATCGGATAATCTCGATGATATTCTGCATGGAAATGACCCGCTGATTCCGAATATGTGCGCCATTCCTCGATCCGAAGGCCTCCTGCGATTTTACTAATAAAAAACGAAGGTAAAAAAAAGTGAAAAAAAAATTAAAAGTAAATCGACGATTAAAAATCGTAGGAATTTTTTATTCCAATTCGGCTTGCAGATTCTGAAAGCGTAGGTCCCGCAGATTCCAAATATAACCATCATTCCCACAATCCGAATATTTCGGAAAATTTCAGATTTTTGAAAAAAAGGAAAGGGGTACCCCTTCTCATTTTTTTGGGCAAAAAAACTTTTTGTCGAGAATCGGATAATCTCGATGATATTCTGCATGGAAATGACCCGCTGATTCCGAATATGTGCGCCATTCCTCGATCCGAAGGCCTCCTGCGATTTTACCAATAAAAAACGAAGGTAAAAAAAAGTGAACAAAAAATTAAAAGTAAATCGACGATTAAAAATCGTAGGAATTTCTTATTTCAATTCGGCTTGCAGATTCTGAAAGCGTAGGTCCCGCAGATTCCAAATATAACCATCATTCCCACGTTCCGAATATTTCGGAAAATTTCAGATTTTTGGAAAAAAGGAAAGGGGTACCCCTTCTCATTTTTTTGGGCCAAAAAACTTTTTGTCGAGAATCGGATAATCTCGATGATATTCTGCATGAAAATGACCCGCTGATTCCGAATATGTGCGCCATTCCTCGATCCGGAGGCCTCCTGCGATTTTACTAATAAAAAACGAAGGTAAAAAAAAGTGAAAAAAAAATTAAAAGTAAATCGACGATTAAAAATCGTAGGAATTTTTTATTCCAATTCGGCTTGCAGATTCTGAAAGCGTAGGTCCCGCAGATTCCAAATATAACCATCATTCCCACGTTCCGAATATTTCGGAAAATTTCAGATTTTTGAAAAAAAGGAAAGGGGTACCCCTTCTCATTTTTTTGGGCGAAAAAACTTTTTGTCGAGAATCGGATAATCTCGATGATATTCTGCATGGAAATGACCCGCTGATTCCGAATATGTGCGCCATTCCTCGATCCGAAGGCCTCCTGCGATTTTACTAAGAAAAAACGAAGGTAAAAAAAAGTGAACAAAAAATTAAAAGTAAATCGACGATTAAAAATCGTAGGAATTTTTTATTTCAATTCGGCTTGCAGATTCTGAAAGCGTAGGTCCCGCAGATTCCAAATATAACCATCATTCCCACGTTCCGAATATTTCGGAAAATTTCAGATTTTTGAAAAAAAGGAAAGGGGTACCCCTTCTCATTTTTTTGGGCGAAAAAACTTTTTGTCGAGAATCGGATAATCTCGATGATATTCTGCATGGAAATGACCCGCTGATTCCAAATATGTGCGCCATTCCTCGATCCGGAGGCCTCCTGCGATTTTACTAAGAAAAAACGAAGGTAAAAAAAAGTGAAAAAAAAATTAAAAGTAAATCGACGATTAAAAATCGTAGGAATTTTTTATTTCAATTCGGCTTGCAGATTCTGAAAGCGTAGGTCCCGCAGATTCCAAATATAACCATCATTCCCACGTTCCGAATATTTCGGAAAATTTCAGATTTTTGACAAAAAGGAAAGGGGTACCCCTTCTCATTTTTTTGGGCGAAAAAACTTTTTGTCGAGAATCGGATAATCTCGATGATATTCTGCATGGAAATGACCCGCTGATTCCGAATATGTGCGCCATTCCTCGATCCGAAGGCCTCCTGCGATTTTACTAATAAAAAACGAAGGTAAAAAAAAGTGAACAAAAAATTAAAAGTAAATCGACGATTAAAAATCGTAGGAATTTTTTATTTCAATTCGGCTTGCAGATTCTGAAAGCGTAGGTCCCGCAGATTCCAAATATAACCATCATTCCCACGTTCCGAATATTTCGGAAAATTTCAGATTCTTGAAAAAAAGGAAAGGGGTACCCCTTCTCATTTTTTTGGGCGAAAAAACTTTTTGTCGAGAATCGGATAATCTCGATGATATTCTGCATGGAAATGACCCGCTGATTCCGAATATGTGCGCCATTCCTCGATCCGGAGGCCTCCTGCGATTTTACTAATAAAAAACGAAGGTAAAAAAAAGTGAAAAAAAAATTAAAAGTAAATCGACGATTAAAAATCGTAGGAATTTTTTATTCCAATTCGGCTTGCAGATTCTGAAAGCGTAGGTCCCGCAGATTCCAAATATAACCATCATTCCCACGTTCCGAATATTTCGGAAAATTTCAGATTTTTGAAAAAAAGGAAAGGGGTACCCCTTCTCATTTTTTTGGGCGAAAAAACTTTTTGTCGAGAATCGGATAATCTCGATGATATTCTGCATGGAAATGACCCGCTGATTCCGAATATGTGCGCCATTCCTCGATCCGAAGGCCTCCTGCGATTTTACTAAGAAAAAACGAAGGTAAAAAAAAGTGAACAAAAAATTAAAAGTAAATCGACGATTAAAAATCGTAGGAATTTTTTATTTCAATTCGGCTTGCAGATTCTGAAAGCGTAGGTCCCGCAGATTCCAAATATAACCATCATTCCCACGTTCCGAATATTTCGGAAAATTTCAGATTTTTGAAAAAAAGGAAAGGGGTACCCCTTCTCATTTTTTTGGGCGAAAAAACTTTTTGTCGAGAATCGGATAATCTCGATGATATTCTGCATGGAAATGACCCGCTGATTCCAAATATGTGCGCCATTCCTCGATCCGGAGGCCTCCTGCGATTTTACTAAGAAAAAACGAAGGTAAAAAAAAGTGAAAAAAAAATTAAAAGTAAATCGACGATTAAAAATCGTAGGAATTTTTTATTTCAATTCGGCTTGCAGATTCTGAAAGCGTAGGTCCCGCAGATTCCAAATATAACCATCATTCCCACGTTCCGAATATTTCGGAAAATTTCAGATTTTTGACAAAAAGGAAAGGGGTACCCCTTCTCATTTTTTTGGGCGAAAAAACTTTTTGTCGAGAATCGGATAATCTCGATGATATTCTGCATGGAAATGACCCGCTGATTCCGAATATGTGCGCCATTCCTCGATCCGAAGGCCTCCTGCGATTTTACTAATAAAAAACGAAGGTAAAAAAAAGTGAACAAAAAATTAAAAGTAAATCGACGATTAAAAATCGTAGGAATTTTTTATTTCAATTCGGCTTGCAGATTCTGAAAGCGTAGGTCCCGCAGATTCCAAATATAACCATCATTCCCACGTTCCGAATATTTCGGAAAATTTCAGATTCTTGAAAAAAAGGAAAGGGGTACCCCTTCTCATTTTTTTGGGCCAAAAAACTTTTTGTCGAGAATCGGATAATCTCGATGATATTCTGCATGAAAATGACCCGCTGATTCCGAATATGTGCGCCATTCCTCGATCCGGAGGCCTCCTGCGATTTTACTAATAAAAAACGAAGGTAAAAAAAAGTGAAAAAAAAATTAAAAGTAAATCGACGATTAAAAATCGTAGGAATTTTTTATTTCAATTCAGCTTGCAGATTCTGAAAGCGTAGGTCCCGCAGATTTCAAATATAACCATCATTCCCACGTTCCGAATATTTCGGAAAATTTCAGATTTTTGAAAAAAAGGAAAGGGGTACCCCTTCTCATTTTTTTGGGCCAAAAAACTTCTTGTCGAGAATCGGATAATCTCGATGATATTCTGCATGGAAATGACCCGCTGATTCCGAATATGTGCGCCATTCCTCGATCCGGAGGCCTCCTGCGATTTTACTAATAAAAAACGAAGGTAAAAAACAGTGAACAAAAAATTAAAAGTAAATCGACGATTAAAAATCGTAGGAATTTTTTATTTCAATTCGGCTTGCAGATTCTGAAAGCGTAGGTCCCGCAGATTCCAAATATAACCATCATTCCCACGTTCCGAATATTTCGGAAAATTTCAGATTTTTGAAAAAAAGGAAAGGGGTACCCCTTCTCATTTTTTTGGGCGAAAAAACTTTTTGTCGAGAATCGGATAATCTCGATGATATTCTGCATGAAAATGACCCGCTGATTCCGAATATGTGCGCCATTCCTCGATCCGAAGGCCTCCTGCGATTTTCTAATAAAAAACGAAGGTAAAAAAAAGTGAAAAAAAAATTAAAAGTAAATCGACGATTGAAAATCGTAGGAATTTTTTATTTCAATTCGGCTTGCAGATTCTGAAAGCGTAGGTCCCGCAGATTCCAAATATAACCATCATTCCCACGTCCCGAATATTTCGGAAAATTTCAGATTTTTGAAAAAAAGGAAAGGGGTACCCCTTCTCATTTTTTTGGGCCAAAAAACTTTTTGTCGAGAATCGGATAATCTCGATGATATTCTGCATGGAAATGACCCGCTGATTCCGAATATGTGCGCCATTCCTCGATCCGGAGGCCTCCTGCGATTTTACTAATAAAAAACGAAGGTAAAAAAAAGTGAAAAAAAAATTAAAAGTAAATCGACGATTAAAAATCGTAGGAATTTTTTATTCCAATTCGGCTTGCAGATTCTGAAAGCGTAGGTCCCGCAGATTCCAAATATAACCATCATTCCCACGTTCCGAATATTCCGGAAAATTTCAGATTTTTGAAAAAAAGGAAAGGGGTACCCCTTCTCATTTTTTTGGGCGAAAAAACTTTTTGTCGAGAATCGGATAATCTCGATGATATTCTGCATGGAAATGACCCGCTGATTCCGAATATGTGCGCCATTCCTCGATCCGAAGGCCTCCTGCGATTTTACTAATAAAAAACGAAGGTAAAAAAAAGTGAACAAAAAATTAAAAGTAAATCGACGATTAAAAATCGTAGGAATTTTTTATTTCAATTCGGCTTGCAGATTCTGAAAGCGTAGGTCCCGCAGATTTCAAATATAACCATCATTCCCACGTTCCGAATATTTCGGAAAATTTCAGATTCTTGAAAAAAAGGAAAGGGGTACCCCTTCTCATTTTTTTGGGTCAAAAAACTTTTTGTCGAGAATCGGATAATCTCGATGATATTCTGCATGAAAATGACCCGCTGATTCCGAATATGTGCGCCATTCCTCGATCCGGAGGCCTCCTGCGATTTTACTAATAAAAAACGAAGGTAAAAAAAAGTGAAAAAAAAATTAAAAGTAAATCGACGATTAAAAATCGTAGGAATTTTTTATTTCAATTCAGCTTGCAGATTCTGAAAGCGTAGGTCCCGCAGATTCCAAATATAACCATCATTCCCACGTTCCGAATATTTCGGAAAATTTCAGATTTTTGAAAAAAAGGAAAGGGGTACCCCTTCTCATTTTTTTGGGCCAAAAAACTTTTTGTCGAGAATCGGATAATCTCGATGATATTCTGCATGGAAATGACCCGCTGATTCCGAATATGTGCGCCATTCCTCGATCCGGAGGCCTCCTGCGATTTTACTAATAAAAAACGAAGGTAAAAAACAGTGAACAAAAAATTAAAAGTAAATCGACGATTAAAAATCGTAGGAATTTTTTATTTCAATTCGGCTTGCAGATTCTGAAAGCGTAGGTCCCGCAGATTCCAAATATAACCATCATTCCCACGTTCCGAATATTTCGGAAAATTTCAGATTTTTGAAAAAAAGGAAAGGGGTACCCCTTCTCATTTTTTTGGGCGAAAAAACTTTTTGTCGAGAATCGGATAATCTCGATGATATTCTGCATGGAAATGACCCGCTGATTCCGAATATGTGCGCCATTCCTCGATCCGAAGGCCTCCTGCGATTTTCTAATAAAAAACGAAGGTAAAAAAAAGTGAAAAAAAAATTAAAAGTAAATCGACGATTGAAAATCGTAGGAATTTTTTATTTCAATTCGGCTTGCAGATTCTGAAAGCGTAGGTCCCGCAGATTCCAAATATAACCATCATTCCCACGTCCCGAATATTTCGGAAAATTTCAGATTTTTGAAAAAAAGGAAAGGGGTACCCCTTCTCATTTTTTTGGGCCAAAAAACTTGTTGTCGAGAATCGGATAATCTCGATGATATTCTGCATGGAAATGACCCGCTGATTCCAAATATGTGCGCCATTCCTCGATCCGGAGGCCTCCTGCGATTTTACTAATAAAAAACGAAGGTAAAAAGAAGTGAAAAAAAAATTAAAAGTAAATCGACGTTTAAAAATCGTAGGAATTTTTTATTCCAATTCGGCTTGCAGATTCTGAAAGCGTAGGTCCCGCAGATTCCAAATATAACCATCATTCCCACGTTCCGAATATTTCGGAAAATTTCAGATTTTTGAAAAAAAGGAAAGGGGTACCCCTTCTCATTTTTTTGGGCGAAAAAACTTTTTGTCGAGAATCGGATAATCTCCATGTTATTCTGCATGGAAATGACCCGCTGATTCCGAATATGTGCGCCATTCCTCGATCCGGAGGCCTCCTGCGATTTTACTAATAAAAAACGAAGGTAAAAAAAACTGAAAAAAAAATTAAAAGTAAATCGACGATTAAAAATCGTAGGAATTTTTTATTCCAATTCGGCTTGCAGATTCTGAAAGCGTAGGTCCCGCAGATTCCAAATATAACCATCATTCCCACGTTCCGAATATTTCGGAAAATTTCAGATTTTTGAAAAAAAGGAAAGGGGTACCCCTTCTCATTTTTTTGGGCCAAAAAACTTTTTGTCGAGAATCGGATAATCTCGATGATATTCTGCATGGAAATGACCCGCTGATTCCGAATATGTGCGCCATTCCTCGATCCGGAGGCCTCCTGCGATTTTACTAATAAAAAACGAAGGTAAAAAAAAGTGAAAAAAAAATTAAAAGTAAATCGACGATTAAAAATCGTAGGAATTTTTTATCCTAATTCGGCTTGCAGATTCTGAAAGCGTAGGTCCCGCAGATTCCAAATATAACCATCATTCCCACGTTCCGAATGTTTCGGAAAATTTCAGATTTTTGAAAAAAAGGAAAGGGGTACCCCTTCTCATTTTTTTGGGCGAAAAAACTTTTTGTCGAGAATCGGATAATCTCGATGATATTCTGCATGGAAATGACCCGCTGATTCCGAATATGTGCGCCATTCCTCGATCCGAAGGCCTCCTGCGATTTTACCAATAAAAAACGAAGGTAAAAAAAAGTGAAAAAAAAATTAAAAGTAAATCGACGATTAAATATCGTAGGAATTTTTTATTCCAATTCGGCTTGCAGATTCTGAAAGTGTAGGTCCCGCAGATTCCAAATATAACCATCATTCCCACGTTCCGAATATTTCGGAAAATTTCAGATTTTTGAAAAAAAGGAAAGGGGTACCCCTTCTCATTTTTTTGGGCCAAAAAACTTTTTGTCGAGAATCGGATAATCTCGATGATATTCTGCATGAAAATGACCCGCTGATTCCGAATATGTGCGCCATTCCTCGATCCGGAGGCCTCCTGCGATTTTACTAATAAAAAACGAAGGTAAAAAAAAGTGAAAAAAAAATTAAAAGTAAATCGACGATTAAAAATCGTAGGAATTTTTTATTCCAATTCGGCTTGCAGATTCTGAAAGCGTAGGTCCCGCAGATTCCAAATATAACCATCATTCCCACGTTCCGAATATTCCGGAAAATTTCAGATTTTTGAAAAAAAGGAAAGGGGTACCCCTTCTCATTTTTTTGGGCGAAAAAACTTTTTGTCGAGAATCGGATAATCTCGATGATATTCTGCATGAAAATGACCCGCTGATTCCGAATATGTGCGCCATTCCTCGATCCGGAGGCCTCCTGCGATTTTACTGATAAAAAACGAAGGTAAAAAAAAGTGAAAAAAAAATTAAAAGTAAATCGACGATTAAAAATCGTAGGAATTTTTTATTTCAATTCAGCTTGCAGATTCTGAAAGCGTAGGTCCCGCAGATTCCAAATATAACCATCATTCCCACGTTCCGAATATTTCGGAAAATTTCAGATTTTTGAAAAAAAGGAAAGGGGTACCCCTTCTCATTTTTTTGGGCCAAAAAACTTTTTGTCGAGAATCGGATAATCTCGATGATATTCTGCATGGAAATGACCCGCTGATTCCGAATATGTGCGCCATTCCTCGATCCGGAGGCCTCCTGCGATTTTACTAATAAAAAACGAAGGTAAAAAACAGTGAACAAAAAATTAAAAGTAAATCGACGATTAAAAATCGTAGGAATTTTTAATTTCAATTCGGCTTGCAGATTCTGAAAGCGTAGGTCCCGCAGATTCCAAATATAACCATCATTCCCACGTTCCGAATATTTCGGAAAATTTCAGATTTTTGAAAAAAAGGAAAGGGGTACCCCTTCTCATTTTTTTGGGCGAAAAAACTTTTTGTCGAGAATCGGATAATCTCGATGATATTCTGCATGGAAATGACCCGCTGATTCCGAATATGTGCGCCATTCCTCGATCCGAAGGCCTCCTGCGATTTTACTAATAAAAAACGAAGGTAAAAAAAAGTGAAAAAAAAATTAAAAGTAAATCGACGATTGAAAATCGTAGGAATTTTTTATTTCAATTCGGCTTGCAGATTCTGAAAGCGTAGGTCCCGCAGATTCCAAATATAACCATCATTCCCACGTCCCGAATATTTCGGAAAATTTCAGATTTTTGAAAAAAAGGAAAGGGGTACCCCTTCTCATTTTTTTGGGCCAAAAAACTTGTTGTCGAGAATCGGATAATCTCGATGATATTCTGCATGGAAATGACCCGCTGATTCCGAATATGTGCGCCATTCCTCGATCCGGAGGCCTCCTGCGATTTTACTAATAAAAAACGAAGGTAAAAAAAAGTGAAAAAAAAATTAAAAGTAAATCGACGTTTAAAAATCGTAGGAATTTTTTATTCCAATTCGGCTTGCAGATTCTGAAAGCGTAGGTCCCGCAGATTCCAAATATAACCATCATTCCCACGTTCCGAATATTTCGGAAAATTTCAGATTTTTGAAAAAAAGGAAAGGGGTACCCCTTCTCATTTTTTTGGGCGAAAAAACTTTTTGTCGAGAATCGGATAATCTCCATGTTATTCTGCATGGAAATGACCCGCTGATTCCGAATATGTGCGCCATTCCTCGATCCGGAGGCCTCCTGCGATTTTACTAATAAAAAACGAAGGTAAAAAAAAGTGAAAAAAAAATTAAAAGTAAATCGACGATTAAAAATCGTAGGAATTTTTTATTCCAATTCGGCTTGCAGATTCTGAAAGCGTAGGTCCCGCAGATTCCAAATATAACCATCATTCCCACGTTCCGAATATTTCGGAAAATTTCAAATTTTTGAAAAAAAGGAAAGGGGTACCCCTTCTCATTTTTTTGGGCGAAAAAACTTTTTGTCGAGAATCGGATAATCTCGATGATATTCTGCATGGAAATGACCCGCTGATTCCGAATATGTGCGCCATTCCTCGATCCGAAGGCCTCCTGCGATTTTACTAATAAAAAACGAAGGTAAAAAAAAGTGAACAAAAAATTAAAAGTAAATCGACGATTAAAAATCGTAGGAATTTTTTATTTCAATTCGGCTTGCAGATTCTGAAAGCGTAGGTCCCGCAGATTTCAAATATAACCATCATTCCGACGTTCCGAATATTTCGGAAAATTTCAGATTCTTGAAAAAAAGGAAAGGGGTACCCCTTCTCATTTTTTTGGGCCAAAAAACTTTTTGTCGAGAATCGGATAATCTCGATGATATTCTGCATGAAAATGACCCGCTGATTCCGAATATGTGCGCCATTCCTCGATCCGGAGGCCTCCTGCGATTTTACTGATAAAAAACGAAGGTAAAAAAAAGTGAAAAAAAAATTAAAAGTAAATCGACGATTAAAAATCGTAGGAATTTTTTATTTCAATTCAGCTTGCAGATTCTGAAAGCGTAGGTCCCGCAGATTCCAAATATAACCATCATTCCCACGTTCCGAATATTTCGGAAAATTTCAGATTTTTGAAAAAAAGGAAAGGGGTACCCCTTCTCATTTTTTTGGGCCAAAAAACTTTTTGTCGAGAATCGGATAATCTCGATGATATTCTGCATGGAAATGACCCGCTGATTCCGAATATGTGCGCCATTCCTCGATCCGGAGGCCTCCTGCGATTTTACTAATAAAAAACGAAGGTAAAAAACAGTGAACAAAAAATTAAAAGTAAATCGACGATTAAAAATCGTAGGAATTTTTTATTTCAATTCGGCTTGCAGATTCTGAAAGCGTAGGTCCCGCAGATTCCAAATATAACCATCATTCCCACGTTCCGAATATTTCGGAAAATTTCAGATTTTTGAAAAAAAGGAAAGGGGTACTCTCATTTTTCTCATTCTCCCTTCTCATTTTTTTGGGCGAAAAAACTTTTTGTCGAGAATCGGATAATCTCGATGATATTCTGCATGGAAATGACCCGCTGATTCCGAATATGTGCGCCATTCCTCGATCCGAAGGCCTCCTGCGATTTTACTAATAAAAAACGAAGGTAAAAAAAAGTGAAAAAAAAATTAAAAGTAAATCGACGATTGAAAATCGTAGGAATTTTTTATTTCAATTCGGCTTGCAGATTCTGAAAGCGTAGGTCCCGCAGATTCCAAATATAACCATCATTCCCACGTCCCGAATATTTCGGAAAATTTCAGATTTTTGAAAAAAAGGAAAGGGGTACCCCTTCTCATTTTTTTGGGCCAAAAAACTTGTTGTCGAGAATCGGATAATCTCGATGATATTCTGCATGGAAATGACCCGCTGATTCCGAATATGTGCGCCATTCCTCGATCCGGAGGCCTCCTGCGATTTTACTAATAAAAAACGAAGGTAAAAAAAAGTGAAAAAAAAATTAAAAGTAAATCGACGTTTAAAAATCGTAGGAATTTTTTATTCCAATTCGGCTTGCAGATTCTGAAAGCGTAGGTCCCGCAGATTCCAAATATAACCATCATTCCCACGTTCCGAATATTTCGGAAAATTTCAGATTTTTGAAAAAAAGGAAAGGGGTACCCCTTCTCATTTTTTTGGGCGAAAAAACTTTTTGTCGAGAATCGGATAATCTCCATGTTATTCTGCATGGAAATGACCCGCTGATTCCGAATATGTGCGCCATTCCTCGATCCGGAGGCCTCCTGCGATTTTACTAATAAAAAACGAAGGTAAAAAAAAGTGAAAAAAAAATTAAAAGTAAATCGACGATTAAAAATCGTAGGAATTTTTTATTCCAATTCGGCTTGCAGATTCTGAAAGCGTAGGTCCCGCAGATTCCAAATATAACCATCATTCCCACGTTCCGAATATTTCGGAAAATTTCAGATTTTTGAAAAAAAGGAAAGGGGTACCCCTTCTCATTTTTTTGGGCCAAAAAACTTTTTGTCGAGAATCGGATAATCTCGATGATATTCTGCATGAAAATGACCCGCTGATTCCGAATATGTGCGCCATTCCTCGATCCGGAGGCCTCCTGCGATTTTACTAATAAAAAACGAAGGTAAAAAAAAGTGAAAAAAAAATAAAGAGTAAATCGACGATTAAAAATCGTAGGAATTTTTTATTCCAATTCGGCTTGCAGATTCTGAAAGCGTAGGTCCCGCAGATTCCAAATATAACCATCATTCCCACGTTCCGAATATTTCGGAAAATTTCAGATTTTTGAAAAAAAGGAAAGGGGTACCCCTTCTCATTTTTTTGGGCGGAAAAACTTTTTGTCGAGAATCGGATAATCTCGATGATATTCTGCATGGAAATGACCCGCTGATTCCGAATATGTGCGCCATTCCTCGATCCGAAGGCCTCCTGCGATTTTACTAATAAAAAACGAAGGTAAAAAAAAGTGAACAAAAAATTAAAAGTAAATCGACGATTGAAAATCGTAGGAATTTTTTATTTCAATTCGGCTTGCAGATTCTGAAAGCGTAGGTCCCGCAGATTCCAAATATAACCATCATTCCCACGTTCCGAATATTTCGGAAAATTTCAGATTTTTGAAAAAAAGGAAAGGGGTACCCCTTCTCATTTTTTTGGGCGAAAAAACTTTTTGTCGAGAATCGGATAATCTCGATGATATTCTGCATGGAAATGACCTGCTGATTCCGAATATGTGCGCCATTCCTCGATCCGAAGGCCTCCTGCGATTTTACTGATAAAAAACGAAGGTAAAAAAAAGTGAAAAAAAAATTAAAAGTAAATCGACGATTGAAAATCGTAGGAATTTTTTATTTCAATTCGGCTTGCAGATTCTGAAAGCGTAGGTCCCGCAGATTCCAAATATAACCATCATTCCCACGTCCCGAATATTTCGGAAAATTTCAGATTTTTGAAAAAAAGGAAAGGGGTACCCCTTCTCATTTTTTTGGGCCAAAAAACTTGTTGTCGAGAATCGGATAATCTCGATGATATTCTGCATGGAAATGACCCGCTGATTCCGAATATGTGCGCCATTCCTCGATCCGGAGGCCTCCTGCGATTTTACTAATAAAAAACGAAGGTAAAAAAAAGTGAAAAAAAAATTAAAAGTAAATCGACGTTTAAAAATCGTAGGAATTTTTTATTCCAATTCGGCTTGCAGATTCTGAAAGCGTAGGTCCCGCAGATTCCAAATATAACCATCATTCCCACGTTCCGAATATTTCGGAAAATTTCAGATTTTTGAAAAAAAGGAAAGGGGTACCCCTTCTCATTTTTTTGGGCGAAAAAACTTTTTGTCGAGAATCGGATAATCTCCATGTTATTCTGCATGGAAATGACCCGCTGATTCCGAATATGTGCGCCATTCCTCGATCCGGAGGCCTCCTGCGATTTTACTAATAAAAAACGAAGGTAAAAAAAAGTGAAAAAAAAATTAAAAGTAAATCGACGATTAAAAATCGTAGGAATTTTTTATTCCAATTCGGCTTGCAGATTCTGAAAGCGTAGGTCCCGCAGATTCCAAATATAACCATCATTCCCACGTTCCGAATATTTCGGAAAATTTCAGATTTTTGAAAAAAAGGAAAGGGGTACCCCTTCTCATTTTTTTGGGCGAAAAAACTTTTTGTCGAGAATCGGATAATCTCGATGATATTCTGCATGGAAATGACCCGCTGATTCCGAATATGTGCGCCATTCCTCGATCCGAAGGCCTCCTGCGATTTTACTAATAAAAAACGAAGGTAAAAAAAAGTGAAAAAAAAATTAAAAGTAAATCGACGATTGAAAATCGTAGGAATTTTTTATTTCAATTCGGCTTGCAGATTCTGAAAGCGTAGGTCCCGCAGATTCCAAATATAACCATCATTCCCACGTCCCGAATATTTCGGAAAATTTCAGATTTTTGAAAAAAAGGAAAGGGGTACCCCTTCTCATTTTTTTGGGCCAAAAAACTTGTTGTCGAGAATCGGATAATCTCGATGATATTCTGCATGGAAATGACCCGCTGATTCCGAATATGTGCGCCATTCCTCGATCCGGAGGCCTCCTGCGATTTTACTAATAAAAAACGAAGGTAAAAAAAAGTGAAAAAAAAATTAAAAGTAAATCGACGTTTAAAAATCGTAGGAATTTTTTATTCCAATTCGGCTTGCAGATTCTGAAAGCGTAGGTCCCGCAGATTCCAAATATAACCATCATTCCCACGTTCCGAATATTTCGGAAAATTTCAGATTTTTGAAAAAAAGGAAAGGGGTACCCCTTCTCATTTTTTTGGGCGAAAAAACTTTTTGTCGAGAATCGGATAATCTCCATGTTATTCTGCATGGAAATGACCCGCTGATTCCGAATATGTGCGCCATTCCTCGATCCGGAGGCCTCCTGCGATTTTACTAATAAAAAACGAAGGTAAAAAAAAGTGAAAAAAAAATTAAAAGTAAATCGACGATTAAAAATCGTAGGAATTTTTTATTCCAATTCGGCTTGCAGATTCTGAAAGCGTAGGTCCCGCAGATTCCAAATATAACCATCATTCCCACGTTCCGAATATTTCGGAAAATTTCAGATTTTTGAAAAAAAGGAAAGGGGTACCCCTTCTCATTTTTTTGGGCGAAAAAACTTTTTGTCGAGAATCGGATAATCTCGATGATATTCTGCATGGAAATGACCCGCTGATTCCGAATATGTGCGCCATTCCTCGATCCGAAGGCCTCCTGCGATTTTACTAATAAAAAACGAAGGTAAAAAAAAGTGAACAAAAAATTAAAAGTGAATCGACGATTAAAAATCGTAGGAATTTTTTATTTCAATTCGGCTTGCAGATTCTGAAAGCGTAGGTCCCGCAGATTCCAAATATAACCATCATTCCCACGTTCCGAATATTTCGGAAAATTTCAGATTTTTGAAAAAAAGGAAAGGGGTACCCCTTCTCATTTTTTTGGGCCAAAAAACTTTTTGTCGAGAATCGGATAATCTCGATGATATTCTGCATGAAAATGACCCGCTGATTCCGAATATGTGCGCCATTCCTCGATCCGGAGGCCTCCTGCGATTTTACTAATAAAAAACGAAGGTAAAAAAAAGTGAAAAAAAAATAAAGAGTAAATCGACGATTAAAAATCGTAGGAATTTTTTATTCCAATTCGGCTTGCAGATTCTGAAAGCGTAGGTCCCGCAGATTCCAAATATAACCATCATTCCCACGTTCCGAATATTTCGGAAAATTTCAGATTTTTGAAAAAAAGGAAAGGGGTACCCCTTCTCATTTTTTTGGGCGAAAAAACTTTTTGTCGAGAATCGGATAATCTCGATGATATTCTGCATGGAAATGACCCGCTGATTCCGAATATGTGCGCCATTCCTCGATCCGAAGGCCTCCTGCGATTTTACTAATAAAAAACGAAGGTAAAAAAAAGTGAACAAAAAATTAAAAGTAAATCGACGATTGAAAATCGTAGGAATTTTTTATTTCAATTCGGCTTGCAGATTCTGAAAGCGTAGGTCCCGCAGATTCCAAATATAACCATCATTCCCACGTTCCGAATATTTCGGAAAATTTCAGATTCTTGAAAAAAAGGAAAGGGGTACCCCTTCTCATTTTTTTGGGCCAAAAAACTTTTTGTCGAGAATCGGATAATCTCGATGATATTCTGCATGGAAATGACCCGCTGATTCCGAGTATGTGCGCCATTCCTCGATCCGAAGGCCTCCTGCGATTTTACTAATAAAAAACGAAGGTAAAAAAAAGTGAAAAAAAAATTAAAAGTAAATCGACGATTAAAAATCGTAGGAATTTTTTATTTCAATTCGGCTTGCAGATTCTGAAAGCGTAGGTCCCGCAGATTCCAAATATAACCATCATTCCCACGTTCCGAATATTTCGGAAAATTTCAGATTTTTGAAAAAAAGGAAAGGGGTACCCCTTCTCATTTTTTTGGGCGAAAAAACTTTTTGTCGAGAATCGGATAATCTCGATGATATTCTGCATGGAAATGACCCGCTGATTCCGAATATGTGCGCCATTCCTCGATCCGAAGGCCTCCTGCGATTTTACTAATAAAAAACGAAGGTAAAAAAAAGTGAACAAAAAATTAAAAGTGAATCGACGATTAAAAATCGTAGGAATTTTTTATTTCAATTCGGCTTGCAGATTCTGAAAGCGTAGGTCCCGCAGATTCCAAATATAACCATCATTCCCACGTTCCGAATATTTCGGAAAATTTCAGATTCTTGAAGAAAAGGAAAGGGGTACCCCTTCTCATTTTTTTGGGCCAAAAAACTTTTTGTCGAGAATCGGATAATCTCGATGATATTCTGCATGAAAATGACCCGCTGATTCCGAATATGTGCGCCATTCCTCGATCCGGAGGCCTTCTGCGATTTTACTAATAAAAAACGAAGGTAAAAAAAAGTGAAAAAAAAATTAAAAGTAAATCGACGATTAAAAATCGTAGGAATTTTTTATTTCAATTCGGCTTGCAGATTCTGAAAGCGTAGGTCCCGCAGATTCCAAATATAACCATCATTCCCACGTTCCGAATATTTCGGAAAATTTCAGATTTTTACCCCTTCTCATTTTTTTGGGCCAAAAAACTTTTTGTCGAGAATCGGATAATCTCGATGATATTCTGCATGAAAATGACCCGCTGATTCCGAATATGTGCGCCATTCCTCGATCCGGAGGCCTCCTGCGATTTTACTAATAAAAAACGAAGGAAAAAAAAAGTGAAAAAAAAATTAAAAGTAAATTGACGATTAAAAATCGTAGGAATTTTTTATTCCAATTCGGCTTGCAGATTCTGAAAGCGTAGGTCCCGCAGATTCTAAATATAACCATCATTCCCACGTTCCGAATATTTCGGAAAATTTCAGATTTTTGAAAAAAAGGAAAGGGGTACCCCTTCTCATTTTTTTGGGCGAAAAAACTTTTTGTCGAGAATCGGATAATCTCGATGATATTCTGCATGGAAATGACCCGCTGATTCCGAATATGTGCGCCATTCCTCGATCCGGAGGCCTCCTGCGATTTTACTAATAAAAAACGAAGGTAAAAAAAAGTGAAAAAAAAATTAAAAGTAAATCGACGATTCAAAATCGTAGGAATTTTTTATTCCAATTCGGCTTGCAGATTCTGAAAGCGTAGGTCCCGCAGATTCCAAATATAACCATCATTCCCACGTTCCGAATATTTCGGAAAATTTCAGATTTTTGAAAAAAAGGAAAGGGGTACTCATTTTTTTGGGCGAAAAAACTTTTTGTCGAGAATCAGATAATCTCGATGATATTCTGCATGGAAATGACCCGCTGATTCCGAATATGTGCGCCATTCCTCGATCCGGAGGCCTCCTGCGATTTTACTAATAAAAAACGAAGGTAAAAAAAAGTGAAAAAAAAATTAAAAGTAAATCGACGATTAAAAATCGTAGGAATTTTTTATTCCAATTCGGCTTGCAGATTCTGAAAGCGTAGGTCCCGCAGATTCCAAATATAACCATCATTCCCACGTTCCGAATATTTCGGAAAATTTCAGATTTTTGAAAAAAAGGAAAGGGGTACCCCTTCTCATTTTTTTGGGCGAAAAAACTTTTTGTCGAGAATCGGATAATCTCGATGATATTCTGCATGGAAATGACCCGCTGATTCCGAATATGTGCGCCATTCCTCGATCCGAAGGCCTCCTGCGATTTTACTAATAAAAAACGAAGGTAAAAAAAAGTGAACAAAAAATTAAAAGTAAATCGACGATGAAAAAAATCGTAGGAATTTTTTATTTCAATTCGGCTTGCAGATTCTGAAAGCGTAGGTCCCGCAGATTCCAAATATAACCATCATTCCCACGTTCCGAATATTTCGGAAAATTTCAGATTCTTGAAAAAAAGGAAAGGGGTACCCCTTCTCATTTTTTTGGGCCAAAAAACTTGTTGTCGAGAATCGGATAATCTCGATGATATTCTGCATGGAAATGACCCGCTGATTCCGAATATGTGCGCCATTCCTCGATCCGGAGGCCTCCTGCGATTTTACTAATAAAAAACGAAGGTAAAAAAAAGTGAAAAAAAAATTAAAAGTAAATCGACGTTTAAAAATCGTAGGAATTTTTTATTCCAATTCGGCTTGCAGATTCTGAAAGCGTAGGTCCCGCAGATTCCAAATATAACCATCATTCCCACGTTCCGAATATTTCGGAAAATTTCAGATTTTTGAAAAAAAGGAAAGGGGTACCCCTTCTCATTTTTTTGGGCGAAAAAACTTTTTGTCGAGAATCGGATAATCTCCATGTTATTCTGCATGGAAATGACCCGCTGATTCCGAATATGTGCGCCATTCCTCGATCCGGAGGCCTCCTGCGATTTTACTAATAAAAAACGAAGGTAAAAAAAAGTGAAAAAAAAATTAAAAGTAAATCGACGATTAAAAATCGTAGGAATTTTTTATTCCAATTCGGCTTGCAGATTCTGAAAGCGTAGGTCCCGCAGATTCCAAATATAACCATCATTCCCACGTTCCGAATATTTCGGAAAATTTCAAATTTTTGAAAAAAAGGAAAGGGGTACCCCTTCTCATTTTTTTGGGCGAAAAAACTTTTTGTCGAGAATCGGATAATCTCGATGATATTCTGCATGGAAATGACCCGCTGATTCCGAATATGTGCGCCATTCCTCGATCCGAAGGCCTCCTGCGATTTTACTAATAAAAAACGAAGGTAAAAAAAAGTGAACAAAAAATTAAAAGTAAATCGACGATTAAAAATCGTAGGAATTTTTTATTTCAATTCGGCTTGCAGATTCTGAAAGCGTAGGTCCCGCAGATTTCAAATATAACCATCATTCCGACGTTCCGAATATTTCGGAAAATTTCAGATTCTTGAAAAAAAGGAAAGGGGTACCCCTTCTCATTTTTTTGGGCCAAAAAACTTTTTGTCGAGAATCGGATAATCTCGATGATATTCTGCATGAAAATGACCCGCTGATTCCGAATATGTGCGCCATTCCTCGATCCGGAGGCCTCCTGCGATTTTACTGATAAAAAACGAAGGTAAAAAAAAGTGAACAAAAAATTAAAAGTAAATCGACGATTAAAAATCGTAGGAATTTTTTATTTCAATTCAGCTTGCGGATTCTGAAAGCGTAGGTCCCGCAGATTCCAAATATAACCATCATTCCCACGTTCCGAATATTTCGGAAAATTTCAGATTTTTGAAAAAAAGGAAAGGGGTACCCCTTCTCATTTTTTTGGGCCAAAAAACTTTTTGTCGAGAATCGGATAATCTCGATGATATTCTGCATGGAAATGACCCGCTGATTCCGAATATGTGCGCCATTCCTCGATCCGGAGGCCTCCTGCGATTTTACTAATAAAAAACGAAGGTAAAAAACAGTGAACAAAAAATTAAAAGTAAATCGACGATTAAAAATCGTAGGAATTTTTTATTTCAATTCGGCTTGCAGATTCTGAAAGCGTAGGTCCCGCAGATTCCAAATATAACCATCATTCCCACGTTCCGAATATTTCGGAAAATTTCAGATTTTTGAAAAAAAGGAAAGGGGTACTCTCATTTTTCTCATTCTCCCTTCTCATTTTTTTGGGCGAAAAAACTTTTTGTCGAGAATCGGATAATCTCGATGATATTCTGCATGGAAATGACCCGCTGATTCCGAATATGTGCGCCATTCCTCGATCCGAAGGCCTCCTGCGATTTTACTAATAAAAAACGAAGGTAAAAAAAAGTGAAAAAAAAATTAAAAGTAAATCGACGATTGAAAATCGTAGGAATTTTTTATTTCAATTCGGCTTGCAGATTCTGAAAGCGTAGGTCCCGCAGATTCCAAATATAACCATCATTCCCACGTCCCGAATATTTCGGAAAATTTCAGATTTTTGAAAAAAAGGAAAGGGGTACCCCTTCTCATTTTTTTGGGCCAAAAAACTTGTTGTCGAGAATCGGATAATCTCGATGATATTCTGCATGGAAATGACCCGCTGATTCCGAATATGTGCGCCATTCCTCGATCCGGAGGCCTCCTGCGATTTTACTAATAAAAAACGAAGGTAAAAAAAAGTGAAAAAAAAATTAAAAGTAAATCGACGTTTAAAAATCGTAGGAATTTTTTATTCCAATTCGGCTTGCAGATTCTGAAAGCGTAGGTCCCGCAGATTCCAAATATAACCATCATTCCCACGTTCCGAATATTTCGGAAAATTTCAGATTTTTGAAAAAAAGGAAAGGGGTACCCCTTCTCATTTTTTTGGGCGAAAAAACTTTTTGTCGAGAATCGGATAATCTCCATGTTATTCTGCATGGAAATGACCCGCTGATTCCGAATATGTGCGCCATTCCTCGATCCGGAGGCCTCCTGCGATTTTACTAATAAAAAACGAAGGTAAAAAAAAGTGAAAAAAAAATTAAAAGTAAATCGACGATTAAAAATCGTAGGAATTTTTTATTCCAATTCGGCTTGCAGATTCTGAAAGCGTAGGTCCCGCAGATTCCAAATATAACCATCATTCCCACGTTCCGAATATTTCGGAAAATTTCAGATTTTTGAAAAAAAGGAAAGGGGTACCCCTTCTCATTTTTTTGGGCCAAAAAACTTTTTGTCGAGAATCGGATAATCTCGATGATATTCTGCATGAAAATGACCCGCTGATTCCGAATATGTGCGCCATTCCTCGATCCGGAGGCCTCCTGCGATTTTACTAATAAAAAACGAAGGTAAAAAAAAGTGAAAAAAAAATAAAGAGTAAATCGACGATTAAAAATCGTAGGAATTTTTTATTCCAATTCGGCTTGCAGATTCTGAAAGCGTAGGTCCCGCAGATTCCAAATATAACCATCATTCCCACGTTCCGAATATTTCGGAAAATTTCAGATTTTTGAAAAAAAGGAAAGGGGTACCCCTTCTCATTTTTTTGGGCGAAAAAACTTTTTGTCGAGAATCGGATAATCTCGATGATATTCTGCATGGAAATGACCCGCTGATTCCGAATATGTGCGCCATTCCTCGATCCGAAGGCCTCCTGCGATTTTACTAATAAAAAACGAAGGTAAAAAAAAGTGAACAAAAAATTAAAAGTAAATCGACGATTGAAAATCGTAGGAATTTTTTATTTCAATTCGGCTTGCAGATTCTGAAAGCGTAGGTCCCGCAGATTCCAAATATAACCATCATTCCCACGTTCCGAATATTTCGGAAAATTTCAGATTTTTGAAAAAAAGGAAAGGGGTACCCCTTCTCATTTTTTTGGGCGAAAAAACTTTTTGTCGAGAATCGGATAATCTCCATGTTATTCTGCATGGAAATGACCCGCTGATTCCGAATATGTGCGCCATTCCTCGATCCGGAGGCCTCCTGCGATTTTACTAATAAAAAACGAAGGTAAAAAAAAGTGAAAAAAAAATTAAAAGTAAATCGACGATTAAAAATCGTAGGAATTTTTTATTCCAATTCGGCTTGCAGATTCTGAAAGCGTAGGTCCCGCAGATTCCAAATATAACCATCATTCCCACGTTCCGAATATTTCGGAAAATTTCAGATTTTTGAAAAAAAGGAAAGGGGTACCCCTTCTCATTTTTTTGGGCGAAAAAACTTTTTGTCGAGAATCGGATAATCTCGATGATATTCTGCATGGAAATGACCCGCTGATTCCGAATATGTGCGCCATTCCTCGATCCGAAGGCCTCCTGCGATTTTACTAATAAAAAACGAAGGTAAAAAAAAGTGAAAAAAAAATTAAAAGTAAATCGACGATTGAAAATCGTAGGAATTTTTTATTTCAATTCGGCTTGCAGATTCTGAAAGCGTAGGTCCCGCAGATTCCAAATATAACCATCATTCCCACGTCCCGAATATTTCGGAAAATTTCAGATTTTTGAAAAAAAGGAAAGGGGTACCCCTTCTCATTTTTTTGGGCCAAAAAACTTGTTGTCGAGAATCGGATAATCTCGATGATATTCTGCATGGAAATGACCCGCTGATTCCGAATATGTGCGCCATTCCTCGATCCGGAGGCCTCCTGCGATTTTACTAATAAAAAACGAAGGTAAAAAAAAGTGAAAAAAAAATTAAAAGTAAATCGACGTTTAAAAATCGTAGGAATTTTTTATTCCAATTCGGCTTGCAGATTCTGAAAGCGTAGGTCCCGCAGATTCCAAATATAACCATCATTCCCACGTTCCGAATATTTCGGAAAATTTCAGATTTTTGAAAAAAAGGAAAGGGGTACCCCTTCTCATTTTTTTGGGCGAAAAAACTTTTTGTCGAGAATCGGATAATCTCCATGTTATTCTGCATGGAAATGACCCGCTGATTCCGAATATGTGCGCCATTCCTCGATCCGGAGGCCTCCTGCGATTTTACTAATAAAAAACGAAGGTAAAAATAAGTGAAAAAAAAATTAAAAGTAAATCGACGATTAAAAATCGTAGGAATTTTTTATTCCAATTCGGCTTGCAGATTCTGAAAGCGTAGGTCCCGCAGATTCCAAATATAACCATCATTCCCACGTTCCGAATATTTCGGAAAATTTCAGATTTTTGAAAAAAAGGAAAGGGGTACCCCTTCTCATTTTTTTGGGCCAAAAAACTTTTTGTCGAGAATCGGATAATCTCGATGATATTCTGCATGAAAATGACCCGCTGATTCCGAATATGTGCGCCATTCCTCGATCCGGAGGCCTCCTGCGATTTTACTAATAAAAAACGAAGGTAAAAAAAAGTGAAAAAAAAATAAAGAGTAAATCGACGATTAAAAATCGTAGGAATTTTTTATTCCAATTCGGCTTGCAGATTCTGAAAGCGTAGGTCCCGCAGATTCCAAATATAACCATCATTCCCACGTTCCGAATATTTCGGAAAATTTCAGATTTTTGAAAAAAAGGAAAGGGGTACCCCTTCTCATTTTTTTGGGCGAAAAAACTTTTTGTCGAGAATCGGATAATCTCGATGATATTCTGCATGGAAATGACCCGCTGATTCCGAATATGTGCGCCATTCCTCGATCCGAAGGCCTCCTGCGATTTTACTAATAAAAAACGAAGGTAAAAAAAAGTGAACAAAAAATTAAAAGTAAATCGACGATTGAAAATCGTAGGAATTTTTTATTTCAATTCGGCTTGCAGATTCTGAAAGCGTAGGTCCCGCAGATTCCAAATATAACCATCATTCCCACGTTCCGAATATTTCGGAAAATTTCAGATTTTTGAAAAAAAGGAAAGGGGTACCCCTTCTCATTTTTTTGGGCGAAAAAACTTTTTGTCGAGAATCGGATAATCTCCATGTTATTCTGCATGGAAATGACCCGCTGATTCCGAATATGTGCGCCATTCCTCGATCCGGAGGCCTCCTGCGATTTTACTAATAAAAAACGAAGGTAAAAAAAAGTGAAAAAAAAATTAAAAGTAAATCGACGATTAAAAATCGTAGGAATTTTTTATTCCAATTCGGCTTGCAGATTCTGAAAGCGTAGGTCCCGCAGATTCCAAATATAACCATCATTCCCACGTTCCGAATATTTCGGAAAATTTCAGATTTTTGAAAAAAAGGAAAGGGGTACCCCTTCTCATTTTTTTGGGCGAAAAAACTTTTTGTCGAGAATCGGATAATCTCGATGATATTCTGCATGGAAATGACCCGCTGATTCCGAATATGTGCGCCATTCCTCGATCCGAAGGCCTCCTGCGATTTTACTAATAAAAAACGAAGGTAAAAAAAAGTGAAAAAAAAATTAAAAGTAAATCGACGATTGAAAATCGTAGGAATTTTTTATTTCAATTCGGCTTGCAGATTCTGAAAGCGTAGGTCCCGCAGATTCCAAATATAACCATCATTCCCACGTCCCGAATATTTCGGAAAATTTCAGATTTTTGAAAAAAAGGAAAGGGGTACCCCTTCTCATTTTTTTGGGCCAAAAAACTTGTTGTCGAGAATCGGATAATCTCGATGATATTCTGCATGGAAATGACCCGCTGATTCCGAATATGTGCGCCATTCCTCGATCCGGAGGCCTCCTGCGATTTTACTAATAAAAAACGAAGGTAAAAAAAAGTGAAAAAAAAATTAAAAGTAAATCGACGTTTAAAAATCGTAGGAATTTTTTATTCCAATTCGGCTTGCAGATTCTGAAAGCGTAGGTCCCGCAGATTCCAAATATAACCATCATTCCCACGTTCCGAATATTTCGGAAAATCTCAGATTTTTGAAAAAAAGGAAAGGGGTACCCCTTCTCATTTTTTTGGGCGAAAAAACTTTTTGTCGAGAATCGGATAATCTCCATGTTATTCTGCATGGAAATGACCCGCTGATTCCGAATATGTGCGCCATTCCTCGATCCGGAGGCCTCCTGCGATTTTACTAATAAAAAACGAAGGTAAAAAAAAGTGAAAAAAAAATTAAAAGTAAATCGACGATTAAAAATCGTAGGAATTTTTTATTCCAATTCGGCTTGCAGATTCTGAAAGCGTAGGTCCCGCAGATTCCAAATATAACCATCATTCCCACGTTCCGAATATTTCGGAAAATTTCAGATTTTTGAAAAAAAGGAAAGGGGTACCCCTTCTCATTTTTTTGGGCGAAAAAACTTTTTGTCGAGAATCGGATAATCTCGATGATATTCTCCATGGAAATGACCCGCTGATTCCGAATATGTGCGCCATTCCTCGATCCGAAGGCCTCCTGCGATTTTACTAATAAAAAACGAAGGTAAAAAAAAGTGAACAAAAAATTAAAAGTGAATCGACGATTAAAAATCGTAGGAATTTTTTATTTCAATTCGGCTTGCAGATTCTGAAAGCGTAGGTCCCGCAGATTCCAAATATAACCATCATTCCCACGTTCCGAATATTTCGGAAAATTTCAGATTTTTGAAAAAAAGGAAAGGGGTACCCCTTCTCATTTTTTTGGGCCAAAAAACTTTTTGTCGAGAATCGGATAATCTCGATGATATTCTGCATGAAAATGACCCGCTGATTCCGAATATGTGCGCCATTCCTCGATCCGGAGGCCTCCTGCGATTTTACTAATAAAAAACGAAGGTAAAAAAAAGTGAAAAAAAAATAAAGAGTAAATCGACGATTAAAAATCGTAGGAATTTTTTATTCCAATTCGGCTTGCAGATTCTGAAAGCGTAGGTCCCGCAGATTCCAAATATAACCATCATTCCCACGTTCCGAATATTTCGGAAAATTTCAGATTTTTGAAAAAAAGGAAAGGGGTACCCCTTCTCATTTTTTTGGGCGAAAAAACTTTTTGTCGAGAATCGGATAATCTCGATGATATTCTGCATGGAAATGACCCGCTGATTCCGAATATGTGCGCCAGTCCTCGATCCGAAGGCCTCCTGCGATTTTACTAATAAAAAACGCAGGTAAAAAAAAGTGAACAAAAAATTAAAAGTAAATCGACGATTGAAAATCGTAGGAATTTTTTATTTCAATTCGGCTTGCAGATTCTGAAAGCGTAGGTCCCGCAGATTCCAAATATAACCATCATTCCCACGTTCCGAATATTTCGGAAAATTTCAGATTCTTGAAAAAAAGGAAAGGGGTACCCCTTCTCATTTTTTTGGGCCAAAAAACTTTTTGTCGAGAATCGGATAATCTCGATGATATTCTGCATGAAAATGACCCGCTGATTCCGAATATGTGCGCCATTCCTCGATCCGGAGGCCTCTTGCGATTTTACTAATAAAAAACGAAGGTAAAAAAAAGTGAAAAAAAAATTAAAAGTAAATCGACGATTAAAAATCGTAGGAATTTTTTATTCCAATTCGGCTTGCAGATTCTGAAAGCGTAGGTCCCGCAGATTCCAAATATAACCATCATTCCCACGTTCCGAATATTTCGGAAAATTTCAGATTTTTGAAAAAAAGGAAAGGGGTACCCCTTCTCATTTTTTTGGGCGAAAAAACTTTTTGTCGAGAATCGGATAATCTCGATGATATTCTGCATGGAAATGACCCGCTGATTCCGAGTATGTGCGCCATTCCTCGATCCGAAGGCCTCCTGCGATTTTACTAATAAAAAACGAAGGTAAAAAAAAGTGAAAAAAAAATTAAAAGTAAATCGACGATTAAAAATCGTAGGAATTTTTTATTTCAATTCGGCTTGCAGATTCTGAAAGCGTAGGTCCCGCAGATTCCAAATATAACCATCATTCCCACGTTCCGAATATTTCGGAAAATTTCAGATTTTTGAAAAAAAGGAAAGGGGTACCCCTTCTCATTTTTTTGGGCGAAAAAACTTTTTGTCGAGAATCGGATAATCTCGATGATATTCTGCATGGAAATGACCCGCTGATTCCGAGTATGTGCGCCATTCCTCGATCCGAAGGCCTCCTGCGATTTTACTAATAAAAAACGAAGGTAAAAAAAAGTGAAAAAAAAATTAAAAGTAAATCGACGATTAAAAATCGTAGGAATTTTTTATTTCAATTCGGCTTGCAGATTCTGAAAGCGTAGGTCCCGCAGATTCCAAATATAACCATCATTCCCACGTTCCGAATATTTCGGAAAATTTCAGATTTTTGAAAAAAAGGAAAGGGGTACCCCTTCTCATTTTTTTGGGCGAAAAAACTTTTTGTCGAGAATCGGATAATCTCGATGATATTCTGCATGGAAATGACCCGCTGATTCCGAATATGTGCGCCATTCCTCGATCCGAAGGCCTCCTGCGATTTTACTAATAAAAAACGAAGGTAAAAAAAAGTGAACAAAAAATTAAAAGTGAATCGACGATTAAAAATCGTAGGAATTTTTTATTTCAATTCGGCTTGCAGATTCTGAAAGCGTAGGTCCCGCAGATTCCAAATATAACCATCATTCCCACGTTCCGAATATTTCGGAAAATTTCAGATTCTTGAAAAAAAGGAAAGGGGTACCCCTTCTCATTTTTTTGGGCCAAAAAACTTTTTGTCGAGAATCGGATAATCTCGATGATATTCTGCATGAAAATGACCCGCTGATTCCGAATATGTGCGCCATTCCTCGATCCGGAGGCCTTCTGCGATTTTACTAATAAAAAACGAAGGTAAAAAAAAGTGAAAAAAAAATTAAAAGTAAATCGACGATTAAAAATCGTAGGAATTTTTTATTTCAATTCGGCTTGCAGATTCTGAAAGCGTAGGTCCCGCAGATTCCAAATATAACCATCATTCCCACGTTCCGAATATTTCGGAAAATTTCAGATTTTTACCCCTTCTCATTTTTTTGGGCCAAAAAACTTTTTGTCGAGAATCGGATAATCTCGATGATATTCTGCATGAAAATGACCCGCTGATTCCGAATATGTGCGCCATTCCTCGATCCGGAGGCCTCCTGCGATTTTACTAATAAAAAACGAAGGAAAAAAAAAGTGAAAAAAAAATTAAAAGTAAATTGACGATTAAAAATCGTAGGAATTTTTTATTCCAATTCGGCTTGCAGATTCTGAAAGCGTAGGTCCCGCAGATTCTAAATATAACCATCATTCCCACGTTCCGAATATTTCGGAAAATTTCAGATTTTTGAAAAAAAGGAAAGGGGTACCCCTTCTCATTTTTTTGGGCGAAAAAACTTTTTGTCGAGAATCGGATAATCTCGATGATATTCTGCATGGAAATGACCCGCTGATTCCGAATATGTGCGCCATTCCTCGATCCGGAGGCCTCCTGCGATTTTACTAATAAAAAACGAAGGTAAAAAAAAGTGAAAAAAAAATTAAAAGTAAATCGACGATTAAAAATCGTAGGAATTTTTTATTCCAATTCGGCTTGCAGATTCTGAAAGCGTAGGTCCCGCAGATTCCAAATATAACCATCATTCCCACGTTCCGAATATTTCGGAAAATTTCAGATTTTTGAAAAAAAGGAAAGGGGTACTCATTTTTTTGGGCGAAAAAACTTTTTGTCGAGAATCAGATAATCTCGATGATATTCTGCATGGAAATGACCCGCTGATTCCGAATATGTGCGCCATTCCTCGATCCGGAGGCCTCCTGCGATTTTACTAATAAAAAACGAAGGTAAAAAAAAGTGAAAAAAAAATTAAAAGTAAATCGACGATTAAAAATCGTAGGAATTTTTTATTCCAATTCGGCTTGCAGATTCTGAAAGCGTAGGTCCCGCAGATTCCAAATATAACCATCATTCCCACGTTCCGAATATTTCGGAAAATTTCAGATTTTTGAAAAAAAGGAAAGGGGTACCCCTTCTCATTTTTTTGGGCGAAAAAACTTTTTGTCGAGAATCGGATAATCTCGATGATATTCTGCATGGAAATGACCCGCTGATTCCGAATATGTGCGCCATTCCTCGATCCGAAGGCCTCCTGCGATTTTACTAATAAAAAACGAAGGTAAAAAAAAGTGAACAAAAAATTAAAAGTAAATCGACGATGAAAAAAATCGTAGGAATTTTTTATTTCAATTCGGCTTGCAGATTCTGAAAGCGTAGGTCCCGCAGATTCCAAATATAACCATCATTCCCACGTTCCGAATATTTCGGAAAATTTCAGATTCTTGAAAAAAAGGAAAGGGGTACCCCTTCTCATTTTTTTGGGCCAAAAAACTTTTTGTCGAGAATCGGATAATCTCGATGATATTCTGCATGAAAATGACCCGCTGATTCCGAATATGTGCGCCATTCCTCGATCCGGAGGCCTCCTGCGATTTTACTGATAAAAAACGAAGGTAAAAAAAAGTGAACAAAAAATTAAAAGTAAATCGACGATTAAAAATCGTAGGAATTTTTTATTCCAATTCGGCTTGCAGATTCTGAAAGCGTAGGTCCCGCAGATTCCAAATATAACCATCATTCCCACGTTCCGAATATTTCGGAAAATTTCAGATTTTTGAAAAAAAGGAAAGGGGTACCCCTTCTCATTTTTTTGGGCGAAAAAACTTTTTGTCGAGAATCGGATAATCTCGATGATATTCTGCATGGAAATGACCCGCTGATTCCGAATATGTGCGCCATTCCTCGATCCGAAGGCCTCCTGCGATTTTACTAATAAAAAACGAAGGTAAAAAAAAGTGAAAAAAAAATTCAAAGTAAATCGACGATTAAAAATCGTAGGAATTTTTTATTTCAATTCGGCTTGCAGATTCTGAAAGCGTAGGTCCCGCAGATTCCAAATATAACCATCATTCCCACGTTCCGAATATTTCGGAAAATTTCAGATTTTTGAAAAAAAGGAAAGGGGTACCCCTTCTCATTTTTTTGGGCGAAAAAACTTTTTGTCGAGAATCGGATAATCTCGATGATATTCTGCATGGAAATGACCCGCTGATTCCGAATATGTGCGCCATTCCTCGATCCGAAGGCCTCCTGCGATTTTACTAATAAAAAACGAAGGTAAAAAAAAGTGAACAAAAAATTAAAAGTAAATCGACGATTAAAAATCGTAGGAATTTTTTATTTCAATTCGGCTTGCAGATTCTGAAAGCGTAGGTCCCGCAGATTCCAAATATAACCATCATTCCCACGTTCCGAATATTTCGGAAAATTTCAGATTCTTGAAAAAAAGGAAAGGGGTACCCCTTCTCATTTTTTTGGGCCAAAAAACTTTTTGTCGAGAATCGGATAATCTCGATGATATTCTGCATGAAAATGACCCGCTGATTCCGAATATGTGCGCCATTCCTCGATCCGGAAGCCTCCTGCGATTTTACTAATAAAAAACGAAGGTAAAAAAAAGTGAAAAAAAAATTAAAAGTAAATCGACGATTAAAAATCGTAGGAATTTTTTATTTCAATTCGGCTTGCAGATTCTGAAAGCGTAGGTCCCGCAGATTCCAAATATAACCATCATTCCCACGTTCCGAATATTTCGGAAAATTTCAGATTTTTGAAAAAAAGGAATGGGGTACCCCTTCTCATTTTTTTGGGCGAAAAAACTTTTTGTCGAGAATCGGATAATCTTGATGATATTCTGCATGGAAATGACCCGCTGATTCCGAATATGTGCGCTATTCCTCGATCCGAAGGCCTCCTGCGATTTTACTAATAAAAAACGAAGGTAAAAAAAAGTGAAAAAAAAATTAAAAGTAAATCGACGATTAAAAATCGTAGGAATTTTTTATTTCAATTCGGCTTGCAGATTCTGAAAGCGTAGGTCCCGCAGATTCCAAATATAACCATCATTCCCACGTTCCGAATATTTCGGAAAATTTCAGATTTTTGAAAAAAAGGAAAGGGGTACCCCTTCTCATTTTTTTGGGCGAAAAAACTTTTTGTCGAGAATCGGATAATCTCGATGATATTCTGCATGGAAATGACCCGCTGATTCCGAATATGTGCGCCATTCCTCGATCCGAAGGCCTCCTGCGATTTTACTAATAAAAAACGAAGGTAAAAAAAAGTGAACAAAAAATTAAAAGTAAATCGACGATTAAAAATCGTAGGAATTTTTTATTTCAATTCGGCTTGCAGATTCTGAAAGCGTAGGTCCCGCAGATTCCAAATATAACCATCATTCCCACGTTCCGAATATTTCGGAAAATTTCAGATTCTTGAAAAAAAGGAAAGGGGTACCCCTTCTCATTTTTTTGGGCCAAAAAACTTTTTGTCGAGAATCGGATAATCTCGATGATATTCTGCATGGAAATGACCCGCTGATTCCGAATATGTGCGCCATTCCTCGATCCGGAGGCCTCCTGCGATTTTACTAATAAAAAACGAAGGTAAAAAAAAGTGAAAAAAAAATTAAAAGTAAATCGACGATTAAAAATCGTAGGAATTTTTTATTCCAATTCGGCTTGCAGATTCTGAAAGCGTAGGTCCCGCAGATTCCAAATATAACCATCATTCCCACGTTCCGAATATTTCGGAAAATTTCAGATTTTTGAAAAAAAGGAAAGGGGTACTCATTTTTTTGGGCGAAAAAACTTTTTGTCGAGAATCAGATAATCTCGATGATATTCTGCATGGAAATGACCCGCTGATTCCGAATATGTGCGCCATTCCTCGATCCGGAGGCCTCCTGCGATTTTACTAATAAAAAACGAAGGTAAAAAAAAGTGAAAAAAAAATTAAAAGTAAATCGACGATTAAAAATCGTAGGAATTTTTTATTCCAATTCGGCTTGCAGATTCTGAAAGCGTAGGTCCCGCAGATTCCAAATATAACCATCATTCCCACGTTCCGAATATTTCGGAAAATTTCAGATTTTTGAAAAAAAGGAAAGGGGTACCCCTTCTCATTTTTTTGGGCGAAAAAACTTTTTGTCGAGAATCGGATAATCTCGATGATATTCTGCATGGAAATGACCCGCTGATTCCGAATATGTGCGCCATTCCTCGATCCGAAGGCCTCCTGCGATTTTACTAATAAAAAACGAAGGTAAAAAAAAGTGAACAAAAAATTAAAAGTAAATCGACGATTAAAAATCGTAGGAATTTTTTATTTCAATTCGGCTTGCAGATTCTGAAAGCGTAGGTCCCGCAGATTCCAAATATAACCATCATTCCCACGTTCCGAATATTTCGGAAAATTTCAGATTCTTGAAAAAAAGGAAAGGGGTACCCCTTCTCATTTTTTTGGGCCAAAAAACTTTTTGTCGAGAATCGGATAATCTCGATGATATTCTGCATGAAAATGACCCGCTGATTCCGAATATGTGCGCCATTCCTCGATCCGGAGGCCTCCTGCGATTTTACTGATAAAAAACGAAGGTAAAAAAAAGTGAACAAAAAATTAAAAGTAAATCGACGATTAAAAATCGTAGGAATTTTTTATTCCAATTCGGCTTGCAGATTCTGAAAGCGTAGGTCCCGCAGATTCCAAATATAACCATCATTCCCACGTTCCGAATATTTCGGAAAATTTCAGATTTTTGAAAAAAAGGAAAGGGGTACCCCTTCTCATTTTTTTGGGCGAAAAAACTTTTTGTCGAGAATCGGATAATCTCGATGATATTCTGCATGGAAATGACCCGCTGATTCCGAATATGTGCGCCATTCCTCGATCCGAAGGCCTCCTGCGATTTTACTAATAAAAAACGAAGGTAAAAAAAAGTGAAAAAAAAATTAAAAGTAAATCGACGATTAAAAATCGTAGGAATTTTTTATTTCAATTCGGCTTGCAGATTCTGAAAGCGTAGGTCCCGCAGATTCCAAATATAACCATCATTCCCACGTTCCGAATATTTCGGAAAATTTCAGATTTTTGAAAAAAAGGAAAGGGGTACCCCTTCTCATTTTTTTGGGCGAAAAAACTTTTTGTCGAGAATCGGATAATCTCGATGATATTCTGCATGGAAATGACCCGCTGATTCCGAATATGTGCGCCATTCCTCGATCCGAAGGCCTCCTGCGATTTTACTAATAAAAAACGAAGGTAAAAAAAAGTGAACAAAAAATTAAAAGTAAATCGACGATTAAAAATCGTAGGAATTTTTTATTTCAATTCGGCTTGCAGATTCTGAAAGCGTAGGTCCCGCAGATTCCAAATATAACCATCATTCCCACGTTCCGAATATTTCGGAAAATTTCAGATTCTTGAAAAAAAGGAAAGGGGTACCCCTTCTCATTTTTTTGGGCCAAAAAACTTTTTGTCGAGAATCGGATAATCTCGATGATATTCTGCATGAAAATGACCCGCTGATTCCGAATATGTGCGCCATTCCTCGATCCGGAAGCCTCCTGCGATTTTACTAATAAAAAACGAAGGTAAAAAAAAGTGAAAAAAAAATTAAAAGTAAATCGACGATTAAAAATCGTAGGAATTTTTTATTTCAATTCGGCTTGCAGATTCTGAAAGCGTAGGTCCCGCAGATTCCAAATATAACCATCATTCCCACGTTCCGAATATTTCGGAAAATTTCAGATTTTTGAAAAAAAGGAAAGGGGTACCCCTTCTCATTTTTTTGGGCGAAAAAACTTTTTGTCGAGAATCGGATAATCTTGATGATATTCTGCATGGAAATGACCCGCTGATTCCGAATATGTGCGCTATTCCTCGATCCGAAGGCCTCCTGCGATTTTACTAATAAAAAACGAAGGTAAAAAAAAGTGAAAAAAAAATTAAAAGTAAATCGACGATTAAAAATCGTAGGAATTTTTTATTTCAATTCGGCTTGCAGATTCTGAAAGCGTAGGTCCCGCAGATTCCAAATATAACCATCATTCCCACGTTCCGAATATTTCGGAAAATTTCAGATTTTTGAAAAAAAGGAAAGGGGTACCCCTTCTCATTTTTTTGGGCGAAAAAACTTTTTGTCGAGAATCGGATAATCTCGATGATATTCTGCATGGAAATGACCCGCTGATTCCGAATATGTGCGCCATTCCTCGATCCGAAGGCCTCCTGCGATTTTACTAATAAAAAACGAAGGTAAAAAAAAGTGAACAAAAAATTAAAAGTAAATCGACGATTAAAAATCGTAGGAATTTTTTATTTCAATTCGGCTTGCAGATTCTGAAAGCGTAGGTCCCGCAGATTCCAAATATAACCATCATTCCCACGTTCCGAATATTTCGGAAAATTTCAGATTCTTGAAAAAAAGGAAAGGGGTACCCCTTCTCATTTTTTTGGGCCAAAAAACTTTTTGTCGAGAATCGGATAATCTCGATGATATTCTGCATGGGAATGACCCGCTGATTCCGAATATGAGCGCCATTCCTCGATCCGGAGGCCTCCTGCGATTTTACTAATAAAAAACGAAGGTAAAAAAAAGTGAAAAAAAAATAAAAAGTAAATCGACGATTAAAAATCGTAGGAATTTTTTATTTCAATTCGGCTTGCAGTTTCTGAAAGCGTAGGTCCCGCAGATTCCAAATATAACCATCATTCCCACGTTCCGAATATTTCGGAAAATTTCAGATTTCTGAAGAAAAGGAAAGGGGTACTCTTCTCATTTTTTTGGGCGCAAAAATTTTCGGATCGATTTGATTTGAAAGGGGTACCCCTCCTCATTTTTTTGGGCGAAAAAACTTTTTGTCGAGAATCGGATAATCTCGATGATATTCTTCATGGAAATGACCCGCTGATTCCAAATACCTGTGCCATTTCTCGATTCGGAAGCCTCCTGCGATTTTACCATTAAAAAACCAGAATAAAAAAAAACGGAAAAAAAATGAAAAGTAGATCGAAGATTTAAAATCGTAGGAATTTTTCATTTCAAATCGGCTTGCAGATTCTGAAAGGGTAGGTTCCGCGGATTCCAAATATATGTATCATTCCTATGTTCCGAATATTTCGAAAAATTTCAGATTTCCGAAACAAAGGAAAGAGGTATCCCTCCTCATTTTTTCAGATTTTTCTCGGCAACAAATTTTTATGTCGAGAATCGGATCATTTCAATGATATTGTCCGTGCAAATGACCCGCTGAATCCAAATATGTGTGTCATTTTTCGATTCGGAAGCCTCCTGCGATTTCACCATTAAAAAACGAAATTAAAAACAGTGAAAAAAACATAAAAATTAAATCGACGATTTAAAATCGTAAGAATTTTTTGTTCCAAATCGGCTTGCAGATTCTGAAAGGGTAGGTTCCGCAGATTCCAAATATATGTATCATTCTTATGTTCCGAATATTTCGAAAAATTTCAGATTTTCGAAAAAAAGGAAAGGAAAAGACACCCTCCTTATTTTTTCGGATTTTTTTCGGCGAAAATTTTTTTGTCGAGTATCGGATAATTTCAATGATATTCTCCATGCAAATGACTTGCTGAATCCAAATATGTGTGTCATTTTTCGATTCGGAAGCGTCCCGCGATTTCACCATTAAAAACGAAAATAAAAAAAGTGGAAAAAACATAAAAAGTAAATCGATGATTTAAAATCGTAGGAGTTTTTTATTTGAAATCGGCTTGCAGATTCTGAAAGGGTAGGTTCCGCAGATTCCAAATATATCTATCATTCCTGTGTTTCGAATATTTCGAAAAATTTCAGATTTTTGAAAAAAAGGAAAGGGGTACCCCTTCTCATTTTTTCAGATTTATTTGGGCGAAATTTTTTTTCTCCGAGAATCGGATAATTTCAATAATATTCTCCATGCAAACTACCCGCTGAATCCAAATATGTGTGTCATTTTCCGATTCGGAAGCCTCCTGCGATTTAACCATCAAAAAACAAGATAAAAAAAAACGGCAAAGGAAAAAAAAAACGATTCGTGAAAAATAAACCTTTCGGAAACATGAAAATTCTTCTTGATTCAGATATTCGTTTTAAAAAAAAAGACCTCAACCGTCCACGATCGGACGGGTATCAGAAAATCACGTATCGGATGGAGGATATCAATGTTGGACTCATGAAATCGTTCGTTTATTGTATGTTCCGTTTCAAGTCAAAAGTGAATGCTATCAATCTACAAGGATACTTGTGTGTAATCAATAACGATTTTCTAATTTTGATGTTTGTTGAACAAGTATAGAAGATTGCGACCGTCCACGATCGGACGCGTTGTATAAAAAAATCGACGTTTGGACGTAGAATACCGGTGATACTTCCCAGAATTTTTGAAGAATATATTCTCTCCAAAGTTGATATAGTTCGGAACAAGATAAACGGTTTGCTGGAAAATTAAAATCAAAAACAAATCACAGATGATCATACAATATTCTACTACACAACATACGAAAAAATACAACAAAACAAATATGTTAAGGTCAAACGTCGTGAACGATAATGGATGGAAAGCCCCATATACTTGATAGATTAACTCTAAATCAGACTCGTACGCCTGATTAGCGATAATTTTGCAAAATCAAATACTCCCAAATCACTCACTGCTGAAATAAAGCATTCATATCGAAAGTTTCATTTCAATCGGTGCTGCGGTTGGGGAGAATTAACTACGTATTGCGTTTTCGAGGTGATCAGGCGAGTAACTAGCTAGTTCGAAAAAACTACTTACAGTGTACGTGTTGGCGCGGACATTCAGTCAAGCAACGAACTACATCTCATCGGTTTTTTGGGTGTAAGCCTTTAAAAAACGGAGTAAGAAGAAGAAGAAACGCAATAGAAATGTATAAGTATCAAGCATTTTTCATGTAAATGCGTGATAAGTAATCACATGTTGTTTTCAATACTTGAATAAATAATATATGTTGTTGTGATACTAATATTTTACTCCATGATCTCGTCGCGTCTTTATCGACGGAGTTCTCTCGAAGCGTCGACCCCACTTAAACTTATATTCAAAACAACATGGCGCCGGCTACAGAGAGCTTGACGGACTTGGAGAAGGAGATTTTCACGAAAATCAGCAAAAATGAGATCGCTGAGCTCGGTACATTATTGGCGGCAAACAAATGCAAGATTGATTTCGTCGATGAGAATGGTATGACGCCGCTGCAGCATGCCTGTTACAAAGGAAACAAAGAAATTGTGCAGATGCTTCTCGATCAGGTAGGTTAAGTCTTCTGCTAACATTCTAGACTAAGCATCATCCCAGACTCTGTGATTTAACATGTTCAGGCTTTAGACCCGCTACTTCTTTGCCACAAACTTGAATATCATATCATAATTCACAATACTACGAAAAAATCAAACAAATCTTCTCGTTCGCCTTGTTGCATCCCCATGTAAATAATGAGACAAAAGTACAAAGTAATGCACTCGGATTTCTAAAACCGGGTAAACTAGGTTTTCAACCAAAGAAAACAATCAGAACCGTCTTTTGAATTCTAGGGGGCAGACGTGAACGCTTGTCAGCACGAACATGCTTATACGGCTCTACACTTTGCAGCGTTAAGTGGAAATGCGGATCTCTGTCATCTGCTGATGTCTCACGGCGCTCGTTTGGCTGTTACTAACAGCGTCGGTCGCACTCCTGCTCAAATGGCTGCGTTTGTTGGTAACCACGAATGCGTCGCGACTATTAATAATTTTATACCTAAGGCTGACATCGACTACTACATTACACCACAAGGGCTTCAAACGGAATCTATGCTTCCTCCGCACCTCGCTGACTCCTTCCACAAATTTATTATGCAAGTTAACGTCCATCCCGTCAGAGTCGCACTCAATCTACAAAGATGCCCTGGACTTTTGGAGAATTTAAACAAGGTGATACTTTTTCATTGCCCTTCATTTTGATTTTCACAGCTCAGCAGAAGGGCGAAAGATTTCGATTGATAATGAAACTTTGATCAAATGCAAATTCTACGTTTCCAATTCTTATTGATCTAAACTTCAGAACCGAGTACAAGGCTGAAATATCCTTCTCTTGATGTAAAAATTCAACGAACTTGATAATTACTGTGATACTGAAATTTGTTTTTTGTTTTTACAGTTTTATTATTTTCAAAGTGGATAGAGTAATCGGAAAAAAAGACATTTGATCAGGAATATAAAATTTAGCGTTTTGTATTGAGGTACCAGTTCGATATTCTATTTCGCAAAGCCCAGCACAAGGTGATATAGTTTTATCGAAACTGGAATTGGAGTCAGAAGCACATCGATTGAAATAATTTCTAATTTTATGATCCAGATTTTTATTAAATTTCAATAAGTGTTGAAAATCGTTCCGAATTTTGTTTGGAACCAGTTTCGAAACTGAAATCCATATTCAAAGATTTGACGGATTAAAATTGAAGCCGATACCAAAACACGTTTTTCAACAGTTTGATTAATATCGGAGATGTTACAGAAACTGATGAAAGTTCAGAGCAATTATGTATTGAAATATCTTGAAATAACACTTTAACTAGTCTCCAGAGTCTTCTTTCAAATTGTCATAATTTGAAGACGGTCTGATGTTTGATTGGAACACAAAAAAAGGATCTCAAATATTGTTTTATAATCATCCAAGGATCTTGTGGCTAATTTATTGCTGCTGCTGCTGCAAAAAAAAAAAAAACATTTTTTCTCTAAATGCAGAAATGGACAAGTTTTCGGTGTTGAAAATCTGAGAAATCCCAAGAGGTTCTGTGAATAGAAGAATAATGCCGTCGTGAATTGTATTACCTATCGCCCGCTTTTTCTATCCAGACGCGTCAAATAGTCGATTCAACCATGTACTTAAAAGAATCATTTTAATAGCACTTAATTTGATGTTATAAATTAACTGACGTCTAGTGGTATTTCAACTTACCTGTCTATCTTGTTCCACAAATAATATTGTTGCCCAAAACCTTCTGCCTTTTGTTCATTGTTGGGTATGTGATTCATATAATGTAAATTCTGTATTGTAATTTCTTGGAAATCGAGAATGAACATTGCCTTCAACACCTGTATGTTTCAGATACAAAAAGTGCTGGAAGCTATGCGTCACAAAGAAATGAGACGAGGAATTGAGACTAACGAAGTGATGGCATTCAAGTATCACTATCTCAGCTGTGTAACAGCGGAGGTAGCGAAATGTCAGAAACGTCAGGAGGCTATGAAAGCCGAAAAGTCTGATAAAGAGAAGAATAGCGAGGATAGCGAAGAGAAGAAATCTGACTCCGTTGAGCTGCTGGTCAGAAAATTTTTGAAGTGCAGTAAAAGCGACGGTAACTCCGAGTACCAAGAAGCTTTCCTGAGGGAAACCGTCAGAGAATTTCCCTTCAGAGAGAGCACAATCTTTCGTCAGATGGTAGCTACTCTGGCCGGTACTGATCCACCGTCAGCGGTATCTGTTGTATCTGCGGCGATAAACGGACAGAGAGGTTTTTCCGACAATCTTCAAATTTGCGTAACTTGCGGCGAAGAAAAAGCAACGAAAAAATGTAGCAAGTGTAAAGCGGTGCAGTATTGCGATCGGGAATGTCAAAGATTACATTGGTTCATGCATAAAAAATCATGCGCAAGATTAGGACAGACTTCTAACGTTAAATTGACCGATGTTGACCGGGCACAGGTGGCTAACGCTGTTAGTTCTAGGCTGCAGAATTTGGCCGTTAATTGATTAACGCGATCGATGCCAATCTACGTTACCAGCAATCACATGTCGGATGCTCTATTGTATTTATCAAAATTGAAAAGAAAGACCAATTTATTTAAATGTACATAAATGTTTAAATAGCTTTATGATTTATATATGCATTACATGTATCGATACATAAATATCATGGGAGGTATTATTATGTATAACAATGTTATATATAGGATTCAACCTTGCCGTGTATCACCCCTTTGGTAAAGTCAGATAATTTTTTTTAACCTTTCTTTATTTTTCTCCAATTGCTTTTGAGCATCCCCTTTCATTCTTATTGTCAATGTATAAGTGTGTACTTAGGACTCTATTTCTCGTGGTTATTGACGTTGTTTTTTGTGATCATCTTTTATAGTGAATAATTTTCAATAAAATGTGTATATGTGTACATATAACACGTTGGTTTCATCATTCCCACGACTGATACCGAGGAGTCTGAAATTTTCTGCAAAATTTCAACAACCTTCACCTGGATGGCATTTATTTCACTACTATCGGACCGCAAAGTGGAGACTCCCGGGTTTGACACGCTGTATCTAAATGAAAAAAAAAAAAAAATCGTAGAGCTTTGGGATACGAATAATTTTCAAGCTTCTTCTATGTTCCATTAGATAAACCATAAGCCGTTGTTGTATGAAAATCATGAGGGAATTAATCGCTCAATCAGGGAAACAGGAAAAAGTTAGGGAATTTCGAAATCGCAATTGCGTGGCCATTCTGTTTTAATTATCATATCCGTCGGTCATTTCACACAACAATGGCTTATGATTCATCTTATGGGGAATAGAACAAGCTTGAAAATGATTGCATGATATCCCGAAGCTCTACCATTTTTTGTTAATTTACATAGAACGTGTCAAACCCAGATGTCTCAAGTCTGCGGCCTGACACTAGCAGGCCGCGGAACAAACAGTTCCTACTTTATTATCATACCTTATGTCTAAAATTAGGAATAAATTAATAGCTAGTTTATAGAACTACACAGAATATCCTCAGATGTCTTAAACTCATATTGATAGTTGATCGTATACAGGCTTATGGTGCGAAAATTTTTTATTCATACTAACATCGCGTTATACATGATGATGGCATGAATATGCGTAGATGACGTATGATTACTTTCTTTTTAATTAAGAAACGCCAAAGAACTTCTCCGAAGCTGCATCCCATGGCTATATGAATAATTGAGCTAAATATGTCGAGGTCACGTTCAATTATACCGATGTTGTAAATCACCTGTTTGAAGAAATTCTTAGAGATGAGCAGCTAATTATTGATTCCATTTACAACGAAGGTATAACGTCGTCGCAATTAGGACAATTTGACACGAATCAAATGAATAACAGAAAGTAAAAGCAATAAATAGAGTTTTGGAATTTTCACATACATTTTCTTTGCCGTCACTCTGTCTATAGTCAATTTCGCGAAAATTCTAATTCAGTTGGCGACTGTGAACTGCAGAGAAACTGCAAAGAAAAAAGAATAGCACAAAAGACACTTTGTAGAACAGATAGCGGTATATATTCATTCGGTATTACGTATGTCGGTTTTTTCTCAATGCACTTTGAATAATAAACAGCCTCGCCTTGTATAAACCACGGCTAGACCGTTAACGGATTCACATTCATTGAATAAGTATTAACACACAATTAGTTTGAGAGTATACGAATAATAAGAGCCGACGAATTTTCTAATCAGTTCAGCACGAAGTTTCCTCCTGATCTCGCGAGTCGAACGTTTTCTCTCAAACTACCCACACTACGTAACAGCGCAATCATCGAAGACTTTCTTATCTGACCTGCTCCGCATCTATAGAATTATTACGATCAGACGCAGCACCTCTCGTCTCCTCTATTGTGACCGTGTCTAGGACAGTACGGTGGATTAACGCTAGATAAACAAAACGAGCCCCTGACACTACCCGGAGTATGTTGTCCCATCAGCAAATCATTGCCGCTTCTCTGCATGATCCTAGGCCCGGAAGGACATCGTCTCGAACAAGGCTGAGCCATGAGGTCTGTGTCACCGTCGACACTGTGAGCCATGTAGCAAACTACCCAGACATGACTGCAGAGTTGATCATTGCGTCTGTTTTCGCAAAAGGGTTGGAGTTTACCGCCGTTTACACAGAAATCGACGTGACCCACGCCTCCCATTTCACCGTAATAACCAGCATTCGTATGTATCACTTCGACAAATTCAGCATCGCCGCTGTCAAGCCTGTTGACCAGTCCTGGCCGGACCAGAGGTCGCGCAGGATCAAGCCCTACGATTCGACGGAGCCGGAAGAGCAGATAATTTGCCATTACGCCACAAATGTGCGCGCCTAAAGAGTGCCCGACACATGTTGTCCTTTGTATGGGCAGTCCGAGATTTCTGAGAGTAGTCAGGGTCCCTGCAAGGCACTTTGCAACTGGACGGAGGTTCGCCACTGCAGCCGGGTAACAAGGTGCCGCGCAAAGGGCGCTCCAGTCAACCATGAAGACGTTGTAGCTGCCGTTTCTTAAGTAAGCATCCCTGAGGACTGCGATGGGGAGAGTATCATCACCGCCTGCATAGCCGTGGATCACAATCACGTTTTCAAGCCTTGGGTCGTACGGACCATTCCGGAGCCAGTCTGACTGATCAACTTCAAGTCTTCGCTTCGGCTGGCCAGGGGTGTAAAGAAATACATGGACGTCCGGGTCTGGGCAGAGATCTCGCTCGTTACCTCTTCTCCAAGTACAGTCATCCTTGTCGTACTCTGCTGCCATACCACTGTGTATTGCTTCCTGTATCGGACCCCTGGCTGCTGAAGCCTGGTGAATGATCAGCGGCAGAATGTCTGCATAACACGTCAGAACGTAGAAAACTGTTAACACCCGCATGATTTTATCCCAAGTTATAAGTCAGTGCCAGCTGGATGGAAGCTCTTCAGTGACTAAGTGCGAGGGCCGCAATTACATTGATTTTAAATCTGAGCGTGCACCGTCGCGGCGTCCCGTTTGGCGGGTACCGTTTGACCCCTTCCGCGACTTGGCAGCTGCTGTGACACCTTTTTCACTCACGTATTTGTATATGAATATTTTGCCAACTGTATAAGGCTCCACACTAGGTACTTCTGACTTCAAAGACAGTTCAAAATCAGAGGTGGAGATTTTGAGACACGGCCAAGTGCAGTGCGTTTCCGGTTCATTCTTTCTACTTCTTGATCGTCATCGGAAATTTGCGTGCGTTTTGACTTGGGACTTGCCGTGGACGGGTGGGAAGATAGATGATTGCGTTCGCGGTACGACTATCGGAACCACTCGTATTTCATGGAGAGATGACATTATGTTTGCAGATATTACGTTAACTCCAAGCCAAATTCACTACGCTGAATCTGGTCACTTTCTATGAAACACTATAGCCGAGATCTTGCGTAATGCAAACTCTTCAAACGACTGGCAGATAGGCAATATACATACTTATAGTATTGTTTACCTACAAAGCTGCGGTGATCTAGAGTTTCTTAATACACATTTATACGCCTGTGGTTGTCGAATGTATTTTCGTAAAAAACTGTAAACCGGGACAAGTGGTAGCGCTTTCAACATCAGCATATATGAGAATGCAATATACCGAATTATTAATGAAACTGTCATCCATTTAATTTGAGTGAAAGTGGAATCACCGCAGTAGTTCGAGAGTACGATTGAAGGCCAGCGCGCTTCTTGAATAATGCAGGAAAGTATGGAGATTAATATAATGCTATGAACAGGATTCATATGCCGCCCCCACGACGACGCGCCCACCGAAGACTCTGTAGATTCTATAACCTTTAGAATTAGTAACGTTGTATCTTATTGTCCGAGGTCTGCAAGGGTCACTCGCTACTCACCTACAATTAGGCAAAGGTTAATATATTGTAGCCGTATATGTATAAGATGTACACACAGGATTTTAAATCTCAGTCAATAGGTTGTTTTCAGAAATGAGAGACATAAAAATCAAACTGAACAATGCTGATTTTCAGACATTTTATTATTGATAGTTGATACTGATAATCGTAGATTGAAGATTTCCAATACAATGATTATGTAAAATGTGATTTATTCCATCGCAATCGTACCTCATATATCCGCAAAACACACTTATAGTTTAATGGCTTATACTGCTTATACAAACACGTTTTAAAAAATGTACAACTTGAATAAGATACTAAAAATAAATTTTAATTCATATACTTTCCCCCTGGCTCATATTAGATAGAACATTGAACTTAAACTATATCAAACATGAACACAATTTTATCAGCACTTTCGTTGTAATAAGAAACGATGAAAGCAGCATGAGAATATACACATTGAACAAATGTTTAGATATTATTGTCGTACTAAAGAGTTTTATTCCATCGTGTGCTCATGTTGCTGAAAGTTTGAAATTGTTGCATATAGTCAATGTTTCGATACTGTCGGTAATATAATGGCTGCTAATTCATAATACTTCAAAAGTTACCTAATTAACTGTGCCTAGTTCGCTCGTGATTCTTTAGATATCGTTTCTGGCCAAAACTGAGACCGCACTGTTGGCACATGAATGGTTTTTCTTCAGAATGAATCCGTTTGTGTCTTGTCAGATCGTTTTTAACTCCAAAACGTTTTCCGCAAATTTCACAAATGTGATTCTTTTGTCCAGTGTGAATAGTCAAATGTCCAAGCATTTGTTGCCTCCACCGAAATGCTTTTGGACAATAAGAACATTTGTGGGGTAACTCATCGGTATGTGTTTTACTGTGAATGTACAACGAAGCTTTAGTTTTGAATGTTTTTCCACAAGATGCGCAACAATATGGCCGTTCACCAGTATGAATTCGTCTATGATCTTCCATAGCTGCTTTCATTGCAAAACTTCTACCGCAAAGATCGCAAGCATGTTGTTTAACTCCGCCATGAACGTGTTTTAAATGATAATATAAGCTACCAGTCTGTCCAAACTGCTTACCACAGATATGACAGGTAAAGCGTTTTGTATCGGTATGAACATTCATATGGGCACGTAAACTGTCCTGTAGTCGAAATTTTTTACTACACTGTTTGCAATCGTACGAAGTTTTTGTAGAAACTGACGCAACTTCAGCCTCAGACTTTTGATCGTCTTCGGAAATTTTTTCTTGCGATACATGTGTTTCAACCATATTCCCATGATTTTCCTGAATTGACTGACTAAACGATTCTGCAGTGATGGCCGGAGTATTGATAAGTTTTAATGATTGTTTTTCGTCATTCGCTGCATTGGTCACATTACTTTGAAGAACAATGGTTGAGATCAAATGTTTATCTGGCAAATGAGTTTTACAGTTTATATCAACAGGGCTGCTGCGATCGGTACTATTGTCTAGAGAAACAATATCTAACCACTGGTCACGTTTTGGATCCCTCGAAATGGTTTGATAAATAGGTTTGACTTGCTTTTGGTAGGACTGTAGTAATGCCCGATAAGCGCTTCGAAAGTGGATGAAGGACGACGATCGAGAAGGTTGAATACAATTCGTCAATCTGCAAATAGGAGAAGCTCACGGGAAATAAAAATGGTGTGCGATACTTCATGGCGGCAAGAGTCTGAATTAATGAAAATATAGAAAATTGAATGGAGTTGTATAAGCATAATTGTACAATTTATACAACAAAATGTTTTCTTCAGATAAGGTTTAAGTATCCCAATTATGGAATTTGGTTATTTAACATGCAAAATTTATCTTGTACCATAATTGTGACATTCAGACTTCTTCACATTTGAATTGACTTTGAATAGATTTTCGACTATTTCGTTGTGAAACGAAGTACTTTTGATTGGAAAAAAAAAAAACAGTAAACTTTACAGTACATTTATGAACAAGGTTGTATTATCATTAAAAACTGTATAATATTGAATAAAAAGGCGAGCAGAATTGCATTAAGGCCTCCATAACTGGGACATAGGTATACCCTATGAACAACATATTTTTTATTATTCACTGAAAAATATTATGAAATACCATTCTTACTAAAAGGTATACATATACAATGAAAGAAAAGAAAAAATCCCCAAAGCATAATGTCACAGATTTTTTTGTTTTATATGCCATGAATATGTATAATAGGAAAACTGCATCATAGCAATTAGTGAAACGAATCTAATAGAAATGTTACACTTGTCAGAAATAAGAATTTATTACATTGTTCATCATGGTTCTTAACGAAATAATTACTATAATTTTTTAGATTATAATTGCTGATTTCATATTTAAAAAAGTTGTCTCATTTGGCGAATATAGTTACAAATGATGATACGAAGTACATGTGTTTATTTTGATTTTGTATAATCCTACGTTATGCTCGAATGACAGTATCCACGACGATTAGAGGGTGTCTTGAGTTTGAAATGGGTGAGTTTATGTTTCCTCATATCACCACGTTGTGCAAATCCACGACCGCACAAATCGCACAAATAGGGTTTTTCCCCGGTGTGAGTTCGTAGATGAAGTAGTAAATTAGGCTTTCTTCGAAATTTCTTATTACAATAATCACAAGGAAAGGGTCTATTGTCAAAGTGAACGTCTTTGTGCAGTTGTAGCTGACTGCTGGTCTTGAAAGATTGAGTGCATAAGTCACAGGCGTATGGTCTCTCTCCGGTATGCACCCTCATGTGTGTTTGCATTTGAGTTTTAAGCGCAAATTTCTTATTGCAAATAACGCACAAAAATTCTTTGATCTTCTGATGAACTGCTCTCTCATGCATGTACAAACTGGATGTACGTTTAAATGCACGATTACAAGTTTTACAAATGTACGGGTGATCGTTACTATGCTTGATCATATGATGACGTAGTGTAGATTTATTTGGAAACACTTTTGCACACGTTTCACAGGAGAATAATGTCTTTTCTGGATGAGCTTTTTGGCTATGGTTCTGAAGTGACTTCTCTGTATCAAATCTAAGGTCACATTCTTGGCAAGGTATAGAGTGTCGAAGGGATATGTGAGCCTGAAGACTCACTATGGCAGCAAAACCAAGATCACATAACTCACATATGTAAGTTCCTTCTTCCGTATGAATTTCTAAATGTTCTAGCAAGTCTGCCTGTGAATTGCATTTGCTGTAGCATATTTCACAGTTAAAGTTATCCGTAGTTGATTCGAGGGACCGAGCAACTGCCGCATGCAAAGCTTCCTGGCTTTCGTATTCTTCTCCGCACTCCCCATTATCTGATGAATGGCTACTCACGTGTGCAGAAAATTCGTTGAACATTAGATTATAAATGTTACAGGTACGACATCCGTACACTTGTGCATCAGGATTGTCTGGTTTGTTCAGAGGTATCATTAGAACAAAAGAATATTCTTCGCATTGTTTGCCGTCTTGCTCTTTAGAATACATCACTGTAACATCTATGGTACTCCCATACGTAAATTGTTCGTCATCCTCATCAACACTTTGGTCAACGGTCTTGAGAAGAGACTCCGTGATTTCCTCCTCCTTCAGCAAACACCTAGAATGATAGAGCATCGTGAAGTAGTGCCGATGTCAGAATGTCCGGTATCACAGGATGAATACCATCTTTGATGTTTCAAATTTGATGTTAATACGAGCGCAGTTTTTCCAACTATATATTATGTATATAGTTTTTCCATTCAAAGATTTGTGGGCTTAAATCGACTCCTTGCCATCATGTTTATTTTCTCCTATTTCTATGTTTGCCGAACGATCTTTTACCTGACAAGTCTACATCCTATGCGTTTAATTCGAAGGCTGAGAAAGAATCTCAATGTAGCAAGTATGTGCAATGAAATCAGACTCAATTAGACGGCTCTGTTAATTTTGCTAGTAACGTGGTAGATTGTTCTTTATGATGTTGCTTTATGTGATTTCGCAAATATCGCTTTTGTCCAAATTTCAGTCCGCAGCTAGTGCAAAGAAATGGTTTATCTTGCGAATGTATCGCCCGATGACGAACCACCTCGCCTTTGACAGAGAAAAGTTTGAAGCAAATTTCACAAGAGAATTTCTTGACGCCTGTATGAGTAGTCAAATGATTATTAAGTCTTTGTCGGCTGGGAAATTGCTTCTCGCATGAAGGACATTTGTGTGGTTTGTAATTAGTGTGTATACGATTATGTATATAAACCGAATTTAAAGTGCGGAATGTCTTTTTACATAATTTACACGAATATGGTCGTTCTCCTGTATGGATACGTTGATGATCTTCCTTAGCGCCCTTGTTAGCAAAAGGACGAGCGCATATTTCGCACTGATACTTTTTTATACGTTCGTGTACGTCTCTGACATGCCTTGCCAGATCTTGTTTTATCCGATATTGTTTACCACAGATATTGCATCTGCACGGTCTATTTCCCGTATGAATTCGAATATGGCGTAAAAATCCTCTCTTCGTTATGATATGCTTGCCACAAGTGTTGCACTCGTATAAACGACGGTCATCCATTTTGACTTTGGCGTTCTTGAGAATCTCAATCTCTTCGTCATTTTCAACGTATCCACCGTCTTTGTGCACACGTATGTGCCGTCTTAGGTCTAATTTTCTGGTAAAATTTTTTTCACATGAATCACACGTGTAAGATTTAGTTTTAGTTTTGTTAGAAATAATTTTTCTGTTAATATGTTCAAGCAAGTGTTGTTTCAACGTTGCAATAGATTCAAAGTTTTCGTTGCACAGTGAACAGATGAATTTTTTTATAAGGGACTTTGTTGTTGACATATTATTGGTTTTATGAAGTTTTTCATGCTCCTTGAAATCTTCTACATCTCCGCGATATACAGTTTTGCAATAAGAACAATAGTGAACGAAATCGTTGTGCTCGGAATTCATGTGGGCAGCAAGATCGTCAAATTCTATAAACGTTGCCTCGCATTGTCCGCATTCGACGTATTCTAGTCTTTCTTCGTAAAAAGATTCTTCAATTTCTGCTTTAGGTATTTGTAACACCTTCACGGTATACTCCTCCCCATGCAACCTGTAAAACAAACATTCCGAGATCATGTTCGAGCTTGATCACAATTAAGCTGATTTCTCACGCAATTCTTGACGTAGCAATCTTGAGTGAATCACGAGCTGCGGAGGAGGAGACACACGTTTCATTTATACAATATTTCCAATTATTACCTCCTCTGCATATGGATGTATTCGAGTTTTAAAACTGTATGAGCGAGAATACGTGTACCACATATTTCAATCTTCTCAATCTATGATTATGACGTAAACAATAGTTTCAGTACAATTTTTGTTTTCCGAGTTTCTTCTTTTGCTTATTTTTCAATCCTTTAGTTTCTTATATCATTGGAATAAGGAATTCGGGTTATATCGAAGAGTTAGAAAGTTAGAGAGCTTGATTCATTGAATGTGGGGTTTGCGGAGAAAATTCTATTTAAACTACGGTTTGTAGCGACGGTATTAAGATTTTTAATGTGAAATTACATTATGATTTCCACTGTGATTGATTTTATTATGATTAACTAAATACCGTTTCTGTCTAAACGATAGGCCGCAGTCAGTGCAAAGCCAAGGTTTTTCTTCAAAATGTACTAGACGATGTCGTTTCAGTTCATATTTAATTCGAAAATGTCGATTACATATATCACATGCATGGGGTTTTTCCCCTGTATGTTTTGTGATATGAACCATAAGCGGAGGTCTCGTACGAAAACCTTGATTACAATAATTGCATTTAAATGGAAAAAAGTCTGTATGAGTACGATTGTGAACGAATAACGATGCTTTTTGTTTAAATGATTTTCCGCATGTTTTGCAAACAAAGGGTCTCTCCCCTGTATGAATACGCCGATGGTCTTCGGCGTTACGTTTAGTAGAAAACATCCTTCCGCATATATCACATGGGAATTTTTTAATGCCTGCGTGAGTTTCTCGCAAATGTCTAGCCAGCCCTTGATTAACTCGGAATTGGCGACCGCACAAGTGGCAGGTATACGGTCTCTCGCCAGTGTGAATTCTAATATGCCACGAAAACGTGTAAGGGGAAAATAGATTTTTTCCACAATCATCGCAGTGGTAGTAAACCTTTCCATCGACTTCGATGCGAGCTCGTTTTATCGTTTCCTTATCTATACTTCTGGTCTTTTTTATTTGCCTTTTTTGCAAAACTTCTCTATGATGTTCCGAATAATGGGAGTCGAGTAACTTTTTTTTAGTTGTTGAATAGTTGCAGTGTATGCAAGGATAACACTTGGGCTTATCATTGCTTCTGGCTTTTTGACTTGCATCCCAATCGTCTTCAGATTCATTGAACTTCAAGTCTTCACCGGTATCTTCTTCTGTTTCTTTAGCAAATTTTGCTACTTCGATTGACAAATTCTCCGTAACTGATCCAGATTCTGAATCTTTCCTCTCACATTTATTGACGTGACGTTTAAAATGAAATTCTCTTTTAAACATTCGTTGGCAGTTCAGACATGAGTACGAGGTTTTTTTATTTTGACATTGACGATTAGTGGATTTTGGAGAAAGCTTGAGTAAAGACCGAGATGGATTTCTTCTTTGTATACCAGTCGCATCGAATTGTCTATTATTGTCAGAGGTTCGCATTCCAACTGTCGACTTATCAGTTTGCTCTGATAATTCCAAAGGCAGATGAACCAGTTGAATTCTTTGATAGTCTGGATCATTAGAATTTGGCTGATGTGGAGGATTTCTTGATATAACTTTCTTGCGAGCTGTGCGAAACGCTGCAAAGGATTTCTTTCTTGTCGAGTTGGACCTGGAAGCATAATAAATGCAGGACGTTTGAAAACTTTCCTTTGGATGCGGCATCGATGTAGGGTAAGGAATAGAGGGGAGTATACTAGCAGTTTCGTAACGTATCGATATGTCTGCTTTTTATATGATTATTTAGATAACGTTTTTGTCTAAACGCCAAACCACATCTGGTACAAGCGAATGGTTTATCTTCAGAATGCACAAGTTTGTGTCTGACAAGTTCCGATTTGACTCGAAACCTTTTAGAGCAGACGTCGCAAGTGTGATTTTTCTCTCCTGTGTGAGTTGTGATGTGAGCAAGCATTTCTTGTCTCCGTCGAAACTTTTTATTGCAATAAGAACACGAATGTGGAAATTCATTGGTATGTAGTTTGCTGTGTATGTAAAGCGAGGCTTTGGATTTGAATGTATTGCCACAAGCTTCACAAATGTACGGTCGTTCTCCTGTATGTGTACGACGATGATCTTCTCTGGTAGCTTTTGAGGCAAAGGATTTTCCGCATATGTCGCAAGAGAATTTTTTTAATTTTGCATGAACGTCTTTCAAGTGTCTTGACAATCCACCTGAGTCACGAAATTGCTTAGCACAAACATGGCAAGTAAAAGGACGCTCGTTAGTATGTATTCTCATATGTCTTTGGTGGGAATCTTTGAGCTTGAAACATTTACCGCATTCAAGACATTGGTAAGTCTCTTGCGTCTCGCAGACAATTGTCTCTGATTTGAGGTGATCGGCTGATGTTTTCGAACTCGGAGTTTCGTGCGAGGATTTATTCCTCATTTTATTCTCGTGAACTTCTTCTTTTTGCAACATGAAGTGATTTTCTATGGACGTTGAAATGGAAAACTCCCGAGAGTGCGTATTCTTTACTTTGTCTTTTTTAACACGTTTATTCTCAACCCCTGCTGCCTCTGCGTTTGATACTATACATTCTTCAGTTCTTCCTTGAGTGAAAACTTCTCGACAACTTTGTTGCAACAGCGAATTACTAAATTGCAGCGGATCAGATGCCATTGGGGTTTCGTCAAAGGCAGAATCTGGGACTGCAATCCATATTGATTGGGTATCATCTTCTACGATAGGTTTCCCATCGGTTCTCTGGTTTGATTTTTTGTATGGCCTCCAAAAAACACTCTGCATGTCTAGGCATGCTTTGAATGGCATCTGGATTCTACTGGACCTGTAAAATAGTCAAAACTTGACTCCAGGCTTGCTGTGTAAGAGACGATCAGGCAGGGAGGTGGATGGTGCACGTTCAATTTATCGCTGAGTTATTAGCATCCGTCAGTCTTGGTTTGAGATTTAAAAATGATATTTTATAAGTACTACGCAACTTGTATCTAATTGAATTTCATCCAGCGTAGACAAATACATCAGATGTGAGTAGATTATTAGCTTTCCCTCAGGGTATTCCAGCAAGATTTATAGGAAGTGGTTGCTATGCTTGTAGAATCTGAAGGTTCCTAAAATTTTCTAGTATTTCAACTATTTCTAGAAGGATATATGACTTGGGATGACCCCAGTATCCTTTGTCACTCATAGACAAAATCGCTGTATACTTAGGACGAGCAATTATCAAGAATTTCCAATGAACGTGCATCATATGTATAATAAGCGTATTGCCATTTAGATAGGATCGGGCTAGTTTAATCTAAATATAAGTCCAGTTATTTTATTTTCATTCTCTGACTTTTCTTGGTTTTCCAGGATTTCCAGGTGTGTAGCAGCCATAAAGGAATCAAAAGATTAAAAATCTCTAAATGTTCATATTCTTGCCTCGTCTATCAATTAGTTCATGAGATTTGAGTATGAATCAAGGTATTTAGATAAATTCAGTATTGTGTTTTTAGTGAAATTTCTCAACTCTCTGTGTGTATGTGTTTTTAAGTTGATAGCCGATTTGGTTTCAGGACAGTGATACGTCGTTGTTTCTCTCGAGTCACATTTGAAAATAAGAATTCTTCTTCTGAACTCAATGTTTACTATGAGTATCCCTGGTGTTATAGAATCGCCATTCATAACATACCCAGTATCAAGAAACGGTAATATTCCTCTCTTTCAGTTGTCACTTGTGTTTGCGATCTCTGATTCTGTTGTTGTCGCAATGTTTTTTTATTTTTTTCAAAATCATCATATTATTGCCAGTACCAGCGTCAAGTTACGTTTAGAAGTTGAGAGTCATGATGAATAATGTATAAATTATTACTCGTAAAGTACAAGTCTCTCATGCAGTATTACATTCAGGAAACTAATTAATTGATAGTATCAATAATGATATAAAGCGCATACAGCGATTTTTAGACAATATTCCCGAAATCAAGGTACCTGATTATTGAGATAACATAATATTTTCTATCCATACCACCCGCCTCTGAAATATCCCTATGTTTAGCAAATTCGTGTAGTTTCTATCAATATGCAAATTTATTTTTTACTTTTTCTATCACGTCACGAGTAAATATTAATTTTCAAGATATTCTTTTGGCTCGCTTGAGCAATAATCCAGAAGACTTATACAACGGAAATGAAGGTAAAATGCAGTGTAATAATCATAAATGGTGTTGAAATAGTGTTACACTTATGGGATGCAGAATAATTCACACCCTTATAATTGAGCATCTATTAAGATCAGTCGATTTTACGTAACGTTTTGATTTTTACTATAAGAAATTGATTTTAAACTGTCTACTAGCCTGTAAAACAGCATGTCAAATATGAAAGATATGGGAGTAATTTTAAATTCAAGACATTTGCGAACATATTTAGAACGTGAGAATATTCACGGATGATTGCTTTAGAATATTTGAAAAAAATACACACGGAAAAAATGAAGCAGCTCGAGAGTTTAGCAATTATTATTCACTATTTAGCGTAAAATGACTGGGTTTTGATAATTGCTAATTTTTTGTTGTCTCATATAAGAAGTGAAATCCAAATAGAGAAAAAAGAAACGGTGAAGTTATGTTCAACAAGATGTTTGCCTCCAGCAATTAAAACGCGATTTGTTTCCAAATCGAATTGCAATACACCATTTGTTCATACGCTAGAATATTTCTCACTTACGCTCACAATCCGAGAAGAGTATATCTCTTTAACTGCGAGTATAATACAATGAGGAACAAAATTTATTCATAAACGAAAGAGTAGAAATCATGAGTACAAACTAGAATACGGATAAGACCACCTGACAAACGCACCCTGGTACTGAATTATGCAGAGAGAATATTATTACGCTAAGCTGAGAGAATTGGTTGTTTTCATCATTTATCCTGTGGCATTTGGTGCAAAGGCCAGTGAATCTAACTGCTATAATGTTCACGTCATATTTTCATAGTCAGTAAGAAGCACTGAGTCAAATTTTGTTCACTATTTATGCCAAGTATAACAGGCACGATGAAATTAGAACCCAATGCCGCAGGATGATTAATTAATAATCACTGTGAAATACTTTACCTCTCAGAATCGTTTGGGGTTGACGCTTCATTATCTTCTTTTTTCACTTCAGGATCCTCATCGGTCTGTAAAGAGAATGTTGGTCTTTGATCGATAAATATCTTTTAAGAAAGACAATATCTGGGGTAAATATTCGCTCCAGAAATCAATAACTTAGTTTTAGGTAAGGTGAACACTTACCAATTGATTTGGAATTGACATGCGGCTATCATCAGTTGTTACAGCAGCACTTTCTTCATCCAGAGGTTTGCCCAGCAAGTTCGACTGCAAGACAGAGAAATTAGGTATGAAAGTGTAATCATTTGCTTTTTTTTTTAGAACAAAATATATTAACCGGAAGCTGGAAGTCTGGTTTCAAGTAATCCTAGCAGTATAGGGTTCCACCTAACTGGTTTCCATTCGTACTCTAATCAGGGTATCTAGCAAAATTTCGAATCAAAATTGAATCATAGAATGATTCCACACCGTACACAAAGTCTAAGGACAATTCACGGACTTCAAAGATGGCTACACACCTTGTCTAATATATAGTCGTGTTTGCAGTGGGTTGAAAAATATATTTCTAGAATAATTTCAACTTCCACATCCATTAGTGAAATTTTTGGAGACTTAAACATTTCTACATACATTTCTTGAGTTCGGTAATTTCTTCACTGTTATATTATACAATAGTTTATCAATTGTGAATATAGATGATTTCTCTGTCTCTTATATTGAAAAACGATTTCAATATCAAATAAAGACTTTCCACCAACCTCATCTTTTCCTTGAAATTTATCTTGCATCTGTAGAAGACGTTGCTCGGCGTCCAAACAACCGTCAGCTAATTCATGCCAAGCTAACAACGTAGCGGCGCAATGATAACACAGATGCAAGGGCAAATTGTCTTCCTCAGAAACCTAGAATGTTTAGAAATATTTTGGTTGTTTAGTTGTCTGAAGTTTTAGCCATACCCAGTTAAGAGAATTACAAAAACAAATTTTTTAATGAAATTTACAGTCGTATGTTAAATAGTTATAATTTTTCATACCTGAATAGGCAGATATTTGTGGATCTTGTCGTTGAGCTCATGTTCGAGGCCTTCTCCTTTGAATATTGGAATCAGATGATCACTCGTGTTGGCGCATATTCTACAAATTTCAACCCATGGTGTTTCTGGTTCATTGGAATTAGCTCCATCGAGTGTGTCAGCCTCTGTGATTTGTATCAGGTTCGCCTCCTCTCCGTTCGGTTCGGTTACCACGAAATAACTTCTATCTTGATTAGTATCTTGCTCAACAATGGCATCTACAGTTTCAATCAACATTCTTGATTTGTCGCACTGATCAAGCAGCCCCGAGGTCCCAGCCTCCATTTCATCTGTAAACAACATTGGAACATTTATCGAAACTGGTGCACAGTCGAATATGTTGGATGAATACAGTTCGGTTCAGAATACGGAAGCGGTTTGGTGAATACAACTGAAGGGATGTACGTGAAAGAATCTTTTGGGGTGCAGCAGTGTTTGAAAACATTTCCTTTCTTTTGAGGATATACATGTCCCCTTGAAAAATAGTGTGTGTAAATTAGCTCAGATTTGTTATTGAGAGTAATAACCTCTGAAATATTTTCCAACCGAATAATTTAATGCGGCTTATGGAAACGTGATGTTTTTGTTTAGTATTCGGATCATAAGTGGTCTAGGTAATCACGACGAGTGTATAGTTACGGGAAACGTATTGGTTCGGACTTGATAGTAAAATATACGTAAAGTTCACTTACATTCGTCAGGAATATTACTCATTTTGGTTTATAAAAACAAGCGGAGCATTGGCACCACCTGAGAGAATCATCAAGTGTGTAGATAAACATCAGTTCTGTCTAAAACTTCGATACGAAGATATGTTGGTAAAAAATTCCGGATTGTTGGAAAACAAAACGTTGTGATCGTCAATACCGCAATTGATTGCCAGATTGCCTGCTTACGTCTTGTTGCGTCTAGCTGTGTGCCGCGACTGATTGCCGTTGATTATGGCGCTGTTGATGGTTCTTGCTTGCTTTTGATAAAGGTTCTCGCATGGTTAGCAGACCATGGTCACATATTAGCCCCTATTTTGTAACTTTTTAGTAAAGAACTGTACGGATCGGCTGTTTTCTCCATTTGCCAAACTTCTCTACTAAAGAGATAGATAGGAGATATTTTTATTGGTTACGGACGACTCAACTGTGCAGTGTGTCGCTCTGTGCGCGAAATCGCCTTCGTCTATCCACACGCAATGGGTTGTTTTCCATTGGAGCGACCCAATTCGGCACATAACAACACGGTACATGATTGGTCAGATTCCATGGAAGCGATGATGCCGCTCACTGTTGAGCCAATGAGACGTAAGATTTAAAAAGACTACCGTAACTTCTTTTCAAATCTTATTTCTCATTGGCGCAAATTTGAACCCAACCCGACTCTGACCCTCCGATGGAAACGTAGTCGGGCTTATATCTACACAGGTTGAGATCCACTGATCTCGAGATGTAGCGCCAAAACTATCCCCACGATGCGCGGTAGATCGCGCGGAGCATTTCCATGCGGTACATACTTACGATATGCGTTACAATAGTTATTAGAACAAATGATATAACAACAATAATTGATTTTGGGTAAATGTTGACAATAAGCATAATTTTTAATCAATTCTATCTAAATTCAAGTTTATATTTCGAAAATGTATTCCACATATTTATGTGTATGTTATTTATACAGGTATTAATTGATAAACGATACAACATATATGATACAAAACTTACAAAATGAAAGATTATCCATAAAATAATATTTTTCAATTCTTACATTGTTATTCTTGTTTATATGTATTTAACTTTGTTGGACCCCACCTCTCGACAAAAACAAAATTCGATACTCGTATTGAGTTACTATGATTTAAGACTATATCCTACATGCCGGATATTTAGAATAAGTACATCTTATATATTCATTTTATATCCGTAATATTCTTATTAATTATTGTAATACTTTACGAAAATAATCAACTTCAAACACGTATAAAGGTATGGCAATACAAACTTTGGATTCAGGAATTTATAGTACATCTATTTTTCTTATCGGGCATTGGGTAGTAATAATTTTCAATAAGTGGCAAAGCTACGTTGTTTGCCTATATTTTTCATAATAATTGTATGCTATACAGAGCTTGGCATAATCAACAAAGGGAGATATTACATTCAAGAAAATACATTTGCACAAATGACAATTTCAATTGACAAAAAGAAAAACTAATATACGAACTCTGACATGGTGTGGCATAGAAAGTCGTTTCAATTTACATCCATACAGCAACAAACACTTGTCGATTCATGAATGCCCTAGTAATTAATTTTCAAACTTGGGTCATCATAGCAGGGATTAAAATTATGCTCTAATTAGCTTTACCATCAATTGACGGATGTACACAATAGAATTATCGACTAGGCCCGAAACAATGATTCTCTCACACATAAGAATACATGTACAAAAGAAATCAAATGATGATTGCCAGTATTTTATGATAAACTAATACAAGATACACTAGCCTTTATTTTTTTTATTTTTTAATATTAGACATCACTAAATTTATGAATACGTTGATTGATCCGAGGTGAGGCCAAATCATATTTATACCATTAATTAATGTGACTTCCTCTCCAAGTAGGGAATAATTACTAGTAGAATAATCATTTCTGAATATTGTACTAAGAGTTTATTCGATTTTCAAAGCGTCGTTTACCTGGCTGTGTTAAATATGGAAATATACATGGATATCATATTGGTTGGTAATTACCTGTACTATTTAGCCCAAACTTCATAACTACATCAACGCATCGCATGTGTGAATAAATTTGGTAATCATTGGGTTACAATCAAATGTTACTGTTTAGCGAGTTGCAATGATGAGCATTGTATAATTGAGTCGCTTGAGTGGTTTAGTATGGGGCGAAATTTCAGCAGTTCGCAGGGCAAGGTGGATATAAAGTGTGATAGTTAATTCCATAGACCTCCAAACAAGGGTGTAATTCAATTGCATTGGATTTCAATTCAAACTCACCTTTCCGGACCTATACAGTGCCATTTAATCTACAAAAATCAAGAACGCACTCTTACGCAGCTGGCTCTTTAGCCTCTAATACTATTTTGTAATTGTATTAAGTAACAGAAAATCGAGTACTTTACTTTCAGGAGTATGAAGGATTGCTTTAATCACATTAATGAAAAAAGTGTTAGGATCGATTCCTTTTTTTCGATCACTGTTTAGACAATATTGAGTTTATTGTTAAAGTTATAGTCACAAAAAGAGGCAAGAAATGCAGTTTCCTTTGCGAAACCGAGCTCTGGCATGTTCGTGTTCGGAGTTCGGTCTATGATAACGAAGAACTGATAGTAAAAAATCACATAACACAGGTATATTGTATGTTTAAACCTACCGTATGTTTGTTTTGTTCTATCATCAACCTAAAACGGTTTATATACAATGCAACTTCAATTTTTAATTACCCAAAACTCGTTGGAAAGGGTAATATTATAATAGAGAAAAGGCACATAAAAGCCATGTATGCGGGTTGGAAATATAAAAAACCATTTGAAAACAAAATGACTTTATTCGTTTTTATGATCAATTCATATGAAATTACTGTGTGCTAATTAGTTACGGTTACAAATAACGGTTCTGTTTTTCTTTCTGTCTTTCTTTCTTTCTTTCTTTCTTTCTTTCTTTCTCTGGTACGATTGAATCTGCATTATTTATTATTTATTTTATTTTTATTTTTTTTAAATCTTTTCTTATAAGGGAACTAATACTTGTCGCCTACATAACAAACAATGTACCCATTTTTATTTATTTATTAACATAATCTTAAGTTCAGTCGCATTGCATGTAGGGGTACCAGCTACATAAACGAGGAACATGTATAATAAATATGGAGTAACAGTTGGTACTTATAATATAATATAATATTATTAAAGTACAGAGTAGAGACGTGGGTAAAAGTACAATAAAGTACATACGCCCACGACAAGTACTACCTACACACAACGCTCACAATCGCACGTACATTATTATTCATTACTTTTTACTCGCCCTGCTTCAGGTTCATTGCTGATAGCCAGATATTTTTACCCGGCTATTTTACCCAACTGGTCAATCCCATTATTGTTCATAACACTAACAATAGACTTTTCAAAAGGTCCAACAATTTATAACACCCGTTAACTATTCACACACTTTAGATACCATCTTTTCCATTTCGACATCTGTATCAATGTCGTGATGCATCATATTACTAGCGTCGATACTGCTAATGGGTGTAATCGCGTTGCTTATTATTGTTGTCGGTGTTGCTACCGATGCCGTCGAAGTTGGTGGCGTACTTGGACTGCCAGGGGTACCGACTAATTCCAAAGGAGACCCTGGTGACGGAAGGGGCTCTACCAAATCCTCCAATCCTTCTGGTGTCGGTAGTTTGTTCAATTCGTCTCTGAGTAGTCTGTAATGTCTCTGTTAAATAATAAAACAAAAACATTAATGTGGTCCAAGTTGTATAACATTGGAAATTTTGAGATATATGTCAACATCGGGTGTCTTAAGTTTGTCAATCTTTCGTTTCTAGACCAAAATCAATTCTCCCAAAGTTTATGACATCAGGTAAGAATATTTAGGGATTGGCTCGTTGGATTTATGCCCGGGAGCATTTCTTGTTATGTTGCAGTACAAATTTCGGTAGGAGGTCGGAAGAATATCGATTTTTTTCTCAACAAGTATAAAAAAACCAAAGATTATGTTTCATATTTGTACATGAAAGTCCACAGCTCAGTGTGAATTTATTTACATAAGAAAAATAAGAAACAGCGTTTTAAGATAGTTTTGGTGATGATTTTTTACAAAACGATTTGGGAACAGAATTTTTGCAAATTTTTTAGTGGTTCTAGAAGTGATAACTAACATAAACTAATATGAAACAGATATAAAATGGTTGGGGTCATAGGCTGGGTAATTTGGTAGGTAATGTCCCACATATCAAGCTTCGATTCATTTTTATGTATCAGGTGATGCTTTTATAAAAATACCTTTAGAGCCAGAGCGTTGAGGGATATTGTGCGACCGGATCGTCGATCAGCTCCGTGCCGCTCCATGTCTCTTATCCATCCTTCAAGCTGTGCAACGATTTCATGTCGTTTCATCCAAAAATGGGTGTGAATAACCTGATGAATGAATCAAAATCATATGAGAATATATCGCCAACTCATATCAGCGTTTCATTAAAATCGACGCTAACATTATTTAGGTGAGAGTGACAACATCAATGAAATGGATGTAGAAAACATACCTCCTTAAAACAGGGGCAAGGGTTTCGTATTTGATCAAGCATTGCCCACTTGGCGGTGGCTTGGCAAATATTAGCGTTATATTCTTGACTAGATTGAGCTCCACTGGACGTCCCCCGTGATCGCTCGTATCCTGGTTCATTGAAGTATGGCTCTGATACCAGGATTAACGACTGTATTGACACTAAAACCTATGGAAACCAAAAAAATAAAAATAAAACGCTTTAAAATTCAGATTATACATGATTTTGATACAATTATAAGGTGTAACAGCCAAAATCTCATCACCCAATCAACGAGGTTCCGTTTAGAATAGTCGCCAAGTAAATGATTATTAGTTATAGGTAAAAAACTTCGAAGCGTTATGAATGAATTGAAAGTATATTAGTTGATATCTGATTAACGACAAACAATTTGCTGATGATTTTAACTGAAAAGGATTAACATGAATTATTATCGAAAATTAAATTTACCTGAAGAAAACTACTAGTATGAGCGTTCCATTTCTCTTCTGGCCTGCCGTGCCACGTGTTCAACACACTGAGACATACCTTTCCATCGTTATACAAATTAGGATTAAATCTAACTGTATGCCGACCGGTAGTCTCCAAGTTTATCATCATAGGACTGTTTGGGTAATCGGGGGGAAAGTACACATCGAACTCGAAACAACCGTTTGCATACGGAGTTTCTGCCGGTCCGGTTATCAGTACCTGCAAAATGTATCGGTGTTAATTCAAAAAATAAGCCCTAATCAATTGATCTCGATTATCCGATTTTTATTATCTTATATACCGAAGAATTCAACGTTTCATAAATGCAATACCTTCATAACGTCGAGTCTGTCCGCATCGCATCTAACAAATACGCTACTGCTGTATGATAGAGGAAGAGCGGTAGAGAGAGTAACAGCTTCTTGCGCTAGCCTCTTGACTCTTGTCGGATGACTTCGTTCACCGGCTGCTCTCATGTTTGACTCAAAGTGATAAGAAACAACAAATTTATAACCACCACCTTCGGAGTTTTCTGTTATCATTTCGTAGGTATCTGAAAATATTGATTAAATTCATTAAAATTGTAGAAAGGGAAAAGAAATTATATTCAATGAAACAACGCTGAATTGTGAGATTTCAAGATTACAACTTTCGTATTTCAAGACACTAGAGAAATCCCAGGCTAATTCTAGGATTTCCAGGATTCCTAGGACCTGTTATAGATCTAATCTAATCATGTTTCAAAAGCTACTACAGAGATTAATTTCAAGAATAGTTTATGATTGTTTTCGAATTTATTTCGTTTGTAATGTTGAAGACCAGAAAAATTACAATAAACGGTAGAAAAGAAAAACAATTCTGGATTATGGAGTCATTCTTGAAATTACGTTCTATTGCTGTTTCTATAACATGATTCGGAATAAATTCTGTAAGTTTCAACTTCTCCAGTTGATTTTTGGCAGACTGTGAATCGCAAGTAATGTTTTATACAAATCTTAGCAAAAAATTCATAACTTCCAAATGGCTTGGCCTATTCAGCTGAAACTTAGATCAGATTTTACTTTCAGGGTTTTAAACGAATGATCTGAATTTCAGAAAAACTGATTCACAAATGTGAGACTTTTCTTTCCACCTAAGTCTTCCCTTAAGCGTATCTCTAAGGTATTCTTAAAAGTTCTACTTACCAAACTGAAGATTCTTCATAACTTCCAGATACCTCTGTTCAACAGACCTTAAAGGAAGTTCAGAAGCTGTAGGACTAGGGCCTGCGAGTTCTTCGGCAATGCTAGCCAGTCTGGAAGTAGCATTTTGCACGATACTAGCGCTCTCTTGAATATCTGGTATGAGAGTAGCCAATCCTTCGTCTTGTTCCGTATCATCAGGATACTTAGAAGCGGATTTAGATTTGCTGCTGCTTCTGGTTCGATTGATTTTATGCATATAAGTATCGACGCAAACTTTCATACTAGACAAAAGTGAGACGATAGAAGGTTCGCTGTTTCTTCCTCCGCGTGGTAAAAGTAGAGGAGCTAACTGGCTAGACAATGCCATGGCTCTAAGGAGTTGCAGAACTGCTCTGTACAGAGGAATATGCCTCGCCATATCAAGTACAGAATCATTTCTCAAATAAGAAGATAGAGCAGGAAGTAAACAGGATCGTGCCAAAAGGTCCCCAAACGGAGTAGGGAGTTCCCTTTGAGGTGGTCCTCCAGGACCGACGTAGCTTGCGATAACTTGTAATAAAACAGTAACGTGTTCCTCTTCGGAACGTTGTCTTAAAAGTGCTTGTTCGACGTTCCAAGACTGCTGTGTGGATCCTGTACCAAAGCCAGTTCCTTTAGCCCAATATAGATGGGACTTGTCGTCGCTACGCCCTCCGGTGGGGCCTAATTTTTGTTCCGTTCCTTCGTTGTGTCCGGTTTGATGTGTGAAAACTGCTAGACAATTAAGTAGTAGGTGTACCGCGCCTATGTCGATTGTAGTTCGCCTTAAAAGCAGGCCGTCGTCGGTAGTAGGAGGTGTTGCTTCTAGCAGTTGTTTTAGAACTTGAAAAGGCAGAGTTGGTAGCGAAGCAGCGAGCGGAGAAGCAAGAACGTCACCTCCGTCTCCATCATCTAAAACGCCTAAGGCTAGCCTGAGCAAACATTGCGCACGTTTACGATCCCGAAGTAAAACTTCGGCGTAGCCAGGAAGCCTGAGAAAAAGACCAAAGGCTGCCAATGAATGAGGAGGAATGTGAGGCGTAGGAGGTGGTGCTCTTGGTGATCCAACATTAACGCCTTCCAAATCTTCGTAAATGTCGTCGCTAGCCTCGACTTTAACCCAGTCAGCATCTGGTTGTTCCGGAGAAGGGGATTTCTCTGTGTAAGAAGCAGATCTACCAGAATCTGGATAGACGAGTGGCAAATGTGTTGCTAAGACGGCGAGGCCACCAGTTGCACTAAACACGCCTAATGAACTCTCAGCGTTTCTGTAGTTGAGCAATTCGTTGTCGCTCTGTTTTGCAATGTCATCTGAAAAATCATGAAAATATTGGATGATTATCGGACCCTGGGAAATCAATTACTTAGCTTCAATCATGTATCTAGACTGTTGTTGTATTCATAGTAGCTAAATAGGTATTTTATTTGATAATTGTATTTGTTAGTATGTAATTACCTTTACAGTCTTTGTTACGTTGATGTAAAGATAAATATAGGCAAGGTTCGGACAAAGAAGTACCACTATCTTCAGCTATAGCCAATAACTGTGCAATAGTGAGCTGTGGAGGAAGTGGAACATCTGGATGTGATGCGTGGGTAAGAAATTGTTGATTTCCTGTACTAGACGGACCCCCTTGCAGACTGTTGGAAGAGCTTTTTCCTGTGATTGGAGTTCCATCTATTGATAAATTAGAGTTAGCGTTTTTTCCCAAGCTGATATAACTGAATAACTATAACAATCTGTATCGCAAGTAGAAATATATGGATGAAGTATCTTTCAATGGTACTGAGGACTTAATGGATACTGTATCAAATAACTTTAAATTACTTACCAGGATTCAATCGAGCTTTTCTCAAGACAGGACCACGTGCCTGTGTTCGGTTTGATACTTCTTTTGCTCGTTTATCTTTGGCCGTATTTCCAGCAGCTACGCTAAGGGTATCTGCTACTAGAGCCATGCCCGATTCCCAAAGCTCACGTGTGCGATTTGATCCAGATGGATTGTTGTCGTTTGATTTATAAGTAGATGGAGGCAGTAACGGAAGCCAAGTTGCTAAATCGATGAAACAGATTCAAACGAAAATTAGTTAAAATTATTTAACTGCAAATGCGTTCAAATTGAAAAGAATTACGACAATCACTGGGTTGATAATCATTTTTTCTAACGATATAAATTTCAAGCTTGAACATACCAGATACTTGCTGCAGGATATCCGCTACGGTTGCCTGGGTAGGTAGATAGAGTAGTTGATGATAATAACCAAGAGGATGTGCAGGATGTGGAGGCATAGACGGCATATTATGCTTAGCATCAGTTGCGGCAACTTTCATAGGTGCTTCGGAACTGATAGCGATTAAAACCCTTTCCCCTTCCAGGAGCAATTGTAATATCAAACGACGTGTGAATCCGGATATTCCATGTAAATATCTCACACCTGAAAGTTTTACTGCGTAAAATAGATACCGATAATTAGATGGGTAGAATTGAATGCTAATAGGAAAGATTATTCGCCTTTACTATTCAGTCGATTTATTTTTTGCTGAATGAAATGGAACAAAATATCATTTGGTATAAAGACAAACTCCATCAAACTTTTGCACTTAATAAAATAAAATACAATAACTTGGAAGCGCAGTACTCACTTGGCGGTGTTCTTTGCTGCGAAATAACATCTGTTAATAGTTCCGCAAGTAATTTCTGATTAACTGGATGACACCAGCAACATCGAGAAAGGAATCTAATCATAGCGCTTTCCAAGCTGGAATACGAGACGCTTGTTTTTGAACACCTGAAAAAGAATATTGAAAAATTAACAATAATTGATTGAATTAAAGTAGCGGATAGTATTTTGAAATCGAGTATAGAAAACTAGTTCAATTATTACGATTTCATTAATGTCTATCGTCAATATGTCTGTGATTTGGTATTAATTTTTACGCCGTTAATACATACCTAGAAGAGCAGACAGAAGGATTTTCTATCGGTCGATTGCTGAGTAGAGATAAGAGTGGAAGCCAAAAATTGCGACCTTCTTTTCCCAGCCAATCTCGCATTCTCCCTTCTGAACAAATCAGGGACAAAAACTCCAATACCATTGATATACTTTCAGGTTCTGCCATGCATAAGCCATCTGAAAAGGTTTGTATGTAGTGAGTTTAGTGTTCAGAATATATCGTTGCCTAACGGTCATCTTTCGACCAGGGTATACCTAATAAACTTATTTTATTCTATTCTATTCTATTTTATATTCGAGGATTTTCCAAGTTGAAGAATTTGGCAAATATCTTGTTACCTAAATTATTATTAGTTTGATGAGACGATTCTCCAGCTTTATCGCTGTCTGTCAAGCTTCTGTTTCCCATATTGCTGGTACGAAATCTTTCGTCATTAGGTAATCCTTGTTTCATTTGTTCCATGTTGCAAAATTCTGAAAAGGTAAGGAGCAAAAAAGTTTTACTCTTGTATTGGGGATTCATAATATGAATTTTTGCAAAATTTTTGAACAAGGTTCTTGTTCCAGCTACTCTTGGCAAAAGCAATATTCTCCAGAAATTTACAAATAATTTCAATTTCACAAAGATCGATGACGCGAAACAAAGTAAGTACCTTTTGGTTTCTATCATTTCTGAAATTTGTCTTTTTGTAAAATATCGCAAGAAAAAGAAATTTCCCAACAAATTCTGAAATAATTTACCACAATTACCAGTAAAAAATTGACAAAATTTTTCGTTTCTGAAACTTCGGTAAATTCAGTAATTTTCAAATAGGTAATAAGAAATATTCAAAATATCAATATTTGCACAAAAAGTTTCAAAAAGCAAATGGAGGGTTTTTTCTTCGACTTGCAACTATTTGTAGCCTATTTTTATCAGCTAATCCTATACTACAGGAAAGGAAAAACACAAACAAAATGTTAAAAACCAGAATCATCTTGAAACGGACAAAAAAATTGAGAAAAGTATTCAACGATAAGTGTTTCAAAGAGTTCTTCGAAGGTTTTTCTACAAAGTGCAGTGATATCACACTTTCGTTCTAGCTTGAAATTAGCATTGTTGACGATACCGTTGTATACCCTTCACAAAAATCAACCATATGAACAACTATTTGTTGTTTACCTGTGATGGAGGCTGTGAGAAGAGCTGGAAGCCCAGAGTCTATGAGCTGTTGAGTAACAGGTGGTGATCTAGCAGCTGCGGCAACAGTGAGTAACTGTCCTTCGCTGAGATGTAACCTTTTACACTCAGGCAATACCAATCTGCAATACCATTCCTCGGCATCATTTTCGCTTTTCCTATCATCTGTCTGTCCCTCGCTCTCTTTTCTATCGTCGGATATAGACGCAGAATGATCGGTAGCTAAGTTCGGTACCAAAATCCTAACTCTTTGTAACAAAAGCGGAAACAACGACGGTCTCACATAGCATAGAGCACATATCGTCGAATCAATTCCTTGTTTCAATGCTGTGTAAGTTCCAAGGGTCAAACTCCATTCGTATAAAGCACTGAAAAAATTTTGGATATTTCAATTAGCATTCTTCACTTTAGATTCCTCGTTATCTTTTGTCATAATAATGTCTTGTAGTTTTAGAAAGATCGAGTAGTATTCTTACTTGAAGAGTTCGTTTGTCAACATGGTTTGTAGATCATAATTGACGTTGTTTTGTTGATGTGCTTTCCATATAATAGCAGAAATGCAATGAACATATACTGCCGACGGAGAAATGGGACTGCTGTTTGAGTTGAATCGAGTAATCGCATTGATGGCTGAATTATAAAGCCACGAAAGTACCGCCAACATACGTGCCTCGGTGCCTTCATCTTGGGCACTGCACAGTTGCTGTAATAATTCTACGACCAATTGAACAGTCGAAGTTTCTTGACTGCCAGCTGTTAAAGCTCCTGCTGACAAATTTTCAGGATCGAATGATTTGAATAAGATGAATTGTATGTCGTATGCAGTTATTTGTTAGTTTCAGATAACGTGTGTTTCTAAATTCCATACGAATGTTACCTTGAAGTAGTGGGGTTGATCTGTTGTTGAGCAATAGATTGATTAATCGTAGACCAAGTTCACGAGAATGAAGACCAAGCTGTAGAAGAACTCTTTCTAAATTTGGAGTAAAAAGAGACGGAGCTGGAAGTAGCAATAAATTACAGCACGCTTCCATCAATCCTTCGACTGACGCTGCTGAATTAAGAACTTCTTCGGCCAGACTGCTGTTCAACATGCTCACCGACAGACATTGATGCACTAATCGAAGCCAACCCAAGCTAAAGAGGAAAAGAATTTTTTGTAAAAAAATTAAGTTTTATTTATACTAGTGCGTTTATATAATTAATAATAAAAAACCTACCTCATCCTTGTCAATTGTTCCTCGTCAATAGCTTCGTTAGAAGTTTTTATTTCCCCGAAAGCAGTTGTGCCCAATAATCGTATTTGACTTAATCCAATATTAGTCGAATCTCTTGGCTTATAAAGTCTGACCAATACCGCAGTCGCTACTTCAGGTTGCGACAGAGACAATCTTATAAATGTCAATCCAGCCGTTGGCATCGGTGGACAAACAGGTGTTAAAGTCGTGTTTCCCTCTCTTGATATTTCCAATGCAACTGCCGACGGACAGGCTGTAATAAACACAAATTCCCAACGTTTATCTAGATATCTAAATCAATCAAAAAACAAAATTAAACAAATAAATATAAAAATGATATAAAAACTCACTGGCGAGCGCTGTGAGATGTGGTTGGAGTTCAACTTCTCTAAGTAAAATAGCGCAAGGTAGAGTAATGGTAAGATCGACCCAAGCTTCGTCGGGATAAAAGTGATAAGACCATGCGGCAGTTCTAGCCCGTCTATGCGGAGCGGCGCTCTGGATAAGAATGTCTGCAGGTTGAGCGGTAGGATTAGACCAAGAAATAGTTCCGAGTGGTGCAAAGTTGAGTAATCCATCTTCGTAAGACTCTAAAGAGTTTGCTGCTTTTTTACTACTAGCAGCGACGTGAGCAAGATTAGGCGAATTTGAAAGATGCTGCATAACCAGAGCTATTACGCCTGGAGACACGGAGTTACTACCGCTACTGCTACTGCTTGCTTTGACCAAATTTTCACAGAGTACTTTTACTCCTCCCATACTCGTGAATACTGCTAATGACGCTTCGTTGTCAAGAACTCGAAGTATATACCAAAGAAGAGGTTCGGATAATTGCATTACTCCCAATTGTCGCTCTCCTCCAGTTTGTCCGCAGGCTATAGAAACAAAAAAGAAAAAGAACAAATCATGCATCTTATCCAGTATTTTTATCCAGATTTCAATCATTTGAAACTCAAATCTCGTACTTACATGATGCGAGGTACTGATAAAGTGGATTAAGAACCAGAGTAGGACTGCTAGCCTTTCTAGTAAGCGTGGATAACAGCTGGAAAGTAGCGTCGGGTATCGAAGAAGGATCTCCGAGTTCTGTTGCTGCTCCTGCTCCCTCGCCTAAAAGCATGGCTAAAGATGAACCGGTACTGTGACCTAGAGCACCTAGTAGCCTCATCATCGTTGGTTCGTGTTGTAATACTGAAAGAATCATTTGAAGGTATTAATCGATTGGAATTTATATGCATATTTTATCTTCACATTTGACGCTGATACATACCGGTATCAGCGACGCATGGAATACGAGCTTTGGTAGTACTCGGTTGATGATTTCGAGACGAAGTTTGCTGCTCCGCTACTTTACTCTCGTCTGTCTGCGAGGTGTTCAGTTTCTCTTGTTCGACGCTACTGCTTGAACTAGACCTTTGGGTTGTTTCTCCAATCTCCATGTCTGTTGCGCTATCTTGTCTACTTGGTCTTGCCTGATGAATAAACGAATATGTCGACGTGAATTAAACGTAATGACAAGCACAGGATTTTTCATATTTAAAAAAAAAAAAATTAGGTTTACTGCTGAAAGAAATACCTATGTGTATGTTTGGATTTTTTACTTACGTTAGGAAGCGGTGTTTGAATAAGTTTGCAAACTAATTTGATTAGCGCAACGACTAATGTGTCCCAAGATGCCGGACGTCCTTGTCTCGCATCTCCGCCAAGAACACAAGCGAACAATCCTCCGAATCCTCCGGATTGGTTGCCGTTGTCAACTGCACCTCCGCACTGTGCTCCAACTGGAAAAAATTATTTATACATAAGTATGTAGCTTTTTTAATTGTTTTCGCAGATACAGTACTGTTCATGAGGTATAGATCAGTTTAAAAATTTCATGGCAGAACAGAAGGTGCAATTTCTCAGTGAAAATTAATGTTTGACAAATGTTATTGAGTTTCTGTTCCGCATCTTGGGATTATTTTGAAAACGGATGGTCTCTTTTCATATTCTCGTTAGTTTTCTTCAAAGCAATGCTAACAGCAGTATTTTAAAGTGAGAAAATACAACTCCGATGTGGTTTTTTTCACAACTTCTTCATTACGATTTTTTTCGCAAATTCATTCAACGTTCCGAATGAATATTGATTTTCGAAAAATGTGCGTGATCGAGAATTCACTGATTTGGAAGAAAGTGTGCAAAGTAAAGAATATTGAATATTGTATTTTGGATGCAGGTGAATTCTTCGGGAATTTGTCGATAAGCTGTTTCTCCTTGGGTTACTGTTTGCAAAAAAAAGATTAAAAAATTTCTCAGCAAATTTGAAAATATAAAAAAAAATTGACATGAATGAGAAATAAAAATTTAACAATTAACTGATCATACTCCAGATACTTTTTGGTACACTCAATAGTTCTCGACTTATGAGCAATTTCCAAAAATCAATATTCCACACAAAAAGTTAAATGGCTTCGGAGGAAGAATGATGTCAAAAAATTTGATCAAATGAAATCGGAGCTTAATTTTATTATTTTGAAAAATGTTGGGGTTGTTTTTTTTTTTGCCTGATGACTTCCTGCAAATCTAAAAGGCGATAAAAAAAAGGAAAATATTCCACCAGGATGTTTGGATACCTCGTATCCTTTGTCTTCAGAATATATAAACAATTTTTTCCTACGATGCCTTTACACCAAAATATTGGAGTTTTTGTTTTGCCAAAAAACGCTCGAAGTAATTTCGAATATATGGAAACCACAGTAAGAAAACCATGTTGAGAATAGTTTACTCGTTAGTTTTACTCACCTCCAGATCCTCTGACATACGTCGAGACCAGAACTCCTACGCATTCAGAAATGCTCATTGCAGTACCAAGGTCTGTATTGGCAAAATTTAGATTGATGAGAGACGTGATGAGTTTACATTGAGCATCGAGAGGACCGCGACGAGCAACTAATGCGCCCCCAGGTTGTACGAGTTGATAAACAACCCGAAGTAAAAGTTCCTTCAAAGCGTTACCCAAGGAGCTGCTAGGGGTTGTAACATCGCATCGCATTTCTAATCTTACCAAGAAATCTTGTAATGCTTGGCACACGGTCGGTCCTGCCTGATAAAAAATACGAGATGGTAATAAAATACAGTGAGAATCAATTGAGTATAATTTCTTCGGATCGATTAATATCAAGAATTTGAAAACATAGAGGAAATCGTAAAATATTTACCATAACATACTGCTTGTCTGTCGTATCAACGTTCAGCCCATTTCCTGAGAAGAGGCGTAACAACATAGGGCCTATATTCTGTTCTTTGATTATGCAGCTAGCCATACCAACAACCAAACCATCTAAGGGTTGGCTGGGATTTGCTACATCAACGTTTTCAGCCGTTGATTTTAGGGGCTGGTTACTCGCCAGGGTCAGGCATTGTAGCGCAAGACACCAAGCACGTAGAGAGACACCAGGGTGCCTGGAAGAAGTTAGATTCATTGAATAAAAGTCTGATTTGAGTTGATCTTGATTAGAGATAACTGAAAAGTATCAGATAATTATTAATTACCAAGACAGTGCAGATATCAGGCCAGAAATTGCTGCTGAACTTAATGGAATCGCTGGCACTAACGAAGGGTCGAATGTGCTTGAGGTACTTGGCGGCTCTGAAGCACCATCCAAGTTTAATGTCAGCCACAGTTGTAGTACAAGTTGTAAACTGGTGCCTGCATTCTGTGGAAGAAAAAAATTAAAAAATGGTCTGGAATACTTGGTAGTTAAAAATGAGTAGAACCATTTTGAGAAGATTTGAATTACCAGCTCCTAGTCCTGAATTCTGAATACCTACATTAAATGTTCTGCCATCTTCACTTTGCAATATTATTCTACGAATGAAAAAAAAAAAAAAAAAAAAAATTACCTGTAAGTATAAATCGGTGAATATTTTTTCAAAACAACGTGTCAGCATACGCAAACTTGAAGGAGCTGCGTCGCTAGAGTTCCAATTATCTTGAGCTCTGTCGTTCCATCCTGAGTTTCTCGACGACGACGAGGACTGTGCATATCGACTCGATTCCACAGGAACCTATAAAGTTTTTTAATACATCGATTTTATTGATTATTTGTTGCAAGATTGAGTCTATGAGATGATTAATTGGTCAGTTTAGATTTAGCGATAAAAACGTTGTGCTATTACGTTTTAATAATAATAAGCAGACACTTTTCAACAAATAATATGAAAAACTGAATGTTTTAGTTATGCTATGTCGTTTGATGATTAATAAGTCGAATTTTCACGTACTTGTATCGTGGCATTTACACTCAGCGGTAGATTATACGCTCCTAAAGTAGATAGTCTCCTTAAAGCAATTTCAACGCCAGTTTCAACGCCGTACTCCAATCGTGCATCGACTGCCAGAGAAATGCTGCTAAAATCAAATAGTTATAGTTATAATTTGAATTTCTACTTTGAAAATTAGGTAATTCGAAGTAAAATATTCCCAGCGATTTAATGTATTTTGATCTCTTTCTCTTTTGATTTGTTGAAAATAAATGAAATTACCCTGAGCCAGCTGAGGCAGGAAACTTGGACACAGTATTTCCTTTTTTAAGTAGATTTCTACCACGTTCCAAAATATCATCCAAGAAATCTTCGAGTTCGCTATCGTCTGATTCAAGTAGAGAAGGCAGCGTAAATCCGTTTGATTTTGACGTTGAAGCAGTAGCTGGTGTAACGATGACGCTATCTTGCGTATCTTCGTCTCCATCACCATCAGCGTCGCCAACTTCGTTACCAAATGATGTAGTAGCCGAACTACTCGCCCCTGCAACACCCGCCGCATCTTCATCCGCAGCGCTACTTTCCTCTGCCGCCAAAGAATCGAAGCTTTCTTCCGAGGGACTTCCTTCGTGAGGCGGTACTGTTTTTGGAAACAGTCTACTACCTGAAAACATCATTTCAAGTGGCAGGATGCTATAATTTGAAAATATTATATCTGAGGCTTGAAATTATAGCTCGGTATTTGAAATTGAGCATTATTTCTTTTCGAGTTACTTTTTCGGAAAACCTTTCGGGACTGCAAATCCCAGATTAGATTTTTTATGACTATACATTCAGGCGTGACAGAGAAAAATCAAAGTTTTTATTTTGGAATTTTGAACCATGCGTATCAGGAGGTAAACAACAGCATATAAGGGACATTGTAACTCGAATATCTGGCAATATCTTCTTGAATAATTCATAAATTGAGTTGTTACTTCAGAACAAACAATTTTACAATAGAAATTTACAAGATTAACTTGTAATACTTCAATTTCATTGATTGGGCAAGTCGCTTACACATAAGTCATGTAACGCCGAATTCTGACTCTGCCAAACATTATCTGCATTTCCAGATCTGTACACATAATAGAAACTAAATTGTAAGTTTTCAATTGACTTGTTTCACGATTTTATCATTACAATCTTTCCAACACTACAGATTTTTATCCCAATCATTTATAATGTTGAGCCATGAATGAATCTCTCAAAACAATGAACAAAGAAAAACCACAGCTCACTTGACCTTGAGTTTAAATAATATTCACTTTACAAATTACTCGCAGTGAAAATTCCATAGTTTCCGCAAATTTTATGGAATTTTAGAATTTCCTCGTTAGTTTTAGTGAATATTTGGAATATCCGAACATCTGAAAGGCCTTTAAATTCTTTATAATAGTCGTCAGTTTAGTTATTTGTAGTTTACGGTGGGAACTGAGAATATTACCTTCTAATAAGTCTTGCAAGAGACACGAAACTGCATGAGAAGCCCAAGCAGCATCTGAAGCACCTGTTGCTAGCCTGACCAATCTGAACAACTGTTCTTCGGTCATAAGTTCACCCAAACTTATCGCCGGACGTGTAGACACGACTAATCTAGCTACGACCTAAATTTGATAAATAGATTGAATATTTGTTTGAATTATAATATACATAATTGTTCGGATCAATTGGAGAAATGCTCCAAAGTTAAACTTACTTTGCAAGCGAGGAGGAACATGTCAACATTAGCAGCATTGTTCAATATAAGAGCCACAAGACCGCGTGCTACTGGTAAGCAATGCGCATGTGACAAATTCCCTGTAGTTTCAATGTCTGCTTCCACACCCTCCGACTTACTACGGTTTGTCAATGAATTAAAAATCATTATGAGTCTATCGTCAATCTTTAAGGATCAGAAGATATTCTATCATTTGCTCTTTGCAGAATAGGGTCGAGAAAACTCAATAATCTTTGATCAAAGTGATTTATGTTTGAAACAAAAATAGTATTGTAAATTTGTAGGAATAGAAAATTGATTGGAGTGATAATTGTTGGGATAATATCTACCTCGAGCAAGGCTGTGGTTGTAATCGTGGACTTCTAGATAAATTCTGTGATTCATTTCGTCTGATGCTTAGAAGATCTTTAAAATGTTTAGCAGAATGTTGTTTCAAAGTCTTTTTGAAAAAGTGTTCTTGCTGTTTCAGCGCCGCTTCTAATTTGCTGGATAAAGTTGCAGCTTGAGAGGACAAGGCAGACAAAGCCTGAAAATAAACATACAATTTAAAGATAAATTCCAAACCAAAGTCTAACTGGCATTCATTATTAATCATCTTGTAATAATAACATTCAGATCGCGTTTCATTGGGAGAGCATAACTAACTTGTACTTGAGTAGAGGCATGAAAAGCTTTCTTGGCTTGCTCGAGATCCTGTAGTTGTTGTTTATGATGCATTAGGCGCTTCTGTAATTTCCTACGATAGCTACGCGAAGCAGATGAACGACTTGCGCTAACAAATTTTCTCTGCATCGCAGATTCTCCCTGAATGAATTCCCATCGGGTTGACAAAACTGTAGAAATAAAATATTCAATAGATTGTTGTTTAGATTTTTACTTTCGATTCATCATTTTTATCGTACGTCTTTAATTTATTTATTAGTCTTTGCAATCAGACGCTCGGAAACATATTCATCACATGATATAAGAATATGACAATAAAATAATACCTTGATCTTTGTATTTGTCGTTATTTTCTTCATGCGTAACTGGTTGAGTAGCTGTAGTATCCAAGCAAACAGAAAGGAATAGAAGTACCCATCCTATGAGAGTAGTATCCAAACGACTCGTATTTGATGCTTGACCATTAGTCAAGGGAGCTAATAGCCTGCCCAATGTACGAACCATTGAATCTACCACCGATGATTTATTAGCTCCTGCTATTAGTGACTTTCGGCCAAGGAATGTTAGCAGTATGAAGACCCTAAAAAATTAGATATTGATTATCAAAAATAATACCTAATTGGGTTGGGATGTATCAATTACATTATCACAACTTATTGTATAATTATTAAGTAATTATTTACATTGAAATTACAAATTACAATGTAATTGATTCGGGAAGAGCTGTCAATTACTTTTATAATTTGTAATTGATTCAGAAAAGGGTATCAATTACATTTGTAATTTGTAAGTGATTTGACTTCCAATTACAAAATACAATTGTTTTGAATTGAATCGAAATTCGCCCAACGCTGTCGAGATCATCTCTACTTTTAATGTTCTACTAGATACCGATGTTAGGAAAAAGATCAAGTTTTACAGCAGAAAATTACAGATTATCGCAGATACTTTGTTATTTATAATCACAGTTTCAAATACTAGTATTTCAATCTTTACGAATCAGAGAGGTATATCCAATACCAACATACTTTTCGGATGTCTCGGTATGAAGTTAAATTTGTTTTCTAAAAAGAACAGTTTTTGAGAATTCAATTCTGACAAGACAATTTCTCTTCTCTCAATAAAAATCTTTTGTAAACTATTCAAAATTTTTAAAAGCAGCATAAGGCAGAGTAAAGTCAAAGTTAGAGCAATTGGAGAACACAATTGACCGAGATGTAAATATTCAATATTGTTATTCATCTAGTTTAAAATATTGTATTAGACTTTTCATCAAGTTCTCACCTGTCTTGAGGGAAAATATGAGTACAAGAAGCTGAGTATAAATTGATCAATGTATTGGCCAAGAAGTCTCCCCACCAAGGCTGGTGCCCAGCCATACGTGCCAGTAGTGCAGCAACATGAAGTTGTAGTCTAGGCGCAGCGGTAACGACGCAAATGGAATGGAAGAATTTATCGCATATCATGGGTGTGAAAACGTCGCAAAGAGTATTAGGAATCTGTAACAGATAAATAAATTTCCTATTACTATAGATAGTATGAGAAAAATAATTGTAATGTAATTCTCTAATATAAAAAATCTGTTGTAATCTCGTTGAAGAAATGATTAAAGATTATCCTGAACATAAAGAGAAAAAAAAGGAAACGTGTGCAGTTTTATTAAACTACTTACGCCAGGCACAGGTCCGATTTCATAAACAGTATAAAGAAGAATGTCGAGTAAAGTTTCACCAAGAACTCTAAGTTTATCGGTAGGTGCACTAGCTAAAGATGGTACAGGTGTATGTTGAGATCCTCTCCAGGATTCAAGTCGTCGCCAAACGCCTCTAACTACGTTTAGTTGATGTTGAAACATAATACATTCCTGAAAGTACATATATCTTTGTAATATCACAAGCCGCGTTTGACGACGTATCATCAAGCCATGCATACTTTACTTCAAAAACTCAGTCGCTTCTCTTTCAATAACATTTCGCTTTGTAAACACGAAATTTACCTGATACGTAGACAGGATTTTTGTCGATGACTGTTCAGCGTTTTCGCTTGGAGTCTTACTTTGATGAAGATAATGCTGCATGTGTACGACATTTGGAGTTTCTGTGCACAACAGCGGATCCAATAGGCTTTTCAATCGTTCCGTTGCTAGGCTGAACCTGTACACAACATTATTATTCTTAATAGAAGTAATTTCATGTATGTGAGGGTATCAGGTACCAAAAATTGCATTTGAAAAATGATAACAAGAGAAAACTCAGTGACTCTTTACCATTAGCGGTTCTGGATGTAAAATTTCTGGTACCTAACCCTCTGAAAACAAGAAACTATTTTCTTAATATCATCTAATGAGAATACCTGCACTGGACGTCTTCGGCAAGAGCTGAGAGAATGCTACATTGAGATTCAATGGATGCGTGCAATGCTGTGTCGGTATTACCGTCGAGTCCAGCATAGGAAGCGATTAGCTCAGAATAATCTTCGCCTGGCAATACCACCATATGTCCGTAAAACATTCCCAATGGTATTTTGCATCTTGCGGTAGACATTCCGTAACGACCGATTGTTGTGATCTGATGGAGAAAGATTAACAAATTTCAGTGACTCACATTGTCTGCAACACTGTTCATAAGTTTGAAATCACTTTGCAAATTCCAAGGAAGAACAGAAAGTGCAATATGCCTGTGAGAAATTGTAAGAAAAAGTTTAGAGCAACATTTTCAAGCAAAGAAAACAAGCTATGGAGAACTCTTTGTGAGACATTTTTACGAATACTTGCTTGGCCTTGGATAATTTGGAAGCCAGTGGATTTTCATATTTTCTTAGTTGGTTCTTGAACAGTCTAAAGATTTGTAAAAAGTTACTGCGCAAGAAATACTCTAGAATTATTTTAAAGTAGGGAAGGTGAGCTTCAATTCCGATATTGAACATTTTACTAAGGATTTCTTTAGCAAAGTGACTTAACTTCTTGTGCAGAACATCGATTTTAAAAAAATTGCGTGTAACTCAATAACTATTGATTTTATCAAAAGATACGAAAAGACGAACAAATCGAGATGATTATTTCAGATACACATGAACTTTTTCCTGATTATTTGAATAAATTATTGTTTTCAACTATTAAGAAAAATATTACATTAATTTCTCCAGAAAGTGTAAAGAATATCGATGATATTAAAAATCAAGAATTTCAACCTTCAGTTCTATCATATAATTTCTTTGACAAGTTCATAGAGTTTTCAAGTCACAGCATATCCAGAGTTGGAACCTACATTGGTGAAATCTATCGTTTTGTGGTATCAAAAATTGGCTGGAGAAAGAAATTGTAAAAAAAATATTTAAAAAATGCTGATAAATTCACATGACTCAGAAAGCTATAATCGCAATTTCTAAAATCCTGACACTTTTTGGTAAACGGAGTAATTTTTCAGTGAGAACAATTTTTCAAAGATCAATAATCGACACAAAAAGTTGAATAACTTTGGAGGAAAAATTTACAAAAATCAATGAAAACTCATTAAGTCATACTTTAAAATACTTTTCGGCAATTTTTCACCGTATCACGTTTCAAAAATCTGAATGACATTGAAAGAAATTGTAGAAAATATTAAAAATCACTTGTTCCCAAGTTGATCTTGAAACTACAAAAGAGATTAGATAACAGTCGTTCAAATTTACACCGTGATTTCAAACTTATGGAGTAAAGTGAGAAAAAAAACTAGAAAAATACCTTGAGATAGCGACAGACTGGAGGTGGCTGTAGATCGTTAACGACAAGTGGTTTAGAGCCGATATCTCCTGCGACAACAAGCCGAGTTCCATCGCTTTCCTCGCTTTTTGTCCAAATATCTATAGACAATGAGACTAGATCACTGCACGATGGAATCATGAGATCTGTCAGTAATACAGGGGAGCCAAAGTCCAATACAACGAAACGTCGAGCTCCAGAATGCATTCGTTCAACAACCAGAGCTTGCTGAGGAGGCCAGCACAGCAGCCTGCCCCATGGAAAGGTGATGTCTTCACGCTAAAATCGTATTGTACTATAAATATACGAATAATAATTTCGGAGTTCAACTACAAAGCCTCTAAAGGCAAATAAGAATATAAGCGCAATTCTTTCATACACACACCCAGAAAAAAAAAAAAAAAAAAAAAAAAAAAAACTAAAAATGCCTGCGATGAAGTCAACACTATTTAATTAAAACAAATATGCGATACTATTAAATCTGATCTAGCGTACGCAAAATCTGTACGAATGGAGATCTTCCCTGGCATATCAGTTTTAGTATCAAAAAAGCTTGTTGCATTTAAGGAGTTTCAAACTCTCAATACACCAAATCGGTACATTTGTATTTAATTGTATTGAGTAATAAGCGTCCATTGGATATTAATCACCTTTATTTACTTGTGATCTACGATAAATCATGTTTAACAAAATCTCAAAATCATAAACAGATATGAGTGTTTCATTTTACGGCTCTTTAAAACGATGAAAAATTAGTAATTTTCAATCGATTTCATTCTACGCGGGCTCGTTTTGTTCGGAAAACTAATTTGTACAATTTAACTTTGACAGAATAATTTTTTATCGTTATAGTCAGTTGATTATTGCTATTTGTTGCTCGCAATTTATTACGTTGCAATCTTATAAAATTAATTACTTGAGCAATAAACGTTGAAATAAAAATTCGTCGAAGGCAAGTTGTGCGTATTAGTTACCTGAACAAAACAAGCCCACGGAGAATGAAATCGATTGAAAATAAGAAATTTTTTTATCATCTTAAAGTGCCGTACAATGAAACACTGATATCTGCTTATTTGTTTATGATTTTTCGATCTTTTTTATCTGGAAAATTCCAGCTGATTCATCGTAGTTTCCAGGTGAATAAGGGTGATTAATATTCAATGAACGCTTATCACTCAATACAATTGAATACAAGTGTAACGATTTGGTGTACCGAAACTCCGTAATGAACTGTATGGAAATATCAAACAATTCTAATGTTGTTAATATTAATAAACGAGTACTTATGTCCATGCTAACAAATAAACGAGGAGTAACAAATTCAAGGCCAGATATATACATATACAAGTAAGATTATCCGATAGATCAAATGTATTGACAAAAACAGAGGTACGTAATGCAAGGTATCTGATTCGAAAATAATCAAGAAAAATGATTTATGTACGAGTTCAACAGTGTAGATTGTTCTTTGCATTTTGTTGCAAGCGTAAAGTGAAAAGTAAATGATATTCTCTTGAAACAACAAATACCGGTCCTTGTGGATTTTCGAGTGTGTGATTCATTCTACTTTTGGCAAATGAATACTGCTCATCTACGTCGATTCTAAGCCATACGTTTTTGAACGAACATTGTTATTGTGTTCAGACTGTTTTAATCGAGGGCACGGATGGAAAATTGGTGCAATTTGATTTGGGCCTGTTATTCATAGAGTAGCTTACCGGATAATCGATTCAATTTAACATAACGGGCGTAGCACCGCAACGGACTGTTTTACGATTCCGTCGCTGAATATTTATTTGAAATGCTTTCGAGGGTGAGAGTTTCAAGATAATATTAGAAAATTGAAACATATCACAAAGACGATAGTTTTCCATAAGTTCATCCGGAATAATACTATTATACTAGAATCGATATTTGCTAAACAGAAATCTCCAACAAACAGTATGTACAATAAACTGACGAATATTTTCATTTCATATGTATAATCAACTTGGATATTTATAGAAACAGTTTAACGGAACTGTGATTGTTAGGAAAAAAGTTACTTGAACGCAAACAACAATGTATTACTAAAGCCTATTTTCCATCCATTATTTTAATGACCGAGTGTAACCGAATGAAATGTTCGTTAATGAATAAGAACTAAATAAATAAATAAATAAATATTAAGATCGTTAAACCTTGCCATCGAGGATTGAAAATAAAATATAATAATAAATCAATGAAAATGATAAATAGAAATGAAATCCTGTTCTACAAAAATTCTACCTTCTTGTTATGGTTGTCCTCAATTTTGTTTGTCGCTGTACTAGCATTTGGTACCGATGATTTTTCTTTCATTATAGAAGAAGCTATCGTATGAGGATTAGGAGCATCATTTTGAGCGTTGTGCCAGATTTTAAATTCACCAGGCATATTGTTAGCTTCGTCACTGTCTGATTGGTCGTCAGGTGTAAGCGACAATAGTGCTGCTGGCTTTTTTGACATTTCTGCTTTACACTGACTAAGTAGATTACTTAATTTTGTTGTCAACTTTGCCTGAAGATCTGGTTCTAGCGATACCGCATCCAAATTCTACAATGTACAAATAGTACCATCATTTCTAAATGTATCATTTGCTTTTTTCTGTTTTATTATTTTTTTTTTTTCAATTTTCTTATTTCGTTTTTCTCGACTACTTTTAAGTTTAAAATAATATTCATGTAATTGACTGATTAATTTAGAACTCTTTGTCAATAACTGTCCTGATTTTCCTTTTTATTTCCTGTCGAATCGCAACGAAACTGTATTCTAATCGCTGGAATTGTGACTAGCCACATGTAATTCTACCGTTTGATTTCATTCAATGAAAGTGATATATTTTTACTTAAATTATGCCGGAAATGATGTGATTCTGAGACACTGAATATCATATGTGAAAGAACAGAAACTGCTTTTCGATTCCTTTTACAATTAGGTTGATATTTCAACTCTGGTACGAGTAACACTTAACTTCTTAGAGTATATGTAGTTAGAATGATTTATTTGTATTGGCCAATAATATTAAACGTGTATTCCTAATTGTACTAATGTGTTTTTTTTTTTTTTTTTTTGTACAACTTCTATTTGTCAACTGTACTTTGGTTTACCATCAGATTCGAGATGTAATGGAACGAAGTTGTATGCAACTTTATGTTGCTGACAAACGTGAATGTGCATAAATCTAACATTTGATACATTCAAGTTCTTTCAAGTTTGGGAAATAAAAAAAAGAAACCCTCCAAAAAATGATGAAAATCAACATGCTTGGTAATTGGATTATTAATTTATGCAAAAATGATCACACTGCTTGGCATACAATTAAATATGTTATTCAATTCAACGAATGCAAAAAAATTTGAGAATATTATCAAACTCATTTACTTATGAGATATACCTAATTTTGTTGATAAAAGTAAGAAACGATAATAACCATATGTACATTGTGTTAAAAAACAAATAAAACTTACGTATGAGTGATGAATAATTTTAATATCTGGTACAGGATTGTTGTTGTTATTTGTTGTCGTATTGTCGTACAACGCAGTGCCAATGTTAACTGCGCTTATACCAGGATCAATTTTCTCCATTTTAGTTCCGTCTGAGGCTGCGTGGCAAGTGAAGTGAAGAGGTTCTACCTATATCCAAGAACGTTGAAAAATCGAGTCAACAAATATGAGATCTAAACATATTCAAGATTAATTTGGCGTTACGAACATTCGCCAGAAACTTAAAACACAGACCGTTCTGTATCGATGTTATAACGCTAAATTTAGTAAATTTATAGACATTTTCTACTTTTAGCAAATGATAGTCATTGATTGAATAATAATAAAAAATTATCAGAAACTTGAATGACGTAATAAATTAGAACTAAAAATTAATACCTCGAGAAGGCCTTTCATGTTATTATTGGCGCAAAGAGCTCTCAGTTTGCTAGGTACTTTGAGTTCGCTAGTCGGATGGGAAGGCAGCGTGAGAAGGTCTCTCAAATCGATTGTCTCTTGCGAATGTACCGAATTACTAGCTGTGACGGAAGCTCCTGCCTGTTCTCCGGTCACTACGGTAGCATAAGTTACAGGCATGGAGCTAAATTTAGCTGGTATAGGCGGCTCCATATCGAATAATTCCATTTCAAACGGTGTGTTATACAATCCAAACCTAAAGATCAAAGATAAACAAATTTGTGATCCAAATCTTGTATGTTTTATCGATTTTTTTTTTTTCAAAATGTGATTATAATAGTCTGTCTACCTTGTCGCCAGTAGCAGGTGATAAGGATTAACTCTGTTTGCCATCTCTGTAGCGATCTGTTGTACAAGAGTAACGCATTGTTGAGCAACGCTGTGATTTCTATCGAGGGGTAATAATCTGGTAATCAGTACTGCGAGCCATCGCAACGAGCCTGCCCATTGTACTCCAGCGATTGACGGAAGCAGAGTAACTAAAACTGACAATACTGCTTCGTCGAAAGAATGAGGCAAAGGTTCGTCTAAATTGTGTAGACCCCTGGAAAAATGGATTCACATTATTTACGTTTTTGCAGCAATGGGAAATTTGAGTTTAGAATTAATACTAACGTTCTATTACCTGGTTGGAAAACCAAGCTTTTTGTTGTGATTATAAATCACAGTATTAAACAAGATTGGGTAAACATAATACGACGAACAGGGTAGATTTGAAGTGATCGGAAGAGAGAATCTAAGTTCGGAAGACGAAAAAATACTCGCAATATATATTTCAAAATAGAAGAAGATTGTTTTGAGTTTGTTGTTTTGCTACGATTTTTCGAAAATTGAGTATAACTAAAAACCAATTCATTTTGTCAAAAAGTATAACACTTGTTAAGTTCCAGGATGAGTTAAAAAAATAGTTTCTAACAGTTTTGTAAAAAGTGGTCACAAAAATAAATTTCTCTAAAAGATTCTGAAGAAATTATACGAATAAGAAATAATGGATTGAGAACTTCTATATTTCTGACACATTTTGGTAAACATGCTAGTTTTTGAGCTATGAGCAATGTTTTAGGAATCTCGATTTAGTGCAAAAAGTTTTAGAAACTTCGCGAAAAACAGAAAAGAGTTAAAAATATCTGCAAAAAAAAAAAAAAAAAAGAAAAAAACCGGATCGAAGCTTTTCCCTTATTCGCGAAATACTTCTGAGGTATTTTTTCTGGCATATCTCTAGCCATAAATCTTCATACCGTTGAAAATAAAAGTTGAAAATTATCCGTTTACGGGATTATCTTGAGAAAAGAACGAAAATTATAGAAATATTTTGCCAAGAGCTTTGAAAGCTTGATTGTTTTGCCTGAAGATGTTTTTTTGAGTGTATTTCAACGATAGCTTTGCCTTAATCAAATTCACAATGTGACCTCGAACTTATGGAAATTATTGTATGTATTCTTGACACAATTATTCTTCATAGAAATTAAATATGCGATACTTACTCGCTGCATAAGACAATCAATTTAACACATTTATGTGCGATACTTCTGCCAGAATGTAGAAGACAAGTACGTAACAAGTCAAGCAGACGTGTTTGTACAGATCGTATTGTTTCCAATTGTATATTCTTAACTTCTGGATTTATTCGTAATCTTGTCAATCGTATAGCCACCACCCAAATGATTATATCTAATGCCAGAGACTGTACCACAGGTGACCTGGAAAAACATATTTACACATTTTTCAATAAAGTAACAATCAAATACTCGTGTATACAACATTTCAAACAAAATTTCTCACATATACTGAGAAAAAAATATCATTAGATTCCTTGCATTTAGTTTTATTCGTTTTAATGAAATCAACAACTTTCAACTTCAAATGTTATTCAAATCAAATGAATTAGTTTAATGTTCAAAGAAATAATGCATAATCAAGCACACCTTAGTAATTAAAAAAAAAATATATACATATTCTCTCCGGAAACTTTTGTACATTTTATGAAGTCGACAAAAATTTGTTCATTTCAAAAAAAGTTTTCCAAGTTTCCGAGTTAGATATTTACGTGATTGGAATGAATAAATTCTAGTAAGAAAGTTGAACAAATATATCGTCAGAACTTCAGAAACAAACAATTTTTTTGATTCACTAAGTTGTTTGGATGAACAAAAACTAATTTATTCGATTTGAATAATATTCAGTTGAAAGTTACAGATTTCATTCAAACAAATAAAACTAAATATGAGAAATCCAACATTATTTGTTTTTTTAAGTATCAATTTCATTTCGTAAATTACGTAAAAATAATTCAATCAAGAAATACGTACTTATCTGGTCCTTGTAGGCAAGCGACATTGAGAATATTATCAATGAAAGTTTTTGATTCCAGCATCGCACATCGCTGAACTCTTTCGTTCGTTACGTTAGTAGAATGAACGGATCTAACAGTGATGGATATTTCGTGAATCCAATCGCAACCTGTGAAAAAGTGTTTCAAAACTATCTGTAATCTCATTTACAAAATCAGTTTAGATATCGGTTCATCGCCCAGGTTGTGATATACTTACCGATGTAGTATTCTAACTTTTTGTTTGCACTAGCGGCAAGCCGTTCAACTGTAGCTCCAGGCAGAAGGGGGCCTGCTTCGCCAATTTTCAATTTCTTTGAAGTTGGAGGCTTTGTTTCCATGATATTTATACGAGATTTAGTAGTAGCCTGCAAAGAAATTATGAAATTATGACGAATATCACCATAAATGTTTTCATTTTGCATAAAGTTTCATAAAAAAGTCTAAACAGCTTATAAAACTCACCCCATCTTTAGCTGGATCGATCAGCGCTTTAATGTGAACGAGAATAGTTCTAGCTTTAGAACGGAAGAGTCTGGGGCTGGTAAGAGTGACACATCCGGAATGATCGGAGAGATCTGTGCATCGTTGTAAGTTGATAGGACCGCATAAGATTTCGGTATTATGCTGGCGTAAATATTCGTCGGTAGTGACGGGATTTTCACCCTTTTGTTCGCCGGCGATACTAAAATCTATCCTTTCATCGACGGGAGTTAACGGAGATTTGTGATGACCAATTCCAGTTATATTTTGCTTCAGTAAAGTCACTTGAATCGTAGGAAGTTCTGGACAGGGAGAGTGAAGACTAAATCTTACATCGACATGGCCTATGCTACCAGCTGCGCTCCGAGGCAGTGTTAATTCGAACACGTGCTCGTCCCACGTTGTGCTATAAAATTTTTTATCGTCATTCGTAATTTTTATAAACAAAATTGTCTGCGAGTTCAAAATCACTTCTCGAATTTTGAGGCAGATAGAAAAGTTTAATATCTTGGCAAAAAACATTGCGGAAAACAATTTGATAAAGTTTATCAAAGGTTTTTTCTCGAGGGAAAATGGCCATCTTCTTCTGATGTTATTGACAGTTTTGTATGAAAAGAATTGATTAAAAATAGCTCACAACTCAAATTCATCGAGTCCACCGCACAAAGCTTGTAATTCTTAATTTCTGATTGATGTGAATTTTTTCAAATTTCTGAGAGGAATTCCTTTCCTTGCCATTTGTTGCAAAAAGCCAGATTTTACTGGCAAGGTGTTTAAGTTTTGTGTTCGCTAGAACTTGAAGATTATGAACTCGACAGCAGAATTATAAGAGATGAAAATTTAGTTCTTAAGGTTTTGAGTATAATCAAATTTTTGTGAAAATTTTTGAGAAATTTTGAAAAATTCACGTGCACCTGAAATAAAAGACTCAAACTTTTTTTCTTACTATTTACACATTCTGATAGAATGAATCACTTTTGCATTGGAGGCAATTTTCTGAAAATCAAGAATACTACGTTTCAGGAATAAGAAAAAAACATGAAAAGACAAATCTCTCTTCTTCCACTTAAAAATACTTCTGGGGTATTTTGTTTACCGGATTATTTTCCAGAAATCTGTACAGCGTTAAACATAAAGTAAAGAAAAATAATCCAAATCACCTGTTTTTAAAAGTATCTTGTAGCCAAGAAAGAATAAGTAAAAATATTTCGAAAACACCTATAAACTGCCTGTTTTTTCTACATTGGAATACTATTTTCTAGGATATTTTTTTTACCAAGATATCATACTGTATATTCTGCCTTAAAGTTTGCAAAGTGATCTCTAACTTATCGACAGTTTTGTACGACATAAATAACTAACAGAAAAATCAAAATAATTGGATAAATTTAACTTACGCATCGTTTTGGAGCCGCCAAGTCCTAGTGTGATGCTGATCCTCCGATTGATGGAGATGCTGGGGATGACGACGTTGTCTTTGGGCTTGCATCATTTCACTCCAACATGGTGGGACGGTTGCCCCATAGGCCGGTGAGTGACGATCGAATCTTGTAAGTTCGTACAACGTCTTCAAGTCTGAGTAAGACAGGATACTTCGATACGCCAATACAGAATCTCTGTAACACATAAAAGTACGTGAATACTCGGCCAAAGATATTTGCTATAAGTTTGCCATTGTCGATAATCAATTGTAAGAAAATCACAACAATTGTTGGCAGATAATAGTCAATCTTGATTTTAAGAATTCCTCTCAACTGGGTGCTGTTTTTATTTAATGTGTAAATTGTAATTGCAGAACTTGATAATGATCGACCATGCGAAGCCCAAATGTCGTGCTTGAATAAAGAAAAAGTTACTCCTATGTGACCGTCTGCTTATGATTTTCCTAGAATTGTTTCAATACAACGGTCAAGAACTCTGACTCGTTGTGGATAATGTAATGAGATTATTAGCTCATGCAGGATGTCTGTGTAATTTTGAATTCATTTGGTTTATCTCATTTGACTAGAAGCAAAAGGCAATCATATACGCCAAAAAGTTCAGCATAAAGCCAAAAGGCCGTCAATTTCACCCATAAAAGGAAAAAGTCGTATAATCTGGCACATACGCTTTTTTGGTACTGAAAATTGATTCCGTGACTAAAATAAGAAGGAAGTACACTCAACGTCACCCTTAAAAGCAAAAGGACGTATAATCTGGCGCATACGTCTTTTTGATATTAGGAATGTTTTTTCACGTTTCGAGTTGATAATGCTGAAAGGGCTTGTGTGAATAAGTTTTTTTTCAACAAAAAAGACAAGTCCGGATGTCCAAATGATGTTGATTTTTCACAAAAATACTTTCTGCGCGATGAAAAACCTGCGCACCTGTTCCACAGAAGAATTTATTTGGTTTTTGTATATCGTTATAACAATGGAAAGATCCTTTTTACGTTGCAAGAAAACTATTCAAACTGTTATTTTATGAATCAAATCCTTGCGATTTGAAACACATTTATCGCGTTTAATTTGTACTTCACAACATTTCTGTCTGCGCTTGTGAGTCGAATAATGTAACAAAAATGCAAGGAGTTTTCCCCCCGAAAAGATACTGGGGCATACACGCGGGGCTTTCTGATTTCTAGCCTGATACCAAGATAAATAGTCTCTTTTGACTTTAGTCTTAGCAAAAATATTTAGTCATAGTATTTAGGTGCATATTTCACATACACTTTTATGATCAGAGTCATTTTCATGATTTTTTGTTTTCTTTTTCATACGCCTTTTTAGCAGTTTAATGCAAAAAGGGGTTTAAACAGCGTCTAAGCCTTTCTGATTTCAGTCCCACGAATACATGGATATCTAATTTACATACTGATAGGTAACTGAAGATGTAGAGGTACTAGGAGCGAGATGATCATTATTGCTGGATCCAATTTCCGTCACCATATTCACATCATCAATGTCCTCTTTTTCTTCCGTTGAATCCTCTTCTTCCATTGTGGCAAAGAAGTGGAGAGCTCCCTCGCTTGTACATACGCATAATCTTTCCAAACCTGATTCAGAAGAAGAAAATGAAATGATTAAAATAATGGAAAAAAAAAGTCGAACAATAGTCGACAAAATACTGTAACATGAATCGGTGAAAGTTATTTGATCAACTCACTGTTGCAATATGTGGCAGAGATGAATTTGCTTCCATCTAATTTTGCTTCTGAAGTTGTTTTCAAAGTGTTTAAATCCAATAGCCTGACAACACCATCTTTACAAACTAACGCTATCTGGCCTCTTGGTCCGTCGACCAAAGAAGGAGGAGTGACTGTAGTTGAACTACAGGATAAAGATCGAGATCGATTTTTTTCTTGAAGCGGTAGTAAAACGTGTTCGATTGGAATTTGGTTGATTGGAAGTTCTCGTCTTGCTACCGGCTCCGGTACAAGCTTGACAACTTTTCCGGTGAGATCAAAAGCATAAACAAGTAAAAGCGCGCCACTTTTACTTGTATTGTTATGAACATCTCCGTTAATTAACTTTGTCGATTCAACTTCGTTCTGGTCCCAATACATGTAGCTTTTTGGTGGTAAAAATTCGCTCTCCTCGTCTATATCCATTTGATTTGCATTCGAAGTAGGTGGCGGATCTGTCAAGGCGATATCAGGAGCAGGGCACAAGGCGACATACAAATGTCTTCCATCTCTAGATGGAACTGCGTAAGTTACTCGTTGAACGTCCGGAGCGTCTATACAGACAGTTTGTATAACAACAGGCTCTGTTTTTAGGCCTTTCATTAAATCCAGTGTTTTTTTGTTAAGTCCTGTGATGTCGGAAGTTGAAGCGAACTGTTCCGACGAGGCGTTTATTGGATTGAAATTAGCATCGAATGGGAAAGTAGAAGTTGGAGGAACTGCTATATTGATAGGCGTGGAACATTGTATTCCATTTGACGACGATGCAGTTAAAGCGTCAAAATGTGCGCCTATTACCATTTCGTCGACGTCTTCGATGACAACATCTTCGATGACTGGAACTTCGTATAAAAATTTACTGAGAAAAAGTTCCTGGTATAAACTTTCTTGACGACCGCCATTAGAGCTGGCGCTAGTTCCTGTACCTGACAGAACTTTCTTTGTTTTAGAATCTTTTATTTTATCTGTTTTAGTGGATTGGGACACGTCGATTTTATGATAAAAATCATATATAATCAAGTAATGAGATTTTGAAGGTGTACATCTGTCCGCCACTTTCATAATATCCAGACTATCGCTAGCGGCGCTATTAACGCTGTTCATAGCTCGTACTAAAGAAGAAGCTGGGGCGAGATCAGTCGAGGCTGCCCATACATTTTCCAAAGTTCTTATTTGCGAAGAATTATTGGAAGTCACTGAAACTCCGCAGATCAAACAAGGCCTGATTCCAACGGTTGGAGTTTCCAGAAGAGTTGTGGATATCGTTGTACTCATGTTACTAGATTCTTCTGCTTCTGGTTTAGGACCCCCTGCGATCGACATGGCAGTAAGCTGCAGTTTATGAGTTCCTAGTGACTTGTAATCTGACAGAGGATCCGTCTCTGAACCAAGATTCGGCAGATAAGGTGTCGCTAAATTTCTAGTCGCGTGAAATTTTATCGTTTCCTTATTCGTTGCATCTTGATCGCTCGCCGCGACAAAGAAAGACATTTCCTTCTGCAATACGGAATTGATTCTTATTTAATAATAACAACTTTTTTATACACAAGTAAGAACTGCTTCTTTGCTTCAAGATAGTTTCATATATAAATTTTCATGACAAAATAATATCATCGATTAACAAATTACTTACTTTTAATTGATTACTGACGTTCCATACGTTCACAAAGCCATTGTGCGAAGCAGTAGCAGCGAGACCGGTGACGTTTGTTGTGCTTATAATTTCCACATTGTCTTCAGATTCTCGAGCAGGAGCGGTAGCTAGAGCGACTGAGAGTGGTACATTCTGTGTGTATTCTCCTTTGACAAATGGACAATTAGGTGAATGTCGTTCGTGCTCTGACCATGGCTCGTCAGTTGGTTCCCAACAAACCAAACAAACGTTGCAAGTAAAACACATGGCTCGATCATCTCCCGTAGAGTTTGGCTGATGATAAAAGCCAGCTTGTGCCATTTGGTCAGGCAATGCCCATCTGAAAGTGATTTCTCTTCTTCATATTGTCATTTGGTTTAAAAAATGCTACATTATTTATGTATTCAAAGATGATGCTAGAGTTTCACTTATAACTCTTGTATTGTATACAATAAGTAAAGCACATTGTAAATGGTATTCTAATGCGACTCACTTATAATTCATGTGAGGCCATTTTGAAAATGTATCTCTTCGAGCCGCTTCACTAAACATGAGCGCTCTGTCTGCTGGACCACCTTCTAGTACCAAACCTGGTAATAGGCCATTCAGCTGTTCGTTGATAGCCGAAGCGATAGGTAACGCTGGGATATGCCTGTTTTGGCGTTTTAGTTCCGTCACCAACCCTGAGCATACCAACTTCAGGGCACCGTGAGGTAATTCTAAGCATACCGTGTTCCACTGTGAAATATATAAAGTTTGAAAAAACTTGAATGGAACTTTCGTGGCCTGAGAATTCACACAATTTTGACGATTGTAAAAAGTCATAGAAGTAAACAGAAGGCAGAATATGAATGACGAAAATCTTTGGAATAATTATACAAGGAAAAAACTGAGATACAATCAAAATTCTTTGTTTTGTCAAATCTATTAGGAATGACTCACTTTTTGCGCTTTGATACCCTTTTTTTGGGTGGCTTGCGCAGCCACGATTTTGCTAGATAATTCTTGCAATACTTCTTGAACGTGATCTACTCCAGGTAAATCTACGCATCGCAAACAGAGGTGCAATAAAATAGCTTCGCTTAGTAAAAGCTCGAGTTTTATTACGTCTTCGCTGCAAGATACGGGGGTCTGCAATATTGTGTCCAGTAAAAGAACCCCATTGTAATCGCTGCGTACACCGATACCTCGTCCATCCGTATATAGAACTTTGTCTATGCCATCCGCTAAATATACTCCATGTATTTTTCCATCTGATTTACCTAAGCGTAGATAATTAACTATTATTTCTCATGTAGAAAAAGCTTTTAGTACACAGTAGAGCCAATAAAATTTTCAACAACATTATTTTACATTGAGTTCAAACTCGCTCACAATATGGAAATTACTTGGATTCAAAAGATTAAGGGTTTAATAAAGACAAATTATTGTTTTGATGACTAAAAACAATGGAGAACAAATGAGAATGAAACTATTTGTAAGCGTGAGGCCCTAAACTAAGTTGCATAAATTGAAAACCAAACATGTATCCTATAAATACAAGGGCATAAAATGTATCAAAGGATGAATATCGTTTCAGGCTCCTTAATCTCTTAGCTTGTGAGATTGGTCTGGAATAATTTGCTGAATAAGTATCATATTTCGGAGCAGGAATTTCATTTATCAAAGATGCTGACCGCCGAGAGATGAAGTGCGATACACATGCATCATCGGTACTACAGTAGAGCATTGAGTATATTTCAACAGCTATATTTCTCAGAACAGTTAAAAAGATAAGGTAAGATTTCAAATACTTTCCGTTCTAACAAACAGGAAATGTTAGCTGTAAGTAGTAGAGCATATGGTTGGCTTTGGAAACCCCAGATATCTTTGCGGTATGTTCAACAGGAAATAGTTTCACAGATCACAAGAACGAAGTTACATCGGCAGCAGGTCGAGAATCAACACACCAATACCAAACTAGGTAGTTTCATCTCAAGATAATGATGCAATCTCAGAAAAATAATTCTTAAGCTTCTCGTAATTGAAAATCTAGCTCTTCTGTGATAGAGACTAATAGCTAAGCAGTCAGATGTGGAATCAAAAGTCCAAGGCCTGATGCCAGGGGGATGAAACTTATTTTGTTTCAGGGTATTACTTCAATGTGACCAAATTGTAGTTCCGTAAGTTACACAGATATTTTTTTCCCCATGTACAAAACGAAATAATTTCCTCAGCCGATAACGAAATCTTTGCTAACCGATGTTATAATTCGAAACAAATAGTGAATCAAGATAATAGTCAATGATCCATGAGTCTTCAGCCTAATTCCTAGATGTAGACTTAGTAACAATGTCTTTTAAAACGACTGAATCCGAGCAAATAATCAGAGCAGTTTCTCTGAGTAGCTAACGTTTCCGTCATAAGAGTTAATGCACATGGGGCAGTTTATTCATAACATGTATAGGATAAATATTCTTCAGTGTAATTAGAAACATTGTATATGTTACAGACACGAAGTGTTATTTAATGCGCTATAGTTACACGCACATGTATCAAGATATTACTTGCTTTGTGTAGATTATTAACCACGTGTTTCAGGTCTTAATAATCTCGGACTGTAAACGTATGAATATAATAAAGTGAAGATTTTGGCTAGGGAACTTATGAGCTTGAAGTAAACCGGAATGAGACTGGAGGTAAAATTATGGCTAAGTAGTCGAGTTATGACGGAATGTTATAGTTGGAGAAAAGGAAATAGGTACATAAAAATGAATTCAACAAAGGGAACGGAATGAATTGATTGTGGAGATCCTGTAAAGTGGAAATACGAAATGGGTGATGAAAATGAGTATAAAATTGCAGAGGGAGGGTTAGTATAAATGCGGAGAATCATTAGCAGTAAAGTATGGTGTGAATATCGTCGCATAATAGTGTTTCTCGACAGTGTAGTGAATAGGAAAAAGGTATCGCCGAATCACGCATCTGACATGTCGTTTAAGTAAGAGACGACCTTGACCATGGCGAATGTCTAGATGACGTTTTGGTTCTTCGACCTAGACAATGTGATCATTTTTCTTGTCTAATATTGCGAAATTATAAGGCGAGGTGATTAATGACCAAGGGGCTTACCCGACAAGCAACTTTTCTGTAGGATTACCCCGGAGTTGACATCAAACACGTATACTTGGGCACTGCCAGTTGTAATTAAAACCACGTTTAAATTTGGATGATATATAATACTCTTGCATTCGGTGTCTAAATTCAAATAGCCGTCTTCCTTTAATAACCACGGATCATCATCAGCCATTTTGCTTATACGAATTACGATTCTCAAAAAATTTTTCCTAATGCGCGAACATCACAAAAAACATGGCGTATTCATCACCGCCATCTTTGAGTCGAACGTCAGCAAGGCGGCCTGAAATTAGATAAAGGTTCACTCGACGTTTGTACGAAAAGTCGACGATCGACTAGTCGATCTATCGTCGCGCCAAATTTCGATTCACGTCTGGCGAGCGTCTCACTCGGATACCAAAAATACGAGTGAGATAAATAATTTAGACTTTTATTCAAGGCTAGGCGTGTCGTAATTTGAGAATGACCCTTAAAAGAGCAGTCGAGTTAATCTGTTTCAACGCGTTTTTTTTTAAAGTCGTCGTTTTCAGAATTTCTCTCACTCGAGTTTGCTCGTATAACCTTTTTTTTTCTCACAGCGTGGATGCTGTCGGTAAAGCAACATGTGTATACTTCGAATAATATTAATTTATTCCACTTGTGCTTTGTGCCAAACAAAAGCAATTGGAATATTAAGCAAGTAACGTTACGTGGAACAAAAAGTCTACATATTCCTAAGTGCGTAGTCCAACAAATTGTTGCAGAATATCTGTGTGAAGGTATGTAAACAAATGATTAGCGACGCAAGTAACGATATATCGCAACACACACCACAGGTCTGCAACAGTGTTGGGCAGCATATTCAATTAAATTTGTAATTAATTACATTGGAATTACAAATAACCATGGTAAATTTCAATTGAAAATCAAATCGAATACAAAATAAAATTAAAAAAATGAAATTGATACTTTTATTCAAGTCAATTAATGACCCGTGAATTATCGGAATTGAGGAGATCCGCGGAATAATGAAGGTATAACACGAATTATACTAAGAAGAAAATAAATTAATAAAATCCAGTTGTTTAATTTTTGCCACCTATTCTTTTTGAAATGAGTTATAAATGATTGGATGTACAGTTGAAAAATGCTAGAATTGACAATTTTCCTGAGAAATTCCACGTATGCATGAAAAAAATCTAGCTAATTGTAAATGTGAAATGAAGATAATGAGTATCATAATACTAGTTGGGTTGCACGACATCAGGCGCGTATAAACTTCTTACGTCTGGGTTGCATAGCATCAGGCGCATTATTGGTTGCCGTGCATTTAAAGAAAAAAAAAAAAAAAAAATCGGAAATGAGGATGATTACATGTATTTTGTCCATTATGCCCTGTTGTGGGTTCGCCTGTTTGGTTCACTGAACTCTACGTATACAGGGTTCAGTGGTTGGGCGATATCTTAAATGAATAAATGAATAAATGAATATCGTGTGAGTAATAGAAAAAGGGCGTGTAATTTCTCTGTTTTTCGCCGCTCGATAGGGAAAGGATTAAAACACAAAACGTCGCTGTTTTTTTAGAAGGCGAACGTTTGATTACAAACCGGTTATTAATCCATGAACGGGGGCAACATAACTCTCAAAAACACTCTCTACGTTCCTGACCTAGAGAAAAATTTGGTCTAGGACAGTCTAGGTCGCCAAGATCGTCGACGACGGTTTCAACGTGAAGAATACGAGAAGGATCAGGTGCGCTCATAATCGATGTCAAACTAACCGAGTTGAACACAGCCTGATGCTGGGGCACGATGGGTGCTATCGTGGAATAGATCCACGTGGAAACTGTTTGGGATCAGTTGCGAGCACACTTTTGACAGAAGATTCTGGTTTTGTTCCGATTTTCCACATTTTATAAAGGCTGCGAAATTTCGTTACCAAAACATACCGTCATGGTTTCATGGGTAGTGAATCAATCTATCACAATGTGTTCTTGATAAAAACTCGAGCACTAACGCTGGAATTTTATTAAAGTCCGGTCATGTTTATTTGTTGAATTTTCAGACTCCTAATGGTTATGTCCATTCAAAACACTGGTATACTGTAATAGCTAATGACAATCCGTTGGAATTCAAGCTGAAAGTTTGCCCGAAGCTGTCTTGTCATGACCTCCGTCCGGAAGGGTATCAAAAAATGAATGTTGCCCGGACTTATCGAGTACGAGTGATAATGATAATACCAAATTTTTATTCTTAATGTTCTTTCGATGGTGCATAGAAATGTATGTACATAATAATATTTTTAGTTTTCTAGGAGACAAACTGCCGTAGGCACGCTGGTATACCTATAAAACTGATGATAATGATTTAACCAATTGTGCCCCTAGCGTAAGTCTAATAAATCACGTGTTTGTCGCCATGACTTCAAGGACACCTAGGTAGATGCCTTCGGGAAGAATACGGTTGCAATGAAGGTATTATTTCTTTTGGCACCGATATATAATGTGCCTCATCGGGACTATAAAATTCCAATCCATATTATTGTATAGCATATTCAATCATTCCTTGTATTCCTGAACGTGTGGGAAGTAGGTGCAAGAAAGAACTTTGTGATTACGCCACAAAGTACTTGTTATGGACTCAAAATCACTCAAAAGGCAACAATCGAAATTCACGAATATTTCTCTGCAAATTACAGTTACCAGTACCTCATGATTGCAAAACTAAATCAAGATTCGTTGGAGGTTGTTCCAGATTAGCTTTAGACTGTGCTTAAGTAGTCCAATTCTGTTTATCTTACTGTTCTATCCATCGGCATCCTATGTTATACATCGAAACACTCTATTTTATGCTATGTATTATCTACCGTATATTACCTTACCATTCTGCCATCATACCATTCTACATTATCTAATACTGCTTATTCATCTACCTGTAAGCCTACATCTGCTCGCATTGCATCGAAGTATTGTTTATCTACAGAGATTTTTTGGAATGATGCGAGGTGAATGCGGATCCAACTATCATTCGGATTCAAGCATATTTATTCAATTATTTCGTTTATGATCAGCGCGTACTCTTTGGTGAAACCGCCTATGTATGCTGAAGTTGAAATGCTAACCACATTACTGCAAACAAGAGATTTCACTGATCATGATGACCGGCGGAGAAAAATTTCAATTACATCTGTTTGTAATGATTGATGATGGTTCTGTACCTGAAGAGATTGCCGTGGTTACGGCAGCTGCAGTAGACTATGATTATAATGTGGCACCACTCTCGGATTTTGTTACTCTTTTATTTCGGGATATGTAGCTCGTCTAGGTCTTCCAGATTTACGAACTGTCCCCATTGCTTGGAAGCATTACAGTGTCAGCATTCTCTACCCAGAGATAAAATGATTGACATTGCGAGTAAGGGATACTGATTCCATCCCATCCATCGGAGTAGCTCTTTCAACTTGTGGCTATGATGGAAGCAGCTGTTTTTACAGTTGTGTCAGGAGAAAAGCTGCACTCTAATACCCTTTTTAACCTATAAATAGCCTACATACAACTATGCTGTCACTAATTGAGAAAACAGGAGCCATTACCCTTTACATAAAAACGCTTATCGGGTAAACACCCTATTACATTCATGTTATTTCAGAATTAAAAAAAGTAGAAAAGCGAAAATGTAAATTGTTATTGTTAAACTGTTATTTAATTTAGAATAGAATTGCAAAACATAAATTATTATTGTTAACTTATAATTGTTACCCAGAATAGGAATGGAAAAATGTAAATTAGTATATTGTTGACCATTACAGCCCTGAAGATGGCCAACTGCGGCTTGGCCGAAACGTCGGTATTATCTTAATAAAGTTTGATCGACGAACCCACAAGTTTTCTTTCTCACTCCATGTAATACGATATACGAGTAAATTGTGCCAAGAAGAAACTTTTAGATTTTACCATTTTACTCCGGCAAAGCAAAGCATACAATGGGTGTCAATGAATACGGTATAGAAGAAGCAGTCGATCGACGAGTGGCTTTGATTACAGTTTTAAGAATGGAGAAAAAAAGTTTCCTCAGCATTGCAAGTGTGCTTACTTTATTTTACGGAACAAGATTTCATATCAATTTCCATCAATTTGAAAACAAAGAATCAACTCCTTACATTACTTCTACGTCTAGGCCCCCTGATATGAAATGGGAGTTCTACTTTGAGTGGCAATTCTTCATCTTTCTGCTAGTAGATTCAAATGTACAGTATTTACTTGAGATAATCGAATGTATTCCACAGAATATGTAGAATAGCTAAGAATGAATGCCTCACCACGGAAAAAATTCCTGTCGTTCCAATATTACTCAGTTTTATGACCCTCTTCCGCCAAATGTCTTTCAGCTGCCATTCCAAGAAATGCCTAATTTCCAAACTTTCCATTTCCAAACCAAAACGCTATTCCCTAATTTCTGATTGGTATACCCCACTCCTCATATGCACCATCCACACCTCCTACTATTCGCCTTTCGTCCTTTACCCAATTTTCCCAAATCCTTCGAAGTCTCAGTCGAACTAAAATCCTCAAATCGACAGCAATTCGAAATTCAAACTCCAAGATTCTAACAATTCTAATTAGAACTTCATCCTGAGATCATACAAGACTTTATAACTCGATCCTCAGAACTTATATAACAATTCCAATTCTAATTTCGAACTCTTATTCCAACAGTCCAACTCAAATCTTCAAATCGACAACAATTCTAATTCTAATTCTAACTCGATCCTCAGATACTCACTTGGTTTATCTGACCTGAAAATAAAGTTTCACTTTTAGTTTTAATACGTCTTGTTATTCATCCTTGAAGACCATTACATAGTCTTCGGCATGAAAACGGTTTTTTAGTAAAAAAAAAATTGTTGCCTCGTGTTGTCCCCCTCATCTGATCTAACGTATCATCGTCTTATAAGTAGTGTTCCCATCTAAAATTTGAGTATTTGCGAGATATAATTTCACTTAGGTCTCCACTGTCTACTTGGTGACTGACGAATCCAACGTATGAGGTATGTACAGTTGAATGTATGTGATGACTCTATCGTCCGTTGACTTACTATACAACCTAATTGGTCTAATTGGACAAGGCGCCGCAGTAAAGATGCGGAGGTCCCGGTTCAAACCCGGGCTGAGGGAATTTTTACTTGATTCGCACAAAATCAAATTCTTTCACGTTTTTTTCAATCAATCCGGGGTCTGTACGCTCTTGATAACTTTATCAAAAGGAAGAATCGTTCTCCGGATTAGAAACAGTTGCATATTAAATGTAACTTTGGTCCGTCTCGTCTGCTAAATTCACATGGTTGTATGTACAGTCACTAGATCTGCTAAGGACATCACACTGCCAAGAACGGCGCATCCTCACACGCATAGTGTAAGCATTGAAAATAATGCATTTGCACATCTCTGGTTGCATTAATATCTGCTTTTCGTGTAACCTGCAGAATAATGAACAGGGACAGGAACAACAAGGAGAGTATCAACGTTTCCGATCACGGATTCTGCTCAAAATTGAATGGGTGTCTTCCTGTGGCCCAAAGAATGAAACCCATGATGTTCAATCCCATCCATATTGCGAGCCCCATAATTCAATAATAATATCTATCGGCAGATGAATATTCCACACGGGTGACAATACTATGTTCTTATTAATCGAATTGAGTCTTCTTCGCTTGATATGACACGACAGAAATGTGAGTTATCATGGTATGCTGGAAAACATACACTTAACATAGGTACAGTGAGCTCCAGATACACTGTTTATGGGTCCACGCTAGCAAAATTGATGTAATTGTATGAGCATCGTGAAAAGGTAAATCCTAGTCCAAATGGAGCCTGGCTTGAATATTATTGTCGAATCATGATGGCGAAGAAGACCTAATTCGACGATGAAGATAAAACTGGTGACACAGAAAAACCCATCGGGGTGCCAAAAATTCTTTTATATAAAATTGGCCATCAAATTGAAAATATACATTCTCCATTAAGTAAGTAACACCTGCTAGTAATTCACTGAGTGGGATGGTTGTGTGTTTGGCTGTAAATCTAGAAATGACTGCGTTTGTGATGTGGTATGTGTGTATAATACTATTAGGTACTGTTCACCCTTGTGTTTTGAAAACATCCCGGCCAATTGACGTCACGATTTTTTCGACTTCCTTTGAGGTCACAGCTCGGTTGACTTGTGTTGACAATAGAATGTGACGTCGGCACTCACTACCGCACTACATAATCATAGCTTATATAATGACCTACCTAGTGACACTGGTCTCCTCAGTAGTGTTCTTCTAAAAGAGGTGAACACTGTTCCGTGGGGTGGAATATCATCGTAATAATTACATACGTAACACTGTGTTACTAAGTTCACTATTTCATGTTAATCTGTCTTGTAAACTAATGGTTCACTCATGTCTACCTATTGTTACTTTGTTGATATGGTATATGTGACACAATAGTCTGTTTGATTTATGTTAACTTCACAATCATGGATCTGCATTATAGTACCAGATCCTATGATTTTAGTAACAACGTCACGATTCATTGTTCTATTTGTAATGTTATTTCGTTTATTTAATAAACAGCCTCTGATGAGGGCAGGACATCACTGCTGGAACGTCAGGCAACACAAACACATGACTCTGCTCGATTGATTAACACCTTTTCTACATTATGGCTTTCATTTTTTTGGGCTAAGAACGTATCTATCCAGCCTGAAGCCTCGATACTTCCCTTGTTTCGTTTAACAGATATGAAGTCTGTCCAATATAGTAGAAATAATACGCCGGCGGACTTTTTGATTAATACTCTGCCGTGAATCAAGTATCACATATCTCGCAAACAACTCCCTGCCTGAACTGATACCTAATACTTAATGGATGCATTCTGTTAGCTTCACCCCATAGCTTTGCTGATGTTTCGGAATCACCATACTCGCTACTTATCCATTTCATATCCTGGTACGGTATTTCTTAGCCAAAAATAGAGATTCTGCTCCAACTTTGGTACAGTCGCAACGACGTTATCATGTACATGATGGAAACATCCCACGTACGTACGCAAGAATTCTTTCGATACCTCTTCCACTTTCACGGGTGTCGAAGTAAACTAATGTACGTTCGTTTTCAGAATGATTCGCAGTTCAAAATTGAGAACAACATACTCAAAGGAAAAGTTGTCCCCTATCATGAGGAAGACAAAAGTCTCGGGGAATTCATACTTCGGAAATTGGAGAGCAACCCAGATTTGATCGGCCAGGTAAATATATAAATGCTAGCATGTTTTCTTGATCACTTCTCAGTTTGTTGGGTCACGGAAACGCTCTTACACCGATGAACGCAAAATCGTAAAATTTGGTGTGCGCGTACAGTAAACCGTTTCGAAAAATTGAGCAATAGATTTTGGCTGAATTCATATTTCCGAGCGAAACCAGATTTTTATCTCTGCAATAGTTGATAGTTCAATGTTGATCGAATACGGATATGTTTTCTCCAGGTATCCCCTCAAAATGTTCGAAGTTATAGTTCATCTAATTATTCCGTCGAATGGTAAATATTGATTTTGAAAAACAGCTTTGACGTTCTCGGGCTTTGGAACTATTATCGCTCGAATTGCCCAATTGTTTGTAAAATGCTTATGAGTATAATAGAAAAGACGTATAGGTATACCAAATCCTAGATTTTGCGAATCACTATCAAGGCTTCCGGAAATTACTAACAAAAACACCCTGATGTACACTTACATACATCATATTATGTAGTTTGAAAAATAAAAATCAATTATACTAACAATAATTTTAGTTCAGATTGCATGAATTATACGTAACGAAATTCACCACTGGAATACTTCGGGGTCGTAACTGAATCCTTATATTGACTAATGTTCGATCAAAAGGCTGCACCTTCTCTGAAGTGCGCGGAACATATACATTATAAGGTTCGTTTAGTAAGATTAACTTCGTTCGTTTAGTAGGATAACTCGACCGAAAAAAATCGCAGAGCCTGGAGAATTCCTCGTAAAATATGTATCACGAGTCCTGCCTCCGAGACCTGATTAAAAACTTAGAATGCGATAAGTGTCCAAATTAATGTAATATTTCGGGACTTTTGTAGCGAAGTTGACTCAATAACTAGAAACTCTCCGGACTTAAGCTCAGCAGCTAGCTTTAGTAGGTTCATTTGTATTTCAGTCCTGAAGTACGTGTGCAGCGCATAATTCATCACAGGGATTTTCAATCTAATCGAGGAAAGTAACTTGGATTACTTTCGATGACTTCGCAATTTACCATAAGCTTTGTTTTCGGTTTGTGAATCTCCCAAGAAAATGTCACTGTCAAAAGGTCAAATAGGAGTTGTACATGGTGTGTTCCACGTCAAGTGGGACAGAATAATAAATGTATATTTTCTTGTTCCATAAGAGAAGAGAAGACGAAATTTGATACATTCCGATGTGAACGGGTATTTCAGATTGATGTGGTCACTGGTAAAGAGTACACGTACAGGACGATGAGAGAACGGAGCGTTAGATGCGCTTTGTGGTTGCAGTCACAGGGACTGCGTCCAAAGGACTTGGTTACGCTCTGTACCGAAGATCACGCAGATTACGCATTGGCCTGCTTCGCAATCGAGTATCTTGGTGCTATTCCCGTTCCTTGGGACAGGAATATGAACGAAGGTGAATGATAACTTTGTGATGAGAACGATCTCCTGAAGCTGAAACTACAATCATATTGAAGTTAATATGCTTCACTATTTATATATCAGACATTTTTTTCGTACAGAGGAGTTTCTTTACCGAATGAACATTATCAAACCGAAAATGGCATTTGCAAACGAAGCCAACGCTGTGGCCCTCGCCGAAGCTGCTAAAAAGGCAAAACTTGACATGGATATAGTAGTTTTTGGTCATATTACTGGATTCTTCGAGTTTGATAAAATAATCACTGAACCAGGAATCGACGAAGTCAAAAAATTCAAATGCTTTCCGATCGAGTCTTCGGACGAAACTGCTTTCATATCATTTACCTCAGGGACGACGGGTTTTCCTAAGGGTGTCGCACTAAGCCATAAAGCTCTCACTATGCTATCGCAGCAGGTAGGAGCGCTTGGCATGCGTGGAAACGTATGCCTAACATTCACCATCATCGATTGGATCAATTCGATTGAAAGCATACTGATGTACCTGCTGCTGGATATGCCTAGATTGATACTGTCATCATTCACAGTTGATTTATTGTGTGCTGCAATACAAAAATACAAGGTAAATATTCGGACAGTCAGCAGCTGTTTCAGGTCATATTATTCCGTGTATTCTCGGCATGGCATCAAACTCATGATGCCAAATTGATTCTGTTTTTTAGGTTACCTGGGTTTACATGGAGCCCAGCGTAATAAAAAAAATACTGCGATCCGAAAACCTGAGGAATTATGATTTATCATCCGTGTCGCACGTTTTCTACACTGGGTACGCGCTAGATATTGAATTTCAGCAAGCTCTTCGAGAGCTTATACCGCAGGTCCAGATCACGTCGGGCTATGGATCAACAGAGGTCTGCAGTTACATATCGGTCCAGTCGAAAAGATCTCAGCCTGTCTCGTGCGGTGAGATTATGGAAAATGCTGAGGTGAAGGTGGTCGATCTTGATACAGGACGAACACTAGGGCCAAATCAAAAAGGCGAACTATTGCTGAAGTTTGCTTGCATGATGAATCACTATATCAATGATCCACAGTCTACAAAAGAAGTGCTCGATGAAGACGGTACGTTGGTTTGCGGTTATCATTTATATGTACCATTTTTCACTTTTCATCGTCGTTGGTGATATAAGAAAAGAAAAGAAAAGAAAATTATTAGTCTAGTTTGAGAATCATTCTTTGAATTTACACGAATCGAGAGATTTACGGCCCTCGAGTTTCCGAAAAACAGGTTTCTAGAACGATATTAGTCTTCCACAGTCTGGCCGACAAATTCACCTCAAAAACGATTGGATATAAAAAATCCAAAATTTACGGGGGTTCACTTGCTAACCATGGGCATAAAAAATTGATCAATGATCACATTTCAATCACTCTTCAGATTAGTTCCTTCTATCTTTTTTAATATTATACCGGGTATTATACCTCCACGTACGCCGATGACATCGTCCCTTACAACAACCATCCCAATACCCAATAATACCGGGGCGTCCATCCCAATACTCTCGCTATGATCTATAAAGGAATGGTGAGTGCGGTTCTGGACTGAGGTAGCCATATTTAATCTAGGACGGGTTTTCCAATCTCCCAATCTTCCAATCTTCCAGCCACACTGGACCAGAGTCGTCAGTGGGCAGTAACACTTGTCGATTGGTCTGAGGCGTACCTTCGTCCTCAGCGTGACGTTCTAGGCTTATGAAGCTTTTGAAACTTTGTGTTTTCCTGTGATTCAGGGTGGATGCATCCCGGGGATATTGGTTATTATGACGAGAACGGTGAAATTTTCTTGGTTGATCGACTGAAGGATACAATTTACCTAGAGGATCTCGACATAGCTCCATCCAAAATCGAGGCCGTCATTTATACTCATCCTGGGGTCAATGAAGTAGCTGTCGTGGGTCAGCCTAATCCCCCAAAATACGATCTTTTGATTGCCTTCGTAGTCAGAGCCGAACATTCGTCAGATACTAGCAAACAGGTAACTTTTTCTCTCGAACTTGATAGTGACGTAGCCTGTCGCTGTCAGTTCAGCTGATTTATTGCTTGAATCCTTGACAGAAAAAATTTCCAACTATGACCAACTAGAATAAACTTCATGTGGTAGAATGCCAGTGTTCACGATCCTAGTTCCCCCCACGCTATCGGGAGTAATTGAGTTTTTTTTTTGCATGGGTGTACATTCGAGACATGTAATGGATTGGTATAGAAAAGTTGTCAGGTAGAAAAGTTTCAGATTTGGAAACTAAGAGTATGAGATATTTGTGGAGCTGTTGAAAAAATGTTATACATTATATATCTTGCTATTAAAAATATTTCAGGTCACTGAAGCAGATATTATCGAACTCGTTGCTGCAAAATTGCCAGAAAGTAAATGGCTTCGTGCCGGCGTTCGGTTCATTGATCACATACCAAAGACACGTTCCAACAAGATTCGACGTACGGTACTTCGTGATTTGGCAAGATCTATGGTACAAGAATAAAGCGCTGAGCTTTTTTGTTCGCAATAATGCATTACAAATGAGACTCATTGTCGGTGGGACTTAACGCTGTGGCCTGGCTGACTCAAATGACACAACTATAATACTTACTTATGCATTGATATAACGTATAGATCTTCACGATTACATCTATTGAGATTATTGATAACGTGTACCTTCAATGATTCTGTCCAGCAATGATGTGTTTATAGAACAAAAGTACGCGAATAAAAATGAAGGCTCTGAATTTGAAGCATGTAATTCAATACGATTCGTCTCGAATACAATCCCATTTCTTGTAGCACGAGTAGGTATGCATTCTACCCATAAAGATTCAGAATTGAAGATACTTTGACACGGAACGAGACTTGAAGCTCATTGTCAGAGTTACAGTTCCAAATGCCACACAATCGCCAGGATATTGTAACATCGCGAACTTTTACAGGCTCACGGCTTTCACGAAGATCGTGCCATAACGTGTTTTTATCCTCCGTGTCAAAGATCTTACGGTTTCAAGGGTTTTTGAGGTTTTAATTGCAATTTGCGAAGTTCTCCTGCAGGCAAAATCATGTGTTCAGTGTGCAATACGAGAAAACAAAACTGGTCGAATTCGGAATCCACGGACGAAGTGGAGCCGGATTTCCCGCAAACCTGAGATATGCATAGAATGTCAAGTCTGCCGTGCCGAGCATTGTTATCAGTGCAACAATCACTTGGGCTACAGACCAGGGGAAATATAAATCCAAGGATATCAAAATCCAGACTCAAGATTGTTCAGCTACCGTTCCGGACACGGATTTCATGAGAAAGTACTTTAGTCTCCGCGTCACTGCCTGCCAGGTAACTTCCCGTTTGAGCGCCATCCCCGCCACACGTATTTACTCTCACGTCAAGACGTAGTCTGCAGTAGTGCCGCAGGTATAATAAGACGAGAGAATTACGTAGCGATTAGTAAATGCCTGTGTATAAGGAAATATTGCTTGAATAAATTTTATGGAAAAGACTTTCAGTTACACGGCTGATATTACTAGAGGACTCATCCATATACCTAGAGATTCAAATTTACCGAACCACTGAAGCGAGAACTACTGTTAAATTTTGTGTTATGAACTTTAGAGTCGAAAAGTATTACTAATCAAATGGCAACGGGTTGTAGTTGATCCACGATTACAAGTATTCGTATACGAAATCGACACTTTGTGACATGAAAAGCGATATCACTACTTCGGAATTTTCGGAAAGGAATATTCAAGTAATACCTCAGCATAGCAAGCTTCGCAGTTTGAGAAACTAAATTATATGATGATCTTTAATTCACTTGGAAAAAGATATCGAACTATCATTCTATTTTTTTTTTTTTTTAGTAGGTACACCGATGTCCTAGGCCCGATATCCGAGCTGTACAATGTATGTACATTAGGGTGGTCGTTATTTGAGGTTTGCACTCATTATTTTACTGTGGGCCTAAATGTGTTTGTAAAATCTTGAAAATTTTCAGAAATTAGTTGACAAGCATGTTGCTACACGGAAAAAATTTCCCAAACCCCTATCCTTAAAATGTTGCGTAACATGACCATAATAATTAAATCGATGGACTAACACCAAACGGGCGTGAGCAGCAAAAAAAAAATTTTCTTGCGGATATGCCCGAAACGTTTAACACTACGACTAGACTAAACCAACGAATTCTTAATGTTTTCTATCCTAGTATTGACTTGGCACAGGGAACGGAACGGGCAGCAAGCGTTTTTCAACTATGTTGGAATAGGATGAGGATTACAAATAGATGCAAGTTCCAGAGACAAATTCTATTTAATAGGATACTTAAAATTATCAGTACATTCAAACGACATGTGGTAAAGTACAATTCTATTCATGAAATGCGAATAAATATACATAGATACGCTGATAATCAGTTCTCCGTCACGTAATTTCATTCTTGTTGACCGATCACTTCTCTGGGTTCGGATTCGGCAGCTCTGCGGAATCGGAAAGATCCTTGAATTCCAACATTTGGTTCCCACCTCTGACCTGGAAACTTTTGTGCTCCGGCTGTAGCGCCGATTGATCCATGTTTGTTTTCAAATATTTTGTGCTGGTAGTCGACGTTGTACGACGGACGGCGTTCTGGACCGTTCAAATCCTTGTGCCACGTGGCGCTCAGAGATCCCTGGGGTTCTGGCTGGGGCTCAGGTGATCTGCGGAATCGGAAAGATCCTTGAATTCCAACATTTGGTTCCCACCTCTGACCTGGAAACTTTTGTGCTCCGGCTGTAGCGCCGATTGATCCATGTTTGTTTTCAAATATTTTGTGCTGGTAGTCGACGTTGTACGACGGACGGCGTTCTGGACCGTTCAAATCCTTGTGCCAGGTGGCGCTCAGAGATCCCTGTGGTTCGGGATCCGGTGATCTGCGGTAACGTGGTTTCGGAGGAGGCAATCGGTTCTGGAATATGAAAATAGCATTAATACTGAAAGGCGTGGAATTGATGGCCGTATTTCTATCAATCACGTGGATACGCATAGCATACAGTAAGTAATATCACATGTACACATATTTCTTTGAAGCACTGTGTAACGTGATGTGCATATATGTTTGGTACAATTATGGTGCTCCAACGCGCATACTAAATAAGCGTCAGCACTCTTTATTGTAGATCCTATGAATGAATACTTACAACGTAAGGGGCGGGTCGTCGGTTATTTCCTAGACCTGGAGATGATGCTACTAACGCCGCCAAAGCGACGGTCGAAATTATCAAAGCGGTTGCTCTCATCTTCGTTAGCTGTCTATGAAATGAGTACAATATTTCAACAGCCATACATAGGTAAAGCTACTTATATTCTACACGTATCGCTCACGAGGAAACATATAGTCTTGTTGAATATGGGTCTAGTGAAACATTTCTTGGAGTCAATTGATCCTCTTTTCTTTTCGAATTGAACGATTTCTGACACAACGGAATTTCATTACTTTGAATATCTCTTGGTTTCATAAATCTTGTCAGACCCGTTCCATACCATTACGTGAGTGCATTTTTCCATCACCCTGAGCCCAATCTAGCCGTGTTGATTACGGAGCTTAGTTTTCACAATCAAACTATCCGGAAACCCCACAGTATTCGGACCATTTCTCTTATTGTTAGCGTCTTTGAAAATGACCAAGCATCAACGACTTCAATCTGTTATCAATAATCTGGTGAAGCGTAGCAGTAAGTACCTTACCTGTGTTCACTTCGCTTGTTGTTAGAAAGAAACTGTGCTCTCTGCTCATCGACCAACCAGTTTTATAGCAAGGGAGATGGAGTTGGGGAAGAACAGTCTTTGCTGAAAAATATTGCATCATGAATTCTACTGGATTCCCCGCACCAGTATTTGGATAGCCACTGCGCGCCTTTTCATTTATGTTGCGTCAAAACAAAAGTCGTTCAGACTGCACAGGGTGTAGAAAAATTCGCGCATCCCGAGTAGAGTGTCGTTTCAGTTCGCAAATAAACTGAAATGGAAGTTACTCGCGCAAACACGTCCGCAAGACACTATTTTTTTCTGTTTTTATCATTGACCAGAGTAACTAACTATACCATTTTGTCTATCCTGAATTGTACTTTTCATGTTGCTACCATATGTTAGGTGAGGGATAAAAAATTGATCTTTTTCTTCAGATATACTTGTTGTTATTCAAACACCCCGGATTCCCCTTTCTTGTAGCGTCGAAATAATTTTCGAAAGTCAATCCCAGTCCAGATTGTAAGCCAATCCTGACACGAAGGTGGAATGGTTAATTTATCTCAACATCAACCCAACTTGGAGATAAGAGGTATGAATTCGGCTTGAAATGATCTAACGTGTTCATCAATCGCAGTAAGGTCGACCCTCTAGTTACTACCAGGGTCCCCAGTGACTCCGCGCGTGACCAGGAAAGCCACGCTTCTTTAGTGGGTAACCCACTATGGGTGTGTAAGTTGGGAGCAACATAAGGCATGCCTCAGGGTGTAGTGGCATCCTAAATTCGCAATTGACTTTCGAGCCAAAAGGTTTCGTTGAAACCATCTCGGAACTGGTTCTAACTGGGGGGTCAAAATGAACCATAGAACCCCTTCTCGGTTTGAATACTGCGTCGATGTAATATATAGGTTCCTAACGAAACCTGTTATCTCAGTGTTTGTGTTAAAAATAGCCTATTTGGGGGGATGCATAAGAAACAATGTATTCCAGTGTTACCGGTAAAAATAGTTCATCTGTGTTTCTGTTTGTTATGCATGCAATGCAGAAAAATTTTCAAATCTCGCGGAAACAGGAATTTCTTTACGCATCCGATGTAAAGGTCATGTATACAAAAATAACTGGTAGATTACGCACAAGACTCATTGCGAAAACTCAAATGAATTGTTCTTACTGCTATAGCACCGAGATAAGCTATTTCATCTACGTAACTTGCATATACGCTGTTCCTAACGGAAACGTTACATATATCAAAACACGTCTCCAAACATTGAGATAGGCTACAAAAATAATGTACGAATATTATTTCGAAAATTGATCTAACAAACAGAACTTCCATCAACTGGATAGCGAGATAAAGTTAGAAGTTGACCGATAGGAAATGTGAAATGCAATTATTGAACTGCAACCTCCATTCAAAGATACTGCATATTCTATATCTATTTCCACACACATGACAATGTTGAGCCACTTTCGAGCTATGTAATACATAAAGCAATATATACGTGTCCGCGTACAGTATAGGAATCCCCAAGTGGGAATTAAATATGTAACCAGTACCTATCTTATTCGACGAAAGCGTTCACGTCAACTATTTTAATCTCTTAGTAATTTATATGTATTAGCATACATGCTGATGCGTGACTTTCAAATAATTGCATGTGTAGCTGTAACTACTAATCGACATTATCTCGGGTTGCCTGGGAAGATTCAGACCTAAGTGGAAGCAGTGTTGTTCGCTTTAATTTTGGGGTGTAACTGATGGTTCCTCTCGGTATTTTATTTTAACCATTCGAACTTCAACACCTCCCTTTTTTTTTATTTTCTACTACCCCTCGACTACCCTTTACCCATCGAGCTAGCTGAAATACTCAGTCCATCATTCGAATTCCGTGACGATGCCACCTGCAGGTTTCAGCTGGTTTTTTTACTTCCAGAAAAAGTCTCGCGTGCATTTTTTCACCTATCCTGATTCGACCAGTTTAATAATATCCAATTTAGAACTTATTACATGTCGAATAAAAAATTTCACCACAATTCTGTTTGCAATAAATTCTGAGTTCCTATTTATCTGTCTCGGAACTTCTTCTGGGTAGTTTTCCCTGTTCATATGAATGGTCCTGCATGGTACTTAATTAAGTCATACTACTACCCTATCTTAGAACATTATAGAGATTCCATGAATTATTTCGAAAATCACTTGATTGCTTATCGAATTCCCAAATGTATAACTTAATTTATCTTCACCTGCCTTTTAGACGAATCTCGTTACAGCACTCGCCTCCGGCTCGTGCCGTAAACCTCTCGATTGGCCAAAAAAGCCTATCCGTGGTCGTAACGAAATGTACTATTTTTCTTCGAAAAAACATTTTACTGCAAATAACACGGTTTCGTTCGAACGAAATATGAAGATCAAACTGATTGTCCCGTCTCTCTGGGGCCGTACAATAAAATTATCGAACACCGACAATTATACATACAATCATATCAAATCACATGAAATGGTATCTGAGGATGTAGTTCGTGCTAAAACCCATCTTAGAATTGATCTTTAGAATTATAAATTTCCAATCTAATGAAAAATTATGATTACTTAATATACTGTGTAAAATACTATGTATTTGCGCAATCTCCGTGAGGGCCTCGTTTTGTTTCTTTATATTCGAGTATCATGGCTTGTTGGCTGAATAGACGAAGGCGCGATCGTGGTTAGATGAAATATGTTTCGTAATTAGACTACTGAAGTTCGTGGGGTTATCATTTGAGGAAATATCAAGCCAGCAAGCGAAGTAACACGGAACAGAAAATAGTTAATGATCAACCGGAGTACAGCCAAGTCTCGACATTTCGGATTTTACAATTAGTTTATAGTGGCCCAGTACTCTCAAGTGTTGATAAGAATATCAATCGTTATTTCGACTCAACCGAAATTCTTTCAGGATATATAAACGTGAGTGCAGTTATATTTCAATAAATGAAGACAAAACATCCTCATTTGATGCTTCTTTGATTTGTTATCAGAATATACACGCGTCCACATGGATATATTAGCCGTATCTACAGCAAGTGACTCATGATCAGACAAAATAGTATATTGTGCATCGAGGGAGAGAACACCTATCCTCCTCCCTCGATGTAAATCGGGTTTTCCATGCACGTGTGATAAAGAATAAATAATCCAATACGCTGTGATCATTGGTGCAATCGTTAAAGTGATGGTATTTGAGTCCTAATTGTTATTGCGAGCAACTTGTTGTTAGTATGTATGTACCTATGTTATTTTCAAGTAGTAAGATGTCAGCACTATGCTCGCAACTAATAAACAAATTCTGAGCAAATCTATGGCAGCATCGAACAAGAATGGGTTGCCTCATAAAAATTGAACCAACAACAACTACGAAGAAACTGAATGCCAGCATTCCGAGGGAATAAATGAGCATTGGATGCAGGCGCAGCTCAGGCAATGATAAAGATAAAAAATGTTTCGATAGAACGTTGAAAAATACTGCCCGATGTGACACTTTTTTTGACTATGAGACGCGTTTCGAGCTGAAAGACTTAGTATTAATAGCTGTAATGTACCGAACCATTTACTCGTTTTAATTATTAGTCCCTAGACCTTATGATTGCATTGTATCTGTAATGGTCTTCAAGGTAAATAACAAGATGTATTAAACTAAAAGTGAAACTTTATTTTGAATCCAGAAACTGATTGTGAGTTTGAAGATTAGAATAGTCGATGTTGGAATTTGGAATGCGAATGATTATGAGATCTGAGGATCGAGTTTGAGTCTTGGAGTTTGATGATTTTAGTTGAAATATCGGAGTTCGGAATTAGTAATGTTTTTGATTTGAGGATCTTTGTTGAATTATCGGAGTTCGGAGTTGGAATGAATCTTGGATATCGAATTAAGAGTGTTGTCCATTAGACGATTTTAGTTGAACTGTCGGAGTTCGGAATCAGTATGAATCTTGTCTAGGAAAACTTATTTTTGAATACGGAGATACAATGAAATCATAAGATCTAGGGACTAATAATAAGAATGAATAAATGGTTCGGTACATTACATATCTGCATGTTCAGAATAAGTTTTCCTAATGAAAGATCCTAATCCTCTAACCCCTCACAAACGATTTCCAATCTATGCCTCACCACGGAAAAACTCCCAAGAAATCCCTAATTTCCAAACTTTCCATTTCCAAACCACAACGCTATTCCCTAATTTCTGATTGGTATAAACCCCACTCCTCATATGCACCACCCACACCTCCTACTATTCGCCTTTCGTCCTTTACCTAATTTTCCCAAATCCTTCGAAGTCTCAGTCCAACTAAAATCCTCAAATCGACAGCAATTCGAAATTCAAACTCCAAGATTCTAACAATTCTAATTCGAACTCCATCCTGAGATCATACAAGACTCCATAACTCGATCCTCGGAACTTGTATAACAATTGTAATTCTAATTTTGAACTCTAATTCCAACAGTTCGACTCAAATCTTCAAATCGACAACAATTCTAATTCTGATTCTAACTCGATCCTCAGATACTCACTTCGTTTATCTGACCTCAAAATGAAGTTTCACTTTTTGTTTTAATACGTCCTGTTATTCACTCTCGAAGACCATTACATAGTCTTCGGCATGAAAACGGTTTTTTAGTCAAGAAAAATTGTTGTGTCGTGTTATCCCCCTCATCTAATCTAACGTATCACCGTCTTATATAAGTAGTGTTCCCATCTAAAATTTGAGTATTTGCGAGATATAATTTCGCTTAAGTCTCCATTCTCTACTTGGTGACTGACGAATCCAACGTATCAGATATGAAGTCTTTCCAATATAGTAGGAATAATACGCCAGCGGACTTTTTGATTAATACTCTGCCGTGAATCAAGTATCACATATCTCGCAAACAACTCCCTGCCTCAACTGATACCTAATACTTATGAAGTTGAAGTTCGTAACGTTAATGTAACAGCATTTTTGGACAAAACTCACTATTTCATGACTCTAATTTCGTAGAGGTAACGAATAGAGGAAGTAGGTACGTGTATTTTACTCATTTTCGAAAATTATCTTTTGTATTTTGCTGTTTTTGAACCGTTCAAATCACGAGTTGTAGCATTTCTTCTAATTATTTTGTTACTTTAACGTTACGAACTTCAACCTCATTAATACTTAAAGAATGCATTCTGTTACTCTCACCTCATAGCTTTGCTGATGTTTCGGAGTCACCATACGCGCTACTGATCCATTTCATATCCTGGTACGGTCTTTCTTAGTCAACAGTACAGATTCTGCTCCAACTTTGGTACAGTCGACGCAACGACGTTATCCCGTACATAATGAAAACATCCCACGTACGTACGCAAGAATTCTTTCGATACCTCTTCCACTTTCACGGGTGTCGAAGTAAACTAATGTCCGTTCGTTTTCAGAATGATTCGCAGTTCAAAATTGAGAACAACATACTCAAAGGAAAAGTTGTCCCCTATCATGAGGAAGACAAAAGTCTCGGGGAATTCATACTTCGCAAATTGGAGAGCAACCCAGATTTGGTCGGCCAGGTAATTATATTTTCTTATTCCATAGGAGAACGGTAGACGAAATTCGACATATTCCGATGTGAACGGGTATTTCAGATTGATGTGGTCACTGGCAAAGAGTACACATACAGGACGATGAGAGACCGGAGCGTCAGATGCGCTTTGTGGTTGCAGTCACAGGGACTGCGTCCAAAGGACTTGGTTGCGCTCTGTACCGAAGATCACGCAGATTATGTATCGGCCTGCTTCGCAATCGAGTATCTCGGTGCCATTCCCACCCCTTGGGACAGGAATATGGACGAAGGTGAATGATAACTTTGTGATGAGAACGATCTCCTGAAGCTGAAACTATAATCATATTAAAGTTAATATGCTTCACTTATTATACATCAGAAATTTTTCATACAGAGGAGTTTCTTTACCGAATGAACCTTACCAAACCAAAAATAGCATTTGCAAACGAAGCCACCGCTATGGCCCTCGCCGGAGCTGCTAAAAAGGCAAAACTTGACATGGATATAGTAGTTTTTGGTCATATTCCTGGATTCTTCGAGTTTGATAAAATAATCACTGAACCAGGAATCGACGAAGTCAAAAAATTCAAATGCTTTCCGATCGAGTCTTCGGACGAAACTGCTTTCATAGTATTTACCTCAGGGACGACGGGCTTTCCTAAGGGTGTCGCACTAAGCCATAAAGCTCTCACTATGCTATCGCAGCAGGTAGGAGCGCTTGGCATGCGTGGAAACGTATGCCTAACATTCACCATCATCGATTGGATCAATTCGATTGAAAGCATACTGATGTATCTGCTGCTGGATATGCCTAGATTAATATTGTCATCATTCACAGTTGATTTATTGTGTACTACAATACAAAAATACAAGGTAAATCTTCGGGCAGTCAGCAGCTGTTTCAGGTCATATTATTCCGTGTATTCTCGGCATGGAATCAACCTCATGATGCCAAATTGATTCTGTTTTTCAGGTGACCTGGGTTTACATGGAGCCCAGCATAATAAAAAAAATACTGCGTTCCGAAAATCTGAGCAATTATGATTTATCATCCGTGTCACACGTTTTCTACAGTGGGAACGCGCTACATATTGAATTTCAGCAAGCTCTTCGAGAGCTTATACCGCAAGTCCAGATCACGTCGGGCTATGGTTCAACGGAGGTCTGCGGTTACATATCGGTCCAGTCGAAAAAATCTCAGCCTATCTCGTGCGGTGAGATTATGGAAAATGCTGAGGTGAAGGTGGTCGATCTTGATACAGGACGAACACTAGGGCCAAATCAAAAAGGCGAACTATTGCTGAAGTTTGCTTGCATGATGAATCACTATCTCAATGATCCACAGGCTACAAAAGAAGTGCTCGATAAAAATGGTACGTTGGTGCGGTTATCATTTATATGTGCCATATTTTACTTTTCATCGTCGTTGGTGATAATAAAAAAAAAAAACAGAAAATTGTTCGTCTATAGTTTGAGAGTCTTCCACAGTCTGGCCGACAAATTCACCTCAAAAAAGACTGGATTATAAATAAAAAATTTACAGGGTTTCACTTACTAACCATGGGCACAAAAAATTGATCAATGGTCACATTCCAATCACTCTACATTAGTTTCTTCTATCTTTTTCAATGTTATACCGGGTCCACCTTCACGTACGCCGATGACATCGTCCCTTACAATAATCATCCCAATACCCAATAATACCGGGGCGTCCATCCCAATACCCCCGCTATGATCTATGAAGAAATGGTGAGGGCGGTTCTGGACTGAGGTAGTCGTATTTAATCTAGGTTGGGGTTTCCCATCTTCCAATCTTTCAGCCACACTGGACCAGATTCGAGTGGGCAGGAACACTTGTCGATTGGTCTGTGGCCTACTATCGTCATCAAAGTGACGTTCTAGGCTTATGAAACTTCTAAAACGTTGTGTTATCCTGTGATTCAGGGTGGATGCATCCCGGGGATGTTGGTTATTACGACGAGAACGGTGAGATTTTTTTGGTTGATCGACTGAAGGATACAATTTACATAGCCGATCACGACATAGCTCCATCCGAAATCGAAGCCGTCATCTATACTCATCCTGGGGTCAAGGAAGTAGCTGTCGTGGGTCAGCCTCATCCCCCAGAAGACGATCTTTTGATTGCCTTCGTGGTCAGAGCCGATCATTCGTCAGCAACTAGCAAACAGGTGACTTTTTCTCTCGGACTTAAAAGTGACGTAGCCTGTCGCTGTCAGTTCAGCTAATTTATCGCTTGAATCCTTGACAGAACAAATTTCCAACTATGACCAAACAGACTATACTTCATGTGGTACAATGCCAGTGTTCATGATCCTAGTTCCCCCACGCTATCGGGAATAATTGAGTTTTTTTTTTTTTTTTTCTTTGCATGGGTGTATGTACACTCGAAACATGTAATGGATCAGTATAGGAAAGTTGTCAGGTAGACGAGTTTCAGATTTGGAAACTAAGAGTGCAGTGAGATATTTGTGGAGCTGTTGAAAGAATGTTGTATACATTCTTACTATTCAAAATATTTCAGGTCACTGAAGCAGACATTACCGATCTTGTTGCTGCAAAATTGCCAGAACGTAAATGGCTTCGTGCCGGCGTTCGGTTCATTGATCACATACCAAAGACACGTTCCAACAAGATTCGACGTACGGTACTGCGTGATTTGGCAAGATCTATGGTACAAAAATGAAGCGCTCAGCTATTTTGTTCGCAATAATGCATTACAAATGAGACTCATTGTCGGTGGGACTCAACGGTGTGGCCTGCCTGACTCAAATGACACAACTATAATACTTACTTATGCATTGATATAACGTATACATTTTCACGATTACACGTATTGAGATTATTGATAACGTGTACCTTTAATTATTCTATCCAGCAATGATGTGTGTAGAGAACAAAAGTATGCGAATGAAAATAAAGGCTCTGACTTTGAAGTATGTCATTCAATATACGATTCGGCTCGAATACAATCCCATTTCTTTCAGCACGAGCGGGTATGCATTCTACTCACAAAGATTCAGGATTGAAAATACTTTGATACGGAACGAGAGGCGAAGCTCATTGTCAGAGTTACAGTTCCAAATGCCACATATCGCCAGGATATTGTACAATCGCGAACTTTTACAGGCTCACGGCTTTCACGAAGATCGTGCCATAACGTGTTTTTATCCTCCGTGTCAAAGATCTTATGGTTTCAAAGGTTTTCGAGGTTTCAATGGCAATTTACGAAGTTCTCCTGCAGAAAAAATCATGTGCTCGGTGTGCGAAACCAGAAAAAAAAAAAAAAACTGGTCGAATTCTGAATTCACCGACGAAGTGGAGCCGGCTTTCCCACAAAGCTGAGATATACATAGAATGTCAAGTCTGCCGTGCCGAGTATCGTTATCAGTGCAACAATCACTTGGGCTACAGACCTGGGAAACATAAATCCAAGGATGTCAAAAACCAGACTCAGGATTGTTTAGTTACCGTTCCAGACACGGATTTCATGCGGAAGTACTGAGGTCTCCGCGTCACTGCCTGCCACGTAACTTCCCGTTTGAGCGCCATCCCCGCCACACGTATTTACTCTAACTTCAAGTAGTCCTCTCTACTCTGTAGCGTTGGGTCTGAAGCACTGTCTGCCTATACGCAGCTATACCTGTAACCGGTCGGGCGACAAAGAGGTGCGCACAGAGAGGGGGCCCGCGTAACTTTCGACTTCCAGCATCACAGCATTTCGTCACGACTACGGAAAGCTTTTTTTGGCGAAACGAGAGGTTTACGGCACGAGCTGAAGCGAGTGCTGTAGCGAGTTGAACCAAAAAGCCTTCACGTATGAGTAACAAATATTTTACGTACATATAAATGAATGGTGGAAATCTATTTTTTTTTCTTGTAGGCTGTTCCTCCGTGGACCATGCACCGGCCATACTCGATGGCTCTGACTATGAATTGGTAGATTCAATGAACACTATACGACCAGACTGAACGAACGAATTTTTAATAATTTCTATACTAGTATTGATTTGGCACAGGGAACGGAACGGGCAGCAAGCGTTCAACTATGTTGGAATAGGATGAGGATTACGAATAGATGCGAGTTCCAGCGACAAATTCTATTTAATAGGATACTTGAAATTATCAGTACATTCAGACGACATGTGGTAAAGTACAATTCTATTCATGAAATGCCAATAAATATACATAGATACGCTGATAATCAGTTCTCCGTCACGTAATTTCATTCTTGTTGACCGATCACTTCTCTAGGTTCGGATTCGGCAGCTCTGCGGAATCGGAAAGATCCTTGAATTCCAACATTTGGCTCCCACCTCTGACCTGGAAACTTTTGTGCTCCGGCTGTAGCGCCGATTGATCCATGTTTGTTTTCAAATATTTTGTGCTGGTAGTCGACGTTGTACGACGGACGGCGTTCTGGACCGTTCAAATCCTTGTGCCACGTGGCGCTCAGAGATCCCTGGGGTTCTGGCTGGGGCTCAGGTGATCTGCGGAATCGGAAAGATCCTTGAATTCCAACATTCGGTTCCCATCTCTGGCCTGGAAATTTTTGTGCTCCGGCTGTAGCGCCGATTGATCCATGTTTGTTTTCAAATATTTTGTGCTGGTAGTCGACATTGTACGACGGACGGCGTTCTGGACCATTCAAATCCTTGTGCCAGGTGGCGCTCAGAGATCCCTGTGGTTCGGGATCCGGTGATCTGCGGTAACGTGGTTTCGGAGGAGGCAATCGGTTCTGGAATATGAAAAGAGCATGAACACTGAAAGTCATGCAATTGATGGCCATATTTCTATCAATCAGGTGGATACGAATAGCATACAGTAAGTAATATCATGTGTGCCATATTTCTTTGAAGCACTGTGTAACGCGGTGTGCATATGTGTTGGGTACGAATATGGTGCTCTAACGTGCATACTAAGTAAGCCTCAGCACTCTTTATCGTAGATCTCATAAATGAATACTTACAACGTAAGGGGCAGGTCGTCGGTCATTTCCTAGACCTGGAGACGATGCTACTAACGCCGCCAAAGCGACGGTCGAAATTATCAAAGCGGCCGCTCTCATCTTCGTTAGCTGTCTATGAAAAAAGTACAATATTTCAACAGCCATACATAGGTAAAGCTACTTATATTCTACACGTATCGCTCACGAGGAAACATATAGTCTTGTTGAATATGGGTCTAGTGAAACATTTCTTGGAGTCAATTGATCCTTTTTTCTTTTTGAATTAAACGATTTCTGCCACAACGGAATTTCATTACTTTGAATATCTCTTTGTTTCATAAATCTTGTCAGACCCGTAGTATACCGTTACGTCAATGCATTTTTCCATCACCCTAAGCACAATTTAGCCGTGTTGATCACGGAGCTTAGTTTTCAAAATCAAACCATCCAGAAACCCCATATAGTACTTGGACCATTTCTGTTATTGTTAGCGTCTTTGAAAATGACCGAGCATCAACGACTTCAATCTGTTATCAATAATCTGGTGAAGCGTAGCAGTAATTACCTTACCTGTGTTCACTTCGCTTGTTGTTAGAAAGAAACTGTGCTCTCTGCTCATCGACCAACCAGTTTTATAGCAAGGGTGATGGAGTTGGGGAAGAACAGTCTTTGCTGAAAAATATTGCATCATGAATTCTACTGGATTCCCCGCACCAGTATTTGGATAGCCACTGCGCGCCTTTTCATTTATGTTGCGTCAAAACAAAAGTCGTTCAGACTGCACAGGGTGTAGAAAAATTCGCGCATCCCGAGTAGAGTGTCGTTTCAGTTCGCAAATAAACTGAAATGGAAGTTACTCGCGCAAACACGTCCGCAAGACACTATTTTTTTCTGTTTTTATCATTGACCAGAGTAACTAACTATACCATTTTGTCTATCCTGAATTGTACTTTTCATGTTGCTACCATATGTTAGGTGAGGGATAAAAAATTGATCTTTTTCTTCAGGTATACTTGTTGTTATTCAAACACCCAGGATTCCCCTTTCTTGTAGCGTCGAAATAATTTTCCAAAGTGAACCCCAGTCCAGATTGTAAGCGAATCTTGACACAAAGGTGGGATGGTTTCATTATCTCAATATCAATCCAACTTGGAAATAACGGGTATGAATTCAGCTTGAAATGATCTAACGTGTTCATCAATCGCAATCAGGTCGACCCTCTAGTTACTACCAAGATCCCCAGTGACTTCCCGCGTGACCAGGAAAGCCACGTTTCTTTAGTGGGTAAGCCTGAGGTGGCTTACCTGGCTAGTTTATAGGAGGAACATAAGGCATGCCTCAGGGGTATAGTGGCATACCATGAATTGGCAACTGGCTTTCGAGCCAGAAGGTTTCGTAGAAACTATCTGAGAAATGGTTCTAACCAGAGGGTCAAAATGAACCATCGAACCCGGTCTCGGTTTAAACGCTGCGTCGATGTAATGTAGGTTCTTAATGAAACCCACTATTTCAGTGTTTGTGTTAAAAACAGGCTATTTGGAAGGACGCAAACAAAACATTGTATTCCAGTGTTACCGGTAAAAATAGTTCATCTGTGTTTCCGTTTGTTATGCATGCAATGTAGAAAAATTGTCACATCTCGCGGAAACAGAAATTAATTCTTCACGCATCCGATGTAAAGGTCATGTATACAAGAATTACTTGTAGATTACATACAAGACTCATTGGGAAAACTCAAATGAACTGTTCTTACTGTTTTAGCACCGAGATAAGCTGTTATGTTTACGTAAATTGCAGATACGCTGTTTCTGACGGGAACGCTACATATCAAAACACGTCGCCAAACATTGAGGTAGGCCACAAGAATAATGTACGAATATTATTTCGAAAATGGCTCTCACAAACAGAACTTCTATAAACTGGATAGCGAGACAAAGTTAGAAGTTGACCGATAGGAAATGTGAAATGCAATTATTGAACTTTAACCTCCATTCAAAGATACTGCATGTGCTATATATATCTATCGCCACACACATGGACAATATTAAGCCACTTTCAAGCTATGTAATACATATAGCAATATACGTGTCTGCGAACAGTATAGGAATCCCCGGGTGGGAATTAAATATGTAATCAGTATACCTATCTTATTCGACGAAAGCGTTTACGTCAATTTTTTTAGTCTCTTAGTAATTTATATTAGCACACATGATGATGCGTGACTTCTAAATGATCGCGTGTGTATAACTGTAGCTACTGATCGACATTATCTCGGGTTGCCTGGCAAGGTTCAAAACGGAATGGAAGCAGTGTCGTTACAATTTTGGGGTGTAACTGATAGTTGCTTTCAGTATTTTTTTTTTTTTTTTCTATCATCCAGATTTTGACCCCTCCTCTGTTTTTTTTAATTTTTTAACTACACTTCGACTACCCTTTACCCATCGAGCTTTGTTAGCTGAAATACTCAGTCCAAACAAGGTCCCTCATTCGAATTCCATGACGATGCCACCTGTAGGTTTCAGCTTTTATGTTTACTTTCAGAAAAAGTCTCGCCTGTATTTTTTCACTTATCCTGATTCGACTAGTTTAATAATATCCAATTTAGAACTTATTACATGTCGAATGATAAATTTCACCACAATTCTGTTTGCAATAAATTTATATGTCTCGGAACTTCTTCTGGGTGGTTTGCCCTGTTCCTATAAAAAAGATCCTACATAGTACCTCATCAAGTCATACTACTACCCGATCTTAGAAGATTATAAAGATTCCATGAAATATTGCAAAATTCACTTGATCCGTATCGAATTCTCAAAGTTATAACTTAATCTATTTTCAAATAACCTGCCTTCAATCGAGTTAGTATTGTCATTAAATTCATTAGTTGCGATTCAATTTTGGGTAATAACCTTGGAATATATAAGCCTATTGTCTCGCTCATTGTTATACGATAGAAGTGTAGGTCCGTAGTAATCAATTTGGATATCAAACATGGTGTGTCAATACATATAGAAAGCGCGGCTCGTGTGTATGTGGATTGATGACTCCCTCAGATCCGAATTACTTTCGAATGACCTGAGGCAAATACACTGTAGCTGTATCAGACAGGCTGGTGACTCGGATTCTGTGCTGTTGAACCTGTTGAACGCTGACGCCAACACGGTTATTTCAATGCGAGCAAGTGCCCACACATCTTACGATTATACCTAGACCCACCCCGGGGCCCCAGGAAAAAGGATCCTCCGTCTAGAACGGAACTCGGGACTTTACCGGAGAACCATATGCTTCTAAGAACGTGACCCAAATAGGAATATAGAAAGAAATTATTCGCATATTAATATTATACGAACCGAATATTTTGTTTATCTGGTAACCTTTTGAGAATTCGTAAATCATCATGTGATAAATTCGTATTCAGTATCAATAGCTCACATTCACATTTTGTGACTTGAATTCGACATATTTGCAGGCGCTGATTCCAGTTGGAACCCTAGAACCTAAGAATCCAATATAAGAATTCCAACTTCATCAATTATTAAATGGGTGAGGAAAATAACATAGTTTCCTACAATATTGATAGATTCTGCAAGAGATAAATACGATTATTCCGCGTACCAGGATTCCAAAGAATACAAACGTTCAAAAGTTCAAATATTGAATCACAATCAAGCTGCCTAGCAAATATTTATTGGATTTTTTTTCTGCGAAACAACATTTTACTGCAAATAACACGGTTACGTTTGAACGAAATATGAAGATCAAACTGATCGTCTCGTCTCTCCTGCATCACCGTACATTAAAATGATCGAACACCGATAATTCATCAATCATATCAAATCACATGAAATGGTATCTTAAGGATGTAGTTCGTGCTAAAACCCATCTTAAAATTAATCTTGAGAATTATAAATTTTCTATCTAATGAAAAATTATGATCACTTAATTATCATAATTTCATCGGATCAATTGTATCTATAACTGTTGCTGTCTAAAACGTGGACAATTGCTTACAATCAGTAGATCCAACCTATTATTCTATATACAGATGTCATTACGTATATCTACATAGCCGCAAGTAAATCCCCGATATGTAAATTACAACTTTCTTTCTGTCCGTCCTATCGATAATTATTGGTACATACAACGAGTAGGATATTGAGAAGCGACTGATAACTCATTATACGCGAGGTACTGATTATGAAAATTGTTCTTCCCCGTAACTCTGACTTTCCCACACGATTTCATGCGGCATAATATTGACAAATGGCCAACTCTCGGGGATTTTTTTTAACGAACTGTAGCTACGAGTATAAAATCGCGTAAGTCAAGTTGTCGAGCATTCAATTGCCTGCGAGCCGCTGATCGTCCAGGTAAGGATCGACACTATTTCGGTTTTTGATAGAGCTAACATTCCAAAGTAATTCCATCTTCAAAACGACATTTTTTAATTCGTAGAAAACAAGATGAAGACAATTATTCTCAGCTTTATATTTGCGATTGTGGTAATGGCCGCGCAAGCTTTCGTGGTACGGCCTAGTCACAGAGAACCGGGCCGTCCTTATTCTTTCCCTACCTTCCCAGGACAAGGACCATTTAATCCGAAACCAACATTTCCAAAGCCCTACGTGAGTATACCCACATACTGAAAGTCATATTAATTAAGTGGTTTTCAGCACGGGATTCCATATCTCTTATTCTCTTTTACAATTCAAAACCAACCATAATTCTTACGGACGAGCTTATTTTTCGAATTGCGATTATGATTTGTGTGTTCAAATTTTTTTAGCGGTTTCGTCGTTCCCCACAAATTGAGGATACCGTGACGGGGACGGAGATCAAATTCGTGGATGGTGGAATTTACGAGGGCCCATACGGTCGTATATAACGTCTCAGTGGCGAAGAATTGCACAATCTAGGATACAAACCGGAAGTGAACTTCAGAAATCAAAGAAGCATCTATTTGGATCCCAATTATGATTCGATTTCTATCCTCCAACGGCCTGGGACATCAACGAATATGGTCGTGAAAAAGTAATCCCTCAATACTAGACTGAAGATGTGGATTTCTGCAGACTAAATTTATTTATAATAAAATACTTTGATTAAATAATTCGATAGCCCATTCCGATTAATAAATAATTGTATGTATAAATAATATGCGATAATTGTTCATCAAATAAAAAAAAAAAATTTATATCCAAATAATATCGATCTGAGTAGGAATCTATAATATATAAACAGTTCCTAGAAGAATAATGATATATGGGTACTAGTTCACAACAAGGACTAGATAGTATGTAATGAGACAGCTTCATTATGCGGAATTCTTTCATAAACATACTATAGGAATCGATTTTGAATCAAGAGACTCGGTAAAATCTCATGCCAATACATTGGAAGAAAAATATTTCTAATTGAAGAAAAAATGTTCAACACGCGCGATACATCGAGTCTATTCGCCCAAACATGAGTCACTCTTCGGCCTGTTTCGCAAATTATATGATCTTAACGGACAAAGTGTCACACAAATACGGAGGAGTCACGTCTGAAGATGGTTTAATTAATGTGCAATTCCTTTCACATAAACGAGTACCTACTATACTAAGTGTCATGCAACCTTATAAGATTAAAAACTTGCAATTCTTTCGACGGAAAATATGAGGTGTCAGGGAATCGAACCTGGGTCTACCAGCTACTACGCCAGTGCAACTTGAATTCAAAGTTCATGCGAAAAACAAAAAAGAAAAAGAATTACGAGAAAAATTTGAAGGCTAGCTGGGATGACTACCGGTGTTCTAGTGGCGTAAGACCCTGGATTGGCAGTCGGTCGACCCGCGTTCGATTCTCGGGCACCTGGTAATATTTTCCGTCAAAAAAATTTCCGGGTTTTTATCTAAAAATTGGAAACACATGGCGTAATTAGTCTCTCTTCTGCAGGCGGTGTTTGTTACTTTTTTCTTGATCGGAAGTACAGCCAATACAATTAAGGTGTGAGTAGAGACGAGTTCACACCAAGTAGTGGTGGTCAGCATGCTTCGCTCACCCACCACTATAAAGACAAAGTAAATCAAGAATGGATGTAGTTGCGGTGAAATCTAAATTCTCAAATGCAAATTTAGTGGAAATGATGAATGTATGAAGTGAGTAGATATTACCGCTTCCCATCTCAATTGTTTAGTCTCAAATTCGGAGTAAAAAAAGATGGAAAAATTGATGGGATTATTCAGATCTGCAGGAAAACGCGATGCTTAGGATAACTCGTATTATTATTGAGAAGTCCATATTGAATATTGATTATTTTATATGCCAGCTCATCATATTTCCCTATACTTACTCCAGGCAAAGTCAACTATTGGGCGGATTCAATTTTTCCCATACCAATATAAGCTTTGGCCCTTCGCAAATCACATTCGCTTGCATGAATGATGGCAAATTTTTAACTTCCCGCTTCTGAAAAAGGGAAGTTATTATTCCCCGGAAATGAACATTTGAGACCCCAGCAGATCTCCAAATTCTAAGGTCCAGAGAATCACCTCCGACAATTTTGAATAGACGTCTGGGTGTGCGCGTGTGATCAATTTTAGCCCCGACGCGACGATATATAATCTTTAGAAAGAATCAACAGATTCAGATGATTTTAGTCCAAGTCAACGTGGGTTTTCGTAACTCAGCTGATCGGATTTTGAAATCAATTGGTGGACTAGTTTTTGAATGATTGAGCAATCAAATTTACAACAACAAAAAATTATCAAATAGCCATATCTCGAAAACGGAATCAACGTAGTTTGACGACTACGATCTTGATCGAAAACATTCACTCTAACTTAGAAATTACTGAATTTTGCCACGGACCAATGCCGTAGTTTTTTGTTGTTCGAAATACGAACATCTGCTTGGGAAGTTTCAGGGCTGACCCATGATATATCGTGGTTAACCGAGCTATCTGTTTGTTTCAACTCAAGACATTTATTCGTGTCTAAATCGAAATGATCTCACTCACGAAATAGATAGCAACGTTTGCTAACGTCTAATTGGAGTGTACAAGTTTGGATTCCGTACATTTTCATATACCACTCCTCGAGAAATGAAATTCCGAAATAGAAGTCAAGCAGAGTTTTTAAATAAATTGTAAAATGCGACAGAACTACAAGGATTCATTCACGCTTAAAGCGGGGCTGTGATTTTTCCACGCTGTGACTTTACCGTTTGTGTTATTGCTATGTTTATTATCTTGTATTCCCGCAATTATTATGAAACCACTCGTCAAATTGTTTATATAGACATTGAGATTATTGTATTCATATTATTTCCATATTACCTACTACCGTAATCAGCCATTCACGTTTGAAAGTGGAGCATTCTAAGAAGTACCTAATCGCGTAGTTCAGACGACATAAATTCAGGGGGAAGAACCAAGAAGGGGGTTTCGGACTCCAGGTCTGCACACTCACAAACATGACGCGCCGATGAATGTCTACTACGCGTGCCGGCAGAGTAATGGCAAAGTAATTCCCCCGAGCGCCTGATCGCACGCCACACTCATTGTCTGAGGCAACGGTATGCGAGCCTGTGATTTACGAATGTGTGTGTGTGAAAGGTATAAGCGTATAAAAGCTGGACGTGCCAAAGCAGCAGCATCCAGTTCGAATCCTAAGCGACGAGAGCTTTGAGCTATAATCATTCTACATACTTCAGTACCAATTTCGTTCATTTCTTCAAAATGAAGTTCACCATTTTCATAATTGGTCTAACGATCATAGCTGTGACCTCAGCTGAGCCTCGCAGAACGCAGAATTGGCCACCAAAAAGTACCGGTCCCACCTTCCCTAGAAATCCATTTGGGGTAAGTTTCATATGTAATTCTTATCAGGCCATGAGCTTGTTTCGACGACTTATTTTTATTATAAACCGGTATTAATTAATTATCCTTTTTTTTTTTTTTTTTTTTTTTGTACAGGGACATCGTTTCCGCCGGTCACCCGATCCAGCGGATAATTCATTCTCCAGCACATGGAGTAAGCCTTTGTCAGGCCCTGAAAGACGCCCGTCCTACAATCTCGACTATAAGTATAATTTCGTCGACAAGAACAGGGGTTCAGTCGGGGCTTCGGTTGGTGTTCAAAAATTGCCTGGTCAACGATTCGAGCCGACTGTTGGAGTTCAAGGTCAATGGAGATTCCGTAGAGAGGCGAACCCTCAAAATTCATTCTCTGCTACGTGGAACAAACCCCTGTCAGGACCCGAAAGACGCCCTTCCTACAACCTTGACTACAAGTATAACTTCGTCGACAACAACAGAGGTTCATTCGGTGCTTCAGTTGGAGCCCAGAAACTACCCGGACAGAGATTCGATCCTACCGTTGGAGTTCAAGGTCAATGGAGATTCCGTAGAGAGGCGAACCCTCAAAATTCATTCTCTGCTACGTGGAACAAGCCCCTGTCCGGCCCCGAAAGACGCCCATCCTACAATCTTGACTACAAGTATAACTTCGTCGACAACAACAGAGGTTCATTCGGTGCTTCAGTTGGAGCCCAGAAACTACCCGGACAGCGATTTGATCCTACCGTTGGAGTTCAAGGACAATGGAGATTCCGTAGAGAAGCAGATTTCGAAGATATCGATGAGGCCGAAGACATTCAAACAGAAAAAGTTGATGCACCACAAAATTAGTCGACTGATAGGACAATGTTAAAATGTAAAAAGTGGTGGTGTTAGAATTCGCCAGCCTGGAACTCTATGGAACAATTATTGTGGTTGATTTGAAAATTTAGCAACAATTGACCAGAAAAAATTTTCTTCTTTGCCAAAAAGTTTTTAAATAGTGAGTGCACGTATAGTTAATAAGGAACTACATTTAGTGACCTATGCATGTCTGGTGACATCCATAATGGACATGTTCCAGGTGAAAATATGTGCCCACATTATTCGAGTATTAGAATTTATATATTTTCAGATGACTGAATACATGAAAGACAAATGTGTCTGACAAATCATAAAATAAACACTCAATATATTGCACTCTAAGCCATATCGCATCTGAGCTATAATCTTGAATCCCGCAATTCCTTGTTCAGATTCCTAATCAACAAGCAAAGACATCAGCGTACCAAATTATTTCATCCAAATCAAATGAATCTTTGCGTTTTGGTCCGACGCGGAGCGCCGATTACGGTTTTCAACCGGTGCCAATATTTTATCAAAAGGTAAGTGATGGATATGAGATCAAAGTAATATTGTGGGTAAACGTAATATTGTGGAAAGTTCAAACCCAAATAGAAGTGACGAAAACTCGATTTTCTTCGTTTGCAATCGAATTTTCGATCCAGTTTTGAGTTTCTTGCATAAGCTCTAAATTGTCAACATTCTTAATGGAGTGCTACAGTCAATTTTCAGCGAATCCATTGTTACAGGTCGTGAAGTGTGGACAGGGCTCACTATTTCGACAATTATCAAAGCCTTATACGCTCCACTGACGCAAATATCGCCAGGTAATATATGCAATATGAAACATCGAACACCGCATTGTCCTCAAAAACACGGTAATCGTCGACTGATATCTTTATCGTTGCGTAGAAAAAGCAGCTATCTCAGAAGTCGCTTGAATAACCAATTATCTCCGGAGCGACTCTAAAACCGCTCTGTAGCGCTATTGACTTGTCATGCAAGTACAGAGCGATTTTCGATTCCCTCGCGTGATAATTGGTCATTCAAGAAACTTCTGAGATAGCTGATTTTTCACGCGATTAAGTCTAAAATCATCAAAAAATTATTCTTGTGGACGAATATTGCGTTTGTTTGTTTGAAATTTTCAACAAGATAAATCAAATTTCAGTTTCACTGCCCGATCAAAATAAGAAAACTTTTGCACGAAATGAATTTTTTTTTTTTTTTTCTTCAGAAAATACACCAAACCTCAATCTCTCTTATAAAAGTTGTAAGCAAATGTTTCAACAATTTTGACGATCTGATCACGGTGTTGGGATCTATCCCTATAGACTTAGAATGAAATCTGCCTATCGATCACATAGATAACATCTATGGAGAGCTGCTGTAAATAACTGGGGACAAGATAGCGTCAGAGAAACAGATATGTGAAAGAATGGAAAAGGCCGTTGAAAATCGCATGACTAGCACGCGACCTAACCTTAGAAGGTATGCCATTGTGGAAGTAGAACATTCATCCGAAAACGCCTCGATGAATTTTTAGTTAAAGGTTCACGGATTATTTTGAAATTTGTTTCACTAATTTATTGGCTATCGTTTTCGAGAAATAGCTCGCCGAAAATCCTCCAAAATCAGCAAGGTGCGCTTGCATCCCCTTAAGATATATGCGGGGGATGATTAATGAATTAAAAAATGCGAATTCCAATTAAATGGAACTTGACCAATCCATATAATTTATTTACAGACTATTAGTACCCTACAAGTATACAATGGTTCTTAGACAGATGAATTTCAAGCTTCAGCTTCCGCAGCTTCTTGCGTATCAGATTTTTTTGATCTGGGCCCAGGTGGTCTTGCTTCGGGATGTTTATCGGTTAAAAAGCTTCTTAGCTCCCCATAATTTGCGAGAAGTCGAATTTTCACTTTATCTTGATTCCTAAGATACTCTTGCTTCCTCAGATGAATTTCCCACGACTTGTGTTTTGTATAAAATGGGGGAAACTTCTTTCTCTTAAGGACTACTCGATTGTTCAATACGTATGTCGTGTAATCAAGAATTTCGTCACGCTTTATTTCCTCTGGTTTTCTAACAACCGATGGCGTCGCTACAACCTCTGGAAAATTTCCACTTTCCTTTCTAAGCTCAACTAGATGTAGTCGCTTCTCTTCCGCTATTTGCGCGTGTGTTTTCTGTCGTAGAAGAAAAAAAAAAAAAAAAAAAAACACATAAAATTATCCAAACAGCAAAGTATACTGGGATATAATTAATGTTGATTGGCACTAAAATGAATTTAACTCAAGTAAATTATTACAACAGATAAACTGAATCGATGAGCATGTGAAAATATCAACATTGATCAAAAACTGTACCTACTGTAGTTTTTGAATGAGAAATGAATTATAAAAAGCATTACCTGTTGCAGCAATCCTACAAAAAAGGCTTTAATGATGTGTTGGAGATTGGTAGACCCTTCGATCCTGGCATAAAGATCTTTGATCCCTATCACTTCGCAACAAGTTTTAATCGCGCGATGACACTTCAACCCATAACCCTGTGGTTTTTTGCTTACAAATATTTTCGTTCTTCCAAATTGTGTGAAAAAGTCGTGGTACACTAGAGTGGAAAAAACAAAAAAAACAAAAAATTCATTAGATGATGATTAGGAAGCATTGCGAACCAACGTTGTGTCAAATTTTGATTCCACAAAATGAATGTGACCTAAGAATTGAGGAATGGCTATGGAATGTATATTATTCTGTACCTGTATGTTTATTGTAGATATCAATGTATAAGAGTCTTTGACCAGCTCGGTTGTTAGCAATTTTAAGAGCTGCCTTGGTCTCTATTGCCTTGCCCAGCCCAAATCCAGCCAATCCATTCCCATTACCGGTTACAACCATTACACTCATTCTCCTTGTACGTCCCATGTTGCCTTTCATGTTAAATACTGCCTTTGATTCTAAGCATTTCGAGTCGAATCCCTCAAATGTTTCTGAAAAATTGTCATCCCTAAATGTACCTAATAATTCCATCGACCCTGCACATCAAAAACTTGAAAATTCAATTTGAACGTACAATGAAATTTGTTTGTTAAATTTTCAATTCCAAAAATCATCTAAGTTTGTGAGTACGACAAAATAAACGGAACAAAAATTACCAATATACAAAATAAGAACCAGATGTGTCTGGGATCAAACAAGTCAGAATAATCGAACAATGAATTTCGAGATTCGAGGATGCGGCTAGACTTTGCAATTCAGAAGCAACTGAAAAGTGCGAGTTTACTGGATATGAAATTCTGTTGATCTTACCTTCTCCTCTAGGATCAGGAGGCCCAACGCTTCTTCCTGGTAGCTTAGCACCTGACCAGCCTCGATCGAGCGGATGAATTTTAAAGGATTTTCGTCCCCTGCCCGCATCACGTAACTTTATTAATTTAGCCAGCCTGTCTGGGTCTTCGGGAAGTTTCTCTTGCTGAACAAGCTCCCTGCCGCGCATTATCGGGGCTGTTAGCCCAGGCCATACCATATTAGCTTGTCCAGCACCAATCACTTGGCCCTTGTTCAAGTTTTTGGTAAATTTCTTTCCTGCTCCTCTCCCTCTGCCTCTTCTACGACCGGCATTACTTACACTGGTAACTCCCTTCCATAAATGATCCGCAGAATCTTTAAAGTGAATAACGTATGAATGTTTTTGTTCATTAAAAAAGGAATACTTGAAGATTGAATTCGCATTCATTCACAGTTTGAATCAGGAGAACAAGTATGTCGCGGTTAAAAAATGAAACAGTCTGGAATCAGTATATTTCTTCACCACAGTTCATATCGCATCAGTATGATCGTCTCATTGCAAAACATCTGCTGCACGAAATTAAACACAACGACGCTGCAATTCGACCCTCATAGGGTAAAGATTGTTTGGAAGATATGCGACCAATTAAGAGTTAAAAAGTTAAATTAACAAAATTCTCATGAAAGATACAGCCGATTATCCAACCGTTGGACATTTATTTATTCTTCGACAGTCATTTGCGAATCACTTGGCCCAAAAATCGAATTTTTTCAATTTCTCGCATTCAATTTATGTGAACGTCTTTTCAAAACTATCTTCCGCATAAAGAAATTATATCAGACCAACGATCTCTAAATTTGCGCTGCAAGCGATGGCAGATGAAACTATTATGATGCGGTACACAAACTTTGGTGTAAAAAAAATTGATTCTGGACTATGTTTCATTTGATCAACTGCAAGATTTTACGCTTCAAGGCTTCATATTAATTCTAGATTGAGTAACTGATTAACTGAATAGTTCTAAATTGTAATCTTCTTCTCATTTAAAGCAAAGCTAAAGTTGATAACAATCAGAGTGTAATGACCAACTTACGTTTATTGAAGAAATTCGTGTATCTAACCGCACACGTTAAAGGGATCCGTGTTTTTAGAAGATTTTCATTCACCGATGTGACAAGATTTCGCTTGGGCAGTTCGAGTCCTGTAGAAAGTGTTCAAGATTAGGTTAGGTTGGGTCACGCTGTTTGAGGTTAGGATAGCTCAAATTATATTAGGTTAAGTCGAGTCAAGTTTCCGAAACCTCGAAATATATTCGTGAGATGAAATAATATATGGGATTTGTTACAAATTACCATTATTGAGCATAGAAATCCGTCTTGCTGATTTCGCTACAGATTCACAGGCACGTAATATTCGGCAGGCCATTTTTCCGTTCGCCGATCAGTTACAGGGATACCGATGAAAACGTTGTACTTAGTTTTAACCATTCACCACATCGTTCTTAATCTGATAATATATGAACAGTTTCTTTCAGCACGATACTCGATACTGAAAACCTCAAGAATTGTGCGGTAAATTAATATTCTTGAATTCTAGAACACTTTTTCGAAGTTGTTCACACGACACATCGCCGTGCGACAACGTTTCAACCCCAGATCGTGTATATTCGAAGTTTTCAACCGTATTATCAGTCGCCACCTAGCGATTCCATTTGAAAACTTCTGATACAAAATGGTAGATTTCTAGCTTATCATCAATACTGAACGTTTAATGTAAAAATTATTGAATGACTTTCTAGTCCTCTGACCCCAAATAAGTGCCACCATAAGGCTATCACCAAGAAGACTCATCGCTGATTCTATTTATATGATTACACCAAATTTATTGAAATCCTCTGAAATCTCTGACAAGCTTTTAGCAGTTGGTAAATAAGATTCCATACTAAAAATATGGTAGGTAGGTATATGAAGGATGTACAGGGTGATTTGAAATTCGCTATGAATATCCTGCAGAGCCAATCCGCATTAAAATTTGAATTGCAATTTATATGAACGAGTTTTTTTGTTTTACACATTATTCAATCTGAAATGGGTAAGAATATTCCTCGATCACTTTTTTCCAAAAATTATTTTTTTTCTGATTTCTGGAGAATTTTTTCGGGATCGGAACGGAAACAAGTTCCTCGAACATATTTCAGAATTTTTCTCATCCCGAACCCCGACAGTTACAATTATCGAAGTAAAGCATCTATTTATTATCCTCGGCGATAGAGCTCGTCGCGTCGGTATGGTCTGTAATCTAGTCGGTATTCAAAAAAGCTACTCTGATCTTCAGAGCTACTTGAAACCACTTGCTAGTAATAGAAGATCTGCTTGTACATACCACTACCGTAGTGATATTTGTAATACGAAATTAGTTGGAAACATACAGAATAAATGCAAAATTATGCTCAATGTACGACGAAAATCTTGGTTGCAAGTGAATTTTTGGAACTCAACGAACGTAAAATCAACAGGATTAAACTGCAATACCGACATTCTCGTAATATACCTAGTGAGATCATGAGGAGAATGAGCTTACTAACTCGAGTATCAGATCAGTCAGATTAGTTTGAGATTAGTAAGATTCGTCTTGTGTCTGCACAATACAGTCTTCCGTCCGCATTATATCAAGCATATTGTATAAATTGATAACCTTCGAATATTTTCTATGGCTACAATCACTGAACGAAGGCAAATTGTGGGCAAAATTCAATTATTCACCCTTCGTTATTGGTTATCTGCTATCACCTAATCAGAATAAGATTTATCTGCGCACGAGCCCCCACCGGTCATAATATTCTCTTAATTGGACGAAATTAATTCTTAATTGGAATAAGCTAATCATGATTCCGTCTAATACATTGTGTGTATAATTCTCCATAAGCTACAGTGTCAAAAATTTCTTTGGTGAACTTCCAAAACTGTATAGTAGAAGTTCTATGCATGTATGTAGATCCTCCTCGACCACCAAGATGCCAACATCCTATAGGTGACAAGGATAGTCATTAACTGTGAGTTTCCATCGAAAATTCTTATCGAACATAGATTATAATTGATATACAATATATTGTGTGCATAAAATGGTAAAAAATGGTTGATAGGAACACACGTGGCTAACGTAACCTAACTATAGACACGTGCTGTGACCTTTGTGCAATACGTTGAGTGCAATAATTATTTATTTCTAATTGTTTTGTTTTTAACTAAAGAATCTGAAGATGGCGGGCTGGGCCCGGCCGGAATGTCATAAATCAAGTCTACTCTGACAAAATCCTTTCTCTGACTCCTCTCAACGAAACAATACTCCAATATGCATGCACAGGGGTATATAAGTAAATTCACTCTACATTTACCATGCGATTAATTTACGAATTCTACAAACTAATTGCCATACAATTTAGTCGAATTCGAACAAAATTTCGTGGTTTCGCCATCAAATTTTTGTAAAATGAAGAGTTCTTTTGCAACTTAGAAAAACGTGCTTGGCAATTGACTTTGCTACGCGGAATTAGTAATTTTCCAAGACTTTCGATGAGTAAATGTGTTGTAAATTTACAAACATTTTTACAGTGATATATTCCGTTCAGTCCAGCTTTTGTAATTCTATCAGAGCTGGATGCTGCTATTCGGATTTCTATGTTTTCAATTTCCAATAGCGGAAGATATTTGACGGGTTCAGTGCCAGAGTAGCCTAACCCCCATGCGGTCGAGAAGGCTCATCTTGACCATCATCAGCCATTCAAAATGGCACCGAACCCTTCATTTAGGATCATGTTACTGATCAAAGAATGCATCACAATCATCTACAAAAACCGAGGAATTTTGAAGTCCCCTAGTGCTTGGAGGACCTTTCTTACGTTGGTGAATGAAGAACTTACAGTCCAGTCAGAATCGCTTGAAAATCTTAATCGCAGCGATCGCGTGGTCTGTTTCTCGACATATAACTGCACCCATCATCAGGATTTTACAAAAACCGTTGCGTCTGCACAAAAGTAAGAGCTCGGGGGCTGGATTTCTATTCCACCTTCAGATGTGGGCATGTAGGTGTGTGGGTCAGGGTCAGGACTTTACCAGGACTCCGCTAGCACCGTTACGTAGATTGCGGTATGAGAGTTTGCAGGGGTGAGTACAGTCGTGGTAAAGATTCAACGCGATACATCATATGTATGTACAAGGTATAAGCGTTCGACCGTGAATTTCCTATATAATCCACGGAAGCGCCGAGTCAGGCGTCGGCTCGCGCAGTTAAAATTGGAGGGTGGATTCAGCCCGTCCCAGGGCAACTCGCGGAGTGCGCTAGCTGTTTCCCAAGGCGCAACTGGTTTCACGCAGCTAGTAGTTTTGCACTGGGTTGTACCAGTAGGCCGTAGCCTCGTATCGGGTTAGGCAAGAGTCGTGGGTGGCCATGGCGATGATCCGTAAATCCCGCCTCCTGGCAGGCGCGGCTGGTTGGCCATTGGCGACGGTAACGGTACCGAGAACAGCCCTCGTTTTACTATAAGCCTATTAAGAAGGGGCAGGAAGGGGAGAAGAGGGTGTCCCTTCGAGGACCTAACCAATGCCCTTCTCCGTCAGGCAGGATTGGCGAGAGTGGGAAGTGGTAGGGACATCTGGGGGGCACCTCTCGAACGATAGAAGGACCTCTCCCGAGTCCCGCGCCTCACGGAAGGGGACAACTCGACTCTTGCTACCAGGCACTTCTCGGTAGTGGGTACTCATCGCATCATCTACTGGTTCGCGAAGCTGGGCTGGGCCGAGCGAACGACCTGCGACGGTCGAGTGGTTCTAAGCGGTTGTGAGGAGTCGGTGAGGACTCTCCACAGAGCCCAACAGTCCTCCATTCATCTATCCATCCGACCATAGGACCATCCATCCATAGCACTGCTCCGGCGAACGTATATCCTCAGCTGAGAGCAAAGTTGAGTCTACATCTACCACACGACCAACCGAGTCCAAGGACTAAAAGACTCGTCAGGAGTTTTCAGTCGGCCGCCGGCCGGCCGCCGGCCACTCCTCACCATCAAACCTTGTGTGACCATTCAATTGATACATTTTGTTTATTCGAAAACTAACCAAAGCCGTTTCGCGGGATCGCTGCGATGTTCCTGATCTCTGGATTTCCGGGTTCAATTAAGACGAAGGTTAATCAACTTCGTAACAGTGTTGATCAGCCGTTGCCGATCGAACGATGATCAGTGTCGAAAGAACACCATCAAGCACTTTGGAATACTGAAATTTCGACTAGCGAGTAACCCAGTTCGTTCTAACCGCCCCCTCTCTGGATATTACGCGTGCGGATATAGTGCGGTTCGCGAAACAACAAGGTGACCCTGAGTGTATCTATAACATAAACGATATTAACCATCACTAAAGTTTACACCACCATTACCGTAATCTCGTAACGCAATGTCCTGTGAACCGAAGTGATCCGAGATGTGGAATGTTTTCGACAGAGTAAGAACGTGAGGAATGATAAGGGATTAGTGTGTCCTGTATCGCGATGCATCGTAAAATTATTTAGCCTCAGTGTCTCTTGGTAAGGGGTGATCTCGGAATAAAAAAAAAGAAATTAAAAAAAAAAAAAAGACCGGGTAAATAGTTCGGGCAAGTAAACGAGTTCGGAAATGAGCGGTGGAAGTGGAGGCGGCGGTGGCGGTGGCCAAGGCAACAATAACGCGGGATCTTACCATCAGCATCATCAGCAGACACAGCTGGAACAAGCCGGTCTTTTGCCGGATCTAAACGGCGTTGACTTGGCTATGAGTTTGTCCCCAAAACAGCATCAATCCCATGTTCAATCCGGTGGCGGTGCTCACACGACACCCTTCAGTGTAACTGACATACTTAGCCCAATAGAAGAGTCTTATAGAAAATTAGAACTAGCAGCAGCGGCGGCAGCGGTTGGCGTCGGAGTCGTAAGTCACCCTCAGGGTTCACCATACGCCAACGCCTGTGGCGGTCGTGTTGGTGGAAACGCCGGAAGTTCAAGTGCAAGTAGCGGAAGTCCACCACTGCACGGTGGTTCAACACCTGGTGGTTCAACGCCAGGTCCACCTTTAGGTGGTGCGGGTGGTAACGGTGGTATGGGAGCAATGGGTAATCCATACGCAACGATGCAGCTCACTTCACAGTACCAGTATTGTGCCGCGGAATTGTCACCCTATCATCATGCGGGGGCTGGGGTTGGCGGCGGTGCTACTGCCTCGGACCCTATGAGATCTTCTCATCATCATCCGTGGTATGCCCCGGCGCCCCCGGCGACAAACGACCCCCGCTTTGCCAGTGAGTACCACTTATATGATTTTTATCGATCTAATTGCACTCTAAATTGCGGTTGCGCTACGCGTGTCCCAAGCACATGCAATTGAGGAAAGTGATTAGATATTAACCCTAGCCTAGAACCCCACGTAGTTTTCAGCACCCGTGAACCCCAACTATGGGTCACTCGTGCTGCAGTCGTATATTTTCGACTTTGTTATAATGTATCGAAAAATGTGAAACAAAAAATCATGAGACTTCTTCAGACTCAGCTATAGTATAATTGAGTGATGAAATTCTTGGAGTGCCTGCAGAATAACAAAAATTTTATATAGGTAATAATTTTCTGCAAAATTCGGAGACATGTAGGCATTTTACACTAGAATGCTGTATTTGGCATGGACGCGAATGGCCCTGCAAAGTTGGGCTTTCAGCCCAATAATTACAGTAGACTGCGAGCTGGGTGGATTTCGACAAAGATTATACCAACCGGAATAGTAAATTTTGTCAATCGTATTATACTATTGTTTAATCATAACTCAAAACTCGGGCCCCATTCAGAAAGACAATCGTATCATGTAGCATACATCATCTAAGTTCGTCACATCTGCGATAGAATTCATCGCGTTACTGTTCAGGATTTGGTTCCCGATGGATATCTCTGCAACATCTACTTCGGCGTTTCCAATTTCTTCCCACGGAATTCGAGATCATTCGAATTTCAAAAGTCCAATTGTTGGAATAATCAGAAATTCTGTGTATAAATCGTACTCAAACTTTTGATGCTCAATTCTTGTTCCGGCTCACAATTAGTCGTCAAATTTTGAGCAATCAAGATGTAATTTCGAATCGACGTTATATTGTAAAACCTATAAAAAGTGTGCAATTATAGATTGACTATAATTTGCTGAGATTTATGGTGGCTAATGAGCGACGGGGGGATGGGCGTAAAACTCATATCGAAAGATCAAAACTTTGAACCGCCAAAAATCATAATGTTTATAAATAGCGATTTTTCGAAATGTAAAAAGGCTGCATTATAGAAAAGCTGTGAGGCAGTACTAAATAATAACATATATTTTATCTGTCGTTATTTTAGTGTTCCTATTTTGAAAATTCGAAATATTATGGCTATTCGACATACTGATCTTTCGAAATTTTATCACCGCCACCCTGAGCGACGTGCGGTGCAGTATTTCGTTTATGTCTATAAAAAGTATATATCCAATTATTTGTGTACATTTTCGGCTGTAATAATGATACACAATCGATCGTTTGATTGTATACTTCGACTTCTATTCAAGCGCTTGTCAGTCAGTTACAACGCACAAATACGGGCGATTACAATTCCACAGAAGACCCTGGAATTCAGTGAAATTCTTGGCAAATTCCAAGCAAGCGTCGGTTTCCCCGACGCCCGGATAGGTATTTCAAAGTTTGGCTCGTCGCTAAACCTCATGGCCTCCTCCAACTCTATAATAGCTCCATCGACATTTTTCAAACGAATTAGACGTCGTAAATACTGCTCACTTTTAACGAAGCAGTGACAATTCGACCCTTGATTTCAATTATTATCAAACATAGATTGAACGGAATCGAAAAATATACTGACATCGAACGTTTAGAATCACCAATAACAAATGGCGGAATTTACCCATCGCTTGACCACTAGGTATAGGTAAATTTTAGCGAGCCCTCATTTTGGGTAAGAAATATTTAACAAATACATTAGTTTCGATGATTTTTAGCCAATTGAAGGTGCTTTTTTCGCACTATTATCTCTTCCACATAAATCCGCGTTCATTTCTACTCCAAAATCGATCCTCTTCACACATCGAAATAAATACCTGTTTTCAAACTTGCACTATGCTACTATTTTTTTTCCTAGAAGTACAATATCTGATGAGTATTCCAGTTGAAATTTGACTTGAAAATGTTGAAAATTCGAAAAGTTGTGATTTTTTGAGTCAGAAGGTGTATTTTTTTAACAAATTTACCTATTTAAGTCTTTTTTTTTTCAACATGTTGTAATTTGAATTTTGACGTAACAACTTTTCCTACCTGTTTTCAAATCTTTAAAGTATTTTCGGTATTTTTCCGGTCCCGATCAGACTAATAATTTTCACACAGCAACCATTTGAAACTTGACCGGGTAAATTTTACCCAGAGTGACCACCATAAGTTATTTTATACAGAGGTGTGACCACGAAGGGTTAAGTACTGATCGTTTTGTATTTTGCTATAGTCACTGTAAAAAATGTTGTTTTTTTTTTTCCATCCCCACAGAAGCATTCTTGTGAATTGGGTTAAAAATATATATATAAGTGAGATCTAGGTGTAAAGAACCTTGTAAGTTCCCCAGCTAATTGTGAGAGCCGAATTAGGCAGAGCCGTAACTTAATACTTGATTATGAAAAGCAAACAAAATGAAGAGAGAAAAACAAAAAAAACAAAACTCGAATGTGGCACGTCTTGACGTCTGCAGTGTCCGAGCAAATCACGATAATTTACGCTCTCCAATACCCACCACTCGACGCCTTAGAAACGTCACCTAACATAGCTCTTAAAAGACATCGACGACCCAATGTAAATAGAAGTATGTCGCCTCACGGCGTTCGATGGTTCCTTAAAATGATTATTTCATCAATATTTCATTTTGTATGCACAATTATGAGATATGAGCTATGCCATGTAGCCACAGGGTCATATCGTTTTAAGACGTGCGGCAGTTATTTATAGAAACTCAAAAACTATATATGAATAGCATAACATACAAAAATTTAGATAGAATGGTTCCCTTGTTCAATTGAACGCGTAACACACTTATTGACTGTTACAAATAATTAGCTGAAAATTTTTCGTAATCGAAAGCAAAAGTGTTTCAGTTTCAGATTTGTCTGTATTTTTTTGAATTACCTATACTTTGAAAAGTCCCAATTGGTATAGACTTTTCAAGAGTTTCTTAGAGAAATTCTACTTGAAGAACAATTCGAGGAAAGCAAAACTTCGGATTTGCTATTTATTGATTCTCTCTGGGAAAGTTGAAATTTTTTTTGTAGCTTCTTACGATTTTGGATTTGTTCATAGCATACTATAACAGTAGTCCAATACCTAATCTGAAAACTCCTTATGATTGCTGACATTTTCTGAAGTTTGTCAGGGAATTTCGAAGAGAAATTTCAGTATTTGACCGAATACAGAAAAAACTTATATCAAGCCGACGACAAGAAGAAATTAAAACCGCTTGCAAAATATTCAGTCTGGTTGAACAAAACTGCTATGCTCATTGGTTTTTTCATCTTGTCAAACTGATGGGGGTAGAGTGAAGTATTATTACAACAAATGATCAAGTTAGCAGTTACGATGATTATAAAAGTAGAAATAATCTAGTCAGAAGCAAAAACAGTTCGGGATCGACATACTTATCAGTAGGTACGACATGTTGCTCACGTAGGTGAAAAAATCCTTCAGTCGCGTTAAATCACAGACAACGTAGTAAGGCGTCATGCTCGAAACATTATATATATCATCTTTTACCGAAGGATTCTTCAAGAACTTGAAACACCATTGTTGAGAGGTCTGATTCAATTACGGGCTCCCTAGTTAAACTTGCGGATCTAAATAATTTGATTAACGCTTCAAACGTCATTACTACGCGCGATTTCTCTCAAGCCTGCCATTCAAATGACATCAAAGACGTTTCATTCTCTAATCAAGGCCAATCGAACTGTATACATAGGTATAAAATACCCATATCGAAGATATGACTTTGTCCACAGAGTTGAATTACTACCGATTGTAAGCCTATCAAATCAATTGACCTTCTCATTTCCTTTATATTATTCTATTGAAATCTATAGTCAGTTGATAGTAATTCGAAGAGAACTTAATTGAATTTGAAAGAATAAAAACGTAAATACATCGGCATTCGTGACCTAAATTACTACCAAAAACTATCAGCTCTAAATTTGAAAATAACTCGGATACAATTGTAGATCTAAAAATATTGATATATTGTTATAAATTCACGAAGAAGGTCATTGAGAGCTAAAGGGATCAGGTACATCTGGGTATCACAAATTTGAACTAGTCCAGAATTCATTTGTTCCGCACCAACGTTTATTTCACATGAAAAAGATGTTCTCTTTTCAAACCTATGTCGTAAGGATTTTGGAGCCCTGGTGCAGGTCCAATTAAAGTCGTTGAGGGTTCATTTTGTTCAGAAAGAAAATTCTCATCATTTGAACGAAGGAATCTGAGAAAAAAAAAAAAAAAATTGACTGTGTGCAAACTTACAGCCAATTATATCTAAAGTTTTTAAAATCTGGGCCACTCATTTGCATGTAAATAACTTGGCCGAAACAAAAACATTAAAAATTTCCCTCGTTCACATGATAAGGATTTTCTTTACGAACAAAATAAACCCTCAACGACCTTAATCGCAAACAACGTTTCTTCGAAATCCTAATTACGACACAGATTTTGAAAGTGAATATTTTTCTTGCTATGAAATAAACTTTGGTGAAATATTCATGAATTCTGACTACTGTCGGCGTAAAAATTTTAGAGCCCTGAGTTTCAGTGGTCATAACTTCTGGGGAAAAAAGTAGTTCAAATTCTCGAAACCAAGCTGTACCGATCCCCTTTACAGAGAACACAATAATTTTTTTTTTAAATCAATGTTTTTGTCAATTACTCCCTCCGAGATTTATGAATGATTGTTGTCGAATCAGAGTGTCATTTTATATTTTAACTTTGGAGTGTCAATTATACAATTTCCTCACGACGCGACGTGTTTATACTGCCTCTTCCATTTTTCTATTCACCATCCTAAGGCAAACTGTGAAAGTTTAGATTACTCACATTAGAAACGTGACGACGTACGATTGATTCGCAGATTTACAGACATAAAATATATAAACGTGGCGTTAACTGGGGCGGTTGGGGTTCAACGGCGAATAAGTGGAACTGTGAGCGTGTGATGGAAGGTCTGTGTGAACGAGGGCGAAAATTCTTGATAGAATTTTCAAGATGTGCCTCGGATATGGTATCCGCGCCTTACAGTATCCCTCGGCCCCCTTAATTCTATCCTTTTCGTCCATCTATGTCGCAAGAAGGCCACGCGAGTTTTTATTTACTTAACTAAAATCCATCCCGATGTCCAGTCCCACGCGTCTCCACATCCTCACGTCCCCAGGATACGCTTTCGCCCACAGGACGTGAGCTTATAGGCGAGTATCAGGATCGACCGAATTGTATTATACTTATAGCGATATATTATTCTATCTGTATAGAATTTATGTTTGCTGTATATACATATATGTATACAATACTGCACGTTATACTGCGAATTTCATCAAAGAACGATCATTCAAGAGTCATTTGCCCCTCGGTGTAAAATGGACACATCATCTGAATTCAACACTCGATTTTCATTTTCTGACAACAAATGACTGCGAATAATCCAGAAAGTTGTACAGTCAAATTGATATAATCGAATTTACAGCATAATATTGCTTTTTTTAAATTCAGGTGATTAGTAAAAAGATTTTGGCTTCATATTGAATTCATATGTATCAATAATAATAATAATAATAATAATAATGCATTTGTGCAATATGCAATTCAAGTCATTCAACATGTTACACTTTTTCAGAAAAAAGTATCATTGCATCTCCCGAAATTTTACTGAATACCTATAGAAAATTTTTTATTTTTTTTTGCAAATATACAACCAACAAGATGTGGAGTTGATTCACCGAAAGATTCTTGTCTTCTTGTATTGAATTAACATAATATGGCAAAATAGTTTGTCGATCGATTATTGAACAGAATTTTGTTGAATAAACGAAAAAAATCATCAACAAAATTATTTTGTTTGGATTTGGCAAACTTTTTGTTCGGCGTGTAAAATTCATGAACGGTAAATGACAAAGTTGAAAATCAACAACATCCAATCATTTTATAGTATACAAGATCCATACTTATGCGTATGAAATATATATATATATATATAGGTCAGGAATACGGTTGTTCAAAATACTAAGACTTCGTCGGTTTTTCAATTGGGACTCGATGAGACTAGGTAGGCACATGAATGTAACGTTCTGGAGTTTTCCCGGGTATTGAATTCTCTGGATTTTGTTTGCGTATGGTTGAGAGTATCGCATTCGAAAGAGGAGAATATTAATTGGGGAGACGAGATCGACCGGGACCTCGTTCGAATATTTTTTTTCCTTCTCAATCCTCGCGTCTCTCGCGCTCTTTGATCGGCTATTCCACACACCTTCACGACGACAAGGGTCCGGACAGAAGTCGAGTGCTCGTGGTATCTCGAACTCAAGACTAACGAGGCCCCACGCGTTCAGAATAATTTTATCAGATTGCATGAAATTAGCGATCGTTATGTTCAAAACTTAATTCATTCAAACGTCCATCAAATACCGCCTTCAATTTTATACCTTCCATCATATATTAATTTAAGGCGATATGGGAGTCTGTTCGAAATTCTATTATTACCAATTGTTGTCACCTCGAAAACGCGAATCGTATTTTCTCGACGACTACCCAACCGATTCGAATGAACCCCACGACGAATGAATTGGGTTTTTGGGTAGAAAGTGGCCAAGTATGACACTTTGTCAAAATTATTGATGTAGGATTCCAGTATATCTCATATTTTTTATGTTAGCTAGGTTAATACCGTGCCAATGCCAAGCCAGTCTGTATAATAGACATGATACCGAACAGCCTTCGGTTGCAGGTCAATCGCTCTGTTGAAATGGATGAGTCTGAAAAATGGCTGAATTTGAAGCCCTTTTGAAGATAGACAATTACTATATATGTCTCATCGAGATTGACTAAATAATTCGATCGCAAAAAGGCATTACGCCTGAATAAGCGTGAGAAAAATAATAATTCAAGCTAGGTGATGAAAAGTCTATGGCAACCCAGTTGACCAATTATTAATATTTACCATTGATGACGTTACCCATAACATGCAAATAGTAATTCGACAAGAACAAAGATTATTGAGTTTGAAGATAATAAAGATATTTTACGATAAAATCCCTGAAAAACTGTTCAGAAGTATAATATAATGAACAAGTAGTTTACTATGGTAGTTCATCTAGTATTTATGGCCATTCAGCAAATATAACTTCTGCAAGGCAATTTGATAATTTTTTGGATACTTCCAATGAATCCGAATTGAATTGTTAGAGAATATATAACGACTGCGTTGAATCGACTTGACCATTTTCGAAGGGAAGAAGCCGGTGTATAGAATATTTCGGACCATTTTTTTTTTCAACAATACACATTTCAATTTTAATTTGAATCCGTTGACCGGACCTCCCGGGCAGTGAATGTCATGACGCAGCATCCCCGGTGGACCCAACGCATCCCTAAATGACCCTTTTGTCCGCCTGTCTCTTGATTCTTTCGGTTTCTCTCGGGTCTGTCGGAGGCAAAAGGCTCCTGGGACTCGTCTGGAGGCCCCGTCCAATCCGTCCATATACCGGGTTCATCGCGTGTTTCTTGGCCGCAGGTCCATGACGGTTACAAGCGTCTTCGATCCGGTAGCTCAAGAGGCGACTCGAGATATCTCTCGGAAGGCTTTTGCTGCCTCCTCGAGTTTAAATGTTTTGCATTCACTCGCTTATAATACTTCAGTATTCTTCTTGGTCATTTTAAAATATACCGGCGATCCTTTCCGCGGGATGAATCTACACTTTGAAAGAAATAAATATATAGTCCTGTACTTACCGAGGATCCTGGTTATAATAAACTTATATACCTCTATGTATAGATATACTAAAGACTTGTATATCTTCACATTATAATTTGTAAGCCATATTACAGCTTACTGCTTTTGCGGTCTTTTTCCCCACGGTCACGTGACCCCACGCTATGAAACGAAGAGATATATATTAGGGAAGATGTCAGTGTTTGCAAGAGAGGATCTTTGGATTCGAATTATACAAGGTATAGGCATATAGGTATCTACTACGTAGGGTGGCGCTTAATACCGATATTAAGCCAGGTTTGCTTTAGGTCCCCAGAAACAACGAGGGTAGGTATATACCTACTTTCTTCCGCACCCCATTTAATCTCTTCGAAAAATGAAACCAAAATACTTCTCATTTTCTTACGGAATTATAAATAGATACCTACTGCACTCGTCAACCATTCGAGGTCAAATTTTATCAACCAATTATTATCAATTTCTGGCATTTTTTTCAATACATAGGGGAGATGTTTACACTTTTCCATTTTTCAAATCCTATTCTCTATCGACGTGAGTGCACCGAACAATTTTTCTCTTCGTATTGTATACATTTTTTGTCGGCCATTACGTAAACTGTATAATTGTGGATAAGAAACAAAAAACGATACGCGGGAGCCTGTCTGAAATTTCATGGTTACCAATTGTTTTCACCTCGAAAACGCGAATTGTACTTTCTCGATGACTAACCAATCGATTCGAATGAATCCTTGACAAATGAATTCAGTTTATTGGCAAAAAGTGGCCAAGTGTTTTACTTCGTGAAAAAAAAAAACAAAAAAAAAAAAACTGTTGGGATTCCAGTAAAACTCTTGTTTTGTTATGTTAGCTAGGTTAAGTTGGAAGTGATCTTTACTATGTCACCTTATATAATACTGACAACTATTATTCCAGTTTTCAGAAGAACAATATATAACTTCAGGGCTTACTCTTAAAAACGACATCGAGTACTACTAAAAAACGTAATTAGAATAACTTCGCCAGAAGCTGTTTTTTCGGCTTTACGTTTTAGGTACGATTATAGTGAGCGCGGTTATAGTTTTTCGTGAGGCTTTGGACTTAAGTTACCATAATATGTCCAGAAATTGAGCTTCTGAAAATATAAATATTATCAAAATTATAATATGAAATAGAAATGTAAGAAGAATTTGATGAGTAAATTATATTTGATTTTCTTTTCATAACGACTAATTGATTTCCTTAACTTGGTTGCAGTTTCCCGTTTGATGGGAGCAGCGGCGGCTGGGGCCGGTTCCAACATGGCGGGTTGTTCGGTCGGTCAGTCCATGGGGGACATGAGCAAGTCTTCAGGGATGGGCGTGGGCGTTGGCGTCGGTATGGGCGTCGGCGCGATGCAATTTCCTCTAGCCCAGAGACGAAAACGTCGTGTTTTATTCACCCAGGCCCAAGTATATGAACTCGAAAGAAGATTTAAGCAACAGAAATACCTCAGCGCACCAGAAAGAGAACATCTCGCTTCGTTAATTCATCTCACGCCAACTCAGGTATGTACATACATACATCATCACATCGTTCACTAGTACAGGAACTCAGCAGATATCTATTTGTAACATTGTACACATCACTATACTGTTTCGATATGGCCCTAAAAGATCTGCAATGGTCTTTTACCGAATGATGACTCTTGAACGATGCAATCGCATAATATGACGTTAATCCTGGTATCGATGGTAAAGAATTATATGTCAAAAAAGAAAAGAAAAAAAAAAAGAGACTGAATAAGAGGGAGAGGAATATACGAGAGTATGAAGTGGGTCTTGCCTAGACGCGTCTGTTGTTATATGGTATATAATGCGTTCCCATACGTATATACCTCGAGCTTTGGGGACTTGGGAATGAGCTCTCATTGGAACAATTAATCTTACGAGTCGGTGGGTTTCATTGAACGGTATATGGGGTGGCCAGGAGAACCAATTGTATACTAAAAGGACAAAGGTCTGAACGATATTTGCGTTTTATCGTCTCATTACAGTTGCAGCATATATACATATAATACTATACGTATATCTAATGCAAGTAACATATGCACAATAATTTCTATGCTTGAACAGTCGGTTAACTCAGTTAATATATAAAATCGGTATATCTTCGAGGAATAAGGCGAATGCAAGTGTCAAAAAAAAAAAAAAAAAAAAAAACTTAAGCTGATTTATGAAGTAATGAAAGTATCCTCTGCAGAAGGATCGTTTCTATGAATATTGGCAGCCATGTAATCCTGTGATGTTGTACATACATTGTACCTACATCGTTTATCCCTTATAGGTATACACATATTGTATATATGTTGAACTTTGTCAAATGGGCAAATTTATCTGTCGCAACGTCAACGTAGTCTGACAACAATAAATAATTGTTGTCGCCTTCATTGCTGGCATCCTGTACTCCCGGCATTCCCTCTCCCCTGTCTGTCTGTGGGTTCCAACCTACATTCCCATGTGTCTCTCTCTCTCTCTCTCTCTCTCTCTCTCTCCCCCCTTTTCCCACTTTATTGTTACTACCTATCTTTGTCTCATTCTGCCAACATTAAGCTTGCAGGGCAATATAATAACCCTTTCTGTTTCGATATAATTGTGGTACTGAAATTTGTGCATCAGGTTCATTAAGAATAAAACGATATCTAATCATTGATGTAATATGATTCGTCGAAGTGAGTCACAATCATCATATATTTTCGGTTTTATATTATTGCTAATCAGTAACGTTCAATACCTGAAGTATCTATAAGTATATAATTTATTTATATCACGAACCGATGGATCATAAGTAGCGCAGGAAATCGTCCTCAAGTTATCGAGTTCTTCTCCACTTGTCGTTGCAGTACCTACTCCTCGTCAACAATATCAAACCACGGTATAACGAGTCCCGTGACCATCTATAGGCAACGTATAGGACAAAACTTTGGTCAAACCCTGCATTGCAGTGTAGTATAGTAATAGGAGTCAGTACCTTATACTATTGTGTAGCTTTTCGATAGTTAGGAGAACGACTTATTGTTATAGTTAATGTATTGTACCTGGCTGCTGGTACTGCACTCGGTATCGTAGATCAGTCTAAATAAGTCCGGTGGCATAGAGAATCGGTAAAATATTCGTGTGACAAAATCCAAAAATTGCATGATGAAAGGAAAGTATCATATAAATAGAATAACCTAACCTAGAAGATTTGTGTAAAAGCTACATATCCTGAAGCCGATATATATATGAAAGAATACAAAATTAGAAAATGTCGAAGGTAAACCGATCATATAACCAGGTACAATTGATGATTGCTGAAATTTCGATTAACCAAAAACCCGAATGACAAAAATACTACAAGTATTAGAAAAAGCATTAAGTTAACCATTTTGCGATCATGGTCAGAATTCAGAAAAAATGAATACCGAAATAAATTTGTCGCAGGACCAAAGAAACACAGAGTCAAGACACCGGAAATCGAATAAAAATCGAGATGATAGCATACTGCAATTTTGTAAATCGCTAAGCGATTCGATCATGTCATTTTCGGGGCTTCAATTTTTTCGGGATTCTCGCAGTTTATGTATTTTGACAATCCCTGCATCATGATCTTTCATCATCGGTGTACGGATCTCCTAAGTTTCATGCTGCACCATCGATGTGATGGCTATTTGGAAATTTGATTTTGAGTAAAGCGAACCTTCTGCATTATCATATTATGTGAAATTCAAAGAAATCTTCCGGTATGAATGAGCGTTGGGAATTTTTATGACTTAGATCTGAAGGTACTCCGGATTTCTGGTCTTTCCGAACTTTTTAATTCTGGAATACGCGCGCTATTCATATAGGTTTGATATACAGGTCACTGAATTTCGGTCATTATGAATTTTGGTAATTCAATTTTTAATCGACCAGAGCGTAGAAACGCTTGATCGTTTTTCGTATTTTGTTCGCACTTATATATCCAACAAAAATATACGATTCAAAATACCAAATATTGATATACGGCAATTCCTGAAATTTATGGTCTACACCGATCTTATACGTTTGTGCACATATACACACGTAGACATACATATACCTATATATGGTATAATAACCATCGAGAAGTGCTCATTTGGGGTTATTTGTCGTTGAAAGTTGAAGTGTTATCTGGACACCCTCGGCAACCCTGAAGCCCATTCACGGATTGGCGAAACGCGAGTAGGTACATACCTATATGTATATATCTACGACCGACGTGCTCGTTATTCAAAATTATGGCCGGCACCGCGTATTCGCGCCATTGTTGCCACGGTACCACCGCGGAAGTCAAGTCGGTTCGGTTGATTGCTGCAATCACGCTCGCTTCTTCTTTCGAGTATATAAGTAAGGCTCACAGGCGTGGTATATAACGCTTTACACCCAATACATACAGGCCACCAAATATACCTGCAGTACGTAAATATATACATACGTGCCTGCACGCACACTCGGAAGAATCGAAGAACTGAGAATAATATATATGTATGTATAGGAAGACAGACAAAAAGATGACTTGGCACTTGAAACTTCCCCTGAATTCTTCTCTTTCGACTATAACTTTTGACTATGTCCTATATACATGTATATAACAAATGAAATAACGAATATAACCAATTAAAGCGGTCCTGTACAGATATCGATTTTTTTAGGGCATTTCATGTTAGTGTTACTTATAAAAACATAGAAAATTCTAATTCAAGACTGAAAATTGAATCAGAAATGCATCCGGAATCATCCAGCGTGTTACATTATACGAAAAACCAACAAGTTTGAAAAGTTCCTTGCGTCGCAGTGACTTTTGCATGACATTTATGTTTATAAGTATAATATTCAGAACACTTATATCTATCTGAAGATATTCACGGTGGAAATTTTTCTACGATTGGATCTCTAGTTCCTTAAAAACAAATGAAAATTCATAATTTTCTCAATTTTGCTGAAAATTTTTTCATCAGAAAATAGATTTTTGGATCTTTTTCAGGAACTACAGACTCAATCGTCAATTTTCTCCGTTAATATCTTATCATATATAAGTATTCTGAATACTGCTACTAAACATGAATGTCCTGTGAACACCACTGCGACGCAAGGAACTTTCAGAACTCCTTGGTTTTTCATATCTATAACGCTGCAGAGTAATTCCTGCATTTGTAAATCAATTATCAGTCTTCGACTAGGATTTTCCTTTGTTCTCAGTAACACTAACATGAAATCCTAAAAATGTTCAGTATCTTTATAGCACCCCCTTAAGTATCAAGCACTGATTTACCCGAACACAATTTACTTGACTTTTTATTTTCCGACTTAATTCAAAGGTATATTTGACTATTCTTTTTTCAAGGTACTAACTTATAGTTATACCTACACATACGGATTTAGACATATCGGTATATTATACATACTCACGGCCAAAGTTTCCAAGTGATTTAGATGTTGATATTATACGACGTGTGGCAGTCCGACATATTAGCTATCAGCTTGAGAGGGCTGCAGGCAGCTGGTTATGCTGCAGTGGCAAGAGTAACAATAATAATAATAATAATGATAATAACAACAACAGTAACAACAATGGCGAAGTGGGCAGGCAGTAACAATAACCCGACTGTACTTAAAGTAACAATGCGAAAATAAAATGGAGGGTCGCATCTGTGTCCCGCGTGCGCCTGAAGCAACGCTTCGCGTTGACAGAGATCTATTCGCGTAGGTATACATATACATATACACGTGTGTGGATGTAGGTACATATGTATATATATATATATATAGGAACATACGTATATATTATACATGCATAATGAATCTGTACATGTGGACATTCATATATAGTTGCACATGTCCATATGACGGCCTCATGCACTTCAATCTCGTATATGTGATCCTTTGCCATAACCATTTGTGAAATGATGCAGTTAGATAATGCGCATTATTATACGTCGGTTATGTACATTCATCTATATAGCTATATGTATAATGGTAGCTCCTGCCTCGAGCATCTCTAATGACTATAAGTCATGCGAGTAGCTATATTTTATGATAGGCATAGGCACTCAGGTATACATTATACACTATGTGATTAACTCGACAATTAGTTGCTATGCAGCATGGTATTTCATAGTGAAATTTACAACTGAATTCTGTCGCATATATAATATGTAGTTTATTATATTTAAACACAAGATGTAACTCATCATGCACAGTTTGGTTTCGTCTTTATAAATGAATAATTAAGAACGTCAGATATGTCGTCGGACAAAAATTGTATTATTTAAAGAAAATTTGTGCAACTAATGTCTCAGGTATTATAATCATCAAGGTATATAGTTTGGTAAATTCAGTGGACTAGAGTAGAGTATTACTGATGCTATATATAGTAGGAGAAAACAGCCAAAAAATTCTTATCCCATAAGCTTAATCAATTATTTCGATAGTTGAGTATCATTTCGTTGATAATGTTCATTTGTTGGAAAGAAATACTTGATAATGAATATCCGTGTAGCTATATATTTTTGTATCAGCTTTTGAGAAATCAGATGCTGATTGGGCGTGGGACATGCCGCTAATTGATACAGTTTGACCGAACTAGTAAAAACGGTCATTTTCAGAAAACTCCCAGTTATCGTTAGACAGTAATTAGCAAAAATTAGTTAAACAACAAATAGTAAAAACTGAATCCCTCAACCCAAGTATGTAAAATCTTTGATTGAAAACAATCAATTCAAAGACAATGTAGGTATAGTAAAAAAAACAAAAAAAAAACACTATTTTTCCTTGTGAACCACCTGAATATTTACATCGTACTAATGAACATATTCCCTGTCTAACTATCGATTATAATTATTGATTCCAACGTTTGCGCGACAAAGTGAATGTTGCAAATGTATATAAAATTCTAAGGAGAATTTTAAGTGTATGCAGTAAGATGTTGGGATATTGTGTCAAAATATCATGAACATCCATAACCTCCATCATATCTCTCCAATATACTTTGTGTGTATTAAAAAACGATGGGATCGGATTATGACGTATAATGTATATAGAAAAACGATTGATATAACAATATCGCAAAGCGTGTCGTGATTGCAGGTAAACAGTATTAAAGCTTAAATCTTTGTTCACGCATCTAAAACTGAAAGGAATGAAAAACTGGTAGAGAGTCGAGAGTTAGAAGGAGCAAGTACGAAAGGGAGAGCAAGGGGTATGTTTGTACAGAGAGAGGGAGGGAACTGGGTGAGCCCGTCATCGTACTATAGGGCATGGCTAAGCACACAAAGTTATTTTGGCACATCGTATGCTTGCCTATACTCCTGCTGTAGATTTCGTTATACGTATATATTATATATATAAAAGTGACGTCCCTGCAACGTAGTCCCGAAGGAATGAGGCCCGCGAACGCGGGATCGAAGTACTTTCCTTTACCCCATCAATAATCATAATAATTGGTTTGCGCAACGGCCCCTCGAACTTCATCCGTGATCACAGGAACCAATGCAAACATAGATGACGCTTAGTTTTTATATAGAACATGTAGACGTTTGGACCATTCCTCGATTTGTAGAAAAAATTTAGAATCTGCGATCTAAGTTGACCGAACACTATAATAAGCGAGTGCAGCAACGTGAGCGCGTCAGTATTTCCATCTACAATCAAAAATTGGCACAGACATTTTGATAGTAAATGTTTATTCACTAAAGTGTATAACTGATTTAAAATTCTAGCAAAACATGCTTCAAAAATTGAAGGCAAGTATCGAAAAGCTCCCGTGCGCAATGTGATCAGTAACAATAGAATAGCTTGTGTGAATCCACATTTGAAATATCGAATGAAAATTTTCATCATCAACATGAGACTATATAATATCATGGTCCCTGCACGTATGCCTGGAAAAGGCTCTGATACTAGATTCCACGGAAATTGAGCGTTCTCGCGAGATAAAATGAATGTGCGTTTAAAAGGGAAGCGGGTTGTGCGTATATGGGCACCGGGGAGCCTCTTTGCATCAGCAATGTATGCACCCTTGCGTGCTGAAAAGTGTTCAGAGCCGTGGAGTGCAGAAATTCAACGGTGCATCAGGTACCAGCTGTAATCTGCATAGTATACACCCGAGCTGAGTGAACCCTGCGGTGGATGTAATTATCGCTGGCCACATGTAGGCAGGTATGATTATGTATATGCATTATTCCGTGAGCCGGCGGTTTCCATTCAACCACCGCCTATATAAGCCATTTTAAGCTGACTGCATACCTACCCTTATTCTTTCGATCAATTTCAGACTATAAATTATATGTTTTCGGACATTCAAAAGAATAAGAAAATGGAGAAGAAAATATAGTTAAAATTCAATAAAATTGCTAATTTTTGCATTAATTTATTTATGTTCCTGAGCTTGGAATGAAATAAGAAAAGATCAAAAATTAATATTGAACCTGAGGTCAAAAAACGTTTGTGAAAAGTCAATAAAGGTTACAAAGACAATCGACGAAAATCATTGTCCAACTAGCTAGGGGAACTTTACCGAACTGTATTGCTTGCTCGCCGTAACGTACTGCGGAGTTGCACACGGTAATCGGCAAGTCATCATCGGCTTCGTGGCATTCTGTTAAAACAACACTAGGCCACGTGGGGGCCCCAGGGATAAGGCCGTCCCCCTGAGGTACCACTTAGCAAGGTCAACACGCACCAATTAACAACCCCTAATCATAATTTGATATTTCTACAGCAATATAATTATCCTGATCCAACAATAAGGTCCTATATACCTACTGGAGATTATAGCATAGAGTAAAAGAATTTTCTATATTTTTTTCGTTCTGAAAATTGGAAGACTCGGAAAATTTGATTGTATTCAAGAATCGAAGTGATATAATGAGATTTCTGATCAAAATTAGTGTAAGTCTTTTAGCTGATATAATTTTTTATTGAATCGGTAGCGAGCATCTGATGAACTTTAATTCACAGGGAGCTGCACGTAGTTGGATAAATTGGCGGTTTCAAATGCCTAGATAAACTCTGAATTATAACCGAGGCTATAATTTCTGAACAGCCCCAAATTTACCCTTCCAATTGCGTTAGTCTAACTCAATCAATTGCTCGCTCACCCGCCCTGTCACCTCACAAGCCCCTTGTCGAACACAACTATACTGCTATAGTGTCCCCCTCTGATCGCGCCCTACTACTTGGCCATCCCTTAGCAAAACGATCCAAGAGATTCATTGCAGTTTGATAGAGAAACGTACTCGTATAATGCATAACGCGTGTTCATTCACCAGCTATAACGATCACGTCCGTATGGTTTTTTTTTTTTTTTTTTAAATCTGTACTGAGAACGCGGAAAAAGTACAAAATTTTAGTATTTGTGAATAAGAAAAATTGCACTTATCGTCTACATTATTGCTGAAACACTAACCACATTAGTGAATGAAAACATTGTGATTAGAAAAAATATCTGAAAAATATTTCTGATAAGGAATGATCTTAACCCTTCGTGGCGTCACCTCTGTAGAATCAAATGGTTGCGATGTGAAAATTATCAGTCCGCATCGGGATCGAAAAAGTACAAAAAAATACTGTAAACATCCTAAAACATGTGTGAAAAGTTGTTAAGTCGAAATTCAAATCACAACACGTTTATAAAAACAAATGTAAATATAGGTAACTTTGACAAAAAATATACATTCTCTTTCTCATTCTCATTCATAAAATAATCTGAAAATTGAATACCTATTTCAGGCGAAAATATTTTCAGCCCTATATAACAAACCAATTCCAAATACAAATTTCACCCTTCCCATACAAAAGAGGCGAATTGTATAATAATGATAAACTGTTCATGAGTGAATAAACATTACGATGAACGGGGTTTTGACTTGTGACAGTTATTTATTTTATTTATTTTTTTTTTTAACGAGTCATTAGCAAGTCGCGAGTCAATTACCGACAATCCGCTTATCAAAATTTATCCCCGAGCCATCCTTAAGTAAACGTGGGAGCCCCGGCAGTCGACTCTCTCATCCTCTCGTCCGCGGCTCCAGCCTCCGGCCTCCAGGGTAAACATTTCTGCTCTCGACGACGGTGTACCAGCTACCTGGCTGTTAGAAAATTCTTCGAGAGAGTCAGTCTCCGCAGAGTCTGTCACAGCCCACTACTGCCCACTGTAGAGCACAGGCTAGCTGTATATATAAAATATACATTTAATACTGCCTTGTGCTCTTACAAGACCAGTGAGTATATACTGCCAAGCCAGCATCAGGCCTTCAACAGAGCTTTCTTCGAGCCCAGGAACGGGCGCGTGTTTACATACCACATTGCTGGGCCAGTGATGGACAAACGGAGAAACGGACGGGTCCGTCCTATACCTTGGAATAACACGTGGTGATCCCACCACGGCTACGGGAATTTTCTTTCCTTTCCATCATCCTCTGCTCCATCCTTCTCTGTCTGGATCCACAAATTTATCCCCAGCAAATCCCAAGTCTTTATGCAGGGGTTGTCACCTACCTTCAATCTTATTGTACTCATATTCACTGTACAGTATATACTCATATGCACGGAGATAGTAGCACTCGCTACTTTCACTGTTCGTTCGCACTGGGGTTTCACCACTGTAGGGCTTTTTACCTTTTTTTCGAAACAGCGAGCTCAAGATAATTGTCCATGTATGTAATATGTAGTTATACTAGCAGCCCATCTTTGTCCGACAATGCAGAGATTGTGGAATAGAGAAATGTTCAAGGTTTGGACAAGTACCCGCAAATCCCAAAGTTTTTTTTTTTTTTTTTTTTTTATTCAATTCAAACTCTGTATACTTATTACATCATCTAATACATGAAAATGGTAATGAACATCGACCGATAGTCATCGTGTGAAAGCATTTCTCTACATCAGACACACTCATTGTCAGCTGATTACACTTGGTCATCTATGATGCTTTATGAACGGTGAAATCCACCCATATGGCACAGAATTGGCACTACCCCGGTTGCCGAATTTCGTTGGGTAGTACTGGACCAGAAAAGATAAATTATTTGCCCTGGAGCATTAGGCGAACGCTGATGAATTTTACTGGCAAGTGAACATGCATAAGGATCAGCCAGAAGTCAGTTCTGTAATGGGGAATTACACTGGGCCGATATGGTGTTTTATACTGGCTGCAAATAATTATTTTGTGCTGATTAACGGCACCATAAGTTGGATCGGTGTTAACAACCCAAAATTGTCCCAAGATTGATTTTGACTTCGGTAAAGCTTTGTCCTTGGTAGCTATCAGTATTGGCAGGTATGGCACAAATACCGTGCCAATACCAATTAACCAATTTGCAGTGCGTACACCGCGGGCCCATTGTAGTTTCAGGTCTATACGATCATTATAAGTTCCATGTTTGCGATCGAATGAAACTTTTCGGAATAAATCATTTGACTGTTGTTTCATGGTCTTAAGTTTGAATTGTGATCAAGTAGAGTAATTATATATATATATATATATATATATATATATATGAAACAGTTACATCAAAAACCAGGAACATATGGGTTCAAGTGCTCGGTCGTATGGGTGCGTATAGCCGAAGGGTGGCAGTAGTAGGGCTCTATTGTGGTTCCCACCAGGCGGAAGTTATCTTGCCCAGTGTTAATATCATACGAATTACACGCGTGGAAGCCACTCACTTGTCTTACGGACCGATAAACCGCACCCCGGGCTATCCTTACTTGCATATATCGTACACATACGTGCTGCAGTACAAGGAGACAGTAGTTGCTTTACAACTTCATACCAGATGAGTGGTTGTGCGTGTATTTTGGGCTTAAGTGGTTTTGCGGCATTCTATGTATTATACCGGCTATGCTATAGTATAATCGGGGTTGCTTCTGCGTAACGTGTTACTTGTTACAACATGGACTGAATTACCAATAGTGTATATGTGTTCAAGCCTCTGCACACGTGGGCACTTGACCATTTTATCTACTCATGCGTGTTATACGTTATTGTATATAACTTGCTCGCTAAATCTTCGATACGTGTAGCTAAACATATGGGTTATCCGCCGTTTTGGACCATCATATTTTTTAACTATGCACTATAAGGTAATAGGCGCATATATAGGGGTTCAATGATCAGATGTAATAGTTGCAGAGAATCATGATTCTCACGGTACTGGTTTAACTCTCGTGACGTAATGAACAATCCTTTACTCTTGAAATTCTGCAACACAAACAAAGTATAGCTTTCGATTATTTTAGATTCATCTCATCAGAAACTACGTGACATTTTCGCTATGTAAGAACTTGCTGAATTTTTGCAATATCGCATAATAAAATGCAAAAGAAATCCTCAAAGGTATCAATAGACCATAACGAACCGTGGAAATGTCTGCACTCTTATACTTTCGAACATTTTATTTCTAAAACCCGCGCGTTAATAAGTGGTACTTGAAAAAATAAGAGAGGTGAACCCTGGAGCCCGGTGGGACCGCCGTTTAACACGGATTATAGGATTAGGCAGGCGCTGAGTTGTTCGAAAAATCGTCAGTCACTAGAATCGGATTTTAGCGCGCCTACGAAAACACGGGTTCGCGGCTTGCGGTAGCCTGTAGCGGATACCTGTGCGCAGCTGCGCAGAAATAGCAATGTATCGTATCTATACTTATATATCTCATTGATTGTTTATAGCGAAAAGGGATAGGCGAATAGAGCTTCAGTAAATAGAAATAACAAAGTGGGGATTTTTTTTTTTCTCGCATACTTCATACTGCGAAGTAATATTTTATGTAAATAACATGATGTACCCTAATTTTCTCATTGCAAAATTTCATCTTTCAGGTCAAAATCTGGTTCCAAAATCACCGGTACAAGTGCAAGCGACAGGCTAAAGAAAAAGCGATGGCAGAGCAGAACGCGCAGAACCAGGTAAGCAGAATTGAAAAAGATATATAGGAACGTTACTCTTATGAACTCTTTACCATTACAATACCCTGGGCTGGGCAAAGTACAGTTGAAATTATATTTAAATACAAAATACAAGATATCTTTCGAGAAGGTATTGAATGACAATTAGGTATAAAATACGTTCCGTGAACGCGTATGTAACTAGTATATAGTAATTCACCCTATGTAGATTATCTGAGAATTTTTATGAATGTCATAAATCTTCCCTGTTGATAAATGATTAAACTGACCGAGATGTCTATTATTCGTCAATAGGAATCAAGTTTGAATAATTAAATTCATATTTAAAAACCAAAAATCCTATTAGCAAGAAATTTCCCTTGACAAATTGGCACAAGATTCAAATAAAAATAATGGGCGCGGATTTCAGATAAAAATAATTTTGCATTACTTATAATTGAAAAAATAAAAAATGATCCGAGTTCTGTAAATTTTCAGTATGTAGGAGATGATTGTCGAGTTATGTTTTCTCACCTCAGTATTCGGAATTAAATCACTGGTTACACTCCTATTTAGTAAGCCCGATGACTTTCTAAAGTTACTAAATATATTCACCTCATTGATCTATTTGAATACAAAATACAAAATACTTTCGTTCGATAAAATTTATAAGTACGAAATACTAAGTACAAAATTTAATTAGATACGTATTTCAAATATGTATGTAGCTTATTGTTAGATACTGCCCAGCCCTGGCAATACCTACTTCGATAATCAGTATACTTGTTCAAGTATATCATATTCGTCTTTTTTTAACAATCAGATAGAAAATTCGAATGTATTTCAAATTCCCCATAAGTATTTTGCCGATATATATACGAGGACAAAAAGACGTGTTGCATAGCAGACTGAAGAAGAGGGTCGGAAACGACGATATTAGAATTCAGAGCGTGCCCTGTCTTGATCTGCCGTGTGGCGTATATGCATTGACAAATGTCTGCGCGAAATTCAAAAGTTCCTGGCAACCCGTATGAGTGCTTTGATCGTCAAAGATATAAAAGATGCTTCTGTACAGATACTCGTAGATATTATAATATATCTCATGTATGCAGGGTCACGTAATCGCTTATTGTTAATACATTACCATAAAATCCTTACCTATACTATACACGCGAGTTTACAAAGCCCGTTTCGCCCACGAGATGAAGAAACATATAAAATAACGAATAATAATCACTCTATCAAACCGGAAAAATAGCTGCAGTCTCCAAACGCATACATATATAATATGTATACTAATAAAACTATACCTGAAATAACGGAAACAAAAATACGAACAGTGAATAATAATAATAATAATATCGAATATATATATAATGAACAAAATAAAAGTAACAATCGATAAACAATATCTAATACTTTAGTCACGTCTATGATTCGGAACCTTTGAAAAAAAGATCAAGATAAATGTCGAAGGGTAAACAAGCTGTAGAAATCGCAACGGCAATCGTATCGAGGCCAAAAAGTGAATTGATGCATCGCGAAGGTCTCCGATCGAGAGTTGGGGCTGTGAGTTACTCGGTAGCGAGTAGGTAGAACCCTGAGGGTCTCTCGCCGGGCTTGTATAGGTATATACCTACGCAGTTCGTATTTTTGAATTGTAGAGGAGGGGGGGGAGGGGGTTCCCCAGCTTGCGCTAACGAGGGAATTATGGACTGGTGCGCTCGACGGAGCGTGCGAGACGATGTAGATGTGGATCGTTTCGTGTTGGTTAATATATTGAATGGTGTTTGCCGCTAGCTAGTCGATCGCAAACACTGTTTGTTATGGATTGTATTGTTACCAGTCGTTTAGATCTTAATCTATGTTTAGGTATATCCAGGAAATTGTCAGCCACTTAGGACAATTTTCTAACAATGCTTATACTTCCATTCCTTTTCTATCAATACCTATGCTATACTATTATATACAATAACTGCCGGAACACACTTTTCAGGGTTTTTTTTTTTTTTTCCTCTTTTAAAGATTTACAGATAATCTTGATTCTTACGATAATGGATACTACAGTAATCTTCTTATTTATGTCAGATAAATGTATGTGACTCTTTAATACGACAGAAATTATTTGAGTCGATTTCTTACGAAAATTATTCCATTTCGACTGACCGCGAAAACTATAACATATTTCTCAATATTTATCCTGAAAATTAACACGTTTCAATTATTGCCAAGAAAAAAAAAAAAATTACAATGATTGTTGAACAATAATATTGTGAATACAATATGTCATAATTTCGATGAACATAAACAATATATTCGTGTTAGGAGAGAATGAATTTTTTTTTTTTTTTTATATGAAACAATATGTCATTTTCATATCTACTTTTTAAATTTTCTCATAGATTTTTGAAACGAATTCTTTTTGAAAAAATATTCCTTAATTCCGAATCGTACTTTTCTTTGCGGTAAAAAAATGGAACTATAATTTTTTTTTCACGGTGAAATCTTTCAACGTGTTAGTTTACGTAAGAAATTTCGAACGTGCGCTTCTTTTCGTAAACAGCGTCGATAAATATAATATTATTTTTCATGCCTGCATTTTATAAATTTTCAAACTTTTAGTACATTGCAATTGTTTTTCGAACGGATACAAAAACGAAAAATGGACTCGTAATCCTCTGGAATAAAAGCTATGATCTTATTACACCAAAACATGAACTGCTATCTTTGTTTTTGGTGTTTATATGATATCATTTTCCATGATATGTCAGTTGAATATATGTAATTCGTCAAATGCCTACACGGCAGCAGTTTGCTTTTGAAATTCCGAGATCTAAGATCTTTATATAGTACAGGATCGGTTGAACAGGAATTAGAGAGTGCAGTAATTGCAAAAGACCGTTCTCAGGTAGCCCCTTATACTGCAAGTGCCTTTGGGTGTCGAAGCGGAGTAAACATATATATATATCGCTAAATAAGATGCTTCACGCTCCTGGCTTAAATACGGATATATAGATATTCGTTATATCCATACGATTCACATACATATATATTTATATACCTTCTTAAACATCACATGTACATACCTACCTATAATAGTATTAAGAGGCACCGCGAGACATAAACATAATGTGCATTAAGATATATATACGTAAATATATTATAGTGTATACGCTTACGTACATATATGCGTAGGTATCTAAATATCAGCGGTACCGCGGCGTAGCAGTAAAACCGTGCTCAGATTTTCTCTTTTTCATTTTCTTTTTACGTTTTCTTTTTTTCTTTTCTCTCTCGGCGTTTTTCTTTTTTTCTTTTTTTCTTTTTATTTTTTTTCTTCTTTTCGCTTTATTTTATTTCCCCCTCGCGGCGGTAAAAAATCTCAAGTGCCGGAGCAAGCGAACGTTCGTCGTTCTCCCCTGCGATGCCCGCGCGCTTCGCCCCTCGGTGTAGAAACGAGGCTGGCGAGGGCAAGTCGCCATCTTGCCAGGGGTACAGTCAACCCCAGCACCTGGTAGGTATACCAACTACAGTACAGACATAGAATTAATTCCCCAGGATTTCTGCAATGTGCAATGTGCGCTAAAACTCTATTTCTTTCTGTAAGCGTACTAATTTGCAGATGTTTCTTCAGTATTTCATGTATTATATGTACTTATAAGATACCTTCTTGTTCGCGAATTACACTGGGCTTTAATGTTTATTTTCTGGGATTTGTTTTAAAAACGTTCACCGTAGATATATTTCCGTCCATTAGGTAGATTCTGCAGACTGAACTCTAGAGAGCCTTAAATGTTTATCTTTTATTTATTTTTATTTTATTTTTATTTTTTATTTTTTTTCATTTCTCTCTTCTTATGTATAAGTTACATTTTTTCCCCACTACGATTTTTCATGGTTTCCAACCAAGCTGCACTCGAGTTCTTTCGGAATTACAGAAAGACGGATATATTATATATACCTACGCCAAGTGCCTCTGTGCGGAAATTCATAAATGTTAATATATATATTATGGAGGTAGTTTCGTATATTCTATAAATATATATGAGCGATTGCGGAGAACTTCGGATCGCAACCAACCATTTCAAACTGATTTTAGTCTAATCTTTTACAGTTTGTATCAGATTGAAAAGTTTCAAGCCATATTATTTTCGTCAAACTCAAAATTAAAGCAGTATTTTCTATTTTTGAGATCTTATTGTGTTTTTTTTTTTTTTTTTCAGCGAGTATTCAGAATGTCTTTTAATTTCGTATAATGTACTACCGCGTCTTAGAAACGGTCCACATGTATATAAACAAGCGTAAATACATTCATTCATATACATATTATAGCACGTACGTGTATAAGGCTCGAACAAAGTTTGCATTCGACGTAAGCAAAAATTGTCAGCATTTTCGGTAGCGGTTTTACCGAAACAACAAGTTTTCGATGAGGACTTATATATAGCTCCGGTAAACCAATCTTTTATGTACCTTATACAACGAGCCTGCAATCCCCAAGGAATGTTTTAATATCTCCGCAGTATTCTTTTGTTCGTTTGCTCACCGGTATGCGGTGCGGTTATCATCCGCTCTTGGTAGAAAAAAAAAACAAAAAAAAAAATAAGCTTTTAGTTAATTACATCAATTTCATTAAAAAGTAATTGAGTGGGTATAATTTGTTTTTTCAGTTCGAAGAAAACCGCATAAGAGCGGAAGCTAAATATTAATTATATACCTTTGATTAAACTCAACCATTCACTTTCCTTTATATAATCAGATTAAAATATACGAATATAGATATTTTACAATTAGTTATACTTGATCAACTTTCCAACTTATCTCATCAGAGAATATATTCATAAAAAGATTATTTTTTGACTCGTTGCTGATCTCAGGATTGAATTGTAGATACATACATCATCGGTATGAAATTTTCACCGGAAATTGTCTCTGAAGTATGTGGCGTGATGCTACGCGTACGCGCGTGACATTATATGTATACGTGCGCGATCCAACTGTCATGCGTTTGGCTCATTGTCAATCATTCCGTTGTAATTCTGAAGTGTAGCATTGCATTTATACTGCACTGATACTCAATCCGAATAAACTTATCTTATGTGGGCCCACACGTCACTCAGTCGCCACTTACTCCGCAAGTAAGTGCATAAAATTAATCCTGTCCGTGCGTTATACGCCTGGTTACGACTGACACTTCCGGTTAAAATTATACATACTGCGCCGAAAGAGAAACTTGTGAATTATCTTTATCATTCGCGGTTCCGTTTTGTTCCCATATTACGATTCCGTAGCACTCATATACGCGTCAAGCAACGCCAATCAATGTCTGTTATAGTAGCTAGAATTATGGGATGATGACCAAAGTGGAATATATAAGTTACATCTTATATACTCACAAATCATGAGACTGTTTACCGATGGGTTCGCGGAACAACCAGCTATCTCAAAATTTACTTGAAAAAGCAGTTATCTTAAATATTCTTTCAAGAAGCAGCTATCTCGCGAGCGATACTGAAACCGCTCTGTAGCACTATTGATTTACCATGCAACTACAGAGCGTTTTTAGAATCGTCTTTTGATATAGCTGCTTTTACAAGCAAAAGTTGAGATATAGCTGCTAATTTTTCAAGTAAAATTTGGGATAGCTGATTCTTCAAGCAACTTTCGAGATAGCTGGTTATTCAGCGGAGCCATCGATATATATAACATATTCACTCAGAAAAGGGATTTATTCGAATGTCAACGTGTATTTGGCAATTTATTGAGACAATGAGAGTGAATTTTTATTCATCGCAAATGAGAGAATGTTAAAATCATTATCTGAATAACTATTATATCTAGTCTATTATAAATTATTCAAACTGATTTAATTGGTTCGATATATATTTTCGATAAATTTGATAGCTTTGCTCGTGTCCGATAAAATGGTACTTGTCCATTAAATGAATTGTACATCCATCGAAATAAGATAATAAATTTGAATGAGGATATATCACGGAATCGGAGTACAGATAAATATATGGTATACCAAGATCTTGTGGGATTAAAGAATTACATATTAAAAAAAAATTCTGCATGGGTTTGAGCCGAGAATATAGAATGATCGAAGCTATGTTGAAAAAGATGGAAAAGGAATGTCATGTACCGAATGTTGATACAGCTGAGTGGTTGGCCAGGTAGCCGGAGAGCTTCTGTAAGGCATGCCGATGAACGTAGATCAGTCAATGGACGACAGAGTCGGGGGGCGTCCGGGCTCGACTGGAGCAGGACATCGCGACGGTAGCTGCTGGGCAATCGCGTCTCTTACTCTCTTATTTTCTTCTTCTTCTTTCTTCTTTTCTCTCTTTACCTTGAAGTAATATAACGAGTTTGCTCATCGCGGACTGGTTGTAGATATGACTGAACATATGTGTGCGGAACTGTGGACAGAGATCGGTGGTCACGTTGCGTCGCCTTGTTTGCTGTATATACACACCAGCAGCAGTTGGTCCAAGAAATGCATTTTCTAAAGAAACCTTGTTTACCCTTATTGCTTATCCATATTAAACTCCTCCGCTTCACCGCTAGCCGCGACTGGAGAATTCTCTCAAGAAAAGAAAAAAAAAAAAAAATTTATATATATATATATCCATCATGCACCGTTTATCACTTCAGTCTTTTATTTCAAACATATTATTCTAACGCGATGCACCATCACTTCAAGATGAACACGAACGAAAATGGAAAACAATTAGTAAAATCAGGACGTTTCTTCGTCTATTTACAAATACCTATTATTCAGACGTCATATTATATCTCTTAAACGGTGCATGAACTGAGGTTTTTAATGTATTTTATCCAATATTCAGTTACCTAAGTTACTTATGTGATAAACAGTAGAGTTCACTTCCTAAGTAATACTGTTCTATGACGGTATAAGTATATAGTTTGGTACCCGATCTCCACTGATCAGAGGACTCACAATTATGCTGGACTTGAAGTGAACCTGTGAAATACATGGAGTTAAAGATTCGCGTCGAATTTCTTTAGGGAGTAATTCTTTAATTCGGAAGTCAACTTCCATGTGGAAATTTCCGTACCCCACCGATTCTGACAAATATGCCAGTACTGGCATGATTTTGGACGTTGACCGTGCTTGTATAGAACCATGTCCATGTACCACTGCAGTGCCAATAATTTGTGCAGTACTAGCCCAACATTGGGCCTTTGGTTAATTCGTACATGGTATGTTTTCGGAAAAATAGGAGCCTAATCATGTCTTGAAATATTTGGAATAAATAACTGAAGCGATTATACTGATCAACTAGCAATTACGATTTGAACCTTATATTGCATACTCAATTAACCAAAAATGCACTTGTGTATGAAATTTCAGAGCGCAAGTTCCCCTCGAAGGGTAGCCGTCCCCGTCCTGGTTAAGGACGGGAAACCCTGTGGAAGCGGTGGTGGTAACGAGGGTAGCCGTGGTGGTCCAAGCGCAGCTCTTGCCAGTCCGGCACCTCACATGACCGCAGCATCCAGCCCCCATGGATCTCATCACGCGGCGGTAGTATCTCATCATTCCGTTGTTGGAGTTAGTCACGTGATGTCATCCAGCCAGAGCCTTCAACATTGCTCGTATACGAGAGCGGGGGGACAACAAGGCATGCAACAGCAACAGCAACCTCAGTGTGGTGCTTACCTACCGCTTCAAGGTAGAGCCTGGTAGTGCGCACCATCCGCGGCGGGGGCTGCGTCATACGCAAGTTCCCAGGTCCCTGGCCCATGGGCCCTCGCCGCGGATCCAGCCGCTTGGTACGCCATACCTGAAGACAGTCCTTAAGGCTTGACTTACTACTCTTGATGTGCGCGGATTTAGATTTTAGGTTCATATTTTAGAAACTAAACACAGTTCAGGGTCACTGGTGAGTTCAGCAAGGGTAGAATTTTTAAATATATAAGCCTTGGAAAATGTATATGGAGAAGCTCTTTGCCCGGTGGGAAAACTCTGAAAATTAATTGTGATCGCTTTCGACATCATGGCGTACTTCAAGACAATCTTATAAACAAATTTTTTAAGACACAATTTGCAATTTTTCTAATACTCGCGCAATTTTTCATTCCAAAACTGTGTCGAATCGGAAGTTTATGTTATCGTATAAACTGACTCAAAATCACAGATACATAAGTGTATAATTATTCGTGTGACTCCTAGTTGACATTGATTATGTCGACAGTCAATTCGATCGGAAGTTTAGCACTTTTAATTGTGTTTCGAATTTACTGTCGCCCGTGGTATATACAGAATCCAGTTTAAATGTTCAGCCTCGAGAATGATCAAAAAATTAACAGGAAATTAACGATTATTCTCAATTGTTACAATAATGACAGTTTTAGTGATATTCTTGGAACAAACCAATTCTTTTCATTCGTGCTCAATTGAAAAACATGATTTTTTGTAAATATAGATTCAGGAACAACTACCCGCTGTTCCTGCGGTTTAAAAAATTTCCGATAGTTTATGTTAGGTTTCACGGTTCAATTTCTAAATCGTTCAGAAATCATAATTCTTGAACAGACAAAGTCATCTCCGTGTGTTCGAAAGATGCATCGTTGATGAATAAGTTCTCGTAGAAAAATTGTTTGTATTCAAGAATAGCTGAATACACAGACTTATAGTTCCATCATTCACACGCCTACTTCTATAAAATTCTATCGAATTTCGGTTTGTGAATATTCAGTTTTCGTCTAGTCTTGTAGGGGAGGTAATAAACGCTAAAAAAAAAGTGAGGTGGTCACCTTTGAATATGTTAGTATAGCAACAAGGTGCCACACGAATAAGATAAACACAACTTGGATCTTGAGTCGATGTATATATACTATTTACGATATTATGTGATCAGCCACAAAAGCGGCTCCACTGGATTTTGGGTGTCTTTCACTGATGACCCAACACATATAATTCGCAGCATTGGGAAATAGTGTGAGTAACGGTGGGTCGAAACTACATGATCTGTAGAGTATTTAACGTAACGTACATACGAAATAGTTATTTCAATGTCCTCTCATAGAATTCCACGATCGTTTTTAACTCAGGTTATTATGCCTGTCGATCGAATGTGAATTGAATAAATCTGTTCGAAAAAAAATTTCTTCTTATTCAGGATTGACAAATTGTCCTTGTACAGCATGTTAACATATTACTATATCGCAATTAACCATGGACAATACCCAATGGATTGTTATGATCGAAATCTAAAAATCGTATAAGATAAATATGCATAAAAATTGATTTTACGCAAATGTAATTATATGTATACCTATCTTCAGAGTTTTAAAGACGATACTTCAACACCAATCGATAACTATATCTTCGATAAAGAGTTCTTGTTTTTCATCGAGACCTTGCAGTTGCCGAGCGAGCACATAATTATGTGCCATTCTTTATCTCGTAAAAATCGGTACCTTAAGATAATTATTTTTAAATGCAAGTTACGTGAAATACTCTATGCAGATTTCTTTATACCTATTTCTTGAAATAAATCCTAGGCCAGTTATAATATTCGATTATACTTTGATTAGCAGAAATCACATGATTTTTCTTATAGTATGAAATAATATTACTGGGACATGCAGCAGGAACAATAAATGACTGTTAAGTTTTGTATTCGATTTATAGTGGGCTAAGGATATTTGTCTGAAGGTAAGGATATTGTCTGAAGAGCTACTATATCAAATTTCTGCAAAAAAAAAATTGTCTTTCCATGAGTGATTAATAGTTATAGTGACCCTAGCTGTACTATAGTTCAAAATTTGGTTCGCTCTGAGCGTAGCGTAAGCAAATAAAAATCGGGCGTTTAAGTGGACCTTGGGAAAATATATTTGGTGAATTATCGTACAACGTTAAACGTATGCGGTGGCTGGTTGATGAACACGGAGTGAAAACCGTTGTATAGACTACTGCTGTCGGCAACTTAAATATACGCTCTAGGAGCTACAACGCGATCACGTTATCCATTTTTCAAAAAAATAAATCTAGCTTTTTGAAAAGGCCATAGTAAAGTTTGAGGAATAACCATACCAGCGTACATTCATTGGTTCTAAACTCAGACTTATATCTCATTACCAGAATTGATCTACGACCGATGATAGTGAAATACATCGCTGGCTAATAAACCATTGGATTTAAACAGTAAACGGCTAGAGTTATTGAAGAAAAAAAAAATGGTCGTGATGGACGTTTAGTATATGGGGAATTCCAGCCCAACCTGGACAGCTTTTGACCCTCACCCCTCTCGATTTTTTTGATTTTTTTTTCTGATATTCGGTCGACTGAAAGGAGTGCTTGTGATTTATTTCAAATTTTTATCTCAATTCGTTTTCGATTTGCATATTTTTGAAAATTCGCAATTCCCGATGATCGTCAAACGTTGAAACGCCTGTATCTCTGAATCTATCAGTCGGATTACAAAATGTGAGCATATGAAATTCATCGGAAAGAAGTGTACTTTTCGAAAAAAATATTTCTGGATAATTGCGCCTCGTCCTTCATAGTGAAATCTTCGTTTAAACATGAAAAATCGATTTTTCCCAAAGTATGACATAATTCAAAATTTTCAAAAAATTCTCAAAAATACTTCGAGAAAAGACAAAAATGTTGAGCTATGGCTGATCGTGGGCCTCGGCTGCTTTCTATTTTTAACAGAATTTCAATCGATTATTTTGAATTTTTTCTCAAATTTTTTTATAGAATTTTAATTGATTCAATTTAAAATTTAATTGAAATTCTGTTGGAAATTGAGAAAAAATTAAGAAATCAATTTTCAACAGAATTTTGATTGATTTGATTTAATTTGTTTTTCAATTTTCAATAGAATTTTAATTAATTTGATTAAAATTTCGATTAAAATTCTGTTAAAAATAGAAAGCAGTCGAGGCCCACGATCAGCCATAGCTCAAAATTCTTGTCTTTTCTCGAAGTATTTTTGAGAATTTTTTGAAAATTTTGAATTATGTCATACTTTGAGAAAAATCAATTTTTCATGTTTAAACGAAGATTTCACTATGAAGGACGAAGCGCAATTATCCAGAAATATTTTTTTCGAAAAGTACACTTCTTTCCGATGAATTTCATATGCTCACATTTTGTAATCCGACTGATAGATTCAGAGATACAGGCGTTTAAACGTTTGACGATCATCGGGAATTGCGAATTTTCAAAAATATGTAAATCGAAAACGAATTGAGATAAAAATTTGAAATAAATCACAAGCACTCCTTTCAGTCTACCGAATATCAGAAAAAAAAATGAAAAAAATCGAGAGGGGTGAGGGTCAAAAGCTGTCCAGGTTGGGCTGGAATTCCCCATATATATATATATATATATAAACAATCGACCATACGGTCACGTTATAGATGATTAAGTTAAATATTTAAGAAAGTAATTCGTCTCCAAGACTTTGTACATAAATTATTATAATAGCTGTAGGATATAATAATATCTAAGTGATTTTTAGAAACGGAGATATCGTATATTTACTTGAACACAAATCTTTGAATATAAGCATCGTCATAAATTGTTACTTGAATAAATTTTCAGCAGTCGTGTGTGGACGTGGCGCGGCTCAGTAATCTGATGTGCATTTTTACAGGTTAAAACAGATAAATTTAATACGGTATATGTCATCACATGTAATTCACGCGCGGCAACACACGTTGATATTTGAATTTTGATGCTTATATATCCACTGATGAATTATAATCAGATATATTTATTGCATTATTTTCGTACAATTACCTCACATTTTCCATAATAATATAAAACATCAAATTATTGCTCAGCAGTGGAAATTATTACTTCAGATATCCTGGTATTCTAATGACAACAGAAATAACGGGGGGGAAATTAAAACAAGAAATTTTGACTACTGTTTTTATTTTCCTCGTGCTAAACAATCAAATTTTTCAATAGTGTGAAAACGCTGTTTATAACTACAAAATATGCGCAATACACAGAAAATCTATTTCTTCGTAATAGTATAGGATAGTTAGCACTGCAAATAACCTATGTTTCGTTGAATTGTTTCCAAAAAATATACCAACATTAAACGAGTCCATCGAGATACACGCAGATTGAATTTTAAAGAAATCTTATAAGAAAATCAACTCTTTTCTATGTCAATTCTATTTGTATGGTGCACAGATATTTAACATTATAGTATTGTGCATAGCGTTTAGTAATGTAGATTTCCTCGTACATACATAATAACAGATACTGAATGGTGTATATAATGTCTTTAATTATCATAATTAACTACGCGTTTTTATTGAAAAAATTCGGGAGTACTCGCAAAGTCTTGACGCAGCTGTGGTATAATAGGATTTGTTTATTTAATTTCCTTTCATATCTGCACAATATTTTGATTAGAATTAACTGAAAAAATAATTAACAGCTATATCAGAATTCTCCATATACTTATGTACTGCGGGTAATGCAGATAACATTTGAAATAATGAGTATTGGAAGAAAAAAAAAAAAATAAGAAACACTGTGATACTTTCATTACGTATTTGCTTATGCCAATTGTCATCAATCCAAATAACACAAATCTTCGCTTTTTTTTGGTTGTAGGTATATATTGTAGATGACAGTTATATTTTATTTACTGGCATACATATAATATAGGAGCTTTATGAAAAGCAGCGTCAAGACTGCAGTGACCTTATATAGTATAAATGAAATGTATACAGCGCAAAGGGGTAGGTATATCAAGTCGCACGAATAAGGTGTAAATATAATAAGAAAAAATTTGGAAATCACAGAAATGCATCGCTCTCCTTGTACCAACGAATTTATTATATAAATTGAAACGATGTTATATATTATATATATACGTTATATATATATATATATTATACATAACGTTAGAGAATGAATATTATTAATATTAATATAATGAGATAAAGTATACAATTATAGTATAATAGTAGCGTGTGACGGTGAAAAACTAGAGATTATTATAAAGTTTTGTAAATAATAAAGAGATATTAATAAAATAATACCCAAAAGCTTAAAAAGAATTCAATATTATACTGACCCAGTGGTTTTATCACTACGTGGGGTGGGATTGCGAAGTTCCGAATGGTCAACATTCCGAATTTATTTGTTAAACGCGATTCTGATTTACTAAAAACGTTAGAGATCAGAAATTGCAAATTCGAAAAGATCAAAATAGCAGGGAGTTCAAAGATCCGATAGTTTAAAACTCAGAAAGTCCAAAAAACCGTAAATTTAAGGAATGCTGTGAAATAAACGACGTTTGCATCTCGCGAATTCCTAGATTCGGAGTTTTGGCCTTTCGGATCTGTAGCTTTCAAAATTTTGAACCTTCGGTGTTTTTTTTTATCTATTCGGAGTTTTACAAATTAGCTACGTAGACTTTCGGGGAAATAATCTCTCTAAAAACTTTGAATTGGTAGTATAAAAATTCGGAATTTTGACTTTCTGCAGCATTTGCAAAATTGGCAATTTCAATCCCACCACTTGCATTCCGTACTATAAGATTATATTTCTTCTTAATCATCGTTACAGTAGTGAAAGAAATCATGACCCTAGAATACATATAATATAAAGTAAAAACTTTAGACTTGAGCATGCAAATTCCTCTGTTGTGATTTTAACGGCTTATATAGAATGGAAACGGGAGAAGGAACCCCAGCTGCAGCCTGCAAGCCTCTCATTCAGTTCAATGTATTTCTCAATGCCAATAAAACTAAGAACGTTTCATTACATGTCTCGTATTTTGATCATTGCTTCTGCCAATAAGTTTGACTGCCATGGCAACCCCCCCCTGCTGTTGCTCGATAGATATATACCCGTTACCAGCTTTTACCCTGCCTGCACGCGACTCCCTTCTACTTGCCCTCGCGATTCCAGACTTCGCCAACAAATATTAAGGTAAGCCGATCTTCACCGAAGGCTTAATACCCTGTACAGGTTACTCGATGTACTACCTTTACCTTGGTATATGTATAATACGTACGCGTTACACTTTTGTACAAGTGTATACATGAATCGAACATGGTTTGAAGGTAGGTGGGTATAGGGTGGCTATATACCGACATCCCCTACATACTCCCTATACGAATGATCTTTGTGCGGGTGTGTATACGCAAGTTTTGTGAGGGTTGTTGTTAGCTTGGGATAAAAAGGTATTTATTAACCGGTGTTCCTTAATTGCTAAGCCGGTAGGTTAGGTACTGGATGCATTGCGGAAAGTCCGAATAACTCATTGTTCAAAATGCCAATAAAATTATAACCCCCTGTGCAACGGACCAGCTAATCTTTCTTTATGTATAATAACAACGAATTAATCGTTTCTTATACATATATATATTTTAGCAAACGATCAGGTATAGTACCCTGCCTTATACCCGTACAAGACTTACATTTTCTGAAAGCTTGTACATTTCAAATCTGCAGTTTGCATGATTTAGTTCGTTATCAATGACTGAAGTGAATTGAATTCGTTTACAATTAATAACAGTTGGTGTTAGAAAATCTGAAACAAGCATGACACACGGTGATGATTCTTGAGCTGACCTCCTAATTGGACCAAATTGAAACAAAACAGTAACAGTTTATATACTCGTTCTGAATATTCCTGAGAATTTACTTGTGCCGTATAATGACGTAGTATAGTCATTATTGTAACATATTTTTGCGAACCTCATGTGGGTGATATGGTGATCATTGATTCACCGTATGCAGTATAAGTATAAGCCGTAAGGCCGTAAGTAATCACTTACAGGATTCAGTATTCCAGTTATTGTGTTAAAATTACACGCATGTATAGCATCAGCAGTGTAAAAATGATAATTGATAGGCAGATATGCAATTCCGTAATCGATCACACTTTGAAATGAGTTCAATTGCATATGACAAACGTAATGGATATTCTGATAAGTTATATTGATTTGCAGCGAAAGTATAATTGATGATGCATCACCCTATAATGTGGCGTTATTTAATTTAGTGAAATCTTGAACAGGAAAATCGTACAATTCAAGCAAAGCGCTACAGTTTACCTCGATGTTGATGATGTCAGAACTATAACAGAGTCTTTGAATTTGAGGATGATATAATAGAATAATCGCGTGAGAATGCGATGACGCGCAAATACATTGCGTACTCGTGCCTGCCTTAAGGACATGGCGTAATCGTATCAAACAACAAATCGGGGGTGGCCACGTGCTGCTGTCATTGCCACGTTGCTATATAGATATATACATATACACGTATGTATTCATGTACACATACGTATCATCTACAGTAGCGTAACTATACCCAGCGACATCGCACTGGTATAGCAAAAGTTTATTAGGGAAACGATCCCTATACCCGGAAACTTCGCATTATTATATGTTCGGAACATTTGTCAGTTAGATTTTCATCACAGAAAATCATGTATTCTACATTATACTGTTTCAGTATCGAGTAAATAGTCTATACATTTTTTTAGAATGGAAATTATGATACTCCAGAAGAATAAAGTGAAGAGTCGCTCCAAAAATTTGGAGAGTATCTCAAAAGAAAATTTTCCATACTTGTAATTCATTCGCCAAATGAAATTTCATATATATAATTCAGGAATAGACAATGGGGGGCAATAGTCACTATAGAGTCTTGTGCAAGTGTGATTCTTCAACTCGATTTATCTCGCTGCTTATCCTGAAGTGATTTGGAAAAAGTTTCAGACGACTTAGCGAAAGCTTTTAATCGATTTCAAAATTATGATCATACTTTGATTTCACTTACTTTTAAATCTCCGATAATTTTCAAGCCACTTGCAACTACAGTGCAATGCCGGTGTTAAATGCTCCCTACTGCAATGAAGGTCTGCAGAAGTCTGACGTTATAGTTAGCACAAAGTGCAGGTGTTAAAATTGACACCAAAAACTGACTTTGCTTACTCTAGCACTCGGATTTCTAACAGTGTGTGAAGCTCAGTTCGAAAGTGAATAACCCCTTGGAAACAGACTTAATCGAGTGTTAAACTAACTGTGATAAGTCATTTTAAGGATTTTTATAGTCACAATTGGACATGTAACACATCAGGAATAAAATGTAATTCCTAGACTTTTTGAACTGGCATAATAAAATTTGAAAAATTATGTGCATTTATTTTTTAATGGTTTCCGCAGAAATGGGTGCGTGAATGTAATGTTATCTTCTTCATCTTACGCCACTGGTGTGTTGGATATTTTCACGCGCACGTGCGAGTGGTCTGGGTGCGTTTATACTGCGACAGATAGCTGGTGTTATAGGTGGTGGAGATATAAGCACCGTGCGGCAGTTAATAAATATGATAATAGAGGATACGACAGGGATAGGATAGGATGGGGTGTATAAGAGTGACCAGTCGAGGCTGACCTGTCACCAACAGAACGGCTCGTATGTCACACGCCCAACCCGCCAACCACATCGAGTTCCCCGCTTCCGAATTCTCACTTCGCACTCGACTATCTAGGTGTCAGTCCTGCAGGCTACCCGCATCAGCCCCTGATTTTTATACACCGCTTTACAACTTTGGAATTATTTACAGTGATTATCACCAGCTATTTAGTATCTTTTTTAAAACGAAATATCGTAGTCAGTTGCAGCATCACTGTCATTACCACCATCATCATCGTTAGGTATTATATTATCATACAACAATTGGATTGTATTGAAAAATCTGAATTGACTGCTGTCACGTATAAAATAAATCCCTTCCAATCTTACATTGAGCATTTTTTTTAGTGCCAAGTTTTATTTGAATTCAAATTAGCAATTTAAATCAATATTATAGATGCCACATGTATACCTATGCTATTGCAAAAACATCGTGAGGATAAGAATAATAGATTGGCAGTCAGTATAAGGAGCCAATCGAAATTGGCAATGAATATTGATATTATTTAAACAAATTGCGAAATTTATCAGTTTCGCAAAACTCTTGAATACATCGAATAGCACTATTCGATTCGAACACTATTCGGACAGCCCTACTATTTATGGTCAAGTTATCTCCTATCAACAGTTCTACAAATGTCCCGTGTTCTGAGTCTTATAATAATATCAATCTTATAGCTTTCTAGGAATTCGTATGTTATAATTATCCCGTTAAACTGTATATCTCAGTCAAGAAAGAAGTTTGATTTATTTAACGCGAAAATTGACCCGAAGTTAAACTTGTAAGTCAAAAGCTCTTCAAAGATCTTTGAGAAAAATGTATTTCCTAGTCGATATAATCAGGCTTAAATTTGGAATGAGTATACTTGAAGAATGATGAGCGATTCTCTTTATTCTAAATTCATGGGGGTAATACGACTCATTCATTGGCGTATTCATGAACAGCTTCGCGCGTCGACGTTCATGCCAGGGGTTGTTTTGAGGCCCGGGAGTTAAACTCCTAAGAAGATGCCGAGGAGATTGCAAGGAGTGGCTCCAGGACCATCGTGGGGATGCTAATGTCCTTTTCCTACGACGCTACGAGTACTGAGCAGCAAGGGTGGAGCTGGGAAGGCTATATAATGTATTGCAAGGGTTGTCTTGTTTGCGTTCGAGGAGCCAAGTTTGCATTTATCATTCATGGGGGTCATGCATTATCCAAACCCCATTATACAGGCCAACATTATAGCGAGTGAATTCTCCATTCCTCCAATAAATGTATACCTATCTACTGAAAAAAAATCAGGCCCGAAGAAATTAACGTTCTCAAAATTGTCGTCATTTTTCTTCTTTGTTTTTTATATATCAATCGGTTACCATAGAATGTTTTCCCGTAGGTATATTTATAGGCAAATTGGGCTGATTCAGTGCGCTGATTGATTTATCGCTCGGTATAATAATCGCTATCTCGAATAGATTAATTTCCACCTTGTTTCATGATGCATGTGCCTATAACTCCAGTAGCCCTCAGAACCACACCAACCCTCGTATGCTTGAAGTATCAAGCAAACCGTTCGCCCTGAGGCTATTGGCAATTAATAGCACCGTAACCCGAGACCAATAATCCCATAATTGCATCGTGCATTCACGTTTACACATTGCACAAGGGCTGAGCGGATATGGGCATAGAATTCTTATACTCACATGTCATATCATATATTATACCCATAAGTTTGGTTGCTCTTTTTCGTTATAATAGTCGATTATATTCCCTTGATCACCAATCAATCGAGACCTAGGGCATATATTGTTGCATAATTTATCAGACATCAACTATAAGTACGATTTATCAATATTGTATTAAATAACTGTTATTATTTTCGCCAAGCAATAAAGGCGTTGGAAAAAATGCAAGTCTCGAATCGAGCAGAAATGTGAAGCACACTGAGAGTCTCGTTAGGTACTTCGTAAAAAGACTTTAATGAAATTGATGTAATTTCATGAAAACTTACCGTCGGTACAATTTATTTATTTATTTTTTTTCAACATATCGGAATGTGTGTGATGGGATAGAAAACGATTCTGCATCGTTCGGCAATTATTCATCAACATATAATTGTACATTGTTCGTATGTCTATAAGTAGTACCTTATATACTGTAGCTTTGACGAAAAAAAATTTCTAAAATTCCAGTTGACCGCGTTGATTGCAATTGAAAGTATAAAACGGATTGGGAAGTATAAATTGATTACGCGGTAGTGGAATTTTCAATATTGCAACAAAATGAAACGCGTCTCCGTGTCGGGTGTTTGTGCGGTGGAGATATACTGGTACAATTTCATGCATACCGGTATATACCGTGTATTTCACATACAGACCTGGCGCAGACCCTCACATCAGTAATCCTCAAAGCATTCCGCACGTGATAGTCGAATGGCGTGCTTCTCTATGGCCGATATTGCTACTCGATACCTTCCAACCTGTTCGTTTGCCATCCAATTTCCCCTCTCGTAATTAATTACATAACAGGATGCCTCAACGGCAATATATTGTACGACTAGGGAACGGTTAAGTGACAATTCTGATACTTGAAAGTATTTCGATCTCTGAATGGATTCTGTCTAGGTTGATAATGAAGCGAAAACATCACGCTCGCGAACTCACGTCTGATAAACAAAAAATACTTTGGCTGGTAAAATAAAGGCCACTGACAATCGTATTAGGTACTTTTATATTTGTTTCGCGAACATTACTACGGTATAACGAAATGAAAACAAATTAGAGCAAAGACACAATATGTGATTGGGAAAATGTTGGATGTCAAACGGATCTTATTAGAACACGATTAAACAAAAAACCTAACCAAGATACCAAAAAGTTCGACCATTAGGAAAACACGAATGGTACAGGGTGAAAATACCAGCTGATTAGTTTCTCATTAGTTTTGCTGATTAGCTTCCATCAATATACATATAAAATTAGTCTTAATTATTATTATACAATAGTAAGTTAGTATAATGCTAATGGTCATGCACAGCTAGTATTTTGGGACCATTATACCATTACAGTGATTTTGAATATGGTGAGCCAAGTGGGTCATTAGGCTTTGGAAAAACGTGGGCTTTTTACAACCTGTAAATATGTCACCGTGTCTTATACTATAATACAGGTAAAAGCAGGTTGGTTTAGTTTTGTGAGGTGCATACATATAGAGAGGTCGCCCAGAATGTCGGTTTCGAATTACATTAGTTTAGGGTGTAATTGAGCTTCCTTATATTAGTCGTATAAGCATTCGACTGCAGCTCGCTAAGATCAATACTATAGGTATATCAAATACAAGTTGGACTGAAGTATTTTTTTTTTTTTTTCCGGTCCCAGCTTAGCTTTTAGGTTGAAGTTATGAACTTGATCTGCGCAGACTTATGATTACAGAACGATATATTATATTCAAATATAATATACGGAGCAATAATTAATTGTTTGCTGTCCCAAGGAACAATATTAGGATATTGCAGTATAATAGACAGGAAAACGTCACTGCACCTCAATGATGACTTCTTTTAGTCACGCTGACTTAAAAAACTGAATGAGAAAAAAGTTGAAAATCCTTAATTCTGTTCTATCATATTGTTTTTTTTTATTTTATTTTTTTTATTGATCTGGTACAGAGATTCAGGTACAATTATTACAATCATTGTAGGTATACGGAGTCGTCACAGTGATTGATCGTACATATTCTAGGTGCAATCTTTCCGAAAAATCGTACGTACATTATAAAATACGCAAAGGATTTTTACAGCATTCAACATCATTATGAAAATAATAAAAGAGAAAAAATCGATGAAATAGAAGGAAGATATGTGGATATAATTATTTCTGCTACAATATTTTCAAATGTTCACGACTGCACCCCAGAATATGTGGACATTGAATTGTAAACTGTATTAACTGTTTCATGATTTAAGGTCTTTATATACAATTTCACTGCTGAAATATCCTGTAACTGAGTCGAAATAATAATAATTAAATTAACGCCAATCACGTATCTAATGTATAATAAACCCCGTTCAATATGGGATACACTTATACTATAAAAAATTGTTTTTTAATTATGCGAGGAACATATTGCGCCATATGTGAATAGGTATCGCAAATGAAATTCACAATAATTGAATATGCATAAGAATTTGAAGAACTGAAAATCAGAAAACCAGCTACATCGAATTAGAGGTAAATATCGTTCCATGCCGACGGGAAACTTTGATATTTCTTTCGTGACAGGTTCAACTGTCAAAGTTCATGAGCCTTCATCTTGTCAATTGTGCTGGATGATTTTCCCAACATTATACATTTACAGCATATTCTATGATTAGGAATTAATAATTATCGAAACAATTTCTGGTTCGTCACTATGTATGAATGTTAGTTGTTAAACAATAAAACACATCCTAGCTCCGCAAAGTTGCGGATATTATCTATATAATTGTATTACTAATTATATTAATACAATATAATTTTTACACAGTAAAGGTAGCACTCGGAATTTTATTATACATGTAGGTGAGGTCTTGAATAATGCAGTCGAGCCAAATGATCATATGCCTCTATTGATTAAAACTTTTCCTATATAATACAATATATCTAATCATTGTACAAAGCGAATAGATAATGTGTACAGACAGATACAAGCTGTCGATATTATGCATCATCATTTAAAAGAGTGGACCATCTCTATCAACCAACTTGAACCATTGTCATATTCGATCACATGCTGTACTTTATAACACTGTACGCAATATGGACCTTACATTGAAGGTAAGTCGGTTTCTCTGTGGACTAGTATATAGTTGCTATGCGTTCTGACCAAGTCAACTTAGATTCTGGTAGGGAATTCAGAATCGATTTTTTGAACGGATACTATTTTTTACTACCATGTCCCAAGTGACCTATTTTGAACGATTCGAAGGTATGATATACTATTATACGTTAACTAGTACACCAAAAACTTGAACAGTAAACATCTTTCGAAAAATATCTATTATAGAGATATTTCGAGGTTTCTGCAAGAATATCACTGAAAGTGTCACTTGGCCAATTATGTCTTGTAGTTACGTGAAAGTTGATTGTCTGTATCATGATATGTTTTTTATTCATACATGGAAATTTGGTGGATTTGGGAATGAAGAAACAATACGAGAAGAAATAAGCAGCAATATTCAATCCTGTCAAAATGGCAACTGCAGTCGTTCAAGGAAAAAATTGACTTACCTTAGACTTTTACACTTATATGATACGTGATACATGAATCTGTCGATTAGCGGCTTAAACGGTTGCACTTGATTTTGAGGTCGATATTACAAATATGAGAAAAATTAATGTATTCAATAATCAAGATACTGTGAACAATGGGTAGGAAAAAAAATCAAATAATGGGCAGACGAAAGCGAAGTAATGCGGAAATCGATACAACACAATTCCCTAGTTATGCTGATAAAAGTATACATTCCTCTCATCGGTAAAAGGATTCCATCGTATACATCTTCTTGGAAAACTCGAACAATCATGAGGTTGAAGTTTATGATGTTAACGCAACAAATTTTTTGGAAATATTGGGTTATCTCACAACATAATTTAGCATTATTAAAATAGCAAAATACTGAAAGAAATAAGAAGACAGAGGTTTACCGTGTAATTTTATACACTGTAAAGATTAGCCAGCTTGGACCAGCATAGAACAATTGAAGGTCTTGGATGCGATAAGAACACATGAAATTGTATGTAGAACAGAGGCCCCTGCACCAGATGTCACTACATCAGTTCAGCAGCCTTCTCATCTATTGCGTTTTCAATTGTGTGCAATGTGCATGTTCTTATCGCATCTGGAGCCTTACTTATTCTGGTTAATTATGAAATTCGGCATCGATTAATGCGCAAAATATTCCGTTGTGTTGAAAGAACCTCAAATAGTAAAGACCCATTGCATCGTAGTAGTCCACTTCGTAAAATGTTGACAAAGTATCAATCAGAACCGACTTCGTCAAATTTTATACGTTTTGCTTATAATTCGGAAAATTATGCACCTGATCTTGCTGTTTTTGGAAAATATAAAACGATTATTTTATCAGATCATTGTTTCCAACTTCAGCATCATGAATAATCAGATAAGTATTGTATCAACAAATCAATTATCTTCGTTAGGATTGTATGGGATTCTATAGGTTGACAATGAGTTTCATGAACTTTGGAAAACGGTGTTATTGTCAACATCCGCCGGCATGGATCACAATGAAACAATTCTTTGTGGTGAATTTGAAATGCTGAGGCTAATTGGTGTAGAAAAATTGTTCAAATAGACTCCAAGCAATGTTGAATCGACACCATAAGTCGTAATCTGCTGTAGTCCACACGGCAAATCTTTGACTATGTAATTGAATAGTTACACATGCGATTATACCGGGAAAATATAGACGCGCGAAAAGATGACTTGCAGTCTTGTGTACAGAGTGGAACTAAATGTTTTGTCGCCACTTTGCCACACAGGTAATATAGATCGTTGGAGCGCCCCCGCAAAATTCAGACTGACCCTAAAACTCAAGGTCCAAATTTTTCGAATGCTTAAAAAATTTCGATTTTCATTAGGAATAAAAGTCTCCGAGGGGTTATAGGTCGGAAATGAACTCGAGTTCCGCATTTTTTTTTAACTTCATGATTATTTTTCGCGATGAATTAGATTCATTTGTGACTCATATGGTCTTGTATTGACACTTTATTCCCTATTGATGAGAAGATTCTTTTAAGACGATAATAAAAATCTCCAATAGATTTCAACATTAGAGTTAAGATGGATTTTGCAGGGACATTTTTTCACGGCTCTCCTCCACTGATCTCGAGCTGAGTGACGACACAACATTTCGCGTCACTATAAATGTCATAAGATCGTAAGCGCCAAAAAAAATTTTTTTTCCGATTATTTAGTGCCAAAATCTTTTTCACGCAATATAAGATATCTTGTGGGCACATATCGGCAAAAAAAAAAAAAAAGTGTATTTGGGCCCTTACGACCTTTTGGCATTAGTGACGCGATTTAATTCCACCCTGTATTTGTACATCTTGTTGTTAAACAGTCATTGGTTTATAATCAGGCACCGTTGCACACGCTGCGGCTGTATCACCGTATCACTATCGCAGATCAATCATGATCAGGATAAAACACTATACTGATATACGCGGGTTGCTTCGATTAGGTAAGTTTATTATAAAACGAGCTTTATAGGTACGATAGGTATAACGCGCGGTCAGCCGTCGCGTCGGTGCCGCCGGCGTAACGGACAACGACGGCCACGCTCGGGCCAAAGAAATCGTTCGTATCGCGATGAATCGTAGGTTAAATTGCAGCGGGGGTGTCGAGACGTGGTGGAGAACGGCATAGCCGGGTAGGGCAACACGGATTCACATACTTGCTCGCACACACAAACCTGGTAGTTCGACGCTCGGTGTCGTCGGCGTCGTACCAGGTGGGGAACACGACTCCGCCTCGTTCTTCAACCAGAAACGCCCTCGGCGTCGGCACGCCTACAGGTTTATTCGACCTCGACGATTTTTCTAGCTACCTAACGGCGAACAGGAACTCAGAAATCATCTTTCACAAAAAATCGACAAATTTATCGAGATACCAACAAATAATATAGGTACAACGTAGACCAGCAACTTACAAATGTTTCTTCTAGAGTCCAGTCGTTCCCGATTTAAAAATGTCGTCATAAATCATATTTTCGATTTATCATCAGATGAAGCACTTTTTATTTGCGACATTTTTGATTTTGAAAAACACTCTGGTATTGTATGTACATACATATTATGTCTAAACCAGTTAGGACTTGAGAAATTGAAAGTTGATTATTTGTTTTGGGTAGAAGTGAACGTTCGAATTGAATAAGACGTGACGATTTTTTATGCGTATCATTTTAGTGTGAATGTAAATTCTGTTCTATTAATTATAGAATATTGGTGAATACCCCATTACCGATCTGGTATTAAACAGTGTATAACTTTATTAGTGGATAGTTGAATATACGAGTCTGTGACTCGGTCGATAATATTGTGACACAATTATGTTGACGAATTTATAAATCTATTATAATTCGACTTTGCAGAAAAGCAGAGCCCACTTCTAATTCTGTATCAACCTCTTCCAAACTGATGAGTCTATACGTGTGACAATTTATTAAAAATTTCGCATCATTATTTACGCATTATATTTGATGTACCTATAATACGGCTGTAGCTATCATATGCGAGAATGAGAAGCAAGAATTTCCCGCACCCTTCTAGTCTAGATTCGCTTCTGAGAACTACTTCCAAAACCATTAGTCAGACAATTAGACATTTCAAAGTACGTTACATCGAATTTCTTGAAGATGTGGTTTAGTTTTATTTTTATAACTTGACATATTTATATTGTTGTAAATTTAGAATTATTGAGTTTGCCGTAAATGAATCGCGAGAATGAGTAAAATCAGACTAGAATCATATTGGGGACCTATTTTCTCATCAAATATGGTATGATTCATTCCAAACACGGGGCTATTGCGAATCAATGTTCCTATCATGAATTTTTTTTTCAAGTTGAATTGACGCGGGACTCGTTTGTTCATATAGCTACAAGCCTCGCGAGTCATAATCACTATGCAATTCGTCGTTCCAGATACATATGACACATCCATCAGACCATCTGCAGTGTCAAATTGCAGAGTAACGCCATTTTTACCTTACAAAAATCTCTACGAAATTTCCCACGAATAGAAATCTTCCGTTGGATCTACAATTGTCTGGGTCAAAACTCTTTTTTTGTATAGAAATTACAGATTATTGTAATTCGTACTACTATCGCCACTGTAAATTCAACATGAGCAAGTACGATTGCCATTATACGGCGTACAGTGCAGAAGAATTCATAAATAATATACAACTGAGATCGACACCTATAACTGGTTAGAAAATTTAGTTACAGAGAGGCAATTAGTATCAACCAGGTTTTGTTCAAAATCTTCAAACAGGTTTCTGATACAGCACTTTAGGTGAACAAATGCATATGAAAATTCGGTGAAACCTGTTATAGTCAAGCGCCACATAAACATTTTGTAAAATAGTACGGATGGGGCGACAATCATGATCGTGGGTTATTTCTTTCTAGATTTTGATAATATATACCTACCTACAGACTACGTGTGCCATGAGCCATATAATACATATGAATACAAGCGAAGTTTCGTGGGATCGCATACTTTGTGGCGTTGCATTCCGGTACAAGTTACTAAGTAGTACACACTCTTCTGTATGTAATATAGCTGAAGAGGTATACCATCACAATATGTGCAACTATCTGTATAATAAAGTGGAGGCACGGATGTAACTACGTATTGTCTTTCAAACAGTACATGGCATTTTTATTCATTCATTCATTTCAGCCCCGTAAAATGAACGTGATGTGAATCCGTTTTGTGATATATTGGATAAAATGGACTTAAATCACTTTCTCTGTATTGGGCTGATTCATTAGTCAAGAAGACAAGTTAAATCGTGAACAGCTAATCACACAATGAAGAAGAAAAAAATTACAAAAATAATTAGCAGCATATATGTATTGCACTACATCAATTTTCAAAACTCATTGATGCACCGACAATTCGATTCATTACACAGCTGACATTGAAACATACTTGACTAAATAATGCGATTGCTGAAATTGGCGGAAAAAAATATAGAAAAAAATTAATAAACTTGTTCGGTCAGCAATATAACTTATTAAGTTGACATATAGCGATACATATTGCTAATAATTTTTTTCCGTGTTCAAGAGATCACTCTGCCCTGCAATATCGAAAATTCAATAGACTCACAATCAGAGGAATTGCTGTATTATGAGGTTTTCGAAAATTTTGCTTCGAAACTGAGTAGGTAATTATGATGTGAAATCATTGCTTTTTAGTTCAAGTCCTGAGAATACTAATCGTGCGATTAATAAATCTCGAGATCTCGCGACTACAATCGACCGTAAAGACTGATTCATGCCGAAAATTAATTCTATACCCACGTGGTAATATACCTATTATACAGATTGAATCTTTTAATTTAGCTAAAAACAGCTGCAGGCTATATAACAAGCAAGCTATGGAGGTAAGTAACTTGCTGGAAGTAGCAGCCCGACGGTCCAAGGCGTCATTACTCAAAAAACCTCCATTGAATGCGCAGTGCGGTTCAAGAGGTATAGGTACGTATATAGGTATGTATACGTACCTATACGATATCTCGATCAAATCTTTGATTCTCCACGACGTGTATTACCTACACAGATGTGTACATGCAGATTCTACTATATGCGTATGTAATACACGTATATATATGTACATATATATATATATATATATATATATGGGTGAATGAACGAAGGAACACCGCATATGTGTACCAGTGCAGGAGCAATAGCGCACCCGCAGGAAACCGTTGCAGAGAAATATAAAAGGTCCTCTGCAGCAGCAGCAGCAGCAGCAGTAGCAGCAGCACGGGCTGAACCACTCCGTTATAATTCTTGGCGAGAATTAAACAAGCTGTACCGCGGTGGTTTTCTATCGTAATATAACGGTCGAGCACTCAAAGATGTCATGAGATCGAGGCATTGTATCGTTGGCACTTATCGACCTGGTGACGCGTTCACGATGGGACATTGTTTAACTAAGAGTAGTGCAACTGCGGCTTTTGTTGGTTCTTTTACCCGGTGCAAAAACCGAACGGATAAATTTTTACTCTCGCTCGGTGAATGTGCACTCTCGAGTGGCGCTGCGTGTCGCGACAGACGCGCAGCCCGTACAACCCCGATAGTATAGTACAGGCAACGGCTAGGTTATAAGGCAACGAGAGCCGAAAACACGGCGGCGGTCGTATACATCAGGATTCCCACACACGGCGACAGGCAACGTGGACGTCGAGCCCACCAGCGGCGACAGCACCCCGACTCGGATACACGCGGCGTTCAGATTTCTCATTCCGGACGAACGTATCGATATTTCCGCGAGACTGGTTACTCTTCGCCTACAGCTACGGGAGCCGTACGGAGGTACCAAGCTGGTCCCCGGAGTCTCGAGTCCGCAGAGTCAAGGAGTAGCATCGCGGGGGGGCTGCTGCTGCATTCGCACGGAGTACTAGGTGCCGGGAGTCGGGAACGCCAGGGCATTAGAGACACCCGGGTGCCCCGCGCGGGAACTGCACCCGGGGGGCCGCGGCTCGTCAACTCCACACTAACTTTAGAATATGGCCTTTTGGTTTCTTATTGACTTCTTCGACGGCTCGTCAACGTCCCTCATTTTAACGCAACTCGAAGTTCATGCGGAAGAAGCGATTTCACTAAGCATTTGAATAAAGGCTATACGATTCTGAACCAAGTATACACCTAGTACCTACATTAGGGTGATGCGTATATGGTATGTTCCTATATGCCTACCTAACCGAGAACTTGTATTTCTGTCCAGTCACCCCGGCAAAATGTTCTTTGTGTTTAAGCAATGTACCTCAATCTTATTTTTTATGATTGAATGAAATCAGAGATATACCATTTGAAAATATTTTCTTCAGTTTCACTTATTTTATTTTTCATCGTAATCAATTCAGCGGATTATAAGCCACGAAGATTATTTCACGTATCGCATTAATGTTATTGAGACTCTTAATTAAGGTGACATAGTAGAGATCACTTTAAACTTAATCTAGCTAACATGTAAAACATGAGTTTTACTGGAATTCTATGTTTTTCGTTTTTTTTGTTTTTTACGAAGTAAAATACTCAGCCATTTTCTGCCGTAGTGAAGCATCAATCTTCCGAAAGGTAGAAAAACTTATCTGATTTGCGTGAAAAAATTCTTCGGCTTCCCTCAAATGTTGCAGTTACATCGTGGCATACTGTTCAGTTATAGTCTTGAATTTGCATATGAAAATATCCCTGGAAATCCTGAAAAAGGCATGGAATTTCGAAACTAGAACTGTGTAGACATCCTGATTCCGCATATCCGTGAAACACAATACTTACTAGTGACAGGTCGTAAAGCAATCTCTATAAATAAGTTTTTTTTTTACCATCATATCGTTGTAATATGCATATATCTACAAGATGCTGCATAAGAATATTCAGTTTACCTTGTCCCTCGCATAATGTATCCTGTCAGACATGTTTACTTTCGACCATAAGCTTCTTACTTCACGCAGCGAGATTCTCTTGGAAAGAGGCTCCGCGGAGTGATGTGTGCACATAAATACATAGATCATCCGAAGAGGCTATGTCAAATAATTTCTATTTATTTATTTATTTTCATCTATTTGATATTCCCTGACCAATCATATCTCAGCTGAAACTCTCGTAAGAATTATCAACTCGATGATTTGTTTAGCAAGAAGTGTAACCCACTCGCATCTGCAGCCCAACTTGAATGATAGAAAAATAAAATCCTGTCCAACTTGAGGAATCGGATTCTCAATTTTCTTTTATTTTTCTAATGAATTTGGTTCTTTGTTTCCAAAACCCACCGAACAAACTCAAACCTCTTTTTGTTTTCTTATGATTTATGGAGTTTTCGCAATATAATTCATCGATGTAATCAACCAACCACAATAAGGTATAGCGACGAACGTGTTTTAATACTGTAAATTTCGAACACTTGCATCTTTGCCAAACGTGATTTTCGTTGCGAAATATACATGGCATAAGATACGTATGCCCTATACTCGCAGAAGCCTAAACTCTAACGCTTGTTTGCACTTCGGGGGAAAAGTAAGTCCGTGAGTGACTGTGTCCGTGTATCTGCGTGTTTGCATATTTTCGTGTTAAACCGGAAGGTAAAGAAGTTTATGCTTTACGTATACACTGTAGAAAATAACGCTTTAAAAGCTATTCTTTCCTAAAATGGTATCACTTAACTTGGGTTTACGTATACTACACCCGAATTTTTAAGCCACTCACAAGTCTGTGAAAATTAATGACAGTTGGTATCCTTGCAGCATCAAAATTGGCGTAGCCGAAATAAACAATTACCTACCTGAAATTAAGACATGATTGGTTATTTCATCCGAAATATTACTGAATATCATCCATTACTTTTGCCCTAAAATCAGTTGAAATTGGCTTCACATTCATACGGAACTTAATTCTTCTTATTCCGCGTGCTGACGACATGGGTATATTGAAAAATCATTTTGAATGAGCGTGCGTGACAAAAGTAAGATTCTTTTGTGTGTCTTCTGCAGGAGATACTTGAAAGAAGCAAGCTTGTAATTTTTTAAAATATCTGGTGTGAAATTAAACTACATAGTAATATCCGCGGTGGTTTAGGCGGATCAAATGTTGGAGGGTGACCGTCCCTCCGGGACTCGGGGACCTTATAGGTACTCCAGCACTTGAGCACGAGCTCAGAATAAATGCGGGGGAAACAATGGAAGGTAACCAGGAGGTAGTCGTCGCCCCTCATAGTCGAGATTTTTAAAACTACCACAAGGACAAAAAGCATCACTGACCAACCTGCGCGTCTGTCACCATCAAGGAAAAACTTTCAACCCTTTGCAAAGCCAGTGAATGGCATTAATTTGTCAATACATCCGTTATAATACTGTGCACATCCTATTACGCATGTTAAAATGGTAATGATAATCTAAATTTATTGCACAGGAATATAATATCAGAATATGAACTAATCTATATACTTTTAGCACAACGTGATCGTAACAAATCGTTATGTCTTAGTTGCCTCACGTTCTCATTCTTTATTCTTCTTCCTATGTACAATATCTAAAGGATGATACTGCTAAGAAAATATTCTTAAACTTCCTGCCTTAAAAAAAAGGGAAGTTTTCATTATCACAGGACATATTGGCCAGGGTGTTCCGTCATGCGGATTCCGTTTATACGCAACGTCGTTATAAGATACACATATATCTTGTTGTAGAAATCTGAAAAAACGATACTTTACCTCATCAAACTGAATATTTCTAAATACTTATGACACTCGTTCACATGCTAGTGCAGAGAGCCTGCACTACGATCTTCAGTCACACGTTTCGCCATACGATCACTGTGATCGCGTACGATGCTATGTACTTGAACAAGACGCATATACATACTTACTTACCTGTTTAACATACAAAATTACATTCGTTCCGTTTCATTTTACAGTAGCTATACCTACTGCTGGCTCCGCAAAAATTTTTGGGCCACACGTGCGCGCCACGATAGCTTCAACTATACACCTGGACCTTCTTCGAGAGTCGTTGAGGGCCTCGTAAAACCTCCCTTTGCTCCTAGCGGCTCAACAGATTTCAAGTATCCTTCTCCCCTCCCCTCCCCCGTCCCCCCTCCTTTCCCCCTTCATTCTTCACTTCTATTCGCTGACTTCCGCTTCCTCTAAGCTTCTTTTCACACGATGAAAAAATCGGAACGTTTCCTTCGACTCGGAGAGAAATAAACGTAATAATAATTATAATAATGATAATGATGATAATAACGCATGAAAAACGTTTTTCAGTATGACGATATAAAAAGCACCAAGACTGAAACATGCAGAATTAAATAATGATGTATATTATTATTGAAGGTATAGGATTGCACATCGAAGAGAATAGCCGAATAGTGGGGAAAGATGTAGGAGTTGGAAATTAGTTTACCTTGGCAGAATTAAATGGAACGTGAATAGATACAAGCCCTTGGTAACGTAATCGAGAACACCTATACCTACCTATGTATAGATGATGAGGAGCAGAGACAGAAGCAGAAGCAGCAGAAGCAGCAGAAGCAGCAGCAGCAGCAGCAAATGTATTAAGCAGTCGCCAAGTGTGCGGCGTATACGTGGTGCACTCAACGGCACGTAGGAGCTCCATTGTCCCGAGGAGGAGGCAGAAGAGGAGTGCCAGGACACCGCAACCTACAGGGGGGAGATTTCCCGCACGGATATCGCTTTATTCGTCAAAGGGAGCCAGCCGAGATAACACAGACGCATTATTCGCCCGCGTTCCTGTCCCGGTACTTTACTGCGGTCCCTTCATAACCCTCTATGTTCCCATATCCTATGTATACGTGTATTATATGCACTATACATGTACATATCACGTATATGGGGCATTCCATGTATATTCAAACTCCAGGAGGTTGACCAGTTTCTTTACACTTAGCATGGAAGGTCTAGGTATATGGAGAAGAATCACATCATTAATGAGCTATTATTTGCGCAGAGTGGACACAGGGGTGACCTGGAAATCTCATGGAATTTCAAATGGTTATGTAAAAGCTAAAAATTTCATGAAAATTTCGTTATCTTCGTTATGGAGAACAATGTAATTGTGAAGTAGTCTTAGAGATTGAAATTTTGAATCATTTGCTGAATTTAACCTAAAGGTAACAATTTTTGTAAAGATGAATTTTATGTCATGTAAAAACCGCATTTTAGGTACTGGTGAATCTGGATTCGATATGGAATTTTATTCTCCGAAATTTGTGGCCATCCTGTCTGAGGATATATGTTATACCTAACGTGCAGCAGGACAGTGGGCATGAGCACTTCATCGCTTGCGATAATTTTTTTTAACCAATTGCAGCAACATTCAATTATATTGATCAGAGTTTTATTAGCCGAGGAGATTTATTGCTGCATTGAAAATTCAGTTTTTTCATGACTTCCTGTGATATCAGCTATAATAATAACGGTCAAAGAGTGTAGTCACACAAACTTAATTGTCATTGTATCTGATAAAGTTTTCAGTGTACAGAAAGAGTGTGCTCGAATAATGAAAACCATTGAGAAGAAACGCTGTTGCATATTTTGTGAAATAGCCGCCAGATATTGAATTTGAACAAAATACGTGAATGAACCGCTTTAAACACTTTCATTTACCACTTTTGATGAGACTAGAGTTAATTCTTTACGTTGTTTCTTTCTCGTTGAACTATTCAAAAGAAACTTCAAGACAGATTTTGGCTGAAATACAAGCAGCAAAGAGGTACAGTCCTTTTTTTGAAAAATATGAAATTTTCCGAAATATTTGGAACATAGGAATGATTGCAGTGTTGTAAAGTACCTGGGTACAAGTACCTTTTTTTGTACCTAGGTACATATTTTAGTACCTATACCTCCACCTAGGTACTCTTCCAGACAAGTACCTGTATTTTGGGTACATTCCAAGGTACTTTAGTCATGTGAAAACGTCGGTACATTTCGAAGCGCCAGCAATTTGACGAAGTTAATAATTTGCTATGATATCCCTATTCAAAACTATAGTTATGATGAATCACCAAATGCTATTACCGAAATTGATATACAGTAATCTAACATTTCATTTTACGTGTGAATGCGACTTAATACATAACAAATCACATGATGAATCATAAAATATAATTCTTAGGGTAAAATACCTAAAAAAAATTGACATAATTATCATATTTCAGTATGTGATTCTGCTGGTCGTTTACTCGAGGACTGATAATTCATGATTTATCATATCGAGGGCTTAGGACCAGAAGGGCGTAACCCACCAAAAACGGAGTATACTGCCATAAGGGCGTATCCCCAACTTTAACACGGCAGTTCCATAAGGGAGAAATCAGGCAGACTACTGCCAGAAGGGCGTAAGCCCACTACCATACTGCCAGAAGGGCGCAACCCGAAAAAGTGGGTTACGCCCTTCTGGCAGATCACTGGTCATTTTTTCCCCGATTTGAATCGCCTTTTTACTGCCAGAAGGGCGTAACCCTCAAAAATTGAAAACGTGATGTTCGTCTTACTAGATGAGCGTAACATCGCCCTTTTTGGAATTTGGTAAACTTGTTACAGCCGGAAGGGCACAACTAGACGTCTTGTTATTGAATTGTCTCGAATTAAATCAGAAACTGAAAATCTGAAATCGATTCTTTTAAGGCAGTCATATACAGACTGCCTTAAAAGAATCGCAGATTTCCAGTTTCTAATTCAATTTAGTATAATCTCTCATTTTTTCTTCATTTCTTTTCGTTATTTTGTTACATGTATAATTTTCTCATACGGTGACATCTAGTTGTGCCCTTCCGGCTGTAACAAGGTTACCAAATTCCAAAAAGGGCGATGTTACGCACATCTAGTAAGTCAAACATCACGTTTTCAATTTTTGAGGGTTACGCCCTTCTCGTAGTAAGAAGGCGATTTGAATCGGGGAAAAAATTATCAGTCATCTGCCAGAAGGGCGTAAACCACTTTTTTTTTTCTTTTGCCCCTGGGGCCTTCCTGGCAGTAGGGAAATTCGAAAAAATTGACCAGTTATCTTCAAAAAAAGATGCAGGCCACAAAAAGAAAAAAAAAAGTGGGTTACGCCCTTCTGGCAGTAAAAAGGCGATTCAAATCGGGGAAAAAATGACCAGTGATCTGCCAGAAGGGCGTAACCCACTTTTTTCGGGTTGCGCCCTTCTGGCAGTATGGTAGTGGGCTTACGCCCTTCTGGCAGTAGTCTGCCTGATTTCTCCCTTATGGAACTCGCGTGTTAAAGTTGGGGATACGCCCTTATGGCAGTAAGGTCATGAAAAGCCAAAAAACAGTGGGTTACGCCCTTCTGGTTCTAAGCCCTCGATATGATTCGTTAGGTATGAAGTCGTGTGCACATATCGAATTACAAGATAGAATACATACCAATTTCGGTCATGACATGACGTGATTTATCTATTATAGTTTTCAGTATGGATATAGCTCGTTCGTCTGTACTATATTTTTGCCACTTTTTCACGTTGCTCTCACATTTGCCGTAGAGAAAGTACCCAAGTACCTGAATGTAGATACATCTTGAGAACCTGTACCTGTACCTGGGTACACTTCTCAAAATGTACCTGTACCTGTATCTAGGTACTGAAAATCGAGTACCTATTACAACACTGGTAATGATACATATTTTTTGAAGCTGTGGAACCTACGATTTCAGATAGTGTAAGCCGATTTAGAATAAAAAAATTCCTTCTATTTTAAATCGTCGATTTACTTTTTATTTTTTTCCGAATATTATTTTTTCCTATCTTCTATTGGTGAAATCGCAGGAGGCTTCGGAATCGAGGAATAATACACATATTCGGAATCAGCGTGCGATTTCCTTTGAGAGTATCATTATGAATATCCGATTCTCGACAAAAAGTTTTTCGCCCAAAAAAATGAGCCCTTTCCTTTTTTTCAAAAATCTGGAATTTTCCGAAATATTCGGAACGTGGGAATGATGGTTATATTCGTCATCTGCGGGACCTACGCTTTCAGAATCTGCAAGCCGAATTGAAATGAAAAATTCCTGCGATTTTTAATCGTCGATTTACTTTTTATTTTTATTTTCCTTTTTTTTCGCTCGTTTTTTATCGGTAAAATCGCAGGAGGCTTCCGGATCGAGAAATGGCGCACATATTCGGAATCAGCGGGTCATTTCCATGGAGAATATCATCAAGATTATCCGATTCTCGACAAGATGTTGTTTGGCCCAAAAAAATGAGAAGGAAAAACCTTTCCTTTTTTTCGAAAATCTGAAATTTTCCGAAATATTCGGAACGTGGAAATGATGGTTATACTTAGAATCTGCGGGACCTACGCTTTCAGAATCTGCAAGCTGAATTGGAATAAAAAATTCCTACGATTTTAATTCGTCAATTTACTTTTTATTTTCGATTTACTTTTTTTTTCGCTCGTTTTTTATTGGTAAAATCGCAAGAGGCCTCCGGATCGAGGAATGGCGCACATATTCGGAATCAGTGGGTCATTTCCATGGAGAATATCATCGAGATTATCCGATTCTCGACAAAAAGTTTTTTGGCCCAAAAAAATGAGAAGGGGTACCCCTTTTTTTTTTTCAAAAATCTGAAATTTTCCGAAATATTCGGAACGTGGGAATGATGGTTATATTTGGAATCTGCGGGACCTACGCTTTCAGAATCTGCAAGCCGAATTGGAATAAAAAATTCCTACGATTTTTAATCGTCAATTTACTTTTTATTTTCGATTTGCTTTTTTTTTCGCTCGTTTTTTATTGGTAAAATCGCAGGAGGCCTCCGGATCGAGGAATGGCGCACATATCCGGAATCAGTGGGTCATTTCCATGGAGAATATCATCGAGATTATCCGATTCTCGACAAAAAGTTTTTTGGCCCAAAAAAATGAGAAGGGGTACCCCTTTCCTTTTTTTCAAAAATCTGAAATTTTCCGAAATATTCGGAACGTGGGAATGATGGTTATATTTGGAATCTGCGGGACCTACGCTTTCAGAATCTGCAAGCCGAATTGGAATAAAAAATTCCTACGATTTTTAATCGTCAATTTACTTTTTATTTTCGATTTACTTTTTTTTTCGCTCGTTTTTTATTGGTAAAATCGCAAGAGGCCTCCGGATCGAGGAATGGCGCACATATTCGGAATCAGTGGGTCATTTCCATGGAGAATATCATCGAGATTATCCGATTCTCGACAAAAAGTTTTTTGGCCCATAAAAATGAGAAGGGGTACCCCTTTCCTTTTTTTCAAAAATCTGAAATTTTCCGAAATATTCGGAACGCGGGAATGATGGTTATATTTGGAATCTGCGGGACCTACGCTTTCAGAATCTGCAAGCCGAATTGGAATAAAAAATTCCTACGATTTTTAATCGTCGATTTACTTTTTATTTTTAATTTACTTTTTTTTTCGCTCGTTTTTCATTGGTAAAATCGCAGGAGGCCTCCGGATCGAGGAATGGCGCACATATTCGGAATCAGTGGGTCATTTCCATGTAGAATATCATCGAGATTATTCGATTCTCGACAAAAAGTTTTTTGGCCCTTTCCGTTTTTTCAAAAATCTGAAATTTTCCGAAATATTCGGAACGTGGGAATGATGGTTATATTTGGAATCTGCGGGACCTACGCTTTCAGAATCTGCAAGCCGAATTGGAATGAAAAATTCCTACGATTTTTAATCGTCGATTTACTTTTTATTTTTAATTTACTTTTTTTTTCACTCGTTTTTCATTGGTAAAATCGCAGGAGGCCTCCGGATCGAGGAATGGCGCACATATTCGGAATCAGTGGGTCATTTCCATGGAGAATATCATCGAGATTATCCGATTCTCGACAAAAAGTTTTTTGGCCCAAAAAAATGAGAATGGGTACCCCTTTCCTTTTTTTCAAAAATCTGAAATTTTCCGAAATATTCGGAACGTGGGAATGATGGTTATATTTGGAATCTGCGGGACCTACGCTTTCAGAATCTGCAAGCCGAATTGAGACAAAAAATTCCTACGATTTTTAATCGTCAATTTACTTTTGATTTTCGATTTACTTTTTTTTTCGCTCGTTTTTCATCGGTAAAATCGCAGGAAGCCTCCGGATCGAGGAATGGCGCACATATTCGGAATCAGTGGGTCATTTCCATGGAGAATATCATCGAGATTATCCGATCCTCGACAAAAAGTTTTTTGGCCCAAAAAAATTAGAAGGGGTACCCCTTTCCTTTTTTTCAAAAATCTGAAATTTTCCGAAATATTCGGAACGTGGGAATGATGGTTATATTTGGAATCTGCGGGACCTACGCTTTCAGAATCTGCAAGCCGAATTGAGATAAAAAATTCCTACGGTTTTTAATCGTCAATTCACTTTTTATTTTCGATTTACTTTTTTTTTCGCTCGTTTTTTATTGGTAAAATCGCAAGAGGCCTCCGGATCGAGGAATGGCGCACATATTCGGAATAAGTGGGTCATTTCCATGGAGAATATCATCGAGATTATTCGATTCACGACAAAAAGTTTTTTGGCCCAAAAAAATGAGAAGGGGTACCCCTTTCCTTTTTTTCAAAAATCTGAAATTTTCCGAAATATTCGGAACGTGGGAATGATGGTTATATTTGGAATCTGCGGGACCTACGCTTTCAGAATCTGCAAGCCGAATTCAGATAAAAAATTCCTACGATTTTTAGTCGTCAATTTACTTTTTATTTTCGATTTACTTTTTCTTTCGCTCGTTTTTTATTGGTAAAATCGCAAGAGGCCTCCGGATCGAGGAATGGCGCACATATTCGGAATCAGTGGGTCATTTCCATGGAGAATATCATCGAGATTATCCGATTCTCGACAAAAAGTTTTTTGGCCCATAAAAATGAGAAGGGGTACCCCTTTCCTTTTTTTCAAAAATCTGAAATTTTCCGAAATATTCGGAACGTGGGAATGATGGTTATATTTGGAATCTGTGGGACCTACGCTTTCAGAATCTGCAAGCCGAATTGGAATAAAAAATTCCTACGATTTTTAATCGTCGATTTACTTTTTATTTTTAATTTACTTTTTTTTTCGCTCGGTTTTCATTGGTAAAATCGCAGGAGGCCTCCGGATCGAGGAATGGCGCACATATTCGGAATCAGTGGGTCATTTCCATGGAGAATATCATCGAGATTATCCGATTCTCGACAAAAAGTTTTTTGGCCCAAAAAAATGAGAAGGGGTACCCCTTTCCTTTTTTTCAAAAATCTGAAATTTTCCGAAATATTCGGAACGTGGGAATGATGGTTATATTTGGAATCTGCGGGACCTACGCTTTCAGAATCTGCAAGCCGAATTGGAATAAAAAATTCCTACGATTTTTAATCGTCAATTCACTTTTTATTTTTAATTTACTTTTTTTTTCGCTCGTTTTTCATTGGTAAAATCGCAGGAGGCCTCCGGATCGAGGAATGGCGCACATATTCGGAATCAGTGGGTCATTTCCATGTAGAATATCATCGAGATTATCCGATTCTCGACAAAAAGTTTTTTGGCCCAAAAAAATGAGAAGGGGTACCCCTTTCCTTTTTTTCAAAAATCTGAAATTTTCCGAAATATTCGAAACGTGGGAATGATGGTTATATTTGGAATCTGCGGGACCTACGCTTTCAGAATCTGCAAGCCGAATTGGAATAAAAAATTCCAACGATTTTTAATCGTCGATTTACTTTTTATTTTTAATTTACTTTTTTTTTCGCTCGTTTTTCATTGGTAAAATCGCAGGAGGCCTCCGGATCGAGGAATGGCGCACATATTCGGAATCAGTGGGTCATTTCCATGGAGAATATCATCGAGATTATCCGATTCTCGACAAAAAGTTTTTTGGCCCAAAAAAATGAGAAGGGGTACCCCTTTCCTTTTTTTCAAAAATCTGAAATTTTCCGAAATATTCGGAACGTGGGAATGATGGTTATATTTGGAATCTGCGGGACCTACGCTTTCAGAATCTGCAAGCCGAATTGGAATAAAAAATTCCTACGATTTTTAATCGTCAATTTACTTTTTATTTTTGATTTACTTTTTTTTTCGCTCGTTTTTTATTGGTAAAATCGCAAGAGGCCTCCGGATCGAGGAATGGCGCACATATTCGGAATCAGTGGGTCATTTCCATGTAGAATATCATCGAGATTATTCGATTCTCGACAAAAAGTTTTTTGGCCCAAAAAAATGAGAAGGGGTACCCCTTTCCGTTTTTTCAAAAATCTGAAATTTTCCGAAATATTCGGAACGTGGGAATGATGGTTATATTTGGAATCTGCGGGACCTACGCTTTCAGAATCTGCAAGCCGAATTGGAATAAAAAATTCCTACGATTTTTAATCGTCAATTTACTTTTTATTTTCGATTTACTTTTTTTTTTTCGCTCGTTTTTTATTGGTAAAATCGCAAGAGGCCTCCGGATCGAGGAATGGCGCACATATTCGGAATAAGTGGGTCATTTCCATGGAGAATATCATCGAGATTATTCGATTCACGACAAAAAGTTTTTTGGCCCAAAAAAATGAGAAGGGGTACCCCTTTCCTTTTTTTCAAAAATCTGAAATTTTCCGAAATATTCGGAACGTGGGAATGATGGTTATATTTGGAATCTGCGGGACCTACGCTTTCAGAATCTGCAAGCCGAATTCAGATAAAAAATTCCTACGATTTTTAGTCGTCAATTTACTTTTTATTTTCGATTTACTTTTTCTTTCGCTCGTTTTTTATTGGTAAAATCGCAAGAGGCCTCCGGATCGAGGAATGGCGCACATATTCGGAATCAGTGGGTCATTTCCATGGAGAATATCATCGAGATTATCCGATTCTCGACAAAAAGTTTTTTGGCCCATAAAAATGAGAAGGGGTACCCCTTTCCTTTTTTTCAAAAATCTGAAATTTTCCGAAATATTCGGAACGCGGGAATGATGGTTATATTTGGAATCTGCGGGACCTACGCTTTCAGAATCTGCAAGCCGAATTGGAATAAAAAATTCCTACGATTTTTAATCGTCGATTTACTTTTTATTTTTAATTTACTTTTTTTTTCGCTCGTTTTTCATTGGTAAAATCGCAGGAGGCCTCCGGATCGAGGAATGGCGCACATATTCGGAATCAGTGGGTCATTTCCATGTAGAATATCATCGAGATCATCGAGGGTTCCTTTCCGTTTTTTCAAAAATCTGAAATTTTCCGAAATATTCGGAACGTGGGAATGATGGTTATATTTGGAATCTGCGGGACCTACGCTTTCAGAATCTGCAAGCCGAATTGAGATAAAGAATTCCTACGATTTTTAATCGTCAATTCACTTTTTATTTTTAATTTACTTTTTTTTTCGCTCGTTTTTCATTGGTAAAATCGCAGGAGGCCTCCGGATCGAGGAATGGCGCACATATTCGGAATCAGTGGGTCATTTCCATGTAGAATATCATCGAGATCATCGAGGGTTCCTTTCCGTTTTTTCAAAAATCTGAAATTTTCCGAAATATTCGGAACGTGGGAATGATGGTTATATTTGGAATCTGCGGGACCTACGCTTTCAGAATCTGCAAGCCGAATTGAGATAAAGAATTCCTACGATTTTTAATCGTCAATTCACTTTTTATTTTTAATTTACTTTTTTTTTCACTCGTTTTTCATTGGTAAAATCGCAGGAGGCCTCCGGATCGAGGAATGGCGCACATATTCGGAATCAGTGGGTCATTTCCATGGAGAATATCATCGAGATTATCCGATTCTCGACAAAAAGTTTTTTGGCCCAAAAAAATGAGAATGGGTACCCCTTTCCTTTTTTTCAAAAATCTGAAATTTTCCGAAATATTCGGAACGTGGGAATGATGGTTATATTTGGAATCTGCGGGACCTACGCTTTCAGAATCTGCAAGCCGAATTGAGACAAAAAATTCCTACGATTTTTAATCGTCAATTTACTTTTGATTTTCGATTTACTTTTTTTTTCGCTCGTTTTTCATCGGTAAAATCGCAGGAAGCCTCCGGATCGAGGAATGGCGCACATATTCGGAATCAGTGGGTCATTTCCATGGAGAATATCATCGAGATTATCCGATCCTCGACAAAAAGTTTTTTGGCCCAAAAAAATTAGAAGGGGTACCCCTTTCCTTTTTTTCAAAAATCTGAAATTTTCCGAAATATTCGGAACGTGGGAATGATGGTTATATTTGGAATCTGCGGGACCTACGCTTTCAGAATCTGCGAGCCGAATTGAGATAAAAAATTCCTACGATTTTTAATCGTCAATTTACTTTTTATTTTCGATTTACTTTTTTTTTCGCTCGTTTTTCATCGGTAAAATCGCAGGAGGCCTCCGGATCGAGGAATGGCGCACATATTCGGAATCAGTGGGTCATTTCCATGGAGAATATCATCGAGATTATCCGATTCTCGACAAAAAGTTTTTTGGCCCAAAAAAATTAGAAGGGGTACCCCTTTCCTTTTTTTCAAAAATCTGAAATTTTCCGAAATATTCGGAACGTGGGAATGATGGTTATATTTGGAATCTGCGGGACCTACGCTTTCAGAATCTGCAAGCCGAATTGAGATAAAGAATTCCTACGATTTTTAATCGTCAATTCACTTTTTATTTTCGATTTACTTTTTTTTTCGCTCGTTTTTTATTGGTAAAATCGCAAGAGGCCTCCGGATCGAGGAATGGCGCACATATTCGGAATAAGTGGGTCATTTCCATGGAGAATATCATCGAGATTATTCGATTCACGACAAAAAGTTTTTTGGCCCAAAAAAATGAGAAGGGGTACCCCTTTCCTTTTTTTCAAAAATCTGAAATTTTCCGAAATATTCGGAACGTGGGAATGATGGTTATATTTGGAATCTGCGGGACCTACGCTTTCAGAATCTGCAAGCCGAATTCAGATAAAAAATTCCTACGATTTTTAGTCGTCAATTTACTTTTTATTTTCGATTTACTTTTTCTTTCGCTCGTTTTTTATTGGTAAAATCGCAAGAGGCCTCCGGATCGAGGAATGGCGCACATATTCGGAATCAGTGGGTCATTTCCATGGAGAATATCATCGAGATTATCCGATTCTCGACAAAAAGTTTTTTGGCCCATAAAAATGAGAAGGGGTACCCCTTTCCTTTTTTTCAAAAATCTGAAATTTTCCGAAATATTCGGAACGTGGGAATGATGGTTATATTTGGAATCTGTGGGACCTACGCTTTCAGAATCTGCAAGCCGAATTGGAATAAAAAATTCCTACGATTTTTAATCGTCGATTTACTTTTTATTTTTAATTTACTTTTTTTTTCGCTCGGTTTTCATTGGTAAAATCGCAGGAGGCCTCCGGATCGAGGAATGGCGCACATATTCGGAATCAGTGGGTCATTTCCATGGAGAATATCATCGAGATTATCCGATTCTCGACAAAAAGTTTTTTGGCCCAAAAAAATGAGAAGGGGTACCCCTTTCCTTTTTTTCAAAAATCTGAAATTTTCCGAAATATTCGGAACGTGGGAATGATGGTTATATTTGGAATCTGCGGGACCTACGCTTTCAGAATCTGCAAGCCGAATTGGAATAAAAAATTCCTACGATTTTTAATCGTCAATTTACTTTTTATTTTTGATTTACTTTTTTTTTCGCTCGTTTTTTATTGGTAAAATCGCAAGAGGCCTCCGGATCGAGGAATGGCGCACATATTCGGAATCAGTGGGTCATTTCCATGTAGAATATCATCGAGATTATTCGATTCTCGACAAAAAGTTTTTTGGCCCAAAAAAATGAGAAGGGGTACCCCTTTCCGTTTTTTCAAAAATCTGAAATTTTCCGAAATATTCGGAACGTGGGAATGATGGTTATATTTGGAATCTGCGGGACCTACGCTTTCAGAATCTGCAAGCCGAATTGGAATAAAAAATTCCTACGATTTTTAATCGTCAATTCACTTTTTATTTTTAATTTACTTTTTTTTTCGCTCGTTTTTCATTGGTAAAATCGCAGGAGGCCTCCGGATCGAGGAATGGCGCACATATTCGGAATCAGTGGGTCATTTCCATGGAGAATATCATCGAGATTATCCGATTCTCGACAAAAAGTTTTTTGGCCCAAAAAAATGAGAAGGGGTACCCCTTTCCTTTTTTTCAAAAATCTGAAATTTTCCGAAATATTCGAAACGTGGGAATGATGGTTATATTTGGAATCTGCGGGACCTACGCTTTCAGAATCTGCAAGCCGAATTGGAATAAAAAATTCCAATGATTTTTAATCGTCGATTTACTTTTTATTTTTAATTTACTTTTTTTTTCGCTCGTTTTTCATTGGTAAAATCGCAGGAGGCCTCCGGATCGAGGAATGGCGCACATATTCGGAATCAGTGGGTCATTTCCATGGAGAATATCATCGAGATTATCCGATTCTCGACAAAAAGTTTTTTGGCCCAAAAAAATGAGAAGGGGTACCCCTTTCCTTTTTTTCAAAAATCTGAAATTTTCCGAAATATTCGGAACGTGGGAATGATGGTTATATTTGGAATCTGCGGGACCTACGCTTTCAGAATCTGCAAGCCGAATTGGAATAAAAAATTCCTACGATTTTTAATCGTCAATTTACTTTTTATTTTTGATTTACTTTTTTTTTCGCTCGTTTTTTATTGGTAAAATCGCAAGAGGCCTCCGGATCGAGGAATGGCGCACATATTCGGAATCAGTGGGTCATTTCCATGTAGAATATCATCGAGATTATTCGATTCTCGACAAAAAGTTTTTTGGCCCAAAAAAATGAGAAGGGGTACCCCTTTCCGTTTTTTCAAAAATCTGAAATTTTCCGAAATATTCGGAACGTGGGAATGATGGTTATATTTGGAATCTGCGGGACCTACGCTTTCAGAATCTGCAAGCCGAATTGGAATAAAAAATTCCTACGATTTTTAATCGTCAATTTACTTTTTATTTTCGATTTACTTTTTTTTTCGCTCGTTTTTTATTGGTAAAATCGCAAGAGGCCTCCGGATCGAGGAATGGCGCACATATTCGGAATCAGTGGGTCATTTCCATGGAGAATATCATCGAGATTATCCGATTCTCGACAAAAAGTTTTTTGGCCCAAAAAAATGAGAATGGGTACCCCTTTCCTTTTTTTCAAAAATCTGAAATTTTCCGAAATATTCGGAACGTGGGATTGATGGTTATATTTGGAATCTGCGGGACCTACGCTTTCAGAATCTGCAAGCCGAATTGAGACAAAAAATTCCTACGATTTTTAATCGTCAATTTACTTTTGATTTTCGATTTACTTTTTTTTTCGCTCGTTTTTCATCGGTAAAATCGCAGGAAGCCTCCGGATCGAGGAATGGCGCACATATTCGGAATCAGTGGGTCATTTCCATGGAGAATATCATCGAGATTATCCGATTCTCGACAAAAAGTTTTTTGGCCCAAAAAAATGAGAAGGGGTACCCCTTTCCTTTTTTTCAAAAATCTGAAATTTTCCGAAATATTCGGAACGTGGGAATGATGGTTATATTTGGAATCTGCGGGACCTACGCTTTCAGAATCTGCAAGCCGAATTGAGATAAAAAATTCCTACGATTTTTAATCGTCAATTTACGTTTTATTTTCGATTTACTTTTTTTTTCGCTCGTTTTTCATCGGTAAAATCGCAGGAAGCCTCCGGATCGAGGAATGGCGCACATATTCGGAATCAGTGGGTCATTTCCATGAAGAATATCATCGAGATTATCCGATTCTCGACAAAAAGTTTTTTGGCCCAAAAAAATGAGAAGGGGTACCCCTTTCCTTTTTTTCAAAAATCTGAAATTTTCCGAAATATTCGGAACGTGGGAATGATGGTTATATTTGGAATCTGCGGGACCTACGCTTTCAGAATCTGCAAGCCGAATTGAGATAAAAAATTCCTACGATTTTTAATCGTCAATTTACTTTTTATTTTTAATTTACTTTTTTTTTCGCTCGTTTTTCATTGGTAAAATCGCAGGAGGCCTCCGGATCGAGGAATGGCGCACATATTCGGAATCAGTGGGTCATTTCCATGTAGAATATCATCGAGATTATTCGATTCTCGACAAAAAGTTTTTTGGCCCGAAAAAATGAGAAGGGGTACCCCTTTCCGTTTTTTCAAAAATCTGAAATTTTCCGAAATATTCGGAACGTGGGAATGATGGTTATATTTGAAATCTGCGGGACCTACGCTTTCAGAATCTGCAAGCCGAATTGGAATGAAAAATTCCTACGATTTTTAATCGTCGATTTACTTTTTATTTTTAATTTACTTTTTTTTTCACTCGTTTTTCATTGGTGAAATCGCAGGAGGCCTCCGGATCGAGGAATGGCGCACATATTCGGAATCAGTGGGTCATTTCCATGGAGAATATCATCGAGATTATCCGATTCTCGACAAAAAGTTTTTTGGCCCAAAAAAATGAGAATGGGTACCCCTTTCCTTTTTTTCAAAAATCTGAAATTTTTCGAAATATTCGGAACGTGGGAATGATGGTTATATTTGGAATCTGCGGGACCTACGCTTTCAGAATCTGCAAGCCGAATTGAGACAAAAAATTCCTACGATTTTTAATCGTCAATTTACTTTTGATTTTCGATTTACTTTTTTTTTCGCTCGTTTTTCATCGGTAAAATCGCAGGAAGCCTCCGGATCGAGGAATGGCGCACATATTCGGAATCAGTGGGTCATTTCCATGGAGAATATCATCGAGATTATCCGATCCTCGACAAAAAGTTTTTTGGCCCAAAAAAATTAGAAGGGGTACCCCTTTCCTTTTTTTCAAAAATCTGAAATTTTCCGAAATATTCGGAACGTGGGAATGATGGTTATATTTGGAATCTGCGGGACCTACGCTTTCAGAATCTGCAAGCCGAATTGGAATAAAAAATTCCTACGATTTTTAATCGTCAATTTACTTTTTATTTTCGATTTACTTTTTTTTTCGCTCGTTTTTTATTGGTAAAATCGCAAGAGGCCTCCGGATCGAGGAATGGCGCACATATTCGGAATCAGTGGGTCATTTCCATGGAGAATATCATCAAGATTATCCGATTCTCGACAAAAAGTTTTTTGGCCCATAAAAATGAGAAGGGGTACCCCTTTCCTTTTTTTCAAAAATCTGAAATTTTCCGAAATATTCGGAACGTGGGAATGATGGTTATATTTGGAATCTGCGGGACCTACGCTTTCAGAATCTGCAAGCCGAATTGGAATAAAAAATTCCTACGATTTTTAATCGTCGATTTACTTTTTATTTTTAATTTACTTTTTTTTTCGCTCGTTTTTCATTGGTAAAATCGCAGGAGGCCTCCGGATCGAGGAATGGCGCACATATTCGGAATCAGTGGGTCATTTCCATGGAGAATATCATCGAGATTATCCGATTCTCGACAAAAAGTTTTTTGGCCCGAAAAAATGAGAAGGGGTACCCCTTTCCTTTTTTTCAAAAATCTGAAATTTTCCGAAATATTCGGAACGTGGGAATGATGGTTATATTTGGAATCTGCGGGACCTACGCTTTCAGAATCTGCAAGCCGAATTGGAATAAAAAATTCCTACGATTTTTAATCGTCAATTTACTTTTTATTTTTGATTTACTTTTTTTTTCGCTCGTTTTTTATTGGTAAAATCGCAAGAGGCCTCCGGATCGAGGAATGGCGCACATATTCGGAATCAGTGGGTCATTTCCATGTAGAATATCATCGAGATTATTCGATTCTCGACAAATAGTTTTTTGGCCCAAAAAAATGAGAAGGGGTACCCCTTTCCGTTTTTTCAAAAATCTGAAATTTTCCGAAATATTCGGAACGTGGGAATGATGGTTATATTTGGAATCTGCGGGACCTACGCTTTCAGAATCTGCAAGCCGAATTGGAATAAAAAATTCCTACGATTTTTAATCGTCAATTTACTTTTTATTTTCGATTTGCTTTTTTTTCGCTCGTTTTTTATTGGTAAAATCGCAGGAGGCCTCCGGATCGAGGAATAGCGCACATATCCGGAATCAGTGGGTCATTTCCATGGAGAATATCATCGAGATTATCCGATTCTCGACAAAAAGTTTTTTGGCCCAAAAAAATGAGAAGGGGTACCCCTTTCCTTTTTTTCAAAAATCTGAAATTTTCCGAAATATTCGGAACGTGGGAATGATGGTTATATTTGGAATCTGCGGGACCTACGCTTTCAGAATCTGCAAGCCGAATTGGAATAAAAAATTCCTACGATTTTTAATCGTCAATTTACTTTTTATTTTCGATTTGCTTTTTTTTCGCTCGTTTTTTATTGGTAAAATCGCAGGAGGCCTCCTGATCGAGGAATGGCGCACATATCCGGAATCAGTGGGTCATTTCCATGGAGAATATCATCGAGATTATCCGATTCTCGACAAAAAGTTTTTTGGCCCAAAAAAATGAGAAGGGGTACCCCTTTCCTTTTTTTCAAAAATCTGAAATTTTCCGAAATATTCGAAACGTGGGAATGATGGTTATATTTGGAATCTGCGGGACCTACGCTTTCAGAATCTGCAAGCCGAATTGGAATAAAAAATTCCTACGATTTTTAATCGTCAATTTACTTTTTATTTTCGATTTACTTTTTTTTTCGCTCGTTTTTTATTGGTAAAATCGCAAGAGGCCTCCGGATCGAGGAATGGCGCACATATTCGGAATCAGTGGGTCATTTCCATGGAGAATATCATCGAGATTATCCGATTCTCGACAAAAAGTTTTTTGGCCCAAAAAAATGAGAAGGGGTACTTTCCCCTTTCCTTTTTTTCAAAAATCTGAAATTTTCCGAAATATTCGGAACGTGGGAATGATGGTTATATTTGGAATCTGCGGGACCTACGCTTTCAGAATCTGCAAGCCGAATTGGAATAAAAAATTCCTACGATTTTTAATCGTCAATTTACTTTTTATTTTCGATTTGCTTTTTTTTCGCTCGTTTTTTATTGGTAAAATCGCAGGAGGCCTCCTGATCGAGGAATGGCGCACATATCCGGAATCAGTGGGTCATTTCCATGGAGAATATCATCGAGATTATCCGATTCTCGACAAAAAGTTTTTTGGCCCAAAAAAATGAGAAGGGGTACCCCTTTCCTTTTTTTCAAAAATCTGAAATTTTCCGAAATATTCGAAACGTGGGAATGATGGTTATATTTGGAATCTGCGGGACCTACGCTTTCAGAATCTGCAAGCCGAATTGGAATAAAAAATTCCTACGATTTTTAATCGTCAATTTACTTTTTATTTTCGATTTACTTTTTTTTTCGCTCGTTTTTTATTGGTAAAATCGCAAGAGGCCTCCGGATCGAGGAATGGCGCACATATTCGGAATCAGTGGGTCATTTCCATGGAGAATATCATCGAGATTATCCGATTCTCGACAAAAAGTTTTTTGGCCCAAAAAAATGAGAAGGGGTACTTTCCCCTTTCCTTTTTTTCAAAAATCTGAAATTTTCCGAAATATTCGGAACGTGGGAATGATGGTTATATTTGGAATCTGCGGGACCTACGCTTTCAGAATCTGCAAGCCGAATTGGAATAAAAAATTCCTACGATTTTTAATCGTCAATTTACTTTTTATTTTCGATTTACTTTTTTTTTCGCTCGTTTTTTATTGGTAAAATCGCAAGAGGCCTCCGGATCGAGGAATGGCGCACATATTCGGAATCAGTGGGTCATTTCCATGGAGAATATCATCGAGATTATCCGATTCTCGACAAAAAGTTTTTTGGCCCATAAAAATGAGAAGGGGTACCCCTTCCTTTTTTTCAAAAATCTGAAATTTTCCGAAATATTCGGAACGTGGGAATGATGGTTATATTTGGAATCTGCGGGACCTACGCTTTCAGAATCTGCAAGCCGAATTGGAATAAAAAATTCCTACGATTTTTAATCGTCGATTTACTTTTTATTTTTAATTTACTTTTTTTTTCGCTCGTTTTTCATTGGTAAAATCGCAGGAGGCCTCCGGATCGAGGAATGGCGCACATATTCGGAATCAGTGGGTCATTTCCATGTAGAATATCATCGAGATTATTCGATTCTCGACAAAAAGTTTTTTGGCCCAAAAAAATGAGAAGGGGTACCCCTTTCCGTTTTTTCAAAAATCTGAAATTTTCCGAAATATTCGGAACGTGGGAATGATGGTTATATTTGGAATCTGCGGGACCTACGCTTTCAGAATCTGCAAGCCGAATTGGAATGAAAAATTCCTACGATTTTTAATCGTCAATTTACTTTTTATTTTTGATTTACTTTTTTTTTCACTCGTTTTTTATTGGTAAAATCGCAAGAGGCCTCCGGATCGAGGAATGGCGCACATATTCGGAATCAGTGGGTCATTTCCATGTAGAATATCATCGAGATTATTCGATTCTCGACAAAAAGTTTTTTGGCCCAAAAAAATGAGAAGGGGTACAAAAATCTGAAATTTTCCGAAATATTCGGAACGTGGGAATGATGGTTATATTTGGAATCTGCGGGACCTACGCTTTCAGAATCTGCAAGCCGAATTGGAATAAAAAATTCCTACGATTTTTAATCGTCGATTTACTTTTTATTTTTAATTTACTTTTTTTTTCGCTCGTTTTTTATTGGTAAAATCGCAGGAGGCCTCCGGATCGAGGAAAGGCGCACATATTCGGAATCAGTGGGTCATTTCCATGGAGAATATCATCGAGATTATCCGATTCTCGACAAAAAGTTTTTTGGCCCAAAAAAATGAGAAGGGGTACCCCTTTCCTTTTTTTCAAAAATCTGAAATTTTCCGAAATATTCGGAACGTGGGAATGATGGTTATATTTGGAATCTGCGGGACCTACGCTTTCAGAATCTGCAAGCCGAATTGGAATAAAAAATTCCTACGATTTTTAATCGTCAATTCACTTTTTATTTTTAATTTACTTTTTTTTTCGCTCGTTTTTCATTGGTAAAATCGCAGGAGGCCTCCGGATCGAGGAATGGCGCACATATTCGGAATCAGTGGGTCATTTCCATGGAGAATATCATCGAGATTATCCGATTCTCGACAAAAAGTTTCTTGGCCCAAAAAAATGAGAAGGGGTACCCCTTTCCTTTTTTTCAAAAATCTGAAATTTTCCGAAATATTCGGAACGTGGGAATGATGGTTATATTTGGAATCTGCGGGACCTACGCTTTCAGAATCTGCAAGCCGAATTGGAATAAAAAATTCCTACGATTTTTAATCGTCGATTTACTTTTTATTTTTAATTTACTTTTTTTTTCGCTCGTTTTTCATTGGTAAAATCGCAGGAGGCCTCCGGATCGAGGAATGGCGCACATATTCGGAATCAGTGGGTCATTTCCATGGAGAATATCATCGAGATTATCCGATTCTCGACAAAAAGTTTTTTGGCCCAAAAAAATGAGAAGGGGTACCCCTTTCCTTTTTTTCAAAAATCTGAAATTTTCCGAAATATTCGGAACGTGGGAATGATGGTTATATTTGGAATCTGCGGGACCTACGCTTTCAGAATCTGCAAGCCGAATTGAGATAAAAAATTCCTACGATTTTTAATCGTCAATTTACTTTTTATTTTTAATTTACTTTTTTTTTCGCTCGTTTTTCATTGGTAAAATCGCAGGAGGCCTCCGGATCGAGGAATGGCGCACATATTCGGAATCAGTGGGTCATTTCCATGTAGAATATCATCGAGATTATTCGATTCTCGACAAAAAGTTTTTTGGCCCGAAAAAATGGGAAGGGGTACCCCTTTCCGTTTTTTCAAAAATCTGAAATTTTCCGAAATATTCGGAACGTGGGAATGATGGTTATATTTGAAATCTGCGGGACCTACGCTTTCAGAATCTGCAAGCCGAATTGGAATGAAAAATTCCTACGATTTTTAATCGTCGATTTACTTTTTATTTTTAATTTACTTTTTTTTTCACTCGTTTTTCATTGGTGAAATCGCAGGAGGCCTCCGGATCGAGGAATGGCGCACATATTCGGAATCAGTGGGTCATTTCCATGGAGAATATCATCGAGATTATCCGATTCTCGACAAAAAGTTTTTTGGCCCAAAAAAATGAGAATGGGTACCCCTTTCCTTTTTTTCAAAAATCTGAAATTTTTCGAAATATTCGGAACGTGGGAATGATGGTTATATTTGGAATCTGCGGGACCTACGCTTTCAGAATCTGCAAGCCGAATTGAGACAAAAAATTCCTACGATTTTTAATCGTCAATTTACTTTTGATTTTCGATTTACTTTTTTTTTCGCTCGTTTTTCATCGGTAAAATCGCAGGAAGCCTCCGGATCGAGGAATGGCGCACATATTCGGAATCAGTGGGTCATTTCCATGGAGAATATCATCGAGATTATCCGATCCTCGACAAAAAGTTTTTTGGCCCAAAAAAATTAGAAGGGGTACCCCTTTCCTTTTTTTCAAAAATCTGAAATTTTCCGAAATATTCGGAACGTGGGAATGATGGTTATATTTGGAATCTGCGGGACCTACGCTTTCAGAATCTGCAAGCCGAATTGGAATAAAAAATTCCTACGATTTTTAATCGTCAATTTACTTTTTATTTTTGATTTACTTTTTTTTTCGCTCGTTTTTTATTGGTGAAATCGCAAGAGGCCTCCGGATCGAGGAATGGCGCACATATTCGGAATCAGTGGGTCATTTCCATGTAGAATATCATCGAGATTATCCGATTCTCGACAAAAAGTTTTTTGGCCCAAAAAAATGAGAAGGGGTACCCCTTTCCGTTTTTTCAAAAATCTGAAATTTTCCGAAATATTCGGAACGTGGGAATGATGGTTATATTTGGAATCTGCGGGACCTACGCTTTCAGAATCTGCAAGCCGAATTGGAATAAAAAATTCCTACGATTTTTAATCGTCAATTTACTTTTTATTTTTAATTTACTTTTTTTTTCGCTCGTTTTTCATTGGTAAAATCGCAGGAGGCCTCCGGATCGAGGAATGGCGCACATATTCGGAATCAGTGGGTCATTTCCATGGAGAATATCATCGAGATTATCCGATTCTCGACAAAAAGTTTTTGGCCCAAAAAAATGAGAAGGGGTACCCCTTTCCTTTTTTTCAAAAATCTGAAATTTTCCGAAATATTCGGAACGTGGGAATGATGGTTATATTTGGAATCTGCGGGACCTACGCTTTCAGAATCTGCAAGCCGAATTGGAATAAAAAATTCCTACGATTTTTAATCGTCAATTTACTTTTTATTTTCGATTTGCTTTTTTTTCGCTCGTTTTTTATTGGTAAAATCGCAGGAGGCCTCCGGATCGAGGAATAGCGCACATATCCGGAATCAGTGGGTCATTTCCATGGAGAATATCATCGAGATTATCCGATTCTCGACAAAAAGTTTTTTGGCCCAAAAAAATGAGAAGGGGTACCCCTTTCCTTTTTTTCAAAAATCTGAAATTTTCCGAAATATTCGGAACGTGGGAATGATGGTTATATTTGGAATCTGCGGGACCTACGCTTTCAGAATCTGCAAGCCGAATTGGAATAAAAAATTCCTACGATTTTTAATCGTCAATTTACTTTTTATTTTCGATTTGCTTTTTTTTCGCTCGTTTTTTATTGGTAAAATCGCAGGAGGCCTCCTGATCGAGGAATGGCGCACATATCCGGAATCAGTGGGTCATTTCCATGGAGAATATCATCGAGATTATCCGATTCTCGACAAAAAGTTTTTTGGCCCAAAAAAATGAGAAGGGGTACCCCTTTCCTTTTTTTCAAAAATCTGAAATTTTCCGAAATATTCGAAACGTGGGAATGATGGTTATATTTGGAATCTGCGGGACCTACGCTTTCAGAATCTGCAAGCCGAATTGGAATAAAAAATTCCTACGATTTTTAATCGTCAATTTACTTTTTATTTTCGATTTACTTTTTTTTTCGCTCGTTTTTTATTGGTAAAATCGCAAGAGGCCTCCGGATCGAGGAATGGCGCACATATTCGGAATCAGTGGGTCATTTCCATGGAGAATATCATCGAGATTATCCGATTCTCGACAAAAAGTTTTTTGGCCCAAAAAAATGAGAAGGGGTACTTTCCCCTTTCCTTTTTTTCAAAAATCTGAAATTTTCCGAAATATTCGGAACGTGGGAATGATGGTTATATTTGGAATCTGCGGGACCTACGCTTTCAGAATCTGCAAGCCGAATTGGAATAAAAAATTCCTACGATTTTTAATCGTCAATTTACTTTTTATTTTCGATTTGCTTTTTTTTCGCTCGTTTTTTATTGGTAAAATCGCAGGAGGCCTCCTGATCGAGGAATGGCGCACATATCCGGAATCAGTGGGTCATTTCCATGGAGAATATCATCGAGATTATCCGATTCTCGACAAAAAGTTTTTTGGCCCAAAAAAATGAGAAGGGGTACCCCTTTCCTTTTTTTCAAAAATCTGAAATTTTCCGAAATATTCGAAACGTGGGAATGATGGTTATATTTGGAATCTGCGGGACCTACGCTTTCAGAATCTGCAAGCCGAATTGGAATAAAAAATTCCTACGATTTTTAATCGTCAATTTACTTTTTATTTTCGATTTACTTTTTTTTTCGCTCGTTTTTTATTGGTAAAATCGCAAGAGGCCTCCGGATCGAGGAATGGCGCACATATTCGGAATCAGTGGGTCATTTCCATGGAGAATATCATCGAGATTATCCGATTCTCGACAAAAAGTTTTTTGGCCCAAAAAAATGAGAAGGGGTACTTTCCCCTTTCCTTTTTTTCAAAAATCTGAAATTTTCCGAAATATTCGGAACGTGGGAATGATGGTTATATTTGGAATCTGCGGGACCTACGCTTTCAGAATCTGCAAGCCGAATTGGAATAAAAAATTCCTACGATTTTTAATCGTCAATTTACTTTTTATTTTCGATTTACTTTTTTTTTCGCTCGTTTTTTATTGGTAAAATCGCAAGAGGCCTCCGGATCGAGGAATGGCGCACATATTCGGAATCAGTGGGTCATTTCCATGGAGAATATCATCGAGATTATCCGATTCTCGACAAAAAGTTTTTTGGCCCATAAAAATGAGAAGGGGTACCCCTTCCTTTTTTTCAAAAATCTGAAATTTTCCGAAATATTCGGAACGTGGGAATGATGGTTATATTTGGAATCTGCGGGACCTACGCTTTCAGAATCTGCAAGCCGAATTGGAATAAAAAATTCCTACGATTTTTAATCGTCGATTTACTTTTTATTTTTAATTTACTTTTTTTTTCGCTCGTTTTTCATTGGTAAAATCGCAGGAGGCCTCCGGATCGAGGAATGGCGCACATATTCGGAATCAGTGGGTCATTTCCATGTAGAATATCATCGAGATTATTCGATTCTCGACAAAAAGTTTTTTGGCCCAAAAAAATGAGAAGGGGTACCCCTTTCCGTTTTTTCAAAAATCTGAAATTTTCCGAAATATTCGGAACGTGGGAATGATGGTTATATTTGGAATCTGCGGGACCTACGCTTTCAGAATCTGCAAGCCGAATTGGAATGAAAAATTCCTACGATTTTTAATCGTCAATTTACTTTTTATTTTTGATTTACTTTTTTTTTCACTCGTTTTTTATTGGTAAAATCGCAAGAGGCCTCCGGATCGAGGAATGGCGCACATATTCGGAATCAGTGGGTCATTTCCATGTAGAATATCATCGAGATTATTCGATTCTCGACAAAAAGTTTTTTGGCCCAAAAAAATGAGAAGGGGTACAAAAATCTGAAATTTTCCGAAATATTCGGAACGTGGGAATGATGGTTATATTTGGAATCTGCGGGACCTACGCTTTCAGAATCTGCAAGCCGAATTGGAATAAAAAATTCCTACGATTTTTAATCGTCGATTTACTTTTTATTTTTAATTTACTTTTTTTTTCGCTCGTTTTTTATTGGTAAAATCGCAGGAGGCCTCCGGATCGAGGAAAGGCGCACATATTCGGAATCAGTGGGTCATTTCCATGGAGAATATCATCGAGATTATCCGATTCTCGACAAAAAGTTTTTTGGCCCAAAAAAATGAGAAGGGGTACCCCTTTCCTTTTTTTCAAAAATCTGAAATTTTCCGAAATATTCGGAACGTGGGAATGATGGTTATATTTGGAATCTGCGGGACCTACGCTTTCAGAATCTGCAAGCCGAATTGGAATAAAAAATTCCTACGATTTTTAATCGTCAATTCACTTTTTATTTTTAATTTACTTTTTTTTTCGCTCGTTTTTCATTGGTAAAATCGCAGGAGGCCTCCGGATCGAGGAATGGCGCACATATTCGGAATCAGTGGGTCATTTCCATGGAGAATATCATCGAGATTATCCGATTCTCGACAAAAAGTTTCTTGGCCCAAAAAAATGAGAAGGGGTACCCCTTTCCTTTTTTTCAAAAATCTGAAATTTTCCGAAATATTCGGAACGTGGGAATGATGGTTATATTTGGAATCTGCGGGACCTACGCTTTCAGAATCTGCAAGCCGAATTGGAATAAAAAATTCCTACGATTTTTAATCGTCGATTTACTTTTTATTTTTAATTTACTTTTTTTTTCGCTCGTTTTTCATTGGTAAAATCGCAGGAGGCCTCCGGATCGAGGAATGGCGCACATATTCGGAATCAGTGGGTCATTTCCATGGAGAATATCATCGAGATTATCCGATTCTCGACAAAAAGTTTTTTGGCCCAAAAAAATGAGAAGGGGTACCCCTTTCCTTTTTTTCAAAAATCTGAAATTTTCCGAAATATTCGGAACGTGGGAATGATGGTTATATTTGGAATCTGCGGGACCTACGCTTTCAGAATCTGCAAGCCGAATTGAGATAAAAAATTCCTACGATTTTTAATCGTCAATTTACTTTTTATTTTTAATTTACTTTTTTTTTCGCTCGTTTTTCATTGGTAAAATCGCAGGAGGCCTCCGGATCGAGGAATGGCGCACATATTCGGAATCAGTGGGTCATTTCCATGTAGAATATCATCGAGATTATTCGATTCTCGACAAAAAGTTTTTTGGCCCGAAAAAATGGGAAGGGGTACCCCTTTCCGTTTTTTCAAAAATCTGAAATTTTCCGAAATATTCGGAACGTGGGAATGATGGTTATATTTGAAATCTGCGGGACCTACGCTTTCAGAATCTGCAAGCCGAATTGGAATGAAAAATTCCTACGATTTTTAATCGTCGATTTACTTTTTATTTTTAATTTACTTTTTTTTTCACTCGTTTTTCATTGGTGAAATCGCAGGAGGCCTCCGGATCGAGGAATGGCGCACATATTCGGAATCAGTGGGTCATTTCCATGGAGAATATCATCGAGATTATCCGATTCTCGACAAAAAGTTTTTTGGCCCAAAAAAATGAGAATGGGTACCCCTTTCCTTTTTTTCAAAAATCTGAAATTTTTCGAAATATTCGGAACGTGGGAATGATGGTTATATTTGGAATCTGCGGGACCTACGCTTTCAGAATCTGCAAGCCGAATTGAGACAAAAAATTCCTACGATTTTTAATCGTCAATTTACTTTTGATTTTCGATTTACTTTTTTTTTCGCTCGTTTTTCATCGGTAAAATCGCAGGAAGCCTCCGGATCGAGGAATGGCGCACATATTCGGAATCAGTGGGTCATTTCCATGGAGAATATCATCGAGATTATCCGATCCTCGACAAAAAGTTTTTTGGCCCAAAAAAATTAGAAGGGGTACCCCTTTCCTTTTTTTCAAAAATCTGAAATTTTCCGAAATATTCGGAACGTGGGAATGATGGTTATATTTGGAATCTGCGGGACCTACGCTTTCAGAATCTGCAAGCCGAATTGGAATAAAAAATTCCTACGATTTTTAATCGTCAATTTACTTTTTATTTTTGATTTACTTTTTTTTTCGCTCGTTTTTTATTGGTGAAATCGCAAGAGGCCTCCGGATCGAGGAATGGCGCACATATTCGGAATCAGTGGGTCATTTCCATGTAGAATATCATCGAGATTATCCGATTCTCGACAAAAAGTTTTTTGGCCCAAAAAAATGAGAAGGGGTACCCCTTTCCTTTTTTTCAAAAATCTGAAATTTTCCGAAATATTCGGAACGTGGGAATGATGGTTATATTTGGAATCTGCGGGACCTACGCTTTCAGAATCTGCAAGCCGAATTGGAATAAAAAATTCCTACGATTTTTAATCGTCAATTTACTTTTTATTTTCGATTTACTTTTTTTTTCGCTCGTTTTTTATTGGTAAAATCGCAAGAGGCCTCCGGATCGAGGAATGGCGCACATATTCGGAATCAGTGGGTCATTTCCATGGAGAATATCATCAAGATTATCCGATTCTCGACAAAAAGTTTTTTGGCCCATAAAAATGAGAAGGGGTACCCCTTTCCTTTTTTTCAAAAATCTGAAATTTTCCGAAATATTCGGAACGTGGGAATGATGGTTATATTTGGAATCTGCGGGACCTACGCTTTCAGAATCTGCAAGCCGAATTGGAATAAAAAATTCCTACGATTTTTAATCGTCGATTTACTTTTTATTTTTAATTTACTTTTTTTTTCGCTCGTTTTTCATTGGTAAAATCGCAGGAGGCCTCCGGATCGAGGAATGGCGCACATATTCGGAATCAGTGGGTCATTTCCATGGAGAATATCATCGAGATTATCCGATTCTCGACAAAAAGTTTTTTGGCCCGAAAAAATGAGAAGGGGTACCCCTTTCCTTTTTTTCAAAAATCTGAAATTTTCCGAAATATTCGGAACGTGGGAATGATGGTTATATTTGGAATCTGCGGGACCTACGCTTTCAGAATCTGCAAGCCGAATTGGAATAAAAAATTCCTACGATTTTTAATCGTCAATTTACTTTTTATTTTTGATTTACTTTTTTTTTCGCTCGTTTTTTATTGGTAAAATCGCAAGAGGCCTCCGGATCGAGGAATGGCGCACATATTCGGAATCAGTGGGTCATTTCCATGTAGAATATCATCGAGATTATTCGATTCTCGACAAATAGTTTTTTGGCCCAAAAAAATGAGAAGGGGTACCCCTTTCCGTTTTTTCAAAAATCTGAAATTTTCCGAAATATTCGGAACGTGGGAATGATGGTTATATTTGGAATCTGCGGGACCTACGCTTTCAGAATCTGCAAGCCGAATTGGAATAAAAAATTCCTACGATTTTTAATCGTCAATTTACTTTTTATTTTTAATTTACTTTTTTTTTCGCTCGTTTTTCATTGGTAAAATCGCAGGAGGCCTCCGGATCGAGGAATGGCGCACATATTCGGAATCAGTGGGTCATTTCCATGGAGAATATCATCGAGATTATCCGATTCTCGACAAAAAGTTTTTTGGCCCAAAAAAATGAGAAGGGGTACCCCTTTCCTTTTTTTCAAAAATCTGAAATTTTCCGAAATATTCGGAACGTGGGAATGATGGTTATATTTGGAATCTGCGGGACCTACGCTTTCAGAATCTGCAAGCCGAATTGGAATAAAAAATTCCTACGATTTTTAATCGTCAATTTACTTTTTATTTTCGATTTGCTTTTTTTTCGCTCGTTTTTTATTGGTAAAATCGCAGGAGGCCTCCGGATCGAGGAATAGCGCACATATCCGGAATCAGTGGGTCATTTCCATGGAGAATATCATCGAGATTATCCGATTCTCGACAAAAAGTTTTTTGGCCCAAAAAAATGAGAAGGGGTACCCCTTTCCTTTTTTTCAAAAATCTGAAATTTTCCGAAATATTCGGAACGTGGGAATGATGGTTATATTTGGAATCTGCGGGACCTACGCTTTCAGAATCTGCAAGCCGAATTGGAATAAAAAATTCCTACGATTTTTAATCGTCAATTTACTTTTTATTTTCGATTTGCTTTTTTTTCGCTCGTTTTTTATTGGTAAAATCGCAGGAGGCCTCCTGATCGAGGAATGGCGCACATATCCGGAATCAGTGGGTCATTTCCATGGAGAATATCATCGAGATTATCCGATTCTCGACAAAAAGTTTTTTGGCCCAAAAAAATGAGAAGGGGTACCCCTTTCCTTTTTTTCAAAAATCTGAAATTTTCCGAAATATTCGAAACGTGGGAATGATGGTTATATTTGGAATCTGCGGGACCTACGCTTTCAGAATCTGCAAGCCGAATTGGAATAAAAAATTCCTACGATTTTTAATCGTCAATTTACTTTTTATTTTCGATTTACTTTTTTTTTCGCTCGTTTTTTATTGGTAAAATCGCAAGAGGCCTCCGGATCGAGGAATGGCGCACATATTCGGAATCAGTGGGTCATTTCCATGGAGAATATCATCGAGATTATCCGATTCTCGACAAAAAGTTTTTTGGCCCAAAAAAATGAGAAGGGGTACTTTCCCCTTTCCTTTTTTTCAAAAATCTGAAATTTTCCGAAATATTCGGAACGTGGGAATGATGGTTATATTTGGAATCTGCGGGACCTACGCTTTCAGAATCTGCAAGCCGAATTGGAATAAAAAATTCCTACGATTTTTAATCGTCAATTTACTTTTTATTTTCGATTTACTTTTTTTTTCGCTCGTTTTTTATTGGTAAAATCGCAAGAGGCCTCCGGATCGAGGAATGGCGCACATATTCGGAATCAGTGGGTCATTTCCATGGAGAATATCATCGAGATTATCCGATTCTCGACAAAAAGTTTTTTGGCCCATAAAAATGAGAAGGGGTACCCCTTCCTTTTTTTCAAAAATCTGAAATTTTCCGAAATATTCGGAACGTGGGAATGATGGTTATATTTGGAATCTGCGGGACCTACGCTTTCAGAATCTGCAAGCCGAATTGGAATAAAAAATTCCTACGATTTTTAATCGTCGATTTACTTTTTATTTTTAATTTACTTTTTTTTTCGCTCGTTTTTCATTGGTAAAATCGCAGGAGGCCTCCGGATCGAGGAATGGCGCACATATTCGGAATCAGTGGGTCATTTCCATGTAGAATATCATCGAGATTATTCGATTCTCGACAAAAAGTTTTTTGGCCCAAAAAAATGAGAAGGGGTACCCCTTTCCGTTTTTTCAAAAATCTGAAATTTTCCGAAATATTCGGAACGTGGGAATGATGGTTATATTTGGAATCTGCGGGACCTACGCTTTCAGAATCTGCAAGCCGAATTGGAATGAAAAATTCCTACGATTTTTAATCGTCAATTTACTTTTTATTTTTGATTTACTTTTTTTTTCACTCGTTTTTTATTGGTAAAATCGCAAGAGGCCTCCGGATCGAGGAATGGCGCACATATTCGGAATCAGTGAGTCATTTCCATGTAGAATATCATCGAGATTATTCGATTCTCGACAAAAAGTTTTTTGGCCCAAAAAAATGAGAAGGGGTACAAAAATCTGAAATTTTCCGAAATATTCGGAACGTGGGAATGATGGTTATATTTGGAATCTGCGGGACCTACGCTTTCAGAATCTGCAAGCCGAATTGGAATAAAAAATTCCTACGATTTTTAATCGTCGATTTACTTTTTATTTTTAATTTACTTTTTTTTTCGCTCGTTTTTTATTGGTAAAATCGCAGGAGGCCTCCGGATCGAGGAAAGGCGCACATATTCGGAATCAGTGGGTCATTTCCATGGAGAATATCATCGAGATTATCCGATTCTCGACAAAAAGTTTTTTGGCCCAAAAAAATGAGAAGGGGTACCCCTTTCCTTTTTTTCAAAAATCTGAAATTTTCCGAAATATTCGGAACGTGGGAATGATGGTTATATTTGGAATCTGCGGGACCTACGCTTTCAGAATCTGCAAGCCGAATTGGAATAAAAAATTCCTACGATTTTTAATCGTCAATTCACTTTTTATTTTTAATTTACTTTTTTTTTCGCTCGTTTTTCATTGGTAAAATCGCAGGAGGCCTCCGGATCGAGGAATGGCGCACATATTCGGAATCAGTGGGTCATTTCCATGGAGAATATCATCGAGATTATCCGATTCTCGACAAAAAGTTTCTTGGCCCAAAAAAATGAGAAGGGGTACCCCTTTCCTTTTTTTCAAAAATCTGAAATTTTCCGAAATATTCGGAACGTGGGAATGATGGTTATATTTGGAATCTGCGGGACCTACGCTTTCAGAATCTGCAAGCCGAATTGGAATAAAAAATTCCTACGATTTTTAATCGTCGATTTACTTTTTATTTTTAATTTACTTTTTTTTTCGCTCGTTTTTCATTGGTAAAATCGCAGGAGGCCTCCGGATCGAGGAATGGCGCACATATTCGGAATCAGTGGGTCATTTCCATGGAGAATATCATCGAGATTATCCGATTCTCGACAAAAAGTTTTTTGGCCCAAAAAAATGAGAAGGGGTACCCCTTTCCTTTTTTTCAAAAATCTGAAATTTTCCGAAATATTCGGAACGTGGGAATGATGGTTATATTTGGAATCTGCGGGACCTACGCTTTCAGAATCTGCAAGCCGAATTGAGATAAAAAATTCCTACGATTTTTAATCGTCAATTTACTTTTTATTTTTAATTTACTTTTTTTTTCGCTCGTTTTTCATTGGTAAAATCGCAGGAGGCCTCCGGATCGAGGAATGGCGCACATATTCGGAATCAGTGGGTCATTTCCATGTAGAATATCATCGAGATTATTCGATTCTCGACAAAAAGTTTTTTGGCCCGAAAAAATGGGAAGGGGTACCCCTTTCCGTTTTTTCAAAAATCTGAAATTTTCCGAAATATTCGGAACGTGGGAATGATGGTTATATTTGAAATCTGCGGGACCTACGCTTTCAGAATCTGCAAGCCGAATTGGAATGAAAAATTCCTACGATTTTTAATCGTCGATTTACTTTTTATTTTTAATTTACTTTTTTTTTCACTCGTTTTTCATTGGTGAAATCGCAGGAGGCCTCCGGATCGAGGAATGGCGCACATATTCGGAATCAGTGGGTCATTTCCATGGAGAATATCATCGAGATTATCCGATTCTCGACAAAAAGTTTTTTGGCCCAAAAAAATGAGAATGGGTACCCCTTTCCTTTTTTTCAAAAATCTGAAATTTTTCGAAATATTCGGAACGTGGGAATGATGGTTATATTTGGAATCTGCGGGACCTACGCTTTCAGAATCTGCAAGCCGAATTGAGACAAAAAATTCCTACGATTTTTAATCGTCAATTTACTTTTGATTTTCGATTTACTTTTTTTTTCGCTCGTTTTTCATCGGTAAAATCGCAGGAAGCCTCCGGATCGAGGAATGGCGCACATATTCGGAATCAGTGGGTCATTTCCATGGAGAATATCATCGAGATTATCCGATCCTCGACAAAAAGTTTTTTGGCCCAAAAAAATTAGAAGGGGTACCCCTTTCCTTTTTTTCAAAAATCTGAAATTTTCCGAAATATTCGGAACGTGGGAATGATGGTTATATTTGGAATCTGCGGGACCTACGCTTTCAGAATCTGCAAGCCGAATTGGAATAAAAAATTCCTACGATTTTTAATCGTCAATTTACTTTTTATTTTTGATTTACTTTTTTTTTCGCTCGTTTTTTATTGGTGAAATCGCAAGAGGCCTCCGGATCGAGGAATGGCGCACATATTCGGAATCAGTGGGTCATTTCCATGTAGAATATCATCGAGATTATCCGATTCTCGACAAAAAGTTTTTTGGCCCAAAAAAATGAGAAGGGGTACCCCTTTCCTTTTTTTCAAAAATCTGAAATTTTCCGAAATATTCGGAACGTGGGAATGATGGTTATATTTGGAATCTGCGGGACCTACGCTTTCAGAATCTGCAAGCCGAATTGGAATAAAAAATTCCTACGATTTTTAATCGTCAATTTACTTTTTATTTTCGATTTACTTTTTTTTTCGCTCGTTTTTTATTGGTAAAATCGCAAGAGGCCTCCGGATCGAGGAATGGCGCACATATTCGGAATCAGTGGGTCATTTCCATGGAGAATATCATCAAGATTATCCGATTCTCGACAAAAAGTTTTTTGGCCCATAAAAATGAGAAGGGGTACCCCTTTCCTTTTTTTCAAAAATCTGAAATTTTCCGAAATATTCGGAACGTGGGAATGATGGTTATATTTGGAATCTGCGGGACCTACGCTTTCAGAATCTGCAAGCCGAATTGGAATAAAAAATTCCTACGATTTTTAATCGTCGATTTACTTTTTATTTTTAATTTACTTTTTTTTTCGCTCGTTTTTCATTGGTAAAATCGCAGGAGGCCTCCGGATCGAGGAATGGCGCACATATTCGGAATCAGTGGGTCATTTCCATGGAGAATATCATCGAGATTATTCGATTCTCGACAAAAAGTTTTTTGGCCCGAAAAAATGAGAAGGGGTACCCCTTTCCTTTTTTTCAAAAATCTGAAATTTTCCGAAATATTCGGAACGTGGGAATGATGGTTATATTTGGAATCTGCGGGACCTACGCTTTCAGAATCTGCAAGCCGAATTGGAATAAAAAATTCCTACGATTTTTAATCGTCAATTTACTTTTTATTTTTGATTTACTTTTTTTTTCGCTCGTTTTTTATTGGTAAAATCGCAAGAGGCCTCCGGATCGAGGAATGGCGCACATATTCGGAATCAGTGGGTCATTTCCATGTAGAATATCATCGAGATTATTCGATTCTCGACAAATAGTTTTTTGGCCCAAAAAAATGAGAAGGGGTACCCCTTTCCGTTTTTTCAAAAATCTGAAATTTTCCGAAATATTCGGAACGTGGGAATGATGGTTATATTTGGAATCTGCGGGACCTACGCTTTCAGAATCTGCAAGCCGAATTGGAATAAAAAATTCCTACGATTTTTAATCGTCGATTTACTTTTTATTTTTAATTTACTTTTTTTTTCGCTCGTTTTTCATTGGTAAAATCGCAGGAGGCCTCCGGATCGAGGAATGGCGCACATATTCGGAATCAGTGGGTCATTTCCATGGAGAATATCATCGAGATTATCCGATTCTCGACAAAAAGTTTTTTGGCCCAAAAAAATGAGAAGGGGTACCCCTTTCCTTTTTTTCAAAAATCTGAAATTTTCCGAAATATTCGGAACGTGGGAATGATGGTTATATTTGGAATCTGCGGGACCTACGCTTTCAGAATCTGCAAGCCGAATTGGAATAAAAAATTCCTACGATTTTTAATCGTCAATTTACTTTTTATTTTCGATTTGCTTTTTTTTCGCTCGTTTTTTATTGGTAAAATCGCAGGAGGCCTCCGGATCGAGGAATAGCGCACATATCCGGAATCAGTGGGTCATTTCCATGGAGAATATCATCGAGATTATCCGATTCTCGACAAAAAGTTTTTTGGCCCAAAAAAATGAGAAGGGGTACCCCTTTCCTTTTTTTCAAAAATCTGAAATTTTCCGAAATATTCGGAACGTGGGAATGATGGTTATATTTGGAATCTGCGGGACCTACGCTTTCAGAATCTGCAAGCTGAATTGGAATAAAAAATTCCTACGATTTTTAATCGTCAATTTACTTTTTATTTTCGATTTACTTTTTTTTTCGCTCGTTTTTTATTGGTAAAATCGCAAGAGGCCTCCGGATCGAGGAATGGCGCACATATTCGGAATCAGTGGGTCATTTCCATGGAGAATATCATCGAGATTATCCGATTCTCGACAAAAAGTTTTTAGGCCCAAAAAAATGAGAAGGGGTACCCCTTTTTTTTTTTCAAAAATCTGAAATTTTCCGAAATATTCGGAACGTGGGAATGATGGTTATATTTGGAATCTGCGGGACCTACGCTTTCAGAATCTGCAAGCCGAATTGGAATAAAAAATTCCTACGATTTTTAATCGTCAATTTACTTTTTATTTTCGATTTACTTTTTTTTTCGCTCGTTTTTTATTGGTAAAATCGCAAGAGGCCTCCGGATCGAGGAATGGCGCACATATTCGGAATCAGTGGGTCATTTCCATGGAGAATTTCATCGAGATTATCCGATTCTCGACAAAAAGTTTTTTGGCCCAAAAAAATGAGAAGGGGTACTTTCCCCTTTCCTTTTTTTCAAAAATCTGAAATTTTCCGAAATATTCGGAACGTGGGAATGATGGTTATATTTGGAATCTGCGGGACCTACGCTTTCAGAATCTGCAAGCCGAATTGGAATAAAAAATTCCTACGATTTTTAATCGTCAATTTACTTTTTATTTTCGATTTACTTTTTTTTTCGCTCGTTTTTTATTGGTAAAATCGCAAGAGGCCTCCGGATCGAGGAATGGCGCACATATTCGGAATCAGTGGGTCATTTCCATGGAGAATATCATCGAGATTATCCGATTCTCGACAAAAAGTTTTTTGGCCCATAAAAATGAGAAGGGGTACCCCTTCCTTTTTTTCAAAAATCTGAAATTTTCCGAAATATTCGGAACGTGGGAATGATGGTTATATTTGGAATCTGCGGGACCTACGCTTTCAGAATCTGCAAGCCGAATTGGAATAAAAAATTCCTACGATTTTTAATCGTCGATTTACTTTTTATTTTTAATTTACTTTTTTTTTCGCTCGTTTTTCATTGGTAAAATCGCAGGAGGCCTCCGGATCGAGGAATGGCGCACATATTCGGAATCAGTGGGTCATTTCCATGTAGAATATCATCGAGATTATTCGATTCTCGACAAAAAGTTTTTTGGCCCAAAAAAATGAGAAGGGGTACCCCTTTCCGTTTTTTCAAAAATCTGAAATTTTCCGAAATATTCGGAACGTGGGAATGATGGTTATATTTGGAATCTGCGGGACCTACGCTTTCAGAATCTGCAAGCCGAATTGGAATGAAAAATTCCTACGATTTTTAATCGTCAATTTACTTTTTATTTTTGATTTACTTTTTTTTTCACTCGTTTTTTATTGGTAAAATCGCAAGAGGCCTCCGGATCGAGGAATGGCGCACATATTCGGAATCAGTGGGTCATTTCCATGTAGAATATCATCGAGATTATTCGATTCTCGACAAAAAGTTTTTTGGCCCAAAAAAATGAGAAGGGGTACAAAAATCTGAAATTTTCCGAAATATTCGGAACGTGGGAATGATGGTTATATTTGGAATCTGCGGGACCTACGCTTTCAGAATCTGCAAGCCGAATTGGAATAAAAAATTCCTACGATTTTTAATCGTCGATTTACTTTTTATTTTTAATTTACTTTTTTTTTCGCTCGTTTTTTATTGGTAAAATCGCAGGAGGCCTCCGGATCGAGGAAAGGCGCACATATTCGGAATCAGTGGGTCATTTCCATGGAGAATATCATCGAGATTATCCGATTCTCGACAAAAAGTTTTTTGGCCCAAAAAAATGAGAAGGGGTACCCCTTTCCTTTTTTTCAAAAATCTGAAATTTTCCGAAATATTCGGAACGTGGGAATGATGGTTATATTTGGAATCTGCGGGACCTACGCTTTCAGAATCTGCAAGCCGAATTGGAATAAAAAATTCCTACGATTTTTAATCGTCAATTCACTTTTTATTTTTAATTTACTTTTTTTTTCGCTCGTTTTTCATTGGTAAAATCGCAGGAGGCCTCCGGATCGAGGAATGGCGCACATATTCGGAATCAGTGGGTCATTTCCATGGAGAATATCATCGAGATTATCCGATTCTCGACAAAAAGTTTCTTGGCCCAAAAAAATGAGAAGGGGTACCCCTTTCCTTTTTTTCAAAAATCTGAAATTTTCCGAAATATTCGGAACGTGGGAATGATGGTTATATTTGGAATCTGCGGGACCTACGCTTTCAGAATCTGCAAGCCGAATTGGAATAAAAAATTCCTACGATTTTTAATCGTCGATTTACTTTTTATTTTTAATTTACTTTTTTTTTCGCTCGTTTTTCATTGGTAAAATCGCAGGAGGCCTCCGGATCGAGGAATGGCGCACATATTCGGAATCAGTGGGTCATTTCCATGGAGAATATCATCGAGATTATCCGATTCTCGACAAAAAGTTTTTTGGCCCGAAAAAATGAGAAGGGGTACCCCTTTCCTTTTTTTCAAAAATCTGAAATTTTCCGAAATATTCGGAACGTGGGAATGATGGTTATATTTGGAATCTGCGGGACCTACGCTTTCAGAATCTGCAAGCCGAATTGAGACAAAAAATTCCTACGATTTTTAATCGTCAATTTACTTTTGATTTTCGATTTACTTTTTTTTTCGCTCGTTTTTCATCGGTAAAATCGCAGGAAGCCTCCGGATCGAGGAATGGCGCACATATTCGGAATCAGTGGGTCATTTCCATGGAGAATATCATCGAGATTATCCGATTCTCGACAAAAAGTTTTTTGGCCCATAAAAATGAGAAGGGGTACCCCTTCCTTTTTTTCAAAAATCTGAAATTTTCCGAAATATTCGGAACGTGGGAATGATGGTTATATTTGGAATCTGCGGGACCTACGCTTTCAGAATCTGCAAGCCGAATTGAGATAAAAAATTCCTACGATTTTTAATCGTCAATTTACTTTTTATTTTCGATTTACTTTTTTTTTCGCTCGTTTTTCATCGGTAAAATCGCAGGAGGCCTCCGGATCGAGGAATGGCGCACATATTCGGAATCAGTGGGTCATTTCCATGGAGAATATCATCGAGATTATCCGATTCTCGACAAAAAGTTTTTTGGCACAAAAAAATGAAAAGGGGTACCCCTTTCCTTTTTTTCAAAAATCTGAAATTTTCCGAAATATTCGGAACGTGGGAATGATGGTTATATTTGGAATCTGCGGGACCTACGCTTTCAGAATCTGCAAGCCGAATTGGAATAAAAAATTCCTACGATTTTGAATCGTCAATTTACTTTTTATTTTCGATTTACTTTTTTTTTCGCTCGTTTTTTATTGGTAAAATCGCAAGAGGCCTCCGGATCGAGGAATGGCGCACATATTCGGAATAAGTGGGTCATTTCCATGGAGAATATCTTCGAGATTATTCGATTCACGACAAAAAGTTTTTTGGCCCAAAAAAATGAGAAGGGGTACCCCTTTCCTTTTTTTCAAAACTCTGAAATTTTCCGAAATATTCGGAACGTGGGAATGATGGTTATATTTGGAATCTGCGGGACCTACGCTTTCAGAATCTGCAAGCCGAATTGAGATAAAAAATTCCTACGATTTTTAGTCGTCAATTTACTTTTTATTTTCGATTTACTTTTTCTTTCGCTCGTTTTTTATTGGTAAAATCGCAAGAGGCCTCCGGATCGAGGAATGGCGCACATATTCGGAATCAGTGGGTCATTTCCATGGAGAATATCATCGAGATTATCCGATTCTCGACAAAAAGTTTTTTGGCCCAAAAAAATGAGAAGGGGTACCCCTTTCCTTTTTTTCAAAAATCTGAAATTTTCCGAAATATTCGGAACGTGGGAATGATGGTTATATTTGGAATCTGCGGGACCTACGCTTTCAGAATCTGCAAGCCGAATTGGAATAAAAAATTCCTACGATTTTTAATCGTCAATTTACTTTTTATTTTTGATTTACTTTTTTTTTCGCTCGTTTTTTATTGGTAAAATCGCAAGAGGCCTCCGGATCGAGGAATGGCGCACATATTCGGAATCAGTGGGTCATTTCCATGTAGAATATCATCGAGATTATTCGATTCTCGACAAAAAGTTTTTTGGCCCAAAAAAATGAGAAGGGGTACCCCTTTCCTTTTTTTCAAAAATCTGAAATTTTCCGAAATATTCGGAACGTGGGAATGATGGTTATATTTGGAATCTGCGGGACCTACGCTTTCAGAATCTGCAAGCCGAATTGGAATAAAAAATTCCTACGATTTTTAATCGTCAATTTACTTTTTATTTTTGATTTACTTTTTTTTTCGCTCGTTTTTTATTGGTAAAATCGCAAGAGGCCTCCGGATCGAGGAATGGCGCACATATTCGGAATCAGTGGGTCATTTTCATGTAGAATATCATCGAGATTATTCGATTCTCGACAAAAAGTTTTTTGGCCCAAAAAAATGAGAAGGGGTACCCCTTTCGTTTTTTTCAAAAATCTGAAATTTTCCGAAATATTCGGAACGTGGGAATGATGGTTATATTTGGAATCTGCGGGACCTACGCTTCCAGAATCTGCAAGCCGAATTGAAATAAAAAATTCCTACGATTTTTAATCGTCCATTTACTTTTTATTTTTGATTTACTTTTTTTTTCGCTCGTTTTTTATTGGTAAAATCGCAAGAGGCCTCCGGATCGAGGAATGGCGCACATATTCGGAATCAGTGGGTCATTTCCATGTAGAATATCATCGAGATTATTCGATTCTCGACAAAAAGTTTTTTGGCCCAAAAAAATGAGAAGGGGTACCCCTTTCCGTTTTTTCAAAAATCTGAAATTTTCCGAAATATTCGGAACGTGGGAATGATGGTTATATTTGGAATCTGCGGGACCTACGCTTTCAGAATCTGCAAGCCGAATTGGAATAAAAAATTCCTACGATTTTTAATCGTCGATTTACTTTTTATTTTTAATTTACTTTTTTTTTCGCTCGTTTTTCATTGGTAAAATCGCAGGAGGCCTCCGGATCGAGGAATGGCGCACATATTCGGAATCAGTGGGTCATTTCCATGGAGAATATCATCGAGATTATCCGATTCTCGACAAAAAGTTTTTTGGCCCAAAAAAATGAGAAGGGGTACCCCTTTCCTTTTTTTCAAAAATCTGAAATTTTCCGAAATATTCGGAACGTGGGAATGATGGTTATATTTGGAATCTGCGGGACCTACGCTTTCAGAATCTGCAAGCCGAATTGGAATAAAAAATTCCTACGATTTTTAATCGTCAATTTACTTTTTATTTTCGATTTGCTTTTTTTTTCGCTCGTTTTTTATTGGTAAAATCGCAGGAGGCCTCCGGATCGAGGAAAGGCGCACATATTCGGAATCAGTGGGTCATTTCCATGGAGAATATCATCGAGATTATCCGATTCTCGACAAAAAGTTTTTTGGCCCAAAAAAATGAGAAGGGGTACCCCTTTCCTTTTTTTCAAAAATCTGAAATTTTCCGAAATATTCGGAACGTGGGAATGATGGTTATATTTGGAATCTGCGGGACCTACGCTTTCAGAATCTGCAAGCCGAATTGGAATAAAAAATTCCTACGATTTTTAATCGTCAATTCACTTTTTATTTTTAATTTACTTTTTTTTTCGCTCGTTTTTCATTGGTAAAATCGCAGGAGGCCTCCGGATCGAGGAATGGCGCACATATTCGGAATCAGTGGGTCATTTCCATGGAGAATATCATCGAGATTATCCGATTCTCGACAAAAAGTTTCTTGGCCCAAAAAAATGAGAAGGGGTACCCCTTTCCTTTTTTTCAAAAATCTGAAATTTTCCGAAATATTCGGAACGTGGGAATGATGGTTATATTTGGAATCTGCGGGACCTACGCTTTCAGAATCTGCAAGCCGAATTGGAATAAAAAATTCCTACGATTTTTAATCGTCGATTTACTTTTTATTTTTAATTTACTTTTTTTTTCGCTCGTTTTTCATTGGTAAAATCGCAGGAGGCCTCCGGATCGAGGAATGGCGCACATATTCGGAATCAGTGGGTCATTTCCATGGAGAATATCATCGAGATTATCCGATTCTCGACAAAAAGTTTTTTGGCCCGAAAAAATGAGAAGGGGTACCCCTTTCCTTTTTTTCAAAAATCTGAAATTTTCCGAAATATTCGGAACGTGGGAATGATGGTTATATTTGGAATCTGCGGGACCTACGCTTTCAGAATCTGCAAGCCGAATTGAGACAAAAAATTCCTACGATTTTTAATCGTCAATTTACTTTTGATTTTCGATTTACTTTTTTTTTCGCTCGTTTTTCATCGGTAAAATCGCAGGAAGCCTCCGGATCGAGGAATGGCGCACATATTCGGAATCAGTGGGTCATTTCCATGGAGAATATCATCGAGATTATCCGATTCTCGACAAAAAGTTTTTTGGCCCATAAAAATGAGAAGGGGTACCCCTTCCTTTTTTTCAAAAATCTGAAATTTTCCGAAATATTCGGAACGTGGGAATGATGGTTATATTTGGAATCTGCGGGACCTACGCTTTCAGAATCTGCAAGCCGAATTGAGATAAAAAATTCCTACGATTTTTAATCGTCAATTTACTTTTTATTTTCGATTTACTTTTTTTTTCGCTCGTTTTTCATCGGTAAAATCGCAGGAGGCCTCCGGATCGAGGAATGGCGCACATATTCGGAATCAGTGGGTCATTTCCATGGAGAATATCATCGAGATTATCCGATTCTCGACAAAAAGTTTTTTGGCCCAAAAAAATGAGAAGGGGTACCCCTTTCCTTTTTTTCAAAAATCTGAAATTTTCCGAAATATTCGGAACGTGGGAATGATGGTTATATTTGGAATCTGCGGGACCTACGCTTTCAGAATCTGCAAGCCGAATTGGAATAAAAAATTCCTACGATTTTGAATCGTCAATTTACTTTTTATTTTCGATTTACTTTTTTTTTCGCTCGTTTTTTATTGGTAAAATCGCAAGAGGCCTCCGGATCGAGGAATGGCGCACATATTCGGAATAAGTGGGTCATTTCCATGGAGAATATCATCGAGATTATTCGATTCACGACAAAAAGTTTTTTGGCCCAAAAAAATGAGAAGGGGTACCCCTTTCCTTTTTTTCAAAAATCTGAAATTTTCCGAAATATTCGGAACGTGGGAATGATGGTTATATCTGGAATCTGCGGGACCTACGCTTTCAGAATCTGCAAGCCGAATTGAGATAAAAAATTCCTACGATTTTTAGTCGTCAATTTACTTTTTATTTTCGATTTACTTTTTCTTTCGCTCGTTTTTTATTGGTAAAATCGCAAGAGGCCTCCGGATCGAGGAATGGCGCACATATTCGGAATCAGTGGGTCATTTCCATGGAGAATATCATCGAGATTATCCGATTCTCGACAAAAAGTTTTTTGGCCCAAAAAAATGAGAAGGGGTACCCCTTTCCTTTTTTTCAAAAATCCGAAATTTTCCGAAATATTCGGAACGTGGGAATGATGGTTATATTTGGAATCTGCGGGACCTACGCTTTCAGAATCTGCAAGCCGAATTGGAATAAAAAATTCCTACGATTTTTAATCGTCAATTTACTTTTTATTTTTGATTTACTTTTTTTTTCGCTCGTTTTTTATTGGTAAAATCGCAAGAGGCCTCCGGATCGAGGAATGGCGCACATATTCGGAATCAGTGGGTCATTTCCATGTAGAATATCATCGAGATTATTCGATTCTCGACAAAAAGTTTTTTGGCCCAAAAAAATGAGAAGGGGTACCCCTTTCCTTTTTTTCAAAAATCTGAAATTTTCCGAAATATTCGGAACGTGGGAATGATGGTTATATTTGGAATCTGCGGGACCTACGCTTTCAGAATCTGCAAGCCGAATTGGAATAAAAAATTCCTACGATTTTTAATCGTCAATTTACTTTTTATTTTTGATTTACTTTTTTTTTCGCTCGTTTTTTATTGGTAAAATCGCAAGAGGCCTCCGGATCGAGGAATGGCGCACATATTCGGAATCAGTGGGTCATTTCCATGTAGAATATCATCGAGATTATTCGATTCTCGACAAAAAGTTTTTTGGCCCAAAAAAATGAGAAGGGGTACCCCTTTCCGTTTTTTCGAAAATCTGAAATTTTCCGAAATATTCGGAACGTGGGAATGATGGTTATATTTGGAATCTGCGGGACCTACGCTTTCAGAATCTGCAAGCCGAATTGGAATAAAAAATTCCTACGATTTTTAATCGTCAATTCACTTTTTATTTTTCATTTACTTTTTTTTTCGCTCGTTTTTCATTGGTAAAATCGCAGGAGGCCTCCGGATCGAGGAATGGCGCACATATTCGGAATCAGTGGGTCATTTCCATGGAGAATATCATCGAGATTATCCGATTCTCGACAAAAAGTTTTTTGGCCCAAAAAAATGAGAAGGGGTACCCCTTTCCTTTTTTTCAAAAATCTGAAATTTTCCGAAATATTCGGAACGTGGGAATGATGGTTATATTTGGAATCTGCGGGACCTACGCTTTCAGAATCTGCAAGCCGAATTGAGATAAAAAATTCCTACGATTTTTAGTCGTCAATTTACTTTTTATTTTCGATTTACTTTTTCTTTCGCTCGTTTTTTATTGGTAAAATCGCAGGAGTTCTCCGGATCGAGGAATGGCGCACATATTCGGAATCAGTGGGTCATTTCCATGGAGAATATCATCGAGATTATCCGATTCTCGACAAAAAGTTTTTTGGCCCAAAAAAATGAAAAGGGGTACCCCTTTCCTTTTTTTCAAAAATCTGAAATTTTCCGAAATATTCGGAACGTGGGAATGATGGTTATATTTGGAATCTGCGGGACCTACGCTTTCAGAATCTGCAAGCCGAATTGGAATAAAAAATTCCTACGATTTTTAATCGTCAATTTACTTTTTATTTTTGATTTACTTTTTTTTTCGCTCGTTTTTTATTGGAAAAATCGCAAGAGGCCTCCGGATCGAGGAATGGCGCACATATTCGGAATCAGTGGGTCATTTCCATGTAGAATATCATCGAGATTATTCGATTCTCGACAAAAAGTTTTTTGGCCCAAAAAAATGAGAAGGGGTACCCCTTTCCGTTTTTTCGAAAATCTGAAATTTTCCGAAATATTCGGAACGTGGGAATGATGGTTATATTTGGAATCTGCGGGACCTACGCTTTCAGAATCTGCAAGCCGAATTGGAATAAAAAATTCCTACGATTTTTAATCGTCAATTCACTTTTTATTTTTCATTTACTTTTTTTTTCGCTCGTTTTTCATTGGTAAAATCGCAGGAGGCCTCCGGATCGAGGAATGGCGCACATATTCGGAATCAGTGGGTCATTTCCATGGAGAATATCATCGAGATTATCCGATTCTCGACAAAAAGTTTTTTGGCCCAAAAAAATGAGAAGGGGTACCCCTTTCCTTTTTTTCAAAAATCTGAAATTTTCCGAAATATTCGGAACGTGGGAATGATGGTTATATTTGGAATCTGCGGGACCTACGCTTTCAGAATCTGCAAGCCGAATTGGAATAAAAAATTCCTACGATTTTTAATCGTCAATTTACTTTTTATTTTTGATTTACTTTTTTTTTCGCTCGTTTTTTATTGGTAAAATCGCAAGAGGCCTCCGGATCGAGGAATGGCGCACATATTCGGAATCAGTGGGTCATTTCCATGTAGAATATCATCGAGATTATTCGATTCTCGACAAAAAGTTTTTTGGCCCAAAAAAATGACAAGGGGTACCCCTTTCCGTTTTTTCAAAAATCTGAAATTTTCCGAAATATTCGGAACGTGGGAATGATGGTTATATTTGGAATCTGCGGGACCTACGCTTTCAGAATCTGCAAGCCGAATTGGAATAAAAAATTCCTACGATTTTTAATCGTCAATTTACTTTTTATTTTCGATTTACTTTTTTTTTCGCTCGTTTTTTATTGGTAAAATCGCAAGAGGCCTCCGGATCGAGGAATGGCGCACATATTCGGAATCAGTGGGTCATTTCCATGGAGAATATCATCGAGATTATCCGATTCTCGACAAAAAGTTTTTTGGCCCATAAAAATGAGAAGGGGTACCCCTTTCCTTTTTTTCAAAAATCGCAAATTTTCCGAAATATTCGGAACGTGGGAATGATGGTTATATTTGGAATCTGCGGGACCTACGCTTTCAGAATCTGCAAGCCGAATTGGAATAAAAGATTCCTACGATTTTGAATCGTCAATTTACTTTTTATTTTCGATTTACTTTTTTTTTCGCTCGTTTTTTATTGGTAAAATCGCAAGAGGCCTCCGGATCGAGGAATGGCGCACATATTCGGAATAAGTGGGTCATTTCCATGGAGAATATCATCGAGATTATTCGATTCACGACAAAAAGTTTTTTGGCCCAAAAAAATGAGAAGGGGTACCCCTTTCCTTTTTTTCAAAAATCTGAAATTTTCCGAAATATTCGGAACGTGGGAATGATGGTTATATTTGGAATCTGCGGGACCTACGCTTTCAGAATCTGCAAGCCGAATTGAGACAAAAAATTCCTACGATTTTTAATCGTCAATTTACTTTTGATTTTCGATTTACTTTTTTTTTCGCTCGTTTTTCATCGGTAAAATCGCAGGAAGCCTCCGGATCGAGGAATGGCGCACATATTCGGAATCAGTGGGTCATTTCCATGGAGAATATCATCGAGATTATCCGATTCTCGACAAAAAGTTTTTTGGCCCATAAAAATGAGAAGGGGTACCCCTTCCTTTTTTTCAAAAATCTGAAATTTTCCGAAATATTCGGAACGTGGGAATGATGGTTATATTTGGAATCTGCGGGACCTACGCTTTCAGAATCTGCAAGCCGAATTGAGATAAAAAATTCCTACGATTTTTAATCGTCAATTTACTTTTTATTTTCGATTTACTTTTTTTTTCGCTCGTTTTTCATCGGTAAAATCGCAGGAGGCCTCCGGATCGAGGAATGGCGCACATATTCGGAATCAGTGGGTCATTTCCATGGAGAATATCATCGAGATTATCCGATTCTCGACAAAAAGTTTTTTGGCCCAAAAAAATGAGAAGGGGTACCCCTTTCCTTTTTTTCAAAAATCTGAAATTTTCCGAAATATTCGGAACGTGGGAATGATGGTTATATTTGGAATCTGCGGGACCTACGCTTTCAGAATCTGCAAGCCGAATTGGAATAAAAAATTCCTACGATTTTGAATCGTCAATTTACTTTTTATTTTCGATTTACTTTTTTTTTCGCTCGTTTTTTATTGGTAAAATCGCAAGAGGCCTCCGGATCGAGGAATGGCGCACATATTCGGAATAAGTGGGTCATTTCCATGGAGAATATCATCGAGATTATTCGATTCACGACAAAAAGTTTTTTGGCCCAAAAAAATGAGAAGGGGTACCCCTTTCCTTTTTTTCAAAAATCTGAAATTTTCCGAAATATTCGGAACGTGGGAATGATGGTTATATTTGGAATCTGCGGGACCTACGCTTTCAGAATCTGCAAGCCGAATTGAGATGAAAAATTCCTACGATTTTTAGTCGTCAATTTACTTTTTATTTTCGATTTACTTTTTCTTTCGCTCGTTTTTTATTGGTAAAATCGCAAGAGGCCTCCGGATCGAGGAATGGCGCACATATTCGGAATCAGTGGGTCATTTCCATGGAGAATATCATCGAGATTATCCGATTCTCGACAAAAAGTTTTTTGGCCCAAAAAAATGAGAAGGGGTACCCCTTTCCTTTTTTTCAAAAATCTGAAATTTTCCGAAATATTCGGAACGTGGGAATGATGGTTATATTTGGAATCTGCGGGACCTACGCTTTCAGAATCTGCAAGCCGAATTGGAATAAAAAATTCCTACGATTTTTAATCGTCAATTTACTTTTTATTTTTGATTTACTTTTTTTTTCGCTCGTTTTTTATTGGTAAAATCGCAAGAGGCCTCCGGATCGAGGAATGGCGCACATATTCGGAATCAGTGGGTCATTTCCATGTAGAATATCATCGAGATTATTCGATTCTCGACAAAAAGTTTTTTGGCCCAAAAAAATGAGAAGGGGTACCCCTTTCCTTTTTTTCAAAAATCTGAAATTTTCCGAAATATTCGGAACGTGGGAATGATGGTTATATTTGGAATCTGCGGGACCTACGCTTTCAGAATCTGCAAGCCGAATTGAGATAAAAAATTCCTACGATTTTTAGTCGTCAATTTACTTTTTATTTTCGATTTACTTTTTCTTTCGCTCGTTTTTTATTGGTAAAATCGCAGGAGTTCTCCGGATCGAGGAATGGCGCACATATTCGGAATCAGTGGGTCATTTCCATGGAGAATATCATCGAGATTATCCGATTCTCGACAAAAAGTTTTTTGGCCCAAAAAAATGAAAAGGGGTACCCCTTTCCTTTTTTTCAAAAATCTGAAATTTTCCGAAATATTCGGAACGTGGGAATGATGGTTATATTTGGAATCTGCGGGACCTACGCTTTCAGAATCTGCAAGCCGAATTGGAATAAAAAATTTTTACGATTTTTAATCGTCAATTTACTTTTTATTTTTGATTTACTTTTTTTTTCGCTCGTTTTTTATTGGAAAAATCGCAAGAGGCCTCCGGATCGAGGAATGGCGCACATATTCGGAATCAGTGGGTCATTTCCATGTAGAATATCATCGAGATTATTCGATTCTCGACAAAAAGTTTTTTGGCCCAAAAAAATGAGAAGGGGTACCCCTTTCCGTTTTTTCGAAAATCTGAAATTTTCCGAAATATTCGGAACGTGGGAATGATGGTTATATTTGGAATCTGCGGGACCTACGCTTTCAGAATCTGCAAGCCGAATTGGAATAAAAAATTCCTACGATTTTTAATCGTCAATTCACTTTTTATTTTTCATTTACTTTTTTTTTCGCTCGTTTTTCATTGGTAAAATCGCAGGAGGCCTCCGGATCGAGGAATGGCGCACATATTCGGAATCAGTGGGTCATTTCCATGGAGAATATCATTGAGATTATCCGATTCTCGACAAAAAGTTTTTTGGCCCAAAAAAATGAGAAGGGGTACCCCTTTCCTTTTTTTCAAAAATCTGAAATTTTCCGAAATATTCGGAACGTGGGAATGATGGTTATATTTGGAATCTGCGGGACCTACGCTTTCAGAATCTGCAAGCCGAATTGGAATAAAAAATTCCTACGATTTTTAATCGTCAATTTACTTTTTATTTTTGATTTACTTTTTTTTTCGCTCGTTTTTTATGGGTAAAATCGCAAGAGGCCTCCGGATCGAGGAATGGCGCACATATTCGGAATCAGTGGGTCATTTCCATGTAGAATATCATCGAGATTATTCGATTCTCGACAAAAAGTTTTTTGGCCCAAAAAAATGACAAGGGGTACCCCTTTCCGTTTTTTCAAAAATCTGAAATTTTCCGAAATATTCGGAACGTGGGAATGATGGTTATATTTGGAATCTGCGGGACCTACGCTTTCAGAATCTGCAAGCCGAATTGGAATAAAAAATTCCTACGATTTTTAATCGTCAATTTACTTTTTATTTTCGATTTACTTTTTTTTTCGCTCGTTTTTTATTGGTAAAATCGCAAGAGGCCTCCGGATCGAGGAATGGCGCACATATTCGGAATAAGTGGGTCATTTCCATGGAGAATATCATCGAGATTATTCGATTCACGACAAAAAGTTTTTTGGCCCAAAAAAATGAGAAGGGGTACCCCTTTCCTTTTTTTCAAAAATCGCAAATTTTCCGAAATATTCGGAACGTGGGAATGATGGTTATATTTGGAATCTGCGGGACCTACGCTTTCAGAATCTGCAAGCCGAATTGGAATAAAAGATTCCTACGATTTTGAATCGTCAATTTACTTTTTATTTTCGATTTACTTTTTTTTTCGCTCGTTTTTTATTGGTAAAATCGCAAGAGGCCTCCGGATCGAGGAATGGCGCACATATTCGGAATAAGTGGGTCATTTCCATGGAGAATATCATCGAGATTATTCGATTCACGACAAAAAGTTTTTTGGCCCAAAAAAATGAGAAGGGGTACCCCTTTCCTTTTTTTCAAAAATCTGAAATTTTCCGAAATATTCGGAACGTGGGAATGATGGTTATATTTGGAATCTGCGGGACCTACGCTTTCAGAATCTGCAAGCCGAATTGGAATAAAAAATTCCTACGATTTTTAATCGTCAATTTACTTTTTATTTTTGATTTACTTTTTTTTTCGCTCGTTTTTTATGGGTAAAATCGCAAGAGGCCTCCGGATCGAGGAATGGCGCACATATTCGGAATCAGTGGGTCATTTCCATGTAGAATATCATCGAGATTATTCGATTCTCGACAAAAAGTTTTTTGGCCCAAAAAAATGACAAGGGGTACCCCTTTCCGTTTTTTCAAAAATCTGAAATTTTCCGAAATATTCGGAACGTGGGAATGATGGTTATATTTGGAATCTGCGGGACCTACGCTTTCAGAATCTGCAAGCCGAATTGGAATAAAAAATTCCTACGATTTTTAATCGTCAATTTACTTTTTATTTTCGATTTACTTTTTTTTTCGCTCGTTTTTTATTGGTAAAATCGCAAGAGGCCTCCGGATCGAGGAATGGCGCACATATTCGGAATAAGTGGGTCATTTCCATGGAGAATATCATCGAGATTATTCGATTCACGACAAAAAGTTTTTTGGCCCAAAAAAATGAGAAGGGGTACCCCTTTCCTTTTTTTCAAAAATCGCAAATTTTCCGAAATATTCGGAACGTGGGAATGATGGTTATATTTGGAATCTGCGGGACCTACGCTTTCAGAATCTGCAAGCCGAATTGGAATAAAAGATTCCTACGATTTTGAATCGTCAATTTACTTTTTATTTTCGATTTACTTTTTTTTTCGCTCGTTTTTTATTGGTAAAATCGCAAGAGGCCTCCGGATCGAGGAATGGCGCACATATTCGGAATAAGTGGGTCATTTCCATGGAGAATATCATCGAGATTATTCGATTCACGACAAAAAGTTTTTTGGCCCAAAAAAATGAGAAGGGGTACCCCTTTCCTTTTTTTCAAAAATCTGAAATTTTCCGAAATATTCGGAACGTGGGAATGATGGTTATATTTGGAATCTGCGGGACCTACGCTTTCAGAATCTGCAAGCCGAATTGAGATAAAAAATTCCTACGATTTTTAGTCGTCAATTTACTTTTTATTTTCGATTTACTTTTTCTTTCGCTCGTTTTTTATTGGTAAAATCGCAAGAGGCCTCCGGATCGAGGAATGGCGCACATATTCGGAATCAGTGGGTCATTTCCATGGAGAATATCATCGAGATTATCCGATTCTCGACAAAAAGTTTTTTGGCCCAAAAAAATGAGAAGGGGTACCCCTTTCCTTTTTTTCAAAAATCTGAAATTTTCCGAAATATTCGGAACGTGGGAATGATGGTTATATTTGGAATCTGCGGGACCTACGCTTTCAGAATCTGCAAGCCGAATTGGAATAAAAAATTCCTACGATTTTTAATCGTCAATTTACTTTTTATTTTTGATTTACTTTTTTTTTCGCTCGTTTTTTATTGGTAAAATCGCAAGAGGCCTCCGGATCGAGGAATGGCGCACATATTCGGAATCAGTGGGTCATTTCCATGTAGAATATCATCGAGATTATTCGATTCTCGACAAAAAGTTTTTTGGCCCAAAAAAATGAGAAGGGGTACCCCTTTCCGTTTTTTCGAAAATCTGAAATTTTCCGAAATATTCGGAACGTGGGAATGATGGTTATATTTGGAATCTGCGGGACCTACGCTTTCAGAATCTGCAAGCCGAATTGGAATAAAAAATTCCTACGATTTTTAATCGTCAATTCACTTTTTATTTTTCATTTACTTTTTTTTTCGCTCGTTTTTCATTGGTAAAATCGCAGGAGGCCTCCGGATCGAGGAATGGCGCACATATTCGGAATCAGTGGGTCATTTCCATGGAGAATATCATCGAGATTATCCGATTCTCGACAAAAAGTTTTTTGGCCCAAAAAAATGAGAAGGGGTACCCCTTTCCTTTTTTTCAAAAATCTGAAATTTTCCGAAATATTCGGAACGTGGGAATGATGGTTATATTTGGAATCTGCGGGACCTACGCTTTCAGAATCTGCAAGCCGAATTGAGATAAAAAATTCCTACGATTTTTAGTCGTCAATTTACTTTTTATTTTCGATTTACTTTTTCTTTCGCTCGTTTTTTATTGGTAAAATCGCAGGAGTTCTCCGGATCGAGGAATGGCGCACATATTCGGAATCAGTGGGTCATTTCCATGGAGAATATCATCGAGATTATCCGATTCTCGACAAAAAGTTTTTTGGCCCAAAAACATGAGAAGGGGTACCCCTTTCCTTTTTTTCAAAAATCTGAAATTTTCCGAAATATTCGGAACGTGGGAATGATGGTTATATTTGGAATCTGCGGGACCTACGCTTTCAGAATCTGCAAGCCGAATTGGAATAAAAAATTCCTACGATTTTTAATCGTCAATTTACTTTTTATTTTTGATTTACTTTTTTTTTCGCTCGTTTTTTATTGGTAAAATCGCAAGAGGCCTCCGGATCGAGGAATGGCGCACATATTCGGAATCAGTGGGTCATTTCCATGTAGAATATCATCGAGATTATTCGATTCTCGACAAAAAGTTTTTTGGCCCAAAAAAATGAGAAGGGGTACCCCTTTCCGTTTTTTCGAAAATCTGAAATTTTCCGAAATATTCGGAACGTGGGAATGATGGTTATATTTGGAATCTGCGGGACCTACGCTTTCAGAATCTGCAAGCCGAATTGGAATAAAAAATTCCTACGATTTTTAATCGTCAATTCACTTTTTATTTTTCATTTACTTTTTTTTTCGCTCGTTTTTCATTGGTAAAATCGCAGGAGGCCTCCGGATCGAGGAATGGCGCACATATTCGGAATCAGTGGGTCATTTCCATGGAGAATATCATCGAGATTATCCGATTCTCGACAAAAAGTTTTTTGGCCCAAAAAAATGAGAAGGGGTACCCCATTCCTTTTTTTCAAAAATCTGAAATTTTCCGAAATATTCGGAACGTGGGAATTATGGTTATATTTGGAATCTGCGGGACCTACGCTTTCAGAATCTGCAAGCCGAATTGGAATAAAAAATTCCTACGATTTTTAATCGTCAATTTACTTTTTATTTTTGATTTACTTTTTTTTTCGCTCGTTTTTTATTGGTAAAATCGCAAGAGGCCTCCGGATCGAGGAATGGCGCACATATTCGGAATCAGTGGGTCATTTCCATGTAGAATATCATCGAGATTATTCGATTCTCGACAAAAAGTTTTTTGGCCCAAAAAAATGACAAGGGGTACCCCTTTCCGTTTTTTCAAAAATCTGAAATTTTCCGAAATATTCGGAACGTGGGAATGATGGTTATATTTGGAATCTGCGGGACCTACGCTTTCAGAATCTGCAAGCCGAATTGGAATAAAAAATTCCTACGATTTTTAATCGTCAATTTACTTTTTATTTTCGATTTACTTTTTTTTTCGCTCGTTTTTTATTGGTAAAATCGCAAGAGGCCTCCGGATCGAGGAATGGCGCACATATTCGGAATAAGTGGGTCATTTCCATGGAGAATATCATCGAGATTATTCGATTCACGACAAAAAGTTTTTTGGCCCAAAAAAATGAGAAGGGGTACCCCTTTCCTTTTTTTAAAAAATCTGAAATTTTCCGAAATATTCGGAACGTGGGAATGATGGTTATATTTGGAATCTGCGGGACCTACGCTTTCAGAATCTGCAAGCCGAATTGAGATAAAAAATTCCTACGATTTTTAGTCGTCAATTTACTTTTTATTTTCGATTTACTTTTTCTTTCGCTCGTTTTTTATTGGTAAAATCGCAAGAGGCCTCCGGATCGAGGAATGGCGCACATATTCGGAATCAGTGGGTCATTTCCATGGAGAATATCATCGAGATTATCCGATTCTCGACAAAAAGTTTTTTGGCCCAAAAAAATGAGAAGGGGTACCCCTTTCCTTTTTTTCAAAAATCTGAAATTTTCCGAAATATTCGGAACGTGGGAATGATGGTTATATTTGGAATCTGCGGGACCTACGCTTTCAGAATCTGCAAGCCGAATTGGAATAAAAAATTCCTACGATTTTTAATCGTCAATTTACTTTTTATTTTTGATTTACTTTTTTTTTCGCTCGTTTTTTATTGGTAAAATCGCAAGAGGCCTCCGGATCGAGGAATGGCGCACATATTCGGAATCAGTGGGTCATTTCCATGTAGAATATCATCGAGATTATTCGATTCTCGACAAAAAGTTTTTTGGCCCAAAAAAATGAGAAGGGGTACCCCTTTCCGTTTTTTCGAAAATCTGAAATTTTCCGAAATATTCGGAACGTGGGAATGATGGTTATATTTGGAATCTGCGGGACCTACGCTTTCAGAATCTGCAAGCCGAATTGGAATAAAAAATTCCTACGATTTTTAATCGTCAATTCACTTTTTATTTTTCATTTACTTTTTTTTTCGCTCGTTTTTCATTGGTAAAATCGCAGGAGGCCTCCGGATCGAGGAATGGCGCACATATTCGGAATCAGTGGGTCATTTCCATGGAGAATATCATCGAGATTATCCGATTCTCGACAAAAAGTTTTTTGGCCCAAAAAAATGAGAAGGGGTACCCCTTTCCTTTTTTTCAAAAATCTGAAATTTTCCGAAATATTCGGAACGTGGGAATGATGGTTATATTTGGAATCTGCGGGACCTACGCTTTCAGAATCTGCAAGCCGAATTGAGATAAAAAATTCCTACGATTTTTAGTCGTCAATTTACTTTTTATTTTCGATTTACTTTTTCTTTCGCTCGTTTTTTATTGGTAAAATCGCAGGAGTTCTCCGGATCGAGGAATGGCGCACATATTCGGAATCAGTGGGTCATTTCCATGGAGAATATCATCGAGATTATCCGATTCTCGACAAAAAGTTTTTTGGCCCAAAAACATGAGAAGGGGTACCCCTTTCCTTTTTTTCAAAAATCTGAAATTTTCCGAAATATTCGGAACGTGGGAATGATGGTTATATTTGGAATCTGCGGGACCTACGCTTTCAGAATCTGCAAGCCGAATTGGAATAAAAAATTCCTACGATTTTTAATCGTCAATTTACTTTTTATTTTTGATTTACTTTTTTTTTCGCTCGTTTTTTATTGGTAAAATCGCAAGAGGCCTCCGGATCGAGGAATGGCGCACATATTCGGAATCAGTGGGTCATTTCCATGTAGAATATCATCGAGATTATTCGATTCTCGACAAAAAGTTTTTTGGCCCAAAAAAATGAGAAGGGGTACCCCTTTCCGTTTTTTCGAAAATCTGAAATTTTCCGAAATATTCGGAACGTGGGAATGATGGTTATATTTGGAATCTGCGGGACCTACGCTTTCAGAATCTGCAAGCCGAATTGGAATAAAAAATTCCTACGATTTTTAATCGTCAATTCACTTTTTATTTTTCATTTACTTTTTTTTTCGCTCGTTTTTCATTGGTAAAATCGCAGGAGGCCTCCGGATCGAGGAATGGCGCACATATTCGGAATCAGTGGGTCATTTCCATGGAGAATATCATCGAGATTATCCGATTCTCGACAAAAAGTTTTTTGGCCCAAAAAAATGAGAAGGGGTACCCCATTCCTTTTTTTCAAAAATCTGAAATTTTCCGAAATATTCGGAACGTGGGAATTATGGTTATATTTGGAATCTGCGGGACCTACGCTTTCAGAATCTGCAAGCCGAATTGGAATAAAAAATTCCTACGATTTTTAATCGTCAATTTACTTTTTATTTTTGATTTACTTTTTTTTTCGCTCGTTTTTTATTGGTAAAATCGCAAGAGGCCTCCGGATCGAGGAATGGCGCACATATTCGGAATCAGTGGGTCATTTCCATGTAGAATATCATCGAGATTATTCGATTCTCGACAAAAAGTTTTTTGGCCCAAAAAAATGACAAGGGGTACCCCTTTCCGTTTTTTCAAAAATCTGAAATTTTCCGAAATATTCGGAACGTGGGAATGATGGTTATATTTGGAATCTGCGGGACCTACGCTTTCAGAATCTGCAAGCCGAATTGGAATAAAAAATTCCTACGATTTTTAATCGTCAATTCACTTTTTATTTTTCATTTACTTTTTTTTTCGCTCGTTTTTCATTGGTAAAATCGCAGGAGGCCTGCGGATCGAGGAATGGCGCACATATTCGGAATCAGTGGGTCATTTCCATGTAGAATATCATCGAGATTATTCGATTCTCGACAAAAAGTTTTTTGGCCCAAAAAAATGAGAAGGGGTACCCCTTTCCGTTTTTTCGAAAATCTGAAATTTTCCGAAATATTCGGAACGTGGGAATGATGGTTATATTTGGAATCTGCGGGACCTACGCTTTCAGAATCTGCAAGCCGAATTGGAATAAAAAATTCCTACGATTTTTAATCGTCAATTCACTTTTTATTTTTCATTTACTTTTTTTTTCGCTCGTTTTTCATTGGTAAAATCGCAGGAGGCCTCCGGATCGAGGAATGGCGCACATATTCGGAATCAGTGGGTCATTTCCATGGAGAATATCATCGAGATTATCCGATTCTCGACAAAAAGTTTTTTGGCCCATAAAAATGAGAAGGGGTACCCCTTTCCTTTTTTTCAAAAATTGCAAATTTTCCGAAATATTCGGAACGTGGGAATGATGGTTATATTTGGAATCTGCGGGACCTACGCTTTCAGAATCTGCAAGCCGAATTGGAATAAAAAATTCCTACGATTTTTAATCGTCGATTTACTTTTTATTTTTGATTCACTTTTTTTTTCGCTCGTTTTTCATTGGTAAAATCGCAGGAGGCCTCCGGATCGAGGAATGGCGCACATATTCGGAATCAGTGGGTCATTTCCATGGAGAATATCATCGAGATTATCCGATTCTCGACAAAAAGTTTTTTGGCCCGAAAAAATGAGAAGGGGTACCCCTTTCCTTTTTTTCAAAAATCTGAAATTTTCCGAAATATTCGGAACGTGGGAATGATGGTTATATTTGGAATCTGCGGGACCTACGCTTTCAGAATCTGCAAGCCGAATTGGAATAAAAAATTCCTACGATTTTTAATCGTCAATTTACTTTTTATTTTTGATTTACTTTTTTTTTCGCTCGTTTTTTATTGGTAAAATCGCAAGAGGCCTCCGGATCGAGGAATGGCGCACATATTCGGAATCAGTGGGTCATTTCCATGTAGAATATCATCGAGATTATTCGATTCTCGACAAATAGTTTTTTGGCCCAAAAAAATGAGAAGGGGTACCCCTTTCCGTTTTTTCAAACATCTGAAATTTTCCGAATATATTCGGAACGTGGGAATGATGGTTATATTTGGAATCTGCGGGACCTACGCTTTCAGAATCTGCAAGCCGAATTGGAATAAAAAATTCCTACGATTTTTAATCGTCAATTTACTTTTTATTTTCGATTTGCTTTTTTTTTCGCTCGTTTTTTATTGGTAAAATCGCAGGAGGCCTCCGGATCGAGGAATGGCGCACATATCCGGAATCAGTGGGTCATTTCCATGGAGAATATCATCGAGATTATCCGATTCTCGACAAAAAGTTTTTTGGCCCAAAAAAATGAGAAGGGGTACCCCTTTCCTTTTTTTCAAAAATCTGAAATTTTCCGAAATATTCGGAACGTGGGAATGATGGTTATATTTGGAATCTGCGGGACCTACGCTTTCAGAATCTGCAAGCCAAATTGGAATAAAAAATTCCTACGATTTTTAATCGTCAATTTACTTTTGATTTTTGATTTACTTTTTTTTTCGCTCGTTTTTTATTGGTAAAATCGCAAGAGGCCTCCGGATCGAGGAATGGCGCACATATTCGGAATCAGTGGGTCATTTCCATGTAGAATATCATCGAGATTATTCGATTCTCGACAAAAAGTTTTTTGGCCCAAAAAAATGAGAAGGGGTACCCCTTTCCGTTTTTTCAAAAATCTGAAATTTTCCGAAATATTCGGAACGTGGGAATGATGGTTATATTTGGAATCTGCGGGACCTACGCTTTCAGAATCTGCAAGCCGAATTGGAATAAAAAATTCCTACGATTTTTAATCGTCAATTTACTTTTTATTTTCGATTTACTTTTTTTTTCGCTCGTTTTTTATTGGTAAAATCGCAAGAGGCCTCCGGATCGAGGAATGGCGCACATATTCGGAATCAGTGGGTCATTTCCATGTAGAATATCATCGAGATTATTCGATTCTCGACAAAAAGTTTTTTGGCCCAAAAAAATGAGAAGGGGTACCCCTTTCCGTTTTTTCAAAAATCTGAAATTTTCCGAAATATTCGGAACGTGGGAATGATGGTTATATTTGGAATCTGCGGGACCTACGCTTTCAGAATCTGCAAGCCGAATTGGAATAAAAAATTCCTACGATTTTTAATCGTCAATTTACTTTTTATTTTTAATTTACTTTTTTTTTCGCTCGTTTTTCATTGGTAAAATCGCAGGAGGCCTCCGGATCGAGGAATGGCGCACATATTCGGAATCAGTGGGTCATTTCCATGGAGAATATCATCGAGATTATCCGATTCTCGACAAAAAGTTTTTTGGCCCAAAAAAATGAGAAGGGGTACCCCTTTCCTTTTTTTCAAAAATCTGAAATTTTCCGAAATATTCGGAACGTGGGAATGATGGTTATATTTGGAATCTGCGGGACCTACGCTTTCAGAATCTGCAAGCCGAATTGGAATGAAAAATTCCTACGATTTTTAATCGTCGATTTACTTTTTATTTTTAATTTACTTTTTTTTTCACTCGTTTTTCATTGGTAAAATCGCAGGAGGCCTCCGGATCGAGGAATGGCGCACATATTCGGAATCAGTGGGTCATTTCCATGGAGAATATCATCGAGATTATCCGATTCTCGACAAAAAGTTTTTCGGCCCAAAAAAATGAGAATGGGTACCCCTTTCCTTTTTTTCAAAAATCTGAAATTTTCCGAAATATTCGGAACGTGGGAATGATGGTTATATTTGGAATCTGCGGGACCTACGCTTTCAGAATCTGCAAGCCGAATTGAGACAAAAAATTCCTACGATTTTTAATCGTCAATTTACTTTTGATTTTCGATTTACTTTTTTTTTCGCTCGTTTTTCATCGGTAAAATCGCAGGAAGCCTCCGGATCGAGGAATGGCGCACATATTCGGAATCAGTGGGTCATTTCCATGGAGAATATCATCGAGATTATCCGATCCTCGACAAAAAGTTTTTTGGCCCAAAAAAATTAGAAGGGGTACCCCTTTCCTTTTTTTCAAAAATCTGAAATTTTCCGAAATATTCGGAACGTGGGAATGATGGTTATATTTGGAATCTGCGGGACCTACGCTTTCAGAATCTGCAAGCCGAATTGAGATAAAAAATTCCTACGATTTTTAATCGTCAATTTACTTTTTATTTTCGATTTACTTTTTTTTTCGCTCGTTTTTCATCGGTAAAATCGCAGGAGGCCTCCGGATCGAGGAATGGCGCACATATTCGGAATCAGTGGGTCATTTCCATGGAGAATATCATCGAGATTATCCGATTCTCGACAAAAAGTTTTTTGGCCCAAAAAAATGAGAAGGGGTACCCCTTTCCTTTTTTTCAAAAATCTGAAATTTTCCGAAATATTCGGAACGTGGGAATGATGGTTATATTTGGAATCTGCGGGACCTACGCTTTCAGAATCTGCAAGCCGAATTGGAATAAAAAATTCCTACGATTTCGAATCGTCAATTTACTTTTTATTTTCGATTTACTTTTTTTTTCGCTCGTTTTTTATTGGTAAAATCGCAAGAGGCCTCCGGATCGAGGAATGGCGCACATATTCGGAATAAGTGGGTCATTTCCATGGAGAATATCATCGAGATTATTCGATTCACGACAAAAAGTTTTTTGGCCCAAAAAAATGAGAAGGGGTACCCCTTTCCTTTTTTTCAAAAATCTGAAATTTTCCGAAATATTCGGAACGTGGGAATGATGGTTATATTTGGAATCTGCGGGACCTACGCTTTCAGAATCTGCAAGCCGAATTGGAATAAAAAATTCCTACGATTTTTAATCGTCAATTTACTTTTTATTTTCGATTTGCTTTTTTTTTCGCTCGTTTTTTATTGGTAAAATCGCAGGAGGCCTCCGGATCGAGGAATGGCGCACATATCCGGAATCAGTGGGTCATTTCCATGGAGAATATCATCGAGATTATCCGATTCTCGACAAAAAGTTTTTTGGCCCAAAAAAATGAGAAGGGGTACCCCTTTCCTTTTTTTCAAAAATCTGAAATTTTCCGAAATATTCGGAACGTGGGAATGATGGTTATATTTGGAATCTGCGGGACCTACGCTTTCAGAATCTGCAAGCCGAATTGGAATAAAAAATTCCTACGATTTTTAATCGTCAATTTACTTTTTATTTTCGATTTACTTTTTTTTTCGCTCGTTTTTTATTGGTAAAATCGCAAGAGGCCTCCGGATCGAGGAATGGCGCACATATTCGGAATCAGTGGGTCATTTCCATGGAGAATATCATCGAGATTTTCCGATTCTCGACAAAAAGTTTTTTGGCCCATAAAAATGAGAAGGGGTACCCCTTTCCTTTTTTTCAAAAATCTGAAATTTTCCGAAATATTCGGAACGTGGGAATGATGGTTATATTTGGAATCTGCGGGACCTACGCTTTCAGAATCTGCAAGCCGAATTGGAATAAAAAATTCCTACGATTTTTAATCGTCAATTCACTTTTTATTTTTAATTTACTTTTTTTTTCGCTCGTTTTTCATTGGTAAAATCGCAGGAGGCCTCCGGAACGAGGAATGGCGCACATATTCGGAATCAGTGGGTCATTTCCATGGAGAATATCATCGAGATTATCCGATTCTCGACAAAAAGTTTTTTGGCCCAAAAAAATGAGAAGGGGTACCCCTTTCCTTTTTTTCAAAAATCTGAAATTTTCCGAAATATTCGGAACGTGGGAATGATGGTTATATTTGGAATCTGCGGGACCTACGCTTTCAGAATCTGCAAGCCGAATTGGAATAAAAAATTCCTACGATTTTTAATCGTCGATTTACTTTTTATTTTTAATTTACTTTTTTTTTCGCTCGTTTTTCATTGGTAAAATCGCAGGAGGCCTCCGGATCGAGGAATGGCGCACATATTCGGAATCAGTGGGTCATTTCCATGGAGAATATCATCGAGATTATCCGATTCTCGACAAAAAGTTTTTTGGCCCAAAAAAATGAGAAGGGGTACCCCTTTCCTTTTTTTCAAAAATCTGAAATTTTCCGAAATATTCGGAACGTGGGAATGATGGTTATATTTGGAATCTGCGGGACCTACGCTTTCAGAATCTGCAAGCCGAATTGGAATAAAAAATTCCTACGATTTTTAATCGTCAATTTACTTTTTATTTTCGATTTACTTTTTTTTTCGCTCGTTTTTCATTGGTAAAATCGCAGGAGGCCTCCGGATCGAGGAATGGCGCACATATTCGGAATCAGTGGGTCATTTCCATGTAGAATATCATCGAGATTATTCGATTCTAGACAAAAAGTTTTTTGGCCCAAAAAAATGAGAAGGGGTACCCCTTTCCGTTTTTTCAAAAATCTGAAATTTTCCGAAATATTCGGAACGTGGGAATGATGGTTATATTTGGAATCTGCGGGACCTACGCTTTCAGAATCTGCAAGCCGAAATGGAATAAAAAATTCCTACGATTTTTAATCGTCGATTTACTTTTTATTTTTAATTTACTTTTTTTTTCGCTCGTTTTTCATCGGTAAAATCGCAGGAGGCCTCCGGATCGAGGAATGGCGCACATATTCGGAATCAGTGGGTCATTTCCATGGAGAATATCATCGAGATTATCCGATTCTCGACAAAAAGTTTTTTGGCTCAAAAAAATGAGAAGGGGTACCCCTTTCCGTTTTTTCAAAAATCTGAAATTTTCCGAAATATTCGGAACGTGGGAATGATGGTTATATTTGGAATCTGCGGGACCTACGCTTTCAGAATCTGCAAGCCGAATTGGAATAAAAAATTCCTACGATTTTTAATCGTCAATTTACTTTTTATTTTCGATTTACTTTTTTTTTCGCTCGTTTTTTATTGGTAAAATCGCAAGAGGCCTCCGGATCGAGGAATGGCGCACATATTCGGAATCAGTGGGTCATTTCCATGGAGAATATCATCGAGATTATCCGATTCTCGACAAAAAGTTTTTTGGCCCATAAAAATGAGAAGGGGTATCCCTTTCCTTTTTTTCAAAAATCTGAAATTTTCCGAAATATTCGGAACGTGGGAATGATGGTTATATTTGGAATCTGCGGGACCTACGCTTTCAGAATCTGTAAGCCGAATTGGAATAAAAAATTCCTACGATTTTTAATCGTCAATTCACTTTTTATTTTTAATTTACTTTTTTGTTCGCTCGTTTTTCATTGGTAAAATCGCAGGAGGCCTCCGGATCGAGGAATGGCGCACATATTCGGAATCAGTGGGTCATTTCCATGGAGAATATCATCGAGATTATCCGATTCTCGACAAAAAGTTTTTTGGCCCAAAAAAATGAGAAGGGGTACCCCTTTCCTTTTTTTCAAAAATCTGAAATTTTCCGAAATATTCGGAACGTGGGAATGATGGTTATATTTGGAATCTGCGGGACCTACGCTTTCAGAATCTGCAAGCCGAATTGGAATAAAAAATTCCTACGATTTTTAATCGTCGATTTACTTTTTATTTTTAATTTACTTTTTTTTTCGCTCGTTTTTCATTGGTAAAATCGCAGGAGGCCTCCGGATCGAGGAATGGCGCACATATTCGGAATCAGTGGGTCATTTCCATGGAGAATATCATCGAGATTATCCGATTCTCGACAAAAAGTTTTTTGGCCCAAAAAAATGAGAAGGGGTACCCCTTTCCGTTTTTTCAAAAATCTGAAATTTTCCGAAATATTCGGAACGTGGGAATGATGGTTATATTTGGAATCTGCGGGACCTACGCTTTCAGAATCTGCAAGCCGAATTGGAATAAAAAATTCCTACGATTTTTAATCGTCAATTCACTTTTTATTCTTAATTTACTTTTTTTTTCGCTCGTTTTTCATTGGTAAAATCGCAGGAGGCCTCCGGATCGAGGAATGGCGCACATATTCGGAATCAGTGGGTCATTTCCATGGAGAATATCATCGAGATTATCCGATTCTCGACAAAAAGTTTTTTGGCCCAAAAAAATGAGAAGGGGTACCCCTTTCCTTTTTTTCAAAAATCTGAAATTTTCCGAAATATTCGGAACGTGGGAATGATGGTTATATTTGGAATCTGCGGGACCTACGCTTTCAGAATCTGCAAGCCGAATTGGAATAAAAAATTCCTACGATTTTTAATCGTCAATTTACTTTTTATTTTCGATTTACTTTTTTTTTCGCTCGGTTTTTATTGGTAAAATCGCAAGAGGCCTCCGGATCGAGGAATGGCGCACATATTCGGAATCAGTGGGTCATTGCCATGGAGAATATCATCGAGATTATCCGATTCTCGACAAAAAGTTTTTTGGCCCAAAAAAATGAGAAGGGGTACCCCTTTCCTTTTTTTCAAAAATCTGAAATTTTCCGAAATATTCGGAACGTGGGAATGATGGTTATATTTGGAATCTGCGGGACCTACGCTTTCAGAATCTGCAAGCCGAATTGAGATAAAAAATTCCTACGATTTTTAATCGTCAATTCACTTTTTATTTTTGATTGACTTTTTTTTTCGCTCGTTTTTTATTGGTAAAATCGCAAGAGGCCTCCGGATCGAGGAATGGCGCATATATTCGGAATCAGCGGGTCATTTCCATGGAGAATATCATCGAGATGATCCGATTCTCGACAAAAAGTTTTTTGGCCAAAAAAAATGAGAAGGGGTACCCCTTTCCTTTTTTATAAAAATCTGAAATTTTCCGAAATATTCGGAACGTGGGAATGATGGTTATATTTGGAATCTGCGGGACCTACGCTTTCAGAATCTGCAAGCCGAATTGGAATAAAAAATTCCTACGATTTTTAATCGTCAATTTACTTTTTATTTTTGATTTACTTTTTTTTTCGCTCGTTTTTTATTGGTAAAATCGCAAGAGGCCTCCGGATCGAGGAATGGCGCACATATTCGCAATCAGTGGGTCATTTCCATGGGGAATATCATCGAGGTTATCCGATTCTCGACGAAAAGTTTTTCGGCCCAAAAAAATGAGAAGGGGTAACACTGTCCTTTTTTCCAAAAATATGAAATCTTCCGGAATATTCGGAACATAGGAATGATACATATTTTCCGAAGCTTTGGAACCTACGCTTCTAGATAGTGCAAGCCGATTTGAAATAAAAAAATTCCTTCCATTTTAAATCGTTGAATTGCTTTTCCTTTTTTTCCGAATTTTATTTTTTTTTATTTCCTATTGGTAAAATCGCAGGAGGCTTCGGAATCGAGGAATGATACACATATTAGGAATCAGCGTGCGATTTCCTTCAAGAATATCATTATGAATATCCGATTCTCGACAAAAAGTTTTCACGGTCGAAAACTAGCAATGGGGCAAGTATGCAGCGTACACCAACCGTTCCACTTCTTACAGTCAGATTGTCAAACAGTGGAAAGGAAAAGAGACCGAACGAACGACGCTACACGGTCGTAATCCACGTTTCATTGCTGCACGAATAAAGTGATGACAGCGATATAAGATGAACTTTGTAGGCTAATCGCGTCCAGCACCTTGGTCACACTTTCCTATTCATGGAGTTTCATTGTCATGGACCTCGGCGATAAAATTCACATTTCTTGGTCACATCCGGGTTGGCGGAAATGAGTGATACGGTAAAATTTGAAAATTTCCATTTGTTTTCTTGAAGAAAATAGTATCGCGATGTATAGATTCGAGAGGGCTCGGCTCGAAACCGTGCATGTATTCTTCAATTCTGTGTCTTTCTTTCAATATACAATTGAAATTGGAACTTGTGGTTTTTAATTTAACACTGCCACGGTTCACCTGTATAGCTCTGTGTATGATGAGTCCGCGAGAAAAAAATGTATAAATTCACAGAGAATTTTGTTTTTCCGGAATTCTGTATTCGGTAATAGAATACAAAAGTTATGACTTACTTCGGAAAAGAAATTCAGACGTAACTCTACGCATTTGTCATCGCTGTCATTTCCTAATATTAGCCTTAGATATTTTGGCCAGTTACCATTACGGTTTTGAATATTAGCGATTATCACGGATCAGGTAACAACACAGTGAAGCTGGTAAGGCGGACGAAACGATATGAGATGCGGGTGATCGGAAGTATCGGCTCGAATAGTTTTAAAAGGATTGAGCTACATGCGGGTCTTGGTTAGTAACTCTTGACAATAAATTTGCGTTGAACACGCACGCACGTACCTACGCTGTCTCTTGGAGTAAAATATTCTTCTAGTTCAAGACACAGTGAAAATCCAGATCAGGATTGTTACGTTTTTATGAAATCTTAGCCAGCTTTCTTAGCTTTCGGATAATTTCGTACCTTCACTGTTTTTTCATTCGGAGCTTTCCAAATTGCGACTTCGTAAACTTTCGGGGAAATAATCTGTCTGATAACTGTGAGTCATGAGTAACATAAAAATTCGGAATTTTGACCTGTAGCAACTTTTGAAATTCGGAATTTCAAATCGCCCAAACTGATTTACTGAAAATGAGCAAAAACAAAAACTGGTTTTTTGATTATTGCATTAAAATTCAGATTTAAAACGCACTGTCATTATGTGAGACATAAAAATCCAGACGTTTGAACAAAATTCCTTGACTTTTCTTTGTCATACGAAATTTCCTGACTTCTCCAGGTTTTCCAGGTGCGCGTACCAACCCTTCGACATCCGTAACTCATCGTTGTATTTGACGGGAAAATATAAGGTCAGATGCAGGAGGAGAATAAACTTTGAGAATTTGAAATGGAATAGAAGCTGTAGGTAGACGCAAGCTTAACTTGTCTTTATACTGTACATACGTATACCTACCCTGCACCTACCTATATCTCTAACCTAACCTAACCTACCCACCGTGCGCAGCAGCAGTAATAAAATCCGAGAATGAAACGAAATGGAAAGAGGCGAGGCGAGGCGAGTTGTTTCGTACAGAGGGCTTGTGCCTGGTAAGAGGATGAGGATTATGGGATCCAGGAACCAGGGTGACGATGGAGAGAGGAACGCTGTTCGCTATTGTTTTCTCAAGTGGCACTCGCGCGTTCGCTGGTTCGCCCATTCGCTCGTTCGCCCGCCAGCAGCTGGCGCCCTGGTTGGTCGCCTCTTTCATCTTTCGTATGTTCATCCATTTCGAGTCGCACAGCCGTATAGGTACCGCGTACAATAATCTACATATGTATATGTATATACGCATACCCAAACGATTTAATTCATCAAAAAATTACCCTCTATATAGTTCATATTCATACACGCGTCAACTTACGGCTATAACATCCCCCAAACATACTGGACATTTTTTTCAAATCCTGCTATATCGTGGTGTAAGATATCGCGCGGGTGATAAGATTGCGCACATTTCGTAACAGGACAACCAAGAGAAGTTCGTTGCTAATTCAATTCGTTTTTTTAATTTCAATAAAATTGAAAACGAGAGATCTAGGTGGTTTTAAAGTTTTTTTTTGTTGCGATCTTGATGTAATTTTTTCTACAAAATTAAACTATAATCCTTTAAAAGTTTGATAGAATCATAGCACTTTGCTATAATAGTTCTAACCGGCGGCGGAATTATTCTAATTTAAATGTTGGACAGGGAAAATTTCATCATTTTTTAAGGGATGACAGTTATAGTATCGCAATAATATTCTCGTTGACATCGATTCGTGTGAGATTAAGCATAATGTGGTTGTGTAAGACGGCGCGTGCAATCCCATACAAAGTTATACATCAAATAAATTCAAGCATAGACATTGAATAATTTTGATAGATATTTGAAATGATGTTATTATTATTACCATAATCACTGCTATATTCGTTAATTTTTCTTGTAGCGAATGTAATGAAGTGTTAAAGGAACCTATATCATGTATACAAATTGCGATTATGTTGGTTTCGGATCATTAATATGTGATTTGTGCAAATGATCGCTAATTAAGTAGTGTGCAATCTTATCCGCCTCTAATGCGCACTTTTAGACACTGGGGTGCATAAGATTGGACATTTACCTAGTTGTAATCTTTCGCAATTTACTCAAAGTTCAATAGTATTATATCAATATTATATGTATATTTTTATAACTTGTTTCCAGAATACCGAAGATTCGTATTCAAGAAAAAAAATCTATGAATAACATACACAATAGTATTCTATTGCTAGTTGATTGAAAAGTACGCCGTCTCACACTAACCTTCCCTATAACTTACCAGTTTCCAGCGTTTTATGCATTTTTGAGTCACGTCGACGTTTCTACGTCAATTTCAAATCAAACGGGAACCCAACTGGCCCATTATACGAGTTTTCCATTTCATACGTATGGCCGATTAGCCGCACATACGTTTGTAATCACGACGAAGAATTAGTTGGAAATGCATTGCGAAAGGGAATTTTCAACTCAACGAATCATTCCAGCAGCTCGATCTACTGGAAGACACTAAACGGGATTATAATGATGAATAAATAGAAAAACTACAGCAGTATATCCTTAGAGAAATATTTTTATATTGCCATTATTGGTCTTTAATTAATACATACATTTGAAATAGTCACATTTCATGAGAGAATACGTTGTCAGAAACGTATAAAAAAAAAATTAGGTAATTTAGTATCTCTCCACTCGACTGAAAAACAAATGACAAAATAATCTTACAATATTTGTATATGTATAATATGTATATTGAATACTTTATTCAATCTGGAATAATTTTATTTGGTTGAAAAATCTAGTAGCTGTCACGTGATTTGTCAGAAAATCTGAAACGATATACAATATATATGAGCTTCTAATCTTTTTTCATCTGTTTCGGAGTTTTTTTTGTTTGTTTTTTTATTGTTTTTTTTATTCTCCACCCATCGGACACACAAAGTTGACATAAGGTTGAAACTAACAGGTAATAAACTGGTGAGGAATACACGATTCCTTGATGTAATAGCTCAAACCGTTTCTTTTCAATATAAACGAATGATGAGCAACTGAAGAAATCCCGCAGAAAATTCTATTGAATTAGTTCTTTAACGTCTGGTTGTCAGATCCTCTGAAGCTAATATAGCTAGCGGGTCATCACCTGCCAGTTTCAGCGTCCTAAAGTTAACTTTATGTAGGTTTACAACGAAAGTATATTAGGAAAAGCAAAAACAGAATAGACATTTTCAAAAATTTTTTGATGCTCATACTCAAGTCATCGATTACAGTTGCCTCGACTAGAACCAATTGCACTTGAAATATGTTGTGGAAAAAATGCTTTATCAAATAATTTTATATCCCGATAATATATATGTGAATCCATTTCTGTCCGTAATAACGAATAACTAAATCGATTATAAACAGAACAGATACAATTTGTAGATATTTTTCAGACTTCATATGGAGGTTCTACGCCATAATATAACTAAGGGTTTAAATACATATTCATGTATATCTCCACGTATCCATATGAAGAATGATTCCAATTAATTCCAAGTAATTTTTTGTTCGGTAATAAATTCCTATATGGGTGCAGGATCAGTCGCTTTCGTATTAAAATACTCTGACCACAATTGAATTAGTGTACAGTCGATTATCTTTGATAAAATTTCATCAATCATCGTCGTGGGTTTTCCGGTTGTAATTATTACGCAATTTGAATATTGGATCTTGAACACTGCCATATGTGGATGATGGGTGGGCAGGTAATCCAGTCAGCGGATTATAATACATGATATCTTCACGCCCTCTAGCGTCCTCTCCATTTACCACCACCTCCGTTTCCGCTGTTGCCACCACCGCGACGATTCGTGGATGGATTCTACAGAAAACAGATGAATAAAAAATTCAAATTTCATCAATTAGGTAACTGATTTCTGTTACGTATCTATTTCTTCAAAAATCAAACAAATGACGAAAGAAAAAAAGGTAACATTAATCATGTTCTGATAACACTTCTGTTTTTTTTTTTTTTTTTTTTTTTTTTTGGAGGGACCAGTAGCTACTTTTGAAACATGGTGTTCACTTCTCCATCAAATCTTGTGAACTCGGTCGTGAAGTTTGATGAAATTGTTTAATCTGGCCTACACCCAAATTTATACGAGTGGTTGCCCCTCGGTTTCTCTTAATTCGACGAAATGACTCTTTTGACATTTTCCGAAAGTTATTTTCCACAAATTTTTCCTCCACGTCTGATGTCACGTTTGTCTTTTCTTCCGATTGACTTGACCTCACGATTCGGTGAAACATGATCGATATTGTGATCATGACACAATACACACATGACACATGAAACATGATCCCTTGTCCTCTATCAAATGTCATATAAAAACACTCAGAAAAAAAGTTTGGCAAATCCAACCGAAATAATTTTGATGATTCAACAGAATTCTGTTCAACAATCGACAAATTATTTTACTATGTTGACGCAACTAAAATTGGCGGACAAGAATCTCTCGTTAAATCAATTCCACATTTTGTTGTCTGTATATCTACCAAATTCTTAGTCAATTCAGAAAAATTTTGGTCCATTCAACGGTACTTTATTCTGAATACAGTCTGCATATTTTGTTGTAAATGCAAAAAAGCAACAAAAGTTGATGCGGATTCAATTTTCCTTGTAAAAAAATTGGCACGCGGCAGATTTTGAAAGTTCATATTTAAGAGCACGGTCAACATTTTCAAAGATATATATCTTACCCATTGAGGATTCTGGTAGTTTGGGTTATGCGGTTTGTTCTGATAAGGATGGGGACGATTGTGTTGCTGTTGGTTACGGTGCTGGTTGTGATGCTGGTTGCGTTGTTGGTAGTTGGATTGGTGAGGCACATAACCACCTGCCCAAACTCCAGCTTGTGGGTTTTGATAACCACGATTGTTACCCCCACGGGAACCACCGGTACTACCACCTCCACCACTGCCCAGGCCGGAAGTGGCGCCACCGTAACTACCGGCACTACCGCTGTTGGATGAACCGGAATGGTAGCCACTCTGATAGCCTGAAACAAAAGAGCAATCTCTTTTACTGCAAGGACTTTTACTGGAAGAATGTTTCCGGCAATTTCCCTCTCGAAACAGAAAGCCGGGAACATGGGATTAGGGAGTGCAACGCAGGAGAGAGAGAGAGTTGCGAGAAAAAAGTCTCCCAACTCCATTACCAGCTGGGGATTCAATGTGATAATAATATTCAGCCTTCGCGAAACTAAAAAAAATATTTTCCATCAATCAGAGAGTGAACAAAATTTGTCCGTTATCAACTTACTTCCGGGTTCAAAGGTAGAAAATCTCTATTATAGCTTTTAAACAAGATACTACAGAATATATGAGACAAAACATACACTTTGTAAATTCGATTTTCGCAACGAACATTTTCATATTTCAATTTGCACTGTAATTACACTTTGGCAAGTGATCGCGATTGAAACAGGATGAATTGACAGTGTTTAGAAAGTTTAGGATTTTCCAAGTAGTGTACTCGTAGGTACATTTAATCAAATTTCAATGGAAATAAAAAAACCTGAGCTTAAAACCGAAATATCTACCAGGACTGAATCCGTGATATCGAATCAACATAGCATTTTTTATGAGTGATCCATAAATTATGTAAAAACCTGTCTATAAATTCACAGAGATTTATAATCTTATGCATGATTTTATTGTTGTAGTAATATCACGAGAATGTAAAGTGAACGGAAACAATGCTCGTTCAATGAAAAATAAGCAACATTCAATCACATACGGTAACTACTAATTTTTGGAAGGAAAGAATTTTCTATATTTCTAGGTTTTCTAAACCTCAAAACGCAGTTTTTACTTGACAATTTTCTCTACCTAACCGTTGTTCATCCAAATACCCAGTTACCCTGACAATTTGAACTTTCAACTTGAGAAACTTATATTTTGATTATATTTCCCACGCCACAAGTTCTTCCTTGTCAATCCTAGGTTTTCCATGACCAATTTCAAATTCCCTGACATGTGTAGGTTTTTCAAACGCAGCAATTGGTTTAATATTAACCGTTATTACAATAATCCGAATGGTGTATAATCCCATTGCAGTCCGAAGAATTACTCTTTGGAGTGAGCCTCATTACGCTGATACTAGCAAGAAAGGTCATTATGCACGCTGATATTGATATTGATATTAATATTGCGGAATACATTCTCGAATCAAATTTTCTATAACTGAATGAGTGACGAAGCATTGCGGAAGCTCAAGCGATTTTCGAATGCTTTTCTTACAAGGATCAATAAAGAGGATATTTGGCAGAAATATTTCAGGCGTCTGTTTAATTCCAGGGCAAATGATTGGTCTGATTATTAACTATAAACTGCATACTCAGACAACAGAACCGGGTGCTTTGTTCAAACGGCACGATATTTGGCTGAATAGGAACGTGGCGGCGCGTGGCTCTGTATGTCCGCAGCTCATGAAACGTCATATGAATACTTGCCAACATATACAGCTGGCTAATAACAAATTTCACAGCAACACAATGAACATTTCAGTCTTATTTCTTCACGAACATCCTGCAGGTCTCAACAAATTTGACACGCCTAAATATAAATATCTACTCGATAGGAAAGAAAGCACAATAACCCCCGGCAGTCCTAAATATCAGCCATTCACGCTTAGCTTGCTATACAATAATAAATCCAAGAAATGTACATCAACACAAAATGGAATTTATTCTTTAACCACAATCAATCATTTTCATTTCCAAACTCTTCAAAATGTTCGTTTCGATCCGATAATAGATTTTTTCGCTATATCCAGCAGCGAATGCCAATAAGACAGCAGAATTACACGTACAGTATATAGCTATGAAGCCTTCGTAAATCGCAGTGGATGATTTAGCAAAGTAATGATCTCTGGCAACTCATGATTAGTCTCAATCGATTAGCTCAGCATTGGTTAGACAGATTAATTTTAAGAGAATGAATTTATAGGGTAAAGTCGTAACTTGGGAACAAGATTGATCGTTTCGACTAGAGCTCGTCATCGTGCGATTCTTAGCAAAAAAGAAAATATATAGAAAAGAGAAAGACGATGGAATTAAACGACCTCGTGTACATGAATTTTGCATATTCAAATATTGTTTTATTCGATTGCAGGTCGACGCGCTGAGGTTTATCGGCTAATCGCATATTAATTGACGTAGATCGACTTGCCATAAAGTCCAAAGCCATATGATCGTTCGACATGTAACACACTATCGCATCGGCGCGTGTTCTGTGCTAGTTCATGAAGTGTACTCGCCATGGCGAGGCAACAATAACATCTCGCCGGATTTCTAGGGGATCCCCGCCCTCTCAACGGGGGGTAATCCGCGCCCTCGTTGGGCTGAAAGGGGACTGACTGCCACGGTTCCTAACCGTTTACATGCCGGATCATCCTTCGTTATTGTTGCGTTTATGATAATAGTTACCTCCGACAACCAACCCCTGCCACTGAAATCGCAACTATATGAACACCCCTCAGCCGTAATACCGCACCGAACTCTTTCGTTCGCTCATTATTAGCTGCTGCTTTTGTCTTTAATTTTTATTTTGTTTGCGGAAAATACACCCGAATAGTTTTCTTCTGAGTTCCCGACCCAATCCTTATCCCATATCCAGTTCCATTTTTGTCTTGATTTCGTGCGTGTAAATGTTACTTCAAAAACGTACTAACGATTTGTTATAGATTATTTCATCCACTCGTCAGCGAGACACAAATTTATTTCATCGTGTTTCAAGGAGCATGTGAAGCATATTCAAAAAATGGAAAACTAGGATGTCCAGGACTATCAGTTACCTGTGATTATTATTTTTTTTTTTTTCGCTCAGCTTAGACTTTGTTAAAAGTCTCTTCAGCATCACTAGACTGTAACACATGATGGGACATAGACATTTTTAATCCTCAAAAGACATTACAGTTGTGTAAGGTTTTAAATTTTTTTTCGAGCCTCTTCGGATCACTAAGCCACTTTGTTTTCATTCGATTTCGAAGTTAAGACCGAACTAGTCAGTCAGGGCACAAGCTATAATCTTGTAGTTTTGAATTTTCCCATCCAGCCGTTTTCCAGAACACTCGGCGTAATCATTTCGGATAAAGCGATACACAGACAGACCAACGTATGTCAGAATCATATGTGGTGGTGGTTAAAGGGTCTGGATCTCGAGAATTTTTTGAATCGCGGCGATAGTCGATTCCGACACAAGGCCATTAGTTTTCTATTAGTTTTCCGATGGGAATTAATATCCTGATCAAATTCGTTTTTTTTTGTTTAGGCTAAAATATCAGTAACATTCCTCCAGATCTGATATCGTACGTTTGTGAATAACAGGTCTAAGGAACCCTCTTTGAGTGGCACCGTAAGTATTGTACCACAGCTCACGTAAGCTTTGTGAGTTGGGAGAGCCAGGTAAATCCGAAGAACCGCAATTGTCAACGGGATCGTTCACTATTCTGTTGACTTAGTAGTCTGCAGGTTTATCTAGGTGGTGCAGTGCGTCCTTAATTTCGCTAAACTTAGTGGTTACCCTGTATCGTGAGGAGACAGTGCGTTTCATCAAAACGGTGTTTAGGGAAAGAGCTATAGTAGTTTGGCTCGGCTACAACTACCTATACTGCAAAACCCCAAGTCCAGAGAGTGGCAGAATTGTATTGCCAGGGATCCAAGTGCTTGCCATCCTCTGGATGGTGGTATTGGATTCGATCGCCGCGTCAGCAATACAAACACTCGAGTTCCGATGTGGGTCGTCTACCCCCCTTCACTCTTCATCATCCTGCCATCGTACCCCGAGCCGATTCTCTTCGTCATCCAATGCCAACCAGCCATCACTATAGCGCCTTCGTTCGCCATATTATACCCAGGACTGTTCCCGCAAGTGAAATTAAATTTCAACCCCTCTATTCGCGTTTCATCTATACCTCATCATACTCCAACGCGACCGCGCACATTTATCTATTCAATAGATGATTGTATATCGCGGTTCTATGATCAGGTCTTCGAAAGTGATTTCAGAATGCAAGTAATTACGGAACTGGCACGTAGATTCCACATTGAACGAATGTGCATGCACAGTAATCACTTTGTTTTAGTCTTTTGACATCGTTGAAGATAAGCATCGTACCAGTTGCACCTAGGAAAGTGTAAGATTTCTTCAAAGCCACAGTGTAAAAGCGTTCTGGAGTTGTATCAAGTGCTCATCTGTATAAGGGCAGTTAGAATCTGCGAACAAGAGTCTTGGCATCTTCTTCATGCTCAGGCAGCATCGGTCTGTACCTTTCGCTCAGTTTCCTCTTCCTTCAACTCCGTCTTCATCTTGGCATTCATTTTCATCTTTGCACTACGAAACACAAGCCTCGGTGGTCTCGAGATTCTCAGTCGTCGGTAATGGAGGCTCTTTCGCCACTCTGCCAGCCTCGTGGAGATTGAATGTTTACAGCACTACCTCGTGATGATTTGCTCGAGAGGAAAACCTTTTCGTGGCTTCGGCCGACATTACTCCCTTTGAATATGTCTCGCGTTTAAATTACACGTTACTTAAAGAACCACGTGAGCTATAGGCAGTGAATTCACAAAATCTGTGTACAGGGTGTCTCTCTTATTATGTCGCACGCAGTATCACAAATATCTTCAACGCCATTTCTACCTTCAATTCGATTGCAAGACCAAATTGTAACTGAGTGAAAGAACTTGCAACATATAACGGCAGGGTATATAGAACATACTTCATGAATAACGGTTGCCCAATCATTTTTTGATTGAATTCATAAACCGAAGTGTTTCTCAAGCATCGTTAATCTTTGTTATAAAGGAACAGAAAAATCGAGTCGATAAATAGTCGTAAAAAATGAATTTCTTTGATAGAAACGTGACATGGAAGTGATAGTACTTAACAAAAACAATGACTAGAAGTAAAGCCAGTATGTACACATATGTGTGTATGGATTCCCAAGTACAAATGTATGTACGGTTACCCAGGGGGCTGCAATTAAATCACAATATTGACGACCGTAGCCGGGTAGCCTCGACGCTACGCTTGCTCCCCTCTACGTGCACCAGTGTAACTAATTCCCACTGCATTTAATGACTATGTGCTCTGTTGAGCTAGTGGGGGCCCACTAGCCACCCTTGTGCAGCTTTCGGGACGGGAGTGTTTGAGTAGAAGCCTTGCTGGGGCAGCAGCCACTTGACCCTGCTGCCCGGAGTTTTACTGCTGGGACCGTATAGTTTCATTTCTTGTCTTGACGGTAACCATGGCCACCTTTTGCAGTTACCATTCTGGCCGAAGAATCCGTTCCGCAGGTCTTCCTCTGAAGCAGTGACGAGGGATTATTCCAAGTGTTTTTCAGTTTGCATTTAATTACATGTAAAACTTACTCACGGGATTTCTCACCGCGTATTTTACCGAGCGGAATATTCAAATAGGTAAAAAGCACCCAAAAATACACCAACTCATCACCATTTCGAAACCTGGCTTTGGGTTCTAGTACACTTCACGTAAATGTATCCATAAAACAGGCGCACACGTTCTGGACATTGGCTATAACTAAAACTCGTTGTCCGTATGGAACCTACGCGTTCCGTTGTCACAAAATTCAGCAATTTTGTCACTGAAAATTGAATGGGACTGCACACCTCTGTGAAATACTTGAGAGCACAGCATCCATTGTACCTACATTTTGCGTGAATATTTTCCGAGTTGTATTGTGAATCGGAATAAGAATAATTCAATCAAGATTATTCATCATTCGGACTTTGAATTTATTTGTATCTCACAATCGGATTGAAGCTACTGGGGTCTACTTTGCACCAGCATGGTGTGGTAGGGTATTACAGTTCTTCGATTCCATAATCTGTACGAGTAAAAGTATCTCATTGTTCCTTTCGTTCCCTTCTCTCTATTTGATCCTTCAAGAGTTCTTTTAGCATCGGAGAAAGACGAGTCCGTAACTTTGTTTTCATTGTTTGAATCTCTCGGCTTGAGCTCAGATCAGTCTTCAGGTTCAAGTATGATATAACCTGAGTTAAGTACAGATGAAAAATGAACGGGTGCGGGGAGATGCGAAATCTTTTCATCTGAGCTGCTACTACAAGTGTGACAAAAATGTCCGCAAATGATACCCGGAAAGTTGGTTCTCCTCTGATGTGGCTTTGGTAGAATTGAGGAGGAAAGAAGTCCGCGTAGGGTGTCAAGTGACATCGTCAAGCGCGTTGACTCCTGAAGGCGAATCCGTCCAGGAATCATCCCTGTGCCTGGATAGAGGACCAATTTATCGAGCGCGCGTTGGCATGGAGACCTGCTGGACAGGATCTGGCGAGCGGGCGGGTAGCTGAGAGCCCAGGGTGTGGGGGACGAGCTTTCTCGAGGACCTACTCGACGATGCTCCAGGAGGCCGTCACGGGGAAGCGGAGAGCCGGGACTCCGAGGGTTGGCTACGGTACCCGCTCACTCTGCCGTGAGAGTATCGATTCTTGTGGTGATCCAATCAACGCCGGCGCCTTCCTCGACGACTTCCCAGTTCACGGGACGCACGCCACCTTCCGACTCTCCTGGCTCACCGGTTTTTCGCATCCATAGATTACAGGAAACTTGCGTTTTGCAAACGTATGCCAAATTTATGGGAAAACTTTCGCAGACATGTTTAGTTAACAGTTAGAATTCAATCCAGCTTATCGTCACCATTTTGGACATTTCTTTCATTTTGTTTATTATCAAGGACTTTTTGTAGGCTGATTTGTCAAAAATAATGTTTCGGGAACCCTTCACAAGATAATTCGACAGATTTGGATTTCGAAAAATCTGCTCGAATAATCCCTTTCATTTATACTTTTTCAAAATCTACCTACTTTCTTTTCTCTATTCGTTTGATGGTCTGAAACAGGAATGAATATGTGGAAAATGTATCCATTCGTTTATTAGTCTCATTTTCTCAACAATCGCGGACTGAAAAATAAAAAAAAGTGGAGCCGCGGTCGATCGGAGTATTTACAACCACCCATTTTACGTACTGCAAACTGGGTTGGCATTGGCACGTCATTGGTGCTATAGCTACGAATACTGACAGCCACCAAAGGCCAAGCTTTGCCCAAGTCAAAATCAATGTTGAGACAATTTTGGGTTTTTAACACCGGTTCAACTTATGGTGCCCTGAATCGGCACGAAATGATCCGCAGTCAGTATAAAACACCATATCAGCCCAATGTATTCCCGGTACAGAACTGACTTCCGGCTGAGCCCCATGTATACCTATTCACTTGTCAGTACTATAAGTCATCAGCATTTGCCCAATAGTGGGTAAATAATTCATCTGTACTGGGCCAGTATTACCGAACGAAATTTGGTAACCGTAGTAGTGCCAATTCTGTGTCATGTGGGTAGATCCGGCAACATTCTGACATTCGTACATGGGCACTCTTACTTTGACGATATCAAACCATAAGAGGAAGTAATGGTTCTTAAGTCCCGACTTCAACCTGATTACACTTCATAAATAAGACTATTCAGAATCCTTTAGAGAGACAGCCATCTTTTGGAACTGCTTCATTTGAAAGTGGCTTGACTCGCTTGGATGAGAATTACTTGCCTGAATAGCGGGTTTCGAAATATAAACCACATAGGTACTATTCCGTGATCATAGACTGGTGAAAAGGAAAAAGTATTTTGAAGCATGTTGCGGTTGAGAAGTGGTAAGGGATGGAATAATTCGTGTAAAAGTAGCGAGTGTCATTTGCGGTATAGGTACGTGTACGCCTGAGCCTACTCGTACGTAACCAGGGTAGGTACCGGGTGAGCATAGAAATATGGACAATAAAGCGAGCACTCAAGTCACGAAGCCATGTACGGAGCCACGGAGCCAACTACGGGCAGAACTCGCAATGGTTGATTTTGCGTCAGCGAATCCTGGAGCGAGGTTGGCGCTTGGTCGGCGGTGTAGGACTCTCCGGTGGAGGGCTCTTCCCTTTTCCTCCCTGTTCCCTGCCTCCGCCCCCCCCCCCTTCACCACTTCTACCTTTAAGCCCTATCCACATTCGCATCCAGTACTCATTTATCAAATAAATCAACACACCTCCTCGTACACCTGTGAAGAGGTTGTATAGCTCAACGTTGCAGCGATGAAACCAACGGCGCGCAAGTCCCACTGCCAAACAATTAAGCGGATCCAAGTGAATTCTTCATCTATTTTTCGACGCACTGCCAATTTTCTATAGCTCAATCACGCTTGTTTAATCATAATATAAAAGTAAGAAGAGTCTCAGGATAAGTATAGTTTCCATTCGCGCCACACCGTTGCTAATTGTGAGTATAGGTATTAAGAGTAAAATGATCCTTCGTAATTCGACCAAAGATACAATAGTCCAGTAATCAATGCTGCGCAATTATATGGGAGGATAAATTTATGAAATGTCGATTATGAGGGGGGATAAAGTGCTGTGACCTAAAGAACCGGCTAGTCGATCTTAAGACTCAATTTTACGGCGTGTCTTGTGCGTAATTAGTTGTAAAGCACCGATCTCGGAAACATACGGTTTCAATTTGAGTGCAGAGAGTCTGTGAAAACAATATTGAGAAACATGAACTGCATTTATAAATGAACGTCGTCGACTGACGAGTGCGTGTAATCAAAAAGGAGTTCTAAAAATCAGGATGCACTTAGAAGCACGTACTCCGCTATAGAGGGGCATTCAGCCAAACTCCGTGGCAGAGTCAAAGCAAGGACCCTTAGCTTACACGGCTTCCATGTCCCTACAGTACCCACAGACTCCGGACGTACCTGAACGGCCCAAGGTCTGGGTGCCCAGCACCCTGAACCTGCACAAGGGGAATACTTGAGCCACATACTATAGTCGCCCTCTGCTTTGATTTCTCCAACCAGCCAAGCTATTCCTCATCATTTTTACACGCATCTAGCAACGGTTATCTCGCACACATGTTTTCATCGGGCACCTCGAAACCAAGGATGGTAGAGGATAAGAACAAGTGAAATTTGAAAATATATCGAATTGAGAGCAGATAATGTAATCATGTGCATGCAGTACCTACTGCATGTGTTTGTTTTGAAAAAAGAATACGATGCTGCACGCAAAGTGGGGTAGATCTACCTATGCACATACGTACTGCAGACTGGCTTGGTATTGGTACTATTGCTGCCTTGTACAAGTCAAAATCAATGTTGGGACAATTTTGGGTTGTTAACAGCGGTCCAATTTATGGTGCCGCGAATCGGCACGAAATCATCCGCAGCCAATATAGAACACCATATTGGCCCAGTGTATTCCCAGTACAGAACTGACTTCCGGCGGAGTCCCATACATGTTCACATGTCAGTACTAGTCATCAGCATTTGCCCAGTGCTGGGTAAATAATTCATCTGTACTCCGAACGAAATTTGGCAGCCAGAGTAGTGCCAATTCTGTGCCATGTGGGTAGATTCAACAATATTCCAGTATTCGCACATGGGCACTTATTCTTTTACGAGTTTGTACAAAAAAGAAATATATCATTTGACATTCTGGTCAAGATTCGAAACAGGATTTCGTAGGCCTGCAGAAAAGAACATATTATAGCTGATATCAGGATGGGAACGATTAAGAATTTTAGAAGCAGTTGAGTATGAACGATGTAGGTACGGTCAAGAGATGATACTCAGGCAATTCCACATTGCAGGAGAGGACAAAGCGAAAAGAACGAAAGGACATTTCAAATATGCTGACAACCAATACGTAGTAGTACATAGAAAAGATGATTCGGTTTATGAGGAGGTCAAAAGATTGAGAAAGAGGCATCTTTTCCCTCTTTCTTTTCCAATCGGTGTTGGTCTAGTTAGCGCTGAAGGTGTCGAGGTGTCGTCGTTGTATGATCACGACGGAAAAGATTCAACAATCCGGGGTCGGTGCTGGGGATGATTAGGCGATGTACGTACAGCCACATAGGTATAGGTAGTGGAACGTCCTCCTTGATGGGCTAAGGAGCTGAGGATGGTGGACGTGTCCTAGGGGAAGACACGAAGGAATGCGCACGCGCTCGCCCCCTCGACAGACCGAGAGATGAAGGGAAAAGAGGGAACTGAAGAAGGAGAAGAAGAGGGCGGGGTAACACGGGAGAAGAGGACGAGGATGGTTCTTGTGAACCGAGGGCTACGAGGATCTCGATAAGGAGTATCCTAGAGTCGTCGAGGAGGCTTCGACGACCCCCTGCCTTCCTGGCCCTCTGTAGCCCCTGGTTCCTGGTCCCCGCAGTTTCCAAGCTCCAGGCTCCAGGCTCCAGGCTTCTGGCTCCTGCCGCCGCCGTCTACTCATCTCGTTGTAAATATGCCCTCCACTTCCCCTAGCTCGAGCATCGGCCTCCACTACCACCGTCACCGTCACCACCACCACCACCACCACCACCAGTATCATCTCCTTGAAATGCTACAAGGATATCGGGTGTTTGCCGCGAGACTTTTGTACGGATTGCGGAATCAAGGGTTTTCCCAGTTCTGGAGTAGTTGGCGCCCTCCTCCTTCGCGCGCCCGTTCTCCACGCGTCCTCCAAACGTCCTTCAGGCATCCTTCAGGCATCCTTAAGCCCAGGTGCCCGGACGACGAAGCTTCTAAAACCCTTCAAAGTTGCGAAATGAGTCTTCTCAGCGTCCCGAACCGGCCGGCCCCAACGTTCTCTTTTCTTTTCGTCACATGATCATGCAGATTCACCTGGACTAGCGTCACCACGTTCGCACCATGTGCAGCCAATGCATGTATAATCATTAGACAGGTCGTTGAAAAAAATTTTTATTCTCCAAGTTGAAAAATCATAAGTTAACCTAGAAAAAAGATCCTCAGATTTTCATTGCTCTTACTCACTGTTAAGGGGTGCAGGCAATTTTTTGGAATTAAAATTTTTTTTTCCGCTTATGAAATAATATTTTATTTGTTTTCAGACCTTTTTGAATTTTCTAGCGATTCAAAAAAAATCAGACAAATAAATCTGGGATTGATGATACATTTTACTCAAACATTTTTTATCATGGAATATTCAACGAATTAGTAGAGCAACTTGAAAGAAAAAAAATCAATTGAAAAACGCACACCGTCTGTACTCACATGATTTATTTTTTGTTACTATTTTGATTTGTTGATTGTTTATTCTAGGCTTCTTTAAAATTTTTCAGACTAATTCCTAGCCTATTTTTTTTTTTTTTTTTTTTTTTGGACGCCATATGTTGAATATTCCATCATGAAAATTTCTTTCAATTACATATTTTATTTGTCTATATACTGTTTGATTTTGTTGAATCGTTGTAACATTCAGAAAGATCAAAGTCTGAAAACAAACAAAATCCTATCTTATAAGAAGTAGAAGAAAAAAATCACATGAAATTAAGAAAAAAATGCCGGCACCCCTTAACAGTGAGATAGAACATTGAAACTTTTGGAATCTTTTTATTTCATGTTTAATTCTAATTGAGATTTTTCAACTTTGAGCATAGACATTTTTGTTAACGGATAGTCTAATAATTATATATAGATGATGCGATAATTGCTTCTCAAATATCAAACACGGTTTACTCCGCCGTTACGGAGCCGTAGGGATCATAGCATACGAAAAGGAGTTAGGTGCTGGGGTAGATATGTAACGAAAGATTTGTTATGACAGAAGAAGTTAACCTGTCATGTTCGCGCGTTAACTGGCTAAAAACCCAGCAGCGATGAAATTCGAGACTTTTGGTTGACGGTACGGTCAAATAGGGCGGGAACCCACCCGCGCCTAAGAGGTAACGTGATCCATTTCCGCAGGAATCAGACCGCGTGTGTAAATAAACTGGAGTAGTTCTCGCAGACAATACATTGTCAATATCCTTAGCCCTTAGCCTGGTGTGAAAAAGGTCTCCCACGTGCTTAAGGAAAACGGAATTTTCGTTCAAAGGAACTTCGATCATGAAGCTAAGTATAAGAGAAGAAAATTTTCAGATCCAATTTAATAAAGTGAAAAAATTTTCAGGATATTATTTAGCAGAAATATTCTTCTGTCTGAATTTAAGTCTCGTATTAGTGTTGACCCGTCGGAATTCGAAAGATATTTTTTAGAAAAAAGAATTTGACGTAACATTCTTGTGTAAAATTCGATTTGACGGATCAACCAAGGATCATAAAAGCGCGCGGTAAAGTTGGCCACAATCGTATTCACTTCTCGCGGAAATGAGGCGGAAGACCACAAGAGAACCACCACCGTCAAGCAGGAGGCTTGGAGCGATGCCTGCCCTTTGTGTGTGTTTTTTTTTTTTTTTTCAATCTGTCAGATTTGTTCTTGATGTGGTTTTGATATTACTATAGCTCAGGTAAAACCGTCATGCGTGGGCACTCGGGCGTCTATCTTCAGAAAAAAAAAAAAAAAAAAAAAAGACAGACTGACAGGCGGGTAGACAAGGTAGGACGGAATAACAGATGCCAGAAAAGGTTCATCCCGTACTTTCATCATTTCATTCATTACATTCATCATCATTATTCATCTTTATGGTTTCCTCTTCAATGGTTCAACTATAAATATATACGTGGAAGTTTGTTTTTTTTTTCAACCAAAACGCGGCGTTTTCCTTCATAGTACCGATGCAGATACGACAAAGTGAAAAATTATAAACGAATTACAATATCGGACTAAAAATTAAATACTGAAATAGAATAGAATAGAGAAATAAAAATGAAAAATATGAAATACGAAAGATAATTCGAAAAATCTCGGTTATCGCGTTGTTGTGTTCGGTGAAGAGTCTTTGTGCCATGAAACCCGTGTACGCTTTCAGTTCGCAAAAGGAGGGAAGCCCTCAGAGGCCCTCGGCGTTTACACAGCCGCATGCGCACCGAGGTCTAAAGATCTCAACGTCATTTTTGAATTAATCTCATTCGACTGCCCCCTTTATAGTCGAGCCTCTTACCTCGCCAGAGACCGCTCGGTGCACCTTCAAGGTTAATTGGAATAAAAAAATACCTGGGAATGAAGTTATTTTTTTAAAGAGCTCGCGTGGTTATGCCCTTCACGGTGCATAAAACCTTGGAATATTCATCTCGTCTTGCATATAATATGCATTTAGACCCAACAAGTTCTTCCTATATGAACCTTATTCGAATCTCCGGAAAATACTTCTACATACAATGACGCCGTAGTAATTAAAGTTATTTGACACAGCTCTGTATCGCGCGTCTAAATCGTCTCACAACGCAATAGAAAAATTATTGAAAGATGAATATTAGGAGTAATTGCTGGTACGTGTAAAAGTTTCAAAAGTTGACAGAATAAACCATCACGCCAATGATCCCAATTATGTTTTTCGTAATTAACTGCAGAGCATGGTTTGTTCGATACCCATGCGGTATCTTTGGTATTCTTGCATACCTATACAAATATTGAAGACTCATTTTTACAAAGATACGAAGAACTTTTTTGGATTGATGATCAATACTTTTGTTACTTAAGTTGAAAACTCACTAAGGCTTCCTCTTCATATACATTCTTGAAATTCTCCTTCCTTCAACAAATCTCAAAATCGTACTATGATAAGATATTTTTGTAAAAATTGAATGAGACCTACAATTTCTTTACGAGTATTTCAGTGAAGAGGTACTTTTGCAAGTGCTGAAATAATCCATTAACTGTTGATGTATTTTCCTATGAATTTGTATAGTGAACCATAACGTATGATTTGTCAAATACACTCCGATAAAAAATGTTGAGAGCACAGAGAAAACCGCCCTATAATTTGTGCAAAGATGCAATTTTCATGCAACAAATATAACCCATACTTATTTAAATCGTGAATAAAGTAGTACAGGTATTATGTCATTCAGGTTGAATACGTGCTCTTGCTCCAGTGTCAAGGATACAATCGGATATTTGACAATCTTTTGTCAAATTGAGAGCCTCGTAACATCGTTTTGTCGACGATATTAACGCTGTATTTCTTCCTTTCTGTATAATATACAGTAGCCATTACGTCGTTATAATATTATCCATGTCTATATTTTGACTGAACAAAGTCTTTTACTCAATGACATTTACTGTCGACGAAGTTACTACTATACCACCTATTATAGTCGACCTTTTCACTCCCTCGTCAAAAAGACGCAAACTAAAAGTGTATAATTATCAGCAGAAGATCCCTGGTCAAACAGAACCGCCTACAACCCCCTGATGGCATAGAAGGGACTTGACACTTGTCTCTAGAATGAATAGCTACCCAGCCCCCTTGTCTGTCCGTCTATCGGCCTATCCATATAGGTCGGTATTCGGTACATAGGCATCTGGTAAATACCTCATAGAATTCCCTTAAAGGTAATGGAGCGCATATCCTAGCCAAGGAACAAAAAAACCCTTACTTGGCATGCACTGAACGCAAGGGCGTTCTGTTGTGACTGAAGGTATTATACGGTCAAAGGCCTATATATGAACACCTGTGTGTTCCCCCAAGGACCTGTAGATCGCCGCATTTAATACAGAAGCAGTCAGTGCTTAACACTAAATTAGCCGGTCAAATCCGAATAGGATTAATAAAAACGAGATCTTTCGTTTGTTATATCCGGTAAAACGTAAGTTGCGGGAGAATCTCATGAAAGGATCTTTTCAAGTTTTTCGAACAAGTAACACGTGAATTACGACACGTGTGGTGGTCAACTTATGGGGTTTGGTTTTTTATTTATTTATTAATTTTTTTGGTGTTACAAAACTTAGAATATATATCATCATGTTTTGAAAACTTGTGATTATACTGGTGCAAAATTTCGGCAAATAATTATCAATATACGTATTTCCTGTTGTCCGAAATCCCTGCTGTACGTTTATATAATCAAGCTTCTACGAACGATTGAGCTTTGGGATGGGGTAAACGAATGATTTGCTTCTCTGGGTATTTGGCTCCATTAGCCATTAGACAAAGTTGCATCGCCCCCTAGCTCACAGAAGGGTACGTGGTAAACGAATCAGTAAGGCGCGATAATAGAGTTTCTTAGTTGAAAATTGGGTAATTCTGTGGGGCAGAGGACCGGTCAGGCGAGGAATTGATAATCAAACTTACCCTATGGCACACCCCTAAGTCTGCTATCCAATTCGACCAAGGGGTTCCGAAGGATAGTGGACCCTCTATACATGCACACATGTATACATATGGATGTACCTACATATACACGATTACACATAAAACTGAATCTTGGCAACTAATATAAATGCAAAGAGAATTCTATAGTCGTTTGTATCGATGATCGAGAGATGAGAGTTGGTGAATATGACATTGACTCAGATTTTGTCCCAATCTTTCGGCATTGATATTACATGCTGGGTCAGCCACGGGTCAGTTTACAGGTCAAAGAGCATCGAGGTCCCACTTGAAATTGATTCAATCTGCATGTAATAAACGTTTTATCAATATCGAAGTAATATTGGTTTCCATTAACAGTTCGCTATGCATACCTACTCATGATTGGAAATTGAAACTGATATTAGTATCACCTAATGGGTAGAGGGTAGAAACTGAGTTTCAAAAATAAATCAAGGCACAATCACACTTTCACTTCATTTAGGAACAAGAAAATGAATACTGTTGTAACAAAAACGATATATTTTTCGAATTTACTACCTTTCAGTAACAAAAAGCGTTGAAAAAAACCTACCGTGGAATAAAGCACGAACGAATGGTACGATTAAACTCTTTTTTTTTTTTCTTTTTTTTTTTCAAAAATACGTTGGATAGAAAAGACCGTCAGATCGCGTTTTAGCTGGTAGGATTTTCCGAACTTGAATATGGGAATTTGTGGTTTGAAAATTGTGTGTTGTTAGTCATAGCGTGTATAATCCTATCTCACGGATGAGGTGATTTTTCGAAAAAAATAAAATTTTCGTCGCTCACCTTTACGCTTCTATTCATGACCCTCCCCGAACCCCAATTATACTAACGGACAATTGACGATAAAACCTCAACTTGAATTCGGTTTCTAGCTGATCGTTCTGCCCCAACATAAAAATACGTCTTACACAACCGGGTCCTAAGAGTTCTTCACCCTTTGTCCACGTTTTTATTCAAGAATAATACCATATTTCTGATATATCTGCAAAAGAAATTTGATTAAACGCTAAACCATTCGTGGTACGCGATATAGAACTGATTGCAATATGAGCCAAATATATACCATCCCTCGGTTTTTGACCCTATAAAACATTAAACAATGGATTATTTCCATTCATCGATATTTCATTACGAATATGCCGTTCAATTCTACGGTAGTTTGCAAAATGCAAAGCTTTAACGTAATTCTCGTTCCCGATTATGAGTGGCTTAATATTCAATAACCATTCGAAAGACATAATAAAACTGATTCAAAGCCAGAATCAACCTTTTGCGAATAATCCCACGCCCGGGACGAACTGTTTTTAAAATTTCCGCGACCAAAAATTGTATCGTCAGAAAACCGAGGGCTCAATTTCAAGACACTCGACAACATAGCCCAGAGCTTTGCCAGCACTCTATACGTCGAGTGAAGTAGAGAGTAGAGGGGAATGAGGTACAGAAAAAGAGAGGGTTTTTCAAGGGGGAGGGAAGAGAGGGTAGTGTCGAGGTGACGCTAATGAGGCACGCCATAATTAGTGATACTGTCTACCGGGCGCTCGAACGGGTTCTCGAGGACACGGGCAATCCCACACTCGGGAACGAGAGGCTAGGAGGAGTCCCTGCTTCTGTCCTTTTTTTTTTTTTTCTTTTTCTTTTTCTCTTTCTTTTTTTTTTTTTCTTCTTTTCTTTCCTCATCCCTCTCTTCATCTTCTACTCTATGCCTTCTTTGGCACTGGTTTACCCTCTTCTGAGCTCAGCACGGCGACACCAAGAAGAGCTCTGCACCTACCACTACCAGAGCTCTTGTGCACGATGCAGAGCCAGAAGCATTGCGCAACGGCTTTGACTCCTGAGGCGAATCAAAGTATATTCTAGTAGTAGATTCTAACTGGAGTATTATATAATCTCAAGTGTTCAATTCTACGATAATTTTCTTATTATTTGTGATAAATATACTGACTGATTTTTTTCACTAGATAGTTTTAATTTCTACATCATGCTTTAAACATTAACTTTTACCATTTGATTCACTGACGATTATACCTACAACGAGGAACCTATTTACTTCGAAAGTCTTGTGTACACTGGTCTCGAAAGCTTTTGGTAGTCTTTCGAAGTCTTCGGTTAGAATATGAAGAATTACTCATGATACGTAACTGGTAGTATTTGGCAATCTTTGGAAGTCTTTAGAAGACGGAAGTCACCTGTACTACACCAAAAAATCGAAGTGAATAACTCCTCGATCTACGAGTACCTATCAAAAGTCGTCTAGAATTTCATTTCAGCAGAAATAATCTAAACACAATGCATCGACACTGAAGAGTATGTCTGATGAAAGGGAAAAACAAGTCTAACTCATAATCATGATGAGATACCGCTAAATAATTTTTTTTATTAAAAATTCCAGCCATGTATATTAGAAGATAACGAGTGTAAAAATATTGTGCCATTCTCTCAACATCCGATGACGACGTAGTGAGTAACCTGCACCAAAATCTGGTCGTATTGAAAATCCGGAAAGATGATCTCAACCCGCATAATTTTTAGGTTATGTCATCATCGACGCAAATCTAAGAGCTCAAAGAGATGCGGTATAACGATTAGGTGTCAAATTTCGTAAGGTGCCGAAGCGTGGATTTTGTTTACCCATTTAAAACAGCGTGTCGAATTAATGGCAGCGCATTTATACGGTAGCCTGGTTTGTCCAAAGCGGAACAACCGGGTCGTAGACCTACTGAAATTTTTCATACACATATATGCGTACACATCCATGGATGAACCGATGTACTACCAATACTATTATAGTATCAGGCGAGTGAATAGATCTACAATTATACGAGCCATAGAGGGTGAGGGAGTTCATAGGGTAGGAATGGGGACCGATTTGAAGCACAATGCGGCTCAATGCCGAGGAAATTAGCCGCGGTACTGCTGGTGACGCCCGTCATCCCCATCCCATAAACACCCGTGAACACTGAACACACCATCATCTCCGTTTCTCCTCGTTTCTCTTCTCTTTTCTCCCTGGAGCAATCCCACGTATATATATACCATGTATACATGTACAATACTATATATATATAAAGGTGTGGAGGAGTGTGGAGTCCATGGGGGTGTGACGTGTATATGACACACATACCTATATGCTAACCACCTATAAAAGCATAGGAACACGGTACATAGAGACGACAATGGTGCCTTGGTATAAGTGTGAAATTCGTATATATAATTCCCATATAAGCCCATAGAAAATCTTCGTCTCTGGATGAAAGAAGAAATTCAACGAGATCCTCTCGGGGTTATAAATTATTTGCGTCAACCATCGCCTCGCGGAATCGCACTCATCCTCACGCCCACGCAATATGCAGAGTAAGATCGTGAGTTTTTTGAAAAGTCATACTACACGAAGGAACATACAGTACTGATCGCTTCTCGAATGGTATTCATTTCCACATGGGAACGAAGACACTGTAAAAATTTTCAGTGTGGACTATCAGAAAATGCAATTTGGTATCAATGTGAAACTATTTGAAGTCAACGTCACAAGGAAAGTATTTTTTGTCCATCCAGCTGGTGCTGAATTTTCGAATCAACGGCAGGAAATAATTTACAGCAGTCATCGCCGAAGAGTTTACACACTATAATCATCTTCTGCGGCGTACTTTTCGGATAGCAAACAGTACTGTACGCTTCTCTGTGTATTTCATCACATTCTTATATCAATCATGATTCGTTCCGCATTGATCCAGTTTGCTTCCAGTGTACTCACAATCAGTCAACTCTTTTGCTATCATCCTGCGACAGCCAACGAAGACAGATCTAGAGTCTTCGGGATGTTAAACAAGGCTCTTCTAGTTTCACACATACTTCAACATGTTGAGAATTGATTTGCTATCAGGCAAAGTTCGTTCAGAATAATACGTATGATTTGATTTCTTTTATTGTTAGTCCTGCATTCCAAAAATTTTCAAAAATTCGTCACGAAACTATGAAAAGAACCAAGCTCAGGTAATATAATAACATGGAATGTGACTGGAGTCCTCCAGTTACTCAATGGTATATCCAAGCTGATTTCGTTTTTCATCGATTTTTAGATTTTGACATTTTATTACAGGACAAAACTTTGGAGCGCGTTTTTGACCATCAGAAAAAAATCGATTTCATGATTTTTAGCAATTTTTTTCGAGTTTTTTTCAGAAAACGGAGTGTATAAATCTCTAATTGATCGGATATACCGTTTCGGAGGAATCATGTTCACCGTTTTGAAAAAGGTGATTTCCAGAAAACGCGCTCTAAACTTCTGTGTTATAATGAAACGTCAAAACCTGAAAATCGATGGAAAACGAACAAATAATTAACTTTGATGTACCTACCTTTGAATTTCACATAATTAAAAATACAAGAAGTTCGCACAAATTTAACAATTTAAAAAAATTTCTTGACATTGGCTACAGAATCCCGGATGTTCATCTATTGGATTTGAATACAACCAGTTGCATAACTGAAGAGGTGCAATCGAAAGGATATACATAAATCATACCTAAACAAATTTTGGTAATATGCATTAAAAAAAAACCGATATAGTTAGAAACGAAAAAAGATATCCAACTGAAGTCCCACTTTTTCTTTAAATTTTTTGTGGACATGTATCTTTTTGCAGGGCACCTCCTCAACTATGACTGGAGTGTTTTTCAAAACCGGAAAACCGAAAACCTCTCGATTACCTCGAAGTCGATGCGAAACTTTAATTGTGACCTCCCGAGTACAGGTATACTTTCGATTTAGCAGTTCCTGGGTTTACGTATAATCTAACTGTCTATACTTTATCTTTTCCTTGGATATGTAATGTAATACCACGTGGGGTATGACAGGGGGGGAGGGGGGGGGGGGGGGGGGGGGGACAGTAAGTAAGTATATGTATAGGTAGATATATAAGCAAGAGAGCGAGACGGGGGGGCCTTTCCATCCTATCCGTCGTTGTCTATCTGTTCAGATGACAGGTGGGCCCCACGTCGCGGGCCCAGGGTTCTGGTGGGCCCTCGTTAGACAAATTAAGCCCTGCTGACTGGTGCGTTCGCCCGGGACGAACTTGGAGTGGACTGCAAACACTCGAGAAGGCGCGCTACCGTTCTACCGACTCTTCGCCGCACACCCCTTCGCCACCGTGCTAGACTCATAGCTATATACATTGATATAGACCTATACGTATATATATATATATGTATGTATTTTGTATACCTACATATACATATATAGGGCGAGCCAAAGAAAGTCGGACAGATTTTAAATGGATATAACTTATTTTTATTTTTTTTTTTTGTTTTTTATGGATGAGGATGTAGAAAGATGGCTTTAGGCTCAGTTTTTTTTAAAGGACACAAAAATTTTGCCATCCCATTACGTCAAACGATTACAAATCGTGATGAAATAGTCATGAAATAAATTCCAAGGACATGGGACATTTTCTATCGTCTGAAATTTTCTGCAGTTGTTGTTTCTATGTCCAGTTTTCTTGCTTACTGTAGCTAATGTGTCTTTTTTTTTTTTTTTTTTTTTTTTTTTACGTTGCTTTTGGGGTAAAATACTGAAGTTTCCCCTCTGGCCAAGAAAGACCGGGATCGGCCTGTAATCTCGTAGGGTCCAGAGATCTGGCAGTGGCGTTTATTCTCATTGTAAATCAATCATCCCATGCTATAGCAAAACCTGATCTTCCTATAAAATATCTACTCTCTCGATAGTTTCTTTTTATATCTTTCCTCATTATAATTCCTTTATAATTTATCAAATACATTGCGAAAAGAATAAGTTAGTAGATCGATGAAAAAAAATCTAGCTGTATAGATAAGTTTTGTGGTAACGCAAATAAAAGAGAGAACCCTACTGAAACTTTAAAAAATTTGGTTTTTCATTCTTTGAATGGCCAAAGAACAACGCGGATCCTTGAAATTTTAGATTATGGTAGGATATGTTTTTAAAGAAAAGTTAAAATTTTTTTGCCATGAAAATTCAGGCGCAAGGAATCTTCAGCATGAGAATCTCTTCTTCGCGGAGGGCTGCAGCGAAAGGTTCCTTGCGCTTGAACTTTTATCGCAGAAAATTGAAACTTTTTTTCAAAACATATCCTAATATAATCTGAAATTTCAAGGATCCATCCTTTGATTGGACATTTTTTGGCCATTTTAAAAACGAAAAACTTTTTTTTTTCCAAAGTTTCAGTAGGGTCCTCCCTTAATACAGTGTAAGTACGAAAAATGACTTGAAATACGTAAATACATAAGGATCAGTATTTTAGGAATATATATTTTTTTCAGTCTATACCTGCGGCGATGTTTTTTTTTCTATTTTTTTTTTTTTCTTTTTACAGAGAAAATCACGCTTCTGCCGCGGTGCGTATAAGATTTATTTTTTATCGATATTGATCTACGGAAGCCACGCGTCGCCCGTGACCGTCTATTTACACAAGATTTTTCTTTTCCGTCATTCTCTGTTTCTTTCTCTCTCTCTCTTTACTCATATGAATAATTAAGCGTCTATTTGACGTGAGCAAATGAACTCTTTGGACTCTGAAAACACGATGAGAATTTATTACCAAGACTTTAGCCTGATTCGAGTAACTATATATAATGTGTATATATAGAAACGCCCGAAGGCCGACTGGTTTTACTACTTATCGATTTTATCATCGCTAATTGGAAAAAGAGAGCTTTTATTTGAAAAGTAATAAAACGAAAAAATTAAACGAATATAATTGCGAAATTTTTCTCACGTTATCTATTATAATTTTTAGATTATAAATAGAAACAACATAATGTCTCCAAAATGTCAATTCCATACAAAATTGTTTGAGTTACTTTCAGAGATTATGTCATTTTTCATCATTTTTCATAATTGTTGGTCAGCAGTAAACTACTTTCGAACGAATTTTATCCGCAATATCCAGTAGACCATTTTGTTCGTATACAATAATTCGAAAAGCTGAGGCTAGGTTCTCTTTCAGATGAATTTCTACAAATTGAATGCGGACACCAATTCGTTCACTTCGCCTTTCCAGCTTTCAAATATCAATTTGGAAGAAACCGTGACAGTCATGTTAGAGGAATTTAAAATTTTACAAAATTGGCCATCAGTAAACTACTCATAATAATTTTGTGGCAAAAAATCGAAATTTACATTACCCGTCAGGGCATCGGCAAGTCACAAAAAATTATCAAATTACAAATAAATTCATTGCATCAGTTCGACTCTTCAATTATTTTTCTATTTCTCAATTTGAACGTCATGATTTTCTGAAGCCGGAAGAGTTGATCAATCCTAATGGGACCCAATGGGACATGGTGGTTTTCTATCGTCTAAAGACAGGCCATAAGGTAAGTGTCCCAATTACTGACACTTCAAGACCCGATCATCGAAAATTATATTTTCTCAAATTCTAAATCTATAATAAAAATTCCAAATATTTCTGTTAGACAAATCAGAGTTCCTGGATACTCAGAGAATATGAATTAATTTCTTGATATTTTTCAGAACTCACGGATAAAAAGGATCGAATCATTGAAAAATGTCAACATAGTAATTGGGACAGTGTCAGTAATTAGAACACGACTTACCTTAATCCTGTGAAATATTAATTTTTTCTATGAAGCCATTTTCCAAAACTATAGACTCATCTGTTTTCATTGAATTTTAAAATTGAGGCTGAGTCAATCTCAATGAGAAATGGCGATTTTTCATCGTCAGAGGACAAGCTATAATCCTATAAAGTCCGAGGTCAAAAAGTTGAACATTTTTTGGATTATGGTAGTATAAGTCGTTTTTGACAAAAAAAACCAATATACTTTTTCATCTTTACTTACTGGAGGAAAAGTAAAAATGTATAACAAAACATGACAGAAGCTGGAATTCAATTCATATCCTTTAATTGAAAGTTTACAAATTTTTGTGAATTTTTTTTTAGAGAAAAGGTAGAGAGAGAGAGAGAGAGAGAGAGAGAGAGAGAGGCTCGTTTGTGCTCGATGTCCTACGCCTTTTCAAGGGTTGTTGTTTGCGTGGGCGGACGCGGGGGGGTTTCCCTTCTTCTATTCTTTTGGTAGCGGGTCGCCGCGCGTCCCTGGCCACGCACTGGGGGTACGACGGGGTATACGGGGGTACATCCGCTAATTGGATAATTACGGAGTGCGGCGTGCTTGTTTTATAATTGGGAACGCGCGGCTCGCCCGACCACCCGACGTGACGAAACGTCGACGTACCGAGTCACGCGGTACGTGACAATCTACCCTTGGAGCTCATTTCGCAAACTCTCTAGCCTCTGACGTCCCAGGCTATCAAAATTCTCTACCGTTCTGCCCCTTTCCACAACCAAGAATCTTCCTTTGCCACCGTTTTTTTCTTTTTTTTTTTTTTTTGTTTCCTCGATTTTTAACCATATAGAATTTACAAAAACTCCGGGATCATGAAAAAGCAAATGTTCAAATGTATAATTTTATACTCTGATGAATATTCGATAGAAATTTCTCTACATTATTCAGAAATCTTACGATGTCTGAGAATTTGAGAATTTTTTCTAAACTTAGGACACCTAAAAAAATTGAATTTTTCAAATTACTGCGGTTTGCCTAACAGAAATAATTGATTGACTTAGTTGTTGTTTTTTTTTTTTTTTTTTTTTTTTTTTTTTTTTTTTTTTTCGTGTAATTCAGAATGATTTTTGGATTTGAAACATGCCTTACAGAGTCAGAGGCTATCAAAGAAAAAGTGGCTGTCGTAGGGTACAGGTAAACATTTTGAAATTTGTAGAAAATTTTCTACCATAATATAATTTCGGGCCAAACTAATAAAATCCAAAAATGAGATTCAACTTCCGTCGATGTGAACACATAACAGACTTTTTTCTGGAAACAAGCGAAAAAGAAAAAAAATCTCAAAACCCACAAATTTTGAATTAAAAAATTGAATTCATCAAATATCATTAGTATGGCCCGGAATTACAGCATTTTAGAAGATTTCCTTCGAAATTCAAAAGGTTTCGATATACGATACGACCTGTACCCTAAGACAATCACTTTTTCTTTGACAGCCTTCGATTCTGTATGAGGCGAAGGCTTCAAAACCCAAAATAATTGTGGATTACATTTTTAAATACTCGAAACCTGCTGTACAAGAAAAAAAAAAAAATCTGACTCAATCAATTATTTCTGTGAGGCGTACCAGTAATTTGAAAAACAAAAATCAATTTTGAAGGTGTACACACCCCCTTAAAATTCTTAATTCGGTAATGAAATTTCAAGATCCGTTTCCTTCGTTATTCTCGATACTTTTATTTATATTATGAAGACTTTTCGCGCGGAAAACAATATAAAGGCAATGGGTTGTTTCCCCTAGTGATATCTAGGTAGGTACGCGTGCGTCGCGAGTCATGATGGCACGCGTGCGTTTTAATTCAAGTTTCGTAATCCTTATGGGAGTGACTGACTGCGAGGGAGACTTGGGAGGGGGTGAGAAGGGGGTTCGAGGGACGATGCAGGAACCCCATATAAATCACCCCACAATTTGTTTGTATGTACATACAGGCAGTCAATGCGTACCCATGCATTTTTAAGTCACTGGTTAATCAATAAATTCAATCGTGCGTCCAACCTTTTGACTTTTCACGACTCAGTTAACCAACCGTCTGATCGTTAACAAACGACCGACAACTAATCAAAATTTCACTTAAACATATATGGTAATGTCGTTGGAAAATTGTACAACACAGCATAATTAACCATTTTGTGTAAACGATCAAATGTATCCATACAACGTACTTTTACAAACGAATTGAAGTTATTTTCGAAATATTCTTATGGATATCTTCAAACTTAGGAATAACAAAAAAGGGTAACAAAACGTTCAAACTTTACAATTAAGGGGAGCAGTATGTCACGATTGTAAAAATGAAATCTGGTCCAAAATCAATTTATTTCTTCACCAAAGTTCATTTGACGTCATCATTATAATCATGTCACTAAAAATCAGTCGCTGGACAAATTAAGGCACACCGTAAGTCCGATTTTACTTTCTCAGATTCCGAATTGTTCGAAAGACGCGCCTTTATAAATTGAACTAAAAAAATTATCATAAAAGAGATGGCCAATTTTCCGAAAATCGAACATTTCTTTTCCACTCATTTGCAAATAACTCAGCCTGGTATTTGCTGAAATTTTTGTATTTCGCGCGCCACTATAAATCTATACAGTACAGTGGATATCATGGAATAGAATGTTCATGAAACAGTGCGGGTATAACATATTGGGTAATGAGCCCCGGTAGGACCGTTTATGAGAAATTATACCGGAAATAAGAATTTTTCAAAATTGGGCTGTTTTACCACCCCAGGATACTGAAATAAATGAAAAAAAAAAATAAGGTTACCGTTGTAGGATTAATAAAGCATATGGGGCGATCCACCTAAACTAGACATGCTCGCGGACCTCGACTTTTTCAGAATGACTGATTTTTGTTTTTTTTGTTCGATGGATGATGCACACACAGGATAATGGACCATTCAGTCCTTAATTTAATGAAAATTGATATTAGATAAATGTTGTCTCTTCTATAATACAACTGTCTACAACTGTCTGTCATATCATCTAAAACATCAAAACTGACTATAGAGTGAACGAAGATCAGAAAATAGCGTAGACATCAAGGGCATTCAGATTACCTATAATCCATTTGACAAGTATTACTTATAGAAATTTATTAAATTGATGTTTGCATTGGGCCTGTGTGTGTAAGAGTCATTGAAATAAAAAAGAAGAAATTATTTCGGTTATAAAATATTGCTTTAAGAATTTTGCAATTAACGTTTGTAGTCTTTTGTTGTAAGTTGAAAGTATTTATGAATGTTATACCCAGAGCACAGCATCCTTTACCTACTGAATTTCCTAATGAATACGTGAAATTCACTCTGGACGTACTAGACGCTTTGAAATGAAACGTCAATTATTACTGGAATTCATCGATATACGTACTACATATGATATAGAAGTTGATTTTTACTATGAATTTCCGCATAAAAAAAAACAATCTTATTACTATTATGACAAGATTATGTTCATGTTGATTTAATGAGATGAGAAACCCAATAATTTTCTTTCATTTAGCTATTATTATTTTTTAATTTTTTTATTGACTATATATGTATATAGCACTTACCACGATTCTGCTGATGGGAATTATGCGGAGGTGGGACGTGGGCGTACTGTCCAGGTCCGTTGTTATTCCTATGATGCCTGCGCATGAGAAATATGACTTGATTTTTTTTTGTTTTTCTTTTCCAAGAATATTATGAACAATAACAATCATGGTGGTGGTATTTTTCAACAACTAGATTTATCTTCAATTAATCTAGTACTTTTGCATCTACTAAACAAAAGTTTATAGAATGTACATACATTAAGTTTAGTCTCAATAAATTAATTGTTCGTTTGAGTTTTTCGTTGAAATATTATACATTATATTATATCAACGGCGCAAATGGCACATACGCACTTCTAAACTACAAGAAATTAGGTTTACTAATCTTTAGATAAATAGATTCTTGAATTAGATAAATATCTTTACAGAATTTAAATCTATATACAGTGAGTATGAAATGATTATTGAATCATTATTAAACTTAATTCTAAGTGATCATAAGATACACCCAAGTTCACAATTTGCTAGAATGACCTAGTCGAATACAAAAGAAGTTCGATTTCAATACATGTGAATTTCACTAACTTCTGTGAACATCCCAGTGAAACTTCCCAGAAATTTCTACAGTCAATCAAATTTCAATTGGTTCACAATCGTTACACCTTGTCTCTTCCCGAGAAAACAACTGCTACTCGAATAAAAACTATGTATTGTAACTTTGTATACAGGACAAAGATTTAGGAATTTATGATACGGAACAAAATATTATCAAAAAAGTCAACAGTAAGAAAAAATACAATTTTTATTGAGTAGAATTAATAGGAATGAGGCGAGTCTACTTACCCTAGCATTCGATGCCCTGCATCACCAAGAGTAGCTCTCTGCGTCGATGGTGTGAAACCAATTTGTGGACGCCACTGATTGCCGCCTCCTCGATTCATCTGCTCAAAGTCCTGAGGCTTTAATACCTTCGGAGGCTCCTTTACACCTTTGAGCCTTCTGGCAGCAAATATAAAGTTCTGCCCATACTTCGGATCTCTAAACCTCACGCTGAAAGTTCAATAAGTTTTCACGAAATTTGAATGAGTTTTAACTAACTAATCATTCTTTGTTTATTGGAATTGGGTCTGTACTACGTGAGTTCTTTTAAAAACTAACGAAATTTCAGCCAAAGATTAAACATCGGGTGCATAAATGATAACATTATTTACCATCACCTAGTGAAGAATATACAGAACTTAAGAATGCTTCTTGCATCTCAATGTTTCCCTAAAACATTCATGTTTTTTTTTTTTTTTTTTTCATATATAAAATAAAAATAATAAATAATAAAATAAAGAATAAAACAATCATGTTTTGGGGAAATGTTCGAAACACCAAGTAAGATGAAAATGTTCTAGTTTTGAAATGAAGATTAGATTTTTTGTTTTTTTCTAGGCAAATTTTTAGGCCCGGTTTTTCTCTTAGACAATCAAAAATCAATATTTTGTCAATTTTTAAAGAAATTAATGTTACCAAACAATAGCTAAGATTTCGTTAGTTACAAGAAAACAATGAATACCTCGTTAATTCGGTAAATTTGATTATATTTTATCCCTGTCCTTAAATAGGAAGAAATCATTCTAGCTGGCCATAAAAATGGTGACTTGAAATTCCCTGACTTTTTCAGGGTTTTCCAGTACAAACATTGAATTTTTTCCCTCGCCATAAATAATTCGTATAATCAACGACGAGCAGCAGATTGATTACGTGAGTTTGTAAGAGTCAATAGCGCAGCGGCATAATTTGCTGCGCATGAAAATTCACCCGGAGTTTTTTACCTATCTGAGAATAAGAAGTATGCGCTCTAGTTCATTGTTTCAAGAAATCTCTGACTTTTGGTTAAATTAGAACGAATCCCCTAACATTTTCAGGTTTCCCAGGTTTCCAGTTTTTGTGGCCACTTTCGTCATTATAGAATAATAACTGAAAGAAAAAATGATACTTACCAGTAAACTCGATTGTCTCGTACTGGTAATCCTCCGATAGGTGAATTTAACGTGGCACCCTCGCCGATGCAATCTTCAGCGAGTAAAACAGTCCCTCGCATACCATCTGCGCTAATTTCTGTCTCTGAATTAGGATCTATTTTATTTTTGTACAAGCCGGTTATGAAGTCGTAGCATTTGTTGTGTAAGCCCACGTATAATCGATCGTCACCTTTCACGTTACGTTTAACTAAAATACAAGACGAGAGAAAAACACGATTACAGAGACAATCATGAGACGTATAATCATAATAAAGACTGGATTACAGTCGTAAAGAATCGTAAATAAATTTAAATTTGGGAAACTTACTTTCAGCTTCTGTTAAAGCCGAATAGTAAGGCTCCAGAGCTTTGAATAATCTCTTTTCATCGACGAATGGCAACAGCGCAACTCCTTGCCAAGCAAATTTCTTTCCATTCAAATCGATTTTAAAATCTTCTGGATAGAAATCTATTATCGTTGATTTCTAGGAACATAATTCAGAATTTATATTATACACAAGTCCTTGTTTGATCTTTCCATTTAAATAATCTAAAAATTGAATGTAGTCTACACAACATCTGAAACACTCACCGGATCACTCATCAATTTAGCCCATGGTTGCGGTACGTGTGAACTACTTGCGGCGGGAAATACACCCATCAATTGTTCCAGTGGTCGAAACTGTGGAAAGAAATTCATACTTAATTAGAATCAAAGAATTTCCTTGAATAAGCTGTGATATTCATGGTCGAAACTGTGGAAAGAAATTCATACTTAATTAGAATCAAAGAATTTCCTTGAATAAGCTGTGATATTCATGGTGACCCAAAGAAAAAACTCAATTAAATCAAGACGCGTCGATCGATCATTAAGATCTATTTTTTGCTGGAAACAAGAAGAATGAATCTTTCACATCGAGTTTGAGAATCCCAAAAATCTCCATCTGTTGCAGAGGTACACGAATTTGAAAAACAACTTTTCAAAAATTCGCTGGGAGCTTGGAAGAAAATAATTTTCTTGAATGATTAGTTTCATTTCGGTATTTAATTCTAATTGGAAAACTAATTTATTTCGTTAATACTTTATACTCTGGAAACTCCGGCTTTTCCATTATCCGTATCCTCATGGAATAAAACGTAAAAATAGAGCTTTGTGCTAGCAGTAGCGTGCGAAGAAGAGTTCTTTGCGTAGTAACCAAGAACAGTGGACACAGCGAACAATACCGGCGTTAAACATAATTTTTAGCAGTACGATTCCATGTTTGTTTACGCGCCTGTAATTCAATGAATACTACAATTTTTGAATAAGAATATTATAGAATATTCAAATAGGAATCACATGAAAACAAGAAACACACATACTGTACATCTTTGCGATACCCTTCCTAATTGAAACGTAAAAAAAAAAAGTGTTCAAATCACAATTAAACATGAATATTATTTTTTTCCAAGCTCCCAACGACTTTTTAGAAACTCATTTTTCAAATGCGTGTACTTCTGCACCGGAACAAGATGTTTCATTCTTAATTTTCAAATGCAAAATGAAAGATTCATTCGCCTAGTTCGTAAAAAATAAGAACAAGATCTTGAAGATCGATAGACGCGTTAAGATTTTATTCAAGTTTTAAATTGGGCCGGTTTCTCATTTGGCCATCCTGTACAGTATACGGGAAAAAAAGACTCACTGGAACAGTATCTTTTTCAAATTCCGTAGATAATCCACCGATGTTAATAAAGTCGCTAGCGAACGGTGCATAATGGTAAGGAAAGTACCATTTCCAAGAAGCACAACCTTGATAATAGTAGCGAAGAACCCAACAGAGCCCACGGACATATTGAAGAGCTACGTTGTTCCTGTAAGAAAACGATTAAACACGAACTTCAGATATTCATTTCATGTTGAAGCAGGTAGAAAAATTCTTCTGGTTTATTCAACGAGCAATGTTACCTAAACGCCAAGTTATCGGAGGAGACATCGAACTTAGATTCATAGTATCGTTCTTTAAAACCATCTTCCCAAAGTCTGACTTCATCGTGAGCTTGATCATCTTCGGTATCTTCCACAGTTTGATCATCAGTTTTACGTTTCTGCCCTCTGTTACCTGAGCCCTACGTTTGTTTACATTAATCACACATGAAGAACTCGTTCAGTAACATTGCTGAGACAAGAAAAATCATTTTAAACGCCATGTATTCGATTTGAAATAGTCAAAACTTACCTCCGGTACCAGCATACTCTCTAACGCGTTACTGGCGTTTGTTCCTTTCAAGGCTCGCTCCGTAGCATTAGTGCTGTAATTTCTACCCTGCATTCGCATTTGGTATGCTTCTTGTCGAGCATTTTGTACCGGCGTTGTCGATTGGCCTATCGGCTGGAATGAAAAAACGATTTACAAAACTACACGAGAATTTCAAATCCTTGAAACGATAAGATAATCCACGATAAGTAAATAATTAAATATCTTTGCGTGAAAATAATCAGGGGGAACTTACAGTTGGAGCAAATTGTCCTGCAGGAACCCAGTTCGGTTTGTAATTGCTGATGGCCTCCATTCTTCGTTTTTTATTTTTTTCACGTTGTTTAAAAGCCAGTTCATTCTGTTGTCGTTTTTTAAAAATTTCATCTTCAACGTCTCCTAGATCGGACATGATCATTTGCACTCTGTCAAGATTAACGTCGCCACTATCCGTCAGGAAACCCTGTAAAAAAAATTACGATTCATTTCCTGATACGTTTTGCAGAAATAAAAATCTTTTCGGCTTTATTTGAGGAGTTTTTTTAATGACTCATGACTTTTTGATAACACAAGATTTCCAAACTTCAAGAATTCAAAAGATTAGAGGGATTGGAAATTACTTCGGAAGTTTCTATCGAAAATTATGAATAACTTTACATAATTTCACGAAATCTCGTAGATTTCACATGATATTAAACAATTATCAAACATTTCACGTAATTTCATGGAATTTTAAAAGATTTCGAATATCTTCACATGATTTCAAGAGATTTTGAAATATTTTCAAACATTAATCTATTTTGCAAAGAGTTGTAAGCAAGATTTAAAGAATAATCGAGTCTCGACATAGAATAAAATAGTGTTTATCAAATTTTTAACAAAATTATATGTAACATATCGTTATAGAAACTCACGCCTGTTTTGTACACAGTTTTTTTGTACAAATTGACCAATCTGTCAATAGCACCTTCCCTGATTTCAAGCGATGGAAGATGTGGTAAAAAATCATTTCCCACAAAGAAGCACATGAAGACCCAATCGTCGATAGCGCGTTCGAAATCGTACTTAAAAGGCAAATTTGGCATTTGCAATTCTCGTTCCAGATACTCCCGAAGTACATTTAGTCTAACGAATATAAACTGGCACTCTGATCCAAACGCAGCTTCTTCTTCTTTTGGCGCAGGCTCTGAACCTGTACAATCTTTCATTTCGTGACCCAATTGACCACAGATATCACAAGGTCGTGGCTTGTTAGGCTTAAATTCTTCTCTAATAATCGTAAAGTTGGGTTCATGAGTCGCTAATCCCAACATTATCAAATCTGCATCAGCCCCGCACAATACGTGCTGAGTGTTTGGATCGTGATCTGGTTGGCCTGTTGAATTATTATAAATATTATCAAAGATATACTCAAATTTCATTGTACGGTATGGAATTTTAAATCTGCAATTGACGGAGTGTAGCGATTATCAATTATCGAACTTATATTTCGAAAAACAACAAAGAAACAAGAGAAAAGGATCAAAAATTGACTTCAAGCAAACTCACCTCGCTGCTTTCGAATGTAATCCATAATTTTGTGCTCTCCTTCTCCAGGTACATTTGCGTCACTAAGAATAACTTTTATTCCACGCCATCCAGGATCGGTATTCAATCGCTCGTGAATGTAATAATGTAAACAAGCCGATAATCTCGCCATAAATGGTGTACCCTAATTGAAACATGAATATACAATAGTTTTATAAACGAATCTATCAGTTTACGATGATTTTTCAGTTACTTAAAACTCCATCATGATCATAAACTTACAGGTGTAATACAATTACTGTCGAAATGATCTCCCTTTGGTTTTTCTGGTGGTAAAAACGCGCCTTTCAGAGCCAATTCCGAACGTATTCTATCTATTTCAGTTATTTTTTCTGTTGTTTCTTTGGACGCACGAAAACGTCTGGACCTTTGCTGATTCATTTTTGCTCTAGGGGCCTGAAAATCGTGAATATAAAAATTACAGATAAGCAGAACATTGAATTATTCTGTTAGGATTAATAACATTTTCTCAATTCTTTACAATTACATCATAAACTGTGAACCAAACGATATAATTAGTTTCTCTATAAAAAAGGTCACACAATTATGTTTTTTCTACTGATCCGAGGGCCAGGAAGTACCAGTCAATTCCCAAACAATTAGCCAATTAGCAGATTACAAATTAGAGATGATTATTTCAATCAAAAGGAAACCAAGAGCTTGGAGCATAAAGATTCTAGTTTTCATTTTAATAACCCAGATGAAATATGGTGAACGAACAGAACACTGAACCTCCAAGTAAAAATCTAGGGAAAACAGCTTAGAATGTTTTTTTAAGTAAAAAATTCGCACCTCCCGATTGGCGCCCATCGATGTCACAATGTTTGGCAATAAGTTCTTACTCTCAAAGTTGAAAGATTTAATTTGGAAATTAGAGATCAACATGAGAGTTGAGTTCAGCAGATTATTCTATCGCGTAATTTCGTACAGATAATTACTGTTTGGAGATTCTTATCAACCGATCGGTTCACGGTGAGAAACGTAGGCTTTTTCAATCCGAAGATGCCAAATGCATACTCTGTTCTATGATTCAGAACAAAAAGGAAGAACGTCCTATCCTAGATGTGAAAATAACAAAAACCAAACTTACAACACCATCGATTGCCATGTATAGTAACTTTCTTGGTCTAACAATGGCAAATAGCCGGTCGATACATTCAAAAATAGCATCCATCATTTCATCTTCATTCTTCGGTGCTGGCCTGTGCATAAAATCAATTCGATAATATCAATCTCGTGCAAAACATGTTTTTATAACATAAACTAAAAATATATTATTCTACCGTCGCTTGTATCTACGTACATTATCTGATAAAACAATTATGTGTAGTTCAAACTTAATCAATACCAGATATTGGTAAAATAAGGATTGCAATCTTCCATGGCATTATGAAAAATCGACGCAAACAACGCATCTTCAAAGTAGATACGTAAAGACTAAAGGTTTGAAGAATACGCACCAAAACATTAGTATTTTGGTGAAATTTATTCATTTCTTTAAGTTGATATTTTTTCGCGAATGTTTAGTAGTGAAAATGAAAATGGTTACTCACTTGTCCTCGGGATGAGTACAGGGATGTATAATGCCATTCATATCGAGATATAAATTGTCAAATTCAACTCCGTTGGGGTTAGGATCGGCCGAATTGACTGGCACACGAACCCCATTTGTTGATGACGGCTGAAAATACGAAATAATGGGTGAAGTGGAGTGAAGGAATGATTATTCTATCCGTTCACAAAATTTTCGTATTCGAAATTCGAAAGAAAATGATAAACTCATGCAGTTGAAATGTATAAAAAATATGTGATTCTTAACCCACCTTTTGCTCGATACATTCCACGATTACCGATGGATACTTTCGGCTTAGCCATCGGAAGAATGCCGGTACACCCATGCTTTTAAAGTATGGTTTTTATTTTCTTCCAATATTGTTTAGCTATTTGAATTTATACATACAAATTTATAAAATTATTACGATAAATTTTATCTTCTATGCAGGTTACAGATGGTTGGAAGCCATCTTGTAAATTGGTGCTTGGCGGTTACTCTCGAAACTCGAAGCTCGAAGATCGCAGGTCGCATTTTGGTAATTTCATGAACGCGACGGCGGACAGCTGTCGCGCGACGACACCGCGCTGATTGGTTGAAAATTGACAGGGAAGAAGAATGAACTTTCGTGCGACAGGATTCTATTTTGCATGCGACGACACCTGAAAACCGCGGGAAACGAGACACGCATTGATGAGATGAGTTAATTTTCTGGCAGAAAACAAGATGCATATGGATATAATTAGTAGATTTTTCATATAAATGTAAAAAAATTTATATCATCGGTTATTTCCGCTAGATCCAACCAATCATACAGCTTTATGTCTAGTGGACTGTGTCGAGAAATTGGGCATACGCATACCCAGAATTCGCGCTCAAGCCAACAACTTTGGTTGCCTACGTGCCGGCGCCTAGCGCGACCGCATCAGACCACACGTTCTTCAGGTTGATTTACTCAGCTCAACTCCCTCTATTATTCCTATTATTTCATGTACTCAGTTTCAAGAGACGCTGTATACCATATGTCTTCTTCCCCGAAAGGGTATAATAGGGCCAATTAAGAAAAGGATCTAAATGAATGATGACCATACCTATGTCTTCTTATGAAATGTTTGGTTTCGTTTTACTTATTCTTGTTATTGAACCATAACCATTAGAATGCAGATCGTTCGTGTAGGAAATGTTTGAATGAGACTTTCAAACATAATGTGGCACAAATCTAGTGATTATGCTAGGAAAAGCGCTTCGCTAAAAAAGTAATTACAAACCACGTCATGATATGTTTCTCTACGCTATAGTATCGCTCTGTAGGAAATGTCCGTTTATTTTTTTTACAAAACACTTATTGTACGTTGTTATACATCGACACATGCATTTTTGCCAATGAAATCATTCAGACTGATCGGCAGAGAAGAAATTATAGTCTTACTCGCTAATTTTTTACTCCAATAGTCACAGGTTCAACTAACTAATACAGGATTTTCAAAAACCTAATCTGGATACAAACAACCTACTGAGGTCGCGGGGAAAGTATTTCTAAGAACTAAGGTCCACTTGACATTGATATTTAAATTTAAATCCCGACGAAACGCGAATATTATGCGGAGCAAGTAAAAAATTCATATTCGCAAAGACTTATTGCAAGCAAAAATTATTATAATGCGAATGACTTACAGGTTTGTACCCATTGATACAGCTTGACCTGGTCATCTCTAATGTTATCCAAAATGTATTCTCATGTATCAATAACTAGGCAATCGCCAACAATTTTTGGTTTACTCACGACAAAAAAGAAGGTCGCACGATTATTGCATATTTGCTGGAATATGTTGTTGGTTCGCGACCTTCTCATGCTGGTTACAAATAGAAGCAATTACCGCTGGCCCACTCTGATCCACACGCTAACATTTTTTATATCCATGCAATCCAAGAATTTCGAGAATTTCGAGAATTTTTTAATTGTGGTCTTCGATGAAACTTTTTTGCTCAAGTGATTTTATTGTTCCATTTAAATAAAACTCACAAAAATTCTGAAAGTTATTCACCGTGTCGTCGAAAATTAAAACGACTACATGAAAAATACTCAAACAGTCCGAAATCAAGGGGTCGAGGGTCAGGTGCAGGTCGAATCGGTGTGGAGTGCAGCTTTTATGCAGTTGATACCTATCGGAATTCATTTCATGTTATATCATGCATAAATAGGGACTAACAGTTCCATGTAATTGGTTTGAATTTTTACCATGGATCTAGCTAAATCACGTAATTCGTTACGTCGGATTTTGTCGGTCGGAGTCTTTGGTAAATGATCAATAAACCTAACCCCGGCATGAAGTCTTTTACTATCTGGCAGTTTTGCGGCAACAAGATTAACGATCTCCATTTCGGTGACCTGAAATATTACGAAATGTTAGAAAAATTTTGCAGATATTCGCCAGAGAGAGCACAACGAACTGGTCATAGTTCCCGTGGCAATCTTTTGCGAAGTAGTATTCCAAGCAGTAATAGCCCGTTTTGGGTATCATTATTTTCTGACGGTGTTCAAGCTTAATGAAATCATATTTTGATAAGGAACGCTGAATTTACCTCTCTTGTATTATCAGGGGAAATCTTTGCTCTGACTACAAATGCCATCAAAAGATCTTCGTCTTGAAGACGAGGTTGACCCACAACCGCGACCTCTTTCACTCCAGGCATAGATAAGATCAAACTTTCGATCTCTGTTGGAGATATCTCATCATCCTCACGTCTTATTATATCCTTCAGTCTATCGATAAAGAATATCTCCCCATTTTCGTCATAATATCCGAGATCTCCCGAGTGCACCCAGCCTTAAATTGGCAGGCATGATTACCCAAAGTTTTAGTCATAAAAATTGCTTTCTAATAAATTTCACACTCTAAAATAATTATATCCAGACCAACGTATACCTTCCTCGTCGATTGTCTCAGCTGTAGCCTGTGGATTACCGTAATAGAAACTCATCATGGCGGCGCATTTCAGTAAAAGTTCGCCCTTTTGATTGGGTCCTAATGTTCGTCCTGTATCAAGATCGATCACTTTCACCTCAGCATTTTCCATGATTTCACCGCACGAGCCAGGCTTTGATTTCGCTGATTGTACTGCCACGAAACCAGCGCATTCCGTCATACCATAGTTCGACCTAATCTTGACTTTCGGTAGAAGTTTTTTCAGAGTGTTGTAAGATGTTATAGATAGCGGTGCTCCAGAGTAGCACACTTCAGTCAAAGAAGATAGATCATGTTTGCTCACAGCATCAGATTTTATCAATCGGTTGATCATGTAAGGAGTCATGAATACCCAGTTTCCCTGAAAACGAAGCATTATACGTTTATAGATGATGACTTCGATGCTCCGCATATTTGGAATACTTGGATAAATGTGGCTCACAATGAGCCCAGCAGTTTACTTTATATTTTTCGATGAAGGAGCATGCTGAATGCTCTTCAAATAGTGGCAATATCAGTGTAGGAATATTTAGCCACAGTGTGATGAACATGCTCTTCATTGCATTAACCCAATGGGGAGCTGTAAAGCTCAAGTGAATATTTCCAGCCTCGCGCAACGTTGCTGATGGCCGTGATGACATCGTGAGAGCTTTGTGACTCAATGCAACACCTTTTGGTAAACCTGTGGTACCGGAAGACAACAGTATCGCGGCAATCTCGCTGGCTGACTCGATCGACACACAACGAAATTTTTTAACTTCGTCGATTGCAGATTCAGAAATCACACTGTCGAATGATAAATATCCGGGAACATGACCGAAAACTATTATCTTCAAATCAAGTTTTGCCATTTGAGCAGCTTCAGCAACGACTGCGGCTGAACCTTCGCTAGTAAAAACCATTTTTGGTTTGGTAATGTTCATCTGGTGACATAAGTTGTCTGCAAGAATAAACATTACCTGATGTAAATAACACGTGCGGTATGGTATATCATAATAAATCTGTCATTCCAGGATGTAGTCAGAGAAATGTTTAAACAACAATTATACAATGATTTACCTGCATCCATTGTTACATCCCAAGGGTTGAAGATCGCACCTAGGTATAAAGCTGCAAAGCAGGGCATGGCATGGTTTAGGTGATTATGGGAGCAAAGGGCAATAACATCCCTTGGTTGCAATCCTTGGGATTGCATCCATAACGCGCATCTGACGCTCCGTTCTCTCATCTTTCCATATGTCCATTCTTCGCCGGTGATAGTATCGATCTGAAACACCGTTTGATAGCGAATTATTTACCAAAAGGTTCAACAAGCCAAAGGAAGGATCGACTTGTATTGCTATGCGATGCTTTTCTGTGTGCAATCAGAATACATTTGACTGGCATCGATGGATATCATTTATAAATGTATATGGTGAAGCATATCGAAGTTCTGGGTATGTATAAGTTCTATACTATAGTGTTGTCAGTGAAATGAATATTGATTTACCTGACCCACCAAATTTGCGTTATCCGTCAGCCTACGTAGTATGAATTCTCCAAAGTTGGTATAGTCGTCATCATAGGAGACCACTTTACCTCTGAGTACGTTGTTTTCAGTTGTAAACTCGGAACCATTTCGAAGACAACTATGTGAGGGTTTATGTCGTCTCTCAAAAGCCGGATGGTGCGTCGGCGTAATTGATGTATTATTATTACCAATGATTGAAGACATTGTTAATATCTGTGCGTTTTGTTGAGGAACACCGTGTCGAGATGTAAAACAGGTTCAAAGTACCTACGCATTAAAACCCCTGAAAAATCAGTCACTAAAGTAGAGCTACGAAAAGTTCATATTATACTGAATCAATTGATTGAAGATTCGACATCAGGGTAACATGAAGAAAAGCAGGAATTTTCAAAATTGTTGTGAAGAAAATGTATCATAGCATCGTTGTTGGAATTTCGACGCGACTGCGATATTTCTTTTTCAGAACCCAATTTTCTTTGAGTCTCCGCTACATGACCTAAATGAATTAGAATTCGTGAAAAGCAAGAAATGACGATGAAGTGATGATTGTTGCGACACTATTTTCAACTAATAAAGTTTATATAAAGGAGAAGAACTATAATTAATTCATCTTCAGTGATTATTATCACTAGTTCTTGGGTCACTTGTAATCTTTTGTAATTTCAGTTACAAAATACCTACGTTTGAATTTAAATGGAAAACCGTGTGCCATGTGTAATCCACATAGGGGCTCACACAATAGGTGTTTATACACTGTTAAAAATTTCTGTGGTGAACTTCCAACACTGTTTTGGAAGTTTTATGCATATACAGTGTAGTAAATTCACTATACATTCTCCGTGAAATTAATTCACAAATTCTATAAACTTGCCATACAATTTAGTAAAATTCGAATAAAATTACGTAATTTCGCCCTAAAAGTGTCGTAAAACGACCAATTTCTTTGCAATTTTACAAAACACGCGTGGCAATTCCTTTTGCTACACCGAATTTGTAATTTTGCAAGAATTTTGACCAGCAAATACGTAGTAAATTCACAATCATTTTTAACAGAACGTATGGATTTCTATATCAGCTTCTATGTGGTCTGCGCCATGAACGTTTTAGCGGGAAACCGTAGCAGGCTAGAGTGATGCACTTTCGGAAGTTTTTGTTGTATAGTTTGAGGGGACCAGTAAGTACTGCTACATTGTTTGAATCTTTGGTACCCCAGTTATTCATATATTTTCCGAGTTTCCGACTCAAAAAACGACGTACAAAATTTGCTCTAGAATTGACCTTGGCGGAGCTACGCGTTGCCGAAGCCTAAATGTAGCAAAAAATAATAAATAATAATAAATTGTAAAAAATAATTGAAAAATAAAACAATGCGTACCTAGACGATTGATGGGGTAACAAAAAGCTTCGCACAAAATTTTTAACAATCAACCGTTTCTGTGCTACGGTTTGCCATATTTCCAAAACACAGATGCAGAAAAAGAAATAAAAAAAATTGTTTCGGGACATTTCGTCGAAAATAGAAATTAGAAAAGTACTCTGACTTAAATTTTTTCTCACTCTTGTTGCAATAATGAAACATTAATGGTCGAGAAGGGTTTGAAAATTGATCAGAGGTAAAACAGGTGTTACTGTGCTTACTTATTTTTATTTTTGAGAAAATCTTGTGCCGTGGAGTCTTCGATGGAGGTACAATATAAACTAACAGTTTGGTGGCGGTGCTTGCAAGCACCGCAGGCCACCGAACCGAAATTTTGGCTGAGATACGTCACTATCAAGATATGGGAATTCCTACCCAAACCCGACGTGAAAACCCAATACCTACAGCTATTCTTTATTCCGTAACTACGTCGTATACGTATTTGGATTGGCCCGGAGTACAAACGATAACCCAGACCTCCACGTTCCCACAATCAGTAATATTATCCGATATTAGTAACAATTCTGCGCAGTTGCTCAAACGCAATTTTAATTGCAAAATTGAAAAACACAATCATACAGCGTCGAATAATCTGTTGGTATTGATATACTCGCTTTTTTGTCGTTTGGGGAAATCCTGCATCCAATACGTCTCTGGTTCAGCAAGATTGATGTTAACCCTTACGCATCCAGGGACTACGTACTCTCTAAATTTGAATCAGTGAAATCAGATCATAGTGAATAATCATTTTTACAATTTTCACTGATTTAAATTTGGAGAGTACTGGGTGGAACTAAATGTTGTGTTGTCACTTTGCCAGGTGATTCTCCAACTCGAGATCGGTGCAGGTGCGCCCCAACAAAATGTCCCCCCAAATAAACAATCTCGACCTTGTTGATACCTATTGGTAATTTGTATTATTGCCATTATTGGCTTAAAAAAATCTTCTCATTAGGAAGAAAAAGTGTGAATGAGACCATGCGTAACAAATGGATCCTTCCTCGCGAAAAATGATCACGAAGTCAAAAAATAATCAATAAAATAAAATGCGAGACGTAAGTTCATTCCCGACATATGGTTCCTCAGAGACTCTTATTCCAACTCACAATCAAAATTCAAGGTTACAAAAAATTTGGACCTTGAGTTTAAGAGTCAAGGTTAATTTTGCGATTGCATGTTATTGGGGGCGCGCTCCACTGATCTCGAGCTGGGGAATCACCTGTGGCAAAGTGGCGACACAACATTCAGTTCCATCCTGTGAAATATCTATCAATAAAAAAATAAAAAAAATAAAGAGTTCTCACCTCTGACAGTGAGTGATAGTGTGAATGTGGCTCAAAAACAAGATGTGGGTCAATCTGCCGTCGAGAACCACAGACTATATGGTTCTGTATTGGCCAAAGTACATACATCATTCATCTGCTTATCCAGTAGATGTGGGTATTACATCATTCGACGGCCGAGCAGAGCAACATCGTAACTCAAGATTTGGTCAACAACGTCATATCTGGAGTTATGATCTCGTTGACAAAATTTTCTGAAACTGAATTTATCCTATCCAACGTGTCATTTTTCCGCAAACGCGGAGGTTTTTTCAATAGTCTTAATCTTCTTGAATTTGAATGGCAAAAAAAGAACCAAATACAATCAGATGGTGTGCGGATTGCCTACATGCAGGCGGAATGTACTCAATGCTAATTCCCTATGTTGCGCATTCACGAAAATCCCCGTTATATTGTCAATACAATTTTGTAACGCAAAGCAAATTTTAGTGTTTCATATATCATTACATTTAGTGTTTCATTACATTTTTTATTCGCTTGTTGCTGTTTCTTTTTAATACAAGATAATTGTAACAGTTATGGATGCATCAATTCAAAGGAGCTAGACAATACTAGTTAGATAAAAATAATTGGACAAAATATTGAATCCGCGTAGTTTCGTTTCGTTGATCCGTTCCGTGATTCGACCGCGGTCGGTGCCAAAGATATATTTGTTTCGGAACGCAATCCGGTGTCGTTTAAAGAAATGGCGGCGATTATAACTTTTAGGTTAATACCAAAACGAAGAATAGTTTTTAAATATAAAAGAAACCCGTATCACCTTAGTTTATCGCGATGTAAATTGAGTAGTGGAAGTCAATCGCTCGATCGACCCGAAGTAAAAGTTCCTCTAACTAGCGGGTAAGTTAAACGATCATTAAACCCAAACAAATATAACCTCAAACCGATCCTACCCTACCATTTAATTTCATCAAAATTACACACCAACTACGATCATGCAGGTGAATCATTTTCAGAAACACACTAACCATCTCGACAGGTCAATATGCAAAATTGGCAGATGGATGTGCGGTGGCTACTATCGGCGATACTGCCGTTATGGTTACAACTGTCAGTAAAACACGACCTTCGTACAACTCATTTCTTCCATTGGTTGTAGACTACAGACAAAAAGCTGCAGCCGCCGGTCGAATTCCTACAAATTTTTTCCGGAGAGAATTAGGACCGAGTGAACACGAGATTCTAACTAGTCGTTTAATAGATAGATCATTGAGGCCTCTATTTCCCGACAAATACTTTTACGACACTCAAGTAATGTGCAACATGCTGGCTATCGACGGAGTTAACGATCCTGATGTTATCTCAATAAACGCGGCATCGGCAGCTTTATCTTTGTCAGATATACCTTGGAATGGACCAGTCGGTGCAGTTAGAGTAGGCATGATCGATCAACACATAGTCATAAACCCAACGAGGAAAGAAATGCAGTGTAGTTCTTTGAATCTAATAGTTACAGCGACAAAAAATAATCTTGTCGTCATGCTGGAAGGTTCTGCTGACAATATACTACAGCCAGATTTTTTCAAAGCACTTAAATCTGGAGTCAAAGAATGCCAGTTTATTATAAACAGCATATTACAATTACAAAAACAATATGGCAAGGCTAAACGAAAGATCGAACCTGTTGCCGTTACCTGTTCTGAGGCTGTGGAATCTATTAGAACTCTTTCTGAAATGAGACTGAGGGAAATATTTCGTGATTATAATCACGATAAGATTTCACGTGACAATGCAGTGGCCAATGTCAGGACAGATATAATTGAGAAAATGAGACAAAACCATCCAGATATCGACTCCGCTGTTGTTTCAGATGAGTTTTCAGTACTCAGCAAGGAAATATTTCGGTCTCTTATTTTCGAGGATAATGTGAGGTACTTAATATCAGTTTTTGTCAATCTAATCTGTAGTTTGATATGAGAGTATATAATGTGCTGGTGAACCATTAATATTTTGTCAATTTTTTTTATACATTCCTAAAGTATTTCTCGCTCATCAACATTTGATCAACTAGGTGCGACGGGCGAGGTCTGGGAGACCTACGAGATATATCGTGCCAAGTTAATCTTCACAATCCCCTTCATGGGTCAGCAATATTCCAAAGAGGTCAAACACAAGTATTTTGTACAGTTACCCTGGACTCGGCGGAAAGTGCGTTAAAAATGGATACCATGTCGATGCTGACTAGGTAAGTAAAAGTTTGATGGTTTGGAGCATTACGTATTCATTTTCATCAAGTATTAGTCATGAGTATTTTCGGAATAATCGAGACACCGAGCTAAAAACTTTTTCAAAGAAGGTTAGTGTAGTTCCTCAACTGGAAAAACTTATGCATTGGAATGTGCTGCGTATTGTGAAACTCACAATTGCTCAGTTTTTATCAACTACGGGCAATCGTCCATCACTTGTGTCCCAGTTATGTGATGAATATTAGGTTTGATTAGGTTTCTCTTGAGTGTCCAGAACTTGACACAAAATAATGGGTTGTTTGTACAAGTTTTTCATTAGGATATGAATGACGACAATCAAATGAAGATAATCTTATTATTCTAAGTTATGCAATTTTTCATTTCAGCGGAATAAAAGAAAAGAACTTTTTCTTACATTACGAGTTTCCTCCATTCGCAACTAATGAAACAGGCCGAACAGGGCCTGCCGGACGAAGAGAAGTTGGTCATGGTGCTCTGGCCGAGCGGGGGCTACGTGCAGTACTTCCCAAAGATTATCCTTTTACGATAAGGCTAACAAGCGAGGTCCTAGAATCCAATGGTAGGTGTGGGTTGTGCCTACACTTTAACAAAATTGAAACAACAAAATGGATTTCTGATTTTACCGATATCAATTTTTTTTTTTGATTTGTGCTTCGTAAAGGAACGTCGCTACTGCCATCTTATTAAAAAGCAGTTTTTCAATATTAAGATGGCCAGAAAACCTTCAATCAAAAAACGGAAACATAGTATTTCAGATTATGGTAGGATATTTTTTGAAAAAAAGTTTCTATTATCTGGGATGAAAGTTCATGCACAACGATACTTTCACAGCCTTGCAATGTAGAGATTCTGCGAAAGATTTCTTCATCCTAGGAAATGGAAACTTCTTTTCAAAATGTATCCTCGGTATCTGTGTTTTGGCCATTTCAAAAATCAAAAATTGCCTTTTACCAGAATTTCAATAGAGTTCTCACTCAGAAAGAAAGTATTAAGAAATTATTTTCATCGGCAAGTAAGTTTCAAGGTACACTTGAACAGGCATTTGCACTTCATCGTGCATTTTCTTCTTTTAAGGTTCTTCCTCAATGGCTTCCGTCTGTGGTGGGAGTCTTGCTCTGATGGATGCTGGAGTTCCGATACAAGCAGCAGCCGCAGGTGTAGCCATGGGCTTGATCACGAAATATGACGACTCGAATCAGATTAGTGACTACAAAATTCTCACAGATTTATTGGTATGATCTTTTTTAAGCCGTACAGTTTCTCGTTCAGAATAAAATTAAACAACTATATCATTGTCTCTATAATTTTCAGGGAATTGAAGACTATATGGGTGATATGGATTTCAAACTAGCAGGTACTAAAAAAGGGATCACAGCTATACAAGCCGATATAAAAATCTCTGGACTTCCGTTAAAAATTGTAATCGAAGCTCTACAACAAGGCCACGATGCTAAGTCAAAGATTATCGAAATTATGAATGCCGTGATTGCGAAACCAAGGTTTGAGAGGAAACCAAATATGCCTGTTTCGGAGAACCTTGAAGTACCCGTTCACAAACGTGCAAAATTCGTTGGAATTGCCGGTTCTAATCTTAAAAAGATTCTAGTCGAAACCGGAGTTCAGGTACTATTTTGTTATAATAGATATTATTTTAATTAATGAAAGATTTGAAATAACTAAGTGCTAATTTTATTGCACAAAATATTGCAGATAAATCAAGTAGACGATATATATTTTTCCTTATTTGCACCGAATCAAACCGCGATGGACGAAGCGAAAGAAATCATCGATCAGATATTGACCACTGAACGTGAACCAACTTTAGAATTTGGAGCAATTTACATGGCAAAAATTGTTGAAATTCGTGACATAGGAGTAATGGTCACTTTGTATCCTACTATGAGTCCCGCATTGTTGCACAACTCACAATTAGATCAACGCAAAGTTAATCATCCGAGTGCACTTAATCTTGAAGTTGGTCAAGAATTACACGTTAAATATTTTGGTAGAGATCCTGTGTCAGGAGTCATGAGATTATCGAGAAAAGTTCTTCAAAGTAGCGGAACTTCTGTCGCTAAAAACTTTTCTGAGTCGTAAGGTAAAAAAAAAAAAATAATAATAATTGTATAATTGTATTAAATGACCGAGTATTATTCTCGATTTATAAAAACGTTTAGTTCTGCTGTTGGCATATGTATGTATTGTTAGTTAATGTCATAGTCGCAGGGTATGAGTACCAACGTGAATTGAGAAGGGTGCTGGGTCAAGCGAGTCAAGATATTCAAACGAAGGTGAAAAGATTGTATTTTCGACTTGATTGTATAAAAAAACAAAAAAAGTTGTATGTACAATTAACACATCTAATAATTAGAGTTCTGTTTATTACACTGTAAGTTGTAAATAGTACGACAATTCTCTATACATATGTAATTTAGTCTTTTTATACAGTGAACTTCGTTTTCATTGTTACATAAGCTGCGATGTAAGAATAATTAGTTTTTAAAGTACATCTGAGCGTAATTAAAAGAAATGAGTTGCAAGTTCTGAATAACAAATGTACAGAATTGGACAAATTTTGAAATAAATATTATTACAACAAATTATTCCAAATATCTCTTTATACCAACATATATAATTTACCTATTTTTCTGCACAACTTATTGCCATCTTTGTGATCTAGCTTCACGTATTCTTCGCAGGGCTGTAAGTCTGAAACACGAGATCGGCCCATCTTCTGCAGTGTTATAAAATCTTTTTGTATAATTGCGTAAAAAATTCTTTTGTGTGAATTACACAAAAATCGAGAATAGCCACTTTTGAAAATTTATGATTTTGAGTTTACAAGCCAATAATTTGCTGTTTTTGGTGTAAAAATACATAAAAAAAAATGTATCGTCAAAAGTATGTAAACATCATAAACCGGACAGGTTTTATTTGGATCAAATTTTCATGTGAGATCCTGGCTTGGGTGCTGGAGCTGGCCGAAAAACAAATGAATCGAGTAGGAAGCGGTTTTTCAAAAAATCGTAACTTCCGAACCAAAAGATAGAAAAATTTGAAAAAAAAAAAAAAAAAAATTACCGCTATTCCATAGTATGGGGCCATGATGGAAAAAAAATGAATTCGCAAATACCCCTGCTGAAAAGATCTCATATAAAAAAATTCTGATGTAGAAACGTCGAATCCTATGAGATTTTTGGCTCAATTATGGGTCAATTTTTTTATAAGTTCTGATGAGTTTCTGTGAGGTGTTCGTAAATTCCTATGAGTTTTTATCGTACCTATGTTTAAATAGGAATAGAACTTTATTACATTTTTTCCTCTATGTCACAATAGGGAACTTGCATGTTTTTTAATTTTAATTTTATTCGAAAGTGGGATGAAAAAGAATGAATTTCCTAAGACAGTTTTTTTTTTCAATCAATATTAACGCTGCAACAATTTTTTTTATTGCACTCACTTTTCGTGAAAAATTTGAATTGGCAGCCATATTGCTGGACCCGTCTATCAGCGCCGCAAGCGTCGCGGCTAAGAACTATGCGCCACTGTAAACACTTTCTGCGCCGTGCTAGCAGAAGTTACACTCACAGAGACATATGTATATGATATATCTACATATATTCCGTATAGCTATAACGTACACAGTGGGGCATAGTTTCCGGACGCAGCGCTTGGGGCGCTGATGGACGAGTCCAGCAATATGGCTGCCAATTCAAATTTTTCACGAAAAGTGACTGCAATAAAAAAAATTATTGCAGCATTAATATTGCATTAAAAAACCAACTATCTTGGGAAATTCATTCTTTTTCATCCGTCTTCAGACTCCAATAAGAAATTATAGAGATTTCGAATACATGCAAGTTCCCTATTATTTGTCAATTCTTATCAGATTCTATGATTTATTTGCAGCAGGGACCTGAACTACCCCCTATAAATATTCAAATATGGGAGTATGTTCTACTCGTTAGTTTGCCCCATGGTGTTATTGTTTTTCAAACCACCCACAAAATTTATGTACGAAAAGGAACCCGGCAAAAAAATAAATAAATAAATAAAAAGTGGTTTCTGTATCTACTGCTGGGTAATGTATTTCGTTACGTATCACGTATGAATTGAGAAGCAATTAGATCAAACATTTCGCATCAAGGGAGTAAAATTTCACATCCGTGTTGCGAACGGTATTTTTCGACGCAGTTTGCGTAAAATTTGATTTTATCTCAGCAAAACATAATGCGTAAAATTGGATTTTACGCACACCTGTGTCGAAAATTTTATTGCGTGTTAGTACGCTCAGTTTTGCCTAATCTAATTGGAATCTATGTATGTATGTACACCAAATTTAACACTATAATGATATGAATTTAATTAGACATTAAAATTGTTAATAACTGATATTTTCATAGAGATTTATTAATTTTGATTTTATTCGTGAAATATATATAGTCTGTGACTTAGGTGGCTTATACGTTTGTTCACTACAACAGAATAACAAATAACTGTACATATAAGTACGTATCAGCTTGTCAATATTCGCGGATTATTTGAGAAGCAAGTCCGTCAGATCGAAGATCGATTATTGAATCAGTTCCGAGACCAATTGTATTAAGTTCATTAGGGGAAATGACACTCGTTGCCAACGTTTGAATACCTGAAAACAATTTCACAAGTCAAAAATCGAAAGGCGGATTATTAATTTAGTATATTTGTTTTACTATCAGTTTAGGGCAACAAAATTGCTCCTGTATAGCGAATTAAATTGCAATATAAATCTTATTACATGTTGCCTTCAAGTTATTCAATTTTCTACTTTGTGCAGTTGAGATTTCGACTTGATTCGCTGGAATTGCATGGCTAAAAGACACTGTGAAAGCGCAATCCTCCATAGTCTGATTGTTTCCTATTTGTTCATTCTTTCCTGCGTATCGCAGAGTAGTTTTGTCCGAAATCTTATGATTGCCAAATTTTTCGTCGTTAATTTCGGGGCTTTCGGGCTTTTCGTCTATGCGAGAACTAGTGGCTATCCGTCCTGTAACAAAAATGTTCAACTACTTTTTTCCTAAACCTGTTAGCGTTACACATCTTCCGCAGATTCACTCCGTTTCGTCTATCAATAGGGTAAGTGTACCAGTTACTGACCCTGTCCCAATTATTCACCTTTTTCGATGATTTCTTATTATCCATGAGCTCTAAAATGATCAAGAAAATCAATTCGTATTCTTCGAGTCTCTAGCAACTGATTCGTGTAACGGAAACATTCAGAATTCTTATAATTGATTTGAAATTTAACAAAATACAAGGATCAATAATTGGGTCTTAAAGGGTTAGTAATTGGTACACTTACCTTAGTCGTCAATTTCGTCATCCAGCACTGCGGAAATAAGTTTTTTTTTCACGGGATTTGAAAACTAATTCGTCCCACTATATCAGCTACGGCATTTTCTTGGCATTCTACGTAAATTTCACAGCCATTCTATTGGGAATAATAATTGATCAAGAGCTAAAGAAAATTTTCTGACTTGAAAGTTTTTTCCAGTTAACTTTATAAACTTTTTTCTTGTCAACTCTCTGCTCCTAATTTATTTCCGCGGAATCTTCGGATCATATATTTGAGAATTTTCCAATTTAAGTACAATCTTTATACTTTGACATGACGATCATCACGGTAACGAAGTTGTTTCACCTTTCAGAGAAGCTGTTGAATATTTGGATGTATTCCAACTTCGCTCATGTAATTTGATCTGTTGATTTGATTCGTTCGGGATTGTCAAACCAATAGGATCTTTCAAGATTTGATTAGATATCGCGTCACTGCAGGCTGACGAATGATTGACTAGCATAACTGCAGAGAATAAGTTGACGAGAGCTACTTCGACTACAGGCCGATTGTTTTTCAATGCCTGAGAACAATCGAATTTTAACGACCCTGTATTCCGAATTTTGAAATCCGATTTACCAATCAATGAAGAAGATTTAGACACGGGTAAATTTTTCTCTATATCTTCGAACTTTGCAGTCCCAGGTTGGACTCCAGTGAATAGTCTGGATCGCTCGATCTCCATATCGTTCGATCGTGTGGTTGCAATTAGGTTCATGAAGGTAACAGATTGCTCTGTAACTTCACCTCTCAATGCCTGTAGTTCGGATACTGCACCTGCAGTCATGGCCGGATCCTTTACTGCGGTAGTTAAACAGCTTGATTGTGTTGGTCTTACAACTAATCCGTTTTCACTGGGCAGTAAAGTCCTTGATGTCATTAGTCTGCTCTGTGATACTTGATGAGAAACTACGTAGACAGTGTACTGGTTGGGTTCGATTTCACTTCCTAACGATTTTTCAAATCTAATCTTCACAGACCTCGAGCTCGTTGATTTTTTAAGCAAAAGATATGTCGACCGTGATCCAATTCTCTCAATTTTTTCAGATGATGGGCTTTGCGGTCTTAAGTCGTCTTTCTGCTCCACAGAAATGTTAGAAAATCGTAACTTTGCTACTTGTCCATTAATCATTCCATCCTGACGTGTTCTGATCACGGACATCTCTTTTTCACGCAAATTGGGCGATGATGATCTTGTACTATCAAACTTGTCTGATTTAGCGTCAGACAAAACACCTGATGTAGAAAACAGCCATGGATCCACTATTTTCTTACATTCTGATCTGAAGCCAGTAACATTATGAATGCATTTTACAATTTCTTCTCTGCTACGTCCGATCTTTTTTTTCCAATTATATGTGAGTATTTTCTAGCGCTGAGAGGCTGGCGGTACGAGAAACACCTTCGTGCCTTATATTCGGTTTGGTTATTTTTCAGTAATTGCCACAACCACAAAACTCGATCTTTGAAAAATATAAAAACAACAAGACAAACTGAAAATGATGATTTCTTAGAAGATACTCACGCTCTGTCCGAATTTAGTTCATTTTCTTTTGATTCTTCTCCAGCAAGTTTGTTAGAGGCAGAAAATTCTTGCGGATTTGGAACTGTCTGCAGAAATGGGTTTTCTGAAGGTGGCGGTACGTGTACGGGAGCAACGACTATTTTCACTTCTTTATCCTTAGTTCTATCAACACCTGGAGGCTTTTCTTTATTTTTCATACCAGTTGGGGTATGATGTGGCCGTGACTGTCCTCCGTTTTCCGCAGCCAGTGATTGTTCGCATGTCATTTTTAGACGGGGTAGTTTTTCAAAAATGCACGGGTCTAGCCGATTGAAAAACTCTTCGTCTTTTGTTTTCAATGTGCATGGCTTGGAAGGGCATCCCCTAGGTGGTTCAATCCTGCAAGTGCAAAAGATCGTTACTTAATTCGATGAGCCAGACGAAATTAATGTTCTTAGACTGTGTGACCTAAAGATTAGGTATGCCCGGAACACGAACAGGCAACATGAGTGTAAATATATGTATACGAAATGATTTAAAGCTCTTTGTATTGAAACTTCAAATGAATATAAGTTTGTGCCAGAGCAATACTTAGATTTTATTCACTTATCGTACGGGTATTACCAATCTCATGATTTCTTCATTGGGTGGTAAAAATGTTGGAATACTCACTTTTTCTCTTTCCTGAAACGAAAAATACAAGTTATTAATATTCGTTTATAATGTCATGATGATTTAAAAATACAAGGCACTGAGCCATTTTAGATTTTTAACACGTTTTTTAGCCTAGCAAGTCAGGGACATTTTTATGCGAGGGATGCTGAAAAATTCCAAAAATTGTGCACATCATGCGCAATATTGTCGAGAGATACACAGGTCACTTGGTAATGCATCGACGCTGCTACGTATCGCATTGCTCGATTCGTATAAGCAATACATGTTGGATTGCAACTTTTTTTCGCTCACGAATTATTCTAGTATGAATTGTTGCGAATATTTTACGATATCATTTATAGGAATATTCGAAAAATTGTAATGTGGTTGGTAACCGAAAATGTCGTGCGATGTGCAGATTAGTTGAAGAACAACTTCTAAATACTACAATTTGCCATCGTTTTTTTTTTTTTGGTTTTTTTTTTTGCGCGTAACTAACAAAATGCTAATTCCGAAAGCCAAAAAATTTCTGTGCGGATATGTGGCATATCCAGTTATTGCCCAAAAGGAACTAGGAACAGAATATTCGTTGATTGGATCGAAAGGAATGAACAAAATTGAAAATCTACTATTCTCCAGTATTGAGACCCTTGAACATCCGAATATATAATAAGAAAAAATCCTAATTCGGACCGGAGTTACAGTAGCATTATGTCTAGCATTGGGTATAAGCTCACGAAGGCGGATACAATTCGACCTGAGATTGAACTCATAATTTTGAGAAAATGTCAACTGATGTTAGTTTTACAGAGCCAAATTTAATCGACGATTGTGATCCCATCATCACGTTAAGGGGACTTTTGACGCATGAATTGGCAATTCAAATCACCCTAAGCATAAATACTCAATGCAGCACATATCTATGTCATTCACTCCATTTGCTCTATAATTCTTCGGAAAGTTGTATGATTCCTGAAATTTGGATGACATCTATTTTTTCATTTAAAAAATGACTTAGAAGAATCTAATAAAAAAATCACTTTTCACAAAAGTTAGTTACTGTTAGTATCCGTATTAAAAAAAAAAAAGTATGAGTCTACACTTTCATCGCTGAACCTTCATAGGTTTTTTTTTTTTTTTCAATACACATACTAACCGTAACTAACTTTTGTAGGAACCGATTTTTTATTAGATTTTTCAGTAATTTTAAAAATGAAAAAATGGATTTCATCCAAATTTCACCAAAGTCCCCCTTAACATTATATACACATGCACCCCCTTAACGGAATAATCGGCACCACCTGATGTTGAACATTCCATACCGTGGTGGTGGTGGTGGTGGTAGCGGTGGTGGTTCTTTAATCGGGCAGCTGGGTATATTACATAATTGTCCCTTGTCCATGAACTGTTTAATTTTTGCTTTCTGCATAGTGACTGGGCATTCGGGTATGTCGCAGGTTGTTGATTTGTCCGCTTTTTTCGGTCCACTACGCGCCCGGTCACTCCTCTGTAATATTGGAGCCTTGCACTGTACCCCTTTCGATTTCATCGGCCTGGCAGTTTTATTACAGCCATCATCATCATGCTTTTCGACTTCCCTCATACGTTTCATTGCTCTTTTTTCCTCTTTAGTCAACTTGCAAGATGAATCATGACCTGCGAAACTGACATCCAAAGTACGATTACATTTTCCTGAACAGCAGTGTTTTTTGGGGCAAGAATTCACTTACGTGCTCATGAATGCTGCCCTGAAATAGAAGTAAAATTATATTTTATCAGGAATCTATCCAAAGAATTTCACTATTTTGTTAAAACGTACCCCAGGATTGTCAGAGGATTTTTTCTCTTCTTGGCACACGATTTTTTCATCGCTCTTTTAGCTTCCTTGACTACAGCTTTTTTCAAAGTAACTGGACACTCTGGGGCCATACAAAGTCTCTCTTTTTGTTTCGTTCCGTGGCCGTGGGCAGGGCATTCGGGATAATCACATGTACCATTCTCAGGATCAGAAAATGGTGACGTTCTAGGATGCTGTGATTGTCCAGAACGTGGTGGTGGAGGACCATGAGATGGTCCAGAAGTTGTGTCAGGGAGTGCTTGCGCAGGCGTTGGTGGTTGAAGTTGTGTAGGTGTTTGGGGAGATATAGGGGTCGATGATTTTTTATCGGTTGGTGATGCACGTGGAAGTAATTTAGATTTATGCTTTGATTTTTTAGATGTAGTTGGACGTTTGCTTCCACCTTTGGGTCCCTTTTCTCTAACAGGCTTTGGACTTTCCACCACTTCCGCTGACGGAAGTTCACCCCATAGTTCGTTAGATTCCTGCATATCCGAGAGGGGCTTGTTTTCTTTAACCTCTCCATACTGGACTATCATCATGGTCTCTCGATTGAAGGGATTCGTTGGAGCGAGTGTATTGAATGGAGACGTTGATTTGTCTCGACTGAAATAACAATAACTCCGTGATACACTAATACCTTGATGCAATTCACGTGAAATTTGTTACAACGGAATCCAAGACAACTCACAAATCATTTTTTTCTTCGGCATCGAAATGATCCTTGTTATTAGTTTTCACACGTTTGACATCTACAGTTTCGACTGGCGTCCTGTTCTTGTGGTAATTATTTATGAAAGTATAAAGAGAACTGGTCACTTCTCATTCAACAAATCAAACCACAGGCGATTATTAATCTTACCTGGGATTTATTATTTCTTCACTGTCTGCTGCTAACTGAAACAGTTCTTAATGATTGGCCGAACTATATCAGTAAACCGAATGAAATGAACGACATATCATTGTATTGTTACGATACATCAAACTGACACCCTCCGGGCAAACTTAATTATCAGTCGAATCATTTTTCAAAGTTACAGAGAAATTTATAGCGATCATCAGCTTACGATATTATCTGCAACGTCCTGTGGTACCTGACGCTTCCTTGATCGAATGAGCGATGAACTTCGTTGACTGTTGATACTGTCGGTGGTTCTGGAGGCAGAAATGATATATGGGCACAAGCAGGTTTATAACTCTATTACACAAGAGAAAAACTGGCTAAAAAATTGAATCAAAGAAAATACAGACTTGCAATATGAAATAAACGTTGCCGAGACGTATCTTTTGACATTTACTGTTGAAATTTTCACTTATGTTATGTGACGAGAAGAAGAATAAAAATGCTTTGATATATGCATGAAATAAGTATCACATGGTAGTAATATTTTCAGACTATGCTGGTTTAATGTATAGAATAAAAACCACTGTAGTTCCCTTACTTTTTGTTCGTAACAGCTACTGGAGAGGTTGTTTGACTTCCTTTCCATTTCTTCCAAGTCTTTTCTTTGAGTCCAGACATATTTCAGGTTGTAAACGCAACCTTATTTCTATCTCACATCTTGATCGTACATGTTATATTTAATTTGAGGACCAGAAGGGAATTTTTTCTTCTCTGTGATTAACGTGTTCAGTTGCTAAGAATTTTTTTCCGAGTATAAATATCGTTTGATTTCGATGGAATGAATGTTTCTCTCAAATTTAAAGGCTGCAGTCAGTTATTGAACGACTATGTAACAACTTCAATCGATTCAGAATTCTGCACGTTCCACAAATCACTTTTAATTACAGTCTCTGATGAATATAGTATGCTTTTTTTCGTATTAACGCGAGTCATTCAACTGGAAAACTTTAATTCTTCGGAACAAGTTCGGAGATTCTCTTTCGAAGCGTTGAGAGATTTACGAACCCAATTAGTATAGTTTTAAAAGCTTGTAAGCCAGACGTATACTTGGTAAAGGTTTAATGACTATATCAGCAATTTGCACCGTTTCGTCCATTAATTACCTCGTAGAAAATATTCTAGTCGTTACACAGTTTAAAGCCTTTTAAATGTTACAGAAGAAATTCGCTTTTTGGCAGAAAATCAGCTTGTCACGATTTCGTTAGGATTGTATGTGATTTATGAAGTATGCTCAGTCTTTGGTTTTCTTCGTTACATGCATTTAAGTAAGTCTGGATTACTGAAAAACGAGCTCCTGTGGGATACTATAAACTGTCAGCGATTCATTTTGTATACATATGTATTTGATTCCACCAATTCGGTACATTTATCACAGACTTGGTTCTTCATTTTATGAGAAGTTCGACTTGTTGAAAATATGTATAGAAGTTTGCGTTTCTTTGGTTTGTTTGACGTTCATTGAACTTTTCTGAACATTCTTTGTTTTGTTTAGGATTGTCTTCAAAGTATTGTATGCTTTTGCTAAAGACGAAATGGAGTTATGTGATCTTTGGTCTACGTCCCCAATTTTCAAAGGCTTTTTCAACTTTTCGTAATCAACGCTTTCTCGAAATGCTGAAGTTGTTACACAACACGTCTTCCTGACATTAGACTTACAAATACCGTAGGGTATTAATTCTAGCTCACTATCAGAGCATGTTGTTGTTTGATTAGAGGGTTTTATTCTCCTTAGAGTAAAAAAATCCTGTCCTCGGTCCAGAAATCGCCTGAGATCGTCGGAAAAGCAAAAATTTTGATTCGACGGAATTCTTCGAGAAATACAGAATATCATTAGTTTATCTGAATGCTTATGAGTTTGCTGCGCAGTTGGCTCTTTTTCTTCATTGATAAAATTACGGAAATTTTTGCACAGGCGTTTTGGTTCTGTACCGTTACATTTTGAACGTGCAGATTTCTTACACTTTACTATGGGTGCCGAAGTACCCACAGCATCAGTGATTTTTTCTTTCAATTCGTTTTCTATCGTTAATTCTCTCTTTGCACTTGAGCAAATTCCTTGTTTTTTAATACTTTCCAAATTATTCGTACATACCCCTGCATAATTTGAATGTAAAGTGTTTCTATTTTTGCCGAACTTGTACTGACATGATCCCGGACATAGAACTTCTGTACGATCGTTCCGAATCTGAACTTGTTCGAGAAGATGCCGTTGGAGATTCATTTTTTCTGTGACACGAAGACATTCGAAGTTTTAACGAGAATCTTTTATCGTTTGTTTCCTTCCTTGAGTTACGGAAGGGGGATTTTTCATCTGAACTTTTTCTTTGCCAGATTGCATTTTCTGGTGTTCGTGCTGTACAGCTTCCCTCGGAATTACAATCGGTTAGTGCGATTGAATTTTTCTTCAGATCACTTTGATTTACTGGTAAATATTCGACTTCGAATGATTTTAATTGGTTTAAATCTTTTGTTGACGATTGTGGCTGAGAATTATTTGTGCAAATGTCGCTTTTCTTGCAAATGGTGTATTTGGACGGTTCTGTATTATTAACTTGAATTCCCAGAGAGTGTTCAGTCAGATCGACTTTGTTTACTGCAGGACCTTTATTGCTGTTTCCAACGCTAACGATTTCAGGGTATGTCGATATGTTTTCAGTCCTATCTTTGTTAGCAAAGTTAACATTCTCGGTGATATCACCGGTGATTTCTTGAAAGTTTTTTGAATTTTTATCGTTTTTACTTTTACCAAAAGTCTTCTTTGCGCTGGTTTTATTACTTTGGAACGAATTTGAAACTTTTGATTTACTTTGAGTTGTCGCAGTCCGTGATTTTCGTAATCCTTCATTCTTCGATGCGGAAATTCGATTAGAATTAGAATTTTCTTCAACCGGCGACTGTAAATCACGGTAACTCTTGATGTTATTTTTCCCATCCATTAGAGCGCTAGCGAATAAATCTGCATTCATTGTGACACATCCCTGCGTTGAGTTTCTCACATCTATTTCAGAATCGATTTGCGATTGAAGTTTAGGGGGTCTTGGTTTCTTATCTTTTTCATTTTTCTTACTCCCAGTTTCCGACTGTGATTGATTTCCCTCGGTCTGTTTATTGTCTTTCGTCTCTTTTCCTGCAGCTCCACTATTCCGACTTTTATCATCTTCTCTCTGTTCACCTTTCCTTTGAACGCTTCGTGATTTACTAGACTTGCTACCTTTACGTTCTTTTGCAATCCAGCCAGCTGTACCTTTGTCGACAGCACCATTTGGCTTCTCGATGTTACTTATTTCTATTTGCGAATTTCGCGCCTCCCTGTTTTTTGTATAAAAATTGTACGCAGGAGCCTCGAGTTCTTTGTGTTTTACGCTGCCTTTCGAATCGCAAGTATCGATCGTCCTTGTGAGTCTACTATTTGGAGATTCGCTCTCCGAATTTTTCGCAATTCTCACAATCTCTTTTATTGTTCCTTTTGCATAAATCGTACCGCTGGTGGTTTCGTTATTTCCTTTCTTCAACAAACTCGTACTCGAGTTTTCGTTGAGTTTCGTGCTCGAACTTTCAGAAGCTTTTCTTATGGAACCCGAGACTCGTTCAGAAGTTTTATTTTTTGCTAACGGCATTGATTTTTTAGGAATCTTTGACTCTCGAGCTGATGGTGTAAAAATATTCACAGAATCCTCAATGAAACTATTGGACAAATTTGACTCGTTCGTAACGACATTCTGGACCAAATAATTCTTAGTGTCGTTAAAATGGCTTTCGTCCTCAGAGTTTCGAGTCTCATTATCTATGATCCTATTTTCCTTTCCCGGGGCGGTTCGTTTCTTGCTTTTAATATCCTTGATTACAACGTTTGCAGTGCAGTCCACTTGCCTCATATTTTCAATCCGGTGAAAAGGCTTGCGAGATCTGCAGGTAATACTTTTCTCTGACGCATTGCAATCCTGTTGTATTTTTCCCTCTTTCACTTCAGCATGCTCATCTTCGCTCGCCCTGAGCTTCGAGCGGACTAGACTTTTCCTCTGAGGATAGTACGAGTTGATTATATTTCGTGATTCTGGTTTTCTTACCTCCAAATATTTCCCAGGTGATGTTACCCACCTGTTTCGTTTTTCAGCTATGTCAATTTTCATATGAGCTACATCCGATTGCTCACTTTTTTGTGAATGAATTTTCAGCAATTGCCTATTATTCTTGCCTGCAGTCTTGTTGCTGGGCTCATTAGAAGAATCATTTCTTTTTTTAGCGCTGCAGAAATTCGAACAATCATTAATTTTCGAAGAACTATTATCGCTCATTGTCAGGCTTAATTGACTCCGGCAGAATTTATCTTCATTCAAAATCCCGAGTGCTACTTCCGGTTTCGATTTGCTCAAGGTTTTGTACAGACAAGTTTTATCTCCGCAAACCGTGATTTCACATTCCCTCTTAGCTTTCCGCCAAAGTGACGAAACCACCGTTTCCGCATAATGCTCAACTTCCGGCATGTCTTCGCCCTCCGAAATTCCAGCTGCAGGGGGTTTCCGGCACATGTCATCTTTGCGCAACTTACTAGCACATTCCTCAACGTCTATCCTAATTCGTACCTCATTCTCTGTCTGCTTTTGCAAGTTACTATTGCCATTCCGATCCAGACGGGAACTTACTTCTTGAAATCTTGAATTTGAATAACACTCTATACTGTCTAATTGGCTTTCTGAACTGCGATCTACGTCGTCCATGTTGTTTTGGTATATTTTTTGACGTGACGGTGAATAATTATTGGCACGTTGTACGTTTTCATCCATCATGGTTTGAGCATGGAGTAATTCTTGGTCCGGTCTTCGTTTTTTAGAGCATTTACGGATCTGGGAATCAGCCACTTTTGGCAGATCATCGGTGCAAGTCCTGCGATTATGAAACATCTTTATGCTAATATTTTTACCAACAATTACAAACATTCTCCGGGTTCCACGGACAAAAACTCGAGATCTTTTATCCTTTGTGGAATTTAAAATATCATTTTCTTTAACGATTGTTCTCTCGCAAGCTCCTGCCTGGACTGCAGGTAATAGTTTGAAAGGATACCGTCCCTTTGATCTTCTTTTCATGCGAGTAATACTCAAGTCATTGTTTCCATAATTTTCTGGCTTGCAAGATTTTGATTTTTTTAGGGGATCGCAGTTTTCCGATCCTCTTTTGACTGTTTCCGGCTGTCTTTGCGCGCAGGCTCCTTCTTCTATGGTCTTTCCGTGCTGCAATATTATTTCACCATTGTTATATTCAGTTCCGTCCCGGCTATTAACTCTACAAGCAATTTTTTTCGGGCTCAGAATTTTTTTGCAGTATTTTTCTCGTACGTATGATTCCGGTTCAGTTTTTTTACAATCCGATACAACGCAGCCAAGCTCTTTTGATGATCGTCGATAATTTTTAATAATAACTAGAGAAACTTCCGATTTCAAAAAGCTTTTTGCCTTCGAGGATTCGCAGCTGCTACTAGATTTGTCTGTCAATCGACTCAATCGATCTTGAATCATATTTATTCGAGTTACTTTTCCAGGATCTTCTACATTATCAATATTATTTTTGAAGAGATACGTTTGGGTACTGCCCTCTCGTAAACCTCTTATTCTACCGCTTGAAAAATCAATTGAAATTGTACTCTGTGTGCGATTTTCAACGTTAGTAAAAGCAAGACTGCAGCAGTCTAGTGATTCGTCCGAAGAGCAGGAAACAGCTGGTTCATGTCTTCGTGAATTCTTTCCAATATATCTCGAGCTTTTTATCAACTTGTTTCTGTGTTTGTGAATGCTAGTGGTTGCATATTTCCGTGATATAGTCTTTGTATTCTGCTTAGAAGCACATTTTCTTTCGTCTGAAACTCTCTCGGTCTCACTTGGTCCACTCCCAGTGTTTCGATGACACTTCTTTTCCTTACAAATATCCTTATTATCCCTGTATCTGTCAACAAGTTTCGAAATGAAACTGGACAAAACGGTGTGTTCCGTCGAAACTGTCTGCTCCTGCTGCAGCTGTTGCATTTTTCTTGAACTTGATTTGCTGACTTGTCCCTTTGATTTTACACATCGGTTCGATCTGTGAGATCTACTCGTCTTTGAGCACTTTTTCAATACCTCATCCCGTTCCTGGATCGTTTGGAGTTTCCGTCGATTGGCACTGGTTATCTTCATGTTGCATTTTTCGGTCTGCAATTTGGTTCGAGTAGCGTTTAATTTTTCGGCAGCAAGGATGTCGAAGCACAACGTTTCTTCCACTGCTTCTGGAGTTTGTAAAATAGTATACTTTTTCAGCATCAATCGTCCTTTTTTTGCAGCAGGTGGTGAGCGAACATCAGAAACAATTTCTGAACTATCTACTACCTCGTTGATTTTTTTCGTTAGCTTTGTTTCACTGCCAATCACGCAACACTGTAGGACTTTCTTCTCTTTTTGTAAACCGAAAAGTTTCTTCGTAAGAATTGCTGGCCAGCTTGAGAACAGGGGAAAAGTCTGTCCACACTTTTTTCCTCCCGAAATTGATGAACTCGTTTGATCACTTGCTTCACATTTGGAACATCGCTCGTAAGGATGAATATCGTCCAAATGATTCCTGGACTCTTCCACGCGGGTGATGATGTCGTCTCTAGATTTTTGACCACACTTGTCAGTCACTTTTTTACTATTAGTTGTAGTACTTTTTACAGAATTGCAAATAGACCGTTCACACGGCAAGTCTTCTCGTACGGACTGAGATGTTTTTGAGTAACAAAGGTCGATTTGGCTTGACCCTTCAAGAAAAACATTCTCCATCCCAATGTTCTTACGGTAGCCATGATCCGTTAACGAGCTCACCAGGGGCTTGACGGACTTCTTGTTACTCTCATCCCCTGAGCTTGATTTCGAAGTGTTCTTTGGAGCTGGCAGGATTTTGTCTATTCTCGAATTGTTATTGCACGTAGTGCGTTCACAATTTTTTGACGGATCGCTATTTGTACGTGGGCCGAAAATCTTGTCTGTGAAAATCGCCGGCAAATTGATGATGAAATTGGAGAATTTTGCTTGCCAAGATTGCCCTGGCTCTACTTGCTGCAAAGTGTTCTTTTTCTCCATGATCGTCAAGGATTCGACTGCAGCTGACAACGTGTTCGAAGTGCAACAGCTGGAGCCAGAATTATTGAAGCTGCAATTGTATACTTGTCTTGAATTGTCGTATGGGACACCATGATCTTGGTGCAAGTCATCTGATTTTGCTAGAGCGTTGTCACTTTCATTCGGAGAATTGGCGCAATGCGAAAATTGATCCTGTGATGCTGTGTGGCTGCGTTTACATCCCGAAGGCTCCAAAGTGGTTGGGTGTTGACTACATTCCTGCATTCTGTATTGTAAATAATGTGAATAACGAATCCTCGAATGTGAATAATAAATATACAATATTAATGAAAAGTGGCTTGTTGTAATTTATTATTGCAATATCCATGTACTATTCCGTCAGAGAGCAAATTACACAATTTGCGCTTCTAATAAGAATTCGATACCGAAATATCGTTGAAGATAGTTTTTCAAATGTAAAAAATTGCTGCATGGCCGAAAAATAATTGCGGTTCATTGTAAAAGTATCTGCAGACAGTTATACGTGAGCGTATAGCAAAAACGTGGTTTTTGAAATCAATTTCGCAGAATTATTCAAATGGGGTGGATATGGTTAATGCCCGAGGGGTGTGCTCAGTATGGTATAAAACGAATGCATTCAAAAGAAGAGCAAACGAAGGGCGTTGTTAATGTTCTACAATTTAAATTGAAGGGAGTCCCAAAACGGGGCACTGTTTACGGAGCCGTTCATATTTTATTATACCGTAATAAATTCTATTACGAAAAGATGTGCAAACAAGCATTACGCTGATGAATTTATGTCTGTTTTAAATGAGGCGACATTTTTTGTATGTACGTCATAATTATGCTTGAACTCAGATCTGATATACGATTTTTCACTTCAGGCTGTGCCCAGCAGAAGAGCATTGCAGTGTACAGCAAATTTTGACAGTGCCAGTTTGAGATACTGTTCATTAATACTGGACCAAAAAATTCTTAGGGGGATGTCAGTGACATATGGTTATCGAAACTATAGGGCTCGTAAGCATATCTGAAAGATTTTGTACAGTCTCTCACCTCTCGAAATGTTTTTGGGCCCAAAACCACTGCAGTTCAAAATGCTAAGCTCATCGATTTGTTCTTCAACATTGTCCGGCGTACTCTTTTCTTAGACATTTCTTACCCGATTCTTTCTCAGAGCAACTGTCGACAGTTTCCTGTAGCAATTAAAGATATCATTTTGAGGCTATGGTTTTTTCACGTTTAATCAAACGCTGCAGTAAAAGCAGATTTGTTTCAACATACTGTTTTGCTTGTTCTTGGAAATATCTGAAGTCCACTACGCCATACGAATTGATTTTTAGATTTCGCCTGCAGTTCTGGCACGAGGGTGTTTTTAGCATCCTGTTAAGGGTGTACAACTTATAAGATACATATCTATGGGTGAAATTTATTTGAGAGTATAGAAGTTTGATGTGATCACAAGAGAATATCGATCGTAATAATTTAGAGTCACTATTTTGCTTTTGTTACGAAAACTAAACATAAATGAAGATTTTGTTGAATTTTGATTGAGTAAAAGTTGGTTAGTTTAATTTTGTGATTAGAAACCAGTCCTGAATTTGGAGTAAGTCGGACAGCTAGAAAATTTTTGCACTCGGCACTGTGTTCAGATATAATTGAGGAATCTCTGCGTATTCTCTACTTATTATTAGAACACCGTGAAGATATCTATAGCCGTTTTTTCCTTTTTTTTTTTTCATCTCGTGGCGAAATAAACAAAAAAACTCACATCTGCCCGCAGGAGAGAGCGAATGAAAATTAATATTTATCCCCGGGTAATACGGACCGCATACCTTACGCAAAACTCTGAATAGCAAGTGGCCAACTGAGTTCCTTGAAGGTACTCATTTATTCAAAACTAGGGAATGAATTTTTTTTTTTCGGAGATTTGATTAGAACAAAGATCCTCCGGAATTTGGTAACAAATCAGAAATTGTGTGTACCGTTTCGAGCTTCATGCCTGATATATTGCACGACGAAAGATCTTTGAACATAGTACATACGTGTTTTGCATGCAGTTTGAGAAAATTTAATTTCACTCCACCGTAATTAGTTTGACGCAAAATGGTCCGACTTTTCTATGCGATATTTGCTAGACGGAGTTCGATGTTTGCCGCTACGATGTGTGTGTCTGCTTTCATTTTCGAACGCGTCTATGATCAGCTTTGTGAAAGTTTTTTCGAAAATTATAACAAGGGGGTGAGTCCATGTTCGCGATATTACCAAAACTACAATGATCAGATTTTGATTTTTCTAGAGCGATTAGGGGACATGATTAGAGAGATGCCCTCCAAACTCCCGAATGGTAAAAGTTCCGAATGCCCTCAACTTCCGAAAATGTATTATCGGGTTCACGGAATAACCAGCTATCTCAAATTTTACTCGAAAAAGCAGCTGTCTCGCGAGTGACTCTGAAACCGCTCTGTAGCACTATTGACTTGCCATGCAACTACAGAGCGGTTCCAGAATCGCTCGCGAGACAGCTGCTTTTTCGAGCAAAATTTGAGATAGCTGCAGCTTTTTCAAGCCGAATTTGAGATAACTGCTTTTTGAGGCAACTTCTGAGATAGCTGCAGGTTATTCCGTGGATCTATCGGATTCTCTATATTCTTATTATTTCAAACCAATATAAACCACAGAATGTCAAAAAATCACTTTGTCAATATTGAAATTATTCAATTATCACTTGTTCAACTTATAGTTAAAAGATCGAAAAAAAATCAATTATAACCTATATTTTTTTTTTTTGCGCCTTGCTTTTGAGGTTACATGCAATATTCTCTACAACCCATACTGGAAAACACGAGTTTTTTTAGCGAGCTGGGCAACTTGAGTTTACAAAAGCCACACCTTGAAACGCCGTGACTCTCTGCCGGAAGCGCGATACTTGGAGTTTTTTTTTTTCCCATCCTTGATTATTCAACGATATAATTTGAGATGACCTATGTATATTCGATCAATGCTGATAAATTTAACCTACAACGTTAAGTCTGTACAGAGGAAAAAAAGAAAATCAGTTAATATACTACTTTTTCAACCCGTACAATCGATGGAAAATCAATTTATATTTATGTGAATCATTTTCCACCCTCGCATTAAGAATTGAAAAAACATTTGGATTCGCCAATCACATTGTAAAATTACAGAGAGACGTTGTCAAGTCGGTATACAATATCGGGATTCACCTTGGCAATAATTACCAGTAAATTATACCCTGACACTTGATTACCACATACAGTAGACCCCATGCCGTTTTGGATGCTTTGAAATCTGGTCGTTCGAGACTTTTTCCTTTCGGGACAATTGATTTCTAAGACTTTTGGGCATTCCAGACTTTTACTGTTCTGTAGGACTTTGAAGGGCCACCCAGTTAGAGTTATTAAAAACTTTTTCAGCGACTCTGGATGCATATCAAAGATAATTATGCAAGAAATGTCGACGGTCCTTCCGAAGATTGAAGAAACTATATAGGATATAACAATATCGGAAAATTATTATGATTGAAGAATTGTTCCGATCCAATATGTTTTGATGATCAACAGTAATAAATGTATTTCATCAGTGAATTCATTTATCTTTCCTTATCTTGTAAAAATAGTATAATATAACGTATTCGCGCTTCGTCATATGTATGGGATTCCACATGAGCTGTGATTTTAACAAACATGTGAAGAACAAAATGAATCGAAAGGTAATTGGCAAGGATTTGACAAAATCACAGTAGCACAAAAAGTTGGGATTCAATATATTTGCTATTGTCCTATCCTTATTTGTACTGGGAATAGTCCGTTGCACATCAAGTACTGGAGAATAAATTCGCAAGTATAATTCATACAAGGTAGGTGATACTTGGTAAGGTGAAGTTCTTCATTTTACAAAATTAAATTACTTGTCATCTTTGACATTGACCATTAATCAATTTCACACATATTGTAAGATGAGTTCATGGTCCCGTAACATTAAATGGACTCTCTATTATAATATTCATTATCATATTACTAACTATACGCATATTTTGTACTCTCCAAATTTCTTTCTTCAGAAATCGTGCCACTCCGTCAGAACGGAGTGAAATTTCACTCCAAAAAAGTGAAAATGCACTTACCTTGGAGTGAAGAGTCATTCTTTTCGAGTGAAATTAGACTCCATTCTTTAGGAATGGCACGATTTTGACTCAAAGGAAATTAGAGAGTAATTCAAGACGACGAGATTCGGGGTAAATATTGAAATAATGCCAAAGTTGTGCTTACATCTTTTCTTCGCCTGTGTTAACGATGACGACACAATTAATCAGGTATGTATGAAAATTATATCGGCATTTGGGAATGTTGAAAACATGACGCCATTATTTGTTCGTTGATTCTCGACATTTTCCGAGGTTGTATATAGTTTGGAAGAAACTACGAATCGCGTTATCGAGGTGATAACAATTGCTAATAATATCGAAATCTGTTGAAAATTTCATTATTACCAATTGTTGTCACCTCGAAAATACAATTCGTAGTTTCTTACAAATTATACGACCTTCCGGAATGAGACTCAGGAGACTACTGCTTTGCTACGGCAGAAAGTGGCTAAGGACTTTACTGTTTTGCAAAAACGAAGAGAACTCCAGTCAGATTCATATTTCTTATGTTAGCTAGGTTAGGTTCACAGCAACTTGTACCATATCGCCTTAACAGTTCCAGTTGTACTAATGTACTTGACAATTATTTGCTAAAACTTGAACAACGGCGATATATCAATGTAGAGAGCCATCTAAACGATATTCCAAGTGAACTTCCTTTGACTCATGAGGCAACTTCGTTCTCGATAACAAAAAAAAAAAAAAAAAAAGCTCAGCAGGTACATACAAGAGTCCGGTATGGCAAATCTGAATGTATTGTTAGCGACCAGAAAATAACTGGAACCATGTGACCTCGGCAGAGCCGCAGATACTAGAAAGATAGATAGTTCAAACTGCCAACTTCAGATAATTTTATTATTATTGGAACTTTGAAAACAATAACCATCAAGAAAGTTATAGTTGTTTTGTCACTGAAAGATATTACTGATTGTTAGATGTCCAATAGAAACTTATCTAACAGAAAGTGGTGGCAAAGAAAGTTTTGAAGTTATAGAATTCCACATCCATGGGAGGAATATCATCACAAACAAGACCATAATAAAAAAATTGGTTTGCAGAGGATCAACTATACATGTTCTGGTCACGCCTGACTTTTTTTCAGCGATTATTCATATCGATAATTCTAAACTATTCGAATACATACCCTAGATTCCTACGGTCAGAAATGCTATGAACCATTTATACGGCAACTTGCTGCAATCACGATATCGATTTATAGATATGCTCTAATTGCTGCAGATTGTTATATGGTCATCTGATATGTACTTTCCGCCTTGATTGAAGATTGAAATTATCACTCGGTATAGAAATTCACTATTATTGTTGATTAGTTCCATATTATCGATGGTCTAATAATTGTTTCAGGTTAAATAACATTTTTGTCCTTGATTTGCACGAGGAAGCTAACCTTATTGCATATTTTATTCCTTCAATTGTGTGTTTGCATATTAATTGTTTACCTATACGAAATCAGATGATGAAGTGGTCTTTCAAATATTGGCCAGAACGGTATACACTTTCTAATCTGATGACGAACCACTGGCTATAATATGCCACCCTGCATGCGACTTTAACCGGGTGCCACTTTGCCTGTAATTGATTTATTGATCTCCCGAATCAGCTCAAACGCAGAATTCTTCTTTGAAGTACTATAAGTATACGATCATGTAGAAAACTGTCCATTCTTGTAATTCGTTATTATAAATATACGTTGATATTCAAATGCACTAGTAGGCTAGTCTATTATACCTATATCCGAAATATCAAAATTTTATTTTTCAGCGATTTTGTAGTGTAAGCGATATTGATCGAAAGTTTTACAAGAAAAAACCGATGAAAGAAATACAACAACGTTTTAGAAGGAGAAAAATCAAAATTCAACGATAATTACTCGAAAAATTGTAAAAATATTGATTTTCAAAATTTTTTTTCGAAGATACGAAACAATTGGTAGTGGTCCGTGAATGTGAGTTTGAAAGAGTAGATCTATACCTGGGCACCTTATACAAGAAAATCAGAATATCCGGATAAATCTGTTTCCGTTAATCAGCGATAGCGTAAATTTGACTCTAAAAATGGCACTTTTGAACGTCTCGCGCACCCCCTAAAAAAAATTGAAAAAATCGAATCCTTCCACGGAGACCGTTATTTCAGCGATATCTTCGATTTTTGAGGGTGGCCGAGAAAATTTTTTTTTCCGATCCGCCCTAATAATTAGTATCATCGAGCCATTTGATTATAGTGCAGTTATGAAATTTAAGTACCTATAAAAAACGTACCCACATTCATGGAATTGAATGACTTTAATTATTGGGTATTAATACATTATCGGCGTATTTGCAAATGAAAACAATATATGGGGAGGTCCATATGGCCTATAGGTTTCGGGAAACAGAGGACTCAAAATTTTTGTAAGCTTTTTTTGAAACCGGCATAGCTCAGAACCGGCGCATGGTATCTTGAAACTTAAGTAGCCTAAAAGTTTGGTGAATGAACGTAGATCCGAATGGTTTTGGCGTGAAAATCATATTTTCAAGATATCTTGTCAAAAAATCAAAAAGTAGTCGAAAAATCTAATTTTGAGTTTGTTCCCTAAAGTTTTTTTGTTTCAAATTTTATCTTCTATCACAAATGTGCCGACGTCGTCGCCCGGGACCGGGACCTCGACCGGGACCTCGACCGGGACCGCGACCGGGACCGGGACCGGGACCGCGACCGGGACCGGGACCGGGACCGCGACCGGGACCGGCGACCGGGACTGGCACGGGACGTATTCATTTTAATTTGAAAAATGAATTCATTTTAATTTGAAAAATGAATTCATTTTAATTTGAAAATGAATCAATTTCACGAAAAATATACCCGTCGTCCCGGGACCGGGACCTCGACCGGGACCTCGACCGGGACCTCGACCGGCACCGCGACCGGGACCGGGACCGGGACCGGGACCGGGACCTCGACCGGGACCTCGACCGGGACCTCGACCGGCACCGCGACCGGGACCGGGACCGGGACCGGGACCGGGACCGGGACCGGGACCGCGACCGGGACCGGGACCGGGACCGCGACCGGGACCGGCGACCGGGACTGGCACGGGACGTATTCATTTTAATTTAAAAAATGAATTCATTTTAATTTGAAAATGAATCAATTTCACGAAAAATATACCCGTCGTCCCGGTCTCGGTCCCGGTCCCGGTCCCGGTCGCGGTCCCGGTCGCGGTCCCGGTCCCGGTCGCGGTCCCGGTCCCGGTCCCGGTCCCGGTCCCGGGCGACGACGTCGGGACCGGGACCGGGACCGGGACCGGGACCGGGACCGGGACCGGGACCGGGACCGGGACCGGGACCGCGACCGGGACCGGCGACCGGGACTGGCACGGGACGTATTCATTTTAATTTGAAAAATGAATTCATTTTAATTTGAAAATGAATCAATTTCACGAAAAATATACCCGTCGTCCCGGGACCGGGACCTCGACCGGGACCTCGACCGGGACCGCGACCGGGACCGGGACCGGGACCGGGACCGGGACCGGGACCGGGACTGGCACGGGACGTATTCATTTTAATTTGAAAAATGAATTCATTTTAATTTGAAAATGAATCAATTTCACGAAAAATATACCCGTCGTCCCGGTCTCCCGGGACCGCGACCGGGACCGGCGACCGGGACTGGCACGGGACGTATTCATTTTAATTTAAAAAATGAATTCATTTTAATTTGAAAATGAATCAATTTCACGAAAAATATACCCGTCGTCCCGGGACCGGGACCTCGACCGGGACCGTGACCGGGACCGGGACTGGCACGGGATGTATTCATTTTAATTTAAAAAATGAATTCATTTTAATTTGAAAATGAATCAATTTCACGAAAAATATACCCGTCGTCCCGGTCTCGGTCCCGGTCCCGGTCGCGGTCGCGGTCGCGGTCCCGGTCCCGGTCGCGGTCCCGGTCCCGGTCCCGGTCCCGGTCCCGGTCGAGGTCCCGGTCCCGGTCGCCGACGTCGTCGCCCGGGACCGGGACCGGGACGGCGACCGGGACCGGGACCGCGACCGGGACCGGGACCGGGACCGCGACCGGGACCGGCGACCGGGACTGGCACGGGACGTATTCATTTTAATTTGAAAAATGAATTCATTTTAATTTGAAAATGAATCAATTTCACGAAAAATATACCCGTCGTCCCGGGACCGGGACCTCGACCGGGACCGTGACCGGGACCGGGACTGGCACGGGATGTATTCATTTTAATTTAAAAAATGAATTCATTTTAATTTGAAAATGAATCAATTTCACGAAAAATATACCCGTCGTCCCGGTCTCGGTCCCGGTCCCGGTCGCGGTCGCGGTCGCGGTCCCGGTCCCGGTCGCGGTCCCGGTCCCGGTCCCGGTCCCGGTCCCGGTCGAGGTCCCGGTCCCGGTCGCCGACGTCGTCGCCCGGGACCGGGACCGGGACGGCGACCGGGACCGGGACCGCGACCGGGACCGGGACCGGGACCGCGACCGGGACCGGCGACCGGGACTGGCACGGGACGTATTCATTTTAATTTGAAAAATGAATTCATTTTAATTTGAAAAATGAATTCATTTTAATTTGAAAATGAATCAATTTCACGAAAAATATACCCGTCGTCCCGGGACCGGGACCTCGACCGGGACCTCGACCGGGACCTCGACCGGCACCGCGACCGGGACCGGGACCGGGACCGGGACCTCGACCGGGACCTCGACCGGGACCTCGACCGGCACCGCGACCGGGACCGGGACCGGGACCGGGACCGGGACCGGGACCGGGACCGGGACCGCGACCGGGACCGGGACCGGGACCGCGACCGGGACCGGCGACCGGGACTGGCACGGGACGTATTCATTTTAATTTAAAAAATGAATTTATTTTAATTTGAAAATGAATCAATTTCACGAAAAATATACCCGTCGTCCCGGTCTCGGTCCCGGTCCCGGTCGCGGTCCCGGTCGCGGTCCCGGTCCCGGTCCCGGTCGCGGTCCCGGTCCCGGTCCCGGTCCCGGTCCCGGTCCCGGTCCCGGTCCCGGGCGACGACGTCGGGACCGGGACCGCGACCGGGACCGGGACCGGGACCGCGACCGGGACCGGCGACCGGGACTGGCACGGGACGTATTCATTTTAATTTGAAAAATGAATTCATTTTAATTTGAAAATGAATCAATTTCACGAAAAATATACCCGTCGTCCCGGGACCGGGACCTCGACCGGGACCTCGACCGGGACCTCGACCGGGACCTCGACCGGGACCGGGACCGGGACCGGGACCGGGACCGGGACCGGGACCGGGACCGGCGACCGGGACTGGCACGGGACGTATTCATTTTAATTTGAAAAATGAATTCATTTTAATTTGAAAATGAATCAATTTCACGAAAAATATACCCGTCGTCCCGGTCTCGGTCCCGGTCCCGGTCGCGGTCCCGGTCGCGGTCCCGGTCCCGGTCGCGGTCCCGGTCCCGGTCCCGGTCGCGGTCCCGGTCCCGGTCCCGGTCCCGGTCCCGGTCCCGGTCGAGGTCCCGGTCCCGGTCGCCGACGTCGTCGCCCGGGACCGGGACCGGGACCGCGACCGGGACCGGGACCGGGACCGCGACCGGGACCGGGACCGGGACCGCGACCGGGACCGGGACCGCGACCGGGACCGGGACCGGGACCGCGACCGGGACCGGCGACCGGGACTGGCACGGGACGTATTCATTTTAATTTAAAAAATGAATTCATTTTAATTTGAAAATGAATCAATTTCACGAAAAATATACCCGTCGTCCCGGGACCGGGACCTCGACCGGGACCTCGACCGGGACCGTGACCGGGACCGGGACTGGCACGGGATGTATTCATTTTAATTTAAAAAATGAATTCATTTTAATTTGAAAATGAATCAATTTCACGAAAAATATACCCGTCGTCCCGGTCTCGGTCCCGGTCCCGGTCGCGGTCGCGGTCGCGGTCCCGGTCCCGGTCGCGGTCCCGGTCCCGGTCCCGGTCGCGGTCCCGGTCCCGGTCCCGGTCCCGGTCCCGGTCGAGGTCCCGGTCCCGGTCGCCGACGTCGTCGCCCGGGACCGGGACCGGGACCGCGACCGGGACCGGGACCGCGACCGGGACCGGGACCGGGACCGCGACCGGGACCGGCGACCGGGACTGGCACGGGACGTATTCATTTTAATTTGAAAAATGAATTCATTTTAATTTGAAAATGAATCAATTCCACGAAAAATATACCCGTCGTCCCGGGACCGGGACCTCGACCGGGACCGTGACCGGGACCGGGACTGGCACGGGATGTATTCATTTTAATTTAAAAAATGAATTCATTTTAATTTGAAAATGAATCAATTTCACGAAAAATATACCCGTCGTCCCGGTCTCGGTCCCGGTCCCGGTCCCGGTCCCGGTCTCGGTCCCGGTCCCGGTCGCGGTCGCGGTCGCGGTCCCGGTCCCGGTCGCGGTCCCGGTCCCGGTCCCGGTCGCGGTCCCGGTCCCGGTCCCGGTCCCGGTCCCGGGCGACGACGTCGGCGACCGGGACCGGGACCGGGACCGCGACCGGGACCGGGACCGGGACCGCGACCGGGACCGGGACCGCGACCGGGACCGGGACCGCGACCGGGACCGGGACCGCGACCGGGACCGGCGACCGGGACTGGCACGGGACGTATTCATTTTAATTTGAAAAATGAATTCATTTTAATTTGAAAATGAATCAATTTCACGAAAAATATACCCGTCGTCCCGGGACCGGGACCTCGACCGGGACCTCGACCGGGACCGTGACCGGGACCGGGACCGGGACTGGCACGGGATGTATTCATTTTAATTTAAAAAATGAATTCATTTTAATTTGAAAATGAATCAATTTCACGAAAAATATACCCGTCGTCCCGGGACCGGGACCTCGACCGGGACCTCGACCGGGACCTCGACCGGGACCGCGACCGGGACCGGGACCGGGACCGGGACCGGGACCGGGACCGCGACCGGGACCGGGACCGCGACCGGGACCGGCGACCGGGACTGGCACGGGACGTATTCATTTTAATTTAAAAAATGAATTCATTTTAATTTGAAAATGAATCAATTTCACGAAAAATATACCCGTCGTCCCGGTCTCGGTCCCGGTCCCGGTCGCGGTCCCGGTCGCGGTCCCGGTCCCGGTCGCGGTCCCGGTCCCGGTCCCGGTCCCGGTCGCCGACGTCGTCGCCCGGGACCGGGACCGGGACCGCGACCGGGACCGGGACCGGGACCGCGACCGGGACCGGGACCGGGACCGCGACCGGGACCGGGACCGGGACCGGGACCGCGACCGGGACCGGCGACCGGGACTGGCACGGGACGTATTCATTTTAATTTGAAAAATGAATTCATTTTAATTTGAAAATGAATCAATTTCACGAAAAATATACCCGTCGTCCCGGGACCGGGACCTCGACCGGGACCTCGACCGGGACCGTGACCGGGACCGGGACTGGCACGGGATGTATTCATTTTAATTTAAAAAATGAATTCATTTTAATTTGAAAATGAATCAATTTCACGAAAAATATACCCGTCGTCCCGGGACCGGGACCTCGACCGGGACCTCGACCGGGACCGTGACCGGGACCGGGACCGGGACTGGCACGGGATGTATTCATTTTAATTTAAAAAATGAATTCATTTTAATTTGAAAATGAATCAATTTCACTAAAAATATACCGCGACCGGGACCGGCGACCGGGACTGGTACGGGACCGGCGACCGGGACTGGCACGGGACGACGGGTATATTTTTCATGAAATTGATTCATTTCAATTTAAAAAATTTTGGGGGAATTTTTTTTTAATTTTATTTCTTATATTCAAGAACAAAAAAATTGGGGATTTTGTTATATATTTTTAAAAATTACAAATGTGATAATGTTAGAAGATAAAATTTGAAACAAAAAAAACTCTGGGGAACAAACTCAAAATTAGATTTTCCGACGACTTTTTGATTTTTTGACATGAAATCTTGAAAATATGATTTTCACGCTAAAACCATTCGGATCTACGTTCAATCGCCAAACTTTTAGCCTAATCAAGTTTCAAGATACCATGCGCCGGTTCTGAGCTATGGCGGTTTCAAAAAAAGCTTACAAAAATTTTGAATCCTCTGTTTCTCGAAACCTATAGGCGGTAGAATTTTTATACTTTACAGAAAATTTTCTTCCAACTATGCCTCGAAACTCACCAAGTTACAACAAAATCGAAGAGGTAAAGGACCACGAATTTTCGATTTCGTATGGACCTCCCCATATAATTATACAATATGTCAAATGGACCAGATACGATAATCATAATCTGTTCTATTGCTTTACTATTCATATTGGAATGGAAGAGAAAGACTAAATTATAATATGATCTATTGAATACCGAGTAAATGACGACGGCGTACAACAGAAAGACTTTTATTACCGCATTTCACTATTGACTATAATAATGTAATAGTACATTATGCAACAAGGAAATAAAGCGGAAGATTATTCCCGAAGGTAAGTTTACTGCCCGAGCGAAGCGAGGGCAGGAATCATCCGAGGGAATTTCCGCGAGGGCAGTAAGCCTGAGGGAATGATCTGCTTTATTCCCGTGCTGCATATAGGACTTTATTTCCGACTCAACCGTGGCCACTTTTTTGACCTAAAGAGTGGGACCCATGCAAAAAAGCGAAGTGTTCCAGGTTTCCCGCGGCGCATAAGTCTGGAGACTGAAACTCATTGGAAATTTATAATAATATGGAAAGGAAATAGTCAAGACCAAAAATAAAACAGATTGAAAAAAAAAATAAATTTATAAATTAAAAAAGAAAAATTTTTTAAAATAATTTTGAGAAATCATAAATTTGCGGGACATAAAGTACTTTACATCCCGCAAATCTACTTTATGTCCCGCACATCTTACTTTACGTCCCGCAAATCTACTTTATGTCCCGCAAATTTACTTCATGTCCCGCAAATCTACTTTACATCCCGCAAATTCACTTTTTTCCCGCATTTGGGGGAGAAAAGTGAATTTGCGGGACAAAAAGTAAAGCAGGGAATCAAGTCCCACTTTTGTCCCGCTTTTTAGGTCAAAAAAGTGGTCTTTACGGTTGATTCGGGAATTAAGAGATAATTTGATTCTTTGACTTTATATGTTTGAAATGTCGCGATTTTTTGGGATTAGACCGTTTTCTGTAATCAAAACACAAATTTTCAAGATTTGCGGCTATAGAGAATGGCCGCCAAGTACCCTTAGGCCGGCGTGTGTCAGATGAGAATCATTCACCTTAGGAAAGTTACGGACTTGTATAAACAAAGCGTGATATTTACTGAACCACACAATGTTTGTGAAAAGAATTCACATAGCTCAGAGTTCGAACTCTAAATGGGCAATTCCATATCAAGTGATCAAGGCTTTTGAGGCAAATTTTTCTGTTCTTGACGCCAATTAACACAAAAGTAGTTGACGGTGAAAAAAAATGTCTGCCGGAGATTTTTTCAAAATTCCCAGTTTTTTGGAAGTTAACAAACCTCGTCGTTTTGGCGCATTTTTTTTCCGAAAGATCATAACTCTGGCTACGTTGATCGTAGAGAGATCGGCTTGGGCTCATTTTCTTTGCAAAAGAATATAGTTTCCAGAAAAAAATAGTGCATTGGGATTTCCGGAGGCTAAACGTAAAATTTTCTCAATTTTTGGAAATAATTGGAGATTGCGGAAATGCATTGATGTATGATAAAAAAAAAAACCGCGGTGGAGGATGTGACCGTCGAGTCCGTATAGCTCCAGAAATGATTTTCCGAGGTATAGTGCTTGGCTTTATTGACTGATTTCATGGCATGAAATTGCAGTATAATATGGTGATACGTTTTTTTTTTTGTGAATGAAATGACCACGATACTCAGCGCTCTGTGTCACATTCATTATTATTATGATTTTTTTTTTCTCTCCTGTATTCGATTTTCTGCAAAGATCGTATACATGCATGCTCCGCTTTATGTGTGCTATCTTGAAATGTGTATTAGTGTATACTACGTGGTAGTTATATGTCTGAGGGTGATCTTCGATGATGAATAGTGAATAGTTTTTCACTGTGCTTTCATACATGCAGATCAATATAATCAGTTCTCCAGGATACATTATCATTAACGATTATATGTATATGCGTCGTATGACTAACAGAAACGGCTCAGAGATCAGTTTCATTCTGCGATCCGTTGAGTACGAATGGTTGACAGTGCTCAAATATTTGCATTTCGATCGACAAATTTGACTCTGCAGCAGTCCCGCTGAGTGCAAGTGAGTACCTTTTTTTGTTTCGATTGAAAAGATGTTGGTAAAGTGGTTCCTTTTTCTTTTCAAAAAGTGCCTATATCCACATATATAATTGTTTGGTTAATATCGCAAAGATAATTTGTAGATACTTGTATTTGTACTTGTATAACGAGGCATTTTATTCGTGTTGATTGTATGGTACATACTAGTCGCTTTGAACCTAACCTAGCTAATATGAGAAATATGAATCTCACTGGAATTCTATTAGTTTATTTCCAAATAGTAAAATCCTCAGTCACTTTCTGCCATAGTGTGATGCATTATTCTCCTGAGCTTCATTCTGGGTAGGTTGTATAGTTTGGAAGAAATTACGAATCCCATTTTCGAGGTGATAATAATCGGTTATAATGGTATCCACATAGGTAACCACATGTAACAAATATAATCAACAAGCCTCATAAATGATTTTAACAGTCATCAGGATAAAAATCGATGAAATAGAAATACAGGCAGTGACAAACATTCATTAGTTAATAGTATAGATTTTTTTATTTTACGGAAGTAATGCATAATTGTAATTATTGAGCAGGCAAATAATGAAATTCCTTCATTGAATAAATTTTCGACAATGTACGGTCTGTCGAATTTATCAATTAAAGTGTCATTCGGAATCACTTCCTTATAAATTCATATAATTTTATAGGTGGCAAGAGCAACGATGATCCCTCTGGGGCTGTTTATATTCACATTTGCTGCAGTCGCACATGCAGGACTTTACTATCGACCCTATCAGAGTTATACAAGGAGCATGACAAAATCAAGTGAAAATGGCGCAAAAAATACAACATTGGATACGGCGGATCAGCTCAACGTCTCGCTAGCTTTTGATAACATGAAATTTACGAGACTCCCCGATGGTTTTGTCCGAAGCGAATTTTTGACACATCTCAGCTTGGACGGCAGTCAGATCGAAAGCATTTCTTATTTGGCTTTTGAATTTGTACCCCGACTGTCACATCTCAACTTGGCAAATAATTTATTACAGAGTATTGATCTTGGGCAATTTTCTATTCTCAAAAGCTTAAAGACGTTAAATTTGAACGGAAACTGTAGAATGAAGCAAGAGACAACAATAACCAGAGAACCATCGCGATTGCCTCACAGTTGGATGGATTTTTATGAAGAAAATTTTACCCATGAGTATACGGATGCCGAACCAAACAGCAGCGAGCCGATGATCACAGTCACACCGATTCCATGTGTCATAAATCTTTCCGCACATCTTCCTAACTTGACGAAATTGTATTTGGAAAATAATAATTTGGAGGAGTTGCAATTTTATGAGGGCATTGAGCTTCCATTGCTGACACATTTATACCTCTCGGATAATCAACTGAAAATACAAAGCCATATGCTGTCAAAGTTGAATGAACTTGCGCCATCACTTTTATATATTAGTTTGGAGAATTCAGAAATTGATCAATTTGATGCATCCCAGTTACCAGCATTGACGACACTTTACCTAGATAGAAACAGCATCCGCTGTGTTTGTAACGAATATTGTGAACTTTTAGCCTTGAAATTGAAGGCTGCTAAAAATCTGGAAACATTGTCCGTATCCCGGAATAAAATTACAAAAATAGAAGCTGACTCTTTCAACTTTACCACCAATTTAGTCACACTGAACCTATCGTACAATGCAATTTCGGAAATACGAGAAGGAACATTTGACAAATTACATCTGCTACGGTTTCTTGACCTAGAATTTAACCATATTATGAAACTTAATGCAGTCCATTCGTTTAAAGGTCTTGGCAAATTGGAGTCTCTGTCTCTTGGGCACAATAATTTATTGAACATAACCGCGGGAGCGTTCGAAAATTTGACCGCGTTAAAGAAACTGGCGCTAAATCAAAATCGAATCTCTAGTATTGACTCGGGAATATTTTCTAAATTGTCAAGCTTAGAAGAACTGTCATTAGCTGGGAATCATTTATCAAAAATCCCCGATGGATGCATGCCTGCTTCCGGTTCTCTGATCACTTTGAATCTCAGTAACAATATGTTTTATGATACGAAAAATATATCTCTCACCAACTCAAGGAACTTGCTATTTTTGTATCTCAAAGATAACCCGTTGGCAGCCATGAGCTTGCATTGGTATTCGAGTGTATCATCGAATTTAACTATTTTTTTGGGAACTACATGTCCGGGTGATGAATCTACCCGTGACTTGGACGACGGAGATCAATGGGCAACGGGCTTCGAATCCCAACAATCATAGTGTTACTATACCTAATACCTATAACATTACAGGTTTACAGTAGATCCTTGATTATTCAAATATCCGTTATCCGAACCGAGAAATTTTCTATTAAAGTTAATCAAAATCGCAAATTTTTTCGATAGGTACATATATTGATCGTGGGCTACTACGTTGAAAACTAGACAAGTTCACTCGCATCTTGATTCATACACGCAGTAGTAATTGAATCATTACACTATGCAGTAATACCAGATTGTTGAGAGTTCTTTGACATCGTTTCGCAGTTTGTGTACTTTTACAAATTATCTAACACATCGGATATTTCACTCAACATTACTGTTCCATTATCCGTACTTTTCCCAATTCGAACAAGACGTGGGTCTCAATTGATTCGGATAATCAAGGTTCTGCTGTTCATTTATTTCAGGTTCATTCCTAAAGTTTGTCATTTACGAACAGATTTTATTAAAACCACTAAAGAGGTCCATATGGTTTCCATTGCACTTGACAGGTACACTGACCCAAAAAAAGGTCGGCAATCTTCGTGAGAATTGTAATGATCGTAGAAAGTATTATTTTTTTTTTTTTTTCTGGAAATAAATGGCTTGATTTTAAGTCTTTGAACGTCTACTTGTTTTTTTTTTCGTTTTTTTTTTCTTTCAATCATCTCATTTTCTGATTGGCAATACGGAGCCTGAGATGTAGAAACTCGACTTTATGAAGATACAATTCAGATTACAATTAATATTTGGCAACCCATTTTAGGTCAGTGTACCTCTCAGGGGTTAAAGCAGTAATAAGCATAGAGTTCGGTTTAATATCAATAAAATAGTATCAACAATGAATGTAAACATAATTATATACACTGTTTTGATTAGTATAGGTACAGTACCGGTAAAATGGTACCAAATTTTTTATGCTTGTAACCTTTTGTAATATACCATTGTACGTAGGTATAGTAAAGTTTGAAACCAGCTTGATAATAAATGAATAAATAATTATGCATATCTAAATTACATCGAGCTTAGTTTCGTTACTTGCATGATATGGAAATCTATGTCATTGATGTCTACTTAATTCAAAATTCAATCCGGAGCATTCTCGATTCACTCAAATAAATCAAGCTTATATATATATTTTATTACCTAGTTTGTCCACGTCCTACCGATCATTCGTAAACTCACCCCAAATTGAACCGTGCTGATAAATGGTTTCATGATTGGCCGATGCAGTCTAAATTCTGAATGCCGAGCTGGAGTAAGGAGTGACGAACGATTTTAAAACTTTTCACTAATAATCAAGGTTTGCTCTTCCGCACCGTCAATTTCAGGTAGGTAAGGGTGCAGGCTGAAATCCAATATATACCTTGAATCCATATATTAAAATTCCCTTCAGTTACGTTCAGTTTCATCTAGATTATTGAAATTATTCCGGCATGAATTGTCTGTTGTACTTGATAAGATTTTCAGGTATTTCATCAATATGGTGTCAGAACAGTTGCTGATATTGGTTGAAAGCTCAAAACCACCATCAACGCAGCTTTGGTCGCGGAATAATTTTTCTAAGCATGAACATTAGGTGGCTTTATTTTCTTGGCGAATTAGTTGTAACTCTTTTGGTCGTATCTAGGATATTAAATTAGTCCAGTTGTTGCCTGAAATTGAATAGCCACGGGTTCAAATTAGTCCAAGGTAATCTAATTTTTTACTTCTCTGTTTTATCTTGTCAGCTCACGACATATTTCTTTTCCCTGCTTAATGTTACGGGTTCTGGTGAAATATAATCTGGGATTTTTTTATGGAGCAGACAGATAATTGAAATACTATTATTTATTACCTAAGCGTTTATCCCATGAAAATCTGATTTAAAGCATCATTTTCCAAGTTCGTGTTCAATATAAATCTTAATGTACAAAAATATTGATCATGACTAATCGTAAGCTGGAAATTAGAATATACACATATATTGTAATTTTAAATCGAAATGAAATGATGTATAAAACTCACAGGTTAACAAACTACATTTTTAGGTGCATGGACTATTACCCCAGTAAGACGGAGATTTGTAGGGTAAGCCCAGGCCCTACGAGTCAGCCAGGAGAAGATTGACAAATGCAGATGGAGAATTGAAATTTCGAACACCTGTTACTTTTCCTTTTTTCTGTATATGGTCCTTATTAAGATAATGCTATGAAACAATGTTACATATTCCAATTCATTGCCCTAATGTGTTATAAATCAGAAACAGATATGATGATTTGTACTATGATAAGATAAGACCAATCAAATCCCGAGCTCTTGCTGAGTCTAGGCAAAACGACAATGTCAATCTTCCACCAACCACGACTGATACTTTCAGGCCAATATTGGCTTGTAGCTGAAAATCACCGTCACTATAATAATTCGTCCAATCTTGGTTGTCTGGTTATTACTGCGGGCAAGCACATTCGGGTAATTACAAACAAATTTGGATTCTGTGAAACCTGGTATGAATTTCGAGGTGTACACTAACCTGGAATAATTTTTCACTTTGCGGTTGCCAGCAGATTTGCTTCAATTTGAGGCAAGTTTCGATAATTTTAACTTAATTGTGTTAAATCAGACCGAGACGTTCCACACATTAATAATATTCCAGGTTGAAACAGGGCAATCGGATGCAAAACGTAACATTGAAGCGCATCCTTGAAGAAAAAAAAAATTCTACTGTAGGTTGCCCTTGACTCTTGATTCTGCAGATTGTAGACTATTCATAGATGCTGAGAGGTGTATGCATGCAAGTATGTGTCACGTTGAATCGTCAAGGCTTGCTGATATTGATGTGAACAATCTGCATTTTTCGAATGCTTTTTGTGTGTAACCGGTGCCACTAATGGCTGAGAACGATGAAACCATGTTGCATAATGCATAAATGATCTTTCTGAATATATCGGACTTGTATCAAATTGCTCAATTACATTTCAATACTCTAGTATTGCAGAAAAATTCGAAAATACCTCAGGGTCTTGACATTTTGGCTACTAATTGTTGAGTGAAAAAGATCTGGCTCAATCGTATTTCGCGTTACTTCGAAGCTCAAAAGACGATATGAGTGACAGTGAAAATTAACTATTTGTCTTTCAATTGTAATAGTCTAATTTCACGAAAGATAAAAGTATCAGAGATGAGCCTATTCAGACGTTACAGAGTAGACCGAGGCCATATCACTGACCGATTGATAAATCCTCATTCTGATAACCCAATCATGAAATATCCTAATCTAACAATAGAGTAGCATCAACATAATTTGTTAAGCCGCTCAAGGCTGTGCTGAGAACGTGAAAGCCGATTATCATCAAAGATAGGCGTTTTGGTATCATTCGAACCCATATGTTTCTTAGTGCAGAACTTGAAAATGTGAAGAAGTAAGTAATTGAAAAGGAATATAGCTTTGATCAGGCAATAAATAGGCAGAATTAGTTCAGGCAGATGAACCGGTCGTTATTCATAGTATCATAAGACCTATCCTCATAAATAAAACATAATGTATAGGAGGTGAAATGAAAAGTATTAGAATTAAAGTACTCCGATAAAGAATCGGACAAATTTCGTGTAAATAGAATTGTGAATGTGTGTATGAAATTCCAGTTCTCGATATTTTTTGGAAAATAATCAACAAATTCGTTTCAGGAAAATGAGTATTGCTATTATTTCTCAAGGTGGCAAGATGTTACATACTGAAATATTCCGCTGATAGCAAAATGGTAATGCATCAGAAGATTCGCTGAAATGTAGACTCCTGCAATTACCGAACTTGATTTCCAAGCTGCGCTATACATCTTACGTAATATGTAGTTTGCAGCTTCGACAACTACCCACCAAAATAGTTCAATAAATCGTTTCTGAGACCTAATTATCATTTCCATAAAACGTCCCAAACGTGTAAAACGATTTCACTGATTGTTAGTTTCAATACGTGATCTAAAGATAATGCAAGGTTCTTCTCTATAAAATTTCGTGAAAATCGATTGACTCGTTCGAAAGTCATTCGATGTACTGACGACTTAATGGGCTTATAATTGTCCAACATGCTTGTGATAATAATATAACATAATCGTGACGATAAAAGCCAAAATGATGAATCTAGAGGAAAATATGAGGGTTCGAGGATGGCTGATCGGTCCTGGCCTCACAATCTCTATGTTCCTGGTTATCCTGAGTGCACATAATGCGATGGCCGTTGACAATCTGGAAGTGGTCTACCAGTGGAAGGACTTGGATTATGCTTGGCCAGACGAAACAACACAGTCGCTTTTCTCCCATTACATTCGTGAAAAGAACAATGCCATGGGAGTCGAAGTCGCCGGCAATAGGCTGTTTATTACAGTGCCAAGATGGACTACTGGGGTTGCTGCCACCCTAAATTATGTTTACCTAAACGGTAAGTAAGTAGAAATTATTGTGATTACCATCTGTGATGAAAATCCCCAAGACTCTTCTTCTTGTCTTGGATGTTCACAAATACGTTGAAAAATTGCAACTCTTTCGAGAAGTTATCTTGAGTTTGACTTTATTTTCCAATAAATTGCGATGTGTTGCCTCCAGACACGAGTGAATCGCCGTTGTTGAACCCGTATCCCTCTTGGGAGGCACATCGGTTTGATGGTGACAATATTCCGGAAGTGGTATCGACATTTCGTGTTTGGGCGGACAATTGCGATCGTCTTTGGGTTTTGGACACGGGAATAGAAGCTCTTATGGAAAGCCGGGAACAGGTGGTTTCACCTGCTTTGATCGTCTATGACCTCAACGATGATCAGATTCTTCGCAACTACGTAATACCAACAGCACAGACAGTAACATCCTCACACTTTGGGAATGTTGTCGTTGAGGATTACTCCTGCGAAAATTCTTTTGCTTACCTCGCTGATCTGGGTAATTCTGCAATCGTTGTTTACTCCTGGGCTCGCAACGAATCCTGGCTTGTTGAGCACCACTACTTCCATCCCGATCCATTGGTAGGTATATAAACTCATTTGTTTATCGAGAAAAATGTCTTTATAAAATAAGCTAAGTTGCCCTTCAGATTTTTCAATTACGTATTTACGTGTTATTTTTTTTTCATCTTCTGAACTTCTTTTTGATTGTAACAACGAATGTTAACTTGTTCCCGTAAGTACAGTAGACCCCGCGTAACTTCTCGACGCGTAACTTCCTTCCGCGTAACTTCCTGACGCGTAACTTCCCGACCGAGCGATTTCCCCTCGCTCGAGTTATAAATTCTCGAAACATGGTTCCCCCACTCTGACGTACAGTTATTTACTCAGGCTGCGCGATTGGCCAGCCCTAATAGAATATCTTGTATTTTCGGCAAATGAGGAGGTGCAAGGTTTGATTGTTGTGAACGTATGTATCTTTTTGCATGGCACCTCTTCAAATGATCATTTCTGTATATCATCGACCTAATACGATTACACTTTTAAGGCTGGAAACTTCAATATCTCTGGTCTATTTTTCCAATGGTGGGATGGTGTGATAAATCTCGCTCTTGCTGCCGAAGGGGACGGTTACAGCACTTTATACTTTCACCCACTATGTAGCAACGCCGAATTTTCCGTTAGCACGCAGATACTCCAGGATCCCGAATTATCTACGTCATCAGGTGAGTGTGCCCAGCGGTTTCTGGTCACGTTTTTCTCGTCTCAGTTAAGTCCGCAGATATGTTCCCCAGGTGTGATACTGAGGGATAACTGCAGATAACTACGCCACTTGAATTTCAGATAATTTCCACGAATTCAAGTATTTGGGATTGAGAGGGTCAAACGGTCAGGGTGCCGCCAGCTACCTGGATCCAACTACTGGAATCCTCTTCCATGCTCTTTCAATTGGAAATTCCATTGCATGCTGGAACCCTGCGAGTAGCTACGATACAGAAAATGTGGGCACCGTTTACGCGGACAATACCACCTTAACCTTCCCTGGGGATATCAAGGTCAGTCGAACGTGCTAAGACCTTTTTCATATTTCTTCTCATCCCATTATAAACAGAGGCCTCTCTATAGAAAATAGAAGATAGGGTATATCTAACCAGAATAAAGGCATTAAAGAGATTCCATTTCCGGTTCGATCGTAAAAATAACCAACGGACGATTTCAGAAGTCCCAAGGAATTTTAGGCGACAAATTATATTTATACATTTATATCAGCGCTAAATGTGTAATTAATTTTTACGTTTCATCTTATTACGAAACAGTGATTTTTTTGTCCAGCAAATCTCCGGCAAAATTAATTTGAAAGCATTGTTTTGTATTTTTGTTTTTGGAGAAATTCGAGAAGGGTTGTGATCGCCACATTTGGGTGTTTTCAGTTACGATATCTAATCTGTGAGGCAAGCAGAGAAAATAACAGTTTAGGATTGACGCAACAGACCAAGAACTCACAAAATACAAAAGCTTTGTACGTGAGCCATGCAAAAAATAAAATATCGTCAACTTATTACCAGGGGCATAATCCTCAACTAGAATTGAACTTTCGCTGTAAAAAAAAAAAAAAAAAAAGATTTTTGGGTCCGGGTAGTAGATCCCGGACGGAAATAAAAACTTGCAAAATTATGAATCCCTTGTAAGGTCTGAGAAAAGAATTAATAGAAAGTCAAATGAATTCAGTTGCAGTCCTCAATCTATATACATAAGATATTTTTCGAGACAGGGTGTGTACATTGGGTCGTTTAAAAAACAGTCGGGTTTTCGACGTTTTTTTATAAGCTTTCGAAAAATCTGAACATATCCAGGGTTACTTTTCGAGATGTCTGCTGCATCATCCAAAAGTTAGCATATTAGTCAAAAGTTCGAAACTTTTGTCATCAAAAATAGAAATTGTTGGAAAAATATCATGAAAATAGAGTCATCTCTAGAATTGACTGTTCCCTAAAAGACGATACAATACACGCGGAGGGTTAAAAGATAAATTTTAGGTTATCGTAGTAGGTACGCTAGCGCCATTTGAATATATACAAACTATATTATTTTCGAGGTTTTTGTCTGGCACATAAAAATTCGAGAAAAAAAAAACCTCATTCGGAAAAAAAAAATCCACTGTATTTTATGTACTTCGTATGAATGCTCATGACAGACCCTGTACAATAATTGTGGAGTTAGACTTACTCTGCATTTCTTTTTTCACAGATTGATGGTCAGGGTAACATTTGGGTACTTTCTAATAGGCTTCCAATCTTTATGTACGGTGAATGGGATTCCGAAGACTACAACTATCGGATTTTGACCGGATCCGTGGCGGAGGCTGTAGCAGGGACCGTATGTTCCCATGGCACCCGTACTTATCAGCCAATGGGTTTTTCCTTCATACTAGTTCTCATTGTGTTCGCTCATGTGAATAGTAAAAAAAATTCTTAGAAGTATCTAAAGAGAATGATACTGCGCACATGTATGCATATAAAACTGCTGAAACAGCTCAAGATACTAATAAACAATAAACATTTTTTGTTAAAGTAATGTGATTGACATGACTCACAGAGAAAAATCTTTCCCATTTCAAAATGTCTCCAAATTCTGTGTCACATCAAAAATCCCAACTGCCAACATATTATTTTTCACTCAATATAATACTGGGAGCAATACACGATCATAGTACACTTCAGGATATCGGAATAATTATCGATCGTCAAGATTTTCATTATCACAAATTGTTTTTGGAAGTGTATTTTCCAAGCCGAAGAATAATTGCCTTTGCAGGTTTGGCTGAATCTAACATAAAGCTAAAATTGAATAGTATATAAATTTATGGCTATACTATACAGCCAAAGATTTGAAAATTTGTCAATTATTAATTAACTGAGACTGTTTACATGTTTGTGAGTATGTATTGTAAATATATATTTACACATGTTACAGCTCACGGAGTTAAATATATTACATGTTTCAGAATAAGTATTAGCTGCGGAATCTGATCGTCTGCGTCGTCGAAATTGAATACTCCGCATTTGAGCGTTGCAGATTGCGTGTCGTTTTGATTCTTAGACTGTAACTCCGAGTACCAGTTTCATTCAACTGCTTGTCTCGAGTAGTATTGTTCATTAAGTAATTCTACTGATTGTGTAATAGAAAGGATTTTTTTTCATTTACTGACCGGGTCAAATTAATACCTATCTTTTAATAATCAGCGATCAGTGGAGGGGCTTTTGGTGATTTAATATGTTTCTTCAGATCCTCTGACAAGTAAGATCAAATTTTCTAATACATGAATATCTATACTGAAAAATAAATAGATGGCAATTACATATTATACTTGTACGAATATGCCTATATTTCGTTCCACGACTGATGTCTTACTAATGCCTGTCGGCTCATGGATGATTATATATATATTCAAGACTCATATCAGCTGATATACAGCTCAGATAAAATTCAACAACAGAACTCATATTGTACCGAGATTTGTAGAAGGGTTTGAATACGTTTGGAAAATATCTTACCCAGCCATACTGGGCATTCGTTTATTTCTTGTTTGTTAATCATTAACTTTCATATCTATCTCATACCTATATATCGCTTACCTGTATTAGCCATCTTTTAATGGCTTTTTGCTTTTGGTTGCCCATTCGTTCTGCCCGTAATTACGCAAGTGTGCGGCTTATTCAAACATTCTCTGGTGAATTCATTAAACCAGCGAACAGTTAATCAAATGGGTATATGAACGTTATTCCTGTACCGGCAAATTTATACTCCTGACATTTTTATAAATATTTTAAAATATTATATTTATTTGCCTATGGACGCGTTGACGTAATTAATGAATTTAATGACCATCACAACCCCGTCGTTCAGCTTATAGCTATACATATAAACAAAAAGAAAATCGATAACAGAACAAATAATTGGAATAAATATTAAATGGGTTACGCCTGCAGGTTCTGACTAACTTATTGTGCAATCAACAAATTTATCACGTTAAACAGCAGTTGGAACAGCAAACATTCCAATAATGCAATTTCAGAGATGCTGAATGGTGGATACAGAAATTGCGTCGAAGGAAAAGTCATTCGAAATTTGTAAATGGAAAATTAGTCGCATCTGTATAATGTTCTAACACTCGTTATTTCTTAACGGGAAATGGTCGGATGTTTCAGAGTTTTGTGCATCATCTTTAATGAATAATTGGTTCTGCCCCCAAATTCCAACCGAATGGATCGAGTCAGTTTCCTAAAATTTCGGATACAACACTTATACCTCAATCCCCACAGTTTCACCCCGTACCTTCATCTACTCGAAGAAAATAAAATAACAGAATTGAAAATTGATTTTTTCCGATAGAATTAGCGATCATTTAAATCGAATGGAATATGGCAATTTTTCATTACCATCATTTGCTTTTGATCTCAAGTTGTGAATTTCAATCTTTTTCATCGAGCCGTTTCTCAGATCATTAGATTATTATTAGACAGACAGACAGACATTTGTTCGCGAACCTGTTCTACATAAACCAGTTTCGCGAAAACGTGAAGATTTGTTTAAATAACAAAAGCCGAACCTCGTATTAAACGAATCTTATGTCACCAAAGGTGATGAAAAGCGAGAATTACGTCAAGTCGAATTACAAAATTTGAAAAATCCCTCAATTTGATGCATTTTTGAGAAAGTTATAAGCATTTGAAAAAAATACCAAGGCAAATTTGCGAAAATTCAAATGTCATGAACGGTTTGACGCAAAAATTAGAAGCAAATCAAGAAACCTATTTCCGCATATAGTGCAAAAAAAAAAAAAAAAAAATGGCGAAGTTTCAGCCAAATAAGTCAAAATTTGACCTGGCTGCAGTGCTTACAGAATTTTAGAAAACTATATATATATATTTTTCAATGATTGAGAGATGATGAAGAGTTGTAAGTAGAGCATCAAGGGCACCAAAGAGAATGCAGAGTAGATTGGAACTAAGGCTGTGATAACGAGATATGAAAATAAGGCGGCATCACCCAACGTTATCGATTCTGAGCCGGAAGTTATGAGCAAATTCCGAGTCAACCAATCGTTGTTGTGAAATATATTAAATCCAGAGCACTCATTGCAGGTTACTTCGATATTTGTTCATAGCTTCCGGCTTAAAATCAATTATACGCTAGGTATACATACACCGTTATTATAGTAGAGTTACGAAATTTACATTTTCTCAAAGTTTTATGAATGGGACCATCCATAAATTGTCCTCGTATATTACAGGCAAGGACCGATGCCTATATCTATTCTTAATGGAAGAAGTTCAGGAATAATTTTGCCTTGCAATACGCCATTGTTTGAAAAATCATTCTCATATCCGACGAACTAAAAAATTGTGCGCACGGCTTGTGAGTGAACACGGAATTTCGATTTTTTTTTTAATAATCAGCGGACTTTTTCATTAACATTTGATATTTTTGGTATTCCATAGGTGTATAATTTATTTCATAGTGTCCCTGTCGAAGAATTTTGCTGCAACTCTGTTTTTACTTGATTCCCCACGTTTTTCGTATATTTTTCTCAAAATGATATTTTTCGATTCATACCGTTATTCCAAATGCTAATTAACTGAAAATAATACTTTTACATATATGTATATCGAAAATGTACAACATTTTTAGACGTCATAATTCCATTCATACTTAGGTGAGATATGTGAAGTTGAACATAGACTTCGAAAGCATTCGAAAATCGAGCACATTCAATAATTATATAATTTTCCCGGCAAATTGATAAAGCTATGATAACCAATGTGTGCTACTTGAATTGAGCGTCAGATTCTGGAACATCGCGGATTTTCATACTTTTGAAAAAGGACAATTACGGAAATCACATTCCAAGAACAATCCGAGGGTCATTATTGCTCGCCGTATGGCTCATTATTTTGCCAAAAAAACCCAGCTTTCTATGCAAAAGATGATATTTAGATTTGTTGATCTTTCTCTATCCATATGTTTGAAAGACTATTGCAAATAATTTTTTCGGATTGATTCAGCGAAACCATATTTCTGTCAAAAATAGTAATTCCAAAAATGTCGAAGCATTCGTCTCGAATTTGTTTCATGTTTCTAATTTTACTTGCAGCTCTCCCCAAGAAAGATTAAAATTATGCATCAGATGCCGTCAACATAAGCATGTGAAACTTTAGTCGAGAACATTATTCCATTAGAGCTTAGCTCGTGGTCAAAATCACCGGTTGTTGTCACGACAATGTCCTATGTATATTTCGAATGAAATCGAACAAAACGAAACATACATATACTCTGATTGTTCAACAGTTATCTTTATATTCTTGTTAATAAGTATTTTTGGTAAAGACGTGTGGGTATATATAGGGAACTGTATCGCATCAGACACTTGTTCCTGTAGATTGTGTACCACGAAGCTGTGCAGATAAATAATTAAATGATAATTGAGAGGAATCGGCTAGCCATAAAAGTCGCAAGAGTCAGTTTAGTCCCCGAGCCTGTTCAGTCAACTTGCAACAGTGAATAATACCAGTTAGATTCTTTGGGAAACCGTATTTACTGCAGCTGAGTTTTATACAAGTAAGCAAACTACTTCTAATTAATAATTCGATTTAATGGGACCCAGGCTCCCGAACGGCCCGGGTACCCGAATATACCCAAATACCTACACCTGAACCAGCTAGTCTTTTTACGAGTATCCGGTTCTAGGTATTCTTCTATTTTCCACTGGTAGAAAAATTTGTCATCCAATTTTCAAAGTAGATTGGTGTCGTTTTCTACAACAGAAATAAGACTGATCTGTTGGAAAAACAAAACAAAAAAAAAAAAAAAAAAAAAACTACTAGATTGGTAAAGTAGTGCGGAATCTGTCGATAACACTGATTCGTCGGTGAAACAGCGAGTTCGACTCTGTAATATGTTATCTGCTATCTGCTGTGACGGAAAATGGTTATACGAATACTGAATGAATTACTTTTCGTTTACCCTTTCGTTCTTCACTTTTAATTGGCTCGGAAATATTTAACACATATGAGCAATCACTACAGTGATTACTTGAATGTGAAACGTATTTATTTTTTAAAAAGAATATCTTATGGATCATTCCATACTAAATCCCCGGATTGTCGCTTTCGGATTTCACGTATTTTATACCTTATTGTACACGTTGTCCCGATTGTTCGCAATTCGTAGACCCTAGAGCTCTGATTAGCCCTGAACTTGAATCGCCTGTAACTTGAAAAGTATTGATTTTTCAAAATTTTTTTTTAAAAACGTCGTTCTCGGCTTTTCATGAGAAATATATTTACCTACCGAGAAAGTGACGGCAACTGTGGATCACCCTGATACCAAGGAACAGAAATCAGAACTGCAGGGTGATTTCCATACCGACTGATCCAAAAGAATGAAGAGAACGAAACAGGTTTTTACTATAATTTTTGAAAATGGCTATCACCACCTCAAAAATTCTGAAACAATTTGCAGTCGAGCAAATGTATGTCATGTATGTCAGGTATGAGTACCTGACAGTAAATCTGAATGTCAAGAAAAAAAAACTCAATTGAGGATCTTTTTTTACTCGTAACTGCAGGATGGATAGAGTTTTCGAGAATTATATTATGATTCAGAGTACCAGAAACAATAAAAATATTCAACTTCGAAAATCTTATTCATTGTCATCTGATTATTGAACTTTGAAATGTGTCAACATTCATTTTCATCACCCTCCATCATTTCAGTTGATACTCAATTAATACTTGATCATCTCTTACCTAAGAATTTGCTTCGCAGATGGGGCGCAAAGCAATGCTGAATCCTGGGGAATTGGCGATCGTCATACTAATTGCAGTATTATTGTTCTGCAATGGAGATAGTCGTGGAGATTCACCAACGGAAGAAGAATGCACCCTGTCTCTTGACCTCACCGGCGTTGGACTGCGGAGTTTGCCAGACGGATTTGTCAAAAATGAATTTCTAACGGATTTGACTTTGGACCAGAATAAAATTTCCATAATCTCGTCCAAGGCTTTTTCATTTGTGCCAAAATTGCGCTATCTCAGTTTAGCAGACAATAAACTCGAAGCTCTTGAACTTCATCCATTCTCAGAACTACCAGATTTAGAAATATTGATCTTGAATGAGAATTATAAACTGGATACTACTACGGTGGCGCCATATCAGAACATGTATTATTACTCAAATCCGTACTCATTTCATCATCCGACCGAAGAACGAAATGTTCGTGATTATTTAGATTTCAATGTAACTATTTTGAATCTTACCCATTTGTACCTAGAAAATAACGGTCTGCGACAGCTTACATTTAGTTCCGGTAAGCTCCCGGTATTAACTCATTTATACCTTTCACATAATCCACTTCAGATGCATGAAGCGACTATGTATGGTTTGAACAAACTTGTGCCAAATTTGACGCATCTTTATTCGCAGCACTGTAACATTGATGAATTAAATGCATTTCATCTGCCGACTCTAAAGTCGCTTTATCTTGACAATAACAAGATTCGAGGAATCTGTAATGAGTACTGCTACGATCAATTTCTAAAATTAAAGGGTACTCAAAAATTGGAGATATTGTCCGTATCTTACAATCAGATTTCGAGGATAGAAATGGATTCCTTTAATTACACTACGAATTTACTAACACTTGACATTTCCCAAAATCAAATTTCGGAAATACGAGAAGGTACTTTCGACAAATTACATAACTTGCAGTCTCTTTCCATGAAAAATAATAACGCCAGACTAGACTCAGTGAATACGTTCAGAGGATTAATCAGCTTGGAAAATTTGTCTTTGGAAGGAAACGATTTATCGAATATCCATAGTGGAATTTTTGAAAACTTGTCATCCTTAAAAAAACTCATGCTAAACTCCACAAAAATATCTAATATTGATTCAGAAACATTTTCGAAATTGTCTCGATTAGAAGTACTGTCGTTGGCTGGCAATCAGTTATTAACCATCCCTGATGGATCGATGCCAGCTTCCGGTTCACTAATTTATCTGATTCTTGATTTCAATAACTTTACAAGCACTGATCAATTCCCTCTAAGTAATACACCAAACATGCTATATTTATCTCTCCGATACAATCCATTGGAAACTATCAACAGTCAATGGTTTGCAAATAAATCACAAGATTTAGAAATCAGTTTGGGGCCCACGTCTGGTTATCTATGAAAATCCCGAATTTCCAACCACTTCAGCGTATGGAGACATAATAATAATGTATACGAGTGATTATGATGAATTCATGACTGATTGTCAGATCTACAATAAGTACAATACCCAATTGCAGGTACATAATTATGTCAACTTTTTTGCATCGATATCTCAATTCAATTATCAACACTGAAATTAATATCCTGGTATTAATGAATATTTTTAACACATAAAGAAAATGTGAAGTTGGTCTGAATCGATCATGACTTGATGGCATAATTACGATAAACAGCGATACATATTAGGATGATCAAAAAATACCTACGACAGTAAAACCACCGCTTTGGGTGTCAAAAAATCACCAAATGAAACCATATAGCCTAGGATTCAACCAGATCAATGAATATTTTAAAGTGACTTTTATCGTCCCTCAAATCCGTACGTTTTACATGATTAAACTTTTTTTTTATCCATCAATCAAAGTATTATAGATTTTGATGATATTGTGCGATAGAATTTTCATAAAATTCCTTTATGAGCATTTTTCAATTGCCCGCAAACATAGTTTCTTGAAAATAATTGACGATACAGAACGGAAGTAATATCTTGTTCAATTTGCAGAAAAAAACATCGTTAATTATTCTCTATTTGTAATAAAGATACCATTGTAAATATATAAAATCGTAATTTCGCATCACTCTATCCAAACTCTATCCGCACGATCCGTTTACTATAATTTGATGGAAATTCTTCGGGATTCTTACCTCATGTATAACAATTATTTTCCTAAATCCTAATCTTTTGAGATCGCGAATGTTTACGATTGATTTCATAATTGAAGAAATCACCTTTGTCACCCAATATTATAAAAAAATCACTTCTTCATCCGGCGTTTTCTGTAATTGGGCTATGCGTCTGTACGAAATTATTCTGACAGTCAATTTCAATAATTTGAAAAATGTAGACTTCGAAATTAGAAAGATTAATAATCGTTATAATGATAATACTAACATTAATAATATTATCCAGCGTACATTACTATAGACATTATACTACTACTATATGATATATGATTGTAACCATATCTGCTATTGCTATTGCCTGTAACTGATAGGCTTAATGAATGTACATACTACTTATAGTTATATGTGTTAATCTGACTTTGCCGGAATGATGATATTTAATTTTATCTCAACGTACACCCTATGTATACTTTCATTTCTGCATTATAATTATCATACATAGATAATTATACATACATATATTAGGAAAAATTTCGCACGAAAGACATCCGGGTTTTTCAAGTATAAAACTCAAGATAGCCTGATTTTCTAGGAATCCGTTGGAATATAGTTACCAACTAGTTTGTGTTCGAATCAGTATTTATTTACGACTTACCGACAGCTCGCAATCTATTCACTCTATTGATTATAAGTGGTAGCTGCGATAAATCGTTCCGCAACTGACCGCTGTCCAAAAGTCAAGCTGAAGGAATGGCGACAACCGCAGCTGACACGTTTGATTGATAGAGGCTCACCCTTTGGTAGAGTTATTTTTTAGGTGATGGTAAAAAAAAAAAAAAAAAAAAAAAAAAACCAATTCAATACACCGAAGTCACGTATCAAGATTTCCTTCAGAAACGTTGAATCGTAATGTTTATATTTCTTTGATAGCAAGTCATGCGAGCTGTGATTTTATATTTGTCTGTTCGAAAACATATTTGCTTACAGAGCGCGCTAAGTTTAAAAAAAAAAACAAAAAAAAAAAAACGATAGTCAAATTCATGCAACCCTAAAGAAATTATTACACGTATCTACATTGGGATTCCCAGGTTATTCCGTATAGAGCCACGTTTTGCATTCCGCGCATAAATACAGCTTATCGTGGCTTCGCCAACTAACTCCCCGGATCGAGGAGTAAAATCGAGATCAGTGAAATCTGTAAAACCTTAAACCGCAGAATTGATTTTCATGTATGAAAAAAAATTTTTTTTTTTTTTCCCCATGGGTCTCGAAAATCTCACCCATTGAAATAAAGGAAAGCTTTCGAAAACCGTGGGTTACGATCTAATCCTTCTTTTCGAAGACTGCCCCTGAAGCCGAAAGAAATAAATTTGTATATAAATGTTAGTTATCAACCTCAGGCTATTTTCTTTTTTTTTTTTTTTTCAGAACTGTTTGATTGCAACCCGTAGTCTCTCAGGGACTTTTATCCGTGACAATTACGAACAGAGTTTTTAAAGGCAATAAAAAATATCTGCTCTTTAAACAGGTGAATTTTGCGAGGGCAAGTTTTTATAGATCTTCACACATTTTAAGCTGGAGAATCACTTGCCCAAGCCATGAAACATAATTTTTTTGATTGGTACCTTGCACTATCCATTCCATCGTTGCTTCGTGCAACCACCATTGAAGAACTATTGCTGTAATTGTGAATTATAATCAATTTTTGGTTATTTGTAAATGCCTCACAGTGGCTTACGAGATGCACTATACCTTTGTGTCACAAATGATCAAAAAAAAGAGAAATGATCTTACCTCATGGAACCAATATGCTTCCATTTTTACAACTGGGTTTCATATAAAAAAAAACATCATTCAACATTCAAACAGCAAATGGAGGAACAACGGATCCGACTCAGGGGACCACTTGTTGGGGTTTGAAAAATGAAATGGAGCTCGAAATCCATTTATTTTTCCACCAAAGGCACGTCGTTAGTCCGATTTGACTTTTCTAGGATCCAGAAGTTTGAGAAGACCTATACCCAGTATAAATTGAGCGCCGGAAATTGAATTGGAAAAATTGTTTTAAAGGATATCGTTAATTTCCCAAAGAATTGAACACTTTTCTGTAACTTTATATTTACCGCAATGAATGTAAAATTGTAATTTCCAATGTCCCGCTCTCAAATCAACCAGCATTTCAAATAATCTTGATCCTAGCGAAACATCAAACCAATAGCTCACGTAGATTCGACTAACTGGTGTTTCAAAATAAGATATTTATAATGATTTGAATCAAAATTTGGTGAAGAATCCAACAGATTTTGGACTACGTTTAATTCATCCAGTCGGCGCTTTGTGGTTCCCTTGATCTTCCACTGCGAATATCTGTCTGTCTTACCATGATATATATTAATTATCGGATTTTGAGACGGTAAATTTCCAAAAACTATACGATGTACCCACAGGGTAAATGGAAATCAATTAAATCCTGTAGGGTGAGGCACGTATATTATATGTATCGATACTTGGTGTTTTATGGATATGTGTTAGATCATGTTAGAGGTTTCGGGATCGGATCGTCAATCGCGTGGGATATTCACCAATAGAATTAGAGCGTATATAATCGAGTAAATTATAGAAAACGATGAGTGGCGATAACGATATAGAGCACCTAATAATTATAGGTTCAGCTGACCCCAATGTACGATACAGATTATATATGTAAAGGTTTCAGCACGAATACTTATATAAATTAACGATGTAGCTGTTCGTTGATAAAACTGAAAAACCCGATTCTATAGTTCGCCCAGATAATCTGGGAAAATAAATTCGAAACTGTAGGACCACTTGCCAGGGTGTAAATTACTTCGAGTTTCGTCGCAGTGGGGTGGGATTGAAGTTCCGTATTCCAAAAGTTCCGAACGATCCAAATTCCAAATTTATTTTAGACGCGATTCTGAGTTTCTAGAAACGTCAGAGCGTCGGAATTGATGCAAATTCCGAAAGATCGAGATACAGACAGTTCAAAAATCCGAAAATTGAGAAAATTCCAAAGATTTGTAAATTTATGGAGAAGCTCATGACAAAACTGTGAGTTTTCGGAATTTTTAACCTCCGCGGGTATTTTTTGATTTGAAGTTTTTCAAATTTGCTACGTAAACTTCCAGGGAAATAATCTTTCAAAAAAAAAACTGAAAGTCGGTAGTCAAAAAATTTGGAAATTTCAACCATTCGCAGTATTTGAAATTTGAACATTTCAAACCTACCCCTATTCAGTCGCCTGACAACCACTTGATCCTACAAATTCACGACGTGAAAAATTTCGAAGAAGAAAGGCGCCGGAAGTAATAATACGGCGACTGTTTATCGAAGGTCAGAAATCGAAGGTCAGCGTTAAAAACTCGTGTGCATCGTGGGGTGGAAACCTGATTGTGAAAGTATAAAGACTTTCGCGTATAAGTACTAGGCATGGAGCATAGATAGGAACTTTATTGAGACTCAAGGGTGGTTGGTTTGTCGTCGTCGTCGTCGTCGTCGTCGTCTACATCGTCGTGGTTAAACGCGCTTGCGCTTTCTGCTGGCGGGCCTTAACGGAGGACGCCCAGCGTCGGCGTCAGGGCGCCGGGGCGTCGGGGCGTCGAGGCGACGGTAGGCCAGGTCCGGCTGCCTAAACCCAAGGCAGTACGCGGCCGAACGCGATCAAGGATCCGTCCGTATCAATTCGTGATGGACCAAATAAAACGCGAATTTTTGGGCAGCGACCCTAGGTAGCTGAACCTGTTTCACAAAAAAAAAAAAAAAACAAAAAAAAAAAAAGTGTTAAAATTTCTCGAGTCTTTTGTCTATTTCTCTATATTTCCACCCTCTCTTTCTCTCTCTCTCTCTCTCTATCTATCTATCTCTCTTCATCCGTATCTATATTACGGTTTTTACTCTTTTACTTCCTGAATTTCCCACCCTCTTATAAATAAAAATAATTTTTAACAAGCCGCCTTTACTTTGGGCTTACGGGTTTTTAAAATGCCAGGAAATTATTCCGCCCAGTGTGAGCCGGGTTTGATATTTCCGGTATGGACACCAGTTGACAATTTGGAATTAATTGACATTATTCTAAGGGGTTCGGTGTATTTTTTTCTCCTATTATACCTGTTCATTGGGGTATCGATAATCAGCGATCGGTTTATGGCTGCTATAGAAGTAATAACATCAAAGGAAAAGGAACTCGTTGTACGAAGACAAGGAAGAGAACCACAGATCGTTGTAGTACGAGTATGGAATGAAACAGTGGCAAATTTGACCTTAATGGCATTAGGAAGTAGCGCACCGGAAATATTATTGTCGATCATTGAAATTTGGGCAAAGAATTTCCAAGCTGGAGAACTTGGTCCCGGTACAATTGTTGGATCAGCTGCCTACAATCTATTCGTCATAATAGCTTTATGCGTATTCGTAATACCCGAAGGAGAAACGCGTAAAATCAAACATTTAAGAGTATTTTTCGTAACTGCAACATGGAGCATCTTCGCGTATGTTTGGCTCTACGTTATCTTAGCAGTTTCGAGTCCTGGGGTCCTCGAAGTATGGGAAGGAATTCTAACATTCTCATTCTTCCCAGCTACCGTTCTTACGGCCTACGTTGCTGACAGACGTCTTTTAATTTACAAATATTTGCACAAAGGTTACCGCATGAACAAACGTGGTGTAATTGTTCAGGGTGAGGCTGGAGACTCAGACGGAGGCGTTGAACTTGAAATAAAAACACAAATCGATGGTGTAAGCTGCGATCACGTTGATAGCGATTCACCTGAAGCTCGTGAATTTGAACAAACACGTCGTGATTATATACAAACTTTGCGAGAACTTCGCAAACGACATCCAACCCTTTCGTTAGAACAACTAGAGGTAATGGCTCACGAAGAAGTACTAGGCAAAGGACCAAAGAGCCGAGCTTTTTACAGAGTTCAAGCAACAAGGAAAATGGTTGGTGCTGGTAATCTGAGTAGAAAAATAAGCGAACGTGCCCAAAGTGACCTTAGTGAGGTCAAAGCAGAATTGCAACGTGCTGAAGCCGAAAGTGTCGATATAGAAGCTGTAAATGCAATGCGTGTATTTTTTGAACCTGGTCATTACACTGTCATGGAAAATGTGGGTACATTTGAGGTTGGTGTTACCCGAGCTGGTGGCGATTTGAGCAAAGTTTGCAACGTTGATTACTGCACGGAAGATGGCTCAGCTGAAGCTGGATCAGACTACGTTAGTGCTAAGGGCACATTAACCTTTGCACCTGGTGAGACAAGGAAAACTATTCAATTGTCAGTTATCGATGATGAACTCTTCGAAGAAGACGAACACTTTTACATCAGGTAAGTTGAATCAGGATGGTAAAAAAAAAATATTTCAAAAGATATCAAAAGTGCCGAATCATATTATAGTTGAAATATACGTGGGACAGTGAGATATTATGTGAGAGTATACATATATATAATTGGTGGTAAAGTGCTCGGTTCCGTTGTCATGATACACTACCATAAGTTATAACAAGCTAATTGTCGAATGTCTTGAGTTTAATATGCATACAGCTATAGGTCGTGATCATAAGGCCCAATATATTTGAAAAAAAAAAAAGAAAAAAAAAAGTAATTGTGTGAGATATTATCTCCGCAACAGAAGCCCCACTTAACACGGGTGTACTACTTCCCTTGACGGGTTTATGGAAATCGTGTAATTGAATTATCTTGTTGAGGATACGTTGCTGTAGGTATGTATGTACATACGGAAAATTACTTTCGAGCTAAGTTTCAGGTATAGAAAAACGTATGTGACTCGTTAAACATTATATTTGTTGAATAAATTATCCAAAAATTATAACACAAAAAATAAAAATCGTACAGATTCAGTATAAATTATATCATAATGGAAAAGACCATTTCATGGGATAATTGATGGGATTTCGTGATACACGCGCGATAACTCGAGCTCGTGGTTTCCCCGCGCGTTTCAAATTTGCAATGGATAAAAATTTGCATCTATACATAGTTCTATACATATACATATATGTATAACATAATATTATACGCAGAATCTGATGCTGTCAGTTTTAGTCTCGGTATATTATAGCCCTGCAGAAAATGGTTAGTTGGGACGTTTGTTGAACAAGTGATAAATAAACATTGTCAAAAAAGATGACAAGGATGATATTTCGCGCGGTTTACCCCTTTTGTGTTTCGCCATTCAGACGGAATATGGGGTATACACGATTTTAGGGATGGACAAGGGAAACCCGGCGGCCCCATCAGCAACAGAACGCGAGGGATTCCCGCACCCTTTACCTTCACCATAACAAAATATACGTGTCATGAATCGTATCGGTTCGTAAATCGATGAAATTTAGAGAAAGGCAATGGCGGTTCAAGCAACCGAACCGATCTATTGGGGATAATGAGTTACAAATGACAGTGGAGGATCCTCATTGTTTTCAAGTCATCAATTTTTTCTTTTTTTTTCTCCGCGTATTTATCAATGGCATTCGTGATACTGGTGTAATGATCAACGTGCGATTAAAAGACCGTTAAAACTACTTCATATTCGATGGTTAATTTGAATACGATGAATAATTTGAATAATATTTGAATTCAGGCATCTATTGATACACGAAAATTGTGTTTAATTTCAACAATAAGATCACTTCTGAAGATTAATTTTTAACGATTTTACATTCAATTGGAAAAATCTGTCTAATCAAAATCACTATTTTACATCTTAGACAGAACTTTGCTTGTACCAATCGTAATTTATTTCAAGCCAGTATGTTATTCCTATTCGTATATGATATGGACACGATTGTACGTATTGCCACTAGAAATCAGTCTATTTTCATTGAATATTTAGTTCACACACCACCATTGACATCCGGTGGTAGCTTGAAATCTGGTAAAAGTAAGAAAAACTACTCGATGTTACCAAAAATCTAGTAAATCCTACTACATAGGAAAATAACTGTCACAGTTACATGAATTATAGTTTATTCCTCTAGCTGCCTGCACGATCTGTTATATATAGCTAAAATATAGTAACACCAACCGTATTTTTTCGTTATCTTTACCTCTGGATGCGTTGAATGAAATATTTCAAATTTTCTCTCTATAATATATTTTCATAGTCCGTAATCTTCACAGAGTTTATAAAATCCGGACAATTCTTCATACGATATAAATATAAAGATATAGAAATGAGTAACGTTAAATGTATAACTAATTATGCCTTGTATAATAAAGCTTGGTGAAAATTTTTCAAATGATCAAATTTTTTTATTTTTTTTAATTACTCACAACTTAACCACGAGGAATACTTCTTTAAAAAAGGGGATTGTAATTAGGCAGGGTGTCATTAGCCAGTGAGATAAACGGTTTCTTTCGTTCCTACGAAATATATACCTAATATATTCATAGACTTGATTACATGAAAACTAAGTACATACATTATAGCATGTTCGAAGAATTTCAACCCACAACGTAACACCATGCAAGGTTCTGAGTTGAATAACACGTGTTGATGAGGTCATAAAATATCACCGATGCATGACGGGGCTCGTTATATATACGTTAGCAACATAAAATTTCGTTGGTCCCTCGTACTACCTCTACCTTTTGCATAACACTCTTTCAGATCGATCTTAGTAATTCCCCTAATGCACCAGACAAAAATCTAGGACCTCGACGAGCCCTGTACAGGTAAAAAAAAAAAAAAAAAAAAACCAACGTCGTGTCGTGTTCAACCCGCATTTCCGTCAAATTTTGTACCACTGACAACCTATATACATATATATATTCCTCTCGTATAGAACATAGTCAAGACTTTTGCCTGATGACCAGTGTAACAGAACATGCAACGATTCCGAGTACTTAAAGTTACTGGTACCACTTCTTATCGCGTAAGGTGAAAAAAAGAAAAAATTTCTTTTTTTTTTTCCAGGTTGAGTAATTGTACCCAACCAGCAATGCTGGTTTCACCAAGTTTGGCAACGGTTATGATCCTTGACGACGACCACAGCGGTATCTTTGGATTTCCGGAACGTGATGTTGAGCTGGTGGAAAGCGTTGGCCAATATGCGCTTAGGGTGGTTCGTTACAGTGGAGCTCGAGGTCGTGTTGTCATCCCATACCACACTGAAGAGGGTACAGCGAAGCCAGGGAAGCAGTATATCAACGTTGAGGGCACCCTGACCTTCGAGGATAACCAGACAGAGTAAGTTGTTGAAAATTGAATGGACTTTTTTTTCTTTTTTTATAAAGTCGAGTTATTGAACGATGAAAGCGAAACGGTATTTTCATTTTTGTATACGTAACAGAAAAAAACTTGAAAGTACTTCACTCTGGAGTATAAATTAGATTGTATGACTTGCAGCTGAAAAGGTTAGGGGGGTATTTATTATACTGGACCTTCAAAATTGATTTTTTTTTTTTTTTTCAAATTAATGGTACGCCTCAGAGAAATAATTGATTGACTCGTAGTTTTTTTTTTTTTTGTATAGCAGCTGTTACTAGTATGTCAAAGTGTAATTCAGAATGATTTTGAGTTTTGAAGTCTTCGCGCCTGATGAAGCTGAAGCTAGCAGAGCCAGAGTTTATAGCAGCCAAACGAGCTAATCGCTTTCCAAATTAGATGATGCAGTACGGATTTATGAATTTTTTTCGTCAAATTCATTCACTTTTTATGAAACATATTTGTGGTGAAATTTATATTTTTTTTTAATTTTGCTGCCTCATTTTCATATTAACCAAGGATCGGTTGGGCTGCTAATTCTGCAGGCTGGTAACTTCAGTTTCATAGTCGCATGGTAAAACAGAAACCTTTTGAAATTTGGAGGGAATTTTCTACAACGATGTGATTTTTAGTCAAACTAATGATATCGAGAAATAAGATCCAACTTCTGTCGATGGGAGCAGATAAGACACTTTCTTCTGGAAATAAACCCAAAAAAAAAATCCTAAGACTCACAAATTTCGATGGAAAAAAAAAATTGAATTCATCAAATATCATCAGATTGGCCCAAAATTACATCATTGTGGAAAATTCCCTCTCAATTTCAAAAGGTTTCGATGTACGATGCGATCTGTACCTTGCGATAACCATTTTTTTTTTTATAGCCTTCGACTCTGTAAGGCGAAAGCTTCAAATCCCAAAATACTTCTGAATTACACTTTGAAATACTGGTAACCTGCTATAAAAAAACAGAGTCAATAAATTATTTCTGTGAGGCGTATAAGTAATTTGAAAAAAAAAATCAATTTTGAATACCCCCTTGAATTAAAGTCTCTGGTGACTATAAGCTCAGAGTTCTTGCGAAATGTCGAGATTTCGATCCTATTTTTGACACTCCAATACAGCTACTGACTCCCATAATTGCGGATTGGTTGAATTTTGGTAGAGTGGAATTTCGTAATATCGGTTCGTGCAGTAATTGGAACTGTTTGTGGAAGTTGGAGCCATCTTATAACTCATGGGGTTAATTGGTATCTGTAGATTGTTATTTGGGGAATGAACCTTTCTATATATTGCAAGAGTAGACTTAGCATCTAATTTTTTTTTTTGCACTACGAAGACTACCGTTCAAATAATTAGCATCGATATTGCCAACCCAGAAAATTTCATATCCATAGTGAACTGCAGAAATTTAAAAGAGGTTTCTGGCCGCATACTAACAGCTGTTAATAGGATTTGAATATCTCGTGATGGGTAAATTTTTGAACATTCTCAACTGCAAGCACATTTACGTTTTCGCCTCACGCGGCTATATTTCGTGAATCGCTTTTGCCTCATTATTTGCACAAATTTCAATAGATCACACCGTTTATTTCTACCTCGTTGAAATTGAATATTTTTTTTACCTAATCGTCGATATATTCCGAATCGTGAAGATCAATCGAAAAATTTTCAACGGTTGATTATTTGCTCGGTTAATTCATGAAGACCGTTATAGGTACCTGAGTTCAGTATCTAACCGAAGAAATCATATGTTAATATATGCTTGAAATTTGCATGTAAGCAGGGTTAGCTCTCCGTGGTTGGCAAAATTGAACGGACGAGTTGACAGGCTCTGGAGACCAGATTCAAGCCATGGAGCTTCCGTATAAACCCGCATGTTTTATACATGCAACCGTATATGACTTTTGCGCAAAACGAAATGCGATTCTAGTAGTCAGCTGTCATCCCTTTCGAAAATTCGTGTCGTTGAAAATGGAATTTAGTTTTGAAAATGTTACTTTTCGATTGAGCTTTTAGCGCAAAACTCTAAGCCAGCTCCCCCCTATTGACTACTGGATATGGTATTAAAGTCTATTTATTATAGAGTCTAGGCTGCAAGGAATTGCGCTTTCATTATGCAAGCTGCAGATATCTGCAGACAGAAATTGCACACGAGGTTTGGTAGTAGGATAAGAAATCAGAATACAATTTTCAAACGAACAGTACAGATCAAAGAAGAGAAGACAGTAGCTTACCGAAGACTTACGAGTTGATATAAGAACGCTTTTTCAACGAGCTTGCAAAAGCAACAGTAAAATTAAATCGCGTACAGTTCAAACCGACAATTAGATAACTGACCTTTGAGTAAGCATATATGTAGAATATTACTTATTGAAAATGAGTATCAGTGGCTCAAGGTGCAACAGGAGTCTCTTCAGATAACAATGGGTATTTGCATTGTTGTCTAATTGTTATCGATTTGACCGTTATTTTGGAAATCATCGGTTTTAAGATCGCTGAAACCGAATCTAAAATAAGATTTCTAAAATTCAAAATCGTGGATCCAAAATGGCGGGAGAAAATTGTCAGATTAGTTGGATATCGACAAAAATTAGTACCTATCTCTAGGTGTTTGTGGTCTTCGAGTTTGAGTCCTAACTCTTTAGTATCTGAAACTCGGATACATAATGAAGCAAAAAAATTTAACAAACCATTCATGACGAATTATCCATACTGAGAAATGTGAAAAAATATTTTTTTGGTTTCACATCCTGCTCTTTGCCCAATCCAGAGTCACGAATCGAGGATGTGGCGGTTGTTGACTCCGATTTCTTCTTCTATTATTATTATTATTATTATTATTAATAATTTCTTTCACATTCGGATTGAGCGTTCTCAAAAATCACAAGATACTTACTTTCGTCAGAATCAAACTATTATTCAAATTTGTGTCCACAACATTAGATCAGCCATTTTGAAATTTGGAACTCTGATTACAGAATCGAAATCAACAACTTTAAAAACCGTGATTCTGAAATCATTGCATAAATTATGTATGAAATTTTTTTCGAACACAAAAATCGCACGAAATCCTCAATTCTACCAGACTGCGAAAGGGTTGAAGTTTCGCGATGTAGAATCAATATCAATATAACGTAGCTTCTACCCTGTATTCATTATCATACGACAGTTTTCCGGAAGAGTTATTGTCAATACGTTAAATCTTATACGTATTATTTTTGATTGAACCGTTCATGCTTTCAATAAGATCAGTTGTAACTTATTCAACCCCGTACTTGTATCTCGATTTTTCAATAAAAATAAAAAAAACTGCCACGAGAGACTTCGCAATTGCAGATAAAAGGGGAGTGACTCGGAGAATGCGAAATGGCAGCATATTTCCAGTTTTGTCGTTAGGATCGTTCTAAAGAACTCTTTTTAATAAACATTAAGATTTTAACAAAACAAAGAGATTTTATGCTTGAGAGATTACGCTACGAAAAACGAAAAACGAAAAAAGAAAGAAAAGAAAAAAAAAGAAAGAAAGAAAAGAAAAAAAAAAGCATCTAGAACTCGACAGAGAGTACGCGTGGCTGCGTTCAAGTTGCAAGTGGGCCACTAGGGGGAGGGAAGCCCCAAGGCTCCGTTCATGAGCCCCTAGCTGTTGGCTACTACCTGCTGACTGCTAACGACCCTCGGCAGTTCTCTTCTCTATCGTTCAGGCATTTTACCCTGTATATACATATTATACATACATGTATATATATATATATATATATACTCATCCCGTCATAAGATATTGAACCGATTTGATCGACTCGTTATCAAGACAGTTGTTAGCATTGCTAGAGCTATGAAGTTGCAGAATTATTTGTCGTTTTAAAGTAAGTGTACCAATTACTGACCCTTATATATTTTATCAAATTTGAAGTCGATTATAAGAATTGGAAATGTTTCTGTTAGACAAATCAGTTTCTAGAGACTCGGAGAATACTAATTGATTATTTTTTTTGACAATTTGGGAGCTCACGGATAAATAGGAATCATTGAAAAAGGTGAATAATTAGGACAGGGTCAGTAACTGGTACACTTACCCTAAAGGAATGCCATCTATAATCAGTAGTAATTCATGAATATAAATTGACGAAGGATTAAACCCCGCTTATAAAAGATTTCTGCTCCGGATGAGATCGAACTCTTTTGAAATTTCATAGATCAATTTCAAATCACTTTGTAGTTCTTCTTCTTCTGATTCGATGTAATTCTTGTTTTATATTTTGAAATTTTTGATGGTATAATTGTATGTGTGGATCGATAACTGAGGGTAGTGAGAATTATTTTGACACGCTATAAGAAACGATCAAAGTGTGGAGTGTGGAGTAGCGTTCTTAAATTCCTATGGTTTCTTTCCCGCATGTGGTATACGCGAGTTTCTCTAGCTGAGGGCAGTAAATAGATAGAGATAGAAATAGGTAGAAAGAACATCGGAGACACGGAAAACTCGATTAGAATTATCGCCGTCTCTCTTGCGTTACCCTTGTCTGAAACTGACGGAAGGAAAAAGTAGTAGGAGAGTATAAAAATAGGAACACGTAAATACAAGGAAAGTGCGGAAACGAATGAAATTAACGAAATTAAAATAGGCAGGAAGATGAAAAACGAGTCAACGGATGATTTCCCATTATTGCTTTTGGTATAGTAATGGCAAACAAAATTCGCTATTTAACTGCAATTGAAAATAATTCATCGCTCTATATATACCGTTAATTTGAAAGATGTTTGGAGAATTACCTGCAGGCTATGATATAATTTAGTGATTTGCAGAATAAAGTTTCAGAGAAGACGAAAGGATCATGGCTAACATTAAGTCCATAAAAAATATATAGAAAATAATATTAAATCGTCGCTGCTTACGAAAACTAACACGTTTTAAACGTCTTACGAAAATTAACACATGGAAATTTTCACCGCGACGAAAAGCATGTACCTACTCCTTAGGATATTACTGAACATTGTACCATCCTTCTTTGAATCGACAAAATATAAGAGTATAACGAAAAACGTGTCCAAATTTGGTAAAGATAGACGCATACCTCGCGTTAGAATTTGGTCAAATTGACCCGAGTGATTTTTAATTGGCTGTCGTAGAAAAAGTATCCGAAGGATTTTCTTTCAGTAATTTATATGGAACATACGTTGGACGTTGTAGAATATATGCCAAATGTTAATTTGAACAAAATCAAACGTCAATGTCTCTAAAAAGATCCGCGGAGTTCTGAATGCATAAAAAATGCACTTCTCCAGTTATATGTTAACAACTTTTTCATTTTTCAGTATTTTCTAACAAAATTTTAGGGTGATACTCACAATTAGATATGATACCTTAAGTTTTCTTTTAAATAGCTCAATAGCGAAAGTTCCATAAAAGGTATTTATCTTGAAATCTGAAAAGGGTTTATTTTGGAATTGCTTCAGCGTGATCACTGATCCAAATAAAGAATGAGCCTCTGTTTTGGTTCTTCGAAAAATTGAGGCGGTTCTTCAGCCTAAGTGCTGAATTTTCTTGGCGCTCAGCAGGGGCCTGACTAATTTAGAAATGTATAAATTTACTTATCATTCCAAATGAAATTGAATCGTCTTTCATCGCTGAATTAATCACGCTTACTTACTATTCGCACTATTTGGTCCAGAATAACTCTACCTCCAGAGAAAATATCTTCTCATTGTTTGAAAACTTGGCACGAAATTGCGGTTATACTTCTCTTTTTATTTAAATCTCTTAACTCGTTCGTACTATCACGTCGTCTGCTACCAAGTGAGGTTACATAACCCACAAAATCTAATTATTACTCAAAATGGACTGAAAAAATTTTTTTTTTCAATAAATAGATATTGCGTTAATTTCTTTTACGAAATTATTGACGTCATATGCAGAGTTATAGCTCATCGAACATTTTTCATTTGTATAAAAGGGTAACTCAAATACTGTATGCAACATTGTCAAGTGTACACGCAAAAATTATGGCAGTTCTTATGATTTCTCAATACTTTGCTGTTAACAATCTTCTTCCGAACTTTCGAAACCCTAACTTTTATTGCGATGTTGAAGATTCATATATACTTTATGAATCACACCGATTGATTTTGGCAAACATCGAAATTTCTTCTTCTTCTTCTTCTTTATTTATCCGATAACCTCCCGGAGCTTTGTGCAAAAATATAGAAGGTTTAACTGTATAAAGAAATCGTGTGTTACGCAAAAATATCCGAAATCTGAAGAACCTTATACCTTAAAGGACATCTCCAGGGTGAATTGGCCAGTGGTTTCTTACAAGGCCTCTCTGATCCTGTAGGCTAATGGGATGACGACACCGGAGAGGATGACCAGGGTATAGTGGTAGTAAAAAAAACTAATATATATAACAGTCTGGCAATTTTCCGCAAAAATTTAGCAAAGAGCTTAAAAAATCTCGCTAATCGAACAATATTCATGAAAGATTAAAGTATATAGGGTAATAATCGTTTGATCAAAGAATTTCTGTGCAAGGTGGGGACAATTTCTGATCGCGTTATGGAAACAAATGTCACTTCCGGTATAAATTTTGGCTTCTTGAAAGGCCTCTGATCCTGTTGGGACTATAATTGTTTAAAGCCCGGAGGGATTAAGTTGCTGAAAATTAGTTTGGCACTGAGAACGTAGTGAGGGGGGGAAAAAAAAAATAGAGGGAAAAGTGACCAAAGAAGATAGGATAAGCTTTATAACAAACTTTTTTTCCGTAATTGACCGACACTTTTCTTGATTAGAAAATATATACCCTCAAAAGTTTCGTCTCGTTTCAGCAAAGTAGCTCAACAGTTTTTGTCTTATCAAATTTTAGAGGCGTGTGACCGAGAAAAAAAAAAAAAAAAAAAAAACTGACGGAATTTTGTCTGCAGGCTTTATTACAAAAAAAAAAAAAGTACTTATCTTTATCTTGAATAAACTTTTGCAACACGGCAGGAGACACTTAAGCTCAGGCGCCAACATCCTTGGTACTCCTCGCGGTTCTCGTACCCGCATAATCACTGCATTTATGTTTAAGCTAGGAATTATAATTACTAAGATAATTTCTAGCTCTAGGAATTTCTCTTCTTCATGTAGTATAGGTGCGTAGAGTCGTCGTATAACCGAAGTTGAAATTCACAGCTTGATGCGGGCAGTATAAGCGGGAATCTGGGTGGGGGTCTCCTTGGAATATTTCTCAACCAGCAGGCTCAACCCGGATTATATTTCGACTACGGGTTTCGTCCAAAACCCAACAATTCTAAATACCAAATTATTAACGTGGATAATATCAATTTGTCATTCACACTTCGATTAGTTCCTGGTGTCAAATTTTGAAATAGATAACTTTCGAAATTCTGATTATGATTTTAGAAACTCTTGCGTGTGCAGTATACGAAGAACGTGATAAACACACTCTTCTTAAATGAATATGCCTTTCACGATAAAGGATCATGTTGTTGGGAATTTTATTTTAAACCAAAAATGAAAAATCTAACTTATGAATACTTCATTTTGGGCAAAAACCTTTCATTTGAGCCCGCTATATCGATTTAATCGGTGTCTGGAATGCTGAGATATACATATTATAATTAAACACCCAAAAAATTGCCATGATATCACATTCTACTGCTCAGTACAAAACCTTTTCATATATTATTATACATTTATATTCCGAATACAATTACAGCTACGAACACTACAAGGAATTCAAATTTTATCGTATAACATAAATGAAAAAAAAAAAAAAAAAATGAAAAAAAAAAACTTATCAACAACCATTGAAGAATCTTAACAAGGTTTGATTTCTACTTCACAGTATATGTTTACTGCATGATTACTGGAAGGCCTGCCAATTATCACTACCTACAAATTCTCTGATAATTTGTTGTTATTTCTTTTTCTTATTTTATTGTTGTTAATACAATTGAATTTGAATTCTTTGAAATGTTCATATCATAGCTGTAACTTTATTCGGAATATCAATGTGTTAATATATTAAAAAGACTTGTACTTGGCAGTAGGATGTGATTTCATTACAGTTTTGTGGGTGTCTGTGACATTCTTGTACTTGACGAAAGTTTTTTTGCACCAGAGGTGCTTTTTTTTGGGGGGGGATTCAGTAGACGTAAACCTATTCGTTTAGAGGTCAAAAAATACTGTTAAAAATACAGAATTTCATGAAGAATTTTAATTCTTTGATACGTCAAGTGCCAAAAATCGGCGAGTAAGTATAGTCCTCTCAGAGATAATTACAAGGATACATATGAGGTACGAAAAGTGACAAGTGGAATTTCGTTCCACATAATTACCGTGAAATGAGAATAATTGGTCAATTAGGGTTACCCTGGAGTTTTCACCACCTTTACCACTTTTTTTCCCCTTTTAATTCAGTTGTCATAATTTCTCGCGGCCAAACTAGTCAGTCCTTGACAGTACAGAGCAATTTTTTTTATCGACAGAGGATAGGCAATAGCCCTTTCAAGTTCAAATTTTTCTATGGAGTCGTTTTTCGGAACACCATAGGCTTATCTTTTTTCATCTAATTTCAAAGTTAAGGCCAACTTATTAGTAGATCGATCTTGAAGGGACACGGCAATTTTTGATCGTCTGAGCACAAACTATAATTCTGTGATGTTTCAAAATTATTCCATCCAATAGTTTTCAAAAAATACTCGGCTGATCATTAATTTCAGACTGACCGAAAGACAGATAGTCAGACAGACAAACGTATATTCAGTATCTTGTCTGGTATCATGTAAAGGGTTGTAAAGTTGACAATATTTTTCATTGACAAAAGTCGTTTTTGATACGTGACCACTACTTTTCTATTACCTAATTCGTGATGAAAACTAAAAAATAAAAAACACATTTATTCTATATCGTTTTCATATCTCTGAAATTCATATCACCGCGTACGTTGGATTTCGCGAATTGATTCATTATGTTACTGTAGAACCTGGATTGATATGAAAGATACTGATTTGTGATTTGCAAATAAATTTGATCCTAATTAAGTAATGCAAAAATTGTGATAACAAAGATTAACTATATCGACGTCGAATACGCATTCTGAACATGAAATATTATCAACTTAAATCTATGGAAAACCCCAGCAGGCTTTTGCCTCCCTCGATTTCACTATATTGCCAGCTGGGACCTGGAGCGCTGGCGCACCAGAACATCCCCTGGACTAGATTCGGTTGCGAAGGAGGAGGATTCTGGATACCTACGTGGTGTCTAACGTGGGTAGCAATCCTGCGCTGTTATAACATCGTACCACGGATTAGATTTAATGCCATCGCAAAGATCGCTGCAGGGTTCCCTACAGAATATAGCTCGGCTATGAAGAGGGTATATCCAACCTTAAAACGCGTATAAAACATCAACTTTCTCGAAGAATCTCTTGTTCCAGGGGTCACCGAATATAGAAATTAAAAGTATGTACATATTGGAAGTATAATTTAGAAAAATGGTATTTTATCATAAAAATTGAAGCTTCTATAGCCACTGACGTGTCGTTCAGTGCAAATACCTTCCGAAAGGGTGACCACTATCGTATAGATCAATTGAGTATTAGAAGAATATGAACAATGATTTTTTATCATCTTACAATTGATGATACCCTCTAAGTTATCTATGCGACGGATTTTTTATAATTAGCGAAATTTTGTCGAGTGATGATTTTTTTAAAATTAGAATTCCATGCTCATGCGCTTCGCGAACAGCTGTAACTGCCTATTTGTAAGAACGAAGCGTTCAATTACAAATCCCTTCTATAGAAGTGTAGTTAATAATGATCTGAAAGTCCAGTGTAAATTTGAAAACGATTTAATAAACAGTCACGGAGATATCCTGGTGAGAATTTTGAGAAAGGTGATCTGAGAAGACAAGCTCTCAAGTTTTATGTTCAGGAGCTGGAAGTTCCCGAAAAGGCGTTTTGAGGTGAAGGATCGTAGATTAATATTACCTATATCAAAAGCCAACAATCGATGAAAAAATCATTCACGTAGGTCGGATACCCTTGATGGATATACATGAAGAAGTCCACGAATGACGAGGATCATTAATTTCGTACACCGTGGACCAACCAGTCGGGTTCATTCAGGCGGAATTGTGCGGTGGGCTACTTAGTGCACAAACTACTAAGTGTAGTTGTTGCATTTGTCACTGCAGAGAGCAGCTTATGTGGTTGATTAAATTTCTGTCCCTTGGAAATCCGTCTTTAGACTGTATAAGTAATTGATCCAGCTACACTTGTGCAGCTACATACATAGGTACATATATAAGAGTAACATATTTACTGCACCCAATGTTGGATCTAAAAGAGTAAAAATCGATTAAAAAAATTTAGGATAAACTATCTATAATTTCAAGAGGATACTACAGCAACGTTCAACGTTGCATAGTATGAGAATTGCAAATTTCATTGCAAACTATTACCCGCATGTGTTGTTCGCATGATGAAAAATTCACCTTCCAACAATATATTCAGTGAAATTTATAGGATCTTGAATTGATCATATTTTCAGATTATGCAATTGTATTTGGCATGATACCAATGTTTGTACACGTACTGCAGGGCAGATTCAACCTTATTTCGGACTGGTATTATGTTTTGCAATATGCGCTATGCTACGGTTTGAGAATTTCTGCTACGTGGCTCGGCATGTACAACATATATACATACATACATAAGATTTTACTTCGTCCAAATTTTTCTTCCGTCAGCTGGAAAAATATAATCTTGTGAAAATTGCAACGATACGTTGTATAGAATTATAAATTATATGTCAGAACAAAATATTAAGGCTAGGTACTGCTATTTGCGTTGTATAAATAATTGAAACCTACCTGCACGTATTTTTCGTACACAGAAGTATTTTTATCGAGGATTGTGTTTTATAGAATTTCATTATTCTACTTTGATACTATAATGGCGACTTACATCATTTTGAAAAATAACTTAAAATCAATTATCTAAATAGATTGTGATCGTTAAAAAATTTCAAACACATTCTCAATACGCGTCAGGATATGAACGCTTTATAAAATTAGTTGCGTTTCGCTGTGGGAAAATTTGAATAGAATGTATGCATACAAGCATGATTATTTGGACTGCTGAAATTGGGAAATGACCGACTGTAAAGGATTTTTGCTTTTTATTACGATGAACGTTTCATTAAAACGTGCTAATAGTTTATTACGACGTTTCGCGATGAATGATGAACAGCGTGGGGTAATTTCAATACCTGCAACGAAAATCGGAAATGGAAACTCACCGTCCTATAATAAAATCGCGATTAGGACTCCCTTGTACTGAAGTAACACTACGTGATAAGACTCGTGTTAATGTTGGAATGGCTCTTTAGTTTCAGCTTTGAAATTCTAGCTTCAGTATCATGATGCTATTTGTCATTTTGCCGATCGAACACAAGACGAATATATATATACATATGACTCGCGAAGTCAGACTGATTATTGCTAAGCAGATGAGACAAAATTAATTATGAGTTTCAAACCATCAATTCCAGTTCTGTCTAATACTGAATTCAGGGAATAAAGTAAATAACGAATTCCTTCAGGAGTTTATACATGTGCTCGTCAGCTTTTTTCACGTATTTTTAATTATTCACTGTCTTCAGAGGTCCATCGATTTTCGAATATTAACAACGTTGAAACGTAACTAGATAAATGATCGTCTCTTGCAACTTATAAATCATGTACGGCAGAAAACAAAAAACACTATTGACTCATAATTGACTTGTGATGCAATTGCTGGACATATTAAAGCTGAGGACCTGATACGCTGTTGCCCTAGTGTATCAACTTTGAAATGCTCGAAAAAAATTTAAAAAATGTCCTGATCGTTCCGGAAAAATCTTATATAAATCTGTCATCCTATCATTCAACCGTTTCTCAATTTCTTTCATTTACGCAATTCGAGCCTCGCGAGAATGTGACCACGATTTGCGAGCAGCTTAATAAATGTAATTAAATCCCAAAGAATAAGAAGTAAACTTGACTCAATAATAAATATAAAAAATAATCAATAATATGGTAAAATTTATTAAATCCTGCGCACCTAACTAGACTAAAAATCAAGAGTCAACCTGATACGGTAGTCATTTGAATATATAGGTCATCCTATTATTGAAAGGATATAGTTATGTGTTTCGGTATAAGACTGGAACTTGAATTAGATCGAAAATCGCATTCGGCCTTAATTAGATGAAGATGGGAGAATAGATCAGAAACAAGCTAGATAATAGTACTTATCAAGTAGTATTATCAACCATCATTTCTTGAGTGAGTAATTTCATACTTTTCTCATTCCAGTTTCCTCATTATTTTTAAACGCAATTCCAAATCGCAGCTAATCCTTTAAAATATTATTTCGATAATGGTGAAATTTGTTCAGACTAAAAGTATATAAGATGAGACGTTGCATATTTTCCTTTAATTTAGTTTCTTGCACGTACCTGAAAACCTTTTTTTTTGTTTTTTTTTGCACTTTTTTTTTCTAAAATTCGTATAATCATTCGTCGAGGTATTTTGTGGACCCGCGAGTCGATTCAAAAAGATCGTTTAAGCCAAGCTATATAAATCTTATCGGTGAAGAATAACCAAAAAATGTTCCGCTCCGTCTGCATCTCACGCCATTTCCGATGTGATAAAAAAAAAAAAAAAAAAAAACCCCCTCCAGAAGATTTTCCAGACCCTTTGATTCTGGCTTTTCGTGAAGAATAAGTTGTCATCAGAAAGGCTGTATCAGATTGAATCGCGGGATCCAAATTGATAAATAAGTGCTCTTACTCAAACGACCGTGCGATTCGTTAATAACGTGACGGTATAACGCAACCCAAAAAAGAAAAGAAAAAAAAAAAGAAAAAAAAAAGAAGGAAGGAAGGAAGATGATGGAATAAGAGAGTAGGTTAATGGGTCCAGAGTATTTTTGGGATCGTTAAGATAATCACCTCTCTCATTCCCTCGGCATCAAACATGAGCGTGTGTTTATTAGCAAGTCTGCAGTTTATATATACGCGCTGAGAAAATGCTTGATGAATAAATAAATCACAAGGTTTAACGTGCCTCGCAAAAGGACTTTTCCCGTGAGTCCTAGCGCTAAGCTGTTTATACCACGACAATTTCGTATTATGTATATGTATGTACATCAACGTAAAAATTAAATTGCTATAGTAAAATGTATGTTAGTATATAGGGTAAAACTAATCCAGTGAAAATATGAAATTCGTCCGAATTTTTCTCCCCTCGAAATTATAACGACGTTGATATACGGGGCTAGATAAAAAGCTCGTTGTTAAAAACTACTCAATATTCGTCCGAATTGAAAAACTGAAAACATATACGTATATGTATTAGGCTGGTTCAAGAAAATTCACTATTTTTTTTTTTTTTTCACATTTCGCACTAAAATATCTTAAAGGTATCAGAAAAAAAAAAAAAAAAAAAAACGCCTGTGAAAATTGGAGCTCTTAATTTTAATATTTAGAGGTCACACATTGAGAATTTCTATTTCCCATTTGAATAAAACGAGAAATTTTTTTCGTTTTCCTCATTTTCTAGCTGACAAACTAATCAATAGATTCTTATGCGCAATACGTATATTTTTGTAAGAAATTGAACGCTCTACAAAAAAAAAAAGTCTCTTATCATTTTACGATAAAACTGCAACGGGTTCAAAAGTTATTCAAAGTCAAAGTTCAATTTATGTGTTATTTAAATAGGAAATAAAAATTATGGATGCGTGACCTCTAAATATTAAAATTAAAAGCTCAAATTTTCACAGGCGTCTTTTTTTTTGTTACTCTGAAGATATTTCAGTGGGAAATGTGAAAAATAAAAAATAGTCGATTTTTTTTTTTTAACCAGCCTAATAATCATCACTTCAACATCCTCAGCTGTTCGCCATTAGGTAAATCAGAAAATGTATATCACCATATACAATTTCTGCAGTGGATTTTATCGGACGACAAACAGCTCGTCACGGGGTAGGTTACGGGGAGGGTGGATGTTTTTATGGTTTATCATATATTCTTTTATACCTTTACATATGGTGGTGTAATAAAACACAGCACCTATACCAAGTAATCTTCATTTATGGTTGTTTCTAGACTGACACCAAGCACGTCGTTCCAAGTCTTTGAGTTTTCCCACCAGCCATGATCCCCGCATATCGTCAAGAGATCTATGGTACGACGATATTTTACCGGCACGTGTCTCGTTTTTTGTTGAAAAATCCCAACTTCTTAATCTTCCACAACTCTATGTCAATCTGCATACTCTTATCTCCTTTTGTTTTTACGTTATAAATTTTATCGGGCAATCTTACAGAGGCTTCAGCTTTTTTTAAACTAACGAGGGTTCTGAGAGGGAGGAAAAGGTTCGTGTATATACCTATAGGCTCTTGTCGTCGGTGCTCTAGCTCGTCTTCGAGGGTAAAATTTTCTCGGGGGGGGGGGGGGGGGGGGGGGGGGGTGGAAAAGAAAATCTGATTACGAAACACGTGCAGTCGATAAGCCAGCCATTCCCAACGAATCTGGTACGCAGCTGTTATATATATATATATATATATATATATTTATATATACCTATGTATATTGTATAAGGCAGAGAGGACCGAGCTGACCTATGAGCTCGCATTGGCAAGACACGCACGACGCGATGCCTGGCGTTAAGACTCGTACGCGTCGCGACTTATCGAATCCATCACGAAGCCTGAAATTAATTCTAACACGATTATATCTTATCGTTAAACCAAGCAACAAAACTCACCTCGTGTCTTTAAGAGGCATATACACGAAAGTGATCTTTCTCTAGATTTACAATTTCGAGTCATCCAAATTTTATGCCCTACGTAAAGGGTGAGTTTTTATTTTTTATTTTTTATTTTTTTATCTTGAGATACCGAAATATCTCAAGAAATAAGCATCGTACAAAAAAAAATTGTCGAGAACAAGAACTGTTAGATTTCGAGGTAGAAAATTTACCCCGTAAAATTGAACCTCCTAACCGAAATTTCATTCGTATAATATAACCCTGAAAAAAAAAGAATTAAAATCAAATAAGAAGATAATATCAATGAAATTTGAAAATTTAATAAAGATAAAATTAAAATTAATGGTTTTCATGGTAATCAAATTCACATTCAAATGGAGAATTTTTTTTTCCGATCATATAATGTTTTTTTTTTCTGAGGGCGTGAAGGGTAGTGATTTTTAAATTTTGAATAGAAACCCCTATTTTTTATTGCAGATGCAAATTTTTTTTTTTTTAATACACCAGTTTGATGGAGAAATTGTTTTCGATTTGAGACAGATGATGGTGTAATTGCAGAAAATGAAATTCGTCGATCAGGAAGTACGTGTTGAATGTTTCCACGAGAACAATTCGATTGTGCCAAATTCCAACTCAATATAGGAGACTCACCGGAAATAAGCACCCCGGAGGATAATAGAAAACTGCTACGTTCACGTCATTGTTTTTTTGGTAGCGCTTAAGAATAGCTGTTTCATTGAATGTTTCCATCTTCGTTATTACGATGAATAAAGCTTGCGTTTAACAAATATAAAATTGAACATTATCTGATTTTTTAACCCCACTTCCGGGGCGAGGGGGTTATTGAGGTGAAATTAAGCACAATTGAATTGTTTCTCTGGGAAACATATTTAACATGCACTTCGCCTCGCATCTTCGATTTAAACCGCATCTTTTGGAATAATCGGAAAGATTTTTCGCAATCATAGCGCCATGTGTCTCGAATCGAAAAAAAAAAAAAAAAAAACACATTTTCCAATCAAACTTGTGGTTCCATTTAAAATTTTGAAGTTACTACCCAATTAGAGTGGAGGGCTGAATTTTCACGGAATCATATTTCTCCCCCTGGAGATCGAACAGTTTATATCTTGGTAATTTTTTTTTTTTTTTTTTTTCTGTACGATGCGTATTTTTTGAAATATTTCGATATCTCGAGATAAAAAAAAAAACTCACCGTGTATTTTGAGAGAAATGAAAATTAACGGATCTGTATTTTCAGCTATTCGATTGCTACAAAAAGAAAATCGTCACCAATATAGACTGTAACTTGATTTCATCTTTATTAATTACGTTACAGACTTTTTACTTCCTCAAAAACCACTGTCAAAAAGCGTACTTACATAATGGTTGACGAAAATGAAGAGCCATGAAAGATAAATTGTTTGATTAATTCGGTAAATTCAGTCTTGTAAATAAAAACGTCGAACAATTAACAATGTAGGCATTCATATTTGACCCTTCTCAATCACACCTGTCTAAAGTCACATGGTGTAACATTGGGTCATCTTGATCCGACAGGTCCCTGGATATTTCCCGTACCTATATGCAAAGTAGCACACAAGGAAAAAAAATCAACCATATTTTGAACATTGTGAATGTGAAGCAAAAGTAATAATAAATCTTATGAAAATGTACGTTCCAAGAAATTCAGCAATGTCAAGTTCCATAAGAAGAACCCTCGTTTGGCATCTTGCCCCAGGTGACTACCAAAGATTAGGAAATAGATATTATAAGGTCTCTTCTTGAGTTACCGTCAAAAAACTGGGACGAAAAAAATACAAAATAACAAAACGGTCACAATTCCGTAAATTGTATGCATCATAGAATCTGGTATTTTTGAGCCTGAGAACACACGTATCATTTTTTCTACCTTCCAAAGAGAAATGTCAGTACATCAATCTCTTAGTTTTTCCATGAGAATGAGAATAGTATACGGCAAATTTTACCAGCTAGTTAAACTGAATTATGGTCACGGTTTCGATCCGAGAATGTCAATTTCTAGCTCAGGAGTACAATTTGAAAGTCGACTGGGTTAGGTTTACCCCACACATGTGTTCTATGGTTAAATAATACAGAAAATACTTCGTAAATAATAAATAAATAATCAGATATGCTGATAATAAAAATTGTAATAAAAAAAAAAACTTGGGATAAAGTCGAGTATGTTTAAATAATAATCTGGAGGGATTAAAGTTGAGACACATGACATCGCAGTCCCCTGAAAAACTGTGATCTCAGTGAGTAATATTTTTCAACAGACACCGCGGCAGTAAATCAGATAAATTAAGTGGAAGATTCTGCAATTAAAACAAAAAATAAAAAATAATAAATACCGGAGGCGAATACAATACCCTAAATCTTTTCGTACCTAATATTGTTATTTCTTCTATTTACCGGTGTCGCAATGGCCATATGGATTATCTGACCCAGTGAGTCCTATATATGTAATATCGTGAAATAACATTATTCGGAATTTTTGAGTGCTTTGAAATAAAAGTATCGGCAATATTCTGTTGTTAGTATAACTGTAGACTTTGGAGTGCATGGCAGCGAGCCAACAATTTATTTGGTATTAAATTGTATAATGCTATAAAGGGATTAACGCTATTTTACAAATCATTGTTTATCATTTACCAAATTTACCTACCCTCTGTCACGCTTATAATTATTATTCATATGTATGTGATGACAAAGCGTCAGCCAAATTGTTGATAAAATAAATTAACCTGTCAATATTGTATTTCAAATTATTATTGCATAGTATTATGACAGATTTATGTTGGAAACGATCACAGTATACACTGACTTGTAACTTTTCAAGTAACCCATTGTCAGAGCCACAAAAAGGTTTTTTTTTTTTGTTTTTTTTTTTCAAATAAAAACGACTAGAGATCACTTATCACTGAGACGATAAATCAAGCTGAGTAAAATTGATAAAGAAGTATGTAGGAATGTCGATTCCGAAATACTATTCATTATCCACAATTTGCAGTTCTGTGTAATTGTTAGTATATGTTCGTGCTGTGGTGATCGCAGTAGCCAAGATTAAACAGTCGAGTAATTTGGTAGCTATGCCAGAACTATAATTCCCAAATTGTCAAATCATCCATAATTTATTGCCACTAAAATATAATAAGTGATAAGTATAAGGTATGGACATACCAAATACAGGGAAAAGGAATAACATGGTTACCATGATGACAGCACAATAGTTATATTGTTAATTATCAAGACTTTATTTTGCATTGCTTATAGCGTGGTTCACATCAGGTATCTCCCAATGCCTGAGATTGATGCAAAAAAGAGCTTACAAAGACTAGAATCTTATACTGTACATCATTTGGATTATAAAACTGGCACCCTTCAATTATACCTCACAAGCCCTTCGCGCCCGCACTTTTTTGTATACAAAATTTTACAAATCTTGATAATTTGGACTAATTTTTCTTGTCTGAAAATGAAAATCCATGTATCGAGACATTGTTGGAAAAAAATGAAATAGAACTCTAAACCACATTCAGTAATACTGCTGAATTATAACTTCCGGCTTTAAGGGGGTGGAACAGTCGATTTTTACCGACTCACGATAATTAGTAACGCACCTACACTGCAAGTTATCGTTGTGAAAAGTTCTCGAAGCGCTTTGATATTAATTGTGCTGTGGCGACGAAACGAACTAAAAAGGTCTATAGTAGTTGATCGCCACCATGGAGAAGTTGAGCTCCGTCTTGCGGGCAATTACGGAATTATAAATTGTATATCATGGCTCGACGCAATTCTCGAAATCGTTTGTGGTCGAAAGCTTGTGCCCTGACAAATTACGACTTTATCGTTACCCGAAATCAAGGTAACGAATAAAATCAAGCTTTCGAATTGATGTATTCGGTATTTCACTAGGCGTGGGCTTTGATAATAGTCGAAATAGTGAACCATGTTCACACTTTCCAACCCGCAACAATGTAGTTGGTAAAAAACGGTGATAGGACCCCCTTAAAAAATCAATGATACTTTTTCGTCGATGTTCCTCATTCCGTATAATCTATATCAAGTTGCGTTGCCTTCAATAAATTATGCGATGGATCTTTACATCCAAGATATTACTGACACACATCACGATCAGCTTGACGCCCATTGTCGTTTTGTACGAAGAATGAGATTTCGGGAAGTTGGACGTGAACAATGTCGCTTCGCTGTGAAAGTAGGCAGTAAATTCCAAAGTTTCCGAAATTTTTCATAGTAATTTACAACAATTCTGTCAGTCTGGAGAACGAATGGAGTTTTAGCAGAGCTTTCGGCAAGGTTTAATAAATCATCTCCAACGTTTCAGCTGCCTAGTCGCCATCTCTTTCCAGTGACACGTCCTCGAATCTCTAGAATAAAAAGAATAAAAAAAAAAAAAAAAAAAAAAAAGAAACCGTGAAGAAAACCACGGAAAAAATATCACCGGATATATGGAGGATAAAAAATCGTCATGTTATCTTTTCGTTCCAACAATAAGGATAGGCGGCTTGCGTGTTTGAATCGTCCCCCGCAGATTAGGGACGAGCGTTTCACGATATATAATATATACATAGGTATATACACAAACATGTATTATATACATGCGTGTTATATATACATATATAGGAAACAAATTGGGCCCACTCATCGTCAGATAAGCAAAGGTCGACTTATCAGCTGGGATCGACAAGGGGAGTCTTATAATCTTGAGAAGGGTAAATTGACCCACTTTTACTGGAAAGTCACGCACAAGATTCAACCCTTTTTCTTGAAGAAAAAAAAAAAAAAAAAAAAAACATGTCACCATCAGCAAATGAAAAGCCAATTTTTATACAAAAGATATTTTAAAATAAGATACGATTGTATAGTACAACTGAAGGACTATGGAGATTAGAATTCGTGATAGACTCCAACCTTTTCGAGATCTTAATAGAGGAAAAAAATCCTCACACAAAAAAAAAAGTTCGTTACAAATAATTTATTACTTAAAGTATTATAATCCGTGCTGAAAATCTAGTCACAGTTTTGGAAAAAAAATTGTCTATTGAATGCTATACTCTTTGGAATGATGAATCAGAAACTTGATACGTCAATTTGGTATTGACGTTATCGTTTATTTGGCGTGAAAAAATACAATGGCTTATCAAAATAAATATTGATTGGTTTAAATCCTGAGATTTCCGCAATCGTCAATATTTTGCAAATTTGCTTCATCATTTCAACTAACGTAGGTTTGCTAAAATGAGGTTGAAACTTGAGCTAGATCCGATGGATGTTGCTTGAGCAATCCTGCACGTTACGTGTATTTGCATTTTTGCAGCATGTCACTCATTTTTTAATCAAACGCATTTGTGAACGGCAATTAATAACGTGAAATCATTAACCTTCGTGTATTTATTGAAATAAATCAATAAATTTGTGGAATAACTGAAATTCCTAATATTTCATTTATTCAATTTAAAGAAGAATTGAAAATTCTAGAAGTTGGATCAAAAATAAAGAATAAATTTATTATCATTTAACATCAACTTCTTATTGTCGAAAATTGTCTGTTGACTTCTTCGCTCTGTTCGAAATTCCTTTTATATACAGACTGTCGTGAAGTTCGAACATTCCGAGCAGAGTATGTCGTCTGGTTTGCAAAAAACTAAGACCGAAATTACTCGTACAAAAAAATCCACAAGTCGTTAGTTTTTGCTCATGAACAAGAGTCAAGAACGCGCCAATAAATGCTCTTCAGATTGAAAACATTCAATGTTCTAAAATATCGTAAAATCTCGCGAAATAATAGTTCGTACAAATTATTTATATAAATACTATATAGTTGGTCAAGTGATGATCGTTGGATAATTTCCATTGATATTTATATTCATTGCAATAAATATTCAAAAGGACGTTATAAAATAAGGAATTTCTCGTGTACCTATAGAAAACAGTGTACAATATAATGAAGTCTATTATATAATCGATATAATACAGGACGACAAGCAACACAGTCTATATATATGTATACCTCAACGTTTCCGCGAAAAGACTTCGTATATACGAAAACATTGAAGTATGTATAATAAGTTCATTAATATTCAATGATTTATTTTCAAATCACCCTGACAGTGCCGAGCAAATTGCGTTTCATAAAGCTATAAATTTCAACTGCCTGTTAAAACGAGATGAGATAGAGCTACTTTTTGATTTCGTAACTCATATACCATTACCAACTTACTTATTTCTCATCTTGCTTGGCTCGGAATTTTTTTTTTTTTTTCTTTTCGTAAGATAAGCAAGCGAGTACAAGTGCCTTTGTAAAGGCACGAGAATTACGTCACGAGGGTGCGGAAACCTCGAGTATACTCTCCGCAGTTACCTCACTTACTTTTACCATCAAAAATTTTTTTTCAGCTACTTCAATTTTACGATTCTTTTCGTCACGAGAGTAGGTATATATGTATAGCTCTAACTGCTGTCGTTTTCTTGTCGTTAAAAAATAAACGCGGTTTTCCGTACTTTTTAAGGTTAGTAATTTGGACAATCGCGTTATTATATCGTACACAAGAAAATTCAAACTTCACCTGAATAGTCAGCCTTTTGAATTTCGGTCACTATTTTTTTGCTCTTTCCGCGAACATAAAATGTTGGGAGATTTTTTTATGGCTGTTCGAAATTTGACAATCGACATATTTGGAAACATCAAATGGCCAATGAGGAATGACTTGCTTGTATGAGCTGTTGGAAAAATACGATAATAACAAGACGTCTGATTAATGGTAAACTTTTCTTGTATAATGCGGTAAGGAATTAGCTAATTATCGTGCTCGAAGAGAACTGATTAGAACTATGCTACAAACAACCCCTCAGACAACATTTCAGAGTAGGAAAAGTCGATGTAGGAATTTCCTGTGACCTTATACTACCCATCTACTCCCTACTCAAATAAAGCTAACTTTGTTTGTGTATAATTAGAAGTAAATTCAAATCAGTTTAACGCCGCTCTCGCATTTGAAATTTTAACGTTATACAAACACCAACGTCTAACGTTTGTTCTTTAGTAAAGTTCATACCAAATTAATAATTTGTTACTATAGCTAGGCGACAAAAACCTGATGTGATTGAATTTTATAGAAAATTTAAGGGGAAACAATTTTGCTGTCTTGATTTTTTTAGATTTTTTGACAGAATTTTCAGTTCTAAAAAACAGAAAAATTTAACACTTTCACGAAGTGTTGGTACCCGATGAAATACTACAGAATACTATCATTGTAGAGTTTCATTGTAAAAAGAAACGGAAATCAAGACAAGAAAAGTGGACTTTTCGAAAAAATCGACTCTCCAGATTTCCGGAAAAACCACAATTACAAACATTTGTACAATTTGCTAACGGATTTTGAAAGAAATTGAGAATCTGTGTCGGAATTATTAAAGAACACAAGTTGAATATCTGAATTAGTTCAGAAGTTATGGTATTCGAAATAAAAATCGTAATTTTTTTAATGATCAGTGTTTACCGATCAAAACATTGAAATATTATCTAGAGCTTTGTGAAAGAATTTTGTTTTCTCATAACGATATATAACACGTGTGGCTTTTTTCCTCGACGAACAATATATATTTCGTGGGTAACAAATTCGACGAGAAAGAATTCCGAAAAAAAAAAGATTCGACGAGGAATAAGCCCAAACTTATCTTCAAACGGAAGCTTTTACTATACGACGAATTTGGTTCACATGAAAAAGTCGATATGGAAAAGTCGGTGAAGCAAAATGTCCACCGAAATGATGTTTCGATTCCCAGAAGGACTAGGCCCCATCAATAACTGAAAAGTACCTATTCATGTGTCATGGCTAAATAAACTTTCAGATCAGTATATGAAAGCACAGGACTGATATTCTCCAATGCTTACAACAGTACGATTTATATTCCATACGTCAGAAGGTGTCAAACTGGTTTCAAGAAAAACGTCACTCTTATTGACATTTTTCTCCAGCAATATTTCTCTCTCTCTCTCTCTCTTCCAGTTCGTAACTTTGAAATGTTAAATTGAGAAAGAAGACAAAAAAAAACCCATTTATAAATTTGAATTTAACTTTTTTACCCGCCAATTCATCGATATTTTTGGAATATGAATTACATAAATAGCAAAAGCGTAGCTAAGTGAGGAAACTCACTATATAGTCCCCGTGAGTTGCCAAATCATGCCGATTTGGCGCTAGTGAGCTCACCAGTTTACCGTAGTGTCCCTACTCACTGACGAACGAAATAAAATTATTTGAAACGAAAATTTGTCGGTCCGTCAGTCTCACCGCTGTTTCTGCTCCTTTTGCATCATAACATACATGTACCGACCCATACTCTGGCAATGACATGTTTACACAACAATCGAATAACAATCAGTAGTAACTCGTAATTGTATGTAGTTTATTTCTTCTTTCTTGATTCGTAACATCGCAGGAAGCATCCGAATCGAGGAATGATACACATATTTGAAATGCGCAGGCAATTACCATCAAGAATATCTATACAATCATTAAATGCTCTAGAAATAAATTTTTTCAGTCAGAAAACAGCAATTCTGGATTTTTTTTTTCAATTTTTTTTTTTTTTTTCTATTGTCGGAGTATAATAATAATAGATAATTTTAGAATCTGTGGAACAATCGCTTTTAGAATCTGCAAGCGAAATTGAAAAAAAAAAAAAAGAAAAAATTCTTTCTATTTTAAATTGTCGATTTAAGATTTTTTTCGTACACATTCATATTGAGACGGAATAGCCTTTTCTCCCTTGACAAATGTTAATGAATAATGAATATTCGACAAGTTTTGACGATTTCAGCAGCTATTCCATTCGACGCGGCTTGGGTCAGAGCTGTCGAGGCTCAGATACTATAAACTAATATTTTGGGCGCCAGTTAATTATCAAAATTAACAAAACAAACTGTCGACTAGCTTTTACAAATTATTGAGACTTTCTCAAGGATGGGAATAATTGGGAGACCCGAAGGATGGGAGATCTAAATTTCCAAGAGCAAAGCAAGAAAGAATTGAACAGAATATACAAGTTTATTACTTACAAATTGTCGTCGAATAATCCTTGATAGGGTTCACTACACATATTGTTCAATTGGGTTGACGAATACGCACACAATTATATCAATTGACAAATATAAACTAGATGGTTTCAGTAATTATTACAATTAGAACAAAAGTAGTCGAAAACACGTGCAAGAACGCGAGCTCGATACTTGAGCGACGTGAGAGTTCCAGTTAAATTTGACACATCTGTTGCGTGCGAAGGACAAAACAAAAGTGTGTGTTCGACCGCTTTTGGATTTCAAACGTCTATAGTCTAGACGCTGTTGTGTTCGAGATGGACAAGAGTGTCAACGGCGGTAATATTCGAATTATCGTATAGGACGATTGACTTATGCTCTGAAGATAGATTTTGACGATTGACGTTGAATGGTATAATTCTAGTTTCCTGTTACAATATTCCTGCAGATATGTCTAATAGTGTCATGAAGAAAATGAATATGTATATATCGCGTGACTAAAAGCAAAAGGGCCTGAGCGCCAAAAAAAAAAATTTCCGATTTTTTAGTGCCAAAATCTTTTTCATGCAACGTAAGAACTTTTGGGCATAGTAGCAAACAAATTTTTTTTTTTTTTTTGTTGCGCTTAGGCCCTTTTGCTTTTAGTCACGCGATATATATATATAATAATTTACGGAGAGCATACAATATTTTATATCATCATTTTGTGCAAGCCGGAGATGAAACTCTGAGAGATCGCGATGGGTAACGAGCTCTCAAGACAAGAGTGTCATAAGCCTTTATATAGGTTCATCGAGGGTATGAGATGGGTACTCTACCAAGGGTCTCGATCCAAAGCTTATAACGAGGTCACGTACGAAAGTAAATGCCAATTTACACCTAGAATGATGATAAGTCGATATATATATACATACATATATATATATTATATATATGAGTTTGCTTCAACATTATTATTATTATTATTATTATTTTAATTGTAAAGTGCTGTCTCGTCTTTCCTTCTTGACAAACGATTGTATACTTCACAAGTAAATGGAAATTGTTAACAAGTAACTTTTTTCGACTCTTCGGTATACATATATAGACCTACGCCCCGACTTAGTTTCCCACTTAAGCCATCTGGAAGGACGAAGCACGTATATAGGTATAGGTACGTTTCTAAATGGGCTCGAGGGCATTCGCAACCCCTGTTCATTTTCTCATTCCATTTCATCCCCGTATTCTTCTTCTTTTTTTTTTTATCTGGGTTATTTCCAACCACTGTATTGTTACAATTGTTATTATATCAATGGGACACTCACAGTATTATATGTATCTTTATATACTATACCTGAAGTTTTCTGATCCTGTAATAACACCGACTCTACATCAGAACAAATCGATACTAAAAATTCCTCATTGGCTAGTCTCATATATATTTATATATCTAGTCGTTTATCTAGTAATAATGTAGAATTTGAAGCAATGTCGTAACGTGATACAAATATACTTTACCTTTAAAGGTCACTGCTATGCCAACAAGGTCAACTAATTCCGGACTACGATACACTGTCATTTTTTTACTTCAATTATTATTATTCTTTTTTCGATGACTCGAGTTCGAAGAGTACATAATATATAAATTGTGAAGAGTGTTTTTTTATAATATATATACAAGGGATATAAGTGAGACCCTAAGTTAAAGTATACCTTTCTTTTTCCAGAAAGACGATAATGTTAACGATTATTGAAGAGGATTCTTACGAAAAGGATGCCTTGTTTTACGTTGAACTTGGAGAACCGCAGCTGCAAGGAGGTGAGCCCAAATAACTAGTAGATTTTCATTAAATATACTTGGAACATGCGTTATTTTCACTACCTATATATGTATATTTACTCGAGGATTATATTATGAATATATACTGCAGCTATATACGGTTTGCGGTGTAGGAAGTTTTTACTATCCTGAAAGATTGAGAGGCACTTTCTGCCTCATGCACGTTATACCTATTTGATGAGGATAGGCTGATGATGAACTCAGGATTTAATATGAAACTTTAGCCAGAAACTAGGTTCAGTAAATTCAACTCACTACATAGTAATCATCTTTCATATTTGAAAGATGAAAATATTATTTCTATACTGATACACAATTTTTTTTGATTAACAATAATCCACTACTTCCAAGCTACGTACTACTGCAGTGCTGTGAAATTAACTAAATTTCTTCATACTTTCGACTGTTGTTTTCACTTCAAAGTTTTTCATAAATCACTTTGAGTTAAAGATATCATGATTGGAAATTACCATGTGGTCTTCATTGGAAATTAGTTGTCATATTGGTTCGATCCATTCGATTTTTAAGGCCCTATCAGGATTATAAAGGACTTAATACCTTAATACCTTGTGTTTGAATTTTCGAGGCCACGTTCAGGAAAGTTTTATAAGAAAACGAATATAATATGCATTTGTACCAATGGAGAACATATTTTTACTAATAATAATAGAGAATAAAAATTTGTAAATTCTGAATCATGTTTGGAGGATTTTAGAAAGGTCTTTTTTACGTCTTCTACAAGATTACAGCCAAAGTAATTATCTGAAGAAAAAAAACCATGTGTTACGAAAAATCTTCACGACATAGATGTGCGCATGGATCTAACTAAAAATATTCGTGAAAAGTTGCAGGATACACCTCTTTTTTTTAAACTTGTTACAGGATAACTGTGTATGAGAAAGTAATTTTTTCACGTAAAAGCCACATTTTGTTCAAAATTATGATTATCATTAGTTAATTAGGATTCACAAAAGCCCAATATAAGCCCAGAAAATCTACCATGTATGTATATGAGTTTCATCAGAAGTTTGTGTTACTCTTATTTCGATATTCGGACAATTAATTACGAGCAAACAAAATTTTTCGGAAAATCTAAACTCAAAATCAAAACCTCGTGAGTCGTGTGGTTTTTACCAAGCTTTATTATAATACGGGTATACTATTAACTGGGAAAAAATTAAAGGGTGAGTGTCACGGCCATACTCGAAATGATATGAAAGCCCCATTCATTGTAGTGAATGATAAAATCTATGCTGTGCTATATCTACTTTGCAAACTGACATTGAGTTACCTGCAATGTCTCTCGTATTTCCAGTCTAATTTAATTCAACGTTTTTCTAATAATTGGAAAGTGTAAAATTATATTGAAAATTATCTGCTCATATAAACCCAGAATCAAACGTAATATATACCACTGCCGAGAAATTTGTCGATACGTTATGAGAAAATATACCTATGAACGAATAGGGAATTAATTTCCATCAGAATTTCATCGTTTTCATCAAATTTCTCCGTTTGATCGTCGAATTGATTTACCAAAAACTGAACGAATATTGATGCATCTAGCATATGTATATATATATACGAAATATTCATTACACAAATGCAATGTACAAAGTCCCTTGCCCGATGAGTATCTGAAAAATTATTCCAATTAACGATCCCTATTTGGCGGACTTGTAATGTTTCCGGCGAAGGCTATCCCGATACGGGTCTAATCGATATGAAGCATTGACAAATTCTAGCATAGAAGACGCTCCAAACATACGTTATAGGTATATAGGATTTAACGACAACGTTAGAATACCACGAACTAGCACGATTGCAGGAAATTAATTCATTTACCTGTATATAGACACATATATGCAATATATGCAATGAAGTTGAAGTTAGCAGATGCAGATTTAGCCCTAAACGAACTAATCATCTTCCGCAAATTGGATGACACAGTAGGGATTTATCACGTTTCTGGTCAAATTCATTCACATTCATGTAAAATAGCGAAATTTAGATTTTAGTTTGGTTAGATTTGTTTTAGAATGTTTTATTTAGTATATGATCAAGTATAGTAAAGATTTGATTTCAAAATACATAAGTGCAGCAAGTCAGCATTGAATTTCAAGTTAGGATTGCGAATTCGCTTCGGACTCACCTACGGTGAATCAGGTCACGTAATATCACGCGTAAAAGGCCTTATAATGAGAAAGAAATGTTTTTAATGTAATTTAACAATAATTTACGAGATCAAATATTGCGAGATCCGAGGGCAAAATGAAGATGCGGGTTTACGTTGTGCTAGGGTGCGATAAAAACGTCTCTTTACGAGGCTCTTAAATGTAAAGCTATAGTTTAACGTTAAGGGTTACCGCTTTTATTGACAAAACAGCAGCCATTATACAAAGCTAAGGGTGCTGTGGAGTCTATTGTTATCCTGGATGATACAGAATTTCCAATAACCAAAGCGTTAACATCGCGGAGGAAGTACTTGTCTACAACAAGCCAGTATAACCCATTAAACTTTAAAGAATGTCGAAAATTTTGTCGTTTGATACGAAGAAAAGGGTTCTCGATATCCTTCAGGTTTCTGTAGCAGTTTCTGTTCTCGCTTTACTTATATACGATAGTAATCAATTATGAAATTTCTATTCTTAATTTGTATTATATATTTGTAATTTGCAATTCGAAACTGGCCCTGTTTTAAAATTAATTCGAGCTCGTTACGAGCTAGATTAAATAGTTGAGCTATTTGGTGAATCTCATGATGTGATCACTTCGTCTTCCTGAAAGATCTGCAAGATTTAAGATCCAGATCTATATATATATATATATACGCTTATCTCGGCATTGTGCGGCTTGGAAGGGTCAGGACTATTGTGTTCTATTGTATAAAGTTGTAGAACAGAGAAAGATAATATCCGTCTTTGGCATACAATGAATTGTACATATCTTACAATTATTTAACAAAAGGCTAAAGTTTCATTGATCCTGATAACTCCATGAATTTAGCTATGTGTTTCCGAAGATATAAATTTTACAAGTGTGTGGTCCCAAATAATTAATCTGAGATCTCCTATATTTCAATCCTTCGATATATCCAACATGAAATTTTTGCATGTTTCTACCATTCCAATGAAATAATTATCCTGTTGGTAAACGAATACGAAAATCAGAATGCCAATTTTATAGTTAAAGATCTGATGATTTGAGATATTACCTAATACCTATAGACAATAAGTCAATTCATATATGTACAAAGAGAAATCAGAGTATCAAAGAAATCAATAAATTTTTGGCGTACGCGAATACTGGGCGAATCTTATGACGTGGATTGTCTACGTTACTTGTGAATATCTGTAAGTCGATTAAAAAATCCTTATCAAAACGTAGGCCAATTAACGCAATAACAATTAATTCATGCCAGCACGCACGCTATAAATACTTGAATATTATTTTACTATATTATATATAATATTTAATATACTATTATGTTTTGAAAATATAAATGTGTACCTATACACATATATAATCCTATATATATATACATACATAAGCACTTGATTACATAATATGGGTAGCATAATCTTACGATCAGTATAATCACATTCAGCAGAGTGATAATTTTGGTATATACAACAGCTTTGGCAATGCGATATTATATATATATACATGCGTCAAAACTAATGGAGCTGTATTAATTATAACATAGTCTAGCGTAGTAAGTAGTGAGTGATTAATTTGTATTTCAAATGATATACCTAACTACGCCCTATGATAAGCGTAAAGCGAGGTATATATCTATAATTGCCCAACAATTGTTATAGTTTGATCTGAATTTCATGCAATGGATAAGTTATTATTCTTACGCATTTTCTCAAAATTTTACCTCCATTTCACTTTTTCTTTTCACATTTTATTTTATTTATTTTAAAGAACAAGACCTGAGTTTCCTCGGGGGGGGGATATGGAATGAGGGAAAACGTAAGGGCTCGCACCCTGATTCGGGATAGTCTGAAAAAATAATGAAATTTTGTTGTATGTACTTCCTTGCGGAAAGAAAGCCGTGGGGAATCAATAAATATATGGTACGTATGTGTAATTTAAAAAGGGGGAAAAAATTCGGTATCGTCTAAAAAAAAAAGTCCACTCCACATACTTTGCCGCCTATATAATATACGCGGAGGAACTAAAGCTGCAAAAAGTTTAGAAGAGTTTTTGCGATACTTGTTTTAATTTTAAACGCAATACAAACAGGCGTTAGCCTTTTTTTTTTTTTTTGTGAAGTTTGAGTTTTAGTATTTCGTCAATTTTCAAGTTCATTTCGATCAATCAAGCTATAATTGACATCTATGAAGGTGTAAAGTACAGCCTAAAATTAACCAAATCCACGTTACCTTCGAAACTCGCTATTTATAACAATTATCGATTTCCTTTATAGCTATAAGAGTTTCTAGAGCTTTGCTTATAGTTCATAGCCATGAGTCAAAGTCATTGACTATATCCACTGCAGGAGAAATATCCGGAAACTTTCGCTAATTGAATCACTCGCTAGTTTATCGTCGTCGTGACATTACGTTAGACTTCTGTCTGTGAAAAAAAATAAAGACTAAATGCAAATTGGACAAAGAATCTAAACGAATACCATAATTATGTCCTTTTGATTAAGGGACACCAATCTTTACGGAATGCAAACCTCCGACAATATTTTGTCGTAGGATTGGCCGGTAATCGTAAATTCCTGCGAATTAACGTAACCCAAGTTGGATTTCATGCCGTTGAAAAGTAATTGAACAAATATGGGTTAAGATGAGTTTGATACATTTTGAGAATATTCACGCAGCTATCGTGGCATAACCTTCCATGTATATACAGAATACGATCGTTATCTTCAAACGCTACTGCTTTTGCGAAATTTCATTGAAAAGGATCAGAAGATAAATCTCTTAATGGACCAGTACAGCATTTGCTCTCTGACCCTCCATATGTATATACCTTCTACGGTCTGAAAGATCAACAGATTCGTTTCATCATTTACAAAAAGACTCTCTCTCTCTCTCTCTCTCTCTCTCTCTCTCTCTCTCTCTCTCAGCTATATATATATCCTAGCTGATATATATACGGATATATCGACACGTACTCACAATATGCAGTACAAGAATTAGACTGTCCTAGGAATGATCATCACCAAAGTTTTACAATGAATATAAATTCTGTGCAGACAGTGTGATTGCCTATTAAAAAAGCTGGTACCCTTTCAAATCATTTTCTTTATACTCTAATAATCTGAACCAATTAATCCCGAGATTTTGAAAAAAATTTCCTAACATTATACTAAAGATCCCTTGTACACTCCAATCCTATAACCAACAGCTAGACGGTGATATGAAAAAACGTGTTATCTCGAATTTTGCCGAAAGAACGTGCTATTTCAAATTGTTCCAGAAAAACGTGCTATCTCAGATTCGTAGAACTCTTTTTCAACAGATTGATCAATTGTTACAATTATTTTATCATTCATTATTTGGTACCTTTGGTACAGACACAAGATTTGAGACAATTAGTTTCAATGAAACAAAATTTGATTGTTCAAGCTTATCTTGGATTTTCCATTCCTGTAGTATAATAAATGGACAAATAATTGGAACAATCAAATAATCCATTAAAAAATAGCTATTTGAATACTCCGGGCATCCCACTTTTCAGTGTCGTATCAATGAAAATGTCCGAACACTCTAACCATTTTCTAATCTGCAGTCTTGTCTTAATATTTGGAATTTGAACACCTAAACAATCTGGCCCTAACTATTGAAAATCTTGAAGATTTTGAAACTTGAACTAAGTCTACTTTCGGAAACATTATCTCTGCAATGAAATCATTTAGTCAAATTTCACATCGTTATAATCCTAAATCAAATTTTCTCGCTAATCCTTCTGAACATCAACATCCGTATTCATTCCGATTCGGTTGCCATTTATTAGAATATACAAAAATTTTATGATTATAAAAAAAAAAAAGTTCCAAACTCATTGATCCAAATAACCAACCTTTGAAGGCGTGTGACAGTATACGATATACAATTATAGGTTTCTCCCAATCGCAAAGTGTCCGTTATACGATACAAAAAGCAGATCTACTGTCTTCATACATTCACTTGAGTCAGAACACTGATTCCAAGGATAATTAAAAAGTGGTTAAAACGTGAAGGGCGAAATTGGTCAAAATTTGAGATCCCTTATGACATTTTTCATTTTACAGCTTGGACTCTTTTTTTTTTTTTTTATTACCCTATTAATTGTTCAAGTCATAATTGTATGTCACGAAATCGACCACGATGCCTAGTTACAGCCATACAGGCATGTTTTCCCTCCTTCTGTATATATCTTTTTGGTTTATGTTACTACTCGAAGGATAGGAATACAAAACATAGGGGTAGGTTGGGTTCAGGTATTTCGCTGTGTATATGTAAAGGTACAATAAAATGCCCTACCCTTCTGCACAACCAAGCTAATTAATTCACTTGCTGTATTCCGGGAAGAAGGTAATAATTCTGAGACAACACGTGCCACTACACAGGCAGGTACGGAAAACAATGTCATGCTTTAGTAATATGATTGAAATTACCACGGCAAAGTGACTCGTTATAACTAGACCTGAGTAGGTACGATCGGTTTTCTCACTTTATTCAACAAATTGTGACAGGAATTTGAATTTCTCCTCGACGTCTCGCTCAAATGACTCCTCGAGCGCTCCCTAATTTATAATTGTTACAATTAAATCCCCATGTATGTTGTGTTGTCCGATTAATTTATTGAATATATATTATTTGCAATACGAAACTCGTCGAGAAAGGTTCACCTGAAGATCTTTAGGTAAAATCGTCAAGCCTATAGTCTTGGGAGTATTATTTAAATACCTTAGAAACGCGGCTAAACGCCGGTAACATTATAATATATCAAATTCGCATCTCGCCTAGCGACACGTTCGTCAAATATCGGCAAGTGAAGCAGTTCTCGAGAAGTCTTACCCGAATATAGACGTATTGTCTGTATGAACTCATTTTGTCTAAGATTTAGACACTTATTATTGAATTTGTCATATTATTATATTATTATGTGATTCGTTTATTTACTATTGTCAATTGTGAAATCTTCGACCAAGTCTTGGATCGTTATTATTCAGCCGTCTGTTGCTGCAATAAGTAAGTCAATAAACGCATATATCTTTTCCGTTAAATACCATTTCTATTGGTCTTGCATTTCAATGGTCCTCCAACGTTCCTACCCTTGTGCTTGTCTCTTGTTCATTTATTTATTTATTATCTATACAATCGTCTGATTGACGGTGTCGGCTCCGTATAACCGACTGGCGCCCAACACTATTTATTTCTATTTATTTATTCGTCAAAATCTATAAACCAGAGCCCATTTTAAAAGCAAAAGAGCAGATAATTTTTTTTCTTTTACTTCTTTTTCTTCGCAATCGCTTTGTACACAAAACAAACGCATAGACTACTTAGTCGAAATAAAGATTTTTGACAATTTAAGCGGGTATGACCTTACAATTAAAGTTTTTCTATATTATGTCTTTTTCTTTCACATTTCTTTAACGGTAGAAAGTCGTATCCGTCATTTTTTGTCTTTTTTTTTAACAAAATTGTTGATGGAAAACTTTTAGATAAATAATAACGTGAAAATGAACCACGATACTTAAAGTCTGGAATAGAGAAGAACGAGAAAACAAAAAAAAAATTGTATGCCCTTATGCCGTTAGCAAAGTGATCGAAATTACAAAAGGACGTAAAATGTTTTGTTTACTTTCTGCTTCAAAAGTGATGTTTGAGGATAGAAAAGTTGAAATTGTCAAATTTTAAAAGTAAAATTGGAAAGTTCGTAACCGCGAATTTTTTCCTTTTTCCATCAAATTGTTAAAAGGAAGACTTGCTGGATCAAATTACGTTTATTTGCAGTTCAAATTGGACCATTTTTCACGCGTCCATGTTGGCAAATCAGACAAAAGAGAATTCAACGATTTCGGGCAGAAACGAAAAACAAAAAACAAAAACAAAAAATAAACATTCCACGCCAATATGCAATTACAGTTGAATTGGCTTTTCATTTTCAACTTAAAATTAAAAGGGCGTATAATATCAGTACACATGACCTTCTACTTTCAGCTGTCCAGTAACTCAATTTCAATGTTTCTGGTTATATTTTCATTTAATTCGCGCAAATATACAAGAAAAAAAAAATTTATAAGTCTTTTTGGTGTATACAAAGGCAAAAGGGCGTGTAATGGCGCTTACGCCCTTATGCCGTTAGAAACGCGATATATATATATAGGTACATGTATACCCATCACCACTTGCCCACGTAATTCACGATTCCTGAATACGTAGAACTATATTAGGGCACTAGACGTAAGGCATTTAGGTTTGGGTATACATTCATACAGACCGCTGAACAAATTAGAATAACATTCTGGGTTTTCGAAGGGAATTGCAACGACAAGTTACGCAAAATTAATTTTCAGTGGGTATTTTTCGATGACAGGAGTATAATCCGTAAATAATTGGAATTTGGAGCGGTTTAAGCGAAAACAATAAAGTGACAATTCGAAAATTTATGTGAACGACACTTTCATGTACCTATACACATTCTTAAGTTGCAAGTATTGTTCATTTTTTTACTTGTACCTTTTTGGTTCTAACCCCCTTTAATTATGAGCCATTTCTTCTCGTACAGAAATAGAAAAAAAATTGATATAATCAGAATAAAAAGCCAGTTGACTATACGTATTTTGTTAAAAAAAAAAAAAATAGCCAGTCAAAAGGATTCAACACAGTGCCGATTGTAATATCTGTCCAGTAGAAATAGTCAATTTTTGTCAGACACATCCACAGGCCAGGAGAAACATCAACGGTATGGTGCGGCGTATACAGCCGTGTGTAGGCGAATGGTACGCTTTAAGCATAGTTAATGTTGTACAGTTCGTCAGTGACGGAACGAAAAATCGTATTCAGTTGATAGCCCGAATCCAAAATTCTTTTATTACTATCACTGTTACTATCAACATGGGTCTTATTTATAGTATTGTCAGTAAGAAAACCAGAGTTTGCCAGCCAGACATAAGGTCGCATTTGATACCCTATTAAATGTAATTCAGATCCTTCGTGAACGGTGGGTAAACTTGAATGTTGTAAACTAATAGCAGATCAAGCATTCTATAGAGAAATAATATGAATAGTAGGTAATTAGATAGACTTTATTGGCACAAACGGCGCTTGGCAATAAACTAAACCGATTGTATTCGTTATATTGCGCAGAGAATAACTTCGGGAAACTTGAAAAGCTTGTATACACTTTACCGCTTTAATATCCCGTCGATTTATAAGCCATAAGATCTCTGAATTAATTATTTTATCAATTAATAAGCGTTTAAATGATCAATTGCAAAATTGACGTAGTTTGGGATAATCTTCCGTGCTTATAACTTATCGTAATTCATCACTTTCGCGAAATTGCTTATCAGTTCAAATCGTGAATATTTGTTTCTGAATTTTATTATAATATGAATTGTAGCCAAAAAACGTAAAAAAATGCTTTTAGTTTCATTTCATCTGTGTGGTAAATGATGAAGAGATTTGAAAATATCTTTTTGGCCACTTTCTTTCTTATATTCATTCATCTAGATATAATAGTCTTGAAGTTTTGAGAGCTGCCAAAGTATCTCATTATTTGCCACAATTCTTATCTGGACTTGTAATTAAAGCGACCATTACTACGGCCTGGAATTAATTAGATGGGCTTAGACGTATTTTCTCAGAAGTCAGAGTATCACATAAAGAAAAAGCGTCACCTTGATCGTCTGATACATAGATACCGATTTATCACAGAGGAAAAAGGAAGGGTCTCGAATAAAATGTCGACGTACTAACGTGAAGGGAACAAATTAGATCATAATTCATCCTGCTTTTTGTAAATTAATGAGAGGTGAAATAGTATTACTCTACCGTCTCTCCCTATTTTGAGTTTTATTGGAATGCCTCAGAAATGTGAGGACCTCTGAATGCCATGCAGCAACTGTTTATATATTATATATATGTATATTTCTTCGAACAATGTCCAAGGAATTCTTTGGAAATTACACCCAGCCGCATGTTCTTTAATTCATTACGGAATGAACAATTTGGTAAACTTATATAAGCCAAGATTTATAGATTTCTGAAGTGAATTATGATTTTAAAACAGTTCTATCCGCCGCGAATGAAACGTATTCAAATAAATCCAGAAGCACTCTTTCATCACTTTGAAATAAGTGCTCCCGGAAGCAACTAAACCATTTTTTGACCCTACAATCGAGCACCTGTATTTCATTCGAGTTTAAATACCGGAATAATCATACGTGCAGGAATATTGCTACATTTACATTGGTCGATTTATCTTCGTGAGGATCCTTCATATGCAAATTGGAGAAAATTATTGAGGCTTCATGAAAATATGTAGTATTTTTTTTTACTTGTGCAAAAAGTACTAATACTGTGTGCCTTAAGCCCGAAGGCCCGAATTCAGTAGTCAATGTTACACCTGTCAGGTTTACAAGTAGTATAATTGCAGTGTCACTCAAGCTATAAGTCATTCTAAAGGCCTGACAAAAGTAACATTAACTACTGAATACAGACCCTATATAGTGCCTTCGATTGCGAATGTTACAAATCACAACTGTGACTCTTGCAACAATTCGAAACTCACTTTGAATGATTTTTTTTGGATTGATTTGACAATGAGTATACCGTCGAACAAAGATTTTCGACACATTTACCCAAACAATAACACGTCTAGGGGGTTCTAGATTTTTAGGAATATCATCTCAGCAACAATAGCAGATTTATTCGTATCCAAATCTTCTTCATGTGATGAGAAGAGCCTCGTAAAAATTGTAATTGTAAATTGCAATTCTATCATTCATATATGATATTTTTATATGAATTCCATGAAGTATTACTAAATTCTAATGAATGACCAAATGAGTTATTTAATGATGAAAGTAACCGAAGACTCTAAACCCTGAATGAGAATATTGGTGCTTGTGTAAGGAAGTGAATAAGTACCACAATGATCTGAAAGTACAAATGAATAATCCCCTGAGCTACTGTTACGTAACGAAATAGTGACGCGTGTATATGTATCGACCGTATAAATTAGCGTGATGGTATAATCCAATAAAATCTATACTAACAATCAGTGTCATGAAATCACATTGAACGGATTTAATGTTCTTGAAATCAAAAATTAGTAACATACACTGTCAGATGGGCGTGAGCCATAATCAGTGAAGACGTAATGCTGACAGGAAAGTTGATGCACTTTTTTAATAGCAAAGTTGTACTCAAGATGCTAAAATGAATTAGATATCTCTAAAAAACTACCTTTTCTTGCCTCTAAGCGCGTTCCTGACAAACAAAATACTTGTGTCATATCAATAGATTAACTTTTGGCAAAAAAAGAAAGTTTTTTGGATGAATTTAGAGAAATATGACATAGATATATACGTGTAATAAATTGTAAAGCCATATAAGTCTGACGATACACATTGTTCCAGTGGGTAGAGAAAACAGAACTCTTTGTCAACATCTCGGTAATCGGATATTCGGGGTGAAAAATCCTGAGAGGATAGCTAAAGATTAGGATAAATCGTATCTTGTACCAATTCCAACCCCTCCGTTATCCGCTTTTGGAAAAAAGAGAAGGTGTAGATACATGGATATACCATATCCTTGACTCGAACTAACTTTTACTAGTGCTTATCGGCTAGGCATTTGTTATCCTTGTTGTCACATCGTTGATAACAAACTTTCTAGACTCAGAGTATCGTCGTGAGACGAAAAATAAATTTCAACTCTAGCATATCGTGGCTAGACGCACCACATTTTATGTTAAATGGTAGGTACAAGCTGGATGTCAGTACCAGATGAATGTAAATATAGATATATGTAGATTTATAACATTCTGGGGAAAATATTGCCGGAGGAATTGAAAATCGATAATTATTAATGCATTGCGGTTGGATAAAACGATAAATTGAACAGGTCAAAAGATAAAATAAATACAAATGACGCCTTGTATGATTAATTATGATGAGTGACAGTGAAAAATATATAAAGTAGGAGTAACATTTTGCTAACACACTATTATACCTTAGGCTTAACAATGGATAAAATGAACGCATCAAAAAAGTGACAACAGAAAAGAAAAAGTACGAACTTTAGTTTGTGATAACATTTTCAGCCCATTTGGCGAAAAGTTAAGTTGATGTATTTATCGAGAACTAAGCAAAGAATGGCGCGAAAAATTCTACCGATAATATCGTTGGGAAAAGTTTGTTAAAACATAAGAAAGAAGTTCTGATAAGATGAGGAATTCATAAGTAGACATTTTTCGTTTGGTTGTTTCTGAATAAAACGAAATCCAACGTCAATTACTTTGTAGTAGTAAAATGAATACCAATTACCATCTGTTAAATCGATTTCGTACTTTGCAAATACGCAAGTTTATTCGAAAATTTAACAATGAGATTAAACTTCGATGTTTGAGAAAAAAATTGCGCGAATATTCTGACAAATGGAATAAACTGTGAAAAAGATATTGAAACCTATAGAAGCGAAATATTTACAGCAGGACACAAATGTGAAAATATCGACTTTACCACCGATCGAATGGTGTATTTTTATTTTCGTACAAGGTTGAACCCCTTTATTAGATTATTGTCCTAACTTTTCGTCTGCAGATGGCGATATATAGTATAGTATAAAGCCGAACGATATATTTTACGGAACTTTGTTCACGATTTCCAATCTACGTGGCTGTTTCTACCTATAGAAGTGATCCTTGAAAGGGACTGCACGCTTTATGCTTTCCGATGTTCCGCTCGTTTCAATTTACTAGTTTTATTCGAAAGATCCCTCGTTAGAGTCAAACCTGAAGAGGGTACAACAGCCAAACTGAAAAAAAGAAAAAAAAAAAACAAAAACAATTGTCACTGTAAACTAGTCCGAATGGTGTTTCATGTTCGATGTAATCACACTTAATCTTTAGCACTCTCCATCCCCCTTTGCGAAACTCATTCGAAGGCCAAGAAGCTAAGGTCAGACAGTGAGAAGATTGATTCGAGCTGGTGAACATTAGTACCGCGCAGAAAATCAGTCAGGGGAAAAAATGTGCGAGAAGGATTGATAAGGGTTTCGAAGCTTTCTGAGAATTTATATTCTTTTGTATCTAATCTAATCCTTCAGTCTGTAACCGTATAGAGCTTTCAGCGTTACAGATGCAATATTTTATTCACGATGATAAGCGATTCTTTCTAATCCATAGGAATTATCTGAGTTTTCACGATAGCTTAATAGTTCGCACTGTAATCTGACTTATTTCTGTTTTCCATTCAATTGAAGACTCGAATCTGTAGGCTTTCGAGAAATTCTTATAGGCCCTTTCGCGTTATGAAACAATTGAAACAATTAGATAATTTGTAGGCATAGAATGGTTTGTTGAAGATTTTTTGTATTATTTATTTGCCTTTTGATATTGAGGTTGAATTCATCCTGTCCATAAATATTTCATCAAATCTCGTTCATATTTTAATTTCAATATAACATCACGTGTTCGTATAATTATCGTTTCTAGTTATTCCAATAATTCTGGAACTATTGAATTCTCCTTTGGCAGAGTACTTATCAACTCGTACACTTGGTGATGATTTCAAGGTAAATCCAATGCGGTAAAATGTGGTTGTAATTAAGATTTAACCGGGTGTTGATGGAAAAATTCAACCGATTGCTTCACAGCGAAATTATCAGAGTGGAACAGAGCGCAAGTGTACGAGGAAATGAGAAAAGTTTCAAGATTTTAGAGGTATAAGAACAAGTTTTAAGAGTTAAGCTAAAAGTGGCTCATCTATAGCTCGGTAGTCACTACGTTAGATTTTTTACGTCTTTTACAGTTGAAATTATCGTTTCAACTATTTCAATTTTGAGATCTGACGAACGGATAAAGTAGGCAAATTGTCCCAAAGTCACGTTCTCACTATTGTATAATCGAAGTTACATTGGCGTATAGCGGATTCCGTTTTAGCTGACAATGAAATCGCCCATCGTTTAATTGCGAGTGAACCCTTTGTTTGCCACGTTTCTATGTATACTGCCAGAATTTACAGAACCCACACCAACCTCCAACCAATCCCAAAGCAAAGTTGAACCGCGTTGCCTTCCCACCAATCGAACATTAATTTTAAAACACGTACCAATGTATTTAACACTTTGATCGCCTACTCGGATAATTACACATTCCGCGTGGCGTGAAAAACGGATTTTTTTGTAAATTCATTCACGGTTCAGTGACGACGAGACCCAATCGAATCGTAATTTCAAAATTTCTTCGTTTACAAAATTATAGGCGCGCTTCAGAGCAAAATTTTCGAACAAATATCAGGAAGATCCAAACTTTTTCGTAGTCTATATAATTTTGACTGCTTTTTTATAGGTTATAATAGGCCGAAGGTATTGATTGACAGTCTGTCTCGTCTTGCAGGTATTGGAGTACTCTTTTTTTCAATTAGATTTTATTTCTACACACTAAAAGAAGCGATTTTCTCTTTTTTTTTTCTGTTTTGCAACCAAAATATTCTAGTTCGTTTTTTCAATGAATTTTTCCAAAACTTTGTTCCGTCATCTGCTGTAAATTACTTTTTTCATTGATGGTAAAATTTTCCAACTGATTTTCATTGCATAGTCCTAAAAATTTTACATTCAAAGTTTAGGGAGGCACGGAGAGCTTTGATCAACTATATCTCGACCGGCTTTCATTTTTTTTCGTTTCATTTAGGGAATATTTTGAACAAACGAGCTTAATGAAATAAATCTATAAATATGCTAAAACTGCAAATGTATAATCTCGTTTATTTCTTGACATAAAAATTTGGAATAACCAGCAGATTTTGCCCCTTCGCATAAGAATTTAGGTCTGAGCTTTATGCATCATACAAATTTAAAACCCAAGCGAACCCTTGCATTTCTATTAGTGACTATGGTAAAAATGAACGGATATCAGAATTCACTCGTAAAAAATACGCAAGGCCTGGTTAAAAACTTCGAGGAAGAACCCTGCTGATCCATTCCAATTTTTTCGAAATTCCTATGGATTTGTTTAGAATTCTGTAGGATAATTCAGGAATTTTTAGCATTCCAGTCGATTTTTCATGTACAACCTAATAATACAATTACCATACCAAAAAAAAAAATATGTGGATACTTAACAATTGGACGTACACATATTTCTTTTTTACGAAGTTTTATTTAAGCGACAGCCGAATATACGCAGCTAAAATTGACAAATGTATAAACTATGTACCTATATTTAATTGCTATAACTGTAGTTGCCATATTCGTGTACGTATTTAACGCTGAAAATAATAGGCATTCATTTCTGCAAATGGGCAATATTTTCTGGGTTACGTTTAATTCAAAAAAACCAAACAAAGGTAAAGTCGGATGTATTATACATCAATTGAACCTACTGTGTCAGTATTAAATCTGGAGTGAGAGATAAAAAGTTCGAGTATGAAGTCTGATTGATATTTTTTATCAAATGAATCCCGCTATACATTTTTCATCAACAATTTTACGTGCTTGCAAGTTTACTAAACGACGCAAAATCTATCTCTTCTTTAGACTGGGCCTATTCGTTGAATGGAGTCAAGTAATCAATTAGTAACCATGTGGCAGTAGCTCTGGCTTTATCTTGATGGGCACACAAGACATAAATATTCATTGTCTGAACAGAAGAGGTTTAGAAAGTTTGAGAATATGTAACACTACTTACGGTATAACAATCTTCGGTAGTAAAGTCGCTCTCAAATCTCATACATGCACATATAGCTAAGTATAATTATCATAGGTACATGTATTATTAAGCTTTAACATTTTTCTTGTCGATAAAATTCAATTCAAGTGAATAAAAAATTTTGTTCAATTTCGATTAGAAATATTGGTCGATAAGTATCGCTGTAATCTATTGGCATACGTCTATATAGAAATATCCCTGAAATTTTTCAAACTCTATCTCTCCTTTCGATACAACAATGCAGTTCCTTGTAGAACGATTTGACGTGAATATTCAATCTCGGGATACGCATGTGGTTCAAATGAAATGACAAACCCTGAAGGATATTTAGTTCTGAATGAATAGCGAATGGTAGCAGACGAAAAAGAAAGTCAAAATATCTTTCTTCAATCTTCAACCGCACGTGTCAGAATATTTGTATATATGCTTATTGTAATGATTTGTGAATACCAAGTCATTTTAACAGAAAGACGTAACAGACTATAAGGTACATTGGTTTTCAGACGAATGGTTTCATGAAAAAGTGAATGAAAGAAAAAATCGAAATATGAAACTCTGGAATAACTGTACGTCAGATTTTGATCAAAATCAGATCCTGGCCTTTGGGGGTGTTTCTGATTGAAATATGACTTCAGGCGAGAAAAAAGAATGGAAAAACATTATGTCAGTTCTGTCACATGGGATTTTCGTATACCGCGACTTCAAGATCCGTATTTTTTCAAATCTATTATAGGCTTGCTTCGGGCATATGTGAGTTGATAAGTTAACGGAATTATCTCACAGTTTTTTTTCGATATGAAGGGAATACGCAGAACGAAAATTGTCTTTATTCTCTACAAAAGTGGTCTATCTTTTGTTTTCATCTTGTTTTAACGATTTTTCAACAGTTTCTCAAGTAGGTAAAAGCCTCGAAAAATTCTAAGTAAATTCCTGATCAGACATGAAACTAATGACTCCATATTTCTTCAATCTATTTTTCGTACTCTTCTTCCTGTTATAACTTTATGCTCCACTTGATTTTATACTTATAGTTCACTTTTAATTTACTTCACTGCACTTCACGTCATTATTCCCAATAATTAAGATTAGTTCTTCCTCCATTTCCATTTCGGTTATTGTTAGATCGACTTGTGTTATCTCTCCTGTATAATGTCCAAGCTGTGTAAATTTGCTTGTGGTTTTCGGGGAGCAATGAGTTTCATTATCAAATCAATGATCGATCCGTCAATTTCTATGTTCTTTAAAAACACTGGTTCGTGCTTGAAAACAATAACCCAATCATGTTGATATCCCATTAAATAAAATTGCTACAATCGATAAAACAATTTAGAAAATAAACTCAATTAAAGTCCCCAGAAAGCAGAACTGCAACTGATTCTCTGCCAGGAATTCTCTGGACCCCGTATAGTAGCGTAGCCGTCAGTCGCAGAATCCAGTAGTTTAAGTGCTGAGAAGTTTTTTGAACCAACAATGCAGAATTACTGCATAACTTTCATATACTCCAGTTACTTTGTGGTACCTCGGAGCAGATTTGCTAAATACTCTGTATTAAATCTTACTGTCATACTTAGGTATATATACTGTATAGTTTTCCATTAAGTTGTTATACAGACTGCACTCAGACTGCCTGAAAAATCTGTATTAGAATACAGCTCATTATAATCTGCATAAGTCACACTCGGTGTATCATTTTTCTTGTGGAGTAGTTTCCAAGTTTCCCATCAGGGGCGGATAGAGCGCAACGCGCCATCTCCCAGGCATTACCGAAATCTTGGCCGGAACTTAAAGTGCCACGTGATTATGTCCGGAATTTCATTATTACCAATTGTCATCACCTCGTAAACGCGATACGTAGTTTCTTCGAAACTATACAACCTATTGGAATGAAACTCAGAAGGTTAATGCTTCACTACGGCAGAAATTGCCTGACTATTTTACCGTTTGGAAAAAATTCATAGAATTCCAGTCAGATTGATATTTATTATGTTAGCTAGGTTAGGTTCAAACCGACTTCTACCATATAATCGCCTTAAAGCACTACGGGACGCGATGAAAAAGAATTTCCTTCCTGATTCAACTTAGATTTCTGTCTAGTAGCACAAAAGGTAGTGACAAGCAAAGGAGGTTAGTTACTTCCTGCGTTGCTATTTATGGGTCGACAATATTGTCTATAATTGGGATTGGGAGGACCTTGCCGAAATGTTACAAAGTCTTTCCGGATGTACTCACAGACATCGCGTTTATTATGTCTTCGCGGCGTATCCCGAGGGAATCACGGAGAGCCTGAAACCTCGAGCTATTAACTTTTACCCAGGCTTCTCAAATCTTCAACGAAACAAAGGTGCTCTCTCTTTCTCGAGCCACAGGGGAATTCCCGCTTTTCCTTTGCTCCGAAATTAACGCGAACATTTTTCTGTACAGACGGTGTGCAGAAATTTCATTGTCAACTGAAATTGGTTTCTGACTTGATTTTTGGCAAAATTATTTCTCAACATCATATCATGGAATCAGGCTAAAATGCCGATTGATAAATAATTGGCAATGGTCTCGTTTCATAAGCAATAAAGTTATTTGATGCATGCTGACTTAGAATTAGAAGGCCCGGTTAGCTATATTCTCTCGGCTTATTTATCTATCTTACAATATTTATTTAAAATGTTTCGCCGATGACCTAAACAAATAATTTTACAGCACTGTTAACTCTCTATAACTATATAGTTTATATATCTGCACTTATACCCAAAGAGTTTGCTTTTACATCTCGACCTATACAAACGTTTTCCCTTATTCCATCAAACTTGAAAGGGTTATTTGAACAGTTATTTGTCCAGGTTACCGTCACCCGCAGGATAAGTGTGACGAGGAAAATGTTGAAATAATTTATATATTCGGTTGGGTTTTGTCAGCTCTAGAGAGAAGTTCTTATACCCTATTTTAAAATATCGATCACGGGATGTCTTGAAGGCGTATATAGTAGGCGCGCAGAGGCAAGCAACTTTCTTTGGATGGTAAAATAGATGTTGATTCAATTCGAACATCGAAGGGAAAAAACTTGGACTAAAGTTCACCTACAAATGGAAGAAATGCAAATTTTTTCACGTATTTTTATCCCTTCAGATGAACTTTTTGTCAAGGATCGTGAATCCTTTACCGAGTCTCTATTGTTCGATACAATTTTAGGTATTATCATATTTTTATACCGATCATTGGGATCTAGAATATAATACTTATGAAATAAAAATAATCTGCAATCCACTAAATGTGTCCCTCTGAATTAAAAAATTTCAAGATAATATTCCCAGGTTTTTTTTGGGTTTTTTTTGACCGCGTATAACGAAACTGAAATCCATTGATGAAAAGAAAATTGTGAAGGAGTTTTTAAGTGAAAAATTCATCATTTTTAAAGCATAGCACTTTGATGTCCTTTCAACCAAGTAGAAAGGGTGCTAGCGTTGTGAGAGTAATGAAGGATCAAAAAAAGGCGATCCGTATCAATCAACAATTTTCCTGGAGTACAATCAACCAACTTTACGTCTCAATTCATTTTTTTTTTTTTTTTTTTTTTGGCTCTGATTATCAAGGTGCCTTTGTTATCTGGCGATAGACTCTTAATCCTACGCGAAATGATGTAATAATAAACTCTTCGTTATTTAGTTTTACGCGTCCAATCTCATCTCCCGCGAGGCTTTAATAAGGCCGAGGATGACTTGACGTCGTCTTACCCCTCAATGTATAACGGAAACTGGTGTTTAGTCTTGGAAGCACGTATATCAATCACAAGAAAGGAGATTTATCGTTTAATCAGAAAATCAATAATTGTTTATGTTATGGAGTCGTATGAATTTTGAAAAAAAAACGTAGCACAAACCATCACGTATGAAATTTTCTACATTGAACCAAAAACACATTTGTCTTATATGGGGTAAAATTTATATGGCAATAAAATCATTCATCATTCAGAGAACTCTTTAATCTCCTTCAGAATCATTTATCTTCAAAATGAAGCAGAGGAAAACTCACATTGGTGTACATACATATATACAGTCTGGGAAAACGTAGGTAAATCCTGTGAAACATTTCAGTCGAGAAAATCCATGTAGGTATATACACTTTGTATAATCACGTGCGCAATGACCCAAAAGACTCTTCATATCGGTTCATCGGAAAGCTGAAAATCTGTTTCGGGGGAATACTTTCATATTTTTCAACATTTTATCCATATCCTGATTGAAATACAAGATCAAGATGAGATTGCCGATAGGTGCTGTAAATTGATGTGAAATCGCGTGAAACTTATTAAATATCATTAATATTTAATTACTACTTCGATGACTTTGGATCAGACGAACGGTTTACAAATTGTGATCATTTTTATATCGTAATAATGATTTTTATATCAGTAATTCCAGATGATATGTCCCTTTCTAAATTTCATTTTTTTTTTTTTTGTACAAATAATTTCTTCGAGCTATTTCAAGCTCTCTGACAATAAGGTAAAAAATGAATATTTTCGTCCCAGCGCGAGATCGATGAATAATTCGACGCCAGTTGAAATTGCTTCAAACGTTATACTGTTAGATTCCGTTCAAATTATCATCACTTCAGAACGAGACTTGATGAATTCGGCTATTATAGTCAGTCTGGTAGAGAAATATATTACAGCTGAATCATGCAAATGAAGTTCCTCTGCTCAAAACTTTGATACACTTTTGGCGAAGAAGAGAATACCCAAGTGAATTCTCAGTCGAAGGATCAAGCTCACCAATCTTAATTACTATAATTGTTGATACGAAGGTCGGATAAAAACTATCGACTCACCTTCCACCTAAATTTTTTTTATTTTAACTAGTCTTAAAATAGATTGTAACGAATTTCTCAACGTCTGTCCCACTCCTATTCTTACATACATGACATAATCCGCAGTATGTCTGATTTAAATTGAGAATAAAAATCGATACTTTGAATGTTAATATGACTCAAGGATCACCGGAGACATCCCGATTGATATTATCGTTTGTGAGTTATAGTTACATTAGCCTAGTTTCCTATTTAGCAAAGAATAATCAAATTGCACGACTTGACTAGACTTAATTAATATGTTAACATTATGTAGGTGCTGCATTTTATGTAAATATTATTATAGCATAATATGAATTGCAATTGATATATAAAATTTATCAAATATAGAAAAGTAGATTCAAGATAGAATTTCGACAGATTAATTGTTATATTATACACACATTATCGAGAAATAATAGATGTTCAAATATCATCATTATTCTTACGATGATAATATTATACCTATACCTACTACAAATATTCTTAGCTCAGCACGAAATGATAGTAGATTTTTCACAGCAGCAGTAAACAGCTTCGTTTGAGCTACTTACAATTAGTTAACAGAATACGAAAAAAAAAACAAAAAAAAAAAACAAAAAAAAAACAACAGAAACTATGGTAGATAAAATTATAAAAACTTGGCAATAGTAATTATATATTATATAGTATAAAGTAGCACGGTAAGTTCTGCTATCTATAAGAAATCGATGCGAGAGAGTATATTTCTCAATCGTTCAGTACATGATCAAGGTATTCAATCATCTCCGCCAGAGCTTTACATCCTTCGTAAAGTTTACAAACTAATAATGGAATCGTAAGTTATACTTAACGGAAGAACTTGCTGAAGCTGCCAATCTCATGTTTATATTTTTATATTGAAATTTGGTTCGGATCATATCAGTGCTCTCAGAAACTAACATTATGGTATCTATTTTGAAATTTTCAATCAAACGAAAGATGCTGGTGTTCATTCACGATTCTATGCTCGTAAGTAGAAGATTTCGAAATGCTTCTTGAGTCCCAATCTTGTTTTCTGAATACTGAGACGAATTCTGTCGAAACAATGAAAAGTCCACAGTTTATATATTTTGTTCTGCGAAAACTTTCAAAATATTGATTTGCTGATCATTTTCGAGGATCCACATCAATTTTGAATCCAAAGTATCATGGATGTCCGAAAAACCTTATAGCCAAAGGCAAAGAGTATTTTGGAATTCTCTATTTTTCTAAAATACATTGGTGAATAACTGCCCCATTTCTTACCCAAATTTCAATAGGGTAATGTTTTGTGTATCATGACGAGTAATGATATTATTCAGAACCAATTTCCACTCACAATAGGCAAAGGAGAAAAAGGATAAAATTTTTATTTCAGTAGAAAACACAACTCTAATTATTTTCGTTCAATCGCAATTATGTAACTAATAGTGGTTTTAATTATAAAGTCAATTAATCAAAGACTAGTACTACACTATATTTTATCGTACTTTTTCAACCTAATTACCTACATTCGCACACGTTTTAATTGAATATTTTGAAATTATATTGAACATATACGCGTAACTTGCGCGGAAACAATTTTACAACAGAACATATTATGAAAGGAAAGTCTTTGAAAACGGAAATAAAATTGAGAGAAAATGATATCCTTGATCGTGTACTGAAACCATAGCTTGGAAGTTTCCACAAGAATTTCGTACCTAACGCAAGCCCTGCCATTTCGGCATGGGCAATCGACTTCTGTTTACAGCGGAGGCAGGAATGGCAGCAATCGCCGAACAGAAGCAGCCAGAAGAACGATCCGAGGAAGAGAAAATGGCCCTCCTAGGTCGACCCCGTTTGGGCGAAGTATCTCGTGCCCAGGTGCGGATCAAGGAATCGAAAGAATTCAAAAACACGGTGGATAAACTGGTTCAAAGGGCCAACGCCTCAATTTTACTTGGTGAGTATATAGGCTACCGTTTTTATTTATTTATTTTTTTTTTTATATTGTCATTTGAATATTCGATCGCAAACGGTTTGAAACCGACTGGGTATGTGGAATCAGCATCCAACTTTAAGAAGCTTTCTCTCATTTCACTGCCCTTATAAAATCCTGAAAGAATATGTTGAAGCCAGAATAGTGTCAAAAAATCTCACGAGGTTCCTGATGAAATAACAATCCGTAGAAGATGTTATTCCCTCGTAAGGATCTATTTGTTCCTTAAGTTACCTGCAGACTATGAAAACGAGGTCGAATTTCGTCTTATTTTGAATACCTACTTGCCCTTAAAATGATGATTCTCCTCACAGTTGTAGGGAAATTTGGTGCCTATAGGGCAGACTGAGCTTCTACGAGCTTATACAAGACCGCATGGGTATTTGAGGGTTTCCTATTCAAAGACAAGCATTGAGAACTTGAATATTTGTCGATAGTACTTGAAGGAGTTACTATTGGCTGCTGTTTGTGTATCTTGTTCTTGTTCAAACTTTTGGATATCGTCTGGTTAAAGTCTACTTTGACAAAGATTCATACTTGGTTTTAGTTGTGAGCTCTTGACTGTGTTTCAAATGTTCTTCTATATAATATAATATCGTTAAAAAGTGAGAAATCACCCTTATATTCAAACCACGTCTGATCAAGTAGCTCTTTAAAGAATAATGAATGTCAATTATTAACCGAATATTGTTACTAAAAAAAAAACTCTTGTTTTCTAAACAGTCCTGTTTTAAATTAAAAACTCAAAATACGTATCAGATTATATTGCATTTTCTTTGCCTTTTAATTTTCCGCTGTTTGAATTACTTTATTTCACTCAGAAACTCATTTTATTTACCTTATTCTTTAATTATACAACAATATACTCTTGAGGGGGTATGAACAAACGAACACAGAGTAACACAAATAATATAAAAATGTTCTTTTTACGATATTTCAATTCACTTACAAAATATGAAAATGTGAAATGTGAATAGATATAATCAAGATGATATAGAATTGAAAATGAAAGACAACCTAATCAATTCAGTAAAAGTTTTGTACCTCCCAAAACGATATCAGTTGATGTGGAACGTCCCTTTAAATATTCATGTGAAGTAAAAAGAGCAAAATATATTATACGTACTTATATGTATATGTTCGCTGATTCATCAAGTTCGATACATAGCAGAAATGACACATCAATGCGGTCTTATATGAGGATAAAGTGCGGAATACCCGCGCTGTGTAAAGCTATATAGAGACTTAAAGTGTGAAACTTAGAAACTTAAAGTGTGATGTAAAAATGTCAGTCAGTTACCAGATCCTTTCACAGTTGGAATTTTGCTTCTTATCTCCTCAGAACTTTGTGCGGGTATAATATTCCCCAGAGAGAGAAAACTGGAAATTGAACTCACAGAGATGTAATAAACGTAACGGAGATATAGCTATTAGATCCCTAAGGCGGAGGTGTACGAATAATATCGGCCGTCAAAAATGGGGCACACTAAGAATTTTTAACAAAATTTGAATAAACTAGCAGCAGGTATAGAAATGCTTACAAACTTTTTTAAGAATAGATGTAGTTATAATATTTACGATACTTTGCAAACTTGACGTCATTTGTCCAAAAACCTCTCCAGCTGTTGAAATATTTTTAAATAATCATAGAAGGTTATTTCTTTGGTAAAATTGATGTGCCGGAAGTAATTGCCAGGGAATGGTGTAATTTCGCGACACCAATATAATCCCCAGGGAATCTAATCTCGAATCATTCGACCCTGACAAGATTATCCCGGCGCGGCTAATCCCTTTATTAATGGTGAGTTCCGAGAAACAATTTTCCAATTTCATCGAGAACTTTTCGTTTCTCCCCTTGTATTTCTCTCGGTTGTTTATCTTCACCGTGAAATTTCACGCTGTCGTCACAGAGTTGTATGAAATAAGCTTTTTCGGTCCAAAAGTCATAAACGACTTAAACGTATGACACATGGTTTCCATTTATTTATGAAACTTCCGTATACCTACAGGTACACTGTCTCGTGAGATAAAAAATATTGCGTTCTTGTAATAAATACAGATAAAGCAACCGCATGTATAAATGATGTTGTGAAAAAAATTAATTCACATACTTGGCGAAATATTTTGCATACCGGATGCTGTTAGAGAAATTTTAAGTCATGCATAATTTCAATCTTTCAAAATAATTTTATTTCGAATATATAATGCCAAATGGAATTCATCTCTGATGAGGATTTGTCAGAGTGAGAAGTACGCTTTTTAATTATGCAATGTTCGAAACCTTCGAAACCTTTATACGAAATTGTTTGATACAAATATTTGATCGGATTTGACACAGAGTAGGTATAACTTAGTGATCACTGGAGTGGGTAAGATTTATCCAGCCCAATTTCAAATGGTTTCTGTGTGAAAACTATCAGTCCAATCGGGATCGAAAGAATATTGAAAACACTTTGAACGTTCTAAAAACATGTGTGAAAATTCGTTGCGTCAAAATTCAAGTGAAACATGTTTGAAAAAAAATCGTAAATCGGTAAAATGGTCCAAAATTACACCTTTTTACTTCAAAAATCATAACTTTCTCAAAGTTTCAATATTTTCAAGTATAATTTTATTTGTAATACTTGTCAAATATGGTACTCCTAGGGGAAAAAAAATAGTGGCATAGTGCACGTATGAAAACATAGGTATTCATTGTGAAAAGTATCGATTTTGAAGTAGAATTGAATGCGGATTCATCTGCAAGATATAAGTGTGAAAAATGCACCTTTTCGCTGATAAAAAAAAAATCTTGACTAATACATTTGTGAAATATTGTTTAGCCAAAATGAGGACTGGGTAGAATTGACAAATGGTGGCAACGAAGGGTTAACAATAACCCAATGTGCTTCGTTTCCTTGTATTTTCACGCTTTAGAAAACCACATCGAATGAAATCGCGTGACAGATGATCCGTTTGAGAGGATATATAACTTTGACCCGGCAAAAAATAACCAAGAAAGTTAGTCAATTTGGCAAAAAAGACTTTCACTATTCCTAATACCGATTTGGTAGAAAGCTTTTCTCGCACCAGATTTTGGTCACAGTTGGTATCCAATAAAATAAGAGCCAAGACTTTTTCTCACACCTACGACATGCGGTTGTTATTATATGTATACCGGATGTTTCAAAGTAGAAACCGCAATATCGTATACGTATGAAATTCTATGCAAGATAAACATTTTCGAGGAAATATCATCCTGTATCATAACATCACTTACTACCAGTTATTACATTCGAACGCTTCAAAACATGAATATCCAGTTATCGAAGACTGTTTCAGTCATGGAAGATTGCCAGTTTCATCCCTCGTTTCACCATCTATAGCAATAACACAACAAAATATAAGAAATCTAGGATATTGCGGCGCCTATACTCTGAAGCGCTCAATAGGATGTGGATATATATATATATATATGTATATGGATAGATACGGGTGCACGGCCAAAGTCCTTGTATGATCGTCACAGCTCATATAATTTTAAGACGGCTTCACGTGCTGCATCCAGTAACTTTTATACCCTTTATTTCTTCAGAGTAGCAATAGATATACAGGGTGAATCACGAGAAACTCCGAGAATAGGCGGAGCCCAAGATTGCCCAATAAGCCCCAACCTTTATCCAATCGAACGACTAGGAGGTGATTATAATAGAAACTGTGTTGGCATAATATTGGAATCAAAGGATTGGGAATCTCTACGCAATCGAGTTATTGTTTGTATCGAACAAAAAGGCAGTCAGTTCGAAGACTATTTACATTCAAAGTTGGCCTTGTTTTTAATTATTATTTCTGTACATTGATTCTAATGTAAGGCTCGGATAGTTCCTATTGTCATTTCTTGCTATTCGTTTGATTGGTCAAAGAGGTGGGCTTATCTGGCAATCAGGCTTCTCCCATTCTCAAAGTTTCTTGTGACTCATCCTGTATACTGTTGTGATGCACATCCTAAGCCGTGGTGCAGTACAAGATTCAACCCTATAATTTACTGCTGATCAAACATGTACTTTTTCTCATTGTACCAATTGTGTGGAACTCTATGAACGTTGACGACTCATCATATGCAGTTCCATTAATTTCAATCTTTCTTCGGATCCTATTTTCCGAAAATACACGTTAGAGTTTTCCGAACAAGTATATAGGTATATAGGGATATCTCGCGTGGATATTTAGCTCGTGCTACGAACAGGGTTTACACTTTCGAAAAAGAATTAGAATCGACTGATAACTTTTGCAAATTACTAGATGTCTGAATTCTAATAAGTCATAGTTAGGTAGAATTGATTACGAGACTAACAGATAAGTTTATCAGTGAGTAATGGAAATTTTATAAGTCCTAATGATGTAATGATAGTGGGAATGATGGATTCATTTTCAAAATTCCCCGCTAGAGTTGAAAATTGTTTATTCTTCTTCATGGTGAATTTAAGGGGAGGGGTAAGGGTTTCAGCGCGGAAAAAACCACTTTTTTTGTGAATTTTTTGTAAAAGTATGGATTGAGCAAATTCATTTAAACCTTTTGTACATTATCAAGTATACTTTCAACAATATTTTGTAATTTTTTCATTCGGAAATATTGAAAAACAAGCCGGTGACAGAGCTCCCCCCAGAACGTCTTAGAAAAATAACAATTTTCCGTCTTCACTGTATCTCGGTCGGAAATTATTTAAAATCAAAAACCATTCAAATTTAGTCAAAGTATGATCCGATCCTCCCCCCAACGGTCTCTGATTATTTTTTTTTTTCATTTAAAAATTTTTGGTGGTCATCTAAAGTGTAAACAGCTATTTTCCACGAAAAATTCCGCCATTTTGTGGTTGGGAAACCCCCTCAATGTAAAAAAAAAATTTTAACTAACCGTTGGGGGGAGGTATTTTATATGTAGAAAATGTGTACCAAGTTTGAAATGAATCGGTCAAGTAGTTTTTAAATGGCAGTGAACACGGACTTTGAAAAAGTACTCTTGAGAAAAACGCGTTTAAAAGTTTATGAGCTAAAAAAGTGAAGAAAATAATTTTTTTTGTTCAACTTCGAATATATCTTTATAGCTTTACTTATCTGTTTCTGCTAAATAAAATATTTTCGATTTAATCTTTGCTAAATGAAAAATTCGATTTTTCGAAAGTGCAAACCCTTACCCCCCCCCCCCCCCCCCCCCCCCTTAAAACCTTCCCTTCCCCTAGAATTGTTTATTTTTTTTGTTCAGTACAAGGAAATTGACAATATAATGCTTCGATTTCACAAGCTCGTATTAATTCCAATAGTTCGCAGGTACCTCTCTAGTCTTATAAACATCTACTAGTTTGCCCAGACACAAATCATGTCTTGACACCCATATGCACGCCTTTTATTGTACCGAGGCTGAATATTTCAACTTCTACGAGTGTCTCAGGGGTCACTTGATAACCGGATTTGCCCGATAGGTCACCATATTTTATCTAAACCAGGAAGCAATGTGATAAATTTTCAGCCCTACCGTTTCTTTTTACTTCAGGTCGACGAATGCTCAGAATATCATAAGAATGATCCTGTGATATTGGCATCCAATTTTCGCGAGCCATGTATCGGTATATTTCACGTACCTATAGTTAAGTAGCAATGAGTGCGGGACTCCGTGGAGCTTATATTGTGAAAATGTCTCAATGAGAAATAGGAAGCCTCTCGTGGATGAGGTTGTGCAATAATCTGCTGTACAACTATACATTTTTTTTTCATTTTTTTTTTTTTTTTATTATTGTGCATTTCATGTGACGCCTGATATGAAGATATCTCATTCTCACGTACCTGCACACAAGACGCGTTACGTTATTTCGCATCAGACATTAATGTCAAATGATAACTTGATGCCTGTCCAACTTCAGAAAGGAATAAATTAAAACTATGTAGGTATAATTCAATGATTGTAGCAGTACAACTCAAAGCGCGTGTAGATTTGATGAAAATGGGTGAATCATTCGAAAAGCTGACGTATAATGACCAGATACCTTCCTAATGTAACCTTAAAGAGTCTCACGATCAGCATAATATCTGTGAAACTATTTCGATCTAGCATTCCAACAAGGCTCACAGTGTTAGGAATACCAAGCCAGGGTCTTATGACGGTCACATTAGGTGTTCTTGCCCTAAGAACGCCGAATGTGATCCCAACTAAAGCCTCAGCATTAAGAGCAGCCCAGCCAAGTTTTAACATGGCAATTTCTTGTCACGTGAGCTAACACCAGAATCAAGTACTACCTCTAATTGTAAAGACTATTTTCATTACCGTTTTCATTCGCTGATCTGACACTTCATTCTTGCGTCTTTTTTTTTTTTTTTTTTTTGCTATATGTAGCAGAGTATCAAGAATATGTCGACAGGTTTTCAAAGTTGGGATCTTTGTTCTTTGAAAAATCAGTATACTTATATCAATTAAATTCTGAGCCAGAGAACAAATTCGATGATCCGTTATCGATTTGTATATTTTCAGTTTCATTCTTGCTACAAAATAACGGTTACCGTTCTTGTGATCGGTAAAATCGTTTTAGGAAAAAAAATATTCTATTCATATGTTCTCTATGACTTGTGAATCAATTTGAACCATATATCATTTCTTCACATGTCTTTAGGTGGCATATAGTAGATCAAAACATTTGTCAAACATTCATGAATGAGCGAAGTTTTTCTGACGAACAGAACATAAGTAATCAAAAATACAATTTAACAAATCACTCTTGTACAACAGACAAAGAAAAAGTATGTCAAATCATACGGCTCATTTCGAAGATCAAAGATTCGGTTCATTCTTATCGCAGCAGTACTGAATTCTTGACAATATGGATAACAGTATGAGTTCTGACCATATCAGTTTTAGAACCAAGCGTACTTAGGTACACGTATAGGTATGTAATTCGATTCCTAACCGAAACTTCGAAGCGTAACCGTCGTACTTGGATCAAAATGAAAAAAAAAGTGCAATCAGCGACACAAAACAGTCACGTTTGATTTTGAAAGTTGCCCACTTATCAGAAAATGCGTATAGTATTCAACTTTCCTGAATAGCAGCTGCCCGCATATTTGATACAGAAAGTATAATCTTCCGATTTCTGCACAGTCTTGAGAAAATAAGTTCTATATATTTACATAATTGTGATGTACGTACGTGAGAATCTTCTCTAACTCAATCCAGTCTCCCTATTTTATGGGCGTCTTACGGCAGAGAGAGAAGTGGATAACCGTCAAACGATGGCGAAAATACGACTGATATCACCTTGCAACGATATTACATCATTTTCGGGGCTTGCTGAATAATTTTCTAAAGCCCATCTCATGTTTGGCGCTACGATACGATACAATGATAAAGAAATGTTTCAAGAAAGCTGCGTGGCATATATGGTATGTATGCAGGAATCAGGATCGTGCACGTGTAGAAATCAGGATCGTGCATATGCAGGAATCAGGATCGTGCATGTGCAGAAATCATTATTTTTTTATTCAGGATATTTTTCATAATTTGCCAATTGGTACTGCTTGAAAGAACCAAGTCTTACTGTATAGTTATTAAAGTAACACTAATTGTTTAACGAAATTGTCGAAAATTTGTGGTTTAATCAAGTGGATATTATTAATAAAGAATATACTTTTCACTATTATTGTATAGTTGAAAACAGCTTGTACATCGTCAAGAAAATTATGGCTAAACATGCAGCATTGAAGAGTTTGCAGATATCTAGAATTTTCCTGTACTTGGACTTCCTCTGTTCGGACTATGATTGTTTACGCGATATGCTGAATTGAAAAAAATTCATCTCCGTGTTTGCAAAGGCTGCAGACTTTGAAAATCTGAAAAGATTCACTTAAAGTGACCTGAAGTTGTTTCACCGACAAATTAATTGCAGAAATTCAAGAAGTCGACGGAAAAAAGTAGCTTACAATTAGTTGACAAAGAATTTCTCACATAGGCAGGTACAAAAGTTAATCAATCTGACTTGAGGGGACCAGTATGTCACGGTTCGATAGACTATAAACATCGCCCAGAATCAATTTATCAATGTTCAATTAAGTTTTATCCCTTCTATGTTCAATATCAGTTTATTGATACATAAAACTGTAAGCGGTCCGTATGTCCATAGTTCAGAGAGATGATGGATCACAACAATGCGTCCAAAATGTGTACGCTTATTGTTAGTATTGCGGTGAGATTTCTTTTATTCCATATTATACAAGTAATTTGTTCAAATATGTTCTCATGGAATGATAATTCTTTCCTAAAGCGTTTGAAATTCCACGGTATGTTCACACTGATGAGGAAAATTTTTAGTGGATACAGACACATTCAATAATCACTAACAATTTGGATGAAAACGCGTACTACGGATCGATAACTAGTACAATTAGAGGATTATAAGAGAATCTCAGAAACTATGGGACCCTTACCTCTTTACATTGAACATTTTTCATACTATGAGTATTTGCAGTCGGTTTTTTTTTCTACCGATCCATGTTTCCCCCACTTCCCTAAATGCCCGAAGCGAACTTGATCGATGTGAATCTATGAATTGTGTGATGAGGTAAATAATGATTCTGTTATGCACATGCTATTGCAATTTCACCCAGACTTTAAACTCAGTGATCCGAATGTCCCAGTATCCGGAAAAATCTGAAGCACAGAGTCAAGAGTCAATTCGTGCATTTACCCTCTGTACTGAGGTTTTACTTTGATTACGGACGACTGTAGTGCTTCACTGTTGGTACACAGTACCGCATGTGGCTTGTTTAGTGCGACCAACCGGGGATTTTGTGGTGCCACACCAAGATTTGGCAAAGCCCCTAGTATAACCCTCTGAATAATTTACACACTAACATTCGTATAGTGTGTGTAATCAAATATTCATCCAGAAAAAGATCTAAAAAATGGCTCATCATTGTGACCTCAAACTCGTTGAAGAGTGTACCAAAAATCTGAGTGATTGCTACCATTTCACATCTATCCTAAGAAGTGAAAAATTTCCAAATTCAAATCAACTAGTATAATTATATATAGGAATCCATCATGTAAATGCTATAATAGGGCTACCATTTGTTCTGGATACAGAGTTCACTCATTCATTTCTGATGAACGAAAGGTCAAGGACAACGCGTCGTCTTAATTCCGATGGCTCCACGGAATAACCAGCTGTCTCAGAAGTTCCTTGATAAAACTGCAGCTATCTTAAATTCTGCGTGAGAAAGTAGCTATCTCGCGAGTGACTCTGAAACCGCTCTGTAGTTGCATACCAAAGCAATAGCGCTACAGAGCGGTTTCAGAATCGCTCATGAGATAGCCGATTATTCAAGCGCCTTTTGAGATAGGAGATTTTTTTCAGTAAAATTCGGAATAGCTACTGTTTCAAGCAAAACTTGAGATAGCTGTTTTTTCAAGCGACTTTCTGAAAAAAAAAAAAAAAAAAGGTTATTTTACGGAGCTATCGATTTCTGCTTACAACGGAAGCATAACAAACACATCTGGTCACATGCAGCTTGAGATCAGTATTTATTTTACCGAGTAAAATTTTACTGAACGACATAGCGCTCTTCGTGAAAACACATTACCCTGCTCGATGCCGATGCAGTACAAGTACAAGTACAAGTCGTTCATGGCTACTCTAGGAAGCGCTAGACTATCAACAGAGGGCTCATGTAGCTAGGTACCAACTTTATCTCCTGACATATATATATATATGTATATGACATAGTTCATAGTAGATAATAGGATGCACTGGATGTATCTACAAGTTGTGCTTTTACGTACAGGGACAAGTTCTTGGAAGGAACAGTTCACGGAAGCTTTGACCGTCAGTGGGGACGGTGGTGGCGATGAACAGGACGGCGAGGGAGGCCCTAATCAAGCTACTTCTCCTAGTACCATGGACTACTTCATGCACTCCCTTACCATCTTTTGGAAACTTCTATTCGCCTTTGTACCACCTACAGGTCAGTCGATATTCATTCAAAACTATAACGGTCACATTTCAGTTATCGCATCGGAAGTGACTTGATGTTAAGTTGGGCATCACGTGAGCGAAGTCCCCTACGCCACAACATGCTAAATACAATATCATGAAAACCATAACCATATCGCAGGAATTTTATTCAGACAATCATGTTGATTTGCACATAACTGTTTCGGGTCAAGATACCACTTCAGGTTTCAGAAGTCCTGATTTTAGAACTTGACAAATATTCAGTACTTTCGAATTCAGCAGATAACCGAATAATTTTTTATAGCACCACCGTACTTTCACTCATTACAATTTTGAGATAGTAGTTGTTGAATACATTATTCATTCTTTTACTACTTATTCTTTTACAATTATATGGACAGCACTTCGTTTTCAGTAGAAATGACAACAATTGCGATAACATTCAAATCAAACGGGATAAATATGAAGACGAAGTTAAAGTCCCGAAAAAAAATTTCAAGTAAAAAACTTTTTATAACATGGAAGAATAATACAAATCCAGGAATCAATGCTTCGAATTTTTTGTAGAATGAATTTTTAATCCGTATCAAGGCTTGCGCTTTGATAGTTCAACTCACGGTGGAAAAATTTTGCATACTATTTTCAAATGTCATGATTTAGTGGCGCGGAATAATTGGATTGTTTATTTTGACCAGTTTCCCTATTGAAATCCATCACTTGCCGAGAAGGCACATAGCACATAGCACAAGCATTGCTTTATGGATTTTGTATTCTGTGGTATTAATATAACTCCAAAGAAGATTTATATCATCACCTATGCTCAAAGTCCGGAATTGCAAGTTTTCAATTGGTTTATCTGTTAGAAACAGACAAATCGCGGGTCGAAGTCATACGCTCTAACAGTGCTACGAATTTGCTACTTTTGTTTTAAAAAAAAAAGTCCTACAGAAATATATTATACAAAAAATCGATAAAAATTCGTATCTAGAACTCACCATATCTTCTGTAAGATCTTCGCTCTGTTGGACCGAATTCTATCCGATCGAACTTTTCGAATTCCGTGTGATATTTTAATGACTCATTGTTAGGCACAGAACATTTCGCAAACAGATATTTTACCTTATACATTTGGATCATACTACGTTAGATGAATTGAGGGTTGGAGGTCACAGCCTCCATTTTCGACCTAACTTTGAGAATATCTCCATTCAGATCCCATACGACGACGTATAAAGTGCTTTTTGTTGTAGTGGATCCGCTCTGTTGTTTGAATTTTAGACTTGATATTCAAAATCAGCAACTTAACCAACCCTCGAGCACCAGAGTTCACGAAAACCAGATATCAGAAGCAACGTATGCTCCAATCAGTCTTTATGTAACACCATTTGTTGATATTTTACAAATGATTCATGATTTGTTGAACGTATCGAAAGCAAAATTTTCGCGCGACAATATGTTCCATTAGTTTAAAGTCGACTAAGGCCTCTTTAACATTTTCATTCATTCGTCATGAATTTTTTGCTATTTTTTCGCAGGATAAATTGACTTCGATTAGAAAAATAATTAAACCTCATTACATGAACTAAGCATTTACATATTTTTATCAAAAAATGTGTATTTAAGGAAAAATCAAGCCAAATTTCATCATGACCTCTATGATTGGGACGCAAACCCTGGATGCTCGCGTAAATATATAATAAAAAAGAACTACAATCCCATTGTATGTATGTACCTAAAAATTTACTTTTCACAAAAAATTCTCCAATAATCGTAATACTCACGCGTTAGTTTACGAACGTGTTTTCGAGCTACAGCCATTGATCAGCACCATTGAGCTCAACAGCTTACAATCGAGGTATTGGGAAACCGATAATTTAATGGTTTATGTTATTGACCCGAAAATTATATAGGCAATTCACTAAATCGAGGCATAACTGACGAGACACTCAGCTATCTGTATGTATATGTATAGGGATAGATGCCACAAAGAGGACTCCATAAACAAATCAGGCAGTATGATATGATCGCCTCCGATATGTTATTTCGATTTCTCAAACGCTTATACGGTCTCACGATTGCATTATGTATTTAGGTCATTCTCACAGAGGGGCTGACAGTAATTTGTACATCAATAGTTATCGATTTTTCTATTACTTTAGGGCTTATATACCTTCAGATATCAACCCCAATGATTTTCATGGATCTTTAAACTCATCCGTTTGGCTTATACGGCGATACAATCATTCAAGTCTGATTTTTTTATTTTTTTTTTATATGGTCTTCTACCCGATGTATTTCCATCGTCCAAAGCGTTCAATGGAAATTCTGAACACATAGCTTCATTTTGGTTAGAAAAACTCTTAACTTTGCGAAACATAACTATACTGAGAAATACACTTTTCGAAGCCTGAAATCTTGTAGGGTAATATTTATTATTATGATTTTTTTTCGATCTTAATAATTTCTCGCCGTAAAAAGATGCATCTTTGCAAGTGGAAACCCCGAATTAATTCTTGCCTGAATTAGATCAGGATTCGTTTGAACTTGAGGGATGAATCGCGGAAAAGTAATTATGGTGTTATAGAAAATACAGGAGATATTCAGGAAGTATTGTTAAATATTGGGAGATGAGTGCTGGAGAATGTCAAAAAAGTGTTGAAAAATCTTGAAAAATCTTGGAAAAATGTTAAAATATCTATAAATGTTAAGAAAATGTAGGTGTGGAGATGCTGGGAGATATTTCGAAATTAGAGGTATATGCGATGTACAATTTTTTGCCTCGTGATTCACCCCTTGTTTGAACTCAAAACTCGCCAATATTGAAAATATTTAGGCTATTTGGCTGATACGCATTTGTATGAAGAAATATCTTTGGCTTTCTGCAGCGTGAAATTCAATTCAATTAGACTAGAAATCATTGGGTTTCTACTCTGGAGCATATACCTGTATTGTGGTGTAAAAAAAAAAAACTCTCATTATTGCGAGGAAAATTAAATATTTCTAATATCAGAGCAGGAGAGCATACAGTAATTATACTTCCCATACCTTTTAGAATTTGCACTCATGATCGGGAATATTTTGATCAGAAAATGGTTGCTTTCATTTCGAAAATGTACATTTTTCAAAATTTCTTTATCTCGGTGGACAGAAAAACCGTACCTTGAAATCAAATACGATCGTAACAGGATTGTCACTGCAAAATTAAACGATCGAATATATCAAGTCCAAGCCCATGTAGGTTTCAGGAAAAAAAAAAAAAAAAATGCTCTATTCATAAATAAAAATGGAGAGAAATATGGATAGGACGAAATTCCTTGCCAAATGCGTAAGAAGTTAATTCTTAAATCCGGAGCTTCCACTTATCTGCCTCTTCCTTTCATCTTCAAAGATCCGTAATCATGTGTTTAATAACCTGAGGTAGAACTTTTGCAATATTGTTCGAGCTCGAAATGAAAAATGGCAGCTGATATAGATATTTGTTTTGATCTTAATTTTCTTTCTCGTGGTACAAACAAATTACTGAGGCCGATTCAGCTGTAATTTGATATTTTAGGAGAGGGAATTTCGCATCTGTCGGGAACGCGTTAATAATTATCTTTTTAAACTTCCATCACTCTCGTTTCATTATCGTGTGCGAGCTTTTTTGCGAAACTTTTCGTTGGAAGAGCTTATGAGGTATTACAAAACGAATTCATGAACCAGAACCGAATCTACTACTCTGTATAGAATTTGTAGCATAATTAACAAACCTGCTATCGAAATATACGTATAGTTCAATTTTCATCTGTCAGATAATTTAAAGAAACCAAGTTTTTTTTATATTTCTTTGACATCGAAGAAGTAGACTTAAGTCTTTGCGACGGATTTTTTTCGTTCATCATCATTCTTGGATCCCTCGTAAACTTGCGAAAAAAATAAGTGTCTGAGAAGTATCTCTTCGAAAAACGCGACCAAAGGCTTTGATGTCGATTTTCCCCGAAGCTATAGACGTCACATGCGTTCAACATACACGATATAGTATTGCAGCAATAAAATATCACTCAGCGGTTTGCAAAAGGTAAAAAGAAAGAGACGGCGAATTTATGCCTGTCTAATCATAACTCCGAAAGCAATTCCGGTAGAGCAATGATCTTTTCCCTTATCAATTGTTAGTAGGAGAAGACTTTAGCTTTTGGGGGAAAAAAAAAACAATTCGTTTCGTAAAATTCTCGAGCGATTCGCAAGCTATTTTTTTTTTTTTTTTCCACATATCCTACTAATATTTCGGAAAAAGTTTCTGATGCAAAAACATCGATCCCGTAGGAAGCAAGAAGACTTCAATTGCCATTTGATCTCCTGTGACGTTTGGTTCTGTGAATCATTTTTAGGCTTTCACATGAAAATTTGAAATGATGTCTCTTTGGGGACGCTTGTAACTTCAACCCTCCGCTGTCACTAGGGGTCAAAATAACCCCGCGCTCAATTTCGGAGCGAAATATCTACAAGTTTAGTGCTTGGCCTCCAATAGGGCTCTATCGGATGTCTACCCAGAGTTTTCAATTATATAATCCCCTATAACTGGTTGAGACAATGAGCTTTTGTCAATAATTTAATGACAACGCACACTATGCAGCAATTTTTTTTCTTGAAAGTACCATATCTCGTGAGTATCAGTCATAAGTTTTGTGACAAAAACTCAAAAATTGAGAAAGTTATGATTTTTTGAGTGATAAGTGTCTTTTTGCAAATTGTCCTTTTCATCATTTTTGTTTTTCATATGTTCTACTTTGATTTGTCACCCACGGTCTTTTTTTTTTTTTTTTTTACACATTATCAAATGTTCAAACTATGTTTATGAATTTTTTCGTTGCAATCGAATCGACAGCTTTCATATGCCTACCGTTCAAACATTACTGGAACCAATTTGACCCAGTGTGACAAGTGCAGAACTTTCGGGATGTGTGACAACGAAGGGTTAACAAAGCCCTATAGACTTTCACAATTCCCGAAAGTAAAAGTTTCCAACTTTGACTGTGACTTTTATCGAATGAAGAAGAACTTTGTGGCGAAATTTCTAGGATCTCATGGTAAGTATACATATATGTTCGCCGTTCTTTTTGTTGGACTTTTAGCTTCGTATACTAGCCTCGTAGGATATCGTTGAGCTCTCCAAGTTTCATTTCCGTCAGTCTTTTTCGCTCACTGTGCGAACACCAGATTCTTGACATTTCAAAGGTTCTTCGTATACACCGAATATCGTTGAATAAATTGAAAGTTTCAGACTGCGTTATCCCCTCTGAAGGACTAGCGAACGATGCCTAAGGTGTTTTCATGGGGAAAAAAGAGCTCATTTCTCGAAAGAATTCTTCCAGAGAAATGCGAGATCGTTTCTACGGCAAGTAGTAGCTTTCGGATAAACTGCCAATTTACAGAAATTCTTCTACTAAATTTCACCGCCACGTAAATCAGGCAAGGAAGTGATAATAGTGTCATATTTTTAATATGACTCTTTCTTACGTACCTAACATATAGTTATTTTAACTTGATTAGGTTCATCAACAAAAATTTACATCTCAAGAAATGGATTCTGTAAATTCACAATCTTGGCACCTCGCATCAAAATGCTAAAGCTCAAACCGCAAACTTCCCTCTCGCTAGCTGCTTAAAATTCTGAATTAATCCGAAGCCTTAATCGTGGCTGGAGTAAGTTACGCTATACTTTCACCCTCGTTGTCTCTTATTGGCCACAAGCTTTCCTAGCTTCATACTATCGATCGACCTACTGCTTTGCGTAACAACCATATACTCTTAATCACATTCTCGACCAATCTATATCGCCCGGCAATAAGTTACCCAAAATTACTTATAAAATGAACAAATTCCAAGGATCATTGCATAGGTTAAGAAAACAAAACGAACCATATCGGGACACGATTTTCTTCAGGCTCACATTTTTTTATACGCCTCAAAATTAATGAGGAATAATTTTTTATTTTCTTTTTGATTTTCTTAATACTAATAGTTTATCAAATTGCCATCAAGAAACATTTTTATTTTCCGAGGCGGTTCTACTATTTGACAATTCAGTGTGCTTGCCAGTCTTTAGTCAGTTTTCCTAAAACTTTGAATTCGAATCTATATTTCTGGTTCGTATTTTCACTGGTAGAAAAATGCCTGAGTGATTTTTCGAAAGAGGTGAGAAATGAAGGAGTTTATTTTACTCTCGAGAACCATTTTCTATAAGATAGGCCATGAATCCGATACAAGGTTACTGTATCAATCCGTGAATTGACTATATAGGGTTTATGGTTACTATAATATGCAAGGCAATATTTATTACGATGCAGACATTTACCAGAAGTCTCCGAAGGACGGTAATTGAAAAATATTATACAGTGTTAGGTGACTTGAAGTCAGTTTAAAAATAAATGATTAATGGAACGTTGAGAAAGCGCCGGAAGTTCAACCCGTGAATTCTCTACAGTAAACTCCGCAGTGGCGAAAGTTTGAAAATAAATGAGAATACGAAGAGTTTGCCATGCAAGAAATTCATAACAACACCAATTATTTCAAATAATAGACGTTTCTATTATGCAAACATCTGCATCATGTTGGATGCTGTTTCGCCAACTTATTAAACTTCCTTTTACATCATCTTCAAATAATTACCTACTTATACCTATAAAATTTGGAAACAACTAATTGAATTGAACTGCAGAATGAAGAGACCCAGAAAGATATTATTACGACGTGATTCTTTATTCACGAAAAACAGATTGAACAAAAGCAGAAAATGAATTTCATAATCGTATAGGCATCAAATGGAACCATTAGTTCGACAAAACTTGAAAAAGTCAATGACGAACGAAATAAATATATTGTAGAGTCTTTCACAAAGTTCATTACAAGAACTTGAAATTAAGATACATCAATGGCTGGTACCTACTTAAGTAATACAACATCGCTGTTTTCTATTCTCGAGAGAGTAATTACTAAGCCCGTTTAGCATACGGAAAATTAATGAGAAAATATTTCCAAAAGAGAGAAAACTAGCCTGTTTCGGCATGAGCGTGTAATCTTGTGTACGGGGAAAACATGACGTTGTATATTTGCGAAAAAAAAAAAACAGAAAAATATAGTTAACAGATTGCAAAAGGCTATATCATATCGTTTCAACTCCGGAAATATAACTAGAGGATTTGTACGACAAATGACAAATATAATATGACAATAAAAATCGTAGGGTAACAACTATGTTTCCTTAGAAAAATAAAATAAATAACAAATTCAACCGGGATCTAAAGATATTTGTGTTATAGGCTTGACATTTTTTGAAAGCCTTAGCTCCTATAAGCTATTGAACAGCAAAGGTATAAGGCAGCTATACAATGAGCCATACATACGTATATATATATAATATTCATCAATCTTAGTCCATCGTCCTTAGCAAAGGCTCAAAATCTCTTTGACCTTATAAAATTGTTGTGAAAAGCTATCTCAATAGCATGAAAGAAATTCCACCCACATCAAACGCACTCAAAGCCGAAATTTCTCAACCTAGTACAGCTGAGTCCGCCTTGTAAGAAAGGAACCTTTGTATACACTACTCGTATGTGTTGGTATTTTATTCATATGAGCTTAGTAAGGACATTGAAAAGAATCCTGGGCTTAAATCTAAATTCATCTTTAGTTAAAGATGCAGATCACATTTGTCTCGCGTGAAAAAAAAAATTGTTAAATTCAGTTCTGAAGCAAATCGATCACGCAGAGCATAATTAATCACCGAGTATCAAAATGTTGTACTAATGGCTGAACACTAAAACGTCATGTAGTTTGGTACACGATAGGTCAATTTGCTAGAGCTGCACTCGTCTCGGCTGCAAATATGAAATTAAAAAACAGAAAATTCTCTGTCGAGTTAAAAATGTATGTATGTATGTATGTATGTACCTATAGTTCGTTTGTATTTACCACCGTAGAATAACTGACCACAGCCAATTCGCTGACCTGACTCTAATTCCAACCACGTGAGACATACGTGATCCACCACTGTATTCAACGAATTATTCTCCACCCTTGGTATTTTCAATTTCCTATACAAGTTGAATTTGTTGGTGTGAAAATCCTGCAGAGTTGGTTTCAAAGCTAACAATTAAAACATGCAAATGTGGAAACACTCCATACCACGAAATCTATCGATGAATATAAGCTATCTGTCCAATTGTGAGCTTTAATAACAATTGAGGAAACATACATAGCAATTAGTTGTACAACGAGCTAGATATTTTTTTTTTCATTTTTGCCTCTAAACGCTTTTTTGGAGGCAAAAAATACATTCAGCATTCGATATTGGACTATAGCAGTTAACTAATTGCAAATGAATTTGTTCGCTCTGTGATTAAGAAGAGAAAATTGTATATTAAAATCAACTTCATTTCACAAAAAATCTGAATGCAAAAAATGATGCTGAGTTGAAGTTATCACAGGGATCATTTTTCCACCACTGAAGCATTTCAGGCAGGTTAATATAATAACGACAAAGGATATGAATTAATAATCGTTATGGAATAAAGGTAAACTCAGAAACCTTAAGTCAAGCTATAACGTGATGAATAAAATAAATTTTTTTGGGGAATAATCATTTTCTAATTTCTTAGCTCTGCCCCCACCCTTTCGTAGCTGATCGATTTTTAGTTGAAACCGATTGATGTGCTTGACCTGGGACATATGGCGGGTAAACTTGACTTATGGTCATACATAACTTTCTCTAAGAGGCTCGAAGGGCCAACCCTAATTGAATATGCACATTGATTTACGAGGGTGACTAGAGCCCACATTGCCTATACCTACCTACCTACGCAGCATGCCATTTTGAAATAAGAGAAGATATATAGTAGTGTACGTAAAAGATTGTCTTAGCTGTAGCAAACCCACTCTATAATACTAAAGCTTCTTTGATATGGTATTTTGTTTTGCTATACTAAAATTTTTTCAGAAAAAAATGGAGTTTGAAAAAAAAAACACCAACAGTTTCATTTCGTTTGCAGACATTGATTTACGAGCAAGCATTTTTTTTATTCATCAACGAAAAAATAGTGGAAGATAACCCTTGATTTTCGGACATTTGTTTGTGTTCTCTTTCTTTCTAATCACTCAATTTCTTTTACGCGCATTTCAAGAACTAATTAACGATAGAATTTATACCTATCAATATTGAGTATCCGCTTAACAATAATCGACCACAGGATGAATAATTGGCTTAAACTGATAAAATTCAAGATCTCAATTACTGTTAGCATTTTGGCACAACAGATTCGTGTCATTGAATCATAATTACCATCCGAATTTAATTTCAACGGTTAGATTCGCAAATAAAAGCTTGAAAAAAAAAACTTTACAACGTTAGTTAATCGTTGAGATGTGCATAAAAAATCTTGTCTCGTCTTTAATCTGTATTCTGACACGACATCCAATCTCCGTCAGTTTTATCCTTGATATACCTTACATATTAAAGTTCTAAAAGCTTCCCAACAAGCTACACGAGCTCACATATGATATGCGGAAGGAACCGTTTTGGGCTGGTTATGAACCAGCCTTAGAACTTCCCGAGTAATTTTTTTTTTTTTCTTTCTTTTCGTTCAGTTTTTGATGAATTTTTAATGAATTTTTCCCCACTTCCTTTGTCTGTGTGTGTATGTGTTTTTTTTGTTTTTTTTTCATCGTTTACTATAAACACCCAAATTCAATTCTATTTCGAACGCAGAGAGTATAGTTCGACGGGATAAGATGTTCATATCGATTGATGATGTGCTCGACTTTAGCACGCTGCGCGATCTGTTAAGCCGTATTTTATCGTCATGCCCAACCCTCGACCACATGCCCTTTCATTTTTAACAGCCTGCCTCTGCTGCGGGTTGCTATTCGACTTTAACTGATGAAAGCTTGCCTCGAGTATCGAATGTCTGCTTGCACACTTGGCAGAAATAATCGATGATTATTCTACGCTTTTAAAAGAAATGAAAAGAAGAAATCCCGGTTTGAATGAACAAAACGAACGATTTCATCTTCGGTGTTTTTCCTTTTTTCATATTTTTGTGCAAGTTCAGAGTGCGTTTTAAAAACAAGGAAGGATAATCCAATTTTTACCGAATACTAGGATTAGAAGTGGTTGAATTTCTTAACATTTTTTTTATCGACTTATAACTTTGACGTACGGAGATTGATTGAAAAATTGTTTCCTTTAATATGAACATTTCTTTCTTGACTTTATAACCTTCTTCGTATCGTAAACGTAAGTTTCGTCTCCTGTTTCGAAAACTTTATATATGTATATCATATCTTTCATATAATTCTTCGCAGGGGAAAATATTCGAAAGATTCTTCATTCTTTTGTTGCCTCAACCCATATATAAATCCCAGGATCCAGGATCCCTCATATATCTCTTGGTAAATTACGCGCAAGTAACGTGAACCCGTTTTCATCCTGCAACCGCACAGATTTTCAGATATAATTCTCTTCTACATCCCCTAAAGTTAGTGAGAAACTTGTGGGCGAATAGTTTGCTTGTAATCCAAACTTTGTCACACATTTCGTGACAACGATTCCTCCCAAAAACTTACCCCATCGAAGACGATTATAATCCCGTCTCTGGTTTTCAAATTTTCATCTTATGTAAAGTTCTTGACTTCTATTTATCGAATAAAAAAAATCAAATCTTTGAAAAAGTCCGTACGAAAAGTACGAATTCAATGTCAACCTTGCCTGTTGGAAGCAAAAATTTTATCATCGGATACATGAGCTCAATTATAGAGTGAAAAGCTAAGCCGATTTTTTTATTACCTTCCAGCCTAATTCAGTGTTATTTAAATTTGGTGAGCCATGAGCCGTGATCAGCGTTAATGGTCCATTGACGATTCCCACGGGAGAATTCGGAATAGGTACTCAAAATCCGTTGAAATACGTTAACGGTTATCCTGTGATTCATCCAATCATATCATAAACCTGCATTGTATTTATCCAAATTGTTTGAAAGCTCAAGGATAACGCGGTATTAGATCGATTATTTATAAACAATTTTTAAGGCTACGCTTTGTGAGGAGTAAAATTGCTTTGGCTTCAAAATTGTATGAAATGTACCTGTCAGTAATTTACAAATAACGAGATTAGTCCAGTTGAGGTGTAAATACTTTAGAAATTGATACCTACCTATTTTCTGTGCGGTGTAATGAAGACGGTGGATCTTGAACTCCGACAAAACGTGTGCTTTTTTTTTTGTAGATAACTGGGAAAAATTTTTGGTCGTACTGAGAAATAGTAAAATTTACCAACATTTTGAGTTCCCACGCTTATCATGTACACATGATATTTCAACCATGCAGTAGTTTTTTTTTTTCATCATGAAGACACTGAAGGTCTGCGTCTAGCTGTATAAAATTATTGTTGCTTTTATATATTTTTACTTCGTCATATTATCAATTTACGAGTGGAACGAACGCGATATGTGAAAAACTAGTTTCGATACACTTTTTGGTCTTCCATTATATTCTATCTTTATTATATTTTTTGGGGATATAGAGGAGTTAGACTGCGAGGTTTACCAGTGATGTGATAATTCGTGAACCCGTGCGTATAGAATTGTCATTACTTGATTGAAAATTTCACTGTAAAAATTCACAATTATCAAACGCATTAATGTTCAAGCGCTATTAACCGGGCGCTATTTACCGTTATTCAGGCATATTTATGCAAACGGTGGTACGAATTCGATTCACAAACGAAAAATATTCATTCATCTCATTGTCCGAATGATAAATGAATAAATCATATGCTTATAACAGACATCTGAAAAAAAAAACAAAAAAAAAACAGAATGCTTGTGTGACTGATCATTACTTTACTAGATATCCACAAAAATCATTCCGAATTGTTTGTTTTAATTTCTTATTTTCAACTCGTGTATTACAATGGAGGATACGAATTTCTACGAAAAGTTGACTGAATAATACAGAGACAATGTGCGAATTAGGCCGTTGATATCCCTTGTGCTTTATAGAGCAGGTGCATTACCATCAACGCAAGTCATGGATTTGAATTTCACATCGGAAAATTGACTAGATTAAGGATAATTGAAAAAAATCTGGATTACTTTTTATACTAATGATATCAGAGTACTTTGTACAACTACCCCCCTGTGTCAAAATATTATTCTCATAAATAAGATTTGTTTCCAAATATAAATAGTTGAAATGATCAGTCATATTTCATCATTGAATCCTGCAGTAACTCATAAATCTGCTACATAAGCAGTGCAGGGAATAAATCTCGAAGAATAATTGTTGTACTCATAAATCGAGCTCGCAAGCCCCGAATCCCATTGCCGATATAATTATATGTCAATTTTTTTTTTTCATACAAGACACTTGGGAAAAATTTAAAAAATCTGATTAAATTTTCCGTAATTTATTCAAACTTGAAATCACACTTGAACATCCTACAGTATTCTGTGTACTCGATGCCTACGAATAATTCAGATTATCTAGATTGAAAATAGGATTTTCACAAAAAGCTGCAGACTTGGTAAAGTTTTGGAAAAATGTTTACTCCAACGAAAGTGATATTTTCTGGTTTTCAGTTCTCAAAATTGAAAGAATAGGCGAATTTATAATTATTGCAGACGTATGGGAATTGCATTTGAAGGTATTTGAAAATGAAACGAATTTCAAATGAAGTATAGAATCGATATTGCAAAGTTTTTATCGAAAAGTAATAGCAATGAAAAACCTTTTCAACATGTAGACGCCCCATTTTCCCCAAATCTCTCGGAGTTGAAGAAAATTCTTGGAATTTTGGATTGCCTATGTGAAATTCTGGCGTCCTGAAACTGCGTAATCACCTCAGTGCTAGAGAAAATACCATGAATTTGAGCACGAGCTTCGAAGCGAATGGGAATTAACGCAGAATGGAAACACGCAATGTGCTTAGAACACAGTGACTAATTGTTGACCCAACACATAACGGCGTGGCGTGGCGTAGCGAGTGAGTTAACATAAAGCAAGGGAGATATAGAATTTGTGGGAAATGTATACTCATGGGTAGCATCATACATGCCTATACGTAACTAGAAATTATTTCCAACAGAAACGTCAATTTATACCTAGGGTACTGCAGGGTAATTGCATCAAGTGGTGGATTGCGAAACAATAATTCGCAGTGACAGGACACGAAAATCTCGTCATATTCTCGTTTCCAATATTTCGATGCAATCATTTTTTATACAATCGAAGTAGATATATCAATGATATGCTCGACCAGGTTGAGTGAAAGACATGAATTTTATTTTCACTTTTTTATACCTGGCTATCAATATTATCACTATTGTCATTCAGGACTTACGAAATATTATGGATATATTCAACTTGTGCATGAATTTGATCAGTTTTCATTATTACATTACATTTATTATTACCTATTACATTAATCATCACGAAAAATGTCAGATCGAAAAAGAATAAGGAAAATTTCTTTCAACGTGAAAATCCGTTTGAATACAGCTGACACAATTTTTCTAACATTTTCCAAAAGGGTGTGTGCGTCTGTACGCCGAATTTTGTATTCTGATTTCCGGGGGAAACGACTTGAGCGATTCGGACGAAATTCGAAGGGAAAATGCGAACTCTTTGGTGAAGATGGTCCATTAATCTTTTGAAGACTTTTCTACTTCCAGTTACGAAATGGCAAGTGTTGGAATATTCGAATGAGCATTACGCCCATCCTTAAATTTGGAAAACACAGCTCAACCGATTTTTCGTATTGGAAATGTAAATACAATGGCTTGGCCGAATTTTTTACACGATCTTATTCGTCACGAATTTCAACGCAACAATACTTTTTCAAATTTTATGCAGTCAGTAGAAGAGCTAAGCCGTTTTAGTTGATTTAGAAAAATGTCAGTAAGAAAAACCTGCGATCGTGCCTGTTGCAAAAATGCGAAGCTTTTTTATTCATACCGCTAGTTAACATTGACGGTGTTACTGTAGGTACAGGTTCGTATAAACTGTAGGTATATGTGGATATCTCATTTATAAAAAATATTCCGTAAAATTCTTATCAGTATCATTCGGAAGCGATTTATATCGTACCAATTACACTTTGGCCGTGAAATTTATGTCTTTAATTTAAAACAGAAAAAGTTGAAAACGGAAATAAGTATTAGTATGTAGCTTGGACATCAGCATATACAGTAAATGGGATCATATTTTTCAACTTTTTGTTAAAAATTTATGACAGCGAACAAAATTTACCGTTCGATTGCGATCTTTGAGGTGGACTGGGGTGGATGACAGTGTTTGACAAATGTTTTTTTACGTTCAGCCAGTCGAATTTTATAAGTCAACGAAGTTGGGGAAAATACCAATTTAATCCCAGTTCAGGTTCTTGACCAGAGTAGGTACTTATCGTTATACCCTTTTAAGAGAAAAATCCGTTGAGCTGATTTGTGGGGTTTGGTTACGACATCTGTGAACATTTGTTCATGTCGAATCTTATACCCCTTTTCCAATCTAAAGTGAAATGTCTGCCTGAACCACGTAAAATACCATCGAAATACGTTGTGGATACGTTAGGTTATTATCGTAGCTCGATCCACTCCCACTAATTTTATATGCAAATTTAGTAATTATTCGTCTCGTTAGAGGCAGCTCTATATTGTATCATTCTCGCATCAATATCTGAGGACTAGAATCACAATATAAGCCAATGACAAGGAAGACGGAGAATAAAATGGAAATTCAATCTTGAATCCAGCCAATTCAATTGGAAATTATTATAATATCGTCTCCTCTCTGGCGTAAACAAATTACTTTATTTCTCACATTGAATGAAAGCTTTTTGAAATTTATTATTCCGAATATGAATTGTCGATACCCCTGGGTGTTGGCAATGCCATAAAATAACGTAAAGATTATCTCCTGAATCCATAATAAATATAATGCATCTTTTGCAGCAGACTCAGTTTCTTCAATAAACTTGAAGTGAAGGGGCTGATTTGTGCATTGGTAATTTTTATTGGGAGGATGAGAAAAGCTGAGGATCATCATTTTGTATTCATCGTTCGCGATATCTTGTTCTCGTTTCTTGAGCTGATTCCGATTCATAGCTTCTGAAGTATCAGTACGTTAATCTAAATCCGTATATAGCATAAGGTTTAAATAACGAGGCCACAGTTTAAACGAAGAAGAACGTGGAAGGTTCCACTTACCTCTGTCATACGATGGAGGAAAAAGATTTTCTCTAAGTGTTTTCCGTAAAAGACTTTTTTTTTTTTGTCCGGGACGAAAGCTGCATAGTATAGGATAGATTTACCGGGTTTTAGAAGTAGGTTAAGCAGAAGCTCCTGATGGTGAAACTTTCTTCAAGGTTCTAACCACATCATATGCTGAGACGAGTGGCTTTTACTCGTATGTATGTACATATATACATATGTTACTATATCTATGCCATGAACCACATGGAATCACTGGTGTGATTCACAACGTGTCCTGGGAACTCAATCTTTCGAAACGCGACCCGCTATGTCGACCTAGAAATTACCCAACGCACACGTGACACGCATCCTTAATACCGAATAATACTGCAGTGTACCTGCTGTGCTCCGCATTCACTCTATCGATCTATGATGGTCGTTGCCTAGGATCGTCCTGGGAACCCCTGGATTGTCTCTAATTAACTGGAAGGATTAAACGATTTGCCATCAACGGCTGTTTCATCTATATTTCATTATATAAAGACAAATTATCACTCAACGTAACACATTATCCATTCATCCCTTACAACAAAACAGGTGGTTTGTCTTCGAACCAAGAAGCGAGACACATTCTATTTCATAATTGTCTTGCACCGAGTGTTTGACATCAATTTTTCCAACATTTTGGACAATCGGTATATTTCAATTGAATTATTCGGGTAGGGTAAGTGTACCAGTTACTGACCCTGTACTAATTATTGACCTTTTTCGATGATTTCTTATTATTCCTGAGCTCTAAAATGATTGAAAAAAAATTAATTCGTATTCTTCGAATCTGTAGCAACTGATTTGTGTAACGGACAGATTCAGAATGCTTATCATCAATTTGAAATTCAAGAAAATATAAGGATGAATAATTGGGTCTCAAAGGGTCAGTATTTGGTACACTTACCTTACGTCAGAAACTCCTGTCACCGACTTATCTCGAGGCTCGATAGAATTGAATTATTCAAGTGTCCTGACTCAGAGACAGGTAGGGATATACCAAGAAACTTTGGAACTTTTTCAAGCCTCCTTAAAAATTCACAAACTCAAATTGTCGCAGGATTAAATCCGTACAATGATCATTAAACTTCGAAAAAAATTAATCCATACCAATTGTGATCAGTAATAGTAACAAAAATTCGATGAAAAGTCACATTGATTCTGTGATGAAAGACCGTCGTTGCTTTTTCCCTGCAGTATCTTTTGGGCTTTGTATAATTAAGGGTATTAAAAAAAATCTGGAAAATTTCCCAATGGGGCTGGACCGTTTTCACAATCCACAGTCATGTTCACCTACGTATTTCTGAATTTATATATAGGTCAGGATGAATTTTTTTCCGGAAGTGGTGTCGGCACGAAAAAAGAAGAGGACTCTTCGCCTTGGGACAATATCGTTGCTATGTATAGCTTTGACCTGAGAGTGAGAGCCACTTAAAAGACCGACGACGAAAGTCTCTGATTCGTTTATCCAGCAGCCCAAGGCATCCTATCGAGTAAAGTCTGGGCTTCTCGAATAGGTTAGGAAAGACGAAGATCTCAGGGGATGCAAAGGTTCATTTTCACCGGTGGTACCAACCTCACTTTGACAGATAACGAGGCCATTCCACGCCTCTCTCGCTTATTCCTGAGTTCCTTTGTTCTATGTTCCAGATCCCAGCGATAGAATTGCAAGCGTCGGATGTTCAAGAGCTCGCAATTACGGTGCCGGGGTTAAGCGATTAGTCACGAGCTCTTAAATGGCCCAGCAATTTCAAATCAATAATCGATTGCAGTGCGATTGTTGAAGAACAATCAAACAGAGAATTCGAAGGAATGATAATAACAATGATTATGCCATTATCATCAAAGCTCGCGCGCAGCTTTTCTTCAATTCCAATTAAAGCAGATCGATTTAATAGTAATTCAAATATCGCTGTAGTGGGAAAAACTTATTATCTATAACGAGATGTTTATCAACCGCGTGGGAAAAATCCTTGATAGAAAACAGGTCATGGTGAAAATAGGAGTTTAAGTTTCTCGCTGTATAAGAATCTTGAGTAAAATATATAATACTCTACTTCGAGGTAGCAAGGTGTTGGGATATCCGATACTAAAAGGTTCAAAAGTGCACTTTCCTTGGACTTGTTATACCTCGAGCTATACGAGTCATCAACGTAAGCCCTAGGATACAGGATGATGTATTATATCGCATACAGTGCACTTGGTGACGCGGGGATATATCGTTTTTCTAAGTTCTTGGATCATAGACGCAATGAACTATCTGCAACTTTGCCTGGAAAAACCAAAAGAAGCCAGGCATATCCATAAACGATGTAAGATGTGTACCGAAATTTTGAGCACTCAGATAGTATGTAGCTACCCCAGTGATTGGCTGAGATATCTTTAAGGATTCACAATTATCTACAAAAGATCTCATACTTTCAAACTTACGTAGAATTTTCAATTGCCATTACATTTCAAATGAGTTCAGTTACATATTACGAATTTTTCATCGAATTACAAAAGTAATTGATCACTCACAATCCTCCAGTCGGGAATATGGATATGATATGATATATATATGATATATATATATATATATATATATATGATATGTTGAGTACAAACAGAAGACTGGGTAATCTAACATGTTTTAAGTGATTGGTACTCGGTAGAATCAACGAGTAGCAAAAAATCAAATCGGATTATATAGCAAATTAATAGGTACTTGATGAAAAATGTCTTGAATTTCCTTGCGTCAGCGAAAATCAATTGAAAACGTTAATGACATCTAAATATTCATAGAAATCCACTTGGCAACACCAATTAAAATTCACGTCATCAGAATACCGAAATAGTGACAGACATTAAGTCGTGGGAGGAATCGCGGAAAGTTATCTACTTTCAAACGATACTAATTGTAGCTAATTTACGAGATACAGGATAAACTTACATTCATGGATACCACTCTATTTTTTAAATATTTTAAAAAAATATTTGTCTTTACTTTTTTAAATTCTCTTTTTTCCGTAACATCCTTCGGATTTTGAGAATCGTATGTATCTCAGATTAGCCCGAATATCGTTTCAATATTGCTGGTTCCTAAACCTCTATAATATCTTTCCCGATTATGGTGGGAATACCGAAGTGGTCCAAAAGCTCTGAGAGGCTCTGTAAATTTTCGAAGATGCATTAGCACGCCCTTCCAGGGTGAAATTCCGAAGATCATGTAATTTCCCCATCTAGATCGATTTGCTTTTACAAAAGACTCAGTTGATGAATTGATAAAGATTATCCACTCTACCGTAAACTATTTGCGTATAACAAGAATCAAATTATGAATGAGAATACCGCAATTCATCTTATCTGAACTGTGAAAATTCATTTAATTTCTCATAACTGCAGTCAGCCTCTTTTGATCTTTTTTCATACTTCGAAAAAGTAGGTATAAAATGGTGATGGAAAAGAAATGAAATAAAAATACCTCGCTCTCCGGGGATACATTGAGCAAATTTTTATCAAAGGAAATTGAAACTGACGGATATCCCTTATTATACCCTTCAAATCATTCTCATCGCGTGGCTTAGGCGAAAGCTCTACGGAAATTTGAAGGAAATTCAGTGTTTTACTTTCTGAATTACTGGAAAACTTTCAATGAACCAATAGTCACATAGTTTTGTAGATGATGGTGAAACATATAGGTACGCGTATTTAAAAAAATTTCATCTTCTTACGATCAAGAGGTTGATGCAGGAAATTTCCTGCAAAAGCTTGTCTCGTGCCTCAGCATTTTTATTGCAGAAGGTTGAATTAGATTAATTTTCAATAAACATGATCGCCATCATCTACAAATTTAAGTAAGCGTTTAATTATCAACCGTGTTTGGTGAAATAATTCAATTGCAAATTATCTTTCTTATACATTTCATCGAGTTAATATAGTGAATTGAAAAACTTATTATTCAGGGTCTCAAAAATACTCCAAACTCTTATTTTGCTTAATATTATTTTATTACTGGGTGAATTGTGCTTTTCTTGAATAATAATGAAAAACCACATCCATGGAATAAAACGAAATCGCGATCACAGTACGATTATTATAATAAAGATTGAGGTATGGTTTGCCGCAAGCTCATCAAAATCAAGCTGCAGGTTTCCCTTGATCGTTAGTTTACGCTTTGTCAGTCTCAGCCCTACTATATTAACGAGCACATTAATTGGCATCTCTGCAAATAGGAGTTAATTCGATAGTCTTACCCGACAAAGAGGTTCCATTACTAATTGTGATATTGGATGACGTTCGAAGACTAATACAGCATCTACTTTATCGACTGATTATCATAGATCATTCCAGGCATGAATTTACCACATTTTTACCAACTGAATTCTCTATTACCCCCACTCTCTCGTTTGCCGGATTATGTATTTGAATCTGAAGCCTTTGGATCACTTGAGAGTTTGAGACTCGGTTATATAATAACTAAAAACGACAATCCGTGACAATCATTCTCGTTCAGTCACTGCATAGAAATGTCTCAAATAATTTCAATCTTTATGAAAATCGATCATTCTCCTAATTTTACCTCCAGTAAAAATAGAAACTACTTTTCGGGTGATGGATTTATCATTTTTCGGAATTTTTGTCACAGCTTATGAAGAATGATCACAGGTATATATTATATACTCGCATGAATCATCCTCGTCGTAAGTATATCCATCATGTGCCGACGTTTTGGCACATTAGCTATAATATATATAGTTCTGTAATTGAGTTGCAATATAGCTAATACAAGGGGTTTTCCAGCCATTCCTGCACGATTTGACTCGACATTTTTCTTTTTCTTTTCTTAAATAATTTCACTATACATACATGGTATACTATACATATCACAATCAATTTAACATAACTTTTATGTTTTACACAAAAGACGTGTTGACGTTTGCGTCGATGGGTTCAATTTGAAATTCGACATATAAACGATACGTTTTAATTTTGTGTGAACATGTTGTTTTCGATATTTGAAATGAATAATTAGTTCAACATAGGTATGTACCTCATGCCGGTTGAATTAACAGTCGAATATGTGTAGTGAATTAGAAACAAAAATTTTGACTACTGATTTTTTCAACACAGAAACACAAATTTTTTAACAGTTTGAGTATACATGTCCCGATTTCGACAAAGAGGACATATTCCGTGTTATAACTTACCGTTGTACAGAATTATCAGTTTTGATCAATGTCGGTATTTGCTACAGGTTGATATTATACACTTTAAAAAAGTCTTAAATTAGGAGAAACTTTTATTAACTGCACTGCATTTCACCAGGATCTTCATTAAAATAATCTGAGAAGTGCAACTTTATTCTCTGGTTGCCTTCTATCCAGAAGAAAGAGCTTTCTCTTCGTCATCCTATGTCAGTAAGCGTTACATCGTTTTATTGGCAGGAGACAATCGATTGGTAAAGGCAAATGCTTGGTGGCCAGAGATTCTGTCGACCATCGTCAACAAGATGAAAGATGTTGAAACTTGGAAGCCCGCAATATCGTTTCATAAATCGAGAGGGAATCTTTCCCTCAAGGCAAATACTCAACGTTCAAAGATTCAGCCAAATAGATGAGATTTTCCGAACCTATACATACATATGTCACACACAGCTCTTATACCCGTCAGCTGCTTAAGGATCTTATATAGTTCGGGTTTAAAGTGCCTTTTTTGGTAAAGAACGTGTTCAAATTTCAATTTCTTGAGTTTTTCAAATTGTATAACAAACTCCAGACGTGAAACTTTTCATTTTGTATCTGTGATACGGGGAAAAAATTCAGAATGCTGTATTCTAATTATTTCATTACCAGTACCATTTTCAGCAGAGAGCTGCTTTGAGGTATTTTTAATGCCCTCTGTCGAATCTTAACTTTGTACAGACAATGTTATAGGTTTGCATTCGTAGTCTTGATATAAAAATGTGTAGAAAAAACTTGAGACCAATAAGGTAAGTGTACCAATTACTGACCGTTCAAGACCCAATCATTGACCCTGATATTTTCTTCCATATTAAATCTATATCATAAGAATTCTGAATGTTTTCGTTATACAAATTAGTTGCAATAGACTTGGAGAATACGAATTGCTTTTTTTCATAATTTTAGAGCCAACGGATAGAAAGGAATCATTGAAAATGGTCAATAATTGGGACACTGTCAGTAACCGGTACCCTTACCCTATATTATTAATTCTGGAAAGTAGCTTTTAAACCCGAACTAATGCCTGGTTTATGCAAGCGTCGTAAGTGCCCTAATTTAAAAATCGACCAATCGGTAGCCATGCGTGCCACTGAAGAATCCTCTCTATTGGTATATTCTTAAGTTAAGGCACTTAAGGACTTCTGCATAAACCAGCCATTATACATCCTTAAGGTGGGTACGTTTTTGCCCATTTAACGGTTTACTTCATCACAGGCAGCGATATACATACCAACCGACAAATAACAGATCTACCAGCAAATAGTATATGTGTATGTATACATTAAGCGATAATCCAGATTTGCCGAGAAATATGTGGTTTGAAACAGTCCACCACTATCATCATGTTGCGTGTACCTAACCTGTTCTCCAGCACGACGCGACGCATCAATTCTAATTAGTTTCGGTGCTCGTTACGCTGACTAATTTCGAAGCTTTTGGGTTACGTCGTGGTTGGACGTGGGGTATGGTGGGCACAGAGCCCTGGAGGCTGCAAACCTCCCCACGATCACTTTCTCTCACAGATTAGAGACAGGGTTATAATTACAAAATATCAACTCCAGCATGGCATTCTGTGTATAGATAAACCTACGATAAAATTTTATTGATTTTTCTCATAATAACTTTGTCTTTTAATTAAAATAAGTTTTGTATATTTCAATTACTCACGCTCAGTTCGTTCATTTTATGTTTCAGATATTGCTGGGGGATATCTGTGCTTCGTTATTAGCATAGTCGGTATTGGCGTAGTGACAGCTGTCATTGGAGACGTTGCATCCTACTTTGGCTGTACCTTGGGCATCAAGGATTCAGTAACTGCTGTCGTTTTTGTTGCCCTGGGCACCAGCATTCCTGGTAAAAAAAAAATTAAATCATAACCATATGTGTAATTGACGCAAAAAAGTGCCTAATTATTTACTCCATATACGTAAAATGAAGGCTTTGATCGTCGAGTCATTGGCACAGGTCAGCAGGACTTTCTTTCTGGTGCTGACAATGAGTTTTGATTTGACACGAGACTATGGGGTATTGAATTCTGAAGAAATCGATTTTTTTTTTTTTAATGATTCACAGACGTATGTGACGTGGCTTTAATTAACCGAAAGGAAATATCGATTCATTACTCTAGCCTAACGCGGATTGTAATTCATGCCTGTGGTAGGTATCTATAAATTTTTTAGGCGTCCGGTTCCCAATGGGATTAATATCCTTTGTTAGTGAGAAATCTGCCTCGTAAACCATTATAACTTATGATTATGAAAAAAATTATCGTTCTTTACCCGTTTTCACTCTTTAAAGTAAGGTATCAATTAAACACTTATTAGAGGACATTTTCTAAAAGTTGCAGATAAGTCAATAGGATATTATTGATTGAAAGAAAAAATTCCATTCATTTTCGTTGAAAATTGCTTGTTCATCCCTAAAAAAAATTATGGCTAAGCACGAATTTTTTTTTGAACAACGCGTTTCAATAAGGTATAATACTCACATTCCCCCGATATAACTTACCACTTCCTCTAATTTTCCCAATCAATTTTTGTAATTTTGTAAATTACCGAAATATTAATGAATGATGACGCTTATCACGACACAGCTGCTGAGGCTTCAGTATAAGAGCAATCATGAGCTATTAGTGAATTCCCAACGGGTGAATTAACGAGGCTATTAGGAATACTTGGGAATGTTTACTTAGGAGAGCAAACTATTCCAGCTCCTGTCGGTTTAATTGAGAGTAGAATTTTTTCACCAATTTCTCGATAAGGCTGCAGATCATTAATCAAAACTGATTACTGCTTCTGACAAGCGGGGGCCTATATGCTGCTATATCGTAACAATTTATGTATGTAGGTTTTTTTTTTTTTCGTCGCGATTACGACGGTATAATTGTTATGAAAAAAGCTGTTGAAAATACCTGGATTATCAGATAAATTTCATTGATTTTGTCAGAATTATAATATATATATAACAAGATTCCGAAAGGATCTGCATGTTATTCAGAATCCGTCGCTGACCAAAACACAAGACAAATTTTTCCCTTTTTATTCACGTACTGCCATAGTTATGATCATGCAAGTCGATCATATCATCATTGATCAAAGATAAGCAAGAAATCATGAGTAAATTACACTTTGAAATGTTCATAATTTGCAAGAAAAGTTTCAATGAAAAGTGAGCAGGCTAAAAAGTTACATCAAACTTCCCTGAGGAAGACGAAGAAAGATTATCTCCGAAACCTCTGACTCTTGGAGTTAACAGAGAAATCTAAAAGGGGAAATTGGCTTCACTAAAACTCTGCAGAATACTCTGCTCGTACTCTTAATTAGACCCTGCGAGACTCGCCAAAAAGTGGCAGGTGTCGTGCAGAAAATGCTTAACGAGGAGCTAGAAATAAATTGAAACTGACTTTCAACTTTCAATTGCTAGAAGCGGTAATCAGAGACCAAACACATCGCCACTACATCCCTACATAGTTGAACTTTGGTCCAATCGTGAATGAAAAATTTAAAAAAAAAAAAAAAAAAAAGGAAATTTAATGTTATCGCTCGCAATCCCATACCAAGCTATTGTGTTCTGAAAATGTATATTGTTGGTTTCACATAACGAGTGGAACATCACTCTCAAAAGCTTTTTTTTTCCCCCCCATCAGATATTGCCGAACCTTCGTATACAACATATTTTTTAAAAGAGATAAACCTGAGTGCCACTTTCGTTAAGAGCTCAAGCAGTCTTCGGCAAGCATATATCCTATCGAGTTGAAATCGAATCAAAACACACTGAAAGGAATAAGTGTTGAGACCAAATACGACGAAGATTTAATATAACGTTCAATTGATTTTCTGTGTAAAATAATCATTCAGAGGGTAACATTATACGTTTCGAAATATTGAAACAATCGAATTTTTTCTAATCTCATATATATAAGTATTGTACTCTATAGAAAATTTTATTGAATCTTAAGCGCGCAGGATATCCAAGTAACCGCTGAATCGATCTGAATCCGATTTTACTCGGATATTCTCTATTTTTCATCCTATCTAAAAAGATGAACCAGAAATTTGATACGTTGATTGGTTTCTATAAAAAAAAAAAAAAAAAAAAATCATTCAACGTGGAAAAAAAAGTAGAAGTTCAACACTAACATTTGTTTATCTGCAGGATATTTACGCCATTCTACAATGTGTTTAAAATCTAGTCGATCATATTCTGACAAGCCTCATTTCACTGATGTGATATGTGCCTAAGATTTGAATGTATATCTGAAAAATAGAGTTGATTCGAGTTAGAGGCGAAGGTTTGATCTTGATAATAAAACTATTATTGTTATTGATTTCTGATCCTCGATATTCTTAGATCAAGGCTCTGAATTATATATACTAGATTATTACTCCGAGAGACATGCGTTCTTCCTTAAAGGTAGGTCTGGTATTACCGCACGATAGTTCAATTACTAAATCATGATGTGTCAATCAAAAATGGAAAATGAAATTATCCATTTCCTGCAGGGAAATACAGATTATAAGTTTGGTAAACAGTTCAGAGTTTGCTCCGAAAATCGAAATCTAAAGTAAGTCGAAATTTGGATTGAATGGCAATTCAGATAAAGAACAAGTTTGATAAATTATTACCCAATAAACAGAAAGCATTAAATGATCTTGGTACTTGTAATTTAACTTGTAAAAGTTTCGAAGCCGGATCTTTCACGTAAAAAAAAATGCACTTGTATAAACCCGGAACCAGCTGCAGAAAACGACATAATAAAATCTTATAATTATGGCAATTCGTTTACCCTGTGTGAAAAAGCCATTATTATTCTCTTATATTCTATCTGCCACCCGTTGTGCCTTAATTACCCTTCGAAGGGCAGAGAAGCTCGTGAAATACCAACTGTTAGTTGAATAAATAGAGGGTCGTGCGCTTTCGCATCGAACCTATCGAGGAAAACATCCATGGCAATTAATCATCAGGCATACCTATCACTGAAAGCGTTCGTTGAGAGGTTTTTAACATTCATCAATTTGTATATCGAACGCGGGAATAGTGCTGCTATAGGATAGACAGAATAGAGATTCTGAAATCATTTCACCAACTTTTGAATTTTGATCACGTTATATACCTACACTTTTCATTATTATTATTATTATTCATATTAGGTACCTGAAAAATTTCCTCCTTAATATAACCGATAACGAATATCAAGTGAAAATCAGGACTTGTGACCCATCGCCTTTAAAACTGGAAGCAGTGGCCTTACAATTACAATTAATCAGGCCAACCATTGCGCATGAACTTTAGACTTTTTGGTCTCTCCTTGTTTAGAAAACTTTCCTATCATCAATGAGGGGACAGGAATTTTTCTGGTACATTAATCCAATTTGAACAAATTTAACCGCAAAATAAAAAATTTCTTGTCAATTATTCAAGATTTGTTAAAAAGGAAATTGGTCAACGAAGTTACCTTTGCAGTTTTAATAACTTATCTCTCCATACCATTTGTTGTCTGAACAATTAGAAATTGTGAATTTTCAAACTCCTTAACGTTAGTTGATCTGTGTCTAAACTTCGATTGCGTATTATTATGAAAAATTATATTTATAATAGGACAGAGTTTCGACTATATTACCGAATTATAACTTCAATACTCCCATAAAACACTCGGTTATTGACAAATATCTCCAGGATGCGACAGACCTTTTGAAATACCCTTTATATTTGAGGTAAGACGTGTTTGATAGTGAGGGCAATTGAATATAATAAAGATCATTAATAAATCGGTAGAAAATTGCCTAAAATATCAATAGCGTTTGTTGAGCAACGTTGATCAAGCCATGAAACGAAATCGTTAACCACTAATTTCTAAGCACCGCGTGTTACGTGTTATCGATTTCCCATCAATATCAGAACCACTCATCAATCTCCCTTCCCCCCCTTTTTTTTTTTTTTTTCTCTTTTTGCGTAACGGTAAAAACGCTCGTTTCCGACCAGAAAATCCAGATGGAACTAAAACACGAAGTCCTAGATGACGATTTTACTATATAATGTAGGTATACTTGGCCAATCCATACGCCGTATCATCTCGTTGCTGCCTCGCCCTATATCTACTACGACATTGTCTTGTCATCTCATAAATATTTATCAAAATTCTCATCTATCCCTATACCTGGTATGCCCTGTTCCTTTTTTAACTCCGTTATCCGCCATATTTACGACGAAAGCGTGTCTGCAACTTTTACGCCGCGTATGGACAGGATCAACTGCCTCTTTTTCATCGAGCTGAAAATCCTGCAGGAATCCCCTAGGTAGGCTTGCGGTTTGCTTGTGACTCGACGAAAAAATCTGCCAACGCATCCGTACTATGGACATCATCGTGGAACCCGAAATATCCGTATTTAAAATTTCTACTTTCATACCGTGTTGAAGAAAAGTTATAATTTTATGGACCTTATATATTTAATTAGAAACAAATTAATTCTCGCGTTTACCATGTTCATTATCGAATTGTTCATTCACAATCAATAAGAAAATATATCGTAAGCATAATCTGAACTAAAAGTTACAAAATTTGGAATAAATTCAAACACGCTAGCTCGAAAGTAAAAAAAAAAAAATTTCAGGAGTCTGTCCGAAAGGATTTCGATGATTTTGGTTTCAATCGATGCAGTTTTTTGTACATATCAAAGCTGATTGGATTTTGGATTCAATCGGTCGACTAGTTTTTGAACAATTGAGCGAACAAAATTTAATAAAACATATTTCAATTATTCATATCTCGAAAACGAATCAACGAATTTTGATAATAAATTGTTATCTTTATCGTTAGAATTCGCTTCAACGCTTAGAAAGTACTGAATTTTCCAAATAGATCAATTCATTATTTCTGTATTGTTCGAACTTGAAATATCTGCGCGTATTAAAGCTTTAGGGCTGCGGTCCAACGTGGTCAGATAATTTATCTGCATATGTTCTTATAGTTTCAAACAGCACTGACATATTTATCCAGGTAGGTCAGTTTTCAAATCGGCAAACAAAATTTCTATATTTCTAGTTTGGCGTTTTCTCATCAAACATCTCCAAAGGAGAGAAGAGGAAATTTATCTCTTTTGCGCTTCATGAAGTGCTAACAATTCATTCGATTCAAGTACCTATACCACATCGCGACTGAAATGACTGAATATACTGGTAATATGAATGTTATGAGCCAGTAGGGCATCGTAACGTTCGAAGGCTTCGTGGTAACATTTATTTCGTGCAAATGAAATTCTTTTTAAGCACGACAACTTTCAATGGCATTGAAAACCTCTAGAAAATTCGAAGACGAAGGCCGGGCCTATTGAAAACGTCTTGCAAAGGTCAAGAGCACTGCTGCTGGCTGCAGGAGCAAAGAACTGCGATACTTTGAAATGAAATTCCATGCCATACAAAATAACATCATGGAACGATCGCTTTAAAAACGTTAAATATTCTATTCATGAAATTTTCATCCAACGTATTGACAGCTTGAAAATTTGAATAGAAATTAAATATTGAACCCGATTATCCGCGTTTATCAGACAGTATTAGTCGAATCAGCGATTCTCAAAAGCTGGGAGGCGATGGTTGAAACATGTATCATGTATATCCGAAATGAATTGCAGTTAATGTAACTTCTGGCGAGACAAAAGTTGGTTTTCAAAAAATTGAAATCATTCTTACAATTAGATAAAGCGTTAGGAATTGAAAGTGTTTTTCTTCTTCGTTCTTATTGTTTAGTTTTCATGCACACTATAGCTATTTTGTTTGCGGTGTGTAATTTTAGCTTTTTCTTCTAATTTTTTTGCTGTATAAAAAGGTTGCGTGGCTAATAGATTTCTCACAAATTGTGAAAATTAAAGCTGTAGCTCTGAGACCGTAAGTTCTAACGCTTAACTACGCAGAGGGAGACAAAGTAGAATTTATTACATCTTTGACCAACTCGAGAAAGCCTTGGATAATGGAAATGAGAAAGTCGTGTTCTCACGTCCACCAAACCCGTAGTCTTTACTTACATAATACATGCACAGTCATCGGGGCTGGCTGAACGTTTGCCTTTATCTTATATGCACTCCTTTCCTTATAATCCGCTGCTGATAATGAGACCAAAATATGAAGTGGTCTCACTCTCCAAACTGATTCGAAATCATTTCAAAAAAAAAAAAAAAAATGTCACAATTTTTTGAATTCTTTCCCTCCATATTTACCCACCCCTAGGAAGCCTTACTTTTTCCCATAAGAAAAGCATTGATTTTTCGTGGTTTCAATCTTTTTGTTAACATTGCTCTAATTATCAGCTAAAAAATCGGAAATTCTCAGAAAATGTTGACAGTAATGTTACACTTTCGTCAGATTTTTTGGAATTCGATACAAGCATTTTTGGGATCGATCAATCATATCATTATTCTCTGTATATCATCTGTGTATCATCATTTCCTTGGGCACATTAGCCCAAAGTATACCTACTCTTTCTTATAATATGATGTACTCTCTCAATATGATACATCTTACGAAAAGCCACAATGCCAGAAATTTCAAACTGACAATAACAAAATTCTGACGAATATATTCAAGTACGATTTCTATTGTATTAGACACAAAATAACAACACCGGTATACCTGCTTAACTGATAATGACATGAAAAAGTTGGAATGATTTGATCGAGTGGAAGTTATGTTGAGTGCATTAGATTACAGAGCAACATTTATGATTATAATTCGGTTGATAGATACTGATATCCATCATTGTGTTACTGATAGTAATAGACTCAGTGTACATACTCGGAGGTTTCATTAATTACTCACTCGTTAAGAAATTAGTCACATATTTTATTGATGTCAAGATACTGGTACAAATTTTAATCAAGTCTAATTACCTATATACAATGGTATACTGGCAAATTTACTGTGAAATAATCAGACCGCTGTAAAGTAATTAATTGTGGAATTTCTACCGTGGCGAGGAGAATTCCAACAAAATTTAATTTGATGCGAAGTTTGTCCCAGTGCCGACAAAAGTATGTGGGTTATCGATATTCTTAATCAATTTACCCTTCTCGGAACAATTTCTCTTTCAAATTCCTATACAATCAATCAACACAAAGAAAAGAGAATAATATTTGCAGATTGGTTCCCTTCAGACATTTCATCGACGAGAATTCAAATCACGGATTTTCTGTTATAACCGAGTCGAATTAGATATAAAATCGACGGACTCCTATTGTAGAATTACTAAGGGTTGGGATTTTGGTTTCCAGTAGGTAATTAACTTTTACGGACATGTCCTGAAATTCGTTCCAATTTTTAGATTGAGACTTTATTTGCAATCCCCAATACTTCGGAATCCGATTTTTGGAGACAAACTTTTTTCGTACGGGTCCTTCCCTTCATTTGGAAAGATTTGTGTCTATCTGTGGAAATAACAATCACAAATAAACGAAAAAAGTTCGAATTGAAAAGCCTGATATTCGTGAAATTAGCAGTCTACTTTGATTATAAGATTCCAAATTTTGAAATTTCGAAATATTTCTTGTATAGGTGATAATGATACTGTGAGACGATAATAGTATATTTTGTAACAAGTGCGTAAAATTTTACACCCTCGAGTATACGATTGCCGTGCATAAGGGTCGGTGAAGCTGGACCGAGTGATTACAGCATCACAGAAGGGTGTAAAGTGTTACGACCTTGTTGCGAACGATATTTTTTTTTAATGCAATTCGCGTAAAATTTGATTTCATTCAAGCAGAACAATTCGTAAAATCGGATTCTACGCACACTGTATCGAAAAATCTTCAAAATGATATCAGTGTTAATGTACCTAATGAATAATGATACCTACTCTCTTCCATGGCCGAAACTAGGGCTTAACCAGGCGTGCCTCATTTTATGATAACTTAACAAGTTGTATCTAGTATTGCCAGATGCAGCCGTAGTAATGGGTAACTGTCTGGATATGATTTAGCTTCGGGCGTGCACTGACTTTGTGCTTGGTTGGGTAATAAGTTTAAAAAAAAAAAGTCCATTTTTACTGCAACACTACGCTATGATGGCATTGACCTAGATTCTGGGCAAATATCATTCAGAATACATAGCAGAGAGATTGCTGAGGGATTAAGGTGCGGAGGAACCGATATATGCCATGCCGGTGAAAAATATGTGCGAAAAACTCATGGAAATAAAATTCACCCACAGCTGGTGCAGAGTAAAAACATATTCGCTTGGATATATTTTCGAATAACAAATGATCGTATGTGAAAATTTCCAACTCTCCTGCTTCGGCGATCCTTTGCAGACTGCCACATTGTTTGCATTCGAAATTTGTCTCTAGCGAGAAACGATATAATATCCATACGTGATACTAGAGATAGGTGCATAATACCTTCGTTTACATTGCTGGTTTTACATAATTTTGATACGAGGTACATTTCCTGTGTAAGTATCGAGAAACATCGACATGTTGCTATTTAAACGTTTCTATTTCCATTCATGAGTATTTCACGTGGACAAGTAGGTACAACATTGAAATCATTTTTTAACTAATTTGATGAATCTTTTGAATTACGACGGGTAGAGAAATTTTGTCCGAGCTTAATATCACCTCAATGCATAACTCTACGTGTATTACAATTTACAATTTAGTTCAGTTTGATTAATTTTCCGTTAGATAAATACAATCAGTTAATTGTATCCCAAAAATGGCAGCGATTACCCCCATCTTTCATTCGAGGATTTTCTAATCCGTGTATGTACCTATCAGCCGTAATTCTTTTGTTGGTATGGTAACTAATGTTTACAGCACTATGTAGCCACGTTGAAAGCCAGTTATGAACCGGAATCGACCTAGATTTTAGATGAGTTAAATCATCCAGAAAATATCGCATGAAGATAATTGCTAAGGGCTTTGCAAACTGTACACTGGCAAAAAGATAATAGAGACTACGGTAAAATAAAAAATTTGCAGCTGGTCTATAACTTGTATGGTATAGTTTTCGGTGGTCTCGTCATATTCTTTGTCTGCTTATTTCATCTACAGAAGAATATCAACGTAACAGACTTATTCCCCGCTTCAAAACGTCCGTAGCTTCATCCAATTTCACTTTAATAACCATCAAACTTCTCTCCCTTTCTCACCGCAAGTAATACTGTTAGGCCAGAAACTTCCGGAAAAGAAAAGAAGATTCTGAGTTTCTCGTAAAAAAAATTCCCAAATTATCTCGTACGGTGCTAGCTGCCTTTTTGATATTCACAAACTCACAATCAGTAGTATACATATATTCGTATTTCAATTCCAAGAGATTGAAACTGTTACCATAATCAAAAAAATTGTGTGATTCCATGTTTTTTTTTTTTTTCTTTTCACAATTTATCAAAACAAAAAATCGTTTTAGTGGAGTCCATTTTTTAGATTCTTTCTCCCCATTTTACAATGCAACTGCAATTATCCGTGTTCAAAACACAATATATAAGTATAACATTGTACCGTTTCACTGTTTAATAATTCCAGACACCTTCGCCAGTAAAGTGGCTGCTTGCCAAGACAAATACGCGGATGCAAGCGTGGGTAACGTGACCGGTAGCAACGCGGTGAACGTCTTCCTGGGTATTGGTATAGCGTGGAGTATTGCAGCGATCTACCACGCCTGCCATGGGAGAAGTTTTCAAGTCTCACCCGGCAAGTGAGTAATTTTATCCTTCACTTTATACCTTTTTTTTTTTTTTTTTTTTTTTTTTTCTTCTCTACGGTTTACCCAATGTCTTTGAACACTATTCACTGGTAAAGTCTTTGTCAGTCTAACTCAATATCTACGAAGCTTTTGTTCTCGAAATACTTATACCTTATTCCCAGCTATTTACGATCACGTCAGTCTCCGAAAAGATCAACTCTCCCTCAATGACTCGATGTCTCTGTGCTTCGAGTCGAAGATTAGCGAATAAGAATTCCACGTAGTGTGTCCCTGATGCTATATACTCCAGAAATCCAAATCTGACGAAAGTGACCAGTCTCGTATAATCTCATACGAGATAATCTGATTGGGAAAGAATTGATCCGATCTTATTGGGAAGTATTGATCATTTGATATAAATCGAACTTCCTGATTGAGCGATTTCATTTCTGCGAGAGTTTCCCTGTCCTGCATGCGAATCCTTTTCCCTGATGATAGCATCGGGGAAAAACCTTAAGGTTCACAACGGGAGTGCGAAACACAGTGAGGGACTAGGAAGGCTCATATCGATTCGGGGGGTGTTCAGCCGTGTGCGTCGTCAAAATGCAGACGTGACCGCGTTCTTTGTTGACCAAAATCATATAGAGAAGATGAAAAAGATATAAAGACACAAGGTGATCGAACACTAGATGATGCCTATGGGTCAATTTATATACTATATTTATTCCGTGGGCACAACCAGGGGGACTCTATAATTTCATCTTTATTGTAATTTTGGTAATATCGATGGAAAACGAGCCATCTCGGGCACATCTCTGTTGCTGACATTGAAAGTCTGATAAAAAAAAAAAAAAAAAAAAAAAAAAAAAACCCCAAGTTACGTTTAAAAAAGCAAAAAGTCGAAATGTCTGCATCTTTTTGCGGGTGAAAAAATTTGGTATGGACACTGCAGTGACGTTGTGAAGGTTCGACAGGTGGATAAAAAGCTTTCCTACAAAACTACTGAAGGTTATCAGATTCTCATCATGTCGAAACTGAAACCGTGCGTCAAATTCTACCAGCATTATCACACATTGAACAAAACTAATCGAACCAAAATTAAATCCCTTAACTTTCTGCCAATTGACTTTTTTTGAAAAAAAAAAAAAAACAAACAAACAGAACAACATCACAGTTAGGAAGAGTACAAATGTTTGCTATTCGTTGGGAGCATAATCACGTGAGTATTAATCAGCCACTTTTTGATTTGTGAGCCATATCATCTCCCATAATTAGGTACAGTCAGAGTAAAGGCAAAAGAATAATGAAAGAGTTCACGATCATGAGATGAAGAGACAAATTTCTTAGACATTATAGTACTTGATTGAGATATTGATAAGACAAGTACAAGAAAAAACACACATGATTTGATCATGCATTTTTATATGACAGTACACGGAGAAAATTTTATGGTAAGAGCTCTCATACTGTATAACAATTTCGATGTATTCCGCACTTTTGAAAACTAGGACTATAAGTATGTTGAATCAAGATATGGTAATGATAACCATTGCCTCAATTGTGAGAATGGTTACAATACTTATAGTCCCAGTTCTTAAAAGTGCGGAATACATCGAAATTGCTATACAGTATGAGAGCCCTTACCATAAAATTTTCTCCGTGTATAATCAAGCTAAGCTCGACTGTTCTGTTTCATGTTTTCAATTCAGCTTGGCCTTCTCCGTGACACTTTTCTGTACTGAGGCCTGCTTCGTCATCATCGTTCTGATGTTGAGGAGGAATAAAAGTATCGGTGGCGAACTTGGAGGACCCGCAGTACCGAAATACTTAACTTCCATATTCCTATTCTCCTTGTGGATCTTCTACCTTGTCATGTCAACCCTTGAGGCCTATGGCGTGATCGCGGGTTTCTAAGCCGCAGACCAAGGCTTTCTTTGGCGTGAAATTGCTATTTGCATTGACGCCAGAGCCAACGCTCAACCAGAAAAATCCAGGGCAAGTATTTCTGCGTGAATTCCATCACTATCAATTTCCTTCCCCTTATTTCAGTTCCATTTCTTTTCCATACTTCGTTTATTGGGTCTCATTATCAGCTTCTTGTAGTACGTGCACCAAAAAGGACACGAACTTTACAAATTTTTGAATTTTTTATTTCCGATTTAAAGTATTTCTTGAAGAATTCATTTTTTACGTTGATTGGAAACCTCCCTTTCATTCTGCATACGAGATTTTCTATAGAACTCATGTTTGAGAAAACGTTTATCTTTTATATTTTGTAAAGCGAGCCAAATTATATCGCCGTTTGTTGACTGGGGAAAAAAACACAAGAAAAAAGACAGTTTTCTTCCTTGTGACAAGATTTTCTACTGCGAATTTTTTCCCCTGCTTTTTTTTTTTCTCCGGTTAGAAAACAGCAATGTCTCGGCTATCTCTATAGGCTCAAAAGCCTGCGTTCTTTTTCAATTTTATTTTTATTTTTTCTACATATGCGGGTAGAAAGTTATTGTTGCGTTTCCGAGCTTACGTTCAGATAGTAGAGTGAATAAAATGTGAAGACGACTTGAAGTTTTCCATGGATATTGTGAAGTGATAATGTTAAGCCTTTGTTTCGTAGTGATTCTGTCACCTGTATAATCCCAACAATACAATACTTGGACACAGTATAGAGAAATCAAAAAAGAAATATCTATAAACGATAAAAATTTTAAATTTCTTTGAATTTTGTTACAGGTAGAAAACTGCGAAAAGAAAAAGAGTCAAAACTATTCTCAGTGATCGGATAGATTTCCACCCCATGGATATACACAACGAGTAACTGCAGTGGTCATGAAAATCATAATTAATGGAATGAATTATGTTACGAAGCTCACGTGAATGCAGTGTGTGGAGATAAGAAACAAGTGAAAGTGAAAAATTAGCAAAAGGATTTGCCTTACGAATTTTAGTCAGAATCGCCGAGTTTGCGATGAAAAGAAACATAATGTTTCAAATTATATGTATATTATTGTATTCGTTTTATCAATTAAGAAATACAGGTTTATATGATATTTTATTACCGGACTGCACGATCAGGATATTGTGCAGTTCGTTTCGTCCGACGATATTACAGATCATTTTATATTTATTTTGAAAGAAAACGAAATTTTCTCTCCGAACAATACATATATAGTTACTATACATACCTATACATATATATACATATACATACACTGAGAAAAAAAAAAAAAAAAAAAGAAATCAACGTTTCTGTTACGTTTAAAAATATTTTATTTCGTGAAGTTTCTAGATAAATTAAATTACCAGCTGTTAATATTAATGCTCAGAGTTCTACTATTTAAAAAAAAAAAAAAAAATGAATAAATAAATAAATCTCAATTAAAACTTGATGATATTAAAAACATAATAATATTAAGAATAATAATGATAATAATAATCATAATAATAATAATAAAAAGCATTTGTAAAACTATTAAAATGCTGGGCTGGACCGTGTGAAGGAGCGAAAAGTCTTTATATAGAGCGTATATAGTATTGTATAATGAATCATGAACAATCAATCGTCTGTATGTGAATCCACAAAATTCATCTTCGCCATGTATAGCATAAGCTCGTAGTAACTATACATATAAGATCGCTTCTTCTTTTCGTTGGGACTAAAAAAAAAAAGTTCTGGAGTTACGTGACGCGAATCAAATATAAACTCGCCAAAAACTCGAGTTCCGGAACTCGGTCTTAACAATCGAAACATCCGTGAAACTTACAATTAGAACAAAAACTCCGTGGCCATTTTATTTCCAAGTTTATCCATATTTCGTGGTTAGTCTAGTTGTTGTAATAATTGTTGTTGTTGTTGTTATTGTTATTGTTATTGTTGCTGTTGTTGTTGTTGTTATTGCTGTCGCTGTTGTCGCTGTTGTTGTTATTCTAACTTCTAGTTTTGTTACTGAAGAGCTATTCCAATTTGGAGTAGGTAACATTAACCCGAGGCTGTTTGCCAAACTAATAAGAGACTTTCATCAAAACTTGAAATTTTCGAGAATTTTTTGGTTTTTTTATTTTTTTTTTTCAACATCTTGTCATTTGTTGTTTCACGTAACTACTTTTGTTTCATACTCGATATACGATGTTTTGAAAGGATATTCCCCCTCTATCAAACGGATACGTTTCAAAAGGCAACAATCTGAAAATTCATCGAATCAATTTAACCCGGCGCGGTGCAGTGACAATTCCGAAGCCTTTAATTATTATCCAAAAACTCGAAGTGCTCGGTATATTTACCAGATTCACCAACTCTAATTAATAATTCGAAATCACTTGTGGTTCTTCTGCTTATTATATTCAATCAATGATAACGCAATGCAGGTAAAGTTTCTCTTCATATAATTTGAAAAAAAAGAAAAACAAAAAAAAAAATACCGTTGGAAAAATGTCTAGTAAGAATCAATACCTGTGTTAATTGCAAGCTCGTGTACTGACAATATTTCAAGCTCAGCTTCATTAATTATAAGTATCTACAAGTCATGTAGCTTTTTTTCAACTTTCATTCCTTGTGAGATGATGATGATTGATTTTCCCGACTTTAATAAACCTCGATTATAACGTGCTATAATACAAATAACATACGGTGGCTGCAGGGACTAGACGAGTGATTCAAGTATATCAGATGCACGGTAGAAAATTAAATATGATAGCTAATCTTATCAATAGAAATTGGTTTCATTAACAACGTCAATCAGCCAGCTAACTCGAGAGTCTAAAAAGACTGACAAAGTGCACTACGAAAACCAGTAGCAATTTTAATGTCTGATTAAGTGATGAATAGTTTTTGCCAAAAGTCATGTTTTTCAGCGAAAAGTTAACTTTTCTATTCGAAAATGTATGTTTTCGTGCCTGAATACGGTTAAATATCTTTCGATAAAACAGATATTTTGTTGGAACATGAATTTTTCGCGAATACGCCCTTAATTCGGGCATTGGAGGGAGTGTGAATTTTTCAAGAAAGTTTATACCGAAATGGCGTATATTCAGAGCAATTACACCATCTTGTCATTAAATTTCCGTCTAAAAAATCAACAGCAGCTTTTTTTTTAATTAAGAAAAATAATAATTATACGTCCTGTTGCCAGTTGAATCGTATTTTTCGTCGTTTACACCCTTTTTCCATTAGGCACGCCGATATATGGTAGAAGAAGAATCCCTTTCGTACTGACGCATATTTATACCGGAAGGCCAAAACCCCAGTACATAATATAACACAGCTGATGTCAGTTTTCACAGTGGGCCACTTTCTTTGAAGAAAACAAATTTAAAAAAATAAGAAATAAAAAAAGGGCAAAAAACCCTACCGAGGAATCAGCGAAATGCCAAAAAATTGTGAATCGAAGTAAAGTAATTGGTCGACACAGCTGATTGACGTAACAGATGTACTCTTGTATCACCTTGCATCAATCAACTTCATGATACGGCAACGATACTTCACCTCATCAGACTCGTGCACAACAGACTAAATAAAAAAAAAGAGAAAAAAAAAAAAGAACTGTATGATTACTGGAAATATTCGAGAAGCACGTTTCGCTGGTGAAAAGGTCGAGTCACGCTCTTATAGCTTAGGAGGTGGGTGTGGAATGGTTTTGGCAATATTATACCTATAGGGGGTATGAGATGCGGACAAGATTCGATTGAACGGATATGAGATTCCTGGGTGGTTATTCCGCTTGGAGGCTGTGCAGGAGATTATATATCTAGGAAAGTGTTCACGGAACTCAGCTGGAGAGACATCTGGTGCTGATTGGGTGACATTATGGTAATATTATACCAATCACGGCAATAAATCCGTCAGAAGAATCTTTCAGCAAAAAAAAAAAATAATAAATCAAAAACGAGACCCGAGGCTTACAATTTTTCAATTATTTTTCTCGAGTTAACAAAAAACCCTACTGTCTCTCATAACTTCCGTGGATCTTTACAATTTTCAAATTTACAAAATAAAATTTGATATAATATATTTTCATTAATTTCGTTTCATTTTCAATAGTTGCCCTTTCATTTCTCAAAAAAAGATGTGAATTCAATTAAGGAGAATATTGTATCGCGTAAAATACTAGGACCCCCCTCTTCTTATCCAATCAGCATTCAAAAATAAAGAAAACTTATCAAAAATGGCCGCGGATTTTGAATATTTTATTCGCAATGATTTCACATGAGTCTAGTGATTTGTTGTCGGTGCCTCAAAAGCTCGATACTGCTCAGCATTTTTGAAAAAGCTCAGAATCATAATCGTTGCTATAATTATATAAAATATATTATAGGTATATATTATATAGGTATACCCATCGGTAAAAGGAAATAAGATTATCACATTGCGACACACTTCTACACTAATAGTAGAATTAAATCAACTAGGTGTTCATATAACTTCATCATCTATATAGAACTCAGAACGTACAAAAGTGTTCCATACGAATAATTCATTAATGAGATAGTTTAAATATTTGAATAATATAAATATCATATTGAAGCCAAAAACAATATTTTAATAAGCCAAATGACTTAAGAAAAAAGAAGAAAAAAAAAACAAAAAAAAAAAACTCAAAGGATAAAATCAACGTGTGTTTATAAAATAAAACCACTTAATGTAATCATATTATAGTTAATTAATCAAAATGTATAATCATTAAATACAGAGTTTCTGTAAAAATTCAGTACTGATGCCACTACTGGAGCGCGATGCTCATATTTTCTGGGAATATCTGTGAAGAATTATTCTCAGATTAAATGAAAAATTGTCGAAAGTAACGTGAATCAGTATAGCATCAATCAAAGGTTATGTAAGGTATAAATTATAATTACGATCATAGCGCAATTTCGACGTAAACTGATAATAGGAGTTTTTTTCTAAAAGTCAGAGTGACAATATCAGTGGTCGATCAGATCCATTGATATGTAATTCATCATCGTCACTTATCAATAATTCCAGAAATCCATTCTGATTGCAAAACAGAAAATGAATTCTACGAAAATCGGCATTAACTCCGGGTAATGAAGTTTTATTGGACTAAAAATATATATATATTTATAATCTTTAATCGTGGATGGTTAAATTTGAACATTAGACGGGCATGAAATTGAATTTACGATGAAATATGTAATTTGAAAAATTTCTAGTAAAAAAGTTTGCTATTAAAAAAAAACATAGTATCATGTCCCGTAGATCTGTGCCGAATTCCTATCATAGAAAACTAACAACTTGATAAGTTATGCGCTATTCGGCTACTATGATCAGAAAACAAAAAAAACGGGAGGAGGTTATTATGTAATAAATAAATCTTATAGATACATTGATTATGACACTGGATTATTGTAGGTATAATAACGTAAGTATATTGTAGATAGAAAGAAATGTGAGTAAATTTATGCGTAGATCAAAAATGATCTATGCGTTAAACTCGAACCTTCCGAATACATCTTCTAAGACTATCGCTTCATCTTCTGTGTTGTGAACCAATATAGATACAAGTAATAATATAAAATACGTAGCTGATATATACTTGTAGTTATATAGCGTTAAGGTAACTACAAAGCTATATATCTAACAATAAGGCAAAAAATGTGTTATACAAAACCTAAATTCTATTTGAAGCCTAAAGTATTTTACGTGGTCAGCTCTACGTCTATATATTTACTTATATATTATTAATTAAACTTATTATGTACCAAATTGTTAGGCAGAAATATCAAAAATGACTTGTTAGAAAACAACCTTTTGTATAAACTTTTAGTTTAGTTTAGTTTAGGTTATAGTTTAGGTTAGCTAATGATAGCTGGCAGGTTCATCACTGCTTAGAATTTCATTCTCTAAGATCTGAGAAATTTCTAATATTTTTTATTTATTTGAAGAACAAATCGTCGAATATTAATTGCCATAGCATTAATAATTAAAACAGGTTTTCTAACATTTTTAACAATTAGTAATCGAAATAGTACGGCAAGAACAACATCATCAAATCTGATTATTGACAATCTATTAAAATTGATTTAGAAAAATAACTGAAAAGAAATCGATAAAAGTATAAACATCCATTATTTCTCTCAGACGACCAAAAATTTTTCACAGCTGCATATCTTCAACAATGTGCCAATTATATTTCGGACGTAAATTTTTTATCATGATCAATTCAAGCGCGTTGAGTGGATACTAATTATTCAAATATATCAACAGAAGTTTATGATTGCCTTTACTCTTATAGTCACATTTCAGACCAAAACTCTAGACTGATATACGTATGTCAATATAACGATATGCCATTGCCCATACACGTCAACAATTACTCTACAAGCCATGAATTTTTTTCTTCATATTTTTCCGAGTAATGCGAACGTTCGCCATTCTTAGATATTGCATCCGCCACTTACCTTCCAAAGCTGAAATTAGTGTTTTTTATTTGATTTATTTATTCATTTTTTGTATGTACTTTTTTTTCTCCAAGGTGAGAAGAATATTGATTAAACCAAGTCATGATGTCGTTTGCTAATTTTTTATCGGAATATGCTGTTTCGTTTTGTATTATTTATTACATACCTACATAAATATATATATATTTTTTTTTCGTTATTGCAGAAGATAGAACTGTGATTCGGAGGCAGGTAGGGCTCGTTTTGAAAATTCGGTCACGATTGCCGTATCACATCAATAATTCTCTTTTATCTACCCGAGCATAATTGATGCCCTAATTCATGATCGAGAGGAATTGATTGTAGAACAAGTCACAAGCCAAATCGGCCTAATTGCATATGATTCGGAACAGTTATAGTCTACAGTAATTTAGAGATCATCAGACGTCGAGTAAAATCAGAAAATGACCAATCCTAGAGGAAATTGAAATTGGACCAAATTTTTTATGTACTTAATATTCTTTCGTTAGATATATTTGTATTGCTGATTTTGTGCGTGAAAAATTTCAGTCTAGGTATATATATATATATATATTTTTTGTTCCCATAGTTTCGATCAGACTCTTTACAGAGCACGTTTACACAGTTTGAAAAATTAATTCGTCGCAGAACTTATCTTTTTTTTGTTTTCCGAAAATCTTTCACGTACACAATTCATTATTATACACCTAGGTATATATTATAGCGTGCAAAGTGACGATTAACTTTTAAATTATTACTACTTATATCTCGTCTAAGAGCTGACCACTTTTTTTTGTACATAAACTTTTACCATTTCTATAATCACTCTATCAGATTTCTAGGTATACCTACACTATAATATGTATATATAATAATTATACACTATACTATACAATATATATACATCTATATCTATTCTTAAAACTCTTCTGTCTCTATACTTACTATGTATACATACCCTGAATAGAGTTATATACATTACGTACATTCTAATATATTATACATCTATCCTATAGTAGGCATACAATAATTACAAGCGTTTAATTGAAAATACTAAAATATTCCTCCTAACCATCCAAGTAAAATAATTTAACTATTGAAATTCTATAATAAATCAATATATATTATATACAATACATATATATATATAATATAATGTTTAAATACATATATTATACATAAATAACTACAAATAGTTAATCGTTATGGAGGCCTATAAAAGTGGCCAGTTTTAAGAGACACAACATAATTGTCGTGGTGTTAAAATGTGACATTAATGACTAAATATATAATTGAATTATACATATAATTACCTAGGACAGTGATATAAAAAGCACATACAAACCGGAGTTTAATATCGTCTCTGTTCTCTATAAACATACAGTACACGACGTAACGTCGTATCTATATAATGGGTTAAAGATGCTTTCCAATTTTCAGGGACTTTATTGTAAATAAAGGTATTTTTTTTTTTTTTTTTCCCCCATCAAAATTGTTTAATCTGCCTTCAGTTGTTATTAGGTCATTCTTTGGTCAATAAATTATTTGAAATCACTTCACAAAATTGTAGTACGTTGATAGATTGCAGTTAGTATACATATAACATGGATTGGGATAAAACCTAAAAATCAAAATGGAAATCGCCATCACATTCGAATAAAAAAACAATTTAGTTTAAAACTTCCCCATTTGCGGTCCACTGATTGAGTTTTTCAACGTAACGCCGATTAAATCTCAGGTGAAATCAACCTCGGAACCTTATTCAGAGAACTATTCATTATTCTACTGAATAGCTCACAGACTTTTTCTGCAGCTATATATCTCAGCTTCCGAGTTCTCTGATTTTTCCCATAATTACTACTCTGAGAGTTTATCGGAAAGTTTTGAATGAAAATTAAGTACATCGTTTTATATTGAAGAATTTTGTTCACTTCGTAAAACAACGAATAAAAAGCAATGCTGAATTTTTCAAGCATATATGTATCTATGAAACTCATCGCCAACTGCTGAGATCACTGTTGAGTGGTATCAATTTCCACTTGAATCAATTGATCGCTTTGGTACAGATAAAGTGGCAAGAAAAAAAGAAAAAGAAAAAAAAAAAAAAAAATGCTAGAAAAACCTCGCATCATAGATCAAGCACTTTGCTATCAGATGTCTCTGCAGTAACGTGAACTTAGAACACTTTGCTTTTAGCGTACAAACGACGAAGCTATTTGTAATTTCAAAAAGCCCATGATGAATTCTGTGTAGTTTTAGGACCCTGATGGAAAACACGTAAGTTTAAAGTGAAGGCTACTCAAAATAACCCTCAATTTCGAAGAGGGAAATTCGACAAGCTTAGAGGACTATTATCATTAACGCGTTGAGGATTTTCCATCAGGGTGCAAGATCCTGAAATTGATCAAAAACGAGCTTTACCTGGCATTTCAGACGAACTTTGATCAAGAGAACTGTTCATTGCTATACAGAGGCTTATGTCACATAGGTTGACTTGAATTAGTAACAAAATTCATCGGCTCTCTAAGCAATTGACAATGGGTCAAATATAATTTAACCTAGTTTTTATTACGGGCTTGTGAACAAACTGTTTTCAGGCAGGATAATAATTATAATATTTTCGGTACAAGCCAGAGGCGGCCCATGGCGAGTACTGAAAAATCATTTCAGAATAAGCCGAAGAGCAGTTTACGAGCATGCCACATACAATATTTTTGTCGGTATTTTTATGAAAGAGCACAAAATTCATGAGTACGTAGATTAGAATTACTGCGCATTCGTCGATTAAAACTGCCCTATAAAGTTTTGATAAGGCAGTTCTGAGATCAGCTATATATAGAGTGCTGCACATTGATCCATTGTGACAAATAACACCTAGATTCCACAGAAAATTAGCAGAAAAATGAAACTTTATTTACATCAGAAAATGGATCGAGCTCTCACATAGAATGTTATGGTTATTATTACAACGTTACAGAGTTTGAAAATCTAAAAAAAAAAAAATGGTAAATGGCTAATTGATGAGGTAGAATAAGGGAAACTAAAACTGATTACCGATCCGACGAAGATTAGAACAGTATTGTGTTCACTTTCATTTTGACTGCGTCGCATACTTCGACACAGATGCAACCTGATGTTCAAAGCAATCAATTTGCTAGTACTTTAGGTTTTCAGGCCTTGAAAACGCTTATGAATACAATAGACTCCGCGTAACTGCACGTCACCGGGGCTCGAGTATGGCGGAGAAGGCGCTCTGGCAGCGTGCAGTTAGGCAGCCTGCAGTTACGCGGAGGCTACTGTAATGGGGAATTTATATCTTCGAGTAGACAGTATACATAGAATATCTCGCAAATGAAATATGTAACATCAGGTGATTAACACGTATATAGGTACCGAAATACAAATTGAAGTATGAATCACAGTTGGTTGTACCTAAAATTGAAAGTGCAAACTATAATACATACCTGTTTACATAGTTATTGTATTCTTAACGTGTCGATGTTTACCTGTGGTATAAGTAAAAAAATATCAGCTCTGCTTCCAATTGCTGCAATTTTTTTCGTACCTGTCACTTTCTTCATGATATATTGTTATCCTGGTCAACGAATTTTTGGCATCACAGAAGATTAAACGAACTTATTTGTGATTGAAGTTCTAGTATTTATGATCACCCGATAAACGGACATTGGAACAAAGATGAAAAATCAAAATTCATAGCTAAAATGATGATGAAGTAAAAACTGAAATCTTTATAAATCAACTCGTGAAAATTGAAACTAAAGTATTGAAAAGTTTGATACTGGAATCGTGATCGGTATTAAGATATCAGTTAACTTCTACTTCAACTTTACTCCGGGATCGAAAAACTGACATTCTATCTGAAGATTAAGGCTGTTGAAAAAATAATGTTGTATATGAATGATGGATTGCAGGCTTTACCAATATTTGAACTACTCACGATTTGCTCATGATCAGATGAATGACTTCGGTTCGATTGGATTCAATGCGAGTACCTCAAATAAAATTCACGACACTCCAAGAATTGAGTACGGATGAAAATGCTTGCTTGGTAAGAAATATGCAATTATTAAACGTAAAGACAGTGAAAGTTTGTCACATATCTCAACAACTCTTTTTTGCAAATAGAAAACAATCATACGTTTTTACATTGAAGTAAAACAATGAGTCGAATATTTATATACGACATGACTCAATATTAAAGGCTGAAAGCGCAGTAGGTTATACTATATCTCTTCAATGATGAAAACTATTTTGCCACAAATGGAACGGCCTATTATGTACGTTGGATTCAAATTAAACGAGCTAACCTAAGTCCGTTAATTGTAGTGTCTGAGGTCATCCTAATTTGAAGATAGATGAATGGAAGTTGGTTATCGGTAAGTCAAATAGGATTATTAATATAACATATTACCATCATATTCAAATTTCATTTTTTTTTTCCCCCGAAGTGTAAATCTGAATTTTACCTGTACAAATGTGAGAACAGAATCTGTTTGTGTTCTTTTGATAGAATGACCATGATTATTTTTATTAATTTGATCTCTGGCAATCAGAAGGCTGGTTGTAATCTAATGAATTATATAGTATAATCAATCGAATTAAATATGAAATACATACACACATAAACGTTTACCAACTTTCTTTTATACATCGCGATGAAACCCTTTCGACCCAATCACTTTCAGGCAATAAATCCGACTCTTTCGTCTGCATTATCATAAAATAATTGAAATTGAAAAGGCGCAATCGCGCTTCGAAGCTCATAATAAATCAGACCATTTCTAGAAAACATGTATGCTTCATCGAGAAATATTCAAGTCAATCATTCAGTCAAGAAATTTCAGCACCTACAGAATGCGGCAGTCTGTGATTCTATACAAGAATAAAAAATTGCTTCGTGATCGGTGAAATGAAGAGATGAGGAGACTGAAGCGTTTCAGCTAACGATCAGCAATAGGTATAGTATAACACCGCACTATTTATACAGTGTATACTATTATAACTTTATACCCACAAGGTACATATACATATGTTAAACCGTGTACATCCGTCGGACAGTTTGGTTTAGGAAGTCTGCCAGGACTTGGTAGCTGAAGGAATCCCCGGCTCTTGGCATACAATATCAAACAGTGCAGTCCGGTCACCGCGGACAGGCTTTCGACGAAAAAAGCTCCTCCGAAAAGACGTTACGATTCTCAATTGAGTACATCTGGTAAATTTATAAGTGTCAAAGTTCCTCGTGCTTGTGAGTAGAAAATTATTTAATTGGATTGAGAAATACTCTATGAATCACTATTAACTGATCGTGAAATTGTTCTTTTTTTTTTTCAAAATTACAAAGTAAACGGAATCCGTGCCAAGTATAATTTCATTCGGGTTACTTGATCCCGTCAGCATACATTACTTTTCTAGTCCAAAGTGAATTCCGCAGTTTTAGCGGTCAATTGTTTATACCTTTTTTGTTCGACAGGTAAAATGTAATCAGTGTTACCTCTAGATATATCTGCCCTAAACATGAGTGAATGATATATATATATATATATATATCCGTTTCCGGAAATAATTCCAGTATCTAATCGATTTTTATTTCTTGTTTTTTCTACAGTACAAATAGATCTTATTTCAATCTACCACGTTTATCAGTCGGTATTACTTCCGATTCTCACAAGAAAGCCAATGTTTTAAGCAGCTTTTTTCAATCAGTGTTTTGAATCGATTATACAAATTCCGGAAATAATATTTCGATCTTTTCCCAGTCTCGTCGCATTGATTCTATATATAATCGAATGAAACCTTTTTTTTCCGACGTACCCTCCTTCTATCATTGATCGTCGTACCAGAAGGTTGATAAAAAATTCAAGTATAGAAAAAAAAAACAGTGGAGTGAAACAATAAGGAGTACCAATATTATACATATGAAAAGCTTACTATAATACAGTGTTGAGTGATGAAATAATTGACAAAAACAAAAGGCTTCAAATTAAGTGGGTTTTTAATTTGAACTACAGAAACGGAACACAGTACGTTATCACATTATTGCCGATAAGGCTTGATGATATCGTTAGCTACAGCCAATCTATAAATGGTAGTGGTTCGAATCAGCCGCTTGTATAGTGCCAATATGTCGAACGTACGGAGTGCCCTGCCACTCCTGGGCGTTGTGATCGGGGTGATTTTAGCCCTACTAGCCGGACCTACGGCATCCCAAGATTTAAAAGAAAAGGAATGGTGGGAAGATACAGTTGTCTACCAAGTTTGGCCCAAATCATTCCAAGACAGCGACGGGGATGGAGCAGGAGATCTTCAGGGTACGTCATGTGTGACATTATCTATAGTGTGCTGAAAACTTCAGTATTGACAAGGCAAGACTGAGTCAAACACATTAAAAAATCAATTTCGTATGGGTTTCGTGAAGGGATGCCTACATTCGACGGAGTTATACTTATACAGGCGATAATTGATTATTAATCGACCATTACCAATACTTAAACGATTACTTTAAGCTCTATCACTGATCGAATATATAGTGATAAGCTGCAGAAAAAGATCATGTCCTTACACCTACGTTTGAGAAAAATGCTCAAAAACTTGTTTAACTAGCAGAGCATTATTCAAAATTTCATTATAATGCTTTTGAGGAAACATGTTCTATGTAGAAAAAAATTTCAACATGTGTCATTCCTATCAAAAATGAGTGATAATCCGAAAAATTTATTGCTTAATCAGTTGCTTATAAAACATGAAGTGAGTAATCAGGAATAGGAAATGATAACTATACCGATGATAAATAAATACACAACGAATAGATCCAACCACTTCCGTTTGTATGGTTATCTATGTGTAGTTTATCGCTTAGGTATTCACTGTGTAGCAATTCTGTCCGTACTCCAAGCATTAAAAACCTGTTGACAGCAAAAATGGCACATTTCCAATTCGAATTCAAAAATATATATAATTATGTATGTATCTTGAATCGTAAATGGGTATTCAAACGAAATCGATAATAATATCAATAGATCGAATTTTATTCTACACATATGTAACTAGCTCCAATGCAAAATCACAATAGGCATCCGATCTTCCTGGTTCTAATGATTTGAGCAATCTATTGTCAAATATCGGAATATTTTTATTATTCAATTCTACTATTGGATATGGTATTATCTATCACAGTCTGATATTTATTATTATATAACTAATCTCATCGGGAGTTACAATTCCGGACGTATTCGTTCAAGTAGTTAGTACGTAAATAACATCTAAGTAAAGGTTCAGATAAATTATTGTGGAATAGTAATCCTGTGCTTGATGAAGTGTGAATATAATTTTCAATTAAATAAATGTAATGCCTGGTATCACCACGTGAAAATGTGTATCTAATCGTGATTATTAAGACCGAGTTCCCGGAGCAGTAGAGTTTTGGAGATACTGCAGATGGTCACCTTGTTTAGAAGAAAATGTTCAGAACAGACCACTGAAACATAATATAATATGTAGTTTTTGTACATGGCTTAAGTTATTCGCATCCAAAACAAGCTAGAAAAAATGCGATTCAACGAGAAAGACGGTTCTAATGAAAATAGGAAACTCAAAAGTTCATAAATGGTAACGTTTCACTGATGATCTCCCAAGTTACATGAATTACTCACAAGCCATTCCTAGATGGAGTGATGACTCCAATGAAACTGTCAGTATTACATACTGTACCAAAGGAATATACATCCATATACGAAGTAGAGATCATAGATTAAGTTGAAATTTTCAAATGTTTTTTTCTTCCAAGCAGACGAACTCCTTGAAATGAAAATTGTACACAGTTCTTGGTTCTTGCGATTCCATCCATTCACAACAGCATCAAACATAAGTTGGGATGGACAAAGGCTTCAAATTTGAAATAATTAGCATTTTATTTTGGTTTGCAATTCATTCGTCCAAAATTGTCCACTGTAATGTTGGTGTCTTGTAATGAATTTTATTCTGCTTCAAGTTAAACGTGCTTGTGGTCTTGCAAATTGAACCAAATGAAATATTGCTGATTCTTTTTTATACTTCCGCAAAAATCTGACGCAATGTCGACAGGAATTTTTAGTAGCGGGTAGAATTGAATGTAAATGTTCCAAATATTTGGAATTTCAAGTTCTTTTTCGTTACGATTCCCAGTAATCTTTCGGTTCAAAAAAGGATGAGATAAAAAATGATAAGACCCGAAGAATTTTTGACACTACCTTCACCCGGCTTCCCCCTTCTTTCGGGTTCACCCTTTTCATATTCTGTTCTTCGGAGCCCCAAAATTGCTTCATCTGTGTATGTGAACCGGATTTTCGATTTTTTGGCACTAAGTTGATGAAAAATACCTACTTCGAAAGTTATAAAGGTGTGCAAATAAACTTTTTCAACGCCTCCACCGTATTTATAGGTCACAAATTTTCTGTGTGTGCGTGCAAGTCTTTTCACGCGTGAACCAAATGACATTGAAGCAGATGCTTAAGCCGTTACGACACTATCAAACCCACGTAGTCACACCACGACAAGCATTTTGGCGCGATTCACCTGAGCCGGACTAAATTTAGCCAACTTTGAAACAGATTTCAATGTTGCAAAAAACTTCGGGTCAGCTCACGATCACATTTGCGAAGAAAATTTAACTTGAAAAAATCAGCAATATCCCGTTGTTCATTTTTTCAAGTACAATTAGTCAATCCGGTAGAAATTGAGATTTTCCTTACAGTCCGACGCAGCAAAAATAAAAACAGTTGTAGGTGAAGTCGCAGACCAACCCCTGCTCGAATTTTCAAATCTTTTACTTCTGATTGCAGTAGCAATCAAACCTCAGACGAATGGAGAATTAGTATTGAAAAGCATTGAAAGCTATGGGGCCGGATTGAAATTCCGAATTTAATAGGTTTTGGATAGTTTAAATCCCAAATTATTATGATACCGAATCACAGTTTCCAGAAAATTTATTTCCCTGAAAGTCGACTATACGAGCAATATTAACACTTCGATAAAAAGTCACGTGATGGTCCGAAATTCCGTAAATTAACGATCCGGAATGTCAAAACTACTGAACTTGAAATTAGCGCATATTTAAATCTCACTTATTTGAGGTCTGCAGATGGACGTCACTCAGAGATTTTCGGATTTCTAGAACTTCTGAGTTTTGGATTCTCGGATCTTTGAGCTGTCTATAGATATGCATGCAGACCTTCTCGGATTTTTAAATTCTAAGCCTTAAGGTGGTGCAACAGTCGATTGGCGTAAAGTGTGGACATGGCTCACTATTTCGACCATTATCAAAGCCTATAATTACGCTACGCTGATGCAAATATGATCCACGCCGTATAACAATATGAAATACAGAACACATCCTTGTAAAAACATGTTGATTTTAGGCAACGACGGAGTCGTAATTTGTCTTGGCGTGAACAGCTTATATCGCTGGTGTCAACGGTTACATTTGGTATACATGCATACTTTATTTATAAAATACTCCGGAGGGAGCATAAAAATTACCAAACCAATCCCTGATGATATAGGTCGTATAAAAATACAGTTAAAGAATGGCATGATGATGAACATACCAAAATAATACTCATCGTATATTATTCTATACAAGTCAGTATATTGCAGAAATTAAATACGACATTATGTAGTGAAACGTTACATCCCTCTGATCGAATGTAAAAAAAAAAAACCGTATCAAGAGCAATCCCCAATATCTCTGAGGTGCAATAGCACTTTTTTCGATCTAAAATATTTTAAGAACCTTTTATTACCTTCCAATTAAAGAATGACTATTGAAAGAAATATTTTCGTAATTTTCCTGATCTTTCAGAGTTATTTTTTGCTGTGATGGTTCGTCTCCTCAATACTTAAAACATCAGCGGTATTTCATTAGATTTGTCAGAATTTTGACAGATTTTATGAAATAATGTTATTTTGTTCGTAACTTTGAAAAATCATCTCCAGTACCTACGGTGAGTCGAAAAATTCTGAAAATTAAAAGAAAACTATGTCCACGTTTATGACCAAATACTTTTGAATAAAAAGTTAATATGCTGATCTGAGATATCAGTAGCAAATATGTTGATTGACAATGAGTCATTGAGATGTTACAGAAATACTTCATAGATATATTCTTGCAATAGAAAGGAGATCGGGGGAAAAAATACTTGAGAAATTCCAGGAAAACTGCAACCTTATCATTAAAATTAACATCACTGCGTTTTTTCCTTGGACACCCGATTTTTTTCCGGTTCCTCCACATGTAATCGGCACAGACGGAATTTACGATAACGAATAATCGTATAATCGGCTAATCCCCGAACATCGTTATCTAAACCCGGTATACAAGATTATTGCTATTATTATTAACAATGACCATATATTTTTTCGAAAACTCTACATCCTTGGGATCGGACTATGTAAACAAGAAAATCTATGATTTATTGAATATTTAGATGAATCTTCACTTTCAACAAATCACTGACCCTGATAACAATCAATTCGAATGAATAAGTTGAACTGTCAAAAAACGATTCCTAAATACCCTCCCAGACAATATTTTCAAATTGTCAATATATATAATTCTCCATTACTTTACGATCGGTTTGATCAATCATAGTAAACAGCGGTAATGCGGTAAGGATTACCTGATAAGTGGTACGAAGCTTATAATCGTTTTAATCAGCATTGAATTATGATCTCCAACTATCTTAGGGCTACAGTCATGACTCGATAGATTTAAATATACGAGATAAGACGCTAACCCGTTCAGTCAATTACTGCAATTGAAAAATAATAATTGATTCGAGGATTATTCATATTTTCTTGGTGAAGACATCTCCATTAATTATTATCAATCAATTACTATGACACTGCATCCCCCAGACGAATATTTGAAAATATTTTTCAAAATGTAGGTAGTGCACTACAATTTCATGTGTAAGTGTTTGAGGTAAAAAAAAATAGGATAACGCGCTGCAGTCTGTTGATGTACTTAACGTAGCCTATCTCCGAAAAAAACGATATCGGATATAAGCTGAAACAGCTGGGTTGTGAATTATATCCTTTTAGAGCACATAGTACAAAATGTGAGAAATGTGTGACGGTTCGATCAGAATTCATTCATCTATCGGAGCAGATGGCAATACAATCTGTAATTATTATTAGGGCTGAATTATTTTAACTGACAGCTTCAATATAATGAAATGATTATCATCGGTTTTCTGAAACCAGTGGCAACTTTGATTCACTTTTGCCACGTGGGTAGGTAATAGTACTACGCATGCAACAAGGGAGTAAAGTCGCAGATTACTCCCGAGGGTGGGTTTACTTTTCGCTCGGGCAGTAAGTAATCACCCGAGGAAATGATGGACTTTAATCCCGAGTTGCATATATATAGCAATAATTATTTTGATCATCGTATACTGATTTACGCAAAATTAAACATCGAAGCAAAAGCTTATCTGAATGGTAAAAAAAGTATGTCCGATTGGCCAGGTGGGGGTGACTCATTTCAGAGTTTGCACGTGTTTGATTTCGGTTGATATCTTGTTCAATATCGTTCAAGTGACGAGAGGTTGATGCAAGATATTGAGTTGAATATATCGCTGAATGCTGAAGATGTTGTATACTGTTTTCTCGAGGAGTAAACACTTTTTGGGAAAATATTCATATTTTTTAATTGTTCGTTTGATTTTATTCTTTTTGTAAAGAACAATAATATTGTTGCAACATTTTCAGCAACAAATAAAAACACTATGGTACAATATAGGTTAGTGAAAACGTTAGAATAAAAACAGTTTTGTAAACAATTTATATTTTCGGAACACCTATAATGTGGTTGTGTTACGATGAGTCTACAGCCAACATTCTATGTTTGATATATTTTTGGCTAAGTAGAAGTTTCGTATCTACATGTTTCAAGAATTAGATTAATTTCTAGAAATTCTGTAATCCCAACAATTTTTGGGGCAATTTAACCATTATTACTCTATCCACTTGTATTTAGAGAAAATTTCATACTCAACGAAAGAACTATAAAGTTCCAGCTAAAAACAATTATAATATACGTATGTACCTGAACTTATATTAAACACACTTTTTCTTGAGGGGCCAGGACAGTTAAGTACCTGCGCTAACAATAGACGAGATATAGAACTTGTCGACCGACATAATTGTAAAGCTTGGTAGTTGCCAAAAGTATACTTTGCCGAGGTTGGGGACATCGAAGGCACCTTGAATCACAACTTGGCGCGAGCTAGACGCAACAAGATCCAATTGGCTATTATTTGTCTCGGAAGACGCAACCCTTCACTCTTCTATTTCTATTTTCTGTAACTAGCCCAGAATTTTTACAATAGTCACCCAAGAAATTGATTTTCATTGTAACTTACTGAAAAAAAAAACCATTTATTCTCTTACGTATTTTTCAAGAGGAAACTTTAATAAAACTTGGACAACTACCATTTTTTTTTTCTAATTACAAAAAAAAAAAATTACCGAAATTTCGTTTGAACCCAAACTTCGATAATGAATTTACCCTCCTCAATCCCGGTACCTTTTTGACCTTTTTTTTTTTTCTTTTTAGGGCTAGAACTTTTTTATTAATGTCATTAGATTAAATGGTGAAAATAATTACCCACGCGCCACTGTAATAGCTATTCGGATTTTAAATTGAACTTGAACCTTTGTCAGTTAATCGCTGACACAACTTTCAATAACTAATTATAATACGATCTGATGAAACCTCAACGTTTCATTTTCAAGTTAATTATAATAAATTTTTTCTCTCCAAAGCGGGAAGTTGAGAAATTACCAATATTCTGCCATAAAAGTATATATGCCCAAGAAACCTTTCGCAGAAGATTTTCTGTCCACCACAGCAGTAGAAGGTTTCCGAAGGTTCCAATTATCGGATAAAAATTTATTTAGTATAAAAGTTTTTTTTTTTTTGCAAAACTTTACCAAAGACTTAGAAGACCCTTTGAACGAATATGCGAGATAACCGTGTACTTCTTTGGCAACGTAAAATCATTTGAATGAGTTCCCGTAAGTCGAAAATTGAAAGAGAAATAAGATACCTACCCTTCGGATTCGAGGCAATATTTGCTCAGACATAAACAATGTGTCTTCAATTATCTTTGTGACACTATCTATGCTTTTGTAATGAGAAAAGATTAATTTATTACCGTAATTCGCCCCCATAAAGTTCGCTGCATATACGTCATAGTCAATTTTATATTTTATGATTGATTTGGCGAGTCGGCGGCATCTTTAATCCTTACTTATATTCTCGCTCATCGTAAATGCTATCAATATTGTAGGCATTAAGAAATTCTCATGTTGAAGAAAATTGTCTTATCTTACACCTCCCTCGTCCATCCCCAACAGGTAGGGAAAAATTTTACAAAATGGACAACGAATTTGTATATGTGAATATGTTCATACGTTGACGGATTAAGCTTGATTAAACAGATTGAAAAATTTCACCATTTGCACTTTATACACCAGTGAGAAAAATTTAACGAGTCATTCAAACTTTTTGAAAAAAAACCATACATTTCTCAATTATGCGTTTTCAAGTAAAAAATCAAATCCAGAGGTCCTTGTGGATATTATAACCATAAAAAAAAATGTCAACCGTATTTAAACACTTGATCTGAATTCTGTTTCACCACAGGTATTACAAATCACCTGGATTACTTCGAGGATTTGGGTGTCGAAACGATATGGTTGAATACGATTTATCCCTCACCTCTCGCTGACTCTGGATACGACGTATCAGACTACGAAAATATTGACTCCACGTACGGCGACCTGGCGAAATTCGATGAGCTTATAACCGCAGCTCACAATCGCGGTAAGTCTTTGCAGCAATTGCTTCTTCTATTATGGACTATTCATATTATGTTTTCATTTCCCACATAAGGAAGAGATATTTTACAATGAGGATGTCATGATTTCAGGTCTTAAAGTCATCATAGACTTCATTCCTAATCATTCGAGTATCGAACACCCCTGGTTCAATGCCTCGGTTTATCGAACGGATCCGTACACTGATTACTACGTCTGGCACAGTGGAACTGTAGATACCAACGGAAGCCATATTGCGCCAAACAATTGGGTACATAATTATAATGTATTTCAAAAATCGCACACCATATTTTGTGAAAATTAATGATTAAAATGGCTTTATTTCAATCATCGATGATTCTTCTTCTATCTTCATTGGAAATATTGGAAATCGCCAGAAATCACTGGAGATCGATTGAATATCATTTTTACCTAACTCTGAAACTATAGGGAATCGCAAGAAATCGCTATGTGCTACGAATGCCTGTAAATTCGAATGTAATTGATTTCGAACAATTTTTTATTCATTTTCAAAGATTTCTTAACGATTTCCTATCGAATTTCACAGCAATATTCCTCGAGTAATTCCTATTTTTGAAATAATTAACGTTGATTTAACATCATGATGTATTTTCTGTTTCCTTTAGGCGAGCGTAGTATCTGCTAACGAAGACGGCTCTGCTTGGGAATGGAACGAAATTCGCGAGCAATGGTACTTACATCAGTTCTCTGAGTACGAAGCAGACTTGGACTTAAGAAACGAGGCTGTAATCGGAGAATTATTGGTAATAAAATATCATAATTGGCGTATCGTTGCAGGAATAAATACCTAAACACCTTCTGAAACATTATTCATTCATAGTGATTCCTTTTCATCGACTTTCGAAACATCTGTCGAGTGAGATAAGTGAAATTATTACAAACTTTTTAATGCAGGATGTGCTTGATTTCTGGCTGAACAGAGGAGTAGATGGTTTCTATATCAACTCAGTTCCATATTTCCTCGAGGACGAGGACTTCACTGACAACTCTGCAGGATCTTCTAACAACACGTTCGGTCTCACTGACAATGTAGCACTGCTCTACAGGTTTCGAGAACACATTGATTCCTGGGTATCGCTCAATGACAACGTGACAAAGTACATCTTCTTTACATTCTCATTTCTTAATTCTGATATTCATAGCACCTGAAAAACTCTGACATAATTCATTCGTTCTTTCCGCTTTGATTTGATCAGGTTTTTGGTCGCTGAAGGTATCGGAGATGATGAGAACTTAATCGCGTACTACGGTAATGACACTAGCGAAGGTATAGCTCCTGTAAACGCTCAGTTCATCACAGAATTTACTAGCACTAGTAACGCCAGTGTTATCAAGAACACCATCGACGCATGGATTTCAGCACTTCCAGTTAACCAAACCACTAACTGGAAGGTAATACCAAAACTGCTGCTTCTGATATAGGTACCTGCAATCAGGGAATAACATTGCATATAATTTCCTGATTGTCTGTTTCACAGCTTTCCAATCAGGACTATTCTCGTATCGCGACTAGATACGGTTTGAACCGTGCTGATGGTTTCAATATGTTTGTTCTTGCACTGCCAGGACGTGTTTTCACTTACTACGGTGAAGAAATAGCCATGATGGATAATGAAGATATCACATATGCCCAGACTGTTGATTCCTTGGCTTGCGCAGCTGGAGAAACGAGTTACTCTAGTGTTTCCAGGGATCCTTACAGAACACCTATGCAATGGAGCAGCGAATCTTATGCCGGATTCACTACTGGATCAAGCTCGTATCTTCCGGTACATGAGAGTTATACCACAAGAAATACCGAATCGCAATTGGCCAGTGATAGCAGCAATATAAAGACTTATAAAGCGGCAGCTGCGTTGAGATCAACATCAACATTTATTTACGGAAGTTACGACATTCAGGCTCTGAACAATGATCGAGTACTGGTCCTCAGAAGGTAGTTATCGATCTGGCTTCATATTTCGGCAATACTTCACCCGAAATCCCAGTAATTTTCATCCGGGTCATGGTTATTTCTGTCACAGATCTTTGGATGATGATTTCACATACATCGTTGTGGTTAATCTTGGCCTTTCGAAATTGACTGTAAACCTTACAGAGGTATACTCTGACCTGCCAACCAGTTTGAACATTTCTGTCTTATCTGCCAATGCTGTTCTGAGTGGGTACGTCTGCGCGAGGATCAAAATAAACCTGAAACCAGCCTTGCGAACCATAAATACACGCTCAATTTTGTAATTTATTTATTTTTTTTTTAATGTAGATCATCAGTCACAGTCGCGGATTTCACACTCACAGCAAACGCTGCGGTCATCCTGACAGATGCTGCTGTAGATGGTGAGTCTAGTAGCGGAAGAAGAACTGCCACAACTATGACGACTGCTGTACTACTTTGTTCATTTGCTGTTCACTGCCTTAAAACAGAGTTTTGACTGTTTTAACTAACCGATTCTTATTCCCTCTCTAGATGTAGAAAGCACGTGTATATTGCCAGTAGAATTACTATATACAGTAGATTGTAGCCAGTAGTGAGTAGTTTGTACACATTAGAACATTGTGCCTTGAATTTCAAACAAATAGTACGCGTTTAAAATATTCATTGCTAAACAGCACGGAAACGTGCCAACGGTATAATCACGTTATACAGAGCTGAATGAAATCACAAACTCTTGTAACGAAAAAAATCAGAGCTTTTCAGATAAAATAATTTTGAAATCATATACAGTTGAAAGTCTATATGCCTCTCTTGCCTCTTGTTCGAAACTGCCGGAGTACCGAAAGGTTTTTAATAAAGATTTTTGCCCTTGCACCAGAAAGAACTTCGCAATATTCAGGATTAAAGCGAATTCAAAGTTTATCGATATCCACTAAGATTCGCTGGTGCAAAGATATTATTCAAAACTGTATAGAACATCAGGTTTCTAAGGTGCAGTAAACTCAAATATTGACTACACCTATATTTCATTACGTGGAAATGATTCTCATTAATAGTCTACGATACACCTCAAAGAATACGATGATAAAATAGTATACTTCTTGAGGAAGGGATAACGATAGGGTACGGTGTTTCCGTGCAGGCATTACAGTATGACGGGTTGCCTATATTCTGGTATTTTGATCAAGTCGGTAACACAACCAGCAAAATTATCAGTATCGACCAGTGTTAAGCGTTCATTCACTGGGTCCTCGAGCGACCAACAAGCACTAAGCAAACTCCATTCAAACTCGGTTCTACAGTTTAACTGCAGCTCGGTTCATTTACCAGATAGTTTAACAGTTATTGGAAACATTTAATCTCATTTTCCGAAATAACAGAGTCTGAAAAAAAAAATTGACATGCACCTTATGTGTGAAAAAATCAAGTTTGCGACGTACCGATAATTTACCAGTTTCTGTGAACAGAATTGATGAACAGAACAATAAGCAACTCGACGTGTTGTAATGTTTACTCGAAAACACCCCGAACAACAATAACGTCAAATCTTTAAATGAATTAACAATTTCATATACATGTTACTATTAGAGAGTCTATCGACTAATCTTTCTATTGCTCTGTAACTCGTTATTAACTATCAGACTTCTCGGTACAATTAAATTTTCCGCTTTTTGAATAGTCGTCCCTATTGGAAATTCAGATAGAAAATCCATTGGAAAGTTCAAAATTTCTGTAACATTCGCTCTACGATTAGAGAAAATCCGTAAGAATTTCGAATGGATTCCAATAGATTTTCATGGTTTTAGCAGAAAATTTTCAATAGGGATAAATTAGGCATAACCCGTTTTGTTCTGTATTGTCCATTCCCGCAATAGATGAAGAAGAAGAAGAAGAAGAAGAAGAAGAAGGAGGAGAAGAAGCCACAACGACAGAAGCTCAGGGTGAGAATATAACAACAGAGGATAACGATGAAGCGTCGACTGAAATATCAACACCGACAGAGGATGAAGATAACGAGACGACGACAACAGAGGACCCGAAGAGCTCCGGGTTCATGGCAACCCCAACTGCAGTAGGAGTTGTCATAAGTTTATGCTTTTCGTTTATGTTGACTTATTATAGTTCCTAAATGTTTGAACGTTGTAGAAAATTAGAAGAATGAATGTCTATTTAATTATATCATCTCAATCTGTATATTATATTGTATAATAAAATTGTATGTTTTGTAAGCAATTAGTTATATGTAGTAGTAGTAAAACTGGCAGCAATGGTAGTAGTGGTATTAGTAGTGGTGGTACCAGTAGAATATTTGAAATTCAGTGTACTATTTGATGAAACTTCCCCATACAAATCAGTCTTTAGACAAGCTTAGCTTCAAGCTAATTATTTATTTAACATCTCGCAATTATTGACCATCTGTTTTCGTTCTCGAAAAAATGCTCAAACAATTTTAGGAAATATATCTTTCTTTCATTCATTTTTCTGCTTTTTGAACCACGTTCGTATTCATCATTTTAATTCACGTATCAACTGGCCGACCGCGACATGGAAATGAACCAGAATCATTGTGTCCGTCTAATATTCGAAAAGAAATATTATGAAATTTGAAGTGAACTTTGCCAAGAAAATGTCATTTTCATATAAGAATTCATGAATTACACGTTGAATAACTTATCCAATAGAATTCGAAGTGCTTCATCTTCATCACGATATGATAAAATTAGTGAAATACGTATTTCATGATATGATGTACCAAATTTATAGTGCCAACCTTTGCTACCAAGATAACCAGCGAACTCGACTGGTGGCAGACAGCAGCTATCTACCAAATCTATACAAAATCTTTCCAGGTGAGAAATAAATTATGTATACCTACATTACTAATAATATTCCAAACGCATTTTACATGAGCTAATTAAACCGCAATCATGGAATTACTACAGTGATAAAGCAAGTGTTGGGCTCTGCGATTCTTTCCACTTTTCTAACGAGGAATATGATAATTAACTTTGTGAAACTATGCCGAATATCTTTCCTATACAAATTGATGTCAGTTTAGAGAATTTCCCAAGTTGTTTGCCTGTGAATCAAGGTTTGCGAAAGGTACAAGACTTTTTTTTAGGAATTCAAGGCAGCAAATACCTCATACTGAAAGTTTTTTGAGCCAACGCATGGTGATAATTACACGGGCCAAACGAATACATATTTTCGGTTGGCATCGTGGATCGGATGGAGTTTCACATAGTTTTCATAGAGCTGAACACATTTTTGCACGTAGAAAATGTCCATCACGTCAGATTTTTGAAAAACCTTATTGGAGAAAGTGCCATTCTGTTTATCCATGAGGCATTGTACAATCATTATATTAATATAAATTATAGCTATATAATTTAATTAAAAACTTATTTAATATACATTTAATAATGATTTTTGAGAAAGATTAGGTTATTAACATTTAAATATTGGTTAGGAAGCATCTCCTAAACAAGCTGTGCTGCCGTAACTTTTTAAACAAATTTTGAGAAAAAAAAGTATGAAAAAGAGTATGGGAATGAGGAGTGCATTTTTTGCCGCACCAAAAGTGCGTCCAGAAATCCTCAGCTTGATTTTGGTATTTCCACATAAGCGTACTGAAGCTCCCGTATGAAAATGGCACCGTTTTTCCCGCGGATGAAACTTTGTTTTTAAATTGACAGAGTGGAACAGAATTCGTGACGAATGTATATCATCTTATCAGAGGTCTGTCCTTTGTCTAATTCAAATTTTTTGGAAGACATAAGTTTTCAGAGTAGACTGAACACGAGTTTGACAATCAAAACCGTATGAATAGAATAAAATTAGATGAACATTAGTCTGTTAGTTACGAGCACGCCAGTAAAGTAGTACCAAATAGCCACAAAATGGACTCGAAAGTCAATTTTTTGATAGTTAGTAGGGGGTTGCCGGAAGTAACTAAATATACAAAGATCCAACAAAATTTCGCTGTAGAATCGCAGTCATCTTGAAAATAGGGGTAATTTCCTATGTCTTGCCTCCTTATTGGTTGTGGAAACATTTTGTGTTTTAGTTTTCTGGGAAAAAATATTTGCAAAAACTTTCATTCTTAAAATTCTTTGATACGTGTGGCGATGAGAAACTTATGGTGAAAAAAGTGTCGACCATTAACGGTGGTAAATGGTTTTTTACAATCATCTACTAAAAAAATAGGCCACTGTTGATCCGATCGAAAACACGTCGTACAAAAGTTGTAGAGGACTCAGTTCTCTACAAACTTGGTCTTTGTATAATGACGATAAGTAGAAAAAAAAATTTACATAACAGTAAAAACAGTCACTTCATTTTCCTGATATTTTACTCCAAAAAGCTTGAAATCTAGCTCAAGAGTGACTATTGAAGTGACGCAACGCGAATGATCAAGCACTGTTTTGCATTCATCGGAAATTGGCCAGTAATTTTTGTTTCGAAATCGGTGATTCGCCATCCAGACGCGATTAAAAGTGAAAATGATAATTTACCAACAACACAGAATTACATACCCTGTGATGACGCAATTATTACAGGACAACGACGGTGATGGCATCGGCGATTTGTACGGAATAATCTCTCGAATGGGCTTTATCGAAGATACTGGCTTTACAGCGATCTCGCTCACACCCATCTACCCGTCACCACAAATTGACGGAGGCTATGACATCTCTGATTTTAAGGCGATTGATCCGATATTCGGGTCACTGGAGATCTTTCAAGAACTTGTGCTCACCGCACGTGACAGAAGTACGAATTAGTGGTGATGGTTAACAGAACTAATTAAATTCAAACAATTTAACAAGCAGTTCCAAGAACTGTATATCTTCAAAACAGATTGGTCATAAAATATTTTAGTCAAAATCCAAAAAATAATTTTCAAAACGAGTTTCTAAAATCATGCTGATTCGGTGAAAATCTTTGCTAGTTGATAAAACTTAGATCTCATTGATATCCGATCCATATAACTTCACTATTGTCATCATTTCCAGATCTCAAGGTGATTCTGGATTTTGTCCCAAATCATTCCAGCGATGAACATATTTGGTTCAAAAACTCTGTTGCACGTATCGAACCATACACCGACTACTACGTGTGGAGTGATGGAATGACATTAGGCGGAAATGTTCAACCTCCAAACAACTGGCTTAGCGTATACGGGGGCTCAGCATGGACGTGGAATGAGCAAAGGCAGCAATACTACCTGCACCAATTCCATACAAGCCAACCAGACCTGAACTTCCGCAACCCTGCAGTGATAACGGAAATGAATGAGATCCTCATATTCTGGCTCGATCAGGGGATTGACGGTTTCCGGATTAGTTCAGTTGCTCATCTGTTCGAAGATGCAGACTTGCCGGATGAACCCTTCAATGAAAATCCAGGAACAAATATCATAGAAACAGACCATGACTACCTTCGACATGTTTACACAACAGATCTCGATGAAACCATTCAACTTGTTTATCAATGGCGAGCCATCGTAGATGAATATGCAAGCCAATCCGACGGAAGAACTAGAATCTTGATTACCGACTCCGCAGCCAATGCAGATGTCGTATCCAGGTAATACCGTGAATTGAAATGATATGGATAACGACATCCCCTTCTGTCTAACAAAGAACCGAGTGAACCTCATCTTATGTGCCCTCACCATGCACTCGATACGCCATTTGTGGGGTTTTACTCTGACCACTGATAAGTGAACCCCCGATTACGGTTTACCAATATTTTTTATGCGAGTTATCTTTGTGGGCCTGCCAAGCAAAAGGTGCTAAGATGCCTTAATCACCAGCTCTCGCTCCAACTTCCACACACATTTAAAGACACCCTTGCTACAGAGTGGTAGTTTCTGCTACTCCACTAAAAAAGATCTGCCAATTCCTAACGAAAGGATGATATTGTGATGGGAAATCTGGATCACGCGTATTGTTCCCTACCCTTATTCTCGGGCAGAGAACGGTGAAGTTCGGGATCAGCTGCAGGTTCCATAACACTCTTACCTATTAACTAAAATGCTCATACTCCACGTTTATGTACGGAAGTATATTCAACGGGTTCATTTTCCGCATGACGTTCATAAATTCAAAGTACGCTTTCGAATAGAATGCATAGAACTCACACTCATAGCGGATCAGGAGGTCCACCATCACTTCGATCAGACCACTTGAAGGCACTTTGTGGCGACTAGATCCCAACCACAACCACATCCTCGTAATACCTTACGAAAAAATCCCCGGTAAATTTAACCCTCAACGTTAGGGTAAACACTCAAATGTGCATCACTCACAAGTGCAGGAGCAATTATCCGTAATTGTAGCTGAAGTATCATCAAGTTGAGAATAATCTTAACTTGATGAGCTCCACCGTCCACTGTGAGGGTAATTAACTAATTACACATATTCAGATTGAGGGTTAATCCCCAACTTTTTGGGGTCAACTCTAATCTTCGTAAGGCTATTTCTCAATATATTCGGGAAAACCCTTAACTTTAAGGAAAAGGCCTTGACTTTGAGGGGTTAACCGGCAAATTGAATATCAACCTCAAAAATTAGGGGTTCAACTTCGGAAACTGAAGGTTCATCCTGAAAGTTAAGAGGACTTTTCCGTACAACAGAACTATATGGTATCGATATGCCAGTTTGCAATTACAAATATTCACCCTAAGAATATGATCAGGTTTGAAAACATGATCACACCTTCTACCTGATGATGATATTTGATACAGCGTTTACCTCTTAACCAGACTTGGAAGTAACCTTCGCAGTTAAAAGAAACCTCACGAACTTCGAAAGTAGAATCGGAAGTTTTGAGCCTTCAGTCCTGATATGATATTAAATGTAACATCCAACTTCGGGGTGAGCCCAGACGAACTTGTCAGAAGTCAGCCTCAACCAGTGTCATAGTGACCCTCAAATTTGGGAATAATTAACAACCTTAATTTGGGGTATTTTTCAACTATTAGGGTAAACCGTAGCCTTCGAGATTTCGCGATCAGGTTTAGGGGTTTCACCACGAAAGTTGAAACTCTTTGTCAACCAATCCCCGTACGTACTACATAAGCAATTTGCGGTCACTGATCATGCAATTTCATATTCACAGGTACTTCGGCAATGAAACTCATCAAGGAGCCCATTTGCCTATGAATTTCGCGGTAGTCTCTAACGTGACACAGTTCTCTACTGCATCAGCCTATATCAATGTGTTCTCTGAATTTTTTGCAACTTTGCCTGAGAACCAGACCCCAAACTGGGTACTTGGGAGTCACAACCACGGACGAATAGCTTCGCGGTTGGGTTTCAACCGCGCGGACGGCCTGAACATGCTGCAACTTTTGCCCGGAACTGGATTCACCTATATGGGCGAGGAACTGGCTCTCCTCGATACCGAAATTCTTTTCGCTGACACTCAGGATCCTCTTGCTATTAACGCTGGACCAAATCGCTTTCATCTCTTCACTCGAGATCCTGCGAGAACTCCTTACCAATGGGATGGCACAACCTCAGCTGGATTTTCCTCAAATAGTTTAACATGGCTTCCAGTAAACCCCAATTATCAGTCCAGAAATCTTGCTCTACAAATTTCCACTATTCGGAGTAACTATAGAACGTACAAAGCCATACTCGAGCTGAAGCAAAGCGAAACCATGAAAAAGGGAGCAACTCAATTTCTATCTCTTAATTCTGATGCGGTAAGCCAGTCACAGTACTCCATTAATTACTCTTATTGTGGCTTTTTGTCTGTTAAAGACGCTGTTTTGCACATGGCTCACTAATTTGACACCTCGCGAAAGTTCGGTTCCTATAGTCAACACCCAACAATTACGAACCTCAAAGTCGTACACCCCGATGTTGTTCGGAAAATATCTGATCTGACTTGGAAGATATAAAAACAATTCAATGATTCAACAATATTTTTTTTTTTTTTTTTGGCAGTGATTTGCAATCGCAGCAATCGCATTGTTCAACCTATAGAAAGCCAAAAATGTTTTCAACTGCTCTATTTGCTCATGAATTTTGTGATAGTTACTACTTTTGTTCTTCGTATTTTTACACGATGGTAATAATTCTTCGTAATGTTCATGTCAATTTTACGCTTATTTACTGCTTATTACATAATGCAGATAACAATTATGCTTTAAAGGGAATTATCTTGTGTCAAAATTCGTTCACCAAAAAAAAACGTAGTTTTCTGATGCACGTAATTATTTTTCCAGGTTCTGGCTTTCACGCGTGAGCTTGGCAATGATAGCTACCTAATTGTCTTCAATTTGGGTTTCGGGCAGTTCACAGCAGATTTGACTGCTTTCACAACCTTCCCAAGAGAGAATATTCATGTTTTACTAGCTAGCGCGAACTCCGTAACCGGACCTGGGTAAGAGAGCCACGATTACAACTGTAAGAAGTTTTCTCATAGTTCTGCGTCGTCACATTCTAATATACCTTATATCGTTCTTTGTAGGGAAGCCGTCGACCTAGCTGCTGTTCCACTATCAGCTAACGCAGCGGTCGTTTTATACCAACGACCAGCAGATGAAATAACGCAAACCCCAAGTACTACTGATCCCACAACTACCATCAGCCCTCCCACTTCAACGTCAACGGAAGCCGCACTTCCCGCAATTCCGATTTTCATACACGGTGAAATCCTCGGTGATTTAGATTGGTGGCAGGAAGCCTCTATTTATCAAATATATCCAAAATCATTCCAAGACAGTAATGGTGATGGCATTGGCGATCTCCAAGGCATCATCTCGCGACTGAACCATTTGGACGAAACCGGAGTCACAGCAATTTGGCTGAACTCGATATTCGAGTCGCCGCAAGTTGATGGAGGTTTTGACGTATCCAACTTTATTGGCATAGATCCAATTTTTGGAACTCTCCAAGACTTTGCACAACTTATACAACAAGCACACAATAGAGGTAGACCAAAAAATCTTCTTTACTCGTATCCGTATTTGTTACATGCAAATCTATTATTCACAGGAATAAAGGTGATCATCGACTTCATTCCGAACCACTCCAGCAAGGAACATCTTTGGTTCCAGAATTCCATCGCACAAATCGAACCCTACACCGACTACTACGTGTGGAGGGATGGAATCGCTTCGGATAGCGGAGTCCAGCCTCCAAATAACTGGCTTAGCGTATTCGGTGGTTCCGCATGGACGTGGAACGAGCAGAGACAGCAGTATTACTTACACCAGTATCATAGTAGCCAACCGGATCTGAACCTCCGCAACCCTGTTGTAGTAGCTGAAGTTACCAACGTTCTTGAATTCTGGCTCAATCAAGGAGTCGACGGTTTCCGTATCAGTTCAGTTGCTCATCTCTTCGAAAATGCGACTTTCGCAGATGAACCTCTCAACCAGAATCCCGGGGCGAATGTTTTGGAAACGGACTACGAGTACCTAGATCACATTTACACAACAGATCTTGATGAAAGCATTGAAATTGTTTACCAATGGCGAACTGTTGTCGATGAATACGCTGCGCAAACCGATGGACAAACTCGAGTCCTCGTCACTGATTCCGCAGCCAATCAAGATATCGTCTCTAGGTTTGTATAAAAATACAAACTATAGACACATATGCTAGTACTTCAAATAGATACGAATCCCCACGACGATGCCATGTCTCCGATAATGCTAATCATCAAACATCTTCCTTTTTGCAGGTACTTCGGTAATCTAACTCATCAGGGAGCTCATCTCCCACTGAACCTTGCTCCAATTAATAGTTTGACACAGCAGTCATCAGCGTCTAATTACATCAATGCATTGAGCGGATGGTTTGCAACCTTGTCTGAAAACCAAACCTCAAACTGGCTACTTGGAAATCATGATCACAAACGCGTCGCTTCGCGATTCGGTTTGAACCGAGCCGATGGTCTAAACATGCTGCAACTTTTACCTGGCACTGCGTTTACCTTCATGGGCGAGGAGCTGGCCCTCCTTGATACCCAAGTTCCATTTGCCGTTACTCAGGATCCTCACGCTATCAACGCCGGACAAAGCCGTTTCCATCTTTTCACGCGAGATCCTGCAAGAACTCCCTATCCTTGGGATAATTCAACTTCTGGTGGCTTTTCAACAAACTCAGCGACGTGGCTACCAATCAACGCCAATTACGTGTCTAGAAATCTCGCAGCACAAATTGCTGCCGAACGAAGTCATTATTTAACTTATAAAGCCTTACTCGAACTTAGGCAAAGCGAGACCATCAAACGAGGAGCGACTCGATGCCTATCACTTAACTCTGATACGGTAAATCAATCATAATCTATGGGATTCATTCAAATATATCGGGTCATCTCGCTCATGTGCACCACATTTTTGTACATGGGTCCACGTTTATGACACCTAGCAAAATTGTTCCATCATATTTGTGTAAAAAAGTCAAATATCAATAGTATCATGGAAAATTTATGGGTGCGAACAGTAATTGTTTGACATATTTCAGTTCGATATATATATAGCTTAAAAAGTTCAAGTATTCCGATTGTCGGTTATTGGTGATCTATTTTCCCGATCATCCAAAACTACTGAATAAACGTCAAATCATACCGCGCTCAGGAAGACGTTTTTTGAATAATACTTTGCAAGTCGAATATCTTCAGAACGACTTGGAATCAGGACATGTACCGTAGTTTCGTTGTTCGAAGTTTAACGATTTCGGAAATATCAGTGATCCGATCAATGTCGAGGAGGCACCCGCATGACCGCCTACAATAGTTCTGCACGCGTAAGTTTTCCCGTTTGAAAACTCTAATTGACACGAACGAAATCTGATAGCACCGCATCGGGAATGCGGATGGAATCGGACGTTGAACTCAGATCCTTTTCCCGAATTTATAAGGCCGGTCCCGCTTTCATCGGACCTTTTAAGCACAAATTTTCAATTTCTGATAATTTCAATGTCTCTGAAATCATTCGGAACTGTTCCAGAACGTGACTGTTCGAAGTTCCAAAATACTCCAACAGTCTCGAAACACATCTGAAATTCTCAGCGATGTATGAGATTGTTCTAGCAGAAGTTTAGCAAATTTAGTTACATACATTAAGTACTATGTCAAACTATTTCATCTCGTCACCGATAAACTGCCAAACTTACGATATACACGAATAAATAGCGGCTATATCAGATGTCGCTTAAAGAACCGGCTATCTCGCGAGCGACTCTGAAACCGTTCTGTAGCGCTATTGACTTGCCATGCAACTACAGAGCGATTTCAGAGTCCCTCGCAAAATAGCCGGTTATTAAAGCGACATCTGCGATAGCCGATTTTTGTACGGAACCGTCGATTTGCTAAATTTAACCTCGAAATCGCAACTTCGTAGACTTTGGCTCAGCTTCGGCTTGTACTGAAAATATCATCTTCGCAAAGAAAAAAAAAATCATAATAATTTATCGACAAGCATGCCATAAACTACTATTACAAACAGCTGTTCCGTTTAGTTTGGTTCTATATAATTTGCTATCAACTTTTGAATTCACCAAACTAGGTAATTGTTATGTGCCGGAGTGAAACCAGCTTTATTTAAGATTGGGAACATGAAAAACATAATCTTAATCAATTGAGGGTAATTTGCAGATATAATGCTATCTGGGGAGTCCTTTTCTAATACAAATTGTCGTTCTTTCAGGTCCTAGCTTTTACGCGAGAACTTGCTGGCATTGATGGTTACATAATTGTCATCAACTTGGGTCTTCAGCAGGCAACAGTGGATTTATCTGCTATCGCGACTTTCCAGAGACAAAATACTGATGTTTCATTAGCTAGCGCAAACTCGATAACCGAAACTGGGTAAGCAGGACATCAATTAGGTATGATACGAAAACTTTCCAGAGCCTTCACATTTCAATGCTTATATATCGTTCTATAGGGATGAGATAAATCTTGCAGCTGTTCCACTTTCGGCTAACGCAGCGCTTGTTTTGCACCAACAAGAAATACTCCCCGCAACTCCAGTTCCAGTATACGATGAAATCCTCGGTGATTTAGATTGGTGGCAGGAAGCCTCTATTTACCAAATATATCCAAAATCATTCCAAGACAGTAATGGTGATGGCATTGGCGATCTCCAAGGCATCATCTCGCGACTGAACCATTTGGACGAAACCGGAGTCACAGCAATTTGGCTGAACTCGATATTCGAGTCGCCGCAAGTTGATGGAGGTTTTGACGTGTCTAACTTTATTGGCATAGATCCAATTTTTGGAACTCTCCAAGACTTTGCACAACTTATACAACAAGCACACAATAGAGGTAGACAAAAAAATCTTCTTTACTCGTATCCGTATTTGTTACATGCAATTCCATCATTCACAGGAATAAAGGTGATCATCGACTTCATTCCGAACCACTCCAGCAAGGAGCATCTTTGGTTCCAGAATTCCATCGCACAAATCGAACCCTACACCGACTACTACGTGTGGAGGGATGGAATCGCTTCGGATAGCGGAGTCCAGCCTCCAAATAACTGGCTTAGCGTATTCGGTGATTCCGCATGGACGTGGAACGAGCAGAGACAGCAGTATTACTTACACCAGTATCATAGTAGCCAACCGGATCTGAACCTCCGCAACCCTGTTGTAGTAGCTGAAGTTACCAACGTTCTTGAATTCTGGCTCAATCAAGGGGTCGACGGCTTCCGCATTAGTTCAGTTGCTCATCTCTTCGAAAATGTGACTTTCGCAGATGAACCTCTCAACCAGAATCCTGGGGCGAATGTTTTGGAAACGGACTACGAGTACCTAGATCACATTTACACAACAGATCTTGATGAAAGCATTGAAATTGTTTACCAATGGCGAACTGTTGTCGATGAATACGCTGCGCAATCCGATGGACAAACTCGAATCCTTATTACCGACTCTGCAGCTAATCCAGATACGGTGTCCAGGTAACCGACATGAGTAAATAGTAACTTTCGACACAAGTGCGTAAAAATGGGTTCTTCACACCGAATGTGACTAACAAAAAACCGCACTTACGGGCGAAGCCCGCTATATGAATAATGGTATGGCGATGGTTTTTGGTTCATGGGTGAAAGGCGTGAGATACGAACTTCACGGTAGATCGGCCAACGCCCCACTAACACTGATCATGAAATACCGGCTTCCCGCCCGCGAGGACTTTTTTGACGGGTAATAAATATGCATCCATGTATACGTATGTTTATCATTCACAGGTACTTTGGTAATCAAACCCATCGAGGAGCCCATCTGCCACTGAACCGTGCCATAGTTGCTGATATAACCCAGCAGTCATTAGCGTCAGGCTATATCAATGCTATCAGCGAATGGTTTACAAACTTGCCTGAGCAACAGACCTCAAACTGGATACTTGGAAATCATGACCTCAGACGAATCGCATCGCGAATTGGCTTTAACCGTGCCGATGGCCTGAACATGCTGCACCTTCTGCCCGGAACTGCATTCACCTATATGGGTGAAGAGCTAGCGCTACTCGATACCCAGATTCCATTTGAAAACAGTCAGGATCCTCATGCGATCAACGCAGGATCAGAACGCTTCCATCTTTTCACGCGTGACCCTGCAAGAACTCCTTATCCTTGGGATGATTCAATTTCCGGTGGATTCTCGACAAGCGAAACGACGTGGTTGCCAATCAACCCTAACTACTTGTTCAGAAATCTCGCTTCTCAAATTGCTGCCGAACACAGTAACTTTAATACATTCAAAGCCATCCTCGAATTCAGGCAAACCGAGACCATCAAGCGAGGCGCTACTCGTCTTTTGACCTTGAATGACGAAAGTGTTCTGGCCTTCACTCGTGAACTATACGGTGAACCCGTGTTTGCGGTCATCATCAATTTGGGTCTTGCCACCATCAGCGTTAATCTCTCCGGATTCTCCGGTCTTCCATCAGAAGGAATTCGAGTCTGTCTAGCCAGTTCCAACTCAATCCTAACTACTGGGTAAGCATACATTTTCCTCCCCGTATCACAGGCGCATGGACATGAAGCATTTCGATGTATGTGCTTACGAATCAGAACCGTAGAAAATACTTTCAGAGCTGATTCAGGTCTTTCAAATTCAGACCAGCGGAGTCCATGGCTCTTGAAACTTAAGGTCTTTTCGTTTTACACGAACTGGGGTGCACTGGGGCTGGACTGGATTACCTTGAACCAATCACGTTGAAGCTTAGACAAGTATCTACCAATCGAAAAGTTCTAGTGCAGTTCGGTGCAGCACAATTTGTGTAAAACGAAAAGACCTTTAGTAGCTATTCCGCATTGCTCAACTGATGCACCAAAAGTTATTGCATCTCCAAATAAAAACAAAATCTATCCTCTCTAGTTTCAACGTGCATACGGATTCGATCATATCCCCATGTATATCTAATGTATGACCGGTTCAAAGCATGCAAAATAGTTCATCTACTTTATCCCGCTGTTTCAGAACCACTGTTGATATTACCGCAGTGCCTTTATCAGCCAATGCAGCTATTGTGCTCTGCAATGCAGCATTGCCAGAAACCACAACAACCACAACAACTACAACAACTACTACAACTACAACTACTACAACAACTACTGTCACCCCCGAAACAACATCTGAGTCAGAAGGCAGTACACCGCCTGCTCAACCAGAACCTGAACCTGAGGATACAACAACGGACGATCCAAACGGAGGAGCGACTACAGCTTATATTTCATCTATACTTTTATTCATATCAATATTGAGTATTCTACTTCAAATCTGAAGCTTTGTCGTGTAACTGTACTTCAGTTATGTATTACTTCTGATATCACTCCTCTAGTATCGATAATGTATAAGTTGGGTTACGGCAACGTCAGACAACGAAGACTTTTGTATATATATAAATATCTGGGGTTAAGAAAAACTTATTCGCAATTTATTTCTGTCGGTATGGCAGTATGTGTCTATTGGCGAATTCGACTTGCCGAAGAAGTGCGCACTGAGTGCGGATTTCCTAGATTCTAACCAATAGGAATCCAAGAAAACTAGGGAATCGGCACTCAGTGCGCACTTTTTCGGCAAGTCGAATTTGCCATATACTATAGTGGTGCTAAACATTGTTGTCACAACGGACACAAGTCCTATAGCAACCTTGTGGAGACGAAGGTTATCTCCAGATTCTGAGAACCTCGTCCATTCTTCCAGCCATCAACATTTCATGGATATTCCATCATTGCCATAACTGCAGTTTCAAAAACTCTGGTGTTATGTTTGCAATAAAAAAAAAAAAGTTTTCTAGAACAGTTGTGTGTCATATAATGCGTGCAATGTCCTAGGAATGCATCGCTGGAAGTAGCTATGTAATCCCAAAAATTCCATCCTTATGGTGGGTTCACTGAACTCTAGTATACGTAGAGTTCAGTGGTTGGGTTCAGGCGCGGAACGAAATCGCGCGGAGCGGAATCGCGCGGAGCGGAATCGTGCGGAGTGGCGGAGCGAGAAAAAGTGGAGGGAGACGGTTATCGTAGACTACTTCACAATTGAATTACAAATAAACGCGATGAATTTCAGATGAAGCAATCAAGAGCAATATGGCAAATCGTCGAAATTCATCGCGTTTATTTGTAATTCAACTGTGAAGTAGTCTACGATAACCGCGATTTCGTTCCAACAGACAGTTGTACCGACAAGCATGCACAATGTTTCGCACGCAGAACCATCTGTCGGACATTTCAAAGACTAACGACCGTGGCTTTTCCCGTCGATATTCAATTTTCCCAACGCCGAATGGCAATATACCCGCGTTGACTGATGATTTTACCCGAAAACGCGATACCTACATGCACTACAACTGTGAATAGTTTAAAAATTTCGGTGGTCGATAATCAATCTGTAAAAAACTACCCGAATATTAGGAAAAATATACGTTCACTCTACTTTGTGCCTAAAAAACGCGTATTATTTCTAGGAGTGTATGGCTTGCCGCGTTTCGGGGTGATCAGCATGAAAAAATCTCATCATCTTGAGGATAGCTAAAAACTTTAGTTTCATTGCGAACAATAAACAGACTTCACGGTTTTACAACATATACATTATTTTTAATTTCCGAAAATGGGCTTTTTTCTAAATTTCAACTTCGGAACGAAAGGCGACTCAACAAGTTCCTGAAACTAGATCCTTCGAGTAAACTGTTTTTCTCGAAATATTTTCCACTATACCTCTAGACCCGGACCTTGCGAATATCCCACGTTATGAGCTCTTACAAAAATGAAAGTTTCTGGTTCCGCGGTTTTCACCCTGTTTCAACTTGCAGACTGACTAGAATTAGCAGTGACAAAGAAGAATAATACAAGTTGCAAGTTGGATTCAGAAAAATATGCAAATTGCGAATGGCGGCTGTCATATGAAAGAAAAGAAAACACTCATTGTCGGAATCACATTTCTAATGACAGAGTTGTCAATTTGAAATGAAAGAAAACTATTGGTTGAAATCTGATACAATAATTGAATGATATCGTAGGGTTCAATAATTTTACATTATTAAAATAATTTTTAGTACGAAGAGTAATTCCCCGTTGGGTAGAAAGAAGAAATAGAAGAGGGATTAATTCCAAAAATATTATATTATCAAGTCCCAGAAACCAATTCGTAAAAATCCTGCATGTTCAAAATCAATACTAGTGAAAAGCAAACGAAAAAAACCCATGTCGATGACGCAGCATCCAGAAGAATTGCGTCAGAAAATCGTGCTGATTGGCCGTTGCCACTGTATCTACAACCCGATTGGCTTAGAAAAACCAGCCAACCTGAGCAACTGAATAGAAGAAACGACGGTACAGCGTTCTCCGATACTTCCCCACCGCATCAACCCAAGACCCGCCCAGTGTCAAACTCGCCGAAACTCGCCAGGTTCGCATAACGACGGAACTCGCGTCATCAAGGCATACATATCTTGATTTGTTTGAGGAGTCAATATCACACATATAACTTACGAAAGGCTATATCTATTGCCCTTGAGAGTTTGCGATGGAGAGTGGGAAGCTAGATATAGATAGCGAGGCTAAAAGCCCGAAAGAACCAGTTGCTACTTACAAGGCTATTCCGGAGGACGATTCCGTTCTCGCCGTCAAAGAATTAGCCAAAGAAGAAGTGAAAATGGCGAAACACGACGGCGATACTGATACAGACGATGGAGCCCAGGAACTTATGCTCAAGAATAACGCGAAAATCACTTCGAACAAGGATGCCGGCGAGGTACACATATCAAATATCCCTTGCTCATTTATTCCCATACTTTTTTTTTTTTATATGCGAATCAAAACTGCTGACTCACAATCAGATGTATCTATTTTCCGCGACTCGAAATTCCCCATGTCCCGTGACACCGTATTGCACGTTAATGTAACACGATCCCGCCTTTCCTTTCTCTCGACACATTTATCATTATTTCGCCGTTTCAGGACGCAAATTAATTTCTATCAGCATTAATTTACTTGATATATTAGTCTCTGGACTTTTCTTACTAAAAAACAAAAGTATCAGCAAGATAGAAGCAGTCGAACCGATTGTTTCTCGAAAAAACACACAAAGTAATTGTTGTATTTCAACTTGGCTTTGCGTGCTATGTTTAGATAACGATAATTTCTTTGCAATGCTTCAAAATTGTTGCATCATTTATTCCAGCATATGTATCAGAATATAGTTCAATTATGATTCGTTCCGCATGGCCTCATGGCCTCTGAACGTGAAACTTTCCTTTGGACAAAAGACGTACATAGGCTGTTCCAAGAATTAAGAAATATACATATAAACAACAATTAACATGTTTTGTGGCTAATATTTCTATTGGAAACCGTGATATCGTCACAAAGCAACAGACTAATCAACTAAAAGCAGGCCGTTGATACTTAATTGATGCATGTAGGGGCATCGAGCATTTTACCTTGTTGATCACAAAAGTAAATGAACAGAAATGATCCTTTCTATTCTAGCATAAGCTATTACCAGATCTTTGTAGATAGTTCACAGATCTGATCATAGGATTTGATAATTGTGAGACCTTTTTCAAAATAAACCATAATTTCAGTCATTTTTCAAAGGCGTTGACTTTGTATTTTAGTTTCAACTCAATAGAGTAGGAATTACAATTATGGACGATATCTCAATCGTCAAATTTTGTAGGTCTAGTTCCATAATTCAGGCTCCCTAATATATGTACGTGTTACATTGATTTAATACGAGCAGTGTACTAGGCTAGGCTTTTTTACGTTGTAATTGATTTTTAATTGATTTCCGACTAATTCCTCTCAAAGCTATTGGTTTTTTTTATCAGAAAAACAGTTAACTTTGGGAATGTGAATGACCAAAGCATGCGTTATCATCTGAAAATGTATATTTAATGGAAAACTGAGCAAGATATCACTAAACCTCCATAGTTAGGAGACATACTGTACATTCTCTATCTAAATAATTATGAAAGTTTTGTCACGAAAATTGAGAGAATATGATGAATTGTTAACAGGTCAAGTTCATATCAGAAAATGGAGATGCCAAGATCGACATCGAAACAACGAAGCAAACATTGACCGGAATGACCAAGGAAGAATTGATGAAATTTGCTAACGATCCATTCTGGATTCGTCTAAGATGGTTCATGTTTATCACTTTCTGGCTTTTGTGGGTAGCCATGTTAGCTGGTGCTATAGCCATCATTATCATGGCGCCAAAATGCGCCGCTCCTGAGCCTAAAAAATTATGGCAAAAAAGTCCGATTTGTCGGGTGACTCCGTTATCAATGGAACGTAACTTTACTGGATTAGAAGCTACTCTGGATCACCTTAAGAAGAATCATATTAAAGTCATCAGCATTGCATCCATCTTGAATATTTCGCCAGAAGGTGAATTTTATACTTAACATTTTAATCCCCAAGATTACTAACTCCGGTACGATTCAAACCAATAACTTAAAAAACAAAAATTCCAGGTCACACAAAAGACTTCAGAGACATAAACCCTAACTTGGGCAACATCGAGGACTTCAAAAAGCTAGTTCAAGCTGCCCGTGAACGTGAAGAAGAGATAGTCCTCGAAGTCGATCCAAATCATAGTTCTGTGAATCATTCTTGGTTCCACGACTCTGTGAAACGTACCGATCCTTACACTAACTATTATGTCTGGGCTGATGGAAAAACTGTCGAGGGCAAACGCGTTCCTCCAACAAATTGGGTGAGAATTTTGTTTAGGCTGTTCTGAGAAACATTCCAAGGCTCTATGACTCTTTGAAATAGTGTTCGATTCTTTTTTCATTTCAATTTTGCTGGACGTCTAATATCGAATATTGGATTTTCTGTTTCAGTTGAGTGTTTATGGTGGAAGCGCTTGGGAGTGGAACGATGTAAGACAGCAATATTATCTTCATCAATTCAACAACACTCAGCCCGACCTCAACTTCGCGAACAGTGATGTGGTCGACGAATTTTCTGTAAGTATATTGTGAGGAGAATTATTTTTCATTCAAGCTTAAAATATATTACAGCCATACCTATGTGCCCATGCTGTAATATACATATAATGAACACATTCCAATTACTTGTTTCAGAACATTTGGATTCACTGGATGAAACTTGGAGTGACTGGCTTCCGATTGGCCAACACACAGTTTCTCTTGGAGGATTTAGCTTCTGGGGATGAGAAAGAAAATATGAATGCACCGGCTCCTCCAGGAAGCTATGAATCATTGATTCACGTCTACACTCGTGACTTGAATAACAATACTCTTATATTGCAAAAGTGGAGAAATGTTGTTGCCAATTACACGAATAACAATGGGTATGATCAAAAGACATTTTTAAACTTAACATTCAACATCAAAGTAATCCTAACGTGTTTATTCAATTTTAATAAACATTTAAATCTTTTACAGGCTCTTTTCACTAACAGAAATCATTAAAAACGACACAATGGAAATGTTGAAAGATAACTCTACTGTAGATCTTCCAATAAAAGCAAACTTTTTGTATACCGCTAATGCTGATATATCAGCAACTGCAATACAAAGTGGAGTGAATAACAGCTTGCCATTCCTCACAAAACCAAAAAGTTTAGATACTGAACCGAAGACCAAGGAAATCTGGCCTGCTTGGGATGTAAGTATGACTTGACTATTGAAAATAAATTTCACGAAATTGGGAACATTTTTTTATCGTTTATGTCAATTCTCTTCCAGCTTAATGGTCAAGAAAAACCTCTGAACGAGAGAATGAATTCATCGGTAGCTGAGAGTCTGACCTTAATGACGTTACTATTACCTGGAACTCCAATTCTTAGTATAGATCAGACTCAATATCCAGGCGAAGCATTCAAAACACTTACCGAAGCTCGTGAAGAGCCCGCTTTTCTTCATGGAGAAACAGTTACCAATGTTGACAATGGGACTATCTTCGTCTACACTAGGTACGTTGCGAATATAGTTCAGCTTACGATGAGAAAAAACATATACCTATATTCCTTGAAAGGTCTACTACTAAATAACACTAAGTGTTGTGGTATCATTCTTTGGCAAATCGCTAGGAATAATCAACTACCTATATTTCCGTAATGTGTAGCTTTTCATGTATAGTATGTAACTGATATCCGATCGGTGCTGTAAATCAATCCATTACATTCCTCCTAAATCCCTATCGATACATTCCAAAAAATACCGACATTTGTTTCACAATCTTGTGATTATAAAAAGTTGGTAGCTAATCTCTAATTCTGAGTCGCCGTGTTTGGTAATAACCGAATACTGTTTCAAGTTTTTTTTCTCGAGGGACAAAATCTCCAAGATGCATGTATTGGAAGTATTCTAAAAAGTTGACATCAAATCAATTTTCGTTGACATGGGTATTGGTGAAAATAAACACGAGCATCTGGTTGAATATCTAGCTGCATTCAACAATTTAACATGTCCGCGAGGTTCATTGTAAGATACTTGGTCTTCTAATAATAACTATTAAAAGCGGCAAGGTAATTGAGACTTCAATTGCCCACTTCCTATCCGGGTCTTACTATACTAACTGTTAACACTAGCCACAGACTGCGAGTTAATAATTATGCTCTACCGTAACTGAAAATACTAATAAACTAACACGAGGTTGATTTTTCCCCTGTTTCATGTTCACATCTGTGCCGTCACAGAAACTGGTAAGTTAAACTAACCCGTTGCATGCACAGTTGTATACGTAGTGTAATTAATGAATATTTAGTGTCATCTTTGACTTGATTTTTTATTTATGTTCAACGTTGTTAGAAACGCAAACTTGAAATCTTTTATCCGAAACTGATACTTTTTCAAATTATTGCTTGTCTAATAATAACAGAGTTTTAACTTTGCCTGATTATCGCCACAGCTCGACGCTAGATTTGATTACGAATGTTAATTGACTATATTCAACTGCAATACGATAACAGAATCTGCAGAAAGACTGTTCTGTCATCATCTGGAGATTCTTTTTTGAATGAAAAATTCACTTGACCCATAATATGACTGAACATATCCATACAATCATTTGAAACATGTATAATAATATATTGAATTGTTTTGTGGCAGTCCCAATATTTAATTGCGTATGTATTTTGATTGCATGATTAATCTGGAAGCATTGGAAATAACAATAATGAACAAATCTCTGCTTAATATCTAGATATCAGGCCCCAATGCCCCACAGTTAAACATCGAAGGGTGAATCACGAGGCAAAAACTTGTACACCATATTTCCATTTTCTACGTATCTTCCACCATCTCCCCCTTCATTTTTCTAACATTTTTCCAAGATTTTTCAAGATTTTCCCACACTTTTTAATATTCTCCAGCACTTATCTCCCAATATTTGACAATACTTCCTTAATATCTCCTGCATTTTGTATACAATCTCCTCCATGACTTACCCTTCGTTGACTATAATGTATTAAACCAGTCTGAATATTCATGAATGTTTTTGTATGTGCGATTCCGCGGTATGAAATGCGTGCTAATGTAGAAATCGAACAGATTCTACCAACTTCGCTGTGCATTTCTATGCATGCGAGTCTCATGCACTAGAAAAAAATATTTCAACTTTTCGAATGTTTTCTTTCTACAGGTTGAAAAGCGGCAACCCTGGCTATTTGGTTGCGTACCAGAGTGGTAACGTTACAGGTACTCTGAATCTCAGTCAATATGACAAAGTTCCTGAGGAAGTAACCATTATTGCTCTCAGTTCTAACTACGCTGAGGAAGGAGTTGCCGTCAAGTAAGTTCAGCCCACTGAATGAATATCTTTTTTGTACAAAACTCAGTTAACTATTTGACCAACTATTTATATTACATTTGATCAAGCATTAAAAGTTGGCTTGTGGCCTCGGACAAAAAGAATCTTTTTCCACGAAATATTGTTATACGTACCATACATTCCGAGTCACTAACTGTACCTGTGTATATTCTATCATACTAATATCTTGCATTTTTATGTTTCAGGAGCAGAATACCCTCGAATAACGTCCGCATATCGCCCAAGAGTACATTAGTTGTACAATTTGCACCCAAGTCGGAGTAATTATTAATCGATAACAAGATTTTTCGTGTATCAGCAAGCTTCTACTTATTGATTGTACGTGTAATTGTACTATTTCTTTTTTCTTTTGCATTTACTTGTACAGCTGATACACAATCATATTACGCGCAAGCATACAGTGAACTTGAATAATTAATAAAAATGTATGTTCACTGATAATTGTACTGAATTCATTTATTGTTGAGTTCTAGTTATCACGACTGCCAGTGAGAAACTAATAACACTTTTATCCTACTATGTTAGGCACCTGCTACTATTTTCCCATATTTTTAACAAATTGCCGCTATTTTAATGCTCTATAAGGGAATAAATTTTTTTTCCCGCCAATGTGTCTTTAAGAATGTGAGAATAACTATTAAGATCCTTACAGGTATATCATGAGTCTGATATACATACAGAACCATTCAAAAGTTCGGGATGACTTCGCTAATTTTTCTTTCAGACAAAAAGTTCGACATCTCAGCCAAAGGAAGGCGTGGAGGAATGATCGCAATAGCATTCGAAAGTAGAAAGAAGCAGCTTTACAACACTTTGTATAAAAATTTGCTGCCATTTAAAAAAAAATTTTTATCGCAGTTACCAGATGATGTTAAAAATTGTTGTTTTTTCGCAGTTTTCAAGCTTTCACAAAGTTCCGTGTAATTCTCTAGGAAATACCGATAGAAATTTATTCTCAAGGGGACTTGAAAAGGTAAAGATCAAGCTTCAATTTCCTCTTTCGGAATTTGGTTTTTTTTTTTGCGACTTCGATATGCAAAGATATTCAACTTTTCGTACGAGAATATACCTAGTTCTTCGAAAATACGACGTAAAAATTTCGAGAGAAATAAAAGTGGCGTCTTTTAATTTTAAAGTCGCCAGAACTTTTTCGGAACGTTTTTCAAAACTTTTTTTCTTTTATTATTTCTGGTCAAAATCCGTAGTTTATCTCATCATTTTACTACTGAACTTTGATGAGTTTCAATGCTTTCCTCCTTTCCCAGTATTACCAAAAGTTCAATGATAGCAATTTCGTGTAAAAACAATGTGTATTATTCTCTACAAAGTGCATCCTGAATGCTACTATTTTTCGTGATGGATGCCACTAATACATATAACTATTTTCAAAGATCCGACCGTCACTGGCAGCCCTGAGTTACCCTTTTGACCTCCAGAGACCGACGTACGTATTTATTACCTGGATAAAAAAATTTAGGGAAATTTGTTTCAAGTTCACTTATTTACAAGAGTTATAAATTTGTTTTATTCAAGGTCCTCCATAATACATAATTGTTTATGAAGAAATTCGGAATTGATAATCATTCGTCCGTTCGAAAAATGTGTATTATTCGGTGTGAAGTTTGTTGGGGTCTGTAAACCGGGCAGTAAGAATATAGAACAGCGCAGGTAATGGGACTAAAACAAGCATCGCCGGATGAATGCTCAGCTCTTGGCGCGTAGCTACTGCTGTTACTCCGTATCCATGGAGGAGCCAATGACCAAGTATTACCACTACGTTTCTTATATCCGATATTGAGCTTATCACCAGCGATTTCATTGACTGTAATCAAATAAGAGTGTTTAGCCTGACTGACCAACCGACAAATGAACTTTCAGAAGATAACATATAAAATCAAATAGACAGAGCAACAGTAACATAAAATATGCAATGCTGAATATGTGAATAATGCACATAAAAAATAATTTAAGAACTATAAGAAAAGAATGAGCTGAAAAAAGTTGAAAGTATTCATGCCTCGAATAATACCATCATGTGTGAATTTTTGACTAGGTATCGGTAAAATTTCTTACCTGATTCAACTTGAATGCAAAATGTGCTGCGTTGGATAGAACAGACAGTATGATGGTGATATATGGAAAGGAATGATCTGAAAAAAAGATCGAGCTTACAGTTTGTTTGCGATGAAAATAACTAAACACAGCAGCCATGTGTAAGTGTGTGGATTTCACTTACATATGAGCCCGCCGCCGATAGCATGGAGCATTGCTAAAATAGGAAAAAAATACAGAGCAGCGTAGATGGAGAATTTTCCTTGTTTCGGTAAAAATTTCCTAGCAATTAACGGCCGAATGAGTAGCATCAGCACTATCCCCAATGCATAAAAGATAAATACCATAGTGTACCTGAAAAACATTATTTACTTTATAGTGGTTGACTGAAAAGAGTTTCAGTATATTTTTCAGATAATAATTTTTAGAGAATAAATAGTCAGTCATAGGTCATATTTCAGGAGATAGCTGAATTTACATCCAATTTGAGACTATTGCGCTACTTGTTGATTGTGGCAGAGCGTGTATTGAAGATACTAAAGGTAAAATGACAATAGATTTGTAAAAAATTTCAAAATTCTGATATGACAAGCCCACTACTGTATGTAATTGCTTGTTGATGCAAATATGTTCGGTTGAAGAGATGATGCTTTCAGATTTATAGCGTAATTCGATGCTCAGAAGACTAGATGAAATTCTAGTAACTCATTCACTTCAATACTGTTCTGCCACTTTGATCTACATCAAAATCATATCAAAAATTTTGTGGGAAGCCTCGTTATATTAATGAAAATGATCTACTAAATTTCCACTAACTTGGTAGCATTTGTGCAATCTATCCAATTCATCCTTAAAGAAAAAAACAAATGCATCGAAAAAAAAATTCCACTGATCAAGCACTAGATAATTTCATACAGAAACCAAATTCGTTTGGTCTTATTGTTTCAGGTGATTTGCTTCCAAGCAGCAGTGCTCACCGCGCTGGAAACAGCATTCTCTAAAAACCATTGTGTCTACCACATTCATGAATATTTTTCGCTAAAAAAAAATTTTAGAAGATACTTGAAGCTATACTTTTTGCTGTAAAAACAAAAATTTGAAAACATCTATCCGTTTTCTCAACTATAAAAAAAAATTAACGAAATCTCGTCTTTTTTTTCCAGATCCAAAGGTGATGTACCCCCTTTATCGTCTCATATTAACGATGCCGAATAGATCGCAATTTTTCAATGTCCAAACTTTTCATTAGGTCGAGTAAAGCTCTATTACAAAAACAATGGCTCCCTACTAAAGACACTACTACAGGCATTGAACATACATTAAAAAAATTATAATTAACTCTGGCATACGCCCTTAATCGGGATACTAAGCTCACTTATCTGAAAGTATTGCGTTCTCCAAGATTATGAAATATATAAGTTAGAGTATTTCCACTTGTTGATATTATACTAACAATGGATAAACTGCTTCTTGAGTACAATGCAACGTCTCGTTGTAATCAGGATTTGGGTTGTGAAGCAGAGTGTACCAATCTGACAAATGTCTAGCCTTGCAAGATGTGATGGTAAATGTTCCAACTGGATGAGTTAGTTGTAACGTTATAAGAGATGCTCCGATGATCTCGACCAAAGCAGAAAAATGTAGTGCTATAACTTCCTTAGTAATGCTCCGCCGCATGGCCACCATGTCGATACAAAACCAATGCAGTACGAGGGCTAGCAGAGCCATGAACCCAAGGTACAACCAATCATAGAAAATTGGAGAATCCGTACATTCTATGCAAGCGGACGAGGCGTTGCTTCTGAATCCTCGAGGACATGCTTTACACTCACTCCAGCTCAAGTTATCGTAAGATTCTCGCCCGCAGTACATACCAGGACATCGTGACAGTCCATAAGACATGATTGATTGTCGTAATAAAAGTCAGTAAGCCTCTGAAATTATTTAACCAGTTTTGTCGTCCAGGTGGTCAAGAATAAAGTGGAAAATTCAGAGATCTTTTATTTAGTCTCAACGACGGGAATAATTCAGGAAATTTTACCGACGATTTGCTATTTCAATCTATTTTTTAAGGTTAGGATTCGGATTGGGTTAGCTCAGATACATTGTATGGATTCAACGATTGAAAACCAAACACGCCCATCTTCAACATTCATTCTACAGCGTCGAAAACTTCGTAATATAACCACAAATATTTTTCTTTATATTTTTGTTCGGTTATCGTTGATTACGACTGGCCCCAAAGGTTAACACAACCAAACACAACTATTGGAGTGACAGATCGAACTTCGCGGCCTCTTCATATGAAAGAGCTTTTCGCCTGCGATCACATATTGACATAAGGCCGTTTTCCTATTAGGTCAATTTTTAAACACAGTTCGACGAAAGGCAATATTATTGGTCACTTCCGTTGAGTCCAGCCAATAAAATTGCTTTGTGTCGATCTGTATCCCAAAATTGATGTAAAGAAAAAGTGGCCAAAGTGTGATGTTGAGGATGTTGAGTCACTTCTGTTAGAGCTGTCAAATCCGCACTGTGAATAAATTCGGTTACGCAGTTGATGGCAGGTCTGCGACTATTGATTGGCCGTTTCGGAAACGCAATGTAGATTTTTGATGGTAGATACTTGTCTAAGCTTCAAAGTAATTGGTTTTTGGCATTCCAGTGCAGTTCCGCGATTTAGATGTCGACGTCAGATTGTAGACCGGCCTTTATAAAGGGAGGTTTCCATCTACAAACAGCATCGACACGATCAGACACACAGCGATATGATTGGCTAGACCCAACGGAAGAGACCAATCACATCGCTGTGTGTCTGACTGTGTCGAATCTTGTTCGTAGATGGAAGGCGCTGAATGCATTCGGGCATAAAGGCATCAAGGCTGCATTCCTTTTACGCCAATTTTCAGACTCGTGTATATTATTGGCCAATTCGATCGGCTGCAGCGAGTCATGTCGCTTTGTGCCGACGTGAGTCTGAGAATTGGCGTAAAAGGAAGCTAGTGGTAAGTAACAACGCCGCAAGTGACAGGAATCTGCGGCTCATCAAAGGATAAGCTTGGGAGGAAGTTTGAAATCATTAAACTTCGCTCGAGAAGCCAGCATGATGTAGAAAATAGCACGCCATCAGCCGTTGATTTGCTCGATGGGCAATTACTTGCTCGAGAGTCAACACAGAGTTGTTGTTTTACTTCGAACAATACTCGTGTAAAATAATTTGAAAGTGTATGTATAAAATATCTGTAATTTTGTATACATCCATACCTATACATGTATCAACCAACCATATTCATTGATATGTGCTGTACACATGTATGTGTTACATACATATTTATACAAAGAGAGAGGTGTTATCTAGATCAGTGGAATTAAATTTGATTACATCAAGTACATAATGATGTTTGAAGTACTCGATGACGCGCGGAACTACCGGCGCGAAGTTACTGCGCATGTAAGATTCTCCGGAGAAACAAGGGAGTTCAATTTTATACGGTATTACAACAAACAGTTCGATGAAAGGATTCCATGTAATTGAATGTGTGATTTAAAGCCAAGTATTCCAATAAAATTATTCGCGCGATTCGAACGGGATGTTTCCAAACGATAGCGCAAATACGGCAAGACATCTTCCGAGTCGTGCAATGACGTCGGTACGTGACGTATGAAAGAACGATTACCCACGAAGTGGCGCGATCTATGAAGCTCGTAAGTGTTCGTTAAAGATCGCGAGTCTCCGTGAATATGCCGATGATTGCCGAAGACACATTACTATTTTCAGGCACAAGGGGCACTTCTTGACGGGTTTTCAATAAGTGAAGGGCAACGGTGGGAATAATTTTTTTCTTTTAATTTAAATTTTACGTGCAGTCGATGCATAAATTTTAGTGTTGTCTAAGCATAAGCCGGACAATGTTGGAGCGCGTCTTGACAGGTTTTGGCGCCTGATGGTTGGTGTGAAAATGAAACAAGTTTGTCGCTACGAGCAGCTGATGGCGGCTGAGTGCTGTTTGAGTCTCCGTGTGTCTTGCCACCCCGTTTAAGATCATCCTGCTACTCGCGAGTTACCCAAAACGACGCTACCTTTCCCGCCGGCCAACAATTACTTCTTTTTTCTCGCACCTAGATGCCAAATACCTTCGGCGTCTCGTCTATCCGTGTCAATTTCTGCCTAACTAAAGAAGAGGAGAAGATAGATCTCCTCTTGATAAGCGTGTGTAGTTCGGAGCCCGAGTGTGTGGAAAAAGCATAACGGTGCTCGGGGTGACGAGAACTAAAGACACGTAGCTGCGATCGGTAGCGTTACCTTTTCTGTATTAAATAATTCCGGTATTTAAAATCTGTAGAACGGGGTGGGGGGCCGCCCTCGGATTACATATATTCCTTTTAGTGTCGTGCGTGGCGTGTGTGGCGTGCGTACGCGCGTGATACGTGATACAGAGAGACAGACGTTGCGAGTTGAATATTTGTCCCCAGGCAGAGATTCCGAGCTCGGGGGGGCCGGCAACGGTAACAGTGAAAAAAATCCATCCGCGACAAGGAGGAGTCGCGAGATCCGACTGTCTGAGTTAAGAAGATTCCAAAATCGGGGACTTTCTTACGGACATAATATCGCGAAAGTAAAGAAGGAGGGAAGGAGGAGTCGACCGAACCGAACAACCGAAGAGGCAAAACGGCGGCCGACTTGACGGGACCGCCCGGCGCTCCGTGCGTCTGACAACGCCTAGACAATATCGTCGCGCGCCCCACTACTCAATTTTTAACTCAATTATACATAAACCTTCGTACGATACCGCAAATCACTAAGTTCGATTTTATCCCTTTCATGGATTTCAGAATTTAGGTTCACGTCACGTCGCCAACTCCCACCACCCCCATCTCATCACACACACACACACACACACCCCTCCCTCCCTCTTCCCCTTAAATATACATACATACATATATACATTGCAAGAAGAGATTTTTCAACTTTTAATCTCTCCGATTAATCGTGCAATTTCAAACCATCTCGAATCGGCAAAATTTTCACAAATTAACAAATACTACTCGTTTTAAAAATAGTGCAGTGTCGTTGCGTTGTGAGTGTTGTGAATATATTTAATTGCGTAATGTCGTCTCGTCCGCGTGGGCCCAGCCTTCTTTAACCACGTCCGAAGCAGCCAAAGGGCAGCAGAGGCTAGAGCGTGATTCCAACGTCGTCTCCGCCTCCAGCTCCCATAGCTCCCCAAACGTAACAAACATGTCATCTGCAACGTTCGTCGACCGGATAGATCCCTTCGCCAAACGTTCCCTTAAAAAGAAGTCTAAGAAGACTCAGGGATCGTCGCGGTATCGTAACTCGCAGGATGTCGAACTGCTCCAGCTTGCCCAGCTCAAAGGTCTGCATTCACTTCTTTTATTATTTTTACTCTGACCTGATACACATTGTCCCTTGTTAAGTTAACATGATTCTTCAACGTCTAGATAGAATTACTACAGAATTATTAATCAAAGCGAGAATTCCATTACTCCAAAATCTTTCTATAGAATTGGGTTGAAGTTCTTAACGTTAACGCAACAAAATAATGGGAAAAAATTCTTCATATTTCGTGACTTGAACGATTTAAAAACCCAAAAACACTGTGATAATATTCCAAAGTGAGTAAAACACACGTAGCTTGTCAATTTTGCAAATCCAACAACATTTGAGTAATGACATACTGAATTTTTCTTGAAAAATTCCATTACATTAACGTTACGAACTTCAACTTTATTCGATAGAATATTCAGCCTCATTGGCAAGAATGCTTATAACATTATATACTCTCAAGCATTGTAATCGATTTGACACGATTCAAGCATTTGCTGATTCATTATCTTCTATCACTGAAGATACTTTTGCATTTTTACTCCTGAAACAGATTTTCATTTATGGAGTTGATGAAATTTGCCTGATCTATATGTTAACAAACACTTTGTGATTAAATCACAAAGCCTGAGTGGGCTAACAATAAGTGACTGAAAATGATGATTTTCAATCACTAAATTAAAACATCTACTCTTTGGGAAACCAAGTTCAATCTTAAAGCCACCACTCTTTCAATACATTCGTTTGAACTTTGGTCCCATACAGATAATATGTTATCGAAGAACTGTTGTTATAAATGAACGGTGAAATTGCAGTCAAAATTCATTCAAGGTCATCAGATTTGTCTTACAAAATATTGATTCATTTTCTAAGTTCCTAGCAAGTTCAAGGATAGATTATCAGATTACAAAAGGTACAATCGCTAGCTACCCTTCACACTTGAAAGTGAAACCTCTAGCAATCCGTGTAATGTCATAACAGAGTTAGACCTCGCTTAAGTACTACGAGATAGTTATGCCTCATGATTATAAGGTGTTAGGACTGCTCCACGTGCAAATTCAAAATTTGAGTGACGCAGGACTAAAGAAATATCCACAACTTTGAACGCTACTTAATCCCAATATCATTTCTACTCATTTTTCAAGTTATTAATTGTTCTGTGTCAGCATAAGATTGCAAACACTCGATAAATACATAATACCTGGTATGCAGAATGCCTAACGAGACGGTAACTTTTAATGAGAAAATTTCGAATTTCAACGATATCAATTAAAATTCGATTATTGAAGAATCTCAGCGCAGTGAGCAAATCTGACACAGGTAATTTCTTTCATATTGTCACAACGATGCCATTAATCAATTGTAATTGATGTTATTGATTCTCCGCTACCTTTTCCTAGTTTCATACAAAAGAAATTCATTCGATTTTATCATTGAAGTAGGATTGAAGAACTGTTTCTTTCACAAAGACGAAACAGTTTTAGTATGAACCGAAGCAAAGCAATCTTTACTATTGGAAATCTGAGCGCCAGGTGTATCACATGATTACTAGCCATAAGTGGGTGGTAGTCGAATGAATTGGAGTCCAGCCAGTCCGCGTATCAACTAACTTCCAAGAATACATGTGGCTTCTCTTGGTTACCCCTTTGTTGATCCATAAAGATAATCATTAGCTTGTTATTTTGTGGTTTGGTATCGTATCGCGGTTAAATATTGCTCCTTTTTTTCCAAGGTGAATAATTGCTGTTCACCCTCAGCAAATTATGTATTCCAAACTCTGAGAAAGGCTGCTGCTGCAATAGTTAGCCTGTGGTCCAACAGATGACACTGGAGGTTCAACGCCTCAACGCAGCTTGTCCAAGAGCTTCAATTTCATTTTGAAACGTTTCGCTGCATGCATCATGAGTATGCAAGAGTCTTTCATTCACTCGAGATTAGAATTGTTTGCTTTCAATTGCTGTGGTAAATTCAGCTGATAGGTTTCACTCTTCACTTCAATTTGCAAATATCACAAGGCAAGGGTGCTAGTAAGTGCTAGATGGCTCAATTTCACTTATACATGTTATGGAACATTGAGAACTCCACGTTTTTTTAACTGTTTTTTTAATTCAACTTCGGGTAAAAGTCTCTGTGAACATTTTCAATACACACAGAGGAAAGTATTATTGATTCTAACTAAGTTTATTTCACTAATTGTAAGCAAAGTTAGTCTTGCTGATTTAAGGAAATAGATGTTAATTCACAGAAACAGTGGTGTATAAAATGCTATTCATTTTCTTGGATAAAACAACATCCATTCAAACCAAATGAGAAATACTTTAATGCAAGTGGTTTTTTTTTTTTTTTTTTTTTTGCTCTGTTGTTTTGTCTAAATAGCTTTGATTGAGACAACAAATTCTTTCTTTATACGTACACATCTCTAAAGCCTGAAAGCTTCTGACCTACAACTGGAAGAGCAAGATATTAAAGATGCTGCTAGAAGATCGTAGTTCTCCACATAACTCATAATTTTAACAAAAAGGCCCAATGAACTTACACAATTTCGATGTCGCGCCCTTCTTGCAGGTTCATGTTTTCCATGAATAACTTCCATGTTTTTCTGCTGGCTATACCTTTCCGGTTGAACATGCTCGATATCACAATTACAAAAACAAAGTTCACTTTACTCTGCAGAGATATATAGATAGCCATGATCACTAACAGCCATTTCCGAAGCTCATTAGAGGTGCGAAAACAACAATGATTCAATAAACGTGTCAGAAAACATGGTACACCACTTCTGAATTGAAAAGAAATTAGATTGAACCTAAAACCTGTATAGGTACTATAGCGATAAGATTTTTCCTAAATTCATTAAAACAAATCTTTCCACATTTACAGGATGGTAACTATAATGTTAATCATTTGAGCAATCGAGTGCCCTGAATGAAAGTGATTTCGAAATGATTTCAAGTAATTGCGTATATAACATGATATGGCATGTGGCCCAAGGCATTACAAACTATTTGCTGTGAACTCCTCTGGCTATTTTCCAAATTATCGAAATTCTCTCTATACCAATAAGTATACATACTGTATACCTATAAGTAATACGTAGCTGTTGCATCAGTTGCTGTTCAAAAAGTTTTCAATCACAGGAGTTGAAATTAACAAAGCCTGTGGTAGACTGTTGATAGTTTGAATTCAACCAAAATGTATCATTTGGCATTTACTCAGCTCAGTCAACAGCAGTCATTTATTACGCCAATCAGGTTGTATAATTAGTTTTTATGTGTGTCTCTGATAATATAGCTACAGACTGACAAAATATGATTTTGTATGTAAACAAATTGTGGTAAAGTTTTCTAACAATCATTATGATCGTGTATGTACGTGTAAATTATTCAAATGTCTTGAGATGAAATCAGGCAAAATGAACCGTTGAGGATGAGAGTTTTGTATGGGTCCATTTTCAAACATTTTGCCTCCATTCTACATTAGTATCTGCTAAGGGTTTTTACCTACAGCTATAAATCACCGAATTCAAACTATAAACACTACCCAATTATGAACAAATTAAGATCCATTATCATTTTGAAAATCACAAATTTGTTCGGTTAGAATATTCGATCTTTTCAAATATTCTTCGCCACAATTCTCTGCTGTTGCTGCCATCTGAATATTTTCTCTTACTTCCTATAGTATATTCTGTGACGAACGTAACGAGCATTGCATAAATTATACTGTTTACACTTAACGCGACAATGGAGGACTACGTATAATTATTTCAAACGACATGAAAATTTGCATTCTTTAGTTATAAATTACGATTATCACATACGTGTATGTTCATTTAATTTTGAAAATAATTATACGATTGTTTAACGAGGCATATAGATAATTCTATCCGCTGATTGAATATCTCGGAAAATCTTTGGCTCATTTGTGCAATAGCAGGTGAAAATTCTTCAGCACACTGCAGAAATACTTGGCTGTTTATCTCGAGTTCCCTCGATTCACATTTTCTAAGTTGTGAATCGTTTAAATACTCATTTATTGGACACAAAGGCTTCGCAGCCGGGTAATGTCACTCACAGTTCTTCATCATTCAAACGGTGGTGGTATAATGAGCTTTAGCCAATAAAAATCCCGCGTCAAGTTTACCGTAGGTATACGATCGGTAAACCTTTGACCTTGCGGATTTGAACGTTCAATTAATCGATTGGCCAGCCCTTCGGGTGTTGATTCGAACTGACCGTCTGTCTCCGACAATTTCGTATAGGTAGTTAGATCAATGGACCGAAATTGCCCATTCATCGTATTATCGCGCTGTACTCAAGACGTGATCATTTGGACTGTGTTAGTGGTGTAATTTGATGGAACTTGGATGGTGGGGCAATGTGCGACTAAATTTCTGAATTGTCTATTATTTTAGTGCTCGTTAACGACGACGCGTTTTTTTTTTTTTTTTTTTTTTTTTTTCAGCTTCGAGTTAGTATTTACACAAGCGCGTAGATATTTGGCTATTATATGGCAAACGAACATGCTATTAAAATTTGTGGGATAAACTCATTTTTCAATTGAAACGGCGCCTGATGTATCTGAATTTTTTTTTAAGACATTGGTATGTTACTGCTATTCAGCAGCAAATCGGAAATTACGAGGATTACGTTTACCAAACGAATTTCGAATTTAGTTCTATATCACGCTGTTCCAACCCTCCCTGGTCACACCCGTATCACGTTGGGCACATGGGGTCAAAATCCTGTATGAGCAATATCCGTTTCACTTGCAACTCGAACAAAGCTATGGACCATACATTAGATATGCTGAAATACAGAACAACCTATTTTACATGTAGGTATGAAGTCAAATAATAATAAGATGGCTGAAATAAATCTGGAAGCCATAAATGCAGGAAAATGATTTATTTTTATTTTTTTTATTCAACAAATCGTAGTAATTCCATTAATTAATTTTCTTCATCAGATTTACGGGCGAAAAATAATTTCATATAGTATATTATGCCGATATCCGAATAGGATATCTATAAAGTGACGAAAAACGAGGAGAGTGCATATATAAGCCTCATTTTGGGTAAAAATATTTAACAGATGTATGAGTTATGATTTTTTTTTAGCGAAAAGGTGCATTTTTCGCACTTTCATCTTCCAGATAAATCGGCATTCATTTCTACTGAACTCCGAAATCGAAAAATACTCACTTCCGGAGAGTCAATGCTATGAATATTAATATCTTCATTTTCAGTCCGCAGTATCATATAATTTTGTATTCTCATTATTATATGACATAGCGTCGACCAATATACATTGGGAGAAAAGCACGTGATCCAACTGCTCTGTAACCGACCGGTTGAGAGCAGCCACGTGTCTAGGTCACCATGTATGAACACTCAGAAATGCTGAAAATGATCATGAATATTTACTTCGTTTAATATATTGGTAAGATCTTTGAACCTGCGATTACACATTTGTCCCGTTATACTGTTTCTGTCCATCGATGATTATTATTACTACAGTCCTTTTTGACCGACCGATATTTTCCGCAGCGATCACCGGCTATCGATTTGCAACTAAACGGAAATATTGATTCGATTATCGTTAGCGGTGCTCGACGAAATACGTATACAGGTTGTCTTTCAATTGATCACAGAAATTCATATGAGACGAATCCTCGTGGAAAAAAAAAAAACAAAAAAAAAAACAATTTTTCGTTAGCCAAATCTTGGTCAGTGGAATAATTTTTCAGCAAATCAATAATCGAGCTAGCCAATCCGCAGCCAGATATTCAGCGCATATACATAACCAGGACGAGCTGAGGGAATAACCCTGCGCTAGCCCGCTGAATCAAAAACTAAAAAGACAAACTGATTGTTGTTTTGCTAACTCGTTATTTGATTTGCTGCAGGAAAATTATTCTACTGACAGAGACTCAATCATGGGTGAAGAGAAATCGTTTTCTAGTTTCAAGAGGAATTGCCCTGTATAAAAGTTTGAACGACTGATGACAGACACCCTGTATATAGAATAAATTATTGCGATCGTTCGGTGCTAATTGAAATTGTAAAAATCATTATATCTGCATCATAACATAGGTAGGTATTGCCTTGTTTACAAACATGGCTTCTCTGATTGCTAATTGACATATTTTGATTATTATCAGTGTATGTAGATACATAGTTCCGACCCGATATACAGTGAAAGACTGCACCATCGTATAAGTATATATGTACTTACTGCAACATACAGACAGGAATATCTGTAGTATTTCCTTTTCGCAAATATTATAAGCATAACAATTTGATAGAAAAACCTGTAATTGTCGGTAATCAATTCGAGGAAAGTAATTTTGAGGGATAATGTCATTATTTGGCGTCACATACCATTCGAGTGAAAATTCTTGTACATACATGAAGAGCGAAGATCGCTATCGAATTTTGTTTCGAACTTATGTAGAAAACTGTACTGCCGGTTACCGACAATCAAGCCTTTTTCAGCGAGTAGGATATCGCCTTGAGCCAGCGATTTCTAAAACTATTCCGATACTTAAGAGAAAATAATCATAGACTCAGATTTTCATCAGTATAGAATTGAATGGGGTTCTTGAAACCAACTTCAACCGCGTATTGACTTAAACTTTATTTCATGTTTTCACAAACCCGAGTTCGGCATTTTCACTCCAATAGTACTGATTTTTACCCGAGTATAATCTTGATTCAACTATAATAAGTAGAACATTAAAAACTGGACAATTTTCACGTGTGATGCGTTCAAAGAAATTGAATTTTCATGACACACATTTTATCAAGAGTGGCTAAAATCTTTGGCAAATCTACCCGAAGAATAAATTCTTCATTCCGTTCGTGTAATCGAAAATTGATATTTTTATTTGACGTTGGATCAAAACCAGATATCTCCAAACGCTAACCAAATTTTATACCGTAATCCAAAAATTAGATGACGGCAGAAAATGTTAGCGAATTAGTGGCCAAAGCTCAGAGAGTTATCTATAGTTTTCATCATCAGCTGTATAAGCTCAAAAAAAAAAAAAATATGAATGACAGCACATATTTCATTGTTAGTGAAATTTCGATAGTTTCCGCGAACTATTAAATTCTTAACGAGGTCGAGCCACATGCCATCTAAAATACCGAAGTTACTAGGTCGCCTATGCGCGATCAAAGCGAATATCAAAGCTTCAAAGTTATCCCAAAGGTGCAGTAAACGAACTGCCGTATTTTTTTTTTGTTTTTTTTTTTTTAGCATGAAATTTCAACGCGGTGAATTAGAAGGCCAAGACCGTTGAAAACAATCACATAGAAAGTGATCATTCAATATATATGATCCGTGTAGTATACCAATACAGCGTTAATGCCAATAACGATGTGAATGTGCAGTAGTTTAGATGAAATGTTGATATTCCCATAAAGAAACGAAACGGTATGTTGACCTTAAATTTATCCTGCTGCGAAAACAGAGTGTTTGGACTCCCCTATTTCTACAGACCATTGTGCAGTTGGGCACAATTAACTTCGTAGATGTTGATGTTGTTGATGGTAATACGGAACCCAGCTGTTGTGCATCCTCCTGACAGGATCCATCCCCAGAGGTGAATGACACTATAAAGCTGCGAGGTGGTGACGCACCCCAACCGCGAATTGTTGTATTATTTCGTTTTCATATGATCCAACGGTATAATTCCGGTATTTTTGGCTCAAATTTTTGGGTTACGCCGCATATGCTGCAGAGGCATTAAAAAAAAAAAAATTTTAATGCCCCTCGCCTCGAAAGTTGTTGACCATTTTCACCTTCATTCGCCTCCTCGTCAGCCTAATCATTTCTCTTTCGTCTACCACGATCCTCTTTCATTGGTATGAATTACGAATTGTTACAAATATTATTATTAATATCATTAATAGTTTCATTCGGAAATTTACATCAATCATTGTTTATATTTTTTATGAGAAATACAACATGTCGGACGTTTTTAGTCTCCGTAACAACAATAACCATGTTATAATGTGATACAAAAAAAAAAAAATTAAATTTCCCGTGACGAAAATGAATAAATTTTCAGAAGAAAAACTCTCTTTTTTCACGCTTAAAGTATGTCGGTGGATATAGCTAGGCGGGACAATGACAATATAAGACGTATTGTCTGGAATAATATATATTAATCCCCCCAAAAAAAGCACCTCTGCTGCAAAAACTTCTTGCCAAGTACATTAATGTCACAGATACCAACAAAAATGTTATCAAATCAGATCCTATATAAGTATAAGTCATTTTGATGCATTTGTTATATTGATATTCCGAATAAAGTTACAACTAGAACTACATACCTATTACAGAAAACTAAAATATGATCGTATGTGCAACATAAATTAGAATAAACAAAAATGTATCACAAAATCTGGAGAGTATACGTGGTACCTACTCGGCGGGCCAATATCGAGATAATTAAGTATTAACTATTGAAGGATCTCAACACAGTTTAATTCATATTAATCATCCTGATCGTAAAAGATACTTATTGTTAGATCTTCGTTAAAGAACTCCGGACTCCTATAGATCTCCGAATACATAGTCAAGAAGTGAGGGCTTCTCTTCTTTAATTTTTATCCGCATAAAAATTGTGCAATACTGACAAGGAGACGAAATTATTACGAGGAAACAGAGTATATCAGAATATCTGATGTAATTAGTTATATCTCAGCAATCCGGATACCGATCCAATCGATATACATACATATAATAGAGCTTAAATGAAAGCTATTCACGCTTACATCCTATGATCAATTATTCACACTTCGTTAATAGCGTAAGGTGGAAGAAAACGTAGATCAAATTTGTGAAATAGGCTGAGTAGCTCCCGTTCGGGTAAATAAACTTCGGCTAGTCTTGCGCGTTAAAAAAATTCTATTTCTTTTGATATACTTAGCGCAAAATTCTACCGAGTCTCTCGATTTTAGGTTACGTATAGGTAGATGTTGAAAAAATTCGGCAAGCAGTATAATTAGCTCTGCCTGCGGTCAGACATGACAAATGGCCTGGGCTGTTACTACTTTCTTTTATTATCGGTCAAATATATTTTTTTTTTCTGATCATTAACGAACATTTCTCATCTTACCATACTAACTGCAACTCTACTCGTACCATATGCATTCTAGCTACTCACCATCATTGAGGGTTTATGATCTCTTCGAATCAATGAATCAAATGTTCTTTCTATTCTCTTGTTCTCCATCTTTCAATTTTCTTTTTACTTACCGCGTAGAAAGTGACGGAATATTTTTATGAAACTCGTTTGCCGTTTAGAGAAAACATATTACCAATATGTTCGGAGTGAAAAAAAACTCTGGTTCTTTTGAAAAAAAAAATAAAAATGTTAACAAAATGTAAAAACAAACACAATGTTACCCTGTTTTTTTTTTTTTTTTTTTTTTTTATAATGATATCTGCGTTAAATGAAGTTCTTCATTAGTCTGTTAAATGAATGACTATGACATACTGTTTAACTGAACAATTAACATAATTAGTTGGTACTATTTAAGTGAGACCAAAACAGTTATATATAGTTACTCTTCATCTACTCGAATGAATAGCACCAGTCGTCATCAGACACTCAGTTATCATCGTGAAAAAAAAAATCTACCTTAAAAATGTCTACTCAATAACTAGCATATGATTTTCATTGAAGATCCGTGGCCAAACGGTTGATATAATACCTACATCAAAATTGAACCAACAAAAATTACTCATGATTCTTACGAAATATATATATTAGGGTGCTTCTTTTGGCGACTATTTTTTTTTTTTTTCGTTACGTGTATTTTAAATGGGAAATCTTCAAACGCCGAGGGCGAGTACTCATTATTAATATTAAGGGCTCTAACTTTCAGGGAATTTTTTTTTAAGGTGTTTCCAAGAAAATTTCGACATGGGAGTAAAAAAAAAAAAAATAGTCGCAAAAAAAAAAGCACCCTAATATTATAGAGATGGAAAGTTTTCCAGCCGGTTCTGTTTTTTTTTTTTTTCTCTCTCTCTTCTAACTCAGGTAGGTTTAATTGGGTCGGGGAAATTTGATCCTATACCCTGAATTTGCCGTTATTACATAATCTGCCGCATAACGATGCCAAACAACGGTCAGTTTTGAATATGGAGTGCTAGCCTATATTATAGGTATTTTGGAATAGTATTCAAGAACGAATCATATCCATCATCTATACGATCAAACCTGGAGCCAGTAATTTCAAGGCTAACGATTACTTCCGTCTATCATTCACAATGTACGGAGAGTAGTTAACACCTGCTTCGGGTAACGTACAGGTGTGACATTTTGACCGTGGCAGGTAAGAAATGCACGTGACCGGTAGTGTTGATGACGCTTTTTTTCTATCAAGGGATATATATATATATATATATACATAAACGCATGCGAAAATGAAGCTTTGTGGTTCAGTGTCAAAGTTTATAAACTTTTTCGACAAATTTTTCTGACTCGCTAATACAAAATGTCTGCTAGTTATTACGAAATTTTGTATCCATATTCGAGATAAATCGTTTTCCTGTATAATGGATGAAAAAATCGTAACTCATTTTGCATAAAAAATTTGACGGGTTCTCGACCATTCCACTTTTCGAATTTCTAACATTGGATCAATGCGGTATACAGATGAAAATCCAATTCAGAAGGATCCAATCAACTATTATCAAGATGTACATTTCACTAGACGCTTTCTTTATAACGTGACTTCCAGTAATCTGAATTACGATACACAAGATAGCTGTATAGCTACAAAAATCTGACGCATGTAACCCAATTGACAACTGAAATTTTTGGTCAATCCATATCTTCTATTACACTTGCGTAAGCAATGCAAGTGGAATATATAATGTGGGCAACGAGATGCGAGCTTAGGATACGGATAGAATTTTTCAAAAAAAAATTTTGGGATAAAGAAAACAATTGCTGGCCTGTAGTCGTCTGCGTCAGAAATCACTCCGTTTTACAATAATAGAATTCTGACCTACGAAGCCTATCTCTATTATACAGTATACTATGTATAATATAATATAATATAGAACAGGTGAATCGTGAATTGTGAATCGCGGTGGCCGGCGTGACGTGGCGGAATTCCTTCTATACTAAATTGCGTAACAATCGAGCATCTAATAAATTACGGTATAGCTTGACTCGCGACACGGAACATTTGTTATGCTTCGAATAGTGAATGGAATGGAGATAGTCGATATATACATATTCTGACTGAACGCTAACCTCAGCACCACCATATGTTAGGTCAAGGATTGTAAAATCTTGGAGGAAATACTGTAGGACATTAAACCGCGTGGTGTAATCGTTGTTCGATGGTTATATAGTTTATGTGAAATTATATTAACGCTAAATGTTCAATATCGATGAGATTTATTTATCATTCATTTATTCATCTATTTATTCATTCAGCCCATTAGGCGAACCCAACAGGGAAATATGCAAATAAGAGTAATTACAATGAGTGGAAAAGCCGATCAATCCGATGCACTGCAGTCAGATATTTCATCATTGACAAAAGTCATCGAACAACTTTCGATTTAGTAACATGTTATAATTCAAGAATCCCAAATTCGTTTGGATATGTATATATTTATATAGACATCTGCAATGTGAACAAATGTACCAAAATTTACTAATTGTGACGATGTGAAAATCTGTTGAAAATTTTATTATTACCAATTGTTCTCACCTCGAATTTTATTCGCATAAAGTGGCTAAATATGTCATTTCGTCCAACAAAACTGTTTGGATTTCAGTAAAACTTATTTTTGCTATGTTATAGCTAGGTTCAGTTGCAGATATCTATATACATTTTATGGACTTGCGATGCATTGTCGATACCTTAATTTGTCTGATTGCTAAGCATTATTGGCACGGATACAACTAGTTGCGGTTCTTCAGTTTCTTAATTATAGTCTTCAACGATACAATTATTCACGCTGCTAGGTAATGAGATATTTCCGGAATAACGGTTGCCGATGTTATTCTCATCGCAAATCTATACTGCCGCGATTACAAATCTCCATTTGTCGTCGCCAATTTTTTTGTTTTTCTTTTCACAATACGAATTATCCTTCAATTTTATTGAGAACCGTACTCTATCACTCTCAGAATGATCGGATTACGAACGCATATAGCACACGCCTTAATCGTAACATAAATTCTACTGATGACAGTAGTAACGATTTGATTATTTTCGGGTTATCTGAAATTGCTAGACCGAAATCCGTACAGTTTACCTAGGATCATAAGAACGGTAGGTATAGTACTGCTGCAGTTTCAGATGATCCAGAATTACTGGTCAGCCCTGGATAGCAGATGGAAATCTATAGGTAGCGTTTCATAACTTCATGTCATGATCCAGGTTTGCTAGAATTGTCTAGTAAAATTGATACAACTTGAATATTTTGGGTTATCTAGTTTTATCTGCAGAAAAACCTAAAAAAGTCTATATTGCAGTCTAGTACCTATACATTTGGAACAATCTCTACCAGAGTTTTTTTATTTTTTTTTTTATTTTTTTATTTTTTTTTTATTCATGCTGTATGACATTTTCCTGAACTCGGCGATGTATGAAATGACAAAAGAAGAGAAAAAAAATGATGTGACCAAAAATGTTAGCATAGCAAAAATCCACGCTGACTCGTTTTAAAGGAAATCGCTTTTTTTTAATACGGGAACAGCGATTACTCAATAACCGCTCAACGTATCGATTGCATATTCCGATAGATTCTGAACTCCGACACCGGCTGTTGAACTAGGAAAATATTTGAAAAGATTTTCTGAAAATATAATCTGTGAACTACATTCTTTGCAGGAGTTCATAAAGGCGACCGCAGTGATTATTGATTGAAAAAACCCTTCAATCGCATTTTCCGAGCCGTGGGGCCCCTTCTCCGTTTATCATACTGGTGTAACATATACATATATACCTCTACCTATCTCTAAGCTTGGAGAACAATTTTTTTGTATTGAAGTTCTTTTCTTTTTAATAATAAAATATACCTCAGGATTAACGTCGAATAAGCACCAATTAGCAAGTCTATACGTCTTGTTTTTAATTTAAACGACATAATATCATCATTTTGAAAATCGTTACCGACTCTGATGAATCGCGAGGCTGGAAACCACTTCAAACTGAGATCTGAAATGAATATGAATTCAAAAGTACCGAATCAGGGATTAAAGAAGTTGGACTGTTCGAATCAGTATATCATTGCATATATTAAACGATAATCTCACATTGAATAATTTTTACGTTTGTGTACTCTGAAGCTACGATAAATAACCCAAAATGGCCCGGCAAAAAAAAAAAAAAAAAAAACAACGCAAAATCATCCAAAAAAAACTGATACCTGTATATATACACCTTTTCCGTGACAATAGTTTGCAAAAAAATTTCATTGTAAAACTCCAATAAATTCCTTGCGATTTTCCAAAAAAATTAATCGAAAAATCCTAAACAAATGAGCGAATATCATTGTTTCATTTCACAACGCTTTAAAATAATGAAAGAATTCGTAATATTCAATCGATTTCATTCTACGTCGTCTGGTTTTGTTGTGATAACTAATACGCACAACTTGAATGTGGCGAATTAATTTTTTTTTAACGTTTAATCGTCAAGTAATATATATTTTATGAGATTGGCAGCGATATCGATTGCAAATACCAACAAATAGCAATATTTAACTTACTATAATGAACAAAATTATTTTGTCATGGTCAAATTGTGCTTATATTAGTTTTCTGAACAAAACAAGTCCACATACAGAATAAAATCGATTGAATATTACAGATTTGTCATTATATTTTTAAAAGCGCAGTGAAATGAAAAACCGATATTTGCTTATTTGTTTCATAGGATTGTTCGATTATTTATTTATTTATTTATTTATTTATTTATTTATTGAATATCACAAAGAATTTATCATAGTTTAGAAGTAAATGGACGTGATTAATATTCAATGCATATGTATAACGCTCATCACTAAATACAATTACATATACAAATGTACTCTATGATTCAGACGTAACAACCTCTTTATAATATCTAACGGATGTCAATTTTTTTCTTGAAGGGTCTTCAAGATGAAAGATTTTTGATCTTCGAAATTTCGAATATGAAGATAATTATTCAGTGCGTGATTATCGCTCAATAAAACTTGTAGCAAATACACGGATTTTCCGCAGTCTTCTCAAAAAAATAAGATCACTTTTTAAACGTGCGTTAAAAAAAGTTACGTCAAACGTTCCAAGTTTGACACAGAGAATAATTCCACGTGCATAAAAAGAGGATAGGAGAGGAAGAGAGAGAGAAGTGAAATTGGCGATTTCCTGCGACTTTCCCGACTAACATCTCCTCGCGCGATTGGCTACCACCCAATTACACTCGCGAATATATTATGCGCGCGCGAAGAACTAAATTTGTAAACGAGCGCGTTGCCCGCGTTCACCAAAATGGCGTCGTTCTCTTTTCACCACCGCGACGACTTTTTCCCCCATCGTCTTTAACGAGACGACAAAAAAAAAAAAAAAAAACTTCGGTGGTCTTGCAGTATACAATAGTAGGGTGCAAAGTGCTACGCGACGTTGAATTCACGCGTTTGGCAAACTAACCGAACCACAGCTGGTTAACGGGGAACGGAACGGAAGAACAACACAGTCCGTCGCGGATCAATTATAATTATCGAATGACGACGATGAAGGCTTGAATAGTCGTCGCAACGATTAGGCGAGTACTAGTGACGTCATATCGCTCGAACTCGTATCATACAGCGATGACGTCATAGCGCCGAAACGTTCCCCTCGCCATTTAAAACCAAAACATTTTAACGGTCGCTCATATAGGTATATCTATAATATATAGATATATAGTACTCGTATTTACGCACATTACATATTATTACACAATATCATAATATTATGGTAATTAGATATAATTGCAGTAATATTCGCATATCCAACTCTTACTCGCAATCAGTGCATCCGCACTCTTGAGCATTGTGTTATATACGTCGTTAGTAACAATTGCTACTTATACAAATGTAGAGGATTGATTTTCTCCATTGACTATATATGTATTATACCAGCTGGAGCAAAACTTTTCATTATTACCTTTTGTTTTCATCATGTTACCTTATATACAGTAAAATCAAAAGTACGAGTTTAACGTGATGTAGTAAAGATCACTTGCAGCAATTTAACCTAGCTAACATAAAAAAACATCAGTTTTTTTTTTGACAAAGTGACGTACTTGGCCACTTTCTGCCAAAAAGCTGAATTCATTCGTAAAGGGTTCATTCGGATCGGTTGGGTAGTCGTCGAGAAAGTACGATTCGCGTTTTCGAGGTGACGACAATTGCGGGTAATAAAGAATCAATGGATATAGATTAACGAAACGCATTGCTTTTATATAATTCTTGTAAATCCAAATGAGACCGGACCAAAATTATCCCCTACAAATAAAGGGCTGCGAGGAATGTTTCTACCCTTTAAATAATTAACTATGAAATGAGTAAATGCAATGCACGAGGACCTAGACATGTTATAAGTGGTATATTTTAACCCTCCATGGTTACACCCCAGGTCAAAATGACCTCACTTATACTCGCATCGGCGAGAATGCAACTATTTCTTTTTTTTTTTTTTGTTTTTTTTTTTTCTAGAAAGATTCAATCCATAGATAATTATGCGTTTTTATTCTTAACTTCAAAACAGTACCTCTTCAAATTGTAGATTAGAAGAATAATTACTTCATTTAGCGCCTAATATGAAACTTATATGTTTTTTTTTTTTCCCGATAAATTGTGTCAAAGAAAATATAGAAGTATAAGTACAAGTCTGCTATATGCACATGGGTTTATACTAGAAATACAATAATTGTGATTTTTTTAAAAGTAAACTACGTAATTTTTCCGCAAATTTCTTTTCGCCATTATATACATAGGTATGTAGCATTTGATTTGATCTGTGAACGCGGTTGTTCCATATTCTAAAGTATTCAATCTATGATCGATAATCTTTTTGATACAATTACGTTCCGATGCTGTTCGGTCACTTGAAAATAGCTGCGGAGTCGTTTTGACTCCTTTTGAATGAGTGTGAAACACAGCTAGAGGGGTGACGAGTCGACTCATCTTAATGCAAAGTATATATACACATATCCAACTCGTGCTCTGACTTTGTAACAGTCGACCACAATAAATTCTGCTCGAATGTCATGCAGGAAGAAAGCGAGTGAATATGTTTACTTTATATTCATTTATTTATTCATCTATTGATTCATTTATTTATATTTTACACTTGCATATGGAATAATCTTTCAAAATAAATTGCAACAGATTCCCATAAATTCAAGTATTCCGTTTCCAGTTGGTGGACGCTTATACCTATACAATATATATATACGTCTCTGGTGCAATCTGTTGCCGAGGTAAAGTGGTTTAAGAAAATCTAGAAAACTAGCTTATACACTTATACTATCTTTAGCCCTCTGTAATTTCTGCGGTGAAATATTAATAGTTCATAGTACGTAGAGGCGTGAAAAAAGTGCGGGGTAGGTACGTAGCTCATTAAATTCCATCCGCCGTTGAGGTAAAACCTCTGCACGTTAAAACTGCATATTAAAATGAAAAACAGAAAAAAGGAAAAAGAAAATCTGAATGGCTGCGGGTTTGAATTAATTATTGAAATTCTAACCGTGCATGATAGACGTACAACGTCAGTATATACCTATAAAATACGTGGAACGAGGTCAAAAACTTTGGTATGCTAAACCGGCCGGTGGGACGGATCTTTGGATGATCATACTAATTTGGGACCGTCAGACTGTAATAGTCGTGCATAGTAAACGGGGACCCCAGTAGGCATGATGAACTCTGAAAGGTTATGGAGACTCGCCGGTTGATTGGGACACGCACGGAGGCCCTCGGAAGCTTGGCGGAAAGTATTGATCCTGGGACTCTGTGAACGCGTCAGTCTAGAAAGTACCACACCGTCTAGCGAGGCGCCACGATTTGCTCGTTTCGGGAGCATTCCTATACTCCTTATCGTCGTAAAAATCGAACTGAAAGAATCGACAAACGAGAAATGAAATAAAACAAAAAATTACAAAAAAAAAAAAACAACACAGATTTCCAATGACCAGAAGTCCCTGCTGCATCCTACCGTGCGGAAAGTTTCGGCATGACCTTAACACGGCCAAGGTCATTTGGTTATAAGTATTCGGTATCTAATACCTCGACGGAATCTACTACACCTGCGTAGATCTATCTACTTGAAATTGCAGACTTAAGCTCGAAGCGTGACTGTTGAGCCAATTTTGAGCTCACGTTGCAATATACTATAGTAGCAAAGAAACGAACGGTACTCCAGCCAATCCGGAATGGGATTCCCTCAGCCACGTTTCGCTTTGACCAATCACCGACTAAACATTCCGGACATTTTCCCGCCACATCGTATAGTTTGCGTGCACTTTTATTCTTCCACAACGATTATATACGTATAGGTTTATACTGTACGATGTACGGTATAAGGGAACGTGAACAGAATAAATTACGCCAACGCAACGCTCTCGAAAGTGCGAATGAGTTACTTTTATGCTAGTTTTGGCCATCTGTATACCTGTAGCGTTTATTGTGTCAACCACTGAACAGGAACACCATCACATTCGAAACGTGTTTGAAAAAAATTCACTGATTTGAAAATTGTTTTATGCTCGGGGTTTTGGATAAAAATGATCCATTCTTCTGAAACTGTTTCATGAGCATGATAATCGCTGTTTGCAGCATAGCTCATTGGCAGATGAACGTTTCTCTTTTCTGGAATCGATAATGATTGGGGTGGCTGATGGACATGCGAAAAAGTCCCAAGTTCATGTCGGATATTTCCGGGCAAACGGAAATGTTTCGAAAAAAGTCATTCGGTTAAATGTATATGATGTACTGCCACATTCGGAATTCTTGGCCTGTACAGTTTGTTCTAGTCAAGTGAAATCAGCGGATTTACCCCTCAGCTGGATTTGGTGTTAAGGTAAATATATAGTACGTGTCAAGCTGAATGAAACTGAAATGAACTAGAACCCGGCGTTTCCTAAACCTTGAAAAAGCGGTTTCAAACCGTGGAAAGCAGTCACTTGTCTCAGCCCTTTGGAAGGGGCTTCTCGACCCACACTTCGAAACTCTCCGACCTCCGTCCTCCGAGAGCTTGGCTATATAATCCGAGAGCCCCGAGTGGGCCGATTCATGGGTCGATTGCACTTCGAAGACTCCACACCGAGTAGCAACACACACTTACATACGATATATTCAGACACAGGCGACAGTCGACACTGTGTATCTTCTCCTTGGTCAACGCAGGCTCTAGGCGTTGCTAGGCTAATGTAGAACTATATACAACACTACAACAGTGTAGTGATGCAGCAAATAGTGTAATTTAGAAATCAAAGTATTGATCACTGGAATTACTACCAAATGTGTAATTTTCGAATTGTCAAACTATGATTTTTCCTTGCACTGTCGAAAGGAAAAAGTAACAAGAATTGCTGGCCTGGCAAAAAGAAGCGTTTAGCATTCGGACAATGAGAATTTTCGCTGCAGTAACAGGCGTGCAGCAAGTAGAGCAAATTAGTTCCTTAAAATAGCAACTCGTTTTACTGGGCTAGCAATGAATTATGCTGAATTGGCTGCATTCTTTCTATACTACAGCAAAAAAATTTTTTTTTTTTTTTTTTTGTATTAACAATCCCTTTTCCTGCCATAGCTATCCTTTTGTCCGTGCGTGGGACTGCTACCAATTTTCTATAAATTTTTCTATTTTGAATCTGAATGTTCAATTTTTTTCCCTCACACTATGGTACAATGTATGTACTGTTGTTCTTATTACTGTATAGTAACTGTCATTATAATCCAGAGCTTTAGAAAAATCAAGATATTATAATGGCAAGATTTGAGATTTGTGAACATTATAAAAGTCCAGAACTTATCTACAGAAATCTCTAATACCACTTGAACCCTTTTTATCGTAATCCTGTTAATCAAAGGTAGGTAGGTAGGTACGTGCGGGCATGTTGCGTGGGCTCATTGATCTCAAACTTTTACCGATAACTCCGTAAGAGGGAATAATTTGTCTTTTTATTTATTCATATTCTACTTAATGAAGTGCAAAGAACAATTTCGCGCCAAAAGCTTTTTCAGACAACACAATGGTTTCATAATCTTTTTATAATAAGCGTCGGTTGTATATATATATATCGATTCATCGATAATCAGAGGAACGTTGTCCTGATAACGTAAATATATTGGTCGTTGAAACGCGATAAGAGATACATGTGCCGTAGCTGTTATGTGGTTTCTTATATATACCGAACACTACATCATTGCCTACGATAATGCCAGGAATATCTTTGAATCGATTTGACTGCGGAATAAAATTGAATGGAATTGCGAATCTTCCCTTTACTTCCAACTAGTTGGTCCACAATTTGCGCAATATGTTCGTCTATAAAAATATATAAAAAATCAATACGCCTGAAACTAATGCGACAATAAAAAACGATGAAAAATGATGCAATTATTACCTACTGTAAATTATTGCCTACTTTCCGCACAGCACAAGAGAGAAAAAAAAAACCTATAAGAAATAAAAACCAGTGAAACTGAAATAAAGGAACTTAAGATATGAAATTAACTTTTAATCGGTCACTTATTAATGATTTGAATAAATAAATTATTAGTCTGTCGCTCGTTTCAGCTAGACATGTGCGTCTTCGAATTATGCAAATGTTGGGTATACCTGTTTCGCGTTTGAGTTGGCGTTTAAATTAAAATTGAAGCTCTGGTTTAAATCTTTGAAATTCTATTTCGGTCATTGTACCGGGTCGATGAGGAACTTTTTTTAGGCTCGGTGTGTTTAAATTCCATCCAAAATTAGAACAAGTATGAGGTTAAGTCTGCCTTAAAAAAAAAAAAAAAAAAAAAAAAAAACACGTTTTTGACCTCCGCAACTGCAGTTTCGTCCGTGAAATCGACCTCGTGAGTATGTTTGTCTTTTCATTCGTCTCTCCATTCCCTATATACGCGAACGTCAGTCTCCCAATATATTCAACTTTCGTACCGGCAAAAATCATGTGCTCCTCTCGCTTAAGGGGGTCAGGTATCGAAAATTTCACATCCAGAAACCGTTTACGGTAGAGACTCGTTGATTTTTAGTCTTAATATCATTGAAATACCTGACATTGATGAAATTTTGGAAAAATTAATCTTTTCCCTGTTTTCAAAAGTATTTTTTTTTTTCGAATCCATTGAGATATTGTAAATCCCATAGGCTATAGATTAAATTGTTCGATGTGACCCAAAGAATGTGTAAAAAAAAAATCCACGACTCTCAAAATTCAAAATCGTTGAAGGAGATACCATTTGAAGTCACAAAAATGTTCGGAATATGTGAAAAATGTGTCAAACTGCCTTCTATTTCTCATCAATTTAGACGTAATCTATAAATTTCATACTCCTGGAAAGAAAGAGCTGTTTCATTAGCAAGTCACACGATGGTGACAAGTGTTGTATAATTTCGTTCAGGTAAAGTTTTACTTCATCATATCATAGATACATTTTTTTTATCCAGGCCTTGGAATCCAGTTTTTTTTTTTTTTTTTAATTCTTATATACTACCTATTAGTTTGTTTAATTAATATTTTCATAACGGGAAAGAAGTAAAATCAAATGACAAACTTGAACGATTTTTGTGATTTCAAATGGTATCTCTTCTTACAATTTTGAACTTTGAGGGTCGTAGATTTTTTTACACATTCTTTGGGTCACAATAAAAAATATATTATAGCGGATGGGATTTTCGATATCTCAATCAATTCGACAAAAATAATTTTGAAAACGTGGAAAAAATCATCTTCTCTAAATTTCATCAATGTCAGGTATTTTGATATGAAAAATCATATCAAGACAAAAATCAACGAGTCTCGACCGTTAGCGGTGAAATTTTCGCTACCTGCGACTCTCTTATAGTATTCAAACGCCTTCTTATTTAATAGATCACTTAATTTCATTACACACCTTATCTTCTTTTTTCCTCCCTGGTTACCTGAATTATTCTTGAACATAAGATTATACCATATAATTATGTGTAAACGTATCTACTAGGTAACCTAAATAACATCTCCCAACTCGATAGTAATAGTAGCTTTTAAAACCGCTCAGCCCCGCCTTCCTCATTTCCGGTCTTACTGACCCTAAATCTTCTGTCGTCAAGAATGAAGCTCAAAAGTCTCTTTCCCCTCCTCCCCCCCCCCCTTTCATTGGCGATGGGAGGGAGGGATGGGGAGGGGGTCACCTTTCGGCGTCGATGTGATGTAGCGATCGCGATATTAAAGGTAAAACTGCGGTGGCGGGGAAAGGGTGAGGGTGAGGGTGAGGGTGAGGGTGAGGGTGAGGGTGAGGGTGAGGGTGAGGGTGAGGGCGAGGGTGGTCGGGTCGGGTCCTCAAGCTCATCTCCAGAGTTTTGTTCCCCGTAGAAGACGACGACGACGACGACGCGGGAGAAAGAGACGTAAAGGTTGGCGCTCCACCTGGAGAATCAATACGCCGGAGAGAGAGCAAAGGGAGGTAATAGGGAGAGAGGGGGGGGGGGGTGTAAGAGGGGGAGTGAGGATGAGGGAGAGGTACAGCCCGCGACCCCACCCTCAACAGCATCCCCGTCCACTAGCAGCTTCTGTCTCTGCACGCCACCGCTATACACTTTGGCGACGTCATGTATACAGGCTATATAGGTATACATATGAACCAATATATAGCCTCCTTGCCTGCCTCCTTTCGTAACATGAATGAATTGAATTCTCACCGCGCGGTTGTGCCGTTGTCGCCGACCACACGACCGTCATCCATATAGTATAAGGTATACAGTGCAGAAAGTAACATATTGATGATGATGATGATATAATGCAATGCGGTTTCGGATCCAAAATTTAATGCCAACTCCTGCTGCAAGTGATGTTCAGAAGACTTCATTCAAGAATTTATCATATATATATAATCCGATGATATACATGGCATAACATTTCTCCGTTTATTCCTCTTTCGTCTTCTGCGACTGTGTTATTGCAATGGATTTGGAAGGGTTTGGATTGATTTCTATAGCAAGTTGGAAATCGATGGTTTAAATAAATATGCCAACACGTGAAACTTGATTCTTCACGTATATGAAAGTGTTAAAGAATTCACAAAGCTGGAAATTATACTGAAAAATGTAAACGGAATCATCAACGTGTGCAAGATGAAATATTATGCACATTACATAACTCCAATGGTATATTCGATATTTGTCATACATCATCACTTATCAGTTTTTTATCATAATTACCACATAGCGAATGTTACCACGACAAGTATTGCGATGATAACGTCATTTTTCCATTGAAATTTGACAATATAGCTTGAAACAATGTATAACGTATACATGTAGGTATGTATACCATGTACAGTACTTTTCCCAATACTGTACAGCTTGAAGCAATTCGCTTGAAATAAAATATACTACATCATTTTTCATTGGTATATTCGTCAACATCGCAGACACTATATATATATATATACCACAGTGCAGAAATGACATCCGACTCTCGTGAACCGTTCACATCCTGATGCACTGTTCAATCTTGTCATGATACATCACTTGATGTCCAAATGGGGGAACAAGAAAGAAAAGGATGTGTCAGTTGTATATACGAGTATATTACTGATAGAGAGCCTATTTCATCGTCTCTGCAACTCTGCAGCCTAATATATTATATTGTAGCAGCTTGGTGTAATTCCGAAGGCGCATCGATTGAGTTAATGGTCTTATAATTTAAGTCTGACTCAAAGTATTGTAGTCTGACAATGAGTCTGGGGTGACGTGAAGAGCACGGTCTTTGTGACGTTAATAACGCCTGACTCGAATGTATCTTATGATCATAAAAAGCTTTGCCATTTTTGGCATCGCGCAACTTCGATTCGAAACATATATTTCCATTTATTTCATACACTGCAGAAGGATATACACTTCTGAGTCTTCTCAAGCTTCAATCGAAAAATTTTCAGCAAATACTGTTGGATTGGCGTTTCGAGCATGTGTTACGTTACATGTATTTATACTTTCTACTAGAGAGCAAGCACATAGCCCAGCGGCAAATTGCTCGAGTTTTTGGTTAAACTGTACCTCCTGCCACAGCTCGTGGTCGGGTAATATCATCTGGCAAACGCTTCGTAATCGCGGAGGAATCAAACCATATCCGGTTCAGCAACGTGATCTATTGAAATTATCCCTTTCAGTTGTAATACGGGAGTGGTACTCACACTCGTTATTGCATCCGCTGACCTTGCAATAAATTATTATATATATTTCATGTAAAATTTTCACGGTGAACCAAGAATTATTTTTATCAATCGTATATAAGTATCAAAAATCTGATATATACTCACTATGGGTGTTATTTTTCCTTTTACTATATTGTTGTAAAATTAGATAAACAATATTTCTAATGATGATATGGCAATGATAATATTCAGTATACAGGTGTTGTTTGTTTGTTTGTTTTTTTTCTTGTGTCAGAAAAGTACATCGCTAGTGACTTATTCTTATAATTGAGGCGACCTTCATGTTCAGTGTGCAACAATTTTTATTACCGCCCAATCGTGCTGTTTGAATACTCGAGAAGTGATTGGTGCTAATGTGTGCAGGACTATTACAAACAAGTAGGTAGTTACTGGTTATTGGCTACATACGCTGTTGCTCAATAGCCTATACGGTACGAAGCTTCGTGGTCAAAGGGTCAGAATCGAGAACTAGATTGTCAGTCTATACATATACCATCACTGAAGACACGCGGCTTATAAGCTAGTAGAAAAAATAATGATCAACTGATGATTCATTAACAATGAAAATCTCAAGTCCAACTTGATGTACAAATTCTTTTTATAGAAAAGCGACACAAAAATTGCGTCCAACATCGCAAAGAGGCAGACAATTAATGAGACGAGTTTTATGTAGGTCACGCGCATTCTGGATCTCATGAATTTTTCAAAAAAAAAAAAATGAATAAGTAAATAAAAATAAACGGAAAAAAAAAAATTGAAAAAAAAAATACAAAAAAAACTGTAGAAACATCTGCCGTGTCCATAAACTGCGGGGTTAGCTTTGGCGTAACTCGCACTTATTTCGATCCTCGTTTATTTTAGGCTCGTCGTGTCTTCGTAGCGAGTGAAAACCTCGAAAAATTCTTGCCGAATGGAACGTTGACGATCTTTTTTTAACCACCAAAAACTCGTACCCTACCTACTTACACCTATCTTATACGAGAACGGATTTATATCGGTAAGAATTATCGCACCATGGTATAGTCCCGCGCACGATCAGATTCCCCAACAACTGTTATCATTGAATAAACTTACAGCCAGTATGGCGACTATTTGTTGGAAAAAATGAATTTGTGAGAATAATAAAACTCTTTAGCAGTACACGCGCACTTAGACCGCATGGCGAATAATCTGAAGCCTATAGATCAAGTGCAGGATGATCATCCAAGGCCGTTGATCACATTGAAGTTTGCATCGTTGGAACGCAACGAAATTCGACGGAAATTTAAAAAATAGGTATATTTTTACTGAAAATGATCCAGCTGCCAGGATAATGTTGTCAAGTTATTGTTATACCTAGTCGTATTAATTTGTTAAACCTAGCAGGATCATTTTTGGTGGATGATATAATTATTTTCAATTTTCGTCGAATTTCGTTGCGTTCCAACGATGCAAACTTCAATGTGATGGCCGTTTAAAGAACAGGGGAAAAGGACGATTTTCTTGTTGAACTGAAAAATCCATCAGTTGTGGTGCTACTTCAACGAAATCGATTATAGTTCTTTTGAACTGGTTTGATCAACTGTGTTCATTACGCATATTACTACACCTGTTTTTCTTCAAATCGTACCCCACTTCTGCTTTTTTCGTGTATCGATTTTGGAGTAGAAATTAATGCGGATTTATATGTAAGACATAATAGTGCGAAAAAGACAGATTTTCCCTAGAAAAATCGTAACTCATATTGCATTGGTACAATATTTTTTATCCAAAATGAGGCCTGGGTAAAATTTATCCATAGTGGCCACGATGGTTCAACTGTTATGGTTAGGCTGCAACAAATATCAGGAATAATTTCGTTTCATTTGATAAAATCCTGCTTTCAAAGCATCGGAAATTTTCTATAGGTACATTCATGAATGATAACACGTGATTATTAATTGGACCTTGTTATATATTCGAGTATATGTATATACTTTTCACTTGACTCTGAGAAAGTTTTACATTTCATGAGATTAAGTCGCTAGTCCAGAACGCCGATTGATTAATGCCGCGAAACCGAGTATCGCGGGAGCTTGATGTTGTGGATTGTGTGCATTGTTGTATACATTACCTTCTACAGTATTTATTTCTCATATCGAGGCCCGAAATTGAGAGTCACTGGCTTGCGACCTATTCTCATCGGCTAGTACTGTCCCTCATGGTTCAAGGTCATTTGGGCGATTTCAATGCACTGCAGTTCTATGTACATATGTTTCCACAAAAAATAAAATCGACTATTGATTTCTGACAATGAGTATAAGTAATTACCTATACATTGTTTGGATCATTTTGTAAAGTTATAGAAATTCCGGTAGTCACATTAGTTTGTATGTACAGTGATAAAAAGTACCGTGAATAAAACGGTTTTTCTGCCTTGTTTTTCTTTTTAACCAAAACGTCAACCTCGACGTCAATTCATCACACGATGCAGCATTAACCCCTTAGCAGTCAGGCGAAAATGAGATTTTCGTGCCACTTATAATGTGTTGGAAAAATTCCTGCTTTCAAAATCGGATTGAACGATCTTAAAAACGACAATTTACCAAATTACAGTCAAATCCATGCAGTAAAAACATGTTGTTTATTTTTTTTCTTCAATTGCCCATATGTGTGTGTCACTGACAGTCAATGAGTTGATGTCAAGAAACAATGCTCTGCAATATTTCCCTACGTTCCCCAATCGAGTTCATGTTTGTTGGATCTTTGTTATGAGACTGCATTGAAAATAGAGCGTATCATTTCTTCATTATATCAATCTCTTTTATTTCTATATTACTCTTGTTAGTCTATCTGAAGATAAAAATTGTTGAAAAGATCCCTGAATTTTTGCAGACTATACGATTTAGCTGACAAGCGCCCTCTTTCTTTTTTCCTTTACACATTTGACGGTGATATACATATGAACGCTTACAGTCTTCGGGGTCGAGTAGATACGATTTTGTTGCTGCACGGGCGCGTGGTCGTCACTATAATCAGGCAGCGAATGAATCGCGCGACGTACGGCCTTGTTACGTCATAACGCGACGCGCGATCTAAACGTTATTAGTATAGACTTATAGGTACATACATACTTACAATGGATATCGGATAACGGGCGATTTTGTACATACGTATACGTACAAACGATCACATTTGTGTGCCTCGTATAGGCTGGGGCGAGGCTGGCTTACGATTAGCTGATTCAAACTTTCGAAACTTAATACATCAACGCATTGCAGTTACGCCTCTAATGACAATTAATTAACTATATGGCTTGGCAAGATATCTCGCCCGACTCTCGTAAAAAGCATTACTCTATAATCCAGGTATAACTTGGTGTTTATGCAGTTGGTCAGTCGACCGGTCAGTTGGTCATTATTTCTTTTTTCACTCTGCTTCTCCTATCACTTGATATTATGCAATCTATACGCTACGAGTTTATACACACTATTTTCTATATTTACTATGTCATGTCCGCAACTGATTTATGTATGTGTGTGTTTGTGTGTATACGACCCAAAATACAAAAAAAAAACACATTTGCATATTCACAGCCAACTTCAGGTCAGATCCCCGAACGCTCTGCTGCGGTTCATTCCGAACCAGTCATTTTTTTTTTTTTTTTTCTTTCTCTTTTTTAATACAGACCTCAAATTGAACTGGCAATACCGAAATTCCGGACGTCACAACAGTAATCAGGGTGGCCACGATAATGAGAGAAAAGCTGGAAATGTTAGGGTATTTAAAATTGATCAGGGAAATGTCAGGGAATTTTTTATTTGGTCAGGGAAATATTGAATAAAAATTGTGAATATTTTTTATTCACTATACGCGATATCTACCAATAAATATGGTCCGCCTTACAATTAGATTCTTAAATATTGTTGCGTAACAATTTTTTACTCGTTTGCTTTTCGAGGTTAACACGTTCACAGTATATACAATAGTATACCGTTAGTTAATAACTGTTGTCTTTGTATTGCCAACCTTACAAGAGTATTGTCCAAATTGACTTGGGGGACAGTATCAAACATGTACATACCAACTTATATGCATGTACACACATGTATACGCACAATTTATAGATCCTTATCAGAAATTGAATACTATAATGTATACCTGTGAAACTCCCTATACCTGATCGTACCCGCCATAAACACTACTATACGTGTTCGCGCGGTCGAATTCTCCGTTGGATTAACCTAGTTTATGCATGATGCGAATAAAGGCGGGAAAAATGCTCATCGTTAGATCCCTATAGCTGTATACGGAATCCTCTTAGAGCGGCAGTTGGTCTTACAAGTTCGCTCGGTTACCCGGCTGCTCTGATGTAGGTAGCTATACAACGTCAAGCGAATGATATGCTTAGTTTCACAATATTATTCCTGATGCTTTATTATTTTTTTATTTTATTTTTATTTTTTTTCCTGACTTTAAACGTGTCACGCGGGATTTTAATTCTTACAAAGTCGAGCACGTGGGAAAATAATTAAAACTGTACACATCAATTTGATAAAAATAATTTCTATCGAATTTGTTCAATGTATAATTCATAATTGCATTAGATATTATATTGTATCCTCAGCATGCTTCGTCCATTATTTGTCATTAGCTTCGTGTAATTTCTACGATTCGATACAATATATTCTACTAGAGATACATAATTCGTGCGCACCGTTTAATCCCGTACAAGTCTCGCGATGCACGTTAAATCCTCAAACAGTATACGCATTTGCAATGGTGCAGCTGTCGATATACTTGATTGAATTTTGTGTCATAAGTTCATTGACCTGTAGCAATCAAAATATATGTATGTATGTGTACAATATGTATATATACGTATATATATATATATGCGCTGTATAAACTTGTCTGGCATTTCGGTTCTATATACTATTGTTTGAATAAAATTCAATCCCTAATTCATCGATAGGCGCGAATGACTTGAAACTTTGGTATGTTATTCTTGTATTTTGACATCACCTCGTTTACCGGTATATAGGTATTATATACAATATACATATACGTCAAAATGTATGATTCATAGATTTACCGATTCACAGACACCTACGCCTATGTCATTCTGCCTACGGGCGCATTCCTCTCTATACAGACTAGAGACGGACCTCTGCCAAGATGGAAATCATCATCTAGGTTAGTGATTTTCAAATTAGGCTCCTAGCCGTGAAGAAAATACGAGATTTTCTTTTTCTCATATTAGAAACACGCAGGATTACTTCTTCTTCTTCTTCTTCTTCTTCATTTCGTCGTATACATATAAATAACATATATATACGAGTGTTTCAACCAAGGCATCTAAACGATAACTGCTATAATAAAATACCCTAACGAGAAGTGACGTTCGATGAAAGTTATCGTTAAGTAGGTATATTATATAAAACTGACCTTGTCTGTTTAACCCACAAACTTTTCTTCCTAGAGAATACAAAGACTATACGATATAAAAAGAAAGAGAGAAAAAAAAAAAAAAAAAAAGAAGTCTGTATACCTGGAATAGAACCGGCCGTAATAAATAGCGTTATAACATATACACGAGTTTTTTGTTTTTTTTTTATCTTATGAAAATGATTGAAGTTGCCACAATAAACCGTACGCCGAATTTTTATGTTCAAAAAAAAAAACAAAGTTTCAACGTCGCGAATGCGACCGTAGACACCGCAACTACTGTCATGACATACGCGCGCATGTGTTGTAATACAGGTCGTAACTGCAGCAAGCTTTTACGTAAGAGTTCACGAGGGGCAGGGAATACCGAAGTACGAACCCTCCCGACATTTACCGATTCTACCCGAATCATCATCATGTGGCGATAATAAAAAGATAGAAAATGAAATTACCATTCTTTGAGTTGAGCTTCAACTAGCGCTATACCAACCACGATTCGACCTAGTCGAGAGGGTGAAAAAAAAGTTTCAACACGAAATTTACCATCGTACTAATGAACCATATATATAGGTGCCCCGTTTCGTGACAATATAATTATTATACGTCTGAAATATTTAATAAGTAGATTTATGCATGGCCTAATCTAAGCCACGATAAACTGCTTGTTTATTATATATGTATGTATGTTGTACATACCTACATGCGAATATATATATGTACAGATATAGGTATGTACACATATTGCTAACTCGAGAGTATCTGCTCCTTGAGAACTTAGTAAACCACGCGTCTAGACGGTTTGGGAGAAAAAATAAAGCGTTGAGTACCCCTGACACATCCTCGCAGTCTTCTTCACCATCGCCCGCCGCCTTATTCACCCTCTTCGACGGTAAAACGTAACCGCACCCCGCGGTGGCGACCGAAATAAACCACGTTTTTATAAACTCTAGGCTAACGGCGGCTAACCAGCGTGTGAAATTGGCTTCATTCACCAATTGATACGACACGAATCAAACATACGATTCAATGATTTTTCACCAAATTTTAATCAACAGGAAAACCGGAGTCATTATATCCGATTTTTTATCATTTACCTACTCCAATATAAATTCTATATCAGATTGTTGTGAATAGAAAATTTGTTGATGAAAATAAATGTATGATATTATTTTGTAGATTGAGAAAATTGTTTTCGATGGAGAAATTCATATTTAAAAAATATTCATCTGCCGAATTCTGAAATATGGGTGTTGATCAATGTTGCAAACTGTTTTCAAATTTGAAACGAAAAAGCAAAACAAAAGAAAAACGTCCCATGTACTTGGGCAACATTGTGTCTAGAAGTTCCTGTACACGGTGAAAATGACTATTCACAAACAAGCTAATGTGACCAGCGCCGACGTATTTATTAGTAGATTTGTGTAGGGATAGTGATTATCCGGTCTTAGCAGCCATACGAGTGACGCAGTGGCGTGACAACTTGGTTCAAAAATAAACCGTCAGAAATTTCTTGACTCTCCCTACCTATCGTTCACACTATCTTGGTCAAATATTCAATTGTGTAAACCATACCTGATTGATCATGGATCATAATGATCGCATTCCGTTCTTCCAAGTACATATTATACATATACATCATGATACTTCTTATCAGGCTTAAGAGAGCCAGTTATACTTTGATTTTTTTCAAGATAGAAAATATCTAACAGCCTCGATTGACTGTTTCTCTGACATCAGTTGAATATTTTTTATTATCTTGATCGATGTACACAATGTGCTTTGCTACTCTGGTCGTAGAGTTCGAAACTGGCAGAACAACTGAGAAACTTGTATAAATTTGATACTTCAGAACACATTTCGTCCAAACAGCCTAGGCCAGTTTCTGCAGCGATAGACCTGCATTGAAAACCTCTGACTATACTGTGCTTGAAGAAAATGGCATTATGAATGTATCAATCCCAAGCTATATAGAATTATTCATAGAGAACGAAGGAATACTTATAAGGGAATATCTTTCATGAGACATGAGACACGAGACACTTAAGCATCAAACAGATGCCTAGTGTTTCTTTGCTGGTACAAGCGTGTCTACCCACGAGCAGACCTCAGAATGTTATCTTACATAACACAATGTTCACCGAGTGGCTTCTGACACTTGGATTCTAACTTGTGGAAGGTTGCCTCTACTTATTGAATAATAAATATATACTAACCCTCTGTATATCACATTATTATTGCTGACATTGCGTCTTAGCTTTTCACCAATAATAATGTAATTATATGACTAGAAATAAAATAGGCAGAGAAAAATAAATTATAAATAGTGATCCAGAACTTGTTGAAAAAATTCGGCGTAACAATAAAACTATTCATTGCACATATTGCTAACTTATATAACATTCATTCCTCATACTCTGCTATTTTTTGTTTTACAGATGTCTCAGTATTAGAGCAGGAGGAGCTCTTCCATAGAAAACTGCGGCAATGCTGCGTAGCGTTCGACTTTATGGATCCAGTGACAGATCTGAAGGGCAAGGAAATCAAACGTAATACCCTCAATGAACTGGTCGAATACATCACAGCCGGACGGGGTGTTCTCACAGAGAGTGTTTACCCTGAGATAATCAAAATGGTAAGATCCCGAGTCGTCAAGTTTTCTGAAAACAGATTTATTCCTGTTTCTCATTTTTTTCCAAGATCCGTTTGCCTGATTAGAGGAGCCTGTCTGTTTGAATTCGTAGTACAATTGATAACGCAAAGTGCAAAATTCTGTTTCAGCCAAGACCGTTTGCTTCAAATTTGTGTGAACATGAGATTTCTAAGACTGATAATAACATTTTCAAATATTAACTGAAACAAACTGACTCTAATAGTGCTTAACGCTGTACATATAGTATAGTAATTCTTTTTTCATAGTCAACTCATTCCAACTATTCAATAAAATCAAGGACAAGTTTTCCACCTGGCATATCTAATAACAATGTGGACTTTGTTCTAGAACAGACAACGCTGCAATCTCAAAGCAAGCTTTCGTATCGATAGTGCAGCTTGAAATTATCTTCTACTAATACACTGAAATATTCCTATGAAAAAACATACAAAATTCTTAGATTTTTTCGGACCAGAGATTTGAATGCTCACTGCATAAAATTCTAAGACAATGATTACATTCTAATTCAAACCTTTTTGGTTTTTGCTTTCTGCATTCGCCACCAGACATAAATCATTTACATATCAACTGTGTGAGTGAATATCAGATGAAGTATATTGTACAAAATATTCAGTCTTGTTATTTCGATAATTACAGATTTCGGCAAATCTATTCCGCACGCTACCACCTAGTGAAAACCCAGACTTTGATCCAGAGGAGGATGATCCAACCTTGGAGGCAAGCTGGCCCCACCTTCAATTGGTTTATGAGTTCTTTCTACGTTTTCTTGAGTCCTCCGATTTTCAGCCAACTATCGGCAAGAAAGTAATCGACCAAAAATTTGTTTTACAGGTCTGTAAATTGATTTAATTATTGTCTTGTATCCTGAGCAATGATTCAAAGTATAATACTTTATTCCTTAACACTTCGGAAACATTGTTTCAGAAGCAAATTTCAATTAGGAATTAAAAAATCGCAATGATTGTTATGTTCATGTACATTTAGCATAGGGATGCATAATGAGAACAAAGATAGTACGACTGTCCTTGGAAAACTTATTTTTGCAATTGTTATGCGTAGAGTAAACAATATCTATAAACAATCGTGTCAAGCAAATAATTGGCGTTGACTCGGCATTCCCTGCGTTCAATCTTGCTCTATAATATACTAGGTTTATTCCCTTGATAAAACAGTCGAGTTTCTTGATTGCATTAGACTTTATATCTGGATGAAATACAATTTTCTTCACAACAGCGCTTCGATAAGGATAGAATAGGATTCATGAGTTTTACCCTTGAGCATCTCATTCTTATTAATCAGAAATGCGAAATTAACTATAATTTATTTTTCATATAGTTGTTGGACTTGTTTGACTCGGAAGACCCTAGGGAACGAGACTTTCTGAAGACTGTCCTACATCGTATTTATGGGAAGTTCCTTGGCCTTCGAGCCTTCATACGAAAACAAATCAACAACATTTTCTTAAGGTGCGTCCAATATTATCTTTCCTATCAAGTTTAACATTATTTTTACTCTCAATTACACTTCTCCATCTGAACCCAATATTTCTAAAATCGCTATAAGATTGAGAATTGCTATGAATAAAAATCTATCAATCCGTGAAATCATGGACTCGAAAATATGATGAAAAAACCAAAGTTGTTCATACCTCTAACATTCATTACTAATCATTCGTGGAATTACAGGTTCGTTTACGAGACGGAACACTTCAACGGCGTTGGTGAACTGCTAGAGATTTTGGGCAGTATTATCAATGGATTCGCTCTACCTCTAAAAGTAGAACACAAGCAATTTTTGGTCAAGGTAAGCAGAATTTAAAAGTCCAACTAGTGATCTTATCGGATATTACTACATACAAATCACTGTGTTTTACTCCTCGAAGAGTCCAGAAGGTTCATTAAATTTCATATTAATTCTACCTTTGTTTTTTTTTTCTCCATCCAGGTTTTATTACCACTGCATAAAGTGAAGTGTTTGTCGCTCTATCACGCACAGCTGGCCTACTGTGTAGTACAATTTTTGGAAAAAGATGCCACCTTGACAGAGCCAGTTGTACGCGGACTTTTAAAGTTCTGGCCTAAGACGTGCAGCCAGAAAGAAGTTATGTTCCTCGGTGAAATTGAGGAAATTCTCGATGTCATAGAGCCTAGCCAATTTGTCAAAATACAGGAGCCATTGTTTAGACAGATTGCACGTTGCGTGTCCTCGCCACATTTCCAGGTCAACAGATCAATTCAATCATCTAATTTACTTCTAATAAATATACTGTGTTCGAGTGATACTTATGCACGTTGAAAAAGTTCTCAATTGTCCATCGAATGCACTAAAGCAATAGCATTGTAAATACAAAGCTTAATCGATCATCTACTTGGCTCTATTGCTTCTATTACGTAATGAAAACCTTTTGCTGTTGATCAGATTATTGGGAATGACATCATATCTTATAATGGAAAATTTTTTCCTTATTTAATACAGGTCGCTGAGAGGGCTTTGTACTTTTGGAATAACGAGTACATAATGTCACTTATTGAAGAAAACAATCATGTTATAATGGGAATCATGTTCCCTGCCCTATACAGAATTAGCAAGGAGCATTGGAATCAGACAATCGTGGCCCTTGTCTACAACGTCCTAAAAACCTTTATGGAGATGAACAGCAAGCTTTTTGATGAACTTACAGCCAGCTATAAGTCCGAAAGGCAAAAGTAAGTTTTCTTTATTAAGGGAATTTTCAATATGTCTTTCAAGGTTGTTCCAGGAGTCCAGTATGGTGGGAGTATCGGCAAATTTAGCTATACAATAACAGAGAGCGCCCCACGTTTTGTTTCTGCTCGGCTCTGAGATACCCTTAAACTTAACTCATAATTATAAGATGCATGATTCTGTATCAAAATAAGTCAAGTGAGGAAATAATGATTATTTTCATCTTCCAGGGAGAAGAAGAGAGAGAAAGAGAGAGACGAGTTGTGGAAAAAATTAAATGAGTTAGAAATGGAACGACGTGGAGCTATCACAGGCCCTAGCGCGCCAATTCCTACCACAACTGCACCTGTCACACGAGCCCGCCCCTGAGTTGGTAAGAAACGTCAGCACGCAATATACTCCAAATACCAGCAGCTTCCCGATTGGATACCTTTATACCAAGTGTTTATACCACTTGATCTTCATTGACATGACGGGTATTATATTTTGTGACGGTTTCTTTGTTATTCTAGATTCACGTCACAACCCAAATCATATACAGGGTGATTCAGAACTCCGGTGACAGCGGGAACTAGCGGGTTCCTTATCGAATTACGAAACGGAAGTTCCTTCACGAAAATTCTCCAAGACCAACGGTTCTCGAGTTATTCAAGATCGCGCTTGCCCAATCAGAGCGTCTCTCCGTTCTTCCGTCTCCCTCTTCTCTCTCCGCCTCGCTCCAGCCGGCACTATGACTGTCGCGGAGAAATGCTCTGATTGGTCAATCGCGATCCTTAATAACTTGAGAATCGTGCGTCTCAGAGAATTTTCGTAAAGGAACTTTCGATTCGTAATTTAATAAGGAACCCGCCAGTTCCCGCTGTCACCGGAGTTCTGAATCACCCTGTATATATACATATAATAGAATTCAACAATTGATGTTAGTTTGTTTTATTCAAATTCATATTATGTACGTCGCGTACTAAGTAACACTAACTGTAAATAGATACTTCTTACTCCGAAATATCTAATGCCAAATGTTCAAACAGATACTAATTTCTGAATGGATTAAGAATCGACAAAATAAAAAAAAAACTCTTTCAGCTGATGATTATCGTTATATGTTTATTCACTTTTCTTATCTTTATAATGCTTCTCCATTTATCAATAAGAAAATGAACAAAAAAAAAAATGTATGACAATTTATCTACTAGAACAACGCAGAGGAGGGTAGTACTAGTTGCGATGAGGATTCTTTGAGCTCAACGTACTCATCGAGATCAATTAATGTTTTTTCGTCTTCCCATAAATAATGGCCATTAGTATCGCATAAGAACCCAATAATACATTTTAATATTCTATTGAATGAAAGCCGTGAATTTTTGTCATCTTCCTTCAATAGAATCCAATCGATCGGTTATTGGAAAAAAATAAAACAGTATAAAATAAGAAAAATGAAAGCTTCTCATGTATAAATTTGTACAATGAATAAGACGCTTAATCTAAGACCCTAATTTTTATTTTACAGGTGGGAACTCAGTACTATGCTGCCCAACTGTTAGTCCTTAGTTTACGTCGATTGTCCATATAATACAAACAAAAAAAAAAAAGCAAAAAGAAAAAAAAAACAAATTACTGTTAGTGAATACAAAGATGTCCCACGATGACATTTTTGACGTAATATGATTCCTTTCTTTAGTTGCGCCATAGCGGCGGAGCGAAGGAGGTCGACGACAGAAGCAGTATCAACAATTTATTTACCTTTACGCCATGATGATCGGTTGATAATGATTTCTAATGATTTTGTTGTGTATATTGATTATTATTTTTTTTTTTTTTGTATTCTTTTTTTTTTTTTTCTATTTTTGACGGCAATGATTTAAGTTGTATGGTGTAATCTGTGTCAGCACATAATACGAGGATGTTAGTCCCTTCTTAATTAAGGATAGCTGTGCTTAGTGGGAGAAGATGATCGGATTGGTGGGAAATCCGAAGGGGGACAAAGGATCATAGACATACGTATAAAAATTACATCTATACCTGTAGTTTAACGTATGTTTATGATTCTAACACGATGTGCATTGCAAGTTAGCAAAAAAAAAGCCCAGATGATCCCCTTTTCTCCCTTATACTGATCCTCGTCTCTCTGACAAGCCGGCAGGGGCGTTGTTTGAAATGTATCATATATTCGTATTAATAATAACGATAACTATAACAAAAACATAATAAATTAGGTAAATATATATATGTGTGTATATATATATGTATCTATATATATATATATATATATATATATATATATATAAAATACAATATATATTATAAAAATATAGTAATATTGATGATATGACAAAGTCTCACACACACTCACACTCACATATACACATACACACACACGTTACATACATTACATGAATAAAATACTGTCGTTATGGAAGTGACGCTCAGTCCTATGTGCTACCGATACTAACATTAACATTATTATGCTGACTGCGTGCCCGCAGCTCGAAGAGCAAAACTCTTTTTTTTTTTCAAGAATCAGAGTATCTTAGAGTTATACAGATGCATAAAGTAACGTTAATACTATTGAAATTCATTGCGAAGAAAACATAAAAACAAAAAAAAAAACAAAAAAATATATGTTGTTTTTTAAATAAATAAAGAATAAAAACAAAGCGAGGGACAAATATACAATAAAAAAAAAAAAAAAAAAAAAAAAAAAACGTTTAATTGTACCAAAATATCCATGGTTGCTTATCAATATATATATATATATATATTATACATAATAAATAATAGAGATACAAAGCATAAGATTTATTCGGAGCTGTGCTCCCACTGATTACTGCGGAAGTGTGCTCGTGGGATCGTTTTTAAACATTTCTTACCATTGCATAATAATAATAATAATAATAATAATAATAATAACGATAATATTATTAATTGATAATAATAATGATAAATAGACGGAAATAAAAGAGTGAAGCTTGCTCACGTTTTCATGCAGTAGCTATGGGATATACCTAACGACTTATTTGAAGCTATTTAAGATTTTTATTAGGTATTTGACGTGATTTTTCTTCTCGTTTCGCACTCTGTTTTTTCCACTCCATATAAAAAAAAAAAAAAAAAAAATCTCAACTCATCAAATCATAAAAGAGTAAAAAAAATATATGCAACCATTGCCAATTTGTAAATGCTGTAATAACCAAAAAAAAAAGAAGAAAAAGAAACAAAAAAAATTAGGTAAAATTATAACAGTTTTTTGATGCGTAAATAGGCATTTTATTGAATGAATGTTCATTTTTAATTTTTATCAGTCATTTTTTTGACGTTGCTTATTTACGTACCAAAAAAAAACATAAATTAAAGTTCGGAAATATATCTTGAAAGAAGTTGTTCTGTATTTACGACTACATGTTTGAACATTGACAATTATTTATCTCAATTTTAACGCATACTTACTTTCCATTCACGAATATCCATCAGTCAAGTTTAATTATCTTACAATCTGAAAGCCACTCTATCAGCAATACAATTTATCGAAGATTTATTATCGCCACATAAGATATATTCTACTAAAGCGACGCTTATTTGTTTCAACACAAAGATAGGCATAGCTTGAGAATTGTTGTAGTGGTTTAGACGTTTCCTATAACTCACAGCTGACAAAAATGTCTCAAGAAAAGTTAAATTCAGTCCGTATCCAAGCGTGGAATAATATAAACGCCGGTTTTTTGGGTCTCTTGTCAGAAAATAGTCATACCGCTGCGAGTTAGCAGGGAAATCCTGGTCGTCGTGACATCGCAGTGTCATGTCTACACACGATTGGGATAGGCGATATGTTCAAGTTACTCGTCTGGAACTTATTGTTTATTGTTTTTTTTTTTTTTTTTTTTTTTTTGTTTCATAAGACAGTGATGAATGTTACCGGAATATTAAGAATTATGCATACAATGTAGTTCTCCGATTACTTCCATAACTCTGTGCTTAAGCTCCAAATTAGAAATTGTCCATGTCAGTGAACTCATCTACTTGGCAACCTGACATCATGGGTCAATGCACACTAATGAAATCCCTGCTACAGGAATTCATTTCTTGTTAAAAGGCGTTTAATTAAAGTACCACTTCACGGAATGTTCGACGTATACCGTTATATCATATCATAGAAGTCGTTAACTCTATCACAAAATCAGGTAAGTAGTTTCGTTCAATATAACATTTTGAAGGATATACTGCAGGAAAAATTCCAGATTTCCATGTTATTTGTCAAAATGCCATGGTTCTAATTCAATATTAGGTGTAATACAATTCCATTCAACAGATATTAGCAGATAACATTTATTACATATGAAAAAGATCATCTTTGTTCAGACCTTACATCGAAACGTAACAATACTAACTTTTTTACGAATTTTTAGGTATGCTTTTTAGCTTTTTAAAATGTCTTTATCCATCAGGGTCCATCCAATTTTATGCACAAAGATAAATGATGATAACTGATAATTAATGACATCAGCTGCGGATCATTAGTCAGTGGAGAGATTTTATCAAAATGTAGTCCCAGCAATCTATCATGCTTTCGTAGGCATAAAAAATAGCTGCGTTCACAATGAAAGATCGTAATGCAATCATTTGAAAGCCTTTGTAGAAGTTCATGTAACCGCCTTCCTTGAGCAGATGCTTAGCGCAATGTATCATGCCTTTGTAAGATGGATTCCTCACATTATCCGCTTGGATTCTAGACTTGATTGTGTCCAGAGGTACCACTGGCATCCAAGATAGTACACCTACGTGATTTGATATTCATCGAATCGTTAACACAACATCCTCGGCAATTAGGTAATCAATGAAAATAATGAAGGAATCAAGTATTCACCGGCAACTCCTCCAGCCATAATCGTCTCCAATGGCCCTGGATCTAAATCCAAACGTCCGTGAAAATTGAAACGTACGTATTGATACGACCATATGTATAGCCCACTGCCCAGCACATCTCTAAACGTAAAAACAAGGAAGTTTTATTTTTATGCTTGTAAGTAGTTGACTACTACCGATGAAACTTTTAAATTATGAACATGGCAGAAAATCTAGAACTGGCTGAATTAGCAGCTTACATCGATGCTAATACTCTTAACTGACCTCCACAGCATAGGTACTAATCCCACGTAAAAGGCCCGTAATCCATTCTTCTTATATATATCTAAGCTGGTTAAGAAAGCCTTCGGTTTTCTTTTTGGATTCGATTCGTCCCCTGGCTTGTATATTCCTATAGAAAATATATTCTAATAATAATTTTCTTCAGAATACTGATATGTATTTTGAATATATAGGTATGTAGTAATATGAGTATGGATATCTCCAAGATTATTAACAGCGCTAAATAAAATGGATGAAGATGTGTCATCACAATATTCATCGCTTGCTCTGTTTCGACTATAGTTATCGGGACTTATCAAGAACCAGTGCGAAGAGCTTTCCGTCTGGTTGTATTGAGATGAGAAAGAAGAAAAATCTTTGCGATTGACCATATTTGAAGGAAACGTAAATATGAAAGTTTCATTCAGTTACTTGGTGTCGCATAATGAAATTAGATAACTTTTCCGGATTGAAGCCGCACTTTGACAACCTCACTGGGACACGAGACGATAACTTGACCAAGTCCACCTACACATCCGCCCACAAATGTATCCAAGTACCAGCCAGAGGTAGTGGGCAGGTTCAGACCTGAAGAATGACCTCTTAGTTCCTGTAAATTTCTCAAACAATATCCATAGAGTCCGAAGAATACTGAATTCAGAGTTCCAGAGCATAGTAGTGGAAAAAGCATCCCTTTGTAAAGCCCATGAACCTGTATAGTATTGTACAAATTACAGCTTTGATCTTCAATTGAAATATTCGAAAGTGTACGGTGTAGCATGTTCATAACTATAAAAAATTCTCATGTGAATAATCAAGAGAATAAATAGCGCAATTCGGAGCAATTGATCGTACCCCTTCCTTTTTAACAATGTCTAACGCTATTTTTGTATTCGATATCTTGGTGCTCATCATCTGCTGGTTGGTTTTTACTGTATCCATAGGATGCCCAACTACTAGTCCAACCATTCCTACAAAATTTGATCACCGTTGGTAATTTATAGTAACAATTCTCTATAATGAACCCTTTGTGGCCACACCACTGTAGAATAACTCATTGTCAATGGTCACACTGGGTAAAATTTGCTCAACTAAGTTTCAAATGGATGCTGTGTGAAAACTATCATTTCGATCGGGATCGAAGAAATAGTGAAAAAACTTTGAACATTCCAAAACATGTGTAAAAATTTCATATGTCAAAATTCAAATTACAACACGTTCAAAAAAAAAAATCGTAAATAGGTAAAATTGTCAAAAAATATACCTTTTCACTATAAAAATCATAAGTTTTTGAATTTCGAATATTTTCAAGCCAAATTTGAACTGAAATACCAGTCAGATATGGTACTTCTAGAAAAAAAATAGTGACATAGCGCACGTTTGAAAACAGGTATTTATTTCGACATGTAAAGAGGATCGATTTTGGAGTAGGAATGAATGCGGATTTATCTGGAGAATACAATGGTAGCCACGAAGGGTTAGTAATCATATGAAAGATGGAGGATTGCGGTACACATTCTTATTTTCCTCTGAGAATATTTCAGGAACTCACCGGCTCCCCATCCTGCAATAAAGTTACAAAAATCGTCCATAGCTTCATGTTTATTGAGTTGTTAGTATTTTTGTTTCATTATGTTGCTGTAATTGATGATCATCAATGTTACATGACTATTCGCAGACTTGACATTTTCAAGGAAAAGTTTTGGTGTAAATTGGAAATTTCCGCATGCAGTAATTTTAAGTTTACTTTTGTTTATAAAAATTGAAGCACGAATCTGCAAACAAGAGCTCGAAACTATTTGAATTACGTTCGTACACTCCGTTTTTGGGAATATGCTACGTACGATTAATCAAATAAAGCTCTCAGTTATTTGCGCGATATTTTATCTGCCTTTGCAATACTTGTTTACGTGGATATACATATTGATTCCGATTCAAATAAAACAGAGACATTCTCAAAGTAATTCCCCGTTGTCTAAACTGACATATTAAATTACGAGCCAAAATCGCGTGAGCATTTGAATAAATAAGAATAGTCTTGTATTCATGCGTTTGTTCAATATACCTACGTAAGTATGCCATATTTATCTCTTTGGACCCATATTCAATACAACTATAGTTGCCGTGCCGTATTTAGGGAATTCCATTCCAAATACAAGCCATAATACGCAAAGTTTTCTATAAAATTACCTAAACAAAAGTCGCTTCTTTCTACGAGAGACTGAATAGATGTATGTAGAGAGAGCGATTCGAATAAGAGCGTAAAGCCAGCCGGATTTTTGTAGCAAGCAATGCAAGATGGTGGACTTCAAAGATGGATGTCAGTTGAAGTTTTGACATATTGGCGAAGACCATAACGGATTGTGAGGACGATATAATATAATTATCGAGAAAAATTATTAATTTCTAATATTGTAAAAAGCGTGTTGAAAAATAAAATGATTAAAATTTCTATCGGGTTACGGGTATTCGTGTATTCTCAGCCATCAAGATTACGTACGTACGACAAAACTGATACGGGAATGACACATTCGAGAAATCGTCTGTCAATGTAACATTTCCTACTGTCAGATAATCAACCCATCAACAAGTATAAAAACAATCAACATGCTGTCACGTAAGAACAAAGATTTGCGAACTATCAAAGAAGGCGTTGTGGGAAAGTATGTCAAAAAAGAAACACCTCCTGAAATGCCCAGTAAGTATCCAGCTCGTCTTCTTTATTCACCGAGCTGCATGACCAGCCAACAATCACAAAGATTTCTCTCTTGCAATATTATATTTCAATCACGAGTTCATAACATTTCAAATATTGTTCATTTAATTATCCAGTAATTAATGTCTGGACAACTGAACCGATCAGAAGGGCAAGAAGACGGAACCAATCGTCGATACCGCCGACTATGGTAAGACTGTGTTTCTCCAAACGAAATAAAATCAGTGTCAATAGAAATAAATATTTCCATTCCACATCACTAGAACAAGTTTATAAAATCTTGCAAGCTTCTATCCCTTGGAAGCATCTTGTTGTGAGACTATCAGATTTGTGTCTATTTGCATATAATAATGCTCGTTACTTACAGCCCGTTGTCCAACAGCCAAGTATGGTACAAAAATTTGGTAATACAAAAACAACTATGAGTGCTGTTGGCTTAGGGAGCCACGAAGGAAAGTATACACCCAACAGTTCTGTCCCAGATATAGCTCAAAGGTAAGTGCACTTTACTCTGATATTGTCAAAACAATTCTGATACTTGTAGACGTGATTTGCCTGCATGCATAGGACATAAAGACTTTGTAATCCAATTGCGATACTTCTTCACAAGTACATTTGTTATTTTGAAAGCCAGTTTTGTGTCCTCACTTTGATAAAAATTCATGAAAATACAGGTGAACAGAAAAACGTCGACTAACAGTTCTTTGTTATCGCTAATAAGCCATCTGATTATTGAGACTGTTTGTTCAGGACTTATTTGAAATTACATTAATGCTAAACCTGAACAAAAGTTGAAGACTTGTAGTTAGGCGGTGATTAAATATTCCAGTTAGATCTTTGGCAGCAGAATTGATAGCCTTTTACAAGCAATCTTTGCTCCATTGTTGACATTATGGCTTTCATACCGAATAATCAATTCACAAATTGTTATTTGTTGATAGGTTTGCCAGCCTTTCCATAACTTCTGGTTCTAGCGACGGGACGACCTCGCGAACCCCAACTCCTACGTATCATCCAGGACTTTCTCCGGCAATATCGCATACTTACGTCAACCAATATGCTGGTTCAGAATATCATTTGGACAGAATTCAAACCCCACAATTGCCTTATCTGGCCTCTGAAATTGATTTAGGATACGAAGATTATAATCAAACTCCGTATCGTCAAAACTCTGGGTAAAATAATTTGATTCCACATAATTTAATGAATTTGAAAGTCAATGTGTACACCAACATCAATTTCTTTCCCTGAGAAATAATCCAAGTTATAAAATCTTTCGAGGTACAGTAGGAGTCACTCAGAGAGGTCAAGTTCCAGGGGTGAACCGCCAGAAGAGTTGCCCCTACCACCAGGCTGGTCAGTTGACTTTACTCTGCGTGGTAGGAAATACTACATCGATCACAACACCAAAACTACTCACTGGTCTCATCCGCTTGAAAAGGAAGGCCTACCGACTGGTTGGGAGAGAATAGAATCTCCAGAGTACGGGGTATATTACGTGAAGTGAGCTTTTGTCTATTTATTTTGATAGTTTGCATTATGGAGGGATGGCATTTGTTGATAGAAAAACACTGCTGAATACGTATCTCTATATCTTTCAGTCACATCACGCGACAAGCGCAATACGAACATCCATGTTATCCTCTGGAAATGCAGGCAGTTCGTGTAGTTTCACCTCCGAGACACACGCATTTTCATTCCCACAGTGTCTTAGTTCCAGCGAATCCTTACCTCAATGAAGAGATTCCACATTGGCTTTACGTATACAGTCGAGCTTCCGTTGCTATTGACCGAAAATTGCGCTGGGAACTTTTCCGTCTTCCAGAATTGGATTGTTTTAACGCAATGCTAACCAGACTTTATAAGCAAGAACTCGAAGAGGTTGTGATGCGGTACGAAGAGTACAGGTCAGTCATTTGCTTTCTCAAATAGTCGTAAATACTACGTAGTTATTTTCTTTAGCAGTTTCATTTGAAATTTACAAGTTTTCGTACGTGAATATTTCCAGATCGGCCTTGTTGTGTGAAATGGAGCAAAGGTTGAAAGAATTGAATCCCGAATCAGGAGCATCAACTGCAGGCGCAGTAGCCCTTCGCAGATCCCTACCATAACAGTGTAAAACTTGAACAAAAGTAGTAAAACTCGACTTATATCTGTGGCTGATTGAAACAAAGTTCCTCAGATGTTGATGCACATGATTAGTTGCGTTTTAGATACTTAGTGAGATGAATCAAGACTAGCCGCTATTTTTCATATGATTATTTGTGAAATAATGTATTTTATTATGACTATTTTACAATATAAGAACCGAAGTATTAATTATCACACGTTAAGTGCAATTCTTCTCATTCATCTACTACCTCGTCATCTTCAGTGACTTCTTTCCATGGGCTATTCAATATACTTTCAACGTCATATCCGTCATCTTCCCTTATTTCATAAGTATCGACATTGAAACCATTGACCCTTATCACACGTGCATTTTTAACTCCCAGGGTGTGCGCCCAGCTTCTTGCTGAAATGAATAGAATTCATTGGATTCGCCTTGCGAATGATGAAGAAATTCGTCGACATAATGGGTAAAAATATTGGTATTATAAGTTGCCCAGATATCAATGATATTGCTAACATCATAATGTGTTATTGATTATATGTATGTATATGAGATAAATAGGTGTGACAAATTACCAGGAGGTATATCCACATCCGGTACAAAGCCACCAGCTTTCATCCAGTCACGACGCCCTGTGTAACACATGTACAGAACTAGGCCAAACGCATGCCATGCGCAAACCATGTAGATTACTGAAAGACGTCGTTTCCAGTTTATTGCCTTCGCCACAGGTATTTGACGCGTGTTTCTTCTGATAAGCCTTCTCAGCCATTGGATGTGCCACATCCTAAAAAAAATTTTTGAATTGATAATTCTTGTCACGTCATATTTGGCATGAAGAAATGTTCGTTTCGTGTCAGAAAACAAATTTTCCCAATTCCTAGAATTTTCTACTGTAGCTAACGCCACACATGATTCTAACCATATTTATATCTTTGAGTCTGCAATGAATATTCCAAGCATTCGATGTTACAACGGCTGGAAAGAGTAATTTTTAACTTGAAAGGATTATAGCTTGTGTCTTGACAATGAACAATTGTTGTATTGTTTTGGTTCGGCCTAACTTTGAAATAGAATAAAGACAACGTGGTGCGACGATCTGGAGAACGGTTCGAAAGAATAATTTGAAACTATACAGGGTCGTGACTCGTATTTTGACAATGAAAAAATTGATAAGTTTCATTGAGATCCAACGACCGGCCACCCCAGCTTTGCTGATTTGTTATTAGCCGATATACTTTAACAAGGAGTCCTGGTGGTTGTTAAATCATCGTTGCATAATGCTGAAAATCTTCTCCTGTGTTGACGAATAAAGCTTGGTATTTGACCGTCAAGTTGAATATGATTTTAATTCAAAGGAACGATTGATACGTAGGGGAACAGCAAAGAAAAATCATCGCTGCGAAATTATGCAGAAGGCTCAGAAGGGTATGAAATCAGTGTATTAGATGCAGCAGAAGACTGCACAGCTGGTAAAACAGGGTGAACAAATCAACGTCGAACGTCATGAATGAAATGAAACACATTTGTGTAGTATATACATAAAATAACGAGACAATCGGTATCCGCGCTTCTAAATTCCCCCTAAAATTGATTACCTGGAATCTTTGAGTATCTATTAAATCATTAATAACGAATGATATTTATCCGCGTAGCGCTAGCTGGTTCTGCTCTGTTACCAGGCCGCCATTACTTCCATTGATACACTCGAGAGATAACAGAGGGCCGATGAACGCCGCCGGTAGCCAGTACCGTATCTTCTTGCGCATAAGCCTGAATCTCGGCATAGAATTTTACCACCGTAGAATTCATGTTGAAATTGGGAAAGATACTCGTGAAATGTTACTACTTGTATGTACGGAAAAGATTTTCGAAAAATTGGGAACACGTATGAAACGCGTTGGATTTTTTTTCAGAACAAATGTAGCGAAATGATTCGAACTTTGATCTTGGGAAGTCAAGACTATAGACGGCTAGGACCCCTCTTTGCCATTTTCAGGAAAAAACTAATATTAATTCTTAATTTGAGTTTTAACACGGTGAAAAGACTTGAGTCCTGGGACTATAATGTACTGTTAAAATCAATTAACGCAGAAGTTTGTCATTCCAACTTTGTAAATCAGAGGAGGTTGATATTTTGGTCTAACGATCCAGTGAGCTGCAGCGAATCGGTTGAGGTATCTCGTCTCAACTACTGGCTATCGTGATGAAATAGTACCAAGATGTGTTACGCATAATGAGGATAAAGTAGAGGAGTCACGGGGCCCGAAAGCAATGGGGTACGCTACTGTTTTCCGTTCGAAGCTAGAATTTGATTGGCTGCGAAAAGGCCTCATTGCGAAATCGCATCGCATGGGCAGGAGGGTAGAGGGGTTGGCAATCGAATAAAAGGAGAAGTGATTTCGCGCGTCGAACGGATTCTGAAATTTCTCGTTTAATCGGAGGTTCGCGTTTTGATTACCGGTGTAATTAGGCAGGGAGAGCCGTAGCTACAGTAGTAGCAAAATCTTCAAGATGTCCGTAATGGGGAAGGTAAGCCTCGTCCGTAAAATCGGCGAATGTTTTTTAACCGCTCAGCAATCAACCCCTTCGTTCATTCGACATTCTCCACTTGTCAATTATCGCTAGCGTCAACTTGTTTTCCCATTTGTTTCTTCATCAATTAATATACAATTCCAAATCAATAGTGCCACCTACTACTTGTTTACCTTGAAGAATCAAAGAACCGACTATATATTCCGGTTTCTTAGCCTTGAGAAAATGAATAAATCATTTTACAACAATCTAGGATCTCCAGGGGTTAAACAAATTTGAATAATCTATACTAACGTTTTCCATTTTCCCGTGTTTGTTCTAGCCAATTCTTTACTCTTATTGGCGGAGTTCGTGTTCCTGGAGAGTCAGAATTGGTGAGTATAATTCTTCAAGCATGCATTCTCTATCCTGGGTCCATGTTCGTGACAATATACCATCGATAAAGCCAAATTTCTTTCGGATATCCTGAAGGACCTTCCTGCTGACGTAGCCCAACATGGGAGCACAAAATTAATATATGTACATCGCCTCAGTTCTTAATCACTTGCGTCGCCGATGTAAAAAAAGAATTGCACTTATTATTTTGCGTGTTTCATTCGACAACGATTATTTTTCTAATCTATGTGATCGTTACTGGAAATATTAATTTTGTCCTGTGAAAAAATGAAATTAAAGGAATTCAGGTACCATAAGTCTGGATAGATCCAGATTTGCAAGAATAACAAAAGCGAACATTGAATTTGCCCCAATCCAGCATCGCATGCTTCTCTCGTCTCAGTCAAATTTTTATCACAAGCGGAACCTCAAGATAAGGAGAATCAATTCCATAGTTAGAAGCTGTTCGAGGCAACGCTCATTGATATCCAATTTTTCTGGCTAAATATACACGCATTCGTATCGCTTTCCATCTTATAGCAGATGCATTCAATAATTCAATATTCTAATTACGAGTATCATAATGACTTCAGACAAGTTAACATAAAAAAGAAACAAAATACTTGTGAGATGCGTTGACATGGAAGTTCTATTTGATACTGTTATTACATTTGTGATGGAGTAGACAAATTCAATGGAACTGAGATTTGACGTAGTAGAACAGAATTGTATTGAATCCATCTCTTTTTAGTGGTAACTTGATGTTTGCACATATTTATTTTTTGAAACGTTATCTATCCAATCCCAGTAACAACATCATTCAACTATGTATGTGTATTCTTATCTTGGCAGCTCTGAATTTGAAGGAGATACCATATGAGATCAAACCGGTAAGTCTGGTTAAGGGAGGCGGAGAGCAGCATTGCAATGAATTTCGCGAGGTCAATCCTATGGAACAAGTGCCTGCGCTTCATATTGACAATCACACGTTGATTGAATCTGTGAGTAAATGTAAAGAATTACATTATTAGATCCTTTGACAGAAAACTAAGTATTTTATCATCGTTTATTGTCCACTGAATGAAGAGGGAACAATCAGCCCCTATAGCGGTTACAGATTGCACTTGTTAATAGAGTAACTTGACTGAGCATTGAAATTGTTCTATAAAATTGGTTAGAATATGAAACACAAACTATGTGAGAGAACTAGACTTGGGTTTCCGGTTTTTTTTATTCTACGATATTGGTTGTTTTTCTACTCAGCATCTCACGTTGGATTTATGTTAGATTCGATAGCTTGTGAATATGGTTGAAATTCCTTTGCGTTAACGATAGATATGTAAAAGCAAAGGTCAAGAATCACATAACTATCAATGATATTCTCAAGATCTCTCACAATCTCGTTGTCCTTGATTATTCAAAGCTTATTATAGAATACTCTGGGTTCTTAGGAACCTGGAAAGCCACCTAAAGCTAAAGAATTATCAGATGACTGGAAAAGTTTGAAAACTTGATCAGAAACCGGGTATCAGAATATTACATGATAATTATTCACATTAGCTCAAATGTGACGAGTTTTTTTTTAATTGCTCAGCGCTAGAGTTGAATTATCTCACAATTCTCAAAAAATTTCATATTCTGATGGACTAGAGATGTTAATTATAAAATATTCTATAATTTTAATCTCGTTTCGCTTAGCATAAAATTATTCGAAAATGTCCTATTCCAGTTGAACATTCTCCAATACCTCGAAGAAACAAGGCCACATCGACCATTAATGCCGGCGGATCCGGTTAAAAGAGCTAGAGTCAGAGAAATATGTGATGTCATTGCTAGTGGCATTCAACCGCTTCAAAATTTAGTGGTATTAATCTACGTAGGTGAGGAGCGCAAGAAAGAATGGGCCCAACATTGGATCACTCGCGGTTTCACAGGTAAAAAATTGTCTTTGCCTAACTCATTCATGCTTGTCGCAGTACTTTTCTCTCATTAGGAGCATGCAAAAATTTGTGTCATCCCCAAATACATTGGTTAACGATTAAAAGAAAAATTCTTTTAATTGAATTACACGAGATCTTGAAAGAATGTATTACAGTCATGTTGATATTGTTGTTACAGCCGTCGAAAAACTCCTTTCATCCAGCGCCGGTAAATATTGTGTAGGCGACGATATCACACTGGCAGATTGCTGCTTGGTTCCACAAATATTTAGCGCCAGAAGGTTTCACGTTGACTTAAGGCCATTCCCTACTATTCTGAGGGTGGATCGTCACTTGGAAAATCATCCAGCGTTCACCGCTGCTCACCCTAATAACCAGCCCGATTGTCCACCTGAAGCGACCAAGTAGCAAGCGAGGCAGACCACTCTCTTCCTCTTCTAAAATAAATGAAGATTGAAGGGTGGTGGTCCAATAAACGGTAACTCAACAGTGGTAAAATGTGGAACTGGATTCCTTTAAGCTCATTTTAGATGCAATTGTGTCCGATTAATCACACAATATTGTTTTCATTGATCGCAGCTAGAGGTCTAACTTTTCCATATAGAATTTCATTGAGTTGAACAATTTAATTTCTCAATTATTGAATTCATACAATTGAAATGCAGAAAAAATCTAGCCCTTCTGAATATGCTTATTTAGCGATACTATGTAATAGTCTTTGTCTTTAGATACTTCAGATAATCTCCATGAAAAGTGTTGGGTGTTTTACGCGGTTGATAAAAATTTGAGGTAGTAGTTGGAGATGAACCAAGTAAGTTTTATGTAATGATAATGATCATTGTCGATATGTATAAGTGAGCTACCTAATTTCACACATGGAGCTGAAGATCGGGTTTTTTTCTTATCAATGTGAGCTTAACATTTGAAATGTTGAAAAGATCTGATTACATTTTACCACTCGAGAGGTACGCTTAAATACAAAAATGGTGGATAGTTTGAAAAGGCAGTTGAAAAATACCACGAAATTAATATTTCAAATCAAAATTACGATCAAGATATATAAAATTTGAACTTTTGAATATACAGATTTTTAAACTACTGCTACTTACTATGATACCATTTTTCTATTTGGATAGGTAATACGTGGCCTATTATTTTTATTTCGCTCTGTTTGTATCACCTTATTTTACGAATCAAAATTAATGAAACTTTGTCAATGTATGATAATTGCAGAATATTTTGTAAAATTTATCAACCTATTGAAAATAGGTTTTGTTGCTTGAAATCAAAAGTTTACTTTTTATACTTGTGATAATATAATTTCTCATTTAAGTTTGCCTATCATTAGTAAAAAGGCAATGTACCTATATCGGTATAATGTTACAGATAGATTCTGTACGTAAAAAATGATGAAGTCAAATCAGTCCTTAAGTTGAATAAGGAGGTAACTTTACACGGTTTAAAAATAAATAGGTAATAATAACATATGAACCTACTGTGCTCAATCCATATACTCCGATATCCGAGGAATGAAAAGTACAAAACATATTCATTTCTAGTTTTCCATCTTAGGTACGTTTCATTTCTCTGCAGCTAAACGTCTTTGTCATACGTATACGTTGGCTTTAGGATTCCAAGTATTTTTAGAAATCAGCTAAATCCGAGTTTTAGACGTGTTTAGCATTTAATGCATTCCTTAGCCTGAAAGGTAGATTGTTAGTGTGCTCAAGTTTGAAACCAGTTTATGCATGGATCAAAAATTGCGTCTACTTTTTTGACTCTCCATACGCATAAAGTCTTTCCGTCAATCGATCCATTATAGATTTTCATTTCGACTAATTTTTTTTTTTTTTTATAAATAGAGTGAATTTTCACAGCGTCGTAAGATAGATGTGCCCAATAGTTTTGCTTATTGTTGCTAGAATTCTATTCAGCGAAATCTAGTGCTCTGTATAAATTGGAAAGAGAGTTCTCGATGCACAGAACTTTTGTAATTTTTCAATTCTGAGCACACTACGGTCAAAAGCACAAATTTGTTTTACGTATTTATTTGGATAATAAAGCGCTGCTTCAATAGTCTAATAAACGTTGTACGATTATTTATCAAGGTATTCTTAACAATAGTTTCTTGGACCTCTGCGCAGACTCAGATTTGTAAACATGCAGAAATCTCATTGAGATGTCCAGCTCGCTGAAACGAAGAGCTATCCAATTCCCCATATCTCATTGTATCGGCCCTTTATCAGAATCCTTTCTGGCTGATAAGAGTATAATAACATTGAATGTTGTTAGATACCTAACAAAGCTATGTTATTAGCGTCGTATACCTTTGGAAAATTCAGCAATTTGGAGTAGTCGAGTCAAAATTTTATTCTAGTATAAGATGAAATGTGTATTATTCCGAATGAAAAATTCTTCATCAAATAAAGCCAAATTTGCTGAAATCTTTGTGAAAAGAATTTTCATCACGATTGTAAACGTTCATTATTTCCAAGGAACTTACTTTATATCCTGTTGCTGATCTGCGTGTAATATTCGGTACAGTATTTTCTATAAGGACGATGAGAAAGTCGCTTTGTAATGATATTTTGAAAAAAGATGATATTTAACTGGATTTGCGTGGCTCGCAGAATAACAATGGCAGATCATTTAATAGTTACGATAAGTAGGTGGGTTGGGCGTGGCCCGTAAAATAGTAATCACAATGTTCACTGTGAACATTGTTTTTATAATTGCTTCAGATAATTTAGGATCGTCGATGACACCTGGACATGTTGTGCAACAAGGTATGAAATGGTAATAGATGAGAAAATGTAAGCCTGTATAATAATAGTAGTGATTCCTGAAAGCTAAGAATACAATATGACGATACACATAGATATTTTATAAGTGAAAAAATGATCATGTACGTTTAATGCTTATAGAGAATAATAAATTCTGTGTCATAGTACATCTTACCGGAGTTGAGAGATCTACCCATTATAATCATTTTTATCACAAACCAACGCAAGTCACGCCTGAACACCGTCACCTCCCAACGCTCTGCAAGTTTGTTAGCAAAGAAAGACAATAAATAATATGCTAATTGCGCAATAAGGGGCTTTGACGAAGGAAAAGTTGAGTTTTTCCTCAATCCAGGGAACGAGATGATCCGCCAACACGAATCCTCGATGATTGTTTCAAAGGATTCGGCAAGATCTATGGATCCTAAAGAAACATATGACACAAGCATGAGTGATTTAGTTTTTCACACATAACTAAAGTTTGATCTTCATGAGCGCGCTTCGCGCGCTCGTTGAACTATTCGAGAGACACTTTAGGACAGATATAAGCTGAGAGACCAACAAAAAAGGGGCATACGACCAACCTGTTTTTCGAAAATCTTGAATTTTCCGAAATATTCGGAACACAGCAATGATACATATTTTTTGGAGCTGTGGTAATAGTGCAAGCCGATTCAAAATGGAAAAAATTCCTTCTATTTTAAATCGTCGATTTACTTTCAATTATACTTCCACTTTTTTTTTCTCGTTTTTTATTAGTAAAATCGCAGAAGGCTTCCGAATCGAGAAATGAAACACATATTTGGAATCAGCGGGTCATTTGCAAAAAGAATATCATTGAGATTATTCGATTCTCGACAAAAAAATTTGTTGCCAAAAAAAATCTGGAAAAATGAAAAGGGGTACCACTATCCTTTTTTTCAAAAATCTGAAATTTTTCGAAATATTCGGACCATAGGAATGATACATATGGTTCGAATCTGCGGAACCCACCCTTTCAGAATCCGCAAGCCGATTTGAAATAAAAAATTCCTACGATTTTTTATCGTCGATTTACTTTTTATTTTCTTTCCACTTTTTTTTCTTCCGTTTTTTACCGGTAGAATCGCAGGAGGCTTCCGAATCGAGGAATGGCACACGTATTTGGAATCAGCGGGTCATTTCCATGAAGAATATCATCGAGATTATCCGATTCTCGACGAAAAGTTTTTTCGCCCAAAAAAATGAGAAGGGTACCCCTTTCCTTTTTTTCGAAAATCTGAAATTTTTCGAAATATTCGGAACGGGGGAATGATCGTTATATTTGGAATCTGCGGAACCTACGCTTTCAGAATCTGCAAGCCGATTTGAAATAAAAAATTCCTACGATTTTTAATCGTCGATTTACATTTTATTTTTTTTCCAATTTTTTTTCTCGTTTTTTGTTCGTAAAATCGCAGGAGGCCTCTGAATCGAGAAATGACACACATATTCGGAATCAGCGGGTCATTTCCATGGAGAATATCATCGAGATTATCCGATTCTCGACAAAAAGTTTTTTGGCCTAAAAAAATGAGAAGGGGTACCCCTTTCCTTTTTTTCAAAAATCTGAAATTTTCCGAAATATTCGGAACGTGGGAATGATGGTTATATTTGGAATCTGCGGGACCTACGCTTTCAGAATCTGCAAGCCGAATTGAAATAAAAAATTCCTACGATTTTTAATCGTCGATTTACTTTTTATTTTTATTTTACTTTATTTTTCGCTCGTTTTTTATTGGTAAAATCGCAGGAGGCCTCCGGATCGAGGAATGGCGCACATATTCGGAATTAGCGGGTCATTTCCATGGAGAATATCATCGAGATTATCCGATTCTCGACAAAAAGTTTTTTGGCCCAAAAAAATGAGAAGGGGTACCCCTTTCCTTTTTTTCAAAAATTTGAAATTTTCCGAAATATTCGGAACGTGGGAATGATGGTTATATTTGGAATCTGCGGGACCTACGCTTTCAGAATCTGCAAGCCGAATTGAAATAAAAAATTCCTACGATTTTTAATCGTCGATTTACTTTTTATTTTTATTTTACTATATTTTTCGCTCGTTTTTTATTGGTAAAATCGCAGGAGGCCTCCGGATCGAGGAATGGCGCACATATTCGGAATCAGCGGGTCATTTCCATGAAGAATATCATCGAGATTATCCGATTCTCGACAAAAAGTTTTTTGGCCCAAAAAAATGAGAAGGGGTACCCCTTTCCTTTTTTTCAAAAATCTGAAATTTTCCGAAATATTCGGAACGTGGGAATGATGGTTATATTTGGAATCTGCGGGACCTACGCTTTCAGAATCTGCAAGCCGAATTGAAATAAAAAATTCCTACGATTTTTAATCGTCGATTTACTTTTTATTTTTATTTTACTTTATTTTTCGCTCGTTTTTTATTGGTAAAATCGCAGGAGGCCTCCGGATCGAGGAATGGCGCACATATTCGGAATCAGCGGGTCATTTCCATGGAGAATATCATCGAGATTATCCGATTCTCGACAAAAAGTTTTTTGGCCCAAAAAAATGAGAAGGGGTACCCCTTTCCTTTTTTTCAAAAATTTGAAATTTTCCGAAATATTCGGAACGTGGGAATGATGGTTATATTTGGAATCTGCGGGACCTACGCTTTCAGAATCTGCAAGCCGAATTGAAATAAAAAATTCCTACGATTTTTAATCGTCGATTTACTTTTTATTTTTATTTTACTTTATTTTTCGCTCGTTTTTTATTGGTAAAATCGCAGGAGGCCTCCGGATCGAGGAATGGCGCACATATTCGGAATCAGCGGGTCATTTCCATGGAGAATATCATCGAGATTATCCGATTCTCGACAAAAAGTTTTTTGGCCCAAAAAAATGAGAAGGGGTGCCCCTTTCCTTTTTTTCAAAAATTTGAAATTTTCCGAAATATTCGGAACGTGGGAATGATGGTTATATTTGGAATCTGCGGGACCTACGCTTTCAGAATCTGCAAGCCGAATTGAAATAAAAAATTCCTACGATTTTTAATCGTCGATTTACTTTTTACTTTTATTTTACTTTATTTTTCGCTCGTTTTTTATTGGTAAAATCGCAGGAGGCCTCCGGATCGAGGAATGGCGCACATATTCGGAATCAGCGGGTCATTTCCATGGAGAATATCATCGAGATTATCCGATTCTCGACAAAAAGTTTTTTGGCCCAAAAAAATGAGAAGGGGTACCCCTTTCCTTTTTTTCAAAAATTTGAAATTTTCCGAAATATTCGGAACGTGGGAATGATGGTTATATTTGGAATCTGCGGGACCTACGCTTTCAGAATCTGCAAGCCGAATTGAAATAAAAAATTCCTACGATTTTTAATCGTCGATTTACTTTTTATTTTTATTTTACTTTATTTTTCGCTCGTTTTTTATTGGTAAAATCGCAGGAGGCCTCCGGATCGAGGAATGGCGCACATATTCGGAATCAGCGGGTCATTTCCATGAAGAATATCATCGAGATTATCCGATTCTCGACAAAAAGTTTTTTGGCCCAAAAAAATGAGAAGGGGTACCCCTTTCCTTTTTTTCAAAAATCTGAAATTTTCCGAAATATTCGGAACGTGGGAATGATGGTTATATTTGGAATCTGCGGGACCTACGCTTTCAGAATCTGCAAGCCGAATTGAAATAAAAAATTCCTACGATTTTTAATCGTCGATTTACTTTTTATTTTTATTTGACTTTATTTTTCGCTCGTTTTTTATTGGTAAAATCGCAGGAGGCCTCCGGATCGAGGAATGGCGCACATATTCGGAATCAGCGGGTCATTTCCATGGAGAATATCATCGAGATTATCCGATTCTCGACAAAAAGTTTTTTGGCCCAAAAAAATGAGAAGGGGTACCCCTTTCCTTTTTTTCAAAAATTTGAAATTTTCCGAACTATTCGGAACGTGGGAATGATGGTTATATTTGGAATCTGCGGGACCTACGCTTTCAGAATCTGCAAGCCGAATTGAAATAAAAAATTCCTACGATTTTTAATCGTCGATTTACTTTTTATTTTTATTTTACTTTATTTTTCGCTCGTTTTTTATTGGTAAAATCGCAGGAGGCCTCCGGATCGAGGAATGGCGCACATATTCGGAATCAGCGGGTCATTTCCATGGAGAATATCATCGAGATTATCCGATTCTCGACAAAAAGTTTTTTGGCCCAAAAAAATGAGAAGGGGTACCCCTTTCCTTTTTTTCAAAAATCTGAAATTTTCCGAAATATTCGGAACGTGGGAATGATGGTTATATTTGGAATCTGCGGGACCTACGCTTTCAGAATCTGCAAGCCGAATTGAAATAAAAAATTCCTACGATTTTTAATCGTCGATTTACTTTTTATTTTTATTTGACTTTATTTTTCGCTCGTTTTTTATTGGTAAAATCGCAGGAGGCCTCCGGATCGAGGAATGGCGCACATATTCGGAATCAGCGGGTCATTTCCATGGAGAATATCATCGAGATTATCCGATTCTCGACAAAAAGTTTTTTGGCCCAAAAAAATGAGAAGGGGTACCCCTTTCCTTTTTTTCAAAAATTTGAAATTTTCCGAAATATTCGGAACGTGGGAATGATGGTTATATTTGGAATCTGCGGGACCTACGCTTTCAGAATCTGCAAGCCGAATTGAAAGAAAAAATTCCTACGATTTTTAATCGTCGATTTACTTTTTATTTTTATTTTACTTTATTTTTCGCTCGTTTTTTATTGGTAAAATCGCAGGAGGCCTCCGGATCGAGGAATGGCGCACATATTCGGAATCAGCGGGTCATTTCCATGAAGAATATCATCGAGATTATCCGATTTTCGACAAAAAGTTTTTTGGCCCAAAAAAATGAGAAGGGGTACCCCTTTCCTTTTTTTCAAAAATCTGAAATTTTCCGAAATATCCGGAACGTCGGAATGATGGTTATATTTGGAATCTGCGGGACCTACGCTTTCAGAATCTGCAAGCCGAATTGAAATAAAAAATTCCTACGATTTTTAATCGTCGATTTACTTTTTATTTTTATTTTACTTTATTTTTCGCTCGTTTTTTATTGGTAAAATCGCAGGAGGCCTCCGGATCGAGGAATGGCGCACATATTCGGAATCAGCGGGTCATTTCCATGAAGAATATCATCGAGATTATCCGATTCTCAACAAAAAGTTTTTTGGCCCAAAAAAATGAGAAGGGGTACCCCTTTCCTTTTTTTCAAAAATTTGAAATTTTCCGAAATATTCGGAACGTGGGAATGATGGTTATATTTGGAATCTGCGGGACCTACGCTTTCAGAATCTGCAAGCCGAATTGAAATAAAAAATTCCTACGATTTTTAATCGTCGATTTACTTTTTATTTTTATTTTACTTTATTTTTCGCTCGTTTTTTATTGGTAAAATCGCAGGAGGCCTCCGGATCGAGGAATTGCGCACATATTCGGAATCAGCGGGTCATTTCCATGAAGAATATCATCGAGATTATCCGATTCTCGACAAAAAGTTTTTTGGCCCAAAAAAATGAGAAGGGGTACCCCTTTCCTTTTTTTCAAAAATCTGAAATTTTCCGAAATATTCGGAACGTGGGAATGATGGTTATATTTGGAATCTGCGGGACCTACGCTTTCAGAATCTGCAAGCCGAATTGAAATAAAAAATTCCTACGATTTTTAATCGTCGATTTACTTTTTATTTTTATTTTACTTTATTTTTCGCTCGTTTTTTATTGGTAAAATCGCAGGAGGCCTCCGGATCGAGGAATGGCGCACATATTCGGAATCAGCGGGTCATTTCCATGGAGAATATCATCGAGATTATCCGATTCTCGACAAAAAGTTTTTTGGCCCAAAAAAATGAGAAGGGGTACCCCTTTCCTTTTTTTCAAAAATTTGAAATTTTCCGAAATATTCGGAACGTGGGAATGATGGTTATATTTGGAATCTGCGGGACCTACGCTTTCAGAATCTGCAAGCCGAATTGAAATAAAAAATTCCTACGATTTTTAATCGTCGATTTACTTTTTATTTTTATTTTACTTTATTTTTCGCTCGTTTTTTATTGGTAAAATCGCAGGAGGCCTCCGGATCGAGGAATGGCGCACATATTCGGAATCAGCGGGTCATTTCCATGGAGAATATCATCGAGATTATCCGATTCTCGACAAAAAGTTTTTTGGCCCAAAAAAATGAGAAGGGGTACCCCTTTCCTTTTTTTCAAAAATTTGAAATTTTCCGAAATATTCGGAACGTGGGAATGATGGTTATATTTGGAATCTGCGGGACCTACGCTTTCAGAATCTGCAAGCCGAATTGAAAGAAAAAATTCCTACGATTTTTAATCGTCGATTTACTTTTTATTTTTATTTCACTTTATTTTTCGCTCGTTTTTTATTGGTAAAATCGCAGGAGGCCTCCGGATCGAGGAATGGCGCACATATTCGGAATCAGCGGGTCATTTCCATAAGGAATATCATCGAGATTATCCGATTTTCGACAAAAAGTTTTTTGGCCCAAAAAAATGAGAAGGGGTACCCCTTTCCTTTTTTTCAAAAATCTGAAATTTTCCGAAATATCCGGAACGTGGGAATGATGGTTATATTTGGAATCTGCGGGACCTACGCTTCCAGAATCTGCAAGCCGAATTGAAATAAAAAATTCCTACGATTTTTAATCGTCGATTTACTCTTTATTTTTATTTTACTTTATTTTTCGCTCGTTTTTTATTGGTAAAATCGCAGGAGGCCTCCGGATCGAGAAATGGCGCACATATTCGGAATCAGCGGGTCATTTCCATGAAGAATGTCATCGAGATTATCCGATTCTCGACAAAAAGTTTTTTGGCCCAAAAAAATGAGAAGGGGTACCCCTTTCCTTTTTTTCAAAAATCTGAAATTTTCTGAAATATTCGAAACGTGGGAATGATGGTTATATTTGGAATCTGCGGGACCTACGCTTTCAGAATCTGCAAGCCGAATTGAAATAAAAAATTCCTACGATTTTTAATCGTCGATTTACTTTTTATTTTTATTTTACTTTATTTTTCGCTCGTTTTTTATTGGTAAAATCGCAGGAGGCCTCCGGATCGAGGAATGGCGCACATATTCGGAATCAGCGGGTCATTTCCATGAAGAATATCATCGAGATTATCCGATTCTCGACAAAAAGTTTTTTGGCCCAAAAAAATGAGAAGGGGTACCCCTTTCCTTTTTTTCAAAAATCTGAAATTTTCCGAAATATTCGGAACGTGGGAATGATGGTTATATTTGGAATCTGCGGGACCTACGCTTTCAGAATCTGCAAGCCGAATTGAAATAAAAAATTCCTACGATTTTTAATCGTCGATTTACTTTTTATTTTTATTTTACTTTATTTTTCGCTCGTTTTTTATTGGTAAAATCGCAGGAGGCCTCCGGATCGAGGAATGGCGCACATATTCGGAATCAGCGGGTCATTTCCATGGAGAATATCATCGAGATTATCCGATTCTCGACAAAAAGTTTTTTGGCCCAAAAAAATGAGAAGGGGTACCCCTTTCCTTTTTTTCAAAAATTTGAAATTTTCCGAAATATTCGGAACGTGGGAATGATGGTTATATTTGGAATCTGCGGGACCTACGCTTTCAGAATCTGCAAGCCGAATTGAAATAAAAAATTCCTACGATTTTTAATCGTCGATTTACTTTTTATTTTTATTTTACTTTATTTTTCGCTCGTTTTTTATTGGTAAAATCGCAGGAGGCCTCCGGATCGAGGAATTGCGCACATATTCGGAATCAGCGGGTCATTTCCATGAAGAATATCATCGAGATTATCCGATTCTCGACAAAAAGTTTTTTGGCCCAAAAAAATGAGAAGGGGTACCCCTTTCCTTTTTTTCAAAAATCTGAAATTTTCCGAAATATTCGGAACGTGGGAATGATGGTTATATTTGGAATCTGCGGGACCTACGCTTTCAGAATCTGCAAGCCGAATTGAAATAAAAAATTCCTACGATTTTTAATCGTCGATTTACTTTTTATTTTTATTTTACTTTATTTTTCGCTCGTTTTTTATTGGTAAAATCGCAGGAGGCCTCCGGATCGAGGAATGGCGCACATATTCGGAATCAGCGGGTCATTTCCATGGAGAATATCATCGAGATTATCCGATTCTCGACAAAAAGTTTTTTGGCCCAAAAAAATGAGAAGGGGTACCCCTTTCCTTTTTTTCAAAAATTTGAAATTTTCCGAAATATTCGGAACGTGGGAATGATGGTTATATTTGGAATCTGCGGGACCTACGCTTTCAGAATCTGCAAGCCGAATTGAAATAAAAAATTCCTACGATTTTTAATCGTCGATTTACTTTTTATTTTTATTTTACTTTATTTTTCGCTCGTTTTTTATTGGTAAAATCGCAGGAGGCCTCCGGATCGAGGAATGGCGCACATATTCGGAATCAGCGGGTCATTTCCATGGAGAATATCATCGAGATTATCCGATTCTCGACAAAAAGTTTTTTGGCCCAAAAAAATGAGAAGGGGTACCCCTTTCCTTTTTTTCAAAAATTTGAAATTTTCCGAAATATTCGGAACGTGGGAATGATGGTTATATTTGGAATCTGCGGGACCTACGCTTTCAGAATCTGCAAGCCGAATTGAAAGAAAAAATTCCTACGATTTTTAATCGTCGATTTACTTTTTATTTTTATTTCACTTTATTTTTCGCTCGTTTTTTATTGGTAAAATCGCAGGAGGCCTCCGGATCGAGGAATGGCGCACATATTCGGAATCAGCGGGTCATTTCCATAAGGAATATCATCGAGATTATCCGATTTTCGACAAAAAGTTTTTTGGCCCAAAAAAATGAGAAGGGGTACCCCTTTCCTTTTTTTCAAAAATCTGAAATTTTCCGAAATATCCGGAACGTGGGAATGATGGTTATATTTGGAATCTGCGGGACCTACGCTTTCAGAATCTGCAAGCCGAATTGAAATAAAAAATTCCTACGATTTTTAATCGTCGATTTACTCTTTATTTTTATTTTACTTTATTTTTCGCTCGTTTTTTATTGGTAAAATCGCAGGAGGCCTCCGGATCGAGGAATGGCGCACATATTCGGAATCAGCGGGTCATTTCCATGGAGAATATCATCGAGATTATCCGATTCTCGACAAAAAGTTTTTTGGCCCAAAAAAATGAGAAGGGGTACCCCTTTCCTTTTTTTCAAAAATTTGAAATTTTCCGAAATATTCGGAACGTGGGAATGATGGTTATATTTGGAATCTGCGGGACCTACGCTTTCAGAATCTGCAAGCCGAATTGAAATAAAAAATTCCTACGATTTTTAATCGTCGATTTACTTTTTATTTTTATTTTACTTTATTTTTCGCTCGTTTTTTATTGGTAAAATCGCAGGAGGCCTCCGGATCGAGGAATGGCGCACATATTCGGAATCAGCGGGTCATTTCCATGGAGAATATCATCGAGATTATCCGATTCTCGACAAAAAGTTTTTTGGCCCAAAAAAATGAGAAGGGGTGCCCCTTTCCTTTTTTTCAAAAATTTGAAATTTTCCGAAATATTCGGAACGTGGGAATGATGGTTATATTTGGAATCTGCGGGACCTACGCTTTCAGAATCTGCAAGCCGAATTGAAATAAAAAATTCCTACGATTTTTAATCGTCGATTTACTTTTTACTTTTATTTTACTTTATTTTTCGCTCGTTTTTTATTGGTAAAATCGCAGGAGGCCTCCGGATCGAGGAATGGCGCACATATTCGGAATCAGCGGGTCATTTCCATGGAGAATATCATCGAGATTATCCGATTCTCGACAAAAAGTTTTTTGGCCCAAAAAAATGAGAAGGGGTACCCCTTTCCTTTTTTTCAAAAATTTGAAATTTTCCGAAATATTCGGAACGTGGGAATGATGGTTATATTTGGAATCTGCGGGACCTACGCTTTCAGAATCTGCAAGCCGAATTGAAATAAAAAATTCCTACGATTTTTAATCGTCGATTTACTTTTTATTTTTATTTTACTTTATTTTTCGCTCGTTTTTTATTGGTAAAATCGCAGGAGGCCTCCGGATCGAGGAATGGCGCACATATTCGGAATCAGCGGGTCATTTCCATGAAGAATATCATCGAGATTATCCGATTCTCGACAAAAAGTTTTTTGGCCCAAAAAAATGAGAAGGGGTACCCCTTTCCTTTTTTTCAAAAATCTGAAATTTTCCGAAATATTCGGAACGTGGGAATGATGGTTATATTTGGAATCTGCGGGACCTACGCTTTCAGAATCTGCAAGCCGAATTGAAATAAAAAATTCCTACGATTTTTAATCGTCGATTTACTTTTTATTTTTATTTGACTTTATTTTTCGCTCGTTTTTTATTGGTAAAATCGCAGGAGGCCTCCGGATCGAGGAATGGCGCACATATTCGGAATCAGCGGGTCATTTCCATGGAGAATATCATCGAGATTATCCGATTCTCGACAAAAAGTTTTTTGGCCCAAAAAAATGAGAAGGGGTACCCCTTTCCTTTTTTTCAAAAATTTGAAATTTTCCGAACTATTCGGAACGTGGGAATGATGGTTATATTTGGAATCTGCGGGACCTACGCTTTCAGAATCTGCAAGCCGAATTGAAATAAAAAATTCCTACGATTTTTAATCGTCGATTTACTTTTTATTTTTATTTTACTTTATTTTTCGCTCGTTTTTTATTGGTAAAATCGCAGGAGGCCTCCGGATCGAGGAATGGCGCACATATTCGGAATCAGCGGGTCATTTCCATGGAGAATATCATCGAGATTATCCGATTCTCGACAAAAAGTTTTTTGGCCCAAAAAAATGAGAAGGGGTACCCCTTTCCTTTTTTTCAAAAATCTGAAATTTTCCGAAATATTCGGAACGTGGGAATGATGGTTATATTTGGAATCTGCGGGACCTACGCTTTCAGAATCTGCTAGCCGAATTGAAATAAAAAATTCCTACGATTTTTAATCGTCGATTTACTTTTTATTTTTATTTGACTTTATTTTTCGCTCGTTTTTTATTGGTAAAATCGCAGGAGGCCTCCGGATCGAGGAATGGCGCACATATTCGGAATCAGCGGGTCATTTCCATGGAGAATATCATCGAGATTATCCGATTCTCGACAAAAAGTTTTTTGGCCCAAAAAAATGAGAAGGGGTACCCCTTTCCTTTTTTTCAAAAATTTGAAATTTTCCGAAATATTCGGAACGTGGGAATGATGGTTATATTTGGAATCTGCGGGACCTACGCTTTCAGAATCTGCAAGCCGAATTGAAAGAAAAAATTCCTACGATTTTTAATCGTCGATTTACTTTTTATTTTTATTTTACTTTATTTTTCGCTCGTTTTTTATTGGTAAAATCGCAGGAGGCCTCCGGATCGAGGAATGGCGCACATATTCGGAATCAGCGGGTCATTTCCATGAAGAATATCATCGAGATTATCCGATTTTCGACAAAAAGTTTTTTGGCCCAAAAAAATGAGAAGGGGTACCCCTTTCCTTTTTTTCAAAAATCTGAAATTTTCCGAAATATCCGGAACGTCGGAATGATGGTTATATTTGGAATCTGCGGGACCTACGCTTTCAGAATCTGCAAGCCGAATTGAAATAAAAAATTCCTACGATTTTTAATCGTCGATTTACTTTTTATTTTTATTTTACTTTATTTTTCGCTCGTTTTTTATTGGTAAAATCGCAGGAGGCCTCCGGATCGAGGAATGGCGCACATATTCGGAATCAGCGGGTCATTTCCATGAAGAATATCATCGAGATTATCCGATTCTCAACAAAAAGTTTTTTGGCCCAAAAAAATGAGAAGGGGTACCCCTTTCCTTTTTTTCAAAAATTTGAAATTTTCCGAAATATTCGGAACGTGGGAATGATGGTTATATTTGGAATCTGCGGGACCTACGCTTTCAGAATCTGCAAGCCGAATTGAAATAAAAAATTCCTACGATTTTTAATCGTCGATTTACTTTTTATTTTTATTTTACTTTATTTTTCGCTCGTTTTTTATTGGTAAAATCGCAGGAGGCCTCCGGATCGAGGAATTGCGCACATATTCGGAATCAGCGGGTCATTTCCATGAAGAATATCATCGAGATTATCCGATTCTCGACAAAAAGTTTTTTGGCCCAAAAAAATGAGAAGGGGTACCCCTTTCCTTTTTTTCAAAAATCTGAAATTTTCCGAAATATTCGGAACGTGGGAATGATGGTTATATTTGGAATCTGCGGGACCTACGCTTTCAGAATCTGCAAGCCGAATTGAAATAAAAAATTCCTACGATTTTTAATCGTCGATTTACTTTTTATTTTTATTTTACTTTATTTTTCGCTCGTTTTTTATTGGTAAAATCGCAGGAGGCCTCCGGATCGAGGAATGGCGCACATATTCGGAATCAGCGGGTCATTTCCATGGAGAATATCATCGAGATTATCCGATTCTCGACAAAAAGTTTTTTGGCCCAACAAAATGAGAAGGGGTACCCCTTTCCTTTTTTTCAAAAATTTGAAATTTTCCGAAATATTCGGAACGTGGGAATGATGGTTATATTTGGAATCTGCGGGACCTACGCTTTCAGAATCTGCAAGCCGAATTGAAATAAAAAATTCCTACGATTTTTAATCGTCGATTTACTTTTTATTTTTATTTTACTTTATTTTTCGCTCGTTTTTTATTGGTAAAATCGCAGGAGGCCTCCGGATCGAGGAATGGCGCACATATTCGGAATCAGCGGGTCATTTCCATGGAGAATATCATCGAGATTATCCGATTCTCGACAAAAAGTTTTTTGGCCCAAAAAAATGAGAAGGGGTACCCCTTTCCTTTTTTTCAAAAATTTGAAATTTTCCGAAATATTCGGAACGTGGGAATGATGGTTATATTTGGAATCTGCGGGACCTACGCTTTCAGAATCTGCAAGCCGAATTGAAAGAAAAAATTCCTACGATTTTTAATCGTCGATTTACTTTTTATTTTTATTTCACTTTATTTTTCGCTCGTTTTTTATTGGTAAAATCGCAGGAGGCCTCCGGATCGAGGAATGGCGCACATATTCGGAATCAGCGGGTCATTTCCATAAGGAATATCATCGAGATTATCCGATTTTCGACAAAAAGTTTTTTGGCCCAAAAAAATGAGAAGGGGTACCCCTTTCCTTTTTTTCAAAAATCTGAAATTTTCCGAAATATCCGGAACGTGGGAATGATGGTTATATTTGGAATCTGCGGGACCTACGCTTTCAGAATCTGCAAGCCGAATTGAAATAAAAAATTCCTACGATTTTTAATCGTCGATTTACTCTTTATTTTTATTTTACTTTATTTTTCGCTCGTTTTTTATTGGTAAAATCGCAGGAGGCCTCCGGATCGAGAAATGGCGCACATATTCGGAATCAGCGGGTCATTTCCATGAAGAATGTCATCGAGATTATCCGATTCTCGACAAAAAGTTTTTTGGCCCAAAAAAATGAGAAGGGGTACCCCTTTCCTTTTTTTGTAAAATCTGAAATTTTCTGAAATATTCGAAACGTGGGAATGATGGTTATATTTGGAATCTGCGGGACCTACGCTTTCAGAATCTGCAAGCCGAATTGAAATAAAAAATTCCTACGATTTTTAATCGTCGATTTACTTTTTATTTTTATTTTACTTTATTTTTCGCTCGTTTTTTATTGGTAAAATCGCAGGAGGCCTCCGGATCGAGGAATGGCGCACATATTCGGAATCAGCGGGTCATTTCCATGAAGAATATCATCGAGATTATCCGATTCTCGACAAAAAGTTTTTTGGCCCAAAAAAATGAGAAGGGGTACCCCTTTCCTTTTTTTCAAAAATCTGAAATTTTCCGAAATATTCGGAACGTGGGAATGATGGTTATATTTGGAATCTGCGGGACCTACGCTTTCAGAATCTGCAAGCCGAATTGAAATAAAAAATTCCTACGATTTTTAATCGTCGATTTACTTTTTATTTTTATTTTACTTTATTTTTCGCTCGTTTTTTATTGGTAAAATCGCAGGAGGCCTCCGGATCGAGGAATGGCGCACATATTCGGAATCAGCGGGTCATTTCCATGGAGAATATCATCGAGATTATCCGATTCTCGACAAAAAGTTTTTTGGCCCAAAAAAATGAGAAGGGGTACCCCTTTCCTTTTTTTCAAAAATTTGAAATTTTCCGAAATATTCGGAACGTGGGAATGATGGTTATATTTGGAATCTGCGGGACCTACGCTTTCAGAATCTGCAAGCCGAATTGAAATAAAAAATTCCTACGATTTTTAATCGTCGATTTACTTTTTATTTTTATTTTACTTTATTTTTCGCTCGTTTTTTATTGGTAAAATCGCAGGAGGCCTCCGGATCGAGGAATTGCGCACATATTCGGAATCAGCGGGTCATTTCCATGAAGAATATCATCGAGATTATCCGATTCTCGACAAAAAGTTTTTTGGCCCAAAAAAATGAGAAGGGGTACCCCTTTCCTTTTTTTCAAAAATCTGAAATTTTCCGAAATATTCGGAACGTGGGAATGATGGTTATATTTGGAATCTGCGGGACCTACGCTTTCAGAATCTGCAAGCCGAATTGAAATAAAAAATTCCTACGATTTTTAATCGTCGATTTACTTTTTATTTTTATTTTACTTTATTTTTCGCTCGTTTTTTATTGGTAAAATCGCAGGAGGCCTCCGGATCGAGGAATGGCGCACATATTCGGAATCAGCGGGTCATTTCCATGGAGAATATCATCGAGATTATCCGATTCTCGACAAAAAGTTTTTTGGCCCAAAAAAATGAGAAGGGGTACCCCTTTCCTTTTTTTCAAAAATTTGAAATTTTCCGAAATATTCGGAACGTGGGAATGATGGTTATATTTGGAATCTGCGGGACCTACGCTTTCAGAATCTGCAAGCCGAATTGAAATAAAAAATTCCTACGATTTTTAATCGTCGATTTACTTTTTATTTTTATTTTACTTTATTTTTCGCTCGTTTTTTATTGGTAAAATCGCAGGAGGCCTCCGGATCGAGGAATGGCGCACATATTCGGAATCAGCGGGTCATTTCCATGGAGAATATCATCGAGATTATCCGATTCTCGACAAAAAGTTTTTTGGCCCAAAAAAATGAGAAGGGGTACCCCTTTCCTTTTTTTCAAAAATTTGAAATTTTCCGAAATATTCGGAACGTGGGAATGATGGTTATATTTGGAATCTGCGGGACCTACGCTTTCAGAATCTGCAAGCCGAATTGAAAGAAAAAATTCCTACGATTTTTAATCGTCGATTTACTTTTTATTTTTATTTCACTTTATTTTTCGCTCGTTTTTTATTGGTAAAATCGCAGGAGGCCTCCGGATCGAGGAATGGCGCACATATTCGGAATCAGCGGGTCATTTCCATAAGGAATATCATCGAGATTATCCGATTTTCGACAAAAAGTTTTTTGGCCCAAAAAAATGAGAAGGGGTACCCCTTTCCTTTTTTTCAAAAATCTGAAATTTTCCGAAATATCCGGAACGTGGGAATGATGGTTATATTTGGAATCTGCGGGACCTACGCTTTCAGAATCTGCAAGCCGAATTGAATTAAAAAATTCCTACGATTTTTAATCGTCGATTTACTCTTTATTTTTATTTTACTTTATTTTTCGCTCGTTTTTTATTGGTAAAATCGCAGGAGGCCTCCGGATCGAGAAATGGCGCACATATTCGGAATCAGCGGGTCATTTCCATGAAGAATGTCATCGAGATTATCCGATTCTCGACAAAAAGTTTTTTGGCCCAAAAAAATGAGAAGGGGTACCCCTTTCCTTTTTTTCAAAAATCTGAAATTTTCTGAAATATTCGAAACGTGGGAATGATGGTTATATTTGGAATCTGCGGGACCTACGCTTTCAGAATCTGCAAGCCGAATTGAAATAAAAAATTCCTACGATTTTTAATCGTCGATTTACTTTTTATTTTTATTTTACTTTATTTTTCGCTCGTTTTTTATTGGTAAAATCGCAGGAGGCCTCCGGATCGAGGAATGGCGCACATATTCGGAATCAGCGGGTCATTTCCATGGAGAATATCATCGAGATTATCCGATTCTCGACAAAAAGTTTTTTGGCCCAAAAAAATGAGAAGGGGTACCCCTTTCCTTTTTTTCAAAAATTTGAAATTTTCCGAAATATTCGGAACGTGGGAATGATGGTTATATTTGGAATCTGCGGGACCTACGCTTTCAGAATCTGCAAGCCGAATTGAAAGAAAAAATTCCTACGATTTTTAATCGTCGATTTACTTTTTATTTTTATTTTACTTTATTTTTCGCTCGTTTTTTATTGGTAAAATCGCAGGAGGCCTCCGGATCGAGGAATGGCGCACATATTCGGAATCAGCGGGTCATTTCCATGGAGAATATCATCGAGATTATCCGATTCTCGACAAAAAGTTTTTTGGCCCAAAAAAATGAGAAGGGGTACCCCTTTCCTTTTTTTCAAAAATCTGAAATTTTCCGAAATATCCGGAACGTGGGAATGATGGTTATATTTGGAATCTGCGGGACCTACGCTTTCAGAATCTGCAAGCCGAATTGAAATAAAAAATTCCTACGATTTTTAATCGTCGATTTACTCTTTATTTTTATTTTACTTTATTTTTCGCTCGTTTTTTATTGGTAAAATCGCAGGAGGCCTCCGGATCGAGAAGTGGCGCACATATTCGGAATCAGCGGGTCATTTCCATGAAGAATGTCATCGAGATTATCCGATTCTCGACAAAAAGTTTTTTGGCCCAAAAAAATGAGAAGGGGTACCCCTTTCCTTTTTTTCAAAAATCTGAAATTTTCTGAAATATTCGAAACGTGGGAATGATGGTTATATTTGGAATCTGCGGGACCTACGCTTTCAGAATCTGCAAGCCGAATTGAAATAAAAAATTCCTACGATTTTTAATCGTCGATTTACTTTTTATTTTTATTTTACTTTATTTTTCGCTCGTTTTTTATTGGTAAAATCGCAGGAGGCCTCCGGATCGAGGAATGGCGCACATATTCGGAATCAGCGGGTCATTTCCATGAAGAATATCATCGAGATTATCCGATTCTCGACAAAAAGTTTTTTGGCCCAAAAAAATGAGAAGGGGTACCCCTTTCCTTTTTTTCAAAAATCTGAAATTTTCCGAAATATTCGGAACGTGGGAATGATGGTTATATTTGGAATCTGCGGGACCTACGCTTTCAGAATCTGCAAGCCGAATTGAAATAAAAAATTCCTACGATTTTTAATCGTCGATTTACTTTTTATTTTTATTTTACTTTATTTTTCGCTCGTTTTTTATTGGTAAAATCGCAGGAGGCCTCCGGATCGAGGAATGGCGCACATATTCGGAATCAGCGGGTCATTTCCATGGAGAATATCATCGAGATTATCCGATTCTCGACAAAAAGTTTTTTGGCCCAAAAAAATGAGAAGGGGTACCCCTTTCCTTTTTTTCAAAAATTTGAAATTTTCCGAAATATTCGGAACGTGGGAATGATGGTTATATTTGGAATCTGCGGGACCTACGCTTTCAGAATCTGCAAGCCGAATTGAAAGAAAAAATTCCTACGATTTTTAATCGTCGATTTACTTTTTATTTTTATTTCACTTTATTTTTCGCTCGTTTTTTATTGGTAAAATCGCAGGAGGCCTCCGGATCGAGGAATGGCGCACATATTCGGAATCAGCGGGTCATTTCCATAAGGAATATCATCGAGATTATCCGATTTTCGACAAAAAGTTTTTTGGCCCAAAAAAATGAGAAGGGGTACCCCTTTCCTTTTTTTCAAAAATCTGAAATTTTCCGAAATATCCGGAACGTGGGAATGATGGTTATATTTGGAATCTGCGGGACCTACGCTTTCAGAATCTGCAAGCCGAATTGAAATAAAAAATTCCTACGATTTTTAATCGTCGATTTACTCTTTATTTTTATTTTACTTTATTTTTCGCTCGTTTTTTATTGGTAAAATCGCAGGAGGCCTCCGGATCGAGAAATGGCGCACATATTCGGAATCAGCGGGTCATTTCCATGAAGAATGTCATCGAGATTATCCGATTCTCGACAAAAAGTTTTTTGGCCCAAAAAAATGAGAAGGGGTACCCCTTTCCTTTTTTTCAAAAATCTGAAATTTTCTGAAATATTCGAAACGTGGGAATGATGGTTATATTTGGAATCTGCGGGACCTACGCTTTCAGAATCTGCAAGCCGAATTGAAATAAAAAATTCCTACGATTTTTAATCGTCGATTTACTTTTTATTTTTATTTTACTTTATTTTTCGCTCGTTTTTTATTGGTAAAATCGCAGGAGGCCTCCGGATCGAGGAATGGCGCACATATTCGGAATCAGCGGGTCATTTCCATGAAGAATATCATCGAGATTATCCGATTCTCGACAAAAAGTTTTTTGGCCCAAAAAAATGAGAAGGGGTACCCCTTTCCTTTTTTTCAAAAATCTGAAATTTTCCGAAATATTCGGAACGTGGGAATGATGGTTATATTTGGAATCTGCGGGACCTACGCTTTCAGAATCTGCAAGCCGAATTGAAATAAAAAATTCCTACGATTTTTAATCGTCGATTTACTTTTTATTTTTATTTTACTTTATTTTTCGCTCGTTTTTTATTGGTAAAATCGCAGGAGGCCTCCGGATCGAGGAATGGCGCACATATTCGGAATCAGCGGGTCATTTCCATGGAGAATATCATCGAGATTATCCGATTCTCGACAAAAAGTTTTTTGGCCCAAAAAAATGAGAAGGGGTACCCCTTTCCTTTTTTTCAAAAATTTGAAATTTTCCGAAATATTCGGAACGTGGGAATGATGGTTATATTTGGAATCTGCGGGACCTACGCTTTCAGAATCTGCAAGCCGAATTGAAATAAAAAATTCCTACGATTTTTAATCGTCGATTTACTTTTTATTTTTATTTTACTTTATTTTTCGCTCGTTTTTTATTGGTAAAATCGCAGGAGGCCTCCGGATCGAGGAATGGCGCACATATTCGGAATCAGCGGGTCATTTCCATGAAGAATATCATCGAGATTATCCGATTCTCGACAAAAAGTTTTTTGGCCAAAAAAAATGAGAAGGGGTACCCCTTTCCTTTTTTTCAAAAATCTGAAATTTTCCGAAATATTCGGAACGTGGGAATGATGGTTATATTTGGAATCTGCGGGACCTACGCTTTCAGAATCTGCAAGCCGAATTAAAATAAAAAATTCCTACGATTTTTAATCGTCGATTTACTTTTTATTTTTATTTTACTTTATTTTTCGCTCGTTTTTTATTGGTAAAATCGCAGGAGGCCTCCGGATCGAGGAATTGCGCACATATTCGGAATCAGCGGGTCATTTCCATGAAGAATATCATCGAGATTATCCGATTCTCGACAAAAAGTTTTTTGGCCCAAAAAAATGAGAAGGGGTACCCCTTTCCTTTTTTTCAAAAATCTGAAATTTTCCGAAATATTCGGAACGTGGGAATGATGGTTATATTTGGAATCTGCGGGACCTACGCTTTCAGAATCTGCAAGCCGAATTGAAATAAAAAATTCCTACGATTTTTAATCGTCGATTTACTTTTTATTTTTATTTTACTTTATTTTTCGCTCGTTTTTTATTGGTAAAATCGCAGGAGGCCTCCGGATCGAGGAATGGCGCACATATTCGGAATCAGCGGGTCATTTCCATGGAGAATATCATCGAGATTATCCGATTCTCGACAAAAAGTTTTTTGGCCCAAAAAAATGAGAAGGGGTACCCCTTTCCTTTTTTTCAAAAATTTGAAATTTTCCGAAATATTCGGAACGTGGGAATGATGGTTATATTTGGAATCTGCGGGACCTACGCTTTCAGAATCTGCAAGCCGAATTGAAAGAAAAAATTCCTACGATTTTTAATCGTCGATTTACTTTTTATTTTTATTTTACTTTATTTTTCGCTCGTTTTTTATTGGTAAAATCGCAGGAGGCCTCCGGATCGAGGAATGGCGCACATATTCGGAATCAGCGGGTCATTTCCATGGAGAATATCATCGAGATTATCCGATTCTCGACAAAAAGTTTTTTGGCCCAAAAAAATGAGAAGGGGTACCCCTTTCCTTTTTTTCAAAAATCTGAAATTTTCCGAAATATCCGGAACGTGGGAATGATGGTTATATTTGGAATCTGCGGGACCTACGCTTTCAGAATCTGCAAGCCGAATTGAAATAAAAAATTCCTACGATTTTTAATCGTCGATTTACTCTTTATTTTTATTTTACTTTATTTTTCGCTCGTTTTTTATTGGTAAAATCGCAGGAGGCCTCCGGATCGAGAAATGGCGCACATATTCGGAATCAGCGGGTCATTTCCATGAAGAATGTCATCGAGATTATCCGATTCTCGACAAAAAGTTTTTTGGCCCAAAAAAATGAGAAGGGGTACCCCTTTCCTTTTTTTCAAAAATCTGAAATTTTCTGAAATATTCGAAACGTGGGAATGATGGTTATATTTGGAATCTGCGGGACCTACGCTTTCAGAATCTGCAAGCCGAATTGAAATAAAAAATTCCTACGATTTTTAATCGTCGATTTACTTTTTATTTTTATTTTACTTTATTTTTCGCTCGTTTTTTATTGGTAAAATCGCAGGAGGCCTCCGGATCGAGGAATGGCGCACATATTCGGAATCAGCGGGTCATTTCCATGAAGAATATCATCGAGATTATCCGATTCTCGACAAAAAGTTTTTTGGCCCAAAAAAATGAGAAGGGGTACCCCTTTCCTTTTTTTCAAAAATCTGAAATTTTCCGAAATATTCGGAACGTGGGAATGATGGTTATATTTGGAATCTGCGGGACCTACGCTTTCAGAATCTGCAAGCCGAATTGAAATAAAAAATTCCTACGATTTTTAATCGTCGATTTACTTTTTATTTTTATTTTACTTTATTTTTCGCTCGTTTTTTATTGGTAAAATCGCAGGAGGCCTCCGGATCGAGGAATGGCGCACATATTCGGAATCAGCGGGTCATTTCCATGGAGAATATCATCGAGATTATCCGATTCTCGACAAAAAGTTTTTTGGCCCAAAAAAATGAGAAGGGGTACCCCTTTCCTTTTTTTCAAAAATTTGAAATTTTCCGAAATATTCGGAACGTGGGAATGATGGTTATATTTGGAATCTGCGGGACCTACGCTTTCAGAATCTGCAAGCCGAATTGAAAGAAAAAATTCCTACGATTTTTAATCGTCGATTTACTTTTTATTTTTATTTCACTTTATTTTTCGCTCGTTTTTTATTGGTAAAATCGCAGGAGGCCTCCGGATCGAGGAATGGCGCACATATTCGGAATCAGCGGGTCATTTCCATAAGGAATATCATCGAGATTATCCGATTTTCGACAAAAAGTTTTTTGGCCCAAAAAAATGAGAAGGGGTACCCCTTTCCTTTTTTTCAAAAATCTGAAATTTTCCGAAATATCCGGAACGTGGGAATGATGGTTATATTTGGAATCTGCGGGACCTACGCTTTCAGAATCTGCAAGCCGAATTGAAATAAAAAATTCCTACGATTTTTAATCGTCGATTTACTCTTTATTTTTATTTTACTTTATTTTTCGCTCGTTTTTTATTGGTAAAATCGCAGGAGGCCTCCGGATCGAGAAATGGCGCACATATTCGGAATCAGCGGGTCATTTCCATGAAGAATGTCATCGAGATTATCCGATTCTCGACAAAAAGTTTTTTGGCCCAAAAAAATGAGAAGGGGTACCCCTTTCCTTTTTTTCAAAAATCTGAAATTTTCTGAAATATTCGAAACGTGGGAATGATGGTTATATTTGGAATCTGCGGGACCTACGCTTTCAGAATCTGCAAGCCGAATTGAAATAAAAAATTCCTACGATTTTTAATCGTCGATTTACTTTTTATTTTTATTTTACTTTATTTTTCGCTCGTTTTTTATTGGTAAAATCGCAGGAGGCCTCCGGATCGAGGAATGGCGCACATATTCGGAATCAGCGGGTCATTTCCATGAAGAATATCATCGAGATTATCCGATTCTCGACAAAAAGTTTTTTGGCCCAAAAAAATGAGAAGGGGTACCCCTTTCCTTTTTTTCAAAAATCTGAAATTTTCCGAAATATTCGGAACGTGGGAATGATGGTTATATTTGGAATCTGCGGGACCTACGCTTTCAGAATCTGCAAGCCGAATTGAAATAAAAAATTCCTACGATTTTTAATCGTCGATTTACTTTTTATTTTTATTTTACTTTATTTTTCGCTCGTTTTTTATTGGTAAAATCGCAGGAGGCCTCGGGATCGAGGAATGGCGCACATATTCGGAATCAGCGGGTCATTTCCATGGAGAATATCATCGAGATTATCCGATTCTCGACAAAAAGTTTTTTGGCCCAAAAAAATGAGAAGGGGTACCCCTTTCCTTTTTTTCAAAAATTTGAAATTTTCCGAAATATTCGGAACGTGGGAATGATGGTTATATTTGGAATCTGCGGGACCTACGCTTTCAGAATCTGCAAGCCGAATTGAAATAAAAAATTCCTACGATTTTTAATCGTCGATTTACTTTTTATTTTTATTTTACTTTATTTTTCGCTCGTTTTTTATTGGTAAAATCGCAGGAGGCCTCCGGATCGAGGAATGGCGCACATATTCGGAATCAGCGGGTCATTTCCATGAAGAATATCATCGAGATTATCCGATTCTCGACAAAAAGTTTTTTGGCCAAAAAAAATGAGAAGGGGTACCCCTTTCCTTTTTTTCAAAAATCTGAAATTTTCCGAAATATTCGGAACGTGGGAATGATGGTTATATTTGGAATCTGCGGGACCTACGCTTTCAGAATCTGCAAGCCGAATTAAAATAAAAAATTCCTACGATTTTTAATCGTCGATTTACTTTTTATTTTTATTTTACTTTATTTTTCGCTCGTTTTTTATTGGTAAAATCGCAGGAGGCCTCCGGATCGAGGAATTGCGCACATATTCGGAATCAGCGGGTCATTTCCATGAAGAATATCATCGAGATTATCCGATTCTCGACAAAAAGTTTTTTGGCCCAAAAAAATGAGAAGGGGTACCCCTTTCCTTTTTTTCAAAAATCTGAAATTTTCCGAAATATTCGGAACGTGGGAATGATGGTTATATTTGGAATCTGCGGGACCTACGCTTTCAGAATCTGCAAGCCGAATTGAAATAAAAAATTCCTACGATTTTTAATCGTCGATTTACTTTTTATTTTTATTTTACTTTATTTTTCGCTCGTTTTTTATTGGTAAAATCGCAGGAGGCCTCCGGATCGAGGAATGGCGCACATATTCGGAATCAGCGGGTCATTTCCATGGAGAATATCATCGAGATTATCCGATTCTCGACAAAAAGTTTTTTGGCCCAAAAAAATGAGAAGGGGTACCCCTTTCCTTTTTTTCAAAAATTTGAAATTTTCCGAAATATTCGGAACGTGGGAATGATGGTTATATTTGGAATCTGCGGGACCTACGCTTTCAGAATCTGCAAGCCGAATTGAAATAAAAAATTCCTACGATTTTTAATCGTCGATTTACTTTTTATTTTTATTTTACTTTATTTTTCGCTCGTTTTTTATTGGTAAAATCGCAGGAGGCCTCCGGATCGAGGAATTGCGCACATATTCGGAATCAGCGGGTCATTTCCATGAAGAATATCATCGAGATTATCCGATTCTCGACAAAAAGTTTTTTGGCCCAAAAAAATGAGAAGGGGTACCCCTTTCCTTTTTTTCAAAAATCTGAAATTTTCCGAAATATTCGGAACGTGGGAATGATGGTTATATTTGGAATCTGCGGGACCTACGCTTTCAGAATCTGCAAGCCGAATTGAAATAAAAAATTCCTACGATTTTTAATCGTCGATTTACTTTTTATTTTTATTTTACTTTATTTTTCGCTCGTTTTTTATTGGTAAAATCGCAGGAGGCCTCCGGATCGAGGAATGGCGCACATATTCGGAATCAGCGGGTCATTTCCATGGAGAATATCATCGAGATTATCCGATTCTCGACAAAAAGTTTTTTGGCCCAAAAAAATGAGAAGGGGTACCCCTTTCCTTTTTTTCAAAAATTTGAAATTTTCCGAAATATTCGGAACGTGGGAATGATGGTTATATTTGGAATCTGCGGGACCTACGCTTTCAGAATCTGCAAGCCGAATTGAAATAAAAAATTCCTACGATTTTTAATCGTCGATTTACTTTTTATTTTTATTTTACTTTATTTTTCGCTCGTTTTTTATTGGTAAAATCGCAGGAGGCCTCCGGATCGAGGAATGGCGCACATATTCGGAATCAGCGGGTCATTTCCATGGAGAATATCACCGAGATTATCCGATTCTCGACAAAAAGTTTTTTGGCCCAAAAAAATGAGAAGGGGTACCCCTTTCCTTTTTTTCAAAAATTTGAAATTTTCCGAAATATTCGGAACGTGGGAATGATGGTTATATTTGGAATCTGCGGGACCTACGCTTTCAGAATCTGCAAGCCGAATTGAAAGAAAAAATTCCTACGATTTTTAATCGTCGATTTACTTTTTATTTTTATTTTACTTTATTTTACGCTCGTTTTTTATTGGTAAAATCGCAGGAGGCCTCCGGATCGAGGAATGGCGCACATATTCGGAATCAGCGGGTCATTTCCATGAAGAATATCATCGAGATTATCCGATTTTCGACAAAAAGTTTTTTGGCCCAAAAAAATGAGAAGGGGTGCCCCTTTCCTTTTTTTCAAGAATCTGAAATTTTCCGAAATATCCGGAACGTGGGAATGATGGTTATATTTGGAATCTGCGGGACCTACGCTTTCAGAATCTGCAAGCCGAATTGAAATAAAAAATTCCTACGATTTTTAATCGTCGATTTACTTTTTATTTTTATTTTACTTTATTTTTCGCTCGTTTTTTATTGGTAAAATCGCAGGAGGCCTCCGGATCGAGGAATGGCGCACATATTCGGAATCAGCGGGTCATTTCCATGAAGAATATCATCGAGATTATCCGATTCTCGACAAAAAGTTTTTTGGCCCAAAAAAATGAGAAGGGGTACCCCTTTCCTTTTTTTCAAAAATCTGAAATTTTCCGAAATATTCGGAACGTGGGAATGATGGTTATATTTGGAATCTGCGGGACCTACGCTTTCAGAATCTGCAAGCCGAATTGAAATAAAAAATTCCTACGATTTTTAATCGTCGATTTACTTTTTATTTTTATTTTACTTTATTTTTCGCTCGTTTTTTATTGGTAAAATCGCAGGAGGCCTCCGGATCGAGGAATGGCGCACATATTCGGAATCAGCGGGTCATTTCCATGAAGAATATCATCGAGATTATCCGATTCTCGACAAAAAGTTTTTTGGCCCAAAAAAATGAGAAGGGGTACCCCTTTCCTTTTTTTCAAGAATCTGAAATTTTCCGAAATATCCGGAACGTGGGAATGATGGTTATATTTGGAATCTGCGGGACCTACGCTTTCAGAATCTGCAAGCCGAATTGAAATAAAAAATTCCTACGATTTTTAATCGTCGATTTACTTTTTATTTTTATTTTACTTTATTTTTCGCTCGTTTTTTATTGGTAAAATCGCAGGAGGCCTCCGGATCGAGGAATGGCGCACATATTCGGAATCAGCGGGTCATTTCCATGAAGAATATCATCGAGATTATCCGATTTTCGACAAAAAGTTTTTTGGCCCAAAAAAATGAGAAGGGGTACCCCTTTCCATTTTTTCAAGAATCTGAAATTTTCCGAAATATCCGGAACGTGGGAATGATGGTTATATTTGGAATCTGCGGGACCTACGCTTTCAGAATCTGCAAGCCGAATTGAAATAAAAAATTCCTACGATTTTTAATCGTCGATTTACTTTTTATTTTTATTTTACTTTATTTTTCGCTCGTTTTTTATTGGTAAAATCGCAGGAGGCCTCCGGATCGAGGAATGGCGCACATATTCGGAATCAGCGGGTCATTTCCATGAAGAATATCATCGAGATTATCCGATTCTCGACAAAAAGTTTTTTGGCCCAAAAAAATGAGAAGGGGTACCCCTTTCCTTTTTTTCAAAAATCTGAAATTTTCCGAAATATTCGGAACGTGGGAATGATGGTTATATTTGGAATCTGCGGGACCTACGCTTTCAGAATCTGCAAGCCGAATTGAAATAAAAAATTCCTACGATTTTTAATCGTCGATTTACTTTTTATTTTTATTTTACTTTATTTTTCGCTCGTTTTTTATTGGTAAAATCGCAGGAGGCCTCCGGATCGAGGAATGGCGCACATATTCGGAATCAGCGGGTCATTTCCATGAAGAATATCATCGAGATTATCCGATTCTCGACAAAAAGTTTTTTGGCCCAAAAAAATGAGAAGGGGTACCCCTTTCCTTTTTTTCAAAAATCTGAAATTTTCCGAAATATTCGGAACGTGGGAATGATGGTTATATTTGGAATCTGCGGGACCTACGCTTTTAGAATCTGCAAGCCGAATTGAAATAAAAAATTCCTACGATTTTTAATCGTCGATTTACTTTTTATTTTTATTTTACTTTATTTTTCGCTCGTTTTTTATTGGTAAAATCGCAGGAGGCCTCCGGATCGAGGAATGGCGCACATATTCGGAATCAGCGGGTCATTTCCATGGAGAATATCATCGAGATTATCCGATTCTCGACAAAAAGTTTTTTGGCCCAAAAAAATGAGAAGGGGTACCCCTTTCCTTTTTTTCAAAAATTTGAAATTTTCCGAAATATTCGGAACGTGGGAATGATGGTTATATTTGGAATCTGCGGGACCTACGCTTTCAGAATCTGCAAGCCGAATTGAAATAAAAAATTCCTACGATTTTTAATCGTCGATTTACTTTTTATTTTCATTTTACTTTATTTTTCGCTCGTTTTTTATTGGTAAAATCGCAGGAGGCCTCCGGATCGAGGAATGGCGCACATATTCGGAATCAGCGGGTCATTTCCATGGAGAATATCATCGAGATTATCCGATTCTCGACAAAAAGTTTTTTGGCCCAAAAAAATGAGAAGGGGTGCCCCTTTCCTTTTTTTCAAAAATTTGAAATTTTCCGAAATATTCGGAACGTGGGAATGATGGTTATATTTGGAATCTGCGGGACCTACGCTTTCAGAATCTGCAAGCCGAATTGAAATAAAAAATTCCTACGATTTTTAATCGTCGATTTACTTTTTACTTTTATTTTACTTTATTTTTCGCTCGTTTTTTATTGGTAAAATCGCAGGAGGCCTCCGGATCGAGGAATGGCGCACATATTCGGAATCAGCGGGTCATTTCCATGGAGAATATCATCGAGATTATCCGATTCTCGACAAAAAGTTTTTTGGCCCAAAAAAATGAGAAGGGGTACCCCTTTCCTTTTTTTCAAAAATTTGAAATTTTCCGAAATATTCGGAACGTGGGAATAATGGTTATATTTGGAATCTGCGGGACCTACGCTTTCAGAATCTGCAAGCCGAATTGGAATAAAAAATTCCTACGATTTTTAATCGTCGATTTACTTTTTATTTTTATTTTACTTTATTTTTCGCTCGTTTTTTATTGGTAAAATCGCAGGAGGCCTCCGGATCGAGGAATGGCGCACATATTCGGAATCAGCGGGTCATTTCCATGAAGAATATCATCGAGATTATCCGATTCTCGACAAAAAGTTTTTTGGCCCAAAAAAATGAGAAGGGGTACCCCTTTCCTTTTTTTCAAAAATCTGAAATTTTCCGAAATATTCGGAACGTGGGAATGATGGTTATATTTGGAATCTGCGGGACCTACGCTTTCAGAATCTGCAAGCCGAATTGAAATAAAAAATTCCTACGATTTTTAATCGTCGATTTACTTTTTATTTTTATTTGACTTTATTTTTCGCTCGTTTTTTATTGGTAAAATCGCAGGAGGCCTCCGGATCGAGGAATGGCGCACATATTCGGAATCAGCGGGTCATTTCCATGGAGAATATCATCGAGATTATCCGATTCTCGACAAAAAGTTTTTTGGCCCAAAAAAATGAGAAGGGGTACCCCTTTCCTTTTTTTCAAAAATTTGAAATTTTCCGAAATATTCGGAACGTGGGAATGATGGTTATATTTGGAATCTGCGGGACCTACGCTTTCAGAATCTGCAAGCCGAATTGAAATAAAAAATTCCTACGATTTTTAATCGTCGATTTACTTTTTATTTTTATTTTACTTTATTTTTCGCTCGTTTTTTATTGGTAAAATCGCAGGAGGCCTCCGGATCGAGGAATGGCGCACATATTCGGAATCAGCGGGTCATTTCCATGGAGAATATCATCGAGATTATCCGATTCTCGACAAAAAGTTTTTTGGCCCAAAAAAATGAGAAGGGGTACCCCTTTCCTTTTTTTCAAAAATCTGAAATTTTCCGAAATATTCGGAACGTGGGAATGATGGTTATATTTGGAATCTGCGGGACCTACGCTTTCAGAATCTGCAAGCCGAATTGAAATAAAAAATTCCTACGATTTTTAATCGTCGATTTACTTTTTATTTTTATTTTACTTTATTTTTCGCTCGTTTTTTATTGGTAAAATCGCAGGAGGCCTCCGGATCGAGGAATGGCGCACATATTCGGAATCAGCGGGTCATTTCCATGGAGAATATCATCGAGATTATCCGATTCTCGACAAAAAGTTTTTTGGCCCAAAAAAATGAGAAGGGGTACCCCTTTCCTTTTTTTCAAAAATTTGAAATTTTCCGAAATATTCGGAACGTGGGAATGATGGTTATATTTGGAATCTGCGGGACCTACGCTTTCAGAATCTGCAAGCCGAATTGAAATAAAAAATTCCTACGATTTTTAATCGTCGATTTACTTTTTATTTTTATTTTACTTTATTTTTCGCTCGTTTTTTATTGGTAAAATCGCAGGAGGCCTCCGGATCGAGGAATGGCGCACATATTCGGAATCAGCGGGTCATTTCCATGAAGAATATCATCGAGATTATCCGATTCTCGACAAAAAGTTTTTTGGCCAAAAAAAATGAGAAGGGGTACCCCTTTCCTTTTTTTCAAAAATCTGAAATTTTCCGAAATATTCGGAACGTGGGAATGATGGTTATATTTGGAATCTGCGGGACCTACGCTTTCAGAATCTGCAAGCCGAATTAAAATAAAAAATTCCTACGATTTTTAATCGTCGATTTACTTTTTATTTTTATTTTACTTTATTTTTCGCTCGTTTTTTATTGGTAAAATCGCAGGAGGCCTCCGGATCGAGGAATGGCGCACATATTCGGAATCAGCGGGTCATTTCCATGGAGAATATCACCGAGATTATCCGATTCTCGACAAAAAGTTTTTTGGCCCAAAAAAATGAGAAGGGGTACCCCTTTCCTTTTTTTCAAAAATTTGAAATTTTCCGAAATATTCGGAACGTGGGAATGATGGTTATATTTGGAATCTGCGGGACCTACGCTTTCAGAATCTGCAAGCCGAATTGAAAGAAAAAATTCCTACGATTTTTAATCGTCGATTTACTTTTTATTTTTATTTTACTTTATTTTTCGCTCGTTTTTTATTGGTAAAATCGCAGGAGGCCTCCGGATCGAGGAATGGCGCACATATTCGGAATCAGCGGGTCATTTCCATGAAGAATATCATCGAGATTATCCGATTTTCGACAAAAAGTTTTTTGGCCCAAAAAAATGAGAAGGGGTACCCCTTTCCTTTTTTTCAAGAATCTGAAATTTTCCGAAATATCCGGAACGTGGGAATGATGGTTATATTTGGAATCTGCGGGACCTACGCTTTCAGAATCTGCAAGCCGAATTGAAATAAAAAATTCCTACGATTTTTAATCGTCGATTTACTTTTTATTTTTATTTTACTTTATTTTTCGCTCGTTTTTTATTGGTAAAATCGCAGGAGGCCTCCGGATCGAGGAATGGCGCACATATTCGGAATCAGCGGGTCATTTCCATGAAGAATATCATCGAGATTATCCGATTCTCGACAAAAAGTTTTTTGGCCCAAAAAAATGAGAAGGGGTACCCCTTTCCTTTTTTTCAAAAATCTGAAATTTTCCGAAATATTCGGAACGTGGGAATGATGGTTATATTTGGAATCTGCGGGACCTACGCTTTCAGAATCTGCAAGCCGAATTGAAATAAAAAATTCCTACGATTTTTAATCGTCGATTTACTTTTTATTTTTATTTTACTTTATTTTTCGCTCGTTTTTTATTGGTAAAATCGCAGGAGGCCTCCGGATCGAGGAATGGCGCACATATTCGGAATCAGCGGGTCATTTCCATGAAGAATATCATCGAGATTATCCGATTCTCGACAAAAAGTTTTTTGGCCCAAAAAAATGAGAAGGGGTACCCCTTTCCTTTTTTTCAAAAATCTGAAATTTTCCGAAATATTCGGAACGTGGGAATGATGGTTATATTTGGAATCTGCGGGACCTACGCTTTTAGAATCTGCAAGCCGAATTGAAATAAAAAATTCCTACGATTTTTAATCGTCGATTTACTTTTTATTTTTATTTTACTTTATTTTTCGCTCGTTTTTTATTGGTAAAATCGCAGGAGGCCTCCGGATCGAGGAATGGCGCACATATTCGGAATCAGCGGGTCATTTCCATGGAGAATATCATCGAGATTATCCGATTCTCGACAAAAAGTTTTTTGGCCCAAAAAAATGAGAAGGGGTACCCCTTTCCTTTTTTTCAAAAATTTGAAATTTTCCGAAATATTCGGAACGTGGGAATGATGGTTATATTTGGAATCTGCGGGACCTACGCTTTCAGAATCTGCAAGCCGAATTGAAATAAAAAATTCCTACGATTTTTAATCGTCGATTTACTTTTTATTTTTATTTTACTTTATTTTTCGCTCGTTTTTTATTGGTAAAATCGCAGGAGGCCTCCGGATCGAGGAATGGCGCACATATTCGGAATCAGCGGGTCATTTCCATGGAGAATATCATCGAGATTATCCGATTCTCGACAAAAAGTTTTTTGGCCCAAAAAAATGAGAAGGGGTGCCCCTTTCCTTTTTTTCAAAAATTTGAAATTTTCCGAAATATTCGGAACGTGGGAATGATGGTTATATTTGGAATCTGCGGGACCTACGCTTTCAGAATCTGCAAGCCGAATTGAAATAAAAAATTCCTACGATTTTTAATCGTCGATTTACTTTTTACTTTTATTTTACTTTATTTTTCGCTCGTTTTTTATTGGTAAAATCGCAGGAGGCCTCCGGATCGAGGAATGGCGCACATATTCGGAATCAGCGGGTCATTTCCATGGAGAATATCATCGAGATTATCCGATTCTCGACAAAAAGTTTTTTGGCCCAAAAAAATGAGAAGGGGTACCCCTTTCCTTTTTTTCAAAAATTTGAAATTTTCCGAAATATTCGGAACGTGGGAATGATGGTTATATTTGGAATCTGCGGGACCTACGCTTTCAGAATCTGCAAGCCGAATTGGAATAAAAAATTCCTACGATTTTTAATCGTCGATTTACTTTTTATTTTTATTTTACTTTATTTTTCGCTCGTTTTTTATTGGTAAAATCGCAGGAGGCCTCCGGATCGAGGAATGGCGCACATATTCGGAATCAGCGGGTCATTTCCATGGAGAATATCATCGAGATTATCCGATTCTCGACAAAAAGTTTTTTGGCCCAATAAAATGAGAAGGGGTACCCCTTTCCTTTTTTTCAAAAATCTGAAATTTTCCGAAATATTCGGAACGTGGGAATGATGGTTATATTTGGAATCTGCGGGACCTACGCTTTCAGAATCTGCAAGCCGAATTGAAATAAAAAATTCCTACGATTTTTAATCGTCGATTTACTTTTTATTTTTATTTTACTTTATTTTTCGCTCGTTTTTTATTGGTAAAATCGCAGGAGGCCTCCGGATCGAGGAATGGCGCACATATTCGGAATCAGCGGGTCATTTCCATGGAGAATATCATCGAGATTATCCGATTCTCGACAAAAAGTTTTTTGGCCCAAAAAAATGAGAAGGGGTACCCCTTTCCTTTTTTTCAAAAATTTGAAATTTTCCGAAATATTCGGAACGTGGGAATGATGGTTATATTTGGAATCTGCGGGACCTACGCTTTCAGAATCTGCAAGCCGAATTGAAATAAAAAATTCCTACGATTTTTAATCGTCGATTTACTTTTTATTTTTATTTTACTTTATTTTTCGCTCGTTTTTTATTGGTAAAATCGCAGGAGGCCTCCGGATCGAGGAATGGCGCACATATTCGGAATCAGCGGGTCATTTCCATGGAGAATATCACCGAGATTATCCGATTCTCGACAAAAAGTTTTTTGGCCCAAAAAAATGAGAAGGGGTACCCCTTTCCTTTTTTTCAAAAATTTGAAATTTTCCGAAATATTCGGAACGTGGGAATGATGGTTATATTTGGAATCTGCGGGACCTACGCTTTCAGAATCTGCAAGCCGAATTGAAAGAAAAAATTCCTACGATTTTTAATCGTCGATTTACTTTTTATTTTTATTTTACTTTATTTTACGCTCGTTTTTTATTGGAAAAATCGCAGGAGGCCTCCGGATCGAGGAATGGCGCACATATTCGGAATCAGCGGGTCATTTCCATGAAGAATATCATCGAGATTATCCGATTTTCGACAAAAAGTTTTTTGGCCCAAAAAAATGAGAAGGGGTACCCCTTTCCTTTTTTTCAAGAATCTGAAATTTTCCGAAATATCCGGAACGTGGGAATGATGGTTATATTTGGAATCTGCGGGACCTACGCTTTCAGAATCTGCAAGCCGAATTGAAATAAAAAATTCCTACGATTTTTAATCGTCGATTTACTTTTTATTTTTATTTTACTTTATTTTTCGCTCGTTTTTTATTGGTAAAATCGCAGGAGGCCTCCGGATCGAGGAATGGCGCACATATTCGGAATCAGCGGGTCATTTCCATGAAGAATATCATCGAGATTATCCGATTCTCGACAAAAAGTTTTTTGGCCCAAAAAAATGAGAAGGGGTACCCCTTTCCTTTTTTTCAAAAATCGGAAATTTTCCGAAATATTCGGAACGTGGGAATGATGGTTATATTTGGAATCTGCGGGACCTACGCTTTCAGAATCTGCAAGCCGAATTGAAATAAAAAATTCCTACGATTTTTAATCGTCGATTTACTTTTTATTTTTATTTTACTTTATTTTTCGCTCGTTTTTTATTGGTAAAATCGCAGGAGGCCTCCGGATCGAGGAATGGCGCACATATTCGGAATCAGCGGGTCATTTCCATGAAGAATATCATCGAGATTATCCGATTCTCGACAAAAAGTTTTTTGGCCCAAAAAAATGAGAAGGGGTACCCCTTTCCTTTTTTTCAAAAATCTGAAATTTTCCGAAATATTCGGAACGTGGGAATGATGGTTATATTTGGAATCTGCGGGACCTACGCTTTTAGAATCTGCAAGCCGAATTGAAATAAAAAATTCCTACGATTTTTAATCGTCGATTTACTTTTTATTTTTATTTTACTTTATTTTTCGCTCGTTTTTTATTGGTAAAATCGCAGGAGGCCTCCGGATCGAGGAATGGCGCACATATTCGGAATCAGCGGGTCATTTCCATGGAGAATATCATCGAGATTATCCGATTCTCGACAAAAAGTTTTTTGGCCCAAAAAAATGAGAAGGGGTGCCCCTTTCCTTTTTTTCAAAAATTTGAAATTTTCCGAAATATTCGGAACGTGGGAATGATGGTTATATTTGGAATCTGCGGGACCTACGCTTTCAGAATCTGCAAGCCGAATTAAAATAAAAAATTCCTACGATTTTTAATCGTCGATTTACTTTTTACTTTTATTTTACTTTATTTTTCGCTCGTTTTTTATTGGTAAAATCGCAGGAGGCCTCCGGATCGAGGAATGGCGCACATATTCGGAATCAGCGGGTCATTTCCATGGAGAATATCATCGAGATTATCCGATTCTCGACAAAAAGTTTTTTGGCCCAAAAAAATGAGAAGGGGTACCCCTTTCCTTTTTTTCAAAAATTTGAAATTTTCCGAAATATTCGGAACGTGGGAATGATGGTTATATTTGGAATCTGCGGGACCTACGCTTTCAGAATCTGCAAGCCGAATTGGAATAAAAAATTCCTACGATTTTTAATCGTCGATTTACTTTTTATTTTTATTTTACTTTATTTTTCGCTCGTTTTTTATTGGTAAAATCGCAGGAGGCCTCCGGATCGAGGAATGGCGCACATATTCGGAATCAGCGGGTCATTTCCATGAAGAATATCATCGAGATTATCCGATTCTCGACAAAAAGTTTTTTGGCCCAAAAAAATGAGAAGGGGTACCCCTTTCCTTTTTTTCAAAAATCTGAAATTTTCCGAAATATTCGGAACGTGGGAATGATGGTTATATTTGGAATCTGCGGGACCTACGCTTTCAGAATCTGCAAGCCGAATTGAAAGAAAAAATTCCTACGATTTTTAATCGTCGATTTACTTTTTATTTTTATTTTACTTTATTTTACGCTCGTTTTTTATTGGTAAAATCGCAGGAGGCCTCCGGATCGAGGAATGGCGCACATATTCGGAATCAGCGGGTCATTTCCATGAAGAATATCATCGAGATTATCCGATTTTCGACAAAAAGTTTTTTGGCCCAAAAAAATGAGAAGGGGTACCCCTTTCCTTTTTTTCAAGAATCTGAAATTTTCCGAAATATCCGGAACGTGGGAATGATGGTTATATTTGGAATCTGCGGGACCTACGCTTTCAGAATCTGCAAGCCGAATTGAAATAAAAAATTCCTACGATTTTTAATCGTCGATTTACTTTTTATTTTTATTTTACTTTATTTTTCGCTCGTTTTTTATTGGTAAAATCGCAGGAGGCCTCCGGATCGAGGAATGGCGCACATATTCGGAATCAGCGGGTCATTTCCATGAAGAATATCATCGAGATTATCCGATTCTCGACAAAAAGTTTTTTGGCCCAAAAAAATGAGAAGGGGTACCCCTTTCCTTTTTTTCAAAAATCTGAAATTTTCCGAAATATTCGGAACGTGGGAATGATGGTTATATTTGGAATCTGCGGGACCTACGCTTTCAGAATCTGCAAGCCGAATTGAAATAAAAAATTCCTACGATTTTTAATCGTCGATTTACTTTTTATTTTTATTTTACTTTATTTTTCGCTCGTTTTTTATTGGTAAAATCGCAGGAGGCCTCCGGATCGAGGAATGGCGCACATATTCGGAATCAGCGGGTCATTTCCATGAAGAATATCATCGAGATTATCCGATTCTCGACAAAAAGTTTTTTGGCCCAAAAAAATGAGAAGGGGTACCCCTTTCCTTTTTTTCAAAAATCTGAAATTTTCCGAAATATTCGGAACGTGGGAATGATGGTTATATTTGGAATCTGCGGGACCTACGCTTTTAGAATCTGCAAGCCGAATTGAAATAAAAAATTCCTACGATTTTTAATCGTCGATTTACTTTTTATTTTTATTTTACTTTATTTTTCGCTCGTTTTTTATTGGTAAAATCGCAGGAGGCCTCCGGATCGAGGAATGGCGCACATATTCGGAATCAGCGGGTCATTTCCATGGAGAATATCATCGAGATTATCCGATTCTCGACAAAAAGTTTTTTGGCCCAAAAAAATGAGAAGGGGTACCCCTTTCCTTTTTTTCAAAAATTTGAAATTTTCCGAAATATTCGGAACGTGGGAATGATGGTTATATTTGGAATCTGCGGGACCTACGCTTTCAGAATCTGCAAGCCGAATTGAAATAAAAAATTCCTACGATTTTTAATCGTCGATTTACTTTTTATTTTTATTTTACTTTATTTTTCGCTCGTTTTTTATTGGTAAAATCGCAGGAGGCCTCCGGATCGAGGAATGGCGCACATATTCGGAATCAGCGGGTCATTTCCATGGAGAATATCATCGAGATTATCCGATTCTCGACAAAAAGTTTTTTGGCCCAAAAAAATGAGAAGGGGTGCCCCTTTCCTTTTTTTCAAAAATTTGAAATTTTCCGAAATATTCGGAACGTGGGAATGATGGTTATATTTGGAATCTGCGGGACCTACGCTTTCAGAATCTGCAAGCCGAATTGAAATAAAAAATTCCTACGATTTTTAATCGTCGATTTACTTTTTACTTTTATTTTACTTTATTTTTCGCTCGTTTTTTATTGGTAAAATCGCAGGAGGCCTCCGGATCGAGGAATGGCGCACATATTCGGAATCAGCGGGTCATTTCCATGGAGAATATCATCGAGATTATCCGATTCTCGACAAAAAGTTTTTTGGCCCAAAAAAATGAGAAGGGGTACCCCTTTCCTTTTTTTCAAAAATTTGAAATTTTCCGAAATATTCGGAACGTGGGAATGATGGTTATATTTGGAATCTGCGGGACCTACGCTTTCAGAATCTGCAAGCCGAATTGGAATAAAAAATTCCTACGATTTTTAATCGTCGATTTACTTTTTATTTTTATTTTACTTTATTTTTCGCTCGTTTTTTATTGGTAAAATCGCAGGAGGCCTCCGGATCGAGGAATGGCGCACATATTCGGAATCAGCGGGTCATTTCCATGAAGAATATCATCGAGATTATCCGATTCTCGACAAAAAGTTTTTTGGCCCAAAAAAATGAGAAGGGGTACCCCTTTCCTTTTTTTCAAAAATCTGAAATTTTCCGAAATATTCGGAACGTGGGAATGATGGTTATATTTGGAATCTGCGGGACCTACGCTTTCAGAATCTGCAAGCCGAATTGAAATAAAAAATTCCTACGATTTTTAATCGTCGATTTACTTTTTATTTTTATTTGACTTTATTTTTCGCTCGTTTTTTATTGGTAAAATCGCAGGAGGCCTCCGGATCGAGGAATGGCGCACATATTCGGAATCAGCGGGTCATTTCCATGGAGAATATCATCGAGATTATCCGATTCTCGACAAAAAGTTTTTTGGCCCAAAAAAATGAGAAGGGGTACCCCTTTCCTTTTTTTCAAAAATTTGAAATTTTCCGAAATATTCGGAACGTGGGAATGATGGTTATATTTGGAATCTGCGGGACCTACGCTTTCAGAATCTGCAAGCCGAATTGAAATAAAAAATTCCTACGATTTTTAATCGTCGATTTACTTTTTATTTTTATTTTACTTTATTTTTCGCTCGTTTTTTATTGGTAAAATCGCAGGAGGCCTCCGGATCGAGGAATGGCGCACATATTCGGAATCAGCGGGTCATTTCCATGGAGAATATCATCGAGATTATCCGATTCTCGACAAAAAGTTTTTTGGCCCAAAAAAATGAGAAGGGGTACCCCTTTCCTTTTTTTCAAAAATTTGAAATTTTCCGAAATATTCGGAACGTGGGAATGATGGTTATATTTGGAATCTGCGGGACCTACGCTTTCAGAATCTGCAAGCCGAATTGAAAGAAAAAATTCCTACGATTTTTAATCGTCGATTTACTTTTTATTTTTATTTTACTTTATTTTTCGCTCGTTTTTTATTGGTAAAATCGCAGGAGGCCTCCGGATCGAGGAATGGCGCACATATTCGGAATCAGCGGGTCATTTCCATGAAGAATATCATCGAGATTATCCGATTCTCGACAAAAAGTTTTTTGGCCCAAAAAAATGAGAAGGGGTACCCCTTTCCTTTTTTTCAAAAATCTGAAATTTTCCGAAATATTCGGAACGTGGGAATGATGGTTATATTTGGAATCTGCGGGACCTACGCTTTCAGAATCTGCAAGCCGAATTGAAATAAAAAATTCCTACGATTTTTAATCGTCGATTTACTTTTTATTTTTATTTTACTTTATTTTCCGCTCGTTTTTTATTGGTAAAATCGCAGGAGGCCTCCGGATCGAGGAATGGCGCACATATTCGGAATCAGCGGGTCATTTCCATGGAGAATATCATCGAGATTATCCGATTCTCGACAAAAAGTTTTTTGGCCCAAAAAAATGAGAAGGGGTACCCCTTTCCTTTTTTTCAAAAATTTGAAATTTTCCGAAATATTCGGAACGTGGGAATGATGGTTATATTTGGAATCTGCGGGACCTACGCTTTCAGAATCTGCAAGCCGAATTGAAATAAAAAATTCCTACGATTTTTAATCGTCGATTTACTTTTTATTTTTATTTTACTTTATTTTTCGCTCGTTTTTTATTGGTAAAATCGCAGGAGGCCTCCGGATCGAGGAATGGCGCACATATTCGGAATCAGCGGGTCATTTCCATGAAGAATATCATCGAGATTATCCGATTCTCGACAAAAAGTTTTTTGGCCCAAAAAAATGAGAAGGGGTACCCCTTTCCTTTTTTTCAAAAATCTGAAATTTTCCGAAATATTCGGAACGTGGGAATGATGGTTATATTTGGAATCTGCGGGACCTACGCTTTCAGAATCTGCAAGCCGAATTAAAATAAAAAATTCCTACGATTTTTAATCGTCGATTTACTTTTTATTTTTATTTTACTTTATTTTTCGCTCGTTTTTTATTGGTAAAATCGCAGGAGGCCTCCGGATCGAGGAATTGCGCACATATTCGGAATCAGCGGGTCATTTCCATGAAGAATATCATCGAGATTATCCGATTCTCGACAAAAAGTTTTTTGGCCCAAAAAAATGAGAAGGGGTACCCCTTTCCTTTTTTTCAAAAATCTGAAATTTTCCGAAATATTCGGAACGTGGGAATGATGGTTATATTTGGAATCTGCGGGACCTACGCTTTCAGAATCTGCAAGCCGAATTGAAATAAAAAATTCCTACGATTTTTAATCGTCGATTTACTTTTTATTTTCATTTTACTTTATTTTTCACTCGTTTTTTATTGGTAAAATCGCAGGAGGCCTCCGGATCGAGGAATGGCGCACATATTCGGAATCAGCGGGTCATTTCCATGGAGAATATCATCGAGATTATCCGATTCTCGACAAAAAGTTTTTTGGCCCAAAAAAATGAGAAGGGGTACCCCTTTCCTTTTTTTCAAAAATTTGAAATTTTCCGAAATATTCGGAACGTGGGAATGATGGTTATATTTGGAATCTGCGGGACCTACGCTTTCAGAATCTGCAAGCCGAATTGAAATAAAAAATTCCTACGATTTTTAATCGTCGATTTACTTTTTATTTTTATTTTACTTTATTTTTCGCTCGTTTTTTATTGGTAAAATCGCAGGAGGCCTCCGGATCGAGAAATGGCGCACATATTCGGAATCAGCGGGTCATTTCCATGAAGAATGTCATCGAGATTATCCGATTCTCGACAAAAAGTTTTTTGGCCCAAAAAAATGAGAAGGGGTACCCCTTTCCTTTTTTTCAAAAATCTGAAATTTTCCGAAATATTCGAAACGTGGGAATGATGGTTATATTTGGAATCTGCGGGACCTACGCTTTCAGAATCTGCAAGCCGAATTGAAATAAAAAATTCCTACGATTTTTAATCGTCGATTTACTTTTTATTTTTATTTTACTTTATTTTTCGCTCGTTTTTTATTGGTAAAATCGCAGGAGGCCTCCGGATCGAGGAATGGCGCACATATTCGGAATCAGCGGGTCATTTCCATGGAGAATATCATCGAGATTATCCGATTCTCGACAAAAAGTTTTTTGGCCCAAAAAAATGAGAAGGGGTACCCCTTTCCTTTTTTTCAAAAATTTGAAATTTTCCGAAATATTCGGAACGTGGGAATGATGGTTATATTTGGAATCTGCGGGACCTACGCTTTCAGAATCTGCAAGCCGAATTGGAATAAAAAATTCCTACGATTTTTAATCGTCGATTTACTTTTTATTTTTATTTTACTTTATTTTTCGCTCGTTTTTTATTGGTAAAATCGCAGGAGGCCTCCGGATCGAGGAATGGCGCACATATTCGGAATCAGCGGGTCATTTCCATGGAGAATATCATCGAGATTATCCGATTCTCGACAAAAAGTTTTTTGGCCCAAAAAAATGAGAAGGGGTACCCCTTTCCTTTTTTTCAAAAATTTGAAATTTTCCGAAATATTCGGAACGTGGGAATGATGGTTATATTTGGAATCTGCGGGACCTACGCTTTCAGAATCTGCAAGCCGAATTGAAAGAAAAAATTCCTACGATTTTTAATCGTCGATTTACTTTTTATTTTTATTTTACTTTATTTTTCGCTCGTTTTTTATTGGTAAAATCGCAGGAGGCCTCCGGATCGAGGAATGGCGCACATATTCGGAATCAGCGGGTCATTTCCATGAAGAATATCATCGAGATTATCCGATTTTCGACAAAAAGTTTTTTGGCCCAAAAAAATGAGAAGGGGTACCCCTTTCCTTTTTTTCAAAAATCTGAAATTTTCCGAAATATCCGGAACGTGGGAATGATGGTTATATTTGGAATCTGCGGGACCTACGCTTTCAGAATCTGCAAGCCGAATTGAAATAAAAAATTCCTACGATTTTTAATCGTCGATTTACTTTTTATTTTTATTTTACTTTATTTTTCGCTCGTTTTTTATTGGTAAAATCGCAGGAGGCCTCCGGATCGAGGAATGGCGCACATATTCGGAATCAGCGGGTCATTTCCATGAAGAATATCATCGAGATTATCCGATTCTCGACAAAAAGTTTTTTGGCCCAAAAAAATGAGAAGGGGTACCCCTTTCCTTTTTTTCAAAAATCTGAAATTTTCCGAAATATTCGGAACGTGGGAATGATGGTTATATTTGGAATCTGCGGGACCTACGCTTTCAGAATCTGCAAGCCGAATTGAAATAAAAAATTCCTACGATTTTTAATCGTCGATTTACTTTTTATTTTTATTTTACTTTATTTTTCGCTCGTTTTTTATTGGTAAAATCGCAGGAGGCCTCCGGATCGAGGAATGGCGCACATATTCGGAATCAGCGGGTCATTTCCATGGAGAATATCATCGAGATTATCCGATTCTCGACAAAAAGTTTTTTGGCCCAAAAAAATGAGAAGGGGTACCCCTTTCCTTTTTTTCAAAAATTTGAAATTTTCCGAAATATTCGGAACGTGGGAATGATGGTTATATTTGGAATCTGCGGGACCTACGCTTTCAGAATCTGCAAGCCGAATTGAAATAAAAAATTCCTACGATTTTTAATCGTCGATTTACTTTTTATTTTTATTTTACTTTATTTTTCGCTCGTTTTTTATTGGTAAAATCGCAGGAGGCCTCCGGATCGAGGAATGGCGCACATATTCGGAATCAGCGGGTCATTTCCATGAAGAATATCATCGAGATTATCCGATTCTCGACAAAAAGTTTTTTGGCCCAAAAAAATGAGAAGGGGTACCCCTTTCCTTTTTTTCAAAAATCTGAAATTTTCCGAAATATTCGGAACGTGGGAATGATGGTTATATTTGGAATCTGCGGGACCTACGCTTTCAGAATCTGCAAGCCGAATTGAAATAAAAAATTCCTACGATTTTTAATCGTCGATTTACTTTTTATTTTTATTTTACTTTATTTTTCGCTCGTTTTTTATTGGTAAAATCGCAGGAGGCCTCCGGATCGAGGAATGGCGCACATATTCGGAATCAGCGGGTCATTTCCATGGAGAATATCATCGAGATTATCCGATTCTCGACAAAAAGTTTTTTGGCCCAAAAAAATGAGAAGGGGTACCCCTTTCCTTTTTTTCAAAAATTTGAAATTTTCCGAAATATTCGGAACGTGGGAATGATGGTTATATTTGGAATCTGCGGGACCTACGCTTTCAGAATCTGCAAGCCGAATTGAAATAAAAAATTCCTACGATTTTTAATCGTCGATTTACTTTTTATTTTCATTTTACTTTATTTTTCGCTCGTTTTTTATTGGTAAAATCGCAGGAGGCCTCCGGATCGAGGAATGGCGCACATATTCGGAATCAGCGGGTCATTTCCATGGAGAATATCATCGAGATTATCCGATTCTCGACAAAAAGTTTTTGGCCCAAAAAAATGAGAAGGGGTACCCCTTTCCTTTTTTTCAAAAATTTGAAATTTTCCGAAATATTCGGAACGTGGGAATGATGGTTATATTTGGAATCTGCGGGACCTACGCTTTCAGAATCTGCAAGCCGAATTGAAAGAAAAAATTCCTACGATTTTTAATCGTCGATTTACTTTTTATTTTTATTTTACTTTATTTTTTGCTCGTTTTTTATTGGTAAAATCGCAGGAGGCCTCCGGATCGAGGAATGGCGCACATATTCGGAATCAGCGGGTCATTTCCATGAAGAATATCATCGAGATTATCCGATTTTCGACAAAAAGTTTTTTGGCCCAAAAAAATGAGAAGGGGTACCCCTTTCCTTTTTTTCAAAAATCTGAAATTTTCCGAAATATCCGGAACGTGGGAATGATGGTTATATTTGGAATCTGCGGGACCTACGCTTTCAGAATCTGCAAGCCGAATTGAAATAAAAAATTCCTACGATTTTTAATCGTCGATTTACTTTTTATTTTTATTTTACTTTATTTTTCGCTCGTTTTTTATTGGTAAAATCGCAGGAGGCCTCCGGATCGAGGAATGGCGCACATATTCGGAATCAGCGGGTCATTTCCATGAAGAATATCATCGAGATTATCCGATTCTCGACAAAAAGTTTTTTGGCCCAAAAAAATGAGAAGGGGTACCCCTTTCCTTTTTTTCAAAAATCTGAAATTTTCCGAAATATTCGGAACGTGGGAATGATGGTTATATTTGGAATCTGCGGGACCTACGCTTTCAGAATCTGCAAGCCGAATTGATATAAAAAATTCCTACGATTTTTAATCGTCGATTTACTTTTTATTTTTATTTTACTTTATTTTTCGCTCGTTTTTTATTGGTAAAATCGCAGGAGGCCTCCGGATCGAGGAATGGCGCACATATTCGGAATCAGCGGGTCATTTCCATGAAGAATATCATCGAGATTATCCGATTCTCGACAAAAAGTTTTTTGGCCCAAAAAAATGAGAAGGGGTACCCCTTTCCTTTTTTTCAAAAATCTGAAATTTTCCGAAATATTCGGAACGTGGGCATGATGGTTATATTTGGAATCTGCGGGACCTACGCTTTCAGAATCTGCAAGCCGAATTGAAATAAAAAATTCCTACGATTTTTAATCGTCGATTTACTTTTTATTTTTATTTTACTTTATTTTTCGCTCGTTTTTTATTGGTAAAATCGCAGGAGGCCTCCGGATCGAGGAATGGCGCACATATTCGGAATCAGCGGGTCATTTCCATGAAGAATATCATCGAGATTATCCGATTCTCGACAAAAAGTTCTTTGGCCCAAAAAAATGAGAAGGGGTACCCCTTTCCTTTTTTTCAAAAATCTGAAATTTTCCGAAATATTCGGAACGTGGGAATGATGGTTATATTTGGAATCTGCGGGACCTACGCTTTCAGAATCTGCAAGCCGAATTGAAATAAAAAATTCCTACGATTTTTAATCGTCGATTTACTTTTTATTTTTATTTTACTTTATTTTTCGCTCGTTTTTTATTGGTAAAATCGCAGGAGGCCTCCGGATCGAGGAATGGCGCACATATTCGGAATCAGCGGGTCATTTCCATGAAGAATATCATCGAGATTATCCGATTCTCGACAAAAAGTTTTTTGGCCCAAAAAAATGAGAAGGGGTACCCCTTTCCTTTTTTTCAAAAATCTGAAATTTTCCGAAATATTCGGAACGTGGGAATGATGGTTATATTTGGAATCTGCGGGACCTACGCTTTCAGAATCTGCAAGCCGAATTGAAATAAAAAATTCCTACGATTTTTAATCGTCGATTTACTTTTTATTTTTATTTTACTTTATTTTTCGCTCGTTTTTTATTGGTAAAATCGCAGGAGGCCTCCGGATCGAGGAATGGCGCACATATTCGGAATCAGCGGGTCATTTCCATGGAGAATATCATCGAGATTATCCGATTCTCGACAAAAAGTTTTTTGGCCCAAAAAAATGAGAAGGGGTACCCCTTTCCTTTTTTTCAAAAATTTGAAATTTTCCGAAATATTCGAAACGTGGGAATGATGGTTATATTTGGAATCTGCGGGACCTACGCTTTCAGAATCTGCAAGCCGAATTGAAATAAAAAATTCCTACGATTTTTAATCGTCGATTTACTTTTTATTTTTATTTTACTTTATTTTTCGCTCGTTTTTTATTGGTAAAATCGCAGGAGGCCTCCGGATCGAGGAATGGCGCACATATTCGGAATCAGCGGGTCATTTCCATGGAGAATATCATCGAGATTATCCGATTCTCGACAAAAAGTTTTTTGGCCCAAAAAAATGAGAAGGGGTACCCCTTTCCTTTTTTTCAAAAATTTGAAATTTTCCGAAATATTCGGAACGTGGGAATGATGGTTATATTTGGAATCTGCGGGACCTACGCTTTCAGAATCTGCAAGCCGAATTGAAAGAAAAAATTCCTACGATTTTTAATCGTCGATTTACTTTTTATTTTTATTTTACTTTATTTTTCGCTCGTTTTTTATTGGTAAAATCGCAGGAGGCCTCCGGATCGAGGAATGGCGCACATATTCGGAATCAGCGGGTCATTTCCATGAAGAATATCATCGAGATTATCCGATTTTCGACAAAAAGTTTTTTGGCCCAAAAAAATGAGAAGGGGTACCCCTTTCCTTTTTTTCAAAAATCTGAAATTTTCCGAAATATCCGGAACGTGGGAATGATGGTTATATTTGGAATCTGCGGGACCTACGCTTTCAGAATCTGCAAGCCGAATTGAAATAAAAAATTCCTACGATTTTTAATCGTCGATTTACTTTTTATTTTTATTTTACTTTATTTTTCGCTCGTTTTTTATTGGTAAAATCGCAGGAGGCCTCCGGATCGAGGAATGGCGCACATATTCGGAATCAGCGGGTCATTTCCATGAAGAATATCATCGAGATTATCCGATTCTCAACAAAAAGTTTTTTGGCCCAAAAAAATGAGAAGGGGTACCCCTTTCCTTTTTTTCAAAAATTTGAAATTTTCCGAAATATTCGGAACGTGGGAATGATGGTTATATTTGGAATCTGCGGGACCTACGCTTTCAGAATCTGCAAGCCGAATTGAAATAAAAAATTCCTACGATTTTTAATCGTCGATTTACTTTTTATTTTTATTTTACTTTATTTTTCGCTCGTTTTTTATTGGTAAAATCGCAGGAGGCCTCCGGATCGAGGAATGGCGCACATATTCGGAATCAGCGGGTCATTTTCATGGAGAATATCATCGAGATTATCCGATTCTCGACAAAAAGTTTTTTGGCCCAAAAAAATGAGAAGGGGTGCCCCTTTCCTTTTTTTCAAAAATTTGAAATTTTCCGAAATATTCGGAACGTGGGAATGATGGTTATATTTGGAATCTGCGGGACCTACGCTTTCAGAATCTGCAAGCCGAATTGAAATAAAAAATTCCTACGATTTTTAATCGTCGATTTACTTTTTACTTTTATTTTACTTTATTTTTCGCTCGTTTTTTATTGGTAAAATCGCAGGAGGCCTCCGGATCGAGGAATGGCGCACATATTCGGAATCAGCGGGTCATTTCCATGGAGAATATCATCGAGATTATCCGATTCTCGACAAAAAGTTTTTTGGCCCAAAAAAATGAGAAGGGGTACCCCTTTCCTTTTTTTCAAAAATTTGAAATTTTCCGAAATATTCGGAACGTGGGAATGATGGTTATATTTGGAATCTGCGGGACCTACGCTTTCAGAATCTGCAAGCCGAATTGGAATAAAAAATTCCTACGATTTTTAATCGTCGATTTACTTTTTATTTTTATTTTACTTTATTTTTCGCTCGTTTTTTATTGGTAAAATCGCAGGAGGCCTCCGGATCGAGGAATGGCGCACATATTCGGAATCAGCGGGTCATTTCCATGAAGAATATCATCGAGATTATCCGATTCTCGACAAAAAGTTTTTTGGCCCAAAAAAATGAGAAGGGGTACCCCTTTCCTTTTTTTCAAAAATCTGAAATTTTCCGAAATATTCGGAACGTGGGAATGATGGTTATATTTGGAATCTGCGGGACCTACGCTTTCAGAATCTGCAAGCCGAATTGAAATAAAAAATTCCTACGATTTTTAATCGTCGATTTACTTTTTATTTTTATTTGACTTTATTTTTCGCTCGTTTTTTATTGGTAAAATCGCAGGAGGCCTCCGGATCGAGGAATGGCGCACATATTCGGAATCAGCGGGTCATTTCCATGGAGAATATCATCGAGATTATCCGATTCTCGACAAAAAGTTTTTTGGCCCAAAAAAATGAGAAGGGGTACCCCTTTCCTTTTTTTCAAAAATTTGAAATTTTCCGAAATATTCGGAACGTGGGAATGATGGTTATATTTGGAATCTGCGGGACCTACGCTTTCAGAATCTGCAAGCCGAATTGAAATAAAAAATTCCTACGATTTTTAATCGTCGATTTACTTTTTATTTTTATTTTACTTTATTTTTCGCTCGTTTTTTATTGGTAAAATCGCAGGAGGCCTCCGGATCGAGGAATGGCGCACATATTCGGAATCAGCGGGTCATTTCCATGGAGAATATCATCGAGATTATCCGATTCTCGACAAAAAGTTTTTTGGCCCAAAAAAATGAGAAGGGGTACCCCTTTCCTTTTTTTCAAAAATCTGAAATTTTCCGAAATATTCGGAACGTGGGAATGATGGTTATATTTGGAATCTGCGGGACCTACGCTTTCAGAATCTGCAAGCCGAATTGAAATAAAAAATTCCTACGATTTTTAATCGTCGATTTACTTTTTATTTTTATTTTACTTTATTTTTCGCTCGTTTTTTATTGGTAAAATCGCAGGAGGCCTCCGGATCGAGGAATGGCGCACATATTCGGAATCAGCGGGTCATTTCCATGGAGAATATCATCGAGATTATCCGATTCTCGACAAAAAGTTTTTTGGCCCAAAAAAATGAGAAGGGGTACCCCTTTCCTTTTTTTCAAAAATTTGAAATTTTCCGAAATATTCGGAACGTGGGAATGATGGTTATATTTGGAATCTGCGGGACCTACGCTTTCAGAATCTGCAAGCCGAATTGAAATAAAAAATTCCTACGATTTTTAACCGTCGATTTACTTTTTATTTTTATTTTACTTTATTTTTCGCTCGTTTTTTATTGGTAAAATCGCAGGAGGCCTCCGGATCGAGGAATGGCGCACATATTCGGAATCAGCGGGTCATTTCCATGGAGAATATCATCGAGATTATCCGATTCTCGACAAAAAGTTTTTTGGCCCAAAAAAATGAGAAGGGGTACCCCTTTCCTTTTTTTCAAAAATTTGAAATTTTCCGAAATATTCGGAACGTGGGAATGATGGTTATATTTGGAATCTGCGGGACCTACGCTTTCAGAATCTGCAAGCCGAATTGAAATAAAAAATTCCTACGATTTTTAATCGTCGATTTACTTTTTATTTTTATTTTACTTTATTTTTCGCTCGTTTTTTATTGGTAAAATCGCAGGAGGCCTCCGGATCGAGGAATGGCGCACATATTCGGAATCAGCGGGTCATTTTCATGGAGAATATCATCGAGATTATCCGATTCTCGACAAAAAGTTTTTTGGCCCAAAAAAATGAGAAGGGGTGCCCCTTTCCTTTTTTTCAAAAATTTGAAATTTTCCGAAATATTCGGAACGTGGGAATGATGGTTATATTTGGAATCTGCGGGACCTACGCTTTCAGAATCTGCAAGCCGAATTGAAATAAAAAATTCCTACGATTTTTAATCGTCGATTTACTTTTTACTTTTATTTTACTTTATTTTTCGCTCGTTTTTTATTGGTAAAATCGCAGGAGGCCTCCGGATCGAGGAATGGCGCACATATTCGGAATCAGCGGGTCATTTCCATGGAGAATATCATCGAGATTATCCGATTCTCGACAAAAAGTTTTTTGGCCCAAAAAAATGAGAAGGGGTACCCCTTTCCTTTTTTTCAAAAATTTGAAATTTTCCGAAATATTCGGAACGTGGGAATGATGGTTATATTTGGAATCTGCGGGACCTACGCTTTCAGAATCTGCAAGCCGAATTGGAATAAAAAATTCCTACGATTTTTAATCGTCGATTTACTTTTTATTTTTATTTTACTTTATTTTTCGCTCGTTTTTTATTGGTAAAATCGCAGGAGGCCTCCGGATCGAGGAATGGCGCACATATTCGGAATCAGCGGGTCATTTCCATGAAGAATATCATCGAGATTATCCGATTCTCGACAAAAAGTTTTTTGGCCCAAAAAAATGAGAAGGGGTACCCCTTTCCTGTTTTTCAAAAATCTGAAATTTTCCGAAATATTCGGAACGTGGGAATGATGGTTATATTTGGAATCTGCGGGACCTACGCTTTCAGAATCTGCAAGCCGAATTGAAATAAAAAATTCCTACGATTTTTAATCGTCGATTTACTTTTTATTTTTATTTGACTTTATTTTTCGCTCGTTTTTTATTGGTAAAATCGCAGGAGGCCTCCGGATCGAGGAATGGCGCACATATTCGGAATCAGCGGGTCATTTCCATGGAGAATATCATCGAGATTATCCGATTCTCGACAAAAAGTTTTTTGGCCCAAAAAAATGAGAAGGGGTACCCCTTTCCTTTTTTTCAAAAATTTGAAATTTTCCGAAATATTCGGAACGTGGGAATGATGGTTATATTTGGAATCTGCGGGACCTACGCTTTCAGAATCTGCAAGCCGAATTGAAATAAAAAATTCCTACGATTTTTAATCGTCGATTTACTTTTTATTTTTATTTTACTTTATTTTTCGCTCGTTTTTTATTGGTAAAATCGCAGGAGGCCTCCGGATCGAGGAATGGCGCACATATTCGGAATCAGCGGGTCATTTCCATGGAGAATATCATCGAGATTATCCGATTCTCGACAAAAAGTTTTTTGGCCCAAAAAAATGAGAAGGGGTACCCCTTTCCTTTTTTTCAAAAATCTGAAATTTTCCGAAATATTCGGAACGTGGGAATGATGGTTATATTTGGAATCTGCGGGACCTACGCTTTCAGAATCTGCAAGCCGAATTGAAATAAAAAATTCCTACGATTTTTAATCGTCGATTTACTTTTTATTTTTATTTTACTTTATTTTTCGCTCGTTTTTTATTGGTAAAATCGCAGGAGGCCTCCGGATCGAGGAATGGCGCACATATTCGGAATCAGCGGGTCATTTCCATGGAGAATATCATCGAGATTATCCGATTCTCGACAAAAAGTTTTTTGGCCCAAAAAAATGAGAAGGGGTACCCCTTTCCTTTTTTTCAAAAATTTGAAATTTTCCGAAATATTCGGAACGTGGGAATGATGGTTATATTTGGAATCTGCGGGACCTACGCTTTCAGAATCTGCAAGCCGAATTGAAATAAAAAATTCCTACGATTTTTAATCGTCGATTTACTTTTTATTTTTATTTTACTTTATTTTTCGCTCGTTTTTTATTGGTAAAATCGCAGGAGGCCTCCGGATCGAGGAATGGCGCACATATTCGGAATCAGCGGGTCATTTCCATGAAGAATATCATCGAGATTATCCGATTCTCGACAAAAAGTTTTTTGGCCAAAAAAAATGAGAAGGGGTACCCCTTTCCTTTTTTTCAAAAATCTGAAATTTTCCGAAATATTCGGAACGTGGGAATGATGGTTATATTTGGAATCTGCGGGACCTACGCTTTCAGAATCTGCAAGCCGAATTAAAATAAAAAATTCCTACGATTTTTAATCGTCGATTTACTTTTTATTTTTATTTTACTTTATTTTTCGCTCGTTTTTTATTGGTAAAATCGCAGGAGGCCTCCGGATCGAGGAATTGCGCACATATTCGGAATCAGCGGGTCATTTCCATGTAGAATATCATCGAGATTATCCGATTCTCGACAAAAAGTTTTTTGGCCCAAAAAAATGAGAAGGGGTACCCCTTTCCTTTTTTTCAAAAATCTGAAATTTTCCGAAATATTCGGAACGTGGGAATGATGGTTATATTTGGAATCTGCGGGACCTACGCTTTCAGAATCTGCAAGCCGAATTGAAATAAAAAATTCCTACGATTTTTAATCGTCGATTTACTTTTTATTTTTATTTTACTTTATTTTTCGCTCGTTTTTTATTGGTAAAATCGCAGGAGGCCTCCGGATCGAGGAATGGCGCACATATTCGGAATCAGCGGGTCATTTCCATGGAGAATATCATCGAGATTATCCGATTCTCGACAAAAAGTTTTTTGGCCCAAAAAAATGAGAAGGGGTACCCCTTTCCTTTTTTTCAAAAATTTGAAATTTTCCGAAATATTCGGAACGTGGGAATGATGGTTATATTTGGAATCTGCGGGACCTACGCTTTCAGAATCTGCAAGCCGAATTGAAATAAAAAATTCCTACGATTTTTAATCGTCGATTTACTTTTTATTTTTATTTTACTTTATTTTTCGCTCGTTTTTTATTGGTAAAATCGCAGGAGGCCTCCGGATCGAGGAATGGCGCACATATTCGGAATCAGCGGGTCATTTCCATGGAGAATATCACCGAGATTATCCGATTCTCGACAAAAAGTTTTTTGGCCCAAAAAAATGAGAAGGGGTACCCCTTTCCTTTTTTTCAAAAATTTGAAATTTTCCGAAATATTCGGAACGTGGGAATGATGGTTATATTTGGAATCTGCGGGACCTACGCTTTCAGAATCTGCAAGCCGAATTGAAAGAAAAAATTCCTACGATTTTTAATCGTCGATTTACTTTTTATTTTTATTTTACTTTATTTTACGCTCGTTTTTTATTGGTAAAATCGCAGGAGGCCTCCGGATCGAGGAATGGCGCACATATTCGGAATCAGCGGGTCATTTCCATGAAGAATATCATCGAGATTATCCGATTTTCGACAAAAAGTTTTTTGGCCCAAAAAAATGAGAAGGGGTACCCCTTTCCTTTTTTTCAAGAATCTGAAATTTTCCGAAATATCCGGAACGTGGGAATGATGGTTATATTTGGAATCTGCGGGACCTACGCTTTCAGAATCTGCAAGCCGAATTGAAATAAAAAATTCCTACGATTTTTAATCGTCGATTTACTTTTTATTTTTATTTTACTTTATTTTTCGCTCGTTTTTTATTGGTAAAATCGCAGGAGGCCTCCGGATCGAGGAATGGCGCACATATTCGGAATCAGCGGGTCATTTCCATGGAGAATATCATCGAGATTATCCGATTCTCGACAAAAAGTTTTTTGGCCCAAAAAAATGAGAAGGGGTACCCCTTTCCTTTTTTTCAAAAATTTGAAATTTTCCGAAATATTCGGAACGTGGGAATGATGGTTATATTTGGAATCTGCGGGACCTACGCTTTCAGAATCTGCAAGCCGAATTGAAATAAAAAATTCCTACGATTTTTAACCGTCGATTTACTTTTTATTTTTATTTTACTTTATTTTTCGCTCGTTTTTTATTGGTAAAATCGCAGGAGGCCTCCGGATCGAGGAATGGCGCACATATTCGGAATCAGCGGGTCATTTCCATGAAGAATATCATCGAGATTATCCGATTCTCGACAAAAAGTTTTTTGGCCCAAAAAAATGAGAAGGGGTACCCCTTTCCTTTTTTTCAAAAATCTGAAATTTTCCGAAATATTCGGAACGTGGGAATGATGGTTATATTTGGAATCTGCGGGACCTACGCTTTCAGAATCTGCAAGCCGAATTGAAATAAAAAATTCCTACGATTTTTAATCGTCGATTTACTTTTTATTTTTATTTGACTTTATTTTTCGCTCGTTTTTTATTGGTAAAATCGCAGGAGGCCTCCGGATCGAGGAATGGCGCACATATTCGGAATCAGCGGGTCATTTCCATGGAGAATATCATCGAGATTATCCGATTCTCGACAAAAAGTTTTTTGGCCCAAAAAAATGAGAAGGGGTACCCCTTTCCTTTTTTTCAAAAATTTGAAATTTTCCGAAATATTCGGAACGTGGGAATGATGGTTATATTTGGAATCTGCGGGACCTACGCTTTCAGAATCTGCAAGCCGAATTGAAATAAAAAATTCCTACGATTTTTAATCGTCGATTTACTTTTTATTTTTATTTTACTTTATTTTTCGCTCGTTTTTTATTGGTAAAATCGCAGGAGGCCTCCGGATCGAGGAATGGCGCACATATTCGGAATCAGCGGGTCATTTCCATGGAGAATATCATCGAGATTATCCGATTCTCGACAAAAAGTTTTTTGGCCCAAAAAAATGAGAAGGGGTACCCCTTTCCTTTTTTTCAAAAATCTGAAATTTTCCGAAATATTCGGAACGTGGGAATGATGGTTATATTTGGAATCTGCGGGACCTACGCTTTCAGAATCTGCAAGCCGAATTGAAATAAAAAATTCCTACGATTTTTAATCGTCGATTTACTTTTTATTTTTATTTTACTTTATTTTTCGCTCGTTTTTTATTGGTAAAATCGCAGGAGGCCTCCGGATCGAGGAATGGCGCACATATTCGGAATCAGCGGGTCATTTCCATGGAGAATATCATCGAGATTATCCGATTCTCGACAAAAAGTTTTTTGGCCCAAAAAAATGAGAAGGGGTACCCCTTTCCTTTTTTTCAAAAATTTGAAATTTTCCGAAATATTCGGAACGTGGGAATGATGGTTATATTTGGAATCTGCGGGACCTACGCTTTCAGAATCTGCAAGCCGAATTGAAATAAAAAATTCCTACGATTTTTAACCGTCGATTTACTTTTTATTTTTATTTTACTTTATTTTTCGCTCGTTTTTTATTGGTAAAATCGCAGGAGGCCTCCGGATCGAGGAATGGCGCACATATTCGGAATCAGCGGGTCATTTCCATGGAGAATATCATCGAGATTATCCGATTCTCGACAAAAAGTTTTTTGGCCCAAAAAAATGAGAAGGGGTACCCCTTTCCTTTTTTTCAAAAATTTGAAATTTTCCGAAATATTCGGAACGTGGGAATGATGGTTATATTTGGAATCTGCGGGACCTACGCTTTCAGAATCTGCAAGCCGAATTGAAATAAAAAATTCCTACGATTTTTAATCGTCGATTTACTTTTTATTTTTATTTTACTTTATTTTTCGCTCGTTTTTTATTGGTAAAATCGCAGGAGGCCTCCGGATCGAGGAATGGCGCACATATTCGGAATCAGCGGGTCATTTTCATGGAGAATATCATCGAGATTATCCGATTCTCGACAAAAAGTTTTTTGGCCCAAAAAAATGAGAAGGGGTGCCCCTTTCCTTTTTTTCAAAAATTTGAAATTTTCCGAAATATTCGGAACGTGGGAATGATGGTTATATTTGGAATCTGCGGGACCTACGCTTTCAGAATCTGCAAGCCGAATTGAAATAAAAAATTCCTACGATTTTTAATCGTCGATTTACTTTTTACTTTTATTTTACTTTATTTTTCGCTCGTTTTTTATTGGTAAAATCGCAGGAGGCCTCCGGATCGAGGAATGGCGCACATATTCGGAATCAGCGGGTCATTTCCATGGAGAATATCATCGAGATTATCCGATTCTCGACAAAAAGTTTTTTGGCCCAAAAAAATGAGAAGGGGTACCCCTTTCCTTTTTTTCAAAAATTTGAAATTTTCCGAAATATTCGGAACGTGGGAATGATGGTTATATTTGGAATCTGCGGGACCTACGCTTTCAGAATCTGCAAGCCGAATTGGAATAAAAAATTCCTACGATTTTTAATCGTCGATTTACTTTTTATTTTTATTTTACTTTATTTTTCGCTCGTTTTTTATTGGTAAAATCGCAGGAGGCCTCCGGATCGAGGAATGGCGCACATATTCGGAATCAGCGGGTCATTTCCATGAAGAATATCATCGAGATTATCCGATTCTCGACAAAAAGTTTTTTGGCCCAAAAAAATGAGAAGGGGTACCCCTTTCCTGTTTTTCAAAAATCTGAAATTTTCCGAAATATTCGGAACGTGGGAATGATGGTTATATTTGGAATCTGCGGGACCTACGCTTTCAGAATCTGCAAGCCGAATTGAAATAAAAAATTCCTACGATTTTTAATCGTCGATTTACTTTTTATTTTTATTTGACTTTATTTTTCGCTCGTTTTTTATTGGTAAAATCGCAGGAGGCCTCCGGATCGAGGAATGGCGCACATATTCGGAATCAGCGGGTCATTTCCATGGAGAATATCATCGAGATTATCCGATTCTCGACAAAAAGTTTTTTGGCCCAAAAAAATGAGAAGGGGTACCCCTTTCCTTTTTTTCAAAAATTTGAAATTTTCCGAAATATTCGGAACGTGGGAATGATGGTTATATTTGGAATCTGCGGGACCTACGCTTTCAGAATCTGCAAGCCGAATTGAAATAAAAAATTCCTACGATTTTTAATCGTCGATTTACTTTTTATTTTTATTTTACTTTATTTTTCGCTCGTTTTTTATTGGTAAAATCGCAGGAGGCCTCCGGATCGAGGAATGGCGCACATATTCGGAATCAGCGGGTCATTTCCATGGAGAATATCATCGAGATTATCCGATTCTCGACAAAAAGTTTTTTGGCCCAAAAAAATGAGAAGGGGTACCCCTTTCCTTTTTTTCAAAAATCTGAAATTTTCCGAAATATTCGGAACGTGGGAATGATGGTTATATTTGGAATCTGCGGGACCTACGCTTTCAGAATCTGCAAGCCGAATTGAAATAAAAAATTCCTACGATTTTTAATCGTCGATTTACTTTTTATTTTTATTTTACTTTATTTTTCGCTCGTTTTTTATTGGTAAAATCGCAGGAGGCCTCCGGATCGAGGAATGGCGCACATATTCGGAATCAGCGGGTCATTTCCATGGAGAATATCATCGAGATTATCCGATTCTCGACAAAAAGTTTTTTGGCCCAAAAAAATGAGAAGGGGTACCCCTTTCCTTTTTTTCAAAAATTTGAAATTTTCCGAAATATTCGGAACGTGGGAATGATGGTTATATTTGGAATCTGCGGGACCTACGCTTTCAGAATCTGCAAGCCGAATTGAAATAAAAAATTCCTACGATTTTTAATCGTCGATTTACTTTTTATTTTTATTTTACTTTATTTTTCGCTCGTTTTTTATTGGTAAAATCGCAGGAGGCCTCCGGATCGAGGAATGGCGCACATATTCGGAATCAGCGGGTCATTTCCATGAAGAATATCATCGAGATTATCCGATTCTCGACAAAAAGTTTTTTGGCCAAAAAAAATGAGAAGGGGTACCCCTTTCCTTTTTTTCAAAAATCTGAAATTTTCCGAAATATTCGGAACGTGGGAATGATGGTTATATTTGGAATCTGCGGGACCTACGCTTTCAGAATCTGCAAGCCGAATTAAAATAAAAAATTCCTACGATTTTTAATCGTCGATTTACTTTTTATTTTTATTTTACTTTATTTTTCGCTCGTTTTTTATTGGTAAAATCGCAGGAGGCCTCCGGATCGAGGAATTGCGCACATATTCGGAATCAGCGGGTCATTTCCATGTAGAATATCATCGAGATTATCCGATTCTCGACAAAAAGTTTTTTGGCCCAAAAAAATGAGAAGGGGTACCCCTTTCCTTTTTTTCAAAAATCTGAAATTTTCCGAAATATTCGGAACGTGGGAATGATGGTTATATTTGGAATCTGCGGGACCTACGCTTTCAGAATCTGCAAGCCGAATTGAAATAAAAAATTCCTACGATTTTTAATCGTCGATTTACTTTTTATTTTTATTTTACTTTATTTTTCGCTCGTTTTTTATTGGTAAAATCGCAGGAGGCCTCCGGATCGAGGAATGGCGCACATATTCGGAATCAGCGGGTCATTTCCATGGAGAATATCATCGAGATTATCCGATTCTCGACAAAAAGTTTTTTGGCCCAAAAAAATGAGAAGGGGTACCCCTTTCCTTTTTTTCAAAAATTTGAAATTTTCCGAAATATTCGGAACGTGGGAATGATGGTTATATTTGGAATCTGCGGGACCTACGCTTTCAGAATCTGCAAGCCGAATTGAAATAAAAAATTCCTACGATTTTTAATCGTCGATTTACTTTTTATTTTTATTTTACTTTATTTTTCGCTCGTTTTTTATTGGTAAAATCGCAGGAGGCCTCCGGATCGAGGAATGGCGCACATATTCGGAATCAGCGGGTCATTTCCATGGAGAATATCACCGAGATTATCCGATTCTCGACAAAAAGTTTTTTGGCCCAAAAAAATGAGAAGGGGTACCCCTTTCCTTTTTTTCAAAAATTTGAAATTTTCCGAAATATTCGGAACGTGGGAATGATGGTTATATTTGGAATCTGCGGGACCTACGCTTTCAGAATCTGCAAGCCGAATTGAAAGAAAAAATTCCTACGATTTTTAATCGTCGATTTACTTTTTATTTTTATTTTACTTTATTTTACGCTCGTTTTTTATTGGTAAAATCGCAGGAGGCCTCCGGATCGAGGAATGGCGCACATATTCGGAATCAGCGGGTCATTTCCATGAAGAATATCATCGAGATTATCCGATTTTCGACAAAAAGTTTTTTGGCCCAAAAAAATGAGAAGGGGTACCCCTTTCCTTTTTTTCAAGAATCTGAAATTTTCCGAAATATCCGGAACGTGGGAATGATGGTTATATTTGGAATCTGCGGGACCTACGCTTTCAGAATCTGCAAGCCGAATTGAAATAAAAAATTCCTACGATTTTTAATCGTCGATTTACTTTTTATTTTTATTTTACTTTATTTTTCGCTCGTTTTTTATTGGTAAAATCGCAGGAGGCCTCCGGATCGAGGAATGGCGCACATATTCGGAATCAGCGGGTCATTTCCATGGAGAATATCATCGAGATTATCCGATTCTCGACAAAAAGTTTTTTGGCCCAAAAAAATGAGAAGGGGTACCCCTTTCCTTTTTTTCAAAAATTTGAAATTTTCCGAAATATTCGGAACGTGGGAATGATGGTTATATTTGGAATCTGCGGGACCTACGCTTTCAGAATCTGCAAGCCGAATTGAAATAAAAAATTCCTACGATTTTTAACCGTCGATTTACTTTTTATTTTTATTTTACTTTATTTTTCGCTCGTTTTTTATTGGTAAAATCGCAGGAGGCCTCCGGATCGAGGAATGGCGCACATATTCGGAATCAGCGGGTCATTTCCATGGAGAATATCATCGAGATTATCCGATTCTCGACAAAAAGTTTTTTGGCCCAAAAAAATGAGAAGGGGTACCCCTTTCCTTTTTTTCAAAAATTTGAAATTTTCCGAAATATTCGGAACGTGGGAATGATGGTTATATTTGGAATCTGCGGGACCTACGCTTTCAGAATCTGCAAGCCGAATTGAAATAAAAAATTCCTACGATTTTTAATCGTCGATTTACTTTTTATTTTTATTTTACTTTATTTTTCGCTCGTTTTTTATTGGTAAAATCGCAGGAGGCCTCCGGATCGAGGAATGGCGCACATATTCGGAATCAGCGGGTCATTTCCATGGAGAATATCATCGAGATTATCCGATTCTCGACAAAAAGTTTTTTGGCCCAAAAAAATGAGAAGGGGTGCCCCTTTCCTTTTTTTCAAAAATTTGAAATTTTCCGAAATATTCGGAACGTGGGAATGATGGTTATATTTGGAATCTGCGGGACCTACGCTTTCAGAATCTGCAAGCCGAATTGAAATAAAAAATTCCTACGATTTTTAATCGTCGATTTACTTTTTATTTTTATTTGACTTTATTTTTCGCTCGTTTTTTATTGGTAAAATCGCAGGAGGCCTCCGGATCGAGGAATGGCGCACATATTCGGAATCAGCGGGTCATTTCCATGGAGAATATCATCGAGATTATCCGATTCTCGACAAAAAGTTTTTTGGCCCAAAAAAATGAGAAGGGGTACCCCTTTCCTTTTTTTCAAAAATCTGAAATTTTCCGAAATATTCGGAACGTGGGAATGATGGTTATATTTGGAATCTGCGGGACCTACGCTTTCAGAATCTGCAAGCCGAATTGAAATAAAAAATTCCTACGATTTTTAATCGTCGATTTACTTTTTATTTTTATTTTACTTTATTTTTCGCTCGTTTTTTATTGGTAAAATCGCAGGAGGCCTCCGGATCGAGGAATGGCGCACATATTCGGAATCAGCGGGTCATTTCCATGGAGAATATCATCGAGATTATCCGATTCTCGACAAAAAGTTTTTTGGCCCAAAAAAATGAGAAGGGGTACCCCTTTCCTTTTTTTCAAAAATTTGAAATTTTCCGAAATATTCGGAACGTGGGAATGATGGTTATATTTGGAATCTGCGGGACCTACGCTTTCAGAATCTGCAAGCCGAATTGAAATAAAAAATTCCTACGATTTTTAATCGTCGATTTACTTTTTATTTTTATTTTACTTTATTTTTCGCTCGTTTTTTATTGGTAAAATCGCAGGAGGCCTCCGGATCGAGGAATGGCGCACATATTCGGAATCAGCGGGTCATTTCCATGGAGAATATCATCGAGATTATCCGATTCTCGACAAAAAGTTTTTTGGCCCAAAAAAATGAGAAGGGGTACCCCTTTCCTTTTTTTCAAAAATTTGAAATTTTCCGAAATATTCGGAACGTGGGAATGATGGTTATATTTGGAATCTGCGGGACCTACGCTTTCAGAATCTGCAAGCCGAATTGAAAGAAAAAATTCCTACGATTTTTAATCGTCGATTTACTTTTTATTTTTATTTTACTTTATTTTACGCTCGTTTTTTATTGGTAAAATCGCAGGAGGCCTCCGGATCGAGGAATGGCGCACATATTCGGAATCAGCGGGTCATTTCCATGAAGAATATCATCGAGATTATCCGATTTTCGACAAAAAGTTTTTTGGCCCAAAAAAATGAGAAGGGGTACCCCTTTCCTTTTTTTCAAGAATCTGAAATTTTCCGAAATATCCGGAACGTGGGAATGATGGTTATATTTGGAATCTGCGGGACCTACGCTTTCAGAATCTGCAAGCCGAATTGAAATAAAAAATTCCTACGATTTTTAATCGTCGATTTACTTTTTATTTTTATTTTACTTTATTTTTCGCTCGTTTTTTATTGGTAAAATCGCAGGAGGCCTCCGGATCGAGGAATGGCGCACATATTCGGAATCAGCGGGTCATTTCCATGAAGAATATCATCGAGATTATCCGATTCTCGACAAAAAGTTTTTTGGCCCAAAAAAATGAGAAGGGGTACCCCTTTCCTTTTTTTCAAACATCTGAAATTTTCCGAAATATTCGGAACGTGGGAATGATGGTTATATTTGGAATCTGCGGGACCTACGCTTTCAGAATCTGCAAGCCGAATTGAAATAAAAAATTCCTACGATTTTTAATCGTCGATTTACTTTTTATTTTTATTTTACTTTATTTTTCGCTCGTTTTTTATTGGTAAAATCGCAGGAGGCCTCCGGATCGAGGAATGGCGCACATATTCGGAATCAGCGGGTCATTTCCATGAAGAATATCATCGAGATTATCCGATTCTCGACAAAAAGTTTTTTGGCCCAAAAAAATGAGAAGGGGTACCCCTTTCCTTTTTTTCAAAAATCTGAAATTTTCCGAAATATTCGGAACGTGGGAATGATGGTTATATTTGGAATCTGCGGGACCTACGCTTTTAGAATCTGCAAGCCGAATTGAAATAAAAAATTCCTACGATTTTTAATCGTCGATTTACTTTTTATTTTTATTTTACTTTATTTTTCGCTCGTTTTTTATTGGTAAAATCGCAGGAGGCCTCCGGATCGAGGAATGGCGCACATATTCGGAATCAGCGGGTCATTTCCATGGAGAATATCATCGAGATTATCCGATTCTCGACAAAAAGTTTTTTGGCCCAAAAAAATGAGAAGGGGTACCCCTTTCCTTTTTTTCAAAAATTTGAAATTTTCCGAAATATTCGGAACGTGGGAATGATGGTTATATTTGGAATCTGCGGGACCTACGCTTTCAGAATCTGCAAGCCGAATTGAAATAAAAAATTCCTACGATTTTTAATCGTCGATTTACTTTTTATTTTTATTTTACTTTATTTTTCGCTCGTTTTTTATTGGTAAAATCGCAGGAGGCCTCCGGATCGAGGAATGGCGCACATATTCGGAATCAGCGGGTCATTTCCATGGAGAATATCATCGAGATTATCCGATTCTCGACAAAAAGTTTTTTGGCCCAAAAAAATGAGAAGGGGTGCCCCTTTCGTTTTTTTCAAAAATTTCAAATTTTCCGAAATATTCGGAACGTGGGAATGATGGTTATATTTGGAATCTGCGGGACCTACGCTTTCAGAATCTGCAAGCCGAATTGAAATAAAAAATTCCTACGATTTTTAATCGTCGATTTACTTTTTACTTTTATTTTACTTTATTTTTCGCTCGTTTTTTATTGGTAAAATCGCAGGAGGCCTCCGGATCGAGGAATGGCGCACATATTCGGAATCAGCGGGTCATTTCCATGGAGAATATCATCGAGATTATCCGATTCTCGACAAAAAGTTTTTTGGCCCAAAAAAATGAGAAGGGGTACCCCTTTCCTTTTTTTCAAAAATTTGAAATTTTCCGAAATATTCGGAACGTGGGAATGATGGTTATATTTGGAATCTGCGGGACCTACGCTTTCAGAATCTGCAAGCCGAATTGGAATAAAAAATTCCTACGATTTTTAATCGTCGATTTACTTTTTATTTTTATTTTACTTTATTTTTCGCTCGTTTTTTATTAGTAAAATCGCAGGAGGCCTCCGGATCGAGGAATGGCGCACATATTCGGAATCAGCGGGTCATTTCCATGAAGAATATCATCGAGATTATCCGATTCTCGACAAAAAGTTTTTTGGCCCAAAAAAATGAGAAGGGGTACCCCTTTCCTTTTTTTCAAAAATCTGAAATTTTCCGAAATATTCGGAACGTGGGAATGATGGTTATATTTGGAATCTGCGGGACCTACGCTTTCAGAATCTGCAAGCCGAATTGAAAGAAAAAATTCCTACGATTTTTAATCGTCGATTTACTTTTTATTTTTATTTTACTTTATTTTACGCTCGTTTTTTATTGGTAAAATCGCAGGAGGCCTCCGGATCGAGGAATGGCGCACATATTCGGAATCAGCGGGTCATTTCCATGAAGAATATCATCGAGATTATCCGATTTTCGACAAAAAGTTTTTTGGCCCAAAAAAATGAGAAGGGGTACCCCTTTCCTTTTTTTCAAGAATCTGAAATTTTCCGAAATATCCGGAACGTGGGAATGATGGTTATATTTGGAATCTGCGGGACCTACGCTTTCAGAATCTGCAAGCCGAATTGAAATAAAAAATTCCTACGATTTTTAATCGTCGATTTACTTTTTATTTTTATTTGACTTTATTTTTCGCTCGTTTTTTATTGGTAAAATCGCAGGAGGCCTCCGGATCGAGGAATGGCGCACATATTCGGAATCAGCGGGTCATTTCCATGAAGAATATCATCGAGATTATCCGATTCTCGACAAAAAGTTTTTTGGCCCAAAAAAATGAGAAGGGGTACCCCTTTCCTTTTTTTCAAAAATCTGAAATTTTCCGAAATATTCGGAACGTGGGAATGATGGTTATATTTGGAATCTGCGGGACCTACGCTTTCAGAATCTGCAAGCCGAATTGAAATAAAAAATTCCTACGATTTTTAATCGTCGATTTACTTTTTATTTTTATTTTACTTTATTTTTCGCTCGTTTTTTATTGGTAAAATCGCAGGAGGCCTCCGGATCGAGGAATTGCGCACATATTCGGAATCAGCGGGTCATTTCCATGAAGAATATCATCGAGATTATCCGATTCTCGACAAAAAGTTTTTTGGCCCAAAAAAATGAGAAGGGGTACCCCTTTCCTTTTTTTCAAAAATCTGAAATTTTCCGAAATATTCGGAACGTGGGAATGATGGTTATATTTGGAATCTGCGGGACCTACGCTTTCAGAATCTGCAAGCCGAATTGAAATAAAAAATTCCTACGATTTTTAATCGTCGATTTACTTTTTATTTTTATTTTACTTTATTTTTCGCTCGTTTTTTATTGGTAAAATCGCAGGAGGCCTCCGGATCGAGGAATGGCGCACATATTCGGAATCAGCGGGTCATTTCCATGGAGAATATCATCGAGATTATCCGATTCTCGACAAAAAGTTTTTTGGCCCAAAAAAATGAGAAGGGGTACCCCTTTCCTTTTTTTCAAAAATTTGAAATTTTCCGAAATATTCGGAACGTGGGAATGATGGTTATATTTGGAATCTGCGGGACCTACGCTTTCAGAATCTGCAAGCCGAATTGAAATAAAAAATTCCTACGATTTTTAACCGTCGATTTACTTTTTATTTTTATTTTACTTTATTTTTCGCTCGTTTTTTATTGGTAAAATCGCAGGAGGCCTCCGGATCGAGGAATGGCGCACATATTCGGAATCAGCGGGTCATTTCCATGGAGAATATCATCGAGATTATCCGATTCTCGACAAAAAGTTTTTTGGCCCAAAAAAATGAGAAGGGGTACCCCTTTCCTTTTTTTCAAAAATTTGAAATTTTCCGAAATATTCGGAACGTGGGAATGATGGTTATATTTGGAATCTGCGGGACCTACGCTTTCAGAATCTGCAAGCCGAATTGAAATAAAAAATTCCTACGATTTTTAATCGTCGATTTACTTTTTATTTTTATTTTACTTTATTTTTCGCTCGTTTTTTATTGGTAAAATCGCAGGAGGCCTCCGGATCGAGGAATGGCGCACATATTCGGAATCAGCGGGTCATTTTCATGGAGAATATCATCGAGATTATCCGATTCTCGACAAAAAGTTTTTTGGCCCAAAAAAATGAGAAGGGGTGCCCCTTTCCTTTTTTTCAAAAATTTGAAATTTTCCGAAATATTCGGAACGTGGGAATGATGGTTATATTTGGAATCTGCGGGACCTACGCTTTCAGAATCTGCAAGCCGAATTGAAATAAAAAATTCCTACGATTTTTAATCGTCGATTTACTTTTTACTTTTATTTTACTTTATTTTTCGCTCGTTTTTTATTGGTAAAATCGCAGGAGGCCTCCGGATCGAGGAATGGCGCACATATTCGGAATCAGCGGGTCATTTCCATGGAGAATATCATCGAGATTATCCGATTCTCGACAAAAAGTTTTTTGGCCCAAAAAAATGAGAAGGGGTACCCCTTTCCTTTTTTTCAAAAATTTGAAATTTTCCGAAATATTCGGAACGTGGGAATGATGGTTATATTTGGAATCTGCGGGACCTACGCTTTCAGAATCTGCAAGCCGAATTGGAATAAAAAATTCCTACGATTTTTAATCGTCGATTTACTTTTTATTTTTATTTTACTTTATTTTTCGCTCGTTTTTTATTGGTAAAATCGCAGGAGGCCTCCGGATCGAGGAATGGCGCACATATTCGGAATCAGCGGGTCATTTCCATGAAGAATATCATCGAGATTATCCGATTCTCGACAAAAAGTTTTTTGGCCCAAAAAAATGAGAAGGGGTACCCCTTTCCTTTTTTTCAAAAATCTGAAATTTTCCGAAATATTCGGAACGTGGGAATGATGGTTATATTTGGAATCTGCGGGACCTACGCTTTCAGAATCTGCAAGCCGAATTGAAATAAAAAATTCCTACGATTTTTAATCGTCGATTTACTTTTTATTTTTATTTTACTTTATTTTTCGCTCGTTTTTTATTGGTAAAATCGCAGGAGGCCTCCGGATCGAGGAATGGCGCACATATTCGGAATCAGCGGGTCATTTCCATGGAGAATATCATCGAGATTATCCGATTCTCGACAAAAAGTTTTTTGGCCCAAAAAAATGAGAAGGGGTACCCCTTTCCTTTTTTTCAAAAATTTGAAATTTTCCGAAATATTCGGAACGTGGGAATGATGGTTATATTTGGAATCTGCGGGACCTACGCTTTCAGAATCTGCAAGCCGAATTGAAATAAAAAATTCCTACGATTTTTAATCGTCGATTTACTTTTTATTTTTATTTTACTTTATTTTTCGCTCGTTTTTTATTGGTAAAATCGCAGGAGGCCTCCGGATCGAGGAATGGCGCACATATTCGGAATCAGCGGGTCATTTCCATGAAGAATATCATCGAGATTATCCGATTCTCGACAAAAAGTTTTTTGGCCAAAAAAAATGAGAAGGGGTACCCCTTTCCTTTTTTTCAAAAATCTGAAATTTTCCGAAATATTCGGAACGTGGGAATGATGGTTATATTTGGAATCTGCGGGACCTACGCTTTCAGAATCTGCAAGCCGAATTAAAATAAAAAATTCCTACGATTTTTAATCGTCGATTTACTTTTTATTTTTATTTTACTTTATTTTTCGCTCGTTTTTTATTGGTAAAATCGCAGGAGGCCTCCGGATCGAGGAATTGCGCACATATTCGGAATCAGCGGGTCATTTCCATGTAGAATATCATCGAGATTATCCGATTCTCGACAAAAAGTTTTTTGGCCCAAAAAAATGAGAAGGGGTACCCCTTTCCTTTTTTTCAAAAATCTGAAATTTTCCGAAATATTCGGAACGTGGGAATGATGGTTATATTTGGAATCTGCGGGACCTACGCTTTCAGAATCTGCAAGCCGAATTGAAATAAAAAATTCCTACGATTTTTAATCGTCGATTTACTTTTTATTTTTATTTTACTTTATTTTTCGCTCGTTTTTTATTGGTAAAATCGCAGGAGGCCTCCGGATCGAGGAATGGCGCACATATTCGGAATCAGCGGGTCATTTCCATGGAGAATATCATCGAGATTATCCGATTCTCGACAAAAAGTTTTTTGGCCCAAAAAAATGAGAAGGGGTACCCCTTTCCTTTTTTTCAAAAATTTGAAATTTTCCGAAATATTCGGAACGTGGGAATGATGGTTATATTTGGAATCTGCGGGACCTACGCTTTCAGAATCTGCAAGCCGAATTGAAATAAAAAATTCCTACGATTTTTAATCGTCGATTTACTTTTTATTTTTATTTTACTTTATTTTTCGCTCGTTTTTTATTGGTAAAATCGCAGGAGGCCTCCGGATCGAGGAATGGCGCACATATTCGGAATCAGCGGGTCATTTCCATGGAGAATATCACCGAGATTATCCGATTCTCGACAAAAAGTTTTTTGGCCCAAAAAAATGAGAAGGGGTACCCCTTTCCTTTTTTTCAAAAATTTGAAATTTTCCGAAATATTCGGAACGTGGGAATGATGGTTATATTTGGAATCTGCGGGACCTACGCTTTCAGAATCTGCAAGCCGAATTGAAAGAAAAAATTCCTACGATTTTTAATCGTCGATTTACTTTTTATTTTTATTTTACTTTATTTTACGCTCGTTTTTTATTGGTAAAATCGCAGGAGGCCTCCGGATCGAGGAATGGCGCACATATTCGGAATCAGCGGGTCATTTCCATGAAGAATATCATCGAGATTATCCGATTTTCGACAAAAAGTTTTTTGGCCCAAAAAAATGAGAAGGGGTACCCCTTTCCTTTTTTTCAAGAATCTGAAATTTTCCGAAATATCCGGAACGTGGGAATGATGGTTATATTTGGAATCTGCGGGACCTACGCTTTCAGAATCTGCAAGCCGAATTGAAATAAAAAATTCCTACGATTTTTAATCGTCGATTTACTTTTTATTTTTATTTTACTTTATTTTTCGCTCGTTTTTTATTGGTAAAATCGCAGGAGGCCTCCGGATCGAGGAATGGCGCACATATTCGGAATCAGCGGGTCATTTCCATGGAGAATATCATCGAGATTATCCGATTCTCGACAAAAAGTTTTTTGGCCCAAAAAAATGAGAAGGGGTACCCCTTTCCTTTTTTTCAAAAATTTGAAATTTTCCGAAATATTCGGAACGTGGGAATGATGGTTATATTTGGAATCTGCGGGACCTACGCTTTCAGAATCTGCAAGCCGAATTGAAATAAAAAATTCCTACGATTTTTAACCGTCGATTTACTTTTTATTTTTATTTTACTTTATTTTTCGCTCGTTTTTTATTGGTAAAATCGCAGGAGGCCTCCGGATCGAGGAATGGCGCACATATTCGGAATCAGCGGGTCATTTCCATGGAGAATATCATCGAGATTATCCGATTCTCGACAAAAAGTTTTTTGGCCCAAAAAAATGAGAAGGGGTACCCCTTTCCTTTTTTTCAAAAATTTGAAATTTTCCGAAATATTCGGAACGTGGGAATGATGGTTATATTTGGAATCTGCGGGACCTACGCTTTCAGAATCTGCAAGCCGAATTGAAATAAAAAATTCCTACGATTTTTAATCGTCGATTTACTTTTTATTTTTATTTTACTTTATTTTTCGCTCGTTTTTTATTGGTAAAATCGCAGGAGGCCTCCGGATCGAGGAATGGCGCACATATTCGGAATCAGCGGGTCATTTCCATGGAGAATATCATCGAGATTATCCGATTCTCGACAAAAAGTTTTTTGGCCCAAAAAAATGAGAAGGGGTGCCCCTTTCCTTTTTTTCAAAAATTTGAAATTTTCCGAAATATTCGGAACGTGGGAATGATGGTTATATTTGGAATCTGCGGGACCTACGCTTTCAGAATCTGCAAGCCGAATTGAAATAAAAAATTCCTACGATTTTTAATCGTCGATTTACTTTTTATTTTTATTTGACTTTATTTTTCGCTCGTTTTTTATTGGTAAAATCGCAGGAGGCCTCCGGATCGAGGAATGGCGCACATATTCGGAATCAGCGGGTCATTTCCATGGAGAATATCATCGAGATTATCCGATTCTCGACAAAAAGTTTTTTGGCCCAAAAAAATGAGAAGGGGTACCCCTTTCCTTTTTTTCAAAAATCTGAAATTTTCCGAAATATTCGGAACGTGGGAATGATGGTTATATTTGGAATCTGCGGGACCTACGCTTTCAGAATCTGCAAGCCGAATTGAAATAAAAAATTCCTACGATTTTTAATCGTCGATTTACTTTTTATTTTTATTTTACTTTATTTTTCGCTCGTTTTTTATTGGTAAAATCGCAGGAGGCCTCCGGATCGAGGAATGGCGCACATATTCGGAATCAGCGGGTCATTTCCATGGAGAATATCATCGAGATTATCCGATTCTCGACAAAAAGTTTTTTGGCCCAAAAAAATGAGAAGGGGTACCCCTTTCCTTTTTTTCAAAAATTTGAAATTTTCCGAAATATTCGGAACGTGGGAATGATGGTTATATTTGGAATCTGCGGGACCTACGCTTTCAGAATCTGCAAGCCGAATTGAAATAAAAAATTCCTACGATTTTTAATCGTCGATTTACTTTTTATTTTTATTTTACTTTATTTTTCGCTCGTTTTTTATTGGTAAAATCGCAGGAGGCCTCCGGATCGAGGAATGGCGCACATATTCGGAATCAGCGGGTCATTTCCATGGAGAATATCATCGAGATTATCCGATTCTCGACAAAAAGTTTTTTGGCCCAAAAAAATGAGAAGGGGTACCCCTTTCCTTTTTTTCAAAAATTTGAAATTTTCCGAAATATTCGGAACGTGGGAATGATGGTTATATTTGGAATCTGCGGGACCTACGCTTTCAGAATCTGCAAGCCGAATTGAAAGAAAAAATTCCTACGATTTTTAATCGTCGATTTACTTTTTATTTTTATTTTACTTTATTTTACGCTCGTTTTTTATTGGTAAAATCGCAGGAGGCCTCCGGATCGAGGAATGGCGCACATATTCGGAATCAGCGGGTCATTTCCATGAAGAATATCATCGAGATTATCCGATTTTCGACAAAAAGTTTTTTGGCCCAAAAAAATGAGAAGGGGTACCCCTTTCCTTTTTTTCAAGAATCTGAAATTTTCCGAAATATCCGGAACGTGGGAATGATGGTTATATTTGGAATCTGCGGGACCTACGCTTTCAGAATCTGCAAGCCGAATTGAAATAAAAAATTCCTACGATTTTTAATCGTCGATTTACTTTTTATTTTTATTTTACTTTATTTTTCGCTCGTTTTTTATTGGTAAAATCGCAGGAGGCCTCCGGATCGAGGAATGGCGCACATATTCGGAATCAGCGGGTCATTTCCATGAAGAATATCATCGAGATTATCCGATTCTCGACAAAAAGTTTTTTGGCCCAAAAAAATGAGAAGGGGTACCCCTTTCCTTTTTTTCAAAAATCTGAAATTTTCCGAAATATTCGGAACGTGGGAATGATGGTTATATTTGGAATCTGCGGGACCTACGCTTTCAGAATCTGCAAGCCGAATTGAAATAAAAAATTCCTACGATTTTTAATCGTCGATTTACTTTTTATTTTTATTTTACTTTATTTTTCGCTCGTTTTTTATTGGTAAAATCGCAGGAGGCCTCCGGATCGAGGAATGGCGCACATATTCGGAATCAGCGGGTCATTTCCATGAAGAATATCATCGAGATTATCCGATTCTCGACAAAAAGTTTTTTGGCCCAAAAAAATGAGAAGGGGTACCCCTTTCCTTTTTTTCAAAAATCTGAAATTTTCCGAAATATTCGGAACGTGGGAATGATGGTTATATTTGGAATCTGCGGGACCTACGCTTTTAGAATCTGCAAGCCGAATTGAAATAAAAAATTCCTACGATTTTTAATCGTCGATTTACTTTTTATTTTTATTTTACTTTATTTTTCGCTCGTTTTTTATTGGTAAAATCGCAGGAGGCCTCCGGATCGAGGAATGGCGCACATATTCGGAATCAGCGGGTCATTTCCATGGAGAATATCATCGAGATTATCCGATTCTCGACAAAAAGTTTTTTGGCCCAAAAAAATGAGAAGGGGTACCCCTTTCCTTTTTTTCAAAAATTTGAAATTTTCCGAAATATTCGGAACGTGGGAATGATGGTTATATTTGGAATCTGCGGGACCTACGCTTTCAGAATCTGCAAGCCGAATTGAAATAAAAAATTCCTACGATTTTTAATCGTCGATTTACTTTTTATTTTTATTTTACTTTATTTTTCGCTCGTTTTTTATTGGTAAAATCGCAGGAGGCCTCCGGATCGAGGAATGGCGCACATATTCGGAATCAGCGGGTCATTTCCATGGAGAATATCATCGAGATTATCCGATTCTCGACAAAAAGTTTTTTGGCCCAAAAAAATGAGAAGGGGTGCCCCTTTCGTTTTTTTCAAAAATTTCAAATTTTCCGAAATATTCGGAACGTGGGAATGATGGTTATATTTGGAATCTGCGGGACCTACGCTTTCAGAATCTGCAAGCCGAATTGAAATAAAAAATTCCTACGATTTTTAATCGTCGATTTACTTTTTACTTTTATTTTACTTTATTTTTCGCTCGTTTTTTATTGGTAAAATCGCAGGAGGCCTCCGGATCGAGGAATGGCGCACATATTCGGAATCAGCGGGTCATTTCCATGGAGAATATCATCGAGATTATCCGATTCTCGACAAAAAGTTTTTTGGCCCAAAAAAATGAGAAGGGGTACCCCTTTCCTTTTTTTCAAAAATTTGAAATTTTCCGAAATATTCGGAACGTGGGAATGATGGTTATATTTGGAATCTGCGGGACCTACGCTTTCAGAATCTGCAAGCCGAATTGGAATAAAAAATTCCTACGATTTTTAATCGTCGATTTACTTTTTATTTTTATTTTACTTTATTTTTCGCTCGTTTTTTATTAGTAAAATCGCAGGAGGCCTCCGGATCGAGGAATGGCGCACATATTCGGAATCAGCGGGTCATTTCCATGAAGAATATCATCGAGATTATCCGATTCTCGACAAAAAGTTTTTTGGCCCAAAAAAATGAGAAGGGGTACCCCTTTCCTTTTTTTCAAAAATCTGAAATTTTCCGAAATATTCGGAACGTGGGAATGATGGTTATATTTGGAATCTGCGGGACCTACGCTTTCAGAATCTGCAAGCCGAATTGAAAGAAAAAATTCCTACGATTTTTAATCGTCGATTTACTTTTTATTTTTATTTTACTTTATTTTACGCTCGTTTTTTATTGGTAAAATCGCAGGAGGCCTCCGGATCGAGGAATGGCGCACATATTCGGAATCAGCGGGTCATTTCCATGAAGAATATCATCGAGATTATCCGATTTTCGACAAAAAGTTTTTTGGCCCAAAAAAATGAGAAGGGGTACCCCTTTCCTTTTTTTCAAGAATCTGAAATTTTCCGAAATATCCGGAACGTGGGAATGATGGTTATATTTGGAATCTGCGGGACCTACGCTTTCAGAATCTGCAAGCCGAATTGAAATAAAAAATTCCTACGATTTTTAATCGTCGATTTACTTTTTATTTTTATTTGACTTTATTTTTCGCTCGTTTTTTATTGGTAAAATCGCAGGAGGCCTCCGGATCGAGGAATGGCGCACATATTCGGAATCAGCGGGTCATTTCCATGAAGAATATCATCGAGATTATCCGATTCTCGACAAAAAGTTTTTTGGCCCAAAAAAATGAGAAGGGGTACCCCTTTCCTTTTTTTCAAAAATCTGAAATTTTCCGAAATATTCGGAACGTGGGAATGATGGTTATATTTGGAATCTGCGGGACCTACGCTTTCAGAATCTGCAAGCCGAATTGAAATAAAAAATTCCTACGATTTTTAATCGTCGATTTACTTTTTATTTTTATTTTACTTTATTTTTCGCTCGTTTTTTATTGGTAAAATCGCAGGAGGCCTCCGGATCGAGGAATGGCGCACATATTCGGAATCAGCGGGTCATTTCCATGAAGAATATCATCGAGATTATCCGATTCTCGACAAAAAGTTTTTTCGCCCAAAAAAATGAGAAGGGGTACCCCTTTCCTTTTTTTCAAAAATCTGAAATTTTCCGAAATATTCGGAACGTGGGAATGATGGTTATATTTGGAATCTGCGGGACCTACGCTTTTAGAATCTGCAAGCCGAATTGAAATAAAAAATTCCTACGATTTTTAATCGTCGATTTACTTTTTATTTTTATTTTACTTTATTTTTCGCTCGTTTTTTATTGGTAAAATCGCAGGAGGCCTCCGGATCGAGGAATGGCGCACATATTCGGAATCAGCGGGTCATTTCCATGGAGAATATCATCGAGATTATCCGATTCTCGACAAAAAGTTTTTTGGCCCAAAAAAATGAGAAGGGGTACCCCTTTCCTTTTTTTCAAAAATTTGAAATTTTCCGAAATATTCGGAACGTGGGAATGATGGTTATATTTGGAATCTGCGGGACCTACGCTTTCAGAATCTGCAAGCCGAATTGAAATAAAAAATTCCTACGATTTTTAATCGTCGATTTACTTTTTATTTTTATTTTACTTTATTTTTCGCTCGTTTTTTATTGGTAAAATCGCAGGAGGCCTCCGGATCGAGGAATGGCGCACATATTCGGAATCAGCGGGTCATTTCCATGGAGAATATCATCGAGATTATCCGATTCTCGACAGAAAGTTTTTTGGCCCAAAAAAATGAGAAGGGGTGCCCCTTTCCTTTTTTTCAAAAATTTGAAATTTTCCGAAATATTCGGAACGTGGGAATGATGGTTATATTTGGAATCTGCGGGACCTACGCTTTCAGAATCTGCAAGCCGAATTGAAATAAAAAATTCCTACGATTTTTAATCGTCGATTTACTTTTTACTTTTATTTTACTTTATTTTTCGCTCGTTTTTTATTGGTAAAATCGCAGGAGGCCTCCGGATCGAGGAATGGCGCACATATTCGGAATCAGCGGGTCATTTCCATGGAGAATATCATCGAGATTATCCGATTCTCGACAAAAAGTTTTTTGGCCCAAAAAAATGAGAAGGGGTACCCCTTTCCTTTTTTTCAAAAATTTGAAATTTTCCGAAATATTCGGAACGTGGGAATGATGGTTATATTTGGAATCTGCGGGACCTACGCTTTCAGAATCTGCAAGCCGAATTGGAATAAAAAATTCCTACGATTTTTGATCGTCGATTTACTTTTTATTTTTATTTTACTTTATTTTTCGCTCGTTTTTTATTGGTAAAATCGCAGGAGGCCTCCGGATCGAGGAATGGCGCACATATTCGGAATCAGCGGGTCATTTCCATGAAGAATATCATCGAGATTATCCGATTCTCGACAAAAAGTTTTTTGGCCCAAAAAAATGAGAAGGGGTACCCCTTTCCTTTTTTTCAAAAATCTGAAATTTTCCGAAATATTCGGAACGTGGGAATGATGGTTATATTTGGAATCTGCGGGACCTACGCTTTCAGAATCTGCAAGCCGAATTGAAATAAAAAATTCCTACGATTTTTAATCGTCGATTTACTTTTTATTTTTATTTGACTTTATTTTTCGCTCGTTTTTTATTGGTAAAATCGCAGGAGGCCTCCGGATCGAGGAATGGCGCACATATTCGGAATCAGCGGGTCATTTCCATGAAGAATATCATCGAGATTATCCGATTTTCGACAAAAAGTTTTTTGGCCCAAAAAAATGAGAAGGGGTACCCCTTTCCTTTTTTTTCAAAAATCTGAAATTTTCCGAAATATCCGGAACGTGGGAATGATGGTTATATTTGGAATCTGCGGGACCTACGCTTTCAGAATCTGCAAGCCGAATTGAAATAAAAAATTCCTACGATTTTTAATCGTCGATTTACTTTTTATTTTTATTTTACTTTATTTTTCGCTCGTTTTTTATTGGTAAAATCGCAGGAGGCCTCCGGATCGAGGAATGGCGCACATATTCGGAATCAGCGGGTCATTTCCATGAAGAATATCATCGAGATTATCCGATTCTCGACAAAAAGTTTTTTGGCCCAAAAAAATGAGAAGGGGTACCCCTTTCCTTTTTTTCAAAAATCTGAAATTTTCCGAAATATTCGGAACGTGGGAATGATGGTTATATTTGGAATCTGCGGGACCTACGCTTTCAGAATCTGCAAGCCGAATTGAAATAAAAAATTCCTACGATTTTTAATCGTCGATTTACTTTTTATTTTTATTTTACTTTATTTTTCGCTCGTTTTTTATTGGTAAAATCGCAGGAGGCCTCCGGATCGAGGAATGGCGCACACATTCGGAATCAGCGGGTCATTTCCATGGAGAATATCATCGAGATTATCCGATTCTCGACAAAAAGTTTTTTGGCCCAAAAAAATGAGAAGGGGTACCCCTTTCCTTTTTTTCAAAAATTTGAAATTTTCCGAAATATTCGGAACGTGGGAATGATGGTTATATTTGGAATCTGCGGGACCTACGCTTTCAGAATCTGCAAGCCGAATTGAAATAAAAAATTCCTACGATTTTTAATCGTCGATTTACTTTTTATTTTTATTTTACTTTATTTTTCGCTCGTTTTTTATTGGTAAAATCGCAGGAGGCCTCCGGATCGAGGAATGGCGCACATATTCGGAATCGGCGGGTCATTTCCATGAAGAATATCATCGAGATTATCCGATTCTCGACAAAAAGTTTTTTGGCCCAAAAAAATGAGAAGGGGTACCCCTTTCCTTTTTTTCAAAAATTTGAAATTTTCCGAAATATTCGAAACGTGGGAATGATGGTTATATTTGGAATCTGCGGGACCTACGCTTTCAGAATCTGCAAGCCGAATTGAAATAAAAAATTCCTACGATTTTTAATCGTCGATTTACTTTTTATTTTTATTTTACTTTATTTTTCGCTCGTTTTTTATTGGTAAAATCGCAGGAGGCCTCCGGATCGAGGAATGGCGCACATATTCGGAATCAGCGGGTCATTTCCATGGAGAATATCATCGAGATTATCCGATTCTCGACAAAAAGTTTTTTGGACCAAAAAAATGAGAAGGGGTACCCCTTTCCTTTTTTTCAAAAATTTGAAATTTTCCGAAATATTCGGAACGTGGGAATGATGGTTATATTTGGAATCTGCGGGACCTACGCTTTCAGAATCTGCAAGCCGAATTGAAAGAAAAAATTCCTACGATTTTTAATCGTCGATTTACTTTTTATTTTTATTTTACTTTATTTTTCGCTCGTTTTTTATTGGTAAAATCGCAGGAGGCCTCCGGATCGAGGAATGGCGCACATATTCGGAATCAGCGGGTCATTTCCATGAAGAATATCATCGAGATTATCCGATTTTCGACAAAAAGTTTTTTGGCCCAAAAAAATGAGAAGGGGTACCCCTTTCCTTTTTTTCAAAAATCTGAAATTTTCCGAAATATCCGGAACGTGGGAATGATGGTTATATTTGGAATCTGCGGGACCTACGCTTTCAGAATCTGCAAGCCGAATTGAAATAAAAAATTCCTACGATTTTTAATCGTCGATTTACTTTTTATTTTTATTTTACTTTATTTTTCGCTCGTTTTTTATTGGTAAAATCGCAGGAGGCCTCCGGATCGAGGAATGGCGCACATATTCGGAATCAGCGGGTCATTTCCATGAAGAATATCATCGAGATTATCCGATTCTCGACAAAAAGTTTTTTGGCCCAAAAAAATGAGAAGGGGTACCCCTTTCCTTTTTTTCAAAAATCTGAAATTTTCCGAAATATTCGGAACGTGGGAATGATGGTTATATTTGGAATCTGCGGGACCTACGCTTTCAGAATCTGCAAGCCGAATTGAAATAAAAAATTCCTACGATTTTTAATCGTCGATTTACTTTTTATTTTTATTTTACTTTATTTTTCGCTCGTTTTTTATTGGTAAAATCGCAGGAGGCCTCCGGATCGAGGAATGGCGCACATATTCGGAATCAGCGGGTCATTTCCATGAAGAATATCATCGAGATTATCCGATTCTCGACAAAAAGTTTTTTGGCCCAAAAAAATGAGAAGGGGTACCCCTTTCCTTTTTTTCAAAAATCTGAAATTTTCCGAAATATTCGGAACGTGGGAATGATGGTTATATTTGGAATCTGCGGGACCTACGCTTTTAGAATCTGCAAGCCGAATTGAAATAAAAAATTCCTACGATTTTTAATCGTCGATTTACTTTTTATTTTTATTTTACTTTATTTTTCGCTCGTTTTTTATTGGTAAAATCGCAGGAGGCCTCCGGATCGAGGAATGGCGCACATATTCGGAATCAGCGGGTCATTTCCATGGAGAATATCATCGAGATTATCCGATTCTCGACAAAAAGTTTTTTGGCCCAAAAAAATGAGAAGGGGTACCCCTTTCCTTTTTTTCAAAAATCTGAAATTTTCCGAAATATTCGGAACGTGGGATTGATGGTTATATTTGGAATCTGCGGGACCTACGCTTTCAGAATCTGCAAGCCGAATTGAAATAAAAAATTCCTACGATTTTTAATCGTCGATTTACTTTTTATTTTTATTTTACTTTATTTTTCGCTCGTTTTTTATTGGTAAAATCGCAGGAGGCCTCCGGATCGAGGAATGGCGCACATATTCGGAATCAGCGGGTCATTTCCATGGAGAATATCATCGAGATTATCCGATTCTCGACAAAAAGTTTTTTGGCCCAAAAAAATGAGAAGGGGTACCCCTTTCCTTTTTTTCAAAAATTTGAAATTTTCCGAAATATTCGGAACGTGGGAATGATGGTTATATTTGGAATCTGCGGGACCTACGCTTTCAGAATCTGCAAGCCGAATTGAAATAAAAAATTCCTACGATTTTTAATCGTCGATTTACTTTTTATTTTTATTTTACTTTATTTTTCGCTCGTTTTTTATTGGTAAAATCGCAGGAGGCCTCCGGATCGAGGAATGGCGCACATATTCGGAATCAGCGGGTCATTTCCATGAAGAATATCATCGAGATTATCCGATTCTCGACAAAAAGTTTTTTGGCCCAAAAAAATGAGAAGGGGTACCCCTTTCCTTTTTTTCAAAAATCTGAAATTTTCCGAAATATTCGGAACGTGGGAATGATGGTTATATTTGGAATCTGCGGGACCTACGCTTTCAGAATCTGCAAGCCGAATTGAAATAAAAAATTAATACGATTTTTAATCGTCGATTTACTTTTTATTTTTATTTTACTTCATTTTTCGCTCGTTTTTTATTGGTAAAATCGCAGGAGGCCTCCGGATCGAGGAATGGCGCACATATTCGGAATCAGCGGGTCATCTCCATGGAGAATATCATCGAGATTATCCGATTCTCGACAAAAAGTTTTTTGGCCCAAAAAAATGAGAAGGGGTACCCCTTTCCTTTTTTTCAAAAATTTGAAATTTTCCGAAATATTCGGAACGTGGTAATGATGGTTATATTCGGAATCTGCGGGACCTACGCTTTCAGAATCTGCAAGCCGAATTGAAATAAAAAATTCCTACGATTTTTAATCGTCGATTTACTTTTTATTTTTATTTTACTTTATTTTTCGCTCGTTTTTTATTGGTAAAATCGCAGGAGGCCTCCGGATCGAGGAATTGCGCACATATTCGGAATCAGCGGGTCATTTCCATGAAGAATATCATCGAGATTATCCGATTCTCGACAAAAAGTTTTTTGGCCCAAAAAAATGAGAAGGGGTACCCCTTTCCTTTTTTTCAAAAATCTGGAATTTTCCGAAATATTCGGAACGTGGGAATGATGGTTATATTTGGAATCTGCGGGACCTACGCTTTCAGAATCTGCAAGCCGAATTGAAATAAAAAATTCCTACGATTTTTAATCGTCGATTTACTTTTTATTTTTATTTTACTTTATTTTTCGCTCGTTTTTTATTGGTAAAATCGCAGGAGGCCTCCGGATCGAGGAATGGCGCACATATTCGGAATCAGCGGGTCATTTCCATGAAGAATATCATCGATATTATCCGATTCTCGACAAAAAGTTTTTTGGCCCAAAAAAATGAGAAGGGGTACCCCTTTCCTTTTTTTCAAAAATCTGAAATTTTCCGAAATATTCGGAACGTGGGAATGATGGTTATATTTGGAATCTGCGGGACCTACGCTTTCAGAATCTGCAAGCCGAATTGAAATAAAAAATTCCTACGATTTTTAATCGTCGATTTACTTTTTATTTTTATTTTACTTTATTTTTCGCTCGTTTTTTATTGGTAAAATCGCAGGAGGCCTCCGGATCGAGGAATGGCGCACATATTCGGAATCAGCGGGTCATTTCCATGGAGAATATCATCGAGATTATCCGATTCTCGACAAAAAGTTTTTTGGCCCAAAAAAATGAGAAGGGTACCCCTTTCCTTTTTTTTAAAAATTTGAAATTTTCCGAAATATTCGGAACGTGGGAATGATGGTTATATTTGGAATCTGCGGGACCTACGCTTTCAGAATCTGCAAGCCGAATTGAAATAAAAAATTCCTACGATTTTTAATCGTCGATTTACTTTTTATTTTTATTTTATTTTATTTTTCGCTCGTTTTTTATTGGTAAAATCGCGGGAGGCCTCCGGATCGAGGAATGGCGCACATATTCGGAATCAGCGGGTCATTTCCATGGAGAATATCATCGAGATTATCCGATTCTCGACAAAAAGTTTTTTGGCCCAAAAAAATGAGAAGGGGTACCCCTTTCCTTTTTTTCAAAAATTTGAAATTTTCCGAAATATTCGGAACGTGGGAATGATGGTTATATTTGGAATCTGCGGGACCTACGCTTTCAGAATCTGCAAGCCGAATTGAAATAAAAAATTCCTACGATTTTTAATAGTCGATTTACTTTTTATTTTTATTTTACTTTATTTTTCGCTCGTTTTTTATTGGTAAAATCGCAGGAGGCCTCCGGATCGAGGAATGGCGCACATATTCGGAATCAGCGGGTCATTTCCATGGAGAATATCATCGAGATTATCCGATTCTCGACAAAAAGTTTTTTGGCCCAAAAAAATGAGAAGGGGTACCCCTTTCCTTTTTTTCAAAAATTTGAAATTTTCCGAAATATTCGGAACGTGGGAATGATGGTTATATTTGGAATCTGCGGGACCTACGCTTTCAGAATCTGCAAGCCGAATTGAAATAAAAAATTCCTACGATTTTTAATCGTCGATTTACTTTTTATTTTTATTTTACTTTATTTTTCGCTCGTTTTTTATTGGTAAAATCGCAGGAGGCCTCCGGATCGAGGAATGGCGCACATATTCGGAATCAGCGGGTCATTTCCATGGAGAATATCATCGAGATTATCCGATTCTCGACAAAAAGTTTTTTGGCCCAAAAAAATGAGAAGGGGTACCCCTTTCCTTTTTTTCAAAAATTTGAAATTTTCCGAAATATTCGGAACGTGGGAATGATGGTTATATTTGGAATCTGCGGGACCTACGCTTTCAGAATCTGCAAGCCGAATTGAAATAAAAAATTCCTACGATTTTTAATCGTCGATTTACTTTTTATTTTTATTTTACTTTATTTTTCGCTCGTTTTTTATTGGTAAAATCGCAGGAGGCCTCCGGATCGAGGAATGGCGCACATATTCGGAATCAGCGGGTCATTTCCATGAAGAATATCATCGAGATTATCCGATTCTCGACAAAAAGTTTTTTGGCCCAAAAAAATGAGAAGGGGTACCCCTTTCCTTTTTTTCAAAAATTGGAAATTTTCCGAAATATTCGGAACGTGGGAATGATGGTTATATTTGGAATCTGCGGGACCTACGCTTTCAGAATCTGCAAGCCGAATTGAAATAAAAAATTCCTACGATTTTTAATCGTCGATTTACTTTTTATTTTTATTTTACTTTATTTTTCGCTCGTTTTTTATTGGTAAAATCGCAGGAGGCCTCCGGATCGAGGAATGGCGCACATATTCGGAATCAGCGGGTCATTTCCAAGAAGAATAACATCGAGATTATCCGATTCTCGACAAAAAGTTTTTTGGCCCAAAAAAATGAGAAGGGGTACCCCTTTCCTTTTTTTCAAAAATTTGAAATTTTCCGAAATATTCGGAACGTGGGAATGATGGTTATATTTGGAATCTGCGGGACCTACGCTTTCAGAATCTGCAAGCCGAATTGAAATAAAAAATTCCTACGATTTTTAACCGTCGATTTACTTTTTATTTTTATTTGACTTTATTTTTCGCTCGTTTTTTATTGGTAAAATCGCAGGAGGCCTCCGGATCGAGGAATGGCGCACATATTCGGAATCAGCGGGTCATTTCCATGGAGAATATCATCGAGATTATCCGATTCTCGACAAAAAGTTTTTTGGCCCAAAAAAATGAGAAGGGGTACCCCTTTCCTTTTTTTCAAAAATTTGAAATTTTCCGAAATATTCGGAACGTGGGAATGATGGTTATATTTGGAATCTGCGGGACCTACGCTTTCAGAATCTGCAAGCCGAATTGAAATAAAAAATTCCTACGATTTTTAATCGTCGATTTACTTTTTATTTTTATTTTACTTTATTTTTCGCTCGTTTTTTATTGGTAAAATCGCAGGAGGCCTCCGGATCGAGGAATGGCGCACATATTCGGAATCAGCGGGTCATTTCCATGAAGAATATCATCGATATTATCCGATTCTCGACAAAAAGTTTTTTGGCCCAAAAAAATGAGAAGGGGTACCCCTTTCCTTTTTTTCAAAAATCTGAAATTTTCCGAAATATTCGGAACGTGGGAATGATGGTTATATTTGGAATCTGCGGGACCTACGCTTTCAGAATCTGCAAGCCGAATTGAAATAAAAAATTCCTACGATTTTTAATCGTCGATTTACTTTTTATTTTTATTTTACTTTATATTTCGCTCGTTTTTTATTGGTAAAATCGCAGGAGGCCTCCGGATCGAGGAATGGCGCACATATTCGGAATCAGCGGGTCATTTCCATGGAGAATATCATCGAGATTATCCGATTCTCGACAAAAAGTTTTTTGGCCCAAAAAAATGAGAAGGGTACCCCTTTCCTTTTTTTTAAAAATTTGAAATTTTCCGAAATATTCGGAACGTGGGAATGATGGTTATATTTGGAATCTGCGGGACCTACGCTTTCAGAATCTGCAAGCCGAATTGAAATAAAAAATTCCTACGATTTTTAATCGTCGATTTACTTTTTATTTTTATTTTATTTTATTTTTCGCTCGTTTTTTATTGGTAAAATCGCGGGAGGCCTCCGGATCGAGGAATGGCGCACATATTCGGAATCAGCGGGTCATTTCCATGGAGAATATCATCGAGATTATCCGATTCTCGACAAAAAGTTTTTTGGCCCAAAAAAATGAGAAGGGGTACCCCTTTCCTTTTTTTCAAAAATTTGAAATTTTCCGAAATATTCGGAACGTGGGAATGATGGTTATATTTGGAATCTGCGGGACCTACGCTTTCAGAATCTGCAAGCCGAATTGAAATAAAAAATTCCTACGATTTTTAATCGTCGATTTACTTTTTATTTTTATTTTACTTTATTTTTCGCTCGTTTTTTATTGGTAAAATCGCAGGAGGCCTCCGGATCGAGGAATGGCGCACATATTCGGAATCAGCGGGTCATTTCCATGGAGAATATCATCGAGATTATCCGATTCTCGACAAAAAGTTTTTTGGCCCAAAAAAATGAGAAGGGGTACCCCTTTCCTTTTTTTCAAAAATTTGAAATTTTCCGAAATATTCGGAACGTGGGAATGATGGTTATATTTGGAATCTGCGGGACCTACGCTTTCAGAATCTGCAAGCCGAATTGAAATAAAAAATTCCTACGATTTTTAATCGTCGATTTACTTTTTATTTTTATTTTACTTTATTTTTCGCTCGTTTTTTATTGGTAAAATCGCAGGAGGCCTCCGGATCGAGGAATGGCGCACATATTCGGAATCAGCGGGTCATTTCCAAGAAGAATAACATCGAGATTATCCGATTCTCGACAAAAAGTTTTTTGGCCCAAAAAAATGAGAAGGGGTACCCCTTTCCTTTTTTTCAAAAATTTGAAATTTTCCGAAATATTCGGAACGTGGGAATGATGGTTATATTTGGAATCTGCGGGACCTACGCTTTCAGAATCTGCAAGCCGAATTGAAATAAAAAATTCCTACGATTTTTAATCGTCGATTTACTTTTTATTTTTATTTGACTTTATTTTTCGCTCGTTTTTTATTGGTAAAATCGCAGGAGGCCTCCGGATCGAGGAATGGCGCACATATTCGGAATCAGCGGGTCATTTCCATGGAGAATATCATCGAGATTATCCGATTCTCGACAAAAAGTTTTTTGGCCCAAAAAAATGAGAAGGGGTACCCCTTTCCTTTTTTTCAAAAATTTGAAATTTTCCGAAATATTCGGAACGTGGGAATGATGGTTATATTTGGAATCTGCGGGACCTACGCTTTCAGAATCTGCAAGCCGAATTGAAATAAAAAATTCCTACGATTTTTAATCGTCGATTTACTTTTTATTTTTATTTGACTTTATTTTTCGCTCGTTTTTTATTGGTAAAATCGCAGGAGGCCTCCGGATCGAGGAATGGCGCACATATTCGGAATCAGCGGGTCATTTCCATGGAGAATATCATCGAGATTATCCGATTCTCGACAAAAAGTTTTTTGGCCCAAAAAAATGAGAAGGGGTACCCCTTTCCTTTTTTTCAAAAATTTGAAATTTTCCGAAATATTCGGAACGTGGGAATGATGGTTATATTTGGAATCTGCGGGACCTACGCTTTCAGAATCTGCAAGCCGAATTGAAATAAAAAATTCCTACGATTTTTAATCGTCGATTTACTTTTTATTTTTATTTTACTTTATTTTTCGCTCGTTTTTTATTGGTAAAATCGCAGGAGGCCTCCGGATCGAGGAATGGCGCACATATTCGGAATCAGCGGGTCATTTCCATGGAGAATATCATCGAGATTATCCGATTCTCGACAAAAAGTTTTTTGGCCCAAAAAAATGAGAAGGGGTACCCCTTTCCTTTTTTTCAAAAATTTGAAATTTTCCGAAATATTCGGAACGTGGGAATGATGGTTATATTTGGAATCTGCGGGACCTACGCTTTCAGAATCTGCAAGCCGAATTGAAATAAAAAATTCCTACGATTTTTAATCGTCGATTCACTTTTCATTTTTATTTTACTTTATTTTTCGCTCGTTTTTTATTGGTAAAATCGCAGGAGGCCTCCGGATCGAGGAATGGCGCACATATTCGGAATCAGCGGGTCATTTCCATGGAGAATATCATCGAGATTATCCGATTCTCGACAAAAAGTTTTTTGGCCCAAAAAAATGAGAAGGGGTACCCCTTTCCTTTTTTTCAAAAATTTGAAATTTTCCGAAATATTCGGAACGTGGGAATGATGGTTATATTTGGAATCTGCGGGACCTAAGCTTTCAGAATCTGCAAGCCGAATTGAAATAAAAAATTCCTACGATTTTTAATCGTCGATTTACTTTTTATTTTTATTTTACTTTATTTTTCGCTCGTTTTTTATTGGTAAAATCGCAGGAGGCCTCCGGATCGAGAAATGGCGCACATATTCGGAATCAGCGGGTCATTTCCATGAAGAATGTCATCGAGATTATCCGATTCTCGACAAAAAGTTTTTTGGCCCAAAAAAATGAGAAGGGGTACCCCTTTCCTTTTTTTCAAAAATCTGAAATTTTCCGAAATATTCGAAACGTGGGAATGATGGTTATATTTGGAATCTGCGGGACCTACGCTTTCAGAATCTGCAAGCCGAATTGAAATAAAAAATTCCTACGATTTTTAATCGTCGATTTACTTTTTATTTTTATTTTACTTTATTTTTCGCTCGTTTTTTATTGGTAAAATCGCAGGAGGCCTCCGGATCGAGGAATGGCGCACATATTCGGAATCAGCGGGTCATTTCCATGAAGAATATCATCGAGATTATCCGATTTTCGACAAAAAGTTTTTTGGCCCAAAAAAATGAGAAGGGGTACCCCTTTCCTTTTTTTCAAAAATCTGAAATTTTCCGAAATATCCGGAACGTGGGAATGATGGTTATATTTGGAATCTGCGGGACCTACGCTTTCAGAATCTGCAAGCCGAATTGAAATAAAAAATTCCTACGATTTTTAATCGTCGATTTACTTTTTATTTTTATTTTACTTTATTTTTCGCTCGTTTTTTATTGGTAAAATCGCAGGAGGCCTCCGGATCGAGGAATGGCGCACATATTCGGAATCAGCGGGTCATTTCCATGAAGAATATCATCGAGATTATCCGATTCTCGACAAAAAGTTTTTTGGCCCAAAAAAATGAGAAGGGGTACCCCTTTCCTTTTTTTCAAAAATCTGAAATTTTCCGAAATATTCGGAACGTGGGATTGATGGTTATATTTGGAATCTGCGGGACCTACGCTTTCAGAATCTGCAAGCCGAATTGAAATAAAAAATTCCTACGATTTTTAATCGTCGATTTACTTTTTATTTTTATTTTACTTTATTTTTCGCTCGTTTTTTATTGGTAAAATCGCAGGAGGCCTCCGGATCGAGGAATGGCGCACATATTCGGAATCAGCGGGTCATTTCCATGGAGAATATCATCGAGATTATCCGATTCTCGACAAAAAGTTTTTTGGCCCAAAAAAATGAGAAGGGGTACCCCTTTCCTTTTTTTCAAAAATTTGAAATTTTCCGAAATATTCGGAACGTGGGAATGATGGTTATATTTGGAATCTGCGGGACCTACGCTTTCAGAATCTGCAAGCCGAATTGAAATAAAAAATTCCTACGATTTTTAATCGTCGATTTACTTTTTATTTTTATTTTACTTTATTTTTCGCTCGTTTTTTATTGGTAAAATCGCAGGAGGCCTCCGGATCGAGGAATGGCGCACATATTCGGAATCAGCGGGTCATTTCCATGAAGAATATCATCGAGATTATCCGATTCTCGACAAAAAGTTTTTTGGCCCAAAAAAATGAGAAGGGGTACCCCTTTCCTTTTTTTCAAAAATCTGAAATTTTCCGAAATATTCGGAACGTGGGAATGATGGTTATATTTGGAATCTGCGGGACCTACGCTTTCAGAATCTGCAAGCCGAATTGAAATAAAAAATTAATACGATTTTTAATCGTCGATTTACTTTTTATTTTTATTTTACTTCATTTTTCGCTCGTTTTTTATTGGTAAAATCGCAGGAGGCCTCCGGATCGAGGAATGGCGCACATATTCGGAATCAGCGGGTCATCTCCATGGAGAATATCATCGAGATTATCCGATTCTCGACAAAAAGTTTTTTGGCCCAAAAAAATGAGAAGGGGTACCCCTTTCCTTTTTTTCAAAAATTTGAAATTTTCCGAAATATTCGGAACGTGGTAATGATGGTTATATTTGGAATCTGCGGGACCTACGCTTTCAGAATCTGCAAGCCGAATTGAAATAAAAAATTCCTACGATTTTTAATCGTCGATTTACTTTTTATTTTTATTTTACTTTATTTTTCGCTCGTTTTTTATTGGTAAAATCGCAGGAGGCCTCCGGATCGAGGAATTGCGCACATATTCGGAATCAGCGGGTCATTTCCATGAAGAATATCATCGAGATTATCCGATTCTCGACAAAAAGTTTTTTGGCCCAAAAAAATGAGAAGGGGTACCCCTTTCCTTTTTTTCAAAAATCTGGAATTTTCCGAAATATTCGGAACGTGGGAATGATGGTTATATTTGGAATCTGCGGGACCTACGCTTTCAGAATCTGCAAGCCGAATTGAAATAAAAAATTCCTACGATTTTTAATCGTCGATTTACTTTTTATTTTTATTTTACTTTATTTTTCGCTCGTTTTTTATTGGTAAAATCGCAGGAGGCCTCCGGATCGAGGAATGGCGCACATATTCGGAATCAGCGGGTCATTTCCATGAAGAATATCATCGATATTATCCGATTCTCGACAAAAAGTTTTTTGGCCCAAAAAAATGAGAAGGGGTACCCCTTTCCTTTTTTTCAAAAATCTGAAATTTTCCGAAATATTCGGAACGTGGGAATGATGGTTATATTTGGAATCTGCGGGACCTACGCTTTCAGAATCTGCAAGCCGAATTGAAATAAAAAATTCCTACGATTTTTAATCGTCGATTTACTTTTTATTTTTATTTTACTTTATTTTTCGCTCGTTTTTTATTGGTAAAATCGCAGGAGGCCTCCGGATCGAGGAATGGCGCACATATTCGGAATCAGCGGGTCATTTCCATGGAGAATATCATCGAGATTATCCGATTCTCGACAAAAAGTTTTTTGGCCCAAAAAAATGAGAAGGGTACCCCTTTCCTTTTTTTTAAAAATTTGAAATTTTCCGAAATATTCGGAACGTGGGAATGATGGTTATATTTGGAATCTGCGGGACCTACGCTTTCAGAATCTGCAAGCCGAATTGAAATAAAAAATTCCTACGATTTTTAATCGTCGATTTACTTTTTATTTTTATTTTATTTTATTTTTCGCTCGTTTTTTATTGGTAAAATCGCGGGAGGCCTCCGGATCGAGGAATGGCGCACATATTCGGAATCAGCGGGTCATTTCCATGGAGAATATCATCGAGATTATCCGATTCTCGACAAAAAGTTTTTTGGCCCAAAAAAATGAGAAGGGGTACCCCTTTCCTTTTTTTCAAAAATTTGAAATTTTCCGAAATATTCGGAACGTGGGAATGATGGTTATATTTGGAATCTGCGGGACCTACGCTTTCAGAATCTGCAAGCCGAATTGAAATAAAAAATTCCTACGATTTTTAATAGTCGATTTACTTTTTATTTTTATTTTACTTTATTTTTCGCTCGTTTTTTATTGGTAAAATCGCAGGAGGCCTCCGGATCGAGGAATGGCGCACATATTCGGAATCAGCGGGTCATTTCCATGGAGAATATCATCGAGATTATCCGATTCTCGACAAAAAGTTTTTTGGCCCAAAAAAATGAGAAGGGGTACCCCTTTCCTTTTTTTCAAAAATTTGAAATTTTCCGAAATATTCGGAACGTGGGAATGATGGTTATATTTGGAATCTGCGGGACCTACGCTTTCAGAATCTGCAAGCCGAATTGAAATAAAAAATTCCTACGATTTTTAATCGTCGATTTACTTTTTATTTTTATTTTACTTTATTTTTCGCTCGTTTTTTATTGGTAAAATCGCAGGAGGCCTCCGGATCGAGGAATGGCGCACATATTCGGAATCAGCGGGTCATTTCCATGGAGAATATCATCGAGATTATCCGATTCTCGACAAAAAGTTTTTTGGCCCAAAAAAATGAGAAGGGGTACCCCTTTCCTTTTTTTCAAAAATTTGAAATTTTCCGAAATATTCGGAACGTGGGAATGATGGTTATATTTGGAATCTGCGGGACCTACGCTTTCAGAATCTGCAAGCCGAATTGAAATAAAAAATTCCTACGATTTTTAATCGTCGATTTACTTTTTATTTTTATTTTACTTTATTTTTCGCTCGTTTTTTATTGGTAAAATCGCAGGAGGCCTCCGGATCGAGGAATGGCGCACATATTCGGAATCAGCGGGTCATTTCCATGAAGAATATCATCGAGATTATCCGATTCTCGACAAAAAGTTTTTTGGCCCAAAAAAATGAGAAGGGGTACCCCTTTCCTTTTTTTCAAAAATTGGAAATTTTCCGAAATATTCGGAACGTGGGAATGATGGTTATATTTGGAATCTGCGGGACCTACGCTTTCAGAATCTGCAAGCCGAATTGAAATAAAAAATTCCTACGATTTTTAATCGTCGATTTACTTTTTATTTTTATTTTACTTTATTTTTCGCTCGTTTTTTATTGGTAAAATCGCAGGAGGCCTCCGGATCGAGGAATGGCGCACATATTCGGAATCAGCGGGTCATTTCCAAGAAGAATAACATCGAGATTATCCGATTCTCGACAAAAAGTTTTTTGGCCCAAAAAAATGAGAAGGGGTACCCCTTTCCTTTTTTTCAAAAATTTGAAATTTTCCGAAATATTCGGAACGTGGGAATGATGGTTATATTTGGAATCTGCGGGACCTACGCTTTCAGAATCTGCAAGCCGAATTGAAATAAAAAATTCCTACGATTTTTAATCGTCGATTTACTTTTTATTTTTATTTGACTTTATTTTTCGCTCGTTTTTTATTGGTAAAATCGCAGGAGGCCTCCGGATCGAGGAATGGCGCACATATTCGGAATCAGCGGGTCATTTCCATGGAGAATATCATCGAGATTATCCGATTCTCGACAAAAAGTTTTTTGGCCCAAAAAAATGAGAAGGGGTACTGTACCCTGTAATGTACCCCTTTCCTTTTTTTCAAAAATTTGAAATTTTCCGAAATATTCGGAACGTGGGAATGATGGTTATATTTGGAATCTGCGGGACCTACGCTTTCAGAATCTGCAAGCCGAATTGAAATAAAAAATTCCTACGATTTTTAATCGTCGATTTACTTTTTATTTTTATTTTACTTTATTTTTCGCTCGTTTTTTATTGGTAAAATCGCAGGAGGCCTCCGGATCGAGGAATGGCGCACATATTCGGAATCAGCGGGTCATTTCCATGGAGAATATCATCGAGATTATCCGATTCTCGACAAAAAGTTTTTTGGCCCAAAAAAATGAGAAGGGGTACCCCTTTCCTTTTTTTCAAAAATTTGAAATTTTCCGAAATATTCGGAACGTGGGAATGATGGTTATATTTGGAATCTGCGGGACCTACGCTTTCAGAATCTGCAAGCCGAATTGAAATAAAAAATTCCTACGATTTTTAATCGTCGATTTACTTTTTATTTTTATTTTACTTTATTTTTCGCTCGTTTTTTATTGGTAAAATCGCAGGAGGCCTCCGGATCGAGGAATGGCGCACATATTCGGAATCAGCGGGTCATTTCCAAGAAGAATATCATCGAGATTATCCGATTCTCGACAAAAAGTTTTTTGGCCCAAAAAAATGAGAAGGGGTACCCCTTTCCTTTTTTTCAAAAATTTGAAATTTTCCGAAATATTCGGAACGTGGGAATGATGGTTATATTTGAAATCTGCGGGACCTACGCTTTCAGAATCTGCAAGCCGAATTGAAATAAAAAATTCCTACGATTTTTAATCGTCGATTTACTTTTTATTTTTATTTTACTTTATTTTTCGCTCGTTTTTTATTGGTAAAATCGCAGGAGCCCTCCGGATCGAGGAATGGCGCACATATTCGGAATCAGCGGGTCATTTCCAAGAAGAATATCATCGAGATTATCCGATTCTCGACAAAAAGTTTTTTGGCCCAAAAAAATGAGAAGGGGTACCCCTTTCCTTTTTTTCAAAAATTTGAAATTTTCCGAAATATTCGGAACGTGGGAATGATGGTTATATTTGGAATCTGCGGGACCTACGCTTTCAGAATCTGCAAGCCGAATTGAAATAAAAAATTCCTACGATTTTTAATCGTCGATTTACTTTTTATTTTTATTTGACTTTATTTTTCGCTCGTTTTTTATTGGTAAAATCGCAGGAGGCCTCCGGATCGAGGAATGGCGCACATATTCGGAATCAGCGGGTCATTTCCATGGAGAATATCATCGAGATTATCCGATTCTCGACAAAAAGTTTTTTGGCCCAAAAAAATGAGAAGAGGTACCCCTTTCCTTTTTTTCAAAAATTTGAAATTTTCCGAAATATTCGGAACGTGGGAATGATGGTTATATTTGGAATCTGCGGGACCTACGCTTTCAGAATCTGCAAGCCGAATTGAAATAAAAAATTCCTACGATTTTTAATCGTCGATTTACTTTTTATTTTTATTTTACTTTATTTTTCGCTCGTTTTTTATTGGTAAAATCGCAGGAGGCCTCCGGATCGAGGAATGGCGCACATATTCGGAATCAGCGGGTCATTTCCATGGAGAATATCATCGAGATTATCCGATTCTCGACAAAAAGTTTTTTGGCCCAAAAAAATGAGAAGGGGTACCCCTTTCCTTTTTTTCAAAAATTTGAAATTTTCCGAAATATTCGGAACGTGGGAATGATGGTTATATTTGGAATCTGCGGGACCTACGCTTTCAGAATCTGCAAGCCGAATTGAAATAAAAAATTCCTACGATTTTTAATTGTCGATTTACTTTTCATTTTTATTTTACTTTATTTTTCGCTCGTTTTTTATTGGTAAAATCGCAGGAGGCCTCCGGATCGAGGAATGGCGCACATATTCGGAATCAGCGGGTCATTTCCATGGAGAATATCATCGAGATTATCCGATTCTCGACAAAAAGTTTTTTGGCCCAAAAAAATGAGAAGGGGTACCCCTTTCCTTTTTTTCAAAAATTTGAAATTTTCCGAAATATTCGGAACGTGGAAATGATGGTTATATTTGGAATCTGCGGGACCTACGCTTTCAGAATCTGCAAGCCGAATTGAAATAAAAAATTCCTACGATTTTTAATCGTCGATTTACTTTTTATTTTTATTTTACTTTATTTTTCGCTCGTTTTTTATTGGTAAAATCGCAGGAGGCCTCCGGATCGAGGAATGGCGCACATATTCGGAATCAGCGGGTCATTTCCATGGAGAATATCATCGAGATTATCCGATTCTCGACAAAAAGTTTTTTGGCCCAAAAAAATGAGAAGGGGTACCCCTTTCCTTTTTTTCAAAAATTTGAAATTTTCCGAAATATTCGGAACGTGGGAATGATGGTTATATTTGGAATCTGCGGGACCTACGCTTTCAGAATCTGCAAGCCGAATTGAAATAAAAAATTCCTACGATTTTTAATCGTCGATTCACTTTTCATTTTTATTTTACTTCATTTTTCGCTCGTTTTTTATTGGTAAAATCGCAGGAGGCCTCCGGATCGAGGAATGGCGCACATATTCGGAATCAGCGGGTCATTTCCATGGAGAATATCATCGAGATTATCCGATTCTCGACAAAAAGTTTTTTGGCCCAAAAAAATGAGAAGGGGTACCCCTTTCCTTTTTTTCAAAAATTTGAAATTTTCCGAAATATTCGGAACGTGGGAATGATGGTTATATTTGGAATCTGCGGGACCTAAGCTTTCAGAATCTGCAAGCCGAATTGAAATAAAAAATTCCTACGATTTTTAATCGTCGATTTACTTTCTATTTTTATTTTACTTTATTTTTCGCTCGTTTTTTATTGGTAAAATCGCAGGAGGCCTCCGGATCGAGGAATGGCGCACATATTCGTAATCAGCGGGTCATTTCCATGGAGAATATCATCGAGATTATCCGATTCTCGACAAAAAGTTTTTTGGCCCAAAAAAATGAGAAGGGGTACCCCTTTCCTTTTTTTCAAAAATTTGAAATTTTCCGAAATATTCGGAACGTGGGAATGATGGTTATATTTGGAATCTGCGGGACCTACGCTTTCAGAATCTGCAAGCCGAATTGAAATAAAAAATTCCTACGATTTTTAATCGTCGATTTACTTTTTATTTTTATTTTACTTTATTTTTCGCTCGTTTTTTATTGGTAAAATCGCAGGAGGCCTCCGGATCGAGGAATGGCGCACATATTCGGAATCAGCGGGTCATTTCCAAGAAGAATATCATCGAGATTATCCGATTCTCGACAAAAAGTTTTTTGGCCCAAAAAAATGAGAAGGGGTACCCCTTTCCTTTTTTTCAAAAATTTGAAATTTTCCGAAATATTCGGAACGTGGGAATGATGGTTATATTTGAAATCTGCGGGACCTACGCTTTCAGAATCTGCAAGCCGAATTGAAATAAAAAATTCCTACGATTTTTAATCGTCGATTTACTTTTTATTTTTATTTTACTTTATTTTTCGCTCGTTTTTTATTGGTAAAATCGCAGGAGGCCTCCGGATCGAGGAATGGCGCACATATTCGGAATCAGCGGGTCATTTCCAAGAAGAATATCATCGAGATTATCCGATTCTCGACAAAAAGTTTTTTGGCCCAAAAAAATGAGAAGGGGTACCCCTTTCCTTTTTTTCAAAAATTTGAAATTTTCCGAAATATTCGGAACGTGGGAATGATGGTTATATTTGGAATCTGCGGGACCTACGCTTTCAGAATCTGCAAGCCGAATTGAAATAAAAAATTCCTACGATTTTTAATCGTCGATTTACTTTTTATTTTTATTTGACTTTATTTTTCGCTCGTTTTTTATTGGTAAAATCGCAGGAGGCCTCCGGATCGAGGAATGGCGCACATATTCGGAATCAGCGGGTCATTTCCATGGAGAATATCATCGAGATTATCCGATTCTCGACAAAAAGTTTTTTGGCCCAAAAAAATGAGAAGAGGTACCCCTTTCCTTTTTTTCAAAAATTTGAAATTTTCCGAAATATTCGGAACGTGGGAATGATGGTTATATTTGGAATCTGCGGGACCTACGCTTTCAGAATCTGCAAGCCGAATTGAAATAAAAAATTCCTACGATTTTTAATCGTCGATTTACTTTTTATTTTTATTTTACTTTATTTTTCGCTCGTTTTTTATTGGTAAAATCGCAGGAGGCCTCCGGATCGAGGAATGGCGCACATATTCGGAATCAGCGGGTCATTTCCATGGAGAATATCATCGAGATTATCCGATTCTCGACAAAAAGTTTTTTGGCCCAAAAAAATGAGAAGGGGTACCCCTTTCCTTTTTTTCAAAAATTTGAAATTTTCCGAAATATTCGGAACGTGGGAATGATGGTTATATTTGGAATCTGCGGGACCTACGCTTTCAGAATCTGCAAGCCGAATTGAAATAAAAAATTCCTACGATTTTTAATCGTCGATTTACTTTTTATTTTTATTTTACTTTATTTTTCGCTCGTTTTTTATTGGTAAAATCGCAGGAGGCCTCCGGATCGAGGAATTGCGCACATATTCGGAATCAGCGGGTCATTTCCATGAAGAATATCATCGAGATTATCCGATTCTCGACAAAAAGTTTTTTGGCCCAAAAAAATGAGAAGGGGTACCCCTTTCCTTTTTTTCAAAAATCTGGAATTTTCCGAAATATTCGGAACGTGGGAATGATGGTTATATTTGGAATCTGCGGGACCTACGCTTTCAGAATCTGCAAGCCGAATTGAAATAAAAAATTCCTACGATTTTTAATCGTCGATTTACTTTTTATTTTTATTTTACTTTATTTTTCGCTCGTTTTTTATTGGTAAAATCGCAGGAGGCCTCCGGATCGAGGAATGGCGCACATATTCGGAATCAGCGGGTCATTTCCATGAAGAATATCATCGATATTATCCGATTCTCGACAAAAAGTTTTTTGGCCCAAAAAAATGAGAAGGGGTACCCCTTTCCTTTTTTTCAAAAATCTGAAATTTTCCGAAATATTCGGAACGTGGGAATGATGGTTATATTTGGAATCTGCGGGACCTACGCTTTCAGAATCTGCAAGCCGAATTGAAATAAAAAATTCCTACGATTTTTAATCGTCGATTTACTTTTTATTTTTATTTTACTTTATTTTTCGCTCGTTTTTTATTGGTAAAATCGCAGGAGGCCTCCGGATCGAGGAATGGCGCACATATTCGGAATCAGCGGGTCATTTCCATGGAGAATATCATCGAGATTATCCGATTCTCGACAAAAAGTTTTTTGGCCCAAAAAAATGAGAAGGGTACCCCTTTCCTTTTTTTTAAAAATTTGAAATTTTCCGAAATATTCGGAACGTGGGAATGATGGTTATATTTGGAATCTGCGGGACCTACGCTTTCAGAATCTGCAAGCCGAATTGAAATAAAAAATTCCTACGATTTTTAATCGTCGATTTACTTTTTATTTTTATTTTATTTTATTTTTCGCTCGTTTTTTATTGGTAAAATCGCGGGAGGCCTCCGGATCGAGGAATGGCGCACATATTCGGAATCAGCGGGTCATTTCCATGGAGAATATCATCGAGATTATCCGATTCTCGACAAAAAGTTTTTTGGCCCAAAAAAATGAGAAGGGGTACCCCTTTCCTTTTTTTCAAAAATTTGAAATTTTCCGAAATATTCGGAACGTGGGAATGATGGTTATATTTGGAATCTGCGGGACCTACGCTTTCAGAATCTGCAAGCCGAATTGAAATAAAAAATTCCTACGATTTTTAATAGTCGATTTACTTTTTATTTTTATTTTACTTTATTTTTCGCTCGTTTTTTATTGGTAAAATCGCAGGAGGCCTCCGGATCGAGGAATGGCGCACATATTCGGAATCAGCGGGTCATTTCCATGGAGAATATCATCGAGATTATCCGATTCTCGACAAAAAGTTTTTTGGCCCAAAAAAATGAGAAGGGGTACCCCTTTCCTTTTTTTCAAAAATTTGAAATTTTCCGAAATATTCGGAACGTGGGAATGATGGTTATATTTGGAATCTGCGGGACCTACGCTTTCAGAATCTGCAAGCCGAATTGAAATAAAAAATTCCTACGATTTTTAATCGTCGATTTACTTTTTATTTTTATTTTACTTTATTTTTCGCTCGTTTTTTATTGGTAAAATCGCAGGAGGCCTCCGGATCGAGGAATGGCGCACATATTCGGAATCAGCGGGTCATTTCCATGGAGAATATCATCGAGATTATCCGATTCTCGACAAAAAGTTTTTTGGCCCAAAAAAATGAGAAGGGGTACCCCTTTCCTTTTTTTCAAAAATTTGAAATTTTCCGAAATATTCGGAACGTGGGAATGATGGTTATATTTGGAATCTGCGGGACCTACGCTTTCAGAATCTGCAAGCCGAATTGAAATAAAAAATTCCTACGATTTTTAATCGTCGATTTACTTTTTATTTTTATTTTACTTTATTTTTCGCTCGTTTTTTATTGGTAAAATCGCAGGAGGCCTCCGGATCGAGGAATGGCGCACATATTCGGAATCAGCGGGTCATTTCCATGAAGAATATCATCGAGATTATCCGATTCTCGACAAAAAGTTTTTTGGCCCAAAAAAATGAGAAGGGGTACCCCTTTCCTTTTTTTCAAAAATTGGAAATTTTCCGAAATATTCGGAACGTGGGAATGATGGTTATATTTGGAATCTGCGGGACCTACGCTTTCAGAATCTGCAAGCCGAATTGAAATAAAAAATTCCTACGATTTTTAATCGTCGATTTACTTTTTATTTTTATTTTACTTTATTTTTCGCTCGTTTTTTATTGGTAAAATCGCAGGAGGCCTCCGGATCGAGGAATGGCGCACATATTCGGAATCAGCGGGTCATTTCCAAGAAGAATAACATCGAGATTATCCGATTCTCGACAAAAAGTTTTTTGGCCCAAAAAAATGAGAAGGGGTACCCCTTTCCTTTTTTTCAAAAATTTGAAATTTTCCGAAATATTCGGAACGTGGGAATGATGGTTATATTTGGAATCTGCGGGACCTACGCTTTCAGAATCTGCAAGCCGAATTGAAATAAAAAATTCCTACGATTTTTAATCGTCGATTTACTTTTTATTTTTATTTGACTTTATTTTTCGCTCGTTTTTTATTGGTAAAATCGCAGGAGGCCTCCGGATCGAGGAATGGCGCACATATTCGGAATCAGCGGGTCATTTCCATGGAGAATATCATCGAGATTATCCGATTCTCGACAAAAAGTTTTTTGGCCCAAAAAAATGAGAAGGGGTACTGTACCCTGTAATGTACCCCTTTCCTTTTTTTCAAAAATTTGAAATTTTCCGAAATATTCGGAACGTGGGAATGATGGTTATATTTGGAATCTGCGGGACCTACGCTTTCAGAATCTGCAAGCCGAATTGAAATAAAAAATTCCTACGATTTTTAATCGTCGATTTACTTTTTATTTTTATTTTACTTTATTTTTCGCTCGTTTTTTATTGGTAAAATCGCAGGAGGCCTCCGGATCGAGGAATGGCGCACATATTCGGAATCAGCGGGTCATTTCCATGGAGAATATCATCGAGATTATCCGATTCTCGACAAAAAGTTTTTTGGCCCAAAAAAATGAGAAGGGGTACCCCTTTCCTTTTTTTCAAAAATTTGAAATTTTCCGAAATATTCGGAACGTGGGAATGATGGTTATATTTGGAATCTGCGGGACCTACGCTTTCAGAATCTGCAAGCCGAATTGAAATAAAAAATTCCTACGATTTTTAATCGTCGATTTACTTTTTATTTTTATTTTACTTTATTTTTCGCTCGTTTTTTATTGGTAAAATCGCAGGAGGCCTCCGGATCGAGGAATGGCGCACATATTCGGAATCAGCGGGTCATTTCCAAGAAGAATATCATCGAGATTATCCGATTCTCGACAAAAAGTTTTTTGGCCCAAAAAAATGAGAAGGGGTACCCCTTTCCTTTTTTTCAAAAATTTGAAATTTTCCGAAATATTCGGAACGTGGGAATGATGGTTATATTTGAAATCTGCGGGACCTACGCTTTCAGAATCTGCAAGCCGAATTGAAATAAAAAATTCCTACGATTTTTAATCGTCGATTTACTTTTTATTTTTATTTTACTTTATTTTTCGCTCGTTTTTTATTGGTAAAATCGCAGGAGCCCTCCGGATCGAGGAATGGCGCACATATTCGGAATCAGCGGGTCATTTCCAAGAAGAATATCATCGAGATTATCCGATTCTCGACAAAAAGTTTTTTGGCCCAAAAAAATGAGAAGGGGTACCCCTTTCCTTTTTTTCAAAAATTTGAAATTTTCCGAAATATTCGGAACGTGGGAATGATGGTTATATTTGGAATCTGCGGGACCTACGCTTTCAGAATCTGCAAGCCGAATTGAAATAAAAAATTCCTACGATTTTTAATCGTCGATTTACTTTTTATTTTTATTTGACTTTATTTTTCGCTCGTTTTTTATTGGTAAAATCGCAGGAGGCCTCCGGATCGAGGAATGGCGCACATATTCGGAATCAGCGGGTCATTTCCATGGAGAATATCATCGAGATTATCCGATTCTCGACAAAAAGTTTTTTGGCCCAAAAAAATGAGAAGAGGTACCCCTTTCCTTTTTTTCAAAAATTTGAAATTTTCCGAAATATTCGGAACGTGGGAATGATGGTTATATTTGGAATCTGCGGGACCTACGCTTTCAGAATCTGCAAGCCGAATTGAAATAAAAAATTCCTACGATTTTTAATCGTCGATTTACTTTTTATTTTTATTTTACTTTATTTTTCGCTCGTTTTTTATTGGTAAAATCGCAGGAGGCCTCCGGATCGAGGAATGGCGCACATATTCGGAATCAGCGGGTCATTTCCATGGAGAATATCATCGAGATTATCCGATTCTCGACAAAAAGTTTTTTGGCCCAAAAAAATGAGAAGGGGTACCCCTTTCCTTTTTTTCAAAAATTTGAAATTTTCCGAAATATTCGGAACGTGGGAATGATGGTTATATTTGGAATCTGCGGGACCTACGCTTTCAGAATCTGCAAGCCGAATTGAAATAAAAAATTCCTACGATTTTTAATTGTCGATTTACTTTTCATTTTTATTTTACTTTATTTTTCGCTCGTTTTTTATTGGTAAAATCGCAGGAGGCCTCCGGATCGAGGAATGGCGCACATATTCGGAATCAGCGGGTCATTTCCATGGAGAATATCATCGAGATTATCCGATTCTCGACAAAAAGTTTTTTGGCCCAAAAAAATGAGAAGGGGTACCCCTTTCCTTTTTTTCAAAAATTTGAAATTTTCCGAAATATTCGGAACGTGGAAATGATGGTTATATTTGGAATCTGCGGGACCTACGCTTTCAGAATCTGCAAGCCGAATTGAAATAAAAAATTCCTACGATTTTTAATCGTCGATTTACTTTTTATTTTTATTTTACTTTATTTTTCGCTCGTTTTTTATTGGTAAAATCGCAGGAGGCCTCCGGATCGAGGAATGGCGCACATATTCGGAATCAGCGGGTCATTTCCATGGAGAATATCATCGAGATTATCCGATTCTCGACAAAAAGTTTTTTGGCCCAAAAAAATGAGAAGGGGTACCCCTTTCCTTTTTTTCAAAAATTTGAAATTTTCCGAAATATTCGGAACGTGGGAATGATGGTTATATTTGGAATCTGCGGGACCTACGCTTTCAGAATCTGCAAGCCGAATTGAAATAAAAAATTCCTACGATTTTTAATCGTCGATTCACTTTTCATTTTTATTTTACTTCATTTTTCGCTCGTTTTTTATTGGTAAAATCGCAGGAGGCCTCCGGATCGAGGAATGGCGCACATATTCGGAATCAGCGGGTCATTTCCATGGAGAATATCATCGAGATTATCCGATTCTCGACAAAAAGTTTTTTGGCCCAAAAAAATGAGAAGGGGTACCCCTTTCCTTTTTTTCAAAAATTTGAAATTTTCCGAAATATTCGGAACGTGGGAATGATGGTTATATTTGGAATCTGCGGGACCTAAGCTTTCAGAATCTGCAAGCCGAATTGAAATAAAAAATTCCTACGATTTTTAATCGTCGATTTACTTTCTATTTTTATTTTACTTTATTTTTCGCTCGTTTTTTATTGGTAAAATCGCAGGAGGCCTCCGGATCGAGGAATGGCGCACATATTCGTAATCAGCGGGTCATTTCCATGGAGAATATCATCGAGATTATCCGATTCTCGACAAAAAGTTTTTTGGCCCAAAAAAATGAGAAGGGGTACCCCTTTCCTTTTTTTCAAAAATTTGAAATTTTCCGAAATATTCGGAACGTGGGAATGATGGTTATATTTGGAATCTGCGGGACCTACGCTTTCAGAATCTGCAAGCCGAATTGAAATAAAAAATTCCTACGATTTTTAATCGTCGATTTACTTTTTATTTTTATTTTACTTTATTTTTCGCTCGTTTTTTATTGGTAAAATCGCAGGAGGCCTCCGGATCGAGGAATGGCGCACATATTCGGAATCAGCGGGTCATTTCCAAGAAGAATATCATCGAGATTATCCGATTCTCGACAAAAAGTTTTTTGGCCCAAAAAAATGAGAAGGGGTACCCCTTTCCTTTTTTTCAAAAATTTGAAATTTTCCGAAATATTCGGAACGTGGGAATGATGGTTATATTTGAAATCTGCGGGACCTACGCTTTCAGAATCTGCAAGCCGAATTGAAATAAAAAATTCCTACGATTTTTAATCGTCGATTTACTTTTTATTTTTATTTTACTTTATTTTTCGCTCGTTTTTTATTGGTAAAATCGCAGGAGGCCTCCGGATCGAGGAATGGCGCACATATTCGGAATCAGCGGGTCATTTCCAAGAAGAATATCATCGAGATTATCCGATTCTCGACAAAAAGTTTTTTGGCCCAAAAAAATGAGAAGGGGTACCCCTTTCCTTTTTTTCAAAAATTTGAAATTTTCCGAAATATTCGGAACGTGGGAATGATGGTTATATTTGGAATCTGCGGGACCTACGCTTTCAGAATCTGCAAGCCGAATTGAAATAAAAAATTCCTACGATTTTTAATCGTCGATTTACTTTTTATTTTTATTTGACTTTATTTTTCGCTCGTTTTTTATTGGTAAAATCGCAGGAGGCCTCCGGATCGAGGAATGGCGCACATATTCGGAATCAGCGGGTCATTTCCATGGAGAATATCATCGAGATTATCCGATTCTCGACAAAAAGTTTTTTGGCCCAAAAAAATGAGAAGAGGTACCCCTTTCCTTTTTTTCAAAAATTTGAAATTTTCCGAAATATTCGGAACGTGGGAATGATGGTTATATTTGGAATCTGCGGGACCTACGCTTTCAGAATCTGCAAGCCGAATTGAAATAAAAAATTCCTACGATTTTTAATCGTCGATTTACTTTTTATTTTTATTTTACTTTATTTTTCGCTCGTTTTTTATTGGTAAAATCGCAGGAGGCCTCCGGATCGAGGAATGGCGCACATATTCGGAATCAGCGGGTCATTTCCATGGAGAATATCATCGAGATTATCCGATTCTCGACAAAAAGTTTTTTGGCCCAAAAAAATGAGAAGGGGTACCCCTTTCCTTTTTTTCAAAAATTTGAAATTTTCCGAAATATTCGGAACGTGGGAATGATGGTTATATTTGGAATCTGCGGGACCTACGCTTTCAGAATCTGCAAGCCGAATTGAAATAAAAAATTCCTACGATTTTTAATTGTCGATTTACTTTTCATTTTTATTTTACTTTATTTTTCGCTCGTTTTTTATTGGTAAAATCGCAGGAGGCCTCCGGATCGAGGAATGGCGCACATATTCGGAATCAGCGGGTCATTTCCATGGAGAATATCATCGAGATTATCCGATTCTCGACAAAAAGTTTTTTGGCCCAAAAAAATGAGAAGGGGTACCCCTTTCCTTTTTTTCAAAAATTTGAAATTTTCCGAAATATTCGGAACGTGGGAATGATGGTTATATTTGGAATCTGCGGGACCTACGCTTTCAGAATCTGCAAGCCGAATTGAAATGAAAAATTCCTACGATTTTTAATCGTCGATTTACTTTTTATTTTTATTTTACTTTATTTTTCGCTCGTTTTTTATTGGTAAAATCGCAGGAGGCCTCCGGATCGAGGAATGGCGCACATATTCGGAATCAGCGGGTCATTTCCATGAAGAATATCATCGAGATTATCCGATTCTCGACAAAAAGTTTTTTGGCCCAAAAAAATGAGAAGGGGTACCCCTTTCCTTTTTTTCAAAAATCTGAAATTTTCCGAAATATTCGGAACGTGGGAATGATGGTTATATTTGGAATCTGCGGGACCTACGCTTTCAGAATCTGCAAGCCGAATTGAAATAAAAAATTCCTACGATTTTTAATCGTCGATTTACTTTTTATTTTTATTTTATTTTATTTTTCGCTCGTTTTTTATTGGTAAAATCGCGGGAGGCCTCCGGATCGAGGAATGGCGCACATATTCGGAATCAGCGGGTCATTTCCATGGAGAATATCATCGAGATTATCCGATTCTCGACAAAAAGTTTTTTGGCCCAAAAAAATGAGAAGGGGTACCCCTTTCCTTTTTTTCAAAAATTTGAAATTTTCCGAAATATTCGGAACGTGGGAATGATGGTTATATTTGGAATCTGCGGGACCTACGCTTTCAGAATCTGCAAGCCGAATTGAAATAAAAAATTCCTACGATTTTTAATAGTCGATTTACTTTTTATTTTTATTTTACTTTATTTTTCGCTCGTTTTTTATTGGTAAAATCGCAGGAGGCCTCCGGATCGAGGAATGGCGCACATATTCGGAATCAGCGGGTCATTTCCATGGAGAATATCATCGAGATTATCCGATTCTCGACAAAAAATTTTTGGCCCAAAAAAATGAGAAGGGGTACCCCTTTCCTTTTTTTCAAAAATTTGAAATTTTCCGAAATATTCGGAACGTGGGAATGATGGTTATATTTGGAATCTGCGGGACCTACGCTTTCAGAATCTGCAAGCCGAATTGAAATAAAAAATTCCTACGATTTTTAATCGTCGATTTACTTTTTATTTTTATTTTACTTTATTTTTCGCTCGTTTTTTATTGGTAAAATCGCAGGAGGCCTCCGGATCGAGGAATGGCGCACATATTCGGAATCAGCGGGTCATTTCCATGGAGAATATCATCGAGATTATCCGATTCTCGACAAAAAGTTTTTTGGCCCAAAAAAATGAGAAGGGGTACCCCTTTCCTTTTTTTCAAAAATTTGAATTTTTCCGAAATATTCGGAACGTGGGAATGATGGTTATATTTGGAATCTGCGGGACCTACGCTTTCAGAATCTGCAAGCCGAATTGAAATAAAAAATTCCTACGATTTTTAATCGTCGATTTACTTTTTATTTTTATTTTACTTTATTTTTCGCTCGTTTTTTATTGGTAAAATCGCAGGAGGCCTCCGGATCGAGGAATGGCGCACATATTCGGAATCAGCGGGTCATTTCCATGAAGAATATCATCGAGATTATCCGATTCTCGACAAAAAGTTTTTTGGCCCAAAAAAATGAGAAGGGGTACCCCTTTCCTTTTTTTCAAAAATTGGAAATTTTCCGAAATATTCGGAACGTGGGAATGATGGTTATATTTGGAATCTGCGGGACCTACGCTTTCAGAATCTGCAAGCCGAATTGAAATAAAAAATTCCTACGATTTTTAATCGTCGATTTACTTTTTATTTTTATTTTACTTTATTTTTCGCTCGTTTTTTATTGGTAAAATCGCAGGAGGCCTCCGGATCGAGGAATGGCGCACATATTCGGAATCAGCGGGTCATTTCCAAGAAGAATAACATCGAGATTATCCGATTCTCGACAAAAAGTTTTTTGGCCCAAAAAAATGAGAAGGGGTACCCCTTTCCTTTTTTTCAAAAATTTGAAATTTTCCGAAATATTCGGAACGTGGGAATGATGGTTATATTTGGAATCTGCGGGACCTACGCTTTCAGAATCTGCAAGCCGAATTGAAATAAAAAATTCCTACGATTTTTAATCGTCGATTTACTTTTTATTTTTATTTGACTTTATTTTTCGCTCGTTTTTTATTGGTAAAATCGCAGGAGGCCTCCGGATCGAGGAATGGCGCACATATTCGGAATCAGCGGGTCATTTCCATGGAGAATATCATCGAGATTATCCGATTCTCGACAAAAAGTTTTTTGGCCCAAAAAAATGAGAAGGGGTACTGTACCCTGTAATGTACCCCTTTCCTTTTTTTCAAAAATTTGAAATTTTCCGAAATATTCGGAACGTGGGAATGATGGTTATATTTGGAATCTGCGGGACCTACGCTTTCAGAATCTGCAAGCCGAATTGAAATAAAAAATTCCTACGATTTTTAATCGTCGATTTACTTTTTATTTTTATTTTACTTTATTTTTCGCTCGTTTTTTATTGGTAAAATCGCAGGAGGCCTCCGGATCGAGGAATGGCGCACATATTCGGAATCAGCGGGTCATTTCCATGGAGAATATCATCGAGATTATCCGATTCTCGACAAAAAGTTTTTTGGCCCAAAAAAATGAGAAGGGGTACCCCTTTCCTTTTTTTCAAAAATTTGAAATTTTCCGAAATATTCGGAACGTGGGAATGATGGTTATATTTGGAATCTGCGGGACCTACGCTTTCAGAATCTGCAAGCCGAATTGAAATAAAAAATTCCTACGATTTTTAATCGTCGATTCACTTTTCATTTTTATTTTACTTTATTTTTCGCTCGTTTTTTATTGGTAAAATCGCAGGAGGCCTCCGGATCGAGGAATGGCGCACATATTCGGAATCAGCGGGTCATTTCCATGGAGAATATCATCGAGATTATCCGATTCTCGACAAAAAGTTTTTTGGCCCAAAAAAATGAGAAGGGGTACCCCTTTCCTTTTTTTCAAAAATTTGAAATTTTCCGAAATATTCGGAACGTGGGAATGATGGTTATATTTGGAATCTGCGGGACCTAAGCTTTCAGAATCTGCAAGCCGAATTGAAATAAAAAATTCCTACGATTTTTAATCGTCGATTTACTTTTTATTTTTATTTTACTTTATTTTTCGCTCGTTTTTTATTGGTAAAATCGCAGGAGGCCTCCGGATCGAGGAATGGCGCACATATTCGGAATCAGCGGGTCATTTCCATGGAGAATATCATCGAGATTATCCGATTCTCGACAAAAAGTTTTTTGGCCCAAAAAAATGAGAAGGGGTACCCCTTTCCTTTTTTTCAAAAATTTGAAATTTTCCGAAATATTCGGAACGTGGGAATGATGGTTATATTTGGAATCTGCGGGACCTACGCTTTCAGAATCTGCAAGCCGAATTGAAATAAAAAATTCCTACGATTTTTAATCGTCGATTTACTTTTTATTTTTATTTTACTTTATTTTTCGCTCGTTTTTTATTGGTAAAATCGCAGGAGGCCTCCGGATCGAGGAATGGCGCACATATTCGGAATCAGCGGGTCATTTCCAAGAAGAATATCATCGAGATTATCCGATTCTCGACAAAAAGTTTTTTGGCCCAAAAAAATGAGAAGGGGTACCCCTTTCCTTTTTTTCAAAAATTTGAAATTTTCCGAAATATTCGGAACGTGGGAATGATGGTTATATTTGAAATCTGCGGGACCTACGCTTTCAGAATCTGCAAGCCGAATTGAAATAAAAAATTCCTACGATTTTTAATCGTCGATTTACTTTTTATTTTTATTTTACTTTATTTTTCGCTCGTTTTTTATTGGTAAAATCGCAGGAGCCCTCCGGATCGAGGAATGGCGCACATATTCGGAATCAGCGGGTCATTTCCAAGAAGAATATCATCGAGATTATCCGATTCTCGACAAAAAGTTTTTTGGCCCAAAAAAATGAGAAGGGGTACCCCTTTCCTTTTTTTCAAAAATTTGAAATTTTCCGAAATATTCGGAACGTGGGAATGATGGTTATATTTGGAATCTGCGGGACCTACGCTTTCAGAATCTGCAAGCCGAATTGAAATAAAAAATTCCTACGATTTTTAATCGTCGATTTACTTTTTATTTTTATTTGACTTTATTTTTCGCTCGTTTTTTATTGGTAAAATCGCAGGAGGCCTCCGGATCGAGGAATGGCGCACATATTCGGAATCAGCGGGTCATTTCCATGGAGAATATCATCGAGATTATCCGATTCTCGACAAAAAGTTTTTTGGCCCAAAAAAATGAGAAGAGGTACCCCTTTCCTTTTTTTCAAAAATTTGAAATTTTCCGAAATATTCGGAACGTGGGAATGATGGTTATATTTGGAATCTGCGGGACCTACGCTTTCAGAATCTGCAAGCCGAATTGAAATAAAAAATTCCTACGATTTTTAATCGTCGATTTACTTTTTATTTTTATTTTACTTTATTTTTCGCTCGTTTTTTATTGGTAAAATCGCAGGAGGCCTCCGGATCGAGGAATGGCGCACATATTCGGAATCAGCGGGTCATTTCCATGGAGAATATCATCGAGATTATCCGATTCTCGACAAAAAGTTTTTTGGCCCAAAAAAATGAGAAGGGGTACCCCTTTCCTTTTTTTCAAAAATTTGAAATTTTCCGAAATATTCGGAACGTGGGAATGATGGTTATATTTGGAATCTGCGGGACCTACGCTTTCAGAATCTGCAAGCCGAATTGAAATAAAAAATTCCTACGATTTTTAATTGTCGATTTACTTTTCATTTTTATTTTACTTTATTTTTCGCTCGTTTTTTATTGGTAAAATCGCAGGAGGCCTCCGGATCGAGGAATGGCGCACATATTCGGAATCAGCGGGTCATTTCCATGGAGAATATCATCGAGATTATCCGATTCTCGACAAAAAGTTTTTTGGCCCAAAAAAATGAGAAGGGGTACCCCTTTCCTTTTTTTCAAAAATTTGAAATTTTCCGAAATATTCGGAACGTGGAAATGATGGTTATATTTGGAATCTGCGGGACCTACGCTTTCAGAATCTGCAAGCCGAATTGAAATAAAAAATTCCTACGATTTTTAATCGTCGATTTACTTTTTATTTTTATTTTACTTTATTTTTCGCTCGTTTTTTATTGGTAAAATCGCAGGAGGCCTCCGGATCGAGGAATGGCGCACATATTCGGAATCAGCGGGTCATTTCCATGGAGAATATCATCGAGATTATCCGATTCTCGACAAAAAGTTTTTTGGCCCAAAAAAATGAGAAGGGGTACCCCTTTCCTTTTTTTCAAAAATTTGAAATTTTCCGAAATATTCGGAACGTGGGAATGATGGTTATATTTGGAATCTGCGGGACCTACGCTTTCAGAATCTGCAAGCCGAATTGAAATAAAAAATTCCTACGATTTTTAATCGTCGATTCACTTTTCATTTTTATTTTACTTCATTTTTCGCTCGTTTTTTATTGGTAAAATCGCAGGAGGCCTCCGGATCGAGGAATGGCGCACATATTCGGAATCAGCGGGTCATTTCCATGGAGAATATCATCGAGATTATCCGATTCTCGACAAAAAGTTTTTTGGCCCAAAAAAATGAGAAGGGGTACCCCTTTCCTTTTTTTCAAAAATTTGAAATTTTCCGAAATATTCGGAACGTGGGAATGATGGTTATATTTGGAATCTGCGGGACCTAAGCTTTCAGAATCTGCAAGCCGAATTGAAATAAAAAATTCCTACGATTTTTAATCGTCGATTTACTTTCTATTTTTATTTTACTTTATTTTTCGCTCGTTTTTTATTGGTAAAATCGCAGGAGGCCTCCGGATCGAGGAATGGCGCACATATTCGTAATCAGCGGGTCATTTCCATGGAGAATATCATCGAGATTATCCGATTCTCGACAAAAAGTTTTTTGGCCCAAAAAAATGAGAAGGGGTACCCCTTTCCTTTTTTTCAAAAATTTGAAATTTTCCGAAATATTCGGAACGTGGGAATGATGGTTATATTTGGAATCTGCGGGACCTACGCTTTCAGAATCTGCAAGCCGAATTGAAATAAAAAATTCCTACGATTTTTAATCGTCGATTTACTTTTTATTTTTATTTTACTTTATTTTTCGCTCGTTTTTTATTGGTAAAATCGCAGGAGGCCTCCGGATCGAGGAATGGCGCACATATTCGGAATCAGCGGGTCATTTCCAAGAAGAATATCATCGAGATTATCCGATTCTCGACAAAAAGTTTTTTGGCCCAAAAAAATGAGAAGGGGTACCCCTTTCCTTTTTTTCAAAAATTTGAAATTTTCCGAAATATTCGGAACGTGGGAATGATGGTTATATTTGAAATCTGCGGGACCTACGCTTTCAGAATCTGCAAGCCGAATTGAAATAAAAAATTCCTACGATTTTTAATCGTCGATTTACTTTTTATTTTTATTTTACTTTATTTTTCGCTCGTTTTTTATTGGTAAAATCGCAGGAGGCCTCCGGATCGAGGAATGGCGCACATATTCGGAATCAGCGGGTCATTTCCAAGAAGAATATCATCGAGATTATCCGATTCTCGACAAAAAGTTTTTTGGCCCAAAAAAATGAGAAGGGGTACCCCTTTCCTTTTTTTCAAAAATTTGAAATTTTCCGAAATATTCGGAACGTGGGAATGATGGTTATATTTGGAATCTGCGGGACCTACGCTTTCAGAATCTGCAAGCCGAATTGAAATAAAAAATTCCTACGATTTTTAATCGTCGATTTACTTTTTATTTTTATTTGACTTTATTTTTCGCTCGTTTTTTATTGGTAAAATCGCAGGAGGCCTCCGGATCGAGGAATGGCGCACATATTCGGAATCAGCGGGTCATTTCCATGGAGAATATCATCGAGATTATCCGATTCTCGACAAAAAGTTTTTTGGCCCAAAAAAATGAGAAGAGGTACCCCTTTCCTTTTTTTCAAAAATTTGAAATTTTCCGAAATATTCGGAACGTGGGAATGATGGTTATATTTGGAATCTGCGGGACCTACGCTTTCAGAATCTGCAAGCCGAATTGAAATAAAAAATTCCTACGATTTTTAATCGTCGATTTACTTTTTATTTTTATTTTACTTTATTTTTCGCTCGTTTTTTATTGGTAAAATCGCAGGAGGCCTCCGGATCGAGGAATGGCGCACATATTCGGAATCAGCGGGTCATTTCCATGGAGAATATCATCGAGATTATCCGATTCTCGACAAAAAGTTTTTTGGCCCAAAAAAATGAGAAGGGGTACCCCTTTCCTTTTTTTCAAAAATTTGAAATTTTCCGAAATATTCGGAACGTGGGAATGATGGTTATATTTGGAATCTGCGGGACCTACGCTTTCAGAATCTGCAAGCCGAATTGAAATAAAAAATTCCTACGATTTTTAATTGTCGATTTACTTTTCATTTTTATTTTACTTTATTTTTCGCTCGTTTTTTATTGGTAAAATCGCAGGAGGCCTCCGGATCGAGGAATGGCGCACATATTCGGAATCAGCGGGTCATTTCCATGGAGAATATCATCGAGATTATCCGATTCTCGACAAAAAGTTTTTTGGCCCAAAAAAATGAGAAGGGGTACCCCTTTCCTTTTTTTCAAAAATTTGAAATTTTCCGAAATATTCGGAACGTGGGAATGATGGTTATATTTGGAATCTGCGGGACCTACGCTTTCAGAATCTGCAAGCCGAATTGAAATGAAAAATTCCTACGATTTTTAATCGTCGATTTACTTTTTATTTTTATTTTACTTTATTTTTCGCTCGTTTTTTATTGGTAAAATCGCAGGAGGCCTCCGGATCGAGGAATGGCGCACATATTCGGAATCAGCGGGTCATTTCCATGGAGAATATCATCGAGATTATCCGATTCTCGACAAAAAGTTTTTTGGCCCAAAAAAATGAGAAGGGGTACCCCTTTCCTTTTTTTCAAAAATTTGAAATTTTCCGAAATATTCGGAACGTGGGAATGATGGTTATATTTGGAATCTGCGGGACCTACGCTTTCAGAATCTGCAAGCCGAATTGAAATAAAAAATTCCTACGATTTTTGATCGTCGATTTACTTTTTATTTTTATTTTACTTTATTTTTCGCTCGTTTTTTATTGGTAAAATCGCAGGAGGCCTCCGGATCGAGGAATGGCGCACATATTCGGAATCAGCGGGTCATTTCCAAGAAGAATATCATCGAGATTATCCGATTCTCGACAAAAAGTTTTTTGGCCCAAAAAAATGAGAAGGGGTACCCCTTTCCTTTTTTTCAAAAATTTGAAATTTTCCGAAATATTCGGAACGTGGGAATGATGGTTATATTTGAAATCTGCGGGACCTACGCTTTCAGAATCTGCAAGCCGAATTGAAATAAAAAATTCCTACGATTTTTAATCGTCGATTTACTTTTTATTTTTATTTTACTTTATTTTTCGCTCGTTTTTTATTGGTAAAATCGCAGGAGCCCTCCGGATCGAGGAATGGCGCACATATTCGGAATCAGCGGGTCATTTCCATGAAGAATATCATCGAGATTATCCGATTCTCGACAAAAAGTTTTTTGGCCCAAAAAAATGAGAAGGGGTACCCCTTTCCTTTTTTTCAAAAATCTGAAATTTTCCGAAATATTCGGAACGTGGGAATGATGGTTATATTTGGAATCTGCGGGACCTACGCTTTCAGAATCTGCAAGCCGAATTGAAATAAAAAATTCCTACGATTTTTAATCGTCGATTTACTTTTTATTTTTATTTGACTTTATTTTTCGCTCGTTTTTTATTGGTAAAATCGCAGGAGGCCTCCGGATCGAGGAATGGCGCACATATTCGGAATCAGCGGGTCATTTCCAAGAAGAATATCATCGAGATTATCCGATTCTCGACAAAAAGTTTTTTGACCCAAAAAAATGAGAAGGGGTACCCCTTTCCTTTTTTTCAAAAATTTGAAATTTTCCGAAATATTCGGAACGTGGGAATGATGGTTATATTTGGAATCTGCGGGACCTACGCTTTCAGAATCTGCAAGCCGAATTGAAATAAAAAATTCCTACGATTTTTAATCGTCGATTTACTTTTTATTTTTATTTGACTTCATTTTTCGCTCGTTTTTTATTGGTAAAATCGCAGGAGGCCTCCGGATCGAGGAATGGCGCACATATTCGGAATCAGCGGGTCATTTCCATGGAGAATATCATCGAGATTATCCGATTCTCGACAAAAAGTTTTTTGGCCCAAAAAAATGAGAAGAGGTACCCCTTTCCTTTTTTTCAAAAATTTGAAATTTTCCGAAATATTCGGAACGTGGGAATGATGGTTATATTTGGAATCTGCGGGACCTACGCTTTCAGAATCTGCAAGCCGAATTGAAATAAAAAATTCCTACGATTTTTAATCGTCGATTTACTTTTTATTTTTATTTTACTTTATTTTTCGCTCGTTTTTTATTGGTAAAATCGCAGGAGGCCTCCGGATCGAGGAATGGCGCACATATTCGGAATCAGCGGGTCATTTCCATGGAGAATATCATCGAGATTATCCGATTCTCGACAAAAAGTTTTTTGGCCCAAAAAAATGAGAAGGGGTACCCCTTTCCTTTTTTTCAAAAATTTGAAATTTTCCGAAATATTCGGAACGTGGGAATGATGGTTATATTTGGAATCTGCGGGACCTACGCTTTCAGAATCTGCAAGCCGAATTGAAATAAAAAATTCCTACGATTTTTAATTGTCGATTTACTTTTCATTTTTATTCTACTTTATTTTTCGCTCGTTTTTTATTGGTAAAATCGCAGGAGGCCTCCGGATCGAGGAATGGCGCACATATTCGGAATCAGCGGGTCATTTCCATGGAGAATATCATCGAGATTATCCGATTCTCGACAAAAAGTTTTTTGGCCCAAAAAAATGAGAAGGGGTACCCCTTTCCTTTTTTTCAAAAATTTGAAATTTTCCGAAATATTCGGAACGTGGGAATGATGGTTATATTTGGAATCTGCGGGACCTACGCTTTCAGAATCTGCAAGCCGAATTGAAATAAAAAATTCCTACGATTTTTAATCGTCGATTTACTTTTTATTTTTATTTTACTTTATTTTTCGCTCGTTTTTTATTGGTAAAATCGCAGGAGGCCTCCGGATCGAGGAATGGCGCACATATTCGGAATCAGCGGGTCATTTCCAAGAAGAATATCATCGAGATTATCCGATTCTCGACAAAAAGTTTTTTGGCCCAAAAAAATGAGAAGGGGTACCCCTTTCCTTTTTTTCAAAAATTTGAAATTTTCCGAAATATTCGGAACGTGGGAATGATGGTTATATTTGGAATCTGCGGGACCTACGCTTTCAGAATCTGCAAGCCGAATTGAAATAAAAAATTCCTACGATTTTTAATCGTCGATTTACTTTTTATTTTTATTTTACTTTATTTTTCGCTCGTTTTTTATTGGTAAAATCGCAGGAGGCCTCCGGATCGAGGAATGGCGCACATATTCGGAATCAGCGGGTCATTTCCAAGAAGAATATCATCGAGATTATCCGATTCTCGACAAAAAGTTTTTTGGCCCAAAAAAATGAGAAGGGGTACCCCTTTCCTTTTTTTCAAAAATTTGAAATTTTCCGAAATATTCGGAACGTGGGAATGATGGTTATATTTGAAATCTGCGGGACCTACGCTTTCAGAATCTGCAAGCCGAATTGAAATAAAAAATTCCTACGATTTTTAATCGTCGATTTACTTTTTATTTTTATTTTACTTTATTTTTCGCTCGTTTTTTATTGGTAAAATCGCAGGAGGCCTCCGGATCGAGGAATGGCGCACATATTCGGAATCAGCGGGTCATTTCCAAGAAGAATATCATCGAGATTATCCGATTCTCGACAAAAAGTTTTTTGGCCCAAAAAAATGAGAAGGGGTACCCCTTTCCTTTTTTTCAAAAATTTGAAATTTTCCGAAATATTCGGAACGTGGGAATGATGGTTATATTTGGAATCTGCGGGACCTACGCTTTCAGAATCTGCAAGCCGAATTGAAATAAAAAATTCCTACGATTTTTAATCGTCGATTTACTTTTTATTTTTATTTGACTTTATTTTTCGCTCGTTTTTTATTGGTAAAATCGCAGGAGGCCTCCGGATCGAGGAATGGCGCACATATTCGGAATCAGCGGGTCATTTCCATGGAGAATATCATCGAGATTATCCGATTCTCGACAAAAAGTTTTTTGGCCCAAAAAAATGAGAAGAGGTACCCCTTTCCTTTTTTTCAAAAATTTGAAATTTTCCGAAATATTCGGAACGTGGGAATGATGGTTATATTTGGAATCTGCGGGACCTACGCTTTCAGAATCTGCAAGCCGAATTGAAATAAAAAATTCCTACGATTTTTAATCGTCGATTTACTTTTTATTTTTATTTTACTTTATTTTTCGCTCGTTTTTTATTGGTAAAATCGCAGGAGGCCTCCGGATCGAGGAATGGCGCACATATTCGGAATCAGCGGGTCATTTCCATGGAGAATATCATCGAGATTATCCGATTCTCGACAAAAAGTTTTTTGGCCCAAAAAAATGAGAAGGGGTACCCCTTTCCTTTTTTTCAAAAATTTGAAATTTTCCGAAATATTCGGAACGTGGGAATGATGGTTATATTTGGAATCTGCGGGACCTACGCTTTCAGAATCTGCAAGCCGAATTGAAATAAAAAATTCCTACGATTTTTAATTGTCGATTTACTTTTCATTTTTATTTTACTTTATTTTTCGCTCGTTTTTTATTGGTAAAATCGCAGGAGGCCTCCGGATCGAGGAATGGCGCACATATTCGGAATCAGCGGGTCATTTCCATGGAGAATATCATCGAGATTATCCGATTCTCGACAAAAAGTTTTTTGGCCCAAAAAAATGAGAAGGGGTACCCCTTTCCTTTTTTTCAAAAATTTGAAATTTTCCGAAATATTCGGAACGTGGGAATGATGGTTATATTTGGAATCTGCGGGACCTACGCTTTCAGAATCTGCAAGCCGAATTGAAATGAAAAATTCCTACGATTTTTAATCGTCGATTTACTTTTTATTTTTATTTTACTTTATTTTTCGCTCGTTTTTTATTGGTAAAATCGCAGGAGGCCTCCGGATCGAGGAATGGCGCACATATTCGGAATCAGCGGGTCATTTCCATGGAGAATATCATCGAGATTATCCGATTCTCGACAAAAAGTTTTTTGGCCCAAAAAAATGAGAAGGGGTACCCCTTTCCTTTTTTTCAAAAATTTGAAATTTTCCGAAATATTCGGAACGTGGGAATGATGGTTATATTTGGAATCTGCGGGACCTACGCTTTCAGAATCTGCAAGCCGAATTGAAATAAAAAATTCCTACGATTTTTAATCGTCGATTTACTTTTTATTTTTATTTTTCTTTATTTTTCGCTCGTTTTTTATTGGTAAAATCGCAGGAGGCCTCCGGATCGAGGAATGGCGCACATATTCGGAATCAGCGGGTCATTTCCAAGAAGAATATCATCGAGATTATCCGATTCTCGACAAAAAGTTTTTTGGCCCAAAAAAATGAGAAGGGGTACCCCTTTCCTTTTTTTCAAAAATTTGAAATTTTCCGAAATATTCGGAACGTGGGAATGATGGTTATATTTGAAATCTGCGGGACCTACGCTTTCAGAATCTGCAAGCCGAATTGAAATAAAAAATTCCTACGATTTTTAATCGTCGATTTACTTTTTATTTTTATTTTACTTTATTTTTCGCTCGTTTTTTATTGGTAAAATCGCAGGAGCCCTCCGGATCGAGGAATGGCGCACATATTCGGAATCAGCGGGTCATTTCCATGAAGAATATCATCGAGATTATCCGATTCTCGACAAAAAGTTTTTTGGCCCAAAAAAATGAGAAGGGGTACCCCTTTCCTTTTTTTCAAAAATCTGAAATTTTCCGAAATATTCGGAACGTGGGAATGATGGTTATATTTGGAATCTGCGGGACCTACGCTTTCAGAATCTGCAAGCCGAATTGAAATAAAAAATTCCTACGATTTTTAATCGTCGATTTACTTTTTATTTTTATTTGACTTTATTTTTCGCTCGTTTTTTATTGGTAAAATCGCAGGAGGCCTCCGGATCGAGGAATGGCGCACATATTCGGAATCAGCGGGTCATTTCCAAGAAGAATATCATCGAGATTATCCGATTCTCGACAAAAAGTTTTTTGACCCAAAAAAATGAGAAGGGGTACCCCTTTCCTTTTTTTCAAAAATTTGAAATTTTCCGAAATATTCGGAACGTGGGAATGATGGTTATATTTGGAATCTGCGGGACCTACGCTTTCAGAATCTGCAAGCCGAATTGAAATAAAAAATTCCTACGATTTTTAATCGTCGATTTACTTTTTATTTTTATTTGACTTCATTTTTCGCTCGTTTTTTATTGGTAAAATCGCAGGAGGCCTCCGGATCGAGGAATGGCGCACATATTCGGAATCAGCGGGTCATTTCCATGGAGAATATCATCGAGATTATCCGATTCTCGACAAAAAGTTTTATGGCCCAAAAAAATGAGAAGAGGTACCCCTTTCCTTTTTTTCAAAAATTTGAAATTTTCCGAAATATTCGGAACGTGGGAATGATGGTTATATTTGGAATCTGCGGGACCTACGCTTTCAGAATCTGCAAGCCGAATTGAAATAAAAAATTCCTACGATTTTTAATCGTCGATTTACTTTTTATTTTTATTTTACTTTATTTTTCGCTCGTTTTTTATTGGTAAAATCGCAGGAGGCCTCCGGATCGAGGAATGGCGCACATATTCGGAATCAGCGGGTCATTTCCATGGAGAATATCATCGAGATTATCCGATTCTCGACAAAAAGTTTTTTGGCCCAAAAAAATGAGAAGGGGTACCCCTTTCCTTTTTTTCAAAAATTTGAAATTTTCCGAAATATTCGGAACGTGGGAATGATGGTTATATTTGGAATCTGCGGGACCTACGCTTTCAGAATCTGCAAGCCGAATTGAAATAAAAAATTCCTACGATTTTTAATTGTCGATTTACTTTTCATTTTTATTCTACTTTATTTTTCGCTCGTTTTTTATTGGTAAAATCGCAGGAGGCCTCCGGATCGAGGAATGGCGCACATATTCGGAATCAGCGGGTCATTTCCATGGAGAATATCATCGAGATTATCCGATTCTCGACAAAAAGTTTTTTGGCCCAAAAAAATGAGAAGGGGTACCCCTTTCCTTTTTTTCAAAAATTTGAAATTTTCCGAAATATTCGGAACGTGGGAATGATGGTTATATTTGGAATCTGCGGGACCTACGCTTTCAGAATCTGCAAGCCGAATTGAAATAAAAAATTCCTACGATTTTTAATCGTCGATTTACTTTTTATTTTTATTTTACTTTATTTTTCGCTCGTTTTTTATTGGTAAAATCGCAGGAGGCCTCCGGATCGAGGAATGGCGCACATATTCGGAATCAGCGGGTCATTTCCAAGAAGAATATCATCGAGATTATCCGATTCTCGACAAAAAGTTTTTTGGCCCAAAAAAATGAGAAGGGGTACCCCTTTCCTTTTTTTCAAAAATTTGAAATTTTCCGAAATATTCGGAACGTGGGAATGATGGTTATATTTGAAATCTGCGGGACCTACGCTTTCAGAATCTGCAAGCCGAATTGAAATAAAAAATTCCTACGATTTTTAATCGTCGATTTACTTTTTATTTTTATTTTACTTTATTTTTCGCTCGTTTTTTATTGGTAAAATCGCAGGAGGCCTCCGGATCGAGGAATGGCGCACATATTCGGAATCAGCGGGTCATTTCCAAGAAGAATATCATCGAGATTATCCGATTCTCGACAAAAAGTTTTTTGGCCCAAAAAAATGAGAAGGGGTACCCCTTTCCTTTTTTTCAAAAATTTGAAATTTTCCGAAATATTCGGAACGTGGGAATGATGGTTATATTTGGAATCTGCGGGACCTACGCTTTCAGAATCTGCAAGCCGAATTGAAATAAAAAATTCCTACGATTTTTAATCGTCGATTTACTTTTTATTTTTATTTGACTTTATTTTTCGCTCGTTTTTTATTGGTAAAATCGCAGGAGGCCTCCGGATCGAGGAATGGCGCACATATTCGGAATCAGCGGGTCATTTCCATGGAGAATATCATCGAGATTATCCGATTCTCGACAAAAAGTTTTTTGGCCCAAAAAAATGAGAAGAGGTACCCCTTTCCTTTTTTTCAAAAATTTGAAATTTTCCGAAATATTCGGAACGTGGGAATGATGGTTATATTTGGAATCTGCGGGACCTACGCTTTCAGAATCTGCAAGCCGAATTGAAATAAAAAATTCCTACGATTTTTAATCGTCGATTTACTTTTTATTTTTATTTTACTTTATTTTTCGCTCGTTTTTTATTGGTAAAATCGCAGGAGGCCTCCGGATCGAGGAATGGCGCACATATTCGGAATCAGCGGGTCATTTCCATGGAGAATATCATCGAGATTATCCGATTCTCGACAAAAAGTTTTTTGGCCCAAAAAAATGAGAAGGGGTACCCCTTTCCTTTTTTTCAAAAATTTGAAATTTTCCGAAATATTCGGAACGTGGGAATGATGGTTATATTTGGAATCTGCGGGACCTACGCTTTCAGAATCTGCAAGCCGAATTGAAATAAAAAATTCCTACGATTTTTAATTGTCGATTTACTTTTCATTTTTATTTTACTTTATTTTTCGCTCGTTTTTTATTGGTAAAATCGCAGGAGGCCTCCGGATCGAGGAATGGCGCACATATTCGGAATCAGCGGGTCATTTCCATGGAGAATATCATCGAGATTATCCGATTCTCGACAAAAAGTTTTTTGGCCCAAAAAAATGAGAAGGGGTACCCCTTTCCTTTTTTTCAAAAATTTGAAATTTTCCGAAATATTCGGAACGTGGGAATGATGGTTATATTTGGAATCTGCGGGACCTACGCTTTCAGAATCTGCAAGCCGAATTGAAATGAAAAATTCCTACGATTTTTAATCGTCGATTTACTTTTTATTTTTATTTTACTTTATTTTTCGCTCGTTTTTTATTGGTAAAATCGCAGGAGGCCTCCGGATCGAGGAATGGCGCACATATTCGGAATCAGCGGGTCATTTCCATGGAGAATATCATCGAGATTATCCGATTCTCGACAAAAAGTTTTTTGGCCCAAAAAAATGAGAAGGGGTACCCCTTTCCTTTTTTTCAAAAATTTGAAATTTTCCGAAATATTCGGAACGTGGGAATGATGGTTATATTTGGAATCTGCGGGACCTACGCTTTCAGAATCTGCAAGCCGAATTGAAATAAAAAATTCCTACGATTTTTAATCGTCGATTTACTTTTTATTTTTATTTTACTTTATTTTTCGCTCGTTTTTTATTGGTAAAATCGCAGGAGGCCTCCGGATCGAGGAATGGCGCACATATTCGGAATCAGCGGGTCATTTCCAAGAAGAATATCATCGAGATTATCCGATTCTCGACAAAAAGTTTTTTGGCCCAAAAAAATGAGAAGGGGTACCCCTTTCCTTTTTTTCAAAAATTTGAAATTTTCCGAAATATTCGGAACGTGGGAATGATGGTTATATTTGAAATCTGCGGGACCTACGCTTTCAGAATCTGCAAGCCGAATTGAAATAAAAAATTCCTACGATTTTTAATCGTCGATTTACTTTTTATTTTTATTTTACTTTATTTTTCGCTCGTTTTTTATTGGTAAAATCGCAGGAGCCCTCCGGATCGAGGAATGGCGCACATATTCGGAATCAGCGGGTCATTTCCATGAAGAATATCATCGAGATTATCCGATTCTCGACAAAAAGTTTTTTGGCCCAAAAAAATGAGAAGGGGTACCCCTTTCCTTTTTTTCAAAAATCTGAAATTTTCCGAAATATTCGGAACGTGGGAATGATGGTTATATTTGGAATCTGCGGGACCTACGCTTTCAGAATCTGCAAGCCGAATTGAAATAAAAAATTCCTACGATTTTTAATCGTCGATTTACTTTTTATTTTTATTTGACTTTATTTTTCGCTCGTTTTTTATTGGTAAAATCGCAGGAGGCCTCCGGATCGAGGAATGGCGCACATATTCGGAATCAGCGGGTCATTTCCAAGAAGAATATCATCGAGATTATCCGATTCTCGACAAAAAGTTTTTTGACCCAAAAAAATGAGAAGGGGTACCCCTTTCCTTTTTTTCAAAAATTTGAAATTTTCCGAAATATTCGGAACGTGGGAATGATGGTTATATTTGGAATCTGCGGGACCTACGCTTTCAGAATCTGCAAGCCGAATTGAAATAAAAAATTCCTACGATTTTTAATCGTCGATTTACTTTTTATTTTTATTTGACTTCATTTTTCGCTCGTTTTTTATTGGTAAAATCGCAGGAGGCCTCCGGATCGAGGAATGGCGCACATATTCGGAATCAGCGGGTCATTTCCATGGAGAATATCATCGAGATTATCCGATTCTCGACAAAAAGTTTTTTGGCCCAAAAAAATGAGAAGAGGTACCCCTTTCCTTTTTTTCAAAAATTTGAAATTTTCCGAAATATTCGGAACGTGGGAATGATGGTTATATTTGGAATCTGCGGGACCTACGCTTTCAGAATCTGCAAGCCGAATTGAAATAAAAAATTCCTACGATTTTTAATCGTCGATTTACTTTTTATTTTTATTTTACTTTATTTTTCGCTCGTTTTTTATTGGTAAAATCGCAGGAGGCCTCCGGATCGAGGAATGGCGCACATATTCGGAATCAGCGGGTCATTTCCATGGAGAATATCATCGAGATTATCCGATTCTCGACAAAAAGTTTTTTGGCCCAAAAAAATGAGAAGGGGTACCCCTTTCCTTTTTTTCAAAAATTTGAAATTTTCCGAAATATTCGGAACGTGGGAATGATGGTTATATTTGGAATCTGCGGGACCTACGCTTTCAGAATCTGCAAGCCGAATTGAAATAAAAAATTCCTACGATTTTTAATTGTCGATTTACTTTTCATTTTTATTCTACTTTATTTTTCGCTCGTTTTTTATTGGTAAAATCGCAGGAGGCCTCCGGATCGAGGAATGGCGCACATATTCGGAATCAGCGGGTCATTTCCATGGAGAATATCATCGAGATTATCCGATTCTCGACAAAAAGTTTTTTGGCCCAAAAAAATGAGAAGGGGTACCCCTTTCCTTTTTTTCAAAAATTTGAAATTTTCCGAAATATTCGGAACGTGGGAATGATGGTTATATTTGGAATCTGCGGGACCTACGCTTTCAGAATCTGCAAGCCGAATTGAAATAAAAAATTCCTACGATTTTTAATCGTCGATTTACTTTTTATTTTTATTTTACTTTATTTTTCGCTCGTTTTTTATTGGTAAAATCGCAGGAGGCCTCCGGATCGAGGAATGGCGCACATATTCGGAATCAGCGGGTCATTTCCAAGAAGAATATCATCGAGATTATCCGATTCTCGACAAAAAGTTTTTTGGCCCAAAAAAATGAGAAGGGGTACCCCTTTCCTTTTTTTCAAAAATTTGAAATTTTCCGAAATATTCGGAACGTGGGAATGATGGTTATATTTGGAATCTGCGGGACCTACGCTTTCAGAATCTGCAAGCCGAATTGAAATAAAAAATTCCTACGATTTTTAATCGTCGATTTACTTTTTATTTTTATTTGACTTTATTTTTCGCTCGTTTTTTATTGGTAAAATCGCAGGAGGCCTCCGGATCGAGGAATGGCGCACATATTCGGAATCAGCGGGTCATTTCCATGGAGAATATCATCGAGATTATCCGATTCTCGACAAAAAGTTTTTTGGCCCAAAAAAATGAGAAGGGGTACCCCTTTCCTTTTTTTCAAAAATTTGAAATTTTCCGAAATATTCGGAACGTGGGAATGATGGTTATATTTGGAATCTGCGGGACCTACGCTTTCAGAATCTGCAAGCCGAATTGAAATAAAAAATTCCTACGATTTTTAATCGTCGATTTACTTTTTATTTTTATTTTACTTTATTTTTCGCTCGTTTTTTATTGGTAAAATCGCAGGAGGCCTCCGGATCGAGGAATGGCGCACATATTCGGAATCAGCGGGTCATTTCCAAGAAGAATATCATCGAGATTATCCGATTCTCGACAAAAAGTTTTTTGGCCCAAAAAAATGAGAAGGGGTACCCCTTTCCTTTTTTTCAAAAATTTGAAATTTTCCGAAATATTCGGAACGTGGGAATGATGGTTATATTTGAAATCTGCGGGACCTACGCTTTCAGAATCTGCAAGCCGAATTGAAATAAAAAATTCCTACGATTTTTAATCGTCGATTTACTTTTTATTTTTATTTTACTTTATTTTTCGCTCGTTTTTTATTGGTAAAATCGCAGGAGGCCTCCGGATCGAGGAATGGCGCACATATTCGGAATCAGCGGGTCATTTCCATGAAGAATATCATCGAGATTATCCGATTTTCGACAAAAAGTTTTTTGGCCCAAAAAAATGAGAAGGGGTACCCCTTTCCTTTTTTTCAAAAATTTGAAATTTTCCGAAATATTCGGAACGTGGGAATGATGGTTATATTTGGAATCTGCGGGACCTACGCTTTCAGAATCTGCAAGCCGAATTGAAATAAAAAATTCCTACGATTTTTAATCGTCGATTTACTTTTTATTTTTATTTTACTTTATTTTTCGCTCGTTTTTTATTGGTAAAATCGCAGGAGGCCTCCGGATCGAGGAATGGCGCACATATTCGGAATCAGCGGGTCATTTCCATGAAGAATATCATCGAGATTATCCGATTCTCGACAAAAAGTTTTTTGGCCCAAAAAAATGAGAAGGGGTACCCCTTTCCTTTTTTTCAAAAATCTGAAATTTTCCGAAATATTCGGAACGTGGGAATGATGGTTATATTTGGAATCTGCGGGACCTACGCTTTCAGAATCTGCAAGCCGAATTGAAATAGAAAATTCCTACGATTTTTAATCGTCGATTTACTTTTTATTTTTATTTGACTTTATTTTTCGCTCGTTTTTTATTGGTAAAATCGCAGGAGGCCTCCGGATCGAGGAATGGCGCACATATTCGGAATCAGCGGGTCATTTCCAAGAAGAATATCATCGAGATTATCCGATTCTCGACAAAAAGTTTTTTGGCCCAAAAAAATGAGAAGGGGTACCCCTTTCCTTTTTTTCAAAAATTTGAAATTTTCCGAAATATTCGGAACGTGGGAATGATGGTTATATTTGGAATCTGCGGGACCTACGCTTCCAGAATCTGCAAGCCGAATTGAAATAAAAAATTCCTACGATTTTTAACTGTCGATTTACTTTGTATTTTTATTTTACTTTATTTTTCGCTCGTTTTTTATTGGTAAAATCGCAGGAGGCCTCCGGATCGAGGAATGGCGCACATATTCGGAATCAGCGGGTCATTTCCATGAAGAATATCATCGAGATTATCCGATTCTCGACAAAAAGTTTTTTGGCCCAAAAAAATGAGAAGGGGTACCCCTTTCCTTTTTTTCAAAAATTTGAAATTTTCCGAAATATTCGGAACGTGGGAATGATGGTTATATTTGGAATCTGCGGGACCTACGCTTTCAGAATCTGCAAGCCGAATTGAAATAAAAAATTCCTACGATTTTTAATCGTCGATTTACTTTTTATTTTTATTTTACTTTATTTTTCGCTCGTTTTTTATTGGTAAAATCGCAGGAGGCCTCCGGATCGAGGAATGGCGCACATATTCGGAATCAGCGGGTCATTTCCATGAAGAATATCATAGAGATTATCCGATTCTCGACAAAAAGTTTTTTGGCCCAAAAAAATGAGAAGGGGTACCCCTTTCCTTTTTTTCAAAAATTTGAAATTTTCCGAAATATTCGGAACGTGGGAATGATGGTTATATTTGAAATCTGCGGGACCTACGCTTTCAGAATCTGCAAGCCGAATTGAAATAAAAAATTCCTACGATTTTTAATCGTCGATTTACTTTTTATTTTTATTCTACTTTATTTTTCGCTCGTTTTTTATTGGTAAAATCGCAGGAGGCCTCCGGATCGAGGAATGGCGCACATATTCGGAATCAGCGGGTCATTTCCATGGAGAATATCATCGAGATTATCCGATTCTCGACAAAAAGTTTTTTGGCCCAAAAAAATGAGAAGGGGTACCCCTTTCCTTTTTTTCAAAAATTTGAAATTTTCCGAAATATTCGGAACGTGGGAATGATGGTTATATTTGGAATCTGCGGGACCTACGCTTTCAGAATCTGCAAGCCGAATTGAACTAAAAAATTCCTACGATTTTTAATCGTCGATTTACTTTTTATTTTTATTTTACTTTATTTTTCGCTCGTTTTTTATTGGTAAAATCGCAGGAGGCCTCCGGATCGAGGAATGGCGCACATATTCGGAATCAGCGGGTCATTTCCGTGGAGAATATCATCGAGATTATCCGATTCTCGACAAAAAGTTTTTTGGCCCAAAAAAATGAGAAGGGGTACCCCTTTCCTTTTTTTCAAAAATTTGAAATTTTCCGAAATATTCGGAACGTGGGAATGATGGTTATATTTGAAATCTGCGGGACCTACGCTTTCAGAATCTGCAAGCCGAATTGAAATAAAAAATTCCTACGATTTTTAATCGTCGATTTACTTTTTATTTTTATTTTACTTTATTTTTCGCTCGTTTTTTATTGGTAAAATCGCAGGAGGCCTCCGGATCGAGGAATGGCGCACATATTCGGAATCAGCGGGTCATTTCCATGAAGAATATCATCGAGATTATCCGATTCTCGACAAAAAGTTTTTTGGCCCAAAAAAATGAGAAGGGGTACCCCTTTCCTTTTTTTCAAAAATCTGAAATTTTCCGAAATATTCGGAACGTGGGAATGATGGTTATATTTGGAATCTGCGGGACCTACGCTTTCAGAATCTGCAAGCCGAATTGAAATAAAAAATTCCTACGATTTTTAATCGTCGATTTACTTTTTATTTTTATTTTACTTTATTTTTCGCTCGTTTTTTATTGGTAAAATCGCAGGAGGCCTCCGGATCGAGGAATTGCGCACATATTCGGAATCAGCGGGTCATTTCCATGAAGAATATCATCGAGATTATCCGATTCTCGACAAAAAGTTTTTTGGCCCAAAAAAATGAGAAGGGGTACCCCTTTCCTTTTTTTCAAAAATCTGAAATTTTCCGAAATATTCGGAACGTGGGAATGATGGTTATATTTGGAATCTGCGGGACCTACGCTTTCAGAATCTGCAAGCCGAATTGAAATAAAAAATTCCTACGATTTTTAATCGTCGATTTACTTTTTATTTTTATTTTACTTTATTTTTCGCTCGTTTTTTATTGGTAAAATCGCAGGAGGCCTCCGGATCGAGGAATGGCGCACATATTCGGAATCAGCGGGTCATTTCCATGGAGAATATCATCGAGATTATCCGATTCTCGACAAAAAGTTTTTTGGCCCAAAAAAATGAGAAGGGGTACCCCTTTCCTTTTTTTCAAAAATTTGAAATTTTCCGAAATATTCGGAACGTGGGAATGATGGTTATATTTGGAATCTGCGGGACCTACGCTTTCAGAATCTGCAAGCCGAATTGAAATAAAAAATTCCTACGATTTTTAATCGTCGATTTACTTTTTATTTTTATTTTACTTTATTTTTCGCTCGTTTTTTATTGGTAAAATCGCAGGAGGCCTCCGGATCGAGGAATGGCGCACATATTCGGAATCAGCGGGTCATTTCCATGGAGAATATCATCGAGATTATCCGATTCTCGACAAAAAGTTTTTTGGCCCAAAAAAATGAGAAGAGGTACCCCTTTCCTTTTTTTCAAAAATTTGAAAGTTTCCGAAATATTCGGAACGTGGGAATGATGGTTATATTTGGAATCTGCGGGACCTACGCTTTCAGAATCTGCAAGCCGAATTGAAAGAAAAAATTCCTACGATTTTTAATCGTCGATTTACTTTTTATTTTTATTTCACTTTATTTTTCGCTCGTTTTTTATTGGTAAAATCGCAGGAGGCCTCCGGATCGAGGAATGGCGCACATATTCGGAATCAGCGGGTCATTTCCATGAAGAATATCATCGAGATTATCCGATTTTCGACAAAAAGTTTTTTGGCCCAAAAAAATGAGAAGGGGTACCCCTTTCCTTTTTTTCAAAAATCTGAAATTCTCCGAAATATCCGGAACGTGGGAATGATGGTTATATTTGGAATCTGCGGGACCTACGCTTTCAGAATCTGCAAGCCGAATTGAAATAAAAAATTCCTACGATTTTTAATCGTCGATTTACTCTTTATTTTTATTTTACTTTATTTTTCGCTCGTTTTTTATTGGTAAAATCGCAGGAGGCCTCCGGATCGAGAAATGGCGCACATATTCGGAATCAGCGGGTCATTTCCATGAAGAATATCATCGAGATTATCCGATTTTCGACAAAAAGTTTTTTGGCCCAAAAAAATGAGAAGGGGTACCCCTTTCCTTTTTTTCAAAAATCTGAAATTTTCCGAAATATCCGGAACGTGGGAATGATGGTTATATTTGGAATCTGCGGGACCTACGCTTTCAGAATCTGCAAGCCGAATTGAAATAAAAAATTCCTACGATTTTTAATCGTCGATTTACTTTTTATTTTTATTTTACTTTATTTTTCGCTCGTTTTTTATTGGTAAAATCGCAGGAGGCCTCCGGATCGAGGAATGGCGCACATATTCGGAATCAGCGGGTCATTTCCATGAAGAATATCATCGAGATTATCCGGTTCTCGACAAAAAGTTTTTTGGCCCAAAAAAATGAGAAGGGGTACCCCTTTCCTTTTTTTCAAAAATCTGAAATTTTCCGAAATATTCGGAACGTGGGATTGATGGTTATATTTGGAATCTGCGGGACCTACGCTTTCAGAATCTGCAAGCCGAATTGAAATAAAAAATTCCTACGATTTTTAATCGTCGATTTACTTTTTATTTTTATTTTACTTTATTTTTCGCTCGTTGTTTATTGGTAAAATCGCAGGAGGCCTCCGGATCGAGGAATGGCGCACATATTCGGAATCAGCGGGTCATTTCCATGGAGAATATCATCGAGATTATCCGATTCTCGACAAAAAGTTTTTTGGCCCAAAAAAATGAGAAGGGGTACCCCTTTCCTTTTTTTCAAAAATTTGAAATTTTCCGAAATATTCGGAACGTGGGAATGATGGTTATATTTGGAATCTGCGGGACCTACGCTTTCAGAATCTGCAAGCCGAATTGAAATAAAAAATTCCTACGATTTTTAATCGTCGATTTACTTTTTATTTTTATTTTACTTTATTTTTCGCTCGTTTTTTATTGGTAAAATCGCAGGAGGCCTCCGGATCGAGGAATGGCGCACATATTCGGAATCAGCGGGTCATTTCCATGAAGAATATCATCGAGATTATCCGATTCTCGACAAAAAGTTTTTTGGCCCAAAAAAATGAGAAGGGGTACCCCTTTCCTTTTTTTCAAAAATCTGAAATTTTCCGAAATATTCGGAACGTGGGAATGATGGTTATATTTGGAATCTGCGGGACCTACGCTTTCAGAATCTGCAAGCCGAATTGAAATAAAAAATTAATACGATTTTTAATCGTCGATTTACTTTTTATTTTTATTTTACTTCATTTTTCGCTCGTTTTTTATTGGTAAAATCGCAGGAGGCCTCCGGATCGAGGAATGGCGCACATATTCGGAATCAGCGGGTCATCTCCATGGAGAATATCATCGAGATTATCCGATTCTCGACAAAAAGTTTTTTGGCCCAAAAAAATGAGAAGGGGTACCCCTTTCCTTTTTTTCAAAAATTTGAAATTTTCCGAAATATTCGGAACGTGGTAATGATGGTTATATTTGGAATCTGCGGGACCTACGCTTTCAGAATCTGCAAGCCGAATTGAAATAACAAATTCCTACGATTTTTAATCGTCGATTTACTTTTTATTTTTATTTTACTTTATTTTTCGCTCGTTTTTTATTGGTAAAATCGCAGGAGGCCTCCGGATCGAGGAATTGCGCACATATTCGGAATCAGCGGGTCATTTCCATGAAGAATATCATCGAGATTATCCGATTCTCGACAAAAAGTTTTTTGGCCCAAAAAAATGAGAAGGGGTACCCCTTTCCTTTTTTTCAAAAATCTGGAATTTTCCGAAATATTCGGAACGTGGGAATGATGGTTATATTTGGAATCTGCGGGACCTACGCTTTCAGAATCTGCAAGCCGAATTGAAATAAAAAATTCCTACGATTTTTAATCGTCGATTTACTTTTTATTTTTATTTTACTTTATTTTTCGCTCGTTTTTTATTGGTAAAATCGCAGGAGGCCTCCGGATCGAGGAATGGCGCACATATTCGGAATCAGCGGGTCATTTCCATGAAGAATATCATCGATATTATCCGATTCTCGACAAAAAGTTTTTTGGCCCAAAAAAATGAGAAGGGGTACCCCTTTCCTTTTTTTCAAAAATCTGAAATTTTCCGAAATATTCGGAACGTGGGAATGATGGTTATATTTGGAATCTGCGGGACCTACGCTTTCAGAATCTGCAAGCCGAATTGAAATAAAAAATTCCTACGATTTTTAATCGTCGATTTACTTTTTATTTTTATTTTACTTTATTTTTCGCTCGTTTTTTATTGGTAAAATCGCAGGAGGCCTCCGGATCGAGGAATGGCGCACATATTCGGAATCAGCGGGTCATTTCCATGGAGAATATCATCGAGATTATCCGATTCTCGACAAAAAGTTTTTTGGCCCAAAAAAATGAGAAGGGTACCCCTTTCCTTTTTTTTAAAAATTTGAAATTTTCCGAAATATTCGGAACGTGGGAATGATGGTTATATTTGGAATCTGCGGGACCTACGCTTTCAGAATCTGCAAGCCGAATTGAAATAAAAAATTCCTACGATTTTTAATCGTCGATTTACTTTTTATTTTTATTTTATTTTATTTTTCGCTCGTTTTTTATTGGTAAAATCGCGGGAGGCCTCCGGATCGAGGAATGGCGCACATATTCGGAATCAGCGGGTCATTTCCATGGAGAATATCATCGAGATTATCCGATTCTCGACAAAAAGTTTTTTGGCCCAAAAAAATGAGAAGGGGTACCCCTTTCCTTTTTTTCAAAAATTTGAAATTTTCCGAAATATTCGGAACGTGGGAATGATGGTTATATTTGGAATCTGCGGGACCTACGCTTTCAGAATCTGCAAGCCGAATTGAACTAAAAAATTCCTACGATTTTTAATCGTCGATTTACTTTTTATTTTTATTTTACTTTATTTTTCGCTCGTTTTTTATTGGTAAAATCGCAGGAGGCCTCCGGATCGAGGAATGGCGCACATATTCGGAATCAGCGGGTCATTTCCGTGGAGAATATCATCGAGATTATCCGATTCTCGACAAAAAGTTTTTTGGCCCAAAAAAATGAGAAGGGGTACCCCTTTCCTTTTTTTCAAAAATTTGAAATTTTCCGAAATATTCGGAACGTGGGAATGATGGTTATATTTGAAATCTGCGGGACCTACGCTTTCAGAATCTGCAAGCCGAATTGAAATAAAAAATTCCTACGATTTTTAATCGTCGATTTACTTTTTATTTTTATTTTACTTTATTTTTCGCTCGTTTTTTATTGGTAAAATCGCAGGAGGCCTCCGGATCGAGGAATGGCGCACATATTCGGAATCAGCGGGTCATTTCCATGAAGAATATCATCGAGATTATCCGATTCTCGACAAAAAGTTTTTTGGCCCAAAAAAATGAGAAGGGGTACCCCTTTCCTTTTTTTCAAAAATCTGAAATTTTCCGAAATATTCGGAACGTGGGAATGATGGTTATATTTGGAATCTGCGGGACCTACGCTTTCAGAATCTGCAAGCCGAATTGAAATAAAAAATTCCTACGATTTTTAATCGTCGATTTACTTTTTATTTTTATTTTACTTTATTTTTCGCTCGTTTTTTATTGGTAAAATCGCAGGAGGCCTCCGGATCGAGGAATGGCGCACATATTCGGAATCAGCGGGTCATTTCCATGGAGAATATCATCGAGATTATCCGATTCTCGACAAAAAGTTTTTTGGCCCAAAAAAATGAGAAGGGTACCCCTTTCCTTTTTTTTAAAAATTTGAAATTTTCCGAAATATTCGGAACGTGGGAATGATGGTTATATTTGGAATCTGCGGGACCTACGCTTTCAGAATCTGCAAGCCGAATTGAAATAAAAAATTCCTACGATTTTTAATCGTCGATTTACTTTTTATTTTTATTTTATTTTATTTTTCGCTCGTTTTTTATTGGTAAAATCGCGGGAGGCCTCCGGATCGAGGAATGGCGCACATATTCGGAATCAGCGGGTCATTTCCATGGAGAATATCATCGAGATTATCCGATTCTCGACAAAAAGTTTTTTGGCCCAAAAAAATGAGAAGGGGTACCCCTTTCCTTTTTTTCAAAAATTTGAAATTTTCCGAAATATTCGGAACGTGGGAATGATGGTTATATTTGGAATCTGCGGGACCTACGCTTTCAGAATCTGCAAGCCGAATTGAAATAAAAAATTCCTACGATTTTTAATCGTCGATTTACTTTTTATTTTTATTTTACTTTATTTTTCGCTCGTTTTTTATTGGTAAAATCGCAGGAGGCCTCCGGATCGAGGAATGGCGCACATATTCGGAATCAGCGGGTCATTTCCATGGAGAATATCATCGAGATTATCCGATTCTCGACAAAAAGTTTTTTGGCCCAAAAAAATGAGAAGGGGTACCCCTTTCCTTTTTTTCAAAAATTTGAAATTTTCCGAAATATTCGGAACGTGGGAATGATGGTTATATTTGGAATCTGCGGGACCTACGCTTTCAGAATCTGCAAGCCGAATTGAAATAAAAAATTCCTACGATTTTTAATCGTCGATTCACTTTTCATTTTTATTTTACTTTATTTTTCGCTCGTTTTTTATTGGTAAAATCGCAGGAGGCCTCCGGATCGAGGAATGGCGCACATATTCGGAATCAGCGGGTCATTTCCATGGAGAATATCATCGAGATTATCCGATTCTCGACAAAAAGTTTTTTGGCCCAAAAAAATGAGAAGGGGTACCCCTTTCCTTTTTTTCAAAAATTTGAAATTTTCCGAAATATTCGGAACGTGGGAATGATGGTTATATTTGGAATCTGCGGGACCTAAGCTTTCAGAATCTGCAAGCCGAATTGAAATAAAAAATTCCTACGATTTTTAATCGTCGATTTACTTTTTATTTTTATTTTACTTTATTTTTCGCTCGTTTTTTATTGGTAAAATCGCAGGAGGCCTCCGGATCGAGAAATGGCGCACATATTCGGAATCAGCGGGTCATTTCCATGAAGAATGTCATCGAGATTATCCGATTCTCGACAAAAAGTTTTTTGGCCCAAAAAAATGAGAAGGGGTACCCCTTTCCTTTTTTTCAAAAATCTGAAATTTTCCGAAATATTCGAAACGTGGGAATGATGGTTATATTTGGAATCTGCGGGACCTACGCTTTCAGAATCTGCAAGCCGAATTGAAATAAAAAATTCCTACGATTTTTAATCGTCGATTTACTTTTTATTTTTATTTTACTTTATTTTTCGCTCGTTTTTTATTGGTAAAATCGCAGGAGGCCTCCGGATCGAGGAATGGCGCACATATTCGGAATCAGCGGGTCATTTCCATGAAGAATATCATCGAGATTATCCGATTTTCGACAAAAAGTTTTTTGGCCCAAAAAAATGAGAAGGGGTACCCCTTTCCTTTTTTTCAAAAATCTGAAATTTTCCGAAATATCCGGAACGTGGGAATGATGGTTATATTTGGAATCTGCGGGACCTACGCTTTCAGAATCTGCAAGCCGAATTGAAATAAAAAATTCCTACGATTTTTAATCGTCGATTTACTTTTTATTTTTATTTTACTTTATTTTTCGCTCGTTTTTTATTGGTAAAATCGAAGGAGGCCTCCGGATCGAGGAATGGCGCACATATTCGGAATCAGCGGGTCATTTCCATGAAGAATATCATCGAGATTATCCGATTCTCGACAAAAAGTTTTTTGGCCCAAAAAAATGAGAAGGGGTACCCCTTTCCTTTTTTTCAAAAATCTGAAATTTTCCGAAATATTCGGAACGTGGGATTGATGGTTATATTTGGAATCTGCGGGACCTACGCTTTCAGAATCTGCAAGCCGAATTGAAATAAAAAATTCCTACGATTTTTAATCGTCGATTTACTTTTTATTTTTATTTTACTTTATTTTTCGCTCGTTTTTTATTGGTAAAATCGCAGGAGGCCTCCGGATCGAGGAATGGCGCACATATTCGGAATCAGCGGGTCATTTCCATGGAGAATATCATCGAGATTATCCGATTCTCGACAAAAAGTTTTTTGGCCCAAAAAAATGAGAAGGGGTACCCCTTTCCTTTTTTTCAAAAATTTGAAATTTTCCGAAATATTCGGAACGTGGGAATGATGGTTATATTTGGAATCTGCGGGACCTACGCTTTCAGAATCTGCAAGCCGAATTGAAATAAAAAATTCCTACGATTTTTAATCGTCGATTTACTTTTTATTTTTATTTTACTTTATTTTTCGCTCGTTTTTTATTGGTAAAATCGCAGGAGGCCTCCGGATCGAGGAATGGCGCACATATTCGGAATCAGCGGGTCATTTCCATGAAGAATATCATCGAGATTATCCGATTCTCGACAAAAAGTTTTTTGGCCCAAAAAAATGAGAAGGGGTACCCCTTTCCTTTTTTTCAAAAATCTGAAATTTTCCGAAATATTCGGAACGTGGGAATGATGGTTATATTTGGAATCTGCGGGACCTACGCTTTCAGAATCTGCAAGCCGAATTGAAATAAAAAATTAATACGATTTTTAATCGTCGATTTACTTTTTATTTTTATTTTACTTCATTTTTCGCTCGTTTTTTATTGGTAAAATCGCAGGAGGCCTCCGGATCGAGGAATGGCGCACATATTCGGAATCAGCGGGTCATCTCCATGGAGAATATCATCGAGATTATCCGATTCTCGACAAAAAGTTTTTTGGCCCAAAAAAATGAGAAGGGGTACCCCTTTCCTTTTTTTCAAAAATTTGAAATTTTCCGAAATATTCGGAACGTGGTAATGATGGTTATATTTGGAATCTGCGGGACCTACGCTTTCAGAATCTGCAAGCCGAATTGAAATAAAAAATTCCTACGATTTTTAATCGTCGATTTACTTTTTATTTTTATTTTACTTTATTTTTCGCTCGTTTTTTATTGGTAAAATCGCAGGAGGCCTCCGGATCGAGGAATTGCGCACATATTCGGAATCAGCGGGTCATTTCCATGAAGAATATCATCGAGATTATCCGATTCTCGACAAAAAGTTTTTTGGCCCAAAAAAATGAGAAGGGGTACCCCTTTCCTTTTTTTCAAAAATCTGGAATTTTCCGAAATATTCGGAACGTGGGAATGATGGTTATATTTGGAATCTGCGGGACCTACGCTTTCAGAATCTGCAAGCCGAATTGAAATAAAAAATTCCTACGATTTTTAATCGTCGATTTACTTTTTATTTTTATTTTACTTTATTTTTCGCTCGTTTTTTATTGGTAAAATCGCAGGAGGCCTCCGGATCGAGGAATGGCGCACATATTCGGAATCAGCGGGTCATTTCCATGAAGAATATCATCGATATTATCCGATTCTCGACAAAAAGTTTTTTGGCCCAAAAAAATGAGAAGGGGTACCCCTTTCCTTTTTTTCAAAAATCTGAAATTTTCCGAAATATTCGGAACGTGGGAATGATGGTTATATTTGGAATCTGCGGGACCTACGCTTTCAGAATCTGCAAGCCGAATTGAAATAAAAAATTCCTACGATTTTTAATCGTCGATTTACTTTTTATTTTTATTTTACTTTATTTTTCGCTCGTTTTTTATTGGTAAAATCGCAGGAGGCCTCCGGATCGAGGAATGGCGCACATATTCGGAATCAGCGGGTCATTTCCATGGAGAATATCATCGAGATTATCCGATTCTCGACAAAAAGTTTTTTGGCCCAAAAAAATGAGAAGGGTACCCCTTTCCTTTTTTTTAAAAATTTGAAATTTTCCGAAATATTCGGAACGTGGGAATGATGGTTATATTTGGAATCTGCGGGACCTACGCTTTCAGAATCTGCAAGCCGAATTGAAATAAAAAATTCCTACGATTTTTAATCGTCGATTTACTTTTTATTTTTATTTTATTTTATTTTTCGCTCGTTTTTTATTGGTAAAATCGCGGGAGGCCTCCGGATCGAGGAATGGCGCACATATTCGGAATCAGCGGGTCATTTCCATGGAGAATATCATCGAGATTATCCGATTCTCGACAAAAAGTTTTTTGGCCCAAAAAAATGAGAAGGGGTACCCCTTTCCTTTTTTTCAAAAATTTGAAATTTTCCGAAATATTCGGAACGTGGGAATGATGGTTATATTTGGAATCTGCGGGACCTACGCTTTCAGAATCTGCAAGCCGAATTGAAATAAAAAATTCCTACGATTTTTAATCGTCGATTTACTTTTTATTTTTATTTTACTTTATTTTTCGCTCGTTTTTTATTGGTAAAATCGCAGGAGGCCTCCGGATCGAGGAATGGCGCACATATTCGGAATCAGCGGGTCATTTCCATGAAGAATATCATCGAGATTATCCGATTCTCGACAAAAAGTTTTTTGGCCCAAAAAAATGAGAAGGGGTACCCCTTTCCTTTTTTTCAAAAATCTGAAATTTTCCGAAATATTCGGAACGTGGGAATGATGGTTATATTTGGAATCTGCGGGACCTACGCTTTCAGAATCTGCAAGCCGAATTGAAATAAAAAATTAATACGATTTTTAATCGTCGATTTACTTTTTATTTTTATTTTACTTCATTTTTCGCTCGTTTTTTATTGGTAAAATCGCAGGAGGCCTCCGGATCGAGGAATGGCGCACATATTCGGAATCAGCGGGTCATCTCCATGGAGAATATCATCGAGATTATCCGATTCTCGACAAAAAGTTTTTTGGCCCAAAAAAATGAGAAGGGGTACCCCTTTCCTTTTTTTCAAAAATTTGAAATTTTCCGAAATATTCGGAACGTGGTAATGATGGTTATATTTGGAATCTGCGGGACCTACGCTTTCAGAATCTGCAAGCCGAATTGAAATAAAAAATTCCTACGATTTTTAATCGTCGATTTACTTTTTATTTTTATTTTACTTTATTTTTCGCTCGTTTTTTATTGGTAAAATCGCAGGAGGCCTCCGGATCGAGGAATTGCGCACATATTCGGAATCAGCGGGTCATTTCCATGAAGAATATCATCGAGATTATCCGATTCTCGACAAAAAGTTTTTTGGCCCAAAAAAATGAGAAGGGGTACCCCTTTCCTTTTTTTCAAAAATCTGGAATTTTCCGAAATATTCGGAACGTGGGAATGATGGTTATATTTGGAATCTGCGGGACCTACGCTTTCAGAATCTGCAAGCCGAATTGAAATAAAAAATTCCTACGATTTTTAATCGTCGATTTACTTTTTATTTTTATTTTACTTTATTTTTCGCTCGTTTTTTATTGGTAAAATCGCAGGAGGCCTCCGGATCGAGGAATGGCGCACATATTCGGAATCAGCGGGTCATTTCCATGAAGAATATCATCGATATTATCCGATTCTCGACAAAAAGTTTTTTGGCCCAAAAAAATGAGAAGGGGTACCCCTTTCCTTTTTTTCAAAAATCTGAAATTTTCCGAAATATTCGGAACGTGGGAATGATGGTTATATTTGGAATCTGCGGGACCTACGCTTTCAGAATCTGCAAGCCGAATTGAAATAAAAAATTCCTACGATTTTTAATCGTCGATTTACTTTTTATTTTTATTTTACTTTATTTTTCGCTCGTTTTTTATTGGTAAAATCGCAGGAGGCCTCCGGATCGAGGAATGGCGCACATATTCGGAATCAGCGGGTCATTTCCATGGAGAATATCATCGAGATTATCCGATTCTCGACAAAAAGTTTTTTGGCCCAAAAAAATGAGAAGGGTACCCCTTTCCTTTTTTTTAAAAATTTGAAATTTTCCGAAATATTCGGAACGTGGGAATGATGGTTATATTTGGAATCTGCGGGACCTACGCTTTCAGAATCTGCAAGCCGAATTGAAATAAAAAATTCCTACGATTTTTAATCGTCGATTTACTTTTTATTTTTATTTTATTTTATTTTTCGCTCGTTTTTTATTGGTAAAATCGCGGGAGGCCTCCGGATCGAGGAATGGCGCACATATTCGGAATCAGCGGGTCATTTCCATGGAGAATATCATCGAGATTATCCGATTCTCGACAAAAAGTTTTTTGGCCCAAAAAAATGAGAAGGGGTACCCCTTTCCTTTTTTTCAAAAATTTGAAATTTTCCGAAATATTCGGAACGTGGGAATGATGGTTATATTTGGAATCTGCGGGACCTACGCTTTCAGAATCTGCAAGCCGAATTGAAATAAAAAATTCCTACGATTTTTAATAGTCGATTTACTTTTTATTTTTATTTTACTTTATTTTTCGCTCGTTTTTTATTGGTAAAATCGCAGGAGGCCTCCGGATCGAGGAATGGCGCACATATTCGGAATCAGCGGGTCATTTCCATGGAGAATATCATCGAGATTATCCGATTCTCGACAAAAAGTTTTTTGGCCCAAAAAAATGAGAAGGGGTACCCCTTTCCTTTTTTTCAAAAATTTGAAATTTTCCGAAATATTCGGAACGTGGGAATGATGGTTATATTTGGAATCTGCGGGACCTACGCTTTCAGAATCTGCAAGCCGAATTGAAATAAAAAATTCCTACGATTTTTAATCGTCGATTTACTTTTTATTTTTATTTTACTTTATTTTTCGCTCGTTTTTTATTGGTAAAATCGCAGGAGGCCTCCGGATCGAGGAATGGCGCACATATTCGGAATCAGCGGGTCATTTCCATGGAGAATATCATCGAGATTATCCGATTCTCGACAAAAAGTTTTTTGGCCCAAAAAAATGAGAAGGGGTACCCCTTTCCTTTTTTTCAAAAATTTGAAATTTTCCGAAATATTCGGAACGTGGGAATGATGGTTATATTTGGAATCTGCGGGACCTACGCTTTCAGAATCTGCAAGCCGAATTGAAATAAAAAATTCCTACGATTTTTAATCGTCGATTTACTTTTTATTTTTATTTTACTTTATTTTTCGCTCGTTTTTTATTGGTAAAATCGCAGGAGGCCTCCGGATCGAGGAATGGCGCACATATTCGGAATCAGCGGGTCATTTCCATGAAGAATATCATCGAGATTATCCGATTCTCGACAAAAAGTTTTTTGGCCCAAAAAAATGAGAAGGGGTACCCCTTTCCTTTTTTTCAAAAATTGGAAATTTTCCGAAATATTCGGAACGTGGGAATGATGGTTATATTTGGAATCTGCGGGACCTACGCTTTCAGAATCTGCAAGCCGAATTGAAATAAAAAATTCCTACGATTTTTAATCGTCGATTTACTTTTTATTTTTATTTTACTTTATTTTTCGCTCGTTTTTTATTGGTAAAATCGCAGGAGGCCTCCGGATCGAGGAATGGCGCACATATTCGGAATCAGCGGGTCATTTCCAAGAAGAATAACATCGAGATTATCCGATTCTCGACAAAAAGTTTTTTGGCCCAAAAAAATGAGAAGGGGTACCCCTTTCCTTTTTTTCAAAAATTTGAAATTTTCCGAAATATTCGGAACGTGGGAATGATGGTTATATTTGGAATCTGCGGGACCTACGCTTTCAGAATCTGCAAGCCGAATTGAAATAAAAAATTCCTACGATTTTTAATCGTCGATTTACTTTTTATTTTTATTTGACTTTATTTTTCGCTCGTTTTTTATTGGTAAAATCGCAGGAGGCCTCCGGATCGAGGAATGGCGCACATATTCGGAATCAGCGGGTCATTTCCATGGAGAATATCATCGAGATTATCCGATTCTCGACAAAAAGTTTTTTGGCCCAAAAAAATGAGAAGGGGTACTGTACCCTGTAATGTACCCCTTTCCTTTTTTTCAAAAATTTGAAATTTTCCGAAATATTCGGAACGTGGGAATGATGGTTATATTTGGAATCTGCGGGACCTACGCTTTCAGAATCTGCAAGCCGAATTGAAATAAAAAATTCCTACGATTTTTAATCGTCGATTTACTTTTTATTTTTATTTTACTTTATTTTTCGCTCGTTTTTTATTGGTAAAATCGCAGGAGGCCTCCGGATCGAGGAATGGCGCACATATTCGGAATCAGCGGGTCATTTCCATGGAGAATATCATCGAGATTATCCGATTCTCGACAAAAAGTTTTTTGGCCCAAAAAAATGAGAAGGGGTACCCCTTTCCTTTTTTTCAAAAATTTGAAATTTTCCGAAATATTCGGAACGTGGGAATGATGGTTATATTTGGAATCTGCGGGACCTACGCTTTCAGAATCTGCAAGCCGAATTGAAATAAAAAATTCCTACGATTTTTAATCGTCGATTTACTTTTTATTTTTATTTTACTTTATTTTTCGCTCGTTTTTTATTGGTAAAATCGCAGGAGGCCTCCGGATCGAGGAATGGCGCACATATTCGGAATCAGCGGGTCATTTCCATGGAGAATATCATCGAGATTATCCGATTCTCGACAAAAAGTTTTTTGGCCCAAAAAAATGAGAAGGGGTACCCCTTTCCTTTTTTTCAAAAATTTGAAATTTTCCGAAATATTCGGAACGTGGGAATGATGGTTATATTTGGAATCTGCGGGACCTACGCTTTCAGAATCTGCAAGCCGAATTGAAATAAAAAATTCCTACGATTTTTAATCGTCGATTTACTTTTTATTTTTATTTTACTTTATTTTTCGCTCGTTTTTTATTGGTAAAATCGCAGGAGGCCTCCGGATCGAGGAATGGCGCACATATTCGGAATCAGCGGGTCATTTCCATGAAGAATATCATCGAGATTATCCGATTCTCGACAAAAAGTTTTTTGGCCCAAAAAAATGAGAAGGGGTACCCCTTTCCTTTTTTTCAAAAATTGGAAATTTTCCGAAATATTCGGAACGTGGGAATGATGGTTATATTTGGAATCTGCGGGACCTACGCTTTCAGAATCTGCAAGCCGAATTGAAATAAAAAATTCCTACGATTTTTAATCGTCGATTTACTTTTTATTTTTATTTTACTTTATTTTTCGCTCGTTTTTTATTGGTAAAATCGCAGGAGGCCTCCGGATCGAGGAATGGCGCACATATTCGGAATCAGCGGGTCATTTCCAAGAAGAATAACATCGAGATTATCCGATTCTCGACAAAAAGTTTTTTGGCCCAAAAAAATGAGAAGGGGTACCCCTTTCCTTTTTTTCAAAAATTTGAAATTTTCCGAAATATTCGGAACGTGGGAATGATGGTTATATTTGGAATCTGCGGGACCTACGCTTTCAGAATCTGCAAGCCGAATTGAAATAAAAAATTCCTACGATTTTTAATCGTCGATTTACTTTTTATTTTTATTTGACTTTATTTTTCGCTCGTTTTTTATTGGTAAAATCGCAGGAGGCCTCCGGATCGAGGAATGGCGCACATATTCGGAATCAGCGGGTCATTTCCATGGAGAATATCATCGAGATTATCCGATTCTCGACAAAAAGTTTTTTGGCCCAAAAAAATGAGAAGGGGTACTGTACCCTGTAATGTACCCCTTTCCTTTTTTTCAAAAATTTGAAATTTTCCGAAATATTCGGAACGTGGGAATGATGGTTATATTTGGAATCTGCGGGACCTACGCTTTCAGAATCTGCAAGCCGAATTGAAATAAAAAATTCCTACGATTTTTAATCGTCGATTTACTTTTTATTTTTATTTTACTTTATTTTTCGCTCGTTTTTTATTGGTAAAATCGCAGGAGGCCTCCGGATCGAGGAATGGCGCACATATTCGGAATCAGCGGGTCATTTCCATGGAGAATATCATCGAGATTATCCGATTCTCGACAAAAAGTTTTTTGGCCCAAAAAAATGAGAAGGGGTACCCCTTTCCTTTTTTTCAAAAATTTGAAATTTTCCGAAATATTCGGAACGTGGGAATGATGGTTATATTTGGAATCTGCGGGACCTACGCTTTCAGAATCTGCAAGCCGAATTGAAATAAAAAATTCCTACGATTTTTAATCGTCGATTCACTTTTCATTTTTATTTTACTTTATTTTTCGCTCGTTTTTTATTGGTAAAATCGCAGGAGGCCTCCGGATCGAGGAATGGCGCACATATTCGGAATCAGCGGGTCATTTCCATGGAGAATATCATCGAGATTATCCGATTCTCGACAAAAAGTTTTTTGGCCCAAAAAAATGAGAAGGGGTACCCCTTTCCTTTTTTTCAAAAATTTGAAATTTTCCGAAATATTCGGAACGTGGGAATGATGGTTATATTTGGAATCTGCGGGACCTAAGCTTTCAGAATCTGCAAGCCGAATTGAAATAAAAAATTCCTACGATTTTTAATCGTCGATTTACTTTTTATTTTTATTTTACTTTATTTTTCGCTCGTTTTTTATTGGTAAAATCGCAGGAGGCCTCCGGATCGAGGAATGGCGCACATATTCGGAATCAGCGGGTCATTTCCATGGAGAATATCATCGAGATTATCCGATTCTCGACAAAAAGTTTTTTGGCCCAAAAAAATGAGAAGGGGTACCCCTTTCCTTTTTTTCAAAAATTTGAAATTTTCCGAAATATTCGGAACGTGGGAATGATGGTTATATTTGGAATCTGCGGGACCTACGCTTTCAGAATCTGCAAGCCGAATTGAAATAAAAAATTCCTACGATTTTTAATCGTCGATTTACTTTTTATTTTTATTTTACTTTATTTTTCGCTCGTTTTTTATTGGTAAAATCGCAGGAGGCCTCCGGATCGAGGAATGGCGCACATATTCGGAATCAGCGGGTCATTTCCAAGAAGAATATCATCGAGATTATCCGATTCTCGACAAAAAGTTTTTTGGCCCAAAAAAATGAGAAGGGGTACCCCTTTCCTTTTTTTCAAAAATTTGAAATTTTCCGAAATATTCGGAACGTGGGAATGATGGTTATATTTGAAATCTGCGGGACCTACGCTTTCAGAATCTGCAAGCCGAATTGAAATAAAAAATTCCTACGATTTTTAATCGTCGATTTACTTTTTATTTTTATTTTACTTTATTTTTCGCTCGTTTTTTATTGGTAAAATCGCAGGAGCCCTCCGGATCGAGGAATGGCGCACATATTCGGAATCAGCGGGTCATTTCCATGAAGAATATCATCGAGATTATCCGATTCTCGACAAAAAGTTTTTTGGCCCAAAAAAATGAGAAGGGGTACCCCTTTCCTTTTTTTCAAAAATCTGAAATTTTCCGAAATATTCGGAACGTGGGAATGATGGTTATATTTGGAATCTGCGGGACCTACGCTTTCAGAATCTGCAAGCCGAATTGAAATAAAAAATTCCTACGATTTTTAATCGTCGATTTACTTTTTATTTTTATTTGACTTTATTTTTCGCTCGTTTTTTATTGGTAAAATCGCAGGAGGCCTCCGGATCGAGGAATGGCGCACATATTCGGAATCAGCGGGTCATTTCCAAGAAGAATATCATCGAGATTATCCGATTCTCGACAAAAAGTTTTTTGGCCCAAAAAAATGAGAAGGGGTACCCCTTTCCTTTTTTTCAAAAATTTGAAATTTTCCGAAATATTCGGAACGTGGGAATGATGGTTATATTTGGAATCTGCGGGACCTACGGTTTCAGAATCTGCAAGCCGAATTGAAATAAAAAATTCCTACGATTTTTAATCGTCGATTTACTTTTTATTTTTATTTGACTTTATTTTTCGCTCGTTTTTTATTGGTAAAATCGCAGGAGGCCTCCGGATCGAGGAATGGCGCACATATTCGGAATCAGCGGGTCATTTCCATGGAGAATATCATCGAGATTATCCGATTCTCGACAAAAAGTTTTTTGGCCCAAAAAAATGAGAAGAGGTACCCCTTTCCTTTTTTTCAAAAATTTGAAATTTTCCGAAATATTCGGAACGTGGGAATGATGGTTATATTTGGAATCTGCGGGACCTACGCTTTCAGAAGCTGCAAGCCGAATTGAAATAAAAAATTCCTACGATTTTTAATCGTCGATTTACTTTTTATTTTTATTTTACTTTATTTTTCGCTCGTTTTTTATTGGTAAAATCGCAGGAGGCCTCCGGATCGAGGAATGGCGCACATATTCGGAATCAGCGGGTCATTTCCATGGAGAATATCATCGAGATTATCCGATTCTCGACAAAAAGTTTTTTGGCCCAAAAAAATGAGAAGGGGTACCCCTTTCCTTTTTTTCAAAAATTTGAAATTTTCCGAAATATTCGGAACGTGGGAATGATGGTTATATTTGGAATCTGCGGGACCTACGCTTTCAGAATCTGCAAGCCGAATTGAAATAAAAAATTCCTACGATTTTTAATTGTCGATTTACTTTTCATTTTTATTTTACTTTATTTTTCGCTCGTTTTTTATTGGTAAAATCGCAGGAGGCCTCCGGATCGAGGAATGGCGCACATATTCGGAATCAGCGGGTCATTTCCATGGAGAATATCATCGAGATTATCCGATTCTCGACAAAAAGTTTTTTGGCCCAAAAAAATGAGAAGGGGTACCCCTTTCCTTTTTTTCAAAAATTTGAAATTTTCCGAAATATTCGGAACGTGGGAATGATGGTTATATTTGGAATCTGCGGGACCTACGCTTTCAGAATCTGCAAGCCGAATTGAAATAAAAAATTCCTACGATTTTTAATCGTCGATTTACTTTTTATTTTTATTTTACTTTATTTTTCGCTCGTTTTTTATTGGTAAAATCGCAGGAGGCCTCCGGATCGAGGAATGGCGCACATATTCGGAATCAGCGGGTCATTTCCATGGAGAATATCATCGAGATTATCCGATTCTCGACAAAAAGTTTTTTGGCCCAAAAAAATGAGAAGGGGTACCCCTTTCCTTTTTTTCAAAAATTTGAAATTTTCCGAAATATTCGGAACGTGGGAATGATGGTTATATTTGGAATCTGCGGGACCTACGCTTTCAGAATCTGCAAGCCGAATTGAAATAAAAAATTCCTACGATTTTTAATCGTCGATTCACTTTTCATTTTTATTTTACTTCATTTTTCGCTCGTTTTTTATTGGTAAAATCGCAGGAGGCCTCCGGATCGAGGAATGGCGCACATATTCGGAATCAGCGGGTCATTTCCATGGAGAATATCATCGAGATTATCCGATTCTCGACAAAAAGTTTTTTGGCCCAAAAAAATGAGAAGGGGTACCCCTTTCCTTTTTTTCAAAAATTTGAAATTTTCCGAAATATTCGGAACGTGGGAATGATGGTTATATTTGGAATCTGCGGGACCTAAGCTTTCAGAATCTGCAAGCCGAATTGAAATAAAAAATTCCTACGATTTTTAATCGTCGATTTACTTTCTATTTTTATTTTACTTTATTTTTCGCTCGTTTTTTATTGGTAAAATCGCAGGAGGCCTCCGGATCGAGGAATGGCGCACATATTCGTAATCAGCGGGTCATTTCCATGGAGAATATCATCGAGATTATCCGATTCTCGACAAAAAGTTTTTTGGCCCAAAAAAATGAGAAGGGGTACCCCTTTCCTTTTTTTCAAAAATTTGAAATTTTCCGAAATATTCGGAACGTGGGAATGATGGTTATATTTGGAATCTGCGGGACCTACGCTTTCAGAATCTGCAAGCCGAATTGAAATAAAAAATTCCTACGATTTTTAATCGTCGATTTACTTTTTATTTTTATTTTACTTTATTTTTCGCTCGATTTTTATTGGTAAAATCGCAGAAGGCCTCCGGATCGAGGAATGGCGCACATATTCGGAATCAGCGGGTCATTTCCAAGAAGAATATCATCGAGATTATCCGATTCTCGACAAAAAGTTTTTTGGCCCAAAAAAATGAGAAGGGGTACCCCTTTCCTTTTTTTCAAAAATTTGAAATTTTCCGAAATATTCGGAACGTGGGAATGATGGTTATATTTGAAATCTGCGGGACCTACGCTTTCAGAATCTGCAAGCCGAATTGAAATAAAAAATTCCTACGATTTTTAATCGTCGATTTACTTTTTATTTTTATTTTACTTTATTTTTCGCTCGTTTTTTATTGGTAAAATCGCAGGAGGCCTCCGGATCGAGGAATGGCGCACATATTCGGAATCAGCGGGTCATTTCCAAGAAGAATATCATCGAGATTATCCGATTCTCGACAAAAAGTTTTTTGGCCCAAAAAAATGAGAAGGGGTACCCCTTTCCTTTTTTTCAAAAATTTGAAATTTTCCGAAATATTCGGAACGTGGGAATGATGGTTATATTTGGAATCTGCGGGACCTAAGCTTTCAGAATCTGCAAGCCGAATTGAAATAAAAAATTCCTACGATTTTTAATCGTCGATTTACTTTTTATTTTTATTTTACTTTATTTTTCGCTCGTTTTTTATTGGTAAAATCGCAGGAGGCCTCCGGATCGAGGAATGGCGCACATATTCGGAATCAGCGGGTCATTTCCATGGAGAATATCATCGAGATTATCCGATTCTCGACAAAAAGTTTTTTGGCCCAAAAAAATGAGAAGGGGTACCCCTTTCCTTTTTTTCAAAAATTTGAAATTTTCCGAAATATTCGGAACGTGGGAATGATGGTTATATTTGGAATCTGCGGGACCTAAGCTTTCAGAATCTGCAAGCCGAATTGAAATAAAAAATTCCTACGATTTTTAATCGTCGATTTACTTTTTATTTTTATTTTACTTTATTTTTCGCTCGTTTTTTATTGGTAAAATCGCAGGAGGCCTCCGGATCGAGAAATGGCGCACATATTCGGAATCAGCGGGTCATTTCCATGAAGAATGTCATCGAGATTATCCGATTCTCGACAAAAAGTTTTTTGGCCCAAAAAAATGAGAAGGGGTACCCCTTTCCTTTTTTTCAAAAATCTGAAATTTTCCGAAATATTCGAAACGTGGGAATGATGGTTATATTTGGAATCTGCGGGACCTACGCTTTCAGAATCTGCAAGCCGAATTGAAATAAAAAATTCCTACGATTTTTAATCGTCGATTTACTTTTTATTTTTATTTTACTTTATTTTTCGCTCGTTTTTTATTGGTAAAATCGCAGGAGGCCTCCGGATCGAGGAATGGCGCACATATTCGGAATCAGCGGGTCATTTCCATGAAGAATATCATCGAGATTATCCGATTTTCGACAAAAAGTTTTTTGGCCCAAAAAAATGAGAAGGGGTACCCCTTTCCTTTTTTTCAAAAATCTGAAATTTTCCGAAATATCCGGAACGTGGGAATGATGGTTATATTTGGAATCTGCGGGACCTACGCTTTCAGAATCTGCAAGCCGAATTGAAATAAAAAATTCCTACGATTTTTAATCGTCGATTTACTTTTTATTTTTATTTTACTTTATTTTTCGCTCGTTTTTTATTGGTAAAATCGCAGGAGGCCTCCGGATCGAGGAATGGCGCACATATTCGGAATCAGCGGGTCATTTCCATGAAGAATATCATCGAGATTATCCGATTCTCGACAAAAAGTTTTTTGGCCCAAAAAAATGAGAAGGGGTACCCCTTTCCTTTTTTTCAAAAATCTGAAATTTTCCGAAATATTCGGAACGTGGGATTGATGGTTATATTTGGAATCTGCGGGACCTACGCTTTCAGAATCTGCAAGCCGAATTGAAATAAAAAATTCCTACGATTTTTAATCGTCGATTTACTTTTTATTTTTATTTTACTTTATTTTTCGCTCGTTTTTTATTGGTAAAATCGCAGGAGGCCTCCGGATCGAGGAATGGCGCACATATTCGGAATCAGCGGGTCATTTCCATGGAGAATATCATCGAGATTATCCGATTCTCGACAAAAAGTTTTTTGGCCCAAAAAAATGAGAAGGGGTACCCCTTTCCTTTTTTTCAAAAATTTGAAATTTTCCGAAATATTCGGAACGTGGGAATGATGGTTATATTTGGAATCTGCGGGACCTACGCTTTCAGAATCTGCAAGCCGAATTGAAATAAAAAATTCCTACGATTTTTAATCGTCGATTTACTTTTTATTTTTATTTTACTTTATTTTTCGCTCGTTTTTTATTGGTAAAATCGCAGGAGGCCTCCGGATCGAGGAATGGCGCACATATTCGGAATCAGCGGGTCATTTCCATGAAGAATATCATCGAGATTATCCGATTCTCGACAAAAAGTTTTTTGGCCCAAAAAAATGAGAAGGGGTACCCCTTTCCTTTTTTTCAAAAATCTGAAATTTTCCGAAATATTCGGAACGTGGGAATGATGGTTATATTTGGAATCTGCGGGACCTACGCTTTCAGAATCTGCAAGCCGAATTGAAATAAAAAATTAATACGATTTTTAATCGTCGATTTACTTTTTATTTTTATTTTACTTCATTTTTCGCTCGTTTTTTATTGGTAAAATCGCAGGAGGCCTCCGGATCGAGGAATGGCGCACATATTCGGAATCAGCGGGTCATCTCCATGGAGAATATCATCGAGATTATCCGATTCTCGACAAAAAGTTTTTTGGCCCAAAAAAATGAGAAGGGGTACCCCTTTCCTTTTTTTCAAAAATTTGAAATTTTCCGAAATATTCGGAACGTGGTAATGATGGTTATATTTGGAATCTGCGGGACCTACGCTTTCAGAATCTGCAAGCCGAATTGAAATAAAAAATTCCTACGATTTTTAATCGTCGATTTACTTTTTATTTTTATTTTACTTTATTTTTCGCTCGTTTTTTATTGGTAAAATCGCAGGAGGCCTCCGGATCGAGGAATTGCGCACATATTCGGAATCAGCGGGTCATTTCCATGAAGAATATCATCGAGATTATCCGATTCTCGACAAAAAGTTTTTTGGCCCAAAAAAATGAGAAGGGGTACCCCTTTCCTTTTTTTCAAAAATCTGGAATTTTCCGAAATATTCGGAACGTGGGAATGATGGTTATATTTGGAATCTGCGGGACCTACGCTTTCAGAATCTGCAAGCCGAATTGAAATAAAAAATTCCTACGATTTTTAATCGTCGATTTACTTTTTATTTTTATTTTACTTTATTTTTCGCTCGTTTTTTATTGGTAAAATCGCAGGAGGCCTCCGGATCGAGGAATGGCGCACATATTCGGAATCAGCGGGTCATTTCCATGAAGAATATCATCGATATTATCCGATTCTCGACAAAAAGTTTTTTGGCCCAAAAAAATGAGAAGGGGTACCCCTTTCCTTTTTTTCAAAAATCTGAAATTTTCCGAAATATTCGGAACGTGGGAATGATGGTTATATTTGGAATCTGCGGGACCTACGCTTTCAGAATCTGCAAGCCGAATTGAAATAAAAAATTCCTACGATTTTTAATCGTCGATTTACTTTTTATTTTTATTTTACTTTATTTTTCGCTCGTTTTTTATTGGTAAAATCGCAGGAGGCCTCCGGATCGAGGAATGGCGCACATATTCGGAATCAGCGGGTCATTTCCATGGAGAATATCATCGAGATTATCCGATTCTCGACAAAAAGTTTTTTGGCCCAAAAAAATGAGAAGGGTACCCCTTTCCTTTTTTTTAAAAATTTGAAATTTTCCGAAATATTCGGAACGTGGGAATGATGGTTATATTTGGAATCTGCGGGACCTACGCTTTCAGAATCTGCAAGCCGAATTGAAATAAAAAATTCCTACGATTTTTAATCGTCGATTTACTTTTTATTTTTATTTTATTTTATTTTTCGCTCGTTTTTTATTGGTAAAATCGCGGGAGGCCTCCGGATCGAGGAATGGCGCACATATTCGGAATCAGCGGGTCATTTCCATGGAGAATATCATCGAGATTATCCGATTCTCGACAAAAAGTTTTTTGGCCCAAAAAAATGAGAAGGGGTACCCCTTTCCTTTTTTTCAAAAATTTGAAATTTTCCGAAATATTCGGAACGTGGGAATGATGGTTATATTTGGAATCTGCGGGACCTACGCTTTCAGAATCTGCAAGCCGAATTGAAATAAAAAATTCCTACGATTTTTAATCGTCGATTTACTTTTTATTTTTATTTTACTTTATTTTTCGCTCGTTTTTTATTGGTAAAATCGCAGGAGGCCTCCGGATCGAGGAATGGCGCACATATTCGGAATCAGCGGGTCATTTCCATGAAGAATATCATCGAGATTATCCGATTCTCGACAAAAAGTTTTTTGGCCCAAAAAAATGAGAAGGGGTACCCCTTTCCTTTTTTTCAAAAATCTGAAATTTTCCGAAATATTCGGAACGTGGGAATGATGGTTATATTTGGAATCTGCGGGACCTACGCTTTCAGAATCTGCAAGCCGAATTGAAATAAAAAATTAATACGATTTTTAATCGTCGATTTACTTTTTATTTTTATTTTACTTCATTTTTCGCTCGTTTTTTATTGGTAAAATCGCAGGAGGCCTCCGGATCGAGGAATGGCGCACATATTCGGAATCAGCGGGTCATCTCCATGGAGAATATCATCGAGATTATCCGATTCTCGACAAAAAGTTTTTTGGCCCAAAAAAATGAGAAGGGGTACCCCTTTCCTTTTTTTCAAAAATTTGAAATTTTCCGAAATATTCGGAACGTGGTAATGATGGTTATATTTGGAATCTGCGGGACCTACGCTTTCAGAATCTGCAAGCCGAATTGAAATAAAAAATTCCTACGATTTTTAATCGTCGATTTACTTTTTATTTTTATTTTACTTTATTTTTCGCTCGTTTTTTATTGGTAAAATCGCAGGAGGCCTCCGGATCGAGGAATTGCGCACATATTCGGAATCAGCGGGTCATTTCCATGAAGAATATCATCGAGATTATCCGATTCTCGACAAAAAGTTTTTTGGCCCAAAAAAATGAGAAGGGGTACCCCTTTCCTTTTTTTCAAAAATCTGGAATTTTCCGAAATATTCGGAACGTGGGAATGATGGTTATATTTGGAATCTGCGGGACCTACGCTTTCAGAATCTGCAAGCCGAATTGAAATAAAAAATTCCTACGATTTTTAATCGTCGATTTACTTTTTAATTTTATTTTACTTTATTTTTCGCTCGTTTTTTATTGGTAAAATCGCAGGAGGCCTCCGGATCGAGGAATGGCGCACATATTCGGAATCAGCGGGTCATTTCCATGAAGAATATCATCGATATTATCCGATTCTCGACAAAAAGTTTTTTGGCCCAAAAAAATGAGAAGGTACCCCTTTCCTTTTTTTCAAAAATCTGAAATTTTCCGAAATATTCGGAACGTGGGAATGATGGTTATATTTGGAATCTGCGGGACCTACGCTTTCAGAATCTGCAAGCCGAATTGAAATAAAAAATTCCTACGATTTTTAATCGTCGATTTACTTTTTATTTTTATTTTACTTTATTTTTCGCTCGTTTTTTATTGGTAAAATCGCAGGAGGCCTCCGGATCGAGGAATGGCGCACATATTCGGAATCAGCGGGTCATTTCCATGGAGAATATCATCGAGATTATCCGATTCTCGACAAAAAGTTTTTTGGCCCAAAAAAATGAGAAGGGTACCCCTTTCCTTTTTTTTAAAAATTTGAAATTTTCCGAAATATTCGGAACGTGGGAATGATGGTTATATTTGGAATCTGCGGGACCTACGCTTTCAGAATCTGCAAGCCGAATTGAAATAAAAAATTCCTACGATTTTTAATCGTCGATTTACTTTTTATTTTTATTTTATTTTATTTTTCGCTCGTTTTTTATTGGTAAAATCGCGGGAGGCCTCCGGATCGAGGAATGGCGCACATATTCGGAATCAGCGGGTCATTTCCATGGAGAATATCATCGAGATTATCCGATTCTCGACAAAAAGTTTTTTGGCCCAAAAAAATGAGAAGGGGTACCCCTTTCCTTTTTTTCAAAAATTTGAAATTTTCCGAAATATTCGGAACGTGGGAATGATGGTTATATTTGGAATCTGCGGGACCTACGCTTTCAGAATCTGCAAGCCGAATTGAAATAAAAAATTCCTACGATTTTTAATCGTCGATTCACTTTTCATTTTTATTTTACTTCATTTTTCGCTCGTTTTTTATTGGTAAAATCGCAGGAGGCCTCCGGATCGAGGAATGGCGCACATATTCGGAATCAGCGGGTCATTTCCATGGAGAATATCATCGAGATTATCCGATTCTCGACAAAAAGTTTTTTGGCCCAAAAAAATGAGAAGGGGTACCCCTTTCCTTTTTTTCAAAAATTTGAAATTTTCCGAAATATTCGGAACGTGGGAATGATGGTTATATTTGGAATCTGCGGGACCTAAGCTTTCAGAATCTGCAAGCCGAATTGAAATAAAAAATTCCTACGATTTTTAATCGTCGATTTACTTTCTATTTTTATTTTACTTTATTTTTCGCTCGTTTTTTATTGGTAAAATCGCAGGAGGCCTCCGGATCGAGGAATGGCGCACATATTCGTAATCAGCGGGTCATTTCCATGGAGAATATCATCGAGATTATCCGATTCTCGACAAAAAGTTTTTTGGCCCAAAAAAATGAGAAGGGGTACCCCTTTCCTTTTTTTCAAAAATTTGAAATTTTCCGAAATATTCGGAACGTGGGAATGATGGTTATATTTGGAATCTGCGGGACCTACGCTTTCAGAATCTGCAAGCCGAATTGAAATAAAAAATTCCTACGATTTTTAATCGTCGATTTACTTTTTATTTTTATTTTACTTTATTTTTCGCTCGATTTTTATTGGTAAAATCGCAGGAGGCCTCCGGATCGAGGAATGGCGCACATATTCGGAATCAGCGGGTCATTTCCAAGAAGAATATCATCGAGATTATCCGATTCTCGACAAAAAGTTTTTTGGCCCAAAAAAATGAGAAGGGGTACCCCTTTCCTTTTTTTCAAAAATTTGAAATTTTCCGAAATATTCGGAACGTGGGAATGATGGTTATATTTGAAATCTGCGGGACCTACGCTTTCAGAATCTGCAAGCCGAATTGAAATAAAAAATTCCTACGATTTTTAATCGTCGATTTACTTTTTATTTTTATTTTACTTTATTTTTCGCTCGTTTTTTATTGGTAAAATCGCAGGAGGCCTCCGGATCGAGGAATGGCGCACATATTCGGAATCAGCGGGTCATTTCCAAGAAGAATATCATCGAGATTATCCGATTCTCGACAAAAAGTTTTTTGGCCCAAAAAAATGAGAAGGGGTACCCCTTTCCTTTTTTTCAAAAATTTGAAATTTTCCGAAATATTCGGAACGTGGGAATGATGGTTATATTTGGAATCTGCGGGACCTACGCTTTCAGAATCTGCAAGCCGAATTGAAATAAAAAATTCCTACGATTTTTAATCGTCGATTTACTTTTTATTTTTATTTGACTTTATTTTTCGCTCGTTTTTTATTGGTAAAATCGCAGGAGGCCTCCGGATCGAGGAATGGCGCACATATTCGGAATCAGCGGGTCATTTCCATGGAGAATATCATCGAGATTATCCGATTCTCGACAAAAAGTTTTTTGGCCCAAAAAAATGAGAAGAGGTACCCCTTTCCTTTTTTTCAAAAATTTGAAATTTTCCGAAATATTCGGAACGTGGGAATGATGGTTATATTTGGAATCTGCGGGACCTACGCTTTCAGAATCTGCAAGCCGAATTGAAATAAAAAATTCCTACGATTTTTAATCGTCGATTTACTTTTTATTTTTATTTTACTTTATTTTTCGCTCGTTTTTTATTGGTAAAATCGCAGGAGGCCTCCGGATCGAGGAATGGCGCACATATTCGGAATCAGCGGGTCATTTCCATGGAGAATATCATCGAGATTATCCGATTCTCGACAAAAAGTTTTTTGGCCCAAAAAAATGAGAAGGGGTACCCCTTTCCTTTTTTTCAAAAATTTGAAATTTTCCGAAATATTCGGAACGTGGGAATGATGGTTATATTTGGAATCTGCGGGACCTACGCTTTCAGAATCTGCAAGCCGAATTGAAATAAAAAATTCCTACGATTTTTAATTGTCGATTTACTTTTCATTTTTATTTTACTTTATTTTTCGCTCGTTTTTTATTGGTAAAATCGCAGGAGGCCTCCGGATCGAGGAATGGCGCACATATTCGGAATCAGCGGGTCATTTCCATGGAGAATATCATCGAGATTATCCGATTCTCGACAAAAAGTTTTTTGGCCCAAAAAAATGAGAAGGGGTACCCCTTTCCTTTTTTTCAAAAATTTGAAATTTTCCGAAATATTCGGAACGTGGGAATGATGGTTATATTTGGAATCTGCGGGACCTACGCTTTCAGAATCTGCAAGCCGAATTGAAATGAAAAATTCCTACGATTTTTAATCGTCGATTTACTTTTTATTTTTATTTTACTTTATTTTTCGCTCGTTTTTTATTGGTAAAATCGCAGGAGGCCTCCGGATCGAGGAATGGCGCACATATTCGGAATCAGCGGGTCATTTCCATGGAGAATATCATCGAGATTATCCGATTCTCGACAAAAAGTTTTTTGGCCCAAAAAAATGAGAAGGGGTACCCCTTTCCTTTTTTTCAAAAATTTGAAATTTTTCGAAATATTCGGAACGTGGGAATGATGGTTATATTTGGAATCTGCGGGACCTACGCTTTCAGAATCTGCAAGCCGAATTGAAATAAAAAATTCCTACGATTTTTAATCGTCGATTTACTTTTTATTTTTATTTTACTTTATTTTTCGCTCGTTTTTTATTGGTAAAATCGCAGGAGGCCTCCGGATCGAGGAATGGCGCACATATTCGGAATCAGCGGGTCATTTCCAAGAAGAATATCATCGAGATTATCCGATTCTCGACAAAAAGTTTTTTGGCCCAAAAAAATGAGAAGGGGTACCCCTTTCCTTTTTTTCAAAAATTTGAAATTTTCCGAAATATTCGGAACGTGGGAATGATGGTTATATTTGAAATCTGCGGGACCTACGCTTTCAGAATCTGCAAGCCGAATTGAAATAAAAAATTCCTACGATTTTTAATCGTCGATTTACTTTTTATTTTTATTTTACTTTATTTTTCGCTCGTTTTTTATTGGTAAAATCGCAGGAGCCCTCCGGATCGAGGAATGGCGCACATATTCGGAATCAGCGGGTCATTTCCATGAAGAATATCATCGAGATTATCCGATTCTCGACAAAAAGTTTTTTGGCCCAAAAAAATGAGAAGGGGTACCCCTTTCCTTTTTTTCAAAAATCTGAAATTTTCCGAAATATTCGGAACGTGGGAATGATGGTTATATTTGGAATCTGCGGGACCTACGCTTTCAGAATCTGCAAGCCGAATTGAAATAAAAAATTCCTACGATTTTTAATCGTCGATTTACTTTTTATTTTTATTTGACTTTATTTTTCGCTCGTTTTTTATTGGTAAAATCGCAGGAGGCCTCCGGATCGAGGAATGGCGCACATATTCGGAATCAGCGGGTCATTTCCAAGAAGAATATCATCGAGATTATCCGATTCTCGACAAAAAGTTTTTTGACCCAAAAAAATGAGAAGGGGTACCCCTTTCCTTTTTTTCAAAAATTTGAAATTTTCCGAAATATTCGGAACGTGGGAATGATGGTTATATTTGGAATCTGCGGGACCTACGCTTTCAGAATCTGCAAGCCGAATTGAAATAAAAAATTCCTACGATTTTTAATCGTCGATTTACTTTTTATTTTTATTTGACTTCATTTTTCGCTCGTTTTTTATTGGTAAAATCGCAGGAGGCCTCCGGATCGAGGAATGGCGCACATATTCGGAATCAGCGGGTCATTTCCATGGAGAATATCATCGAGATTATCCGATTCTCGACAAAAAGTTTTTTGGCCCAAAAAAATGAGAAGAGGTACCCCTTTCCTTTTTTTCAAAAATTTGAAATTTTCCGAAATATTCGGAACGTGGGAATGATGGTTATATTTGGAATCTGCGGGACCTACGCTTTCAGAATCTGCAAGCCGAATTGAAATAAAAAATTCCTACGATTTTTAATCGTCGATTTACTTTTTATTTTTATTTTACTTTATTTTTCGCTCGTTTTTTATTGGTAAAATCGCAGGAGGCCTCCGGATCGAGGAATGGCGCACATATTCGGAATCAGCGGGTCATTTCCATGGAGAATATCATCGAGATTATCCGATTCTCGACAAAAAGTTTTTTGGCCCAAAAAAATGAGAAGGGGTACCCCTTTCCTTTTTTTCAAAAATTTGAAATTTTCCGAAATATTCGGAACGTGGGAATGATGGTTATATTTGGAATCTGCGGGACCTACGCTTTCAGAATCTGCAAGCCGAATTGAAATAAAAAATTCCTACGATTTTTAATTGTCGATTTACTTTTCATTTTTATTCTACTTTATTTTTCGCTCGTTTTTTATTGGTAAAATCGCAGGAGGCCTCCGGATCGAGGAATGGCGCACATATTCGGAATCAGCGGGTCATTTCCATGGAGAATATCATCGAGATTATCCGATTCTCGACAAAAAGTTTTTTGGCCCAAAAAAATGAGAAGGGGTACCCCTTTCCTTTTTTTCAAAAATTTGAAATTTTCCGAAATATTCGGAACGTGGGAATGATGGTTATATTTGGAATCTGCGGGACCTACGCTTTCAGAATCTGCAAGCCGAATTGAAATAAAAAATTCCTACGATTTTTAATCGTCGATTTACTTTTTATTTTTATTTTACTTTATTTTTCGCTCGTTTTTTATTGGTAAAATCGCAGGAGGCCTCCGGATCGAGGAATGGCGCACATATTCGGAATCAGCGGGTCATTTCCAAGAAGAATATCATCGAGATTATCCGATTCTCGACAAAAAGTTTTTTGGCCCAAAAAAATGAGAAGGGGTACCCCTTTCCTTTTTTTCAAAAATTTGAAATTTTCCGAAATATTCGGAACGTGGGAATGATGGTTATATTTGGAATCTGCGGGACCTACGCTTTCAGAATCTGCAAGCCGAATTGAAATAAAAAATTCCTACGATTTTTAATCGTCGATTTACTTTTTATTTTTATTTGACTTTATTTTTCGCTCGTTTTTTATTGGTAAAATCGCAGGAGGCCTCCGGATCGAGGAATGGCGCACATATTCGGAATCAGCGGGTCATTTCCATGGAGAATATCATCGAGATTATCCGATTCTCGACAAAAAGTTTTTTGGCCCAAAAAAATGAGAAGGGGTACCCCTTTCCTTTTTTTCAAAAATTTGAAATTTTCCGAAATATTCGGAACGTGGGAATGATGGTTATATTTGGAATCTGCGGGACCTACGCTTTCAGAATCTGCAAGCCGAATTGAAATAAAAAATTCCTACGATTTTTAATCGTCGATTTACTTTTTATTTTTATTTTACTTTATTTTTCGCTCGTTTTTTATTGGTAAAATCGCAGGAGGCCTCCGGATCGAGGAATGGCGCACATATTCGGAATCAGCGGGTCATTTCCAAGAAGAATATCATCGAGATTATCCGATTCTCGACAAAAAGTTTTTTGGCCCAAAAAAATGAGAAGGGGTACCCCTTTCCTTTTTTTCAAAAATTTGAAATTTTCCGAAATATTCGGAACGTGGGAATGATGGTTATATTTGAAATCTGCGGGACCTACGCTTTCAGAATCTGCAAGCCGAATTGAAATAAAAAATTCCTACGATTTTTAATCGTCGATTTACTTTTTATTTTTATTTTACTTTATTTTTCGCTCGTTTTTTATTGGTAAAATCGCAGGAGGCCTCCGGATCGAGGAATGGCGCACATATTCGGAATCAGCGGGTCATTTCCATGAAGAATATCATCGAGATTATCCGATTTTCGACAAAAAGTTTTTTGGCCCAAAAAAATGAGAAGGGGTACCCCTTTCCTTTTTTTCAAAAATTTGAAATTCTCCGAAATATTCGGAACGTGGGAATGATGGTTATATTTGGAATCTGCGGGACCTACGCTTTCAGAATCTGCAAGCCGAATTGAAATAAAAAATTCCTACGATTTTTAATCGTCGATTTACTTTTTATTTTTATTTTACTTTATTTTTCGCTCGTTTTTTATTGGTAAAATCGCAGGAGGCCTCCGGATCGAGGAATGGCGCACATATTCGGAATCAGCGGGTCATTTCCATGAAGAATATCATCGAGATTATCCGATTCTCGACAAAAAGTTTTTTGGCCCAAAAAAATGAGAAGGGGTACCCCTTTCCTTTTTTTCAAAAATCTGAAATTTTCCGAAATATTCGGAACGTGGGAATGATGGTTATATTTGGAATCTGCGGGACCTACGCTTTCAGAATCTGCAAGCCGAATTGAAATAGAAAATTCCTACGATTTTTAATCGTCGATTTACTTTTTATTTTTATTTGACTTTATTTTTCGCTCGTTTTTTATTGGTAAAATCGCAGGAGGCCTCCGGATCGAGGAATGGCGCACATATTCGGAATCAGCGGGTCATTTCCAAGAAGAATATCATCGAGATTATCCGATTCTCGACAAAAAGTTTTTTGGCCCAAAAAAATGAGAAGGGGTACCCCTTTCCTTTTTTTCAAAAATTTGAAATTTTCCGAAATATTCGGAACGTGGGAATGATGGTTATATTTGGAATCTGCGGGACCTACGCTTCCAGAATCTGCAAGCCGAATTGAAATAAAAAATTCCTACGATTTTTAATTGTCGATTTACTTTGTATTTTTATTTTACTTTATTTTTCGCTCGTTTTTTATTGGTAAAATCGCAGGAGGCCTCCGGATCGAGGAATGGCGCACATATTCGGAATCAGCGGGTCATTTCCATGAAGAATATCATCGAGATTATCCGATTCTCGACAAAAAGTTTTTTGGCCCAAAAAAATGAGAAGGGGTACCCCTTTCCTTTTTTTCAAAAATTTGAAATTTTCCGAAATATTCGGAACGTGGGAATGATGGTTATATTTGGAATCTGCGGGACCTACGCTTTCAGAATCTGCAAGCCGAATTGAAATAAAAAATTCCTACGATTTTTAATCGTCGATTCACTTTTTATTTTTATTTTACTTTATTTTTCGCTCGTTTTTTATTGGTAAAATCGCAGGAGGCCTCCGGATCGAGGAATGGCGCACATATTCGGAATCAGCGGGTCATTTCCATGAAGAATATCATCGAGATTATCCGATTCTCGACAAAAAGTTTTTTGGCCCAAAAAAATGAGAAGGGGTACCCCTTTCCTTTTTTTCAAAAATTTGAAATTTTCCGAAATATTCGGAACGTGGGAATGATGGTTATATTTGAAATCTGCGGGACCTACGCTTTCAGAATCTGCAAGCCGAATTGAAATAAAAAATTCCTACGATTTTTAATCGTCGATTTACTTTTTATTTTTATTTTACTTTATTTTTCGCTCGTTTTTTATTGGTAAAATCGCAGGAGGCCTCCGGATCGAGGAATGGCGCACATATTCGGAATCAGCGGGTCATTTCCATGGAGAATATCATCGAGATTATCCGATTCTCGACAAAAAGTTTTTTGGCCCAAAAAAATGAGAAGGGGTACCCCTTTCCTTTTTTTCAAAAATTTGAAATTTTCCGAAATATTCGGAACGTGGGAATGATGGTTATATTTGGAATCTGCGGGACCTACGCTTTGAGAATCTGCAAGCCGAATTGAAATAAAAAATTCCTACGATTTTTAATCGTCGATTTACTTTTTATTTTTATTCTACTTTATTTTTCGCTCGTTTTTTATTGGTAAAATCGCAGGAGGCCTCCGGATCGAGGAATGGCGCACATATTCGGAATCAGCGGGTCATTTCCATGGAGAATATCATCGAGATTATCCGATTCTCGACAAAAAGTTTTTTGGCCCAAAAAAATGAGAAGGGGTACCCCTTTCCTTTTTTTCAAAAATTTGAAATTTTCCGAAATATTCGGAACGTGGGAATGATGGTTATATTTGGAATCTGCGGGACCTACGCTTTCAGAATCTGCAAGCCGAATTGAACTAAAAAATTCCTACGATTTTTAATCGTCGATTTACTTTTTATTTTTATTTTACTTTATTTTTCGCTCGTTTTTTATTGGTAAAATCGCAGGAGGCCTCCGGATCGAGGAATGGCGCACATATTCGGAATCAGCGGGTCATTTTCATGGAGAATATCATCGAGATTATCCGATTCTCGACAAAAAGTGTTTTGGCCCAAAAAAATGAGAAGGGGTACCCCTTTCCTTTTTTTCAAAAATTTGAAATTTTCCGAAATATTCGGAACGTGGGAATGATGGTTATATTTGAAATCTGCGGGACCTACGCTTTCAGAATCTGCAAGCCGAATTGAAATAAAAAATTCCTACGATTTTTAATCGTCGATTTACTTTTTATTTTTATTTTACTTTATTTTTCGCTCGTTTTTTATTGGTAAAATCGCAGGAGGCCTCCGGATCGAGGAATGGCGCACATATTCGGAATCAGCGGGTCATTTCCATGAAGAATATCATCGAGATTATCCGATTCTCGACAAAAAGTTTTTTGGCCCAAAAAAATGAGAAGGGGTACCCCTTTCCTTTTTTTCAAAAATCTGAAATTTTCCGAAATATTCGGAACGTGGGAATGATGGTTATATTTGGAATCTGCGGGACCTACGCTTTCAGAATCTGCAAGCCGAATTGAAATAAAAAATTCCTACGATTTTTAATCGTCGATTTACTTTTTATTTTTATTTGACTTTATTTTTCGCTCGTTTTTTATTGGTAAAATCGCAGGAGGCCTCCGGATCGAGGAATGGCGCACATATTCGGAATCAGCGGGTCATTTCCAAGAAGAATATCATCGAGATTATCCGATTCTCGACAAAAAGTTTTTTGGCCCAAAAAAATGAGAAGGGGTACCCCTTTCCTTTTTTTCAAAAATTTGAAATTTTCCGAAATATTCGGAACGTGGGAATGATGGTTATATTTGGAATCTGCGAGACCTACGCTTTCAGAATCTGCAAGCCGAATTGAAATAAAAAATTCCTACGATTTTTAATCGTCGATTTACTTTTTATTTTTATTTGACTTTATTTTTCGCTCGTTTTTTATTGGTAAAATCGCAGGAGGCCTCCGGATCGAGGAATGGCGCACATATTCGGAATCAGCGGGTCATTTCCATGGAGAATATCATCGAGATTATCCGATTCTCGACAAAAAGTTTTTTGGCCCAAAAAAATGAGAAGGGGTACCCCTTTCCTTTTTTTCAAAAATTTGAAATTTTCCGAAATATTCGGAACGTGGGAATGATGGTTATATTTGGAATCTGCGGGACCTACGCTTTCAGAATCTGCAAGCCGAATTGAAATAAAAAATTCCTACGATTTTTAATCGTCGATTTACTTTTTATTTTTATTTTACTTTATTTTTCGCTCGTTTTTTATTGGTAAAATCGCAGGAGGCCTCCGGATCGAGGAATGGCGCACATATTCGGAATCAGCGGGTCATTTCCATGGAGAATATCATCGAGATTATCCGATTCTCGACAAAAAGTTTTTTGGCCCAAAAAAATGAGAAGGGGTACCCCTTTCCTTTTTTTCAAAAATTTGAAATTTTCCGAAATATTCGGAACGTGGGAATGATGGTTATATTTGGAATCTGCGGGACCTAAGCTTTCAGAATCTGCAAGCCGAATTGAAATAAAAAATTCCTACGATTTTTAATCGTCGATTTACTTTTTATTTTTATTTTACTTTATTTTTCGCTCGTTTTTTATTGGTAAAATCGCAGGAGGCCTCCGGATCGAGGAATGGCGCACATATTCGGAATCAGCGGGTCATTTCCATGAAGAATATCATCGAGATTATCCGATTCTCGACAAAAAGTTTTTTGGCCCAAAAAAATGAGAAGGGGTACCCCTTTCCTTTTTTTCAAAAATCTGAAATTTTCCGAAATATTCGGAACGTGGGAATGATGGTTATATTTGGAATCTGCGGGACCTACGCTTTCAGAATCTGCAAGCCGAATTGAAATAAAAAATTCCTACGATTTTTAATCGTCGATTTACTTTTTATTTTTATTTTACTTTATTTTTCGCTCGTTTTTTATTGGTAAAATCGCAGGAGGCCTCCGGATCGAGGAATGGCGCACATATTCGGAATCAGCGGGTCATTTCCATGGAGAATATCATCGAGATTATCCGATTCTCGACAAAAAGTTTTTTGGCCCAAAAAAATGAGAAGGGGTACCCCTTTCCTTTTTTTCAAAAATCTGAAATTTTCCGAAATATTCGGAACGTGGGAATGATGGTTATATTTGGAATCTGCGGGACCTACGCTTTCAGAATCTGCAAGCCGAATTGAAATAAAAAATTCCTACGATTTTTAATCGTCGATTTACTTTTTATTTTTATTTTACTTTATTTTTCGCTCGTTTTTTATTGGTAAAATCGCAGAAGGCCTCCGGATCGAGGAATGGCGCACATATTCGGAATCAGCGGGTCATTTCCATGAAGAATATCATCGAGATTATCCGATTCTCGACAAAAAGTTTTTTGGCCCAAAAAAATGAGAAGGGGTATCCTTTTCCTTTTTTTAAAAAATCTGAAATTTTCCGAAATATTCGGAACGTGGGAATGATGGTTATATTTGGAATCTGCGGGACCTACGCTTTCAGAATCTGCAAGCCGAATTGAAATAACAAATTCCTACGATTTTTAATCGTCGATTTACTTTTTATTTTTATTTTACTTTATTTTTCGCTCATTTTTTATTGGTAAAATCGCAGGAGGCCTCCGGATCGAGGAATGGCGCACATATTCGGAATCAGCGGGTCATTTCCATGGAGAATATCATCGAGATTATCCGATTCTCGACAAAAAGTTTTTTGGCCCAAAAAAATGAGAAGGGGTACCCCTTTCCTTTTTTTCAAAAATTTGAAATTTTCCGAAATATTCGGAACGTGGGAATGATGGTTATATTTGGAATCTGCGGGACCTACGCTTCCAGAATCTGCAAGCCGAATTGAAATAAAAAATTCCTACGATTTTTAATTGTCGATTTACTTTGTATTTTTATTTTACTTTATTTTTCGCTCGTTTTTCATTGGTAAAATCGCAGGAGGCCTCCGGATCGAGGAATGGCGCACATATTCGGAATCAGCGGGTCATTTCCATGAAGAATATCATCGAGATTATCCGATTCTCGACAAAAAGTTTTTTGGCCCAAAAAAATGAGAAGGGGTACCCCTTTCCTTTTTTTCAAAAATTTGAAATTTTCCGAAATATTCGGAACGTGGGAATGATGATTATATTTGAAATCTGCGGGACCTACGCTTTCAGAATCTGCAAGCCGAATTGAAATAAAAAATTCCTACGATTTTTAATCGTCGATTTACTTTTTATTTTTATTTTACTTTATTTGTCGCTCGTTTTTTATTGGTAAAATCGCAGGAGGCCTCCGGATCGAGGAATGGCGCACATATTCGGAATCAGCGGGTCATTTCCATGGAGAATATCATCGAGATTATCCGATTCTCGACAAAAAGTTTTTTGGCCCAAAAAAATGAGAAGGGGCCCTTTCCTTTTTTTCAAAAATTTGAAATTTTCCGAAATATTCGGAACGTGGGAATGATGGTTATATTTGGAATCTGCGGGACCTACGCTTTGAGAATCTGCAAGCCGAATTGAAATAAAAAATTCCTACGATTTTTAATCGTCGATTTACTTTTTATTTTTATTCTACTTTATTTTTCGCTCGTTTTTTATTGGTAAAATCGCAGGAGGCCTCCGGATCGAGGAATGGCGCACATATTCGGAATCAGCGGGTCATTTCCATGGAGAATATCATCGAGATTATCCGATTCTCGACAAAAAGTTTTTTGGCCCAAAAAAATGAGAAGGGGTACCCCTTTCCTTTTTTTCAAAAATTTGAAATTTTCCGAAATATTCGGAACGTGGGAATGATGGTTATATTTGGAATCTGCGGGACCTACGCTTTCAGAATCTGCAAGCCGAATTGAACTAAAAAATTCCTACGATTTTTAATCGTCGATTTACTTTTTATTTTTATTTTACTTTATTTTTCGCTCGTTTTTTATTGGTAAAATCGCAGGAGGCCTCCGGATCGAGGAATGGCGCACATATTCGGAATCAGCGGGTCATTTCCGTGGAGAATATCATCGAGATTATCCGATTCTCGACAAAAAGTTTTTTGGCCCAAAAAAATGAGAAGGGGTACCCCTTTCCTTTTTTTCAAAAATTTGAAATTTTCCGAAATATTCGGAACGTGGGAATGATGGTTATATTTGGAATCTGCGGGACCTACGCTTTCAGAATCTGCAAGCCGAATTGAAATAAAAAATTCCTACGATTTTTAATCGTCGATTTACTTTTTATTTTTATTTGACTTTATTTTTCGCTCGTTTTTTATTGGTAAAATCGCAGGAGGCCTCCGGATCGAGGAATGGCGCACATATTCGGAGTCAGCGGGTCATTTCCATGGAGAATATCATCGAGATTATCCGATTCTCGACAAAAAGTTTTTTGGCCCAAAAAATTGAGAAGGGGTACCCCTTTCCTTTTTTTCAAAAATTTGAAATTTTCCGAAATATTCGGAACGTGGGAATGATGGTTATATTTGGAATCTGCGGGACCTACGCTTTCAGAATCTGCGAGCTGAATTGAAATAAAAAATTCCTACGATTTTTAATCGTCGATTTACTTTTTATTTTTATTTTACTTTATTTTTCGCTCGTTTTTTATTGGTAAAATCGCAGGAGGCCTCCGGATCGAGGAATGGCGCACATATTCGAAATCAGCGGGTCATTTCCATGAAGAATATCATCGAGATTATCCGATTCTCGACAAAAAGTTTTTTGGCCCAAAAAAATGAGAAGGGGTACCCCTTTCCTTTTTTTCAAAAATCTGAAATTTTCCGAAATATTCGGAACGTGGAAATGATGGTTATATTTGGAATCTGCGGGACCTACGCTTTCAGAATCTGCAAGCCGAATTGAAATAAAAAATTCCTACGATTTTTAACCGTCGATTTACTTTTTATTTTTATTTTACTTTATTTTTCGCTCGTTTTTTATTGGTAAAATCGCAGGAGGCCTCCGGATCGAGGAATGGCGCACATATTCGGAATCAGCGGGTCATTTCCATGGAGAATATCATCGAGATTATCCGATTCCCGACAAAAAGTTTTTTGGCCCAAAAAAATGAGAAGGGGTACCCCTTTCCTTTTTTTCAAAAATTTGAAATTTTCCGAAATATTCGGAACGTGGGAATGATGGTTATATTTGGAATCTGCGGGACCTACGCTTTCAGAATCTGCAAGCTGAATTGAAATAAAAAATTCCTACGATTTTTAATCGTCGATTTACTTTTTATTTTTATTTTACTTTATTTTTCGCTCGTTTTTTATTGGTAAAATCGCAGGAGGCCTCCGGATCGAGGAATGGCGCACATATTCGGAATCAGCGGGTCATTTCCATGGAGAATATCATCGAGATTATCCGATTCTCGACAAAAAGTTTTTTGGCCCAAAAAAATGAGAAGGGGTACCCCTTTCCTTTTTTTCAAAAATTTGAAATTTTCCGAAATATTCGGAACGTGGGAATGATGGTTATATTTGGAATCTGCGGGACCTACGCTTTCAGAATCTGCAAGCCGAATTGAAATAAAAAATTCCTACGATTTTTAATCGTCGATTTACTTTTTATTTTTATTTCACTTCATTTTTCGCTCGTTTTTTATTGGTAAAATCGCAGGAGGCCTCCGGATCGAGGAATGGCGCACATATTCGGAATCAGCGGGTCATTTCCATGGAGAATATCATCGAGATTATCCGATTCTCGACAAAAAGTTTTTTGGCCCAAAAAAATGAGAAGGGGTACCCCTTTCCTTTTTTTCAAAAATCTGAAATTTTCCGAAATATTCGGAACGTGGGAATGATGGTTATATTTGGAATCTGCCGGACCTACGCTTTCAGAATCTGCAAGCCGAATTGAAATAAAAAATTCCTACGATTTTTAATCGTCGATTTACTTTTTATTTTTATTTTACTTCATTTTTCGCTCGTTTTTTATTGGTAAAATCGCAGAAGGCCTCCGGATCGAGGAATGGCGCACATATTCGGAATCAGCGGGTCATTTCCATGAAGAATATCATCGAGATTATCCGATTCTCGACAAAAAGTTTTTTGGCCCAAAAAAATGAGAAGGGGTACCCTTTTCCTTTTTTTCAAAAATCTGAAATTTTCCGAAATATTCGGAACGTGGGAATGATGGTTATATTTGGAATCTGCGGGACCTACGCTTTCAGAATCTGCAAGCCGAATTGAAATGACAAATTCCTACGATTTTTAATCGTCGATTTACTTTTTATTTTTATTTTACTTTATTTTTCGCTCATTTTTTATTGGTAAAATCGCAGGAGGCCTCTGGATCGAGGAATGGCGCACATATTCGGAATCAGCGGGTCATTTCCATGGAGAATATCATCGAGATTATCCGATTCTCGACAAAAAGTTTTTTGGCCCAAAAAAATGAGAAGGGGTACCCCTTTCCTTTTTTTCAAAAATTTGAAATTTTCCGAAATATTCGGAACGTGGGAATGATGGTTATATTTGGAATCTGCGGGACCTACGCTTTCAGAATCTGCAAGCCGAATTGAAATAAAAAATTCCTACGATTTTTAATCGTCGATTTACTTTTTATTTTTATTTTACTTTATTTTTCGCTCGTTTTTTATTGGTAAAATCGCAGGAGGCCTCCGGATCGAGGAATGGCGCACATATTCGGAATCAGCGGGTCATTTCGATGGAGAATATCATCGAGATTATCCGATTCTCGACAAAAAGTTTTTTGGCCCAAAAAAATGAGAAGGGGTACCCCTTTCCTTTTTTTCAAAAATTTGAAATTTTCCGAAATATTCGGAACGTGGGAATGATGGTTATATTTGGAATCTGCGGGACCTACGCTTTCAGAATCTGCAAGCCGAATTGAAATAAAAAATTCCTACGATTTTTAATCGTCGATTTACTTTTTATTTTTATTTTACTTTATTTTTCGCTCGTTTTTTATTGGTAAAATCGCAGGAGGCCTCCGGATCGAGGAACGGCGCACATATTCGGAATCAGCGGGTCATTTCCATGAAGAATATCATCGAGATTATCCGATTCTCGACAAAAAGTTTTTTGGCCCAAAAAAATGAGAAGGGGTACCCCTTTCCTTTTTTTCAAAAATTTGAAATTTTCCGAAATATTCGGAACGTGGGAATGATGGTTATATTTGGAATCTGCGGGACCTACGCTTTCAGAATCTGCAAGCCGAATTGAAATAAAAAATTCCTACGATTTTTAATCGTCGATTTACTTTTTATTTTTATTTTACTTTATTTTTCGCTCGTTTTTTATTGGTAAAATCGCAGGAGGCCTCCGGATCGAGGAATGGCGCACATATTCGGAATCAGCGGGTCATTTCCAAGAAGAATATCATCGAGATTATCCGATTCTCGACAAAAAGTTTTTTGGCCCAAAAAAATGAGAAGGGGTACCTTCCTTTCCTTTTCTTCAAAAATTTGAAATTTTCCGAAATATTCGGAACGTGGGAATGATGGTTATATTTGAAATCTGCGGGACCTACGCTTTCAGAATCTGCAAGCCGAATTGAAATAAAAAATTCCTACGATTTTTAATCGTCGATTTACTTTTTATTTTTATTTTACTTTATTTTTCGCTCGTTTTTCATTGGTAAAATCGCAGGAGGCCTCCGGATCGAGGAATGGCGCACATATTCGGAATCAGCTGGTCATTTCCATGGAGAATATCATCGAGATTATCCGATTCTCGACAAAAAGTTTTTTGGCCCAAAAAAATGAGAAGGGGTACCCCTTTCCTTTTTTTCAAAAATTTGAAATTTTCCGAAATATTCGGAACGTGGGAATGATGGTTATATTTGGAATCTGCGGGACCTACGCTTTCAGAATCTGCAAGCCGAATTGAACTAAAAAATTCCTACGATTTTTAATCGTCGATTTACTTGTTATTTTTATTTTACTTTATTTTTCGCTCGTTTTTTATTGGTAAAATCGCAGGAGGCCTCCGGATCGAGGAATGGCGCACATATTCGGAATCAGCGGGTCATTTCCGTGGAGAATATCATCGAGATTATCCGATTCTCGACAAAAAGTTTTTTGGCCCAAAAAAATGAGAAGGGGTACCCCTTTCCTTTTTTTCAAAAATTTGAAATTTTCCGAAATATTCGGAACGTGGGAATGATGGTTATATTTGGAATCTGCGGGACCTACGCTTTCAGAATCTGCAAGCCGAATTGAAATAAAAAATTCCTACGATTTTTAATCGTCGATTTACTTTTTATTTTTATTTGACTTTATTTTTCGCTCGTTTTTTATTGGTAAAATCGCAGGAGGCCTCCGGATCGAGGAATGGCGCACATATTCGGAATCAGCGGGTCATTTCCATGGAGAATATCATCGAGATTATCCGATTCTCGACAAAAAGTTTTTTGGCCCAAAAAAATGAGAAGGGGTACCCCTTTCCTTTTTTTCAAAAATTTGAAATTTTCCGAAATATTCGGAACGTGGGAATGATGGTTATATTTGGAATCTGCGGGACCTACGCTTTCAGAATCTGCGAGCCGAATTGAAATAAAAAATTCCTACGATTTTTAATCGTCGATTTACTTTTTATTTTTATTTTACTTTATTTTTCGCTCGTTTTTTATTGGTAAAATCGCAGGAGGCCTCCGGATCGAGGAATGGCGCACATATTCGGAATCAGCGGGTCATTTCGATGGAGAATATCATCGAGATTATCCGATTCTCGACAAAAAGTTTTTTGGCCCAAAAAAATGAGAAGGGGTACCCCTTTCCTTTTTTTCAAAAATTTGAAATTTTCCGAAATATTCGGAACGTGGGAATGATGGTTATATTTGGAATCTGCGGGACCTACGCTTTCAGAATCTGCAAGCCGAATTGAAATAAAAAATTCCTACGATTTTTAATCGTCGATTTACTTTTTATTTTTATTTCACTTCATTTTTCGCTCGTTTTTTATTGGTAAAATCGCAGGAGGCCTCCGGGTCGAGGAATGGCGCACATATTCGGAATCAGCGGGTCATTTCCATGGAGAATATCATCGAGATTATCCGATTCTCGACAAAAAGTTTTTTGGCCCAAAAAAATGAGAAGGGGTACCCCTTTCCTTTTTTCCAAAAATCTGAAATTTTCCGAAATATTCGGAACGTGGGAATGATGGTTATATTTGGAATCTGCGGGACCTACGCTTTCAGAATCTGCAAGCCGAATTGAAATAAAAAATTCCTACGATTTTTAATCGTCGATTTACTTTTCATTTTTATTTTACTTTATTTTTCGCTCGTTTTTTATTGGTAAAATCGCAGGAGGCCTCCGGATCGAGGAATGGCGCACATATTCGGAATCAGCGGGTCATTTCCATGAAGAATATCATCGAGATTATCCGATTCTCGACAAAAAGATTTTTGTTCCAAAAAAATGAGTAGGGGTACCCCTTTCCTTTTTTTCAAAAATCTGAAATTTTCCGAAATATTCGGAACGTGGGAATGATGGTTATATTTGGAATCTGCGGGACCTACGCTTTCAGAATCTGCAAGCCGAATTGAAATAAAAAATTCCTACGATTTTTAATCGTCGATTTACTTTTTATTTTTATTTTACTTTATTTTTCGCTCGTTTTTTATTGGTAAAATCGCAGGAGGCCTCCGGATCGAGGAATGGCGCACATATTCGGAATCAGCGGGTCATTTCCATGAAGAATATCATCGAGATTATCCGATTCTCGACAAAAAGTTTTTTGGCCCAAAAAAATGAGAAGGGGTACCCCTTTCCTTTTTTCCAAAAATCTGAAATTTTCCGAAATATTCGGAACGTGGGAATGATGGTTATATTTGGAATCTGCGGGACCTACGCTTTCAGAATCTGCAAGCCGAATTGAAATAAAAAATTCCTACGATTTTTAATCGTCGATTTACTTTTCATTTTTATTTTACTTTATTTTTCGCTCGTTTTTTATTGGTAAAATCGCAGGAGGCCTCCGGATCGAGGAATGGCGCACATATTCGGAATCAGCGGGTCATTTCCATGAAGAATATCATCGAGATTATCCGATTCTCGACAAAAAGTTTTTTGGCCCAAAAAAATGAGAAGGGGTACCCCTTTCCTTTTTTTCAAAAATTTGAAATTTTCCGAAATATTCGGAACGTGGGAATGATGGTTATATTTGGAATCTGCGGGACCTACGCTTTCAGAATCTGCAAGCCGAATTGAAATAAAAAATTCCTACGATTTTTAATCGTCGATTTACTTTTTATTTTTATTTTACTTTATTTTTCGCTCGTTTTTTATTGGTAAAATCGCAGGAGGCCTCCGGATCGAGGAATGGCGCACATATTCGGAATCAGCGGGTCATTTCCATGAAGAATATCATCGAGATTATCCGATTCTCGACAAAAAGTTTTTTGGCCCAAAAAAATGAGAAGGGGTACCCCTTTCCTTTTTTCCAAAAATCTGAAATTTTCCGAAATATTCGGAACGTGGGAATGATGGTTATATTTGGAATCTGCGGGACCTACGCTTTCAGAATCTGCAAGCCGAATTGAAATAAAAAATTCCTACGATTTTTAATCGTCGATTTACTTTTCATTTTTATTTTACTTTATTTTTCGCTCGTTTTTTATTGGTAAAATCGCAGGAGGCCTCCGGATCGAGGAATGGCGCACATATTCGGAATCAGCGGGTCATTTCCATGAAGAATATCATCGAGATTATCCGATTCTCGACAAAAAGTTTTTTGGCCCAAAAAAATGAGAAGGGGTACCCCTTTCCTTTTTTTCAAAAATTTGAAATTTTCCGAAATATTCGGAACGTGGGAATGATGGTTATATTTGGAATCTGCGGGACCTACGCTTTCAGAATCTGCAAGCCGAATTGAAATAAAAAATTCCTACGATTTTTAATCGTCGATTTACTTTTTATTTTTATTTTACTTTATTTTTCGCTCGTTTTTTATTGGTAAAATCGCAGGAGGCCTCCGGATCGAGGAATGGCGCACATATTCGGAATCAGCGGGTCATTTCCATGGAGAATATCATCGAGATTATCCGATTCTCGACAAAAAGTTTTTTGGCCCAAAAAAATGAGAAGGGGTACCCCTTTCCTTTTTTTCAAAAATTTGAAATTTTCCGAAATATTCGGAACGTGGGAATGATGGTTATATTTGGAATCTGCGGGACCTAAGCTTTCAGAATCTGCAAGCCGAATTGAAATAAAAAATTCCTACGATTTTTAATCGTCGATTTACTTTTTATTTTTATTTTACTTTATTTTTCGCTCGTTTTTTATTGGTAAAATCGCAGGAGGCCTCCGGATCGAGGAATGGCGCACATATTCGGAATCAGCGGGTCATTTCCATGAATAATATCATCGAGATTATCCGATTCTCGACAAAAAGTTTTTTGGCCCAAAAAAATGAGAAGGGGTACCCCTTTCCTTTTTTTCAAAAATCTGAAATTTTCCGAAATATTCGGAACGTGGGAATGATGGTTATATTTGGAATCTGCGGGACCTACGCTTTCAGAATCTGCAAGCCGAATTGAAATAAAAAATTCCTACGATTTTTAATCGTCGATTTACTTTTTATTTTTATTTTACTTTATTTTTCGCTCGTTTTTTATTGGTAAAATCGCAGGAGGCCTCCGGATCGAGGAATGGCGCACATATTCGGAATCAGCGGGTCATTTCCATGGAGAATATCATCGAGATTATCCGATTCTCGACAAAAAGTTTTTTGGCCCAAAAAAATGAGAAGGGGTACCCCTTTCCTTTTTTTCAAAAATCTGAAATTTTCCGAAATATTCGGAACGTGGGAATGATGGTTATATTTGGAATCTGCGGGACCTACGCTTTCAGAATCTGCAAGCCGAATTGAAATAAAAAATTCCTACGATTTTTAATCGTCGATTTACTTTTTATTTTTATTTTACTTTATTTTTCGCTCGTTTTTTATTGGTAAAATCGCAGAAGGCCTCCGGATCGAGGAATGGCGCACATATTCGGAATCAGCGGGTCATTTCCATGAAGAATATCATCGAGATTATCCGATTCTCGACAAAAAGTTTTTTGGCCCAAAAAAATGAGAAGGGGTATCCTTTTCCTTTTTTTCAAAAATCTGAAATTTTCCGAAATATTCGGAACGTGGGAATGATGGTTATATTTGGAATCTGCGGGACCTACGCTTTCAGAATCTGCAAGCCGAATTGAAATAACAAATTCCTACGATTTTTAATCGTCGATTTACTTTTTATTTTTATTTTACTTTATTTTTCGCTCATTTTTTATTGGTAAAATCGCAGGAGGCCTCCGGATCGAGGAATGGCGCACATATTCGGAATCAGCGGGTCATTTCCATGGAGAATATCATCGAGATTATCCGATTCTCGACAAAAAGTTTTTTGGCCCAAAAAAATGAGAAGGGGTACCCCTTTCCTTTTTTTCAAAAATTTGAAATTTTCCGAAATATTCGGAACGTGGGAATGATGGTTATATTTGGAATCTGCGGGACCTACGCTTCCAGAATCTGCAAGCCGAATTGAAATAAAAAATTCCTACGATTTTTAATTGTCGATTTACTTTGTATTTTTATTTTACTTTATTTTTCGCTCATTTTTCATTGGTAAAATCGCAGGAGGCCTCCGGATCGAGGAATGGCGCACATATTCGGAATCAGCGGGTCATTTCCATGAAGAATATCATCGAGATTATCCGATTCTCGACAAAAAGTTTTTTGGCCCAAAAAAATGAGAAGGGGTACCCCTTTCCTTTTTTTCAAAAATTTGAAATTTTCCGAAATATTCGGAACGTGGGAATGATGATTATATTTGAAATCTGCGGGACCTACGCTTTCAGAATCTGCAAGCCGAATTGAAATAAAAAATTCCTACGATTTTTAATCGTCGATTTACTTTTTATTTTTATTTTACTTTATTTTTCGCTCGTTTTTTATTGGTAAAATCGCAGGAGGCCTCCGGATCGAGGAATGGCGCACATATTCGGAATCAGCGGGTCATTTCCATGGAGAATATCATCGAGATTATCCGATTCTCGACAAAAAGTTTTTTGGCCCAAAAAAATGAGAAGGGGCCCTTTCCTTTTTTTCAAAAATTTGAAATTTTCCGAAATATTCGGAACGTGGGAATGATGGTTATATTTGGAATCTGCGGGACCTACGCTTTGAGAATCTGCAAGCCGAATTGAAATAAAAAATTCCTACGATTTTTAATCGTCGATTTACTTTTTATTTTTATTCTACTTTATTTTTCGCTCGTTTTTTATTGGTAAAATCGCAGGAGGCCTCCGGATCGAGGAATGGCGCACATATTCGGAATCAGCGGGTCATTTCCATGGAGAATATCATCGAGATTATCCGATTCTCGACAAAAAGTTTTTTGGCCCAAAAAAATGAGAAGGGGTACCCCTTTCCTTTTTTTCAAAAATTTGAAATTTTCCGAAATATTCGGAACGTGGGAATGATGGTTATATTTGGAATCTGCGGGACCTACGCTTTCAGAATCTGCAAGCCGAATTGAACTAAAAAATTCCTACGATTTTTAATCGTCGATTTACTTTTTATTTTTATTTTACTTTATTTTTCGCTCGTTTTTTATTGGTAAAATCGCAGGAGGCCTCCGGATCGAGGAATGGCGCACATATTCGGAATCAGCGGGTCATTTCCGTGGAGAATATCATCGAGATTATCCGATTCTCGACAAAAAGTTTTTTGGCCCAAAAAAATGAGAAGGGGTACCCCTTTCCTTTTTTTCAAAAATTTGAAATTTTCCGAAATATTCGGAACGTGGGAATGATGGTTATATTTGGAATCTGCGGGACCTACGCTTTCAGAATCTGCAAGCCGAATTGAAATAAAAAATTCCTACGATTTTTAATCGTCGATTTACTTTTTATTTTTATTTGACTTTATTTTTCGCTCGTTTTTTATTGGTAAAATCGCAGGAGGCCTCCGGATCGAGGAATGGCGCACATATTCGGAGTCAGCGGGTCATTTCCATGGAGAATATCATCGAGATTATCCGATTCTCGACAAAAAGTTTTTTGGCCCAAAAAAATGAGAAGGGGTACCCCTTTCCTTTTTTTCAAAAATTTGAAATTTTCCGAAATATTCGGAACGTGGGAATGATGGTTATATTTGGAATCTGCGGGACCTACGCTTTCAGAATCTGCGAGCTGAATTGAAATAAAAAATTCCTACGATTTTTAATCGTCGATTTACTTTTTATTTTTATTTTACTTTATTTTTCGCTCGTTTTTTATTGGTAAAATCGCAGGAGGCCTCCGGATCGAGGAATGGCGCACATATTCGAAATCAGCGGGTCATTTCCATGAAGAATATCATCGAGATTATCCGATTCTCGACAAAAAGTTTTTTGGCCCAAAAAAATGAGAAGGGGTACCCCTTTCCTTTTTTTCAAAAATCTGAAATTTTCCGAAATATTCGGAACGTGGAAATGATGGTTATATTTGGAATCTGCGGGACCTACGCTTTCAGAATCTGCAAGCCGAATTGAAATAAAAAATTCCTACGATTTTTAACCGTCGATTTACTTTTTATTTTTATTTTACTTTATTTTTCGCTCGTTTTTTATTGGTAAAATCGCAGGAGGCCTCCGGATCGAGGAATGGCGCACATATTCGGAATCAGCGGGTCATTTCCATGGAGAATATCATCGAGATTATCCGATTCCCGACAAAAAGTTTTTTGGCCCAAAAAAATGAGAAGGGGTACCCCTTTCCTTTTTTTCAAAAATTTGAAATTTTCCGAAATATTCGGAACGTGGGAATGATGGTTATATTTGGAATCTGCGGGACCTACGCTTTCAGAATCTGCAAGCTGAATTGAAATAAAAAATTCCTACGATTTTTAATCGTCGATTTACTTTTTATTTTTATTTTACTTTATTTTTCGCTCGTTTTTTATTGGTAAAATCGCAGGAGGCCTCCGGATCGAGGAATGGCGCACATATTCGGAATCAGCGGGTCATTTCCATGGAGAATATCATCGAGATTATCCGATTCTCGACAAAAAGTTTTTTGGCCCAAAAAAATGAGAAGGGGTACCCCTTTCCTTTTTTTCAAAAATTTGAAATTTTCCGAAATATTCGGAACGTGGGAATGATGGTTATATTTGGAATCTGCGGGACCTACGCTTTCAGAATCTGCAAGCCGAATTGAAATAAAAAATTCCTACGATTTTTAATCGTCGATTTACTTTTTATTTTTATTTCACTTCATTTTTCGCTCGTTTTTTATTGGTAAAATCGCAGGAGGCCTCCGGATCGAGGAATGGCGCACATATTCGGAATCAGCGGGTCATTTCCATGGAGAATATCATCGAGATTATCCGATTCTCGACAAAAAGTTTTTTGGCCCAAAAAAATGAGAAGGGGTACCCCTTTCCTTTTTTTCAAAAATCTGAAATTTTCCGAAATATTCGGAACGTGGGAATGATGGTTATATTTGGAATCTGCCGGACCTACGCTTTCAGAATCTGCAAGCCGAATTGAAATAAAAAATTCCTACGATTTTTAATCGTCGATTTACTTTTTATTTTTATTTTACTTCATTTTTCGCTCGTTTTTTATTGGTAAAATCGCAGAAGGCCTCCGGATCGAGGAATGGCGCACATATTCGGAATCAGCGGGTCATTTCCATGAAGAATATCATCGAGATTATCCGATTCTCGACAAAAAGTTTTTTGGCCCAAAAAAATGAGAAGGGGTACCCTTTTCCTTTTTTTCAAAAATCTGAAATTTTCCGAAATATTCGGAACGTGGGAATGATGGTTATATTTGGAATCTGCGGGACCTACGCTTTCAGAATCTGCAAGCCGAATTGAAATGACAAATTCCTACGATTTTTAATCGTCGATTTACTTTTTATTTTTATTTTACTTTATTTTTCGCTCATTTTTTATTGGTAAAATCGCAGGAGGCCTCTGGATCGAGGAATGGCGCACATATTCGGAATCAGCGGGTCATTTCCATGGAGAATATCATCGAGATTATCCGATTCTCGACAAAAAGTTTTTTGGCCCAAAAAAATGAGAAGGGGTACCCCTTTCCTTTTTTTCAAAAATTTGAAATTTTCCGAAATATTCGGAACGTGGGAATGATGGTTATATTTGGAATCTGCGGGACCTACGCTTTCAGAATCTGCAAGCCGAATTGAAATAAAAAATTCCTACGATTTTTAATCGTCGATTTACTTTTTATTTTTATTTTACTTTATTTTTCGCTCGTTTTTTATTGGTAAAATCGCAGGAGGCCTCCGGATCGAGGAATGGCGCACATATTCGGAATCAGCGGGTCATTTCGATGGAGAATATCATCGAGATTATCCGATTCTCGACAAAAAGTTTTTTGGCCCAAAAAAATGAGAAGGGGTACCCCTTTCCTTTTTTTCAAAAATTTGAAATTTTCCGAAATATTCGGAACGTGGGAATGATGGTTATATTTGGAATCTGCGGGACCTACGCTTTCAGAATCTGCAAGCCGAATTGAAATAAAAAATTCCTACGATTTTTAATCGTCGATTTACTTTTTATTTTTATTTTACTTTATTTTTCGCTCGTTTTTTATTGGTAAAATCGCAGGAGGCCTCCGGATCGAGGAACGGCGCACATATTCGGAATCAGCGGGTCATTTCCATGAAGAATATCATCGAGATTATCCGATTCTCGACAAAAAGTTTTTTGGCCCAAAAAAATGAGAAGGGGTACCCCTTTCCTTTTTTTCAAAAATTTGAAATTTTCCGAAATATTCGGAACGTGGGAATGATGGTTATATTTGGAATCTGCGGGACCTACGCTTTCAGAATCTGCAAGCCGAATTGAAATAAAAAATTCCTACGATTTTTAATCGTCGATTTACTTTTTATTTTTATTTTACTTTATTTTTCGCTCGTTTTTTATTGGTAAAATCGCAGGAGGCCTCCGGATCGAGGAATGGCGCACATATTCGGAATCAGCGGGTCATTTCCAAGAAGAATATCATCGAGATTATCCGATTCTCGACAAAAAGTTTTTTGGCCCAAAAAAATGAGAAGGGGTACCTTCCTTTCCTTTTCTTCAAAAATTTGAAATTTTCCGAAATATTCGGAACGTGGGAATGATGGTTATATTTGAAATCTGCGGGACCTACGCTTTCAGAATCTGCAAGCCGAATTGAAATAAAAAATTCCTACGATTTTTAATCGTCGATTTACTTTTTATTTTTATTTTACTTTATTTTTCGCTCGTTTTTCATTGGTAAAATCGCAGGAGGCCTCCGGATCGAGGAATGGCGCACATATTCGGAATCAGCGGGTCATTTCCATGGAGAATATCATCGAGATTATCCGATTCTCGACAAAAAGTTTTTTGGCCCAAAAAAATGAGAAGGGGTACCCCTTTCCTTTTTTTCAAAAATTTGAAATTTTCCGAAATATTCGGAACGTGGGAATGATGGTTATATTTGGAATCTGCGGGACCTACGCTTTCAGAATCTGCAAGCCGAATTGAACTAAAAAATTCCTACGATTTTTAATCGTCGATTTACTTGTTATTTTTATTTTACTTTATTTTTCGCTCGTTTTTTATTGGTAAAATCGCAGGAGGCCTCCGGATCGAGGAATGGCGCACATATTCGGAATCAGCGGGTCATTTCCGTGGAGAATATCATCGAGATTATCCGATTCTCGACAAAAAGTTTTTCGGCCCAAAAAAATGAGAAGGGGTACCCCTTTCCTTTTTTTCAAAAATTTGAAATTTTCCGAAATATTCGGAACGTGGGAATGATGGTTATATTTGGAATCTGCGGGACCTACGCTTTCAGAATCTGCAAGCCGAATTGAAATAAAAAATTCCTACGATTTTTAATCGTCGATTTACTTTTTATTTTTATTTGACTTTATTTTTCGCTCGTTTTTTATTGGTAAAATCGCAGGAGGCCTCCGGATCGAGGAATGGCGCACATATTCGGAATCAGCGGGTCATTTCCATGGAGAATATCATCGAGATTATCCGATTCTCGACAAAAAGTTTTTTGGCCCAAAAAAATGAGAAGGGGTACCCCTTTCCTTTTTTTCAAAAATTTGAAATTTTCCGAAATATTCGGAACGTGGGAATGATGGTTATATTTGGAATCTGCGGGACCTACGCTTTCAGAATCTGCGAGCCGAATTGAAATAAAAAATTCCTACGATTTTTAATCGTCGATTTACTTTTTATTTTTATTTTACTTTATTTTCCGCTCGTTTTTTATTGGTAAAATCGCAGGAGGCCTCCGGATCGAGGAATGGCGCACATATTCGGAATCAGCGGGTCATTTCGATGGAGAATATCATCGAGATTATCCGATTCTCGACAAAAAGTTTTTTGGCCCAAAAAAATGAGAAGGGGTACCCCTTTCCTTTTTTTCAAAAATTTGAAATTTTCCGAAATATTCGGAACGTGGGAATGATGGTTATATTTGGAATCTGCGGGACCTACGCTTTCAGAATCTGCAAGCCGAATTGAAATAAAAAATTCCTACGATTTTTAATCGTCGATTTACTTTTTATTTTTATTTCACTTCATTTTTCGCTCGTTTTTTATTGGTAAAATCGCAGGAGGCCTCCGGGTCGAGGAATGGCGCACATATTCGGAATCAGCGGGTCATTTCCATGGAGAATATCATCGAGATTATCCGATTCTCGACAAAAAGTTTTTTGGCCCAAAAAAATGAGAAGGGGTACCCCTTTCCTTTTTTCCAAAAATCTGAAATTTTCCGAAATATTCGGAACGTGGGAATGATGGTTATATTTGGAATCTGCGGGACCTACGCTTTCAGAATCTGCAAGCCGAATTGAAATAAAAAATTCCTACGATTTTTAATCGTCGATTTACTTTTCATTTTTATTTTACTTTATTTTTCGCTCGTTTTTTATTGGTAAAATCGCAGGAGGCCTCCGGATCGAGGAATGGCGCACATATTCGGAATCAGCGGGTCATTTCCATGAAGAATATCATCGAGATTATCCGATTCTCGACAAAAAGATTTTTGTTCCAAAAAAATGAGTAGGGGTACCCCTTTCCTTTTTTTCAAAAATCTGAAATTTTCCGAAATATTCGGAACGTGGGAATGATGGTTATATTTGGAATCTGCGGGACCTACGCTTTCAGAATCTGCAAGCCGAATTGAAATAAAAAATTCCTACGATTTTTAATCGTCGATTTACTTTTTATTTTTATTTTACTTTATTTTTCGCTCGTTTTTTATTGGTAAAATCGCAGGAGGCCTCCGGATCGAGGAATGGCGCACATATTCGGAATCAGCGGGTCATTTCCATGAAGAATATCATCGAGATTATCCGATTCTCGACAAAAAGTTTTTTGGCCCAAAAAAATGAGAAGGGGTACCCCTTTCCTTTTTTCCAAAAATCTGAAATTTTCCGAAATATTCGGAACGTGGGAATGATGGTTATATTTGGAATCTGCGGGACCTACGCTTTCAGAATCTGCAAGCCGAATTGAAATAAAAAATTCCTACGATTTTTAATCGTCGATTTACTTTTCATTTTTATTTTACTTTATTTTTCGCTCGTTTTTTATTGGTAAAATCGCAGGAGGCCTCCGGATCGAGGAATGGCGCACATATTCGGAATCAGCGGGTCATTTCCATGAAGAATATCATCGAGATTATCCGATTCTCGACAAAAAGTTTTTTGGCCCAAAAAAATGAGAAGGGGTACCCCTTTCCTTTTTTTCAAAAATTTGAAATTTTCCGAAATATTCGGAACGTGGGAATGATGGTTATATTTGGAATCTGCGGGACCTACGCTTTCAGAATCTGCAAGCCGAATTGAAATAAAAAATTCCTACGATTTTTAATCGTCGATTTACTTTTTATTTTTATTTTACTTTATTTTTCGCTCGTTTTTTATTGGTAAAATCGCAGGAGGCCTCCGGATCGAGGAATGGCGCACATATTCGGAATCAGCGGGTCATTTCCATGAAGAATATCATCGAGATTATCCGATTCTCGACAAAAAGTTTTTTGGCCCAAAAAAATGAGAAGGGGTACCCCTTTCCTTTTTTCCAAAAATCTGAAATTTTCCGAAATATTCGGAACGTGGGAATGATGGTTATATTTGGAATCTGCGGGACCTACGCTTTCAGAATCTGCAAGCCGAATTGAAATAAAAAATTCCTACGATTTTTAATCGTCGATTTACTTTTCATTTTTATTTTACTTTATTTTTCGCTCGTTTTTTATTGGTAAAATCGCAGGAGGCCTCCGGATCGAGGAATGGCGCACATATTCGGAATCAGCGGGTCATTTCCATGAAGAATATCATCGAGATTATCCGATTCTCGACAAAAAGTTTTTTGGCCCAAAAAAATGAGAAGGGGTACCCCTTTCCTTTTTTTCAAAAATTTGAAATTTTCCGAAATATTCGGAACGTGGGAATGATGGTTATATTTGGAATCTGCGGGACCTACGCTTTCAGAATCTGCAAGCCGAATTGAAATAAAAAATTCCTACGATTTTTAATCGTCGATTTACTTTTTATTTTTATTTTACTTTATTTTTCGCTCGTTTTTTATTGGTAAAATCGCAGGAGGCCTCCGGATCGAGGAATGGCGCACATATTCGGAATCAGCGGGTCATTTCCAAGAAGAATATCATCGAGATTATCCGATTCTCGACAAAAAGTTTTTTGGCCCAAAAAAATGAGAAGGGGTACCCCTTTCCTTTTTTTCAAAAATTTGAAATTTTCCGAAATATTCGGAACGTGGGAATGATGGTTATATTTGAAATCTGCGGGACCTACGCTTTCAGAATCTGCAAGCCGAATTGAAATAAAAAATTCCTACGATTTTTAATCGTCGATTTACTTTTTATTTTTATTTTACTTTATTTTTCGCTCGTTTTTTATTGGTAAAATCGCAGGAGGCCTCCGGATCGAGGAATGGCGCACATATTCGGAATCAGCGGGTCATTTCCATGGAGAATATCATCGAGATTATCCGATTCTCGACAAAAAGTTTTTTGGCCCAAAAAAATGAGAAGGGGTACCCCTTTCCTTTTTTTCAAAAATTTGAAATTTTCCGAAATATTCGGAACGTGGGAATGATGGTTATATTTGGAATCTGCGGGACCTACGCTTTCAGAATCTGCAAGCCGAATTGAAATAAAAAATTCCTACGATTTTTAATTGTCGATTTACTTTTTATTTTTATTTCACTTCATTTTTCGCTCGTTTTTTATTGGTAAAATCGCAGGAGGCCTCCGGATCGAGGAATGGCGCACATATTCGGAATCAGCGGGTCATTTCCATGAAGAATATCATCGAGATTATCCGATTCTCGACAAAAAGATTTTTGTTCCAAAAAAATGAGAAGGGGTACCCCTTTCCTTTTTTTCAAAAATCTGAAATTTTCCGAAATATTCGGAACGTGGGAATGATGGTTATATTTGGAATCTGCGGGACCTACGCTTTCAGAATCTGCAAGCCGAATTGAAATAAAAAATTCCTACGATTTTTAATCGTCGATTTACTTTTTATTTTTATTTTACTTTATTTTTCGCTCGTTTTTTATTGGTAAAATCGCAGGAGGCCTCCGGATCGAGGAATGGCGCACATATTCGGAATCAGCGGGTCATTTCCATGAAGAATATCATCGAGATTATCCGATTCTCGACAAAAAGTTTTTTGGCCCAAAAAAATGAGAAGGGGTACCCCTTTCCTTTTTTTCAAAAATTTGAAATTTTCCGAAATATTCGGAACGTGGGAATGATGGTTATATTTGGAATCTGCGGGACCTACGCTTTCAGAATCTGCAAGCCGAATTGAAATAAAAAATTCCTACGATTTTTAATCGTCGATTTACTTTTTATTTTTATTTTACTTTATTTTTCGCTCGTTTTTTATTGGTAAAATCGCAGGAGGCCTCCGGATCGAGGAATGGCGCACATATTCGGAATCAGCGGGTCATTTCCATGGAGAATATCATCGAGATTATCCGATTCTCGACAAAAAGTTTTTTGGCCCAAAAAAATGAGAAGGGGTACCCCTTTCCTTTTTTTCAAAAATCTGAAATTTTTCGAAATATTCGGAACGGGGGAATGATCGTTATATTTGGAATCTGCGGAACCTACGCTTTCAGAATCTGCAAGCCGATTTGAAATAAAAAATTCCTACGATTTTTAATCGTCGATTTACATTTTATTTTTTTTCCAATTTTTTTTCTCGTTTTTTGTTCCCAAAATCGCAGGAGGCCTCTGAATCGAGAAATGACACACATATTCGGAATCAGCGGGTCATTTCCATGGAGAATATCATCGAGATTATTCGATCCTCGACAAAAAGTTTTTTCGCCCAAAAAAATGAGAAGGAGTACCCCTTTCCTTTTTTTCGAAAATCTGAAATTTTTCGAAATATTCGGAACGGGGGAATGATCGTTATATTCGGAATCTGCGGAACCTACGCTTTCAGAATCTGCAAGCCGATTTGAAATAAAAAATTCCTACGATTTTTAATCGTCGATTTACATTTTATTTTTTTTCTAATTTTTTTTCTCGTTTTTTGTTCGTAAAATTGCAGGAGGCCTCTGCATCGAGAAATGACACACATATTCGGAATCAGCGAGTCATTTCCATGAAGAATATTATCGAGATTATTCGATTCTCGACAAAAAGTTTTTCCGCCCAAAAAAATGAGAAGGGGTACCTTCCTTTTTTTCAAAAATCTGAAATTTTTCGAAATATTCGGAACGGGGGAATGATCGTTATATTTGGAATCTGCGGAACCTACGCTCTCAGAATCTGCAAGCCGATTTGAAATAAAAAATTCCTACGATTTTTAATCGTCGATTTACATTTCATTTTTTTTCCAATTTTTTTTCTCGTTTTTTGTTCGTAAAATTGCAGGGGGCCTCTGAATCGAGAAATGACACACATATTCGGAATCAGCGAGTCATTTCCATGAAGAATATCATCGAGATTATTCGATTCTCGACAAAAAGTTTTTTCGCCCGAAAAAATGAGAAGGGGTACCCCTTTCCTTTTTTTCGAAAATCTGAAATTTTTCGAAATATTCGGAACGGGGGAATGATCGTTATATTTGGAATCTGCGGAACCTACGCTTTCAGAATCTGCAAGCCGATTTGAAATAAAAAATTCCTACGATTTTTAATCGTCGATTTACTTTTTATTTTTTTTCCACTTTTTTTTCTCTCGTTTTTTATTGGTAAAATCGCCGGAGGCTTCCGAATCGGGAAATGACACACATATTCGGAATCAGCGAGTCATTTGCATGGAGAATATCATTGAGATTATTCGATTCTTGACAAAAAAATTTTGCCGAAAAAAATGAGAAAAATGAAAAGGGGTACCCCTTTTCTTTTTTCCAAAAATCTGAAATTTTTTGAAATATTCGGAACTTAGGAATGATACGTATTTTTGTAATCTGTGAAGCCTACACTTTCAGAATCTGCCAGCTGATTTGAAATAAAATCTCCTCCGATTTGAAATCGTCGATTTACTTTTTATTTTTTTCCCGGCATTGGTATGAAAAAGTGGCTTTTTGGAGACTGTTTTCGGTCGGTAAAGTGGCACTTCATGCAGCTCTTCACAGAACTGCTATGAATTAGTATATTATGTGGCATGCTCGTAAACAAACTGTTTTTAGGTGAGGATGATATTTTCAGTATGAGCCAAAGGCGAGCCGACGGCGAATACTGAAAAATCATCCGAGCCGAAAAGCAGTTTACGAGCATGCGTCATACCATATTTTTTGCGGTATTTGTCTGAAAAAGCACAAAATTCAGAAGTTTGTAGGTTAGAACTACCGCGCATGCGTCGATCAAAACTGCCATGAAAAGACATTATACGGCAGTTTCGAGATGCGCACTTCGAACTGCGCATCAAAACTGCCCTGTTCCTTTTACAATCAGTTTAATCCACCCATGGGCCATCATAAGCGATATAAAAGAACTTGATTTGAGTTTAAAAAAATGTGATGCAAATTTATCAGTAAAGTTACCCGAGTTTTGTAGAACTGCCCATGTACATTTTTTTTTCAGGTAGGTATTATCATTTTGTGGTCGGCTGAAGAAACGTGAAATTCTTTATACATATAATGTATGACTGTTTTCAGAAACAAAATCACAGTATATTCATCGAAATCGTACAAAAATATGTATTTTTACATGCATTACAGTGGAGATCAACAAGTATTAGGTCTTTATTTTTTGTTTCACCTGCATTGGTTAAATAAATTCAATACAAGGTATGTATACAGATATTTTTTTTTCTCACTTTTTCTTTTACTGTCTTTCAATATTCTACTTTCAGATGGGGAATCCCACGCCAAATCAACCTGGCGTAAACCCCCACCATTTGTTCTTTTTTTTTTTCTTCGATTATGATGTAAGAGAGGGTGAGAAATAAACGTCCGAATTTTTTCAGGTTTTCTGGACTCCCGGTTTAAAAGTTTGTAAAAAGACGTCTTCGGAAATCTGTTGGTGATACGAAAAAATTACCCGAACTAAAAAGTTTGATAATAATATGTATAAGGTGATAGAAAATCATTCCTTGAGGATTTTTCAATCATTGTAGACGCTATTTTATTGATGAAACACTCTTAATTTGGGATTGGGATTTGGGAATTCGCAAAAGCTTCCAAGTATAGGCCAGGGCTATTCCCGTGGTGAGGCATAGATTGGGAATCGTTTATGAGGGGTCAGAGGATTAGGATCTTTCATTAGGAAAACTTATTTCAAATATGTATGCCGCTACAATGAAATCATAAGGTGTAGGGACTAATAATTTAAACGAGTAAATGGTTCGGTACATTACAACTTAGGATTAGCCTAATTAGCCTAATTAGCAGTTTTGTGTATTACAATCAAGTTTTTCATCGAACTTGCGGAATAATAAGTGACTGCATTACTGGAAAACAATTAATAATATTTATAGGTGTAGAATAATAACTCATATATGTCACGTGATATCAATTAAACCAAAGATATTAATTATAACTGATATGAGATTTTCGGGAGGTAAGTCATTTTGAAGTCATAATGAATAAGTCGTCGTTTTCAAGTGAATTATTTTTATTAATCATAGCTTGAAGTTGATCATTTTTTACAATGGGAAAAATATGTTTTGACAATATGTTTGTTTCATTAATGCTTGAATTATTCCTTACAATTAGTTTCAAGAGTTTGTATACAACTTAGCTATCGGAGTAGCTGCCTGCATAGTAAATATAATACATCATGTGTAAGTATAATTCTATTATCTTGATGGTAATAATGTATCTTCAAGAATTACTCTCAGAAAATTAATTTCAAACGAGCTAATTTGTTTAAGGACTAATACGAATAAAAGTTTCCTAAGAAGTAACACTTGCACATGAGTGGTTGTGCATTATGTACATACGTCCGAATAATACATGCATGTCAGCAGCTAATTCCCATAGCTAAGATTCTGAATTGCGCAGATTTGCTAGTGCTGATTTGCAGATTGTTTTTCTTTACTAAGCTGATACTCACATCTTATAATGTGTAAGCTAGATGTTTCTGGAAACAATGTATACAATACAGGCTGACTAGCAAATTTGTTTCAAATCACAGGTAGAATATATAAATACTGCATATAAGCATTTTAGAACTGACAATATCTCTGCGGAACTTCAGTGTAATCTCTAGAAATAGTTCAACTCAAATTTAATGATCATATCAAAAACTATTTCTAGCAAAAGCTTTCCCTATTGAGATAATCCAGGATTTTAATTCACCCTTGCAGGACTGGAGATCATTATTCACATTACAATGTGTAGATGGGGTATTCCTCACAAACTCGACCAGCCTGCGACTGACCACGTTTTATTTGCTTGACTTTGTTTCTGATATTAACCTCATCCTATAAATGATCCCTGGTTATTTTTCAGAACTTTAAATAAGCCCGTAATCGGCTGTTAGATTTTGAAAAATTTGTTGTTTAGAAACGTCAACGAATTTTCAAAGGACTTCATCTTCATCAGATGAAAATTTGTTGAGGTATGTCAACCAACGAATTTTTAAAAATTCATCAGCCGATAACGGGTACATATAAAATTCTGAAAAATTTCATTGATGCTTGGCAAGATGAGATCAATAATCGAAAATAAAATCAATCAAATAAAAAATGGTCAGGGTCGCAGGCTGGTCGAGTTGGCATGAAATATACCCCATATACAAATAATGTATACAAAGAAATAATCGTTATTACATGCAAGTTTTTCAGACATAGTCATAAACATTCGAGTCTTGTAAAATACCAATGAAAGAAATCACTTATAACTTACAATACAAAATTCCTAGGTACAATGACATCGTATGATGTAATTATAGTACACGAGTGCCAATACTAAGCGAACAGGATATATCAAAATTAGATGGGGTAACAATATCCCCTCCTCGTATGACCAAAGAACTGCAGTATAGCTACTAGCCTAAAGTAGTCTTGATTTCTTACATAGTTTAAACTTCAAACGATTAAAGGCAGCCTGGGATTTACTTGATTTACTTGTGGAATCACATAAATTGTAAGCTGAAAATGAGCCACTTTTAGATGTACATTTCTAAAATGTCTTATAAATTGAACGTCGAATACATATATCGTAGAATAAAGAGTTGTTATATCTGGATAAAATTGTTCAAGTTACACGTACGGAATAATTAACTAATATTTATTATCAAAGTAAGGGAGCACTTTACCCCTGATAAGTCATCATTATATTAAAATATAGTATACTATAAGACTAGCATAAACGGTACAACCATAAAATGTGCGAATACAATCACGTTTACAAAAGCATAGTACAACATACAAAGTCCAATTTCGGGCACTAAAAGATGCATATGCAATTAACAAATAACATAATTTGGTAAAGTGAAGAAATCGTATTTAACTTAATTGTGCCTTTTGCTTGAAAACAAACAATTAATGATAAATTAAGTAAATTATTCCTCGCAATTGATTCTAAGAGATTGCACTTTGTCGATATTATGCATGTAACATACATGCGCAAAATAATTAAAGCTGCAGAGTTATTGCTATAACGTATTTTAATAATATCTGCAAGTTAATTAATTGTGCGCATGTAACAACATTTAAAAAAATATCAATTTTACATATTTGTCGAGTGTCGAGGAATTAATTAATTACATATTATTGGTAAACTTTAACAAAAAATCAAGAATGTATAGAATAATTATTATAGTTATTAAATAAATACTTCGATAACAACATAAATATCAACTGAAATAAATTACGATAAACAAATTAAAATCACACTAAGCACCAATTAACAAAAGTCTTTGCCGATCAATGAGACCATTTGTGCTAAGTTTTTTTTTTTTTAATCTACTTTGAATATTAAGCAACAACCAAGTAGAATTGGAATGAAGTCTTGCTGCATATATAGAGAGAGCTTAAAGGATATTTGCACCAATAATCAATTATGAATATTTCAAATTTACTTTTACACCACTTTGTGCTAAAATCGGTAAAATATAGACGGAATTCAATGGATGGCTATGAATAAAGTGCGACAGCACTTGATGCGTATATGTGGATTGGGGCCTGCCAACCCGATGTGTCATTTCATAAAAAGCCTGCATAACTTATGAAATACTTAATTTATACTATTTTGCAAAAGCCTGACTCGTCTGTATGTACTGTAACAGTATTTAACTTCAACTATTTTGTTTTACACTATTAAGTTCACTTACGTATTTGTGACACGTTATTCTGTTATTATTTTCAATATACATTCTACAATAATTAAGAACATCTACATTTATCAAAGTTACTATATGTATAACAGCGATCGACAGATCCATACTATCCGATCGATTACCGAATGTTTCATATAATATATTGAATTTTAATTGCAGTAATAAAATATATTCAATCTACAACTACATTTCTGTACCGCAGTGCTGACAAAATGCAGCAGAATTAATTATCCCGATTAATCGGACTATATGCTATAGCAATATCCCTGCAATGACTAGAAACGAAGAGTAGAAACATCAAGTTTTGTAATACTTAAGTGAGTATAAATTGTTAAATGGAAAGGAACACAATATTATGAAGAGAACCAATACTTTCCAGAATATTGCCAATAATTATACGGTAACAAATAGAATATTATATTAATCTGAAATGCCACGGACAGTAAATTCTTTCCTCGGTATTATCTGTTAGGCCATTTCCGACAATTAGCTTATCGTTATAATATTGAATTACACACGAGTGGCTGAACGGCAAAATATTTCATTAGTTATTGTTGATTAATCACTGATCGGCTACTGCTATCATCAACACATAAGCATACATAAATTTGAATAATCACGATCACGAGTGATCAATGCAGTGGATGACTGGATTGAATAATGTGAAATGATGCAGATCAGTAATATAATAAATCACCGTGCTCACAGAGCATATTAGCATAATAATTAGCAAGTTATTACGTTCCGTTACATTATATTAGTTTATAACCATTTGTCTATCAATGACTGAATAAATATTAATCAATGTTAAAAAATACATAGGAATAAATATTGATCATCTGTGAAAAGTATAATTATAGAAAGCCATTTTGAAATATTTGTATCGTATCCCGATACCAAATTGTAGCTCCGAAATTTTTTAATACTGCTGATTGCTTACGTTATGTTCATCAAATTTTCTTCAAAAAATGAAAAAGAAGCTGACTTCAATGTGAATAAAACTCTCGAAATATCTATAAAACTTCTAAAGAATCAGCAGCGTTCAAAGATCAAAGTAAAACCTTAAAATTCATTAAGAAAAACTAGTGCATTAGTTCAAGCGTAAATCACCAAACCACGCACTTCAGTTTCTCCTTATTCACTGTCACATTTTTCATCAAGCACGTAAGCCACAGAGTTTCATCCAATTTTATAAGCTGCGGTTTTTTAGAGTACTGTGCCTCTTTGTTTCATCCTACAAATACCGATATTTGATATTACAATATACATGTTAAATAATGTTAAAAATTGACCTAGAAGGATGTGAATTGGATAATAGGGAAGGATTGTCATTCATCAGCGTGGAGGCTTACTTGATCTATTACTAGGCTGGTTACATTTACACTGCTCGGTGCTAGTGGCATTAGAATGTACCCGCGACGTGATATGAGGCAAAGAACCTAATAAATTAGGCCCACGAAGGCTACCCGCGAACCCACTTCTGCCTAGAAAGCTGTGTGCGCAGTTATACAGTCTTGTTTGTAGCATTAGTACATCATCCAGATCTTCCTCGCTGTACCACAAATAATTCAGATTGTTACTTGATCTAATTGGATATCAATTTATCGGACATTCAATCTTCAGGTACAAGGTTTCAAAAATGATCTTTTCATAACATGTCTTAGATCTCCATTTAATCAATGTCATCTATTTCCAGGGTTCATAGTTAGGAAATGGCAAAAATCAAGGAACTTTAAGAAAATCTTGATTTATAATTCGATTTTTTTTTAATTTGGGAGGGGGGGGGGGCGGGATTAGGATAGTATATGACATAATGAAAATATTGTTGATGAGTTTTCAACTATTTCTTTGCATTAGTGTCAGTTATAGATGTAGACAAACAAAGCTCTGTGATTATTTTAATTCGTCTCATGGAATATCTCACATTATGATATTATTTCAAAATCGTATTTTTTTCATAAGTTCGCATGAGAATTTTGTGGACTGTAATAAAATATTTCACCATTAAGCATTTGTAGTTTTACATTATTTCAATTATAGCGTTTCCTGAGACATTCCGCGGATGTTTAGAAATGAATCGAGTAGTACCATATACTTGTAAATTGGATGCATTTGATAAATAATCGTTTACGGGATTATTCATGAAGTGAAATTGAGTTTCTTCAAGTAGAACAATTAATATTCAATAAATAATCAATTGGAAATAAGCAATATTGCTTAAATATTATCAACGATTCGGTATAGGGTACATTTCTGAGGTTGATTGCGTATTTTCAGATGAAAGAAAATATTTCATTTGGGGGGGGGGGGGGGGGGGGGGAAACAGAACTTTACTAAAAAAATCTGGTAACTCAGGAGACTTTCGGAGAATGACGAAAAATTAGAGCCAGTTGTAGGAAAGGTATACCAAAATAAGAGATTTTTTCAGGGAATGAGGGAATATCAGGCTGTGAACCCTGTATTTTAGAAACACATTTTGGTTTTGAGTGTAAAAAATTAATCTAATAGCAAAACGTGTGAAGTTCCCCGTAAATTGCAAGATAGGTATAAAAAATGATCATAAATGACTATATATTATATTCTCACAGGGCTATGCTTCATTGAAAAATACTTACCTAGCAGATGCAAGAAATTTTTGGAACAATCTGTTGGGTACGGTACGTGGGCGGTCTACAGTATCTGCATACAAATCCGTTTCTCTGTTATAAAGATGCAAAAAGTCCGACAACTGCTTGGCAGTTATGGCTGCACGATCTTTGTCACCCAGTTTACTGCTCGGTAGCTATCAAAGAATAAATCATTGTAAGTCTTTCATTCACGTCACCTCATATAGGATTGTAGAAATTCAAGATCATTCAATTGCTCCGCATGATACGTTACTCTAATGCATTATATGAAGCATAAACTCAGAATTTTATGACTAGCAAGCCTATTTGCTTGGGGAAACATTTGTAGATTGCATACGGATACAACATATCATTCAGCCCAATAATTTCGACTAAACTTGAATTTTTTAGACGTCATCAAACAATAGGAGATTAATTTTGATTTCTTGATGTACTGCTATAGTGTTGTAAAGAAGATGTAATATGACATATATTGATCTGCACAGCTGTTATATACTTACAGTGAATAAAAAAGGTGTGCGTAGATTACTAGCAGATTGTTGAAGGAATTTCATGACAAGTTCGCAGCATGCCGACTCCGCGCTGGGTTGAGAAATTTTGCGTAGTATACATCCCAAATATAATCCAAAAGCCTTCCTTGCTTCACCTGGGCTATAAACGAGCCAAATTCATATTATAAATTTACTGAATTACTACAGATTACGTTATTATAACATAAGTTTCATCAACAGCAAACTTACTTGCACACAGAATTATTATTTCGTAAATCTCCTGATATTTGAACATAAAATATGAACGAAATCTGTATGAAACTCGTGATAGGCAAGTCCAAGAAATTTATTCAAAAGCATGTGGATAATACAATACATCTTTGACTTTTCAGAATTAATAGCATCTACTGTATAAAATCCAAATTTCACTATACACATATAAGGGAATGCAGTTTCACGTACATTTTTTAGATTATCATATCATATTACACTCTTGTCATATTTGGTCCTGAACAGATTGTGGATGTTTTTCTACGGCAATCACGTAGCGTTCTAAAATTGCAGGAAATCTGATTGCTGCTTGTTGTGGCAATTTTTTAATTATTCTATATTGCAAATGGAACATTCTTTTCTTTTATAAGCGGTTCTATAATTATCATTGTCAAACGATTTTGGCAGAATTGATATTGAATAAATCTACTTTTATAAGCTTAATGTGAAAAAAAGTATTAGCTGAAATCCTGAAATTGAGATATTGTATAATTCCATTTGAATGAACCAATATTCATTCAAAATTCAGAGATACATCATGGGATACTATACCAGTTTGATTTGAAATTAATCTAATAATTAATGTTGCTTGATTATAAGCTTGCGGTAGTTTCCTAGATTTTTTTGGAAGGTGACATCGGAACCTTTGACCCAAAATTGCGTGTACATCAAAAGATCGACAATCCAGTGCAATTCAAAATCTATCAATTCTGTCCAACAAAGCTCGATAACTGAATGGGCTTTTACCATAGACATATAACCCGTGAGATAAATTGTCCATTTTTCTCTGTATATTCTCATAGCTCACCCCATAGCTAGTTTTACCAATGTTACTTATCTCAAAACTCTTAATTCGATCAATTTTTATAGGCTCAACAGGACGGATAGAATATTCCGAACATGTTGCACAGTTATCTTTGAGTTTATGTAGGGTCTTATTTTTAATCCATGTTGAATTGTTATTAATTCTATTGAAATTTGATGAATCAGATGCGCCTTTGTCTTGTTTTTCAGAAGATAGCAAATCGGAATTGAGACTAATTAGAAAAATACGTAGAATTATTTCACAGTATTGAATCAAGGGAATATGAGAGATTTTCAGCAGATTTTACATGAATTTTTTTCATACTAGCACAGAATGATCATCTGACTACAAACCTGAGCTTATTCCCATCTTCCATGAGCTGCATCACTTGTGCTTTATACTTGTGTGTGTCTACATCTAGATTTTCTTTGCTATCCCCACGGTCCAAACTCTGTTTGTGGCCTTTTACCAGTGCTCTTTCGTATCTCTCATACCTGTAAAAATTTTCATAAATCGTTAGAAGTACATCATCAAATCACAGATATAAGTAAATATTGCAGATGATTGAAACCTACCTTGAAAGTCTGTCCAACGTTACTTCTGGAATAATAAATCCAGTGGTACGACTAGCTGCCGGAAACAACTGTTCATGTAGCATTAGATTATAATTGGTATTGACCTGCTGTGGCATTCTTCCTGGTCCTAAAGGATCTGTGACGACTGGTATTCCCGTAACAGGATCTGTGAATCGATATCGATATTATGTGAACTCATATAGCATAATTATAACAGAAGTAGAATGACGTTATCCTTATTTGTTCACTGACCAAGGTACTGAGAATAAAGTTCCCATGATTTTGGGCTAGGAAAAATCCTAACGAATCCACCTCTGCGTTCGAACTGTGCTCTAGCCGAAGCGACTATCCTTTGTTGTTCGGCTGTGAGGCCAGATTTATTGATGTTATTTTTGGCAACATTTTTCTTCTTTTGCATGAGCATTTCAGCGGAATGAACTCTCCTGTACTAAATTTCATAACAGATGATCAGATAGAATCTGGTATAAGCAGTGAAGCATGAGTTTTAAACAATAGCGAATTAGCTCGAAAATCTACTCACACTGGTCATCTTTTTAGGAGGATTAACAACGGATCGATGGTGAGTACTTTGAGGTCGTAATATTGGATCAACAGCGGCAACGCCGACAAGAGTAAGCAGATCTGCCATCAATGCAGATTTTAATCTAACATCTAACGGAGAATCGCAACCCAATGATGGGGTCAGATTAACCTCAAGTAGCCAAGGTTTCAAGGTGTCATCAATGAGGATATCAAATCCGAACAATTCTAAAATATTTATAATCGTTTATCTGCTGTATTTATATGTACTGGAAAAAAATTACTGCTTTTGGTTATCGAATTAATAATTTATTCACGTTTTTATTGGAAATGAATAATCACTGGCTACTCATAAATCGAGGAATTTAATTATACAAAGACTGGATATGGAAAACATATTTGGGATTCAAACTCACCGAAACAGGTATCTGGATGTTTGACAAACTGTTTTACACCACTGACAATGCCAGATGCAGTGGCTAAAATAGATTTCACAATAACATCCTCTATTCTTTGCATTAACAACTCTGTGTCCTGTCCCATTGATCGAAGGTGTCTCAACAGAGCAGACAGTGTCCATTTGTGACCAACATCCTCTGCATCGGGATCTTCGCTTCTATGAACAAAAGATTATTCAACTTTATCACGCTCTTTAGATTATATGATAAAAAATCGTCAAGTATAAGTATTCAAAGTTTATCCGTTGAGTCTTGGGACATGAACCGCAATGACAAATATGAAAGAAGGACCTCACACAAAGGTAAAGATATGAGACGGGAAAGGAAAAAACAATATTTCTTCATCTGAAAATCAAATGAAGCTTGAAAAAGGAAAGCAGAATTCGAGGTTCAGGCGCCTTTAAGATTAGAGGATCTATCAGATATTGAGAACTACAACGATACATATGGATTTACATATCAATTAAGAGGTGTGTCAAAGTCAAAGTTATTTCTAGTCAGTATAGAATTTAGCGATAGAATCTTAAATCCAATGGAAATATATTGAGCATGATAGATCAAATGATTTATTAACATACTTGATATAATCAACGTGGAACTTGTTGATGCTATAGTTGCAAAGATGCATGCAAGGATTCCATACGTATTGATGACCACCGTCGTACTTGACAGTAGCAAATCTGACTAGTCCTTCCTCGTAGAGATAAATCAATAGCGGATCGTAGTTTGTAACAGCGACATAAAGTCTTAAATCACACTTGTGCCCATCGACCAAAAGTGGATTATTGATATATTGAGCAACAATAACCGATTCATCGGTGAGAACTTTCTCAGGCTGGAAAAAAAGAAAATTACTTATAATTGCCTCGACTGTTAATTCCGAATTCAGTTTCTTTGATGAGTTTAGAATTATCGACTGATTGCTCACGATATTTTCAATTGAAACAACTGGCATATGCATTCATTTTTATGGCGCTACAGGTATATTTTTCAGACAGCTATAAGTCAACCGAAAAGACATTTCAATATACTATTAGAACTCACAGTAAATCGAGTAGTCATATCTATTCAGGTTTTGTCTTATATCCGCATCTGCCTGCAGCTTCTATTGAAATTAATGCAAAAGAAAAACATATCAATTTATGTTTCCGGCTTCGAATGCAACTGGAGAACAACAACATTGAATTAGACTGCATTTTTGCACATTTTTTATTCTCATATACCCCCCAATGTTTCAAGTAGCGTGAGCTGAGATTGCAGCCGTCATGATTCTAATACTATGTAGTATTCGAATGAACAAATGCATATATATATACGATGAACAGTCGGTCAAATAAAAATCATACCGAAAAAGTAAATGCTCACACTATTAACAATGTAAATACCACGGCCACGAGAGCTTGCCTTTGGCTTTACAATCCAAGGACCGCGATACCTGAAGTGTGCAGTCAATAACTCCCTCGATTCACTTGGTAGCAAAAAGGTTTGCGGTATGAAATCCAAATTTCTTGCACCTTTGCTCCGTTGCATCGCTTCGATATTTTTATAAAGCCGATCCTTACGTGTGATTTCATATGATCTGAAAGGTAAATATGTAATACTTACAAATCGACAAAAACGAGTGAAATCAAGAAGAATAGGTGGCAATCACAGCTAGTTCAGTTTTAGCTTCCGATTTTCAAATAATACTGCTATTGCTATAGTTTTAGACATGACAGATCATGATGAAACAGTTTCTCATGATCACATCATTTATTGCCATAATTAACGATCCAATATGCTGTACTATAGTCCATTTATATTATAGTATTATTATACTTATTATTCTACATATACATATATGTGTATTATTTATTTTACCTTGGGAAGTGATTTACTTTTTGATAAGGCGTTAGATTCCGGAGAACATCCGGCTTTGGATGATTGCCCATCCATAAAATGTTGAAATTTGTTTCATTCATGGAAACCTGTAACAAGAATAATAGAACTAAACGTAAGTCACAATGATAAATTTATGATAAATTTAATGCTGTGTAGAATTTGGGAATGTATTTAATTCAATTTGAAGCTTGGTATTATCATATCAAAAGTATATTGTAGTATTATGATCTTTCAATAGAATGAGAAAATCCTTGTGAACAGAGATATATTGTCTTAATCATTCATAGTTACACTACACGAACATGAGCGCAGTTGATCGATTATCAAAATACATTCCATTCGACCTTGTCCAGATTTTTTTAAGTGAACGACGTTGATGCAGTGATTGCAATCGGATAAATAGCAGGAAATACTAAGCGAATTAGATCCAATTTTTTTCGAATTACCATTACAACAATGTGTATGTCCCACCGTAAGCTTTCAAATTATAATCAACGAGATAAGGATTCACTGTTAAGAAATTGCGTTGGTATTAAACTGTTTGAATGATATAAAATTATGACACACATTTTTGAAAATTCAAAAACGTCATAAAAATTCATATCTGAATGTGAGATAAAGCAATGTAGGTAATAGATTCCTGAATGAATCTCAAAACAATTGTTGAATGTTACATCAACATGTATTAGATTTCAAAATACATTCTGTTAAATTTTAAATATCATGCCGCAATTTTCAATCACGCGATGACGAAATTTCAAATTCAGTTACTCAGAATCGAAAAAAAAAATTAACACATCTTGTGAATTTTCAAGACAGTCTCGTTAATTAAATAAAAGTATATCAACATCAGGAGATATAGTTATTGAAAATTCAATACTTTTCTTTGATATTCACGTACAATTTCAAACTGTTGTACATTCATTTGGATTTGAATCAAAGAATTTGAAAAATACATCAATTTTTCTACCTGAAATTCCCCACTCTATTGGCCAGTGTTATAAACGAATGAACTTAAATTCCAATTTCCATTCTGTTATTTTTGTCTCCTATATTGAATTCTGATGAATTTGAAAAATACGGAAAAATGGATTCGATTGGCGATAATAAGTAACAATAATAAGTAACTATACTCAAGGATTCGATACTTCTCGCCATTTATAAGATTGATTTTCACTCGAACACCTGTCTATTTTCAATCCAAGGTTTCTATTATAGGAAACCCTCAATCAATCTTACGTCAAGATTTATACTCGAAGGAGAAAGCATCGCCGAGAGAAGTCATTATACATCATAAATTTTCTAAGTAAGACGTAGATGTAATATAATATACAATAATCACAGGCATTGTCTTATAATTGTATACGAACATTGAACACAATCTTGCAAACTACAGACTATGACGAATCAATGCCTTTGTTAATAAGAATCTAACGTTTATTATCTCAATAATTTTTAAATCAATTAAACCGCGGTTGCTCAGGTCTAGGTATACGATTATAAAAATATCTCCAACGAATAATCAACTTCAAATTTACATATTGATATTGTCTGCTTTAGATATCGCCTTGCCTATTATTGCGAATAAGAATTGATTTCTTTGTTCCGCACTTTGTAATTGATATTCTCTATACCGTGCTTTTATCTCAGATTTACATTACCTTTAATTGTCAAGGTGTATGGATTTACAACGTAGATCGTAGTATTCATTAATATGACCAGCTACAAATAATTGAGTAGTTAATTTTTCACTTTTTATTTGAGTCATCGTAATTTCAAGTTGTTGCATACTTGTCAACCAAGGAAAAGGTAATCAATTAAGCGATAAAAATAATAAAAATCAATTCTCTGACGTGATTCAGAGATTTGATCTACAATTTTTATAGAACATATAGTCGTACTCATATCAATTACACAATTGAAGTAATTCGACGGCTGACGAGCAGACCATACCGTATCTCAGAATTCAGTTCAGTATACCATCACAATTCAACATTTGTTCGAAAACCATCGTAGCTCAAAATTTGGTGCAACTACATCGTATCTGAAGTCAAGATTTTACTCGCGCAACTTTCTAAACTTGCGCCACTGATGGGTAGATGATTTTTGAGAAAATATATATTAAAATATATACCTTATAAATTACGTTTGGAATTTAATATTCGTTCACGAAATCATGGTTCAGTTCTGAGACACAAGTATTGTAATTATTACCTGAAAAGAGCAATTATTTTTATCAATGATCGAATGAATGGAATTGTTAATAGTTACAGACTTCATTGACAAATGAGATTTTTTATAAAACAACTCAATTCATAGTTACATCAAGAACTGATGTCAAACAAAAATAAATTGACTACCATTGAACCATTCTTTCATCAAATATTCATCATTATTTGATATTGATTGTTCCGAATAATAGATCTTATTGTAAAATTGTTTACCCATCTGCAGTAACACCCACAAAAAATTGTGCGAACAAAATCTTAACTTGATTGTGAAATACGATGTTGTTGGATCAAATTTTGAGATACGATGGTTTTCACAGTTTTTCTGAGATACGATGGTGTAGAACCTAATTCTGATATACGATGTTTTTCTGCTCACAATCAGTCGTCGGTATATCTTCGAATTGTACAAAATGTTTGGTAAGTCTTCACATAATGAATATGATATTGAAGATGATCACATCATGCAACCTGCGAAGGTCAAGGCAGAATGGAGAAAGAATTATTGATCCTTGCTCCGTTCTTGCGGTTTTTACGAGACCCTAATAGGAAGTGAATCTAAATTCGCAAGTCGTTACAATTTTATTATGCAGCAATTATAATTTCACTTCCGTGTACATAAAAATATACCTATACACGATATAACAACACGACTATCTCTGTTGTAAGAATACAGACATAACTCCCAAAGGTCTGAAAATAATTTTACGGTGAAATTTGCGAGTTTAGTGGAAAAAAAAGTTATCTCAAAAAATGAAAAAATAAAAAACAGCTTCTGCTTCTGTACAAAGGTGAGAGGGTAATACGAACTTGTACTTATACATCGCCATGAAATTTAGAATTATCATCAAGAGCAAATCAGGTATTAGTCCGATGATGTGTGTAATATCATTCTACATAATTAATGTACATACATACGAAAGGCTATGAGGCCATAGAAATAGTATATATCGATAGCTATATGACGTTACAAGATTGATTTTTAATGATAAGTAGTGTGCATCGATTCTTCTCGCACATTCCGTCATTACAGATGCCACGTAGCTCAACGGTTCAAATACTATAATATTATACAGTCGAACTGATACATAGAGACCGAGAAATTACATTGAAAAATGGCCTGATTACGAGTTGGCCACAATTTATCCAAGTAACATCGTGGATTATCAGAAACGACATAATTTACCATCATCATTACAATTCCTTTGTTGATTTTATTGATTCCGATTTATGAACGGCCTTGGCAAATGATCGATTAAAACATACATGCTGTTCTCAATATGTAAATTATATGCATATTTGTTGAAAATTAAAAATATTGGGATTGTTATCGAACACATACATATGTATCGAATTAATTACCGCAGGAAAAATTTGGTATATGGATTGAACATCTATTCAAGTTTTCATCATCAATAATATAAAGCTAACAATTCTGGCGCCAAGTTTCAAATCTCTTAATTTTTTCAAAGGTCGTCTCGTACAGATCTCGACGTAACTTAGATACTTATATTATCATACTGTCTGCACATACATATTGTACTTATAGGTATATTGTCTCATGTGATGAGACAATTATTCCGATAAAGTCAATTGACTTTAATCATCAAAAGGCTCAAGCATAGACTATAAGTACGCGGATTTCTATATCTCTGCTTCTTGTACCTACATATATACATCATCTTATTCTCGTTATTAATTATCAGTTATTATTTAGCTTTATACTTTCGTAAATGTAGCAGTTTCTCTCCACACAGCTGCAATATTTATTCTTTCCTCCGAGTCCCAAACCGTATAGAAGCTACATTTCTGTGAGAATTTGTTAATTACACGAAACACGTGTTTGGATATTTACATCAATTCTGTGGCTATATATATACGAGTTGTCGGAATCATGGCTATTCTTATTCTGCAACAACAGACCGAAACTACCTGATGGTTTAATTCATCTCAAAACGCCATTATACGGTCCTTTGTAACTTACATGCAAATGAAATAAAGGATTTAGGTACACGCATACGTAATAGCTGACCAAGAAGAATAAAGAGTAACAGATTAAATCAATTATATTGATGTCCCTGCTCTTATTTTTCTCGGCGCGTAATCACAAGAACCGGTTTTATATATATATACGGCACTGCGACATACGATAATCGAAAAGATTCACAAGCAAATTTCTAAAAAAATAAAAAATAAATCGCCCACTCACAATCAGTTTCATCCTCAACGACTTGCGAACATATATACATTATACATATACATGCCTGTATATGAGATTATTTTCGGACAAGATCCAAAGGTCCAAGTTACCAGTAATATTGTTTTCATTATACGAATTCAATTCCGTATAATATTCTCGTTGTGAGAAATCAATTCCTAATATAATACATGTAACTACTCTGGGAAAAATGTTAATAATAAATCATCAATGAAAATCATCGCTGACAATTAATTATTGGCATAGTAACTGGTTTCCAGTCATGAATCTACCACTGATTGACATTCTTGATTGACATCGCGCAGTGTCAGACTTATCACTAAGATCAGTGACTATATTCACTGATTCATATTTAAGAAGTATGTATGTATGTACCAATATTGTTTTCGTGTATAGTAGAAGAATGAGCAAAATTAGCAAACACATAAATGACGACATATGTTTGCTGTGTTTCTCCTACAAGACAATTGAAACTCCTAGACTGCAGATTAAGCCGATGACGAAGACGTCGTACAATCGTCGTCGTGGTAAAACGGTGGCAACGCAGCTTGACGTCTTTGAATAAATATACATGGGTTTGCCTGTGCCTACATAGAATATTTCAAGGCATGAATAAGAGGATCGAACTAACGTGACCAGCACCACGTAAACACGGGTCACTGACAATCAGACATTGACGCATGCTTTCGACCATAATACATATATCCATCAGTATATGGTTTATCGATGGGCAGCAACTCGATTCATCTGCGATATAGAATTGGCATAACCATTTCTGATCGCGTCCCACCGATATACGAGGAACAGCCTATTAATTCGTCTCAGATTTTTGTAGGACGCGATGCGCAGATTATCACGTATACCTTATGCAAGTATAAACTCGAAATTGAAACACCTCTTTCATCATGCGTGTTTATATAAAAGAGAATAATTCTGTGTGGTTTTCCTGCTAATTATGAGAAACGACCAAAAAGTTTTAGGCCCAAAGCATCTGCAATGTTGCACTTCAGTATTATACTCAAGATTTGGTTTATTCAGGTTTTCCATACATACAGCGTGGTTTTACACGTGATGTTCTTCCACGTATATTGAATTTTCTACATTTTTGATAATTTCATGGCCCTAAAGTAAGGATCGCAGTAAAAGATTTGTCGCAGTAAACGAGATCGGTGATCACGTATAAGCATGGCGACATGGTTAATTGGAAAAGTCCGAGAAATAGCGTTACGATGAGATTGGTGAGATCAATGTGAATTGTACAAAAGTGCCGAGACTATACAGGGTGAGTTTTCTCCGGGGTTCTGAGAGGGTGTGGCCTAAATTGATTGAGGCTCCGCCCTCTTCTATTCCTATTTGTTACTGTCGGAATATTATTCTTCGCCTACTGTCAGTTATTGTTTACTGGGCTCCAACCGTATCGACTTGTTGTGTGTATCGATGCAGACGGCGGTCAGTGCGAACACCTAATGTGATACTACCCAAATGAATCGATATTATTAAGGCTTATTGTTAGTGTCATTGCTTTCCTTACACTATCATCATAATACAATATGCGATTAGACTGTTTGTTGACTTGATCTAGTCCGCCCCGAATAATAGGTAGATTTCGGAATAAAGGTATATCTCCTCATGAATGGAGAATATTATCTTGACAATAACAAGTATGAATAGAAGAAGGCGGAGCCTCAGCCAATTTAGGCCACACCCTCTCAGAACCCCGGAGAAAACTCACCCTGTATACTGTGAAAAATTTGCGGTGTGGACTGCCATATGGAATGCAATTTGATATCAATTTTATACTGCTTAAGTTAGGCTATATTTTTTGTCATGTATAGATCTGAGGATGACCGGCCATGCTCCGGTCGAAACGTTATCAATAAATATGGATAAATTTCTATATGTATCTACTTCTCTGACTGATACACCGATGAATCCTACGTCACATACTGCTTAAGGTCTTTTTGACACTGAAAAAACAATCTCAATATCAATTCGTACTAAATTTCCGAATCAACTACTTGAATCGTGCAATAGTGATCTCAAACTGGCCAATTTGAGCATCAGCATTCTTCACAGTGTGACATTACAAATCCGAATTTCATGTATTCTATATTCCATTTCGCATCCAAAAAACATTAAAATATTGTTCACAATGAGACGGGAAGTAAAGAAGATCTTCTATTTGATTTCGAACGAAAATCTTGGAATCCTCAAATAGCTACGGAGGGCCTTATAGATTGTTAGAGGAATCTGAATGCTGGGTTCGAAGTTTCAATTAATTTTTCAATTAGTTGAAGAAAATCAGGATATAAGGTGCACGCAAGGCACGAATGGGCGGTAATGAACCAGGAACAAAATGACATAGGCCTTTTGACACCGGTAAAGCTTGATCCTTGGTAGCTGCACTCAGTATTGGCAGTTATAATGGCACCAATACCGTGCCAATGCCAAGCCAGTTTTCAATACCTACTTTGGCAATTGGGGATTTTTCGCGATTGCAATTATACAAGGAAAATCGTTGATTACGCCGTATACTTAAAAGCGGATGTATGATTACATGAAAAAAGGAGCGAATCCAAGGAAAACAGTAAATGTCATGCATACGTGAGTATCTACAGTCTTGCAAAGATGCGGACATTTTTTCTATATAATTAAATTCTTCGAAATTAGATATGAAAACACGTACTTTCTATAATTATGCGGCTATAATTTACTCGAAAGTAAACAGGTTTTATAATACAATAAACGAAATTTGCTACGTATCCGATAATTAATTCCAAAAATCTCACCAAGGAAGTAAAAAAACGCTTGCGATAGACATCCGTTTTAGTATGCGTTTGAAAATTATTACCTGCAGAACACGTGGCGTAACGTATACGACAGTATTACCATGAGTGTGAATGTTTGTATTTAGAAAAACGCGCACCACCAATCAGGAAATCGCTTGAAGATGCAGCTACAACGTATTAACAATAAATATGACGTAGCTTAGACACAACTATAATTTTTCTCGCCGCAAATCAAATTCAATGTGTAATTCATAGCTCGATGAAACTGTATGAGAGAGTTTCCAAAGTTCATTACTTTACAGTGAAGCAAACTTAACCCAAGTTGTTATAGGTATTGGTATTTCAAGAAAACGCATAAATATTTTTTTATCGAACTTGGCCGTTTGAAGATCATTCATATAGAATATTAATATCGTGATTGGCAAGGATTTCCCTCATCAGTGATTCCCAGAGATTCCCCAGTTATTCAGATTTCAAGGAAATTGCATAAAACCAAACTGTGAAGACGAAGCGATTCCCAATAACTGTACTCGGGAATAATTAAAAAATACAAAAAATCGTGGGTCATTAAGGAAATCGATGGTAATCGCTGGAATTAAATGGAACTTATTCGGAATCGCTCAAATGTATTTTTGTAATTCCTTAATTAACTGGAAATGACAGGAAATTAATAGAAATCATCAGTAATCATTCGTGTATCTCAATTTCCGTTGGACAAATTCGCATTCCAATTATAATTTCCAACTCTTTCCGCGTTGATTTCTTATGGCTTCTTTGTGATCTTTTACGATTTCTTGACTGAATAACCCTCAATCATAAATATTGCAAACAAAACCCAACCCATTTCATTTGAAATATTATTTACCATACCATGTGAAGACTTAGGATTCACTTAATTCATGCTCAAATTACTTATAAGTTGCTCATTTCTCTTGTATAAAATGATATACGTACAGCTTAGTACAGCATCATTGCATATGGTTTGTCTGTACAATTCTCGCTCCAACATCGGTGCGATGGCGAAGGTCGACTTACAGGTATGTATATTATATGTACGTAAGACAATATTTGGACAACTGGTAAAACACCGTGACCCATATACCTATTATACGATTTAAGATATCATCTGCAGTGAAACTCTCGAACAAAGCACAATTGGTTTTCTATTCTATATGAAAAATAGCCACACTGTGCAATTTGAGTCAGAATTTTTTAAAAGTATACATATGTTACATACACGAATACAAACGGGGCATTCTTTGTCAAATGAGCCAATTCTTATTCCATCGATTCTTTCGATATTTTCTCATGATTCCCCGATCGGTGTTACTCATTATGAAGAAAACTTTATGGGAATTCGTGCAGATTTTTGAAGCCAACTGTTTTCGAGATGGGGCTATTCTTTCAATTCGTAAAAACCATAAATCGCACCAAAAAAAAAGTCTGAGTAAAACAAAAGTCTTAGTTTGTGCCAACTTTTCAATGCGCAATTCTAGTCATTATTTTACTAACGGTGTAGTGGCAATTTTTAACTGAAAAAGAGGAAAAGAATATCTTTCGTCCAGTAACACACCTTCGATTTGTCTGAAGATTCCTAAAAAACCTGGGAAACATACCTGTATGTAAAACATAGAAGAACGATGGTACTATAGCAAGTTTTATGGTTCGAAGATGGGAAAGCTAAGAGCGTGTAAATCGCAAACCTAATTGAAAATGAATTCAAAACTGAATCGCAATTGAAATGTTTATTACAAAATTAGTAGATTTTTAACTCGGTTCGAATTTGACAGGGCTGAAGTGAAATATCAAAGCCCATTCCAGCCAGGTATACTTGTACCTTCTCAGGATTTTGGTATTCTCTAATAACAAAATTTCTTCAAGCAATTTCACACATAAATTTGATAAACATATTTAATATACGTTACATACATTGAGAATAATTCAAAACAGACCTAATTTCCTACAAAAACGAGAAGAACGGGGTACAATGATCGACTATGGTCATTATATATAATTTGCAAATGGATCCAAGGTCCCGCAGCCCGACTCGCAGGTCTTCTTGAAGTATTTAAACGCCCCAACTGGATTCTCTACGCAGTCACGATTTTTTCTAGACACCCAAGCCCAAGGCCAGTACACGACTGGATATGATCAGCTTAAAAAGCGCTCATTGGTCTGCAGCGCAGGCCTCGATTATAAGTTAAGGTTAAACGTGCTACCTCGAGACAGAAATCCCTACCGAAGTTCCTCCGGAAACCGAGATGAATTTTTTTGCACGATTTTTCGCGCACCATAAACCTGAACATAGCTTACAAACCAGTACACTTGATATTTGAAAACGTAACATCTTATACTTGCTACTGAACTTTGGCAAAAGTTTTTCGCTATAATCTTCTAAAGACATTTCTGTACTTATAAGTGTAAAGGAGTTTTCGCGTTATATCAATCGCACAAGTTCTACATTCAGCTTAACGTAGGTTCATTTTTTCTAGGGTATGAATGTTAATTGTCAATGAAAATCAATATTTTGAAAATATTCAAATTGACCATTGTATATCCATGCAAATCATGTGATTGAAAAGCCTTCTGAGTTGGATGGCATTGAAAAAAAAAAAAACGAAGAAAAAGATCCTTGCAAATACGTAGAACGTAAAGATATATCATTTCTGCACTGCTAACTGAGGTTTGTCAATGTCTGGCCCCTAAAGGGTTGGAATCAGAGAGGCAATTAGTTCAATTGACGAATGGAACAAGGGCCCACGTCGAGAATGGCGGTTCAAAAAAAAAAAAAACACGAGTAAAAAAGCGCGGAAGCTTAGGTCGTACACTTTTGCGATGTACAGCAATTTACTTGGCAATTTGTTCTTATAGTTTGAAAATCCTCGTACAGTAGACATCATAGAATGTGGAGCAATCGATTTATAGGCCCTTATTTCGCTTATTGTCTTGTTTTTCAGATTTCAACAACCACATTCCCTTTCTATATCTGCAATCAATAAATTCTATCTAATTTTGAAAGAATTCCATCTGAGAAATGATCATCTTTGATCACCTTAATAATTATAATATTCATAACTATTATTCAAGTACGATTCACCAATCGATAAACATATAGAACGCAGTATAGTGCATTCGATCACGGTATAATGGTTTCTAATCACGAATGAGTAATAATTGAAAATAAGTATTCGTCGTTATACTTAAACAAGAAATAAGGTCGATTTAGGTAGTTTTTCGATCGAAGTATATCTACTTTCCGAACTTAATATGCAGCCGGATATATTACAGAGTTTGTCTCAATTGCTTTTCACCAATTTATTCCATCTCCGAGGAAAGAGACTAATTCTATGTCGATTTTGGCCCTTAGTTCGATCCATCCTATCAATTGCAGCATTACATCAGCCACCAATCCCATGATTATAGTTGTCTATATTTTATATACGAAATGTCTAATCTGAGAATTGCGGGTATAAAGTACCCCAAAAAAGTACCTCTGGTGCAAAAACCTTTCGCCAAGTACATTAATGTGCAGATCTCTCAACCAAAAAATTAAAGACGTTGGGCTCGTTCGCTCGCTCCGCTCGCTCACTCGATTGGTTTGTGACTGTCAACTTATCAAAGTAGTGAAATCATGATTATCCTTTGTAGAAACAATTTGGATGAAAAAATTGGAGATAAACACATTCTTGAAAAAATATTCACAACGAAGGATTGATTTCAAAAAAATGGAGACAAAAATTTGGAGGTAGTGGTACGTTGGCGGGCCAATGAGTATCGGAAGACATTGAAATGGTTCGCAATGCTGACAATTCACATTTTTTTTTCTATGAAAGGCCCGCCAAGTACCAGTACTTCCAAATTTTGTTTTCCATTTTTTTGAAATCAATCCTTCGTTGTGAATATTTTTTCAAGAATGTGTTTATCTGAGTATTGCGGGTATAAGGTATCTCTAGGGACCTAGAGCTGCAGATAGCAGTGTCTGCTATCTTTGTGTACCTACCCAGCGTGTTCATTGTTATTATATCCACGAAGCTCCCGGAAGCAGATTAATAACTGAATGCCCCATCGATTTATGGAAGGGTAAATATAATTGTTCAACCTCTATAATAAGTCAGGTACATACCTACGTAAAGTGCGCAGTTATCCTGATAAATTGATAAATGATTACGCCGTGAAACGTGCGACCTAAAGTAGGCCAATGCTAAGTGTCTGTAGGCATATAGGTACCCATAATAATACCAGGCAAGGAAAAGTATCATCGATACTATTAACAAACTATATTTATAGTGGAAAAGTGAATAGTTTGTGACGCAACGCGGAAATAATATAAGGTAGAAGTCTTTGCACGTGGCTATGGGCCGCATCCAGTTGACTTGAGATCACTTAAGCTTTTTAGTCACGGATCTAACAATAAGAGACTGACTATGACCCTCGATCGGCCCGCCTCACCGCCTTCCACCTTCATCGTGGCTTTAACGATATAACTTGGTCGTGGTTACGGCCTTTAAAATATCTCGCATAATATTATCCACCGATGTGTAAAAATGTTTCTTATTATCATTATTATGTTAACAATGGCTGGTGAAGATGGAATAAATAAAAAAAGGAAAGAAGAAAAAATAAAGAGCAAATAAATAACTATAAGTGCTGCAAAACGGTAAAAGCGCACTCATTTTTGCGAGGTAGGGACCTCGAATATTAAAATATACTGTCTACTGGTAGTTGCCGTTGAAATGTGCAGTTGGATAAAGGCTATTCATATAATTATGCCGTAAAGGTGGACTGCCCGAAACTGGGCTATCCTTAAAGATTTTCTTGGGATGCTTTCCGAGCTCTGCAAGGATATACCAAAATAAACCAAATTTGATTTGGAGGTGTTGGAAAAATATCAATAATGATTAAGGTGTACAGGACAATTAGGCGAGAAACAGTTTGATTCACGGTACTTTTCATCATCACAAAAACTGATGCAACAGACCCCTTATCATGTCAATGCAAAATCCTGCGAATTTCGTATTTTTCGCATGAGTGTGGATTTCGAATTTTCGGAAGTCGATAAGAAATATTATGCGATAGATAAACCCACCTAATACTACTGCAGATTGGATTTCGGAAAAACGTCTTTCATTTGTAAGAAAAACAAGCAGGTAAATCGGCCGACCACGATAGGCCCGCCCTAAAACTTCTCGCGATAGATCTTCCAAGTTCGAACAATATACAAAACAATTTCATTGATCTATTTGATCGCGATAACTTGTGACAAAATGATCTGAATCCTAAGAATTTAGATGGCAAAAATTTATAGTGGATAACTGACAACTCATAGCAGACCAAAAATACCCATGGGCCCCGCATATATGTCACTTACATTTTTATCAATTAACAAATCTATTCCAATAGAGAGGTATGGATCATTTTCAGATTCCGGAATATCGCCTGTCAATCATCGAGGGGGGAAACCACTGTTGAAATTCTTGGGACAGCCGACTGTGAAATGGTATTAAATGCTGTGAAATTGTATGAAATGCTGTAAAATGCAATAAAATAGTTGGAAAATGCTTGTGAAATTCTATATGAAATGTAATGAATTTCCTATGAGATGCAATGAATATCTATGAAATGCAATGAAATTCCATGAAATGCCTGTGAAATCCTATGGAATACCATGAAGTACTTGTGAAATGTGAAATGCTTGGGACACCAAATTTTGAAGTATATTTACACCCCCTCGGCAATTATTCATTCATACAATGATAGAGAGCACGTTTTATTTCTGGACATTTGAGGTATGTTCAAACTCTGGACGCGAAAACTCAATCTTTACGAATTTTTATTTTTATGCAGGAATCGGCACTATTTACGGCGTCATTGGAACGATTCCAAAATTCATATTGTGTACACATTATATAGAAAACGTTTCATCGACAGCCGTCTGTCAACGGTGCGGCAACCACAGATAAGGAAATGTCGACTGTGCAGTTGATCAGCATGAACTGTCACATGCTCAATTGATGAACAATCACAAATCAAACTTGCGGTATATTCCCACTGTACCTATGCTCGTAGATGCATTTATTACATAGTCTATCAACTACGTAAATCCATGTCATGTATATAATAATGCAGGAAGTCATCTGAAGAATAAAAATGGGACTTAAACCTCCTTTGCCATGCTTCTCTGCAAGTCAAATGATTGATAACATATTTCTGCTAAGTGCCACGCTTTATAAATGGTACAAGTCGCTCCGAACCATAACCTCGCTAACATAGGTAATATGAGTCTGACTCGAGTTATAATCGTTTTTTCCAAACGGTCCAATACTCAGCCACTTTCTGCCATAGCAAAGCATTAATCTCCCGAATTTCATTCCGGTAGGTTGTATAGTTTGGAAGAAAATACGAATCGAGTTTTCGAGGTGATAACAATTGGTAACAATGGATTTCCTAACATAGTCACGTCTAAGCCTCTCAGCACAAGTTGTGGTGTACCGCAGACAAGTTTGCATAAAACCGTTTTGCTAAGAAACTATAATTATTTTTAGAAATGTGGTTTTTCTGTAGTATCGCGAAAATGGATCGTCTCGACATAAATAAATTACACAGAACTGAAGAGACACACGCCGATAAATGCGGAAGTAAGATGGAAAATTCATGTCCATTGCATATGAAACAAAAATATTTTAACCTGATAAGAAAAAATACCATCTCCAAACATTTTCAAGAGAGCAACACATGACAATACCGTAGTATTGTAATACGCGATGTAAATTAACCAGCAGAACGTAGCACGAAAATTGTTTGTCAGAGAAAATCCTTGAATGTTACGGAATTAAGTAATGTGCACGAAAGAATTGGTCGTAACTTTGTTTTCCGGTCGGCGATATTATAGTTGGGTTTATTCATTAGTCGAAAACCTTTCCGTTCGATTCGGTACCGGGATGTTAGGCCAAAACCAAGATTTTTGAAAATAATAAATAGCGCCGAATCAAATGGCGACTAACGATAAGCAGCTGTAGAGTTTGAATTACTTAATAAATTCGTTTGTGGTATAGATCAGAATATGTCTAAGGTAGCTTTCAGTCAGATTAAATTAAAAGGAACAAACGTTAAAATAAGGTATGATTGAATTGACGTGCAGAATAATCCAATATGTTTCCGAATATTTTTGTAAATTCCTATAGTAGTTTTTTCATACAGATAACTGGCATTTCCGTGTGAGTCGATCTTGGGCATCCATTCTCATTTCATATTATATAATATTTCGCCATTTTTCTATCTTCCTACCTTCGATTTATTCGATGTACAGGGTGAGTTTTCTCCAGGGTCCGTATAAGAGCCTTATAGAGAGAGGGACTTTTTACTATATCTATGTATAACGGGTCATAAACTCTCTGTGAAGTTCCTCGCTTAGCTCTAAGTCTGTTACAGAATAATTGTAGGTAAAATGGAGGGCTTATGAGCATTTTTGAGCACACATAATCCGCCCATTGCAGATTAGACATAAGGCGATATAATGGAAGTCTGTTCGAAATTTCATGATCATCAATTGTTGTCACCTGCGGGAAACGCGATTCGTACCTTTTCGTTGACTTATACCCAACCGATCCTAATGAACTCTCTATACGCGAATAAATTCAGATTTTTGTCAAAAAGTGGCTAAGTATGTCACTTCATCGGCAAAAAAAAAAACTTATGGAATTCCAGTAAAGCTCATGTTTTTTTATGTTAGCTAGGTTAAGTCGCAAGTGATCTCTACTATATCATCATAAGTTTCACATTTCCCGTTCTATGTATAATCACTATAGGAAACAAAATCTCTATTAGATGATAACTGACCGCAATTTCAAACTACATAATATACAAAACTTCATGACGATTGGTAAACTATTTTTTCTCATGCTTTCCAATTTCATACAAAAAAACGAAAACTATAACATATCAGAAAATCGACGGAAAGTAAGTATATTGTTATTGTTATATTACATTTTATGTGTAAGACGGCGTATATGTAACATATAATTTAATATATAGTTATATGATACGAGCTCGAATCTCGTTTTGCGCTGCAGGATCGTTCGCATCGATATACAACGCGGTGGTGTTCAAAAATTCTTCCGAACGCTGAATGAAAATCAGAATCGACTGTATATTAATATAACCAACACTGCCAGGATAAAGAATTATAGAGTTGCGTACGTGAGCTACATATTGCATGACCAATCAAGGATAACAACCGCGGAGCGGGGGTGTAAAGGGGAAAACGACGGAATAGCTGCGGAGGTCCGAGGTCTACGTCTTCGCGCGGTCGTCGTCGGTACATACATACATAGGTATACGCCATAAAGAGGGGGGGAGTATTATTGGGGAAGTCCAAGCCCCGTTCTCCCTTTCCCCTCTTCGCATCAATCCCTATTCTTTCGCGAATTGCGAATCTGCATTTAATACAGATGTAACAAAATAATAAGCACGAAGAAATCGGGGTTTTTTTCTCAATTAAAAACACGCATTGATTTTCAATAAGGATTTACGATTGTAATACAGCTGAGTTGCGGTTAATTCGCATACTAACGCTGCAGTCTTGCCTCCAAATTTCAAGGTTGAGGTCGGCACCAGGGTTAGGATTAAGATTCCGGGAGAAACGCTCTCATATTTCTTTTTTTTTTTTTTAATTTATACTATAAATAATATTGCCAAAACAATTATATTGTATTTCGATTCCGAGGAACAGAATTTGCATTGTTTTGATTTTTAGTTATCTAATTTTGTTTCATTTGAAGGTTGCGGGGATATCAGCATTGAAACAAAAAAAAACTCGCGAAGTAAACTGTATAGAGATTTTTAAGTAGAGGAAAGGGTTTTGGAGAAAAATGAAGGGGATCATCAGCGACAACGAGAAGAGAAATGTGGTCAGAAATTTCGAACTCCCTAAATCCGTTGTTATTAATACTTTTGTAAATAGTTTATTTTAAGCCCCGTGCGCTGCATACACCAATGCCTAAATAACGATATGCCTGATAGAGTGTAGTCCGGGTTTAAGGAAACGTCGCGGCACGCTGCAACCTCCTCCGCCAATGCCTGTGGCAACGAGCCAAGCGTGGAGTAAAGCACGAGACATTTTTCGAATCAGTCTAGCGCGAGCTACCGCTCAGGAGACACCCGTAGGAGACTTGCTTGTTTCAAGGTACATCCAGAGTTTTAAAGTTTCTTGTTATAAAAATAAGGTTCCCCTTGTTAGGCTTCGGCTTGTTATAAAATTCAAACTGTTGGAGTTACTCCAACTCCGAAACCACTCGAAGATCCTGCAGTTTTCTCTCTACTTACTGCCGCAGAAATAACAGAAACCAAATTCTTGCGTCGCTAATGCACAATTTATACTTTCGAGGTCTCTCATGCAGCTAGTAATCAATGATTTTAATATTTTTTTTTTTTTACTTTCTTTATTTTCAACGATTATCAACTTTTCAGTTTAGCAAGTGAACGTTTTTGTGTTTTTGTTTTGTTTGTTTTTCGTTGTTCATCTTGATATCGCGAAACTCGAAAGACTCGAGTAAAATCTCATCAATCGCCACATCATTTTTCATCTGACTAGATTACTCGTAATGAAATTTAAAAATATGGCATACACCTGGCTGTCAAGGATCTGCGCGGATTCGAACGATCAGAAAAAATATAACATTGCGATAGGATCGTTGGATATATTGGGAAGTGTGATACGATAGTATGTTGAATGCAAATTGAATAATCTTCGCGAAATATTTGAACGAATAAAAGACAAGGGTATCAGTTTCGATGTCAAGGTGTTTTGCGGTTTTGAAAATCAATGTGGACGACAACGCGAGACGTGCGTAGGTTGAAGTAGAAGTAAACGCCGCGCGCGGCACCACCTACAGGATGAACAAAACCAAAACAGGGACACGCTTACGCATGCGTAGAAAAACACGTCCTTGTCACTTGTTAATATCGTTTCTGTCAGAGAGAAAAAAACAAAACCAAAAAATAAAACAAAACAAAACAAACCCAGCAAAAAAAAAAAGAAAACGAAAAACAACAGAACCGACCTAAGCACACGGAAAAATATGCGTGTGGTTTGTTTTATTTCAAATCTTGATGCGCAAATTGCTCTCGAGTGAAACTTAGCCTCACTATTAAAATGTTTCGGAGGTAGACGATAAACGCGCAAGAAAATATTCCCCAGGTAACCTCGAAACGCAATTTTGTGTCAATTAGTTGAAAATTCGAAATTCTCACGCATCACTTTCGTCGTATATTTAATTTGTATTTTAAACGCGAATGAGGCGTATATCGTGCATGCGTATACGTAACGTGTGCCTATACATAGATAAGTCGATTGGGGGCTTGACCGTTGTTGCGTAACATTTGGATGAAACGTTAATAAGGTTATGGCTACGTGAAAATTTAAATAACAGCCGCGAACTTGGTGGGAATTTATCGCATCTTTAAAACCTGTGATTTATTCCATTTTTTCTATCTATTCGATCTTTTATCTCAAATTTCTCCAAGAGGAATACAAAAGTATACAAAGCAACGAACTCCCAACGGCAGCCTTGAAATCTAAATGTCAACTGACACCCTTCTATCTTTACATAAATATCATACTATTGCGAGGAATTTGGGTCCTCGCAGTGCTTACAGATTCTAAATCCAATCTAGCCGAGTCCGGTTAAAGTCAATTCCAAGTCGAGGCACTTCTACATGAATTTTATACCGAAAGAGATAAATTGGCAACATTGTTACAGATATAAAGCGTGAATTTGTGCCACCCGAACAAATTGAACCGCATTGAAGCAGCTGCAAATCCAGTACCGGTGATTGTTTTTAAGAATCAGCCAATCAATGATCAGAAAATCGTTCAAACAATTGGGGAATTTCATGCGTGGCCACCTCGACACGGTTCGATCTGTTCTGATGGCATAAATTCATCCGATGTATACTTTAAACTATTGCCACTTTTCACAAGATTTAGCAATTTGTATTGCTAAAAATAACACATTGGTTAAAAACAATTCCAAAATCCTTCCAAACATTGACTTCCCTCATTATGCCATTCGTACCTATATCTTGTTTTTTCAATAGTAGGGAGTTGCGAGTGGAAAGCGAGATGGCTAAGTAACAAATTAGTAGGAAAATTAGTGTGTAGTTGTTAATTTTTAATTTCTTAGACCTGTAAACAGTCTTAAAAGTGAAACGAGAAGAATTCTCATACGCAAAAGTAACTCGTCCCCTTTAGATAGACATATTGAATTTTCAAATAAATATCACGCAATAGGAACCCAAATTCCTCATTTGAATAAACTAAATAACGCTTTTATGTCAAGCAGTGAATGAACAAGAGAAGATGCCGGGCCACCGTCAGCCTAGCTCCCTAGAGGGGCTCAGTTTGGGGCGTGTGTGCCAGCAACTCGACGGGACGTGCCGCCGTCTTCAAGTACGTTCTCAAGAATCAACTGCCAGCCAAGTACTTGCCTATGCGAAACAGACTATCAGGCCTTATTACGTCAACACCCTTCCTGCTCGCCTTCGATCTCAGGTGATTGAGGAAACATCTAAAATGCTTTACGGACCTTCGTCAGATGGCTCAACTCTGATCTCTGGCCCTGCGCCGCTATATTTACTGGCACTTTTACTCGGCCATGATATCAGACATTTGAAAGTGAATCTTTGCTGCTATTACGGATGCAGTCATCAGACTTCGCTTCTAAATTTACTTACTACAGAGGGAGTTGGATTAGAATCTCTAGAACTAGCTCGATCCGCGTTACTCAGATTGGACTGCAAACTACTTCGCACGTCGTTACTGAATATGAAAAACCTGAGGAGTTTGACGCTCAGAAACATAGCAAACGACGCTGTGCTGCAAGTGGTAGGAAAAGCTTGTTCAAAACTTGTGATCTTGGATGTTGCCTGCTCTAGACAAGTAACTGACAACGGACTTAAACAGTTGCTGCTACAAGTCGAACTTCGTGACAAAGTCTCGCATCACCCTCCTGTACAAGAATCTACCAGCTGGTCTCGCCTGAAGACACTCCTCTCTAAATTAAAACTAAAGAGTTCCAAGACTGAAAAGAACAAAAAACACGGCGTACTGCTCGAATACTGCGAGAGCAGAAATTTCCTTTGCGACACGCTCAGAGTTCTGAACGTAGCCAATACTGGGGTAACCAGCGCCGGAGTACTTCTGGCTTTGGTTCATGTACCGAGATTAGAATCGTTGGCCGAATACAACCACATGGGAAGAGTTGTTGAAATTATGAACAAAGGTGTAACTGGCCTTAAAGCGCCATTCAGTCTTACTCAAGCTCGTAGTTCCCGAACTACACCAGCAAGATTAGAACTTTTAGCTCAGGCTTGCCCAAGGGTTGAAAAACTGCACATTTCCGAACCCCATCATCCTCCTGAAGCGTTGAGACTATTCTCTTACGTTACTTCGTTGAGCGTTCACAGTATTCCGGCACAGACACAATGGCTCGAGGGTTTCTACGACTATCTGAATACAAACGGAGAAAATTTGCACGAACTTAACTTGAGAATAATGCAAAGTGAAAGCCCGTTGCAATTAGATTTGAGAAAAATATTTTCCAGCTGTCCAAATCTTAGGATATTATCAAAAGATGGTTCTGACGTTATTTGGAGCGACGGACCTGATCCTCCGCCTCTGAAACATCTCACCAAAGTTCAGCTTGGTCGTACCGTCAGCGCTGTAACGATAACTAAAATTCTTTCCCTTGCGCCAGAGCTAACGGCTTTACACGTTCACAGTTGTTTCGATCTTACAAACGCTCACTTAGAAAAGTTACTTAACGTTTCTTCAAGATCTGGAAAAGGCGGAAGAAAGTCTGACAAATGTGAAAACAGTTTGGTGAAAAACTTAACATGCTTTTATATCTACGAGGCTAGCAATGTATCAGCATCAACTGTTCTCAACATGTTTAACAGCTGCAAAAAACTAAGAAGAATTGGAAATTTGGCTAATTGGGGATTGGATTGCGAGGGGATAAGAATATTGCGAAGAACATTAGCACGTGCTAATTTAGACGTCGATCTATGCCCTGGTTCCCACTGGTTTTGGAGCAATTGCATTCAATAGCGTTACTTGTTTAAATCGCTAAACCGCCAAAGGAAAGATCTGAGTATTCCAAAGTCCATGACAAAATTCACTATGTCTTAATAATAATATTCCCTTATTTACTGGTGAAGAATTTTGAAATACAGTAATCAGTATTACCTACGTTTGTGAGTAGCAGTACATTTACTGCAGTTGAAAAATGATTACCTAATTGGGTAGCAAATTCGTTGCGCGATATAAAATTTAGCTTTACAAAAGCTATTGATATAGCAGTTTGGTTCGAGACTTAAATATGTTTTACTTAATTATGTATTTAGTAGAGCTTATTCGCATAAGCTAATATGATTGGTTGTACACTTTGTATCAGCTTCTTAAAAAGCGTCAGGTACATATTTTCATGTCAATTAATGCTTGTGCAATAAATTCTAATCTTTCACCGTTGACGTAGATCATTACAAGATGAAATTTTTAAGGTGCAGATTATACTAAATTAACTTATTACATATAAAGTAGAACACAAAGACTAACCTGAATATAGAGCCTTAATCTTAAAATTAAAAATAGTAATGGAGTGCTAGACGAAATAGCGGTGCAATATATCAAATGCATATACATATATATCATGTGTTCACAAATAAATTAATTATCATTCATTTGCTATACGCGATGTACAAGTTCAACCATGTACTTAACATATGACACACGCGTGATCTTAAAAGTTTGTTTTTTTTTTTCTTTTTTATAACACTTCAATGTATGCTGTGCTGAATATTTTTTCTATATATGTAAGCAATAACAAGTACCTATATTGATATTCAAGTATAGGAAATATACATACATATATCACATATTATTGAATCTCTGTCTATATACCTACACCGATACCAATACCAATACCATGCCTTTATCCCTGAAAAACACAATATTAATTTTAAGCTTACTCCCATCAGATCAGCGCGCTTTGTATACTCTTGAATTTAATTTTCTGATGACACGACTATTTCTTTTTTGTCATATGAGCAATAAATTTCTGTTATTTTTAATTCCCAACTAGCTGGGCATGGTTCAAGATGTATTATTTTTTATTAATGAATATCTCATTTCTATTGAAGACGAGACAATTTATTTTTTTATTATTTTTTTTTTTAATCGTACTATACCATATATAATATATATATGACAGTGAATCCGACAAAATTCATTCCGTATTGCATTGGAAATCATTGAAGTTGAGTATTCGTGGAAAATTGTAAGCAATAGATTGTATAATAATTATTTTGAATCAGTTCAAAGCAAAAATGAAAAAAAAAAAAACGCTATTTGCATTTACCTATGAGAAACACAATATTAATTTTGAGCTCATAAGTTTTCGTTTACGTCCGAACGTACCATACATACATAGGTATGTGTCCGAAGGTATAATTCGAATTCTCAATTATTGCTTTCTTTATTTTTTCTTACTTCGGAACCGTTGTGCGTAATTCATTTTTTACAAATTTTTTGAAAATAAACTGATTGTGATCAACAACTACCTTGAGGTGCCACTCTCCCGGATTTTCCTCTTTTACGTATATGTATGTATTTTCGATAGACGTCAGAAGCGAGGAAATATCGTCGCCTGCAAATAGAGCGTGAACGCGAATTCGAACGAGATGAATTTATTTTTTCTCTCTCTCTCTCTCTTTTTTTGCTTTTCATTTTTTATGTATATATCAAACTTTGATGAAATTCTCCTCAGCGATTGCCGCAGCACATAGATCACCGATAATGTTCATCGTAAATAAATAAAAAGTACATATTATAACGTGCCTTCGTCTGCCGCAGTCAAAATATCCACCATAACTCAGAAAATCTGTATTGGGGGCCGCACAGTGGTCGGAATCGCCGAAAAAGTCGGCATAATTCAAAATTTCAAAATTGCCGGTTAGTGCTGGTTTTGAAATATGTTCAAGAAAGGGGGTTACTGCATAGGTTCCTAGAAGGGCAGACTGCTGAGTCACATATTTTGACCACAACAGTTGTTCAAAGTATACCGTTGCGGCAGTATCCGACGCTACCTGCGACCGCGCGCACGTCAACGGCGTACTAAAAGTGATAGTGAATTGTGATACAAGTCCTGATTGTTGTGTACGATATGGAGGGTGTTCCTGGAGGTATGTAGAATATATTCGTGCGTTAACAACCTATTTTTTTTATAATGACATGTTTGAAACGTCGAGTCGAAAAAACCCTTGCATTTGGCTCCGATTTTTGAATACTTTCGACGGAAAAGTTGTGATCCCAAGAGATCCTGCGCCGTGTGGAGTTTCAGTACATGCAGAATAGTGTCCAGTTGCGAAATATCAAAAGAAATGTACCACATTTTACCCTATTCGGCTTCACGGCCATTTTGATCTTCACTGTGCGCGGCTCGGCGCGGCCAGTCTACCACGCTAGGAGGGCTTCGCAAGACAAAAGGAACCGTCCAGGTGTACACTCGCGCATTCTATATACCGGGTGCTCTTACATTGAATATTATTCATGAACATACAGGGTGTTTTCATCATTTCGCCAAATTGACTATCGCTGCAAAATGTGTAACGAGAAAACTGTTGCAAAATCCATACGTTACATTCTTGTTCGTGATCTTGTGACTAATGAACGAATGTTTTCGACAGGATCCGGCGAAGTCACTTGCACGAGGAAGCAAATTTTCGAAATTTTGAAAGGGCATTTTGACGAGGACGCAGAGACACGAATTCGCTTCATCGAAGAACACTTCGCCAGACTGCAGCATGATACAGACTTCAGCATAGACAACGCTAGAAAAGTTGAATTGAAGAAGATGTTGTGTAATATGAAATCCAGATGGAAAACGGCAAACTTCACACTTCGTCCATTCTACGATAAAAATGAAAAATGGTTGGAAGCTTCTATCACTTTGAAGGTGAAGACTTTAGAAAATTGTGATATGAATCATGAAATGAATGATATAATAATTAATATAATACTGAGTAACAATGACATCATATGTTTATCCCTCGTTTCAGACTAATCGGACTCGTTCCAGAAGTACATCGTCTAGTTCGAGAAGTGTGGGTAGACCGATGTCGATGGAATTTGAAGAAGCTAGCGAACGTACGAAGAGACGAAGGACAGATGAAATTCGTTCCTTACTAAGTACGACGGAATTGGTTTATGCAACTCAAAAAAGTCTTCGCGAATCCGGATGCGTCGCCGCAGCTAGTGTTCCTGAAGATATAACTACATCCTCGTCTCCAACACGAGCTACTAAATATAAGGAGGCTATCAAAACATCTGCAAGATCATCACGGCCAACCGAGATGTCGCCAGATGAGGCACTTGTGGACATCGTTAATTTAAAGTTGACAAAACAACAGTACTTGGATCTTCGAAATTCGTTAAGAGACAAACAATTTTTCGCTTATCCGTCTTATGATACAGTTTTAGCAGCAAAGAAGCATTGTTATCCTGTGGACATTATAGTAACAGAAACGAGCGCGGAGGTAAGACTACAGAGTCTACTTGATCATACTTGCGAGAGAATTTTGAAAGTGCAACAAGATGTTGTTAATAAATTGAGCCCAGAAGTGACTGCTGATCTGCGATGCATATTGAAATGGGGTTGTGATGGTAGTTCAGGTCAAAGTCAATATAAACAGAAGTTTAGTGACGAGACAAGTTCGGACGCAAATGTATTTCTTACCTCGCTCGTTCCATTACAAATTCTTGGCGTAGATAACAAAATGCATAAAGAAATAGTGCTATGGAAGAATCCCCGTCCTTCGTCAACTCGTTATTGTCGGCCAATTAGATTACAATTTTTGCACGAAAACACAGAGTCTACTGTTAACGAAGAACGTGTTATAACGAGTCAAATTGAGACTTTAGTCCCATACAAGGCCTTCATTGATGGAAAGGAAGTTGTAGTCAAGTATGAAATGCATTTTACGATGATAGATGGTAAAGTAGCGAATGCGGTAACAGAGACAAAGTCTGCAATGCGTTGCCATTTGTGCAAAGCGACCTCAAAGGACTTCAATAATATTGAAAAAATGAAGAAACTAGAAGTCGATCCAAGTGGTTTGAAGTACGGCTTATCGACTTTGCATGCATGGATTCGATGTTTTGAATGCCTTCTGCATATTGGGTACAAAGTAGGTATCCATAAGTGGCAAGCGCGTAGTAATACTGACAAAGACACTATAAAGCAGCGTAAATGCGTTATTCAAAAAGCTTTTAAGAGTGAATTGCACTTGATTGTCGACTGCCCGAAACCAGGGTTCGGCAGCAGTAATGACGGAAATACAGCTAGGCGATTTTTTGAAAATTCGGACGTGTCTGCTAGGATTCTGGGAGTGGCTGAAACTTTGATTCATAAATTTCACATCATACTGCAAGTTTTGTCAAGCGGATTTGCTGTTAATGTCGAAGTATTCCAAAATTTCTGCTACGAAACCGCGGAAGAGTTTGTTGACTTGTACTCCTGGTATTCGATGCCAACTTCGGTCCACAAAATCTTGATTCACGGAGCTAGAATCGTTGAATGGGCCCCACTTCCGATCGGACAATTGTCAGAAGATGCTCAAGAAGCGAGAAATAAAGACATAAAAAAATATCGAGAACATTTCTCGCGAAAATGTGCGAGAGACAAAACGATGGAAGATGTTTTCCAACGATTGATGATCACATCTGATCCATACATTTCAGGTATGAGTAAAAAATTGACAAAAACGAGGAAAAGCTTTTCACCGGAAGCTACATCAATGTTCCTAGATTATAATGGTTTAGGGGACGTCGAAGATGACGCATGATTCGATAGCTTATCATAAGATCCATTTGAATACATACAGTGGGTTGTAACATTTGAAATAAAATTTGTCAACAGTTGCAAAACATGCCTTCTATACCATCAGGCCACCCTTTGTCCTATTTGCACAACGAACAACCCTGAAAATCCGGATTTCAGAGTGTAATACCCACAAAAGTTTTTATTCGTGTCCGTCCAAAATTTTGAGTCTTCAATTTTTGAAATTTGACTTCAGATTCGTAATCAGCGACCTCGAAAACATAACTACACGGAGTTTCATTCAAATTCGACACAATTGGGTACCGACGGTCGGCCATATTGGATCCGCCATTTTGAATTTTCAAAATTTGACTTCAGATTCGTAATCAGCAACCGCGGAAACATAGAAATCCAGAATTTCGTTATGATTACAACCTTGGTCTAATTTTGCCGACTTTCTCGGCGATTCCGACCACTGTGGGCCGGTCAAATTTGACACAAGTTTTTTTTTTTTTTTTTTTTTTTTTCTCGCCATTTTTAACTACCTGCCTCCCTACCTACCCGCTCAGAGAAATTGTTGGTTTTTGATTCGGTACAACGCTTGAGTTTGCCCACGTAAAAAATTCAAATTTTCGAACACTGTATTGCTGCAAATATCTTATATAACCATCGTCCATCAGCCCCACCCTTGATGGTTGTCAATATAGGTAAGGATTTTCCAAGCCTCTCTCCCCACATGTGCTTGCATAATATTTCAATAGCCCCTTGCCGTGCAGGACTTATTGCATATTCGCTGCAGTATTTTTACTATGCAAAAACATGTTTCACTCGGGACAAGAAACAACGAGCTGAGGATTACGTAAAATATTAAATAAATACTGGATGATAAAATATATTCGACCATTTCACGTTTTCTAAATAGGTACCTAATAAGTCTTCAATCGGCAACGAAAATCCTCGGAACGGATGTCTACGTACCTATACATCAAATAGACTAATTTCGGAAAATTCTAAACCAGAAACAGTTCAACGACAGAGTTTAATTCGTTTTCAAACTGTTATACCCATCCCAGTAAACCAAAACGAATTCGAACGAATTGATTGTGTCAAAAATCGAATTGACATTAATTGAATAGATTTAAAAACAATTTGTGTGGTAATTCTTTTTGATTCTAAAGAATTGACGTATGTATGTGAATTCTGTTTTAAATTCCATTCTTCATATGCTCAATTCCTTTTTGGTTTACTGAGATATCAATATATGTAATATGAATGGTAATAAAAAAAGATATACAGTACAACGTTGAACGATACTTCGCGAGTTGGAAGCGATGTGTCATTTTCAAATACCTAAATGTCAATTATTCTCTTCGATGTGTGAATTCAAGAATAACTCTCTGAGCCTGACACATTCGTCTGGCTGCAGGGTAATAAAAACTCCGATATTTTTCACACTTGTCGCACATTTATGCCATAGAACCATTTATATTAAAATATTGCTTTGAAATTTTTTCACTTACTTCAGCAAGGCCGTGCGATTGAAGTAACAAACTGATGAGTTTAGTATCAGTTTGAAAGATCTTATACGTCATGTGTAACTGTTTACCCGGTGGATCTTCGGGTGGTGTGGCCAGTGCAGAGCATCTGTTAAGAAATCAAAAACTTCCGTTATACAAAATACTATAATAAATTATGAATACGCTTGCGGAATGCGTTAATTGAAACAAATTTTTGGATAGAAAAAGGGCGAGGAGATGGATCAAATGAGAATAATCTTTCATTGGATTTCACAGTACTTCAATTAAGGTTTATGCTGTCTTTTCGCCATTTTCGAGGTCTAATGCGAAAGTTACGAATAAATTCGTATTATAGGTAGGTATAGGTTGTTTTTCCTATATTTTATATGCAGAAAATTGGCGTTTGTTTCTCTTCTTCGACATTCTATAAGTAATGTACAGTTATTTAGTACCTATAACCCTTCTATTAATTTTTAACCCAACCAACAAATTTTTCATTTAAATTCCACAAAGTTCCTCGAAATTTTGAGAAACGAATTGCTTGCGGCCACTGCCTGCTGAAATAAAATATTTACCTATACCAAAAGTATCATTCCGATCGATTGTGCAGCAGTTTGGGGAAAACTACAAATCGCGTTTCGAGTTGATGAACCCCTAAATGATGTATTTATTAATTCCAAGTAGATAAAAACTTACTTGAATCGCAGTACAGGTGGTTTGCTTCCGCCAGGCCCATTCAATAGCCATTCGTTGTTATCTTTATCTTTCGTTGTGCTGTAAAAAAAATTAGTATATTTATTTAAATATGACTCCGTCGATGTCAGCATGATAATTATTTAGCAGACAATTAACATTGAATATCGAAATGAACACCAGCTGATGTTCACTATTTTCAGGCAATAAACAAACAACAAATCAAAAGCTCTTTGGTTTTCGTTATCAACTTCAAGATACTATACTTTACATTCTAATGAAAACAATTCAGGGTTCTCTTGCACATTTTTTATTCAACGAATAACCGGAACGGGAAATCTGAGGAAAATTTTCGAATTTTTTTTTATACTTCTCACTAGAAAATAAATTGTGCAGGGTCGACTAATGTAGGTACGATGATACAATTATGTAATATAGATATTGCGTCGCAGGTATCAAACTTGAAAATAGAATGCACTCAAAGGCTCATCAGTGTGAATCGAGGGGCTATTCACTTCGATTTTGCATGGGTGACTACCGACTTCCAAAGACTTCAAAAGTCTTCCAAAGACTGGATTTAGTACTTACAAAGTACATACATACATCTATAATAATCATTCGATTACAGTAACACACCTTTCAGACTTTTCAATGATATTGTGAGACTTGTGTACAAGCGGTTCCAGAGCTTCGTCGCTGCTGTTTGAAAGCTGCGACATGCCCGATAGACTTGACGACGACATCAATTCTTTCGTTCGTTTGCCATCTAATTTTCCCGCCGAGCTCCGCAAGTTGTGGTTTATTTGCGACAGCATGATTGGCCTGTAATAGATAAAGCAAGATACTTAAAACCAACCTGTATAATAACACATATTGATCAATTTTCTTAAATATAAGAGCGAGTTCTTGCCTCAGCAAAACTAACGTTTCCAATCTTCTGAGTTAAGAAAACGTGCAATTTTTCGGACTCGTTGGAGAAAAAGTACTGCGAGTCCAAAGTTTCCAAGATAGAGGAATGAGTGGAATGTAGAGGGAAGTATATCGTGTGCCTTTTCATGGAAAACCCTGAACCGTGAATATCCCGATAAAACACAACTTCAACTTTGTTTTACTGAAGCAAAACAATGCAACTTTACTTTCCGGAAATAAACTGCTGTATAGCTCTGCAATTGACGGAAATAACAATTGGTTCGACCCTGGAGTTAGTACCTCCTGTAGAGTAGGCAACTATTGTACGCGTGTGTATGTTGAATTGCAGCCCAACAGGCAATTGTTACAAAGCGATAAAACTACAATTAGGTATACATAATCAGTATAATCAAATAATTAAGCCACAATTAACATGAATACGTCTTTTGAGGAAAGTAAATTTTTTTTTCACCACTTAGTAGTGGAAATAAAGATCGCAATCTTTATGGAACACCTGGTTAAAGTTCTGAGCGAAGTTATACAGGTAACACATACATACATAGTAGACTGGTTCAAATAAAGTGACTATTTTTTTTTTTTCGAAACAATTTCATTTATACCTTCCAGGAGGTGTAAAAAGGTGCCTGTTAAAAGGAGCGCTCTTGATATTAATATTTAGAGGTCGCTCATCGCAGATTTCTATTTCCCATTGAAATAACATTGGAAAAAAAATTTTCAAATTTTGGAATTTTATATTTCGGTCTAGAATCAAAATGCTGGGATGAGCGATACATATTTTGATAGAAAATTAGTTGCTCTACAGAAAAGGTCTCTTATCATTTTTCGATCAATTCACTCCTTCAAAAGTTATTCAAGGTTAAAGTTTAATTTAGAGTAAATTTAAGTTTTTTTTGTTTATTTCTGACAAAATGTTGAACTTATCGCTTAAAATCATAAAATTATTCATGAAAATTATTCATGAAAATTATTCATGAAAATTTTATGATTTTAAGCGATAAGTTTCAACATTTTGTCAGAAATAAACAAAAAAAACTTAAATTTACTCTAAATTAAACTTTAACCTTGAATAACTTTTGAAGGAGTGAATTGATCGAAAAATGATAAGAGACCTTTTCTGTAGAGCAACTAATTTTCTATCAAAATATGTATCGCTCATCCCAGCATTTTGATTCTAGACCGAAATATAAAATTCCAAAATTTGAAAATTTTTTTTCCAATGTTATTTCAATGGGAAATAGAAATCTGCGATGAGCGACCTCTAAATATTAATATTAAGAGCGCTCCTTTTAACAGGCACCTTTTTACACCTCCTGGAAGGTATAAATGAAATTGTTTCGAAAAAAAAAAAATAGTCACTTTATTTGAACCAGTCTAATACATAGGTATGGATACCTATAGCAATGTAAATCGCGCGAACTGAAATCCGGGCATAAAAATTATTCAAAATGATTAATGACGTTATACCAAAGTGGAAGTACCTTATTTGGAAAATATTATTACATAATCCAGGAGAAGTTAACCTCATATGGATATATTTGTACCGTAGCAGAAAGTAAGTAGGTATGCAGCCTTGTAACCCTTTTTTTACTGGACTGGTAAATGATGATTAAATTAAGATACAACAAGCACTTCACTGCCATGTACACGCAAATTTACATACATATATCATATACATAGGTATATATCCCGGTGCTGAGTGTTTCGCCTTCACTTAGCGATTACAAAGTTTTAAATGGAATTATGACTAACGTACTTGGGTAACGCCAGAAATCGCGTGCGCTTTGCCGGTCAAAATCTCGCTTTATGAAAAGTTACTTTTGAGAATAACTCTATAATTAAGAATGATGTGTATGATTTGATAATGTCTATATAACTGTGGCTTTTACATCTAAATTGGTAATAAGATATCCATAACATGTATAGGATTCGCGCCAATTCAACAAGACTTGAAAATTTGTCTAAAGCAAGGACCGTAATGTTTTTCAGTTAAAGATTACGCTTTAGATGTAGAGACTAAGTGATTACTTTGAAAGTAGTCCAATTTCCCGATGGCTCCGATACGCTCCGGGACTTCAGGCTAACGGCAAGTCAGAGTAAATGGTAGGTAGATTGGTTCAGACCCGATACCCAACCGTCGCGTCGGTTCTTTTAATTTTGATCTGGATTTTTGTATTTTTGTATCGACAAAAGCAGGGAAGTGTGATTTATTTTGAATATTTTCGTTTATCCTAGCTAATTTGAAAAACTCTGAATCGAAAAACACCGAAGGTTCAAAATTCCGAAAGCTGAAGATCCAAAAAGCCAAAACTCTGAATCCCGGAATTCGCTTGTGCAACGACGTTTATTTGATAACATTGTGATGACCTCCCCTTAAATTTTCGGATTTTTGAACTTTCTGAGTTTTTAACTATCGGATCTTCGAACTGTCTGCATATATGTAGATTAGGGTGGTCGTTATTTGGGGTCAAAATGAATTTTACCCCTTCCGCCCCCTAAATCGGTTCCAAATACGGAAAAAAAAATGCTGTAATTTTTTCAGATTTTTAAAAAATTGCTTGACCCTGGACCACGGGACTTGAAGCTTCCCATTTGAAATACACGGGGTTTTCCCGCGTTGGCAGTTATTATTTTACTGTGGGCCCAAATATGTTCGTAAAATCTTGAAATTTTCAGGGATTACTTGACAAGCATGTCGCTACATACAAAAAATTCCCCAAACCCCTACCCTCAAAATATCGTGTAACATGACCATATTACTTGAATTTTTTTTTTTTTTTTTTAATTTAAAAAAATTTTTTTTTTTTCCGTCTTGTCTATGAATGTGAACAGTGTTTACCGATTGCAATAAAATACTCACACGGAACGAACAACAAAAATAGTTCATTTTACAAATTGTAAGTGAATATCGAAATAATAATCCAAACGCCAAAAAGGAGACAATACTTAAGAATTTGTAACTCGTTCAGAAAATTATTTTAGAGTAAGTACATTTATTTAAAAACGGGGAAGAAAATTTAAAAAAATCTAAAAAAAAAAAATAATAATTTCAATGGACTAATAATATAGGGGCGTAAGCGCCGAAAAAAAAATTTTCCTTTTTTAGTGGCAAAATCTTTTTCATGCGATATAAAACGTTTTGGGCATATCCGCAAAAAAAATTTTTTTTTTGCCGCTTACGCCGGTTTGGTGTTGATCCATCGATTTAATTAATATGGTCATATCACACAACATTTTGAGGGTAGGGGTTTGGGAATTTTTTTTCCATGTAGCGACATACTTGTCAAGTAATCCCTGAAAATTTCAAGATTTTACGAACATATTTGGGCCCACAGTAAAATAATAACTGCCAACGCGGGAAAACCCCGTGTATTTCAAATGGGAAACTTCAAGCCCCGTGGTCCAGGGTCAAGCAATTTTTTAAAAATCTGAAAAAATTACAGCATTTTTTTTTCCGTATTTGGAACCGATTTAGGGGGCGGAAGGGGTAAAATTCATTTTGACCCCAAATAACGACCACCCTAATGTAGATAGATCTTTCGGAATTTGCAAGTTTTTATCTCTAACGTTTCTAGAAACTCAGAATTGCTTCCCAATAATAAATTCATAATTTTGACTGTTCGGAACTTCAATCCCATCTCTGTAGTGAAATTTTAATAGTATCAGAGGGGGCAAACACACTATCAATTTCTTGAATAGCTTCAACTTCAGAACGTGGAATTATATAGGGATTACTCCATGCAGCTCGTTAGGAAAATTCTTTCGCCAAATACTTCACATACAACTTGTAGGTAAGCCTGCAAAAGTAATGCATAAAAACCTTGCTTTCGTGAAGGCGGAATCTGAAGGCTTAAATGGAATTCCAGTATTATACGAAGGATTCCATGCCATTTCAACCACTCGGCAAATTGTTGTATGTATGTACATATCTAGACCTAATATATGGAAAAATGTTCTAAAAATCTGGTTACACAGAAATGAAATGGTGTTTCTTTGCTTACCTCTCAATGGGTTAGGTTGCCGATCAGGAATACGTGTTGGGTTGGTGAACGTTGATCAACTCGGCATATTTATGATAGGCAACCCAACAAATTGATAATTGAGCGAGAAAATACTGGATGCAAGATACTAACTGATAAACCAGTGTTGAGGAAGAAACTTTAGTCTCTTGATTGATACGACTTCCGTTCATAATTAAAAAACATTTACAGATTACAGTTCAACATTCTTCAGCTCATGTACTCCTTACAATGAAATACCGAAGTACTAACGCTTTGACATAAAAATTTGGGGTTTTATAGCGTCATTAAAGTAAAAATACGCTGTCAAAGCTTTCATGGTTTGCCCGAAACTCGTAAATTTGTACACGTCTTCGAAATACGCGTATATAGGGCAAGTAAGTACATAGGTACATACATACCTACATTAGGTCGGTACTATGTAGCTTTTCGGCAAGAACCCACAGCACTTATTTTATTAATGGAACCTACGACCGGTCCCAAGGCTGGAAAATAATAATCATATCTGCAAGGGACAATGAGCCACTAAAATATTCAACCCTTCTTTAGGTTTTGAATTTTTAAGTTTGTCAAATACTAATTAATAACTTGGCTCGTTGACATTCCCTGGGTTCGCGTTAAAGTTAGGCGCACAAAGCGAAAGAAAAGAAAAAGCAAAATATTGTTATGCAGATTTCACATCGTGTTCAGTTTTTATCTCGAGTCAGACGTCAAATCGCAAAGACAGTCAGTTCTCGATAAACTGACACGTGTCACTTCCAAAATTTTCTAGTAATTCATGCTAGTATAGTATAGTCAAGAGAAGTCATGCAGTCGGTGAGAAAAATCATCAACTATTTCTGCAACTTTATCGTGTAGAAATATGTGACGAATAACTAATACGGAAATGGAAACGCGGGTGGAATCACACGACGTTTACACGCGAGAGAAAAAACCCCGAAAACGTCAAAAATTGCGCGGAAATTGCAAAGATAGGTTCATCGATTCATCGCCAATACCATTTGCACTTTGCTCAGGAATAACTCAACTGCCAGTCGAAGTGCTGCTGGAAATTTTCGGTTACCTTGATTCCAAAGATTTATACAATCTTCGCGAAGTTTGTAAACTATTTGACCATGTTGTGGGAAATCCGATAGTTTGGCGAACATTTGAGGTGACGGGAAACGAAATAAACACTTTGCGAGTGATTAAGGAACTGAGGCGAATGCCCCTACTGAAAAAATTCACCCTTAACGCCAGGGCAGACAGCGACGATATCCTACGCCAGTTGTCAGTGACGAATAAAAACCTTGAGGAATTGTATATTTGGAATTGTACCGGATCGACTGCAAAACTTTACCTAAAATCGCTTAACTTGGTTCGAATACTAGAAAAATGCAGTCGTCTTCATACCATCGAGATTATGGGGACCAGATTTCGTGGAGTCAAATTTTACAGGCTTTTAGCCGATATGGGACTACGACTGAGGGCAGCGTCCACGCCAGCCACTTGCCTACAATTTCGTACTTTTGCTAATCATGCCGTACACATTACCGAAGCTGGAAGACAAGCGATCAACGATATGTGCTTTGGCAGTAAAAATTGGGCGTCTTTGCATTATTATGTCATAGATCGCAGTGCAGCTACACCTTCCGCATTTGTCAGTTACTTCAATCAAGACTTTATTTCCGTGGATATGTAAAACAACAAAATTCGCGGTGGCTTACCCAGCGTTGAAGACCTGCTTGAATGAAAATCAAACACTCCAGTATGTCAGGAAAATATTCGAGAAATGAAAAACACTTTTTAGTATGACCCCAATATATTCTTGTTTCAGAGTTACATCTCGATAACCATCAATTCCGTGTAAAAAAGAGACCGAGTAATGCGAGTGGCTTGCTCAAAAATTGTGCTCTAAATTTTATAAAGATTTTCCAAAAATACTTTTGCACGTTCCTGACCGTTCGAAGCCAATTTTTTCACTCATCACATCCAACTTCATGCTTCATGAAAATGCGTCTTTTTTGTTTGATGATCAATCAGAACTAGTAACTTAAAACTTAAAAACTGGATGATTCGCAGTATGTGCTATCATTTAAATAAGCTCTGCGCACTTCAATATTGTGATGCTCAAAATCTTTTGACAAGTGCCATGCTGGAAATGTATTTTCGAAATTTTTCGACAATAATATCGGTTGGATATGAATCTTGCCACGACTGATCCAAAATGTAGCAGCTATTGGAAAATTGAGTTGACTGAGGGTAAAGACCTTCGTAAACAGAGTTAAGATCGATACAGTCCTCTCTACATTCCCATTCTTGTTGCGAAGACATTCAGCAATATCGTTAATTTCACATTCGCTTCCTCCTAATCATATATTTACTACGATACCGCTTGTCTCGCAACGAAACTGTAGAAACCTATGTAGTTTTTCGGTTGGATGTATTACTGCTCAATTGGGTTTATATTTTTAGTAGACATCTTTTGTAAAGAATTTTTTAATTGTATGAATATGACCAAGAACCATGTCGTCTCGATAGTATTTTTTCTCATGTTACGTAGGATTATTATTTTTATATATCCCTCCATAATGTATGTTACAAATAAATATGCATGTATGTCATGTAGATCCACGTATTGATCCGTCCACTATTTTTTCTCTGACACAACACGTACATACATACCTACATATGTATATTTAGTCCTTGACACTTGATTGATGTACAAGTTGATTGTACGTCTACAAGTTGTAGGAATTCGAAAGAAAACCTTTATATCGCTCAGTCACACCAGATTTGTCATGATGCTATCAATCAGTTCACAACTTTCGTTTGTATCTCGGTAGTATATACATATATATCGATAGGAAAAATATGAATAGCATATCCTTTAGTTGAATTCAACCAACGACGAAATGCAAAAATAGCTACCAAGACAACATTTTTTCACTCCGTTTCTTATGTAGACAAAACATGTCCATTGCAGAAATATATTGAGTGTAGACAGCAACTTAGTAAAAACTTATTTTGCAAAAAATATTCATATCTGGTATTTGTAAGAAGAAATTCAGCTACAAAAATGTAGATCCGTGCGTGCACCGTTTGGTGATGGACATGATTCATTTTCGTGCAATGTCCTCTCACTATACACACGTGAACATTTTTCAGACGATGCGAGCTTCATACAATACACCCTTCTCAGACATATCGATCTTGAACTACTTCTCTTTTCTGTCTGACAATGAGCTTAATCCTGCTCTCTTTTTTAATCATTGATTCACAGTGATCCGGAACTAAGACGCATCTTCTGCGCCAGTCCATTTATTGCTAGGGCTGATAAGAATGTCTATTTCGTTTATCAAACACGTAATATACTTGAGGCCCCATCAAAATGTTGCAGGACTTCTGCGGCATGAGTATATTTATTTCGACATCTTCCATAGAATATCATGCAATCTTGAGTTTTTTTCATAAATGATTTAAAGAATATACCTAAGCCCAAGACAAGAAACTACTACTACTACTACTAATACTTCACAAATCATCGTTAACATATTATGGTTTCGGACTTTACGACATTGCCATTTAAGACAGCGCATGGTTTGTGAACAGAATTTGAGATACATATCACGATCATAATCTGCAAGGAAAGCTGGAGATAAACATTGATATGTTACCCCTGAAACACTCGTTTTGATTTAGGAAAAGCTTACCACTGTATATCTCAAGATATGGCTGTATTGCAGCTCGATAATCCCTATAAGGGTGGAAAGATGAATGATTGACGAAGTTACTTGGATTGTCTTTCGTTTTGAACACGAACTTCTCGTCGATCTTGGCGGACACATACACACAATAACCATGCCGTGGAGCAGTTTTGATAATAGCTCATTCATATCACCGGTCTCATTCATGTCTTTCACCTCCTAATGGCAAGACCATAATACACAGTGAACTTATCGAGGAGTTCCGCTGTTGATTTGCCCTTCCCTCCAAGACCTTTGTTGGCCTTCTCAGTATTTCATAGTTGGTTGATACTCGTTTTTTATTCCTACACGTGACCGAGACATCTTGCACCTTCTTTTACAGTCTCCAATACTGGTGTCATGTGGGTATTTTTTACAAAGTGGAAGTCTTCTAGCGACTTGAACATGTCGAACATGCCTCGAACTTTGATATCTCGGCACTAATTTCCATATGAGCCATATGACCTTGACGGTCTTTCTGACGCTGTTCAATATCTCCTGCACCTTCTTGTTTCTCTTTTGATGCATAAGGTTCGGAACAATTTGTGGAGAAGAGAGATCCATTGCTTTTGCCATATCGTATCTCGTGACATTGCGTTATCTTCTTTTAAACTCGCTGTCGTAAGTCACTCTTTTCTTGCAAGATGATTCATTGATGCATTTTCTACTGCATTTATGGCTGCATGTCGAATACAACTTCATAATTATGGATCAAATTGACTACCAATGACTGTAACTGAATTTTCATAACTACCACGGACTTTCCGCACGACTCCTAATGATTTTCTGAGATCGTGATCAATTTCACCAGCTGAGTCTAATAGTGAATTTTAGAGACGACCAGTTGATTACTATATATGCAGCATTTGGTCAAGTGACTTTTTACAACTATATACTCGGAATAGATATATTCAGTGACTTGAAAAAATATCAAATAACTTTCGGGGACTATGACTGCCCTCAAATACAAACGTGACAAAGGACTACCTGACCGAATGGATCGATTATTCGGCATAAGACGTCCAGGCTTGAGAAACGAATACCTCTACTGACCACACATTGTCAAAACCATCCGCTGGTTGATTCCACACGTTAAATTTTTTATTACAAGGATATTAATTTATTATCTTCTTATACCAAACTTTCCACTCCGTGAGGGTAATTTGAAACCGAGTTCACGTGTATCCATTTCACTAAAACTACGTGTTTGACATCGCAAAGATGATGCCATATGTCATTAGAATCGATGGAAAAACATTTCGAATTCGCACTGGTATATCACCTGGACCTCTTGGATCCTCATGGCTGAAGTTTTTTCTCAAAGTTTATCCATGCAGCATCGTCATCAGTAGAGCCAAACGTTCGACGAAGTGTCATAATATTCAGATTCCACATTTGGTACGTTTGACTCTTTATAGTGCACGCGTTACTCACTCGATAATAAAAAGACTCGCAATGTTAATTGAGAGAGCACTTTATACCAGAATAATATCAGTCATATAAAATAGAACGCTAATTTTCGTGGATGAAAGTTACGCACCAAGGGAGCCAAGAATTACGAGAGCACAGTTAGCGCACACTGCAGCACTGTACATACATGCGCGTTTTTACATTTCCGATTAAATTTTTAGCTGCAGATCATGGCGTACGTAGGTCCCATAAAAATTTTTTACTTTACGCTGTACCCTCTTACGATTAGCATATAGCGCAAGGACGTTTTATAACCAGCATAAAAAGAATCGATTTTCATATCAAGTACACCACAATCGTTCATACTAGACGTTACACGGCATATACGTACATACATATCTACTTATAAAACAGTAATAAGCACAAGACCTTATGCCAACTGGAAGATACCTATATATACCTTATACTCAACCCGCATTCAAATTCCAAATATGCCAAATCAATACCCCCGCCTGCAGCGTTGCCCACGAACAAAATCAAGACCGCTTGTGTTCACAGTTTAGACGAAGTGATTAATCGAAAAAGATCGCTCAGATACTTGCTTATATTAACATATATCGCTCATATCAGTTATCAGTTTACCGCTATATATCCTGCCAGTAATGGGTCTAAATCAAAAAGGTGAATGTATTGCAAATGGTTATAGATTTCGAACATTTTTTAATGTATTCTAATTGCTGATTTCGCTTTTTGCTACCTACTTTGGTTTTCATGATCATGATGAACTCTAGAATCATTGCATGCATTCTCTTTTGTTTTGAACCATTTGCTTCATCTTTTTCTATTATGAATTCCATGTTACATGTATGTATACGTACAATTTGACTCAAGGTTTACCAAGGCATAAATAAATCTATAACTATCAACTATCAACTAAATGGAATAATGGAACTATTGCATAAGTACATCGTTCGTTTTTTGAAAAAGCAATTTGGTTTTATCTATGCCATATTTTATTCTATTATTTATTTATTTTTTTCCAAGTAAAATTTATCGCTAAAGTGGCGGATTTACGGTTGCTAAATTTCATCGAGGTTTTATAAGTGCAATGATATAGGAATAGCTGTATAACGATTGCGGCACTCGACAACAAGCGCGGTATAGCAGCGCACATCGCTACACATAGATAGAGCGAACAAAGTGTGCCTACTTTCCAAATAAATAGAGCGGTTGGTATTTTATTAGCGAAACAAAAGTCCTTGTTGAAACGTATGTTTACCTATATAGCTAACTGATGGTGATTCGAATCAAGCTGAAAGATCGAAGCGTTCATTGAAATCGGAAACTCGCACGCACCCGCGTTTACTCGCGACAACAAAAGACATCAAGATGTCATTTCAGATTTAAAAAAAAAATATCCTGCCAACTTTTACATTCACGTATACCACGTGTTTCAGGGTACGCTTCTATATCAAGATATACGAGCCGACACGAATTTTTGCGAATATCTTTATCATATAATATGCGAAAAATGGCAAAATACTGAACGGCGTCTATATGTTTATCGCCGCAGTGCAACGTTTCAGAAACTATATATGCTGTATATGTACTGCTCACTCCACATTACCCCCGAAGCTGTTCCGCGTCACGAAAAAGGTGCAGAGTAATTACTAAAACGAGGTCACAGCTATGCTCGTCGTGTTTGGAAATGGCCTGTTAATAATTAACAAGTAATTGGATAATTGCCGAGCTGAAAGGTCAGCCGTATGAAGATGCTCCTCTTGAAAATTGGCTAATCAATAAATAAAAACAGCTACTAGCCGCGTGTCTATCCAAACCTTTAATTTTCGACTAATAAATATAGCAACATCGAATTAAGAATGATAACCTGGTGTTTTTATTCCTACATGTATTTTCATTCGCTGGCATTCGTATTATACAAAAACTCAACATAATATCGCTGCACAGCAGACAAAGGGACAAAAAATTAAAGTTGGACATTTTGAAAGTACGAACTAAAAATGATCAGGCTTCGGAATTAGCGGCTATCTCAGAAATTACTCGAGTAACCAGCTATCTCAATTAGTTTTACTCGAAAAAGCAACTATCTCAAATTTTTGTTTGAAGAACCGGCTATCTCCCGAGCAACTCCGAAATCGCTCTGTAGCGCTATTGACTCGCCATGCAACTACAGAGCGATTTCAGAGTCGCTCACGACATAGCCGGTAATTTCAGCAAAATTCGAGCTATAGCTGCTTTTTCGAGCAAAATACTTGAGATAGTCGGTTTTCTTACGCAGCCTTCGGTTGATATATATTCTTCATTTTCAATATGCAGGTATGTACTTAAACTTATTTTCTTGGGTCGATCGTTACTCAACTCCATCACTAGGAAGAGGTGGAATGCTATCTATGCAAATATAATAGGATGATTCCGTGATCGCAGCCACGGGACACGGACAGGCTATAATATAGATGACTTCTTCATTCATGAGGCGAACAACAGGTATTTCCGATTTCGCCAAGCCCACTTATTCGCTATACCAACCTAGAGGAGGAAAACTGAGTTGAACGGTGCTCGATCAAATTTATCGAATTGAACAAGAGTTGCTTCGCAGATTCAATCGAAAAAATTTACATATGCGAAGATTGTTTTTTTCACGTGTATACCGCAAACACTTCCAAAAATATTTCCAACCAGATTATATTTATTCATTTATATACACGTGCACATAAGTTTTACGTACTTATACCAATATCATTTTGATTCTCAAGAATTTTGGATACTCAGTTAATTTCAACTCTCGAAGAGTACGTTGGGGGTACTGAACGTACATTTTGAAATTTTTTAGATTTGTATTCTATGTGAAACATTTTGCGTCTCAAGATTCACAGATATAATTCTGAAAGTAGTATAAGTACACTAAATACAAACTCCGGAATTTCAGTCTCGCTGCGAGTGTCTTCTTGAAACTCAGGGGACTGAGGTCAGCAAGTTCCGCAAAAATGAGTCAGTAAAAATCAATTTGATTTTCTACAAAATTCGCTTCATATACCACGATAATGATCTCATTGAAAAACACCCGCTGCGCAAATTCAGGCATATCGTTTATCCGCTTTCAGTTATCTAGGATCAAAATCCTATCTGCTAGATATACGCGCCGTCATGAATTGAATGAGGAAAATTACATTTACAAATTTACCCAAAAGATATACTAAAGATTTTTCCATTTATATTCAACAACTCTTTTTAAACCTACATATTTGCAAATACCTCGGCCCAAAAATGGAATTATCCAATTTTCCGCACTTAATTTACGACCGCTCGTATTTCAAACAATCTTAATCCTAATAAGAAAGTTAAATCTCAATAACGGTAGGCCTGAGTTTGTGACGTAGATATATTTTAATACGAGACGATTATAATGATCAAACGCGATTGTTACCAGCCCCCTTAAAAAACCATCAAATACGAAAAATGGTAATAGATTGAGGTACTCTAACTATACGGTACCACAAAATGCACTTTGCGAGGTGATATGGACATAGATTTGATCCATTACGTTCCACGAGAATTCTGGATCAATTAATTATTATGACATTGAGATGCGGTTACGATTCGCGCGCAATTAGGTTTCAACTTTGATATCGCGTGGGCTGGATCAAGCTAAGCAACACATGCTTGATCAACTTCTGGTAATTACGTTTAAACAGGGTGGCCGCAGTTATAAAGGTCACTATGAAATTCCACGAGGATGTTAGATTTCTCATAAAAACATGATGAACTTTGTCAGATCAAATTTAAATATACTCGATAAAAAAAAAATCAAAGAATATTATTATTTCATTTTGACTAAAGCCTATAAAGTTCCACAAAAAGTCACAGTAATTGCCTTCCACGGACAAATTTCAAGATTTTACCAAATTATGTCTGATTTCAAATATTACGAACGTCAAATTTCAAGAAATCTCAATATGAACCGGCTACATTCCAGAGATTTTCAGATCTTTCATATCCTAGAAGCTATCGATTTCCATGTGAATTTCGCATGATTTCAGAATATCCATGATGACTGGATACCCTGTTAAAAGTGATGGACGGAACCCTAAAGAACCACGCCTAATACCATCGTAGAAGGTCCTATCAACGTTCGAAATAACCAAATTTATACCCGCTAATGGCGTAACGATGAGAAAATGTACTATCAATAGACACCTATACCGGTACTATAGCTATACACGTAGATATAATAAAAGTTTCATCAAACTTTACAAGTCTGCATGAATAAACTTGAAAACGATGAAAGTTTCTTAAAAAATGAATAAATAAATGATTTAAAAAAAAGTACAAGACATACCCGCTATACTGGTTAATGCTATATTGGATAATTATAGATCATGAGTAAGACCGTCGTTATGATCAGGCTTAAGCATTATATCGAAACCGTATAGGGTAGAATTTGATTGCATGCGGCAGATAACTTTGCCTTTTTCAGAAACAATCTAAGAAAGGTATTGCGGGTAGGTATATAGGTACACATAGAGTAGAGCCGGTACCGTTAAACAGATTTAATATTATCAACCCGTTTTGTGCATGGACGTAATATGTTGTATGTAGGTATACAGTACAAGCTGTGAATGACGATTATTGAGCAACTGGAATTACACAACGGTAGGTACGCGAAAGTCCATGTCCATATACGTATATATGGATATATTTATGTATATTATATTATACATGCAAGTGCGCTTTATTCAATCGATTTGTTCGAATTTACATGTAAGATACCTAACTACGGAAAAAGACTCCCCGTATAATATTCATGAGTCACGATAATCCCGATCACTGTCCTAAATAACTAACATTTGTATAAATGAGAACTCCATCATCTTCTCTATATATGATAAGCCACGGTTATAAACTATAGGACAATAAATTACATGAACTAGTATAATCTTTATAAACTGTACGGAAAACGGTTGATCATTTCCGTTTATTATACATTCTTTGAACATACAATCGAATACATGTGGTTAAATTTGTATAATGCCATAACGATATATATAACAGTGCGTGCCACTGATCACGATGAGTTAGAAGTTATTCTATTTTCTACCTTTGAATATATATTCTTATGTTATTGTAACTTCAACTTATATTATAACGTTGAATGCATAAGTCCCTCACTTACTATAATGTGATATTGCAACGATCATAAAATACAGGCAGAAATCTAGTTATCGGTGGGGAAGCACGTGAAATACAGAAGACCGATGCAGTATATGATGTAATCGAGGTTTCGCGGAAGTAATTATATAGACAAAAATAATTTATGCGTACTTAGGTACTTGGATATTTCACTGCAATCATTTACTATATGGTTTCTCTACACAGCCGTGAGCATCATTAGTACCTACATTAGCATATGGGTATTCAAATGTTTGCGAATATATATCCTTAGTTATTCGAACATTACTGTACTGTTAGTAGGTAGCTGTATTGACTTAGGATCGAGGTGTTCAAATGAAGTGGTATACTTGACCACTTTCTGCCAAAAAACTGAATTCATTCGTATAAAGGTTCGGAGTTTCATCATAACCAATTGTCATCACCTCGAAAACGCGATCCGTAGTTCCTTCCAAACTATAAAACCTATCGGAATGATACTCAGGACATTAATACTTTACCACGGCAGAAAGTGCCTCACTAATTTACTTTTTGGAAAAAATGAATAGGATTCCACTCGGATTCATACTTTTTATGTTAGCTAGGTTAAGTACAGACCGACATTTTACCATTGTCACTTCGAAAACGGAAATCGTACTTTCTCGACGATTACCCAACCGATCCGAATAAACCCTCGACGAATGAATACAGTTCTTTGGCAGAAAGTGGCCAAGTATATCACTTCGTCCAATAAAACTGTTTGGATTCCAGTAATTCTCATGTTTCTTTATGATAGCTAGGTTAGGTTAGTTAAGTGATCTCTACTACATATATATTATCCCGAAAATTGAGAACGAGATACGCTCATATTTGAATTAAACACACGGATATCCAACGCCGAAATGATCTGTACTATTGTAGGTACCAAGCTCAAAGTCGTTCACCCTCAATCCCAACCAGTAACCAACCAACATAAAAACTCTATTTATGTTTACTGCGTTCCCGCATGCTTGGCCCGATACCGTGTTCGTTGACTTTTAAACGTACTTTCTCTGTACCTGACGATTATCAATCATGTATTACATACAACAAACGCAACAGCGTTTATAAAAACAATGCAGAAGTCGTTAATCTAAATATCGGTAAATTACGGAAGTAATCTGTTACAGCGTTAATTGTTTTGACAATATGCACGTGGTTTCGCGTGCGGGTAATATTGATGTTTGACGAATAGAAAAAAGAAAAACAAACAAACCAACAAGAAAAAAAAAAACAGTTGACTATAGGAGAGCGATAGATAGACACGCACAATTGGTATTCTTGAAAATATTTTGAACCCAATCTTGTGACGCTATATTTAGATGAAATATTATGTTCATTGGGATACCCGGCAGCGCGGGGCTTGTTAATTGAATGAGGAGAAAGTATATGACCAGAGATAAGAAATTATACATATCAATCTGAGCGACATGCAACCCTCCTCGAAGGAAACAAGACTGCGCCAAGTTGCGTGATCGAACTATCAACTCCCAATCACAATTTGTCATATCCGAGCGCAGGAGAAGCCGCCTTCAAGTGCACGCGACCGGGTATACGTACGATAATAAGAAATATGTATATAATACGCGTGCATAAGTATTGACTAGAATAAACAAGAAAAAACACAAAATATTGATATTCCACTCGAAGTGGTAGGCTTCGGAGTTTACAAGTTTCTAAAATATGTTAATTCAAAATAGAAAAAGAAGATCTTGCCGGTATTTCTATATCGTAAAACCCGCCCAGCTGTGGGTAAGAAAAAAAAAAAAAAAGACAATCGGATAAGTTGTGTGCTTGTCACACGGTGGCAGACGACGTTAGAATTGCATATCGCCTGCATGTAGTATGTACGATTAGAAAGTTGAAAATATTGGCATTTGAATGAATTACAAGTACAATCTTACCTTCGCAGGTATATTGATATATTGTTTTACTTCTCAAAAAATAATCACGAGACACATATTTTCTTACGGTTAACTAGGAATCACTACTTGATTGCGAGGTAAAAAGCTGCCGTGCTACCTCGGCCATACCGTCTCGCAGCTCGACTGCTAACAACCGATCGCTACTACCTCTGACTGCCAAACAACGAACTATCCTCAATCGGCACTCGCCGCGTACGCTGTATTGTACACTCATGCGCATAAGTTGACACCTCCCGGCCTGCGCGCTTTTCTTGTTTTTTTTTATTGCGTTTTTGTTGATGTTTTTTTTTTCTTTGTTGCCAAGAATCGATTGCATTCAAATTCTACCGCCTGATTTCAAAGAATTCGATGAAACTTTAAAGGTGCTTTTTCATTAGCGTCAATTTGACGCTGATGATCGAGCGTCGAGAGATGAAAAGAGATACCTGCGTCGAAACCCTATGAACTTTGAACGCGTCAACGTGAGAGCGTCAAAAGTGTCACGTGATAACTCTTGACGCTTGTTTCCAGCGCTTTTTTGACGCTATAATAATGAATTCGCACCTTATGCTTATACTCTCAATTTTTTTTCGAGGTATCGTATTTTTACGTATGATACTGACGACTGAGTAGAACAAACGGCTGTCTCATAAGTCGCTTGAATAACCAACTACTTATTTCAAGTTTTGCTTGAAAAAGCGGCTATCTAGAATTTTGTTTGCATAAACCGGCCAACTCGCGAGCGACTCTAAAATCGCTCTGTAGTTGCATGGCAAGTCAATAGCGCTACAGAGCGATTTCAGAGTCACTCGGAAGATAGCCAGTTATTCATGCTAAATTCGAGATAGCTGAAGCTTTTTCGAGCAAAACTTGAAATAAGAAGTAGTCGGTTATTCAAGCTACATACTTTTGAGATAGTCACTTGTTCTACGCAGCCGTGGTCTGTCCCGACTGCACAAATGAATAAATCGTGCGTCTATATTCATCGATTCCACGTGGACTAATTTTTTATTCAAACTATACTCTATGATGTTAGGTCAATACAAATCGTATCACTACTCTGCATATTAATTAGCATTTACAGAATGCGTGCCGTTCGGTTTGTTACCGAGCACGAAAACTACGATTCTGGTTGTGACAACCCAGTTGACTATCGAATATTCAATAACTTTTAGCCTTTGGCCAATTATTAATCGCCCGATGAATTCGTTTTATGATTTCAAACCACGGAAGTGTGGTTTGAATGAATCTATATACGATATCGTAATTTAAATCGCGATTCTATGCGCATCCTCAGGCCCAGATAAGCGTGTCGATAATTTCATTGATCTTAAATCCAAATTTAAACGATTTTTGTTTTCATAATGCCTTCAGGCTGTAGCCAACTACAATACGACCTTGTTATTAGTCTTATGATTTCTATACCTTTTTGTTATCTTATTAAGGGGAGACTTTGGTCAGATTTTCCGCAAAAATGACCAAAAAGTCGATTTTTATAGATCTAATCCAATCATGTTTCCAAAGCTACTACAGAAATGAATTTGAATATAATAGTTTATGATTGTTTACGAATTTATCTCATTTGTAGTGTCGAAGAACAGAAATATTACAATAAATAGTAGGAAAAAAATAAAAATTCTGGTATTCGGAGTCATTCTTCAAATTTCGTTCTATTCTGTTTCTACAAAATCATTCTTAATAAATACTGTAAGTTTGAAACTCTTCAGTTAACTTTTGGCAAGCTGCAAACTTTTAGAAGCCAAAGTTCTGACGTCTGGAAAACAGTGATCGTAGACTCCAGTATCACCCAAGACTCGAAAGCTAGCGTACCTGAGTTGAATCGATATAATTCTGACATCTTCAGTTGATTTTTGATTAATTTCAAAGTTATTCATTTATTTTACTTTAACGGCGATTATCTCATGACTGAATTTTCATGTATTCAAAGAATTTCTCGCGCTTTAAGTTCCATCCAATCATCTTGCAATTTTGCAGCCACATATTCTGAGGCATATTATCTTGAAATCAGTGCAGGAAATTTGAGATACGGTGAATGTAACTCATTTCCCAGTCTGCGATACATCAAAAATTGTGATAAATGAAAATTCAACCAGTTTAGGTAAAAGCCTCAATATCTCAGAAGACTCTAATTGAAAATTCCCTGCACCAATTTTGAGTCTATGGTAGTAAGTGTATCGATAAAAAATTTCAACCTTCTACGATGAAACCTAATGCGCAACCAATGTTTTGAAGAAATCTTAGGAAAAAATGCACAGTTTCCAAATGGCTAAGGCCTATATTCAGTTGAAAGTTGGATCAGATTCCACTCGAAGCTAGGCTTCTAAATAAATGGTTCAAATTTGAGGGCTGCAACTTTTTTCACATTTTCTTTGGAATTATTTGGAGCTGATCTGGAGGGTAGCCCGGTCAAAATTCGTCCCTAGCCCATCTAAGGACAACCCTAGGGCACCATGGCTCGGATGGACTGAGCGCCTAGTTACCCAAATCAAAACAAATCAAATCCAAATCCTGTTTTGTTAATTCGTCTTAGCATTCATAAGCACACACAAATTAATCGGTTGAAATAAAAAGAATTGAACATTTTTTGCGGAACAGTGGCTTTAAAAAGAAAATTAGAAAAATAAAAATCGGAAGGTCGTATCCAGAAAAATGTGAAATTATTCTGTTTTTTCCCTGACCATCACTTCCAGTTGATGTTTTTCTTTATAAATAATGTAATTTTTCATTTTTTCGTGAATTGCCATGGAGTATACGAGCTTCTAGCATCAGTTTTTGTGAAAAATCATGAAAATTAAAACCAGAATGGCGTGTGTATTTATTTGGTGAATACGACCATCTGATTTCAATTTATTATTCTTTCAATTTCAATTGATCTTCAGGTACTCATCAATTCCAATGCGATAAAAACAAACAAAAAAAAAAAACATTTTCATTCTGCTTGTGAGACCAAAATCGAATTTATGGCGTTTCCGATTTTCTTGCATAAGTCACGCCATATGGTATTAATTGAAAAGTAAGAAAACTTGGATTTAGTATCATGAAAAGGGCAAAAAGGAACTGAGCTAACTCCTGCAGCATAATTGTACAAAATTCTATGTATCAAAATATACAAATTAATAAAGTATCGTCACAGTACGAAGATGCATCTATTCTTGCATTAACACTAAAACAATCATAAAAATCGAGCTGTGTAACATTATAGCGCGTATGTATCACATTATTAAATAAATTTTGAAATACGTTTAAGATTAGAGATATTCAACATATTCAGTTATCTAAAACTTATAAATCATATCTTAGAATTAGTCGTACAAAATGAATACATTCAGAATTTCAGTCCAGCAGGTCTTGTAATCAATTAGCTTTCTTAGCATATTTATTTTCCAACTCGTGTAGTTTCGTGTCAAGTTCCGCAGTTGAGAATGTCTACAACACGCAAGCGATTAATTGCATTATTTATACGTATGGACTAATTATTATTGTCAGCTCAGCAAAAAGTAAGCGAAATATCAATGCTGAATCAGATTATGTACGAATTATGTAGATTTATATTGTAGGAATTATTTTATATCACTTTGACGTGCCTAATTCGGAGAATAATTTCTCCGATAATTAATTAGGTAATGATCGGTGAATAATTACCAGGCATTTGACATGTAAAATGTGAGAATTGATCAACTTTTTACGTATTTCCAGAGCCAGCATTTGATCTACTTCTTGCTTGAATAATTAGACATTTTCAGGGTTTATAGCCACCCAATACTATCTGGCTCTGGCAGAATATAGGACATTCATGGACTGCATCTGATATATACGAAATAAATAATGAATAATATGAATTGAACATACCCTTTTTCTCATAGGTTTGTAAGTACTTCTGGAACTTTCATCATCTTGTCCTCCCTGAAATTTAATTACGATGTTAAGTTATCAAATTACTACGTACTAATTTAGATGTGAGTTCCAATAATCATTTCGACACGTTTGCCGGAATTTATAGTTATCAAATGAAACAGAACACTTTTCCACGTTGTATTCGAATTTGAATTGTGAGCAGTTTTGGGCAGCATTCAATAACATTTGTAACTAATTATATTCAAATTACAAATTACAATTTTAATTTGTAATTGAAAGTCAAATCAATTACAAATCACAAATGTATTTGACAGCTTTTTCTGGACGAATTATATATTAAAAATGTAATTGATCGCATTTTTAGAATCAATGACAATGTCTTAATGTAATTGAAACGTTATTTTCGAATTATACACATTTCGGAATGTAATTTAAACGTTTTTCCGGATCAATTAGGTACAATTTCCGAGTATGTGTAGACTGTAGATACAAGTTGTATAGTGTCTACACTCTACAACACACTCTCGAGGTCATTCAGTCATAATCGAATCTAATCGACTTTTTCAAAATGACCCATGCATTATCGGAATTATGTACAGACATCGTTTGAAAATGGTACTTGATTCGAAAAAACGTTCCAATCACATTTGAGAATCTTAATTGATCCGAGAAAACGTTTCAATTAAAATTGTAATTGGTAATTGATTCCAAAAAAGGTATAAATTACATTTGTAATTTGTAATTGATTCAGAAAAAGGTGCCAATTACATTTGTAAATTGTAATTGATTTGAATTAAAGTTCGCCCAACACTGATTGTGAGTAATATATCGTTACGTAGCCAATAATCTCACCCAAAAATGCCTGTACTCAGGAGATAGGCTTTCCAAATATAATATTCTCTCCTCGATTTTTTTCAGTCTTTGATAAACATCCTTTGGTACGGGTCCTTTGATTCCAATCTGACCCTCGCTTGTGGAAAACCTTTCCTCAAGTGCAGGCGGATAATTACCAGGTGAACTCTGGTTGGAATAATCCCTGGAAGTTTTTTGTAAACTTGCCGGATCCACCATTTGAGGTCCCCAAGGATTTAACACCCTGTGAACTGATGAGTGAATAAAATGTACTTTCAATTAGGACAAAAGCAATTTGAGACGGGCTTGGATTCAAAAATTCTAACGAATTATTGAAGGGAACCAACCGTGATGCTGTTAAAGTGAAAGCAGCATAAATTTGTTTGACAAATGTTGGTCTGGCTGACCAGACGAATAAACTACCATATGTCAAGTTGCTTGTATTATTTTCAGAGACAAAAGATTGACTACCTATAGTATATGTGAGCATGTCTATCCGACAGCCTTGCTTTTACATTGCATTTATGGTTACGCAATACGGTAGTAGGTTTCGTGAGTTCCTGTGTTGTTAACTCGATAACAAAGCCCAACGATAATTGTATGTAATAAAATTTTGTTGCCCTGTAATCGAAATCCGCAACGCCGAGTCTTGTTTAATTCATACCTTTAACATGGCTTTTTGAATCTTTCCGACGAATCAAAATCGCATCGACTCGCGCACAAGAGCTTTCCTCCTCCGTATCAACTCTGGCCCTGCAATATAATATTGCAATGATTCAAGAATGAAAGTATTGTATTCTGACACTGATACCTAATCAATAATTTTCCCATGGGTGATAAATACTTGTGAATACAATACTCACCATGAAACATAGATAAGGAAGGTATATTTACTATTTTGCAAAGCATTATAGTATTAGAAACTTGAGATTATGACTTGAGATTAGATATGAATAATGAAAATTGCAACGTTGACTGTAATTATGTAAAGAAAAATAACGAACCTATGACAGCAAAACTCTTGTATATTGACGATATTCACTTGCTCTCTTTTTCTTGCAATGAAAGCCTCTATTCTGCGGTTCAGTTCTTCAGGACTGGCTCGAATTTGTACAAGATTTGAATTCATAACTAAATCAGGTGTTTCTTTTTTTTCTTTCTCTTGATTTTCATTTATTACTTGATTAGTATTATCGGCACTGGGAATTTTCTCTAATGATGTCGAACTTTTGGTATTCGATAGCTTTGCATCGGGTGAAATTGTTTCATGTTGACCTGCCAACAAACGAGTAACTCTTTTGAAATACAAATAATTGTATTTTAGCGAATTTTAAAAGAATCTGAAGTAACAAAACGCAGGATTGCACGACCCATCATCCGAAAGAATCTATATCACATGTAAATGTAACGGTATTAAAACTCTTTATTCACGTCAATACACAGAAATCATGATAAATCTATCACAACAATAAAATCTCTGAAGGCACATTGTGGGATTGTAAATTTGTATATAAATAGAATTTGGCGATAGCTCGGATACAGTCTTTTTTTGTTCAGTAATTATAATTGTTCAGTAAATATAAATTATTGCACACTTGTTTTTGGTGTCCTAGTTACACATAAAAAATAACTGAAATTGTCAGGTATTTTGATTTTTGGAATTTTCGGCAATATTCAATTAGTTAACTATTCGATTAATATTATAAAACTAATATGAAATATTTGAAATTATTTACTAGTAGACCAGGAACATTCCTTGTTTTCCTTCCACTGTGACTCGTTAGTATTGTATATTTCCTTTTTCCAAATAGGTACGGTGCTTTTAAGCGTTTCAATAGCAAACTGTGTTGCTTCAAGGCTCTCTTGTCTGTGCGGCGATGAAATTGCGATAATAACACTCGCCTCGGTAACAGGTACTAATCCCAGGCGATGGTAAATCGCTATTTTCTCAACATCCCATTTGGATCGTATTTTCGAACATACGTTCCGTAATTCTTTCAAAGCCATCGGTTCGTATGCCTCATATTCCAATGAGATTACCTGTTGTACAGAATACCATGCGGTATTGTATCAGGTATATTTCGTCTCAAGTTTAACGCTAGAACTATAAACTAGGGTAGATATCTATCCCAGGTGAACTTTGTCAAAATGAAGTTTCAGCTGTTTTCCCTAGCACTTTCAGGTAGTTAAATTTGATTTTTTTTACCAATTGAACTTGTGTGAAATAGAAATTTGCTTTTCACCATTCTTTATTGCATGGAAAAACGAAGAGATTCATGTAATTACGAGTTTCATTACTCCTTCCAGAACGATTTTACGAACAAGAAATGCGTGGGATAGATATTCACCTCGGTTTGTAGTTTAAAGGTAGAATAAACAATTATGGAATCGTAATGCTAAAAAATGAATTTTAGAGCTGGTATAGTTCGATGTGTTAATCGTTCGCGGCTACTTCACAAAGAATTCTTTTTCGCCCATTACTGCAGCGAGCACAAAGCTCTACCTTTACGTTTTATACCATGCGGATACGGACAATAGAAAAGCTGAAAAGTTTCCGGTTTTAAAAAGTTGTAACGAAATAAATTACTTTTCCAATCACAAATAAACACGGAAATAAAATTATTCATTAAAGAAAATTATTTTCTAGCAACTTTTTGGAAAGTGTGGAAAGTGGAAAGTTCAAATGCGTGTTTACCTCTGCAATGGATGGAGATTTTTTTTTATTTTCAAATGTCAAATGAAAAATTCATTTGTCTAGTTTCCATAGAAAACAAAAAACGATCTTTAGGATCGATCGACACGTCTAGATTTCATTCAGGTTTTAAATTAAACCACCCCTTGATTGCTAATAGTTAACTACATATTAAACAAGCGGCTACGAGAAGTTGATGTACCTTTTTATCTTCAAAATTATCACGAGTTGTACCAATGAAAGTAGAAATAGCTCCGCAATTAGGAGCTACGACCAAGTCAGCGACTTCTCCTACGCTAAGTGGTTCGCTCTGGAGTTTAACGATATCCTTCGATTCCTCCATATTAACCTGTGGCCAAAAAGAGAGGGTGAATAAAATTGCAAGGATTATTATATCTGTCCAGTTTTAATCAGCGAAGGTGATTCATTTCACATGGCGAAATGACAAACATAAACAAACCTCCACTGAGAGGAGGAATAACGGCGATTTCGTCCCTGTCTGTGATGTTTAGTAAAACGTCACCTGAGACGTACTGTTCGTTGACAGATAAGATGAGACTTTGCCGGATACTTTCGAGTCCGAATTTTTTGACGATTGTATCAAGCAGAGAGAGGTAAGAGATGTTAGCCGGTAGAGTGGTTTGAGTCTCTGTTACGCCCGCCAACTCGCGGGCTTTAGCGAAAAACAGAATTTTCACCTGCGGATTTCGCAATCTACAATCCATCACGAGCTACCGAGAGGAAATAACGACGACCGGAATCGCCTCGGCTCTCTGTCAGCACCGCACGTTTTATCTAGCAAACCAGTTCCTCGGCCCACCATTTGTTGTTTGCGCACGTTACGCAATAGAGCTGTTTTCAGTCGACGCGGGTTACGACATGGAAGACATGAAACGTGTTACATGACGTTTGACAACGAGGTTATGTCCGTACACGCGATTCAAAATAACAAAAAACAATAGCTAGATGTGCGGATGGCCGATGAACTGGTTTTTCGAGCTAAAAAAATCGGCGCTGAAATTACATGAAAAAACATCATTCGTCGGTTGGAAATTGTTCTTTTGTCTTTCGAACGAATTTGCATTACTTTGTTTTCTTCGACTTGTCGCTGGCTTGACACCGGCGGTGATGACGTAACACCTGTTAGCCGGCGCCGCGCTCGAACTAACCCGAATGCAGTTCCTGATAATCAGGTCAAAAGCAGAATGAGGTCAGGGGGAAGTGGGAAGTAGGAACGAACGGAACGAGCCAGGCTTTTATTATTGCACGAAAAATAACTAGTCACCTCTCTAGTTTTGAATACCTACGATATTTGAAAGCAATGAAGTACTGTTAAAAACCAACGGAACTGCACATACCTGAAAGTATTACGCTTTCGACTTAATAATATTGTATAACTACTATATGAAGATGAAATGTTGTTGGAGCGATTATTGATGAAATAGATAGAAGGTGTAGACGGGCGCAAAGCATTGCGCCATGGGAAACGGGAATTGATTAGAAGGTCGATATGCTTATGATTCTTACGCAATGACAATAGAATTTAAACGATTCATCGTGCATACACGTATCTATGTATGTATGTATGTATTCACTGTATGCGCATTGCTGTACCTACATACATGTTGTTCACACATAGCAGTGATATTCGTCGTCGATTAGAGCGAATATTTAATTCACGTAACTCTAAATAACAAGCAGTTCAGTAGATACATATAACTTATATGATATACAAGTACATATGTTGCGCGTTGTATATACAATATACATAGAGAAAAAGGCGCAGCTACCAAGAAAAACTTGATTGGGCAACTATCACGGATAGCTAAGCGAGAGGCTCTGATTGTTGTAGTGGTAAAGTTTAAAGACGCTTGGCTTCATGGCCTTGTGCAAGACGTTGGTGCAAGATAGGTTTTTTTCAAGCGATAAAAATAAATAAACATCTTACAATCGAATACATGTATACATACATATAAGGGATGTATAGTAAATGTATGTAATATTTTTCCGGCTGTAGACCCTTGCAGCCCCGTCGATTAACAATATCCTAGAAGCGCCAATGCAAAATTATCGATCAAGGGCAATATATGGGACAGCTATGGCAGCTCGGTGATTTTCTACTATCACTGTTCAAACGCCAACATAACTATCTATGTATAGCGTTAGAATCTAGTGTGTCAGTTATACAGTATACCTATGCGGATGGCCTTGGGGTAAGCATTCAAATGTATGCAGCATATATACGCGTGCAATACAATGTGCTCATGCTTAAGTATAGCTGCTGGTCGGATGGATCGAGACACTATACTATACTGGTAACCCGGAGTCTAGGAAAGAATGTGCAAGTTGCTGTGGGGCAAGGACAACATCGCGCTGTAAACTGTAAAGGGACTCATTCCTTTTCTGCAGTTGTGCAAGAGAACGACGCCTGTGTAATACCTATCTTGGTATACATATAAATAGGGGGAAAACAAAAAAACAAACAAATAAAACGCCTAGTATACTATACTATAGAATATCTATAAAGGCTGCCCTCAAAACAGTATCCGTCAACCATAATGCGCCAATATGCGGATCATCCCAACGTTACACATCGTTCGATATATGAACGGTAGAAGATCGTTAGAATTTATAACCGATTGATCACGGATATGACTTCATTAAAAAGTGGAAAATGAATTTGGATTTGGAACTAAAAAAAGTAAAAATCATATTTGTTAGGAAATGCGCTAAATTGAGTTTTGAAAAAATATGAATTTATGCCTGTATACGTGGAATAAGGGCTGATAGGGTATGCATCGGCGAAAGGAGGCGCCCTGCGGAGCTATAACGATTACGAGCCAGAGTACGGGCTAATGGTGAACGCGAGCGCAAATGCGCTGTGCACGCGCTGAGCGATAGTACTTAGTTATCAAAAACGAAGAGTAATATTAGAGCGGCCAGATTGCCAGCTCGTAAGCAGACGAGCCACCGCTGCGACATTACGAGTTGCGAAATGCACCGCGACCCGAAAATAAACCCCTTTCCCCTTGACGCGTATATCGTCGATCAGAAACGGCTAACCTAGCCTCCGTTATTCCGATTAGTTTTCTACCTATCACTGTTCATATCGATACGGGATTCGCCCTATTTCCGTTATGCTAGTATAGGGAATACTTATATACTAGCTAGTATGTAGTTATATACCTACGTGGCAAATAAGCTGCTGGACTACCAGCGATTGGAAATTTCTAGCCGTTTTTGAAACCTCGCTTGCCTTTCTATTATTAGCGGATTTTGACGGAAGAAGCAAGTGTCATGTTGTGCATGCGTATGTGATAAACCGCGCGACGGTACGACGACGGTAAGGCGAGTGAGGGGAGTGGAGGGGAGAAACGTCCGTCAACGATAGTAGGAGCGAGCGAGAAAGGGAAGAGGGAGTCGCGGTGTGGCGGCGACCAGCTGGTTTAGCGAGGGAGTTCCGAGGGAGCTGCGATCAGTTGGCCAGTGAGACGCGTACAGGTCGCGGGCGACGTAAGTGTGTGGAGTTTGTCGATCTGTCGTTCCGTCGGTCGGTCGTCGCCGTAATCGTCGTCGTCGGACGGTCGGTCGGTCGTTCGGTCGGTCGGTCGGTCGGTCGTGATCGTGGTCGTGGTCGTTTGGTTCGTCGTGTGCGCGAAACAACCAAGTAAAGATGGCCGCTGATTCGGGAATGGAGACGTGTCCCTCCCCAGAAATCGCGGATTCAAGAAAACGGCCACTAGACTGCGACGTAGAAAATGGTGCTACAAAACGGTCACACTATGGCTCAGGTATTTCGACAAGTATTTCACAATATTAATCAAACCCTGTCGATCGCGTCGGGATACGATATACCCAATGTATGTATGTAGTACTTCCTTCCTATACCCTGTCGTAGTACCATTATGAGGAGGCATTATTTGACCTGATATTGTTTTACGCGGCTAGTGCCACGGTATTTTTCACCATCCATATTTCCCTGAGGTTTATTTCACGCTCGTCCACCAGCGCTAAATCGTTTGTAAAAGCTCATAACTAAAACTCTGCTATTCCAAATTTCCTTTCCCTCCGTCTACGCGTATGTGTATACATATGTGGTCGGAATGGTACGGACCACATACGATTGTCAGACTGAACCGGGTGTCGGGAGCTTGAACGAGGCCAGATTCGCGCACCATTCCCTCGGCAGTGTCACTACTACCACGTCCGTCGTCTCGTCGATCGCCTGTCGGTACCGCTGCCTCTGTGTTCGTCGCAGCGCGCGCGATTCCGTGCGACGCGGCGACGTTCGACGTTCCCTAGCCTGTATTTTGAATTTGACAGTCCGTTCGTTCGTTAGTTCGTTTGTTCTTTTCTCATTCGTTCGTTCGTTCGTTACTTCGCACGTACATACGTGCATACGTACGTACGTACGTTCGTTCGTTCGTTCGTTCGTTCGTTCGTCTGCGTGGGCGACTCTTGACGTTAATGGAGGACCGTGGCTCGGCAGCGGGCGACGCGGGTACTCGGTGACTTAGCAACTTTTGACAGAGATTATTGCGCGCGTATTTGGCCCGTTCCTCGTCACCCCCCGCGTTACCTAGTATTTATCGTCCCGGGTTTTACCTGGGGTGCACCTCGCGCGTGTTTCTACCTAAGATGTGGCATATTGGTGAGTTGTCAGGTACCCAAGGCATCGAGGTCGTGGGTCAAGGTCAGAGTGTGCGAGCTACCGACACGAACCTCTCATCTGTCAAACAGCTGTTTGCGTTTGTCATCGGGCCGCTCGGTACTCTTTGGACCTTTAAACATTACCGAAAATTATTTTCACCACTGCCGGACAGAGCCTTTCTCTATTCGCACATACCTACGTCTATACTTGAAATCGTTTTCATTCAATTAATCCAGACCTAGCTATTCATATGTACAATATTTCGCAATTATTTTTGCCGAAGCGCCGCGGTAACACCGCAGCTATAACCATATCTCAACCGGTTTTTAAAGGTTACTTCACGTATAGCCGAACGCGTAATACCGCGAGTAAAATACCATTGATTATTGGCAAACCTTAGATTTCAACGCTTCCTCATTGGATGGTTAATAATTTTTTTAAACTAGTTGAGGATTTTTTTTTCCTTTCCATTTTGTTTTTGTTTTGTTTTAATTTTTTCTTACCGCATACCTGAAAAATGTAAATGGAATTATTTTGTCGAGCATCTGCATGATTTATTATTCTTTTTATAGTATGACGTTAAAGAAATAATCTTCCCCTCCACGAGCCGTCAAGATAGATTATGTAACATTATGTCTTATGTGCGGTATTTGTTCAACGACTGTCGTTGAAGCATTTCTACAAGTGTCATTTCATTCAATGAACTTGCTTGCTTCGTCGATTGTCTTTCATGCACAAACTGCCTAAGAAACATCGAACGACGTTCGAGATATTGTTTTATCGGTAAAAGAAACTGAACTGAATGAATTCATTTCAGAACAGAAATAATAGTAGCGGAACCAGTTTTGACCAAACTCTTCATTACAATCGAAACGTTTTTTGTTATTCAACGTGTGATGCAACAGATTTTATAAGAATATGCAAAAAAAAAACATGTTATTTAGACTTATTCAGATTATGAGACGTGTCGGTTATCATAAAAATCCTTTTTGTTAACTTCGCAATTATCTTCAGCTTATTTTTCACTTATGGAATCATTTGGGATAAGTTTTCTCTTTGGCATCTACCTGTGAAATTGTCAGATGGTTGATTAATAATATGATAACATTTATCAGAAAGCTTGTCACTCATTGTCTCGCAGTTATGTCTCTACGCTAGGAACACTCTTGTATCCAGAGTCCAATATCAGATACAATAACATGGTTGATGAACAATCGGATTGTTCCTCGCCTTATCCACTGTCCCATTTCAAAGCACTGGCTTGAAAATAATGGATCCTAGCATTTGCATCGCTTGTATGAATCACGCTGCGATTATAATTTGGCATTAGAAGTTGAAAAAACTAGGTTTCTTCATATTTACAGATTATTACAATTCACGGTTATTATGATAATATATATTTGAACTCTATTGTGTTATGGAAAATTAAATTATCACAAAAATCCAAAATGTGTCGAGCACTGAAGTATAGAATAATGTTACAAGACTTATGCCATACTTTAAACCGTAAATGAAATAGGAGCTCGATATTATTTCCAATGTAGCTTGGCTTTAAAATGTTGCAATCTATATGAAATGTGATGATGTGGCATTCGTTCCTAATGGTATTCAGTAATGACTTGACAAGTGGCAGCATATAGATATCAATTAGGCTATGAAGTCTCTGGATATGAATGTTCAAATTCTTGTTTTGTATATCAGAGTGTTTTAGGATTTTAAAATTTCGGAAAGCTTTGAATTTTATGAAATTACTCGCATAATCGAGGGTTTCGTTTATATGACATCCGACAGGCTTGATTGTTAAGATAACTTCTATTGTGCTACTTGCACTTCAGTTATAACATTGCAAGAAATGATGCGAATTAAATATTCCCTGTCAAAACTTAATCTTACACAGAACTTATAACAGAACACCCTGTTGTTACATTTCGATGATTTTCAAATGAATCTGAATTGAAGATGAATCTATAAGCTTGAAAAAAATGAAACATGGTCTCTAATATTCTTTCAAAACTAGCCTTTTTAATGTCTTAGCAAAGACCTAGAACTATGAAATCTAAAGTTCGTAGACACCCCAGGTACAGAATTTGAAAACTCGATGCTTGATAAAATAGACGTGTGAGGCTTAGCTATTTATCAGGCTGAAATTATTCAAAATTATGGAATGTGTCTGCGTTCAACTCTCATACCTTGAAAACATTTTTTCACCAAAATTCAAACACGTATTCATTTAACATGACGACTCGATATCAACTAAATTTGAGTAAAGTTTGCTCCAGCCAACGGGACACGATGCTATTTTCAAGCAAAAAGGCTTCAGTATCACGAACTTAAAATCAAAGTTTCTACCGAATTTAAAGAGAGAATATGATTGAAAATTTTGTTTTTGTTATTTTTGACAACTCCTAAGGTAGCCAAGTTTCTAATTTGATATACGTGTCTCGAGTGGATGAAATATCTAACATATGTTAAAACGTGTTTTTCAGGAGGAGATGGCACGTACCATCTCAAAGTACTCGTTCCCGGGGTGGCAGCTGGAGCAATTATTGGAAAGGGGGGCGAAACTATCGCCCAATTACAAAAAGACACGGGCGCTAGGGTGAAGATGTCCAAGTCGCACGACTTTTACCCAGGTATGAAATTATGATACTGGGATAATGAAGCAGAATTTCAATCCATTACCTAAAATCTCACAAGACCCTTTTAGCTTCTACTTCTCTTATGGTGTGCTCATCGGCTATGCCTATTACTTTCACTTTTACACAGATCCAGTGATAAACGTACAGTTTGACACAAATACATGTATTCATAAGCTTACCTATGCCTGTCTATCTGTCTGTGTGCATATTTGCGTAGTAACGTAGATGAAACTTATTTAAATGAAACGCGTTAAGTGATTAATGATTTATCCACAGTTATCTAATATTGTGCGCGATATTTACGTTTTCACAAACAATATCCCATCAAACATTGCTTCATGCGCAGTACACTGTTACACGATTCTCTAATCCAAGGTGTTCCAATTAATTTCTTACTGCGACCTAGTTTACAATCTTCACAATTGAATTCGACGCACAATCTTTGGATGGTTTCGTGCTTCAAAATTATATATGTGGTAATCCAACTCGACTCGACCTAACAGGGGTAGGTTTCTTTGACTCGTGGTGTACAGGAAAAAAAAATCAGTCATTCTCGAAAAGTCCAGGTCCACGGGCATGTCGAGTTGGGGTAGAATATCCCATACACGTGCATATATAGTTCCTAAATACTTATTGAACAATCTAAACAAGTTGACATCATGTCATATCGTATATTATCATTCAGGGATGCGTGGAGCTCGAATTTCTATGTTTTAGTCAAATATTCGAGGTAATTCACCAAAGGTATGGAGGATACAATAATGCGTTACAGTGGGTCACTATGAATGAAGTAACAGAGTTCAGCAGAACGCAAGATAGAAACCTTTGTATCAATTGTAAAAGACTATATTCGGTTGCAAATTATTCTAAATATATCTCACTCAAGAGATAACTGGTGCTTATGGCTACCCAAAATACAAGAGGCACTTAAGGATCGAATTAATCACGAATTTCGTCTACGCATGCAACTTTCATAAACAGTATGTAGGTTCATTATCTACATTCCGCAGTTCTATGAGAGTTTCGCCAATTCACAGTAATCTTAATTTGATTACTTAATTACTTAATTGAAGAAAATAGGTGTCGCATGCAATTTTATTTAGCAAAGTTGTTGTGTTCAACTATCAGCTTCCTCAGACATTAGTTTATTTTCTAATCACAGTCTTTTATGCAAAGAAGATTTTTTACTAACGAAAACATTTCGCATTTCTGATTTCACTAAAAAATTCTTGAAAAATTCTCTTCTGAATTCTGTAACAATCATTGTGGAAAAATGGCATAACAATTATTCATACTTTGAAAGCTGTTTATTCATGACACCACTTCTACCGTCAATCAGCGCTAATAACTCGGAAGAACAACTAACTTGATTACGGTGAAATATTCGGAGAGAAAAAATTATTGTTCTTGGATATTGGTTCAAGTCCTACGTTGTAATTTCAGTATCTATTATTCTATTTTTTTTATTTTATAGGAACAACAGAAAGAGTTTGCCTGATAACAGGCAGCGTCGACGCTATAATGGCTGTGATGGATTTTATAATGGAAAAGATACGTGAGAAACCAGACCTCACTTCAAAAACCACTGTCGATTTTGACTCTGGTAAAACGACTGCAGAGAGAGACAAGCAGGTATTAAATGTAATGATCAGCATCATTTACATCTTCATATTCATAATTATAATTTTAATTTATATCCGTAGGTTATTCATAACAAAATAATTGCTAAACTCTATAATAATAGTAATGTTTTCACCACAAAAATGCTAAGAGAAAATCTGTTATGAGATAAATTATTATGGTTCAATTTATTATTATGATCACTTACGGAAATTCATATTTTTCGTCATTGAGCAAACTTATTTTTTCTACAAAATATTTAGTGAATAGTTCAACTTCGATCTATTCATTATAAAAATATGTAACAGAAAACTGCTTCCATCGAGCATAAATGTAAATACTGAATTGTCATTTTCTTTAGTATAAAAACCCATGCTGTTGTTTTAAATTAATTAAAATCATTTTTATGAATTGAGCAGAAAGCTTGCTCAATGACAGAACCTTTGATTGAAAAGTAAATGATTTTTTATTTTCAGATCTAGCCATTGACAATATTTCAAAGACCAATTTTATCATCGGAAAATGACGGGCCTATACTTATCAATTCGGGTATACACATCAATGAATTGAAATTTAGTTATCACATCTATTAACGGAGGCTACCAAAATTGAAATAGAATTTTGCCAACTGGCAATGATCGTCTATATTTCATGTCTTTGAGTCGATAGATCAACGAGTCTTCTGCGCAATAATTTTTTGGCGTTAACTACGTGATTAACTATCTTCATACACGATAACCAGTACATCAATATGTCTCAGCATTATGTTCTGTTTATCGAGATTCAGTAATAACAATATTGTACTTTCTGCTTCAGTCTTGAGCAGAATAAATGTACACACGTGCCGATACAAACGGCACTTCCTACAGTGTGCTATTTCAGTTCTGACAAACATTCGGACTATCAAATTGGATACTTTTCAAGCTTTACCGATGAACGATAAGAATTTTATCAATCGAACTTAATCATCGCTAAAAATAATTAAAGTCTGACATTATGTTAATCGATTCAACAATCTGACACGTCGTCTCTGAGTATGTAGTCGTAAATCATTCATTGGTGGCCAGATACCTTTCAGAGTTGATTAGTTTTAGGAGATTTTATAAAGTTATTCCTATATAAATATTCATTTACTTTTCAGTCAAATTCATGTAGCCATATGTTGCAATATGTTATAGAGATGTACATGGAAACTTAAATAGATAAAGCATGGAGGAGGTCAGTGGGCGTCAAGGCTGTTATCTGTATTGATCATATCAAGAGCTACCATACGTATTGTAAAAGCTTGACGCTATTGCCTAAGTTCAAATCCTATTGCTCTCTTTCTAAATAGTAAATTCCTGAAATTATTCTGTTTCTATGAGTCGATGTTCATAAGTGAAAGCCTGACTTAGCGTTATTAAGTTTCTTAAATGTGGTAATTAAAAACTAATTTAAATATCACTGATTCTTTACATCTTGATCAAAATTATATGGTTTGAAAAACGATAAATTTCAAACTCCCGCTCTGTACCTACTCTTAGGAATGCGAACTAATATCTGATGAAAGTTCTTGGTGTATTTATTCACGCCGTAACAATTACAAGGCTCGTTTGATTTTACTATTTTTAGAACTTGCAGAAGCTATAATCAAAACTGTGTTGTATGTATAAACCAGTTAACTGTGTGTGAAAGTTCCTTATGTACAAGATAATACCTATTGCCTCATTTGAAGTATCTGCATATGATACGTGAGTCATGTATCATTATTGTTCTCGGTGGTACGACATTCAATGCAAAGTTTAAAATACAGAGACATCTGTATACGACATATTGTCAGAAATGATATGTGCATTGATTTGTTTATAGCCAAGATTTGTACAATTATTATTCAAATGGGCAGAGAAATCAATGAAATTGAACATCGATTTACAATTTTTCAAATTACTTTTCATACTAGAAAGTGAATAGATATTCCAGATGTAGCTTTCAATCACGCATTTCATTATGTCAATGATTTTTTGCAATTGTGTTACGTTGAAAAATACATAGGCTTGATTCTAGCAACAGCATTGACGTTACAGTATGTGACTTTTGCTTGGTTGCTAGCAATGACCTAGTTAGCAAGTGCATGTATGGTTAATGATCTGAAACGTGTGCTATTATGGCGCACCATCTAACATTGAGTCATACCGATTTATAGAAAAAACGTTAACTATTTATTCGTTCATTTTTCCCGGCTCTTGAAATCCTAGATAATTTGTTATGAAATATTTCATATATTGGTACAAGATATTTTGATGCTGAAAATAGCAACTTTATATCCATTCTTAGCAGTTTTTGAGGGTCAGGTACCAAAAATTACACATCGAGAACCGGTTATGGTAGAGACTCGCCGATTTTTGTTGTTTTGATATCATTTTCTCATATCAAAGTACTTCACAATGTTGAAATTTTGAAATATTAATTCTTTTCCCATTTTCAAAATTATTTTGTTTCAAATTCGTTCAGGTATCGAAAATCTTATCTGCCAGATTGTTTTCATGGTGGCCCCAAATAATGTGTGAACGAATCTACGACCCTCAAAATTCAAAATTGTCAAAGGAGATACCATTTGAAGTCACAAAAATCTTCCGAATGTGGGAAAAATGTGTCAAATCGCCTTCTATTCCTCATCCATTAGCTATCATACTTTCGGGAAAAAAGCTTTACTCGATTGTAATTTCTACCTTTAGCGGTTCTGGATGTGATATTTTCAGTACCTGACCCCCTTTGATAAGAAAGTTCAGGACGTGTTGCAAAGAACTTACTCCTAATCATAATAAGAAAGATTACTGAGAGACAAATCATAACGTATGTCCGTTTTTTTTTTTTTTTTGTTGTTCCAGGTAAAAATACTTGTGCCAAATAGCACGGCTGGTATGATAATAGGAAAGGCAGGAAACTATATAAAGCAGATAAAAGAAGAGTCAGGCTCCTATGTTCAAATAAGTCAAAAAGCTAAGGACCTATCTCTTCAGGAGAGATGCATAACTGTCATTGGGGAAAAAGAAAATAATCGAAATGCATTGATAATGATTTTGGCTAAAGTAGCCGACGATCCACAAAGTGGAACGTGTCTCAACGTCAGTTATGCTGATGTTAGCGGCCCCGTTGCAAACTACAATCCAACCGGTAGTCCCTATGCGCAGGCGCCAGCAGGGACACCGACTTATACTTCTGCAACTGGTCTAAATACAGGTAAGTTCTATTTGTTATATCTCGTGAATCATATGAACACAATTCGTTTAGAATAGTTTCAGTCAAAATTGAGATTTCCTCTGAGAGGAAGAAAAAAATAATTTAATGAACAAGCTTCTAGAGAATTGGTCCAAAGTTATTTTATAATGAGGCCGGGTATTGAGTCAATAATATGCTGACCTAAGAGCAGTGGAACGTGCATATCATCAATGCCAAAGTCCTCGCATAGATCGATTATTTGTCAAGTTCTGAAATACCGAGTCTTCCTCGATAGAATGATAATAATTATATTTTTTTAAATAGACATATGTATGCGGTTGCGATGAAAGTAGTTTTTTTTTCTTTTTTTTCTTTTTCTTGTTTATTTTTACATGTAGCAAATATTCCTAGGCCCAATATTTCAACATTCAGATGTGGTTTTTATTGTCCATGGATAGCTTTAAGTTACTCGATAGCTAGTTCTTAGTAACGCATCTGTTTTGCCAACTGGTTAAATATTTGATATTAGGTTACAACAGTGCTAGTTCTATTATAAATCTTGTACTTCTTGTATGATTAATCATTTTTATGAATTCATTTTCGAGACCACGAGTCAGTTTATGCCATTATAGTTGTATAATATATAATTGTTGATATTTTGAATATATTCTGCCTCTCTTTATCTTTATTGCATGGTTAATTTATGTTAGTGGAAAATGTTCATACTTCTTATTACTTTTAATTTGCGTCACCGAAAAATATTCAAATTCGCAACTATTGATTTTCTAAATATATAGATGATGATACTCGTTGATTTATAAACCACTATATGGTATTTCTCATATCATATCTCATAGCAACGCTTGACCTATTAGGTCATCCTTTCGACACACCAACTCCTTTCACTATTTGCAATTCATTTCCAAAATCAGTACCAATACCGGGACCAACACCATTACCTAGGTCTAGTTTTTTCGTTGCAATAATTTATTCAGTAACGCATTCACTTACGATCCATTTATTCATATGTACAGGGTGTCTTCCAATGAATTATACAAACTTAGCTTAGGGTTGCCGATTGGGTCAATTGTTTGTTGATTTGTTAGAAAAAAAAACTATTTTCTGTTTTCGAAAGAAATTGCCTTTTATAAGTTTGTGTGAAACTAATTGAAAGATACTCTGTATACCTGAATAAAATAAAGTTCAAGGAATAGATTATTCAATAGATTAGTTCATTAGAATAGATTAGTTCATTACAATTTGCATGTTCTTACTGGATATTTTATTACATCGTATCTGGATTTCATTTGAAACATACAATTTTAGCAGGGGCTATAAACTATGAAAATTTAAGGACACGTCTTCTAAAATGGTGTATGATACGGATATCTTGTAATGGAATATTGACGTTTAGAAACGAAAGTTGAATGTTTGAGATTTTTCTATTTCTTATAGTTAAAACTTAGAGAAAAGTAGCGATGGATCATAGTTGTCTACACATTTTTTCCCTTTCTATACAAATAAGATTTTTTTTCTCTGGTGAATTAATTTACGCTTTAGGCAGAAAATTTCGAGTCTAATTTGTATCCGTATTTATACTAGGACGTTAATTTGAATGCACCTCACGATGTCATATATATAATTCCGTAGATATGAAATCTTAGTTCTTTATTGTTAAAGCTTTTCTCAAAAGTTTTATAAAAATAATTTTCTGTTAACGGTAAACAGTGATGATCAACAACCAATTTTATGTGAAATAGCATACAGACGCAACTTGACGAATTACTACAGTTTTGTACATGTATAAGTTAAATTTGAAAAACAGGGGTGGCGACACACACAATCATAAACAATCATGGTGGCGACAGACCGGAAAACTGGGAATAGTCAGGGAATTTTGATGGTTGGGAAAAATAACTGAACGAAAATTTTGTGCAAGTATATGAAATTCCCTGACTTTTCCCTGAGTCTTTTTTTTTCTATAATCCTTTCGATCGAAATGAAGGAAGACTATATTTTGTTTGTCATTCACCGAAAAATTTAGGGAAGAGTCAGGGAATTTACTTTCAGCTAAATTGTCGCCACTATGTCAATGAGGGCGGTTTTTGGTCTGCTCATTAAAATAAATCCTTATCCGTAAACTCTGCAGAAAGTTTCCTCTCCTATGTGAAAATTGATAAGCCTAGATCGAGATAATGTAATTCCATCGTTAGGCAGCCATTGATTTGAGGATTGATTATGTATATTTATTATGTATATTTCGCTGTAAATCAAAATTTCACATTAGTGTAGAATCGAAAAATCAAATACTAGATTCATTTTTTTCATTTTATAACTCACACAAGACTGTCTATACAACAATTGAAGTGATCAAAACATTGCGAAATGTAGGAACAATGATTCATATTTCTAACTATTCACAAATACCGCAAAAGGAAATCAGAGATTCGATGTAAGTTATACAGTTGCTGATTAGAGTGAAAACGATTAAGAAGAAAGCAACGATAGCAAAGAAGCTGAATAATCTATGCACTGGTAGTTTTACTTGTATTACTTAAGCAACAGAAGTGTATTCAATTATTATTAATTTGCATACTGGAAAGAAACAAAAAAAAAACTAAAAACAACACCGTTTTCACATATTCTCAAATCTGAAATAGTGTTAAATGTATGTATGTTACATGCATTGCTAATTACAGATTACTAATCGAGCCTTAAATCAATGTCCCCTTTCTAAATTGGATTATCTTGACCTATGTTAGTCTTCATATAGATTCTAAGAAGCTTTTCACAAAGCTCTGTGGTAGAAGTTCGATATTAAATCATGGCCCTAAAACCACCCTTACTTGAGCTCTCTTTCGTGATATCAGTTCTGACAGTACAATTTTGTATTGACTTTCTAGTAATTGAATTTACTTAGTCCTATGTTATCATACGATATATTTCTTGCAGTGAGCCTCCTGAACGGTGCGGGCCTTAGTCTAAATTTGAACTTAGGCGCTGCGATGACGGCAGGTACTGCTCCCGTTACTGCACAAATACTGGAGCACATAAAATTGACTCTGCGAAGCACAGGGTTCTCGGAACCAGCTGCTACTGAGGTTCTAACAGCTATCGCTACTCTGGCTAAATACAATATCCTCGGAATGGGTATCGGTATGCCTTCGAGCGTAAGTTACTTAGGAACCCCTATGGACAGTACAACGACCACCAATGGCTCTAATAATAACGGGGGAGTATTCGGGCCCATCGGAACGGTCCCTTCTCTGGGATCTTCATCTCCCACACCGCGTACGGCAATCGATAGATACGAGCCGTTTGATCCGTTCAGGCAAAACAACACGGCGGCAAATGCTATTCATCTGAACAACAATTCGTTTGGCTTAGGGACGAACCAGTTGTCACTCGTAAGTAAGAGTCCTACTCAGGTAGACGCAAACAACAAGGAGACCAAGAAAGTAGATATAGAAATTGCAGAGGTTATAGTTGGAGCCATATTGGGGCCAGGCGGTCGTGCTCTCATCGAGATACAGCACCTGAGCGGGGCAAACATTCAGATATCAAAGAAGGGAATGTTCGCGCCTGGAACAAGGAATCGTATAGTTACCATCACAGGTTTTCCAAATGCAATTGGCACCGCTCAGTACCTGATCGAACAACGAATCAGCGAAGAGGAAGCTAAACGAGCACGCCATAACGCAATCGCCGGAATGATTCATTGATTATAATATATAAACAATCTCGCTCGCATACCCCCCAAAAACATTATCAAATATCTGTTCTAATCTTCATAGTTTTTTGAAAGGAATTCAGGGCAGCTCACCTCTTCCTAAGCTGATATTATCTGATATACACACGCCACCTTTATCCACACCCCGTTGTAACATGTCGCCACTATCGTCACATCACCAATGCACACCCACATGCACCAACAAAAATCATCTTTATCTCGCCTCTTTATCGTCTATCCATGCACTAATCACAGCTCGTTGACATTTATCTATCTTTAAGATTCTTACATTATAAATGTTATATAATATATGATATATTATAATATAAATATAATATAAATATAATAACTACTACAATTGTTCTGTGATACACCACGTTACGGGGCTTTGTCACATTATATTACACTTACACTACATCACAGCCATATAGTTAAAAATCGATAGTGTTTATAGGATATTCACAATGGCCATGCTCGAGTTGCCGACTGTCAACTTTATATCCCATGTTATATTTAGACACTGGGGTTACCAAAAGTCCCTTCCGTTATTCATTTATTCATTCATTCATTCATTCGCCGAACGGTTATTTGATGAACAAACCAAAACGTAGGTTGCCTTTTAGTTGCGCACATTCTAATACCCGCATTTTTACCACGCTAAGCGATCGTCGTATTCTTTGATTTTTCGTTTTCATCAATTTTATCATCCAACGAGGGAAGGAGAAGCTTTTCAATTAGTTGCTTCGAGCACCTTAGTCCCCTCTTGTTTGGCCATCTTTGCCAAATTAGTCCAGTTTAATAAGACAATAAAATATTTATCGTCCAGGAGCACCGGCAACAAAATTTTACACTATCGATCTCCATCCTGAATAATATCTTTGGATCAATTTCATTATTTCAATAATTGTAAATATTATAAGTGAACATTAGAAAAATTTTGCCACCTAATAGCGAGCGAGGATGATTGATTGACGCTTTTGAAAAATAGATTGAGCCAAAGAAATTGCAACCTATGTTTTGGTATAACCATTCCTCGATTTAATGAGGCATTTGAACTCGTTATATAACTCACAATTGACTGCTCTCTTAACTGCTGTTCTACACTTACGTGAAAACAGCGTTCAAGAAGTGATCTGTAGGAAAATTATATACATATATCATAATATCCAATAGTTGACTAGACCACGGAATGGTTGACAAAATAATAACATAATTTTTCAACAACGGATTTTGATGACTTCAAATTACAAAGTGCTTTGTTACGGACATTGCTTAGGAATAAGAGGTTTCCTCTGAAAGTTGGAAAAAATTTCATACAATTATCAACTTCATTGTAAATACACAATGATTACGTTATTGACTTGATTTTTTTTTTTCATTTGTCAGGAATTGCTTTCGAGCAGCATACGGTGTGTTATTTTGATCTTCGAGTCAAATTTGTCGTGTTTAAAAGAAAATATTGTACAATCTATTGATGATTTTTTTTTTTTTTTGTTTGTTAAATTTTAATGTTACGACGAAAGCAAATGTTTATTACTGTTAAATAGTTCCTCGCATAGATTTTTGTTACAAATATAAAAGGAATAATATGTAATGGTCAATTCACTTCTCTATGGTTGCGATAGATTTCCTTATGTTAGTTGAACAGGAAGAGGAAGTACTATTGGATAGTTGAATAGTAATATATATATTGAAATCATTGTTTTTAAGGGTAGACATTAAGGAAGGGTGACTTTAATTAGGTGGCAAATGATAGTTCGTAAATTAATATAAATTACCGAAAAACAAAAAGAAAAAGAAAAAAAATATTTAGAATTAGCAGAGAATAAAAACGTTTAAATTTCGATTATAAACATATATATATATATATATATATTTACGTATATATATATATAAAATATATATATGTACTAAAGTACAATTCAAAAGCTGGTGGCGCTGGCTCACTGCACTTTAATGGTAATGACTTGTATATTTATAAATATTGCATAACATTATTAATTATTATAATATATATAACAAAGAACGAGAGAAAGGAATCGAATGAGAGAAAAAAAAAGATAGAAAGAGAGAGAGAGAGAGAGAGAGAGAAAGAAAGATGAAGATAGAGATAAAGATAAATATTACAAATATATACATATATATGTATAAATAAATATATATATATATGTATACGAAGAGGTTGATTTAGATTATTACAAAAAGAGAATTCATATTATATAAAATTAAAATGAAATTTAATTATATATATATATATATATATGTACATGTATGTATGTATGTATCTATAGATACACATGTGTATATATATGTATATATCTTGTATATACCTATCGATACACGCATACATACATACACATATATATATAGTATATAAAATATAATATATATTGATGCTACGTGAATGATATTATAAATATTGTTAGAAAATATTTGCGTCCGTGAAGGAATGAGAAGAAACTTTTATGTTCACCCCTGTTAATTATTATCTGTTTATAATTGAGGATTAAATTTACATAGCGTGTTTTTTCATTATGCAGAGTTGAAAAGAGAAAATCAATAACACTATAATATATTATGTTAGATTGTAGTTAGATCGATTCTGAAATTAAACAGTGCGTCATATACTAATATAACTTATGGCAGGTGATCGCGTTGTTAAATGGCATATATGTCGACCACATTAAACCGAAGCATAATAATATTATAAAAAATTATTGTTCACAATAACGTTTCATCAGATTCTATCACAGGCATCATCACTTTAGATTTAAAAAAGTCATACGCTACTTAGTGGCGTTGTCATCCCATCAACGTATTTCCTTGACTAGCAGTAAAGCCATTTTGAGCACATCATTGCTGGCAAATATATTCATACATACTATGGCTAGATATTAAAATCTTTAAACCGAAGATCTATTTACAATTTACAATCATAGGTTTTCAAGTCCAATTCAATTTCCAATGCTGCAAATTTTAGTATATCACATTTTCTTGTGAGGTGATTCACATTCGATGTCAGCTGGTATGCACAATTCTATGAATAAAAATGATTGCAATTATCGAACACTAATGGCGGAGGGGGAAAAAAAAAATATATATATATATATGTATATTTGCTGGCAGTTTGTATCTCTTATGGGACTATACTATTTCACTCGTGTTTAAATCTTTGTTTTGTACAGTTGGAAATAACATAAATTCACTTAACACATTGAATATATTATATATAACATATATATATATATAAATAAATATAATATATTATAGTATATATATTATATTATATATACAGCTAAGATATATAACTACACACAAGTTATAGATGTAGTTGCATAGAATCATAGTCTCTTTAATCTCGTAATAAATGATCATCGCGGGTTCGACGAGTTAGTCAATAAATAAATAACAAATGAAAATATCTATTAAATGGGTAAATAACTATAATTCTCTCGCACGTGGCGACGTAGTGTAGCAATCAGGGAACCGTAGGAATTGCATCGATTCGCCTCAAATTAAAAAAAACATAAGTTAAATCGTGATAACGATTATTAAAAAAAATGGCACATTTTGCCACTACACGTGGCATACGTGTTACATTACTTGGCTGTGTGTGCTAGGCAACATCGCGATTCATGTTCGATCATCCATCATTCGACGCAAGCTTCGTATCGCTCCATATGAAAATGTCCATAACAAAAAAAAAAAAAAAAAAAAAGGTTCTTTACAAAATAGACCATCGGTTAATCTATGCATAGCTAATACTAAAGTATTATGCAAAAACTTTACTGCATGCACGTCGATGCACTCCACCCATTCACATTAAGTGCCATATCAACTTTATTTTATGGTTTCGATCTTTTTAGATTTTATTGACATAGATCGTCCGTTGAAAAAATTTCAGGCAACATTTCAAAACACTTTATTCGCAAGTTGAATGGGGGAGTGAATTTTGTTCGTACAAATACAAATATACAGACAGAAATATACATAGTTAGTTTTATTCGCCATTTCGTCGGTTGTGAGCTTGGTATCTGCGTAGTACGAACAGCGTTCTCGACATCGAAAATTTGGTCTAATTGGCAAATCTTTGACAAGCATTATTGTTATTTAACGCAATATAGTATACAGACTCAACTAAAAATGGCAGAGTTTCCAATGTCTAAATAGTAAATAATGCAAACAAGTCTAACTCTAGAAACGTGTCGTGCTGAAAGACCGAGTCTTGTTAGCTGAACATAAATCAAATCAATACCACTTGACATGTCTTATCGTAGACTCCTCGTCGCTTGATTCGTTATAATATTTAAACGTTCTTGTAATGTCTCTGCAACTTCAATTTTTTGGCCACTACAATCTAGATTGAAAATTGATAACTTTCGAATTTCTTATTTGAAGCATTCGCTTAAAATCAAAGGCTTAACCGGACGAGGTTAATTTGACTTACACGTGCAAAGTCCCACAGGATCAAAATAAAAAATGAATAAATAGATAAATTAAAAAAAAAAACGAAAACGAAAAGAAATGAAAAAAAAATTATAAAAATTGTAATCTGTATAATATTATGTATAGAGAAGAGATCACAGAGGACTATATTATTATATTGAATTCCATTGATTGACAATAGAACAGATGAAATTGTTATATGTAGTACGAGAAAGATAAACTCGGATGAAAATCAACTTAACTTAAGTATAAATTGCACACGTGCGACCTCATGGAAAAAAAAAAAAAAACACTTTATTAGACACAAGAGTCGTTGTTACATTGTTGTATGTTACCCAGGCGCGTATATTTATAAAATACATATATATTATTAAAGCGTAAGAATACATCAATCGCATCCTAAAGTTAAAAAAAGAAACATTAGAATATTACTATATTAATGAATTTATTATGAAATCATTATTCATATTATTGGTACACACGTTTCGAATGTTTGGAAGGGTTTAACGAAATTGTACGTAATGTTATTTCATGGGAAGTGAGAGGATAGGGTTTTAGATTGTTAATGTGGAATATTGTATCAGGCAAACTGAAGCGTCTGTAAAAAAAACTTAAAACAAAAACAAAACGAAAAAAAAGTAAAAAAAAAACAAACTAAACAAAACAAAAAACTAATAAAACATTGGTTGAGATTGTTGTTATTGAGGTAGAAATAGCACATAGCAGCTCGGGGACAAAGAAAAATATTAAGTACCTTGTTGAGTATAAGTAGTTCTATCGCTAAGTTACACGTATTACACTATCACTCAGACACAAAGAAAAACACATAAATACATATTTAATATTAACATTCGCACATCTCTACACGTTGATAGGGAGGTTTTAATGAAATACCAAACGTCATAATGTTATATTATACTACAGTGTCTCTGTTCATATTTACATTGTAGACTTTTGACCGAAAAGCTTTTCCAACGTATTGTTTTTTTTTTTGGTTTTTTTTTTGTAGCGTTTTGTGTAAATTCTGGTTCGAAATAACGCTTTGATTTCTCACAACGGATATTGAACACAGAAATGTGATTGTAATGCAAGTTAATTGCTACACTGGTGAAGTCAAGAAAGTATTCGTCACTGATACAGTACTATCAAGTATTGTACCTTTACATTCCTTTTGGCTATAATGTAATTTAAGAATCCAATTTTACGTGTCCCACATCTCTTGAGTTGCAAACGAGGCTTCTTCGTACCTCAAGTACGTCGTACCACCTACACATAAATATTAAAAATATTCTTATGCCAAAAGTATTGACAAAAGTTTTGAATAAAAGATATATTGATGCGGGCTATCATTTTTGCTACATTAGTTATACGTGTATGTATGTATGTATACATGCATATATACATATATACAATTTAGTTCGCTGCTTGTGTATACAGAGAAAGATATATTTGTTGTTTAATGAAATATAATATTTATAATAAGTCAAAATGCCGTATAATAATAGCTTAAGCAAGGTAACCAATTTATCAACAGATATTAATATGACAAGCACTATCTGTCTCACCTTGTCCGAAGACATTACCTCGTGAACTAGTTGAAAAATGAAGACGAGTAGTCAAAAAATAAATCAAGACCCAACACTTCTGTTGATTCAATTATATTGTTTTTTTTTTGTTTTTTTCTTTTCTTCTATAACATTGCATAACATCAGTCATAAAATTTATTTCCAACTTCTGATCAAACTTTCTAATAACACACTTCGGTTCAAAATGGAAAACCATCAAAGAAATCAAAGGATATGTGTGTCGGTGGTATTATGGACATTTCAATTCTCAGTTTAGTCAGAATGTTTTAGATTTGAAAGTCGTTATCGACAAGAGGCATTCCATACGTCACTAAAATATTGTAGGAACTGTTCATCGTGGTACTTGCTGATTTTCCTCTTTGTCCATCACTTTCTATATATGCATTATATCATGGTGGACAGTGTTTACCGTTTCATCAAAAGCTTGTTATTAGTTCCGTATCTTTGGAAAGCTTACATGTACGTGGAACTTTTTCAACCCAACATTCTTGAACATTGACATAGTCTATTTTTTTTATAGGGTTCAGTTTTAACAATATTTCTTTCATCACTGTCTGAAGGAGAAAGAATTTTTTGGGGACATTGGACTCTAGCTAATGTATTGTAGGATGATAAATCATCGGCAAGCACCACAATTTCCGTTCTTAAGACATCCTGGCATAACTAAAAGCTTTTGGAAAAAGTTCACTTACACATGCTATACTATTTGTCACACAGCTTGTGTCAAAACATATAGAGATTTTTTTTTTTCTATTCATTGACTCGACAAACATACATCTTGCAACAGTATAATAATTTTTTTTTTTCAACTTCCACCGCCAATAATAAACGTTTTACACCTTTTTGGTGTGTTTGCCTGGGAACCACAATTGATGATAATATTCTTCTTATTATTACTATTATTATTATTATTATGATCATTATTATTCTTATTATTATTCTTATTATTAATATTATTATTACAGCATATAATGCTGATGAAATATTATTCTACACTCTAGCCACATTTATTTGCATCAACAAATTGTTATTTTTTCATCACCAACTTATTCCATTCAATGTTAAATAATTATAAATAATAAACATAATATATTAACTATTTTCATTCATGAAAAGCATCGTTACCTGTACGACAAGTGATCATATAAGAGCATAATAAACAATCGCTCATTAAATGCATTATGTTGTTCTTCATTTCACAAACCCACCCACCATCCATCCAGCTGTCTATCGATGCCATCATCGGTCATTACTCATCTTATCTCGTTTAGATAGAATTTTTGTTCTCAGAAGAAGATAATCTATTGATACACATTGCTGGGGGGGGGGGGGGGGGGGGGGGAAGGGTGGGAGACAATTAGTGCGATAGAAATTGTGGAAACTTTTGTCATACTGCAGAAAGCACCCGAGACGGTACTAACAAAATGACAGCAATGACTTTCACATCATTTTTTCACACTTCAGGAAGGCCATGCATTATCGAATTGATAAAGAATATGTCTTGAAAATGTAAAGCTTGTTTGGAGGCTACGAAAATCCAAATATCTTGGTTCATTGATGTAGATACTGCGTATATTATACGTACATTATTGGAACACTGATAAAATATGTGAAATTTTAGGATATCATTGAAAGATTATGATAGGTGAATGTAAATATAATTTTTCTGTGGCCTTCCGATCATCAAGAAATTTGTACATAGCCGAGCCAATGTGAAAGACTGCGAACGATCCTCGACTTGTCTGTTTGCAATTAACGTTTTGCGTTTAAGAGTATTCAAGAGAGTGAGAGTTTGATACTTACAACTTCTTATTATGGCATTTGATAGATAGATAAGCGTTTGGTGTAAATTTTTGTGTAATAGAGAGCGAATCTCACACTTGTTTCTAATTCTCTTAGATTTAATTATTTTTTTATATCAAATTTTACGTGAAAAATATTAATTGTTATTTATTATCTGTTCTATTCGACTTGTTGAAAAGCCATAAGATTTTACCGGCCGATCTTATCTACTAGTGATCTTTCTCAATGCACGTATTTCTCGCCTTTCAATTTGCTCAATATTACTTCTCAAGATCCGCCTATCGTCCTAATGCCTAAAGCTATGGCTATACCTGACAAATGATCATTCAGCAGCAAAACCTACTTGGAAATTCTTCTTTGTTAATTTTAGGCATGTAACTTTATACACCATATAATTATGTAAATACAAAATGAATATAGTTCATACGTGGATAAAAATTTCAAGGGTCTTGCCTGGTAACATTTCATACACCTTGAAATACTTTTAACAAACAATAATCTTTTATCTACATAAGTAACTCCACTCATTCACGTGTATGTAATATATTATATAATCATTCGCATCGTGTCGTAAGCGCAGGCAAAATATATCATTTAGTTCTATTTTAACTAGTCAGTATAGATAAGTGAATATATTTTTTTATATAATGATTATGATTATAAGACGGACGTGTATAGTATTGGTAATGAAATAAATTGTGAATACACTTGAACATATGAAGAGTAATTGGATCAATTACAACCGATCTAAATATTATGTTAAGACAAATACTCAGCTTTGCAGAAAAGTGGGTGAAATTTTAAATGAAAATAAAGTGTACGCTTTGTGTTGAGAAAATGAAACTATATCTATTTCATCTCTTTATCTCTATGATAGAAAACAGTAAGGCTGGGTTTGGCAATCTGTCATGATGACATGGGATTCGAGATTCAACCTTGACGTCTAATATCGTTTATATCGCTTTCGATGGCCCATGGGTTGATGATACTGATTGTAAGAGGAACAGTCACTTTATTAAGTATTTTAGGAGAAATCAAGGTTTTTATCAAATGTGGCTCCAAGCGACTGACGAAATACTACAATTTCATCAAGAAATCAGCGACTCTTTTACTTATTGCATTGTTTTATCATTAATTTCTAGTAAGTGAATGACATGGCATCTAGATCTGAGTTCAATTATTATTTCAGTAAGTTCTTTTTCATTTTCATCAAACGAGCCTTTGCAGCTTCTCACTTTTTCCGCAAAATTGATATTCTTGTTAATTTATTATCTTTTCTAGGTGGCATCTTGTTCTAAATCGATAAATATATTGTTCTCGAACAACAAAATTGTTTGCCATGATGAAACATTCGCTGGCCATCAGTTTCTCAGTGTTGTACGACCCAGAGACTGACGACAAGGGACTGATGAATTTCGTATAAAACAGAGAATATCTTTTTATTCAAACGAGCCTCCGTTTATCTATTCTTCATACAATTTCCGTCAGAGTAAAGCGACATCGAAATAAAAGGTTATCACAAATAACTACCAATAAATGACAACAAAACTACTCGGCAAGGGACTGAGATATTGACTGGCAGGACACGTGATTTTCACACAAACACACCGTTTACAAGGAATTCAAATCGGCTGACTGGCAAAAATCGAGTGGCTAGTTAGTGTTGAACAGATGCTTCGGTGTTAAACCTTGTGAAATACTGTGCTTTTTTCAATTTTACATGCGACAAGGGACTGATGCCCGACATTGAGTACGCTACTTTACCTAGAAAAATATGGTTATTCGTTCAATTGAATTTGAATTTGTGGGATTCTCCATACTTCGTAGAGTATCCTGAAATATAATGAAACTCAAGAAACTGTGTGAACCTGATAGTTTGAAAAATATAATCATCTCAAGGTGAAAATATGTAACGGTGACACGACAAGGGACTGATATTTTAGAGATGTAACAACGATTTTTTTGTTTTGAATTTAGTCAACAATATTATTCGTCATGTCCTAATATGATCTTGTTTTTGTGGACTATTATTACTGAGAGTTATTGCATATTACTTAATCGTTGTCTGAATTACACATGAACACATGAAGTTACCCGAGTTTTTGTAGAACTACCCGTATAATGCCTAATTATGGAGACCGTATGTGTAAAATTGATGGCGTTTCATCGCCACAACGCTGGTAACAACATTTAATCATTGAAAAATGATGCATATTTTAATTTGTCATTCAAACAAATGAAAAGTACGATCAATTCTTCGTATTAATTGTTCAAATTAATTGTTCAAATAACATCTATGAAGAATGATTAACGGTTACATGTTCCTCTCAATTAATATTAATGAAAAATCCTTTCTGCAATATTCTACCCTAGTTCGCTGATAACAATACGTATAGACCACACACTGGTTTCGTAAATACCTCATGTATTACCTGCCACCCACGAAACTCGTTCAAATTCGCCGCCATAATGTGTCAAATTCCCACAAATAGAATGGCTTCTAATGCTCACAGAAATCAGTGGCTAGAAAGTAGAAAGCCCCGTATACGCTGTCCAGTGCTAGGATTCAGTGTAGGCGCTGATGATCTCTACTATACCAGTCGGACCACTTAATAATGGTTGCTTTCCAGCAAGAGACACAGATAGACACTGAGCAATGTGATTAGCCAGTTCCGTTGGATCCGACCAATCATATTGCTCAGTGTCCATGTGTGTCTTTTACTGACAAGCAACCTACATTTCATGTGCTTCGACCTTTTAGTAAACACGGGAATAAATTTTCGAAACGGGAACTCCCGATTTTTGTACTCTGTATAGTAGTTGATGATTATTGAACTTGATGCAACAGTTTGCCATCGATCCCCACGTATTCCAGTCCTGCACAATTGAACCTAGTGCAAACCGGTACGTATTTTGCTAGAAACAGGTATGCGTGTGTAACGTATTATCTGATAACTTTTATTAACTAACGAAGAATGATCTTTCAATTATTTCAGGTGAAATGCCACTGTTCTCGTTCTTCAGGAAAAAGAAACAGAAAAAAATGCCACCTGAGGCTTCCGATTGCGAAATAGGCGTAGATGCTTTGGGAACAAGAATAGCGCATCCTATTGCTAAACCCGACATATGCACTGCCTCTGCAGATGTCTGGCCACTTCGTTCTACACAAAAACCAATCAATATCACGTTGGTACAAGGATCTTCGGACTCGAAACCCAGAAACCAAAGTGTACCAAAACGCCAAGAGCCCAAGCGTACTGGTAGTGTAAACAGAGATGCGCATGCCAACATAACCCCAAACTCAGGAATCACGACCGTCACGACTATGCAACATGTACACAGAGCGCCTTCGCATACTACAACATCGCCTCAAGTTCCTACTAACAAGGTATATCCTAGTTTAGATTCAATAAGCAGTCAAGTCCTTTCTTCAAATATTAAGGAAAAGTTGACTAATGTTGAGGAGCTTCAATCGATACACGACATTGGTGCGGAGATATGTTTGCGGATTAGGCAAGAAATCCTTGATGCAATTAGAATTAAAAAGGAATTTAATCGGATCAAAGACGATGCTCGGAAAAAAGTGTCTGCAGTGCAGAATGTGATAACAAATTGCTCAAAATTAGAATATAATTTTAACAAGGAATTGGACGTCGCACAAAACTGTTCATATGTTATGGTTTATAAGAAATTGCGCACATTTGACGACGTTAGAAGTTGCCATCGAAAAGTTAATCAGCCTATTATATTGAATACGTCAAGTAGCACAAAGGCAGCTCCGGTTTTCCAAAATTATCGCCAAAAATTTAGATCGTATAAGGGAGAAAAGAGTGATGTGATTGACTGCGATTGAAATCAATTGTACCTCCAATTTTTAAAATCAATATGTATCGTCGAATATGACATATATTTGAACATGCTTTGTCAAAATAAGTGTAGACTCTGTTATGCTGTACTTCTGTTATATTATGAAACAAGAGAATACTCACAGCTAAAAATGGAATTACCAAAGATTAACAATGAAGAAAATGGTTACTTGTGTACTCCGTGCGAGCCGCTACTATACAAATACTTTAATTAATGTGTATCGGACGTAATGTTTGTTTACATATTACCCGAATTTTGGTATTGTTTTTTTATATGAATTGAATAGGATCATTGGCAATTTTCCATTCCCCATACAAGGGCAATCATGGTTTATATTTTTCTATCACTGTTCATTTCAATAAAAATGTACATTTTGTAAATATAGCGGCGTCATTTTATTCCATCCAGTCAGTTTTATGGCCTTATATTCATCCTTGATACCATTCACTTAGCTCAAACAGTGTTTGAGCGGCTTAGTATTCCTATGAGTCATTGGTTACTTATTAGTCGTCGAGCGGTACTATTTGTCTAAATTCGTGCAAACAACATGAAATACGTCCATGATGCATCTCCAGTCCGTAAAGTGCAAAGGTTTTAATCATTGTGCCTATACCCACTATCCAATATTCTCCGATGCTGATGATTTCCACATCTCAAGACCCAGAATTATATTTAATAACTATACCCCAGCGAATAGCACGAAATTATTAAAAGTTACAAGAGGGGCTAGAGGTTTTATATTATTCTAGTTATCTTCATTGCCAACAACAATAGTAATTACATTTGTATTGGTCGAAAATAGTCTCATCTGTAAACAACACATACATGACGTAGTTTACGTAAAATTCAATTTATTAGTATCCAAGATTCAATAATATTAAACCACAATCTTATATACATATACAGAAACGTACAGAAGAATTCATTTATCGTACTACTGTGAACTTATGTCCGTTCTATTCCTTAGTACGACTGCAGCTATGTCGACAGTCATCTTATAGACTCCAACGTCTGCCAATACCTCTGTAGAATCCTCGTTATTTTCCAATGCCTCGAGCAACAGCATTGCTGACCCCAATGCCATATTCAAAAGGATAGTTGCCTCTCTGATCCTGCATAGTGATGAGGAATACGAAATAATTTTACAACCTGAGCCCACAGTTGACAAATATCCTATATTCTCTGGCGATCAGTAGGGAACAGACTCATACGTAAATTTGCCATTTTTACTCTAATATGTCAATAGTCAGTCACTGGGAATGTGGAAAAACTGGCAATTATACAGAATTTCCGAGGTGCTCCTGAATCTTCACGAATTATATGGGAATTTCGTGAAGCAACTGGGAATTAGTTATTGGAACGAAGTTTTTTTACATGTTTTTGCATTATTCCACTACATCTTTCAGGTGATTATTGTATCCAATTTGGTTAGAAACCTTTCTTGATAATATTCGATGAAGCACAAGCAAGAAATAAGTGCCCGGTCTAACGTGGTTACAAATATTATGTACATAATTGAGGAAATGACTGTACAAATGTCATGAAATTGGTTGAAAGAACTGGGATTTTCCGGAAATTCTACAGGAATTACAAAGTCTGCAATCGCTAGGCACCCTCATCATGCATATGGTTCTCTTTGATCAAAGTTTCTCTATTTCTGGGAAACAATCATGTATACCAAACGTAATTAATTCTACGGCTGGAGCTGTAAGCAAATGCCAAATCAACCATTTGCTTATAACGTCGATTCAGGTCAATGACTAGGTATACACACCTGACCCTGAACCAATCCTTTGATTTTGATAAATAATTATCATTAGATGTTACTTACAGTGGAAAATGAGCTTCTGGCTTGTTTGTGTATAAGCCAAACAGTGGTAGCAAATTTCGGACAATGTCATACTGTAACTGAGCTGCTCCACCTGAGTTGAATTGATTGACCATAGCAACCTCTTCTAATAAATACTAAAAATATGTCAACATTATTTTACTCTCTTTGGGTTAAAAACAGACATTGGAGATGAGAAACCATTTGGAACTCACTTGATCGAGCTGTGATGCTAAATTTTTCCAGGCTTTATTGAATAATGGCAGAGCAAGTATGTCTTGTAAAGTGTGAAGACGGGCCGCCAATTCTTGGAACATCGGACAACCACTTGGAGTCACCGACAAAGACACTACTTCTTTCTCCGACTGCATCGCAAACCATCTGCAAACAGAGGCAATACTTATAATAAATAGTCAATCTGGGAGACCACGAGATGTGGACCGTTGAAATTTTTCAGAAAAGATGCAAAAGCCAATTCATTGTTGTTCTTTCTTCTATATTTGTACTTAATATTTATTGATGGTGTAGATTATTTGGGAAAAAATTGTTTAACATTACTTATCAGTCCTATATGGTCTGCTCTTGGCTTTCACGTCCAGTGCCACAGAGTCGCTTATTTCATTTACTAATTCGCGTTCCAATCTTTGAAGCAGAGCAAGAGCTTCGTTGAATACAGAATCTTCCTCAATGTTAGAGTTTTCTAGTGTGTTGACTGATTTGTCAGCTGCTAATTCCGCTACATCGCATTGTTTTTTGAAGTAGTGGAGTTGTAAGAAGTGCTGCAAGCATAATGGAAAATTAGTAAGTAATTGAGTAGGCCTGATTAATGCAAGCAATTGCATGGCATTGAAGGGTAAGGAGAAACCAGGAATAATCCTGCAGTTAAGCAAAGGCAACGAAACGAAATTGATGTTTATCAATCCATCTACGATCTTGAAAATAACTTGGGTACATGGGAAACAATTACTAGCAGAAAAATGCCAATGAATTTTCTGTTATTTGGAGTATGATTTGCTCAGATACTTAGACCATTCAGATACTGAACTTTTCATTCCGGTAATTTTGTTACAGGTGGCGCATAAATACATTAGTTTGGAATGTTTACATAAAGAGAAAATTTGTTGTCTTCTGATATGATAATATGTTGCTTGTACGTATTGAAATCGACTCTATTACTCGTCAGGGGAACCAGTACGCCGCGATTCGGAAAATAAAACAACATCCAAAATCAATTTATTTCTGCACCAAAGCTTATTTCGAATAGCAATATGGTGGCAATTAGTAGTTGAAGTACTTAATTGGGTTCGTTTTTTTTTTCTTGTTACTTACCACAGTGGACCCCCATTCTATAAGAACACTGGATACATAGTGCAACGTATTCAATATTCGCGGCATGATAGACGCTAGTGGATCTTCGTAATCTTCATGCAGCAATTGCAATAATCGTACTCGCCAATCGTCAACCAGTTCAAGTTGTAGTTCGAGAAACTGTAATCTGTTGATCGTAATGACAAATATGCAAACACGTTCAGTGTTGTATGAAATTCAAATGATAACAGAAATTCAATTGTCACAAAATTATTGTATAATTGTCACCAACCTATGACCAGGTTGAGGGAGATGACTGTATCTATCAGTAATAGTCATGAGCAAAGTGAGAAAGGCCTCTGCACACTCTGTTACTTTCATATCATCAATATCTGGACCCATTAATCGCTCCCATGCTGTTTCGGAGCTTAGTATAGCATCCATTTTTTCAGTTGCGTCTACAGCATGAAATAATTATAGAATTTCTCGTCTTATTCCTTGTTCAGATTCTATGATATTAAATGAATACAGCAAGATTTTGCGCCATGTTCACACTATCAATAATGCTATGGTTTTGTGATCCAGTTTTTTATTGGACGCACCGTCAATACTAAATACTCACATTTCTTTTCCATATTCACCCATTTGACGAATATTTGTGCCTGTGTCAGTACAAAAACAGTAGCTGGTTGACTAGCAGGATACAATAATGCATCTCGTAGCTCTCTCTCAAAACCGAGAGCTTCGTCAACTAGATGTGCAAAAAGAGCATCATCATACTGCATTGTTGGTAATTCAGAATGTAGTTTTTCAACAGCTAGTTGAACTAGACCACGCATGAATTCAACCTGAATCAACAGATATGTATATTCAATAAAATATCTATGTATATTACAGAATTCATTCACTTTTTTTTTCCCAGTTTGATTCGAATTTGATTCCAATACCTTAGCATTAATGCGGCCAAGTCCCAAAGAATCGGCGATAGGCTGAACATTCTTACGGACCCATTCGACATGATCTCTAATCCAAGTTAGAACCTGAGTGAAAAACCACTCTGGCTTGTCGGGCCGATTAGTTTGCTTTGCACCTGTGAAATGATAAATGAATCTACGCCGAAGCGGACGAATAAGCAGCAAGATTGGTAAGCTGACTGGTACAAAATCTGTGAGAAGAGAAGACGTGACGGAAGGCCTCACTGTCTCTTCACTGGCGAATTGAAGTTAACGAAAATTTGAATGAAAGGATTTTGAGAATAACTAAATTGTGTCTACTCGAAAAAAATTCATTTTGAACTTCCTCAAAAGGATACGGTAGCTGTAGTTGCAGCAAATATTCCGTGACGATTTTAAATCTTGCCATGGCATCTGGTGAAGGTACACTTGATACACTCACATTGCTGCCACAAAACGGCCATTTCAATGCCTTCAGAATTTCATTGTACTCTCTGTAACATTTTAGGAGAAATAATTGAGCTTTGAAAGTATAAAGTGGATCAAGTCAGAAATCGCAATAATGAAAGATGGGGAGGACGACAAAAGTGCAACAACAAGTCCTGCCCTCACCCTTACGGAACAGAACAGGTCCCTTGGAATTTAGCGCTGAGACGTGAAAGTTGTTGAGTTCTGTTAGAAGATCAAAAAAATTATGATTTCTATTCAGCACATCAATTCAGGTAAAAAATCTGCAATATACTCAATGAGAATTGAGGCGAAACTCTCTCTATTTTTATTTCGATTGTCCCATGAATCTTGGCGTAAAAAATATGTATGTTTTATGGTTTCTGTATTCTTTGAAGAAATTTATCACGCAGCTCCATTTCTCAACAAACAATTACACAGACATGTAGATTTGTAGATGTTGGCGTTGTCTTCACATGTTTACTTATAGTTATTGTCATACTGGTCATTATTAGAATTCTACAGACAAAAATTGCAGTTTCAGATACAACAGCGTACCATCAGTATTCATTTCTATAATATCCGGTTTCGCCAACGATGAATAACTTCTATTCGTCGTTAGGGAAACCGGACATCAGTCTATTGAACGTATTTTTTGTGTACATACGCCGAAAATTTGTCCTTGAGGTGGTTGTGCCAAAAATGCAGCGTGTCGTGTAGATAATTGACGAGATGATGACAAGTAGATGACTGTAATTGAGTACTACTTTCCGTCAAGTTAGCGTATAAAGTTACAGTTAATTCGTCGTCCTTAGCCAACAGAGAACCCTCTAACTCATTGCTGTGAAATCATGATTACAATTATCAAGTTGCAAGGATACAAACAGTATATCTGGTTAATCGTTCGAGGGGGAGTTGCACTCCAGAATTGACCCTACTTATGTTAGTAAGGTAGTTAGATAGTTCGTCCATAAAGGAACTACTGATTACAAATGGAATATTTGGAGTCAAGTAACAGCATCGAATGTTAGGCTTTACCACAGATCTTCGATTGATTTAACGAGGTGTAAATAGGACAATGCTTTTTGAAGCTCTCCTATTTTGTCAAATTGTTCCTGTATCCCATCGATCTTAGAATCTTCTTGTAACTGAGCGATAAGAGTCTCCTCCAAAGATCGGCAATTTTTTACCATTTCTTCAATGTCGTTACTGATTTTTTCAGCACCTTCTATAGCTGCTTTAACTTTTGACGGAGCCTCCGACGAGGCCAGAGATAACTGCGAATCAAAAGCGAAATAGGAGAGAATATATTTATTTGGACTAAAAACGTAATTACCACTCATGAATTGTTGATTGAGATATACTTATGAAGGAAAATAATTACTCACCGATTTTTCTATCTCATTTCTTTCGTCCTGAAGCCTTTTATGGATCTGATGAATATTGCTAAGGTTCTTTAAATCTGAACCTAGTTCTGCGTTGAATTCTTCGATAACTTTTTGTTTTATTATATCCATGATTGTTAACGTAACAAATGTATAACATAGTTTTCACCTGTTAGAGCATTATTAACGTCGGGCACACTCACGTATGTTACGTGCTAGAAATTGAATTAAAAACAAATCCGTGCGTTTGACACATCATCGGAACATAACCTAAATTTAGTATACATACGTCATGCGAACAAACCTAACGTTCACGAAAATTACAATGAAACGTCGTCGCGGCAGTACTCTGTGAAATACGCTATGAATTACGGACTTTTCACTAAACACACATAACAGAGTATATTTAATTTTATATCCTCTAGCGATATTCAAAATCTTTTTCTTGATTCAACATGCGGCGTAGAGCGAGACCGAGTTCTGTGATATCATAACCTCTGTGTGAACGGAAAGAAGTAGTTGTGTTTGAAAATGATTTTCGCTTTGAAATCTTTCGCTTTTTTTATCTACGGATTCATATTATTTGTATTCACAACTTATCTGACATTCGCCTATTTCTGTGATAAATACTTAAATTGGGCTTATAGCGATATCGAAGATTCAAAAATCTACAATTACATTGTCGGTAAGTTTGTTCATTCGATCATTCGATAATAACAATGATCGCAAATCCTGTCATGTCTCAGTTAGTTTCTTCATATACTGAATTCCATACGTTCCTCCACTATTTTATATTGGTTTGTCACCTTGAATGTTTCAGTGGGAGCCGGCAGCGCTGGGTCTATTTTAGCATCAAGATTATCTGAGGCCGGCCAAAAAACTTTACTTGTTGAAGCAGGCGGTAGAGCTCCTCCGTTTTTGAATATCCCTGTGCTTAGTCCTTTGTTACAACAATCTGTCTATGATTGGCAGTATGTTACAGTACCGCAAAGTTATGCATGCAAAGGACTCGTAAACAATGTACTCTATTCATATTTTCTCATGTTTAGTTTGGATGAATATCTATTTCCCCAATAAATGCTCGATGATATTGTATTTTGTGAGAACTGGACAAACGTTTTCAATTCTCCTTTCACGCTCTTGACGTTAACTCGCATACTCCACTAACTAACAGAAACTAATTTGCTAACTATGATCTGCAGTAACGTCAAACTAATTCGAACATGTATAACAATATATGACCACCGATTGTTGTGCTATTGAGTTTGATAAGGTGTGAAATTGAGATGTGTGTCAGTTCACTTCGACACGTGTGCCCAAAAATCATATAAATTCAGAAATTCCGAGCAACTGAACGTGATAGTGCTCAGCAATCAGTCTTTATCAACGAGCATTTCATTTTGTGATTTCTTCACCCAAGACCATGCTTCGAAATCATTTACAAGAATTCTAACATGGAATCAGCAGTTTATTTTTATTACAGCAAAGCAAATGGCCAATGGGAAAAATCTTGGGTGGGTCAAGCAGGCTCAATTATATGGCTTACGTTCGTGGACATGTCCAAGACTATAGCACCTGGTTACAAGATTTTGAGGGTAATAATGTGGCAAAGCCATCTTACGCCTCATCGTTGTCCCTATGTTCCCCTGAAAACAAACTATTTTTTTTTATTTGGCTTTTTCCAAAGATGCTATTACACAGGGTGAGTTTACTCTAGCTCCAAACGAGGAAGCGGCCTATTCTACCCATACTAATTATGGTCTGCCAATGTCGAATGCAAATTAACACACAAAATGGTATACCTGTTATTGTGTGAGAGTATCTAAATAGGCATTCTTATTCGAACAATAACAAGTATGAGTAAAATATTCCCTCGTCCCTTGTTCGGAGCCAGAGAAAACTCGCCCTGTATGTGCTAAAATTCAATCATTTTGCCCAAAAATTATCTATTTCATTGCTAGTGAATTAAGGATGTTCGATTTTGTATTGGACATTCAGATCTCTTTACTCAACTTCGACTAAGTGTATGGTGCTTTTGAAGTTTAGTTTGAAAAAAAAAATGTTCTTTCAAAAGTTCGGAAGACTAATTTTGAATCCAAGAACCAATTTTGAATATTTTGTGTCTGGTCCCAGCTTCGGGGAAATCAAATTTGAGGTAGAGCTGAACCAAATTCACAGATGGAACCAAGAATTGAGAAATGAGGCTTGAAAGGATGACATTCAATTTTGCATATAATTTGTCCTTTCCAATAGAAACAGCCACATCTTCCATCCCGTTACAAATTCCTTATTCATACACAGATTTGTCCTCTTTCCTTCTGAAATTTGTTGAATACAAGTAGTATGGTCAGACTAGAACTGCTTTATAAAATCTCGACACATTTTAGAGCCTATAACTGGTGACGGTGGATCGTTGAGTGTCAGTTGGGAAAATTGGTACACAGAGCTATCAGATGCCATGTTAGCAGGAGCTGCCGAATTAGGACACAATATCGGAAACATCAATCGGGAGCTAGACATTGGTACATTATTATAGAATGGAGGATATTGCAAAATATCACATTTCATTCACGATCCGTCGATTTTTCTCAAATCAGGGTTCATGAAAGCGGAACTGACATCAAAGGATGGTGAGAGATGGAGTACCGATAGACTGATACATAAAAAGATCGAGAAATTAACAATTATTACTAATGCTCATGTTAATAAGGTAAATGACATTTGCTCCAAATTCCAAAGTCCGGAAAAATTGAATAGAATTTGGAATGAAAGTCTTGCACAAAATGATTGTGTCCATAATCCTGGAATTTCATTATTCTATTTCAACAAAAGCCAAGTAACATCAGTTGCTTCACTTCCTATATTACCTTGTACAATTATTATACACAAATCGTATTGTTCAAGGTATTGTTGGAAGGAAACAAAGCTGTTGGAATTGAATTTGAAAAGTTAGGAACACACCTCAAAGCTTTGGCCACCCAAGGAGTGATATTAAGCGCCGGAGCAGTTGGCACTCCAAAACTGTTAATGCTCTCAGGAATAGGGCCGAGAGATCATCTCAAAGATCTGAAGGTGAAAACTGATTAATCTCACGCTACTTTGGTCATTTATTTCAGGAGAACAAGTCAAATCATCATTTATACTTTTTCGAATAAATGCACAAGATGAGAGTCCATTAGACAGTACATTTCTTTTTTTACTTCAACACAGACCACTTCCACAACTGAAAACATTAGTCATTTAAAATTGAACGAAATGTTGAAGTGAATAAATTCTATATGTGTGTCTCAGATCGAGGTAGCCAACGATTTGCCCGTGGGCCAGAATTTGGTGGACCATATCCTTACCGGTCTTGATATGGTTGTGCTAAATACTACGTTGCCACTGAATATCCTGAATATTCTCAACCCTGTCTCAGCCTTTAACTACTATTTTAATGGCAAAGGTTCATAAGTATCATTACTAAAATAATAATAGCTATTCTATTTACACTCGCAATCAAATCGAAACTAAATTCCGACATCTTCACGTACGTTTGAAAATGCCTTGCGTATATACAGGCTGAGTCTCTTCAAAGCTCCAATTCTGTTGTGACCTCACCAATGCAACTTCAAGTTCTCTTCCTTATTGACACAAGCCATGATTGAATCTTCGTTCATAGGATTCATATGCTTTGTTCAAAAATGTTCATAGGGTACCAAATATTATTATCCAAGGTAATATTTTCGTTAATGTTCAGGCAATATTTTTGATTCTATCCAGATTTTCACCACTTGTTTAAAACGAACGGTGGCGATTCAAATCATTGAGGCTTTCGCGATTCCTGCATATAAATTTGCGAAGAATCATTAGACGCAGGAGACTCGGCGAGCTCCTCACTATTCTCTGGTCACTAACTCTTGATAGTAATACAACCATCGGTCAAATTTAGTTTCCAGTTGCCCGCTGATTCATTAAAGCATAGTGTGTGACTCAATGGCAGCAAAATAATTATCTGAATCGAACTTTGAAAAGACTAAGTCTATATCACTAAGCACCAGATAGCATAGCGTGATAACAGAAATTGAAATTCACAGTTGAAATTCTCACCAAGATGCACATGAATGTCCATCAGACCATGGTAAGTAATATTATTTATTGAATTATTATAGGTCCATGGACATCTGCGGGAATTGAAGTTATAGGTACATTCCATAGTTCGCGATCAGATGCGAAACGAGACCCTCCAGATTTACAACTGATGATGATGCCAGTCGGAATTTCTCACGATAATGGAATTGCTTTGAGAAGAGCAATGGGGATATCTGATGAAGTATGTGCAATGTTGGTACTAGATCAGCAGTCAGATACAAACATATAGAGTCAAAGAATAACGCCACTCACATGACATCCAAACTGAGATTTCTTTGTAGGTTTTTCAGGAATACTTTGCACCACTGACTTATGAAACGGCTGTTAGCATCCTACCGGTTTTATTGCACCCAAAAAGCACCGGAGAGATCAGACTGCATAGTTCTGATCCTATCGATCCTCCGATTATTGACCCAAAATATCTTTCAACACAGGACGACGTGCAAGTTCTTATAGAAGTTAAGCATAATAACATTATTTTTTATTTCAATAAAACTAGAAAATTGAATGTTATGAACTTATGCCCTCAGGTATGCAATTTGTCAAGAAGCTAATCCACACGAAAGCAATGCAAAAGCTCGGAGCAAATCTTTATACGAAACATTACCCAGGCTGTAGAGAATTTTTATTCGACACCCCTGAATACTGGGAATGTTACATTCGACATATTACCTTAACTTCCTACCATCCAGCGGGAACATGCCGCATGGGCAGTGTTGTGGATAAGTTTTTCAAGTATGTTCCAAACTATGAATTATTAACGAATTATTAACAATATCCGAATCGATCAGCAATTTCATTCACTTACTTATCGGTAGTTTAAGAATTTTTTAGCCCACAATTACTGTTATATGTATTATCTAATGCCCGTCGTGTTTTTCAGAGTATATAATACACAAAACCTTTATGTCGTGGATGCATCCGTGCTTCCGGTACTACCAAGTGGCAATATTCATGCAGCAGTTGTAATGTGTGCGGAAAAAGCTGCGAGATTATTGATCAATAACAACATTCGAAAAAAGCGATCACAATGTCATCTATCAGACCTGATCAAATATTTATTTTACTTCTATGAGGTAAAAAGTGGCTATCATTGAATTACTTACTATAATTGTCTCTGTAAATAGAATCTACTTACTTCCAATTCAATTCAAACTTTGATAAAGTACACGATTTATATTCGGAACGAAGATCAATTTTTCGTGAATGTCAAGGACTTAGGAACGACTCACTGTGATCTTAGGTTCTGAAACGGATCTGAATAAGAAATAACGTTTGATTCACTTCTACATTTTATATATTATTTTGATACAAATGGAAATTGTTAACATACTGCATTGAGCATTTTCATAATGAAATTCACGTAATTTACAATCTGTACTGTTGCTGATTACATTATTTTGTAATATACATTTTGTCCAGAGTAGGATGTAATTTAATGATGTATCGGACGGAAATATTCTTAAATCGTTATAATTCACAAAAAATTTCAGATGTTTCATTTCCCTTAATTATACATACCTTTATAAACTAACCCATCGTCATGAAATAATTACAAGTAAAGAATGAGAATATTACTCTTGTAAAACGATGAAAATCACAACGTAGGCAAATGTGATCTGCAAACTGACAATGGCAAATTTCAGATTTACAATCTAATGATATGAAACAAATTCTCGATCTTTATATAGCCATAATCTCATGGTTATATATCATGTAAGATATGGAGAATATCTTAAATATGGATTCAGAAGTTCAGAATCTTATTTGTAAATACTCGAGTATAAACTGATTGCCTGTAATCCATCATTGATATGATATGATTACTTATTATACGAATTCAAATTATTCAAACCACGACCAAATACTTCTCACAACTTATTCTAAAGCTAATTTTAAACATTATTTGGTGATAATAAAAATAAATATACATATTTGGTTCATACGGCATTGCTATGGCATATTTCATTCTTCTCCTACCGGACGGTGGTATATGACCAGTGTGAAGGGATCAACAATATGCGCCTTCAACAGCTAGCCATTTCTCTTATATTCTTTGACATTGCGATAAGAAGAACTCAATTTTCTTTTTCAAATCCCCCACACTGAAGATGTAGAATTATTCATTATACTGCTTATCGTGGCTTCATCTATTTGTACTAACAACATAACTTAAAATGTATTATGATACACAAATTCTTAATTTTAATGAGTTGGCGCATTTCATTTACTGTGAGGTTTGGTCTTTAGTAGCGAAAGCGACACATGTCGCATTTGATACATAAATTATTCTTCATTCAAGACTGTTCCAGTGCGAAATCAAAATCGTCTTACTTTTCGTTGGCGGAATTTATGTGGGAATAAACTTCGGTTACATACGATTTTCAATTCAATCACAAAGATCCATTTCGAACCAGTAGTAATTCAAAAAGTGATTGTTGATCATTTCTGATCAATATAATCGAATGAGCACCCGCAGGTAGTGTTTATAGCGTTGCTATATCCACAGGCTTTAACTGATATGGAATACGTTGCCAGAATATCTATTCGACTGACAATGAGTTAGAAAATGATCTGGTGAATGAGAAGATGGACAAAATTAATTATCTCATATCTGACTTCAATACATGTGTAAACATAAGCGTAAATAATATTTCAGTTAATCATAAAACTTAAACCTAGAGACTACAATAATTATTACATCATACGTATAATTGCTATATTGAGATTAAGGCCACTAAGTAATTATTTTAAATGATTTTATTATTATATTTCCAAGGCATAAATGGCACACGTCATATATTGTAGAGATATAGTCAAATGTATGTTACTTTTTTTGTTTGTAAAGTACCTACATTCTTATAACTATTACTTATAATTAATATTCTTATCGCTGGACGGATTCTTAAAGGCGTGAACTAGAGCGCAAAAACACACACCAATTCAAATAATATCACACCGATGTTATCGCTTCATGAATATATATATTACACATTTATAAATAAAGCATAGAATTTTATCATATATCTCTTATCTACAATAATTTGGATGTTGAAAATGATCATTGAGCAGATATAATAATATAATTTTCAATTTGTATCTAATTATTGATTTTTGAAAAAAAAAAATTTCATATACATTTACTTCATCAGACGTACGGGTTTACGCTATTTGTACCGCTATTCCAAGAATATTATACTGGTTAATAATAACAACATATTATCTAATAATACTTGAATATGAGCTGGTTACACATTTTCAACATCCAACTCTATCCAAATTTGTTTGAAAATATTTTCAAAGGGAACTGAAATCCTCCGTAATATTCAGACAACTTTTTTTTTTTTTAATTCTTTTTGGACCTCGTCAAATAGTTACCATTTGAGCATGGTTGACATTATATAAACAACCCATTTTCCACATCTCTTTGTTACAGATTTCTCATATAAATTACCAAGTCGCATCGATTCTACAATAGGATAAAACCGGATTGAGCCTTTCAATAATTATTGCTATAACCGTCAGAACTGCTGCTTGGATATTGAGTGTAAAATTCTGGACGACTCTTTGAACTCCCGCAACAAGGCTCTCACAACATCAAGTATATACAGCGGATTTAATCCACTAAGGTATCACTTTTTTTTATGATATAATTATACGTGTACAGAATCACATTGTAAATAAATAAATAATACCGTACAGTAAAGACTGTATGAGTAAAAAATTATATTCAATTGCGTTCACAGCGTTTTTCATTGCTTATTTATAAAACACCTAAGAGGTTCTTGCTCAGCAAGTCATTTGTGCAATTATTGCTAGTTGATCTCTACAACAATTCTAATTATTACATTTTCAATGTTATTGTAACCAAACTCTCGATCCACGACTCATTATACACATTGATAACATAGTTTCGATAGGACAAGCAAACCGATTTCTCTATCTTACGATTCTTTGATATAAACCCCAGCTAGTGATTTGCAATTGATAAAATGGAATTGATTCATCTTTGATAGTCAGGATTCATTTCTTTTTGTATAAACAGCCTGATACTTTCATCTTACACTTGTTATTGAATGGTAAAAAAATGTTGTCTGAATACTTTATACATACTTCATCCAACAGTTAGATGTTGTTGGTGTAAACTCATGTCTTGAATGAGCTACTCGCACGAGTTGTCGCTGAAAACGATATAGCTTACAACGAATCTAGCAAGGAGTCTAGAAGATCCAGTTGATTTTCATCCCAGCCTACAGTTGCGATCAAAAGTCCTGTAAGATCGTCTTCACTGAGACTTACCTGAGTAGATTCAGGAACTTCTGGTAGACTGTCAGGAATTGGTGGGGAGACGCTACTAGGTGGTGTTTCGTACAAAGCTGTTGTCATATTTGTATTTGGAGCAGGCATTTTGGTGCTACTTCGACGTGACGATGCGCGCCTTCGCGAACGCCTGCCTTCTTCTAATCTTTCCAAATCTAACTTCCAGAAACCTCCTTTACCGGGTTCATCTTTCGATCGTGGCAGCTTTACAAAGCACTTGTTCAAGGATAGATTGTGACGAATTGAGTTCTGTTGAAAAATAGACATCCATCAAACTATTATCATCGGCTAATAAAATCTACAGCAACTCCAATATGTTAATAATAATTTTAAAATACCTGCCACGCAGGATCGGCATGTTTGTAGTACATGAAGTTGTCTCGAATCCATCTGTAAATGCTCGACAGAGTAAGCTTGTTGTTGTTAGCACGCATGGCCAAACAAATCAGAGTGGCATATGAGAATGGAGGTTTTGCATCCGAATCCAAGCGATACTTTTCTGCATTTTCAGCAAGATCTGTAACATTGAAATCTTCTTCATTTCAATGCTTCTAATTCCAAGCTTGCAAAGCGTCATATACTTGGAGTATTTTCACTTATGCGGCATACTATTCTGTACATATAAAAAACTGATTGACAATTCTCATGATATTAATTTAGCTTTTCTTTAAACCCATGCAGAAGATATCTGACTCGTAAGGTACGAAAGAATAATATAGTCTATGATATTAGAACGCCACATCAAATTTCAAGTAAAGATTAATGATTTTGTGTACAAAAAAAAAAATTCCGCATAGGTGACGATACCCCATTGGCAATGCTTGTTAGTCATTTCTCAAAAGTTTTCACAACCGAGAAATAATTTTGTCTAAGGTATTCCCAGATATTTTGTTCTATCTATCTTGCTTTATGATTTCCATACCAATTGACACGTATGTATGTTCATAAAATTCTGATGTATTATAGAATCTCGTAGTACCTAGCTCAGCTTTAAGCAATGGAGACATTTTTTTTGGTACATGTTGAGTGACTGGGGGTGGTGAAGGTGAGCAAGGGGGAGTTGGTAAGTTTGAGGCACTTGTGATATCGAGAGATTGCAACCACGATAGGCTCGTGAGTTCGGCTTCTACTCCGTAGCTCTCTGTATCCATATTTTCTGACAGAGATCCTTCATCCGAAAGGCCCTCGATCATCTCGATTCGCATTTTCACCATGTCATATCAAGTTTGGTCTGAAAACGAAATAAACGTAAATTTTCTACAGGGGCAGCTGTTAAAGACTGGCAAAGTTTGCATATTCACATTACATAATTCATATACCCATTTTTTTCACGAACTATGTAGAAAATTATTCTACATGAAATTTCTAAATAAAAGTTTCTTTCGCGGGAATTCGCAGCCCAATGGCCGGTACGAGTGTGTAACATTCTGATAAAAGAAAACTATCTCATCTACCGCGGTGAAGCAGTTTTAACGGGAAGTTTTCTCAGTCATTGATAGTGGCGCACAGTCATAATCATTGCTCTAACCGAAAACTTATGCTCTTGCCACTGATGAAACGATTACTCATTCAAGGTGTGAAAGAAGGGTCTCGTATAAAGCGATCATCATTGATTGCTGTACCCACATTGGTATTTCACAAAATATACGTATTATCCTGGGATAACTATAAGGAGAACCCCCATGTGAACGGCTCCTATGCGATAATTGCACAGCTTAAAAGTCTCATTTTGAAATTAGAATTTGAAAACGGATTTTCAAATGCCCGTGATCAAACAAATCCATTTTCATAGATCTAGGTTCGTATATAAAAACTACTTCACAATATCGTGAGTATGGCTTGTGTGCAATTTTCCGTATCTTTCAGCATCTCCACACCCTAAAATTTCATAGTTCACGGTTACGATGTGAATGACACTGGATAAGATGTAACCGATTATTCTCAGAACCAAATTTTGCAGATTCTGAGGGAAATCGAAATATATTAACGGGGGACCAAGGGGGGACGAGGCTATTGATGAACAGTCATATTTGCTATTACCTTAGTGCGAGCTTTCTTTACAGGGTAGATTTTGGCAAATTGGGTCGATCAAATCTGTTCGCTTTAAAATTAATCTAAAACACCTTAATGTATGTACGAAGTCGTGAAATGTAGGGGCTCACGCCTACAAATTTTTACAAACTGTGTTCAGAACTGTAGAAAAGAGAAAAAATGGTACTCATAAAGTCAATCGATGCGCGTCCCTTCTTGATATTAATAATAAATCATTTATACTGCTCCTGAATTAAAAGCTTTAAAGACACCAAGCCAACTAATATAATGATGCATTAGAAGTCTGACTAGCACATTTTCTTCAGACTATTTATACTGAGTAGCACGTTACAGCGGTGTCCCGTTCTTCGTTTTTATATCATTCGGGCAGTAAATGTTGATCGACATTTCCAACTTATTTAGACTAAAGCAATCAGTACATTAAGATGTACACAACTACGTATCAAATGATATTCGGTTTATCGTTCTCGGAATGGCAATGTCAAGTTCGAAATAATAATCCGAAACCAAAGCCTCTAATGTCAAATCTGCAGAGTGTAGATTTGAAATCCCTATTATATTTCTTTCATCATTATTGACCCTTCTTTGTCACAAGGGGTCATCCTGACCGCCAATTTTTTTTCAAACGACCGTTATTCAAATTCGGCACAACTTATGGCTCGAATTGCGTTGCTCGGATATCCGCTGACTTTCATACTTTATAGGCACACAATTGGCCCCCATCGAGAATTCTGTTAGTATAGGTATCTGGTACAGCCTTTGAAAACAGCTGTGGGGTCGAATTGACCCCATCTGTTCATTAGTGCATTGCAGCGAAGAAAAGATGAAATTTTGTGTTATAATGATGAAGTTAAGCGAGTTGTAATAAAAAATACTCATTGATATTTTTACTTTTCATCACCTTTGGTGATATAAGAAAAGTATTGGTTTAATTCGAAAAGTGATTTTTGTTATTTATACAAATTTTCACGTTTTCGATCCACTGGTATACGTAGAACAGGTTAATTGCGAACGAATGTCTATCGGTCTGTCGGGGTCTGCCTGGCGTTCGGCGGACAAACTCACCCAATGATCTGAGAAACGACTCGATGAAAAAAATGGAAATTTATAGGTGATCAAGAGCAAATGATGGACATGGTAAATTTCCGTATCCCACTCAATTTGAATGATTGATTGTTCCACCGTAAAATAATCAACTTTCAATTCTGTTATTTCATTTTCTCCGAGTAGATTGAGGTACCGCGGGGTGAAACCGCGGGGATTGAGGCAATATAACACAAGATTATATGGGTGAATTCAAGTATACGCGGGTGAATTAAAACGATGTATAGTTAAGCCATTATTATGGGTTATATACAGTATTAAATAATCCTTTCCACATCCAGTATAAATTGTGCTGATACTCTTTAATATATCATTCGCACAACCCATAAGATTTAAAGATATAATGTAAATCGATGTATAATAATAGTTCAGATAGTAGGTAGTAAAACTCACCCAATCGACTGACCACGTGGCATGCGCCTACAGCTCTGCACTATAAGCTCTACCACTATATATATATATACGTAAGTTGAAGAAATGAAGGTAATTGGATAAGAAATTTACTGGATACATGTAATAGGTTGCAATCAAGCACCATTGAAAAAGTGCAGATCAGGCGCTGGCTCGAATGGGACTCCCGCGCGCAACCCTCGTCTCTTTCGCCGTTACCCACTATATTTGTGCGCGCGTGCGATGGACAGGTGCGCGCCCAGGGGCTGCCGTACGTCGCAGGTGGACCTTTTACCACACTCCTTCACCCTCACCTACCATTTCCCATTCCTGGAGTACCCCTACCGGAAGTTCCGTTGCTCGTGCCGCGATTCGGAGGGTACCTCGAGTACTACGAACCCCTCATGTATGATATCGGATGAATTCGAATTTCAAACATTTCGGTTATACACACCAATATAATATAGGGTTGAAAACGGTACAGAAACAAATGTGCAGGGTTCGAATGTTAATAAATCGCGTTTTTCAACTATATAGTTTATATCAACAAAATAGCAATATTCCCGCCTAATTCTTATACATCGCTAATTATCAGTTCGACGATTTTACTTGGCAACGACTGCAGCGCATATTCTGCAACGAACAGAATTGGCCGCGAACTCTAATTCTACCGTAAGAAATCTATTTCGTGCCTATAATTTATTTTCGGTCCAAAATAAAAGCTCCATGGACCTGTTGGGCACCTGATGTTACTTGTTCTGATCTTAACGTCCTAATTTCGTAATAGTACCAACAAAAATGAAAACTCTTCTGTGCAGAGTGAAATAAGCATAGCAGTTATATCGGTTGAATAAGTTAATAAATATGAATGATGAAAAAAAAGTAGTCTACATAAGTTAAGAATTCCTGCGTGCTAGGTTGATACGTCTTAAAGGTCGACGTATAGGGGTTGGCAGAGGTTGGCAGGGTTTGCCCAGGGGTTGGCAGTAGTATAGCTGGCTGGCGTGGGTCGATGACGGTAGATAGCAAGAAGTCAGGCAAGGCTGACTGACTTCTTGTTTGCTCTTCGTATCCACTTTTCTCTCAGCTCTCTCGCATTCTGCTATTTTTCTCATAACTGTCCAAATATCTACTTCCAGAACTCATATTGTCGATCATTGGGCTGTTTTCTTTTCTTTTTTAGTAATTTTTTTTTTCAATTTTCATATCGCACAAAAAATACTACAGCCAATATGAGTTGCCTGAGACGAAGTACGTTGCGAATGTTTGCATAATTTATAATATGCATATTATCTAGCTGATGTTCCTTAATTAATTAATTTTTTTTTTTTCTTTTTTCATTGAGACTGTTTTTATTTGTAGATCCCCGCCGAAAAGCGAGGATAATAATCGAGGAAAATATGGGATCGTCTATACAAGTATATGGATAGTAATAGCTATTCCAGTCGCGAGATGAACCACAGCATAGATATCAAAATCACCTGAATAGGAAATACCAAGCCGGAGGAATACGAAAGTAGACACGTTTCATCAAAAAGCCACATCATCCACGTATTAACAACGGCGATGTAAAATGATAATATTTTTAATGCTTTTATCTTCAACGATAGATTATTATTTTTAGTACCGGGAGTCGGTTGGTACGTAGTCCCCCTTTATTGTTATTCGGTTTTGCGGCTGAAGGCATATGGAGCTTTTAAAATGCGGAATTGTAATCTAGGGTCAAACTGAAAAAGTTATTCAATAGATCAATTCTCTATAATTATATCTTAATTTTCGATTAAGTGTTGAAAGAAACAGAATCAATCGTTGCATAACTATATGCTGTACGGCCCGAATGAACACCACGGGTGTTTGTATATATGTATGTATATAGCTGTTTTATCAAGTAACACTGTTCTTTACTACTTAGTATATCATTCATTTGTTCGTTTTCGAATCCGTGATTTTCTGCATTACGCAAGCGAATTAATATGAGCGCGTCTGCTGTTTGTCTATGTTGATCTAATGCATACTGCAGGTGAAAAGAGTAATATCGCTTGTGCAGTGCGCAGGGGGTCTATAGGTATATGTGTTTGCTTGAAGGGGGGGCGCGTTAGAGTTGGAAAGCTTTGGGGGTTCTCTCGGGGTGCGCGGCGATTGTGTCCGGCACAAGCGACCGGTTGGTTCGTGGCCCGGTCCGTGTGTCCGTATGTCAGTTCAACACCAACACAACCTTCTATGTTATATAGAGAACGATCAATAATCTCCTGGGAACATCCCCCTGTGCCGGTTCTGTAGCACCTGCCAGGTTGCGTCAGGTTGACTCATTGTGTCAGTCGTAATTGAAAATTTCTTTTCATTCCATCGCAATTTTGCGATCGACTTTACAAAACCTCAATTGGATCTGACGCTCTTTCTATCCGTTCACTCTCAATATTTATTATAGGAGTTTCGATGAGGATTTTCATATGTTCATTCGGTCTGCGTATAGTTATAACTGCGTTTTCAAGCCGGTCGTTATTCAGAGCAACATATGACCACGTCAAAACTCGATTTTATCATGCCCCAGAATTCATACATTGTCACTTTGTCAGTCACAAGAAAGTTGAGGTGAGGATCGAACGAACGGAATAAAAATAATCGTTATAGGTCAAACCAACTTATACGTGGACTTACGTTACTGGGCGATGTTGAACCACGTACATCTGTATATACGTCCCCAACCGGTGTAAGTATACGTATGTCCATATAATACCTACATAGATAACTATTACTGACCAACCATGCCTCAAAGGCTTCTGAAAGATACATCTGCAACGTGAAATTGCCAATGATGTGTCCAGGCGATATTCAATATCGACTTTATAAACAATAACAGAATTATAATCTATTCATCAGGATCAGACCACGATTCTCCGTAGGATAGATGATCTGTATCTGCAGCTGCAGTAGTGCAAAAACGGTACAGGTAAACGTATTGAAAACTTTACTGAATATGGTAAGATGATTGTAAGCATATCTTAGGACCGACCAGACGAAATAGACGAATATACTCAGCTCGGTAAAAACAGGACTGTGGTCTATAGATCGATAGAAAATATTTATTGCTCTGAATTGTTTATTCCTATCGCTCATGGTAATTAAATTCGCATAATATGCATAAACACCTTATACTTTAACTATTCGCGCGTCGACCTAGAGTCCCAACACTGGAGCTAGACTCCGAGTGCACAAATAACTCCAGACAGCGGGAAGGACTTAGCCCTTCAATTGATCTTGTATGGTCCACAGAATGAATTCAGAGTAACAAAAAAAAAAAAAAATGAGATAAGATAATTTTTTAAAGTTTCTCGACGTAGATATGAATCGGCAATGATCTCTGCTTATGAATTCATTATATTATAGTTAATGAATCTCAGCTAACGCTTTTGTAAATAAACACTGATGTCATTGATTGCGATCAGTTCTGGCTGCAGGATAACAATAGAACCTGCGTTTGCAGACATTGCGGGTGATATCTTGCGTTTCGTCGAAGCTCGCGCTTATTTGGTCCCGAGTGGATATATTCGATTAATTAATTATAATAGTATAACCTTGGGTGTTCTTTGTAGCAAATGAATAAACAAACATCTTTGAACATTTACAGAGATGATAATTTATGTCGCGTGGATGCCGCCTGCCCCTTCTATATTTATCCGTATCAAACTTCGGATCTACTAACCTTTGGTGAAATATTGTCGCTGAAGGACGTACTTGCACCGAACGAATTTGATCGCTCAAATCCCAGGATCGTATTTTCCTGTATATAAGATCGATGATTCGTAAATCTTTTTATGTATACGTCTATTTACAATGATTTATTATCGATGATGCGATCCTTGCGATCCGGTACCGATCCGCAGTGTGTCATATATACGCACCCTCGCGCACTTATTCCTCACCCTCGGCAATACCGCGATGTCACCTTGCCTTATTTTCGTATTAATGCTTTCGTTCGATTCGCGACCAACCGAACGACTGTGCTTCTGGTTGACCACCTCGCGCACCTCAATGAATCGGCGGCAATCCCTTTGGGCCCAGCGCACCAGCACCAGTTCCCGCCTCCTCCCTCTCGTCCGGCGGTCGTCCGCCATCTTCTTACGCCGCGGCACCAAACTGCCAGCAGGTGTATAGGTACGGTGAATATTGATTAGAATTCTGTCACCCTGTTCTATACCTGCGGCACACGCTCCGCTGGCGTTTCATCGACGCACCTGTACCCGCAGTTTTCTTTCCGCTCACTTATCCTTTTTCCTTACGACCCTGCAGGCGCCCGCGGTGCTAGTTGTCGCCATTATGGTCTATCATCATACTCACAGTACGTCATATCATCGTCCTATCTATGTACTCGCGGATGACTTCTGGTACCATTATGACGCGTGGACGTGAACGGCATGCGGGTTGTACGAGGCGTTCACCCTGCGCCTGATGCCGCGCGAGCGTGAACGTAGTAGTAGCTAGCTGTGAACGCTTTGTTATTTCTATATTCGAATATCACAGACGACCGCGTAGGATGGCTTCTAAATTATTAAAGCGATTGATTATTTCTTCCGCTGCATGTTCCTCGCGAGCGATCGAACCAAAGGATCAAATAAATTATATGCTTTCACGCAGCGATAGCCCATACCACTCGCCATCAATTATAATCGCCAACAATTATGAATTATTATTGCAGCGTTTATTTCAACAATGAGTGAACCTCGTCTCGTTGAAAATACTATATTGTGCACAGCTGGGGCGAGAAGTGGGTCTTTTTCGCCCGAGTTTAGAGTTTGCAGTACGAGTCGTCGGCGAGCAAGTTATAGGGGAAGAGCGGGTGATGCAGGTGGTCACCCACACATAGAAAAGATAGTTTTTTTTTTTTTCTTTTGAGCTGCGATTATTTATAAAGTTGATAGCCAAAGTTATTGGAACAGATCTCAATTGATGGTTGAATAATTGAATATAGTTATTTGATTTTATTTAAAAAAAAAAGTCTTTATTGGAATTCTCGCTTGAGTGACTCCTATTATAACCCATTCTTCCCCTATACGAACCGAAGGCGAGTTGTGTCTTGCAAGCCGGAGACGAGTCACATATACGAGGGCAAAAACCACTCTCGCCCTTGGTACACGCCATAATTGTTTTGTAAGACATGCACGATTTTTGCGTTTCTTTAACCTGAAAACCAAGCCTAAAAATAGCCGTTTCCCAACCGGCGGGCGATAATAGTATATTGTGCACCTAGGGCGAGAAGAGAGTCTTTTTCAACCTAGTGTGAAGTTTGCCGCACGAGCCGAAGGCGAGTGCGTCTTGCGAGTCGGAGTTTCTAATTATGTATGCAAGTTTGTAATTATTCCTTGCCGCGGATGAACAAGTTGTAGATATAAGTATATATGGGGCTGTCCACCTCAACACGACACACCTCCAGACCTCACCATCTCCGATTCGATCCATTTTTTTTTTTATGTTCTTCGCCTAGCTCTGAAACACACTTCTGAATTTTTTTGGATTTTTTTGGCCAACCCTTTTTGAGTAATGAATTTTTTTGAGCTCAAAATTTGCCAAAATTTGCACCATTTTGAAAATTCTGAAAAAATTCACAAAAATCCATCGATGATGTAGAACAACCTTCCACTTAACAAACCACCACAAGGTTTTGTGTTAAATGAATAAGATTTTGCCACTAAAAAATGGGAAATTTGTTTTTACTCGTTTACGCCCTTTTGCTTTTAGTCACGTGATATGTACACATTATGAAAAAAATATCATGGGGTGGCATATAGGGTGTTGAACATTGTTGCTCGTTGAGTTGAAAATTGAAATACACCTCGCGTTAGTCAACCCGAGTTACATCCGAATTGTAACTTGTAATGGAGTCATAGTACGCCTAACATCATCCCAACTTTTTCTGCATCCGTCATTTGCAGGGCCAGATTCGTCAAGAAAATCACCACCGCCATGAAACGGCCACATTGCATTGCAAAGCATACATTGATCTATATAAAAGGACCAAATCAGGAATACTTGTACCAAACAGCGATGATTTCATCAGACTGGAAATGTTTTGAGAAAAACACTACCGAAACCGTATCGCATCTGCAGGGAAGGTACATTTTTCCCCATTACAAAATGTGCGGTTTAGAGATAGATGATATTCATGAAACAGTATTGGTTCATATAACTTAGGAGAACATCTTTCGCGACAGGTGAATCACTCGACCAGAATTTGTACACAATATTTCCAATTCCTAAATATCACCTGCACTATCTCCCCTGACGTTTATCTAACATTTCTAGATATATTTTAACATTTTTCCATGATTTTTCAAGATTATCCAACGTTTCTCAACATCCCCCAGCACTTATCCTCCCAATATTTCTCAACATCTCCTGTATTTTATACACTATATCTCTTCCGTGATTCACCCTTTGATCTTTCACAAGAGCCCTTGTAATACGAATTGTTTCATCGACTGATTCATCTGTTCGTTTTCAGTAATACTTCAACAATCAAGGAAGAAGTTATTTTGTAATGGTTAAGAAAATTTTAAGACGAAGGCGTGCGCGGGAATAATTGATTGAATGAATATAAAATCGTGAAATACGGTTTGCAATTAATTATTATTTATTATTCTTACAGTACAGTATTTTAACGTTGGTATAAGCTTGTCCTAATAAAATCGCCAGAACGAGCAATTAGGTACTTTGTACTGTTTTGGCGAACTATTTCCAAGTCATATGCATATAAAACATGGAATTAAAACATTAAACAATATATATACAATTCACAACAATTTGAGGATTAATTTCAATATTACAAGAACTACGGATCGTTCTGGAGATGATATCTAATATGTATTCATTAAGGAGGTATGCGCAGCTGTGCAACTCTGGTGATTTTCGTAGGAAAAGTATGCTATTATCTGATTTCTCCGTTTCTGTTCTACTTGACAATTTGAATATCGTGTACCTCCTACTCGCTACGGAGTATCTTGGTGTGAAAGTCCTCTATAACGGGGGGGGTGAAAAGGAGGGAGGGGGTTGGGGGGGGGGCAGCCCTTGCGTAAAACTATATTCCGAGCGGAACACAGCATTATCTACGTTATTCTTACGTAGGGCCATGGAATGCATTTCTTAAGGCTGATTCGTGGTGAATGGCGTCACCCCATTGTTGGTCATACTGTCCAATACTCCGCTGACATAAGCGGCGACGTCAATCGTCGCTTCTTCGCCTTTTCTTATAAACGGATGCTCCAACAACTTGTTGTACTTGGGGCGCTGAGTTTCTTCCTTGATTAAACTGTGAGAAACAAGTAACTTTGTATGAAACTTGAACACAACTTTGATAACTTGGCAGCTTTGTTTTGTAAAATTGTTACATCATGTAATTACCATGTGTTGACAAAATTTACAAAATCCATTGTAAAACGGTTCCCGTTTTCGTTAGGTGACAAACGCGGAGGATCGCCTTGTACGACCTGATACAACTGCTCAAAAACGGAATTCCATTTTGGATATGGAAAATATCCTGTGGCAACTTCCATCAGTGTTATACCCAACGACCATACGTCACTTCTGACGTCATAGCCTCTTGCTCGTTGGGGATCTATTCTCTCAGGCTGTAAAATAGAATTCAATTGATGAATTTAGAACCAATTTTATACATTTTGTTTTAAATTAGGAATTTTCTGATATAGTAGGTAATTGTTTGATAGATTTTTTACTCACAGCCATATACGGTCTGCATCCAGCATCTCGTGTTCGGGCAATAGAATCTACCAATTGTCCAGAAATCCCAAAGTCGCAAAGTTTGATGTTGCCACGACGGTCTAACAATATATTACTGGGTTTGACATCGCGATGAATGATTTTGAGCTTCTCCTTAAGATAATTCAATGCCTTTACTGTAGCCACTGTGATTTTTCCCAAGATACTTTCCGGTATCCTGTCATTTAATCTCTCGTAGATGAATTTATAGAATTTGTCTAGAGACGTGTCCATTAATTCCATGCAAATCCAACAGTCCCCCTTTGCGAGAAAAGTAACAATATTAATAAACACGAATAAAGCACAGATCAAAATTAGATATCAGAATATAACAAAACAGATCAGGTTTGAAGTAATTTAATAAATTGGGGTAAACATTGCAAAGGTACCTCCTTAAATAAAGCTCCATAAAATTGCACAATGCAGGGACACTCGTTGGACTTCATGACGACTTCTAAATCCATTAAAAGTTGTTTCTGTTCTCTTTCATCTACTGTCGAGCGAATCCTCTGGAGAAAAAACGATATCATTTTCACACTGATACCACAAAAATATTCCCCAGAGTTGGGAAATAAGATGATTTCCTTTTTATGTCAACGAAAAATCCGATTCTCTTGGTCAAAATCGGTAATGTAAAATCGAAATCAGATTAGTTGGAATTTTTTCCATCGAAGATATGAAAGAACAGGTATGAGAGGATCTGAAACTCTGAACCCGATATCATTTCATTGCATAAAGGCAAAATGACATGAGCATTCTGTATCTGATGCTTACTCTATCACATCAAGTTTTTACTTATGTTTGCAAGGGGTAAAGTATCAATGTGCATTAAGCCAAAAAAAAAAACCCTAAAATGAATAGTATTTCTGTATTGTACACAAAATATGCTATGCTCGCTATACTCTGCTATACTCTAATTGGAAGAATTGTGATTTTTGGAAAAAAAAAAAAAAAGATCTAGCCATTGAGAAAACCGATGTAACTTAAGGAACATTGAAGAAAAATTATCTGAATGAAGATGTATCGCATATTTTAGGCAAGACTCGCAGCGATTTGGATTTAAATGTAAAAATGATGTGTGAAATTTTTCTCACCTTCACAGCCATGACGGTATTGCTTATCCTATGTATCATCTTATTTACAGTACCAAAACCACCGCGTCCAATTTCTCCCAGGTCTTGTAAATCTTCGCTGGTAAAGTCGTATATTGTATCAGGCGATAATTGCAATTTTCCCGTGCTCTGCATGGATTGACACATCCGCAATTTCTCCCTGGAATAATACCTCATATGGACAGAATTACGATATAAACATCATTGTTCATTTGATGGATAAATTGTCTTATATTCAAGCATATTACCTGGCTTTATCTGGAAGAAATTCTGGCTGTGCCGCAGGCCTCGGCCTGATCGGCAACTTAGGCAGAGGTAAAGGCAAGCTAGGGCGAGACAACCTATTATTCAGAGTAATATGGTTTAGAACTCAATTCTCATACTTTTTTAAACAATGTACTCGGTGAGCATATTTGGCTGAAATTACCAGAGTGAAAGAATTCAATTTAAAAATACATTAAAGTATATGTAAAAATATTGCTTCGCATAACCGAAGCACATGCATGGTGTCTTCCTATCACACGAACGCTCTAAGCAATGAAAAATTGAAAAAGAACAATCCTGTGGAATATGAGTATTTTCTCATCAGCTTCTGGTAAAAATACCGACGTGTAAAAAGATATGGTGTGTTTCATAAACACTAGTTCGGATAAACTTTTATTACTTACGGTAACGGTTGACATGCCGACATACTGGTGGAATTGGAGTGGGTTGAGTTTGTGGAATTTGAGAAGGATAGACTGCTAGATCCTAGATTGATCTTCAATGTTTGTCTCTTCTCTGCTAAAATAACAAATGAAATAGAAACCTATTAACTAATAAATATAAGAATCTACATAAATTTGGTATTACTATGTGTTACTGAAGAGTACACGCTAGTGTTTGGCGAAAATACACAATTGACAAAATGAAAAACCAGGAATTAGACACCCAACTGTAACCAAAAATTAGGAACCAAAAAATTAGTAACCAAATACCGGAAGTTTGAGGGTTTTATTTTAGTCGGAATGTTTATGCACCTGAGGTTCTGAACTTTAACTCGAATGAAAGTTCGAAGAAAGAACTTCATAAAAAAAACCAAAACAAAGTGGTCGGGTCTGGGGATGACGCTAGTCTATCTCTATGTATTTCGACGCACTGAATCCAAATCTTGAGACGGAATTGCTCCATCACCCAAAGTTCTCGAGTAAATGACGGAAAAAGTACGAAATAACGGAAAATCATGGAGAAAGCTGCATAATTGGTATCAGCAATTTATGAAAAAAATTCATTTGGTCTGGGTCAAGCCGTATCCTTATATGTTTTGACGCGTTGAATCCGGGTCTGATACTAATTCTGCTTTCCGGGCCTTTCCATATGAAATATTTGCACAAAACCCAGAGATGATTCAATCCTGAATTTCATCAGTACAATACTGAGATCTTCATCCTGGGTTAGTTTTAGAAAAAAACTTTCCTTTCATAGATGGACAAAGAAAAAAAAAAACACTTGACATTTGTTTGATATTTTTTCAAATTAAGCATATTGCAGTTTACATGAATACAAAAACGACTGATAGCAACGACTGTTGAAATCCGAAGTTTTCGGAAAATGACAATCTCTAGAACCTTCGAGACCACTGAAGATCCTATGAAGCGGATGCAAGTTAATGATACTCTCCGTCAATTGGAACTCCAGAGTAAAATTTACCAACTTTTTCCAGTTTTCCAGTTGAAGAAGAACAACTTCTTCCATGATTTCTGCTTCAATATGAATTGCGAAAAAAGATCAAGTCAAATTAATCGAGCTACGATCCTCAACTTTAGTTGTGGTTGGGCAATAAACATTCTTCTTTGTAAAAATTTCCTCGACTTAAAGTCCCGATTTTCAAATTTCCCCAATTTTCCAGGCAATTTTCAATAGTTAAAAAATTTCCTGACTTTTCCCTAATTTCTTTAACTTTGCCCGATCCGATTGTGAATTCCCCACTGCACTGCAGATCGTTGAAGGTGAACGATTGTTGATTGACTTAAAAAACTTGAAAACATTAGAATCCAACCAAATATCATCGCATACTTTCTTACTAAACAAACCAGCTGTAGCATTAACGCACAGAGAAAATATTATTAATCGACTAATCCAGTACCTGACATTTCATTCTGAATATCGCTGTTGGACAAAAAGTCCAGTCGTTGAAAGAAGTTCCGGCCAGCTCCTGTAACAATGTAAGTTTTCATGTATACCGATTGATTATTTCAAGATTACTAAATACTGGCGGGGCTGGGCAACTCCTTCGCTATGACCCCTCGATTGTCGACAACTATGATCTTGATGATAATAATAATGATAACAATATCAATAATAATGCTAATTTGAAACAATAAATTGAATTCAGAAAGGGGATAAAATATGTCTAAACAACAACGCAGTTGCCATACTAGTTTGTCGAGGATAAATCACGTTTGAAATCTGGCTTCAGAACCTGTCAAAATATACGAAAAATCTTATAGGACGGATAGGTGGGATTTCTTCGTGGATAAAACGGAGTCAATGAAAGTAATGAATATTGTATTGCGCGAGAATTTATTGTTTAGCATAAAAATCTGGGATTTATTATCGACTATCTACTCGGCGAACCTTGGTTTATTGGATGTGAAGAATTTCCTTGGTTTTCTGCCATTTTGAAGTTTTTAAATGTCCCGTTCTTGTACACAAAACCACTTGTCAAGGCTCCCCCTTTAACTTAGGAGACCTTTCCACAAGAACTTATCAATCTAGCAAACGTATTATTCAACGTACGAATCATTTGTGAAAATTACGATACTACGCCCGATTTGTTTCTCTCTTTATTACATATCTTTCACACACTCTGCACCTCGAACCACTTTTCCCGTAATCCCGTCAATCGCCTAGGGGGGGGGGGAGAGCAGAACAAAAATGGCCGCTCTCAACATATTCCGAAGACAAATATCTCCCGTTCAAAGTTTCCTTTCGATAAACAGGTTTGCTCTATCAGTCTATCAATCGCATTTTGTATCTAAACATTTTTCAAACATTTCTCACGAGTTTATCCAACGTGAATAACACATCCTAATCAAATATTCTCTATAACTGATTCATTACTTAATCATAACCTCAAACATGATACGCGAACTGAGTGGCAACCCGGGAAGTAACCTGGCATTTTATCAAAATATTTGTATACTCTCATCACAGAAGACATAGAGATTGATGCATCTATTTCTTTATTTTATGTACTATAATCTCTGAGTTCGGTCGTCTTGTTCACACTTTCAATATACAATGCAGACCGGAGGATGAAAATATCTCATTACCGGTCACTGATTTCTGTAGGATAATTTGAGAAATGATGGAATGGTCATGAATATTGTTGAAAATGAATCCCTTCGTATGTTTGAAGATTTGAGTCTTAGTCATTGACCCAATACTATTGATTACAGATGGACAGAAATTGTTTTGAAAAACAACTACAGCGTATATCCGTCGTACTATGTCAAGCCCGTTTACAGAAAGGAACAACAAGAGTTGCTACAGGGAACCGAAGAAGGAGAAAAATTACTACATATGCCCATCAAAGCTGCTAAAAATGATCAAACTAGTTCCGTGTTTCACGACGATCTGATGAGGTAGTTTTTCAAATCATCCACCATTTTGTAAATTTGTTTCTATCTCCGTTGCGACCCGAATTTCAATGCGATTGTATCGTTGCTAATAATTTCTTTCCCCATACAGACAATTCACCAATTACATAATGAAAGGTGGGAACAAAGTATTGGCGCGAAGCTTATTGGAAAGCGCGATTGAAAACGTGAAAAGGATACAATTGGAGCGCTACCATAAAGCTCCACCAGAGGAAAAAGAAAGTATAGAAATAGACCCTAGAGCAATATTGCGAAATGCTGTAGAAAATTGTAAGCCGCTCCTAAAACTTACTCCAATCAAGAGAGGTGGAGTTACTTATAAGGTATAATCAATTGCATTGTGTCAGTTCTCGTTATGTTTTGACTCAGTTTTCCGATAGAAATTCATATTCCACATGCAGTGATGTAATCTTGTACTTTGACTTCAGTCACGTTCTCCTACCTTTTATTACTAGTTTCAAATATCCTCTTTTTACACAATTGTTAAATGATTCTATTTTTATATTTTTCAAGGTTCCTATACCGGTGAATGACAAAAATGCGCAATGGATATCTATGAAGTGGCTGCTCAATGCTGCTAAAGACAAAGAGCGTACAATTCATCTTCCAGAAAAATTAGCTTGGGAACTTATTGACGCACATAATAATCAGGTTTTTATTGATTTTTTTTTTTCCGAAAATACTCCATCCAGTCAATGTCCCTTCAAATATTTAAACTTTTTATCATAAATAAATTTTATTCTAGGGACGAGTCATCAAACAGAAACAGGATTTGCATAAACAATGCGAAGCGAATCGAGCCTATGCCCATTATCGGTGGAGCTAAGTATTGAGAATCTATCAGTTGTTTCACTGTTAATTTACTGTAAAGTACCAAGTCATCAATAAATTTATCATTCACACATAGCATTTTTTGTACGTAAGCTTGTTGCCCCAACAAATTGGAATGTTATTTTTTATCGTTATAGCTTAGATCCACAATAGCTCCAATGACCGAAGTTCTAATGTATTTAAAAATTAGCTCGATTAGCTATACCTTAGATGGAGAACAAATTTATGTAAATTAATTTCAAATGGTTGATAATAATGTATTGAATCATTAGCGAATAGATTCGGGAACAAAAAAATTTCGAGTTTGTGTAAGATTTATTTATGTACATAAATACCTAGTAATATTCTAATCTATTGTTTGGTATTTAACAACGGATCTCCAAATACTAACTGAAATTTCTCAAGATCGACTATATCTCCATACTTGATATTAAATTTCAGAGTTTTTCCAGTAGAATAACGCTGTAGACTATAATACAAAGTATTAAGGCCAGTGGCTGGTAAATCATTCAAGGGCCAAATATCATTGATATCAATGTCCGTGTCAACTCTCCTGCCCCAAAAATCTGTATAGGAAATCTTGACGCTTGTTTGATCATTCTTCAGGTACATATAACCGACACGATTCTGGCCAAGAAAACCAATTCCGTAGATCGGCAAACACCATGCGATTCCTGCAAAGAATAAATATTTTCTCATCAAGTTTCACAATTCATGGGTATAAATGACAATTATACGCTAGGGGATTTGAAGAGAAGTCAATGTCACTTTTTGGCCCAGCAAAATGTTATTTGTGGCCTAAGATTGAACCTCCCAGATTTTTCAACTGAAATATTCACCCTTACAATATACATACGGTTTTGACCATATTGAACTTTATTTGGTCAGCATTCTTCGAAAATATTTTTTCAATGATAGAGCTTACAAGGCTGTGATTTTGTAACTCTATCAATCTTGATAGGTCTCTTAGATTATTGATGTGTGGAGACAGGTTTGAACCCAATGTAACCCAGAAGTCAGATTTGATTGATCAATCCTGTCTAATGGCATAAAAAAACAATAGAATAGGAAATCAGACAACTCGGAGTCAATCTCAGCGAACTATCAGATGCTTTTACTTCAACCTAGATCCATGAAATCAGGCATTGCGAAGAAACAAAACAGCAACAAAGTTTTATTGAAACCACAAGTCTATCGGATTGTATTGTTACATTTTCAACAGAAGAATTTCAGGTGAAATTCAAAGTAATACATCACATCGATCAGTCGTTATTGCAGTTACAGCCAGGCGTAACAAAAGGAATTACCAGATGCTGTAAACATAGCAGCCGTCTCGGCTGGAACAACGTCTAAAGCCGCTAGAAGCGTTGCTGCAGGTATGCCGATGCCAGTGGCAACGGTTTGGTAAAATTTCAGTCTATTAACGATAGCGGCAAATTTGATCATAGGAAACCTATAAATCATTTGATGATCAGGATACCGAGATGCTGTTGTCGACTCTAAGCGTATTGGCTGATTGAATTTAATCATGCTATGTATCAAGTTTCTCATTGGACATGTTCTGCTTCCTACTGTGATAATCATGTTCGAAAATTAACTATTCTATGCTATGATAACAATCGAGACAATTCGTTGCACTAATATTACAAATTACGTAACGTAGTTGGTCGTGATTATTTAGTAAAAATTTTCTGCGATTTTGGTGCTGTTTTTAGGGTTATGTGGCTTCACAAAGCCGACAACAAATAGCATGTGACTGAAATTGAGATTAGTTCTCAAAGACGACGATGTAATCTCAGGTTTGACAGGATCTGTAGATGGCAGCTATGTCCATGGATGGCAGCACTAGTGGGTGCACGTTTTTACAAGAAAACCAAAAATATTTGAAATACAATACAAAATGTGTACATACATACATACTTTTTTGTTATAATTAGTTCCGTGTTTTTAAGTGAATAATTTTTAGTGGAAATACGTGAATTATTATTGAGCTTGTTTCATCGCGACAAGCTAAAAATACTTGACCTTATCTGTTGAAGTGAAAATACTGTCGCGTGCGGTCCACGTGCGTTTGTAACTTCTGTATTTTGAAGCTGATTATATTGATAATTTTAGTATATATTGTTGCAAAAGATGAGTGGAAGCAGTCTCAAAGAATCGTTAGTAATCTATACAGAGTATTATCACGTATATATTTATCAAAGTATTTTTGAGGTTAGATCACCATCGCTAATCATTGCATTATATTTTTCTTTCAGTTATGAGCTCGAGTCGAAGTATGGACCATTTTTTACTGGAGGTACCATCGAGGTCCGTATTACCAATACATATGCTTTGGCTTCCAGTCTAAATTTCTTCTCGCAACTGTAAAACTTCGACAATAATCACGATTGCTGAATCACCTGAAAAGTGCGGCGAGCGTAAACTACTGCACCATTTAATCGATCAGTATAGAGATTTGGGAAATAACGCACCACTTAGGCAGAAAGTGGGGCGACTCTCTAGTTTTTACAATTTTCAAAAACATTTTTACAGATCGGTTATTGACCGCGAATACATCGCATTGCATTCCGTGTATTGTACTTTCGAGTACCCTCCTCTCCGGTGCTTGAAAAATATACATTTTGAGCCCTGACCCATCGGAATTTATAAAAAAATGATTGCTTTTTGACATTTTGTACTTTTTTCCTTTTCCATGTGTCACAATTTTTGTCGCTAACACAATCTGTAAAAATTTCACCAAAAATTGCGACACGTAAAAGGTTGCTTCATTTTTTTGCCTAAGTGATGCATTATTTCTCAAATTTCCATTCTGATGTATTGAGTGACGCAGGAGTAGACTATCCGATATTTTCAGGTGATAAGCGTGTCTTTCATTTTCACTACGTGGGCTTAGTTCGAGAGAATGTAAATGTTTTATCTGTCCGCAGTGGAGTTTGGATGGACAAAATTTCTTCTGCCAGAATGGTGGATCCTTACACGTCTTATCTTTGGCTACTGGACAAGTCGAAGGTATCCTAGGAGAGACTATGGCAGAACAGGATGAGGATACTATTAATAGCTTTGCGCTTAATCCCGGCAGTGAAGATGTCGTTACTCACCATAAAAGCGGACTATTCAAATTATGGAATTGGAAGGGTAAAATCTCAGACTTATATCGCAGGTCATAACGCTTTAAGTAGCACATGGAATTCCGCATTAAGAGTGATCTGAACGAATATCTAATCATCGTATGGAATCCATTGAAATTTGTTGGTTTCATTTAAATGTTTCGATAAATCCTTGAATGATTGCTATTGCATTTCGAATGTATATTGCTTTGGAGGTATCAGGTTTTTATTTGAAGTTCCAAGCCTCAGAATACAAAATATATACATAGGAAATAATGGGACTATTACCTTAACTCATGCGAATGAATGTCTGTAGATAACTATAATATTTAGTTGTATTAAAAACTTTTTGATGGATGATTCTATGCAGAGTTTACATGCATTTTCAGGCATAACTCTGTAATTTTTGTACACATAATTTTGGAAAGCGGTTCAGTGTTTTGATGAAAAAATTCTGTGAAAAATTAAAAATAGTAACCATCTCTACGGTATCAATCCAATTTATCAATTTGTTCAGAAACTGTGTGAAAATTATCAATTGCAAACATCTCGATGAATCCTGCTTCTGTTTCAAAATCCTGCTGCATCAAAATCCAACTCGTAATATACGGATTAGAAGAAGAACGGAGATATGGGTCAAAATAATTGTTTTTGTAACCTTGAGTTTATGATGTTTGGAAATACTTGCTTTGTATTGCTATTTGCAATCAACTAGGAATAGTTGAAAATTTTCCGAATTCAGAACAAGGGCTATATTCCCTTTGGAATACTTCGTGGTATACTTCTAAGTGGCCACAATTTCCTTAAGGCTATGCCCGTTAATCCAGGTAAAGGCCTGGAAGTTTAGAATCGTAACTCTGTAGTCACCCTGTTACTGTTACAAGTTTATTATTCCAAGCGAGTTCTGCAGAATCATCAGAGAACTATTCACTATTTTAGGTATTCATTTCATAATTCTTTGTTTGAGAACAGAAATCAAGCTCAAGAAGATGTGGAAGTCAATTCACAATGGGCCTGTTGCAAAAGTAGCTTTTTCTGGAAACAGTAACACAATGGCGAGTGGGGGCAGCGACAGCAGTGTTAGATTATGGGACCTAATGCACCAAGCTTGTACACACAATTTGAAGGGAATTCAAGGAGTTGTAAGGTACGCACCATTAGAGTATCTTTGAAAAATTAAACGTTTGTAAAACTGAGAAACAAAAGAAACTGGGTCAGTTTATTGTTTGGATTGAGGTCAACTTTGTGATTTGAAAACATTTAATTCAAATATTGCAAACTGTTTCGCTGTAGAAAGTCGAAAGTTCCAATTTTATTTTATCAGTTTGCTGATTTCTTGAGAAATCTTCGGGCTCACATTAAGCTACATAAATTGTTATTACCTGTGCTGATGCAGTTATTTATTTATATACGATTTGGTTTGTGTACTAGAACATACTTAAATTATAAACATATATATTACGATTGTTTCTATTTCCTGTTGCGTAGGAGACGGAAAATGATTTTAGCATATATTCTGAGTGCTATTGTTATCCTAAACTGTGTTCCTCCCTTTCAGTGTTCTGGCTTTTCATCCACAGTTAGAGAAAGAGCTTATATTCGCAGCTGGAGACGATACAAAAATATATGGATGGAATTCCAAAACTGGTCAACAGAAGATCGTTCTCTCTGGACATTTCAGCAGGATTACATCACTCTCATTTCACAATGATGGAGTTCACTTAGTAAGGTATTTCATATAGAAAATAATGGTTTTTTTCTATCCACCAATATGGTTTTTGAAATACAATCGTGATATGTGGGTCACATTGATTACAATTATTTATTTCCAATCGCTAATACTACACTCTTTTGAAAAACAAACAAATACATTCGCATTATTAACAATTCGGCATGCCTTGTAATTAACGTAATTACTCATTTCGTTCCGCACATTTACCGTGTGTAAAATAATAGGTACTTGGGAACATCATTCTAGCTTCCCAGGTTTTAAAATTCTTTCCTCACATTGCAGACTGTAATGAAGAATATCCTGTCACAACTTTTAAGATTGTTGCCTTATGTTAATTTTCTAATAATTGAAATCTTTAATATTTTGCACCTGAACATCTAAAAACCATTACTATAAAACTACAAGTCATATATATTTAGACAAATGAACTTTTCTCGCTCGTCGTCGACTCCAACTTGACGAAATCACTACTAAAAAATACTAATTTTAGAAAAAGACTCATGGAGGAAATGTATTGTTATTCGCATTTGAAACTGCTGCTTCATTTCATCTTCGATTCGAAATTTTTGTGGAAGTGTTGTTCACTTAGAATATGAATTTTGTGAATCCCGTGTGCTCACTGCATTGCTCAATTTTTCATTGTAAATATCTAATTAGGTGATATTCACCTACTTATTTTTGGGGTGTCCATAGTTTGTTATTCGCCTCCCTAAATACTTATTTTGCTTACTGGAATATATTAAGTTCTATACTGGGTAATAGATCATAAGCAAATTAAGATCATTATTAACAAAATCAAAAATCAGTCGATCCTGGCAATTTGTAACTTATTGTAAATCACTTAAATGGCAATGAATTTTACATGATGGAAATCAAGAACCACGAAAGCGCTTATCAGTGCACTGAATAAGTAGTAAATATGGTGTACGTCAATGTGGTAATTGAATAATTCTGCAACAAATTGCTTTTCAGCAAAACAGTTGAACATGAAGTCACGTTTGGGGGATCAAAATATGTCCTGATTGATTAAACAAAATTGAAGAGGTTGAGGTTTGAGGGGTGGGTCAATTCACTTGGAATTACTCAGATGCATTGAGTAATCTGAAATATACTTTCACCATAACTGGTATGTACAAATGTTAATTGTTGATAACTGCTTGTTCTTTCAGTTCTGGAAGAGACAAGGTATTAATCCTGTGGAATATTTCACAAGAAAGTATAGTCCGCACTGTACCCATTTACGAGGGGATTGAAGGTGCCTTCCTACTACCCCCCAATAGTACAGGACCGATAACTTCTTATCAACCTCACGGCATTTACGTTGCAGCTGCAGGAGAGAAAGGTACTCATTTGTTCATTTGTATTTTTTTTTTTTACATTGTTTAAGTGTACCTGTTCTTGGTGTAACATTAATACCTTGATGAGTTGATCGGAATTGATCAATCTTTGTTTTGCTGGATTGCGAGCCGATTGTTTGGCCAAATTGCACAAGAATTACCATGTATGTTGTTATTGTCGAGATCAGCTATCGGAAGAAGTATAAAAGTATTATTTGAATGAGCATTCATATAGAATATGTGCTTTGATCCTCACCAGGTAGATAAAAGTATAATCAATGTTGAAAAGACCACATGCGGTAAATTGAACCTTCTGATGCATTAACTGAAGAGAAAAAGTGTTGATCTGAAATAAAATGTTTAATTGCAAATAAATTGAAAATCTTTTGCTTACGTTTTGTTAAGGATTACAGCAAATCTTTCTTACCGCCTCACGATGCTCGACCCTTCTGGGTTTTACTTTGTGCAATAAAATAGCCACTTGATCCACCTACAAGAAAAGTAATCACAGAGTTATACACTGTTTCTCATAAATTTATTTTCATGTTAATTTCAATACACAGACCTAAGAACAGTGAAGAAGTAAATTTAGGTAACTTTAAAATTGAACTATAGTTCGCATGCAAAACTGATTTGACAAAACGCATTTTGAATGTAACTCTGGGTTCATAGATTTAACACTAGTTATTCGCTTACTTCACTTTTTACCCCATGGCAGCAATATGTTATCCCGAATATTGTACTGACATGCAGGAGAAGTGTTTGACCGTTGATCAAAAGTTGTCCCCATGTATATGATAGTGTTGTATCTTTTATGTATGTAGCTAGGTCATAGATTCGGAAGGTGAGGAAAAAACTTGTGACTACTAATCCAAATGTTGTTTGAAAAGCAAAAACTTTGTTGATAGTTTGACAAATATTGCAAATAATATCGTAAATAACTGATAAATTCCAAATTGTATCCACGGTATTATAGCTGTAGTAAATCGTATCCTCCAAGCTTTGAGTATGAATTTCAATATTCGGAACAACATTCGAGTTTTGCACATTGGTAAAGTCATTGATCCTTGACACGGCATTGTTCAACTTGGCGCAACGTAATTTCAAAGAGAATACCATGATTGAAAATTGTAGCAGCACTAGGTGCATGGAAAATGAAGGTGTGAACCATATTAATGTATGGAAAATGTACTCAAATCCTGGTTGATAGGTTGTCAGATAATGAAGCACAGCAAGGCTTCCATACATTGTACAAATCAATCCAACAAGAATCATATTTCTTCTGAATTCTTTCCGATAATCCATTTCCTCCCCTATTTTAAGTAATAATGAATCAAGTCTTGAAATACACCTAAGAATTTGTAGAAAATCATTCAGTCTAATTATAGCGGACAGTACTAAAACGTAATAGATCAATTCAAATGCAAATAATTGGATGTTTTCAATGACCATTGAGACACCATCTAATTTCATAACAATTATATCGTTTCTCCTCATGAAGTAAACCATTCCACTATATAGGATGATATATGTTATAGTTTGTATGACACCAAGTATGCTTCTCGCAGTTACGAGATTACCATCCACCTCGCGTATTTCATTCGGTAACAGTCCTGATATTTTGACCATATAAAGTAAAGGCTTGAATGATCTATGAAGTTCCTCAGTATTGGAGGGACACATTCTTGATTTTTTAACTCGTCTCATTGTGCGTATTCCTTATATGCCCGTGATCACTTATTCCAAGTTTGGTATGACTATGAATGCTTCATAATAACGAATTTCTCGTCCCACGCCATACTACTTAGTGTAATGTTTCTACCAATAACAACAATCGTCAACATGTTGGCATAACTTGATAGCTTGATGGGAATTTGAATGATTACTACCAGCACTTAGTTTGATTGGAGCTGCTTACGCATAAAAATGAAATTAAGCACGTATAAGTCAACTAAAATCAATAAAGTGTCGTTCATTAAATTTGAAGTTTGACAATATGTGATAACCAGTTTATTGAATGATTAGGAGTTGTCAAAATATGGGAAATGAAGACTGGAAATAATGTCTATGAACAGCAGAATTCTTTGGTATCGGCTGCAAAAGAAGACGGAGGGCTGTCCATCACTCAACTGTTGTATAATTATGTTACTAACAGTTTTGCTGTAGTATCTATGGAACACAACATTATTCTCTATGAATTAGATACCTTTCAATGCAACAAACAGGTTGGTATCTATATTATACAGTCTTGTACATACTTACATAAATGTATCAATCACCTATGTCAATAGATAATTTATGAATTTGTGATTAACTATTTTAGCTCGTTGGGTACAGCGATGAAATTTTGGATCTTGTATATTTCGGTGCAAAAGATACACATTTGGCAGTAGCAACTAATAGTCCTGATATAAAGCTTTACGAATTGACAACAATGAATTGCCAATTGTTATCTGGGCATACAGACTTAGTTCTAGCTCTGGCTACTACCCCAGCCAATTCTAATTTATTACTTTCCTCGGCAAAGGTATTTACAGTGGTTTTGATGCTCTATATAAACGTTATTAGAATGCAACTAAGAAAAGAAAATACATTGACGTTAAACATATTTATCTTTTGTAGGATAATAGCGTTAGATTATGGTTAATGGAACCACAAACGTGCAAAGTTTCTTGCATCGCACATGCAATCAGACACACAGCATCGGTTGGATCAGTTGCTATTTCACATACATCAGCAAAATTTTTTGCTTCCGTCAGTCAAGATCTGTGTCTGAAAGTTTGGGACTTGTCTGAAAAACTGTCATTTACTGGTAAGTCATTCTACAGTATCAGTTGCTGGTATTAAACTCAAGGAGACATTGAATCATCTTTCTTATAACAGAGAAGGAAAACTCGCTAAGCGTACGTTGCACAGAATTGGCACATCAAAAAGACATCAATGCCGTTGCAATCTCACCAAACGACAAACTCGTTGCAACCGGGTCTCAGGATAAAACAGCTAAGGTATGTTCGGTTGATATAATATGCCTGATTTGAATGCAACGTGTACAAAATCTGAGTAGTGTTGCAGGAATATCACAGGTCTTGATTCTATCGAAAATACTTATAGATTGTTTTACCTCACAGTTATGGACTGCAGAAAGCTTGCAACTTGTGGGTGTTTTGCGTGGCCATCGGAGAGGAGTCTGGTGTGTTAGGTTTTCACCAGTAGATCAAGTATTGTTGACAACTTCAGCAGATTGCACCATCAAATTATGGTCATTAACTGATCTTTCCTGTTTAAAGGTATGCTTATCCAACACCTCTGATAATTTTTTAATAATGGATAACTATTAATTTCACACCTTTTCAGACGCTCGAAGGACATGAATCATCTGTTTTAAAAGGAGAGTTCTTATCTCGAGGAATGCAATTGATTACAGCGGGAGCTGATGGGCTTCTCAAGCTATGGAGTGTTAAAACTTCTGAATGTATCACTACTCTAGAACATCATGAAAACCGAGTATGGGCATTAGCGGGTTAGTAATGAGCCGTAATCAAATCATTTCGAATGATGTATTTTTTGGATTCTTGGTCTTACTGTATTTCTATATATGCTTTTGCTGTTTACAGTATGCAAGAAGGAAAGCCATATTATCAGCGGAGGAAGTGATTCGGTATTAGCCAAATGGCGAGATGTTACAGAAACGAAAAAAGCTGCAGCTGCTGCAGAAGCTGAACGTTTGGCGCTAGAAGAACAGAAGCTTTCAAATTTACTTAAAGCTGATCAGTTACTAGCTGCGCTGAAGCTGGCTCTTAAACTCGAACGACCTCTTCAGGTTTTGAAGATTATTGAGAGTAAGTCTTCCGAAAATATTAATTGACTCTTATTATTATTTACTAGGTACAAATCTATTGGTGAAGTATATCCACAGCCTTATAAACTTTATATTCATTCCTATTTAAATCTTGGAAATACTTTTCCATAACATTATTCACATTCATTTACATTGATGTACGTATCATATCCGTTTTGCAGATGTTGTCAGAAAGGGTGAAGGTGGCTTGCGGGAAACGATTCATGAATTGAAGCAAACTCAGAAAGAAGCATTGCTCAGATGTGCTGTGACATGGAATACTAATAGCCGTAATGCTCAATCAGCTCAGGTATTACTATTTATTAAAGTTGTGGTTTTTCTAATTACTTAACACACTTTTGGTCGGTTTGGAAAAAAGAATTCGACTATCGAAGTATAAAATTACAAAAATTCTGATATTTTTTCATTCAACTTAAAATTTGGATACATCCTCTTGTATGATTAGCAAATAATTACCTACTTGACAATACTTTAGCTAATGTTTTAAATTCAAGCTCAGAAACTATTGGAAACTATCAACTTTTTCGTTTCTATTTTACACCATGCCATATGCATTGCAGTTGGTGATAAACGTGCTATTAGATGAGATTAGTAGCGGCGAGCTGAAGATTCCAGACTTGACGTCTTCATTGGAATCAATGATTCCTTATACCGAAAGGCACTTCAAGAGACTAACTCAGCTTATGCAAGATCTTCATTTTCTTTCTTACACAGTAACTTGTATGCAGCCTCACAATAAGATAAGTCCAAGTTGATTTGTACATATTTCACCTTGAACTTGGAATAAATTCCCATAAAATCTATAAAAGATATTGACACGTTTGTTTTTTATATTACGGCTATTTATTCACAAATGTCAGCGCTGTAAGAATCTATCTTAGAGAAATGAACAGTTTAAAGATGAGATATGCAATAATGAATCATGTTTATTAATCTCTGTCAGTCATTATGCAAATATGTTTCCGTCATCCAAACCGTGAAAACACACTACTATTGTTATCTTATCATTTAATTTAGATTTTTACAAATTTCCTATGTATGTACCTAAATTTCGTAACCAAGCACGTGAGTCATCCGTACAATTTGCATTCTAATTACGAAACATTTCTGTTTGTCTTGGTGAATAAATTTTTTTTGCTAATTTCCACCACTGTCAGTGAATTAATTGAGACATCTGTACGTATCTACGCCTCATTTGTTTTCGCACATATCTATTGTTAGTTCATTCAAGTATATCATTTTGATATGTTCATTATTAATTATCGATTCCATCTGGTCTATTGTCTTTTTACAGTACACAAGGTTTTCATGTTATTCGCCCGCATCTCAGATGTACAATAATTCGTGTTTTCGCATTCTTCCCGAGTTGATCCTTCGGTATTTTTCTCTCCTGCTTACATCAGGTCAGGCAAGCTTTTTTACGATTAAATACTTGATTCAAAATATAACGAAAAGCTTTTTCACAGTTTCTGAATGTTTCGCTCTTATCTCATTTTTGAGAAGATGCATTTTACACATCCAATGAAACTAGATTGAAATTCAGACGAATCTCCACGGTAAGAACATTGCACTGTCTCCTGCAGATCACAAACCGTTGCAACAGCATCGCATTAGTTACGACGTACTATAAAAATAACTTGTCTACCGTTATAATAGTGAGACACGGAAACTATCTAAAATCGAAATCCTTAAATTGATATTAAATTAAACTGAAATAGTCTCAGGGAAGATAACAATTCTAAATTACACTTCACGCTACGAATGATCTGTGAAAACAACTACAGCTGTAATCCTTGAGCATACTTGGTTGTTGCCCAGCCCAACGTTTCAGTATGATTGTGTACTCTGAGCAGAGAACTGTGTTAAGTGGGAGCCACGTTTGGCTGAGCAGACTTCTTACAAGCTTGCTTGCCTGAATTCCAAGCGGTCTGTGTGAAAAACTAGTCTGAGAAAATCTAACTGCCACGAAAGAGGCTGAAAATGACCCGGCCGGATGGGTGCATCTTTCTATTGGGGATCTTTGTTTTATTCAAAAAGTTGTGTTTAGTGGATGCGGCTGACACGTAAGTTCGTTTTTTGATACCATTCATGCAAGCAATATTATACCAATTGACTGTAATCATTGAAAATGCTAGCTGCAACAGTATGCATTAATTGTTAGGCTTTGTTTTCTGACTAATCCTATAATGCAAATACTTGCTACTAGGTGCAATGTCGGGTGATGCGTCGACAATGGAGTGTGCTCCTTCTCATCTTGTATCGTCACCAAAATTCATGTTTTAAGTCAGTGTGCCGGATTTAATATCTTTATTTTATAAATTTCTCTTCCTTATATCTCTTTTACATTTACGACAAATAATTGAGATACTAAAATTTAATTAGTAAAGAATGAAAACTTTCCCAAATTATTCATCTACTCTTAAATTCAATATCTTCCCAATGGTAAGAAATGGGAGTTATCGCGCTTTGGAATCGACTTTTCTCTAAAAATTTTTGAAACTTATATGAGCCATATGTTGAGGCATTGTACGCCTTTTTTTGGAATTTTGTGTTCTCTGACCGTTCCGTTTCTGGGAGAAAAGCATTGAAAGTTAGTTTTCATACACAGGCTTGTACAGAAAGTGTGGAAAAATATGTTTAAAAATTAGCCCTTGGCGAATTCCAATTATAATATTTCTATAAAAAGTATCATATGCTGAGTTGTAATCATCTGAATCGTTCCGTTCACCATTCAGCGTTTCTTACCATCTCGTTTAGGATTTATAGTTGGAAGTAAAACGTAAAGTGGTGCGTCTCTCTCTCTGGCTCTCGACTGGATATCTCGTGACTCTTACCTCCACAAAGTCATACATTGTCGCTGGCTAATACAAATATATCGGTTTTAACTTTTGGATTGGACTGTCGCGTAACAATCACCTTAATATATTCACTGCCAAAGAATATTTAATTACAACCTAAATCTCACATAAAGTACAAGGATTAGTTATAATCCGACTGAGAATGTTGTAGCATATCCATTGCAATATTTCATTTACGTATTCTCATTGCATTCAAACGACGAGGTCTTGACCTGTCGATAGCAGTCAATTACACTTAATTCAACCGTTGTTTCTAGTTTCTACAGTTTCTCTTGAAATACATCTTGGAAATAAACTATTGAATGAGATAACCGGTAATTGAATATTCCTTTATTTCAAATCTCCAACACATTTTTGTAAAATCTTTCAATATACATTTACGTGTATTTGAATTGGCTTACCCTGTTAGTACTGCCGCATAGCATGTGAAAAACTAGGATAAAATTATTCTTCGCAACTGAATCCATTGAGCCTTCGGTTTTCAGCTATCGTTAAAAAAGGCGGATCAATCAGATGCAGTTTTGAAATTCTGAATATTTTTGTCCCAATTTTTCACAATGAATCTGCCAGTGCTAATGTGGTGTGCTCATTTAGATACACCCTATATAACGGCTTGAGAACTTCCTCAAAATAGCTATAAAAATTATCTTGACTGTATTATTATGGTTGCACTAAAGATATAAAATATTGTTGCACAGACTGAGGGCCGTGATTGCTCTGAAGCTTGGCTCACATTTGGTATCATTATTCTAGATATTTATATATAAACGGATTGTTAGAATATATAGTATAGTTCATTGAAAAAGTTAGATTCGAAGGTCAGTAACCACTTATGACCTAGCATGTGCAAGATCATTTCTTTTGTTGATATAAAACAGAAACTTTCATAGTTATCAGAGCGCAACATCTAGCCTTCGGTGTGCCCTGCAACAAAAAATTTCTGTTTCGTATACATGTTACGATACGTTGGTAAACAATTAATGAATCGACTATTAAATTTTTTTTTTCAATTAGGAATTTACAAGAAATTATCACTCCAGACGATTGTGTCTTTTTTTTTCTGTTCTTCTCGTCTTTTTCTATACAGTTGGTCTCAGATCCATGAGTAATAAGAATGTTTGAACAACTTCAAAGCTAAATTTAACTCCTTCATAATGGCCAAGGAAGTTATATGAATTTCTTAATTCGTTATATTTACTAATTGATACCGTTATTTGGTATTATGAATATTTCACCTACAAGTATGACATTGACATATTTCTGAAGTATGTGTGAGGGATGACCTTTAACATATTAATGAAGAGCATAATAATTTCTATTCAACAATTATCGATATCTACCGATGATTAGTATTCATTCACCTGCTCAAACAGTGGAAACAAAATTCTACCTAGCCGCTAATATAATTTGATCGTATCATGTGATATAGTATTATGTCGTTATAAGAAACACATTTAGGCTCCAAAGGAAGCAGTTTGAAACGAATTTAACGAGCACAGACTTCTCCACTGCTGTTCATTTTTTCACCTGTCCATTACGACAGTGAATTCAGTCAATCTGCTTGCTATAAAGAACAAGCGATCATAATTTACTCTAATGCATAGCGATATATATTTCATTTGTTGTCTTGGTTTGTTTGTATAATGTCTGAAGTTTGATATGGTTTGAACTCTATGCCAGGCAAAATTCTTCAACAATAATTGATATATTCAACATAATACATACTAACATAATAACATAAATGAAGCAAATTTTGCTGTTGCCTTGTTGCTTATAACGAGCCATGCCACTCAAACTCGAATGAGTGTGTTCAAAGTAGGGAGCTGATTTCGAACTAAAACATGAACCGGCTTCATACGCAAACATGAAATTCTACTACAGCAAAATTTTGATTGCGTTCCAAATCCTTATGAAAATAAGCTTCATTCAAACGGATATCTGAACTTTATCAAAGCTGTTCAGAGGCAATATCGCAATATCCCTGCTTCCAAGCACGTAATGTTTTTTTTTTTTTGGTAGATACCGGAGGTTTAATTCAGATTTCTTATTCAGACTGCTTATTTAGATTTTTACATGAAGCCTGTTCGCATCAAGTAGTATTGTTCACGTATTGAATCTGAACAAACGTGACACAGTAGTTGAAATAGTACTACGGCAGATACGGATATCAATAATTCATAGAAATAAGTTAATATTTGGTACGTACCCATTGTAAATTTTCAGGTGCAAGATAAATATGAACAAATTTATGACCTTATGTTAGTTTTTTTTCAAGCCTTAAGCAAACAGCACATGGTTCTCAATACTTTGAAGCAAGAGAATTCAACACACTAGTAATGTTTGTTTCATTTTATTACTTGAAAGTATGTTCGAAATTACCTCACTGCGTCAATATAAATAAATTGTAAATTTGGTATTAAATATACATGCTCAGAGTTTTCTGCTGACTGTACTATCCGACTCTGCCGATGCACCATTGTAGCACTGTTATCATTTGATACACATGCTAAATTAAACAGGTTTATGAACACGGGCTGTTGTGACGCAGGCTGTTATTGTAGTTACGAACAATCGGTTATTCGAGTTCAATAATGATGCAGACTTATAATATTAAGGTAATTCAGCAGTAGCGCTAGCTGGTTTTTGATCCGGTAGAAGTGGCATGTTTCTACTGTAGTTAGAAAAAAGAAATAGGAGATCCAATCTAATGTACATTTTCTCATTTCATTTCTTTATATATTTATGCAAGTTACTCAGTCATGTGCGATAGTTTATGTAAATAACATTCATGTCATATGCAACGATACAATACAACAATGAACTATTCTTCTTACAAAGAAGCTCATGGAATATCAATTCAACTTGTACACGTAGAGCGTATTACATTTGTCGTCATTCTACTTATTCTGTTTGTATACCAATTTGTCTTAAAACAAAATGTATGCATAAATCTGCACATAATAATTTCAGCTATCTAATGTGAATATATTATACATATAAATACTTTCCATTTGTTTTCCCACAGGATGGGTACTTGTTCGGCGCTGAACAGTGTAACTAGTCTAACGCAGACCGAACTTCTACATGAGCTAACAAATGAATGTCGTTATGACAAATTTGTTCGGCCACCTGGCGAAAATAATGCCACTGACCCCATTATTGTAGCAACTAGGGCATATATTTACGCGATCCAATCGAACATGGCCAAAACGCTGGTAACATCCAGTTTCATATTATAATATCCTGTAAAGTAATGTATAATTAGCTGTAATTTATTGCGATGTCATTCATGTAGAGACGTACATATATTTGAATATCAGGACAATGCCAAATAAAGCTTTTTATTTTATGGTTTTTCTACTTATAGTATAATTGTTGTTAATATCATTGGAATTCCAGCAATTTGACATACAAATGATGCTACAATTCCAATATCTCGACAAACGACTGAGGTTTGCTGAAATTGCACCAAATTTCTCCCAAATCATTGGTGGCAAAGCGGCACATGATGTAATTTGGACTCCTGTAGTCCATGCTGCTAATGAGCGTAATTCAGTCATATTGGGTAACAGTGTCAAAGATCTACTCATCTCAATTGATTCATCTGGTACCGTAATTCTCAACATTAGGTAAGTCAATGTGATATGCATGCTATTATTTATGTATGAAAGCCATCCTTGCTTGAAGTTTGGGATTCAAATTTATTCAAAAAGTCAATAGGTTTGAATGCGTTCATTGAATCAGTAGAATGCACATTGAACACAGGTATTTTCACATTGAATATTATCGATACGTATAGTATTTTGCAAATTCAATTATCATAGACTTCTATATAGTTTTGAAATTATATAGACTTGTGTACATCCATGTTCACGCACATTGATACGATTCGTCTATGAATTCACTGGCGCATAATGGGCTTATCATCAAGTTTTTGGAATGGGTTTGGATGCGTTTGAAAGGCAAATACAGTGTGAAATGTATAGCTATTAGCAGCTGCGAGCAGTGACCAGTACTTGGCCAGGGTGCAGCAGTTGTATACAACTTGTAACCAATAGTTATTCGTGTCTTTCAGATTAGCAGCCACATTGAACTGTGGGTTGCGACTGGAGAAATTTCCGTTTGATGTCCAAGAGTGCCCACTAACTTTTGAGAGCTGTAAGTCATGATGAGATAAATAATCTACCATCAAACTTCAAATTATTATATGTACAATAATTCCATTATCATTACAATATACACCTTTGGTTGGAATTTTTTATCTGATTTCTACCTAATACAGAAAATCTGGAAATTAATAAACAGATTTTCAAATAGATAAGGTGTTTATGGACTTACAATTAGAATTTATTTATTATGTTTCAATGAACATGAATTTTCTATAATAGGGACTCATAACATTAATGAAATGAAACTGGAATGGGACGAATCTCCAATATTATTTGCCGATGAACTCCATTTGACTGAGTACAGTCTCGTTGCCAGCTGGGTCAATGAGTCTGGGGTTTCATACACAGTTGCACAACAGCATTATGGGCATTTTGGTCCGTATATTTTCTACTTCCAATGTTTCTATTTAAACTACATACTTTTGATATTTACTATAATAATTGAAACTTAAGCTCAACATTTTTTACAATAATTATTATTGCAGCTGGGAATTTCAGTGCCTTAAGTATCACTTTCAAACTCGCCCGAGAAATGGGTTTTTTCATTATGGATTATTATATACCCTCAATATTGATCGTCGTCATATCATGGGTCTCATTTTGGTTACACATGGATGCAAGTCCGCCACGAATTGTACTAGGTATTATTCCCAATGAATTCTGCCATTTTGAAGTGCATATTTTCAGTTATGGAAACATTGTTTCTACTTATAAATGATATTTCAGGAACCAACACAATCTTAGCATTCATGACACTTGCATCGAAAGTGGAAAACTCGCTTCCAAAGGTTTCTTACATAAAAGCAAGTGAAATCTGGTTTCTGGGTTGCACGATTTTCCTCTTTGCCGCCATGGTAGAATTTGCCTTTGTGAACACTATCTACAGGCGAAAGTAATTGGAAACTAATATTCGTATCACATGGTTGAAGTACCAAACATCATATCCTCAGACTTCATCAACCAATTGAAATTTTACTTATAGGAAAAATGTGCCTCTAAAAAAGGTGAACAGCAAGTATATTCTGAAATCGACATTGACACCAAGGCTTGCTCGAAAGCAATTTCAGAAAAATACTACTGGATTGGAACGATCACGCTCATGGTCTTCCCTTGATCATGATAATGCAACCGAATCAGTTTATACGAGTCAAAATTACTTGACTGTGCATGTTAGTATTTTAGATAAACAAATAAGTATTCAAAAACTTATCCGCTCAAACACAGCAACTGCAGGCCTCATAGTTATTCGTTGGTCCTCCTGAAAAGCCACTGTACTATTCATTGTTCCCCTACAAAGATGCTGAAGTATTTTCAGCCCCTGATTCTATACAGAAATACAGTAACTTCCATTAATGTATTATGGATGGTAATCATTTCGTCAGATAGGTGGAGTTGAAAATCCAACTTATTCATTTTTTGTTATAATTACAACAGTGATAACTTTCTTCGCTGAATTGGACCTAGCCGAATCATTGGCGTTTCCAAGAATCCCCTACTTATGACATTCATAAACGTTCATTAAATTGACTATCTTTGGTGTCGTGAGGCCTGTAACTGTTGATATGAATAGCGAATAACTTTTTGATTTTTATAGTTATTTTAAACTATGTACAGCCAAAATGTAATGCAAAATTTAATTCTTACAGAGTTTTCCAAGCAGTATGAACATTCCTTCCGTGACAATTGAAGATGACAAAGAACAAGATTCTGTTGGAAGTGTAGTTACATTAGATACTACTCCTGCGCCACCTCCAAAGCCAGCAACACGCCGACCCACTCTTGCTAAGCTTCATAATTTCACAACTATGACGCCTCAGGAGATCGCGCAGTGGATAGACAAGCGTAGTAGAATAGTATTTCCAGTGGCGTTTCTTATTTTCAATGTTCTTTATTGGTCGTTCATTTGGATATGAAAGCAACCTTCTACAACTTGCCAAATTCAAATCTCTATTGATACAAGAAAACCTAAAGACATTCAGAAGAGCTTTGAAAATTTTTTTTTAATGCTTATATCTTGAATTTTAGTCATTTCTACTTTCAGCAACATCAATCAAATGGTATACATGTATTATAGGTACTTGGATCACAGCTCTGGCTCTGGAAATGTATCCAAATTCACAATAAGCAATTAGATACATATAACTACAGAGTAGTTAGCTGTTTATTTCTCTGTTGTTAAAACTGATCACTTTATGATATAGTCTTTGTAGTTCAAATTTTTGTAACATTTTTATATTACCTGGGTGTTGCAGCTGTATTACAAGAAATACAATATATTAAGTAAATGTTCGAACAGTCAGGTGATAAAGATTACACGCTTTAGTAATTAGGGATCATTCATGGGGTTAAAACTCATGTTGTTTGAACCACACTGTTTATTATATCATGAATTACATTTATATCAAGACGAAATTTATCGCTCAACTACATTGTTAATGCAGTTGTTAAATAAATTGACCAATTCGAGTCAATGGCGATGAAAAAAAAATATGGCAAACTATATGGTTTCTCTCACCAATATTAAAAATATTAACATCCTTGAAAACCCCTTGGACCGCATCTTTCAAACACTGAACCGTCACCTTAGTTATATTTAGAAATATTTTCGACCGCTTTCTATAGGTAGACTGGACTAAATTCTCTGTATACCTGGGTTGCATTTTATTGACTCCCATTGACTCCCATACATCGAATTATTCGAGAACTTCACAAATTACATTCCCTTCAGTTATTCTATCCCACTAATCTCCAGAGCTATTTAATTATGACAATTATCACTGAATATTTTTTTTGCGGGACCAGATATCTCGGGCGCAGATTTAGTGGCTATATGTATTATACATGTGTCATAATTTCAGAAGAGTAACCTATATCGAAATACTGTCCCAATGACCATAATTTTTCCAAACTATAAGTTTTTTATTAAAAGATTTTTTCCTCGGTATGTGACTCTTACTTAGTACATGCATACATGCGATGAAAAGCTCACATGAAACAAAGATTCAGTAGTGCTAATTAGTTACATTTGAATAATTATAACGTTAAACATCGAAAACTTCAAGAGTTCGAATTATACACAAACGATCTTAGTAGTTACTTATTACTTTCAACACCCGAAAGCCAGCGAAATTTAGTACTAACAATGAGATGTATGTACATACACATAAACTACATGAAGTCTGCACAATGTGGAAAAAGTGTTTCTCCAGTCAAAATTACGATTGTTAATAATCTGAGTATTATACGTTTAGTCAATCTACTTTTTTAGAATAACAATAAATTTATTTATTTTTTAACAAAGATTTCATTTTTTTAAATGTCACTGCTTCTGCTTAACATCTTGTTACAGTATCGAATTTGGCGTGATGAGAACTGTCAGTAGGTTCAGATTGTTTGTGCCAAACTTATTGGAATGGTGAAGAGAGACTTGAATTTGAGTTTCTTTTGATTGGAAAACTTTCAAGTCGAATAAGTTGAGCTCAAGAGGCTTGTACAGTCGTTTTTCAACTTGTGATGCCAAGCTGCCTTACAACGTTGTTAGGTACTATACATGTACATATACAAAAACACGTGCAAATTCGAAGAGGGTTCAATTATACGTATAAACTTCATTTGACTTTCAAATTTCTCCCTTGTTTTTCTTTTGAACCTGATAACATCATGTGCGTGTGTAACCCCCTCCATGGTGATGAATATTCCGAAAAGACGGCGGATAAATCGAAGGCTGACAGGCCAAACTATAAGGCAGTAGTTTCTTAACAGTTTTATATGCATTTAATCCACCAGGTTTATAATTATCCATACATATTGGGAATTCCACGCCAACCGGGACAGCTTTTGAGCCTGACCCCTCTCGATTTTTTCATATTTTTTCCTGATATTCGGTAGACTGAAAGGAGTGCTTGTGATTTTTTTCAAATTTTTATCCGAATTCGTTTTCATTTTACATATTCTTGAAAATTCGCAATTCCCGACGATCTTTAAACGTTTAAACGAGTGTATCTCTGAATCTATCAGTCGGATTACAAAATATGATCATATGAAATTCATCGGAAAAAAGTGTACTTTTCAAAAAAAAAATATTTTGGGATAATTGTGCCTTGTCCTTCATAGTGAAATTTTCGTTCAAACATGAAAAATCGATTTTTCTCAAAGTATGACATAATTCAAAATTTTCAAAGAATTCTCAAAAAGACTCAGAGAAAAGACAAAAATTTTGAGCTATGGCTGATCGTGGGCCTCGGCCGCTTTCTATTTTCAACAGAATTTTAATTTAATTTAATATAATTTAATTTTAATTTCAGAAAAGTAGAAAAAAATAACATTAAGATTCACAGCCAAAATCTGAGGTATCACATATTCCATACCTGCCACATCCAAGGCGGTCTAGTGTGACCGGACTTACCAGACACGTTTCACCGACCCTCTGTACATACAACTGTGTGGGAATTCACCGTTCGCGAATTTCACGGTAAAAGTACAAATTTCTTCGTCATTATAATATAGTCGTTCGTGGAACAATTTTGCCGCGGACAAAAAGCTTCTGAATCTATAATTTATCGCCGTGTGCTTGTATGCTGTTCCATTTTCTTATACCAACCTGTACATACCCGCGTAACGGACCGCACGTACTTACCTTAAACGGTCACAGAATCAGACCACGATATATTGCTCAAACTTTTCAATAATATAAATTTTCCCTACAATAATATTCCAATTTTTCTGAAAGTTAAGACAATTAATTATACAGAAGAATCTATATAACGTTTCGTATAAAACACATCGTACATAAAACCTCGTTGAATTTTATTGTTTCATAAACTTTGATACTTTCAGAACACTTCTTGAAAGATACTTTTTCTAATCTCGTATAGAATCTTATTCACTACCCGTTGTGTCCCAGGTATGTACATATTCTGGACCCATAGGAATTAAACCCTTGGAACAGTGTGGGCTTGATGTTGAGAAGGTGTACAGAACAGCTATAACTTTCAAGACCTTGAATAATTTTTGATAAAAATTAAATTGAATATTATTCGAAACACGTATAATGAATCGAATGCCCCATAAGCTTCAAAGAAATATGTTATACCACAAAAAAGTTGATAAAAAATTGCTACTTCTTCTGGCATGGAAGTGTTTTTCAGCCTTAAAAAGTATTTCATTAATTTTTTTCCCTATAGTTGCAATGTATAAGTTAAAGAAAAAAAAACCATTCCGAAAAGCTCTGTTGTAATTTTAAAAAGCTTTTGCATCCGTACATGACAGTTCTTCGCGTGGTTCAAGTATCCGGTTAACAGGGTGTGTTTTATGAACATAATAATGGCACACCGTGTTTCTAGTTTTTTTCATAAAGCGAATCAGCTCGATTTTTACCGTGCGCCGTTAATAATGCGGAAACTATATCGTTCGAACATGTATGTATATTAATATATAAAGGTATGTACATCAGAGGTGAGAAAATAGTGTCAAGTGATGTGATATCATTCTATTGCCATAATACAAGATAAAAAGCCTGCCTGCCTACTATATGAGCCCGTAATTAAGTAATTCGGCGCTTTCTGTGACGTCAAATACGCACTTTTGACGCCACCCAGAAAATCCAATCTACGGCGTGTATCTGCTATAGGTATGCATACATCTACGTATCGCGTTACGTAGATCGCATAGTCATACGTGATCGTTTTCATTATACCGTACATACTTACAATTAGTGATGCATGTATAGGATGGAAATATGGACCATTCTAATGCAAAAAAAAAAAAAAAAAAAAATCAACAATTACGTAATTGCTTTTATGCAGGGCAGTCCAGTTGAAGTGTTACAAAATAATATTGCGGTAAAAATTCGAGGTAGGTACGACAAAAATGCCCTCACCAGAGTTCTTCAACATCAAGGGGGTTGTAATTACATTTTGCGGGACATTTTTTTCTAGTATAAGATTCACTGGACTATGTCAATAAGGTAAACTTCATTTTTTTTCTGATGCATTATTATTGCCGACATTGAGACGATTTCAACGGCTTACAGGTGAATATGCTGGAGGTCACTCAAGGTCATTATAAATGTGATCAACTTTGTATTTCCGAATGCCTATGTATGTCGCTATCTTGTTCGTTGGCAGACAGAGAGAGAGAGACAGGAAATGTTGCGTCACACTCATTTACTTCAAAATACCGACAAAAATCACAAAAACTTATAATACAATTGAGAGTCTATTGCATAACATCTTTTCGTTAACTAAGGAATTCTTCTGCAGTCAACGGCCTCGATTTCTCACTCAACGATTAAGGCAAATCCCAATTATCGCCGTCATTGTCATCATCATCAATAATATTATTAACATCAAGAAAAAGGGGTTGCGTGTTTCTTCCTTAATATTAATATAGACTGAAATAAGAATATACAGGGTGTCCCATTTCAAATTATTCACTAGCATATCTCGAAAAATAAGAATGCTATAATAGAAAGATGTTTAGAATGAAAGTTATGAGGTTCCGAGGGGACACAAACTGGCGATATTGATATAGTTGTAGGTATCATCATTATCGAGAAACGAACACAAGATGCATTTTCTTAAATGGCATCCAATTTTTTTTTTTTTTTGAACAGAAGTTGGACTCTACGTCAACGCGATAAAAGTGGCTATCGTTTATCTTTCACCGTTAACTGAAGAATATACTTCCCCGTGAGGCTGACTGTCTTTAGAATGTTCAGTCAACGCTTTCGCGAGTTATCACTACGCGAAACCGAAAATCCGACATTGCCTGATATTGTCAGAAAAGGTGTTTCAAAAGATCAGTGGAAGAAAGAACGACTAAAAGTATAATGCTACATTTACATATTCGATCGCTTATTCACTGCTGGACTCATTTTATGGAAGTAAAAGATGCATATACTTGCAGTCAACGACAGATATGCCAGATTGTGGTGATCAACAAACCACTGCAGTGGATGTTGCCACAAGCTGTTAAAATATGAGCAAAAACACTAATCACAATAATATAAGAATGTATTTAGTTTGGAGATACTTGTAATTGTTTATGTACTTACTTTTGTAATGTATACATAAACAAGGGATGAATACATTGAATAAGTCTTCTTGGTTAATCACTGTTAAGTTTAACAATAATCATTCGCGGCAATGAATACGACCTTATGGGCTTGTTATGTGAGAAACTTCAGTATTAGAAATTTCACATCAATCGCTTGAAGTAGACCTTCAAAAACCACCCATAAATGATTTCATCAAAGTTTCCCCAATCTAACGCTGATTGAAGAAGTCAGTCGATTACATCTGGAATCATCGGACTTTGGCCTCAGATAAACGTTTCAGAGTGGAGTGAAAACAGAACCACTTGGCGGGTTTTTAGATCTTATATGGCATGATATGTAAGTGAAAATTAAAGACAATTCGAAATTTGCATTCCAGATTTCTTAGTGATGGATTCACATCCATTTGCGATACAGTGTGCGAAACTTCGCAAAGAGAATTCGCATCCAACCAATGTGGAATCGTCGTACACTTCTGGAAATTATAGCACATCGAAAACGTAGAATTGGAGCAGTGCAGAGCTCTACGGTTGAATTGTAGGTCATATTACATTATAAATGTATGGCTACCTTCAATGTAGTATTGACTCATGCAGTGAAGACAGCTGGTAAATTATACCTGAAAGAGGAAGTATCAGAATATTTCCATTTTTTTTTCCAAGCAAAAGTGGAAGTACGTACTTTACCGGGTTTTGTATTATATAATTCGCGGATGAACTATAATAACATAGAGGCGTAGGTGCACTGAAAAAGAATTTTTTTTTTTTTTTAGTGGCAAATTCGTTTTCATGCAATATGAAACTTTGTGGGCATATCCGCAAAAAAAAAAAAAAAAAAAAATTTTCCACGCTTACGCCCGTTTCGTATTAGTCCATCGATATATGTACTTCTTACATTATTCAATGAATCTATTATGTTGAATTAGTTATACAAATTCATTAACTATGTCTGATGAATGATATAAATATGGTAATATTTCGAATATACTTGATACACATACATACTTTTAGCTATATTCCCACTTTTCGTAGCTGCATGCAGAAAATTGCCACAGTATAAGTAATGAATATTCCTTCTCAGCCTGTGCTACATGGAATGTTTAAATCTATACATATACCTATGCTTTTCAGGCTGACCACAAAGTTATAGCTCTACTTAAGTTTGCCAAGGATACCAACGTGGGTAACTAGGAGCTCAGTCGTAATTTACGGTGCAGGTATATATAAAGCGGCGATCGTTGCATATTCCGGAATATTTATTGGGAGAAAAAAGTCAGTTCATCAATAATTGAATCTAGGAACTACAGGACCACGTATCAAGCTTTCACTGAAAGTCATAGACAACTGGATTATCTTAAGTTATAATGTCGAACGCATTCATACTTGCACCCTTTATTGACCGCTTCAGCCATGTTGGATATATGTATAAATATATATATACGTTGTTATAAACTAGCTGACGCAGCATCGATTATTTCGCGTGCGCCCACGTATACAAACACTACACATTCTATATACCTACCTGTACCTATCAGAATATACAAAACTTATGGTTGTATGAGTCAGTCGTCGTTTGATGGAGCGATAACCCTTCTTTGGCGCTTATCGCTGTTTCGTCCCCTTTTCGAGGTCACACGAAAGCAAGCTCGTTTCAAGGTTTGCGGTCTGGGATCGACGCTTGCTGATTTTTTCCGGTGTAAGTCCTGATTACATAGATATGAACATTTTTTAATGTTACTCGTATCATCGCTCATGATACCTGTAGTATTAATTTTGCAGAGTTTTCAATCATTTTCCATACCAGATTGGACTCCGCGATATTTCTGGGTAAAAAAATTTGATAAATATAGAAATTATAAAAATCTAAATACAGTTGGATTAAAAAAAAAAAAAAAAAAAAAAAATGGATAAAGCACGTGACCTCAGATTCTAAATGTACTCGGATGTATTCGAATTCATCTGCAGTTTTTGGGTGATTTTTTCTCAGTAATTAATTGCAGTATCAGGTCATGACTTTATTTCTCAATAGTACACATATCGACGAATGTAGATCAAGTATATAGCCACGTGTTGGTCATCTTCTTCATTTTGAATAAAATGGATACAAGATATTATATTAACTGTGCTATAATAACTTCCGGTAGTTAGGCAAATTTTGAGTCATTCATTTGACCCGGTTATTTATTCTCTGCAATCAGATAAATAAAGAAACGTGCAATTGTATTCTGCGTTATGAAAACTCTGGATGAAACAGAGTATACCTATAGGTAAAACTAAAATGATTTATTATTCGCACTATAAATTATAACTGTGGCATAATTGCGGAGCGGGAAAAAATTACGGGTCTTTTTGACACTCGACCACCTGCACAAGCCGCTTGCCAAAGCTGCTACCGACTTGCGGCGTCCAGTCGATGGTCGTCTTTACACCGCGAAGCACGAAAAAATTCGCAAGTCCAGAGACCGTTAGTTCAAATTCAGCAAAGTCGACCACCGATATTTGAATTTGGACATTTATTGTAACGCTGATTTTAGACTGTTCAAAAAAAAAAAAAAAAAAAAATTGGTACGTCTAATTAAGAGAATTCAAACGGTCTCACTGATTAATAATCACGAACAATACATAAAAAAATAAACTTTGAAACAATTCCAAAATCCATGTGAACTGAGTGATCATGAAATACATGGGAATGATGTAATAATGTAGATAAAGATAATATAAGAATGGTAAACCCACGTGTTGCTAAAAGTTGTCTTAACACGTGTGTTACTCGGAGGGTATAATAATTTGTATCGTCGGTGGATAATTGTCGCGCGAAGACAAAAATGACGCAGTATAGTAGCGGTAGTGGAAGTAGTACAAGTAGCAATGGTCAAAATGACCTTGGTGATCGACCACAACGATCAACAGAAGAAAAATTGATGGTAAGTATAAGTTAGTCCTGCATAGATCTTACTGTTTCAAAAAGTTCGACGTGTATTCGAAAGTTGTCGCTAACAATAATTAGTATAATAATATTTTGTCTCGCAGATTTGCAAAGAGAAATCATATTTAACGTACCGAACGTTCATCTGAACGGAAATTTGATACGGTACGGCTGACCATGATCATTTATTCACTGAAAATGTCGAGAAATTTGTTATAGGTGGAAAAGAAATAATTATGAAAAATTCCGAATTTCAAGGCAATTTGATTTCTCTGAAGGTACAAGAGTAACGCATACACTTTTTAGCTGTGATAGAGTTTCATACATATATATATAATATAGGTTCGAGATTTATAGTTCGAATTGCCTTGGATTTTATCATTTTTATTCAGATTTAATATTAAATCATATGTAGAGTACCTACATACATGTATTTCGATGGGGATTATGAAAAGACCTTGAAAGTGAAATCGAGTTTTAATGAGTCCTTTAAATGCAATGACAATGATCGAGTGTGTTTGCTGTTGAAGGTGAAAAGGTATAAGGCGAAGAATAAGGGCGAAAATATGTACGTATAATCGATAACCAATTAATGAGAAATCGATGCAAAGTAGATTGAACAAACTGTGTTGAGTCACACCGAACTAAGGAAATATTTTTCGTCACCCAGGAACTATAATAACGTTACAAATTTGCCAAGGTAGTAATTGGGGGGTATAAGGTATAACTATGAACAAATGAGCATGGAAATACCCGTAATAGAGAGTTACCAATCGCCGATAAAATCGATTAAGTAATGCCCACATAACTTATGTAAAGAAACAATTGGGATTAACTCAGAAACTAGCAATCTATACCGATCGTACGATTAATTCTAACAGCGATTAGAAATAATTGAAGGTATACCCAACGCGGCGGGTGACGAATATTTAGTTTGAACATTGACGTATACGCTAGAACTTTTTGTTGAATTTATCATCGTAGTGAGGAGGGACAATTAAGCCAAGGAGAAAATCAATTGAAATGCGAATCCCTTCACCATATATTGGAAACACGTGGGTTGCAAGCTCACGTCTCGTATTATTATTATCGGTGACCGGTGTAGGTCATATTATGAAAAGTATTGGAAAAATATCAATGCCCGATAGTCTAGCGATCACATATATCGCATGCATCGCTATATCAATTCTCAATAATATAGATTTTGAAACAGAACCGCAATTGCATCCCTACGTATACACAGAATAATGTTCGATTAAAAAAAAATATATATATATATATAAAATATTAGTTGATATTCTCCATTCGTGAGAAATATCGCGCGAAAAACAGAGATGGTGCCAAACATTTATTCCGCAGGATCAAATTCATTTCTTGGCTAATTATTACACTTATAGACAAACAAAAGACAATCTTCAATGCTTATATATTCCAAGGATCAAATGTGACAGATTTTTTTCTCATTCTCCAATTATTTCACAATTCCGAAAATCATGAATTACCTGCGAACTTTTACTCTTTAACCTGCAGCTAGCGAAGAAATATCTTACCTATTATATTTCAAATGACGACGAATACCGCCGAATAACTTTATTTAATTTATACGGGTGATCAACCATATCAAACGTGAATATAATTTTTAAACAAATAAAATTTCTTCAGTTTACATAGAAATTCTTCATCATAACCGTTTCTTCGATATCTTGCTTTGTATTTTGATTTGCTAGCTCAGGGTGGTTATAACAAAATTCAGAATTCCGTAACCAAATTCATAATCGCGGAAACCTCGACGATCTTTAAAAACTCAATGTGAGTTGCAGTTTTTCTCTTTATACTGTCAACTATTTTGAATTTGCTATGATGAAATGTACAATCCCGCGGTCGAAATCGTGTCAGCGATTGAAAATTCTTCTCTTGAGTGCCTTTTCCTAAAAATTCTTCAGAGATTGCTAAGATGAAAAAAAAAAAAACGTGTGAGTTTCGTCTGTGTCAGTTCACGGGTTAACAATAAAACCTGATTAGCTCTACTATACATATTAGGGTGCTTTTTTTTTGTGACTATTTTTTTTTGTTTACTCCCATATCGAAATTTTCTTGAAAACACCTAAAAAAAAATTCCCTGAAAGTTTGAGCCCTTAATATTAATAATAAGTACTCGCCCTCGGCGTTTGAAGATTTCCCATTTAAAATACACGTAACTTAAATTTTTTTCTTCTAAAATTCCTATAGCTCAGAGGCCCTTTATGCTATTCGAACGTTTGAAGAACCAAATTACTCAGAATTGAATGCCCTACAAGAAAGCCCATCGCAACGGAAATGTAACTCACACGGGTGAGACAGTACAGGTGATTAAAGTCAAAATTACATAAATTTCTTGTTTTTTCGTTGTTATTTCATAATTGACTGAAAATACAGAAAAATTTTAAATGACAAAGTTGTAGCAAATTGAATTGCCTTCAAAAAAGTTTATGGGCACCGATCTCTATTATTGATATTTTTCGAGATAATAAGCTTTTTGTTTTTCATGATTTACGATTTTCATGAATTTGCGGCTGATTATGAGATCCTGAAAAAAATATCCTGAGCACCGGTTCTCAGCATTATTTTAGAGCATTCAATTCTGATTAATTTGGTTCTTCAAACGTTCGGATAGCATAAAGGACCTCTGAGCTATAAGAATTAAAAAAAAAAAAAAAAAACAATTCAAGTTACGTGTATTTTAAATGGGAAATCTTTGAACGCCGAGGGCGAGTACTCAATATTAATATTAAGGGCTCAAACTTTCAGGGAATTTTTTTTTAGGTTCTTTTTAGGTCTTTTCTAAGAAAATTTCGAGGTGGGAGTGAAAAAAAAAAAAAAAAATAGTCCTCAAAACGCTATCTATTCAACTGACGTATCAATTGACGTTCTAGGTTGCAGTGCGTATCAGACCTTTGAATTCCGAAGATGGTGGTACGAGAGTTTTGCACGCCATCAATGATAAGGTAATTAAATACATAGTGAAAGCATGCGTATGTGATAGTTGGTGCTGAAAATATATCCAGGTTCGCCTTGATCATATAAATACCTAAAAACTTCCCTGCTGAAAATTTCTATATTTAGTATAAACCCATGGAAATCCATTTGCATCCGTTGAAAATTTCTGTGTACGTTTTCAATGGAGTTGCAATTGATCCAGACTGATATGGAAATGCGAACAAATTTTGAACGCGAAATTGTACTTATTTGATGCTTCAGATGGTCGTCCTGGAAGAGATCGATGGCGAGAAAGGAGATATTCTGCGTCAAAAACGGGGTGCCTCGCGGCAGTATCTATACGATATTGCATTTGGCGAAGACTCAACACAGGTGAGATTACTGATATCCAAGACTCATTGTCAGATCAATCAATATAAAACAATTCTCTACCACTATATATATTATATGCCCCTTAATTAATTGACCGGGGAATCCGAAACCAACGGATCCACAGATAATTAGGTACAACCATAGTTAATGCGAACCGAATGTCTGGAATTATTTCCACTACTATATCGGGACGTAAAATTGAGAGATTTTGGATTGAGAAACACCATATCTGAGTGAATAAAAATCGTACAGCTTTTCGATATGTGTCATTTTCAAGCTTTTTATATTCCCCGTCAGATATGCCATAGCTCATTGTTGTGTGAAAATGAGAAGGGAACTTATCATATAATATGTCTTCATATTGTTGCAATCGGCGATCGCCACGTGTTTCCAAGCGATGTTGAATTTCCGAATCACTTCGTATATAGGTATACTCCTGCAAGATAAGTGTCCCAGTTACTGACCCTGTCACAATTATTGACATTTTTCAATGATTCCTCTTTATCCTTGAGCTCTCAAAATAACAAAAAATCAATTCGTATTCTCCGAGTCCCTAGCAACTGATTTATTTAACGGAAACATTTTAAATTCTTATCATCGATGTGAAAATCAGGAAAATATAAGGGTCAATAATTGGGTCTTGAAGGGTCAGTAATTGGGACATTTACCTTATAATGCAAAAACTGAGGACCGAGGTAGCAAAAGAGCAACACTTCGCTCTAATATAGCCAACAGAATTTTACCCATTAGAAACGTTGTGAGTGGGAATATTTTCCAACTACCCCATATTGTGTATTCGATATTGATTTTTTTCTATCAGGTTCCTATCACTGTTTAGTACGTCAATATTTGCGCATTATAGTTATACCTATATCCATTCATGAATAATACTGGAATTATAATATATTATACTGCAGGAACAGTTAGTTATATAGTATACAATTTCGAAATTTTTATTTAACTTGGTTTTTTGATCCTCTTGCGCCAATTCCATTTCTCCATAAGGTATCCTATGATAGGTAGAGGATGTGGAATAGAATAGAATTGCAGTGCTTTATTCAGTACCCTCTAGGCCTGGGAAAATACCTACATGACATATCGGCCTGCCTACGGGTACACTTAATTGTAATTCCTTTTATGTATAATGGATACGGAATAGCACAGACTATAAGCTAAAGCTACCTACCAATAGTAATGCATAAGCGCATACTAGTTATTATTTATTGGCATGTACAGGTATTTCTCATCGGATATATCAATGTAGAATATAATCTGCTGCAAAGATGTATATAATTAGCCGATAACTCAACTATTATATTTTGAACAGACAGATTGATTTACCTATTCAATTCGCCTAATCCACGTGAATTATAACGACGAATTTCAAACTAATGAACATACATGCACTTATAGCGTGACATATTCATCCGATTTGACCGTTGAGTTGCGTGTTCAAGCTCGGGTTAAGGTCATAATGCCGATGTCAAGGTTTTCCAGTTAGTGCAAAGCTCACCGGAGAAAGTTTCGATACTTTAATTCATTTTCCACAACTTTTAGTAAAAGCATAGCTTTGTCCAGTCCTGCTAATGTAGTGTTCCCTGAAACTTGACGTACAGCCAAGGACATGAAATTGCCTGTTCTTAACAGTGCAAAGCTTACGAAAAGCTCACTTATCAACTTTATTGTCAATAACATTGTGATAGATTTTTGGAATTTTCTGAAAATTAAAAAAAAAAACCGATTAGATACAGTCTCGCAAATAGAGACATATTGGTAAACTTTCTAGACGTTTTGTCGAAAATTGATGCACATTTAAGCACTTCAGTAATTTCGTGGAACCCTTCTGCATCTTTAGAATAAAGATCTACTATATTGCATCGAACACATGAAAACTTGCATCGTACTTTTTCTAAGTATATCTTCAAAACTCACTAAAAAAGGTATGCGAACTTTTTTAGGAGGCAGTTTACGGTGGTACCACGAGAGCTCTTGTTCAAGACGTCTTGAACGGCTATAACGCAACGGTATTCGCCTATGGGGCTACAGGAGCTGGAAAAACTCATACTATGGTGGGTAGCTCTTCGGAACCAGGAACAATGGTTCGAGCCCTAAACGACATATTTCTTGCTGCTCAAGAACTTCCACCAACAGTGGAGTTCACGGTGAGTTAAGACCATCCATCATATATTAGTGTATAAATCCTGCTGGATACTTCCTACATAAACGTTTAGTCGACAAATTGGAATCGTTATCTGTATTTACATTTACCTATAGTGGAACTTTGGTTGGTAGCATCTCTTGATTTAAGTCCTGTGCAGTTGAAGTAACTAAATGAGAGCTTAAGGAATAATAGAATCCCCCAATCCGTGACATACACAGAAAAACATATTTGGAAAAATGGTTGATCAAATGAAATATAGCAATCTTACTCGCCTCTATATGGAAGATTGCTCTCTTGTGTTGGGTTGAGTTTTTGGTGCGAGTCAATGTTTTCGTAAATATAAAGCACATCAAATCAAGGCTTGTATCACGATTAACGGATGAAAATATTTAGAGCTGATTGAGGATTTCCGTCTTACGGACTCGATTCCCAGAAAATTGCTAAAAATACCGTAATTACTTCGCAGCAATATTAAGAATTGTCGAAGTTATTTTACTCCGAAAAATCGGAACATCGCAATAATCCTGATCCAAAATTATTCTTGGCTATTCATCCAATAACATCATCCAATCAGAACACGAATAAAATGCTGACTGGATCTCAACTCATTCTCCTTTTTAACGGAAAAAATATACATATAATAAATATATGATAAAAAATTTCAGGAAATTCTTTTATCTCGTTTCGTGCAATCTACTGTAATAATTAATAACTATCTGATGGATGAATGACATATTGCGATAAAAATATCGATGTTTTACCGTGGCTCTTGTCGTAAATGAGATTCAAGTAATTCGTGAATTTTTCAATTTATATCCTTACACTCACAACTCTTCGAAGTGTGTATCGACTTCAATTTTGCGAAAAATCATAAGAGTGCGTAATCATAAAAGTATCAAATACTTGTGTGTTAATATTATACAGTGAACATGAATAATTTGCATATCTTGTGTCTGACAAATGATAATATCTTTCACCCAAAACTATTTCAGGCTTAAAAGTTTTTCGGAAAGCTTTGACTTGAATTTTTCGCATAATAAGACTGATTTTCAATGGAAAAATTCAATAGCGAGCGATATTACCCTATGCCTATAGTCTTTCAGCAATTTGTGCCAGGAGGGTTACAGTAAAACAGTAAAAGTGGAAAGCAGTAAATTCGATCGACCGTTACTCGCGACTCTTGGGAGCTAATATTTTCATGATTATTGCAAATTTTCTCATCAACTATACATCCAACGTCTCGAAATAAATAAATAACCGGAAAGGACATGAACGAGGAATTCCCGTAGGGCATAATCACATGAATCTAAACATACATACATTTATGTGAAATCTGAAATATCCAACTATCCAACCGATCCGAATGAACCCTCGACGAATAAATGTAGTTTTTTTTTTTTTTTTTTCTTCTTCTTTTTTTACACAAAGTATCTGAATATGTCACTTCGTCAATGAACAAACTGCTAGGATTCTAGTAAAACTCATGTTTTTTATGTTGGCTAGTATAGGTAAAGTTGTGGAAATGATTTCTACCATTTTATCGCGATGTTGGTTAGCTTTACGAATAATTACAGGTAACAATGTCCTACATGGAAATATACAATGAAAATATTCGAGATCTGTTGAACCCAGCAACTGGGTATTTAGAACTACGTGAGGACTCACGTGGTCGGAACATACAGGTGCAGGGGCTTTCGGAAATATCAACAAACTCTACGGAAGAGGTGACTATATGTATATTTGAAAATGAAATTTTTACAGCTGCACCTATATCTGTAATATCATCTACGGAAATGAGATAATGCAAAAATACCATACGTCTGCGTATAATATACGTCGTTTCTCAAGCTACAAATCAAAATTGTTTTTCCATCTCTTCTGCAATAAAAAAAAGTTGCCCATAATTTACTATTGTTATAAGTTTCTGTGAAACGTAGATGATTTGTATGATTGAAATATGACTATTGGGTCATTCTACATCAAACGCAGAATTGGTTCAATTCTTTTCATAGGCTTCACTTCTTCCAACATCGAAGTTCCATGTCACTTCATTGTCACATTCATGTGTCAAATCCCGAACTTTTCAGCGATGGTTCTGGGCAAAAATACCTATAGTTAAATGGAATTTTTGCCGTTTTGACTAAAAAACTTCAGGAAAACTCAGTTGTATATAGTTGATACGTTTCTTACGTAAAATTGTGCTTAGAATCCGAATCTGATCTATAAAATGTGTTTTATCACTCGTGTATATATATTAGAAAACTGCAATCCATGGTACATACATTTTAGTTAAAACTTCTGCTCAAGAAGGAGATGTCTATTTCTATATAGGTTATACAGGGTGTAAAAAAAATCACGGATCATTTCTACACGGTTGGATTCTTTGTTGAAAATAAAAAATACGCCTGAATTTAGACGCTATAAAATATAATATTCTAAAGACGTATTTGATAGCAAATTTCTCGTATAGGTACTTCATCATGGTTTACGTGGCATCACTAAAATCACCCTCAGTATCTACTTAGTACATTTTTCTTCAACAATTATTTCTAGAAATTAAAAATGATTAACATATAGGTGCCCGGGGTGTAATAGAGAATTTGAAGCTTTCGAAGCTTTTCCACGTCTCCTACGGTACATCCTATGATGAGCATCATTATTACATTGATGTGAAGGTGCAAAGTGATATCATTAGCGTTGGAAGTTCGTTCGAGAATGTCAAATGATAATCCTTTAGTTTGATCGAAGTTTTGACCGGGCCAAAAGAAACATATATAAAAATTGTACAACTTTCCTATTATGATCTCCTAACTGAATTTCATAATGAATATTGTCAGAATTTCATTTTCATCATTTGAAAAATCATCATTGCAATTTTCTGTCAAGAAATGATTCTGACTTTTATTTTCTTATCGGTCAGGTTATGCAACTTTTGCACAAAGGTAATCGAGCTCGGACTGTAGAGCCAACCGCAGCGAACAAAACTTCATCACGAAGTCATGCACTTCTTAGCGTGACGGTTAGGCAGTCACAACCTATTCAGGATGGCGATCGTCCACGTACGCGTATAAAACAGGGCCGACTTTTTATGATTGACTTGGCCGGGTCGGAAAGAGCAAAACAAACTAAGGTAAGCAACGAAGAGGCATCGATTTCGGATTCGATAGTCTGTGAGGGCGAAAAATATTTCCACGATCAATACGATATATAAGTTTACCATTTTCACGTATAATATTAACGCGAACTCCGATGGTATTGATAAATAATTAGTGATAACTTTATAGTAAAGAAAATAAGTAACAGAACACATATATGTATATGGGGTATTCTACCTCAACTCGACATGCCCGCGGACATCGACTTTTTCAAAATGATTGATTTTTTTTTTTTTTTTTTTTTTATTGCCGTGATCTATTAAAGTCAAAGAAACCTACCCATGCAACCCCTATAACGAAATTTCTTAGCATTCGAGTGATCTATTTGAAGAACTTTTTTTTTTCGGTGATTCGTATACCATTAGAAACTCGTTTATAATGCAAATAAACATCGGAAATTGGTTTTTCGAGAAATAGGCCGTAATCGATTTTTTCGAAAAAAAATGTCGAAAATTCTGTAGAGATCGACAAAGATTCCAAGATCTTGGCGATGATAGCGCGGCTCATTTGAATTTGGTTCAGGAATTACAACCACTTTTAAAAACGGTCATATTGATCGAGACGATAATTTAAAATTCTGAAAAAGTCTGAAAAATCAGGTATTGAAATTTGTAAGCTTACAGCTGGAGTAGAGGGAGATTCTGTTTCCAAGCTTTTTTCCAAAAAAAAAATGTCAAAAAAATCAGAAGCGGGAGTCTTACTATATAGTTAGTGAAATATTTTCATATGTCACACCGGATTTTTCAAAAATAGTTTTAGATTTTTTGCAAGAGGTTTATTATTTTGAATGTATTTTCAATTTTTTGAAAATTTATTCATTTATAACATACCACTTTTAATTCTATCAACTTCTTATTTCGGAAAAAGCTTGAAAACAGTAAAGAGGAGAAAAAACTCTTCTACTCCAGCTGTGAGCTGGAAAATTTAGTTATCCAACACATTTTTTCAGGATTTCAAATTGTGTCAATCAATTTGACCGCTTTGAAAAATTATAAATAATTCGAATCGAGTCGCAAAGATCTAAATAAAAACCGAGTATGCCTTCCAAAGTAAGAGAAACCATACATGAAAAATCCCGGAACTAATCCGAAAGGTCAAGGGCCGGATCTGCAGGTCGAAATGGTATGGAATGCCCCATAAATATAAGATACAACTCATAAGTCTACATTGGACATTCAAAAAATTAATGGAAATACTTATGACTTTGTGAACGAGTCTCGTAATAAATAAAAACAGAGAATCTCTCAATAAAATGGTCCGTATACAATATACATACGAAAACAAAAAAAATAATTACTCGACTGCCTCCGTAAAACTTCGAAACAACTAACCATGACACGATACATAGACACGAGAATTCGTTTTCACTTCAGTTTATATTGTACCATGAGGTTTCTTTGTTCAGAATCAAGGAAAACGTCTTCAGGAAGGTGCGCACATAAATCGCTCGCTTTTAGCCCTTGGTAATTGCATCAATGCTCTATCGGGCGGTGCTCGATACGTTAATTACCGAGATTCTAAGCTGACAAGGCTGTTAAAGGAGGCCTTAAGCGGTAACTGTCGTACGGTGATGATCGCCCACGTATCACCGGCTAGCAGTCATCGCGATGAGAGCAAAAACACCCTTGTATACGCCGACAGAGCTAATAGCATATCGAATAAAGTTGAGAGAAATGTTCTCGACGTGAGTTATCACGTTTCGCAGTATCGAAACATCATCAGTGATCTCAAAAACGAAATCTCAAGGCTGCGGAATAAAATGCAAGATGACCGCCCCAGAACCAATGAAGCTCTAGACGAACATGGTGGAAATTTAAAAACACTTCGGGAAAAGATTGTTTCTACGTTTAGGGAGCAAATGAGATTGAGGTGCGAATTTTACTGCTTAATTGAAACGTCTTCGTGTTGTGACTTTGGCTTATAAATTCATTCACATTTTTACGCAAAGGGCGAAATGACCCGGTACGTTCCCTCGACTCTATTATTCGCAACATTTGGTGTCAAAAGTGGGATAAAGTCATGCAAATATACATAATAAAGTTCTTTGAATGAAATTGACTTCATTTGAAAAATCCAAGTGTTCTCTTTAATGTCTAGAACAAGACTTTTTAGTTGAACAGTATTATGTCTCTAAAGGGCTACTAGATCGGGCGATTCAGTAATGAGGGTAATCTCGTCCTTTGTAACAATATTTACAGCTTTTATGCAACTCTATAAAGGCATAGGTACCTAGTGCATTTTTATCATTCAAGTTCCTCTTTCGTATTATTAGACGAAAGCTGATGGAATTGGATAGTCATCTTCTTGGATTAAAAATGGCAACAGAACAACAACACGCGATTATATCGCAGTGGGAGTCACGGAACAACAAATTATACAAAAACGCCAAAGGTTCGACAGCACGACGTCCGGGAACGGAAAACTTCGAGGTCAATGACGACAGAGGTAGTTAAATCATACATTATAGAACCTTTTGGAAATTATTACAGATACTGATCTATAATATTTATAAAGATACAAAAAAAATCTATTTGATCAATGTTTCAAGCTTTTCAAAAGAATAACTTAGGCTCTTATACTATATATGCCAGTATTTATATCTTCCTATATAATTCTTAATCATCTGCAAGAAAACGCATTATGGCGATTTTGTCTTTGGCCACGACTTGATTGAGCTCTTTGATCTTGGATGCTTGCCTTTGCTAATAGATTTCCTTGAAGAAATCGAAAATGATGCGGCGATGCAGCATGCCTGGGCAGAACTTGCGGAAATTCACAGAGAACAAGAACGCTATGCTGAAATGCGGGCTGCCACTGATCGAGAACTAGAAAACTGCCGTCAGCGTAGCTTACTTCTGGAAGATGTAAGTCAATTACATGACAGATCCCTATAATCATTTTCATATCATTTTGATATCGTTGTACATACATACATATTCGTTGATAGAACAGTAGGGCGCGATTGAAGTTCTGAATTCCAAAAGTTCAGAACGGTCAAAATTCCGAATTTATTTGAGACACGATTCTGAGTTTCTAGATACGTGTTAAAGTTCAGAACTTGCAGATTCTGAAAAGTTAAAATGCAGACGTGCAGCTCAAAGATCCGAAAGTTCGAAACTCAGAAGGTCCAAGAATCCGAAAATTTAAGGGAAACTCATCACGAATTGTCCAATAAACGACGTTGCAAGCGCGAATTCCGAGATTCGGAGTTTTGGCATTTCGGATTTTTAGCTTTCGGAATTTTTGACCATCCGTATTTTTCGATTCGGAGTTTTTCAAATTGCTAGTCAATTTTCTTTCGGGGGACTTCCGGGGAAATAAACATGAAAACTGCCAGTCGGGAGTAAAAAAAATTCGGAATTATGACCTTTCGTAGCTTCTGCAGAAATTTGGAATTTCAATTCCGCCCCAGAACAATTCAGTCGCTCAGACCTTATAACAATTTGATTTATTCAGATCAATTTTGAATTTGGATGATCTCTTCACGAATATTATCAGTATAATATTCTGATTTATCCTCTTGCTTCAAACTATAATATAATCTTATCTTATTTAACTTATGGATTCATATTCGCGAGTCAGGGACAGCTCGGAGTCCCTTATAAAGCCAACAGTGAATTGGCTGTTTCTTATTGTTATTGATTATCCATTTATTCCCCTTTGTATGAATCACACTTTTTGTCATCAGTTCTCACTCGTTTACCCGTCAATCCTACTTCTACTCATATACCATCAATATACAAAGTCCCCTAAGTAGATATCTATGATGATACCTATACTCATCACTATATCATTTGTCTGTCTGTTGGTCACGCCATGTTTGCTTATATGACATACATGCTATTCCTTTCATTTCAACGTAGACAAGTTTTCGAAATGTTAGTTTTTCATTCACGCCATTCGCTACAATATTTATTCCAAGCAAGTTCTTCAGTAAATCAGAAAAGATACTGAGAAATTGAAGAAAAAAAAAATTATCGTCTCGGCCCTCTTGATTAGTTGTAATTCTCAGAAAATTTGAACTGATCGTTTATATAGTCGCAGAATGAATCGCCGTTCGAATTACTTATTGAACGGTATTTTCCCGATCGTTAAGAAATAAATCAAGACGCTATATATATACTTTACACCCATATATATTTACACGCGGTCGATTACAAAATATTTCGAAGAATGTTTAACTGGGATCGATACGCAAACGATATACAAATTGGTTTTCTGCACGGATAAAAGAAAAGGGAAGGATTTGGAGGTAATTGTCGAAAATTTTACGAATTATTATCTAATTGACGCATTTTCCGACAAAAAAAAAAAAAAAAAAAAATGGGAATGTGAAAATTTGTAACGGATACAATGCTTCAAAATCAACCTATGGTTAACAATTCTCCCACTGTTTAGATATCCATGATTTATACTTTGACCCATCAAACTTATTAAACGATACATAGAAATCGACTAGACCCCTACTGAAAATTTCCAGATGGATTAATCTGGTCGTTCGAAAATCCTATGGAATTTATTGGAAATCCAGTATATAGGTTTCCTATGAAAGTTTGCAGATTCTTGCTACATATAGCTTTCCAGTAAATTCCATGGGATTTTCGAATTATTAGATGAATCGATCTGAAAATTGTCAGTATAAGAAACCCCACTACTTCATTTTAGAAACGAAAGTCTTATTCAATGAACAATCATTGAGAATGAATGTATATAGGTATATGTTTGCACTGACATTGCCTGTATATACGTGATGAAAGTACATATAATAAGAACTGCAGTGCCTGCGTATATTGTTATATGTATATTATTATTATTCCAAGGAACTTCCATCCCGAATTAGTTCGGACGAGGAACGAGAATTATTGGCATTGATGCTGCGTGTTCATGAATTAGAGGCTGACAAAATGATGCTGCAGAGTGAACGATTAGTTAAACAGCACGAGTTGAGAAGACGCGAATTGTTGATTCTACGATATGACCGACAGCGACAAATATCTGAAGAAATTATCACACGGCAGAGACAGCTGATGGAAGGTAAGAAGATAATATCATTCTAACTAACTGTCTTTTTTTACAGTCTTTTTCATTCCAAGTTCTGGAATATCAAATTCGTATTACACATCTTATATTTTTCGATACATTATATGTATAAATTCCTCAATCTAGATGGGCGATTGGCACTACCAGCTGACTTGCAAGAACTCTATTCTATGTATCAACAAGAAATCCATGCCGCCACATATGCTGAAACGAATCTCAACGATCAGCCTGGTTCCAGTTCCGGTTTTAATAAAAAATTACCACCGATATCTAACAGGTCTTAAACTGACATTTAACACATATGTGGATAAAATTAAGAATATATTATATACCGTGCATAACAATTGCAATATCTCAATGGAAAGAAACATTCTAAAAATTATGATGGCATTTCAGATTTGGGTACGAGACTGCTGCAAGCAACGATTTCCGTGGAAACAGTAGGTAGGTAAAATGAACTTAAGACATAAGTCAATTTATTCCTGCAGCTTATATACTTTCAATTTCTTAATTATTGGACAATATAATGAATATCTCTTTTATTTCTTTTATTTTATTTCTCGCTAATGATGTGTTTTATTAAAAATAATACCTTTGAATGGCACGTGCGTAGCTAAAGCAGATCGATAAGGTATTGATTAAAGGTAATAGTTCGACAGAATCGGATTGGGAACCTTCGCCTCTACCCCAAATCGGGGAACCAACAGACGTTGGTCAAATAATGGGACCCGCCGTTCATCCGTTAATTTCAGCAGCGGGTCTTTTCCCGCCAATTTCAGCAGCTATTGGTAGTAGAAACCCGTGCGTGAATATAATAATTTTTATTATATTTATTGATATATATATATATGTATATATATCATTTTTTGAATATTTTTTTTCCACGACGCAGAGCATCACATTAGCTTCTCATATGACTATGTATTTACAGAACAGCCATGGAACATAAGCAGCTGAGACGAACAGCTAGCGAAGACAGCATGTCGTACGGTAAACATTTTCAAAAAAATAACACCTGACGAAAAAATGAAAAGATATCTGCAAAACACGGTAGTAATAATAGCGAAATTCAATATGAATATGAAGATGCAGAAGACGATGAAAATACGACAATTGTAAAATCATCAGCAATCAAGTTTAAACCTATGATCAATAGATAATGATACAAAAAATTATAAAGAATACATTAACGTCAATTATTTTACAAGTCCTCAAAGCTAATATCCAGGGGGTGTATTCACTAACTTTGCCGCTATCATATTACTTAGCAGTGTTTCGGAAAAAAAAACTAACCATGCCGTTTCAACCTGGGTTTGACCCTTCACCTCACGGATTTCGCTCGTGATTTTTTATATCATTGTTCCTACTTCGAAAAGCACTAATTTTTTATTTTAGATTTTTGCGACTTCATTCGAAATTTCTAGAATTTTCAAAACCGTCATATTGATCGACACAATTTGAAATTCTCAAAAAATTCTCAAAAATCAAGTATGAAATATCAAAATTTTTGAGCGTATAGCCGAAGTGGGCAGATGTTTCCTTCTTACTGTTCACGATTTTCTTCCGAAAAAAAACGTTGAAAAACCTTATAGAAGCGGGAGTTATTTTACTATGGATGATTGCTGAAACATTTTTATATGCCACACCGGATTTTTTAGACCCGAGAAAAATATATTTTTCAACAAAAAAATATTTTTTGAAAATTACAAAAAAAAAAAATTAAAAATCAAAAAACTTTCCGCGAAAATTCGGAAAATTCTTTCGAAAAGTCCGGTGTGACATTTGGAAATATTTCAGTAGCCATCCGCAGTAAAATGACTCCCGGTGCTGATTTTTCGAATGTTTTTTTTTGGAAAAAGCTTGAAAACAGTAAGAAAGAAACATCTGCCCACTTCGGCTATACGCTTAAAAATTCCGATATTTGATACTTGATTTTTGAGAATTTTTTCAAAATTTTAAATTGTGTCGATCAATGTGAGGGTTTTCAAAAATTCTGGAAATTTCGAATCAAGTCGCAAAAGTCTGAAAAAAAAAATTAGTGCTTTTCGAAGTAGGAACAATCATATAAAAAATCACGAGCGAAATCCGTGAGGTGAAGGGTCAAACCCAGGTTGAAACGGCATGGAATTCCCCCTATACTTTCGAATGAACCTCGCAGATTGTCCCTCTAATAAATCGCAATACACCATTTTATTTTCTAATTATTCTATTATACCTACGGTTCGACAAAATTCAAGTTTAGGTATAGGTACTGCAGATGTATAAGACTCTCTATTTTCATCGAATTTCAAAACTGAATAATTGATATTAGAAATCCAATAGGATTTTCTTCAAATTTCAATTACATTTTTCAACTGACTACATATTCCACCTGGAATAATTAAAAATAATCCGAAAAAATATCGATAACCTAACAAATTTAATTTGAATATGTTAGAAATATTTTTAAATCGAGTTTTTTGCGTCAAATAGCTGAGCTGGTTACATCTTGCGAAGTAAAATATAAAAACTGAAATATTCATGATCCAAGGGGACAATTCGTAGGATTTCTTTGTTTGTCGCCATAATCTTAGACAGCATAATACTTTTAGGGGTTTCACAGCTGATCGTGAGCGGAAGAGATTTTCGATAATTAACAGTGTTTGGACGGCTATTATTATTTGATATCAAATTTATTCGAAGTATATGATCTTTTGAAGACACTATATAGCGCTATAATTGTTGCCAGTCGCATATAAAGTGCTATAGGTATCTATTTTATTATTCAAGCGATATCTTTCTTATTATTTCGAAGTTCTTACAGGCTCTATATATGTATATTGAAACATCGGCTTTGGAATTATAAGCGAACCGTCAGGAAAACTCTGCTATCATCTGTTACGCGAGCACTAAAATGGTTTCTCAAGTCGTAATCACAAAATCCAATGACAATATTAATTACGTATTGGCATATTACGAGTATATGTATATATAGCATTTCATGAAAATGAGAACAATGGAATTGAGAACTTTTAATTGAAAGTTGAACGGCGTTAAATATTATATTATTTCAAAAAGAAAATAATTCATGAGTTAGAAATATGTACATTATACAGTTAGTTTAGAGCAATAATAAGCAATTTTTCGGTAAATTATTATATTTTACTATTATAGACCTGCGCGGATTATAGTCAAATTAGCATAACCAGAAAAATGATATCAGTAGTCTTCTTTTTGTATACAATCATTCGGATAGAATAATCTATAATATTGTACACTTATACTGCGCGAGATATATTGCTGATTGAATTTCCAGACTATTATACATATCAACGGCGTATTATATTTCGACGTTATAAACACATAGATAATTGTATCGATGGTTTTCGGCACGTTATTACAGTTTATCCGGAAAAAGTAAGTAAGTATAGATATAGGTATGGAGAAGAACTTCACTTGAACTGATAAAATGAAAATAAATAAAAATACTGTAATCTCTATAAATTATATGGTTTGAAATACTCGACTTGCATCATTTATAATACATCCTATCTAATTTCAAGATAATTATAAATATATGGGGAATTTCACGCTGACCAGTGACCGGAACAGCCTATATTGACCTCCTATTTCTTACAAATATTTTTTTTTCCAATATTCGGTAGACTAAAAGAAGTGCTTCTGATTTTTTTTTCAAATTTTTATCTCAATTATTGATTTTCGAATTACATATTTTTGGAAATCTGCAATTCCTTACCATCGTCAAATCTCTAAACCATCATATTTCTGAATCTATCAGTCAGATTACAATAAATATCACTGTATGAAATCCATCGGAAAGAAGTGTATACTTTTGAAAAAATAAAATAAAAATACGTCGGGATAATTGTACACCTCGTCTTTTTTCTAGTGAATTCTTCGATTGAACATGTGAAATTGGATTTTTTTGAATTTACAATTAATATTACTCTCGATAATTACCGTCCTAAATGACATTCCGTTGGAGAAATAAATAAGTTTCCGAAGTTCAATCAAATAATGGTCCGATGTCTTATATTTCATGACCGTAGCACAATAAAAACGAGATTTTCACTCAGAATTACCCATTGTCGCCCATAATTTTTATTCGAGGGGATAAACTTGAAGGAATTAGATGTTTTATATGTATACAAATTTTTCAATATTTAAATCGTGCCCAAATTTGAGAATCACGTGATTTAATTTTTAAACCCCATTTTCACGATGTTGCGCTCTGTTTGAAATGAAACAGTTATTTTCAAATGAAAGTATGGTTCAATTCGTTTTCTATCATTCCACATTCCATAGAATTATTCAAAGATAAAAAATATGGAAAATAACCGATTTCGTAAATAAAGCGTAGCTCTGCGTCATTTTGACTTTTAACGTTGAAAACTGTTCTAAACATGTTTTCGGGGTCTTCTGAAAATACCACCAAATTTTCACGTAACTCAAAAAAAAAAAACTGAAAAAGTCGCCTACTTGACGTCGAATGCTCCCTATATATGTAGACGTATAGCAAATTTCCTTGGTTCAAATCGTCCAAATGTTTATTCGCTATAAAAAAGAAGAAAAAAAAACAAACTATGGCTCGATTTCAGAGTTTTCATTCTTTGCCCTCGAGTTTCAGAATATTTTTAATATATCATATATTTTTTTTTTTTTGTATGCAGAATGATTGTATATAAAACTGGTTGTGAGCTGACACGAGCAAATAAGAAAATAAAAATAAAAAACGTAAATTAGTCACTAATCCGATTTTAGGGTATAAATCGTAAAGAAATTAATAGGTACATACATGAATTTTCCAGCTTCTAACAAGAGGAAAAGCTTTAATATGTATGCACCATTGTAGTGAATAAAATAAATTGCGTACGGCAATATTATAACGAAATTTTGTTTCCTATATTTCAATAAATACATAACATAAGTAGGGTAAAAGTACTGAAAGAAATCACAACAATAAAAAATCGTTTAATTGTCGACATCCGTGTGATATAGTATACTGTTTGTGAGTGACAATTAAAATTTTGAATATGAAAATGATTTGGGCAATATCCGTAATACCATTAATATTAAAAGAATTGTTGCTCTTCTTAGCCGCTTAAAAAATGACAACATTTCTTGATTCATAAAGAAGCAACGTTGAAGATTATTTCTTCATCTGATATGAATAACAAAACATGTTTATCGGTGGTAAAATAACTTTGATCAAGAACCCCACCAACTTCAATCTTAAATACGATTTTTTAAATTTATGCTACGACAATGAGGATGATCCAGGTGCGAACATTTTTACTTGACGATCCAACAGCTTAAACAAATACGTCGTTTTTTCAGCCCAATGATATTTTCTTCTGACTTCGTCCACCTTCCATCTAATATTTATTTTTCCCGATACGTCGTTAGCATGGCCTGTACTCAGCGGCTCAACGCTAACTATCAAATCGGACATGTGCTTTAGCCCTATGGCTATCATGTCCGGCTGGCAGGTGTCTGGATCAGCTCTGTATGTATGGGTCAAAATACAGACTGAAATCATTGGCTCAAATTCCATAAGAGACCTCAAATATCTGACGTAAAACCACACGTCTCTAAGGCTCAAGCTCATGTCGAACAAGTGGCTGAGATCGTCGACGATCACATTCACGGATCCCATTGATTTTAGCATTTCGTAAACCCTGTTTCTCACTGGGAGAAAAAGCTGGCGTACCAGAGTAGTGTCCAGCTTCATTATATCTGGGATTCCGATCTCGTCTACGGATACTTTATTTCGGCTAGTTTCATTCAGGTCAACATTTGCCGCATCTATGGAATCGTGGCCCAAGTCTTCGACGTTGCTAGCGACAATCTTCATTGGTTCGACGACGGTCACTTGCCCTCTTTCCCTAAGAACTTTCATATTGTAACCCAGCTTCATTCCCACATTATGGTAGTGGCCAAAAGTGTTATGAAAAAGAACCAGACAGATGCCTTGCCCCTTTTGCAATGCTCCAGAGATAACGGCGTTCACTATAAAATTGGCATCGCTACCGTGCTGCTCTTCTATGAGTATCGTTTTTCCACACATATCAACACGGTCGATTCCCAGGGCGCTGCATACCGAATCGGTCATTTTTCCGCTTGGGTGTTTTTCTGGAAAGATATATTTTTTTTTTCTTGATTATATTCAACGGTAATCGAATAATTAATCAGTCTACTTTTCAACTCTAGTTATTATTTTTTTCGTGTACCAGAATAAAAATCCAACTACAAGAAAATACATAAGTAAGTATAACTGGGTGAATTTTTTTTTTTAATAAATTTTTTTTTCGTTATTCAACACCGTTAAGTACAAGTATCTAAAATATTTTTCGAAAAAAATTAGCGGCGAAAACAATTCGAAATTATCACGTGGAGATAGAGATCGAAAAACCGCGTGTTGCCCGCGATGTATTAACGTAAAGTTTCGTGCTAAGTATCGAACACGTGGATATGAAATAATGTTGTTTCGATTGCACATGATTTAAAGTGTGAGTTTTAGATGATTGTTATACCGGAAGTTATACTTCTGAAAAGACCGATAAAACCTTCGATTTGACAGTATAACATAACCTAAAAACGAATGTGTGTAACTCCGGTATACAACTATGTATATTTTTTGACAGTTAAAAATATCGGCAAATTGCGTCCATATTCACCTTGAAATTTCAGCGGGCAAGATTACTCAGTGTTAATGAATCTTCATGGGTAGAAACTACCGCTTTAGTAATAGACGGGCTAATCGGTCCTGATATGAACGTAATTATAATTTCTTTGACCCGTCGTCACATCAGTCAGTCACATTTCAGGGTCCACGTTTCATGCGGCCAACGTGCCTGCCTCTTTCTCTCTGTCTCTCTCTCTCTCTCTCTCTCTCCCTTTCTCTCCCTCTGCCCTCTCCAGGTTATTTTTTAATACTCAACACGAGGCAATCAGCTGTTAGAGGTAGCTTCGAGTTCCGTTCGAGAGAATCAGATATCCATTCGACTTACGTTTCGACAAGGCGGGGATTTCGTGACGGTCATTCGTCGCTCCCACTAGCCAACACTCTCGCGTAGCACTACACATACCTATAACCTATGTATTATAATCTCAGTAGTAAGCTGTGATCTCGCCGAGTGAGCGTGTCGCCGCCGTTCGCTCGCCTATACTCTAGACAGGCTATCACACACTCGTTTCCGCAATAATTCACTTTCGTTTTTCAAATCACGTTGCATATATTCTTTCGCGGCTTATTCTAGTCAACTAATAATTTAACTCCTACCACCTCGCAATTTATTTAAACGGACGTAAGTTTTTCTATCATTTTCACATGCACTTGTTTATCTGAATCGGCGAACAGCTGACGTGTGCAACACTATTTTCCATCGAGTTTGCGCAAAAATAATTATTCCTTCTAACTATGTATGTAATTCATTACTGTTATGAATTAGGGTCACGGTTGCGTTAACGACACTGGATCATGCCAGGCAGATTTTAGAATACTGGACCACTTTTGCTTGATCGGAAATTTACATTAACGTCAATTGCTCGTAGATGAATTGGAATACGCTAGTTTGGCGTATCTCGTATTACAGCAACATTATTTTTCGAAAATTCTTCCAGTCCGGATGACGATTGTATTTCTTCGTTTTTACATAAATATTGTACAATTTTAAGATGCAACACGAATTTCTGTATTTCTCTTTCTTTATCACTGTCTATCTTTGAAGAAACGCATACTATGCATGAATATAACTCACGTATATGTAATCTTTTGTCACATATAGGATAAGAAAAAAGTTGAACAATTAGACCTGCAGATTAAGTTTTAGACATTTTGGATTGTTGCCTTAAACGACTGATTTGAACTAGAAAATATCTCGATAAATTGATGATCTTAGCTAGTTTTTCGTAACTTACAATGCAGTTCAATTGTAATAAGTAAATTACATACATTATACTTAGCTGCCGTTATATTATCTTAGTTCATATCCATAACTATTATTGTTGAGTTTAGATCATAGTGTATAAATTGCATGCAAATCCATAATCTACCAAGTGCATATCAAAAGTGAAAAGTTATTTGTTGAAACTTGTTTCCCTCGTGATTATCGTACTATATTTTCTAACAACAATATACTGTGAAATAATATAACAATATTCTTTCTATTGAATGAACTCTGAAACTGAATTCTCACTCACCATTTCCCATACATACTCAATTATTTATAAACCTCTTCAACAAATGATGACAATGCATATTTTTTATTAGCTCAACGAGTAATCTGAGTTGAATAATTCATAAATTTATTCACCCACAGCATAACTGATTAGATTTCCAAAATCCAAAGATTATTTGTCTTATGTAATCATTTTTCTTATCTCACATTTTCACGACGATTACCTCTGAAATATATAAGGCTGGGTAGAAAATAATGAATAACACAGAACTCATCTTTGTTGTATTTTCATGATACTAGAAATTGTGAACTTATACTTGTCAGCATATTATTCAAAATAGTCATCTCGCAATTGATGGCCCAACAAATCTGTCACTACCGTCAGTAACAGCTGACGTTATACTTGCTAATTCCTACTTTTTCACAAACGGTATGACAAACATTGATATAGTTTATTAGGTAAGACCGTACAAGCCGGTCAGGCACATCTGGCAGTTATTTTATACTCACTCAAATAATGATGTTCGCAGTTTGACGGGTTTCAGTCATTTTGTACCTTCATTTTTATTACAGAAAACCAAGCTCAGTTGGGGCATTGTGTTAAAAGTGAAATCAATAACGTATTTTTCATTGAGGCTTATTTATAGAGGTTGACAATTAATAAATGACCATCCTTTTCAATTTTACTTTCAGTTTTATAGTCTTTTCGCTATAGACGAGCATAAACAACTATAATTATTTGAAATGAGTAAAAAAAATGAAAAACTATCCCGCTGGTATTTTGGGGGATTGGCTTCCGCAGGTGCCGCATGCGTCACCCATCCATTGGATTTGTTGAAGGTACAGTTGATGTTTAAAAAAGGTCTTGAAACCATAACAATTATTGGGTTGTAAATTTTTTATTGAATCGATCGACAGCATCTTTTTCATACTTCGCGCTGGTCTACTTGTCGATTACGTTAAGCACAAGCAGTATCCTACTTCCAGAGCTCAGGGCTTCTTCATAATCAAACTAAACTATATTGCACAGAATTTTGCCGTGTTGCTTGAGTTGTAATCATTTATGCTCAACAAAACCAATTCATTAAAGTATTCTTATAGCTGCACACCTTGAGAAGTATTTTTCGATACATTCCCTCACATATACTGCAAACCAGTTGTAAACGTTTTAACTTATGCATCGTCTATCTTCTCTCATGCAAAATATTCAGATGCAATTAACATCGAGATGATGACAATAAATTCCACCAATTGTATCAATATCCCATGGACCTACCAACCCGCAATGTATTACTAGTACAAATTGCTATTAAAATCAGCATTTAACTTGACCGCATTCAAACATCGAATGAATGATCGGTTTTTGCAATCAGGTAACAATCTGATAACAATGAACTTTTCCAATTGTATTGATATCGCTCTGTACTTTTCTCTCCATAGTTTCAAAGGTGATTTGATTTAGCTTTTGATTCACACATTTCAAGTGAAAACTTACAACAAGCTGAATTTCTTTTGGTACTAACCCGAGAATATAATTTCCGCTGTAGATACGCTCTGGAGTGAGATAGAATCATTGTAACAATATTCGAATGTTTTAAGCCTTAGAAAACCTTGACCATGAATAAATTTAGATTTGTACTTCTGCAACTTTTTACCGTCCAAATTCTCAGAAAGAATTCGAGACTAAACATCAACAAACTGTTATTTATAAATAAGCTACAACCAACGAAGAGGTCACAATATTGTCCAGCTTCATTACGCTTGATTGCCTACAATCATTACGTTACATAGCGGCTGTGAAATGAGCATAATATCTATTTATATTACAGGAAATAGGTATCGTGGGTAGAAATATTAAAATATACTTTTCCAAATATAACATTTATGTAACTAATGTTATGCAATCAACGTTTGACCAACTCGAAAATACGAACAGTAATTATAAAGCCTATCTACGTATGTTCTATTTAAGATTCGCATTATCATTCATTCAAGTATCTGCATTTGTTATTCTTGGATAAGGTGTTCGCGATGCCACCACAGCACATGAAATATTCTGGTTGTATTTGCTATTCTATTAACACACAGCCAGCTGTATGAGACAATAACATTTACACACCTACTTTTTCCATCATTTACGTTAACTTGCATGGAAAACCCTGACCTGTGGTCTCAAGTTATGTAAATAAGGTATCAACTAACAAATAATATCTGTAATGGCACAATCCTTCAATTTAAACCTGGACCATATTCCCCATTATGTGATTTTGCAAGCGATCTTTACAGAAAAGTAACGATATTAGATTTCGACAGAACTAGAATTAGATGTAGTGAGTAGAAAAATGTAATTTGCTTTACAGTAGGACTTTCCTCAGTGATCTGACTTGAGGCTTTTGGTGTGGGAAATTCTTCTGAGCGAAGTATTATTTCATGTAATAACAATCAAAAACTACCAACAGAACCACTCATAGGCGCACGCACACTCCCTAATTTACTCCTCTTAAGCGCGCCCTTCTTTGACTCTGTTTATGAAATCAGAAAAATAGCTGTCGATAGTTCGTTTCTATCAGATGCCAGATGGGCAAAACAATCACCTAGCCTACGTTAGCTCAGTTAGCAAGGTCCTACCGTATTGAAAAAATCCAATAGGTGGTAAATATGTTCTTTTTTTTTCAGATCCTGCAAATTCAATTATAGTGTGGATATTTATTTTTATTGCAGTTTAGCAGATAGACACTTATCGATTGAAGAGCATAGAAAATTGGTAGAAATAGAATAAAATAACAAAAGGCCAAGACTTTGTTAAAGTTGAAATAAATTTTACAGGTTCATCTACAGACTCAGCAAGAGGGTAAAAGTTCAGTATCGAAGATAACTGTAGAAATAATTAAAAAACAAGGAGTCTTTGCATTGTATAACGGCCTCACAGCATCCCTTCTCCGCCAACTAACTTACTCCACGACGAGGTTTGGCTGTTACGAGGTAATTTTGAATGATATTAACGAGCATTCATTTACAGAAAAGACAGTAATTGTACTCTGATCTCTGTATCGATAACAATGCCTTTGTCAAAGAATCGGCTCCAATCCAAATATGCCGGGATCCAATACCATCTGAAATTAAAACACATACATCTTTGGACTTGATGTTATGATTCTTGCGTTTTACTTACAAGTTGTACATTGAACCTACAGGTTGGAAAACAAGCTCTAGAAACTCCAGGCTACACCTTGCCGTTCTATCAGAGATTATTATTAGCTGGAGTTTCAGGTGCAGCTGGAGGAGTTATTGGAACCCCTGCAGATCTTATAAATGTGCGAATGCAAAATGACATAAAAATAGCACCGGAGCTAAGAAGGAAGTAATATGCATTTTTTAATCGTCTCGCATTGTACACGCCCAACTAGCACTTCTTGTTAAACAATGAATTTCATATTTTATATCGCAATAATCCACGTATTCGAATCTAGCAAACTGCAATAATATATTATTTTTAGCTATAAACACGCGTTAGACGGCCTTGTCAGAGTATGGAGAGAAGAAGGCTTTTTAAGGCTTTTTAGCGGCTGTTCAACAGCGACTAGTAGAGCAGCCCTGATGACTATTGGACAACTAAGCTTTTATGATCAGATTAAAATGTTATTACTACAATCTGGCATGTTCAGTGATAATCCTACAACACATTTCTTAGCAAGTTTGTCAGCTGTAAGTACTTTCATGTAATAGATCCGTTAATTCATACTTATGGTCAATTTATATTATCTTACGGTGCAAGAAATACAGTTTCAAACAAACCGTATGAAGTCGAACTCTGTAATGTTAATGTCACAGAATGTTTAAAGGAAATTTAAGATTTAACAACTCAACTGGTGTTGAAATTGCCAAATCATGTTTATTATTTTATTTTTGATGTTTTACTCATTGCAGAAAATTATACACTTCATATTGCTGTTTTTGAACCGTTCAAATCACAAAAGAAAGATTTTTTCTTCAATTTTCTGTGCGACAAGCTGTGAATATCAATGTTGTCTATTGATAACTTGAAATGACTTTATTTCAGGGGGCGATCGCGACTACTCTTACCCAGCCATTGGATGTTCTCAAAACAAGAGCTATGAATGCTAAGCCCGGAGAATATAAGGTAAGATAATTTGTTGAAAACCCAGAAGTCTTATTCCTGACGCAAAACTTGACTAACATTTCAGAATACGATGGAGTTAGTTCTTTATACTGCGAAACTCGGTCCTCTAGGATTCTTCAAGGTGAGTTTCAGACTGTATTGAATCTGTTGATACTCGAACAAACATTCACTATAGACATCTGATTATTTGCAAAGATTCTGAATTAGGTACGGATTTTCATTGTAAAATTATTGTTTCAAATGATCAAATCCAAGCTGTGTTAGGCAAAATATGAACCGCAAACTCTTTCAGATCCAGAAAAGCTAATCATTTCTCGAGTTTTTCGAGGAGAAGTAGAATGTTTGTTTTGTTTCAAAATTCTTGCAAAAAAAAAATATTTTTGTATTCAAGAAAAGCTCCGATACTTTTGACGATCACATGTTTGCGCTATGACTCATAATTAAATTAGTCTACTGTAAATAAAACTAAAATGAAATTGATTTCTTTTTTCAGGGATACGTACCTGCATTTGTTAGGCTTGCACCGCATACAATCCTGACATTCATTTTCTTAGAACAACTTCGAACGAACTTTGGCTTTACCCCTCAGACTTAATGATGCGTCAAAATAGTAGCACGATAGAAAATTGCTTTCATGTATATACGATCATGAATTTCAGGAGAAATAATACGAAGATGTTTTAGCTCTTTTATCATTTAGAACAGAATGCCAAGCTATTCTGGGGAATAAAAGTATACATAGTATAAAAACAATTTATAGAAGATAATCATCCGAGTAGAATTGATATATAACAATTCTATACTGTGAATTCCACGCTGCTTGCGTGTATTAATAGATTACATGCATGAATGGGGTATAATTGAAATAATTTTTAAACAAATAATATCATGAAATTCAACGTCTACGGGATAGACTAAATATCATTTAAAAAATTCCAGCTATTGCATTCCGCAAAACATATTTTTGTTCTGTATATGCTGGCATATATTTATATCTCAATAATGGTGACATTTATACATAGTATGGTTTTTTTTTTTCATATACAAGCCTAGCCCATCGCATACGATAACTAATTAACATAAGTCATGAAATTTTTATTCAATTCAAATATCTATTGTTGTTTTATCATATCTGCTTTTCAGGTATTATTATATTTCCGTGACACATAAAATATTACAGTGCACATCTAACTGTTGGTATATTTAAAAGATTCATTTATCATGCGTCTTATCATCACTGATAAAATTAGAATCAACATAAAAATTCTGTCCATTTCTAAACAGTTGATTACTGTACTCATACGTCGATCCTAATTGTTACGAATTTTTTATTTCACCATCGATCGTAGGATGTTGAATAAAAAAATATTCTAATGTTGTTCTTTTATTGAACAAAGATTATTTTTCAAACTCTATCTAGAAGTTTATTATACGAATCAATGTGTCATACATACTGTTCAATTTTGTGGCACTCTATTTTTGCTAATGTATGTCATAAAAATCTGATGTATACGGTAAATCCAATTTCTTCGTAATGTGTGCCCTACAATATTAATGATACATATAGCAATTAGCTGCATTAGTTAGAGCTTTGAGCGATCAAATATATTTCCGCCATGACAGTTACAGACACAATATTTCTCTGATGTCTATATACATTTATCGGTTGTTATCCAACGATTTTTGCTGAATTAGGGGACCAGTAATAATAGCGTAGTCGAGGCTTGCTTGTTCATCTATGCATGGCGATTATACTCGCCATCAACAAGGTCTTAAAACTCCTATCTCAAGTATAAAGAGATATTTTTGCGATACAAAGCCATATTTTACTTGCATTTCTATATATACTGAAACACCTGGCTATCGATAAATAGTTTTCAATTATGCCCGATAACTTTTATCGTATAATTTAGCCATGCATCACGTTCAGTTAGCCTTGACTTTGGAAATGCTCTTTGCAGACTTCGGTTACGATAATTCGAAGCAGGGCTCATATTCTCTATTGATGAATTGTTTTAACTATTATTTTCAAGCATAAGTATATTTTGTATGCATTTTTTTCTGTTGAATCAACTCAAATACTGGTTGTATATTTACATAGCCCACTTATATGTTGCACAATTATAACATATCATAAGAAGTTCCATAATCCGGCTGATTGTTAGTATTGCCACATTTTTATCTTTTATTGTAAATGTTCCTGCTCACGCAGACCGTAATTATAAGTAGATCTTCAATATGTATCATGTGGCGATTTGAAATAAATAATTGTTACTATTTTCCCAACGGCGGCGTAAAATGGAAATTTTTTTTTCGAAATTATGAAGAATTACTGATCAACGTCCAACTTTTCAGTGATCCATGATCTTGAAATAAGTGAAATATCTTGCGATAAATTCAGAAGTCATTTTACTTGATGCAAATAAAGATTAAGAAACCCGATCCATTATCAGGGAAAAATAACGATGAATATTAGTTTTCTTACGATGTAGTACAGCTATATTTTGGCATTTTTATGAAATTAGGCAAAATCGTTCGACCATATTACATTTCGAAGAATGTTTATTCAACTTCTTTTCATCTCGTAATAAAAAAAAAAAAAAAAATTGGTTTACACATCTATATCATTTCTAAATCAATAATGTCAATTCACTTGGGTTAACATGGGTGATATCAATAACTATGTTGCATTTCGGGATTTTTTTAAGCAAACAATAATTAAGAATTTAAATCTAGCTAGAACTCTTGCAAAAGTTTACGAATGTTTGTCAATCATCAAGTCCAGTCCATATAAGTATGAAGAAAAAATAGCGGATTCATCATTTCTAAAATCACAACAATTTAGTACACTTGATGTATTGTTAACGGTCAGAAACCGTTTCCTAATTACATTTTGTTCCAAGCTCATTTACTTAGTCATTAATCATCTGTAATGATGTTATCTTGGAAATAATCTTAATCCTCACAATCAATTCGATTATGTAAGTCTGAATCAGTAGAAAGATGAGAGTCCAAAGATTACTTGATAAAGTACGTTTTGACAAACAATTGCGATTGATTTATGTCAACGCTTCCATAGGGTACCAAATACGAACATACCTAATCTTCGAAGAATTACCTCGTCAGAAAATGGCATACATCGTTGTACAGGAATGACGGAAGTAACTTATTATGGTTAATGAGACTAATGAGATTCGCTAACAAAGTAGCGTAAATATTTGTACTGAGATTCTGTAACCTCGTGTGTTTCCTGAGATTGATACCCATTTTTCCATTATCAGTTATTCTATTCTTACATAGATAGAAAATATAACATAAAATGCAGACAACAAAAAGAATGAATAGCGACAGTAAATATCTATAAGTTAGATATCAGTTTGTTTTTTTTTGGTAAACAGTGCATATTCACAACTAACATGCATGACTCCTTACGATTAGTGGAGACTGGACTTTGGGCGATAACGAAAAACTTAAATACACTAACTAAAATGTATTGAAAAATGCCATACCGTGAGAATAAACTAGGAAGTAGTTATTGTGTAATAACTTTTGAATGAACCTTATGGTTCATGTAAAATTATGTACACAATTTGTACTTATTATCGAGTACCGTGACTAGAGTTTTAGTTTTGAGTAATAACTTTGCACAAGATTTTGTTTGTCTGCTATCGAAATTATCCTCTAACATCTGATTACTATAAGTACATCGACACATGGTAATGCTGAGAATATAAATCAATAGTCGGTACTCTTCAACATCGAGGCTTGATCGGAGTATGAAATATTAAATTCACACGGATGTTCATACCAAGGTTCTCCGTCCATTTGCACTGCGCATGATCCAAGTAATTTTATCTGAAAGTATAAATACTATTTGTCACATTTCAAGTGGGAAAAAGTCAGCTATTTCATCATTCATCATTCTAGTATCTTCTACCAAGAATGTAGTTCCTACTGTATTAATAATTGGCATTCATGAAACTAGTAGTTAACATCATCTCAGTTTACACTTTACTGTGACACTGACCTTAACATTTGAAGCTTGCCCGAGATGATGCGGTTGAGAGAGACCAACTTGCAATTGGGCTATGTGAAATGAGGAATATATCGCCACAACTTCCAACCTTCCGTCATCTATTCTTTGCTCTTGTACGCCTTCGGTTTCTGAAGTAATTTCAGTGCCAAATTAGCGATTTGTTCAATTTATCATGGGTTGTTGTTGTATACGAGTTATATATAAATTCATCGGTATGTACATGAAGGACTTTGAAAGATCTTGATTAGCGATTGCTAATATCTGCTCACTTTTAGATAAATAAAGTAATAGAAGGCGCACTATGGAAATGAGCGAAACATCGAGAAGCAAACAATACGAGTTGCTCCATTCAATTATTATTCAAGTAATAATTAGTGGTGAATAATAACCTGGGGGAACCATACTCCAGAGGTCAACACCGGCACCCCAAGAGGGTATATTGAGCACCACAATGCTTTCACACGATGGCAATTCTACTCGCTTCCCATCCAAATACAGCTCCAATTTTTTATCTAAATCTCTGCATTCTCTTTCGACGACTTGTTGTGTCCCGAAGCCCAAGTACAAGAGCTATCGATAACATCCAAGTAGTATTAAAAACTAATGCCATTTGTTGATCAATTAGAGAAAAATGAAATTTTTCTTGATTCAAAATACTTATTCAAACTTCTATAGTTTAAGCATATGAGATATTACCTTGTTGAATATCCTGTGACTGAATAAGTAGAAACAACTCTCTCTAGCGCGATGAAAGCTTAAAGTGACTTGGGCATCGACACCAATGCTTAAATAGTTGTACATAAAAGAATCCTTGTTCGTACCCCGGAATCCAAGACCCCTGAACGGTTTTACCGTTACTTTCCACCTGGAGAAACAGTTTAAAAATCCAATTCAACCAGTCGATTGGTAACAGATCACACTTTGCTTGATCCATACGTGAAAACTGACCTATCAAGGTTCACTTCATGAGCCGCTTGTATTTGCTGCAATACATCCACTGGATCCAAATTTGAATTATGTTCTTTTCCCCATCCCAGTACACGAGATAAATCATTACCCGTTCCCAGAGGTAATATGGCAACCGATGGAATGGGCTATACAAAATAAAGAAATGTGAATTTTAATCGGTTCCTGTCGAAGATTCAAAGAGATGTGAATAAATACTACTATGATGAATTGCGTGAATTTCACTCTTATCTGACCAGATCAGTTTTAAGAATTGTCAAGCAGTTCCCAAGTTATCAAACATGTATCGACCTTTAATTGTAGTTTGTGAATTGTGTTGAGAAGCCAAGCGACGGTCCCATCTCCGCCAGCGACGAGAATATTACATGGAACATCTTTCAACAAATGACACCACTCCAGAGCAGCGACTGGATCTCTTTCGCCAAGATCAACTACTTGAGCCGGATTGACAAGCCTTCGAAATAGAGATAAAATTTCAGCTCCGTCGTTATTTCCCGATTTTCTATTGGCTGGAAATGAAATACACTCTAATTAAAGGTTTGATTTAGAGATCGTTTATTTTTAATTTAAATTGTTGGTGGTGTGAATAAGAAACAGCCTTGAATACGAATTTTTCATTCAACTGACCAACGATGATAAGAGGATTCCAGTTAGGCCATAGAGGAGGAATAATTCTGCGAAGATGTAGGCGAGAGCGCATGGTACTGCGAGTATTGGCAACTTCCACACTCCCTGGGGGAACTATCATCAGCTTAAACTTTCCAAAGTCGCATGCCTCCAGGGAAAAATAAATACTGAATGAAGTACTATATCAGCATATTCAATGGTAACACGATACGTTCACAGTATTAATCGTGTCAAAACTTACTTCAGATAATTTAGATTTGCACAATTCATGAACGCAACGTTGGCACCAACAGCACCACCAATCTAAAAGCCCTGGTTCTGCGTCACATTCTTCGTCGCAAAAATCACACATCGCACTGATCGGTAAATTACCTACGATATAAAATTAATCTCATTTTTACACTCATGAGATTTGCAAATTTCCTATTTCTGATAAGAAATTGTTTTCATGGAAGATAATTTTACACACCTCTCACCCAATGATGCTTCATAGGTTCATCACTGGCGAGTGTAATTTCTTTACATTTGAGTCGTTTATCGGCCAGTTTTATGCAACCACGATCTGCACAAACTCCGCATGAATCGCAGTAAAGACCATCTACATTAATAAGCAAAGACTCGCAGATGCTACAGAAACGTGCCTGAAATAAATGAATATCTTAATACTGTTTGAAAAATGTTAAGCATATAATATTAAGGTGGATTTCGAGTATTAAAAGCCTACGTGAACTTTGTCGAGCTTTTCAATTTACCGGAGAAACTTTGTTGATCATTTTCCAAGAATGTCCTTTGGTCGCATCTCGAATATGAATGTGTGGCTCAGCCATCAAATACCTTACGATATTTATGGTCAAGACGAAAATGATCATTGTCGAAACCGTTGGTAGAACGACATTCACTATTTCTCCTTCCCACATTTTTCTTTTCTGGGTATATGTATATCTCACTCATCCAATACCGCAAAATTGTTTAATACCCAAATTCTTTTGCCAACTGAGCATGAGCGAGAATCAGACGATACTCAGACTATAAAAATAATACTCAGCGGGAATGTCTTCACTGGAAAACAAAATTATTCATGCTGCATGACTTGTGGTTATTCATGACTTGTGATGAACTGCAATTACTCGTGACTTGAGAATTTTTTCTGACATTAGTTGCACAAATAACAACAAGAAATCTCTTATCGGAAGAATTTAGCAACAATGAGATGATTCAAGAAACATATATGGGTCACAATACAAGTAAGGTATGTTGGACCATCCCTAAATATTTTTGTACCGAGTTGTGTTTTTGAAACAAATTTTTTGAATGTGCGATTTTTCCAGCAAGATTACGTATGGACATACAAGATTTCGCTGCTGTGGAAAAATACTATGAATGAACAAAATTACTAATGAATAAACAATACATATTGAACAAACAGAATAGCGAATTCGAAGCGAGACATTCCTTGAAAACGTAGTATAAACAAATATCGTATGTTCTAACCTCGAAATAATAGTATATTACACTACGAGGGCAGAAAGTTGAATTTCCTGCACTGCGCACGATATGATGCCCGAGGCGAAGCCGAGGGCACCATATCGCGCAGTCCAGGAAACTCAAACTGCTGCCCGCGTGGTGTATACTATTTTTCTTCATGCCCGGTCGAAAGTACGCTGACTAATTAAATTTTTATACCAATTTAAACGTTTTAACAAGTGTTGATGCCTGCCCGACATTGCAGGCACGAGCGAAGCGAGTGCTGCTGGTCGGGGGCAGGCATCAAACACGGAAGAGAGTTAGGTTAGGTTTGTATAGTAAGATGGTTACTGGCGCCAATATTCAAGCTAAGAATGCTTTATTAACAAAGTTATGAAACATGAATATAGTCTTATATTCTCAAAATTTCTGTTTGTACAACCCAGTTATATTATCTTTTGATTACAAAATAGTTAAAGCAAAAATGTATCATATTATTTATCACAATGAGTACTTTTTATTCTTGTTATTTTAATCATCAATACCTGAACACAATCATATTATTCATTATGAAATAGTTTTAGCAAAAACTTATACTATTTATCACAAAGATTGCTTATTGCATACTTTTTTTTCTCCGCTGTTTTATAAATAATATAAGTTTTTGCTAAAACTATTTTATAATGAATAATATGATTGTGTTCAGGTATTGATGATTAAAACAACAAGAAAAAAAAGTACTCATTGTGGTAAATAATATGATAAATTTTTGCTATAACTATTTTATAATCAAAAGATAATATAACTGGGTTGTACCTATAACAAAAATTTTGAGAATATAAGACTATATTCATGTTTCATAACTTTGTTAATAAAGCATTCTTAGCTTGAATATTGGCGCCAGTAACCATCTTACTATACAAACCTAATAGCGTTTTCAAGTGGGCTACACTGGTGTAGTGCAGCTATTCCCATCTCTTTCTTTCTTTTGAAGCAGAAGGAGACAGATATGGCTACACTACACTAGTGTAGCCCGGTGTAGCCCCAGTTGAAAACGCTATAACCTAACTCTCTTCTGTGTTTGATGCCTGCCCCCGACCAGCACGCACAAGTCGGTGCGTGCGAGTAAGTTTTTGCTCCCGCTGTTACAGAGGGCGTGCGTGTAGTTCTACCAATGCATGAAAGTTAGGCTTTCTGCTTCACAATCGATGCCGGAAGTACGTACTTTCGACCGAGGTATGAAGAAAAATTATTATATATTATGAAATCGAACAGCGCAACTCAAAGCCGGTTATTCAACTTCTTCAAAGCTCGCTGAGGATGAGGGCAGAGCATATTTTACATGATAAGACGCTTAAATTACTCGGGTTTCAGCTTTCCGAGCTGTCCGGTTGAACTTGCTCAGCAGCAAAACAGATAATCGCGAGCTGTCAAACTTCAAATTTTGACACAAGTTCACGTGAATTTTCACTCGCGGTGAACAGAAAGTAGCGATTGGATGCGGGAAATTTCTATTGGTTGACAGGTAGTCGGAAAAGCCTCTCCCACTCTCCGCGCACGCTTCGAGCTGCGTATCGTAAAGCTCATTGTAGCTCATTGCGTTTAGTTGCCGGCTAGGTTGCCGACTCGCCGCGCATGAAAATTCGCCGTCGCATAACTGGTGTGAAGTTAGTAACAATTCACACTATAGCTATATATTTACACGGGGAAAATTCAAATTCAATAACTGGACGGAATAAAGACGATGAAAAACACACGATAACGTCTATCTTATTTTATAATTCAGTCTTCAATTAGTGAGTATCAGGTATCAGAAATGTGAATAATAATCCACAAGTTTCTTTCCAACGGCCTGAAATAATTTGAAAATTATTCAAAGTTCTGCAGAAATGGAAACAAGAAGTTGTTTCAACATAGCAAACAGATTAGACTGGTGCAAAGAAGAGATAAAATACTAATGCATAAACCAATGTTGTTTGCTACTAGTATGGAATTCTATAGCTATAATATTTATAAATCTAACGATAAAGTACGGGACAGTGCGGCTCATTGTAAATACACAGACCTTAATTTTGACAATCCTAAAAAAAAACCACCAAATATATCCAGACAGAAATTACAGACTTTGTTCGGTACAGTTTCTATCAAATAATGCAGTGAAATGTCAATTCGTAAGATTCAATACCCTAAATCCTATTTTGGGTATCAGAATGTAATGGACACATTACACTACACATTCAACACCTGTTCCCGAAGTAAACGCATGAAAGGTAAGTAAACGCAAAAGTAAAAGTAAACGCATTTATTTCATATGTTTATGTTATTCGTTTTCGGACAAATGCGCGGTGCAAATGCAATACGCGCTTTTACTTTCGTCACGAAATATTGACATCAATAATGAAACTGAAGAAACGTGCATTAAACCGTGCAGAATAGGAACAGGTATTTATTTAGTGATGAAGATACGCGTGATGATTGCCTATCTATATTATATTTCATAGAAAAAATATACATTACAAGGGGGATTAAACATACGAAATTCCGTATAAAACATATCTACAAATTTATATAATAGCTCTAATTTATTGAAAGTCGAAAATAAAACCTATATACAATAATTGAAGAGACGTACGGTACATTATGACGTAGTAACAAGACGAATTAATATGTTTTATTGCCTTTACTTCACAGCTTTATTAGTTTCTATTACCAAATGTTGAAGATTAAACTCAACACGTTTAATCACCTGAATCAACTTCATGTTTAATTTGAATGTCAAGTCTGCCAGTCTCCAAATAATCGGTAATTAATAACAGATTGTTATTGTTCTTCCGAGTTTCTATTAATCCAATGCTATCTACTGTGATTCATTTTGGTAGAAGAGAAAGGTATTTTCTGAATTCGGGTAAAACGCAATCTCTTGGATTTAATGGTTCATCGGCAATCAAATGATCGCTAAGATATTGTGGTAAGAAACACAGAATTCCTTTGCTTGCCATCATTGCCCAGTCTACTGGCTGATCTAGTTGTTTCACTTGTATAAAACAATGTGTTATCTTTTTTGATTTTGGGCTCGTGTTATATGGAGGTCTGTAAAAAAAAAAAGTACAACAATTAACGATAAGTGTACAAATTTTAATTTTACAATCGCTATTCTTTGATCTTGAACTTCCCAGTTAGGGCGGATTCAAAAAATATATCAATTTTACCTGGCCTCTACGACTGTTCCTCCTCCGGCAGAAATTAATCTTTGAAACTGTTGGCATTTTTCTTTTGGTCCGATGAGCAAAGCAACCATGCCGCAAAAAGCACCACCTGGATTTTTCATCAATTTAAACCTCCATTTGTAAGCTGCTGCTGCGATTTGTCTTTCAATCTCGGTCGTGGGTTGAGGTATAATGCTTCGACTCTTTGGATTGCCCCATTCATACTTTTCTTCCTACATTAAATGACCAAGTATAGTATTACTATCGCCCTGGTAATTTTACCCGTTTTACTCTGCGTTAGAATAACTCTCATTTGATCAGAAAAAATCGTCGGAAATTGAAACTGTATGTTTCTACTGTCTACTGTCGAACGAATTAATTTCAAATAATTAACTAGTCGCATGAAACGAGTATTGGCGTGTGACAGTACGATACAATCCAGTTTCTTCGAATAGTGAAGTGTCTGTACAATATATGTAGTTTGTTATTTGAATACTTTTTATTTATCATTTTCTACTTACATCTAAAAAGGCACCTTTCTGTTCACAATCCGTCAAGTAGTGACAATGCAGCACCCACTTCCCTGCCGCTATACTTGCAAGGAATTTTTCATTTCTTCCAGGTTTGAAGCATAGCAAATGAGTAGCAGTCGGGTCGTAGCTTGTTTCCATTGATATTTCACCACCTAATGCTGTTATTATGTCCTCATACCTGGGACGTTCCTATATAATTATCAAATAATATTGTGAGGTGTTTAAAATCGGTGGAGCGATCGAACTTCGATCAGGATGGCCACAAATATTGGGGAATAAAATTTCATTACATTTCCAAGTTTTCCAGGACCTTAATCACGGTTTTTCCATAAAATTAGATTCAAATTTACAGAAATTGTTACCTACAAGTAAAATTCAACAATCAGGATTATAACGACGATTAGTTCAACAAATATCAACAAATGATTGAAAATTTTAATTTCGAAGACGAATTTTTACTTCTATTTTTTTTTTTTTTTTTTTTTTTGCCACAACGAAGATTTGAAATTCCATGAGATTTCCAAGTCTGTAGCCACCCCGTCAATCGAGTAAACTAACATTTCATGATAACAAGTCAATGTTTTGATGAAAAACAATAACATTAACTAATGTAATCAGAACACAGTGCTATATCAACCTTTATTCCGGAGAGCATAAATTTAGGTTTTTGCGGGATTATTTCTTCCACTTCTGGCTGCCGCGGTAATTCTTCTTCCTCTTCGTTCGGTTCTGGTTCCTCAGGTATCATCGACTATTTATTGAAATTGAAGTTAAAGATCATAATAATCCAGCGAAAATATACAAATATTTCATAATCATTAAATAGCGCAATAAAAATGACTGACCTTCCGGCGCAATACAGTGTGAACTGGATCCTCCCACCCGACTGTGTCCGGTTGTGAGTCTTTGACTCCACCTAAAGTGATTTATCATATGATGATATTATGTACCTGAACACTGGTGTGTCCCGAGCCGATACCCAACAATCTTTTTGAACCTCCCAGCCCTAAAATCTGTTTCTAATACTAATCTAGGACTGCCGCAAATAGCTCATCATCAATTTCTATTTTTTTAAATACACACAATTTGCAAAAAATATGAAAGTCAATTGCAAACGAATCAGGCTGCATATTGTAGAATACACTTACATTTTGCCATATGGTCAGCAGGTTCTGAATCATAAATGGCTTGTTTGAGAGATTCCGCTGATAACGAGTGCCGAGTTTCAGGGGTTGACGCTTGCAGTACTTGATCTAGTTGATCTAGTTGTCTGAAACAAATTAATCAGTTTCTTTAATCATCAGTACATCCAATTTATCGTAGATTCAAGACTACATCTTGATTGCAAAGTAAACTGTCTGTATTCCAATCTATGTATCTAATCCCAAAAGTTTACCCACTGATTTATTTGATCCGCTGTAGTAGGGCTGTTTTCATTGCTAAATGACAAAGCTTTTTTTATCGGCGTTTTACTAGCTGGTGATGAATTGTTTGAAATGCTTTCCTGCGCTAGTCTTGTATTATCGACAGACTCATTTCCTTGTATCTCTTGCCTCGTCTCAGCTTCCTGCTCACATAAAAATCGAACCAAAAGAATGAACTAGTGAGTAAATCCTGCTAAACGTTAGCAACACCGCCAGCAACTTACATTTTTGTTAACGAGAGGCTCTTTCATTTGTATCCACATTTGTCTTTTCAGATCTGAAAGTGGCTGAAAGAAAAAAATGTCTCATTGTTTAAAGATGTGATAATATTGAGAAGATATTGTTACTGAATGAGAGAATATTGTACCTCATAGAAGCACAAATAGGATGTACAAAGTAATTAAAATCTACGTACGGTGCTCGGTGCTCTGCGTTTCAATGGTGGTTCGTCAAATTTCATATCAGGCACATTTTCGGCCCATCTTAACCACCGCTTTCTGGTATTCGGCGAAGGATCAGGCTTCAAAAACTGTCCGTAAGGTGTATCCGGAGTGGATATGTGAAATGGAGATGGTGGTGTTTTATAATCACTAATACTGAGTCGTTTGTTTATCGGTGCCATCGCAGGGGTCACTCCGGACTCCTGGAAATTGATATTGGATGGGAGTTCAAATCAGTTAAAACAGAGTAGTCGATAGTAGTTTGTCAAACTCCACAGAGAATATGGTACAACAATAATTAATTGATGCCAAAACAATAAATCACACTTGCCTGTAAAACTGGTAGATGACGTTTCGGAGTTATAATATGTCTGATATTAGGATCAGAGGGTGGCCCCATTTGGGCGTTAGACTGATTCGGTTCTCTCGGCTCAATGTTCCCAGGCCTTTCTTCGGCTGTAGACATTCGAGATTTATCATACTTGGCAACATTAAAAATTTTAACTCGCAAAATCTCTTGACTTTATCCAGATTGTCCAGAGACAAAAATTTTACAGTTTGAAAATTTTGTCCTAAACCAACCACGTCAGACAATTAGAAAAATAATTTCTTACAATAATTGATCAATTTGGTCAAAATTTATCAGATCCCAGACTCCAAGTTGCAGTTAATCCAGTCAATCATTGTAAATCATAGACTTTCAAATAAACTACCTGATTTTTCCTTGAGTAATCCCGGTTTTCCAAATTTGCAAAAACTCTGATGCTACATTGAAAAAAAAATTATCATCAGTCTGTAGGAGTGTAGATATTATTTGTACCTATGGTTTCACCAACAAGATATGGTGTCTCAGCCACTCGACGTTCTTGAGCAAGACAAGCCAACAGCCAATTGGATGTTACAGCCGGAAGCTTCCATTTAACAGCTGCGTTGTATTTACTTCCCTCAGGAGTTGGGCATACTAAATGAGTACATCCGTGAACGTTTTTGCTCAGATTTGTTTTACGAGCAAATGCATCTTGGTACCTAAAAGTATGGATTTATAAACAAGAAGTTGAAAAAATTGCCTGTATTGGTAAACAGTATTCGTTCGAAATTACCTTGCCCCAAGAGCTACAGCTATGTTGGACAGGAAAGTCCGCTCTTTGCCTGTGTACGAACTCATCGCAATAACGCAATCAGCTAACGGTGTAGCGTCTACACTTATAGATACTGGTTTGTGGTAATATTCAATATCAACTACTGCGGCTTGGTCTACACAATCCTCCTACAAAAAGATAAATCATCATATAGATTGTTATTTCTTCCAAATCTATTTCCAGTTACAATTAGAAAACTGACTTATTTAGACAAGTGGTATTGTCGTTCTTGAATAGTAGAAATTCTGACAAGTCGTGCTACTTACAATAAATAAGTCTGTGACAATTTCGTTCACCGTATGTTTCAGTGGAGCACCATTAATCGGGACGACACCAAAGTCAGGGATTCCTTTGAAAGAATTTCGAACAATTTGTCCACCCCGACTTTCGACGTTCATTACTAAATTAGAACTTGCCGAATCATCGAATCCAGATAAAATGAACGTTAAGCCTGTATCGAGAGCAGAATACTTATTTATTTGGCCCTATGCATAATGAAAGACTTATTTTCCCTATCAGATAATGTTCCGACTAAAAGAAATAGATTTTTGCCACAGAAATCATCAACACATGCCTGGAATTTATAATAATCTTTATACAGAATATTGTGCATTTGTGATTGAATAGATTTTTTCATAATTGCGTAACTCAATTTACCTTCTAGAAATTGTTCGTTAATTTCTGACGGTTGGGTTAATGGGACGGTGGTATGATCAGCTAAATCTGAAGTACGGCGTTCTCCGTCCATAAAGCTCCCATTTTCACTGTTGTTTGTATCTTTATGTTCATTTGAATGTGGTGTTGGGACTTCTACGCGCACCTGTGGGATGTTTCGCAGTGGCGTCTCGGCTGTATCTGCTAAATAAGAAATATTATATTGTTAGGAGACTCAAAAATAGCCGACGACGTACATAGTGTATACATTTCTCAAGCCTGTAATCAATACAGAAATCACAAAAGCAATTCGCAAAATAACAAATGGACAGAAGTACAAGTGAATTGCCCAATGTTTGGCGCAGAACTGCAGAAAAAGGTTTGAACTACAAAAGCATTGCAGGAGGCTAGAGAATGATTCTTAGCAAACAGGGCAATCAGTGACCATATTTTTGATAGCAAGACAATAATTTGCTGTTTTATTAGTTCCAGGGCATTTGCTTGATCAGTCTTGAATTTTTACCCCTGTTCGGACTCAATTTGATGACCAAAATACAGGAAAATGGACCACTTCGATCCTACATTAAGCAGCTCTCGATAATATCAATAGCAAATTACTATGTGGAAAATTAAAAAACGTATGTATTAGAAGATATAGACAAAAATCCTGAAGAAAGCATTGAATAAGGTATCACAGTGCCACACCAGATATGCAGAGAACAGGGGATGAAAAGTATGAAAAAAAAAAAAATGAATAAGTTGCTTAGGTTCGATAAATTTTGAAAGCCAAGTTCGTAGTTGCATTTCAGTAATACTAAATTTTCCAAAACATTGTAAGAATTACGTACTGGGCAGATTAGATTTGCGGTATTCTTGAATGAGATCTGGTTCTTCAATTTCCTTGGCAGATTCCATTGTTTTATCAATGTTAAATATCGGGACCGGTGGTCGTCTGGGTATTTGTAATAATTGTAGATTCTGTAAAGGAAAAGCAGTCGTACATTTATACTGCTTAAGTCATGATACAACGTTAAATGCAATTGAGTTAAAAAAGCAAACCTTTTTACTTAGTGGGGATGGAGGTGGATCCGTTTTTTGTTGGTCAGACTTGCCTTCGTTTATCTCGTACTTAAAGTCTTCCTCCGCTGCCGTACTTTTTATCTTCATACTTTCTTCTAACCAGTTCACCGTTAAAAAATACGGACTGAAAAGGATATTCCGGGGGAAATTTTAATACACATGGAAATGTAATTGTGTCGCCTTTAATTTTTCGCAAACGTGAATGACGATACAATTTTTTGAAAAAATATACCTTGATCCCAATGATTTCATTAGCTTTATTTCAGCCGAAGCTTTAATTGGATCTCCAACAATAACGTGGGTCACAGCGTCTGAGATATTATCTAGTCTTGTAGCACTGCCAACGTTTAATATACGATTAAGTTTTTCTCTGTGATCCGGCGGGAATCCGGTCAAATAAATCTAAAAATGTAAGATTAATTAATACGGACATTATCCAGGTGAACGATCGTCATTTTATCATGAATATCATCAAATCACTCACTTTACAACCATCCAAAAAAGGGCCTGCCATTTTTGCTTCGTGGATATTCAGTCTTGCCAGTACTTCTACATATGCAGCTACAAATTTACATACATAATTAATTTCTCATTGTTAGCTAAGCTTTCGCTGTTCAATAGTAGCGCTATGTAACTATCAAACGAGATCAATCCTACACCGTCACTTTGACAAATGTCCCGATAAGAAATTGAATTTTTTCAATTTCTCAAAACTCATGAAAATTAAGTTTGGTCAAAGAAACAAACGGAAACAACGTCTGATCAAAGTATAAATGATAGCACCTATTAGAATCGGAAAAAATTCAAAGGTTTCCTCACATTTTCTGGAATTTTATGACATTTTTGTGGAGATTCAATCAAATTTAGGAAAATTAACAATTCCGGGAGATATGGGAGGGCTGATCAGACGTAATGAAAAAATCTGAATATAATTCTGTTGTGTACATTGGAGTGCCTACTAGATGATTCAACACCCTTTTTACCCAAGGTTACAAGCAGTACAGTAAAATACATAATACTGCTTGTAGTGTGACGGTGTAGAGTTGAATTTCAACAACTTTGTAACATTGTAGAGGACTAGACATGAGGCTGGAGTTGAAGAGATCAATCTTTGCGGATCGTATCCTAATAGCGCGGGAAAGTTGCGTCTTGGCATCACTAAAACGTGTACCAAAGGAAAAAATTTACTAGTCGGCACCAAAAAATTCAAAAAGACCCACCGGATCAGTCGATTTTAGCCTTCTTAGGCTTGTTTGGAGCGGAAAGAATGTAGCTTTTATAGGACGTAATAAAATAAAAAATATCTTGCTCAGTTTCGGAGATGCAAAGGTTTAAAAAATGAGCTTTTTTCGGGGGAAAAACCGAATCACCACACGCTTGCATCTCCGAAACTGAGCGGAGAATTCTTAATTTCAGTACGTAATATGAAAGCTACATTCTTTCCAGTTCGAATAAGCCTGAGGCAGCTGAAATCGACTGATCCGTTAAGTTTTTATGAATTCTTTAGAGTCAACTGGTCTTTTCGTGCTTTCTCTCCATTTAAACCCCATGCAGACGATATGGTGAATATTTTTCTTTGGCACACTTTTTAGTGATGCCGAGACGCGACTTTCCCGCGCTATTAGAAGACGATCTACAAAAATGAACCTTTTTTGCTCTGGCCTGATAGACATTTATAAAAATTGATTAATTTGACTGAAAAATGGATTTAAAAAATTCTAAATTCTATTATTTACTGCAATTAGAACATATTAGGGTAATGATACTGGAACAAAGATCGAATAACTGCGCTGTATCACCTTTGAACTCTAGAGGTGACCGTTGCATAGTACTCGACATTGTTGTCATCATAGTTTCTTCAATAACACCATTTGGATTTGGATCTCCAGGGATGGTGCTTATACAAGAAAAGTTCAAGGTAACATTTGCTGTAAAACATAAGCAATTTCATTATAAGTCAAAGGTAAATTACATTTTGATCCAAGATTAACATAAATACAGAAGGAGTAATTTACCATGAGATTTTTCCGGTGTTGAACATCCTTTTGTGGAATCGATCAAAAACTCCGAAAATGGCAATGCATAACCATGCTTAACGCTTTTTTCAACCCATTCGGGTTTTACACAGGCGATGTTGTTCTGCAATGCGTACTTCAATTTTTCACTGAGGGTAGAATTTTCTGGCGCTATAACAATCTTCACTTTTGTACCGTCGAGAGATCCCATGAAGATCTGCAAACATCAGATTTAACTATAAAGGTTTCTACTAAAATAAGCCCAAAAGAAAATGACGAAGATTGATGATTGCCATTTAGCTGCAACGAGAATTTCGAATAAAATCTCACCCCGCCATGGTCAGTAATTATTTTTTTTATCTCTGCCTTTTGTCGTTTCGAAAGATTTGTCGAGGTAACAACAAGATTCATGAATACCGGACATTTGTATTCGTCAAATCTGCTGCTTGTGGCTCGGACATTTTCCACAAGACTTGCTTCCCAAACTGCAGTTATCCATTGCTCAGTCATAACTGGTATATTCAATTCGACTGCTCTCTGTAATTGAATAATCGGTGTGAAGATTATATATCGAATACCAGGAATTATATTCTTTGTATGCTCATGTAAATTAATTTGCAGCTCCTTCAGAGTCTAGAATGATAATAAAAACAATGAATTACTGACCTCATACTTTGCGGACATTACAAAATTGGCAACCAAATGTGTAGCGCTGCTCCGTAGTTGTTTCGAGAACACACCTCCCATGTATTCTACTTTTTGTTCTACTTTTTTCTGTATACAAATGAAACCTGTGGATTAATACAAAGCGAATCGTTCGTGACGGCCTTCAGGAAGGCACGTACATTATAACTCGTGATAATTCAAGTGCCTTTCGGAAACATATCGATGATTCTAACAGATATTTTGTCATTTTTATTTTCTATTCATTAAGAACTATATTTTGGTGAAGAAACTCAATATCAAATCTAGTGTGTGATAAATAAGGAAGCTATGCCGATCAGAACTAACTTAATGATTGCTTGATAGCATTGTATCCAGACGGATATGTGTGTGTATCCTCTTTATCAGTAATTTGTACAATTTTTCAGCCAAACAGTTTTTTGATCACGACCATTATGGTTTGGTACAAACCTTCTCTTCTATGGAAAGACCAGACACACAGACTACAAGACCTCTCATTGCCGTTGTGAAAACGGGACTTGTCCCTTCGGGAATTGGCTCTCCGGTCATGAAACAGCTCAATAAACATCGTGGACCAACGATTCTGCTGAAACGCGAGTTGACGTTAGCTGCTAGGTGTGACAATAATAATTATTGAAATTATTAATCTAGGTAATGGTCGTTCAGTTTTTCTTTTGGATACAGCTCGAGTCTAAAGCTCGGAGCCTCTACATGAGGATAAAAACTTGTTGTCAATTGTCGATAAGTTGAACTGCTGGATTAAATTCTTACGAGCATTTGAACTTTGTCAACTTTTCAAATGTGGGTCCTTCGAATTCTTCCAAGACAAAGACATCTTTTTTTCCCGGGTCCAGATCATTGCAAAGCTTTTCTTTGATCCATTTCGGTGATAATTCATGCTCGTCACAGCTCTGAAGGATGAAAATCAGATGAATATTCAATACTAAATACCTTGTGATGGGTAAAATTTAATTAAAAACACCTGTGAAGGTTTTGAATTTGATGTGGGCGTTTGACCTTTCCAATATTATAATCTGGAATTTCTTGGACTTTTTTTGCGGATGGCGAAAAGAAAAAATTAGATGTAACAAATGTGGTAGATGTAAAAGATCAAGTGGAATGAGCTTTTCATTTATCTGAAGTTACCTGACCTGTACAAAGTACTCTGAGGGTTATCTCATGGCTTATTGAATCTTCTCAACTGCTTCTAACTTTTCTGGATTTTTAGAAGATTAGGCCAGAGATAACATTATTCAAAAGTCAGCGAAGTGAGACAATGTTTGCAATTCCGATTCAAACGAATACTTACATTAAATGCATGCCACATGTCGCTCGAGCAATCATTTTCACTCTTTTGATTATCCGTTACAATGAAATAAATATTCAAGTCGCAGTCTATCTGACTTGCTTCGCTGGACATCCTGCAAATTGTATATATATGTAAGAATTGCCGTACATATACGGGTAATGTTTAACCATGTGACTTTACTCTAATATAGTTGTAAAATGACATTATCAAAATTATACAATTTCAAAAATGGCATCTGAATCCAATTCTTTAATTTTTTGTTACAATATCATAGGATACAAAATCTGCCAATCTGTGTGTCACATTTACGTTTACAGTTGAAATTGATTTCTATTTTCTTCATTATGAGTGGGAATTTCATTTCGATTCTAAATATAGGTAGACACGCGATAGACAATTAACGCATTTAAAAGTTACTATTAAAGGTCGAATAGGTTATAACCAAAAACAGATTGTTGTTAAATGGAGCCGAAACGTATGTTGAATTATGACTATCGGATGCGACGCAGGATAATGTTACATCGCTTTATAATTACGCGATTAAAACTCCTTACCTGCCGACGTTTGATCAAATTTTTCAGTTAAAAATCGAGTTTCGCACGATCAGCACACGGCTACTTGGATACCAAACGACATTTCCCGCGTCTAGGCTGTTGTATGACAGACCATTGGTTGAATAACCGACAGGTTACGAAGATAAGAAAGTAGGCAATATTTTCGGTACGATCGCCACCAGTGACAACCCGAAGTTGGCCGATGTTAGCTAAATAGAGTTTTCTAACCTACACGAGTACCAACATTATATACGACGTTTGATTCTGATCAATTGTGGTAATAAATTCGCACAAATGAATCTTTGAATCATAATAATTGCATCGCCTCGAGAGTCTGGCATTAGCGTTCACCGTTGAAGCCTCTATAACTTAAACAAACACGTGTTATGGGAACTTTCGGACCCGCGTCCGTCCGCAATTGTTCACGCTTTCCAGTTGACCCCATGGTCCGCCATGGTCGTTGTCCCGTGTTGGTATTGACACACCGTCGACTTTGTGACCAAATTCAATCTACAGTTTGAGTTTATTAAAAACTTCATATATGGGCACTGGGATTTTCGAATATACTTATTATTTGTACGAGGTAACAATTCTACAATTTTTATCGATCAATCCGCCACCCGTATCGCCGATCAACGACACACATTCAACTGTGGTGTGTTGCCTCACAGCCTCTCTGTTTTTCGAACATAATCCATTTGCATGTTTTATATAACCTAAGTTCATTGGAGAACTTCACAAGTGACCGTACCTACCCGAATATGTTCTGTATTTTTAGATGCCGTTTTCTATCCTCCAGTTACTATATTATCTATCCTTTATTTCTACAGATCGATTAAGTATGAGCAGAAAGTATTGAAATACAACGTTAAAATATCAGTCAATTGATCAATACGGATCAACAACATGGCTCTGCGCAAAGGAAAAAGAAATTTGAAACTTCAAGTATCGGAAGAGGCACCGACTTCCTTGTAAGTTAGCAAAATCTCAACGCTTCTTCTCGTTAACTTTTTTCACTTACGATTACTTTTTCAAGAAAGTCACTTGTGGGCATTTTTATAGCTGTAAAAATATGACTCGTTCAACTATTTCACATACTGTACGGTAACAAATGCAAACGCTGTGTCACATTTCTCAGGAAATAGAGAAACGAGCTGACCGTTACTATAAAATAATTTCAAACCTGAAGCTGGAATATACTTTATTATTCTATCCAACTGCGGGTTATCAACATTTTTCACAAATATCCCCATCTAAAGACGCAGAATGATTTCAACGTTAAAAACGATGAAATAATAAACGATGTTTGTCCTGACTTTCGCTGGAAGGATTTGTTGATAATCAGTGCGATCCTGTTTCCTTAACGCCTGGCGTTAACCAATATAAATAGCGACCATGAGTTAGGGACTCAAACGCATTGGCTGATTGGGCGCTCCTTAACAACGGGGCACTATTATTTGTTAGCGCCTAGTGTTACATTAACGCCAAAAGATCTAGAATCGCCCCACAGATACATTGACAAATTTTCTCTATTTCCGTAATACTCTTCTCAAACATTTAGTACCAGTTACATTTGACGGTATTCAAAAATACCGCTTTGCCATCCCATCAGCATTGATTATGTTTGAGGTAACATCTTTGCCTGAGTAGTGCCCGATGAATGTAACAAACATAGATTATTTTAGGGCTGGGAGCTGATCATTTTTCTCACTATTTCTCACTTTTTTTTAGATAAATCACTTCGCCACTTTTTTCATCACATCCATGATTTTTTTTTTTTCTTCTATTCCCACTAACGATTTGATAATATGATCAAAAACGATCAAATTCGTGTTTTGGTTGAAAATGTATTCCTGTTGGTGAGCTCAATCATTGCATTAATAATATAATTCTTGAAAACTCAATTGCAATCAGAACAGAGATATAGTATTTTTGATTGAAGTGATACTTTTTTTTTCAACTATGATAACTATCATTTGATTCAAGAAAATTGGTTGTAAACTGACCGTTTATCCAAGAAAATTCAAATACTCATGTTATATTTACAATGTCTTGAGAAAACAATAAATTTGTTATAAATTTGACATAAAACAGTATCACTCGTGATTCACCGGAAATCCTGTGTCGATTGACAACATAACAGTACATAAACCCTTGTAGATTGGTAAAGAATTTGACTATATGCGTTGCTCAATCCAGTAGCAACTGTACCTACTTCATTATAATTAATGTATTTGATGAAATTCCAATGGGTCATTTTTTAGTTACTGTTTTCCAGTGAAAAAGTAACTTTTCTAATTTTATTTCAAAGCCTCTGCCGCTACCAGCCCTGCACTACACATTTGGAGAATTTAGTTCAATTCAATCATCTTTCGGTTACTTCTCTCACTATTATAAGCCAATTGGACTGTCCAAAGCCCTGAAACCTTTGTCTTGGGGCTCATATGGCATCAGAAAACGTTCTTTTTCACTTATTTTGCACCCAATTCATTTGTTACTTCTGAAAATTTGTTCTTCCAAAATACATATAATCGTGTGTTGTTGAGAAAGCTTGAGCGTAGAAATACTACGGAGTTCCCATCAGAAATGAATTAACGTAATTTATGCTGGATTTAATACCGTGTTGAGATATCTATGAGAAGTTAGCCCCTTGATAAGGTAATCTTGTAATAGAACCCCGCCGAGAAACTTGGACAAACGAACTACGATCACAATCGGTGACAAAACATTCAACGTTGAAGCTGACGATCTGGAAGTATTATGCGTTCTTGGACGCGGAGCGTACGGTGTCGTGGATAAGATGAGGCATAAGCAAAGTGGCACTATAATGGCTGTGAAGGTAATTCATTCCCAAACGGATAAATAATCTGAATTTGTTAGCTTCTGGCAAAGTCTGCTATGGATTTGGACATCGGATGGTTCTGTAATCTCAAATTCAATCAACATTGTCCACGTTTCCTCACTGCGTTTTTTTAATATTCAATTTTTCTCCCATCGTCGTCCTTGGCCTGTTTCTGAGGCTGTTTTTTTTAATTTAAGATACCATCACTTTCAACCCTATTTTCCGAATTGCCCCAATGCGTTATAATGCTTTGCCTTGAAACGTAATTACACAGAAACTGAGGCCAAGTGAGAAATACAGTAACTAACAAAAGGTTCAAAATTGCAAATTCTGCCAATATTTGAGATTTTTGAATTCTTTGAGTGACTTCTGAAAACTTATTGTCTGATTTGAGTGTCTGTGCATTCAAGATTAAGCTTGAGAGGAAAAATGAAAGGAATATTGGTAGCAGTCCAGTGTGCATATCTTTGCCAGTCTATCTTTAAGCGTATCCAAAATCAGATACCTTATGATCAATTTATTTGATGCAGAGAATAACGGCGACAGTCAATACGCAGGAGCAAAAAAGATTATTGATGGATCTAGACGTTTCTATGCGAAGCTCGGCCTGTCCTTACACGGTACAGTTTTATGGTGCATTATTTAGGGAAGGAGACGTCTGGATATGTATGGAAGTTATGGATATGAGTCTAGACAAGTTTTACATGAAAGTTTACGAACACAAACGTTCTATCCCAGAAGATATCCTTGGAAAAATAGCTTTCGCAGTAAGTATTAATGTAACGAGAAAATCTAAATGAAAAAATCATATTGATTGATGATAATATTGATCATGTTCTTCAAGTGCCAATAGTTTATACTTTCGATTGAGGTAGCTATTGTATCAGATTCTATAAAATCTGACAATATCTGATGAGTAATGACGCAAAATTTATCACGTAACTGTTGATTTCCACACGATAATACGAAATTCATATCTTTTTACTCGCAGGTAGTTAGCGCACTTCACTATCTCTACTCACAACTCCGTGTTATACATAGGGATGTAAAACCTAGTAATATTTTGATAAATCAAAAAGGAGAGGTGAAGATCTGTGATTTTGGTATATCTGGTTACCTCGTTGATTCGGTAGCAAAAACTATTGATGCTGGCTGCAAACCATACATGGCGGTATGTATTTCTACTTACCTCGTTCCTGCCCCACTTGATTCTTCTGTTAACTCAGCCACGAGTTGCGTAATCGAGTCTAGAAATTATTGCAACTGGCAAGAGACAATTTCCTAATTTTAACATATTTCCAAAGTTTCATTCATTTGAATGGAATATCAATTGAATAATGGCGACAATATTTATGTGCCACAGCAGCACGGTGTTCCTTCATGAATTCAAGAAGAAAAAAAAAGTGTATATATTTAATAATTCTTCTAGCCAGAAAGGATAGACCCTACAGGTAATCCTTCGCAATACGACATCCGTTCTGACGTATGGTCATTAGGAATTTCTCTTGTCGAGTTAGCGACTGGAAAGTTTCCTTACGCCTCATGGGGTACTCCGTTTGAACAATTGAAGCAAGTGGTTAAAGATGAAGCTCCGAAACTCCCAGCGGGCCAGTTTTCATCAGAATTTGAACATTTTATCACCAAATGGTAAGCGTCCTGAATATATTGTACATTCGAATAGATCGGTAATATTCAATATTTGAATGTCGTGTTACGATTCTTACAACTGATGAAATCGAAGCATCGCTATATGATAATGATAAAATCGAAATAAGCTGGAAGGAAATCACTTGAAATTGCCGATCGAGAAAGCTTCATTCCATTGTGATATCAAAAATTATAAGTAAAAATTAATATTTTCAGCCTAATGAAGGACTACACCTTGCGACCTAATTACAATCAATTGTTGGAATTCAGTTTTGTAACTGTCCACGCTGCAAAAGATACGGACGTAGCAGCATTTGTTGGAGAAATATTGAGCTTGACTGATGTGGAAAGACCTGTAAAATAGAAATAATGTTGAAAATTCATTTCACGGATCAATATTCGATCACAGGTGTATCTTTATATTGGATTGTTAAAAAAAAAAAAGTTCATTCTCTAATGTACGAACTTCATGTGATTTGTGGTGTGCATTAATGATGTAATAGATATAGTGAAATTTATTGGTTTGCAGTAATGACATGAACCATACATACAACCTTTGGTAAAAAAAGGAAAAGCACATAAATTAATATTTCGTATCTAATTATAATCAGGAATCAATTAGACAGGTTTGTAAATAGAAAATTGCTTCCATACATTATTTATAGCAGACAACAATTTTTTATGACATTATTTTCATAATATTCTTTGAGAATTGAAACTTTATTGCAATTGCATAGTCTGCATTGAATATATCCAACGAACATTGGGATTCTAAATTTGGGCAAAATTATTTATCCGTCATTCAGATATTTGTTTCAAAAGACAACTTTTGTAAATGGTTATAAAGAAAAACCACTTATAATGGTCAACTTTTTACGTCTACTACTTTTGTGTCTTGCTGCTTTGTGAACTGGCATTTTTTTATTTCAGATCGTCCATGAAAATTTGTTTTTTAAAAACTTGCACACGCTGTCGATTGTTTTTAACTTTTTTTTTTTAATTTACATCGTTTGTAGTGTTTTTAGTCAATTAATTTATCCATGTGAAGTTTCATTCGCGTATATAACAAATAAATCGCGCGATGAGACATGTGAAATAATTTTTGTTTGATTATTGATTAAACTGCTCACTGATATCTCTAATTTATAATCTTTTATTTAACTTTTCTCTGAGCTCTCGTTATTCGATAGTATGTATTGTACTAACGGTACTACTCTGGATATAGAATTGTTAATTGTAAAGGAAGTTATACTCCGAATCTACGATAACAGAAATCATTTCTAATAATGAACAATCATGATATTTAATTATTCAAGGAGTATTTACAGTCTGAATAGTTTTGTGACGGTAAATGTACGTTTGTATTTTGAAAAGTAAGAATACAAAAAGGCGTTCGAACAATAATGTCAATACAATATTATCTTTCTGTACAGTTCATTCGGGAGTATCTAATTAGTGGCTCAATGAATTTGAAATGAAAGAAATGATCTTGTTATCAAACCCCGTGTGTTACCCGGCGGATTTTTTTGGAGTAACAAAATTTTTAATGATATAGTTTGTGATTAGATTTACCTGAATTGTACATAAAAAATTTGGTAAAAAGTACAGAGAGTATACTATACTTATAGGATTAAAAACAATCTACAGTTGACGAGATACCCTGCGTTGCAATGCAAAAAAAAAAAAAATAGTGAAAAATATAACCATTTTTAATAGGTCTAGTTTAATAAATCCCATTTTTTGTTTTTATACATTCTATAGTTATGTAAAACAGATTGATTTTCAATAAACAACAAACTAGTTTATAATCAAGTCGTACGTATATGTTCTTTTGAAAAATCCAAGTACTTGTATGTATCTAAAACGTAAGAGAAACAGTACTGCATAGAAAATAAGAATTTAAACATTTTTCAAAATAGTCCAGTTTATTATATGATATTGGAAAATTTCCCAATTACAATTATCAGTTTTTTTTATACAGTCTGTCAAAACTTAAGATTGAATAGCAAAATAATTAAATATGTGATAATAGTCTAGAAAAGAGAATGTTTAACTTGGGTAGCATGAAACGACATGAATGGAAAACATGATCGTCCACTACTGCAAAGTGACGCACCGAGAAGTGCTCCGTAAACCAAAGACATCCACACAAGTATCCCAACTATCACAGCACATAGAATCAAGTGTGCACGTTTTCGAATCCGATTCCATACAGTATTGGCAGCTTGCATCTTCGCCTCGATCTCTGCCTAGCATGAAAGATATGTAGAGATACCGATAAAACTATCTAACAATAAGCATTATGAATTGTAATGGGATTAGCGCTGTTTTTTTTTTTCTACCTCATCGAAATCAACTGAAAAAACTAGGCTGACATCACATAAACGAACAGTTTCAATTTAATGGTAGATACTCGTTGTGGCAGCACTCACAGATGTCGCAGTTTCTTTTACAGCTTGGTAAATCACAGTACTTAACAATATTGACCGTTGAAAGCTTCCTTGATACCACGGGGGTTCAAATGTGCATATCTTTGCCGTTGTTGTGATGCCGACCAGTTATTTCATAAAAACTGTCGAAAAATAATATCAATCTATAAAGGTAGTTTATGGATAATTGACTTTACTTGTCTCTCGTTAAACCTTTGCATCTGCGCTCGGGCTAACCGAATCACCTTACATTTTGCATGACGTATCTGTTTGATGAATTCTGCATTTGACTTCAACGGCTTAATAGTATCTACATTATCTCCAATTTCGCAAGAACAATCAAGGGTTTCGGATCTGTTGTAACGTTGCATGGACGTCATATCATACAATACTTCGTATCAAATGCCCAATATGGTATTAAAATGCTAAGATTCACATGAATAAAAAAGTTTTCGCTTCTATGGATGCCGAAATCCATAATTTCTTTTTTACGTGCAACTCTGAGTTTGCCCAAGATACATTTGTATTCAATCATTCAATTTTTTCTCACATGCCTGTGTGTTTGGTATGGAAATGAATAATTTTTAGTAACCATGTTGAAATGAAATAAAACCAAAATATGGATTAACTAGCAAGATTTATGAATTGAACAAAAAATTAAGAATCATACACAAAATTTCAACGTAATAATGAGGATAGTAGCCAGCAGGTTTTGGACGGTGTGTAACTCGTTTCGCCATATAAACGTTGATCATAGATGCTAAATTGATAGAAAACAACTTATCAAAGTTCCTCGATGAATTCAACCGAATCCGTTTGGTTAAACTGTATTTAGGAAATTAATATGCATTCGTAATGAAGAGCGTTAGGTCTTTGAATTCTGTAGTTTATTACCCACTGTTTCCTGGGGCCATTTCTTTGTTAGTATACTTTGGCCATCATTTTAACAGTAAGATAAGATTTGAAGCTTCAAGTATCGTTAGTTTTCATGTTCTTGCTATTGATACAAAATTATTCATACTAGCGTAGATTTCTACCAGCAATTTTTCAACAAGAACAAAACTATTTGCTTGGCAAGGTACCTCTCCACCACATTGTCCAATGGAGAAACCAAGAAGGCAAGAGCGTTGCCCCAACCCTCACACTTGTGACTCTATTCCAAGTAGCGAGTGTGAATACAAACCTCCGCTGAAGATTCCTCAATCTCAAAAACCGGCGAAATCGGTGATCGATAATCCTGACTGCCCATATTGCAAGAACTAAGGAATAGCATACTTTCAGGATGTAATTTTGGAAACTGAGGATATGGAACAATGGTTGATATTTACGGGTATAATATCTTTGGGTGAATGATACTGTAAGATCTCTTATTGAGAGTTTTTCTTGTATAATTGCACTGTATAATAATTCGCAGAAAATTCATGAATCGGCATACATTATTCATAGTTTTATAACTAAATAAATATTTTTCATCATCATCGGTTATAAAATAATAAGATCTGGCACTGATTAATTACACTTTGTATTGTATTTACGAATTTAATTAACTCTCGGCTTTTTCTCAGGAGGAGGTTTCATGTCCTTCTTTTCAGTCTTGACCTCTTGTTTAGGCTCAGCCGCTGCAATTGAAAGCAATTAGTAAAAGTTCATGAGAATTGAACCGATTTTCAGTACTCTGAAACTATTTTATCAGATCTACACATTCAATACAAACATGAAAAACTCATAAAAATCAAGTATTAGTACTAGAATAGTAATACTAATTACAATAACTATACAAAAAACGAAATAAATGTTAGGTAGCAAAATGGTTTCCAACACTTACAAGATTCGACGGCTGGCTGTACCGGCTTCGGTACAGGCAAGGGGAATTTGCGAGTCAGCTCAGCAAGCAGCATGTCCACTCTCTGACGTTGGAACAGTGAACTCGGCTCCTCTCTAACAGGTACTTCTTTCTTAGCTGGCAAAGCTTTGCCATTTTTCAAGTCCCACGAATACCCTTTGCTAGGATGATATCTGGAGCAAGAACTCGCCTCCTCGAATGCTGATTGTAGGTGATGAACCGTAGACAGCTGGAGAATTGTTAAACTTATGGCTGTGGCATGACCTAGTGATAACTACATCGGTTTTTCAATCGTAGCACCGGATCTATAGTCAAAAATTTTGGAACTCTATGCTCTTCGACATTCTGCGGCACTTATCTCCCAATATTTGACAATACTTCCTGAATATCTCCTCCGTGATTCACCCCTTGGATTAAACAGTTACATTTCTCCTACACTACAGTAATTTTGAGTTCAATGCGACAACTAAAATTCTTGTTCTGACACAAATTTTCTTGAAGTTTCGTCTATATTTCTACACTCTTACTTCGCCAGATGGTTTTTCGGTAATTTGGGCAATCACTGACCTTTCTCGGTTTTCCGGGTTCGATTGGCGGTTTTTGATAGACTAGAAAAAAATGTAGCTAAACTCATGGAATAGTATTATCCGTAAAAAATGTACTGTTTCAATTCTGTGTAAAAGAAGACTGTGATTGTAATACCTTTGATAAAAAAATCCACATCTGAATAAGAACCAAAATAAGATCTCACCAGAACAAATGACGCTACAAGTAATACACATACCAATCTTGAGTTAACAACAGAAGCCAGGTCCGGTGCTTGATAAACGACGCCCGCAATAATGTAGTAGTCTGCGAGAGGAGTAGCTTGCGTTGGTGAATGCCGATGCTGTTTTCGGATTACGTAGAGTATAGGTTCTTGCACATGTAGTAAAATGTACTCGAAGCCAGTCATATTTCTGAAAGAAATTATCCATACCTGATAATTTAGCAGTTGATCAAAACGAATTTGAAATATATTATCAGCTCTGAGAATAACAGGGTTGGCTACTCGTTAGGAGTTATTATAGGTTTATGGGTTTAATAGTTGCATTCAACAAATCTAGCAAAATTGTGCTAGCGCTTTTGTGCTATTTCAAGAGGAAAGTAGTAAAGTACTGTTATGTTTAACGTAGATTGTAGCGAATCAGTCAGGAATTCCAAAAACTAGCTTGAATTTAATCGGAAAAACAATAGTAAGCGCTAGATGTGTTGAATGCAATTAATGAAGTGTGATTCGTACTCTATTCGCACTGAACTGAGAAGTTCAATTCCATCCAAGTTCTCAAAAAATCCATATCTTAGAAAACATTGCAGCGATGCAACAATTGTATGTAATGGTAATTCGTATACTTTGTGTATTTTCATTTACAAAACATTTTGTACTACACATGTATGTTAATATGAAGAGAAACAAGAATGGGTATTGAACGGAAATGAATCTCAAAGTTCAAAAGCGAATTTCTCAACGAAATCATCTTTGATAAATGTAAAATTAATAACAGTGATAAAAAAGAATAGAATGAAAGGCACGATACTCTTTGATTTCCAAAAATCGACCAATAGTTTCAAAGATTATTTATTCATTATCAAAGATTATTTATTATTCATCATCAAAAGTTGTAATCTTTTGAGCTGTTTGTTTTTTTCTGATTGCCTTTGTTCAATTCTTCTTGATCGCTGTTACCAATTTCCAATTGGTAAATTTTGTTTCATCTCCCCTTAAGTATGTGTCTTGCATCGCCTTGACTATGTAAACAGCAAATTAATATGATAAATTTCCGAATAATCAGTTTCTTGTTCTATAAGCTACGATCTAAGTCACTGGCATTGCCTTTGTGGAATATTTGAATTTGGAATGTTGCCATACTCAATAGTTTCACGAAATTAGAAGAGGCGTTGATATTCATAGTTTTTTTTCCAGATGGACAGAACCAGAAAAAATGAGCACCAGGATTTCTCGGGAAGTTAATAATAGTGCCAACCCTGTTTTGTGAGTTAACAGTTTCCCTTACGTTAGCTGATCGGGATTGAGACGCTGCATTTTCACTATTTCATTATTACAGGTTCTGTCAAAGAAAGGGTTACTCCGTTCTGAAAAATACTCCATTATGTTGCTCGGATTGAGCATTGGAATCCAGGCGCTGTCGTGCCACGACAGTCCCAACGGATTATCTGCAAACATATTCAAATTTACCAGAATGAAAACTTTTTCTCTGCACTCGTATCTCGAGAATAAAAAATGAAGAATCCGTTGAACATCCTTAGATCGAAAATCACATAACTATTTACAGAATTATTGTACTGGTAATATTCTCATAATCGGGTGAGAAGGTTTGAGGGTATCTTCGTCTTGCAATATCACGATACAGGTTATATCAATCTAATTACCTCAATTGTACTTTCAAGTTCAACTTACCGGGCACTGAAGTTCTCCCTGGCATCATATTGAGTGTGCGGTAGTTTTCCGTGAATTGAAAACCAAAGTTTTTACGATTTCAGAAGTGTCTGCAGTACACCCGACTGATTCAAAAACTAGACGTCTTGTGTATAAAAAGTGAAGTTTCTGACCACCCTGAAATTGCCCTCCTATGATGAAATGACGATGCGTTGACTCGAGGGGGATGAAATAGCTATCTTCAAGCGGTTTTGGGATTGGCTAGCCGGCTAGCGAATGTCATATGTTGCGTCTCTCCCTGTTTTACCGGCCGTTGGGAATTTACTTCAGCATTTGGCCGCAAGAGGGCATCATATGTATCACCTGCAGCGCGGGACCGGCTTTCGTGTTGACCTGCACGTATTCACTTAAAAAATACCCGGAAGTATATTTCTGGAATAGAATTGAAGGATGAAATTTGTATACGTCAAAAAAATTCTGTGGCGCTCGTTCGGTGTTTGAAAATCGTTTGTATCAAAACATAGCGACGAGCATTGAATTTCTCGAAAATTCATCGTACCAATATGTACATACTTATTGTAGAAATTCGAACGTTCGAGGTCGATGTAAATTGAGCAGCGCAGAGTAGAATTAACTGATAACAACGATTGATTTACTACATCGTATTTAGCTCGCGAGCTGCAAGTCATTATAGTTGTATGCACGTGACGATGACTTTTGGAATAATAGATAAATGGAAATTGAAATACACCTATAGTAGAATGTATTGCAACTTGCAAGTCACCATTCGAAGATATGCATACATCTAAGGTATTTGTAATACCAATTATCGCAGTCATAGGCGCGATTAGCTCGCTGCTAAAATTATCATACCAAGAAACTCCAACGAGCAATATATTATTCAATTCGCTAGTATTGACAGTACAAGAAGCGCATCGGCATTCGATAATATTTTCGTAGAACCCGGCGCTAGTCCGATTTCGTGAATCCTTGATGCGGCTTGTTCAGTCGCGGCGCGCCACCCGCGATAGATTGAGCTTCGTACCTGATTGCTCGTGATTTTCTAATCAGTAATACTACTCGATAATTCTTGTGCGGCACGACACGTTCACTTGGCAATATGAAGAAAATTGTAATATTTGGAGCTACGGGAACGACCGGCCTTTGTGCCTTGAGCAAAGCGGTAGAAAAAGGTGATTATTTTAGGTTAGACGAATCTTCCGTAATCAAAATTACCCGCATCATTATGTAATTAGAATTCTATTCGGTAAGCCCATCCCCCGCGAAGTATAGTAAAGTTCGTTTGTTCGCGAATTTCTGACGAGCCTAGCCGATTAGCTCGATGACATTTAAATACGAAAGAATATCATCAGATAAAAATTCGTAATGAATTGATGTGTTCTTTTATTGAATTTTTTACCCTTCATCTTCCTTATCCGCAAAGTAGCTATACCGGGTGGTCCATTTTAATCGCCCCAGGTGAACATCTCGGGAAATAAAAAAAAAAAATTAAAAAAAAAAGTTTAATACAAAACTTCAAGGATTTTTAGGGGGAAAAATGATGATGATTTGTGTTGACTAATTGTGGATTTTGCCACTTCCGCGATTTCGGTAATAACTTTGGATTTTAGATGGCGATCACATGTTTCGGATATGAGCAGCTAATAGCGAGATCGAAGAATAATTCAAATACGGAAAGCAAACAAAATTTGAATTTTTTTTCTCATATTTTTTTTCATGATTGTTTTTTTTTTTCAATTGAAATTTTGTGCTTTCTTTCAATTTTTTCATTTTCTGTCGATCAAGCCAATTGTTGACTTGGAGACAAATTCAAAAACGTGAAAACAATTTTTATTTTTAAAAAGAAAATTATAATTATAAAAAAAAATAATAGTTGAGACATTTTTTTTTTTTTCGCTACTCGAACTAGGTCGAAAAATGGAGATTTCTCCTTTGAAATTGATCTTATCCTTGTCAATTTCATTTGAATAACATCAACGTCCTCAAATTCGACTTGAGCAAAGTGTAGAAAAAAACCGATTAGTAGGCTAAGGTTTGCGTTCAGAATATATGCAAATTTGAACACTGTGTTTAACCAATTCCTTTATTGGCTTATCCTCTGCGTTCATTAACACGTATACGTCAAGTTCCTGGCCCCTACTATAAACTGATACCCAATCGTGTATTGAATTGAGTAGAGTCGCCGAGAGGTAGAGATGAAAAGTGTTATAGCAATTATTCAGAAGCAGAACGCCTTTATTTATAATGTTGTAGCAAAACAATGATAGAATATTAAACATGGGACCTAATTTTGTATAGTAAAATCTACAGGTGACACCCTAGTTTATGTTTCTTATTACGTATATTCAACAAATTGGATTGAAGTAAACCGACGATTGCAGTTTTTTCTAAACGTAGATAAAGCTTCCAACACTGTTATCTAATTACTTCATTCACTGTATCACAATATTGATCAAGATACTTATAAAGAAACAAGACAGCATAGGAATACCAAGGATACTGAATTGATAAGAAATTACCTCGCACAGATCTTAGGCAAAGAAAATTACGTACTAAAATGATATAGAGGTAATGCTAGATCATGCAAATCTATAGAGAAATGTCATGAACTCGTGATTCGTTACGAATTGTCTAACTCATATCCTTGCAGCCAGTAAATACGAAGAACCCGCGTGGATAAACACAAGAACAATAAAGGAAACAGATTTATACACACCTAGCGATAAACTTATTATTAGTAATATCAGACCGTAGCATTCTACACTTTAGATTTGAAATCGTGTATGTATCAGGAGACCAGATGAATTATCAAATAAATGAACATATCTTTTCAAAACATTCCGATTCATGCAGTTTGATACACGCAAAGCTGGAGATGCTTGACTATCATTCTATGTATTTTAATTAAGACTTTTCAATTTGCTTAGTTAAAGTGCATATCCTAAGATAGTATTTATTCCCCCAGGACTGGAGGTGACTGCATTTGTGAGAGACGAATCTAAGATCCCCGCTGAAATTAAAGACAAAGTGGAAGTAGCTGTAGGCGATGTCACCAATCCTGAACAAGTTTCAAATGCTGTATCTGGCAAGGATGGTGTTGTCGTGGTTCTGGGAACTAGAAACGATCTAAGTAAGATGTTTGCTAATTAATTTTATGTTTATCCAAAATATTCGTCGCTTATTTTTGTCTGGTTAATAAATTATTACTATCCAAACACGCAGTTTAGATTTTGTAAGAGAATAATCAGATAAATAGGTTTTATTTCCATTTCGCAGGTCCAACCACGGTACTTTCCGATGGTATGAAAAACATAGTAGCTGCTATGAAAGACCACAAGGTAGAAGTGACCTCCGTGTGTTTATCAGGCAAGTTACTTTACTAACCGTTTGAAACTTTTTGGGTAAATTTTACCCAGTGTAACCACTAAGTTCTTCTGCAGAGTTGTGGTCACGAATGGTTAATAAATCCTATGGATATTCAGAATATGCGTGGAATGTTATTGCAGTAATGGAACAATGGATTGTTAATTCCAATTCTATACTATTCAGGAAAAAATACTCAGGAAATTTGTCCGCTGCAATTCTTGACTGTTTATAACATTGCAAATACGATGAATTCTTACTATCATTTTTTATAGTAGCTGCGGCAAATACCAATGATTTTAAAAACTTGGGGTAATAATTGTAATGTCTGTACGGTATGTTCATAGCTTTCTTATTTTACCCACCCGAGAAGGTGCCAGCTATTTTCAAACACTTGAACAGCGATCACGAACGCCAGCTGGAAATTACCAAGCAAAGCGGATTGAAGTGGATCGCTGTTTTACCACCTCACATCGCAGGTAACTAAATTTCGAAATTCATTTGAATTCAAGCAATTATAAAAATCCAGTATTTGTAACTTGTTGATATTCATACTATTTTCGTAATTTTCAGATGCTCCGAGCTCCAAATATACCATCAAATATGACGAATCTCCTGGACGTGCTATATCTAAGTTTGATTTAGGTGCATTTTTAGTTGAAAGTCTCAGTCAACCAGAACACTACCAAAAGGTATGTGGTATAGCAACCAGTCAGCAATAGTTTGAAATTCGCATTCTTGTTCCTAATAAATATTGTATAAACTTTTATTCATTATTCAGAGAGCAGTAACTATCGATTCCATATCATTCTGCTATTAATTCAAACATATGTATATTTTCTTAAACATGAGATTTATTGAAAGAGAAATTATTAATTTTTTACAAAAATATATATAATAATATAACAGAAGAAAAACAAAGCGTTCTTTTTTGTACACATGAAACTTTAGTGTAAGAACTTTTAATTTTCTACTTGATATCGGTTTTTTTCTAATGAATTTTATATGTTCCAAGAGCTTCCATTGATCATGAAAACATATTATTTGAAATTAGAATGTCACAGCTAGATTTTTTCAATCTACAACAAAATAAATGATTACGTTTGTTTGGAATATAACATAAAATGTTTGCGTTGGTTGTTCCGTAAAGTTGAACACAAAACTTGCTTATATCAGCAATAATGTTCAGTGAATGCCAGTTTAGCATCCAATTCAACCTCAGGTCATGAGTAGTTTCAATAATTACCTATCAAATATCCAAGACAGCTTATCTCGTCTTTTACAGTAGATACTATTCTATCATTTACTTGAAATGTACAGGTACATTCCTCGAGTTCGTATTTCAATGATGTGTTAGGAATCTGACAATTTCTACATCACGTAAATTTTGACCGCGAAATTATCTATGTTTGATTATTAGTTGGCCAGCCTACAGAGCAGAGTTTCAGATATATCAAAGATTATTCATTAATTGGGTATAGCTTTACTTTCTATTCAGTTCAAAACCGCGATTGTTGAAACTATTCTGAAATTCACGATTTTAGTTGCTGGAGCCCTGGATTTTTGTATACCTACAATAACGTGACTTTAGAAAAACATATACGCATTTACACGGAAATAAGCCGCACCTTTTTTCTTTTACTTTTTGGGAGATCGATGCAACGTGATTTATATTTCCACAATAGCATTTGTCAGGTCCCAACTGAATAGACACGTTGTGGACTGTATGTTTATGAAGGAAAAAGATTGTAAATGACTTTACTAGGGGTAACGGAAATATTACAGAAATTATAATATATTCTAGGTACATTGTTAATACATTCATTTTTACATAAAAATAGTCAAAAAAATATATTTCATTTACAAATAATAATAATAATAATAATAATAATATTATTAATAATAAGCGTTGCGATTATAACAATTATGGCAGTTTATAACTTTTTCACCATGTATGTTTTTGCCGTTGAAAATGGAAATCCAGAGTTTCGTATAATAGGCATAGGTGGCGGAGGTGGTCCGATTGATCTAGAGTCTTTGGATAGTTTATTCGATGCAGGAGCAGCATCGTTACCGCCATAAGAATTTCCGTACAAGCTTACTGGCTCGCAAATATTGTATCCTAATTTCTTGTAAAATTCCTCTTGTCCCTTTGTTGATAAAAAAACATTGAGGATTCCTCGTCTCGCTACATATTCCTCTGCTCCACGCATTAACATCGTACCAAGCCCGCGTGATCTGTATCTTTGGTCAATTACAACTGAAATGAACATTGTCATAACTTGTTATTGGATATTACGTATACCGTTGTACTCTATCCAACATCATTGTAACTTTATTTTGTCAAACTAGCACATTTCACCTACAATTTATTATCGAACGGAAAAACTCTCAGCTTGAGCAAATTGTAATGGATCAGATATTATTGAAATATTTGGTTTAAAGTTCTTACCGTTAACGCAACAAAATTTTATTACAGGAAATTCTCCAATACAGGATTTCAACTTTATAATAATCTCAAGGTTCCTAGAACGGACAATATCTTGTTGCGTTAACGTTTAGAACTCCACCTTAATTGAAAATCTCTTTTCCTCTGAAATCTCCATATGTAAGTATCGAAATTAAGTGTAAGAAATGAGGTGCTGTGTCAAACTAATTATAGATCGCTCGATATTGTAATACAATGTATTTGTGTTGACACCTAAAGTGCTAGAACGGAATAACTTTTGAGTTACTAAAATGTGCCATTTAAATGTATAATTTTGATTATAAAAAATATATTCACCAGATTCTATAAAACAACTATCGCACATATTTGGTACTAAGGATATTTTACAATGTCCAATGACATATGTATCGTCCAAAAGTACAAGACACGTAGGGAATTTATCGCACGAAGAATTCAAGCTTCTCAATCTGTAAAATAGAATATGAAAAAAAATTTTAGAATTACAGATTGTGCTATAGAGAACTACTGGCCCTTTAACGGCACGCCGTGTCCCCTATTAAACCACGATAACAACTAATTATTAACGAACAATCTAACTATATTGCTATCGTTTATATAATTTATGTTACATCTGTAAATACATTAAGATTGAATAATGCGAAAGTTATAAAAGTTCAGTCGTTGATCTAATTTTGTATTTGTGGATTGTAAAGATATAGTAAAACCTGAATTGACTTACCTCGCTACCTCGCTTCTTGGCCATTCAGAGTTTACTAGCTTACAACACTGTTTGGTTAGCTCGATACGCTTGTGCAGCGGTACTACAGTGTAGGGAGTGTCTTTCATAATGTCTCTGTAAAACGATTGAATATTTAGAACGTCGATTGACATTGAAGTGTGACTATTTTTGTTTATAAAAAAAAAAAAAACAAATGTAGTTGAGCGAGATTATTTTGTATTGAATACGTTTTATCCATGAATTCTGCGCTCTTCTGGCTTTAGATCAGAAAATTTGGGTCAATATGAGATAATATTTATTATCGAAGTTCATAAAATTATCGTAAGGTATTCTAGAGCTTTTCCATAAATATGACGAGAATAGAGGATTCTATAATTAGTATCAGCTGCGAAAGCGAACAAATTACCTTGACCAGATGATTGTTTTTAGAAATAAGATAAAATCTAGAGACGGCATAAGAGAGTTATGAATATTATTAATATCGTGGTGAATTATACAGCTCCATATGCACGATGAATTTACTCTGTGACGTATTTGTTATTATTCGGTCATTATTTTTGTTACATTTTCATTGACAGATATGTTCGATAACATTTAATTCTGTCAAAAAAAAGTTAAACACTCACGTTCCACGTTTGTTGTGATAGCCTAGGGGCGTGGATAATGAATCAAGTCTACTCTCGATCGGAATACACATCGACTATATATTTAGTTAGCCGACGACATAACCTCCGCGCCTCTAAGATCTCGAAAAACAAGGCTTCGAGTTTTCCGTCTCATTTCTCCAATACCCGTGCTTCATTTATCTGTAATTTTTTTTTTCTTCAAAGCGCGTAGCGTATTTTTGTTGTGGTAGGCCTGAAATGACTCGAGAATACAAATTACAGTTAGCTTTGTTGCCGTCTGCAATTCGTATTTACTTTGTATAATCAAATCCTGATTTTCGTGAAGATTTTACGCAAAGTTATTATCAAATAAAAATCAATTACTTCCTATTCTTTTTTCTATCGTGATACAAATAAACCCAAGTGTTTTTCTATCAGACTTGTTATCCGAGATACGCCGACGGCAACAATGCCGAATTAATGAAATGGTGGTTGCTGCACGACTTTTTATACATCGGATTCATGACAAGAATTATTAAGTTATCTATTTTATTCTTACGGCAATTGTAATTCAATCATCGATTCAGCCTGCGAAATGGGGAAGGAGACGAGTGATAAGTCTCTTAATCAAAAAGCGCCAGATTTGAAAGAACCGAGTGACAGCCGCGCCGAAGTCAAGCCTAGGCAAGTATACCATATCGATGAAAATTTTCATTTATTTGATTCATTGTTGATGAATTTTTCCGTCGGATCGAATCGAATCTTCGCTCTATTAACTTTTAGAAAAAAGTTGAAATCTATAGTTAACTTGTTGAATGTTGCACTGTAAGTTTCATTCACTATATAGGTAGGTATTATTCTGTTACTTATTAACAATGTTAAGAAGTAGGTGCGATTTATAGTTTGAACATCTTTTTCTGTTAGTTTAACTTGATTGTAATGTTTTTACCTTTTCTTGTATATTATAGCTGTTATTTCAACGTTACAGGACTTGGTGGTCAGTTTTCATACTCATAATAATTGCGACAGTTGCAACTCGATTTTACAAGGTGACTGAGCCAGATCATGTATGGTGAGTTGAACTAATTTCAAAATCTTCAGTGCCAAAAAGAACGTAATTCATCCTACAATTATTTGCTCGTTTGTTATTTAGCTGGGATGAAACTCATTTTGGCAAAATGGGAAGCTGGTACATAAACAGAACCTTCTTCTTCGACGTTCATCCACCTCTGGGCAAAGTATGAAAACTCGCCAATATTAACTATAATTTGCATTTGTATTCTGTGTTCTGAGTTTTCATTTTTGCAAAACTTTTCAATTTCCTTCAGCTTGTTCAGTTAAAATACAATTTCTTTGCTTCAGATGCTCATAGGCCTTTCGGGATATTTAACAGGCTACAATGGCTCGTTTCCATTTGAGAAACCTGGAGACAAGTATGAGGACACAAACTACATTGGGATGAGAGTAGTGAGTGATTTAGTTGAATGCCGATAAAATTAACTAATTATAAGTTCTCTGGATCGATTCATCTTTCATTTTTTATTTTATATCCAAACTTTCACAGTTTTGCACAATGTTGGGAGCGACTATTGTCCCTCTAGCATTTCTCACTGTGTGGGAGTTGACGCAGTCTTTACCCTCCGCTGGTTACGCTGCAATTTTCATTCTATGTGGTAGAGTATAATATATTTGTATTAATTATTACACCACTTTATTCATACGTGTATATCATTTATTCCCACGATCAAATTGCCTCAAAGAATTCCCTTGCAATTCTCATAATGAAACTTAATTTTCATCCTTTCTGGTACATTCGAATGAGTAAGAATAATTGTTGCAGATGTTGGTTTGCTGACGCTGAATCAGTACATTCTCTTAGACCCGATTCTACTCTGTTTCATGATGTGTGCATTATGGGGAATGGCTAAGGTCGGTTCACTTCAGCATCAACCATTCACTCCGTTGTGGTGGTGCTGGATGGCTTTTACCGGAGTCTCTCTCGCCTGTACCATCAGCGTCAAATTTGTTGGTCTGTTCGTCGTACTGCTAGTCGGACTTTATACGTTACACGAATTGTGGAGAGAATTGGGCGATCTTTCAAAACCTGTTGTAAGTTGCACTGAGTAAAATTATACCAAAGTTTCAGAGAAAACAATGAAAGTTCATCAAATTTAGTCTTCATTTCACTTTGATAAATTATTCTGGCTTTTGTGTATAAGTTCTTATAACGGGCTGGCAATATTCAACTTCTACCAATCGTACCGCCTCAATTGTGAATAAATTGTGCCAAAATATACATTAAATTTTATACCGTTGATTCAATAATCATTAACACATTATTATTTAATACAGCTATCATTGTTCGCAGACAAACGCAGTAAAACATCTATTGGCCAGGAGTTTGTGCCTCATAGTACTACCGATAGTTCTCTACATGCTGTTTTTCTATATTCATCTAATTGTTTTGAATAGAAGGTGAGATTAATATAGTTCATGTATAATTCCATTCTGTACTTTGAATCTTTTGATTCTAATCGATGCGATTTTACTCTCTCCAAAATAGTTTGATCAATTGTATTGTTCAGAAATTTGATCGTCGTTAATTCTAAACCAATTTCATTGCAGTGGTAATGGAGACGGTTTCTATAGTTCCGGATTTCAATCTCAGCTCAAAGGGAATTCGTTACATAATGCAACGATGCCTCGTCACTTGGCTTACGGTGCTTCGATAACATTGAAAAATCACCGTACCGGAGGAGGCTATTTACATTCTCATTGGCATTTGTATCCTGAAGGAATGGGGGCTCGTCAACAGCAGGTATGATTCTAAAAATTAGCGAATACAATATGTTATCACTAAACGATATCATTTTCTGTTCGTCAAACGCTCGTTTGCCACTTTGTGAGAGTCTTGAAAATTCTACAGCACAGAAATACGAATTCTACGTCAAATACATCTCAGCCAATTTCTAATCGATATCGAATTTATGCCGAACTGAAAATTTGTGGTCCAAAATGTTTTGAGGTCAAGAAATTTTTAGTTTTACAGGCAATCACACTCTTCTATACATGACCATGAACCGACTTAATTTGTTCTCTTCCTACAGGTGACTACATATTCTCACAAGGATGAGAATAACCGTTGGTTAGTCAAGAAGTTTGATACAAACGATATACCGTCGGATGTCGTAGAAGTGAAACACGGCGACTTGATCAGGCTAGAGCATATAATTACTCGACGAAATCTCCATTCGCACAAAGAAGTTGCACCTATTTCAAAGAAACATTACCAGGTCACTGGCTATGGAGAGGTAAGAAGAAACGATATAATCTCGAGTGCAGTCTTCATGAAATTATCGAGTTGGTAATCTCTGCAGAAAGATTGATTCATCAATAGTCTACTATTAGTCGTGGAACTCGCTTCCCGAACATCTAATATTAATAACATTGTATTTACCCAGACTAGGGTGAAAATACTTCGAACTGAACTTTAGAATTTGAAGTTTCGTTTCTTAATTTGATAGTACTTTAGGATTGAATAAATCTATGTATAGAAGCTGCACCATAGCATCTTAGAAATTCTTTTTCGTGAGAAATTGATTTCTCATTTTGCATTCATTTCGATTCTGACCACCTTTGCTTGTTTATATTCCATGCTCGTAAAAAAAAAAAAAAAATAAACAGAAATTGGAAGGCAGAATATTCGTGATCAGAAGTCGCTCAGTTGCTTCAGGAAAACTTAATCTTGCACATCTTCCAACTGTTTATCGTTTGATTATAACGAATTTCCTGATTATTTGTCAAGTAATCTTCAATATTGTGAAAAAAAAAAAAAAACTGCTTCGATTGAAACGAAAGATTATCATGATCCTTTCGTTCTACTAGTCCATCTTCCCGCTGGATTCTCCTTGTACGTGGTGAGAAATATTCCTTGATCGTGTAATTTTCAGAATGGCACTGGAGATGCGAATGATGTTTGGAAGGTATTAATATTGAATGGGCAGGAAGGTGACGTAGTGGAAACCGTGACAAGCAAGTTAAAATTTGTACATTATCTTCATCACTGTGCGCTCACAAGCAGTGGTAAAACCTTACCAAAATGGTACGTTTTTCACTGAGGGTTTCTCGGAATTAATAGCCCATGAAATTTTGAATTACGGCGGTCATACTCACTTTGAATTTCTGATACTCTTTTCAGGGCTTACAGCCAGCAAGAAGTTTCCTGTAATCCAAATATGCGGGACAAAAATTCGCTGTGGAACATCGAAGATAATGTTTTCCCCAAATGTAAGTTGTAGCAGCTTATTATATTGCATTGAAATTGCAATATGGTGTATCGCAACTCGTACATTCGAGTATCTAACATTTGTGTATAAATAATGATGAGATAAAAGTTGGGTATGTTCCGTTATTTGAAGTCCTGCGGACAGAGTTTATATTATAACATATTTTCTAATAGTGCCGAACGTCAGTTTTCAAGTATACGCACCCGGTTTTTTGGAAAGGTTTTTTGAATCGCACGCAGTTATGCTACAAGGAAATTCAGATTTGAAGCCCAAGGAAGGGGAAGTCACCTCGAGGCCATGGCAATGGCCCATAAACTACAGAGTGAGAAAGCTTTGTACAAATTGTTGAAGGATCTCTAATTACTCTAACTCTATTAACACATTGCGCTATCGATTATCGACAACTAATTAACTATAACACCGGCTTTCCCAAGTGTCCTCATTTTAATTAGTCCTCGAATAATGAGTTTCTTAGCTAATTATAGGGGATTCTGACCTACGCCTAATTATGTTGTGCAATAAATAATTCTGAATTATAATTTCGTTTTGCCTTGTAGGGGCAATTTTTTTCAGGAAGTAAAAACCGTATTTATTTACTTGGCAACCCGATTATCTGGTGGGGAAATATAGTCTTCCTGATTCTATTCTTTGTGGTTTATCTATGTGCCTCTGTGCAAGAACAACGAGGATATTTACAGAGTTCTGATACTCTGAAACAACGAAGAAGAACGCTGGAAGCTGGCGCATGGATGTTTGTTGGATGGCTCCTGCATTACGTTCCGTTCTGGGCTATGGGACGAGTATTATATTTCCACCATTACTTCCCTGCCTTATTGTTCAGTTCCATGTTGACCGGAATCACATTGAATTACATAGTTGAAACTATACCTACCCTGATTCCTGGCATGATTGGAAATACCGTTTATCATTCAATCGTTGGGCTGGTGTTGTCTGGCACTATATACAGGTATGTACTACTCCGATTAAAAGATCAATAAACAAACGTCTGTTCTACTCGCCCATCGGGCTCTATTAATGTTAATAATTTCTTATTTTTCTTTATTTCTTTCTCTAGCTTTTATCTATTTTCGCCATTAGCCTACGGCATGGAAGGTCCATCGGCTTCGGATCCAGCAAGTCCACTGCATCCTCTACGCTGGATGGAATCTTGGGAGTTTTGAGGCATATTGCCATATAAGTAATCATTCAAATAATAGTGACAATTATACGTAACTGAGCTTCCATGAAAGATGATATTATACGATATGTTGAGTTTACTATATTTATTATTATTATATACATTTTTTGATACAACATATACATTTATTATTCTTGAAGTCGTTGCACATACATGTATGTGGTTAACGAATGTTATTTATCTTATCATAACTTGTATCGGGTGTTGAATATATTTGACAACAAAAAAAATCATAGGAATAGTATTCTATACGATGTATGTATATATGTACAATGTATGTATATACATTTATTATTGTGAGATACTTTGACGCAAAACAAAAATATATTTTTATAAACCATATAAATTTTCCGAAAAAATGTCAAACTGGTATAAAAGAATTTATCCTTTAGTCAAAACATCTTCTGACACAACGATTTATCGATACGTGTCTGGATTTAGATTTAATTGATAATTTGACGAAAAAATCGACAACGACATTGGCTATGATAATTTCTAGAAATCGAGTTCGATGATAAAATCTTGTGTGTATTATACCGCGAAAAATGTCGTCCACTTTTATCGAAGTTTATGTTTATCCTGCTCGCTCTGCACTGACGCTCGTGACCTATATGCAGATTTTATTCCGATATTCTTTGAATAAAATTTAAGAGACAAAGAATTCAGCGTTACATATGGAGCAACGATCAAAGGTTGTACTGCGAGGTAATCCGTAGTGGGGATGATTTTGGATCTGCGTAGCCTAATCCGTCGAAAAAAAAAAAGATGTGGATAAATACATGAGAAGGAGAAGGACAGAGCAAACGGATACAAGTCACACCTAAACGAATTTTGGCATTATAAAAAAAAAAAAAAAAAACATGTTTCTTTTTCCATGGCACCTCCTCAAATCTCATTTCATAGTTCTAACTACAATTAGATGGCAAGATCACTGGACTCCTGCAGTCTATCGAGTCTACGACATGATACGTTATTACGTCATCGGAGTTTAGCTAATAAAACGTCTAAATCGGCATTTCCGCCGATACTATATAGTGTGCTTCTTGCATGCAGTATCTAAGAAAGTAATAACGTTCTCTGGATCTTTGCGGTTCTTCAGCTTCACTGAAAATCTGTACAAACACTTGGCACGAAACTGGTGGCATTTCACCTTTGGAGTTGCCGGTGAATTTCGTTTGAAATGATAACGAACCACCTGCAATAATTACTGGAAAAAATAATACACCCGATGTTTCGTACACATTTCATTCGGTTTTCGAATGAATCTGACGCGCTTTTCTTTAATCGAGTTGAAGTATCTTATTCTTTATGTTACTTGATTAGTTCACTTTCTCCGAAAGGAGTCATAAAACATCATTGTAATACTGATATGTTTCATTTTATCAACATGATCATCCCGCTCCCTAAAACGATCATTCAGGTAAGACGTGTACATCGATATTTCAATATTATTTTAGTTCGAGTCTCGCCTATAATTGCTCGTGAAAATTTGTTTTTACCCGGAAGTACGGGCGCGAGGCCCCGGCTAAATGATTTTCATAAAAACAAACAGATAATTCGGCCGACTAGTATTTTGGGCTGGATCTGTAACTTCCCGATTAGTTTTTTTGCGCCCAAAACAGTATACATATAATACTTGGAGTAAAGTTCCCTCATACTTAAAGCGGGAAATTCGAAAATGGTATCAGTTTCAATGAGGTACTACTAGCTGATATTGCTATGCATGATGACCTCCAAGATTTATACATCTGCAGAAATTGTATATTACATTATCTTGTTGATAAAAGTATACCTGCGCATATTGTTATTGACATGTTTCAGACTTTCATTCCCCTCAAAATATATGTATTATAGCCTGTCAATTATGAGATTATCGAATGTTAATGAAAACCAGAAAGCCATTAATTGAGTACTTTTTACAATCTAACGAGCGGAGATATATAGATAAATTTATGGCAGCGAATGTTTTTTTTTTATCGTAAAGTGGTATTTTCGCATCATATTTATCGTAATTGCGTTTGAAATACAAAATTGATATGTTCATCAAAAGGCTCACGGTTTTTCACGTGAAAAATGTTGAGCATCAATGTTTTTATACCTCAGCTCATTAGATCATAGCGGAGTATTGTAGAACACGATACTTATTTAATCAGCTTGCAACCGTGCTAGTGAATTCCATAGCCGAGTGTAATAATGCGCCAAAATGTATGAAATTTAGAGGACAACGGCATGCAAGAGAATAACAATAATCTGTCAAACTGCGAGTAGATGTATGTATACATATAGTAGTTCCGACGATTGGGTAACCCTGGAGGTTGAACAGAATCCATACGTTGGGTTGGAACCGTGAAACATAATAAGCTTTGCGTCAAACTACGGGCAGTATTCTAGTACATATAGTTAAAGCGCAGAGTTAAACTCCGGGTTAAACTACGACAACAATTGATACAATTGATGCCACACCACGGCTTTCGACTGTGGCTGGGCCTGCCGTGCGCTGAGATTGGTATATCCGCTTCTACGGTCGCAGAATGTGTGTTAGAAGCAGTACAGCCACGCTCTGGGACCAGGCAACAGCAATATTCTATCGCCGATGCATTTCTCGTGAGAAATTTATTCTCACCACCGCGTGTTTGCCATGTTCCGTTTGATATTAGCAGATCAATAAATCGTGAAAAATTTCGGAGTGCTGCCCTGGATTCACATAAGTGCTTTGAAATATCTCTTTGATCCTGACACAGTTTTCAATTCTGTGCTAGTATATCAGGAAAATGAAGTTTTTAGGCTCCTGATCGGAAGACGGTATGTAGTGCTGCCACTTACAACATATAATTTGACCCTTTTCTGAAATATTTCATCCAATAAGCATATCTCATACCCTATATTATGTATTCGTCGATAATTCATCAATCATACTAATTTGTGTTTCATTACTATAAACATTGCCACGCTTGCGTTCACGTTTATACGAATAAATATCCTTTAATCTGCACCGATGTATCAAAAGTGCACGTGTGAGCGATAATAAGAGATTAACGTAACACATACGAGGTGAACATCTGACCAATCTGCCGGAACTTTTCTTAACCGTACGGGGGGGAAAAAAAAACAAGATAAAATGAAAAATGATAATAGATTACTCGGGGCGGACCAAACCATGCCTATACATGGGCTCCGATTGCACCGCCACCGCTGGCACCTGTTTCGGTAGGTGAACCACTGGTCTATCGATTAACCGCTATCATACAATTAAATGAAGCTATATTTTAATAGCTAATTTCTGACCTACGTACATACGTACGTACGTTTGGAATTAGTTAATGTTTAAGCTGCGCAATCATGGCGTATACCATTCCAATAATACTGTCTCTACTAGTTTAATGATTCCGCAATTCATTTTGAGGGCAAAATTTGGCTCATGCGTACTGCAGCTGGGAAGCAGTCAGGCAAATCGAGCGTGTGGATGTAAAAACGCGTATAGGTAGCATACATATACTGAACACGTTTGATTATGTATTTATGTTATACTGTGAGAACAATGCGTTAACTTTTGATACATTTAGATTTTGCCGATAGTCAAAGGGTTTTATAAAAGTTGAATCGTTTTAAATTATACTTTATAATCATTGACCTCTAACTATGTATAGTATAGTGACATACGTTTTCCTAGCAACCGTATATAGCTTATCGTCAGCTTCGAAATGAATCCTATGCGCATGTGGTTTGCGGTTTATTTGAATCATCCAACAGCCAAACGCAATTCTACGCAAACAGTCACATTCCAAAATCACGGGTGACTTATACTTTAGGTGATTGTATGTAATTGCGTAACTATCTCTCCAATTATGTCTACGCAAGCATAGGTACATGAATACCTGTATGGTAAAGCGAGGAGAGGCGACGAACAATTCAGAAAAAAAAACCTACAAGTTCAGAATTAGTGGGTATAATCCGATTAAATATCAATATATTCACCCTTTGCGGTGTTCTGAATATCATTCAATAAGGACAGGATTCTAATGAACGTTGATGTAACGTTACATCTTCATTTTTGTAAATAAGATTTTTATCCATGTATATATCTCCCACCTGGGTGGTTTTGATACTTTGATGGCATACAGGAAAAAAGATATGACGTATGAGGAAACTTGATACTATGTGCAGAGTGCCTTTGCATTCGCATCTCCATAATTACGACATTTTGAAGGTGCAGCATCTCTCCTTGCTTTACCCTACGTGTATGCGTATAAGTAACACTCGTATGTTTACAACCTCATTACGTAAGGTGATTAGAGTAGGAGTATCAAAGAATGATTAATAACAATCAGTTTCAGGTTCTGTAGGCCGATGAATGGGTATTTGTTCATTACAAGCTCTTCACGCCTGGGTACCTATTGATTGTTGATGTAGTATAAAGCTGTGGCATCAAAGTGGTAGTAGTACGTAGTAGAGACATATGGCCTTCGAAAAAGAAACCATCACCGGTTGTCTTTCTTACATTATTCAAAGTCCCCGATCGTTATCTTCCGCAATCCTATCAAATATATGATATCATCCAAAAAGAATGCATTATTCACGTCCAAGTTTGATATCGTGCGCTTCGTTATTATTGCTCGTTGACCAATTAAGAGAAATTGGTAAAATAATTAGTACCCCAGTTAATTGATATATGTACATCAATTTCGTTATTTTTCCCAGATATGGACATGGATAGGCAAGTTCTTTTCTTATTTTGTAAATAAGATTGTATGTACAGTCAATTCGAAGAGTTCATATTGTGAAGTCTCAATTTGTGATTTAGATGAATTTGCTCTACGCCCGCATGGGAACCGTTTCGTTTACAAGACTTGCAGTCTTTAGCATGTATTTCTCATAGTTCTTTCTTTCCAATAATCGTCTTAATATAGGGTCTACGAAATCTAGTATGATTCTCACAACATTAAGCAAGAAATGAAAACAAAATGAGCAAACTTGGCAAGAAAGATATTATCTATCCGCAGAAACAAAAGTAGATTTATACCTAACGCACGTTATTTAGGCACTATTTGGCGGATCTGAATGGAATTATAAGAGAATTATAACAGAATCATGATGATAATAATAATAATAATAATAATAATAATTTTATAAATGATAATAAAAAAATCAAAGGAATAAGTAAATTTTCTGTCCGAAAAATCTGAATCCAAAAATGCAAGATTAATATCAATCAATTAATCGCAATTTTTTTTTTGTACACGTGAACTTGTCAAGATGACTGTACAATAGACTTTAGAGCTATAATAAGAAGGCAATTATCAGTAAATGAGTCTGATACTTGTTATTATTATTATTATTATTATTATTCTTATTATTATTAGTGATACGTGCAAGTTCTGATAAGCCCGAAACCAAAGAAGTGGATACACATATAATCATATCATTTGTTGTCAACTTTCGCGTCAGTTCGGGGTTCACAATCATTTACTCTAGCAGTGGACTTTTTCCTGCAGTCTAGCCTTCGATCAAACAAGGGTTGATAATCGAATGAATGAATACGGCAATTTTATTCACACAGAACTGAAATATTTGATCCCTTATTCTGTGCATGACTTTAAATTCATCGGGCTTGTTCAGCGATAATTTTGAAAATCTGGATGTGTGCAACATGTGGCTGATTATGTGGAGCTGCAATTATAGGTACCTGTGAAACCATCATTGTTTTATACCGATGGCTCGATTGTGTGATATTAATTCATTTCAGTTTTATTTATGGTATCAGATACTCAATATTTTTGAAGAATTGACTGTATCTATCATATTTCTGTGTGTAAAAGAAATCGCGGCAAATTCTTCAGCGGTACATCATCGTATCGATTATTTCAAAGAGTTGAAATAAACACCATGTTTCTGACGGTTTTTTGCAGATGAACCGCCGCTGTGTGCTCCTTTGCTATGCCAAATAATTGGGAAGCTTCAACATGCGAAAAGGGGTGATAGTTTGTCTGCTCATTGCTTTTGTTCTGACACTTTTCCAAACGACAAGTAGCGAGCTTGAAAAAATTGGCCATCTACCAGCCACGACTTTGGTTACGTTTTACGCATACCGACATGTCTCTGTGGTTTACTTCAAGATTCCTCTGGACGTTGCAGTTGCAACGTGGAAGTGAGTATAAGTATATATATTTTATCGACGATATCTTTGAATGGTTGCGATCGAAAATTTTTTCCGTATTAACTCGTGATCATATCTGGTTATACGTTAAATTCATGCGGTGATCAAAAACGCATCTTCTTCGATTTCCATGAACATACGTCCACGCTGATTTCGTTCAAATCTGCGCGAGTTGCGGTGCAGTATTATATGTATATCCCCTCGGACTTATTGTTAGTATACCAATTCTACAATTGGTCTTGGTTGCGTTTCGTGATTATGGACAAAACCGACATTACAGCTTATTGTTATTGAACACAGTGCAGGAACAGGACTGAAACATTTTACAGCAGTAAATTCACTATTCGCGATTTAGAGGATCAAGATTGTCACCAATTATAACACAAAGCATGTTTATCATACCTATATGCTCATAATGTATTTTATATATTGATGAGATATCATATGGCATTTTTGTACCCAATACACTAATACGGAACGTAAGCGAATACAATTGTGGGTTCGCAACAAAATACAAAGTATATAAGATAAATTCGCAACTCGCTCTGTATTCGGAATTTGAAGTGCTGCGACTCCCAGTATTGGGCAAACAGTTTGTTCTCTATCAGAGATAATAATAATCATATTTCACTTCTCGCTTATTAGGTTTCGTGCAAAGGAGATCAAAACTGGTGGCATCTTCAGATGTTCCGCCCAAAATGTGACCGTGCATATAAAACCTGGCAGTATTCCCTTGGTGAACCCAGACAAGTCTAAGCTTCCAGCGAATATCCTACATGCACGGGACCCTCATTACACCTTGCAATTTACAAGTGATGGGACGCAACAAGTTCAGAACATTTCAGCACCTTTGCCTGGGGATTGGTTCGCCATCGCGTTTCGCTCATGGTCTGATCCTAATGATGGAAAAATTGAGCAACAAGGTGAGCGTTTTTTAATCTTTCACTTATTACCTATCATTCCTGTCCGACGTATCAATCAACATCTAACGTAAAATTGAACTTATACGTGTTCATTAAGTGCCTTCCTGCAATTTACACATTTCGAGCTGTTTAGAATGGTGTTTGTAACATTTTCTCATGAAAAAAAAAAAAAGAAACAGTATTTACATCACTGATGGTCCTATCATTTGATTTCAGGTTTGAGCGCATCTTGTGAGACTATTCTCGACGTAGAACTCTACGTTGAGTATGAACCAAGCCCTAGAACACTAGCAGTGGATATCGCACAACCGATGATTCAGTTAGCAAACGTTGGGGATGAATCCACAATGAGATTTCTAATGCCCAGTAAGGTAGTGAGATCAGAAATGATCGTTTCCTCGTCATCTGGGGAGTACTCAGAACTTGAAGTGAACGTAATTGCTGGTTCCAGTATACCGTACGGTGATTTTGCTCTTGCCCGGGCAATTCTGAACTCAACGACGATGCTGGTTCCCTTTAAAGTGTGGACAAATGCTTTTCACTACGTAACAGTTCGCCTTCTGTCAGGTAATTCCACAAACGTATCCATCAGCCTTGAAGACACTTCGGAAATATCTTCGAACGTCAGTGTTGTCAGATTGTTAAGGAAATCGTACCCAGATTTTTTTCTCTTTGATTACGAGTACCTCGTAGGTAATGGGACCAAATCAACTCAAGTAAATTTGACGGCAAGTGAAACAACCGTTTTAGCCTTTGAGGTAAATCCGATAAGCGATATCGGTGGAACTCTAACAGTCGCTATAAGACTCAAAGACAAAGGGATTGCAGAGCCAGATTATTTCACAGTCGTCGGGTGTCTTCACCTTGGAACTTATCAGGATATATCTTCGGATACTGGCCATTGCTCATCCAATGGAAACGAGTCAACACTCCCCGTTCTCATAACCTCAAAAACCAATCCTGGTCCGGTTTATGTTCACGTACCCTTTCCAGAACCTGGCATGTGGTACTTAAGCCTCAGGGCTTTTCTTAAACCCGCAAATTGCACCTGCTTAGATATCTGCAAAGATAATTGTACTGCAGCCAATTGTCCGTGTATGACAACAACTTCCGGTACTGTTGAGATCAGCGTTGCCTCGTCACCGTGTATAGAAGGAAACTGCGGACCTCACGGACGTTGCGTCCACTACATGAGCGGGGGATTCGTCTTTTCAGCGTGTTATTGCACTCGGGATTATAGGGGGTTAGATTGTTCCGATGCTCAGTATGTTCAGGATGATTCGACGGTTCTTCTTGGACTGTTGATGCTTACATTAAGCAATCTTGTCTTCATGGGATCCGTATACTTTGCTCTACGTCGTCAGTATTATCCAGAAGCGTTGGTCTACTTTTCTGTTATGTTTTTTTCAACTTTCTATCACGCTTGCGAGTCTGGCGAGGACATATATAATTTTTGTATATTACGCGTTGGTGTTTTACAATTTTGTGACTTTTTCACCGCCCTTTTAGCCTTCTGGGTTACTCTTGTCGCTATGGTTGGTCTAACGCCTCGACTTACGGCTATTTTCGACCTTGGCGGAGCTGTGATTTTAGCTATGTGCGCGGAATTGAATCGTACTGCTCTCTGGGTCTTTATGACACCAACCGTCACGGGTTCTTGTCTCATTATTTTTGTATGGATTCGACGATGCAGGGCTAGAAAAACAATTCATTATCCAGCTAAACGTTATCAGTATTATTATTTTCCAGCAGGTCTTGGTTTAGTCGCTTTAGGACTCATTTGCTACGCATTTTTGCAAACGCAGAAGAACTACAGTCTAGTTCATAGTTTTTGGCACATGGCTGTCGCAGGTGGTGTTATGTTTCTATTACCAAATCGCGAATATTTAAAATGAGATAAAATTTTCGCATTTTAGATAGGAAATAAATTTGATAAGTAGGTATAGGAATTATTTCTAATTACGTAAAAATACTCACAACTACCTATGTACGTGATATACGGTATGTTGACTAGATTGCAGTTCGGCACTGTTTTATTTAGAAATAAAATATTAAACGGAAGTCGTAAGCTATATCCCTTTCATGAGTTTCCTGTCTGTTTTTATGAGGAGAAACCAGATTATGATAAAAGTAAGGTAAGTGTCCCAGTTACTGACCCTATTGACATTTTTTTCAATCATTTTTTTTCATCCGTGAGCTCTAAATTTATTTAAAAAATCAATACGTATTTTCTGATTTTTTAGCAACTGATTTTTGTAACGGAAACAGTCGTAATTCTCATCATCGATTGAAAATTTCAGAAAATATAAGGGTCAAGAATTGAGACCTTACCTTACTACGATTTAGTTGTACAGTGATATTGCGATTCCAATAACATTTTGCCAATTTTCAATTAGTTGGCAAATTCCAGTTGAAATCCGAATCAGTATGGCGAATGGAATTTTAAGAATCTTCACGGATTAAAGCGGCTTCGACTCCGTTCGATCTGTACCGTGATTTTACTGTACTCTAATTTTATGGTGAACTACGAGTGAAGGCTTTATCGTGTAAAGTGTAGGATTGTAGATTTATCCACGTGTATGCTTAAAAAGGAACAATCATATACGCATGCCCATAATACGGCAATTGATCATTCTTTAGCATATGAGGAATTTGGTAGTCCTTTTGACGTCCTACAGACATGTTTACGATCTACTGCAGAATTGTCAAGGTATCTTGTATCTTCAATTCAATTTAATCAGTTATCAATTATCGTCAGCCAGTCATGTAGTGATATCTATAGCACTGGCAGCATCAGTATTTTTTATTTCTCAACAAACACGACGGTTTCTAAACCTGCATCTGAGATTTATTTGCTATTGGAAGATTTCATGTACTGAAATTATTGAAACTCGTTATATGTACATACCTAAATATAATACGGATTACATTAGCCGTGAGCACAGTTGGTTGGAATGAAGCGAAGTATTTTTGATGTAAGTACTAAATATTATCACTATTTAGACGAATCCGGAAAGTTGCTGTCCTTTTTTCAATAAAGCAATTTCGGAACAGTGCGTGACAAAAAATTATGATAATATAGTTGTACTATATAAAGTTGTACGAACAACCTAGGCGCATAACTTCTCATTAATTACGAGATACGCTATGCTGCCTCACGTGTAAATATAATTTAGAAATTGAATTGTACAAAATAAAATTTCAATATACTAAATATACTTCTGTATACCAATATTTATTGTTAGATATGGACCAAAAACAAATTAATTGTGATGAATATGAATATGCAGCTTTGTTTTCCGATGGTTTTTTTTTTCGGTTTGGTATTGATGTTTGCAGACTGAAATAAAGATTAGGCAATATAATTGTGTCTGTTTTAAACTGAAATTCTAATCAGCGCATGTCAGAAATAATATATAAACTATATAGATATGGTATGAACATAAAATCATTTTATTTTAACCCAAAAATACATCATACGTATTATATATATTTGAAACCTGTTCAAAATCCTATGCTATCGGTTCGAAAAATTAAGCTGATGCCCGGACGATATAAATTATATATTTAACCACGAAGAACCAGAAGAGTAGATCGTTTCATGCAATTAATGATGGAGTAATTCTTTTGATAAACTGCCAGCAGCTCCTAGATCGTTCTTTACCGGTTTTCGCGCTGAATCGCTTCCACTTATACAAATATCATGTTGACGTTGAAGTCCGGGTATGGGAAGCGGAAGGTGCACTCATCATGGTTGTGAACAGGGCAAGAAGCGCCTCTAGGGAAAGCCCACAGTGTGAATACGTCCTAGGGCAATCGCGACCTTCCCTTCCGGTTTGTATAGCTTCTTGTACGGCGGTACCTTCCATGGCCGTGCGGAAAACTTGGTTGGTGGTAATGGCGTCGATGGCCCTATCCAGAGAGGAGACTTCCTGATCCCCTTGGCTCTCGACCTGATCACGGATCGCCATGGCTGCTTGTTTCGAATAAGTACAGACAGCCCTCTGCATGCAAGAAGTAGTATCAACTCCGTAGCGCGCCAAGGCGTCATCAAGTCGTGACATAGTCTGGGTTATCCCACCTTCCTCACCTGGAAGCCATACAAGAGTTTACGGAAAACTTCTTCGCAGTTCCATCGATCGTGATGTTGGTACCGAAGGATGTATAGAGGTACTTACTTCTTGCGTAGGCACCATAAGATCCAGAAAAAACATACAGCAATTTAGGAATCACCAAAATTGTTCCTACGCCGATTATTGCGCCTAATAGTATTCCGCCTAGGTCTACTTTGGCAGGTGCGTAACTAGAAACTCCTCCATAACCCTGTCATAAGTTGAAATGATAATTTTTAATCAACGATCTAATTAGAGGGAAGAAAATATCTCTTGATATCTATATTCAACACAAGAGTCAGATTTACAGACCACGTACCGTTCCTGTTGTGCCAATGCTAGTAAAACCAAAACGTGGTTCTTGTTCACGATTTGATACATCGTTTTCATCTACTGCAGACCGTTTGGAAGTACCTGCTACGGTATCGGCGTTTCGAGATTGAGACGGCATCGCTATTTGATCGTCAGTTTTATCCAGTTTCTCCGTAAAATCTGGAGAACTCGGCATAAATCCTCTGAAAATTTAACAGAGTTGCTCTTATGATTACCGCTTATTATATAGAACCTGACGCCCCATTTTATGGTGCTATTGTGCAGATTTTTTTTTTCTTTCAATAGATTTTAATTGATACGTAGAATCAAGATGGATTGATTTAGAGAAAAGATACCACCGATGATCTGATCCCTTTGCAAAGCAAGATTTTTGAATGTTTGTACAATCGAAATACTCGGATGATTTCGAATAATGCAATATATGAAATGGTAGAACTTACCCTCCAGATTCAAATTTTGGGACGCATTGAATTGCGGTAGCGCAGAGTAGAACGCACAGTAAACAGACGTCGAAGGACCTCAACGACATCTGTAATGAAATTAAAATTACAAATTATACGTTTACTAAATTGTTCTCTATTATTTTTTAATAACGACAAGTGAAATTGTTCTAAAAACTCGTTCAACATGAATAAAATTAGTTTGTGAACGCTCTTGCAGTTTAACTGTAAATTTTGAACAACAAGAAGTTAATGCGATTGGAAGATGGTAATAGTCTGCATCCTTAAAGTTACCGTTCTTATATCACGAAATATTGCTGTCGCTATAATTGTGAGACCGAAGAAGCTGCAGGTATCGAATGTTTTTGAATTTAGACGTTGAGACTTAGGCTTTCAACTGGAGGATGCGCATAAGAAATGTTTCTATATATAGGCGCAATTTCTGTTCTCCCAGTTGTTGTTTTCCATTTGGTATTGCCAGAAAGGAAACTCAAAGAGCTTAAGACAACTGGTCGTCAGTCGAGAATGACAAAGACAATGACAAAGCCAGAGGTAATTGCTCGCGGAGTTTCGCTTTCGTTGTCAGTGCGATGCGCAACACCGTGACCCGTTCCTTTGGCAGACAATGTCCTGCAGGCTTAACTAACTATGGCTTATCGCGTGTATCGTATATATGATTCTCTGTCTTTCACGGCGAAATCATTCGTACCATACAAAACGCGTGTATATGCTGCCAGAAATAATTCGTCTTTCGCAATGCAATTACGATTTTGTATATAGGTATATAATTTTAGAATTCACCAAAGGCCATCAGCGTGATCTATCCGAAACGCTGTGAGATTAGGTTGATATTTACTACCATGATCTCGCGCTTAGCGTATCTCCTCAAAAACACAGTATTCCTACCATGTGTTGATTTATATATCTTATTCACTGCTGAAAAATTTCTTACGGACCCTTTTGATTCGCTGAGCATTTGGTAGAATCAGAACAGAACAGTGTTTTATGAAAAATTATCATTTACCTACATGAAATGGCTCCCAGAACGTCAAATCGCGGAGTTATTACTCCCTTACTAGCGAAAACAGTTTGTGAACTAATGAGGCCAGATTTTGACTAAGCATTCTTAAAAAATGCTTCTTTATTCGAAATAACATAGTTATGAAATTATTTCACTTTCGAATTTTCGACTTTATCGAAGTATATACTCCAGCTGACCATATATGAGGGATGCGAATTCGTTCCAGAGAACGAGTTGGTGAATGCCCAGCCATAATCACTCAACATTTCACTGTCTCGCAGTCGCACTTTCATACCATAAAGACAATGTGATTTCTCCGGTAGTGGACAATTGCGAAGAGACAATCAAATGCAACCATCTTGCAAGGAAAAGAAGAATAATCTCGCCACGCGTAATTTTACTGCGAAAATTAACGTTGCGGTAAGTGTCGCTATATCATCAATTCGTAATGATCACTGTAAAACGGTGCACAAGGTGGGGAGATTTCGGTTTATAGATAGAGGCGTTGGACAGAATTCGAATCATAATTTGCTAGTTTGCTAGACCTGCTTGTAACATAATATCAGCATACACAAGAACAAACTACCAGTTTCTTGTCTGCGAACGTTTCAAACAGCGTTTGTTTCTGCCGTCTGGCTGGCATACATCAGCAGTAACATATTCATACCTCTGAGGAACTATCACTTAAAAGGGAATAAAAAAATCTTACAAGTTCAATCTTCACAGTTATCATTAGAATTTTATTCAAGCTGTTAAAACAAGAGTGAGACATTTGTCTGTATTGAAAATTTACAATATTGGCCAATGAGTCACACAATAATGAGTACAGAATTACTAGATCATCTATGTCAATAGCAGAAATTGTGTTCGAGAACTCTAAGGAAAACGCGGTGTTAGTTGACTCAATTACTTCGCACAGTGGAATAGCGGTGAACCCATCGAAATTTAGTGAACAAAATGGGTGGGTGGAAGCGCGAGCAACAACGAACGTGGCTAAAGTTACTCATTCCTCTATTGTGCATCAACTGTATCCCTTCGGCAGCTGGAGATAACGTCACCAGGTCATCACGAAATCAACGGATGTATCAACTACCATTTGATAATGCGAAATACGTCACTTTCAACGATCTTAATGACAAAATCGGGGTGAGTATTTATTATATTGTTACCGTGAAAATACATAATTTTTTAGACGTAATTCAAATACAAATTTGACACCGAAAGATCACCACATCTTTTTTTTAGGTATCTAATAACAATTAGCAATGATATGTGCTTGTTCTTCGAATTTTATGCCCATACTAATGAGGAAGTAATCCTTTTTGCAAATTTTTCGACGAAGTATTGCTTCAAGAGTTTAGCCCACACATGAAAATGTCTGTTTTCTCTTATTATTCGGGTGTTTGAAGACGATAGCTCGAAGATGGATTTTTACCGGACCACATTATTTATTTTATTTGTTAATAATTTGGTAATATGTCGGAACGGAACATTTAGACTAATCATTCTCACTCGTTTTTGACTTTTTAAGTATTTAATAACGTGTCTTGCTTGCAGATTGACTTTGACTTATCAATTCCATTTATATCGATACCCTTGGACCCGGGGCACGGACCTGTGCGATCATTGGTCAACATAAATGCAAAAGCTTTGACAGTTGCTGGGATATTCACAGTTGTGTCAACAATAGTTATTCCACTGCTAACCAAGCCTCATGTAATGTCAAATTACAGTGAGTTTACGCAGGTTTATTATACACGATTAACTACATAGAATTTATAAAAATTACGAACATTGTCATTCTGGAAGCAGATACACATAAATCGGAATCGATCATTTCTAGGGATGGATGAGGCTCATCCAGAGTGGTGGAACTATGGTGAAACTGTGAGGCAACTATTCCTAGGTAACTCCTACCTAGCACCTTGCATGAAGCAGTTCGTCTGTTCAGTAGTTTCCAATGCGTGTCACGCCAAGGGTCAGACAAGTGTCGATAAAATCATTGACGGAATATCCAGGTGAGTTGGAATTACGTTTGATTTTTTCGTTTTCAGAGATACCTCAACCTTCCTAAGTGAATAAATATTAAATGTTATATCAATGAATTATTGTTCTACTACTTTTCATCGATTGTCACGGCAAACCTCGAACTGTATCTCGTCCCATAAATCTGCATACTAAAATTGTTGTTGTTTCTACAAGCATTTTTCCAGACCAATGCAAATCATTCTTATTCTATATTCTAGAAGTAATTAATAGAAAATGGGGCGTTGCATGGCAGTTTTGCAAACCGAAAATGGCCAATCGCCTGCCAGATTAGCTTTTCGCATGCGCAGTGCACAATTATTTCACTTTCGTCCCGTGGGAGAAATTTCGTTCACTTTCGCCCCGCCAAACCACCATGTTATTTATAAAGCCCCACTTTCATGCACTTGTTATAAGAAGTATCTAGTGTGACGCGGGTCGAAGTTGGTGGTGTTTGCGACTTATGTGATTATCGTCCTCGCTTCGTTCGGGTGGGCAAACTTCACACTTGTTCACAATCGCCGACTTTCGGCTCGATACTTATAAAGTAATTTTTTCGGAATCATAGTTTACAATAAATTTTTTCGGAATCATAGTTTACCCAAATTACTTCGTAAGCATAGAAATCTCGATGCAAGCAATCCCGCACTTTGTAACACTCTCCAATAATTTCAATTTTTACAATTTGGAATAGACATGATTTCCGTTGGTCTGGCAAAATTCTTGCAAAAACAGCAACGGTTGCCTCACAGCGTTAATAATGGTTTCAGCGTAGCACGGTTATGCCCTTGATGCCCAATATTATATATACTATTTCATTAATCATAAGCCCTATACTATGATGATCGACAATTCTATTATTTATTTTACATTTTTTTCTGCAACAGTCACGCATGGTTCGGCCAAATGGTAGAGGGTACCGCAATCCAGGAAGCGGTTCTAACTGGCCGTCAGTCGGAACAGAACTGCAGCATCGTATTCTCAGGTTGCTTCCTGTCTAGAAAATTCTTCAGGAGTTTTTCGGATCCATCAGTACCTTCCTAAAGTTCAGAACGGCCGTTATGTACCTAGGTTCTAGGATACAGATTTTATGATAGAGATTCTATCTATTCGAATTGGACATTCCTATACGATGAAAGAAAAAACAAACAACTAAGTAATGCCGGATGTAATTCAAGAAACTTTGTTCAAATTGAAAAAGTGCCGTATGCTGTTATGCGAATTATGTTTGTGGCTTTTCAGCAGGCAGATCATGGATCAAGACGACTTTTTATACCTAACAGTTGCGAAAAATCAAATGAGAAGAATTTGATTTAAATTGACAGCGTCGTGAATGCTAAAAGCTCACTGTAATTATTGGGATAAAAATTAATGTCTCGTATTTACAAATAATTTGTCCATTTTTCATAAAACTGAGCAGTTCCGAAAATTATAACTATGGAGGTAGTATACTCACCAATGATGGTATCTAAAAGTTCAAACATTAGAGAATGAGTAAGTCTGAAATAAATTTTTAATAGCTTGTTTGCTTTTTACGCCAGCTCTCGGTTGCTCAATCGCATTATATGCTAACACTTTCATGCGATACCTATATACTCCGGTTGTTTTATATGAAATCTGACACACTTACCGACTAAATGGATCAGATATACCTATGGTTTTTAATTAATTAGCCGAGTAATGACGAAAGCATTATATAGTTAGGCCGTGGGAATTTTTGAAACAAAATCATGAACGCGGGCTTACTATACACTCTCACCAGTTCATAATGCGTTTAGCGATAGAAACTTCAGTACCTGTCTATGGGGGTTATAGGGCACTACAGAATCCTATATTAGCTGGACCGCTTTCTGGAAAAAGAGTGTTTTGGAAAAATTCGGTAATTCGAAAAAAACATTAATCACAACAAGAAGAAACATATACTTTTTTGAAATAGCACCACGTGACGATATTTTACACGTAATATACAATAATCATGAAGATTTGAGGTGGCGTGATTTTCCGGATGAAATTAGAATACTTAATTATAGAAAAACTTTCGCAAAAATATTTGTCAATGTGCGATATAATAGTCTAGTTCATTAGATTTAAACTTGTAAGTATAGTTTGTGAATCTTGAGGCACAATCCGATTATCCGTGATATTGGGCCGAAACGACATTCTAGAAAATATGGCTTTTTGGAGAAACGATTTTATGAAAATTTGTTTGAGGTTCATTGTTGGCCTTTTCTGGTTAAGTTGATATTGTTGTCCCATATTGAAAAGTTTGGTCGTGGAATTTATGAGAAATACACGCGAACGACTAAGAATTAACATTCTTGATTGTACAGTGAAAGTAATTGACTATATTGTGCTTATTATCAAAATTAGGTATCTTTACGAATTAAAAATTATTCATTGCATATTCTAGAAACGTATATGCTCCCCAAGGGTGTTGCAGAGGTCCCCTATACGGTGGGGGTTACTCACAGTACCGATCATAACCTCAGCGTTAGTGCTTTGATTATTGAAAGCTAAATTTGATCCGTGGACCTGGGCATGATTCTACAGGTGATATACCTATTTTATTCATACGTATATTATTTTAATCGATGTATGTCAATGTTATTATCCAGCGTCAGTGATGTGCACGAGGCCTACGGGCAGTTCTGCTCTGCTATGATCTGGCACATTATACGCTATGAATGTCCACCTTCTAGAAAACGAATAATTGACTCTATACGTGAGATGGCGGTTCGAATGATTCTACTATAATATCGTTGTGTAATGAATAATAAGATTTGTTTAGTCAAAAAAATAAATAGGGGAGAAATTATAGTTTCCACTTCCGGATGTGGACCGAAATCACCGTCTTTCAACGGCGCATGTGGAAGAAAAAACGAAATCAGTGAAAGGCAGACAGGCAGGCAGGCAGGCAGACGACGAAAAAATTTTGCCAAAAAAAATGAAAAAAATAAGAAGGGGTACTTTTTTTCAAAAATCTGAAATTTTTCGAAATATTAGTCTGTTGTAAAAGACGTACCTGCGCTCGCCATCGGTCGAAATCTTCACCCGAGCCATACTATTCACTTAAAAGTTCGCTCACATTTTTGACGTTGAGTGACGGGCGAGAAGGTGCAGCGGATGTGTGACTCGAAGCCGGTGACGCTCGTAAGAACGCATTTTCTCTTCTCAGTAGCTCGATCTCCCTTTGCATCAGCTCCCTTTCTTTTTCTTGAATCTGTGCTTCCCTATCTATCAGATTCTGTCGGACATTCTCTTGAAGCATTTCATCTTCTTCTTCTACAACAGAGACTACCTGTTCGAAAGAAGCCATTGATTATTTACGACAATACTTCCACAGCTACAGTTACCCCAAAACAATTATATCAGATCGCGGAAGCACATTCACCTCGATCGAATTCGAAAACTTCTTGAAAGAACATAACATCCAGCATGTTAAAATAGCGACGGGTTCACCCCAAGCAAATGGGCAAGTTGAACGTATAAACCGAGACTTAGCACCTATGCTTGCCTTAAGCTTTCCAATCACACGGAAGGTAAGCCATGGTATAGAGGATTAGGAGAAATAGAATATGCAATGAATAATACAATAAACAGATCTATAGGTAACTCACCTAGTCGATTGTTGTTCGGCATCGAGCAACGAGGTCCTGTGACAGATTTGTTAAGGGACGCTGTACTTCCTGTACCAATAAACGAAGTCCGTGATCTCTCTGAGTTACGTGCCCAGGCCGCTAAAAAAATCATACGATCTCAAATAAAACAAGAAAAAGAATATGACAAAAAACACAAAGCACTGCATGTGTATGCCGTAGGTGACCTAGTTTTGGTTAAGAATTTTGACAATACGCCGGGTATATCTAAGAAAATAATACCTCGCTTCGAAGGTCCATACGAAATCACCAAAGTCCTGCGAAACAATCGTTACGTAGCCGCAGATAGGCAGGGCTTCCAGAATACCCAGAGACCTTATATTGGAACATGGGAATCCTCATAATCTTCGTCCTTGGCTGTAAAAAAAATGATATGAATAAAGTTTATACTAAGATTCCAGAAAACTACTGATTCAGAGAATCATGACTAGTTACCACTAAGTTTCTATAACAATACTGAGTTGAAACAATCGATAAATGTTATCTATGTATGTAATACATACCTTTATTGCGTACTATTAAGTTATTCGTACGTGTAATACTTACCTTAGTTCACCTTCAATTATTATTTAAGATAATGGTTAAAAATTGTATTTTCTGGTATTTTCTGTTGAAAAAAATGAACGTTTGACGTTTGGGACAAACTCCTGTCAGGTAGGCCGGATTGTGGTACCGCTCAGTGAAACACCAAGTAGGCGTAGGAATGACAACGGCGGGGCAGTATCCAATATAGTGTAACGTAAAGCGTACTCGTTGCATTGAGTATAGACATTGAGTATAGCTCGTTGTTTGTGTTGATTAATAAAAGCCATAAACGTAATCTTGGGATCTTTTATTTTCAATCAAACACCTACAATGTTTTTCCACTTTTTTTTTCTTTCGTTTTTTATTGGTAAAATCGCAGGAGGCCTCCGGATCGAGGAATGGCGCACATATTCGGAATCAGCGGGTCATTTCCATGGGAAATATCATCGAGATTATCCGATTCTCGATAAAAAGTTTTTTGGCCCAAAAAAATGAGAAGGGGTACCCCTTTCCTTTTTTTCAAAAATCTGAAATTTTCCGAAATATTCGGAACGTGGGAATGATGGTTATATTTGGAATCTGCGGGACCTACGCTTTCAGAATCTGCAAGCCGAATTGAAATAAAAAATTCCTACGATTTTTAATCGTCGATTTACATTTCATTTTCATCTGACTTTTTTTTCGCTCGTTTTTTATTGGTAAAATCGCAGCAGGCCTCCGGATCGAGGAATGGCGCACATATTCGGAATCAGCGGGTCATTTCCATGGGAAATATCATCGAGATTATCCGATTCTCGATAAAAAGTTTTTTGCCCCAAAAAAATGAGAAGGGGTACCCCTTTCCTTTTTTTCAAAAATCTGAAATTTTCCGAAATATTCGGAACGTGGGAATGATGGTTATATTTGGAATCTGCGGGACCTACGCTTTCAGAATCTGCAAGCCGAATTGAAATAAAAAATTCCTACGATTTTTAATCGTCGATTTACATTTTATTTTCATCTGACTTTTTTTTTCGCTCGTTTTTTATTGGTAAAATCGCAGGAGGCCTCCGGATCGAGGAATGGCGCACATATTCGAAATCAGCGGGTCATTTCCATGGGAAATATCAGCGAGATTATCCGATTCTCGATAAAAAGTTTTTTTGCCCAAAAAAATGAGAAGGGGTACCCCTTTCCTTTTTTTCAAAAATCTGAAATTTTCCGAAATATTCGGAACGTGGGAATGATGGTTATATTTGGAATCTGCGGGACCTACGCTTTCAGAATCTGCAAGCCGAATTGAAATAAAAAATTCCTACGATTTGTAATCGTCGATTTACATTTTATTTTCATCTGACTTTTTTTTTCGCTCGTTTTTTATTGGTAAAATCGCAGGAGGCCTCCGGATCGAGGAATGGCGCACATATTCGGAATCAGCGGGTCATTTCCATGGGAAATATCCTCGAGATTATCCGATTCTCGATAAAAAGTTTTTTGGCCCAAAAAAATGAGAAGGGGTACCCCTTTCCTTTTTTTCAAAAATCTGAAATTTTCCGAAATATTCGGAACGTGGGAATGATGGTTATATTTGGAATCTGCGGGACCTACGCTTTCAGAATCTGCAAGCCGAATTGAAATAAAAAATTCCTACGATTTTTAATCGTCGATTTACATTTTATTTTCATCTGACTTTTTTTTTCGCTCGTTTTTTATTGGTAAAATCGCAGGAGGCCTCCGGATCGAGGAATGGCGCACATATTCGGAATCAGCGGGTCATTTCCATGGGAAATATCATCGAGATTATCCGATTCTCGATAAAAAGTTTTTTGCCCCAAAAAAATGAGAAGGGGTACCCCTTTCCTTTTTTTCAAAAATCTGAAATTTTCCGAAATATTCGGAACGTGGGAATGATGGTTATATTTGGAATCTGCGGGACCTACGCTTTCAGAATCTGCAAGCCGAATTGAAATAAAAAATTCCTACGATTTTTAATCGTCGATTTACATTTTATTTTCATCTGACTTTTTTTTTCGCTCGTTTTTTATTGGTAAAATCGCAGGAGGCCTCCGGATCGAGGAATGGCGCACATATTCGAAATCAGCGGGTCATTTCCATGGGAAATATCAGCGAGATTATCCGATTCTCGATAAAAAGTTTTTTTGCCCAAAAAAATGAGAAGGGGTACCCCTTTCCTTTTTTTCAAAAATCTGAAATTTTCCGAAATATTCGGAACGTGGGAATGATGGTTATATTTGGAATCTGCGGGACCTACGCTTTCAGAATCTGCAAGCCGAATTGAAATAAAAAATTCCTACGATTTGTAATCGTCGATTTACATTTTATTTTCATCTGACTTTTTTTTTCGCTCGTTTTTTATTGGTAAAATCGCAGGAGGCCTCCGGATCGAGGAATGGCGCACATATTCGGAATCAGCGGGTCATTTCCATGGGAAATATCCTCGAGATTATCCGATTCTCGATAAAAAGTTTTTTGGCCCAAAAAAATGAGAAGGGGTACCCCTTTCCTTTTTTTCAAAAATCTGAAATTTTCCGAAATATTCGGAACGTGGGAATGATGGTTATATTTGGAATCTGCGGGACCTACGCTTTCAGAATCTGCAAGCCGAATTGAAATAAAAAATTCCTACGATTTTTAATCGTCGATTTACATTTTATTTTCATCTGACTTTTTTTTTCGCTCGTTTTTTATTGGTAAAATCGCAGGAGGCCTCCGGATCGAGGAATGGCGCACATATTCGGAATCAGCGGGTCATTTCCATGGGAAATATCATCGAGATTATCCGATTCTCGATAAAAAGTTTTTTGGCCCAAAAAAATGAGAAGGGGTACCCCTTTCCTTTTTTTTTAAAAATCTGAAATTTTCCGGAATATTCGGAACGTGGGAATGATGGTTATATTTGGAATCTGCGGGACCTACGCTTTCAGAATCTGCAAGCCGAATTGAAATAAAAAATTCCTACGATTTTTAATCGTCGATTTACATTTTATTTTCATCTGACTTTTTTTTTCGCTCGTTTTTTATTGGTAAAATCGCAGGAGGCCTCCGGATCGAGGAATGGCGCACATATTCGGAATCAGCGGGTCATTTCCATGGGAAATATCATCGAGATTATCCGATTCTCGATAAAAAGTTTTTTTGCCCAAAAAAATGAGAAGGGGTACCCCTTTCCTTTTTTTCAAAAATCTGAAATTTTCCGAAATATTCGAAACGTGGGAATGATGGTTATATTCGGAATCTGCGGGACCTACGCTTTCAGAATCTGCAAGCCGAATTGAAATAAAAAATTCCTACGATTTTTAATCGTCGATTTACATTTTATTTTCATCTGACTTTTTTTTTCGCTCGCTTTTTATTGGTAAAATCGCAGGAGGCCTCCGGATCGAGGAATGGCGCACATATTCGGAATCAGCGGGTCATTTCCATGGGAAATATCATCGAGATTATCCGATTCTCGATAAAAAGTTTTTTGGCCCAAAAAAATGAGAAGGGGTACCCCTTTCCTTTTTTTCAAAAATCTGAAATTTTCCGGAATATTCGGAACGTGGGAATGATGGTTATATTTGGAATCTGCGGGACCTACGCTTTCAGAATCTGCAAGCCGAATTGAAATAAAAAATTCCTACGATTTTTATTCGTCGGTTTACATTTTATTTTCATCTGACTTTTTTTTTCGCTCGTTTTTTATTGGTAAAATCGCAGGAGGCCTCGGGATCGAGGAATGGCGCACATATTCGGAATCAGCGGGTCATTTCCATGGGAAATATCATCGAGATTATCCGATTCTCGATAAAAAGTTTTTTTGCCCAAAAAAATGAGAAGGGGTACCCCTTTCCTTTTTTTCAAAAATCTGAAATTTTCCGAAATATTCGGAACGTGGGAATGATGGTTATATTTGGAATCTGCGGGACCTACGCTTTCAGAATCTGCAAGCCGAATTGAAATAAAAAATTCCTACGATTTTTAATCGTCGATTTACATTTTATTTTCATCTGACTTTTTTTTTCGCTCGTTTTTTATTGGTAAAATCGCAGGAGGCCTCCGGATCGAGGAATGGCGCACATATTCGGAATCAGCGGGTCATTTCCATGGGAAATATCATCGAGATTATCCGATTCTCGATAAAAAGTTTTTTTGCCCAAAAAAATGAGAAGGGGTACCCCTTTCCTTTTTTTCAAAAATCTGAAATTTTCCGAAATATTCGGAACTTGGGAATGATGGTTATATTTGGAATCTGCGGGACCTACGCTTTCAGAATCTGCAAGCCGAATTGAAATAAAAAATTCCTACGATTTTTAATCGTCGATTTACATTTTATTTTCATCTGACTTTTTTTTTCGCTCGTTTTTTATTGGTAAAATCGCAGGAGGCCTCCGGATCGAGGAATGGCGCACATATTCGGAATCAGCGGGTCATTTCCATGGGAAATATCATCGAGATTATCCGATTCTCGATAAAAAGTTTTTTTACCCAAAAAAATGAGAAGGGGTACCCCTTTCCTTTTTTTCAAAAATCTGAAATTTTCCGAAATATTCGAAACGTGGGAATGATGGTTATATTCGGAATCTGCGGGACCTACGCTTTCAGAATCTGCAAGCCGAATTGAAATAAAAAATTCCTACGATTTTTAATCGTCGATTTACATTTTATTTTCATCTGACTTTTTTTTTCGCTCGCTTTTTATTGGTAAAATCGCAGGAGGCCTCCGGATCGAGGAATGGCGCACATATTCGGAATCAGCGGGTCATTTCCATGGGAAATATCATCGAGATTATCCGATTCTCGATAAAAAGTTTTTTTGCCCAAAAAAATGAGAAGGGGTACCCCTTTCCTTTTTTTCAAAAATCTGAAATTTTCCGAAATATTCGGAACTTGGGAATGATGGTTATATTTGGAATCTGCGGGACCTACGCTTTCAGAATCTGCAAGCCGAATTGAAATAAAAAATTCCTACGATTTTTAATCGTCGATTTACATTTTATTTTCATCTGACTTTTTTTTTCGCTCGTTTTTTATTGGTAGAATCGCAGGAGGCCTCCGGATCGAGGAATGGCGCACATATTCGGAATCAGCGGGTCATTTCCATGGGAAATATCATCGAGATTATCCGATTCTCGATAAAAAGTTTTTTGGCCCAAAAAAATGAGAAGGGGTACCCCTTTCCTTTTTTTCAAAAATCTGAAATTTTCCGGAATATTCGGAACGTGGGAATGATGGTTATATTTGGAATCTGCGGGACCTACGCTTTCAGAATCTGCAAGCCGAATTGAAATAAAAAATTCCTACGATTTTTAATCGTCGGTTTACATTTTATTTTCATCTGACTTTTTTTTTCGCTCGTTTTTTATTGGTAAAATCGCAGGAGGCCTCCGGATCGAGGAATGGCGCACATATTCGGAATCAGCGGGTCATTTCCATGGGAAATATCATCGAGATTATCCGATTCTCGATAAAAAGTTTTTTTGCCCAAAAAAATGAGAAGGGGTACCCCTTTCCTTTTTTTCAAAAATCTGAAATTTTCCGAAATATTCGGAACGTGGGAATGATGGTTATATTTGGAATCTGCGGGACCTACGCTTTCAGAATCTGCAAGCCGAATTGAAATAAAAAATTCCTACGATTTTTAATCGTCGATTTACATTTTATTTTCATCTGACTTTTTTTTCGCTCGTTTTTTATTGGTAAAATCGCAGGAGGCCTCCGGATCGAGGAATGGCGCACATATTCGGAATCAGCGGGTCATTTCCATGGGAAATATCATCGAGATTATCCGATTCTCGATAAAAAGTTTTTTTGCCCAAAAAAATGAGAAGGGGTACCCCTTTCCTTTTTTTCAAAAATCTGAAATTTTCCGAAATATTCGGAACTTGGGAATGATGGTTATATTTGGAATCTGCGGGACCTACGCTTTCAGAATCTGCAAGCCGAATTGAAATAAAAAATTCCTACGATTTTTAATCGTCGATTTACATTTTATTTTCATCTGACTTTTTTTTTCGCTCGTTTTTTATTGGTAAAATCGCAGGAGGCCTCCGGATCGAGGAATGGCGCACATATTCGGAATCAGCGGGTCATTTCCATGGGAAATATTATCGAGATTATCCGATTCTCGATAAAAAGTTTTTTTGCCCAAAAAAATGAGAAGGGGTACCCCTTTCCTTTTTTTCAAAAATCTGAAATTTTCCGAAATATTCGGAACGTGGGAATGATGGTTATATTTGGAATCTGCGGGACCTACGCTTTCAGAATCTGCAAGCCGAATTGAAATAAAAAATTCCTACGATTTTTAATCGTCGATTTACATTTTATTTTCATCTGACTTTTTTTTTCGCTCGTTTTTTATTGGTAAAATCGCAGGAGGCCTCCGGATCGAGGAATGGCGCACATATTCGGAATCAGCGGGTCATTTCCATGGGAAATATCATCGAGATTATCCGATTCTCGATAAAAAGTTTTTTGGCCCAAAAAAATGAGAAGGGGTACCCCTTTCCTTTTTTTCAAAAATCTAAAATTTTCCGGAATATTCGGAACGTGGGAATGATGGTTATATTTGGAATCTGCGGGACATACGCTTTCAGAATCTGCGAGCCGAATTGAAATAAAAAATTCCTACGATTTTTAATCGTCGATTTACATTTTATTTTCATCTGACTTTTTTTTTCGCTCGTTTTTTATTGGTAAAATCGCAGGAGGCCTCCGGATCGAGGAATGGCGCACATATTCGGAATCAGCGGGTCATTTCCATGGGAAATATCATCGAGATTATCCGATTCTCGATAAAAAGTTTTTTGGCCCAAAAAAATGAGAAGGGGTACCCCTTTCCTTTTTTTCAAAAATCTGAAATTTTCCGGAATATTCGGAACGTGGGAATGATGGTTATATTTGGAATCTGCGGGACCTACGCTTTCAGAATCTGCAAGCCGAATTGAAATAAAAAATTCCTACGATTTTTAATCGTCGGTTTACATTTTATTTTCATCTGACTTTTTTTTTCGCTCGTTTTTTATTGGTAAAATCGCAGGAGGCCTCCGGATCGAGGAATGGCGCACATATTCGGAATCAGCGGGTCATTTCCATGGGAAATATCATCGAGATTATCCGATTCTCGATAAAAAGTTTTTTTGCCCAAAAAAATGAGAAGGGGTACCCCTTTCCTTTTTTTCAAAAATCTGAAATTTTCCGAAATATTCGGAACGTGGGAATGATGGTTATATTTGGAATCTGCGGGACCTACGCTTTCAGAATCTGCAAGCCGAATTGAAATAAAAAATTCCTACGATTTTTAATCGTCGATTTACATTTTATTTTCATCTGACTTTTTTTTCGCTCGTTTTTTATTGGTAAAATCGCAGGAGGCCTCCGGATCGAGGAATGGCGCACATATTCGGAAGCAGCGGGTCATTTCCATGGGAAATATCATCGAGATTATCCGATTCTCGATAAAAAGTTTTTTTGCCCAAAAAAATGAGAAGGGGTACCCCTTTCCTTTTTTTCAAAAATCTGAAATTTTCCGAAATATTCGGAACTTGGGAATGATGGTTATATTTGGAATCTGCGGGACCTACGCTTTCAGAATCTGCAAGCCGAATTGAAATAAAAAATTCCTACGATTTTTAATCGTCGATTTACATTTTATTTTCATCTGACTTTTTTTTTCGCTCGTTTTTTATTGGTAAAATCGCAGGAGGCCTCCGGATCGAGGAATGGCGCACATATTCGGAATCAGCGGGTCATTTCCATGGGAAATATTATCGAGATTATCCGATTCTCGATAAAAAGTTTTTTTGCCCAAAAAAATGAGAAGGGGTACCCCTTTCCTTTTTTTCAAAAATCTGAAATTTTTCGAAATATTCGGAACGTGGGAATGATGGTTATATTTGGAATCTGCGGGACCTACGCTTTCAGAATCTGCAAGCCGAATTGAAATAAAAAATTCCTACGATTTTTAATCGTCGATTTACATTTTATTTTCATCTGACTTTTTTTTTCGCTCGTTTTTTATTGGTAAAATCGCAGGAGGCCTCCGGATCGAGGAATGGCGCACATATTCGGAATCAGCGGGTCATTTCCATGGGAAATATCATCGAGATTATCCGATTCTCGATAAAAAGTTTTTTGGCCCAAAAAAATGAGAAGGGGTACCCCTTTCCTTTTTTTCAAAAATCTAAAATTTTCCGGAATATTCGGAACGTGGGAATGATGGTTATATTTGGAATCTGCGGGACCTACGCTTTCAGAATCTGCGAGCCGAATTGAAATAAAAAATTCCTACGATTTTTAATCGTCGATTTACATTTTATTTTCATCTGACTTTTTTTTTCGCTCGTTTTTTATTGGTAAAATCGCAGGAGGCCTCCGGATCGAGGAATGGCGCACATATTCGGAATCAGCGGGTCATTTCCATGGGAAATATTATCGAGATTATCCGATTCTCGATAAAAAGTTTTTTTGCCCAAAAAAATGAGAAGGGGTACCCCTTTCCTTTTTTTCAAAAATCTGAAATTTTCCGAAATATTCGGAACGTGGGAATGATGGTTATATTTGGAATCTGCGGGACCTACGCTTTCAGAATCTGCAAGCCGAATTGAAATAAAAAATTCCTACGATTTTTAATCGTCGATTTACATTTTATTTTCATCTGACTTTTTTTTTCGCTCGTTTTTTATTGGTAAAATCGCAGGAGGCCTCCGGATCGAGGAATGGCGCACATATTCGGAATCAGCGGGTCATTTCCATGGGAAATATCATCGAGATTATCCGATTCTCGATAAAAAGTTTTTTGGCCCAAAAAAATGAGAAGGGGTACCCCTTTCCTTTTTTTCAAAAATCTAAAATTTTCCGGAATATTCGGAACGTGGGAATGATGGTTATATTTGGAATCTGCGGGACCTACGCTTTCAGAATCTGCGAGCCGAATTGAAATAAAAAATTCCTACGATTTTTAATCGTCGATTTACATTTTATTTTCATCTGACTTTTTTTTTCGCTCGTTTTTTATTGGTAAAATCGCAGGAGGCCTCCGGATCGAGGAATGGCGCACATATTCGGAATCAGCGGGTCATTTCCATGGGAAATATCATCGAGATTATCCGATTCTCGATAAAAAGTTTTTTTGCCCAAAAAAATGAGAAGGGGTACCCCTTTCCTTTTTTTCAAAAATCTGAAATTTTCCGAAATATTCGGAACGTGGGAATGATGGTTATATTTGGAATCTGCGGGACCTACGCTTTCAGAATCTGCAAGCCGAATTGAAATAAAAAATTCCTACGATTTTCAATCGTCGATTTACATTTTATTTTCATCTGACTTTTTTTTTCGCTCGTTTTTTATTGGTAAAATCGCAGGAGGCCTCCGGATCGAGGAATGGCGCACATATTCGGAATCAGCGGGTAATTTCCATGGGAAATATCATCGAGATTATCCGATTCTCGATAAAAAGTTTTTTGGCCCAAAAAAATGAGAAGGGGTACCCCTTTCCTTTTTTTCAAAAATCTGAAATTTTCCGAAATATTCGGAACGTGGGAATGATGGTTATATTTGGAATCTGCGGGACCTACGCTTTCAGAATCTGCGAGCCAAATTGAAATAAAAAATTCCTACGATTTTTAATCGTCGATTTACATTTTATTTTCATCTGACTTTTTTTTTCGCTCGTTTTTTATTGGTAAAATCGCAGGAGGCCTCCGGATCGAGGAATGGCGCACATATTCGAAATCAGCGGGTCATTTCCATGGGAAATATCAGCGAGATTATCCGATTCTCGATAAAAAGTTTTTTTGCCCAAAAAAATGAGAAGGGGTACCCCTTTCCTTTTTTTCAAAAATCTGAAATTTTCCGAAATATTCGGAACGTGGGAATGATGGTTATATTTGGAATCTGCGGGACCTACGCTTTCAGAATCTGCAAGCCGAATTGAAATAAAAAATTCCTACGATTTTTAATCGTCGATTTACATTTTATTTTCATCTGACTTTTTTTTCGCTCGTTTTTTATTGGTGAAATCGCAGGAGGCCTCCGGATCGAGGAATGGCGCACATATTCGGAATCAGCGGGTCATTTCCATGGGAAATATCATCGAGATTATCCGATTCTCGATAAAAAGTTTTTTGGCCCAAAAAAATGAGAAGGTACCCCTTTCCCCCTTTCCTTTTTTTCAAAAATCTGAAATTTTCCGAAATATTCGGAACGTGGGAATGATGGTTATATTTGGAATCTGCGGGACCTACGCTTTCAGAATCTGCAAGCCGAATTGAAATAAAAAATTCCTACGATTTTTAATCGTCGATTTACATTTTATTTTCATCTGACTTTTTTTTTCGCTCGTTTTTTATTGGTAAAATCGCAGGAGGCCTCCGGATCGAGGAATGGCGCACATATTCGAAATCAGCGGGTCATTTCCATGGGAAATATCATCGAGATTATCCGATTCTCGATAAAAAGTTTTTTGGCCCAAAAAAATGAGAAGGGGTACCCCTTTCCTTTTTTTCAAAAATCTGAAATTTTCCGAAATATTCGGAACGTGGGAATGATGGTTATATTTGGAATCTGCGGGACCTACGCTTTCAGAATCTGCAAGCCGAATTGAAATAAAAAATTCCTACGATTTTTAATCGTCGATTTACATTTTATTTTCATCTGACTTTTTTTTCGCTCGTTTTTTATTGGTGAAATCGCAGGAGGCCTCCGGATCGAGGAATGGCGCACATATTCGGAATCAGCGGGTCATTTCCATGGGAAATATCATCGAGATTATCCGATTCTCGATAAAAAGTTTTTTGGCCCAAAAAAATGAGAAGGGGTACCCCTTTCCTTTTTTTCAAAAATCTAAAATTTTCCGGAATATTCGGAACGTGGGAATGATGGTTATATTTGGAATCTGCGGGACCTACGCTTTCAGAATCTGCGAGCCGAATTGAAATAAAAAATTCCTACGATTTTTAATCGTCGATTTACATTTTATTTTCATCTGACTTTTTTTTTCGCTCGTTTTTTATTGGTAAAATCGCAGGAGGCCTCCGGATCGAGGAATGGCGCACATATTCGGAATCAGCGGGTCATTTCCATGGGAAATATCATCGAGATTATCCGATTCTCGATAAAAAGTTTTTTGGCCCAAAAAAATGAGAAGGGGTACCCCTTTCCTTTTTTTCAAAAATCTGAAATTTTCCGAAATATTCGGAACGTGGGAATGATGGTTATATTTGGAATCTGCGGGACCTACGCTTTCAGAATCTGCAAGCCGAATTGAAATAAAAAATTCCTACGATTTTTAATCGTCGATTTACATTTTATTTTCATCTGACTTTTTTTTCGCTCGTTTTTTATTGGTGAAATCGCAGGAGGCCTCCGGATCGAGGAATGGCGCACATATTCGGAATCAGCGGGTCATTTCCATGGGAAATATCATCGAGATTATCCGATTCTCGATAAAAAGTTTTTTGGCCCAAAAAAATGAGAAGGGGTACCCCTTTCCTTTTTTTCAAAAATCTAAAATTTTCCGGAATATTCGGAACGTGGGAATGATGGTTATATTTGGAATCTGCGGGACCTACGCTTTCAGAATCTGCGAGCCGAATTGAAATAAAAAATTCCTACGATTTTTAATCGTCGATTTACATTTTATTTTCATCTGACTTTTTTTTTCGCTCGTTTTTTATTGGTAAAATCGCAGGAGGCCTCCGGATCGAGGAATGGCGCACATATTCGGAATCAGCGGGTCATTTCCATGGGAAATATCATCGAGATTATCCGATTCTCGATAAAAAGTTTTTTTGCCCAAAAAAATGAGAAGGGGTACCCCTTTCCTTTTTTTCAAAAATCTGAAATTTTCCGAAATATTCGGAACGTGGGAATGATGGTTATATTTGGAATCTGCGGGACCTACGCTTTCAGAATCTGCAAGCCGAATTGAAATAAAAAATTCCTACGATTTTCAATCGTCGATTTACATTTTATTTTCATCTGACTTTTTTTTTCGCTCGTTTTTTATTGGTAAAATCGCAGGAGGCCTCCGGATCGAGGAATGGCGCACATATTCGGAATCAGCGGGTAATTTCCATGGGAAATATCATCGAGATTATCCGATTCTCGATAAAAAGTTTTTTGGCCCAAAAAAATGAGAAGGGGTACCCCTTTCCTTTTTTTCAAAAATCTGAAATTTTCCGAAATATTCGGAACGTGGGAATGATGGTTATATTTGGAATCTGCGGGACCTACGCTTTCAGAATCTGCGAGCCAAATTGAAATAAAAAATTCCTACGATTTTTAATCGTCGATTTACATTTTATTTTCATCTGACTTTTTTTTTCGCTCGTTTTTTATTGGTAAAATCGCAGGAGGCCTCCGGATCGAGGAATGGCGCACATATTCGAAATCAGCGGGTCATTTCCATGGGAAATATCAGCGAGATTATCCGATTCTCGATAAAAAGTTTTTTTGCCCAAAAAAATGAGAAGGGGTACCCCTTTCCTTTTTTTCAAAAATCTGAAATTTTCCGAAATATTCGGAACGTGGGAATGATGGTTATATTTGGAATCTGCGGGACCTACGCTTTCAGAATCTGCAAGCCGAATTGAAATAAAAAATTCCTACGATTTTCAATCGTCGATTTACATTTTATTTTCATCTGACTTTTTTTTTCGCTCGTTTTTTATTGGTAAAATCGCAGGAGGCCTCCGGATCGAGGAATGGCGCACATATTCGGAATCAGCGGGTAATTTCCATGGGAAATATCATCGAGATTATCCGATTCTCGATAAAAAGTTTTTTGGCCCAAAAAAATGAGAAGGGGTACCCCTTTCCTTTTTTTCAAAAATCTGAAATTTTCCGAAATATTCGGAACGTGGGAATGATGGTTATATTTGGAATCTGCGGGACCTACGCTTTCAGAATCTGCGAGCCAAATTGAAATAAAAAATTCCTACGATTTTTAATCGTCGATTTACATTTTATTTTCATCTGACTTTTTTTTTCGCTCGTTTTTTATTGGTAAAATCGCAGGAGGCCTCCGGATCGAGGAATGGCGCACATATTCGAAATCAGCGGGTCATTTCCATGGGAAATATCAGCGAGATTATCCGATTCTCGATAAAAAGTTTTTTTGCCCAAAAAAATGAGAAGGGGTACCCCTTTCCTTTTTTTCAAAAATCTGAAATTTTCCGAAATATTCGGAACGTGGGAATGATGGTTATATTTGGAATCTGCGGGACCTACGCTTTCAGAATCTGCAAGCCGAATTGAAATAAAAAATTCCTACGATTTTTAATCGTCGATTTACATTTTATTTTCATCTGACTTTTTTTTCGCTCGTTTTTTATTGGTGAAATCGCAGGAGGCCTCCGGATCGAGGAATGGCGCACATATTCGGAATCAGCGGGTCATTTCCATGGGAAATATCATCGAGATTATCCGATTCTCGATAAAGAGTTTTTTGGCCCAAAAAAATGAGAAGGTACCCCTTTCCCCCTTTCCTTTTTTTCAAAAATCTGAAATTTTCCGAAATATTCGGAACGTGGGAATGATGGTTATATTTGGAATCTGCGGGACCTACGCTTTCAGAATCTGCAAGCCGAATTGAAATAAAAAATTCCTACGATTTTTAATCGTCGATTTACATTTTATTTTCATCTGACTTTTTTTTTCGCTCGTTTTTTATTGGTAAAATCGCAGGAGGCCTCCGGATCGAGGAATGGCGCACATATTCGGAATCAGCGGGTCATTTCCATGGGAAATATCATCGAGATTATCCGATTCTCGATAAAAAGTTTTTTTGCCCAAAAAAATGAGAAGGGGTACCCCTTTCCTTTTTTTCAAAAATCTGAAATTTTCCGAAATATTCGGAACTTGGGAATGATGGTTATATTTGGAATCTGCGGGACCTACGCTTTCAGAATCTGCAAGCCGAATTGAAATAAAAAATTCCTACGATTTTTAATCGTCGATTTACATTTTATTTTCATCTGACTTTTTTTTTCGCTCGTTTTTTATTGGTAAAATCGCAGGAGGCCTCCGGATCGAGGAATGGCGCACATATTCGGAATCAGCGGGTCATTTCCATGGGAAATATCATCGAGATTATCCGATTCTCGATAAAAAGTTTTTTTACCCAAAAAAATGAGAAGGGGTACCCCTTTCCTTTTTTTCAAAAATCTGAAATTTTCCGAAATATTCGAAACGTGGGAATGATGGTTATATTCGGAATCTGCGGGACCTACGCTTTCAGAATCTGCAAGCCGAATTGAAATAAAAAATTCCTACGATTTTTAATCGTCGATTTACATTTTATTTTCATCTGACTTTTTTTTTCGCTCGCTTTTTATTGGTAAAATCGCAGGAGGCCTCCGGATCGAGGAATGGCGCACATATTCGGAATCAGCGGGTCATTTCCATGGGAAATATCATCGAGATTATCCGATTCTCGATAAAAAGTTTTTTTGCCCAAAAAAATGAGAAGGGGTACCCCTTTCCTTTTTTTCAAAAATCTGAAATTTTCCGAAATATTCGGAACTTGGGAATGATGGTTATATTTGGAATCTGCGGGACCTACGCTTTCAGAATCTGCAAGCCGAATTGAAATAAAAAATTCCTACGATTTTTAATCGTCGATTTACATTTTATTTTCATCTGACTTTTTTTTTCGCTCGTTTTTTATTGGTAGAATCGCAGGAGGCCTCCGGATCGAGGAATGGCGCACATATTCGGAATCAGCGGGTCATTTCCATGGGAAATATCATCGAGATTATCCGATTCTCGATAAAAAGTTTTTTGGCCCAAAAAAATGAGAAGGGGTACCCCTTTCCTTTTTTTTTAAAAATCTGAAATTTTCCGGAATATTCGGAACGTGGGAATGATGGTTATATTTGGAATCTGCGGGACCTACGCTTTCAGAATCTGCAAGCCGAATTGAAATAAAAAATTCCTACGATTTTTAATCGTCGATTTACATTTTATTTTCATCTGACTTTTTTTTTCGCTCGTTTTTTATTGGTAAAATCGCAGGAGGCCTCCGGATCGAGGAATGGCGCACATATTCGGAATCAGCGGGTCATTTCCATGGGAAATATCATCGAGATTATCCGATTCTCGATAAAAAGTTTTTTTGCCCAAAAAAATGAGAAGGGGTACCCCTTTCCTTTTTTTCAAAAATCTGAAATTTTCCGAAATATTCGAAACGTGGGAATGATGGTTATATTCGGAATCTGCGGGACCTACGCTTTCAGAATCTGCAAGCCGAATTGAAATAAAAAATTCCTACGATTTTTAATCGTCGATTTACATTTTATTTTCATCTGACTTTTTTTTTCGCTCGCTTTTTATTGGTAAAATCGCAGGAGGCCTCCGGATCGAGGAATGGCGCACATATTCGGAATCAGCGGGTCATTTCCATGGGAAATATCATCGAGATTATCCGATTCTCGATAAAAAGTTTTTTGGCCCAAAAAAATGAGAAGGGGTACCCCTTTCCTTTTTTTCAAAAATCTGAAATTTTCCGGAATATTCGGAACGTGGGAATGATGGTTATATTTGGAATCTGCGGGACCTACGCTTTCAGAATCTGCAAGCCGAATTGAAATAAAAAATTCCTACGATTTTTATTCGTCGGTTTACATTTTATTTTCATCTGACTTTTTTTTTCGCTCGTTTTTTATTGGTAAAATCGCAGGAGGCCTCGGGATCGAGGAATGGCGCACATATTCGGAATCAGCGGGTCATTTCCATGGGAAATATCATCGAGATTATCCGATTCTCGATAAAAAGTTTTTTTGCCCAAAAAAATGAGAAGGGGTACCCCTTTCCTTTTTTTCAAAAATCTGAAATTTTCCGAAATATTCGGAACGTGGGAATGATGGTTATATTTGGAATCTGCGGGACCTACGCTTTCAGAATCTGCAAGCCGAATTGAAATAAAAAATTCCTACGATTTTTAATCGTCGATTTACATTTTATTTTCATCTGACTTTTTTTTTCGCTCGTTTTTTATTGGTAAAATCGCAGGAGGCCTCCGGATCGAGGAATGGCGCACATATTCGGAATCAGCGGGTCATTTCCATGGGAAATATCATCGAGATTATCCGATTCTCGATAAAAAGTTTTTTTGCCCAAAAAAATGAGAAGGGGTACCCCTTTCCTTTTTTTCAAAAATCTGAAATTTTCCGAAATATTCGGAACTTGGGAATGATGGTTATATTTGGAATCTGCGGGACCTACGCTTTCAGAATCTGCAAGCCGAATTGAAATAAAAAATTCCTACGATTTTTAATCGTCGATTTACATTTTATTTTCATCTGACTTTTTTTTTCGCTCGTTTTTTATTGGTAAAATCGCAGGAGGCCTCCGGATCGAGGAATGGCGCACATATTCGGAATCAGCGGGTCATTTCCATGGGAAATATCATCGAGATTATCCGATTCTCGATAAAAAGTTTTTTTACCCAAAAAAATGAGAAGGGGTACCCCTTTCCTTTTTTTCAAAAATCTGAAATTTTCCGAAATATTCGAAACGTGGGAATGATGGTTATATTCGGAATCTGCGGGACCTACGCTTTCAGAATCTGCAAGCCGAATTGAAATAAAAAATTCCTACGATTTTTAATCGTCGATTTACATTTTATTTTCATCTGACTTTTTTTTTCGCTCGCTTTTTATTGGTAAAATCGCAGGAGGCCTCCGGATCGAGGAATGGCGCACATATTCGGAATCAGCGGGTCATTTCCATGGGAAATATCATCGAGATTATCCGATTCTCGATAAAAAGTTTTTTTGCCCAAAAAAATGAGAAGGGGTACCCCTTTCCTTTTTTTCAAAAATCTGAAATTTTCCGAAATATTCGGAACTTGGGAATGATGGTTATATTTGGAATCTGCGGGACCTACGCTTTCAGAATCTGCAAGCCGAATTGAAATAAAAAATTCCTACGATTTTTAATCGTCGATTTACATTTTATTTTCATCTGACTTTTTTTTTCGCTCGTTTTTTATTGGTAGAATCGCAGGAGGCCTCCGGATCGAGGAATGGCGCACATATTCGGAATCAGCGGGTCATTTCCATGGGAAATATCATCGAGATTATCCGATTCTCGATAAAAAGTTTTTTGGCCCAAAAAAATGAGAAGGGGTACCCCTTTCCTTTTTTTCAAAAATCTGAAATTTTCCGGAATATTCGGAACGTGGGAATGATGGTTATATTTGGAATCTGCGGGACCTACGCTTTCAGAATCTGCAAGCCGAATTGAAATAAAAAATTCCTACGATTTTTAATCGTCGGTTTACATTTTATTTTCATCTGACTTTTTTTTTCGCTCGTTTTTTATTGGTAAAATCGCAGGAGGCCTCCGGATCGAGGAATGGCGCACATATTCGGAATCAGCGGGTCATTTCCATGGGAAATATCATCGAGATTATCCGATTCTCGATAAAAAGTTTTTTTGCCCAAAAAAATGAGAAGGGGTACCCCTTTCCTTTTTTTCAAAAATCTGAAATTTTCCGAAATATTCGGAACGTGGGAATGATGGTTATATTTGGAATCTGCGGGACCTACGCTTTCAGAATCTGCAAGCCGAATTGAAATAAAAAATTCCTACGATTTTTAATCGTCGATTTACATTTTATTTTCATCTGACTTTTTTTTCGCTCGTTTTTTATTGGTGAAATCGCAGGAGGCCTCCGGATCGAGGAATGGCGCACATATTCGGAATCAGCGGGTCATTTCCATGGGAAATATCATCGAGATTATCCGATTCTCGATAAAAAGTTTTTTGGCCCAAAAAAATGAGAAGGTACCCCTTTCCCCCTTTCCTTTTTTTCAAAAATCTGAAATTTTCCGAAATATTCGGAACGTGGGAATGATGGTTATATTTGGAATCTGCGGGACCTACGCTTTCAGAATCTGCAAGCCGAATTGAAATAAAAAATTCCTACGATTTTTAATCGTCGATTTACATTTTATTTTCATCTGACTTTTTTTTTCGCTCGTTTTTTATTGGTAAAATCGCAGGAGGCCTCCGGATCGAGGAATGGCGCACATATTCGAAATCAGCGGGTCATTTCCATGGGAAATATCATCGAGATTATCCGATTCTCGATAAAAAGTTTTTTGGCCCAAAAAAATGAGAAGGGGTACCCCTTTCCTTTTTTTCAAAAATCTGAAATTTTCCGAAATATTCGGAACGTGGGAATGATGGTTATATTTGGAATCTGCGGGACCTACGCTTTCAGAATCTGCAAGCCGAATTGAAATAAAAAATTCCTACGATTTTTAATCGTCGATTTACATTTTATTTTCATCTGACTTTTTTTTCGCTCGTTTTTTATTGGTGAAATCGCAGGAGGCCTCCGGATCGAGGAATGGCGCACATATTCGGAATCAGCGGGTCATTTCCATGGGAAATATCATCGAGATTATCCGATTCTCGATAAAAAGTTTTTTGGCCCAAAAAAATGAGAAGGGGTACCCCTTTCCTTTTTTTCAAAAATCTAAAATTTTCCGGAATATTCGGAACGTGGGAATGATGGTTATATTTGGAATCTGCGGGACCTACGCTTTCAGAATCTGCGAGCCGAATTGAAATAAAAAATTCCTACGATTTTTAATCGTCGATTTACATTTTATTTTCATCTGACTTTTTTTTTCGCTCGTTTTTTATTGGTAAAATCGCAGGAGGCCTCCGGATCGAGGAATGGCGCACATATTCGGAATCAGCGGGTCATTTCCATGGGAAATATCATCGAGATTATCCGATTCTCGATAAAAAGTTTTTTGGCCCAAAAAAATGAGAAGGGGTACCCCTTTCCTTTTTTTCAAAAATCTGAAATTTTCCGAAATATTCGGAACGTGGGAATGATGGTTATATTTGGAATCTGCGGGACCTACGCTTTCAGAATCTGCAAGCCGAATTGAAATAAAAAATTCCTACGATTTTTAATCGTCGATTTACATTTTATTTTCATCTGACTTTTTTTTCGCTCGTTTTTTATTGGTGAAATCGCAGGAGGCCTCCGGATCGAGGAATGGCGCACATATTCGGAATCAGCGGGTCATTTCCATGGGAAATATCATCGAGATTATCCGATTCTCGATAAAAAGTTTTTTGGCCCAAAAAAATGAGAAGGGGTACCCCTTTCCTTTTTTTCAAAAATCTAAAATTTTCCGGAATATTCGGAACGTGGGAATGATGGTTATATTTGGAATCTGCGGGACCTACGCTTTCAGAATCTGCGAGCCGAATTGAAATAAAAAATTCCTACGATTTTTAATCGTCGATTTACATTTTATTTTCATCTGACTTTTTTTTTCGCTCGTTTTTTATTGGTAAAATCGCAGGAGGCCTCCGGATCGAGGAATGGCGCACATATTCGGAATCAGCGGGTCATTTCCATGGGAAATATCATCGAGATTATCCGATTCTCGATAAAAAGTTTTTTGGCCCAAAAAAATGAGAAGGGGTACCCCTTTCCTTTTTTTCAAAAATCTAAAATTTTCCGGAATATTCGGAACGTGGGAATGATGGTTATATTTGGAATCTGCGGGACATACGCTTTCAGAATCTGCGAGCCGAATTGAAATAAAAAATTCCTACGATTTTTAATCGTCGATTTACATTTTATTTTCATCTGACTTTTTTTTTCGCTCGTTTTTTATTGGTAAAATCGCAGGAGGCCTCCGGATCGAGGAATGGCGCACATATTCGGAATCAGCGGGTCATTTCCATGGGAAATATCATCGAGATTATCCGATTCTCGATAAAAAGTTTTTTGGCCCAAAAAAATGAGAAGGGGTACCCCTTTCCTTTTTTTCAAAAATCTGAAATTTTCCGGAATATTCGGAACGTGGGAATGATGGTTATATTTGGAATCTGCGGGACCTACGCTTTCAGAATCTGCAAGCCGAATTGAAATAAAAAATTCCTACGATTTTTAATCGTCGGTTTACATTTTATTTTCATCTGACTTTTTTTTTCGCTCGTTTTTTATTGGTAAAATCGCAGGAGGCCTCCGGATCGAGGAATGGCGCACATATTCGGAATCAGCGGGTCATTTCCATGGGAAATATCATCGAGATTATCCGATTCTCGATAAAAAGTTTTTTTGCCCAAAAAAATGAGAAGGGGTACCCCTTTCCTTTTTTTCAAAAATCTGAAATTTTCCGAAATATTCGGAACGTGGGAATGATGGTTATATTTGGAATCTGCGGGACCTACGCTTTCAGAATCTGCAAGCCGAATTGAAATAAAAAATTCCTACGATTTTTAATCGTCGATTTACATTTTATTTTCATCTGACTTTTTTTTCGCTCGTTTTTTATTGGTAAAATCGCAGGAGGCCTCCGGATCGAGGAATGGCGCACATATTCGGAATCAGCGGGTCATTTCCATGGGAAATATCATCGAGATTATCCGATTCTCGATAAAAAGTTTTTTTGCCCAAAAAAATGAGAAGGGGTACCCCTTTCCTTTTTTTCAAAAATCTGAAATTTTCCGAAATATTCGGAACTTGGGAATGATGGTTATATTTGGAATCTGCGGGACCTACGCTTTCAGAATCTGCAAGCCGAATTGAAATAAAAAATTCCTACGATTTTTAATCGTCGATTTACATTTTATTTTCATCTGACTTTTTTTTTCGCTCGTTTTTTATTGGTAAAATCGCAGGAGGCCTCCGGATCGAGGAATGGCGCACATATTCGGAATCAGCGGGTCATTTCCATGGGAAATATTATCGAGATTATCCGATTCTCGATAAAAAGTTTTTTTGCCCAAAAAAATGAGAAGGGGTACCCCTTTCCTTTTTTTCAAAAATCTGAAATTTTTCGAAATATTCGGAACGTGGGAATGATGGTTATATTTGGAATCTGCGGGACCTACGCTTTCAGAATCTGCAAGCCGAATTGAAATAAAAAATTCCTACGATTTTTAATCGTCGATTTACATTTTATTTTCATCTGACTTTTTTTTTCGCTCGTTTTTTATTGGTAAAATCGCAGGAGGCCTCCGGATCGAGGAATGGCGCACATATTCGGAATCAGCGGGTCATTTCCATGGGAAATATCATCGAGATTATCCGATTCTCGATAAAAAGTTTTTTGGCCCAAAAAAATGAGAAGGGGTACCCCTTTCCTTTTTTTCAAAAATCTAAAATTTTCCGGAATATTCGGAACGTGGGAATGATGGTTATATTTGGAATCTGCGGGACCTACGCTTTCAGAATCTGCGAGCCGAATTGAAATAAAAAATTCCTACGATTTTTAATCGTCGATTTACATTTTATTTTCATCTGACTTTTTTTTTCGCTCGTTTTTTATTGGTAAAATCGCAGGAGGCCTCCGGATCGAGGAATGGCGCACATATTCGGAATCAGCGGGTCATTTCCATGGGAAATATTATCGAGATTATCCGATTCTCGATAAAAAGTTTTTTTGCCCAAAAAAATGAGAAGGGGTACCCCTTTCCTTTTTTTCAAAAATCTGAAATTTTCCGAAATATTCGGAACGTGGGAATGATGGTTATATTTGGAATCTGCGGGACCTACGCTTTCAGAATCTGCAAGCCGAATTGAAATAAAAAATTCCTACGATTTTTAATCGTCGATTTACATTTTATTTTCATCTGACTTTTTTTTTCGCTCGTTTTTTATTGGTAAAATCGCAGGAGGCCTCCGGATCGAGGAATGGCGCACATATTCGGAATCAGCGGGTCATTTCCATGGGAAATATCATCGAGATTATCCGATTCTCGATAAAAAGTTTTTTGGCCCAAAAAAATGAGAAGGGGTACCCCTTTCCTTTTTTTCAAAAATCTAAAATTTTCCGGAATATTCGGAACGTGGGAATGATGGTTATATTTGGAATCTGCGGGACCTACGCTTTCAGAATCTGCGAGCCGAATTGAAATAAAAAATTCCTACGATTTTTAATCGTCGATTTACATTTTATTTTCATCTGACTTTTTTTTTCGCTCGTTTTTTATTGGTAAAATCGCAGGAGGCCTCCGGATCGAGGAATGGCGCACATATTCGGAATCAGCGGGTCATTTCCATGGGAAATATCATCGAGATTATCCGATTCTCGATAAAAAGTTTTTTTGCCCAAAAAAATGAGAAGGGGTACCCCTTTCCTTTTTTTCAAAAATCTGAAATTTTCCGAAATATTCGGAACGTGGGAATGATGGTTATATTTGGAATCTGCGGGACCTACGCTTTCAGAATCTGCAAGCCGAATTGAAATAAAAAATTCCTACGATTTTCAATCGTCGATTTACATTTTATTTTCATCTGACTTTTTTTTTCGCTCGTTTTTTATTGGTAAAATCGCAGGAGGCCTCCGGATCGAGGAATGGCGCACATATTCGGAATCAGCGGGTAATTTCCATGGGAAATATCATCGAGATTATCCGATTCTCGATAAAAAGTTTTTTGGCCCAAAAAAATGAGAAGGGGTACCCCTTTCCTTTTTTTCAAAAATCTGAAATTTTCCGAAATATTCGGAACGTGGGAATGATGGTTATATTTGGAATCTGCGGGACCTACGCTTTCAGAATCTGCGAGCCAAATTGAAATAAAAAATTCCTACGATTTTTAATCGTCGATTTACATTTTATTTTCATCTGACTTTTTTTTTCGCTCGTTTTTTATTGGTAAAATCGCAGGAGGCCTCCGGATCGAGGAATGGCGCACATATTCGAAATCAGCGGGTCATTTCCATGGGAAATATCAGCGAGATTATCCGATTCTCGATAAAAAGTTTTTTTGCCCAAAAAAATGAGAAGGGGTACCCCTTTCCTTTTTTTCAAAAATCTGAAATTTTCCGAAATATTCGGAACGTGGGAATGATGGTTATATTTGGAATCTGCGGGACCTACGCTTTCAGAATCTGCAAGCCGAATTGAAATAAAAAATTCCTACGATTTTTAATCGTCGATTTACATTTTATTTTCATCTGACTTTTTTTTCGCTCGTTTTTTATTGGTGAAATCGCAGGAGGCCTCCGGATCGAGGAATGGCGCACATATTCGGAATCAGCGGGTCATTTCCATGGGAAATATCATCGAGATTATCCGATTCTCGATAAAAAGTTTTTTGGCCCAAAAAAATGAGAAGGTACCCCTTTCCCCCTTTCCTTTTTTTCAAAAATCTGAAATTTTCCGAAATATTCGGAACGTGGGAATGATGGTTATATTTGGAATCTGCGGGACCTACGCTTTCAGAATCTGCAAGCCGAATTGAAATAAAAAATTCCTACGATTTTTAATCGTCGATTTACATTTTATTTTCATCTGACTTTTTTTTTCGCTCGTTTTTTATTGGTAAAATCGCAGGAGGCCTCCGGATCGAGGAATGGCGCACATATTCGAAATCAGCGGGTCATTTCCATGGGAAATATCATCGAGATTATCCGATTCTCGATAAAAAGTTTTTTGGCCCAAAAAAATGAGAAAGGGTACCCCTTTCCTTTTTTTCAAAAATCTGAAATTTTCCGAAATATTCGGAACGTGGGAATGATGGTTATATTTGGAATCTGCGGGACCTACGCTTTCAGAATCTGCAAGCCGAATTGAAATAAAAAATTCCTACGATTTTTAATCGTCGATTTACATTTTATTTTCATCTGACTTTTTTTTCGCTCGTTTTTTATTGGTGAAATCGCAGGAGGCCTCCGGATCGAGGAATGGCGCACATATTCGGAATCAGCGGGTCATTTCCATGGGAAATATCATCGAGATTATCCGATTCTCGATAAAAAGTTTTTTGGCCCAAAAAAATGAGAAGGGGTACCCCTTTCCTTTTTTTCAAAAATCTAAAATTTTCCGGAATATTCGGAACGTGGGAATGATGGTTATATTTGGAATCTGCGGGACCTACGCTTTCAGAATCTGCGAGCCGAATTGAAATAAAAAATTCCTACGATTTTTAATCGTCGATTTACATTTTATTTTCATCTGACTTTTTTTTTCGCTCGTTTTTTATTGGTAAAATCGCAGGAGGCCTCCGGATCGAGGAATGGCGCACATATTCGGAATCAGCGGGTCATTTCCATGGGAAATATCATCGAGATTATCCGATTCTCGATAAAAAGTTTTTTGGCCCAAAAAAATGAGAAGGGGTACCCCTTTCCTTTTTTTCAAAAATCTGAAATTTTCCGAAATATTCGGAACGTGGGAATGATGGTTATATTTGGAATCTGCGGGACCTACGCTTTCAGAATCTGCAAGCCGAATTGAAATAAAAAATTCCTACGATTTTTAATCGTCGATTTACATTTTATTTTCATCTGACTTTTTTTTCGCTCGTTTTTTATTGGTGAAATCGCAGGAGGCCTCCGGATCGAGGAATGGCGCACATATTCGGAATCAGCGGGTCATTTCCATGGGAAATATCATCGAGATTATCCGATTCTCGATAAAAAGTTTTTTGGCCCAAAAAAATGAGAAGGGGTACCCCTTTCCTTTTTTTCAAAAATCTAAAATTTTCCGGAATATTCGGAACGTGGGAATGATGGTTATATTTGGAATCTGCGGGACCTACGCTTTCAGAATCTGCGAGCCGAATTGAAACAAAAAATTCCTACGATTTTTAATCGTCGATTTACATTTTATTTTCATCTGACTTTTTTTTTCGCTCGTTTTTTATTGGTAAAATCGCAGGAGGCCTCCGGATCGAGGAATGGCGCACATATTCGGAATCAGCGGGTCATTTCCATGGGAAATATCATCGAGATTATCCGATTCTCGATAAAAAGTTTTTTTGCCCAAAAAAATGAGAAGGGGTACCCCTTTCCTTTTTTTCAAAAATCTGAAATTTTCCGAAATATTCGGAACGTGGGAATGATGGTTATATTTGGAATCTGCGGGACCTACGCTTTCAGAATCTGCAAGCCGAATTGAAATAAAAAATTCCTACGATTTTCAATCGTCGATTTACATTTTATTTTCATCTGACTTTTTTTTTCGCTCGTTTTTTATTGGTAAAATCGCAGGAGGCCTCCGGATCGAGGAATGGCGCACATATTCGGAATCAGCGGGTAATTTCCATGGGAAATATCATCGAGATTATCCGATTCTCGATAAAAAGTTTTTTGGCCCAAAAAAATGAGAAGGGGTACCCCTTTCCTTTTTTTCAAAAATCTGAAATTTTCCGAAATATTCGGAACGTGGGAATGATGGTTATATTTGGAATCTGCGGGACCTACGCTTTCAGAATCTGCGAGCCAAATTGAAATAAAAAATTCCTACGATTTTTAATCGTCGATTTACATTTTATTTTCATCTGACTTTTTTTTTCGCTCGTTTTTTATTGGTAAAATCGCAGGAGGCCTCCGGATCGAGGAATGGCGCACATATTCGAAATCAGCGGGTCATTTCCATGGGAAATATCAGCGAGATTATCCGATTCTCGATAAAAAGTTTTTTTGCCCAAAAAAATGAGAAGGGGTACCCCTTTCCTTTTTTTCAAAAATCTGAAATTTTCCGAAATATTCGGAACGTGGGAATGATGGTTATATTTGGAATCTGCGGGACCTACGCTTTCAGAATCTGCAAGCCGAATTGAAATAAAAAATTCCTACGATTTTTAATCGTCGATTTACATTTTATTTTCATCTGACTTTTTTTTCGCTCGTTTTTTATTGGTGAAATCGCAGGAGGCCTCCGGATCGAGGAATGGCGCACATATTCGGAATCAGCGGGTCATTTCCATGGGAAATATCATCGAGATTATCCGATTCTCGATAAAAAGTTTTTTGGCCCAAAAAAATGAGAAGGTACCCCTTTCCCCCTTTCCTTTTTTTCAAAAATCTGAAATTTTCCGAAATATTCGGAACGTGGGAATGATGGTTATATTTGGAATCTGCGGGACCTACGCTTTCAGAATCTGCAAGCCGAATTGAAATAAAAAATTCCTACGATTTTTAATCGTCGATTTACATTTTATTTTCATCTGACTTTTTTTTTCGCTCGTTTTTTATTGGTAAAATCGCAGGAGGCCTCCGGATCGAGGAATGGCGCACATATTCGAAATCAGCGGGTCATTTCCATGGGAAATATCATCGAGATTATCCGATTCTCGATAAAAAGTTTTTTGGCCCAAAAAAATGAGAAGGGGTACCCCTTTCCTTTTTTTCAAAAATCTGAAATTTTCCGAAATATTCGGAACGTGGGAATGATGGTTATATTTGGAATCTGCGGGACCTACGCTTTCAGAATCTGCAAGCCGAATTGAAATAAAAAATTCCTACGATTTTTAATCGTCGATTTACATTTTATTTTCATCTGACTTTTTTTTCGCTCGTTTTTTATTGGTGAAATCGCAGGAGGCCTCCGGATCGAGGAATGGCGCACATATTCGGAATCAGCGGGTCATTTCCATGGGAAATATCATCGAGATTATCCGATTCTCGATAAAAAGTTTTTTGGCCCAAAAAAATGAGAAGGGGTACCCCTTTCCTTTTTTTTTAAAAATCTGAAATTTTCCGGAATATTCGGAACGTGGGAATGATGGTTATATTTGGAATCTGCGGGACCTACGCTTTCAGAATCTGCAAGCCGAATTGAAATAAAAAATTCCTACGATTTTTAATCGTCGATTTACATTTTATTTTCATCTGACTTTTTTTTTCGCTCGTTTTTTATTGGTAAAATCGCAGGAGGCCTCCGGATCGAGGAATGGCGCACATATTCGGAATCAGCGGGTCATTTCCATGGGAAATATCATCGAGATTATCCGATTCTCGATAAAAAGTTTTTTTGCCCAAAAAAATGAGAAGGGGTACCCCTTTCCTTTTTTTCAAAAATCTGAAATTTTCCGAAATATTCGGAACGTGGGAATGATGGTTATATTCGGAATCTGCGGGACCTACGCTTTCAGAATCTGCAAGCCGGATTGAAATAAAAAATTCCTACGATTTTTAATCGTCGATTTACATTTTATTTTCATCTGACTTTTTTTTTCGCTCGCTTTTTATTGGTAAAATCGCAGGAGGCCTCCGGATCGAGGAATGGCGCACATATTCGGAATCAGCGGGTCATTTCCATGGGAAATATCATCGAGATTATCCGATTCTCGATAAAAAGTTTTTTGGCCCAAAAAAATGAGAAGGGGTACCCCTTTCCTTTTTTTCAAAAATCTGAAATTTTCCGAAATATTCGGAACGTGGGAATGATGGTTATATTTGGAATCTGCGGGACCTACGCTTTCAGAATCTGCAAGCCGAATTGAAATAAAAAATTCCTACGATTTTTAATCGTCGATTTACATTTTATTTTCATCTGACTTTTTTTTTCGCTCGTTTTTTATTGGTAAAATCGCAGGAGGCCTCCGGATCGAGGAATGGCGCACATATTCGGAATCAGCGGGTCATTTCCATGGGAAATATCATCGAGATTATCCGATTCTCGATAAAAAGTTTTTTGGCCCAAAAAAATGAGAAGGGGTACCCCTTTCCTTTTTTTTTAAAAATCTGAAATTTTCCGGAATATTCGGAACGTGGGAATGATGGTTATATTTGGAATCTGCGGGACCTACGCTTTCAGAATCTGCAAGCCGAATTGAAATAAAAAATTCCTACGATTTTTAATCGTCGATTTACATTTTATTTTCATCTGACTTTTTTTTTCGCTCGTTTTTTATTGGTAAAATCGCAGGAGGCCTCCGGATCGAGGAATGGCGCACATATTCGGAATCAGCGGGTCATTTCCATGGGAAATATCATCGAGATTATCCGATTCTCGATAAAAAGTTTTTTGGCCCAAAAAAATGAGAAGGGGTACCCCTTTCCTTTTTTTCAAAAATCTGAAATTTTCCGAAATATTCGGAACGTGGGAATGATGGTTATATTTGGAATCTGCGGCACCTACGCTTTCAGAATCTGCAAGCCGAATTGAAATAAAAAATTCCTACGATTTTTAATCGTCGATTTACATTTTATTTTCATCTGACTTTTTTTTTCGCTCGTTTTTTATTGGTAAAATCGCAGGAGGCCTCCGGATCGAGGAATGGCGCACATATTCGGAATCAGCGGGTCATTTCCATGGGAAATATCATCGAGATTATCCGATTCTCGATCAAAAGTTTTTTGGCCCAAAAAAATGAGAAGGGGTACCCCTTTCCTTTTTTTAAAAAATCTGAAATTTTCCGAAATATTCGGAACGTGGGAATGATGGTTATATTCGGAATCTGCGGGACCTACGCTTTCAGAATCTGCAAGCCGAATTGAAATAAAAAATTCCTACGATTTTTAATCGTCGATTTACATTTTATTTTCATCTGACTTTTTTTTTCGCTCGTTTTTTATTGGTAAAATCGCAGGAGGCCTCCGGATCGAGGAATGGCGCACATATTCGGAATCAGCGGGTCATTTCCATGGGAAATATCATCGAGATTATCCGATTCTCGATGAAAAGTTTTTTGGCCCAAAAAAATGAGAAGGGGTACCCCTTTCCTTTTTTTCAAAAATCTGAAATTTTCCAAAATATTCGGAACGTGGGAATGATGGTTATATTTGGAATCTGCGGGACCTACGCTTTCAGAATCTGCAAGCCGAATTGAAATAAAAAATTCCTACGATTTGTAATCGTCGATTTACATTTTATTTTCATCTGACTTTTTTTTTCGCTCGTTTTTTATTGGTAAAATCGCAGGAGGCCTCCGGATCGAGGAATGGCGCACATATTCGGAATCAGCGGGTCATTTCCATGGGAAATATCATCGAGATTATCCGATTCTCGATAAAAAGTTTTTTGGCCCAAAAAAATGAGAAGGGGTACCCCTTTCCTTTTTTTCAAAAATCTGAAATTTTCCGAAATATTCGGAACGTGGGAATGATGGTTATATTTGGAATCTGCGGGACCTACGCTTTCAGAATCTGCAAGCCGAATTGAAATAAAAAATTCCTACGATTTTTAATCGTCGATTTACATTTTATTTTCATCTGACTTTTTTTTTCGCTCGTTTTTTATTGGTAAAATCGCAGGAGGCCTCCGGATCGAGGAATGGCGCACATATTCGGAATCAGCGGGTCATTTCCATGGGAAATATCATCGAGATTATCCGATTCTCGATAAAAAGTTTTTTGGCCCAAAAAAATGAGAAGGGGTACCCCTTTCCTTTTTTTTTAAAAATCTGAAATTTTCCGGAATATTCGGAACGTGGGAATGATGGTTATATTTGGAATCTGCGGGACCTACGCTTTCAGAATCTGCAAGCCGAATTGAAATAAAAAATTCCTACGATTTTTAATCGTCGATTTACATTTTATTTTCATCTGACTTTTTTTTTCGCTCGTTTTTTATTGGTAAAATCGCAGGAGGCCTCCGGATCGAGGAATGGCGCACATATTCGGAATCAGCGGGTCATTTCCATGGGAAATATCATCGAGATTATCCGATTCTCGATAAAAAGTTTTTTTGCCCAAAAAAATGAGAAGGGGTACCCCTTTCCTTTTTTTCAAAAATCTGAAATTTTCCGAAATATTCGAAACGTGGGAATGATGGTTATATTCGGAATCTGCGGGACCTACGCTTTCAGAATCTGCAAGCCGAATTGAAATAAAAAATTCCTACGATTTTTAATCGTCGATTTACATTTTATTTTCATCTGACTTTTTTTTTCGCTCGCTTTTTATTGGTAAAATCGCAGGAGGCCTCCGGATCGAGGAATGGCGCACATATTCGGAATCAGCGGGTCATTTCCATGGGAAATATCATCGAGATTATCCGATTCTCGATAAAAAGTTTTTTGGCCCAAAAAAATGAGAAGGGGTACCCCTTTCCTTTTTTTCAAAAATCTGAAATTTTCCGGAATATTCGGAACGTGGGAATGATGGTTATATTTGGAATCTGCGGGACCTACGCTTTCAGAATCTGCAAGCCGAATTGAAATAAAAAATTCCTACGATTTTTAATCGTCGGTTTACATTTTATTTTCATCTGACTTTTTTTTTCGCTCGTTTTTTATTGGTAAAATCGCAGGAGGCCTCGGGATCGAGGAATGGCGCACATATTCGGAATCAGCGGGTCATTTCCATGGGAAATATCATCGAGATTATCCGATTCTCGATAAAAAGTTTTTTTGCCCAAAAAAATGAGAAGGGGTACCCCTTTCCTTTTTTTCAAAAATCTGAAATTTTCCGAAATATTCGGAACGTGGGAATGATGGTTATATTTGGAATCTGCGGGACCTACGCTTTCAGAATCTGCAAGCCGAATTGAAATAAAAAATTCCTACGATTTTTAATCGTCGATTTACATTTTATTTTCATCTGACTTTTTTTTTCGCTCGTTTTTTATTGGTAAAATCGCAGGAGGCCTCCGGATCAAGGAATGGCGCACATATTCGGAATCAGCGGGTCATTTCCATGGGAAATATCATCGAGATTATCCGATTCTCGATAAAAAGTTTTTTTGCCCAAAAAAATGAGAAGGGGTACCCCTTTCCTTTTTTTCAAAAATCTGAAATTTTCCGAAATATTCGGAACTTGGGAATGATGGTTATATTTGGAATCTGCGGGACCTACGCTTTCAGAATCTGCAAGCCGAATTGAAATAAAAAATTCCTACGATTTTTAATCGTCGATTTACATTTTATTTTCATCTGACTTTTTTTTTCGCTCGTTTTTTATTGGTAAAATCGCAGGAGGCCTCCGGATCGAGGAATGGCGCACATATTCGGAATCAGCGGGTCATTTCCATGGGAAATATCATCGAGATTATCCGATTCTCGATAAAAAGTTTTTTTACCCAAAAAAATGAGAAGGGGTACCCCTTTCCTTTTTTTCAAAAATCTGAAATTTTCCGAAATATTCGAAACGTGGGAATGATGGTTATATTCGGAATCTGCGGGACCTACGCTTTCAGAATCTGCAAGCCGAATTGAAATAAAAAATTCCTACGATTTTTAATCGTCGATTTACATTTTATTTTCATCTGACTTTTTTTTTCGCTCGCTTTTTATTGGTAAAATCGCAGGAGGCCTCCGGATCGAGGAATGGCGCACATATTCGGAATCAGCGGGTCATTTCCATGGGAAATATCATCGAGATTATCCGATTCTCGATAAAAAGTTTTTTGGCCCAAAAAAATGAGAAGGGGTACCCCTTTCCTTTTTTTCAAAAATCTGAAATTTTCCGGAATATTCGGAACGTGGGAATGATGGTTATATTTGGAATCTGCGGGACCTACGCTTTCAGAATCTGCAAGCCGAATTGAAATAAAAAATTCCTACGATTTTTAATCGTCGGTTTACATTTTATTTTCATCTGACTTTTTTTTTCGCTCGTTTTTTATTGGTAAAATCGCAGGAGGCCTCCGGATCGAGGAATGGCGCACATATTCGGAATCAGCGGGTCATTTCCATGGGAAATATCATCGAGATTATCCGATTCTCGATAAAAAGTTTTTTTGCCCAAAAAAATGAGAAGGGGTACCCCTTTCCTTTTTTTCAAAAATCTGAAATTTTCCGAAATATTCGGAACGTGGGAATGATGGTTATATTTGGAATCTGCGGGACCTACGCTTTCAGAATCTGCAAGCCGAATTGAAATAAAAAATTCCTACGATTTTTAATCGTCGATTTACATTTTATTTTCATCTGACTTTTTTTTCGCTCGTTTTTTATTGGTAAAATCGCAGGAGGCCTCCGGATCGAGGAATGGCGCACATATTCGGAATCAGCGGGTCATTTCCATGGGAAATATCATCGAGATTATCCGATTCTCGATCAAAAGTTTTTTGGCCCAAAAAAATGAGAAGGGGTACCCCTTTCCTTTTTTTAAAAAATCTGAAATTTTCCGAAATATTCGGAACGTGGGAATGATGGTTATATTCGGAATCTGCGGGACCTACGCTTTCAGAATCTGCAAGCCGAATTGAAATAAAAAATTCCTACGATTTTTAATCGTCGATTTACATTTTATTTTCATCTGACTTTTTTTTTCGCTCGTTTTTTATTGGTAAAATCGCAGGAGGCCTCCGGATCGAGGAATGGCGCACATATTCGGAATCAGCGGGTCATTTCCATGGGAAATATCATCGAGATTATCCGATTCTCGATAAAAAGTTTTTTGGCCCAAAAAAATGAGAAGGGGTACCCCTTTCCTTTTTTTTTAAAAATCTGAAATTTTCCAAAATATTCGGAACGTGGGAATGATGGTTATATTTGGAATCTGCGGGACCTACGCTTTCAGAATCTGCAAGCCGAATTGAAATAAAAAATTCCTACGATTTTTAATCGTCGATTTACATTTTATTTTCATCTGACTTTTTTTTTCGCTCGTTTTTTATTGGTAAAATCGCAGGAGGCCTCCGGATCGAGGAATGGCGCACATATTCGGAATCAGCGGGTCATTTCCATGGGAAATATCATCGAGATTATCCGATTCTCGATAAAAAGTTTTTTTGCCCAAAAAAATGAGAAGGGGTACCCCTTTCCTTTTTTTCAAAAATCTGAAATTTTCCGAAATATTCGAAACGTGGGAATGATGGTTATATTCGGAATCTGCGGGACCTACGCTTTCAGAATCTGCAAGCCGAATTGAAATAAAAAATTCCTACGATTTTTAATCGTCGATTTACATTTTATTTTCATCTGACTTTTTTTTTCGCTCGCTTTTTATTGGTAAAATCGCAGGAGGCCTCCGGATCGAGGAATGGCGCACATATTCGGAATCAGCGGGTCATTTCCATGGGAAATATCATCGAGATTATCCGATTCTCGATAAAAAGTTTTTTGGCCCAAAAAAATGAGAAGGGGTACCCCTTTCCTTTTTTTCAAAAATCTGAAATTTTCCGGAATATTCGGAACGTGGGAATGATGGTTATATTTGGAATCTGCGGGACCTACGCTTTCAGAATCTGCAAGCCGAATTGAAATAAAAAATTCCTACGATTTTTAATCGTCGATTTACATTTTATTTTCATCTGACTTTTTTTTTCGCTCGTTTTTTATTGGTAGAATCGCAGGAGGCCTCCGGATCGAGGAATGGCGCACATATTCGGAATCAGCGGGTCATTTCCATGGGAAATATCATCGAGATTATCCGATTCTCGATAAAAAGTTTTTTGGCCCAAAAAAATGAGAAGGGGTACCCCTTTCCTTTTTTTCAAAAATCTGAAATTTTCCGGAATATTCGGAACGTGGGAATGATGGTTATATTTGGAATCTGCGGGACCTACGCTTTCAGAATCTGCAAGCCGAATTGAAATAAAAAATTCCTACGATTTTTAATCGTCGGTTTACATTTTATTTTCATCTGACTTTTTTTTTCGCTCGTTTTTTATTGGTAAAATCGCAGGAGGCCTCCGGATCGAGGAATGGCGCACATATTCGGAATCAGCGGGTCATTTCCATGGGAAATATCATCGAGATTATCCGATTCTCGATAAAAAGTTTTTTTGCCCAAAAAAATGAGAAGGGGTACCCCTTTCCTTTTTTTCAAAAATCTGAAATTTTCCGAAATATTCGGAACGTGGGAATGATGGTTATATTTGGAATCTGCGGGACCTACGCTTTCAGAATCTGCAAGCCGAATTGAAATAAAAAATTCCTACGATTTTTAATCGTCGATTTACATTTTATTTTCATCTGACTTTTTTTTCGCTCGTTTTTTATTGGTAAAATCGCAGGAGGCCTCCGGATCGAGGAATGGCGCACATATTCGGAATCAGCGGGTCATTTCCATGGGAAATATCATCGAGATTATCCGATTCTCGATAAAAAGTTTTTTTGCCCAAAAAAATGAGAAGGGGTACCCCTTTCCTTTTTTTCAAAAATCTGAAATTTTCCGAAATATTCGGAACTTGGGAATGATGGTTATATTTGGAATCTGCGGGACCTACGCTTTCAGAATCTGCAAGCCGAATTGAAATAAAAAATTCCTACGATTTTTAATCGTCGATTTACATTTTATTTTCATCTGACTTTTTTTTTCGCTCGTTTTTTATTGGTAAAATCGCAGGAGGCCTCCGGATCGAGGAATGGCGCACATATTCGGAATCAGCGGGTCATTTCCATGGGAAATATTATCGAGATTATCCGATTCTCGATAAAAAGTTTTTTTGCCCAAAAAAATGAGAAGGGGTACCCCTTTCCTTTTTTTCAAAAATCTGAAATTTTCCGAAATATTCGGAACGTGGGAATGATGGTTATATTTGGAATCTGCGGGACCTACGCTTTCAGAATCTGCAAGCCGAATTGAAATAAAAAATTCCTACGATTTTTAATCGTCGATTTACATTTTATTTTCATCTGACTTTTTTTTTCGCTCGTTTTTTATTGGTAAAATCGCAGGAGGCCTCCGGATCGAGGAATGGCGCACATATTCGGAATCAGCGGGTCATTTCCATGGGAAATATCATCGAGATTATCCGATTCTCGATAAAAAGTTTTTTGGCCCAAAAAAATGAGAAGGGGTACCCCTTTCCTTTTTTTCAAAAATCTAAAATTTTCCGGAATATTCGGAACGTGGGAATGATGGTTATATTTGGAATCTGCGGGACCTACGCTTTCAGAATCTGCGAGCCGAATTGAAATAAAAAATTCCTACGATTTTTAATCGTCGATTTACATTTTATTTTCATCTGACTTTTTTTTTCGCTCGTTTTTTATTGGTAAAATCGCAGGAGGCCTCCGGATCGAGGAATGGCGCACATATTCGGAATCAGCGGGTCATTTCCATGGGAAATATCATCGAGATTATCCGATTCTCGATAAAAAGTTTTTTTGCCCAAAAAAATGAGAAGGGGTACCCCTTTCCTTTTTTTCAAAAATCTGAAATTTTCCGAAATATTCGGAACGTGGGAATGATGGTTATATTTGGAATCTGCGGGACCTACGCTTTCAGAATCTGCAAGCCGAATTGAAATAAAAAATTCCTACGATTTTCAATCGTCGATTTACATTTTATTTTCATCTGACTTTTTTTTTCGCTCGTTTTTTATTGGTAAAATCGCAGGAGGCCTCCGGATCGAGGAATGGCGCACATATTCGGAATCAGCGGGTAATTTCCATGGGAAATATCATCGAGATTATCCGATTCTCGATAAAAAGTTTTTTGGCCCAAAAAAATGAGAAGGGGTACCCCTTTCCTTTTTTTCAAAAATCTGAAATTTTCCGAAATATTCGGAACGTGGGAATGATGGTTATATTTGGAATCTGCGGGACCTACGCTTTCAGAATCTGCGAGCCAAATTGAAATAAAAAATTCCTACGATTTTTAATCGTCGATTTACATTTTATTTTCATCTGACTTTTTTTTTCGCTCGTTTTTTATTGGTAAAATCGCGGGAGGCCTCCGGATCGAGGAATGGCGCACATATTCGGAATCAGCGGGTCATTTCCATGGGAAATATCATCGAGATTATCCGATTCTCGATAAAAAGTTTTTTTGCCCAAAAAAATGAGAAGGGGTACCCCTTTCCTTTTTTTCAAAAATCTGAAATTTTCCGGAATATTCGGAACGTGGGAATGATGGTTATATTTGGAATCTGCGGGACCTACGCTTTCAGAATCTGCAAGCCGAATTGAAATAAAAAATTCCTACGATTTTTAATCGTCGATTTACATTTTATTTTCATCTGACTTTTTTTTTCGCTCGTTTTTTATTGGTAAAATCGCAGGAGGCCTCCGGATCGAGGAATGGCGCACATATTCGAAATCAGCGGGTCATTTCCATGGGAAATATCAGCGAGATTATCCGATTCTCGATAAAAAGTTTTTTTGCCCAAAAAAATGAGAAGGGGTACCCCTTTCCTTTTTTTCAAAAATCTGAAATTTTCCGAAATATTCGGAACGTGGGAATGATGGTTATATTTGGAATCTGCGGGACCTACGCTTTCAGAATCTGCAAGCCGAATTGAAATAAAAAATTCCTACGATTTTTAATCGTCGATTTACATTTTATTTTCATCTGACTTTTTTTTTCGCTCGTTTTTTATTGGTAAAATCGCAGGAGGCCTCCGGATCGAGGAATGGCGCACATATTCGGAATCAGCGGGTCATTTCCATGGGAAATATCATCGAGATTATCCGATTCTCGATAAAAAGTTTTTTGGCCCAAAAAAATGAGAAGGGGTACCCCTTTCCTTTTTTTTTAAAAATCTGAAATTTTCCGGAATATTCGGAACGTGGGAATGATGGTTATATTTGGAATCTGCGGGACCTACGCTTTCAGAATCTGCAAGCCGAATTGAAATAAAAAATTCCTACGATTTTTAATCGTCGATTTACATTTTATTTTCATCTGACTTTTTTTTTCGCTCGTTTTTTATTGGTAAAATCGCAGGAGGCCTCCGGATCGAGGAATGGCGCACATATTCGGAATCAGCGGGTCATTTCCATGGGAAATATCATCGAGATTATCCGATTCTCGATAAAAAGTTTTTTGGCCCAAAAAAATGAGAAGGGGTACCCCTTTCCTTTTTTTCAAAAATCTGAAATTTTCCGAAATATTCGGAACGTGGGAATGATGGTTATATTTGGAATCTGCGGCACCTACGCTTTCAGAATCTGCAAGCCGAATTGAAATAAAAAATTCCTACGATTTTTAATCGTCGATTTACATTTTATTTTCATCTGACTTTTTTTTTCGCTCGTTTTTTATTGGTAAAATCGCAGGAGGCCTCCGGATCGAGGAATGGCGCACATATTCGGAATCAGCGGGTCATTTCCATGGGAAATATCATCGAGATTATCCGATTCTCGATCAAAAGTTTTTTGGCCCAAAAAAATGAGAAGGGGTACCCCTTTCCTTTTTTTAAAAAATCTGAAATTTTCCGAAATATTCGGAACGTGGGAATGATGGTTATATTCGGAATCTGCGGGACCTACGCTTTCAGAATCTGCAAGCCGAATTGAAATAAAAAATTCCTACGATTTTTAATCGTCGATTTACATTTTATTTTCATCTGACTTTTTTTTTCGCTCGTTTTTTATTGGTAAAATCGCAGGAGGCCTCCGGATCGAGGAATGGCGCACATATTCGGAATCAGCGGGTCATTTCCATGGGAAATATCATCGAGATTATCCGATTCTCGATGAAAAGTTTTTTGGCCCAAAAAAATGAGAAGGGGTACCCCTTTCCTTTTTTTCAAAAATCTGAAATTTTCCAAAATATTCGGAACGTGGGAATGATGGTTATATTTGGAATCTGCGGGACCTACGCTTTCAGAATCTGCAAGCCGAATTGAAATAAAAAATTCCTACGATTTGTAATCGTCGATTTACATTTTATTTTCATCTGACTTTTTTTTTCGCTCGTTTTTTATTGGTAAAATCGCAGGAGGCCTCCGGATCGAGGAATGGCGCACATATTCGGAATCAGCGGGTCATTTCCATGGGAAATATCATCGAGATTATCCGATTCTCGATAAAAAGTTTTTTGGCCCAAAAAAATGAGAAGGGGTACCCCTTTCCTTTTTTTCAAAAATCTGAAATTTTCCGAAATATTCGGAACGTGGGAATGATGGTTATATTTGGAATCTGCGGGACCTACGCTTTCAGAATCTGCAAGCCGAATTGAAATAAAAAATTCCTACGATTTTTAATCGTCGATTTACATTTTATTTTCATCTGACTTTTTTTTTCGCTCGTTTTTTATTGGTAAAATCGCAGGAGGCCTCCGGATCGAGGAATGGCGCACATATTCGGAATCAGCGGGTCATTTCCATGGGAAATATCATCGAGATTATCCGATTCTCGATAAAAAGTTTTTTGGCCCAAAAAAATGAGAAGGGGTACCCCTTTCCTTTTTTTTTAAAAATCTGAAATTTTCCGGAATATTCGGAACGTGGGAATGATGGTTATATTTGGAATCTGCGGGACCTACGCTTTCAGAATCTGCAAGCCGAATTGAAATAAAAAATTCCTACGATTTTTAATCGTCGATTTACATTTTATTTTCATCTGACTTTTTTTTTCGCTCGTTTTTTATTGGTAAAATCGCAGGAGGCCTCCGGATCGAGGAATGGCGCACATATTCGGAATCAGCGGGTCATTTCCATGGGAAATATCATCGAGATTATCCGATTCTCGATAAAAAGTTTTTTTGCCCAAAAAAATGAGAAGGGGTACCCCTTTCCTTTTTTTCAAAAATCTGAAATTTTCCGAAATATTCGAAACGTGGGAATGATGGTTATATTCGGAATCTGCGGGACCTACGCTTTCAGAATCTGCAAGCCGAATTGAAATAAAAAATTCCTACGATTTTTAATCGTCGATTTACATTTTATTTTCATCTGACTTTTTTTTTCGCTCGCTTTTTATTGGTAAAATCGCAGGAGGCCTCCGGATCGAGGAATGGCGCACATATTCGGAATCAGCGGGTCATTTCCATGGGAAATATCATCGAGATTATCCGATTCTCGATAAAAAGTTTTTTGGCCCAAAAAAATGAGAAGGGGTACCCCTTTCCTTTTTTTCAAAAATCTGAAATTTTCCGGAATATTCGGAACGTGGGAATGATGGTTATATTTGGAATCTGCGGGACCTACGCTTTCAGAATCTGCAAGCCGAATTGAAATAAAAAATTCCTACGATTTTTAATCGTCGGTTTACATTTTATTTTCATCTGACTTTTTTTTTCGCTCGTTTTTTATTGGTAAAATCGCAGGAGGCCTCGGGATCGAGGAATGGCGCACATATTCGGAATCAGCGGGTCATTTCCATGGGAAATATCATCGAGATTATCCGATTCTCGATAAAAAGTTTTTTTGCCCAAAAAAATGAGAAGGGGTACCCCTTTCCTTTTTTTCAAAAATCTGAAATTTTCCGAAATATTCGGAACGTGGGAATGATGGTTATATTTGGAATCTGCGGGACCTACGCTTTCAGAATCTGCAAGCCGAATTGAAATAAAAAATTCCTACGATTTTTAATCGTCGATTTACATTTTATTTTCATCTGACTTTTTTTTTCGCTCGTTTTTTATTGGTAAAATCGCAGGAGGCCTCCGGATCAAGGAATGGCGCACATATTCGGAATCAGCGGGTCATTTCCATGGGAAATATCATCGAGATTATCCGATTCTCGATAAAAAGTTTTTTTGCCCAAAAAAATGAGAAGGGGTACCCCTTTCCTTTTTTTCAAAAATCTGAAATTTTCCGAAATATTCGGAACTTGGGAATGATGGTTATATTTGGAATCTGCGGGACCTACGCTTTCAGAATCTGCAAGCCGAATTGAAATAAAAAATTCCTACGATTTTTAATCGTCGATTTACATTTTATTTTCATCTGACTTTTTTTTTCGCTCGTTTTTTATTGGTAAAATCGCAGGAGGCCTCCGGATCGAGGAATGGCGCACATATTCGGAATCAGCGGGTCATTTCCATGGGAAATATCATCGAGATTATCCGATTCTCGATAAAAAGTTTTTTTACCCAAAAAAATGAGAAGGGGTACCCCTTTCCTTTTTTTCAAAAATCTGAAATTTTCCGAAATATTCGAAACGTGGGAATGATGGTTATATTCGGAATCTGCGGGACCTACGCTTTCAGAATCTGCAAGCCGAATTGAAATAAAAAATTCCTACGATTTTTAATCGTCGATTTACATTTTATTTTCATCTGACTTTTTTTTTCGCTCGCTTTTTATTGGTAAAATCGCAGGAGGCCTCCGGATCGAGGAATGGCGCACATATTCGGAATCAGCGGGTCATTTCCATGGGAAATATCATCGAGATTATCCGATTCTCGATAAAAAGTTTTTTGGCCCAAAAAAATGAGAAGGGGTACCCCTTTCCTTTTTTTCAAAAATCTGAAATTTTCCGAAATATTCGGAACTTGGGAATGATGGTTATATTTGGAATCTGCGGGACCTACGCTTTCAGAATCTGCAAGCCGAATTGAAATAAAAAATTCCTACGATTTTTAATCGTCGATTTACATTTTATTTTCATCTGACTTTTTTTTTCGCTCGTTTTTTATTGGTAGAATCGCAGGAGGCCTCCGGATCGAGGAATGGCGCACATATTCGGAATCAGCGGGTCATTTCCATGGGAAATATCATCGAGATTATCCGATTCTCGATAAAAAGTTTTTTGGCCCAAAAAAATGAGAAGGGGTACCCCTTTCCTTTTTTTCAAAAATCTGAAATTTTCCGGAATATTCGGAACGTGGGAATGATGGTTATATTTGGAATCTGCGGGACCTACGCTTTCAGAATCTGCAAGCCGAATTGAAATAAAAAATTCCTACGATTTTTAATCGTCGGTTTACATTTTATTTTCATCTGACTTTTTTTTCGCTCGTTTTTTATTGGTAAAATCGCAGGAGGCCTCCGGATCGAGGAATGGCGCACATATTCGGAATCAGCGGGTCATTTCCATGGGAAATATCATCGAGATTATCCGATTCTCGATAAAAAGTTTTTTTGCCCAAAAAAATGAGAAGGGGTACCCCTTTCCTTTTTTTCAAAAATCTGAAATTTTCCGAAATATTCGGAACGTGGGAATGATGGTTATATTTGGAATCTGCGGGACCTACGCTTTCAGAATCTGCAAGCCGAATTGAAATAAAAAATTCCTACGATTTTTAATCGTCGATTTACATTTTATTTTCATCTGACTTTTTTTTCGCTCGTTTTTTATTGGTAAAATCGCAGGAGGCCTCCGGATCGAGGAATGGCGCACATATTCGGAATCAGCGGGTCATTTCCATGGGAAATATCATCGAGATTATCCGATTCTCGATAAAAAGTTTTTTTGCCCAAAAAAATGAGAAGGGGTACCCCTTTCCTTTTTTTCAAAAATCTGAAATTTTCCGAAATATTCGGAACTTGGGAATGATGGTTATATTTGGAATCTGCGGGACCTACGCTTTCAGAATCTGCAAGCCGAATTGAAATAAAAAATTCCTACGATTTTTAATCGTCGATTTACATTTTATTTTCATCTGACTTTTTTTTTCGCTCGTTTTTTATTGGTAAAATCGCAGGAGGCCTCCGGATCGAGGAATGGCGCACATATTCGGAATCAGCGGGTCATTTCCATGGGAAATATTATCGAGATTATCCGATTCTCGATAAAAAGTTTTTTTGCCCAAAAAAATGAGAAGGGGTACCCCTTTCCTTTTTTTCAAAAATCTGAAATTTTCCGAAATATTCGGAACGTGGGAATGATGGTTATATTTGGAATCTGCGGGACCTACGCTTTCAGAATCTGCAAGCCGAATTGAAATAAAAAATTCCTACGATTTTTAATCGTCGATTTACATTTTATTTTCATCTGACTTTTTTTTTCGCTCGTTTTTTATTGGTAAAATCGCAGGAGGCCTCCGGATCGAGGAATGGCGCACATATTCGGAATCAGCGGGTCATTTCCATGGGAAATATCATCGAGATTATCCGATTCTCGATAAAAAGTTTTTTGGCCCAAAAAAATGAGAAGGGGTACCCCTTTCCTTTTTTTCAAAAATCTAAAATTTTCCGGAATATTCGGAACGTGGGAATGATGGTTATATTTGGAATCTGCGGGACCTACGCTTTCAGAATCTGCGAGCCGAATTGAAATAAAAAATTCCTACGATTTTTAATCGTCGATTTACATTTTATTTTCATCTGACTTTTTTTTTCGCTCGTTTTTTATTGGTAAAATCGCAGGAGGCCTCCGGATCGAGGAATGGCGCACATATTCGGAATCAGCGGGTCATTTCCATGGGAAATATCATCGAGATTATCCGATTCTCGATAAAAAGTTTTTTTGCCCAAAAAAATGAGAAGGGGTACCCCTTTCCTTTTTTTCAAAAATCTGAAATTTTCCGAAATATTCGGAACGTGGGAATGATGGTTATATTTGGAATCTGCGGGACCTACGCTTTCAGAATCTGCAAGCCGAATTGAAATAAAAAATTCCTACGATTTTCAATCGTCGATTTACATTTTATTTTCATCTGACTTTTTTTTTCGCTCGTTTTTTATTGGTAAAATCGCAGGAGGCCTCCGGATCGAGGAATGGCGCACATATTCGGAATCAGCGGGTAATTTCCATGGGAAATATCATCGAGATTATCCGATTCTCGATAAAAAGTTTTTTGGCCCAAAAAAATGAGAAGGGGTACCCCTTTCCTTTTTTTCAAAAATCTGAAATTTTCCGAAATATTCGGATCGTGGGAATGATGGTTATATTTGGAATCTGCGGGACCTACGCTTTCAGAATCTGCGAGCCAAATTGAAATAAAAAATTCCTACGATTTTTAATCGTCGATTTACATTTTATTTTCATCTGACTTTTTTTTTCGCTCGTTTTTTATTGGTAAAATCGCGGGAGGCCTCCGGATCGAGGAATGGCGCACATATTCGGAATCAGCGGGTCATTTCCATGGGAAATATCATCGAGATTATCCGATTCTCGATAAAAAGTTTTTTTGCCCAAAAAAATGAGAAGGGGTACCCCTTTCCTTTTTTTCAAAAATCTGAAATTTTCCGGAATATTCGGAACGTGGGAATGATGGTTATATTTGGAATCTGCGGGACCTACGCTTTCAGAATCTGCAAGCCGAATTGAAATAAAAAATTCCTACGATTTTTAATCGTCGATTTACATTTTATTTTCATCTGACTTTTTTTTTCGCTCGTTTTTTATTGGTAAAATCGCAGGAGGCCTCCGGATCGAGGAATGGCGCACATATTCGAAATCAGCGGGTCATTTCCATGGGAAATATCAGCGAGATTATCCGATTCTCGATAAAAAGTTTTTTTGCCCAAAAAAATGAGAAGGGGTACCCCTTTCCTTTTTTTCAAAAATCTGAAATTTTCCGAAATATTCGGAACGTGGGAATGATGGTTATATTTGGAATCTGCGGGACCTACGCTTTCAGAATCTGCAAGCCGAATTGAAATAAAAAATTCCTACGATTTTTAATCGTCGATTTACATTTTATTTTCATCTGACTTTTTTTTCGCTCGTTTTTTATTGGTGAAATCGCAGGAGGCCTCCGGATCGAGGAATGGCGCACATATTCGGAATCAGCGGGTCATTTCCATGGGAAATATCATCGAGATTATCCGATTCTCGATAAAAAGTTTTTTGGCCCAAAAAAATGAGAAGGTACCCCTTTCCCCCTTTCCTTTTTTTCAAAAATCTGAAATTTTCCGAAATATTCGGAACGTGGGAATGATGGTTATATTTGGAATCTGCGGGACCTACGCTTTCAGAATCTGCAAGCCGAATTGAAATAAAAAATTCCTACGATTTTTAATCGTCGATTTACATTTTATTTTCATCTGACTTTTTTTTTCGCTCGTTTTTTATTGGTAAAATCGCAGGAGGCCTCCGGATCGAGGAATGGCGCACATATTCGAAATCAGCGGGTCATTTCCATGGGAAATATCATCGAGATTATCCGATTCTCGATAAAAAGTTTTTTGGCCCAAAAAAATGAGAAGGGGTACCCCTTTCCTTTTTTTCAAAAATCTGAAATTTTCCGAAATATTCGGAACGTGGGAATGATGGTTATATTTGGAATCTGCGGGACCTACGCTTTCAGAATCTGCAAGCCGAATTGAAATAAAAAATTCCTACGATTTTTAATCGTCGATTTACATTTTATTTTCATCTGACTTTTTTTTCGCTCGTTTTTTATTGGTGAAATCGCAGGAGGCCTCCGGATCGAGGAATGGCGCACATATTCGGAATCAGCGGGTCATTTCCATGGGAAATATCATCGAGATTATCCGATTCTCGATAAAAAGTTTTTTGGCCCAAAAAAATGAGAAGGGGTACCCCTTTCCTTTTTTTTTAAAAATCTGAAATTTTCCGGAATATTCGGAACGTGGGAATGATGGTTATATTTGGAATCTGCGGGACCTACGCTTTCAGAATCTGCAAGCCGAATTGAAATAAAAAATTCCTACGATTTTTAATCGTCGATTTACATTTTATTTTCATCTGACTTTTTTTTTCGCTCGTTTTTTATTGGTAAAATCGCAGGAGGCCTCCGGATCGAGGAATGGCGCACATATTCGGAATCAGCGGGTCATTTCCATGGGAAATATCATCGAGATTATCCGATTCTCGATAAAAAGTTTTTTTGCCCAAAAAAATGAGAAGGGGTACCCCTTTCCTTTTTTTCAAAAATCTGAAATTTTCCGAAATATTCGGAACGTGGGAATGATGGTTATATTCGGAATCTGCGGGACCTACGCTTTCAGAATCTGCAAGCCGAATTGAAATAAAAAATTCCTACGATTTTTAATCGTCGATTTACATTTTATTTTCATCTGACTTTTTTTTTCGCTCGCTTTTTATTGGTAAAATCGCAGGAGGCCTCCGGATCGAGGAATGGCGCACATATTCGGAATCAGCGGGTCATTTCCATGGGAAATATCATCGAGATTATCCGATTCTCGATAAAAAGTTTTTTGGCCCAAAAAAATGAGAAGGGGTACCCCTTTCCTTTTTTTCAAAAATCTGAAATTTTCCGAAATATTCGGAACGTGGGAATGATGGTTATATTTGGAATCTGCGGGACCTACGCTTTCAGAATCTGCAAGCCGAATTGAAATAAAAAATTCCTACGATTTTTAATCGTCGATTTACATTTTATTTTCATCTGACTTTTTTTTTCGCTCGTTTTTTATTGGTAAAATCGCAGGAGGCCTCCGGATCGAGGAATGGCGCACATATTCGGAATCAGCGGGTCATTTCCATGGGAAATATCATCGAGATTATCCGATTCTCGATAAAAAGTTTTTTGGCCCAAAAAAATGAGAAGGGGTACCCCTTTCCTTTTTTTTAAAAATCTGAAATTTTCCGGAATATTCGGAACGTGGGAATGATGGTTATATTTGGAATCTGCGGGACCTACGCTTTCAGAATCTGCAAGCCGAATTGAAATAAAAAATTCCTACGATTTTTAATCGTCGATTTACATTTTATTTTCATCTGACTTTTTTTTTCGCTCGTTTTTTATTGGTAAAATCGCAGGAGGCCTCCGGATCGAGGAATGGCGCACATATTCGGAATCAGCGGGTCATTTCCATGGGAAATATCATCGAGATTATCCGATTCTCGATAAAAAGTTTTTTGGCCCAAAAAAATGAGAAGGGGTACCCCTTTCCTTTTTTTCAAAAATCTGAAATTTTCCGAAATATTCGGAACGTGGGAATGATGGTTATATTTGGAATCTGCGGCACCTACGCTTTCAGAATCTGCAAGCCGAATTGAAATAAAAAATTCCTACGATTTTTAATCGTCGATTTACATTTTATTTTCATCTGACTTTTTTTTTCGCTCGTTTTTTATTGGTAAAATCGCAGGAGGCCTCCGGATCGAGGAATGGCGCACATATTCGGAATCAGCGGGTCATTTCCATGGGAAATATCATCGAGATTATCCGATTCTCGATCAAAAGTTTTTTGGCCCAAAAAAATGAGAAGGGGTACCCCTTTCCTTTTTTTAAAAAATCTGAAATTTTCCGAAATATTCGGAACGTGGGAATGATGGTTATATTCGGAATCTGCGGGACCTACGCTTTCAGAATCTGCAAGCCGAATTGAAATAAAAAATTCCTACGATTTTTAATCGTCGATTTACATTTTATTTTCATCTGACTTTTTTTTTCGCTCGTTTTTTATTGGTAAAATCGCAGGAGGCCTCCGGATCGAGGAATGGCGCACATATTCGGAATCAGCGGGTCATTTCCATGGGAAATATCATCGAGATTATCCGATTCTCGATGAAAAGTTTTTTGGCCCAAAAAAATGAGAAGGGGTACCCCTTTCCTTTTTTTCAAAAATCTGAAATTTTCCAAAATATTCGGAACGTGGGAATGATGGTTATATTTGGAATCTGCGGGACCTACGCTTTCAGAATCTGCAAGCCGAATTGAAATAAAAAATTCCTACGATTTGTAATCGTCGATTTACATTTTATTTTCATCTGACTTTTTTTTTCGCTCGTTTTTTATTGGTAAAATCGCAGGAGGCCTCCGGATCGAGGAATGGCGCACATATTCGGAATCAGCGGGTCATTTCCATGGGAAATATCATCGAGATTATCCGATTCTCGATAAAAAGTTTTTTGGCCCAAAAAAATGAGAAGGGGTACCCCTTTCCTTTTTTTCAAAAATCTGAAATTTTCCGAAATATTCGGAACGTGGGAATGATGGTTATATTTGGAATCTGCGGGACCTACGCTTTCAGAATCTGCAAGCCGAATTGAAATAAAAAATTCCTACGATTTTTAATCGTCGATTTACATTTTATTTTCATCTGACTTTTTTTTTCGCTCGTTTTTTATTGGTAAAATCGCAGGAGGCCTCCGGATCGAGGAATGGCGCACATATTCGGAATCAGCGGGTCATTTCCATGGGAAATATCATCGAGATTATCCGATTCTCGATAAAAAGTTTTTTGGCCCAAAAAAATGAGAAGGGGTACCCCTTTCCTTTTTTTTTTAAAATCTGAAATTTTCCGGAATATTCGGAACGTGGGAATGATGGTTATATTTGGAATCTGCGGGACCTACGCTTTCAGAATCTGCAAGCCGAATTGAAATAAAAAATTCCTACGATTTTTAATCGTCGATTTACATTTTATTTTCATCTGACTTTTTTTTTCGCTCGTTTTTTATTGGTAAAATCGCAGGAGGCCTCCGGATCGAGGAATGGCGCACATATTCGGAATCAGCGGGTCATTTCCATGGGAAATATCATCGAGATTATCCGATTCTCGATAAAAAGTTTTTTTGCCCAAAAAAATGAGAAGGGGTACCCCTTTCCTTTTTTTCAAAAATCTGAAATTTTCCGAAATATTCGAAACGTGGGAATGATGGTTATATTCGGAATCTGCGGGACCTACGCTTTCAGAATCTGCAAGCCGAATTGAAATAAAAAATTCCTACGATTTTTAATCGTCGATTTACATTTTATTTTCATCTGACTTTTTTTTTCGCTCGCTGTTTATTGGTAAAATCGCAGGAGGCCTCCGGATCGAGGAATGGCGCACATATTCGGAATCAGCGGGTCATTTCCATGGGAAATATCATCGAGATTATCCGATTCTCGATAAAAAGTTTTTTGGCCCAAAAAAATGAGAAGGGGTACCCCTTTCCTTTTTTTCAAAAATCTGAAATTTTCCGGAATATTCGGAACGTGGGAATGATGGTTATATTTGGAATCTGCGGGACCTACGCTTTCAGAATCTGCAAGCCGAATTGAAATAAAAAATTCCTACGATTTTTAATCGTCGGTTTACATTTTATTTTCATCTGACTTTTTTTTTCGCTCGTTTTTTATTGGTAAAATCGCAGGAGGCCTCGGGATCGAGGAATGGCGCACATATTCGGAATCAGCGGGTCATTTCCATGGGAAATATCATCGAGATTATCCGATTCTCGATAAAAAGTTTTTTTGCCCAAAAAAATGAGAAGGGGTACCCCTTTCCTTTTTTTCAAAAATCTGAAATTTTCCGAAATATTCGGAACGTGGGAATGATGGTTATATTTGGAATCTGCGGGACCTACGCTTTCAGAATCTGCAAGCCGAATTGAAATAAAAAATTCCTACGATTTTTAATCGTCGATTTACATTTTATTTTCATCTGACTTTTTTTTTCGCTCGTTTTTTATTGGTAAAATCGCAGGAGGCCTCCGGATCGAGGAATGGCGCACATATTCGGAATCAGCGGGTCATTTCCATGGGAAATATCATCGAGATTATCCGATTCTCGATAAAAAGTTTTTTTGCCCAAAAAAATGAGAAGGGGTACCCCTTTCCTTTTTTTCAAAAATCTGAAATTTTCCGAAATATTCGGAACTTGGGAATGATGGTTATATTTGGAATCTGCGGGACCTACGCTTTCAGAATCTGCAAGCCGAATTGAAATAAAAAATTCCTACGATTTTTAATCGTCGATTTACATTTTATTTTCATCTGACTTTTTTTTTCGCTCGTTTTTTATTGGTAAAATCGCAGGAGGCCTCCGGATCGAGGAATGGCGCACATATTCGGAATCAGCGGGTCATTTCCATGGGAAATATCATCGAGATTATCCGATTCTCGATAAAAAGTTTTTTTACCCAAAAAAATGAGAAGGGGTACCCCTTTCCTTTTTTTCAAAAATCTGAAATTTTCCGAAATATTCGAAACGTGGGAATCATGGTTATATTCGGAATCTGCGGGACCTACGCTTTCAGAATCTGCAAGCCGAATTGAAATAAAAAATTCCTACGATTTTTAATCGTCGATTTACATTTTATTTTCATCTGACTTTTTTTTTCGCTCGCTTTTTATTGGTAAAATCGCAGGAGGCCTCCGGATCGAGGAATGGCGCACATATTCGGAATCAGCGGGTCATTTCCATGGGAAATATCATCGAGATTATCCGATTCTCGATAAAAAGTTTTTTGGCCCAAAAAAATGAGAAGGGGTACCCCTTTCCTTTTTTTCAAAAATCTGAAATTTTCCGAAATATTCGGAACTTGGGAATGATGGTTATATTTGGAATCTGCGGGACCTACGCTTTCAGAATCTGCAAGCCGAATTGAAATAAAAAATTCCTACGATTTTTAATCGTCGATTTACATTTTATTTTCATCTGACTTTTTTTTTCGCTCGTTTTTTATTGGTAGAATCGCAGGAGGCCTCCGGATCGAGGAATGGCGCACATATTCGGAATCAGCGGGTCATTTCCATGGGAAATATCATCGAGATTATCCGATTCTCGATAAAAAGTTTTTTGGCCCAAAAAAATGAGAAGGGGTACCCCTTTCCTTTTTTTCAAAAATCTGAAATTTTCCGGAATATTCGGAACGTGGGAATGATGGTTATATTTGGAATCTGCGGGACCTACGCTTTCAGAATCTGCAAGCCGAATTGAAATAAAAAATTCCTACGATTTTTAATCGTCGGTTTACATTTTATTTTCATCTGACTTTTTTTTTCGCTCGTTTTTTATTGGTAAAATCGCAGGAGGCCTCCGGATCGAGGAATGGCGCACATATTCGGAATCAGCGGGTCATTTCCATGGGAAATATCATCGAGATTATCCGATTCTCGATAAAAAGTTTTTTTGCCCAAAAAAATGAGAAGGGGTACCCCTTTCCTTTTTTTCAAAAATCTGAAATTTTCCGAAATATTCGGAACGTGGGAATGATGGTTATATTTGGAATCTGCGGGACCTACGCTTTCAGAATCTGCAAGCCGAATTGAAATAAAAAATTCCTACGATTTTTAATCGTCGATTTACATTTTATTTTCATCTGACTTTTTTTTCGCTCGTTTTTTATTGGTAAAATCGCAGGAGGCCTCCGGATCGAGGAATGGCGCACATATTCGGAATCAGCGGGTCATTTCCATGGGAAATATCATCGAGATTATCCGATTCTCGATAAAAAGTTTTTTTGCCCAAAAAAATGAGAAGGGGTACCCCTTTCCTTTTTTTCAAAAATCTGAAATTTTCCGAAATATTCGGAACTTGGGAATGATGGTTATATTTGGAATCTGCGGGACCTACGCTTTCAGAATCTGCAAGCCGAATTGAAATAAAAAATTCCTACGATTTTTAATCGTCGATTTACATTTTATTTTCATCTGACTTTTTTTTTCGCTCGTTTTTTATTGGTAAAATCGCAGGAGGCCTCCGGATCGAGGAATGGCGCACATATTCGGAATCAGCGGGTCATTTCCATGGGAAATATTATCGAGATTATCCGATTCTCGATAAAAAGTTTTTTTGCCCAAAAAAATGAGAAGGGGTACCCCTTTCCTTTTTTTCAAAAATCTGAAATTTTCCGAAATATTCGGAACGTGGGAATGATGGTTATATTTGGAATCTGCGGGACCTACGCTTTCAGAATCTGCAAGCCGAATTGAAATAAAAAATTCCTACGATTTTTAATCGTCGATTTACATTTTATTTTCATCTGACTTTTTTTTTCGCTCGTTTTTTATTGGTAAAATCGCAGGAGGCCTCCGGATCGAGGAATGGCGCACATATTCGGAATCAGCGGGTCATTTCCATGGGAAATATCATCGAGATTATCCGATTCTCGATAAAAAGTTTTTTGGCCCAAAAAAATGAGAAGGGGTACCCCTTTCCTTTTTTTCAAAAATCTAAAATTTTCCGGAATATTCGGAACGTGGGAATGATGGTTATATTTGGAATCTGCGGGACATACGCTTTCAGAATCTGCGAGCCGAATTGAAATAAAAAATTCCTACGATTTTTAATCGTCGATTTACATTTTATTTTCATCTGACTTTTTTTTTCGCTCGTTTTTTATTGGTAAAATCGCAGGAGGCCTCCGGATCGAGGAATGGCGCACATATTCGGAATCAGCGGGTCATTTCCATGGGAAATATCATCGAGATTATCCGATTCTCGATAAAAAGTTTTTTGGCCCAAAAAAATGAGAAGGGGTACCCCTTTCCTTTTTTTCAAAAATCTGAAATTTTCCGGAATATTCGGAACGTGGGAATGATGGTTATATTTGGAATCTGCGGGACCTACGCTTTCAGAATCTGCAAGCCGAATTGAAATAAAAAATTCCTACGATTTTTAATCGTCGGTTTACATTTTATTTTCATCTGACTTTTTTTTTCGCTCGTTTTTTATTGGTAAAATCGCAGGAGGCCTCCGGATCGAGGAATGGCGCACATATTCGGAATCAGCGGGTCATTTCCATGGGAAATATCATCGAGATTATCCGATTCTCGATAAAAAGTTTTTTTGCCCAAAAAAATGAGAAGGGGTACCCCTTTCCTTTTTTTCAAAAATCTGAAATTTTCCGAAATATTCGGAACGTGGGAATGATGGTTATATTTGGAATCTGCGGGACCTACGCTTTCAGAATCTGCAAGCCGAATTGAAATAAAAAATTCCTACGATTTTTAATCGTCGATTTACATTTTATTTTCATCTGACTTTTTTTTCGCTCGTTTTTTATTGGTAAAATCGCAGGAGGCCTCCGGATCGAGGAATGGCGCACATATTCGGAATCAGCGGGTCATTTCCATGGGAAATATCATCGAGATTATCCGATTCTCGATAAAAAGTTTTTTTGCCCAAAAAAATGAGAAGGGGTACCCCTTTCCTTTTTTTCAAAAATCTGAAATTTTCCGAAATATTCGGAACTTGGGAATGATGGTTATATTTGGAATCTGCGGGACCTACGCTTTCAGAATCTGCAAGCCGAATTGAAATAAAAAATTCCTACGATTTTTAATCGTCGATTTACATTTTATTTTCATCTGACTTTTTTTTTCGCTCGTTTTTTATTGGTAAAATCGCAGGAGGCCTCCGGATCGAGGAATGGCGCACATATTCGGAATCAGCGGGTCATTTCCATGGGAAATATTATCGAGATTATCCGATTCTCGATAAAAAGTTTTTTTGCCCAAAAAAATGAGAAGGGGTACCCCTTTCCTTTTTTTCAAAAATCTGAAATTTTTCGAAATATTCGGAACGTGGGAATGATGGTTATATTTGGAATCTGCGGGACCTACGCTTTCAGAATCTGCAAGCCGAATTGAAATAAAAAATTCCTACGATTTTTAATCGTCGATTTACATTTTATTTTCATCCGACTTTTTTTTTCGCTCGTTTTTTATTGGTAAAATCGCAGGAGGCCTCCGGATCGAGGAATGGCGCACATATTCGGAATCAGCGGGTCATTTCCATGGGAAATATCATCGAGATTATCCGATTCTCGATAAAAAGTTTTTTGGCCCAAAAAAATGAGAAGGGGTACCCCTTTCCTTTTTTTCAAAAATCTAAAATTTTCCGGAATATTCGGAACGTGGGAATGATGGTTATATTTGGAATCTGCGGGACCTACGCTTTCAGAATCTGCGAGCCGAATTGAAATAAAAAATTCCTACGATTTTTAATCGTCGATTTACATTTTATTTTCATCTGACTTTTTTTTTCGCTCGTTTTTTATTGGTAAAATCGCAGGAGGCCTCCGGATCGAGGAATGGCGCACATATTCGGAATCAGCGGGTCATTTCCATGGGAAATATTATCGAGATTATCCGATTCTCGATAAAAAGTTTTTTTGCCCAAAAAAATGAGAAGGGGTACCCCTTTCCTTTTTTTCAAAAATCTGAAATTTTCCGAAATATTCGGAACGTGGGAATGATGGTTATATTTGGAATCTGCGGGACCTACGCTTTCAGAATCTGCAAGCCGAATTGAAATAAAAAATTCCTACGATTTTTAATCGTCGATTTACATTTTATTTTCATCTGACTTTTTTTTTCGCTCGTTTTTTATTGGTAAAATCGCAGGAGGCCTCCGGATCGAGGAATGGCGCACATATTCGGAATCAGCGGGTCATTTCCATGGGAAATATCATCGAGATTATCCGATTCTCGATAAAAAGTTTTTTGGCCCAAAAAAATGAGAAGGGGTACCCCTTTCCTTTTTTTCAAAAATCTAAAATTTTCCGGAATATTCGGAACGTGGGAATGATGGTTATATTTGGAATCTGCGGGACCTACGCTTTCAGAATCTGCGAGCCGAATTGAAATAAAAAATTCCTACGATTTTTAATCGTCGATTTACATTTTATTTTCATCTGACTTTTTTTTTCGCTCGTTTTTTATTGGTAAAATCGCAGGAGGCCTCCGGATCGAGGAATGGCGCACATATTCGGAATCAGCGGGTCATTTCCATGGGAAATATCATCGAGATTATCCGATTCTCGATAAAAAGTTTTTTTGCCCAAAAAAATGAGAAGGGGTACCCCTTTCCTTTTTTCAAAAATCTGAAATTTTCCGAAATATTCGGAACGTGGGAATGATGGTTATATTTGGAATCTGCGGGACCTACGCTTTCAGAATCTGCAAGCCAAATTGAAATAAAAAATTCCTACGATTTTTAATCGTCGATTTACATTTTATTTTCATCCGACTTTTTTTTTCGCTCGTTTTTTATTGGTAAAATCGCAGGAGGCCTCCGGATCGAGGAATGGCGCACATATTCGGAATCAGCGGGTCATTTCCATGGGAAATATCATCGAGATTATCCGATTCTCGATAAAAAGTTTTTTTGCCCAAAAAAATGAGAAGGGGTACCCCTTTCCTTTTTTTCAAAAATCTGAAATTTTCCGAAATATTCGGAACGTGGGAATGATGGTTATATTTGGAATCTGCGGGACCTACGCTTTCAGAATCTGCAAGCCGAATTGAAATAAAAAATTCCTACGATTTTCAATCGTCGATTTACATTTTATTTTCATCTGACTTTTTTTTTCGCTCGTTTTTTATTGGTAAAATCGCAGGAGGCCTCCGGATCGAGGAATGGCGCACATATTCGGAATCAGCGGGTCATTTCCATGGGAAATATCATCGAGATTATCCGATTCTCGATAAAAAGTTTTTTTGCCCAAAAAAATCAGAAGGGGTACCCCTTTCCTTTTTTTCAAAAATCTGAAATTTTCCGAAATATTCGGAACGTGGGAATGATGGTTATATTTGGAATCTGCGGGACCTACGCTTTCAGAATCTGCAAGCCGAATTGAAATAAAAAATTCCTACGATTTTTAATCGTCGATTTACATTTTATTTTCATCTGACTTTTTTTTTCGCTCGTTTTTTATTGGTAAAATCGCAGGAGGCCTCCGGATCGAGGAATGGCGCACATATTCGGAATCAGCGGGTCATTTCCATGGGAAATATCATCGAGATTATCCGATTCTCGATAAAAAGTTTTTTTGCCCAAAAAAATGAGAAGGGGTACCCCTTTCCTTTTTTCAAAAATCTGAAATTTTCCGAAATATTCGGAACGTGGGAATGATGGTTATATTTGGAATCTGCGGGACCTACGCTTTCAGAATCTGCAAGCCAAATTGAAATAAAAAATTCCTACGATTTTTAATCGTCGATTTACATTTTATTTTCATCCGACTTTTTTTTTCGCTCGTTTTTTATTGGTAAAATCGCAGGAGGCCTCCGGATCGAGGAATGGCGCACATATTCGGAATCAGCGGGTCATTTCCATGGGAAATATCATCGAGATTATCCGATTCTCGATAAAAAGTTTTTTTGCCCAAAAAAATGAGAAGGGGTACCCCTTTCCTTTTTTTCAAAAATCTGAAATTTTCCGAAATATTCGGAACGTGGGAATGATGGTTATATTTGGAATCTGCGGGACCTACGCTTTCAGAATCTGCAAGCCGAATTGAAATAAAAAATTCCTACGATTTTCAATCGTCGATTTACATTTTATTTTCATCTGACTTTTTTTTTCGCTCGTTTTTTATTGGTAAAATCGCAGGAGGCCTCCGGATCGAGGAATGGCGCACATATTCGGAATCAGCGGGTCATTTCCATGGGAAATATCATCGAGATTATCCGATTCTCGATAAAAAGTTTTTTTGCCCAAAAAAATCAGAAGGGGTACCCCTTTCCTTTTTTTCAAAAATCTGAAATTTTCCGAAATATTCGGAACGTGGGAATGATGGTTATATTTGGAATCTGCGGGACCTACGCTTTCAGAATCTGCAAGCCGAATTGAAATAAAAAATTCCTACGATTTTTAATCGTCGATTTACATTTTATTTTCATCTGACTTTTTTTTTCGCTCGTTTTTTATTGGTAAAATCGCAGGAGGCCTCCGGATCGAGGAATGGCGCACATATTCGGAATCAGCGGGTCATTTCCATGGGAAATATCATCGAGATTATCCGATTCTCGATAAAAAGTTTTTTTGCCCAAAAAAATGAGAAGGGGTACCCCTTTCCTTTTTTCAAAAATCTGAAATTTTCCGAAATATTCGGAACGTGGGAATGATGGTTATATTTGGAATCTGCGGGACCTACGCTTTCAGAATCTGCAAGCCAAATTGAAATAAAAAATTCCTACGATTTTTAATCGTCGATTTACATTTTATTTTCATCCGACTTTTTTTTTCGCTCGTTTTTTATTGGTAAAATCGCAGGAGGCCTCCGGATCGAGGAATGGCGCACATATTCGGAATCAGCGGGTCATTTCCATGGGAAATATCATCGAGATTATCCGATTCTCGATAAAAAGTTTTTTTGCCCAAAAAAATGAGAAGGGGTACCCCTTTCCTTTTTTTCAAAAATCTGAAATTTTCCGAAATATTCGGAACGTGGGAATGATGGTTATATTTGGAATCTGCGGGACCTACGCTTTCAGAATCTGCAAGCCGAATTGAAATAAAAAATTCCTACGATTTTCAATCGTCGATTTACATTTTATTTTCATCTGACTTTTTTTTTCGCTCGTTTTTTATTGGTAAAATCGCAGGAGGCCTCCGGATCGAGGAATGGCGCACATATTCGGAATCAGCGGGTAATTTCCATGGGAAATATCATCGAGATTATCCGATTCTCGATAAAAAGTTTTTTGGCCCAAAAAAATGAGAAGGGGTACCCCTTTCCTTTTTTTCAAAAATCTGAAATTTTCCGAAATATTCGGAACGTGGGAATGATGGTTATATTTGGAATCTGCGGGACCTACGCTTTCAGAATCTGCAAGCCGAATTGAAATAAAAAATTCCTACGATTTTTAATCGTCGATTTACATTTTATTTTCATCTGACTTTTTTTTTCGCTCGTTTTTTATTGGTAAAATCGCAGGAGGCCTCCGGATCGAGGAATGGCGCACATATTCGGAATCAGCGGGTCATTTCCATGGGAAATATCATCGAGATTATCCGATTCTCGATAAAAAGTTTTTTTGCCCAAAAAAATGAGAAGGGGTACCCCTTTCCTTTTTTTCAAAAATCTGAAATTTTCCGAAATATTCGGAACGTGGGAATGATGGTTATATTTGGAATCTGCGGGACCTACGCTTTCAGAATCTGCAAGCCGAATTGAAATAAAAAATTCCTACGATTTTTAATCGTCGATTTACATTTTATTTTCATCTGACTTTTTTTTTCGCTCGTTTTTTATTGGTAAAATCGCAGGAGGCCTCCGGATCGAGGAATGGCGCACATATTCGGAATCAGCGGGTCATTTCCATGGGAAATATCATCGAGATTATCCGATTCTCGATAAAAAGTTTTTTTGCCCAAAAAAATGAGAAGGGGTACCCCTTTCCTTTTTTTCAAAAATCTGAAATTTTCCGAAATATTCGGAACTTGGGAATGATGGTTATATTTGGAATCTGCGGGACCTACGCTTTCAGAATCTGCAAGCCGAATTGAAATAAAAAATTCCTACGATTTTTAATCGTCGATTTACATTTTATTTTCATCTGACTTTTTTTTTCGCTCGTTTTTTATTGGTAAAATCGCAGGAGGCCTCCGGATCGAGGAATGGCGCACATATTCGGAATCAGCGGGTCATTTCCATGGGAAATATCATCGAGATTATCCGATTCTCGATAAAAAGTTTTTTTACCCAAAAAAATGAGAAGGGGTACCCCTTTCCTTTTTTTCAAAAATCTGAAATTTTCCGAAATATTCGAAACGTGGGAATGATGGTTATATTCGGAATCTGCGGGACCTACGCTTTCAGAATCTGCAAGCCGAATTGAAATAAAAAATTCCTACGATTTTTAATCGTCGATTTACATTTTATTTTCATCTGACTTTTTTTTTCGCTCGCTTTTTATTGGTAAAATCGCAGGAGGCCTCCGGATCGAGGAATGGCGCACATATTCGGAATCAGCGGGTCATTTCCATGGGAAATATCATCGAGATTATCCGATTCTCGATAAAAAGTTTTTTGGCCCAAAAAAATGAGAAGGGGTACCCCTTTCCTTTTTTTCAAAAATCTGAAATTTTCCGAAATATTCGGAACTTGGGAATGATGGTTATATTTGGAATCTGCGGGACCTACGCTTTCAGAATCTGCAAGCCGAATTGAAATAAAAAATTCCTACGATTTTTAATCGTCGATTTACATTTTATTTTCATCTGACTTTTTTTTTCGCTCGTTTTTTATTGGTAGAATCGCAGGAGGCCTCCGGATCGAGGAATGGCGCACATATTCGGAATCAGCGGGTCATTTCCATGGGAAATATCATCGAGATTATCCGATTCTCGATAAAAAGTTTTTTGGCCCAAAAAAATGAGAAGGGGTACCCCTTTCCTTTTTTTCAAAAATCTGAAATTTTCCGGAATATTCGGAACGTGGGAATGATGGTTATATTTGGAATCTGCGGGACCTACGCTTTCAGAATCTGCAAGCCGAATTGAAATAAAAAATTCCTACGATTTTTAATCGTCGGTTTACATTTTATTTTCATCTGACTTTTTTTTTCGCTCGTTTTTTATTGGTAAAATCGCAGGAGGCCTCCGGATCGAGGAATGGCGCACATATTCGGAATCAGCGGGTCATTTCCATGGGAAATATCATCGAGATTATCCGATTCTCGATAAAAAGTTTTTTTGCCCAAAAAAATGAGAAGGGGTACCCCTTTCCTTTTTTTCAAAAATCTGAAATTTTCCGAAATATTCGGAACGTGGGAATGATGGTTATATTTGGAATCTGCGGGACCTACGCTTTCAGAATCTGCAAGCCGAATTGAAATAAAAAATTCCTACGATTTTTAATCGTCGATTTACATTTTATTTTCATCTGACTTTTTTTTCGCTCGTTTTTTATTGGTAAAATCGCAGGAGGCCTCCGGATCGAGGAATGGCGCACATATTCGGAATCAGCGGGTCATTTCCATGGGAAATATCATCGAGATTATCCGATTCTCGATAAAAAGTTTTTTTGCCCAAAAAAATGAGAAGGGGTACCCCTTTCCTTTTTTTCAAAAATCTGAAATTTTCCGAAATATTCGGAACTTGGGAATGATGGTTATATTTGGAATCTGCGGGACCTACGCTTTCAGAATCTGCAAGCCGAATTGAAATAAAAAATTCCTACGATTTTTAATCGTCGATTTACATTTTATTTTCATCTGACTTTTTTTTTCGCTCGTTTTTTATTGGTAAAATCGCAGGAGGCCTCCGGATCGAGGAATGGCGCACATATTCGGAATCAGCGGGTCATTTCCATGGGAAATATTATCGAGATTATCCGATTCTCGATAAAAAGTTTTTTTGCCCAAAAAAATGAGAAGGGGTACCCCTTTCCTTTTTTTCAAAAATCTGAAATTTTCCGAAATATTCGGAACGTGGGAATGATGGTTATATTTGGAATCTGCGGGACCTACGCTTTCAGAATCTGCAAGCCGAATTGAAATAAAAAATTCCTACGATTTTTAATCGTCGATTTACATTTTATTTTCATCTGACTTTTTTTTTCGCTCGTTTTTTATTGGTAAAATCGCAGGAGGCCTCCGGATCGAGGAATGGCGCACATATTCGGAATCAGCGGGTCATTTCCATGGGAAATATCATCGAGATTATCCGATTCTCGATAAAAAGTTTTTTGGCCCAAAAAAATGAGAAGGGGTACCCCTTTCCTTTTTTTCAAAAATCTAAAATTTTCCGGAATATTCGGAACGTGGGAATGATGGTTATATTTGGAATCTGCGGGACATACGCTTTCAGAATCTGCGAGCCGAATTGAAATAAAAAATTCCTACGATTTTTAATCGTCGATTTACATTTTATTTTCATCTGACTTTTTTTTTCGCTCGTTTTTTATTGGTAAAATCGCAGGAGGCCTCCGGATCGAGGAATGGCGCACATATTCGGAATCAGCGGGTCATTTCCATGGGAAATATCATCGAGATTATCCGATTCTCGATAAAAAGTTTTTTGGCCCAAAAAAATGAGAAGGGGTACCCCTTTCCTTTTTTTCAAAAATCTGAAATTTTCCGGAATATTCGGAACGTGGGAATGATGGTTATATTTGGAATCTGCGGGACCTACGCTTTCAGAATCTGCAAGCCGAATTGAAATAAAAAATTCCTACGATTTTTAATCGTCGGTTTACATTTTATTTTCATCTGACTTTTTTTTTCGCTCGTTTTTTATTGGTAAAATCGCAGGAGGCCTCCGGATCGAGGAATGGCGCACATATTCGGAATCAGCGGGTCATTTCCATGGGAAATATCATCGAGATTATCCGATTCTCGATAAAAAGTTTTTTTGCCCAAAAAAATGAGAAGGGGTACCCCTTTCCTTTTTTTCAAAAATCTGAAATTTTCCGAAATATTCGGAACGTGGGAATGATGGTTATATTTGGAATCTGCGGGACCTACGCTTTCAGAATCTGCAAGCCGAATTGAAATAAAAAATTCCTACGATTTTTAATCGTCGATTTACATTTTATTTTCATCTGACTTTTTTTTCGCTCGTTTTTTATTGGTAAAATCGCAGGAGGCCTCCGGATCGAGGAATGGCGCACATATTCGGAATCAGCGGGTCATTTCCATGGGAAATATCATCGAGATTATCCGATTCTCGATAAAAAGTTTTTTTGCCCAAAAAAATGAGAAGGGGTACCCCTTTCCTTTTTTTCAAAAATCTGAAATTTTCCGAAATATTCGGAACTTGGGAATGATGGTTATATTTGGAATCTGCGGGACCTACGCTTTCAGAATCTGCAAGCCGAATTGAAATAAAAAATTCCTACGATTTTTAATCGTCGATTTACATTTTATTTTCATCTGACTTTTTTTTTCGCTCGTTTTTTATTGGTAAAATCGCAGGAGGCCTCCGGATCGAGGAATGGCGCACATATTCGGAATCAGCGGGTCATTTCCATGGGAAATATTATCGAGATTATCCGATTCTCGATAAAAAGTTTTTTTGCCCAAAAAAATGAGAAGGGGTACCCCTTTCCTTTTTTTCAAAAATCTGAAATTTTTCGAAATATTCGGAACGTGGGAATGATGGTTATATTTGGAATCTGCGGGACCTACGCTTTCAGAATCTGCAAGCCGAATTGAAATAAAAAATTCCTACGATTTTTAATCGTCGATTTACATTTTATTTTCATCCGACTTTTTTTTTCGCTCGTTTTTTATTGGTAAAATCGCAGGAGGCCTCCGGATCGAGGAATGGCGCACATATTCGGAATCAGCGGGTCATTTCCATGGGAAATATCATCGAGATTATCCGATTCTCGATAAAAAGTTTTTTGGCCCAAAAAAATGAGAAGGGGTACCCCTTTCCTTTTTTTCAAAAATCTAAAATTTTCCGGAATATTCGGAACGTGGGAATGATGGTTATATTTGGAATCTGCGGGACCTACGCTTTCAGAATCTGCGAGCCGAATTGAAATAAAAAATTCCTACGATTTTTAATCGTCGATTTACATTTTATTTTCATCTGACTTTTTTTTTCGCTCGTTTTTTATTGGTAAAATCGCAGGAGGCCTCCGGATCGAGGAATGGCGCACATATTCGGAATCAGCGGGTCATTTCCATGGGAAATATTATCGAGATTATCCGATTCTCGATAAAAAGTTTTTTTGCCCAAAAAAATGAGAAGGGGTACCCCTTTCCTTTTTTTCAAAAATCTGAAATTTTCCGAAATATTCGGAACGTGGGAATGATGGTTATATTTGGAATCTGCGGGACCTACGCTTTCAGAATCTGCAAGCCGAATTGAAATAAAAAATTCCTACGATTTTTAATCGTCGATTTACATTTTATTTTCATCTGACTTTTTTTTTCGCTCGTTTTTTATTGGTAAAATCGCAGGAGGCCTCCGGATCGAGGAATGGCGCACATATTCGGAATCAGCGTGTCATTTCCATGGGAAATATCATCGAGATTATCCGATTCTCGATAAAAAGTTTTTTGGCCCAAAAAAATGAGAAGGGGTACCCCTTTCCTTTTTTTCAAAAATCTAAAATTTTCCGGAATATTCGGAACGTGGGAATGATGGTTATATTTGGAATCTGCGGGACCTACGCTTTCAGAATCTGCGAGCCGAATTGAAATAAAAAATTCCTACGATTTTTAATCGTCGATTTACATTTTATTTTCATCTGACTTTTTTTTTCGCTCGTTTTTTATTGGTAAAATCGCAGGAGGCCTCCGGATCGAGGAATGGCGCACATATTCGGAATCAGCGGGTCATTTCCATGGGAAATATCATCGAGATTATCCGATTCTCGATAAAAAGTTTTTTTGCCCAAAAAAATGAGAAGGGGTACCCATTTCCTTTTTTCAAAAATCTGAAATTTTCCGAAATATTCGGAACGTGGGAATGATGGTTATATTTGGAATCTGCGGGACCTACGCTTTCAGAATCTGCAAGCCAAATTGAAATAAAAAATTCCTACGATTTTTAATCGTCGATTTACATTTTATTTTCATCCGACTTTTTTTTTCGCTCGTTTTTTATTGGTAAAATCGCAGGAGGCCTCCGGATCGAGGAATGGTGCACATATTCGGAATCAGCGGGTCATTTCCATGGGAAATATCATCGAGATTATCCGATTCTCGATAAAAAGTTTTTTTGCCCAAAAAAATGAGAAGGGGTACCCCTTTCCTTTTTTTCAAAAATCTGAAATTTTCCGAAATATTCGGAACGTGGGAATGATGGTTATATTTGGAATCTGCGGGACCTACGCTTTCAGAATCTGCAAGCCGAATTGAAATAAAAAATTCCTACGATTTTCAATCGTCGATTTACATTTTATTTTCATCTGACTTTTTTTTTCGCTCGTTTTTTATTGGTAAAATCGCAGGAGGCCTCCGGATCGAGGAATGGCGCACATATTCGGAATCAGCGGGTCATTTCCATGGGAAATATCATCGAGATTATCCGATTCTCGATAAAAAGTTTTTTTGCCCAAAAAAATCAGAAGGGGTACCCCTTTCCTTTTTTTCAAAAATCTGAAATTTTCCGAAATATTCGGAACGTGGGAATGATGGTTATATTTGGAATCTGCGGGACCTACGCTTTCAGAATCTGCAAGCCGAATTGAAATAAAAAATTCCTACGATTTTTAATCGTCGATTTACATTTTATTTTCATCTGACTTTTTTTTTCGCTCGTTTTTTATTGGTAAAATCGCAGGAGGCCTCCGGATCGAGGAATGGCGCACATATTCGGAATCAGCGGGTCATTTCCATGGGAAATATCATCGAGATTATCCGATTCTCGATAAAAAGTTTTTTTGCCCAAAAAAATGAGAAGGGGTACCCCTTTCCTTTTTTCAAAAATCTGAAATTTTCCGAAATATTCGGAACGTGGGAATGATGGTTATATTTGGAATCTGCGGGACCTACGCTTTCAGAATCTGCAAGCCAAATTGAAATAAAAAATTCCTACGATTTTTAATCGTCGATTTACATTTTATTTTCATCCGATTTTTTTTTCGCTCGTTTTTTATTGGTAAAATCGCAGGAGGCCTCCGGATCGAGAAATGGCGCACATATTCGGAATCAGCGGGTCATTTCCATGGGAAATATCATCGAGATTATCCGATTCTCGATAAAAAGTTTTTTTGCCCAAAAAAATGAGAAGGGGTACCCCTTTCCTTTTTTTCAAAAATCTGAAATTTTCCGAAATATTCGGAACGTGGGAATGATGGTTATATTTGGAATCTGCGGGACCTACGCTTTCAGAATCTGCAAGCCGAATTGAAATAAAAAATTCCTACGATTTTCAATCGTCGATTTACATTTTATTTTCATCTGACTTTTTTTTTCGCTCGTTTTTTATTGGTAAAATCGCAGGAGGCCTCCGGATCGAGGAATGGCGCACATATTCGGAATCAGCGGGTCATTTCCATGGGAAATATCATCGAGATTATCCGATTCTCGATAAAAAGTTTTTTTGCCCAAAAAAATCAGAAGGGGTACCCCTTTCCTTTTTTTCAAAAATCTGAAATTTTCCGAAATATTCGGAACGTGGGAATGATGGTTATATTTGGAATCTGCGGGACCTACGCTTTCAGAATCTGCAAGCCGAATTGAAATAAAAAATTCCTACGATTTTTAATCGTCGATTTACATTTTATTTTCATCTGACTTTTTTTTTCGCTCGTTTTTTATTGGTAAAATCGCAGGAGGCCTCCGGATCGAGGAATGGCGCACATATTCGGAATCAGCGGGTCATTTCCATGGGAAATATCATCGAGATTATCCGATTCTCGATAAAAAGTTTTTTTGCCCAAAAAAATGAGAAGGGGTACCCCTTTCCTTTTTTCAAAAATCTGAAATTTTCCGAAATATTCGGAACGTGGGAATGATGGTTATATTTGGAATCTGCGGGACCTACGCTTTCAGAATCTGCAAGCCAAATTGAAATAAAAAATTCCTACGATTTTTAATCGTCGATTTACATTTTATTTTCATCCGACTTTTTTTTCGCTCGTTTTTTATTGGTAAAATCGCAGGAGGCCTCCGGATCGAGGAATGGCGCACATATTCGGAATCAGCGGGTCATTTCCATGGGAAATATCATCGAGATTATCCGATTCTCGATAAAAAGTTTTTTTGCCCAAAAAAATGAGAAGGGGTACCCCTTTCCTTTTTTTCAAAAATCTGAAATTTTCCGAAATATTCGGAACGTGGGAATGATGGTTATATTTGGAATCTGCGGGACCTACGCTTTCAGAATCTGCAAGCCGAATTGAAATAAAAAATTCCTACGATTTTCAATCGTCGATTTACATTTTATTTTCATCTGACTTTTTTTTTCGCTCGTTTTTTATTGGTAAAATCGCAGGAGGCCTCCGGATCGAGGAATGGCGCACATATTCGGAATCAGCGGGTAATTTCCATGGGAAATATCATCGAGATTATCCGATTCTCGATAAAAAGTTTTTTGGCCCAAAAAAATGAGAAGGGGTACCCCTTTCCTTTTTTTCAAAAATCTGAAATTTTCCGAAATATTCGGAACGTGGGAATGATGGTTATATTTGGAATCTGCGGGACCTACGCTTTCAGAATCTGCAAGCCGAATTGAAATAAAAAATTCCTACGATTTTTAATCGTCGATTTACATTTTATTTTCATCTGACTTTTTTTTTCGCTCGTTTTTTATTGGTAAAATCGCAGGAGGCCTCCGGATCGAGGAATGGCGCACATATTCGGAATCAGCGGGTCATTTCCATGGGAAATATCATCGAGATTATCCGATTCTCGATAAAAAGTTTTTTTGCCCAAAAAAATCAGAAGGGGTACCCCTTTCCTTTTTTTCAAAAATCTGAAATTTTCCGAAATATTCGGAACGTGGGAATGATGGTTATATTTGGAATCTGCGGGACCTACGCTTTCAGAATCTGCAAGCCGAATTGAAATAAAAAATTCCTACGATTTTTAATCGTCGATTTACATTTTATTTTCATCTGACTTTTTTTTTCGCTCGTTTTTTATTGGTAAAATCGCAGGAGGCCTCCGGATCGAGGAATGGCGCACATATTCGGAATCAGCGGGTCATTTCCATGGGAAATATCATCGAGATTATCCGATTCTCGATAAAAAGTTTTTTTGCCCAAAAAAATGAGAAGGGGTACCCCTTTCCTTTTTTTCAAAAATCTGAAATTTTCCGAAATATTCGGAACGTGGGAATGATGGTTATATTTGGAATCTGCGGGACCTACGCTTTCAGAATCTGCGAGCCAAATTGAAATAAAAAATTCCTACGATTTTTAATCGTCGATTTACATTTTATTTTCATCTGACTTTTTTTTTCGCTCGTTTTTTATTGGTAAAATCGCGGGAGGCCTCCGGATCGAGGAATGGCGCACATATTCGGAATCAGCGGGTCATTTCCATGGGAAATATCATCGAGATTATCCGATTCTCGATAAAAAGTTTTTTTGCCCAACAAAATGAGAAGGGGTACCCCTTTCCTTTTTTTCAAAAATCTGAAATTTTCCGAAATATTCGGAACGTGGGAATGATGGTTATATTTGGAATCTGCGGGACCTACGCTTTCAGAATCTGCAAGCCGAATTGAAATAAAAAATTCCTACGATTTTCAATCGTCGATTTACATTTTATTTTCATCTGACTTTTTTTTTCGCTCGTTTTTTATTGGTAAAATCGCAGGAGGCCTCCGGATCGAGGAATGGCGCACATATTCGGAATCAGCGGGTAATTTCCATGGGAAATATCATCGAGATTATCCGATTCTCGATAAAAAGTTTTTTGGCCCAAAAAAATGAGAAGGGGTACCCCTTTCCTTTTTTTCAAAAATCTGAAATTTTCCGAAATATTCGGAACGTGGGAATGATGGTTATATTTGGAATCTGCGGGACCTACGCTTTCAGAATCTGCAAGCCGAATTGAAATAAAAAATTCCTACGATTTTTAATCGTCGATTTACATTTTATTTTCATCTGACTTTTTTTTTCGCTCGTTTTTTATTGGTAAAATCGCAGGAGGCCTCCGGATCGAGGAATGGCGCACATATTCGGAATCAGCGGGTCATTTCCATGGGAAATATCATCGAGATTATCCGATTCTCGATAAAAAGTTTTTTTGCCCAAAAAAATGAGAAGGGGTACCCCTTTCCTTTTTTTCAAAAATCTGAAATTTTCCGAAATATTCGGAACGTGGGAATGATGGTTATATTTGGAATCTGCGGGACCTACGCTTTCAGAATCTGCAAGCCAAATTGAAATAAAAAATTCCTACGATTTTTAATCGTCGATTTACATTTTATTTTCATCTGACTTTTTTTTTCGCTCGTTTTTTATTGGTAAAATCGCAGGAGGCCTCCGGATCGAGGAATGGCGCACATATTCGGAATCAGCGGGTCATTTCCATGGGAAATATCATCGAGATTATCCGATTCTCGATAAAAAGTTTTTTTGCCCAAAAAAATGAGAAGGGGTACCCCTTTCCTTTTTTTCAAAAATCTGAAATTTTCCGAAATATTCGGAACGTGGGAATGATGGTTATATTTGGAATCTGCGGGACCTACGCTTTCAGAATCTGCAAGCCGAATTGAAATAAAAAATTCCTACGATTTTCAATCGTCGATTTACATTTTATTTTCATCTGACTTTTTTTTTCGCTCGTTTTTTATTGGTAAAATCGCAGGAGGCCTCCGGACCGAGGAATGGCGCACATATTCGGAATCAGCGGGTAATTTCCATGGGAAATATCATCGAGATTATCCGATTCTCGATAAAAAGTTTTTTGGCCCAAAAAAATGAGAAGGGGTACCCCTTTCCTTTTTTTCAAAAATCTGAAATTTTCCGAAATATTCGGAACGTGGGAATGATGGTTATATTTGGAATCTGCGGCACCTACGCTTTCAGAATCTGCAAGCCGAATTGAAATAAAAAATTCCTACGATTTTTAATCGTCGATTTACATTTTATTTTCATCTGACTTTTTTTTTCGCTCGTTTTTTATTGGTAAAATCGCAGGAGGCCTCCGGATCGAGGAATGGCGCACATATTCGGAATCAGCGGGTCATTTCCATGGGAAATATCATCGAGATTATCCGATTCTCGATAAAAAGTTTTTTGGCCCAAAAAAATGAGAAGGGGTACCCCTTTCCTTTTTTTCAAAAATCTGAAATTTTCCGGAATATTCGGAACGTGGGAATGATGGTTATATTTGGAATCTGCGGGACCTACGCTTTCAGAATCTGCAAGCCGAATTGAAATAGAAAATTCCTACGATTTTTAATCGTCGATTTACATTTTATTTTCATCTGACTTCTTTTGTCGCTCGTTTTTTATTGGTAAAATCGCAGGAGGCCTCCGGATCGAGGAATGGCGCACATATTCGGAATCAGCGGGTCATTTCCATGGGAAATATCATCGAGATTATCCGATTCTCGATAAAAAGTTTTTTTGCCCAAAAAAATGAGAAGGGGTACCCCTTTCCTTTTTTTCAAAAATCTGAAATTTTCCGGAATATTCGGAACGTGGGAATGATGGTTATATTTGGAATCTGCGGGACCTACGCTTTCAGAATCTGCAAGCCGAATTGAAATAAAAAATTCCTACGATTTTTAATCGTCGATTTACATTTTATTTTCATCTGACTTTTTTTTTCGCTCGTTTTTTATTGGTAAAATCGCAGGAGGCCTCCGGATCGAGGAATGGCGCACATATTCGGAATCAGCGGGTCATTTCCATGGGAAATATCATCGAGATTATCCGATTCTCGATAAAAAGTTTTTTTGCCCAAAAAAATGAGAAGGGGTACCCCTTTCCTTTTTTTCAAAAATCTGAAATTTTCCGGAATATTCGGAACGTGGGAATGATGGTTATATTTGGAATCTGCGGGACCTACGCTTTCAGAATCTGCAAGCCGAATTGAAATAAAAAATTCCTACGATTTTTAATCGTCGATTTACATTTTATTTTCATCTGACTTTTTTTTTCGCTCGTTTTTTATTGGTAAAATCGCAGGAGGCCTTCGGATCGAGGAATGGCGCACATATTCGGAATCAGCGGGTCATTTCCATGGGAAATATCATCAAGATTATCCGATTCTCGATAAAAAGTTTTTTTGCCCAAAAAAATGAGAAGGGGTACCCCTTTCCTTTTTTTCAAAAATCTGAAATTTTCCGAAATATTCGGAACGTGGGAATGATGGTTATATTTGGAATCTGCGGGACCTACGCTTTCAGAATCTGCAAGCCGAATTGAAATAAAAAATTCCTACGATTTTTAATCGTCGATTTACATTTTATTTTCATCTGACTTTTTTTTTCGCTCGTTTTTTATTGGTAAAATCGCAGGAGGCCTCCGGATCGAGGAATGGCGCACATATTCGAAATCAGCGGGTCATTTCCATGGGAAATATCATCGAGATTATCCGATTCTCGATAAAAAGTTTTTTTGCCCAAAAAAATGAGAAGGGGTACTTTTTTCAAAAATCTGAAATTTTCCGAAATATTCGGAACGTGGGAATGATGGTTATATTTGGAATCTGCGGGACCTACGCTTTCAGAATCTGCAAGCCGAATTGAAATAAAAAATTCCTACGATTTTTAATCGTCGATTTACATTTTATTTTCATCTGACTTTTTTTTTCGCTCGTTTTTTATTGGTAAAATCGCAGGAGGCCTCCGGATCGAGGAATGGCGCACATATTCGGAATCAGCGGGTCATTTCCATGGGAAATATCATCGAGATTATCCAATTCTCGATAAAAAGTTTTTTTGCCCAAAAAAATGGGAAGGGGTACCCCTTTCCTTTTTTTCAAAAATCTGAAATTTTCCGAAATATTCGGAACGTGGGAATGATGGTTATATTTGGAATCTGCGGGACCTACGCTTTCAGAATCTGCAAGCCGAATTGAAATAAAAAATTCCTACGATTTTTAATCGTCGATTTACATTTTATTTTCATCTGACTTTTTTTTTCGCTCGTTTTTTATTGGTAAAATCGCAGGAGGCCTCCGGATCGAGGAATGGCGCACATATTCGGAATCAGCGGGTCATTTCCATGGGAAATATCATCGAGATTATCCGATTCTCGATAGAAAGTTTTTTGGCCCAAAAAAATGAGAAGGGGTGCCCCTTTCCTTTTTTTCAAAAATCTGAAATTTTCCGAAATATTCGGAACGTGGGAATGATGGTTATATTTGGAATCTGCGGGACCTACGCTTTCAGAATCTGCAAGCCGAATTGAAATAAAAAATTCCTACGATTTTTAATCGTCGATTTACATTTTATTTTCATCTGACTTTTTTTTTCGCTCGTTTTTTATTGGTAAAATCGCAGGAGGCCTCCGGATCGAGGAATGGCGCACATATTCGGAATCAGCGGGTCATTTCCATGGGAAATATCATCGAGATTATCCGATTCTCGATAAAAAGTTTTTTGGCCCAAAAAAATGAGAAGGGGTACCCCTTTCCTTTTTTTCGAAAATCTGAAATTTTCCGGAATATTCGGAACGTGGGAATGATGGTTATATTTGGAATCTGCGGGACCTACGCTTTCAGAATCTGCAAGCCGAATTGAAATAAAAAATTCCTACGATTTTTAATCGTCGATTTACATTTTATTTTCATCTGACTTTTTTTTTCGCTCGTTTTTTATTGGTAAAATCGCAGGAGGCCTCCGGATCGAGGAATGGCGCACATATTCGGAATCAGCGGGTCATTTCCATGGGAAATATCATCGAGATTATCCGATTCTCGATAAAAAGTTTTTTTGCCCAAAAAAATGAGAAGGGGTACCCCTTTCCTTTTTTTCAAAAATCTGAAATTTTCCGAAATATTCGGAACGTGGGAATGATGGTTATATTTGGAATCTGCGGGACCTACGCTTTCAGAATCTGCAAGCCGAATTGAAATAAAAAATTCCTACGATTTTTAATCGTCGATTTACATTTTATTTTCATCTGACTTTTTTTTTTGCTCGTTTTTTATTGGTTTAATCGCAGGAGGCCTCCGGATCGAGGAATGGCGCACATATTCGGAATCAGCGGGTCATTTCCATGGGAAATATCATCGAGATTATCCGATTCTCGATAAAAAGTTTTTTGGCCCAAAAAAATGAGAAGGGGTACCCCTTTCCTTTTTTTCAAAAATCTGAAATTTTCCGGAATATTCGGAACGTGGGAATGATGGTTATATTTGGAATCTGCGGGACCTACGCTTTCAGAATCTGCAAGCCGAATTGAAATAAAAAATTCCTACGATTTTTAATCGTCGATTTACATTTTATTTTCATCTGACTTTTTTTTTCGCTCGTTTTTTATTGGTAAAATCGCAGGAGGCCTCCGGATCGAGGAATGGCGCACATATTCGGAATCAGCGGGTCATTTCCATGGGAAATATCATCGAGATTATCCGATTCTCGATAAAAAGTTTTTTTGCCCAAAAAAATGAGAAGGGGTACCCCTTTCCTTTTTTTCAAAAATCTGAAATTTTCCGAAATATTCGGAACTTGGGAATGATGGTTATATTTGGAATCTGTGGGACCTACGCTTTCAGAATCTGCAAGCCGAATTGAAATAAAAAATTCCTACGATTTTTAATCGTCGATTTACATTTTATTTTCATCTGACTTTTTTTTTCGCTCGTTTTTTATTGGTAAAATCGCAGGAGGCCTCCGGATCGAGGAATGGCGCACATATTCGGAATCAGCGGGTCATTTCCATGGGAAATATCATCGAGATTATCCGATTCTCGATGAAAAGTTTTTTGGCCCAAAAAAATGAGAAGGGGTACCCCTTTCCTTTTTTTCAAAAATCTGAAATTTTCCGGAATATTCGGAACCTGGGAATGATGGTTATATTTGGAATCTGCGGGACCTACGCTTTCAGAATCTGCAAGCCGAATTGAAATAAAAAATTCCTACGATTTTTAATCGTCGATTTACATTCTATTTTCATCTGACTTTTTTTTTCGCTCGTTTTTTATTGGTAAAATCGCAGGAGGCCTCCGGATCGAGGAATGGCGCACATATTCGGAATCAGCGGGTCATTTCCATGGGAAATATCATCGAGATTATCCGATTCTCAATAAAAAGTTTTTTTGCCCAAAAAAATGAGAAGGGGTACCCCTTTCCTTTTTTTCAAAAATCTGAAATTTTCCGAAATATTCGGAACTTGGGAATGATGGTTATATTTGGAATCTGTGGGACCTACGCTTTCAGAATCTGCAAGCCGAATTGAAATAAAAAATTCCTACGATTTTTAATCGTCGATTTACATTTTATTTTCATCTGACTTTTTTTTTCGCTCGTTTTTTATTGGTAAAATCGCAGGAGGCCTCCGGATCGAGGAATGGCGCACATATTCGGAATCAGCGGGTCATTTCCATGGGAAATATCATCGAGATTATCCGATTTTCGATGAAAAGTTTTTTGGCCCAAAAAAATGAGAAGGGGTACCCCTTTCCTTTTTTTCAAAAATCTGAAATTTTCCGGAATATTCGGAACGTGGGAATGATGGTTATATTTGGAATCTGCGGGACCTGCGCTTTCAGAATCTGCAAGCCGAATTGAAATAAAAAATTCCTACGATTTTTAATCGTCGATTTACATTTTATTTTCATCTGACTTTTTTTTTCGCTCGTTTTTTATTGGTAAAATCGCAGGAGGCCTCCGGATCGAGGAATGGCGCACATATTCGGAATCAGCGGGTCATTTTCATGGGAAATATCATCGAGATTATCCGATTCTCGATAAAAAGTTTTTTTGCCCAAAAAAATGAGAAGGGGTACCCCTTTCCTTTTTTTCAAAAATCTGAAATTTTCCGGAATATTCGGAACGTGGGAATGATGGTTATATTTGGAATCTGCGGGACCTACGCTTTCAGAATCTGCAAGCCGAATTGAAATAAAAAATTCCTACGATTTTTAATCGTCGATTTACATTTTATTTTCATCTGACTTTTTTTTTCGCTCGTTTTTTATTGGTAAAATCGCAGGAGGCCTCCGGATCGAGGAATGGCGCACATATTCGGAATCAGCGGGTCATTTCCATGGGAAATATCATCGAGATTATCCGATTCTCGATAAAAAGTTTTTTTACCCAAAAAAATGAGAAGGGGTACCCCTTTCCTTTTTTTCAAAAATCTGAAATTTTCCGAAATATTCGAAACGTGGGAATGATGGTTATATTCGGAATCTGCGGGACCTACGCTTTCAGAATCTGCAAGCCGAATTGAAATAAAAAATTCCTACGATTTTTAATCGTCGATTTACATTTTATTTTCATCTGACTTTTTTTTTCGCTCGCTTTTTATTGGTAAAATCGCAGGAGGCCTCCGGATCGAGGAATGGCGCACATATTCGGAATCAGCGGGTCATTTCCATGGGAAATATCATCGAGATTATCCGATTCTCGATAAAAAGTTTTTTGGCCCAAAAAAATGAGAAGGGGTACCCCTTTCCTTTTTTTCAAAAATCTGAAATTTTCCGGAATATTCGGAACGTGGGAATGATGGTTATATTTGGAATCTGCGGGACCTACGCTTTCAGAATCTGCAAGCCGAATTGAAATAAAAAATTCCTACGATTTTTAATCGTCGGTTTACATTTTATTTTCATCTGACTTTTTTTTTCGCTCGTTTTTTATTGGTAAAATCGCAGGAGGCCTCCGGATCGAGGAATGGCGCACATATTCGGAATCAGCGGGTCATTTCCATGGGAAATATCATCGAGATTATCCGATTCTCGATAAAAAGTTTTTTGGCCCAAAAAAATGAGAAGGGGTACCCCTTTCCTTTTTTTCAAAAATCTGAAATTTTCCGGAATATTCGGAACGTGGGAATGATGGTTATATTTGGAATCTGCGGGACCTACGCTTTCAGAATCTGCAAGCCGAATTGAAATAAAAAATTCCTACGATTTTTAATCGTCGATTTACATTTTATTTTCATCTGACTTTTTTTTTCGCTCGTTTTTTATTGGTAGAATCGCAGGAGGCCTCCGGATCGAGGAATGGCGCACATATTCGGAATCAGCGGGTCATTTCCATGGGAAATATCATCGAGATTATCCGATTCTCGATAAAAAGTTTTTTGGCCCAAAAAAATGAGAAGGGGTACCCCTTTCCTTTTTTTCAAAAATCTGAAATTTTCCGGAATATTCGGAACGTGGGAATGATGGTTATATTTGGAATCTGCGGGACCTACGCTTTCAGAATCTGCAAGCCGAATTGAAATAAAAAATTCCTACGATTTTTAATCGTCGGTTTACATTTTATTTTCATCTGACTTTTTTTTTCGCTCGTTTTTTATTGGTAAAATCGCAGGAGGCCTCCGGATCGAGGAATGGCGCACATATTCGGAATCAGCGGGTCATTTCCATGGGAAATATCATCGAGATTATCCGATTCTCGATAAAAAGTTTTTTTGCCCAAAAAAATGAGAAGGGGTACCCCTTTCCTTTTTTTCAAAAATCTGAAATTTTCCGAAATATTCGGAACGTGGGAATGATGGTTATATTTGGAATCTGCGGGACCTACGCTTTCAGAATCTGCAAGCCGAATTGAAATAAAAAATTCCTACGATTTTTAATCGTCGATTTACATTTTATTTTCATCTGACTTTTTTTTCGCTCGTTTTTTATTGGTAAAATCGCAGGAGGCCTCCGGATCGAGGAATGGCGCACATATTCGGAATCAGCGGGTCATTTCCATGGGAAATATCATCGAGATTATCCGATTCTCGATAAAAAGTTTTTTTGCCCAAAAAAATGAGAAGGGGTACCCCTTTCCTTTTTTTCAAAAATCTGAAATTTTCCGAAATATTCGGAACTTGGGAATGATGGTTATATTTGGAATCTGCGGGACCTACGCTTTCAGAATCTGCAAGCCGAATTGAAATAAAAAATTCCTACGATTTTTAATCGTCGATTTACATTTTATTTTCATCTGACATTTTTTTTCGCTCGTTTTTTATTGGTAAAATCGCAGGAGGCCTCCGGATCGAGGAATGGCGCACATATTCGGAATCAGCGGGTCATTTCCATGGGAAATATTATCGAGATTATCCGATTCTCGATAAAAAGTTTTTTTGCCCAAAAAAATGAGAAGGGGTACCCCTTTCCTTTTTTTCAAAAATCTGAAATTTTCCGAAATATTCGGAACGTGGGAATGATGGTTATATTTGGAATCTGCGGGACCTACGCTTTCAGAATCTGCAAGCCGAATTGAAATAAAAAATTCCTACGATTTTTAATCGTCGATTTACATTTTATTTTCATCTGACTTTTTTTTTCGCTCGTTTTTTATTGGTAAAATCGCAGGAGGCCTCCGGATCGAGGAATGGCGCACATATTCGGAATCAGCGGGTCATTTCCATGGGAAATATCATCGAGATTATCCGATTCTCGATAAAAAGTTTTTTCGCCCAAAAAAATGAGAAGGGGTACCCCTTTCCTTTTTTTCAAAAATCTGAAATTTTCCGGAATATTCGGAACGTGGGAATGATGGTTATATTTGGAATCTGCGGGACCTACGCTTTCAGAATCTGCAAGCCGAATTGAAATAAAAAATTCCTACGATTTTTAATCGTCGATTTACATTTTATGTTCATCTGACTTTTTTTTTCGCTCGTTTTTTATTGGTAAAATCGCAGGAGGCCTCCGGATCGAGAAATGGCGCACATATTCGGAATCAGCGGGTCATTTCCATGGGAAATATCATCGAGATTATCCGATTCTCGATAAAAAGTTTTTTGGCCCAAAAAAATGAGAAGGGGTACCCCTTTCCTTTTTTTCAAAAATCTGAAATTTTCCGGAATATTCGGAACGTGGGAATGATGGTTATATTTGGAATCTGCGGGACCTACGCTTTCAGAATCTGCAAGCCGAATTGAAATAAAAAATTCCTACGATTTTTAATCGTCGATTTACATTTTATTTTCATCTGACTTTTTTTTTCGCTCGTTTTTTATTGGTAAAATCGCAGGAGGCCTCCGGATTGAGGAATGGCGCACATATTCGGAATCAGCGGGTCATTTCCATGGGAAATATCATCGAGATTATCCGATTCTCGATAAAAAGTTTTTTTGCCCAAAAAAATGAGAAGGGGTACCCCTTTCCTTTTTTTCAAAAATCTGAAATTTTCCGAAATATTCGGAACGTGGGAATGATGGTTATATTTGGAATCTGCGGGACCTACGCTTTCAGAATCTGCAAGCCGAATTGAAATAAAAAATTCCTACGATTTTTAATCGTCGATTTACATTTTATTTTCATCTGACTTTTTTTTTCGCTCGTTTTTTATTGGTAAAATCGCAGGAGGCCTCCGGATCGAGGAATGGCGCACATATTCGGAATCAGCGGGTCATTTCCATGGGAAATATCATCGAGATTATCCGATTCTCGATAAAAAGTTTTTTGGCCCAAAAAAATGAGAAGGGGTACCCCTTTCCTTTTTTTCAAAAATCTAAAATTTTCCGGAATATTCGGAACGTGGGAATGATGGTTATATTTGGAATCTGCGGGACCTACGCTTTCAGAATCTGCGAGCCGAATTGAAATAAAAAATTCCTACGATTTTTAATCGTCGATTTACATTTTATTTTCATCTGACTTTTTTTTTCGCTCGTTTTTTATTGGTAAAATCGCAGGAGGCCTCCGGATCGAGGAATGGCGCACATATTCGGAATCAGCGGGTCATTTCCATGGGAAATATCATCGAGATTATCCGATTCTCGATAAAAAGTTTTTTGGCCCAAATAAATAAGAAGGGGTACCCCTTTCCTTTTTTTCAAAAATCTGAAATTTTCCGGAATATTCGGAACGTGGGAATGATGGTTATATTTGGAATCTGCGGGACCTACGCTTTCAGAATCTGCAAGCCGAATTGAAATAAAAAATTCCTACGATTTTTAATCGTCGATTTACATTTTATTTTCATCTGACTTTTTTTTTCGCTCGTTTTTTATTGGTAAAATCGCAGGAGGCCTCCGGATCGAGGAATGGCGCACATATTCGGAATCAGCGGGTCATTTCCATGGGAAATATCATCGAGATTATCCGATTCTCGATAAAAAGTTTTTTTGCCCAAAAAAATGAGAAGGGGTACCCCTTTCCTTTTTTTCAAAAATCTGAAATTTTCCGAAATATTCGGAACGTGGGAATGATGGTTATATTTGGAATCTGCGGGACCTACGCTTTCAGAATCTGCGAGCCAAATTGAAATAAAAAATTCCTACGATTTTTAATCGTCGATTTACATTTTATTTTCATCTGACTTTTTTTTTCGCTCGTTTTTTATTGGTAAAATCGCGGGAGGCCTCCGGATCGAGGAATGGCGCACATATTCGGAATCAGCGGGTCATTTCCATGGGAAATATCATCGAGATTATCCGATTCTCGATAAAAAGTTTTTTTGCCCAAAATAATGAGAAGGGGTACCCCTTTCCTTTTTTTCAAAAATCTGAAATTTTCCGAAATATTCGGAACGTGGGAATGATGGTTATATTTGGAATCTGCGGGACCTACGCTTTCAGAATCTGCAAGCCGAATTGAAATAAAAAATTCCTACGATTTTCAATCGTCGATTTACATTTTATTTTCATCTGACTTTTTTTTTCGCTCGTTTTTTATTGGTAAAATCGCAGGAGGCCTCCGGATCGAGGAATGGCGCACATATTCGGAATCAGCGGGTAATTTCCATGGGAAATATCATCGAGATTATCCGATTCTCGATAAAAAGTTTTTTGGCCCAAAAAAATGAGAAGGGGTACCCCTTTCCTTTTTTTCAAAAATCTGAAATTTTCCGAAATATTCGGAACGTGGGAATGATGGTTATATTTGGAATCTGCGGGACCTACGCTTTCAGAATCTGCAAGCCGAATTGAAATAAAAAATTCCTACGATTTTTAATCGTTGATTTACATTTTATTTTCATCTGACTTTTCTTTTCGCTCGTTTTTTATTGGTAAAATCGCAGGAGGCCTCCGGATCGAGGAATGGCGCACATATTCGGAATCAGCGGGTCATTTCCATGGGAAATATCATCGAGATTATCCGATTCTCGATAAAAAGTTTTTTTGCCCAAAAAAATGAGAAGGGGTACCCCTTTCCTTTTTTTCAAAAATCTGAAATTTTCCGAAATATTCGGAACGTGGGAATGATGGTTATATTTGGAATCTGCGGGACCTACGCTTTCAGAATCTGCAAGCCTAATTGAAATAAAAAATTCCTACGATTTTTAATCGTCGATTTACATTTTATTTTCATCTGACTTTTTTTTTCGCTCGTTTTTTATTGGTAAAATCGCAGGAGGCCTCCGGATCGAGGAATGGCGCACATATTCGAAATCAGCGGGTCATTTCCATGGGAAATATCATCGAGATTATCCGATTCTCGATAAAAAGTTTTTTTGCCCAAAAAAATGAGAAGGGGTACTTTTTTCAAAAATCTGAAATTTTCCGAAATATTCGGAACGTGGGAATGATGGTTATATTTGGAATCTGCGGGACCTACGCTTTCAGAATCTGCAAGCCGAATTGAAATAAAAAATTCCTACGATTTTTAATCGTCGATTTACATTTTATTTTCATCTGACTTTTTCTTTCGCTCGTTTTTTATTGGTAAAATCGCAGGAGGCCTCCGGATCGAGGAATGGCGCACATATTCGGAATCAGCGGGTCATTTCCATGGGAAATATCATCGAGATTATCCAATTCTCGATAAAAAGTTTTTTTGCCCAAAAAAATGAGAAGGGGTACCCCTTTCCTTTTTTTCAAAAATCTGAAATTTTCCGAAATATTCGGAACGTGGGAATGATGGTTATATTTGGAATCTGCGGGACCTACGCTTTCAGAATCTGCAAGCCGAATTGAAATAAAAAATTCCTACGATTTTTAATCGTCGATTTACATTTTATTTTCATCTGACTTTTTTTTTCGCTCGTTTTTTATTGGTAAAATCGCAGGAGGCCTCCGGATCGAGGAATGGCGCACATATTCGGAATCAGCGGGTCATTTCCATGGGAAATATCATCGAGATTATCCGATTCTCGATAAAAAGTTTTTTGGCCCAAAAAAATGAGAAGGGGTACCCCTTTCCTTTTTTTCAAAAATCTGAAATTTTCCGGAATATTCGGAACGTGGGAATGATGGTTATATTTGGAATCTGCGGGACCTACGCTTTCAGAATCTGCAAGCCGAATTGAAATAAAAAATTCCTACGATTTTTAATCGTCGATTTACATTTTATTTTCATCTGACTTTTTTTTTCGCTCGTTTTTTATTGGTAAAATCGCAGGAGGCCTCCGGATCGAGGAATGGCGCACATATTCGGAATCAGCGGGTCATTTCCATGGGAAATATCATCGAGATTATCCGATTCTCGATAAAAAGTTTTTTTGCCCAAAAAAATGAGAAGGGGTACCCCTTTCCTTTTTTTCAAAAATCTGAAATTTTCCGAAATATTCGGAACGTGGGAATGATGGTTATATTTGGAATCTGCGGGACCTACGCTTTCAGAATCTGCAAGCCGAATTGAAATAAAAAATTCCTACGATTTTTAATCGTCGATTTACATTTTATTTTCATCTGACTTTTTTTTTCGCTCGTTTTTTATTGGTTTAATCGCAGGAGGCCTCCGGATCGAGGAATGGCGCACATATTCGGAATCAGCGGGTCATTTCCATGGGAAATATCATCGAGATTATCCGATTCTCGATAAAAAGTTTTTTGGCCCAAAAAAATGAGAAGGGGTACCCCTTTCCTTTTTTTCAAAAATCTGAAATTTTCCGGAATATTCGGAACGTGGGAATGATGGTTATATTTGGAATCTGCGGGACCTACGCTTTCAGAATCTGCAAGCCGAATTGAAATAAAAAATTCCTACGATTTTTAATCGTCGATTTACATTTTATTTTCATCTGACTTTTTTTTTCGCTCGTTTTTTATTGGTAAAATCGCAGGAGGCCTCCGGATCGAGGAATGGCGCACATATTCGGAATCAGCGGGTCATTTCCATGGGATATATCATCGAGATTATCCGATTCTCGATAAAAAGTTTTTTTGCCCAAAAAAATGAGAAGGGGTACCCCTTTCCTTTTTTTCAAAAATCTGAAATTTTCCGAAATATTCGGAACTTGGGAATGATGGTTATATTTGGAATCTGTGGGACCTACGCTTTCAGAATCTGCAAGCCGAATTGAAATAAAAAATTCCTACGATTTTTAATCGTCGATTTACATTTTATTTTCATCTGACTTTTTTTTTCGCTCGTTTTTTATTGGTAAAATCGCAGGAGGCCTCCGGATCGAGGAATGGCGCACATATTCGGAATCAGCGGGTCATTTCCATGGGAAATATCATCGAGATTATCCGATTCTCGATGAAAAGTTTTTTGGCCCAAAAAAATGAGAAGGGGTACCCCTTTCCTTTTTTTCAAAAATCTGGAATTTTCCGAAATATTCGGAACGTGGGAATGATGGTTATATTTGGAATCTGCGGGACCTACGCTTTCAGAATCTGCAAGCCGAATTGAAATAAAAAATTCCTACGATTTTTAATCGTCGATTTACATTTTATTTTCATCTGACTTTTTTTTTCGCTCGTTTTTTATTGGTTTAATCGCAGGAGGCCTCCGGATCGAGGAATGGCGCACATATTCGGAATCAGCGGGTCATTTCCATGGGAAATATCATCGAGATTATCCGATTCTCGATAAAAAGTTTTTTGGCCCAAAAAAATGAGAAGGGGTACCCCTTTCCTTTTTTTCAAAAATCTGAAATTTCCCGGAATATTCGGAACGTGGGAATGATGGTTATATTTGGAATCTGCGGGACCTACGCTTTCAGAATCTGCAAGCCGAATTGAAATAAAAAATTCCTACGATTTTTAATCGTCGATTTACATTTTATTTTCATCTGACTTTTTTTTTCGCTCGTTTTTTATTGGTAAAATCGCAGGAGGCCTCCGGATCGAGGAATGGCGCACATATTCGGAATCAGCGGGTCATTTCCATGGGAAATATCATCGAGATTATCCGATTCTCGATAAAAAGTTTTTTTGCCCAAAAAAATGAGAAGGGGTACTTTCCCCTTTCCTTTTTTTCAAAAATCTGAAATTTTCCGAAATATTCGGAACGTGGGAATGATGGTTATATTTGGAATCTGCGGGACCTACGCTTTCAGAATCTGCAAGCCGAATTGAAATAAAAAATTCCTACGATTTTTAATCGTCGATTTACATTTTATTTTCATCTGACTTTTTTTTTCGCTCGTTTTTTATTGGTAAAATCGCAGGAGGCCTCCGGATCGAGGAATGGCGCACATATTCGGAATCAGCGGGTCATTTCCATGGGAAATATCATCGAGATTATCCGATTCTCGATAAAAAGTTTTTTTGCCCAGAAAAATGAGAAGGGGTACCCCTTTCCTTTTTTTCAAAAATCTGAAATTTTCCGAAATATTCGGAACTTGGGAATGATGGTTATATTTGGAATCTGCGGGACCTACGCTTTCAGAATCTGCAAGCCGAATTGAAATAAAAAATTCCTACGATTTTTAATCGTCGATTTACATTTGATTTTCATCTGACTTTTTTTTTCGCTCGTTTTTTATTGGTAAAATCGCAGGAGGCCTCCGGATCGAGGAATGGCGCACATATTCGGAATCAGCGGGTCATTTCCATGGAAATATCATCGAGATTATCCGATTCTCGATAAAAAGTTTTTTTGCCCAAAAAAATGAGAAGGGGTACCCCTTTCCTTTTCTTCAAAAATCTGAAATTTTCCGAAATATTCGGAACGTGGGAATGATGGTTATATTTGGAATCTGCGGGACCTACGCTTTCAGAATCTGCAAGCCGAATTGAAATAAAAAATTCCTACGATTTTTAATCGTCGATTTACATTTTATTTTCATCTGACTTTTTTTTTCGCTCGTTTTTTATTGGTAAAATCGCAGGAGGCCTCCGGATCGAGGAATGGCGCACATATTCGGAATCAGCGGGTCATTTCCATGGGAAATATCATCGAGATTATCCGATTCTCGATAAAAAGTTTTTTGGCCCAAAAAAATGAGAAGGGGTACCCCTTTCCTTTTTTTCAAAAATCTGAAATTTTCCGGAATATTCGGAACGTGGGAATGATGGTTATATTTGGAATCTGCGGGACCTACGCTTTCAGAATCTGCAAGCCGAATTGAAATAAAAAATTCCTACGATTTTTGATCGTCGATTTACATTTTATTTTCATCTGACTTTTTTTTTCGCTCGTTTTTTATTGGTAAAATCGCAGGAGGCCTCCGGATCGAGGAATGGCGCACATATTCGGAATCAGCGGGTCATTTCCATGGGAAATATCATCGAGATTATCCGATTCTCGATAAAAAGTTTTTTTGCCCAAAAAAATGAGAAGGGGTACTTTCCCCTTTCCTTTTTTTCAAAAATCTGAAATTTTCCGAAATATTCGGAACGTGGGAATGATGGTTATATTTGGAATCTGCGGGACCTACGCTTTCAGAATCTGCAAGCCGAATTGAAATAAAAAATTCCTACGATTTTTAATCGTCGATTTACATTTTATTTTCATCTGACTTTTTTTTTCGCTCGTTTTTTATTGGTAAAATCGCAGGAGGCCTCCGGATCGAGGAATGGCGCACATATTCGGAATCAGCGGGTCATTTCCATGGGAAATATCATCGAGATTATCCGATTCTCGATAAAAAGTTTTTTTGCCCAAAAAAATGAGAAGGGGTACTTTCCCCTTTCCTTTTTTTCAAAAATCTGAAATTTTCCGAAATATTCGGAACGTGGGAATGATGGTTATATTTGGAATCTGCGGGACCTACGCTTTCAGAATCTGCAAGCCGAATTGAAATAAAAAATTCCTACGATTTTTAATCGTCGATTTACATTTTATTTTCATCTGACTTTTTTTTTCGCTCGTTTTTTATTGGTAAAATCGCAGGAGGCCTCCGGATCGAGGAATGGCGCACATATTCGGAATCAGCGGGTCATTTCCATGGGAAATATCATCGAGATTATCCGATTCTCGATAAAAAGTTTTTTGGCCCAAAAAAATGAGAAGGGGTACCCCTTTCCTTTTTTTCAAAAATCTGAAATTTTCCGGAATATTCGGAACGTGGGAATGATGGTTATATTTGGAATCTGCGGGACCTACGCTTTCAGAATCTGCAAGCCGAATTGGAATAGAAAATTCCTACGATTTTTAATCGTCGATTTACATTTTATTTTCATCTGACTTCTTTTTTCGCTCGTTTTTTATTGGTAAAATCGCAGGAGGCCTCCGGATCGAGGAATGGCGCACATATTCGGAATCAGCGGGTCATTTCCATGGGAAATATCATCGAGATTATCCGATTCTCGATAAAAAGTTTTTTTGCCCAAAAAAATGAGAAGGGGTACCCCTTTCCTTTTTTTCAAAAATCTGAAATTTTCCGAAATATTCGGAACGTGGGAATGATGGTTATATTTGGAATCTGCGGGACCTACGCTTTCAGAATCTGCAAGCCGAATTGAAATAAAAAATTCCTACGATTTTTAATCGTCGATTTACATTTTATTTTCATCTGACTTTTTTTTTCGCTCGTTTTTTATTGGTAAAATCGCAGGAGGCCTCCGGATCGAGGAATGGCGCACATATTCGGAATCAGCGGGTCATTTCCATGGGAAATATCATCGAGATTATCCGATTCTCGATAAAAAGTTTTTTTGCCCAAAAAAATGAGAAGGGGTACCCCTTTCCTTTTTTTCAAAAATCTGAAATTTTCCGAAATATTCGGAACTTGGGAATGATGGTTATATTTGGAATCTGTGGGACCTACGCTTTCAGAATCTGCAAGCCGAATTCAAATAAAAAATTCCTACGATTTTTAATCGTCGATTTACATTTTATTTTCATCTGACTTTTTTTTTCGCTCGTTTTTTATTGGTAAAATCGCAGGAGGCCTCCGGATCGAGGAATGGCGCACATATTCGGAATCAGCGGGTCATTTCCATGGGAAATATCATCGAGATTATCCGATTCTCGATGAAAAGTTTTTTGGCCCAAAAAAATGAGAAGGGGTACCCCTTTCCTTTTTTTCAAAAATCTGAAATTTTCCGGAATATTCGGAACGTGGGAATGATGGTTATATTTGGAATCTGCGGGACCTACGCTTTCAGAATCTGCAAGCCGAATTGAAATAAAAAATTCCTACGATTTTTAATCGTCGATTTACATTTTATTTTCATCTGACTTTTTTTTTCGCTCGTTTTTTATTGGTAAAATCGCAGGAGGCCTCCGGATCGAGGAATGGCGCACATATTCGGAATCAGCGGGTCATTTCCATGGGAAATATCATCGAGATTATCCGATTCTCGATAGAAAGTTTTTTGGCCCAAAAAAATGAGAAGGGGTACCCCTTTCCTTTTTTTCAAAAATCTGAAATTTTCCGAAATATTCGGAACGTGGGAGTGATGGTTATATTTGGAATCTGCGGGACCTACGCTTTCAGAATCTGCAAGCCGAATTGAAATAAAAAATTCCTACGATTTTTAATCGTCGATTTACATTTTATTTTCATCTGACTTTTTTTTTCGCTCGTTTTTTATTGGTAAAATCGCAGGAGGCCTCCGGATCGAGGAATGGCGCACATATTCGGAATCAGCGGGTCATTTCCATGGGAAATATCATCGAGATTATCCGATTCTCGATAAAAAGTTTTTTGGCCCAAAAAAATGAGAAGGGGTACCCCTTTCCTTTTTTTCAAAAATCTGAAATTTTCCGGAATATTCGGAACGTGGGAATGATGGTTATATTTGGAATCTGCGGGACCTACGCTTCCAGAATCTGCAAGCCGAATTGAAATAAAAAATTCCTACGATTTTTAATCGTCGATTTACATTTTATTCTCATCTGACTTTTTTTTTCGCTCGTTTTTTATTGGTAAAATCGCAGGAGGCCTCCGGATCGAGGAATGGCGCACATATTCGGAATCAGCGGGTCATTTCCATGGGAAGTATCATCGAGATTATCCGATTCTCGATAAAAAGTTTTTTTGCCCAAAAAAATGAGAAGGGGTACCCCTTTCCTTTTTTTCAAAAATCTGAAATTTTCCGAAATATTCGGAACTTGGGAATGATGGTTATATTTGGAATCTGCGGGACCTACGCTTTCAGAATCTGCAAGCCGAATTGAAATAAAAAATTCCTACGATTTTTAATCGTCGATTTACATTTTATTTGCATCTGACTTTTTTTTTCGCTCGTTTTTTATTGGTAAAATCGCAGGAGGCCTCCGGATCGAGGAATGGCGCACATATTCGGAATCAGCGGGTCATTTCCATGGGAAATATCATCGAGATTATCCGATTCTCGATAAAAAGTTTTTTTGCCCAAAAAAATGAGAAGGGGTACCCCTTTCCTTTTCTTCAAAAATCTGAAATTTTCCGAAATATTCGGAACGTGGGAATGATGGTTATATTTGGAATCTGCGGGACCTACGCTTTCAGAATCTGCAAGCCGAATTGAAATAAAAAATTCCTACGATTTTTAATCGTCGATTTACATTTTATGTTCATCTGACTTTTTTTTTCGCTCGTTTTTTATTGGTAAAATCGCAGGAGGCCTCCGGATCGAGGAATGGCGCACATATTCGGAATCAGCGGGTCATTTCCATGGGAAATATCATCGAGATTATCCGATTCTCGATAAAAAGTTTTTTGGCCCAAAAAAATGAGAAGGGGTACCCCTTTCCTTTTTTTCAAAAATCTGAAATTTTCCGGAATATTCGGAACGTGGGAATGATGGTTATATTTGGAATCTGCGGGACCTACGCTTTCAGAATCTGCAAGCCGAATTGAAATAAAAAATTCCTACGATTTTTAATCGTCGATTTACATTTTATTGTCATCTGACTTTTTTTTCGCTCGTTTTTTATTGGTAAAATCGCAGGAGGCCTCCGGATCGAGGAATGGCGCACATATTCGGAATCAGCGGGTCATTTCCATGGGAAATATCATCGAGATTATCCGATTCTCGATAAAAAGTTTTTTTGCCCAAAAAAATGAGAAGGGGTACCCCTTTCCTTTTTTTCAAAAATCTGAAATTTTCCGAAATATTCGGAACGTGGGAATGATGGTTATATTTGGAATCTGCGGGACCTACGCTTTCAGAATCTGCAAGCCGAATTGGAATAAAAAATTCCTACGATTTTTAATCGTCGATTTACATTTTATTTTCATCTGACTTTTTTTTTCGCTCGTTTTTTATTGGTAAAATCGCAGGAGGCCTCCGGATCGAGGAATGGCGCACATATTCGGAATCAGCGGGTCATTTCCATGGGAAATATCATCGAGATTATCCGATTCTCGATAAAAAGTTTTTTGGCCCAAAAAAATGAGAAGGGGTACCCCTTTCCTTTTTTTCAAAAATCTGAGATTTTCCGAAATATTCGGAACGTGGGAATGATGGTTATATTTGGAATCTGCGGCACCTACGCTTTCAGAATCTGCAAGCCGAATTGAAATAAAAAATTCCTACGATTTTTAATCGTCGATTTACATTTTATTTTCATCTGACTTTTTTTTTCGCTCGTTTTTTATTGGTAAAATCGCAGGAGGCCTCCGGATCGAGGAATGGCGCACATATTCGGAATCAGCGGGTCATTTCCATGGGAAATATCATCGAGATTATCCGATTCTCGATAAAAAGTTTTTTGGCCCAAAAAAATGAGAAGGGGTACCCCTTTCCTTTTTTTCAAAAATCTGAAATTTTCCGAAATATTCGGAACGTGAGAATGATGGTTATATTTGGAATCTGCGGGACCTACGCTTTCAGAATCTGCAAGCCGAATTGAAATAAAAAATTCCTACGATTTTTAATCGTCGATTTACATTTTATTTTCATCTGACTTTTTTTTTCGCTCGTTTTTTATTGGTAAAATCGCAGGAGGCCTCCGGATCGAGGAATGGCGCACATATTCGGAATCAGCGGGTCATTTCCATGGGAAATATCATCGAGATTATCCGATTCTCGATAAAAAGTTTTTTGGCCCAAAAAAATGAGAAGGGGTACCCCTTTCCTTTTTTTCAAAAATCTGAAATTTTCCGGAATATTCGGAACGTGGGAATGATGGTTATATTTGGAATCTGCGGGACCTACGCTTCCAGAATCTGCAAGCCGAATTGAAATAAAAAATTCCTACGATTTTTAATCGTCGATTTACATTTTATTTTCATCTGAATTTTTTTTCGCTCGTTTTTTATTGGTAAAATCGCAGGAGGCCTCCGGATCGAGGAATGGCGCACATATTCGGAATCAGCGGGTCATTTCCATGGGAAATATCATCGAGATTATCCGATTCTCGATAAAAAGTTTTTTGGCCCAAAAAAATGAGAAGGGGTACCCCTTTCCTTTTTTTCAAAAATCTGAAATTTTCCGAAATATTCGGAACGTGGGAATGATGGTTATATTTGGAATCTGCGGGACCTACGCTTTCAGAATCTGCAAGCCGAATTGAAATAAAAAATTCCTACGATTTTTAATCGTCGATTTACATTTTATTTTCATCTGACTTTTTTTTTCGCTCGTTTTTTATTGGTAAAATCGCAGGAGGCCTCCGGATCGAGGAATGGCGCACATATTCGGAATCAGCGGGTCATTTCCATGGGAAATATCATCGAGATTATCCGATTCTCGATAAAAAGTTTTTTGGCCCAAAAAAATGAGAAGGGGTACCCCTTTCCTTTTTTTCAAAAATCTGAAATTTTCCGAAATATTCGGAACGTGGGAATGATGGTTATATTTGGAATCTGCGGCACCTACGCTTTCAGAATCTGCAAGCCGAATTGAAATAAAAAATTCCTACGATTTTTAATCGTCGATTTACATTTTATTTTCATCTGACTTTTTTTTTCGCTCGTTTTTATTGGTAAAATCGCAGGAGGCCTCCGGATCGAGGAATGGCGCACATATTCGGAATCAGCGGGTCATTTCCATGGGAAATATCATCGAGATTATCCGATTCTCGAAAAAAAGTTTTTTGGCCCAAAAAAATGAGAAGGGGTACCCCTTTCCTTTTTTTCAAAAATCTGAAATTTTCCGAAATATTCGGAACGTGGGAATGATGGTTATATTTGGAATCTGCGGGACCTACGCTTTCAGAATCTGCAAGCCGAATTGAAATAAAAAATTCCTACGATTTTTAATCGTCGATTTACATTTCATTTTCATCTGACTTTTTTTTTCGCTCGTTTTTTATTGGTAAAATCGCAGGAGGCCTCCGGATCGAGGAATGGCGCACATATTCGGAATCAGCGGGTCATTTCCATGGGAAATATCATCGAGATTATCCGATTCTCGATAAAAAGTTTTTTGGCCCAAAAAAATGAGAAGGGGTACCCCTTTCCTTTTTTTCAAAAATCTGAAATTTTCCGAAATATTCGGAACGTGGGAATGATGGTTATATTTGGAATCTGCGGGACCTACGCTTTCAGAATCTGCAAGCCGAATTGAAATAAAAAATTCCTACGATTTTTAATCGTCGATTTACATTTTATTTTCATCTGACTTTTTTTTTCGCTCGTTTTTTATTGGTAAAATCGCAGGAGGCCTCCGGATCGAGGAATGGCGCACATATTCGGAATCAGCGGGTCATTTCCATGGGAAATATTATCGAGATTATCCGATTCTCGATAAAAAGTTTTTTTGCCCAAAAAAATGAGAAGGGGTACCCCTTTCCTTTTTTTCAAAAATCTGAAATTTTCCGAAATATTCGGAACGTGGGAATGATGGTTATATTTGGAATCTGCGGGACCTACGCTTTCAGAATCTGCAAGCCGAATTGAAATAAAAAATTCCTACGATTTTTAATCGTCGATTTACATTTTATTTTCATCTGACTTTTTTTTTCGCTCGTTTTTTATTGGTAAAATCGCAGGAGGCCTCCGGATCGAGGAATGGCGCACATATTCGGAATCAGCGGGTCATTTCCATGGGAAATATCATCGAGATTATCCGATTCTCGATAAAAAGTTTTTTGGCCCAAAAAAATGAGAAGGGGTACCCCTTTCCTTTTTTTCAAAAATCTGAAATTTTCCGAAATATTCGGAACGTGGGAATGATGGTTATATTTGGAATCTGCGGGACCTACGCTTTCAGAATCTGCAAGCCGAATTGAAATAAAAAATTCCTACGATTTTTAATCGTCGATTTACATTTTATTTTCATCTGACTTTTTTGTTCGCTCGTTTTTTATTGGTAAAATCGCAGGAGGCCTCCGGATCGAGGAATGGCGCACATATTCGGAATCAGCGGGTCATTTCCATGGGAAATATCATCGAGATTATCCGATTCTCGATAAAAAGTTTTTTGGCCCAAAAAAATGAGAAGGGGTACCCCTTTCCGTTTTTTCAAAAATCTGAAATTTTCCGAAATATTCGGAACGTGGGAATGATGGTTATATTTGGAATCTGCGGGACCTACGCTTTCAGAATCTGCAAGCCGAATTGAAATAAAAAATTCCTACGATTTTTAACCGTCGATTTACATTTCATTTTCATCTGACTTTTTTTTTCGCTGGTTTTTTATTGGTAGAATCGCAGGAGGCCTCCGGATCGAGGAATGGCGCACATATTCGGAATCAGCGGGTCATTTCCATGGGGAATATCATCGAGATTATCCGATTCTCGATAAAAAGTTTTTTGGCCCAAAAAAATGAGAAGGGGTACCCCTTTCCTTTTTTTCAAAAATCTGAAATTTTCCGAAATATTCGGAACGTGGGAATGATGGTTATATTTGGAATCTGCGGGACCTACGCTTTCAGAATCTGCAAGCCGAATTGAAATAAAAAATTCCTACGATTTTTAATCGTCGATTTACATTTTATGTTCATCTGACTTTTTTTTTCGCTCGTTTTTTATTGGTAAAATCGCAGGAGGCCTCCGGATCGAGGAATGGCGCACATATTCGGAATCAGCGGGTCATTTCCATGGGAAATATCATCGAGATTATCCGATTCTCGATAAAAAGTTTTTTGGCCCAAAAAAATGAGAAGGGGTACCCCTTTCCGTTTTTTCAAAAATCTGAAATTTTCCGAAATATTCGGAACGTGGGAATGATGGTTATATTTGGAATCTGCGGGACCTACGCTTTCAGAATCTGCAAGCCGAATTGAAATAAAAAATTCCTACGATTTTTAACCGTCGATTTACATTTCATTTTCATCTGACTTTTTTTTTCGCTGGTTTTTTATTGGTAGAATCGCAGGAGGCCTCCGGATCGAGGAATGGCGCACATATTCGGAATCAGCGGGTCATTTCCATGGGGAATATCATCGAGATTATCCGATTCTCGATAAAAAGTTTTTTGGCCCAAAAAAATGAGAAGGGGTACCCCTTTCCTTTTTTTCAAAAATCTGAAATTTTCCGAAATATTCGGAACGTGGGAATGATGGTTATATTTGGAATCTGCGGGACCAACGCTTTCAGAATCTGCAAGCCGAATTGAAATGAAAAATTCCTACGATTTTTAATCGTCGATTTACATTTTATTTTCATCTGACTTTTTTTTTCGCTCGTTTTTTATTGGTAAAATCGCAGGAGGCCTCCGGATCGAGGAATGGCGCACATATTCGGAATCAGCGGGTCATTTCCATGGGAAATATCATCGAGATTATCCGATTCTCGATAAAAAGTTTTTTGGCCCAAAAAAATGAGAAGGGGTACCCCTTTCCTTTTTTTCAAAAATCTGAAATTTTCCGAAATATTCGGAACTTGGGAATGATGGTTATATTTGGAATCTGCGGGACCTACGCTTTCAGAATCTGCAAGCCGAATTGAAATAAAAAATTCCTACGATTTTTAATCGTCGATTTACATTTTATTTTCATCTGACTTTTTTTTTCGCTCGTTTTTTATTGGTAAAATCGCAGGAGGCCTCCGGATCGAGGAATGGCGCACATATTCGGAATCAGCGGGTCATTTCCATGGGAAATATCATCGAGATTATCCGATTCTCGATAAAAAGTTTTTTGGCCCAAAAAAATGAGAAGGGGTACCCCTTTCCTTTTTTTCAAAAATCTGAAATTTTCCGAAATATTCGGAACGTGGGAATGATGGTTATATTTGGAATCTGCGGGACCTACGCTTTCAGAATCTGCAAGCCGAATTGAAATAAAAAATTCCTACGATTATTAATCGTCGATTTACATTTTATTTTCATCTGACTTTTTTGTTCGCTCGTTTTTTATTGGTAAAATCGCAGGAGGCCTCCGGATCGAGGAATGGCGCACATATTCGGAATCAGCGGGTCATTTCCATGGGAAATATCATCGAGATTATCCGATTCTCGATAAAAAGTTTTTTGGCCCAAAAAAATGAGAAGGGGTACCCCTTTCCGTTTTTTCAAAAATCTGAAATTTTCCGAAATATTCGGAACGTGGGAATGATGGTTATATTTGGAATCTGCGGGACCTACGCTTTCAGAATCTGCAAGCCGAATTGAAATAAAAAATTCCTACGATTTTTAACCGTCGATTTACATTTTATTTTCATCTGACTTTTTGTTTCGCTCGTTTTTCATTGGTAAAATCGCAGGAGGCCTCCGGATCGAGGAATGGCGCACATATTCGGAATCAGCGGGTCATTTCCATGGGAAATATCATCGAGATTATCCGATTCTCGATAAAAAGTTTTTTGGCCCAAAAAAATGAGAAGGGGTACCCCTTTCCTTTTTTTCAAAAATCTGAAATTTTCCGAAATATTCGGAACGTGGGAATGATGGTTATATTTGGAATCTGCGGGACCTACGCTTTCAGAATCTGCAAGCCGAATTGAAATAAAAAATTCCTACGATTTTTAATCGTCGATTTACATTTTATTTTCATCTGACTTTTTTTTTCGCTCGTTTTTTATTGGTAAAATCGCAGGAGGCCTCCGGATCGAGGAATGGCGCACATATTCGGAATCAGCGGGTCATTTCCATGGGAAATATCATCGAGATTATCCGATTCTCGATAAAAAGTTTTTTTGCCCAAAAAAATGAGAAGGGGTACTCCTTTCCTTTTTTTCAAAAATCTGAAATTTTCCGAAATATTCGGAACGTGGGAATGATGGTTATATTTGGAATCTGCGGGACCTACGCTTTCAGAATCTGCAAGCCGAATTGAAATAAAAAATTCCTACGATTTTTAATCGTCGATTTACATTTTATTTTCATCTGACTTTTTTTTTCGCTCGTTTTTTATTGGTAAAATCGCAGGAGGCCTCCGGATCGAGGAATGGCGCACATATTCGGAATCAGCGGGTCATTTCCATGGGAAATATCATCGAGATTATCCGATTCTCGATAAAAAGTTTTTTGGCCCAAAAAAATGAGAAGGGGTACCCCTTTCCTTTTTTTCAAAAATCTGAAATTTTCCGAAATATTCGGAACGTGGGAATGATGGTTATATTTGGAATCTGCGGGACCTACGCTTCCAGAATCTGCAAGCCGAATTGAAATAAAAAATTCCTACGATTATTAATCGTCGATTTACATTTTATTTTCATCTGACTTTTTTGTTCGCTCGTTTTTTATTGGTAAAATCGCAGGAGGCCTCCGGATCGAGGAATGGCGCACATATTCGGAATCAGCGGGTCATTTCCATGGGAAATATCATCGAGATTATCCGATTCTCGATAAAAAGTTTTTTGGCCCAAAAAAATGAGAAGGGGTACCCCTTTCCGTTTTTTCAAAAATCTGAAATTTTCCGAAATATTCGGAACGTGGGAATGATGGTTATATTTGGAATCTGCGGGACCTACGCTTTCAGAATCTGCAAGCCGAATTGAAATAAAAAATTCCTACGATTTTTAACCGTCGATTTACATTTTATTTTCATCTGACTTTTTTTTTCGCTCGTTTTTTATTGGTAAAATCGCAGGAGGCCTCCGGATCGAGGAATGGCGCACATATTCGGAATCAGCGGGTCATTTCCATGGGAAATATCATCGAGATTATCCGATTCTCGATAAAAAGTTTTTTGGCCCAAAAAAATGAGAAGGGGTACCCCTTTCCTTTTTTTCAAAAATCTGAAATTTTCCGAAATATTCGGAACGTGGGAATGATGGTTATATTTGGAATCTGCGGGACCTACGCTTTCAGAATCTGCAAGCCGAATTGAAATAAAAAATTCCTACGATTTTTAATCGTCGATTTACATTTTATTTTCATCTGACTTTTTTGTTCGCTCGTTTTTTATTGGTAAAATCGCAGGAGGCCTCCGGATCGAGGAATGGCGCACATATTCGGAATCAGCGGGTCATTTCCATGGGAAATATCATCGAGATTATCCGATTCTCGATGAAAAGTTTTTTGGCCCAAAAAAATGAGAAGGGGTACCCCTTTCCTTTTTTTCAAAAATCTGGAATTTTCCGAAATATTCGGAACGTGGGAATGATGGTTATATTTGGAATCTGCGGGACCTACGCTTTCAGAATCTGCAAGCCGAATTGAAATAAAAAATTCCTACGATTTTTAATCGTCGATTTACATTTTATTTTCATCTGACTTTTTTTTTCGCTCGTTTTTTATTGGTTTAATCGCAGGAGGCCTCCGGATCGAGGAATGGCGCACATATTCGGAATCAGCGGGTCATTTCCATGGGAAATATCATCGAGATTATCCGATTCTCGATAAAAAGTTTTTTGGCCCAAAAAAATGAGAAGGGGTACCCCTTTCCTTTTTTTCAAAAATCTGAAATTTCCCGGAATATTCGGAACGTGGGAATGATGGTTATATTTGGAATCTGCGGGACCTACGCTTTCAGAATCTGCAAGCCGAATTGAAATAAAAAATTCCTACGATTTTTAATCGTCGATTTACATTTTATTTTCATCTGACTTTTTTTTTCGCTCGTTTTTTATTGGTAAAATCGCAGGAGGCCTCCGGATCGAGGAATGGCGCACATATTCGGAATCAGCGGGTCATTTCCATGGGAAATATCATCGAGATTATCCGATTCTCGATAAAAAGTTTTTTTGCCCAAAAAAATGAGAAGGGGTACTTTCCCCTTTCCTTTTTTTCAAAAATCTGAAATTTTCCGAAATATTCGGAACGTGGGAATGATGGTTATATTTGGAATCTGCGGGACCTACGCTTTCAGAATCTGCAAGCCGAATTGAAATAAAAAATTCCTACGATTTTTAATCGTCGATTTACATTTTATTTTCATCTGACTTTTTTTTTCGCTCGTTTTTTATTGGTAAAATCGCAGGAGGCCTCCGGATCGAGGAATGGCGCACATATTCGGAATCAGCGGGTCATTTCCATGGGAAATATCATCGAGATTATCCGATTCTCGATAAAAAGTTTTTTTGCCCAGAAAAATGAGAAGGGGTACCCCTTTCCTTTTTTTCAAAAATCTGAAATTTTCCGAAATATTCGGAACTTGGGAATGATGGTTATATTTGGAATCTGCGGGACCTACGCTTTCAGAATCTGCAAGCCGAATTGAAATAAAAAATTCCTACGATTTTTAATCGTCGATTTACATTTGATTTTCATCTGACTTTTTTTTTCGCTCGTTTTTTATTGGTAAAATCGCAGGAGGCCTCCGGATCGAGGAATGGCGCACATATTCGGAATCAGCGGGTCATTTCCATGGAAATATCATCGAGATTATCCGATTCTCGATAAAAAGTTTTTTTGCCCAAAAAAATGAGAAGGGGTACCCCTTTCCTTTTCTTCAAAAATCTGAAATTTTCCGAAATATTCGGAACGTGGGAATGATGGTTATATTTGGAATCTGCGGGACCTACGCTTTCAGAATCTGCAAGCCGAATTGAAATAAAAAATTCCTACGATTTTTAATCGTCGATTTACATTTTATTTTCATCTGACTTTTTTTTTCGCTCGTTTTTTATTGGTAAAATCGCAGGAGGCCTCCGGATCGAGGAATGGCGCACATATTCGGAATCAGCGGGTCATTTCCATGGGAAATATCATCGAGATTATCCGATTCTCGATAAAAAGTTTTTTGGCCCAAAAAAATGAGAAGGGGTACCCCTTTCCTTTTTTTCAAAAATCTGAAATTTTCCGGAATATTCGGAACGTGGGAATGATGGTTATATTTGGAATCTGCGGGACCTACGCTTTCAGAATCTGCAAGCCGAATTGAAATAAAAAATTCCTACGATTTTTAATCGTCGATTTACATTTTATTTTCATCTGACTTTTTTTTTCGCTCGTTTTTTATTGGTAAAATCGCAGGAGGCCTCCGGATCGAGGAATGGCGCACATATTCGGAATCAGCGGGTCATTTCCATGGGAAATATCATCGAGATTATCCGATTCTCGATAAAAAGTTTTTTTGCCCAAAAAAATGAGAAGGGGTACTTTCCCCTTTCCTTTTTTTCAAAAATCTGAAATTTTCCGAAATATTCGGAACGTGGGAATGATGGTTATATTTGGAATCTGCGGGACCTACGCTTTCAGAATCTGCAAGCCGAATTGAAATAAAAAATTCCTACGATTTTTAATCGTCGATTTACATTTTATTTTCATCTGACTTTTTTTTTCGCTCGTTTTTTATTGGTAAAATCGCAGGAGGCCTCCGGATCGAGGAATGGCGCACATATTCGGAATCAGCGGGTCATTTCCATGGGAAATATCATCGAGATTATCCGATTCTCGATAAAAAGTTTTTTTGCCCAAAAAAATGAGAAGGGGTACTTTCCCCTTTCCTTTTTTTCAAAAATCTGAAATTTTCCGAAATATTCGGAACGTGGGAATGATGGTTATATTTGGAATCTGCGGGACCTACGCTTTCAGAATCTGCAAGCCGAATTGAAATAAAAAATTCCTACGATTTTTAATCGTCGATTTACATTTTATTTTCATCTGACTTTTTTTTTCGCTCGTTTTTTATTGGTAAAATCGCAGGAGGCCTCCGGATCGAGGAATGGCGCACATATTCGGAATCAGCGGGTCATTTCCATGGGAAATATCATCGAGATTATCCGATTCTCGATAAAAAGTTTTTTGGCCCAAAAAAATGAGAAGGGGTACCCCTTTCCTTTTTTTCAAAAATCTGAAATTTTCCGGAATATTCGGAACGTGGGAATGATGGTTATATTTGGAATCTGCGGGACCTACGCTTTCAGAATCTGCAAGCCGAATTGGAATAGAAAATTCCTACGATTTTTAATCGTCGATTTACATTTTATTTTCATCTGACTTCTTTTTTCGCTCGTTTTTTATTGGTAAAATCGCAGGAGGCCTCCGGATCGAGGAATGGCGCACATATTCGGAATCAGCGGGTCATTTCCATGGGAAATATCATCGAGATTATCCGATTCTCGATAAAAAGTTTTTTTGCCCAAAAAAATGAGAAGGGGTACCCCTTTCCTTTTTTTCAAAAATCTGAAATTTTCCGAAATATTCGGAACGTGGGAATGATGGTTATATTTGGAATCTGCGGGACCTACGCTTTCAGAATCTGCAAGCCGAATTGAAATAAAAAATTCCTACGATTTTTAATCGTCGATTTACATTTTATTTTCATCTGACTTTTTTTTTCGCTCGTTTTTTATTGGTAAAATCGCAGGAGGCCTCCGGATCGAGGAATGGCGCACATATTCGGAATCAGCGGGTCATTTCCATGGGAAATATCATCGAGATTATCCGATTCTCGATAAAAAGTTTTTTTGCCCAAAAAAATGAGAAGGGGTACCCCTTTCCTTTTTTTCAAAAATCTGAAATTTTCCGAAATATTCGGAACTTGGGAATGATGGTTATATTTGGAATCTGTGGGACCTACGCTTTCAGAATCTGCAAGCCGAATTCAAATAAAAAATTCCTACGATTTTTAATCGTCGATTTACATTTTATTTTCATCTGACTTTTTTTTTCGCTCGTTTTTTATTGGTAAAATCGCAGGAGGCCTCCGGATCGAGGAATGGCGCACATATTCGGAATCAGCGGGTCATTTCCATGGGAAATATCATCGAGATTATCCGATTCTCGATGAAAAGTTTTTTGGCCCAAAAAAATGAGAAGGGGTACCCCTTTCCTTTTTTTCAAAAATCTGAAATTTTCCGGAATATTCGGAACGTGGGAATGATGGTTATATTTGGAATCTGCGGGACCTACGCTTTCAGAATCTGCAAGCCGAATTGAAATAAAAAATTCCTACGATTTTTAATCGTCGATTTACATTTTATTTTCATCTGACTTTTTTTTTCGCTCGTTTTTTATTGGTAAAATCGCAGGAGGCCTCCGGATCGAGGAATGGCGCACATATTCGGAATCAGCGGGTCATTTCCATGGGAAATATCATCGAGATTATCCGATTCTCGATAGAAAGTTTTTTGGCCCAAAAAAATGAGAAGGGGTACCCCTTTCCTTTTTTTCAAAAATCTGAAATTTTCCGAAATATTCGGAACGTGGGAGTGATGGTTATATTTGGAATCTGCGGGACCTACGCTTTCAGAATCTGCAAGCCGAATTGAAATAAAAAATTCCTACGATTTTTAATCGTCGATTTACATTTTATTTTCATCTGACTTTTTTTTTCGCTCGTTTTTTATTGGTAAAATCGCAGGAGGCCTCCGGATCGAGGAATGGCGCACATATTCGGAATCAGCGGGTCATTTCCATGGGAAATATCATCGAGATTATCCGATTCTCGATAAAAAGTTTTTTGGCCCAAAAAAATGAGAAGGGGTACCCCTTTCCTTTTTTTCAAAAATCTGAAATTTTCCGGAATATTCGGAACGTGGGAATGATGGTTATATTTGGAATCTGCGGGACCTACGCTTCCAGAATCTGCAAGCCGAATTGAAATAAAAAATTCCTACGATTTTTAATCGTCGATTTACATTTTATTCTCATCTGACTTTTTTTTTCGCTCGTTTTTTATTGGTAAAATCGCAGGAGGCCTCCGGATCGAGGAATGGCGCACATATTCGGAATCAGCGGGTCATTTCCATGGGAAATATCATCGAGATTATCCGATTCTCGATAAAAAGTTTTTTTGCCCAAAAAAATGAGAAGGGGTACCCCTTTCCTTTTTTTCAAAAATCTGAAATTTTCCGAAATATTCGGAACGTGGGAATGATGGTTATATTTGGAATCTGCGGGACCTACGCTTTCAGAATCTGCAAGCCGAATTGGAATAAAAAATTCCTACGATTTTTAATCGTCGATTTACATTTTATTTTCATCTGACTTTTTTTTTCGCTCGTTTTTTATTGGTAAAATCGCAGGAGGCCTCCGGATCGAGGAATGGCGCACATATTCGGAATCAGCGGGTCATTTCCATGGGAAATATCATCGAGATTATCCGATTCTCGATAAAAAGTTTTTTGGCCCAAAAAAATGAGAAGGGGTACCCCTTTCCTTTTTTTCAAAAATCTGAGATTTTCCGAAATATTCGGAACGTGGGAATGATGGTTATATTTGGAATCTGCGGCACCTACGCTTTCAGAATCTGCAAGCCGAATTGAAATAAAAAATTCCTACGATTTTTAATCGTCGATTTACATTTTATTTTCATCTGACTTTTTTTTTCGCTCGTTTTTTATTGGTAAAATCGCAGGAGGCCTCCGGATCGAGGAATGGCGCACATATTCGGAATCAGCGGGTCATTTCCATGGGAAATATCATCGAGATTATCCGATTCTCGATAAAAAGTTTTTTGGCCCAAAAAAATGAGAAGGGGTACCCCTTTCCTTTTTTTCAAAAATCTGAAATTTTCCGAAATATTCGGAACGTGAGAATGATGGTTATATTTGGAATCTGCGGGACCTACGCTTTCAGAATCTGCAAGCCGAATTGAAATAAAAAATTCCTACGATTTTTAATCGTCGATTTACATTTTATTTTCATCTGACTTTTTTTTTCGCTCGTTTTTTATTGGTAAAATCGCAGGAGGCCTCCGGATCGAGGAATGGCGCACATATTCGGAATCAGCGGGTCATTTCCATGGGAAATATCATCGAGATTATCCGATTCTCGATAAAAAGTTTTTTGGCCCAAAAAAATGAGAAGGGGTACCCCTTTCCTTTTTTTCAAAAATCTGAAATTTTCCGGAATATTCGGAACGTGGGAATGATGGTTATATTTGGAATCTGCGGGACCTACGCTTCCAGAATCTGCAAGCCGAATTGAAATAAAAAATTCCTACGATTTTTAATCGTCGATTTACATTTTATTTTCATCTGAATTTTTTTTCGCTCGTTTTTTATTGGTAAAATCGCAGGAGGCCTCCGGATCGAGGAATGGCGCACATATTCGGAATCAGCGGGTCATTTCCATGGGAAATATCATCGAGATTATCCGATTCTCGATAAAAAGTTTTTTGGCCCAAAAAAATGAGAAGGGGTACCCCTTTCCTTTTTTTCAAAAATCTGAAATTTTCCGAAATATTCGGAACGTGGGAATGATGGTTATATTTGGAATCTGCGGGACCTACGCTTTCAGAATCTGCAAGCCGAATTGAAATAAAAAATTCCTACGATTTTTAATCGTCGATTTACATTTTATTTTCATCTGACTTTTTTTTTCGCTCGTTTTTTATTGGTAAAATCGCAGGAGGCCTCCGGATCGAGGAATGGCGCACATATTCGGAATCAGCGGGTCATTTCCATGGGAAATATCATCGAGATTATCCGATTCTCGATAAAAAGTTTTTTGGCCCAAAAAAATGAGAAGGGGTACCCCTTTCCTTTTTTTCAAAAATCTGAAATTTTCCGAAATATTCGGAACGTGGGAATGATGGTTATATTTGGAATCTGCGGCACCTACGCTTTCAGAATCTGCAAGCCGAATTGAAATAAAAAATTCCTACGATTTTTAATCGTCGATTTACATTTTATTTTCATCTGACTTTTTTTTTCGCTCGTTTTTATTGGTAAAATCGCAGGAGGCCTCCGGATCGAGGAATGGCGCACATATTCGGAATCAGCGGGTCATTTCCATGGGAAATATCATCGAGATTATCCGATTCTCGAAAAAAAGTTTTTTGGCCCAAAAAAATGAGAAGGGGTACCCCTTTCCTTTTTTTCAAAAATCTGAAATTTTCCGAAATATTCGGAACGTGGGAATGATGGTTATATTTGGAATCTGCGGGACCTACGCTTTCAGAATCTGCAAGCCGAATTGAAATAAAAAATTCCTACGATTTTTAATCGTCGATTTACATTTCATTTTCATCTGACTTTTTTTTTCGCTCGTTTTTTATTGGTAAAATCGCAGGAGGCCTCCGGATCGAGGAATGGCGCACATATTCGGAATCAGCGGGTCATTTCCATGGGAAATATCATCGAGATTATCCGATTCTCGATAAAAAGTTTTTTGGCCCAAAAAAATGAGAAGGGGTACCCCTTTCCTTTTTTTCAAAAATCTGAAATTTTCCGAAATATTCGGAACGTGGGAATGATGGTTATATTTGGAATCTGCGGGACCTACGCTTTCAGAATCTGCAAGCCGAATTGAAATAAAAAATTCCTACGATTTTTAATCGTCGATTTACATTTTATTTTCATCTGACTTTTTTTTTCGCTCGTTTTTTATTGGTAAAATCGCAGGAGGCCTCCGGATCGAGGAATGGCGCACATATTCGGAATCAGCGGGTCATTTCCATGGGAAATATTATCGAGATTATCCGATTCTCGATAAAAAGTTTTTTTGCCCAAAAAAATGAGAAGGGGTACCCCTTTCCTTTTTTTCAAAAATCTGAAATTTTCCGAAATATTCGGAACGTGGGAATGATGGTTATATTTGGAATCTGCGGGACCTACGCTTTCAGAATCTGCAAGCCGAATTGAAATAAAAAATTCCTACGATTTTTAATCGTCGATTTACATTTTATTTTCATCTGACTTTTTTTTTCGCTCGTTTTTTATTGGTAAAATCGCAGGAGGCCTCCGGATCGAGGAATGGCGCACATATTCGGAATCAGCGGGTCATTTCCATGGGAAATATCATCGAGATTATCCGATTCTCGATAAAAAGTTTTTTGGCCCAAAAAAATGAGAAGGGGTACCCCTTTCCTTTTTTTCAAAAATCTGAAATTTTCCGAAATATTCGGAACGTGGGAATGATGGTTATATTTGGAATCTGCGGGACCTACGCTTTCAGAATCTGCAAGCCGAATTGAAATAAAAAATTCCTACGATTTTTAATCGTCGATTTACATTTTATTTTCATCTGACTTTTTTGTTCGCTCGTTTTTTATTGGTAAAATCGCAGGAGGCCTCCGGATCGAGGAATGGCGCACATATTCGGAATCAGCGGGTCATTTCCATGGGAAATATCATCGAGATTATCCGATTCTCGATAAAAAGTTTTTTGGCCCAAAAAAATGAGAAGGGGTACCCCTTTCCTTTTTTTCAAAAATCTGAAATTTTCCGAAATATTCGGAACTTGGGAATGATGGTTATATTTGGAATCTGCGGGACCTACGCTTTCAGAATCTGCAAGCCGAATTGAAATAAAAAATTCCTACGATTTTTAATCGTCGATTTACATTTTATTTTCATCTGACTTTTTTTTTCGCTCGTTTTTTATTGGTAAAATCGCAGGAGGCCTCCGGATCGAGGAATGGCGCACATATTCGGAATCAGCGGGTCATTTCCATGGGAAATATCATCGAGATTATCCGATTCTCGATAAAAAGTTTTTTGGCCCAAAAAAATGAGAAGGGGTACCCCTTTCCTTTTTTTCAAAAATCTGAAATTTTCCGAAATATTCGGAACGTGGGAATGATGGTTATATTTGGAATCTGCGGGACCTACGCTTTCAGAATCTGCAAGCCGAATTGAAATAAAAAATTCCTACGATTATTAATCGTCGATTTACATTTTATTTTCATCTGACTTTTTTGTTCGCTCGTTTTTTATTGGTAAAATCGCAGGAGGCCTCCGGATCGAGGAATGGCGCACATATTCGGAATCAGCGGGTCATTTCCATGGGAAATATCATCGAGATTATCCGATTCTCGATAAAAAGTTTTTTGGCCCAAAAAAATGAGAAGGGGTACCCCTTTCCGTTTTTTCAAAAATCTGAAATTTTCCGAAATATTCGGAACGTGGGAATGATGGTTATATTTGGAATCTGCGGGACCTACGCTTTCAGAATCTGCAAGCCGAATTGAAATAAAAAATTCCTACGATTTTTAACCGTCGATTTACATTTTATTTTCATCTGACTTTTTGTTTCGCTCGTTTTTCATTGGTAAAATCGCAGGAGGCCTCCGGATCGAGGAATGGCGCACATATTCGGAATCAGCGGGTCATTTCCATGGGAAATATCATCGAGATTATCCGATTCTCGATAAAAAGTTTTTTGGCCCAAAAAAATGAGAAGGGGTACCCCTTTCCTTTTTTTCAAAAATCTGAAATTTTCCGAAATATTCGGAACGTGGGAATGATGGTTATATTTGGAATCTGCGGGACCTACGCTTTCAGAATCTGCAAGCCGAATTGAAATAAAAAATTCCTACGATTTTTAATCGTCGATTTACATTTTATTTTCATCTGACTTTTTTTTTCGCTCGTTTTTTATTGGTAAAATCGCAGGAGGCCTCCGGATCGAGGAATGGCGCACATATTCGGAATCAGCGGGTCATTTCCATGGGAAATATCATCGAGATTATCCGATTCTCGATAAAAAGTTTTTTTGCCCAAAAAAATGAGAAGGGGTACTCCTTTCCTTTTTTTCAAAAATCTGAAATTTTCCGAAATATTCGGAACGTGGGAATGATGGTTATATTTGGAATCTGCGGGACCTACGCTTTCAGAATCTGCAAGCCGAATTGAAATAAAAAATTCCTACGATTTTTAATCGTCGATTTACATTTTATTTTCATCTGACTTTTTTTTTCGCTCGTTTTTTATTGGTAAAATCGCAGGAGGCCTCCGGATCGAGGAATGGCGCACATATTCGGAATCAGCGGGTCATTTCCATGGGAAATATCATCGAGATTATCCGATTCTCGATAAAAAGTTTTTTGGCCCAAAAAAATGAGAAGGGGTACCCCTTTCCTTTTTTTCAAAAATCTGAAATTTTCCGAAATATTCGGAACGTGGGAATGATGGTTATATTTGGAATCTGCGGGACCTACGCTTCCAGAATCTGCAAGCCGAATTGAAATAAAAAATTCCTACGATTATTAATCGTCGATTTACATTTTATTTTCATCTGACTTTTTTGTTCGCTCGTTTTTTATTGGTAAAATCGCAGGAGGCCTCCGGATCGAGGAATGGCGCACATATTCGGAATCAGCGGGTCATTTCCATGGGAAATATCATCGAGATTATCCGATTCTCGATAAAAAGTTTTTTGGCCCAAAAAAATGAGAAGGGGTACCCCTTTCCGTTTTTTCAAAAATCTGAAATTTTCCGAAATATTCGGAACGTGGGAATGATGGTTATATTTGGAATCTGCGGGACCTACGCTTTCAGAATCTGCAAGCCGAATTGAAATAAAAAATTCCTACGATTTTTAACCGTCGATTTACATTTTATTTTCATCTGACTTTTTTTTTCGCTCGTTTTTTATTGGTAAAATCGCAGGAGGCCTCCGGATCGAGGAATGGCGCACATATTCGGAATCAGCGGGTCATTTCCATGGGAAATATCATCGAGATTATCCGATTCTCGATAAAAAGTTTTTTGGCCCAAAAAAATGAGAAGGGGTACCCCTTTCCTTTTTTTCAAAAATCTGAAATTTTCCGAAATATTCGGAACGTGGGAATGATGGTTATATTTGGAATCTGCGGGACCTACGCTTTCAGAATCTGCAAGCCGAATTGAAATAAAAAATTCCTACGATTTTTAATCGTCGATTTACATTTTATTTTCATCTGACTTTTTTGTTCGCTCGTTTTTTATTGGTAAAATCGCAGGAGGCCTCCGGATCGAGGAATGGCGCACATATTCGGAATCAGCGGGTCATTTCCATGGGAAATATCATCGAGATTATCCGATTCTCGATAAAAAGTTTTTTGGCCCAAAAAAATGAGAAGGGGTACCCCTTTCCGTTTTTTCAAAAATCTGAAATTTTCCGAAATATTCGGAACGTGGGAATGATGGTTATATTTGGAATCTGCGGGACCTACGCTTTCAGAATCTGCAAGCCGAATTGAAATAAAAAATTCCTACGATTTTTAACCGTCGATTTACATTTCATTTTCATCTGACTTTTTTTTTCGCTGGTTTTTTATTGGTAGAATCGCAGGAGGCCTCCGGATCGAGGAATGGCGCACATATTCGGAATCAGCGGGTCATTTCCATGGGGAATATCATCGAGATTATCCGATTCTCGATAAAAAGTTTTTTGGCCCAAAAAAATGAGAAGGGGTACCCCTTTCCTTTTTTTCAAAAATCTGAAATTTTCCGAAATATTCGGAACGTGGGAATGATGGTTATATTTGGAATCTGCGGGACCTACGCTTTCAGAATCTGCAAGCCGAATTGAAATAAAAAATTCCTACGATTTTTAATCGTCGATTTACATTTTATTTTCATCTGACTTTTTTTTTCGCTCGTTTTTTATTGGTAAAATCGCAGGAGGCCTCCGGATCGAGGAATGGCGCACATATTCGGAATCAGCGCGTCATTTCCATGGGAAATATCATCGAGATTATCCGATTCTCGATAAAAAGTTTTTTTGCCCAAAAAAATGAGAAGGGGTACCCCTTTCCTTTTTTTCAAAAATCTGAAATTTTCCGAAATATTCGGAACTTGGGAATGATGGTTATATTTGGAATCTGCGGGACCTACGCTTTCAGAATCTGCAAGCCGAATTGAAATAAAAAATTCCTACGATTTTTAATCGTCGATTTACATTTTATTTTCATCTGACTTTTTTTTTCGCTCGTTTTTTATTGGTAAAATCGCAGGAGGCCTCCGGATCGAGGAATGGCGCACATATTCGGAATCAGCGGGTCATTTCCATGGGAAATATCATCGAGATTATCCGATTCTCGATAAAAAGTTTTTTTGCCCAAAAAAATGAGAAGGGGTACCCCTTTCCTTTTTTTCAAAAATCTGAAATTTTCCGAAATATTCGGAACGTGGGAATGATGGTTATATTTGGAATCTGCGGGACCTACGCTTTCAGAATCTGCAAGCCGAATTGAAATAAAAAATTCCTACGATTTTTAATCGTCGATTTACATTTTATTTTCATCTGACTTTTTTTTTCGCTCGTTTTTTATTGGTAAAATCGCAGGAGGCCTCCGGATCGAGGAATGGCGCACATATTCGGAATCAGCGGGTCATTTCCGTGGGAAATATCATCGAGATTATCCGATTCTCGATAAAAAGTTTTTTGGCCCAAAAAAATGAGAAGGGGTAGCCCTTTCCTTTTTTTCAAAAATCTGAAATTTTCCGGAATATTCGGAACGTGGGAATGATGGTTATATTTGGAATCTGCGGGACCTACGCTTTCAGAATCTGCAAGCCGAATTGAAATAAAAAATTCCTACGATTTTTAATCGTCGATTTACATTTTATTTTCATCTGACTTTTTTTTTCGCTCGTTTTTTATTGGTAAAATCGCAGGAGGCCTCCGGATCGAGGAATGGCGCACATATTCGGAATCAGCGGGTCATTTCCATGGGAAATATCATCGAGATTATCCGATTCTCGATAAAAAGTTTTTTTGCCCAAAATAATGAGAAGGGGTACCCCTTTCCTTTTTTTCAAAAATCTGAAATTTTCCGAAATATTCGGAACGTGGGAATGATGGTTATATTTGGAATCTGCGGGACCTACGCTTTCAGAATCTGCAAGCCGAATTGAAATAAAAAATTCCTACGATTTTTAATCGTCGATTTACATTTTATTTTCATCTGACTTTTTTTTTCGCTCGTTTTTTATTGGTAAAATCGCAGGAGGCCTCCGGATCGAGGAATGGCGCACATATTCGGAATCAGCGGGTCGATTCCATGGGAAATATCATCGAGATTATCCGATTCTCGATAAAAAGTTTTTTTGCCCAAAAAAATGAGAAGGGGTACCCCTTTCCTTTTTTTCAAAAATCTGAAATTTTCCGAAATATTCGGAACGTGGGAATGATGGTTATATTTGGAATCTGCGGGACCTACGCTTTCAGAATCTGCAAGCCGAATTGAAATAAAAAATTCCTACGATTTTTAATCGTCGATTTACATTTTATTTTCATCTGACTTTTTTTTTCGCTCGTTTTTTATTGGTAAAATCGCAGGAGGCCTCCGGATCGAGGAATGGCGCACATATTCGGAATCAGCGGGTCATTTCCATGGGAAATATCATCGAGATTATCCGATTCTCGATAAAAAGTTTTTTGGCCCAAAAAAATGAGAAGGGGTACCCCTTTCCTTTTTTTCAAAAATCTGAAATTTTCCGAAATATTCGGAACGTGGGAATGATGGTTATATTTGGAATCTGCGGGACCTACGCTTTCAGAATCTGCAAGCCGAATTGAAATAAAAAATTCCTACGATTTTTAATCGTCGATTTACATTTCACTTTCATCTGACTTTTTTTTTGCTCGTTTTTTATTAGTAGAATCGCAGGAGGCCTCCGGATCGAGGAATGGCGCACATATTCGGAATCAGCGGGTCATTTCCATGGGGAATATCATCGAGATTATCCGATTCTCGATAAAAAGTTTTTTGGCCCAAAAAAATGAGAAGGGGTACCCCTTTCCTTTTTTTCAAAAATCTGAAATTTTCCGAAATATTCGGAACGTGGGAATGATGGTTATATTTGGAATCTGCGGGACCTACGCTTTCAGAATCTGCAAGCCGAATTGAAATAAAAAATTCCTACGATTTTTAATCGTCGATTTACATTTCATTTTCATCTGACTTTTTTTTTCGCTCGTTTTTTATTGGTAGAATCGCAGGAGGCCTCCGGATCGAGGAATGGCGCACATATTCGGAATCAGCGGGTCATTTCCATGGGGAATATCATCGAGATTATCCGATTCTCGATAAAAAGTTTTTTGGCCCAAAAAAATGAGAAGGGGTACCCCTTTCCTTTTTTTCAAAAATCTGAAATTTTCCGAAATATTCGGAACGTGGGAATGATGGTTATATTTGGAATCTGCGGGACCAACGCTTTCAGAATCTGCAAGCCGAATTGAAATAAAAAATTCCTACGATTTTTAATCGTCGATTTACATTTTATTTTCATCTGACTTTTTTTTTCGCTCGTTTTTTATTGGTAAAATCGCAGGAGGCCTCCGGATCGAGGAATGGCGCACATATTCGGAATCAGCGGGTCATTTCCATGGGAAATATCATCGAGATTATCCGATTCTCGATAAAAAGTTTTTTTGCCCAAAAAAATGAGAAGGAGTACCCCTTTCCTTTTTTTCAAAAATCTGAAATTTTCCGAAATATTCGGAACTTGGGAATGATGGTTATATTTGGAATCTGCGGGACCTACGCTTTCAGAATCTGCAAGCCGAATTGAAATAAAAAATTCCTACGATTTTTAATCGTCGATTTATATTTTATTTTCATCTGACTTTTTTTTTCGCTCGTTTTTTATTGGTAAAATCGCAGGAGGCCTCCGGATCGAGGAATGGCGCACATATTCGGAATCAGCGGGTCATTTCCATGGGAAATATCATCGAGATTATCCGATTCTCGATAAAAAGTTTTTTTGCCCAAAAAAATGAGAAGGGGTACCCCTTTCCTTTTTTTCCAAAATCTGAAATTTTCCGAAATATTCGGAACGTGGGAATGATGGTTATATTTGGAATCTGCGGGACCTACGCTTTCAGAATCTGCAAGCCGAATTGAAATAAAAAATTCCTACGATTTTTAATCGTCGATTTACATTTTATTTTCATCTGACTTTTTTTTTCGCTCGTTTTTTATTGGTAAAATCGCAGGAGGCCTCCGGATCGAGGAATGGCGCACATATTCGGAATCAGCGGGTCATTCCCATGGGAAATATCATCGAGATTATCCGATTCTCGATAAAAAGTTTTTTGGCCCAAAAAAATGAGAAGGGGTACCCCTTTCCTTTTTTTCAAAAATCTGAAATTTTCCGAAATATTCGGAACGTGGGAATGATGGTTACATTTGGAATCTGCGGGACCTACGCTTTCAGAATCTGCAAGCCGAATTGAAATAAAAAATTCCTACGATTTTTAATCGTCGATTTACATTTCACTTTCATCTGACTTTTTTTTTGCTCGTTTTTTATTAGTAGAATCGCAGGAGGCCTCCGGATCGAGGAATGGCGCACATATTCGGAATCAGCGGGTCATTTCCATGGGGAATATCATCGAGATTATCCGATTCTCGATAAAAAGTTTTTTGGCCCAAAAAAATGAGAAGGGGTACCCCTTTCCTTTTTTTCAAAAATCTGAAATTTTCCGAAATATTCGGAACGTGGGAATGATGGTTATATTTGGAATCTGCGGGACCTACGCTTTCAGAATCTGCAAGCCGAATTGGAATAAAAAATTCCTACGATTTTTAATCGTCGATTTACATTTCATTTTCATCTGACTTTTTTTTTCGCTCGTTCTTTATTGGTAGAATCGCAGGAGGCCTCCGGATCGAGGAATGGCGCACATATTCGGAATCAGCGGGTCATTTCCATGGGGAATATCATCGAGATTATCCGATTCTCGATAAAAAGTTTTTTGGCCCAAAAAAATGAGAAGGGGTACCCCTTTCCTTTTTTTCAAAAATCTGAAATTTTCCGAAATATTCGGAACGTGGGAATGATGGTTATATTTGGAATCTGCGGGACCAACGCTTTCAGAATCTGCAAGCCGAATTGAAATAAAAAATTCCTACGATTTTTAATCGTCGATTTACATTTTATTTTCATCTGACTTTTTTTTTCGCTCGTTTTTTATTGGTAAAATCGCAGGAGGCCTCCGGATCGAGGAATGGCGCACATATTCGGAATCAGCGGGTCATTTCCATGGGAAATATCATCGAGATTATCCGATTCTCGATAAAAAGTTTTTTGGCCCAAAAAAATGAGAAGGGGTACCCCTTTCCTTTTTTTCAAAAATCTGAAATTTTCCGAAATATTCGGAACGTGGGAATGATGGTTATATTTGGAATCTGCGGGACCTACGCTTTCAGAATCTGCAAGCCGAATTGAAATAAAAAATTCCTACGATTTTTAATCGTCGATTTACATTTCATTTTCATCTGACTTTTTTTTTCGCTCGTTTTTTATCGGTAGAATCGCAGGAGGCCTCCGGATCGAGGAATGGCGCACATATTCGGAATCAGCGGGTCATTTCCATGGGGAATATCATCGAGATTATCCGATTCTCGATAAAAAGTTTTTTGGCCCAAAAAAATGAGAAGGGGTACCCCTTTCCTTTTTTTCAAAAATCTGAAATTTTCCGAAATATTCGGAACGTGGGAATGATGGTTATATTTGGAATCTGCGGGACCAACGCTTTCAGAATCTGCAAGCCGAATTGAAATAAAAAATTCCTACGATTTTTAATCGTCGATTTACATTTTATTTTCATCTGACTTTTTTTTTCGCTCGTTTTTTATTGGTAAAATCGCAGGAGGCCTCCGGATCGAGGAATGGCGCACATATTCGGAATCAGCGGGTCATTTCCATGGGAAATATCATCGAGATTATCCGATTCTCGATAAAAAGTTTTTTTGCCCAAAAAAATGAGAAGGGGTACCCCTTTCCTTTTTTTCAAAAATCTGAAATTTTCCGAAATATTCGGAACTTGGGAATGATGGTTATATTTGGAATCTGCGGGACCTACGCTTTCAGAATCTGCAAGCCGAATTGAAATAAAAAATTCCTACGATTTTTAATCGTCGATTTACATTTTATTTTCATCTGACTTTTTTTTTCGCTCGTTTTTTATTGGTAAAATCGCAGGAGGCCTCCGGATCGAGGAATGGCGCACATATTCGGAATCAGCGGGTCATTTCCATGGGAAATATCATCGAGATTATCCGATTCTCGATAAAAAGTTTTTTTGCCCAAAAAAATGAGAAGGGGTACCCCTTTCCTTTTTTTCAAAAATCTGAAATTTTCCGAAATATTCGGAACGTGGGAATGATGGTTATATTTGGAATCTGCGGGACCTACGCTTTCAGAATCTGCAAGCCGAATTGAAATAAAAAATTCCTACGATTTTTAATCGTCGATTTACATTTTATTTTCATCTGACTTTTTTTTTCGCTCGTTTTTTATTGGTAAAATCGCAGGAGGCCTCCGGATCGAGGAATGGCGCACATATTCGGAATCAGCGGGTCATTTCCGTGGGAAATATCATCGAGATTATCCGATTCTCGATAAAAAGTTTTTTGGCCCAAAAAAATGAGAAGGGGTACCCCTTTCCTTTTTTTCAAAAATCTGAAATTTTCCGAAATATTCGGAACGTGGGAATGATGGTTATATTTGGAATCTGCGGGACCTACGCTTTCAGAATCTGCAAGCCGAATTGAAATAAAAAATTCCTACGATTTTTAATCGTCGATTTACATTTTATTTTCATCTGACTTTTTTTTTCGCTCGTTTTTTATTGGTAAAATCGCAGGAGGCCTCCGGATCGAGGAATGGCGCACATATTCGGAATCAGCGGGTCATTTCCATGGGAAATATCATCGAGATTATCCGATTCTCGATAAAAAGTTTTTTTGCCCAAAAAAATGAGAAGGGGTACCCCTTTCCTTTTTTTCAAAAATCTGAAATTTTCCGAAATATTCGGAACGTGGGAATGATGGTTATATTTGGAATCTGCGGGACCTACGCTTTCAGAATCTGCAAGCCGAATTGAAATAAAAAATTCCTACGATTTTTAATCGTCGATTTACATTTTATTTTCATCTGACTTTTTTTTTCGCTCGTTTTTTATTGGTAAAATCGCAGGAGGCCTCCGGATCGAGGAATGGCGCACATATTCGGAATCAGCGGGTCATTTCCATGGGAAATATCATCGAGATTATCCGATTCTCGATAAAAAGTTTTTTGGCCCAAAAAAATGAGAAGGGGTACCCCTTTCCTTTTTTTCAAAAATCTGAAATTTTCCGAAATATTCGGAACGTGGGAATGATGGTTATATTTGGAATCTGCGGGACCTACGCTTTCAGAATCTGCAAGCCGAATTGAAATAAAAAATTCCTACGATTTTTAATCGTCGATTTACATTTCACTTTCATCTGACTTTTTTTTTGCTCGTTTTTTATTAGTAGAATCGCAGGAGGCCTCCGGATCGAGGAATGGCGCACATATTCGGAATCAGCGGGTCATTTCCATGGGGAATATCATCGAGATTATCCGATTCTCGATAAAAAGTTTTTTGGCCCAAAAAAATGAGAAGGGGTACCCCTTTCCTTTTTTTCAAAAATCTGAAATTTTCCGAAATATTCGGAACGTGGGAATGATGGTTATATTTGGAATCTGCGGGACCTACGCTTTCAGAATCTGCAAGCCGAATTGAAATAAAAAATTCCTACGATTTTTAATCGTCGATTTACATTTCATTTTCATCTGACTTTTTTTTTCGCTCGTTTTTTATTGGTAGAATCGCAGGAGGCCTCCGGATCGAGGAATGGCGCACATATTCGGAATCAGCGGGTCATTTCCATGGGGAATATCATCGAGATTATCCGATTCTCGATAAAAAGTTTTTTGGCCCAAAAAAATGAGAAGGGGTACCCCTTTCCTTTTTTTCAAAAATCTGAAATTTTCCGAAATATTCGGAACGTGGGAATGATGGTTATATTTGGAATCTGCGGGACCAACGCTTTCAGAATCTGCAAGCCGAATTGAAATAAAAAATTCCTACGATTTTTAATCGTCGATTTACATTTTATTTTCATCTGACTTTTTTTTTCGCTCGTTTTTTATTGGTAAAATCGCAGGAGGCCTCCGGATCGAGGAATGGCGCACATATTCGGAATCAGCGGGTCATTTCCATGGGAAATATCATCGAGATTATCCGATTCTCGATAAAAAGTTTTTTTGCCCAAAAAAATGAGAAGGGGTACCCCTTTCCTTTTTTTCAAAAATCTGAAATTTTCCGAAATATTCGGAACTTGGGAATGATGGTTATATTTGGAATCTGCGGGACCTACGCTTTCAGAATCTGCAAGCCGAATTGAAATAAAAAATTCCTACGATTTTTAATCGTCGATTTACATTTTATTTTCATCTGACTTTTTTTTTCGGAATCAGCGGAATGGGAAATATCATCGAGATTATCCGATTCTCGATAAAAAGTTTTTTTGCCCAAAAAAATGAGAAGGGGTACCCCTTTCCTTTTTTTCAAAAATCTGAAATTTTCCGAAATATTCGGAACGTGGGAATGATGGTTATATTTGGAATCTGCGGGACCTACGCTTTCAGAATCTGCAAGCCGAATTGAAATAAAAAATTCCTACGATTTTTAATCGTCGATTTACATTTCACTTTCATCTGACTTTTTTTTTGCTCGTTTTTTATTAGTAGAATCGCAGGAGGCCTCCGGATCGAGGAATGGCGCACATATTCGGAATCAGCGGGTCATTTCCATGGGGAATATCATCGAGATTATCCGATTCTCGATAAAAAGTTTTTTGGCCCAAAAAAATGAGAAGGGGTACCCCTTTCCTTTTTTTCAAAAATCTGAAATTTTCCGAAATATTCGGAACGTGGGAATGATGGTTATATTTGGAATCTGCGGGACCTACGCTTTCAGAATCTGCAAGCCGAATTGAAATAAAAAATTCCTACGATTTTTAATCGTCGATTTACATTTCATTTTCATCTGACTTTTTTTTTCGCTCGTTTTTTATTGGTAGAATCGCAGGAGGCCTCCGGATCGAGGAATGGCGCACATATTCGGAATCAGCGGGTCATTTCCATGGGGAATATCATCGAGATTATCCGATTCTCGATAAAAAGTTTTTTGGCCCAAAAAAATGAGAAGGGGTACCCCTTTCCTTTTTTTCAAAAATCTGAAATTTTCCGAAATATTCGGAACGTGGGAATGATGGTTATATTTGGAATCTGCGGGACCAACGCTTTCAGAATCTGCAAGCCGAATTGAAATAAAAAATTCCTACGATTTTTAATCGTCGATTTACATTTTATTTTCATCTGACTTTTTTTTTCGCTCGTTTTTTATTGGTAAAATCGCAGGAGGCCTCCGGATCGAGGAATGGCGCACATATTCGGAATCAGCGGGTCATTTCCATGGGAAATATCATCGAGATTATCCGATTCTCGATAAAAAGTTTTTTTGCCCAAAAAAATGAGAAGGGGTACCCCTTTCCTTTTTTTCAAAAATCTGAAATTTTCCGAAATATTCGGAACTTGGGAATGATGGTTATATTTGGAATCTGCGGGACCTACGCTTTCAGAATCTGCAAGCCGAATTGAAATAAAAAATTCCTACGATTTTTAATCGTCGATTTACATTTTATTTTCATCTGACTTTTTTTTTCGGAATCAGCGGAATGGGAAATATCATCGAGATTATCCGATTCTCGATAAAAAGTTTTTTTGCCCAAAAAAATGAGAAGGGGTACCCCTTTCCTTTTTTTTCAAAAATCTGAAATTTTCCGAAATATTCGGAACGTGGGAATGATGGTTATATTTGGAATCTGCGGGACCTACGCTTTCAGAATCTGCAAGCCGAATTGAAATAAAAAATTCCTACGATTTTTAATCGTCGATTTACATTTTATTTTCATCTGACTTTTTTTTTCGCTCGTTTTTTATTGGTAAAATCGCAGGAGGCCTCCGGATCGAGGAATGGCGCACATATTCGGAATCAGCGGGTCATTCCCATGGGAAATATCATCGAGATTATCCGATTCTCGATAAAAAGTTTTTTGGCCCAAAAAAATGAGAAGGGGTACCCCTTTCCTTTTTTTCAAAAATCTGAAATTTTCCGAAATATTCGGAACGTGGGAATGATGGTTATATTTGGAATCTGCGGGACCTACGCTTTCAGAATCTGCAAGCCGAATTGAAATAAAAAATTCCTACGATTTTTAATCGTCGATTTACATTTCACTTTCATCTGACTTTTTTTTTGCTCGTTTTTTATTAGTAGAATCGCAGGAGGCCTCCGGATCGAGGAATGGCGCACATATTCGGAATCAGCGGGTCATTTCCATGGGGAATATCATCGAGATTATCCGATTCTCGATAAAAAGTTTTTTGGCCCAAAAAAATGAGAAGGGGTACCCCTTTCCTTTTTTTCAAAAATCTGAAATTTTCCGAAATATTCGGAACGTGGGAATGATGGTTATATTTGGAATCTGCGGGACCTACGCTTTCAGAATCTGCAAGCCGAATTGGAATAAAAAATTCCTACGATTTTTAATCGTCGATTTACATTTCATTTTCATCTGACTTTTTTTTTCGCTCGTTCTTTATTGGTAGAATCGCAGGAGGCCTCCGGATCGAGGAATGGCGCACATATTCGGAATCAGCGGGTCATTTCCATGGGGAATATCATCGAGATTATCCGATTCTCGATAAAAAGTTTTTTGGCCCAAAAAAATGAGAAGGGGTACCCCTTTCCTTTTTTTCAAAAATCTGAAATTTTCCGAAATATTCGGAACGTGGGAATGATGGTTATATTTGGAATCTGCGGGACCAACGCTTTCAGAATCTGCAAGCCGAATTGAAATAAAAAATTCCTACGATTTTTAATCGTCGATTTACATTTTATTTTCATCTGACTTTTTTTTTCGCTCGTTTTTTATTGGTAAAATCGCAGGAGGCCTCCGGATCGAGGAATGGCGCACATATTCGGAATCAGCGGGTCATTTCCATGGGAAATATCATCGAGATTATCCGATTCTCGATAAAAAGTTTTTTGGCCCAAAAAAATGAGAAGGGGTACCCCTTTCCTTTTTTTCAAAAATCTGAAATTTTCCGAAATATTCGGAACGTGGGAATGATGGTTATATTTGGAATCTGCGGGACCTACGCTTTCAGAATCTGCAAGCCGAATTGAAATAAAAAATTCCTACGATTTTTAATCGTCGATTTACATTTCATTTTCATCTGACTTTTTTTTTCGCTCGTTTTTTATTGGTAGAATCGCAGGAGGCCTCCGGATCGAGGAATGGCGCACATATTCGGAATCAGCGGGTCATTTCCATGAGGAATATCATCGAGATTATCCGATTCTCGATAAAAAGTTTTTTGGCCCAAAAAAATGAGAAGGGGTACCCCTTTCCTTTTTTTCAAAAATCTGAAATTTTCCGAAATATTCGGAACGTGGGAATGATGGTTATATTTGGAATCTGCGGGACCAACGCTTTCAGAATCTGCAAGCCGAATTGAAATAAAAAATTCCTACGATTTTTAATCGTCGATTTACATTTTATTTTCATCTGACTTTTTTTTTCGCTCGTTTTTTATTGGTAAAATCGCAGGAGGCCTCCGGATCGAGGAATGGCGCACATATTCGGAATCAGCGGGTCATTTCCATGGGAAATATCATCGAGATTATCCGATTCTCGATAAAAAGTTTTTTTGCCCAAAAAAATGAGAAGGGGTACCCCTTTCCTTTTTTTCAAAAATCTGAAATTTTCCGAAATATTCGGAACTTGGGAATGATGGTTATATTTGGAATCTGCGGGACCTACGCTTTCAGAATCTGCAAGCCGAATTGAAATAAAAAATTCCTACGATTTTTAATCGTCGATTTACATTTTATTTTCATCTGACTTTTTTTTTCGCTCGTTTTTTATTGGTAAAATCGCAGGAGGCCTCCGGATCGAGGAATGGCGCACATATTCGGAATCAGCGGGTCATTTCCATGGGAAATATCATCGAGATTATCCGATTCTCGATAAAAAGTTTTTTTGCCCAAAAAAATGAGAAGGGGTACCCCTTTCCTTTTTTTTCAAAAATCTGAAATTTTCCGAAATATTCGGAACGTGGGAATGATGGTTATATTTGGAATCTGCGGGACCTACGCTTTCAGAATCTGCAAGCCGAATTGAAATAAAAAATTCCTACGATTTTTAATCGTCGATTTACATTTTATTTTCATCTGACTTTTTTTTTCGCTCGTTTTTTATTGGTAAAATCGCAGGAGGCCTCCGGATCGAGGAATGGCGCACATATTCGGAATCAGCGGGTCATTCCCATGGGAAATATCATCGAGATTATCCGATTCTCGATAAAAAGTTTTTTGGCCCAAAAAAATGAGAAGGGGTACCCCTTTCCTTTTTTTCAAAAATCTGAAATTTTCCGAAATATTCGGAACGTGGGAATGATGGTTATATTTGGAATCTGCGGGACCTACGCTTTCAAAATCTGCAAGCCGAATTGAAATAAAAAATTCCTACGATTTTTAATCGTCGATTTACATTTTATTTTCATCTGACTTTTTTTTTCGCTCGTTTTTTATTGGTAAAATCGCAGGAGGCCTCCGGATCGAGGAATGGCGCACATATTCGGAATCAGCGGGTCATTTCCATGGGAAATATCATCGAGATTATCCGATTCTCGATAAAAAGTTTTTTTGCCCAAAAAAATGAGAAGGGGTACCCCTTTCCTTTTTTTCAAAAATCTGAAATTTTCCGAAATATTCATAACGTGGGAATGATGGTTATATTTGGAATCTGCGGGACCTACGCTTTCAGAATCTGCAAGCCGAATTGAAATAAAAAATTCCTACGATTTTTAATCGTCGATTTACATTTTATTTTCATCTGACTTTTTTTTTCGCTCGTTTTTTATTGGTAAAATCGCAGGAGGCCTCCGGATCGAGGAATGGCGCACATATTCGGAATCAGCGGGTCATTTCCATGGGAAATATCATCGAGATTATCCGATTCTCGATAAAAAGTTTTTTGGCCCAAAAAAATGAGAAGGGGTACCCCTTTCCTTTTTTTCAAAAATCTGAAATTTTTCGAAATATTCGGAACGTGGGAATGATGGTTATATTTGGAATCTGCGGGACCTACGCTTTCAGAATCTGCAAGCCGAATTGAAATAAAAAATTCCTACGATTTTTATTCGTCGATTTACATTTTATTTTCATCTGACTTTTTTTTTCGCTCGTTTTTTATTGGTAAAATCGCAGGAGGCCTCCGGATCGAGGAATGGCGCACATATTCGGAATCAGCGGGTCATTTCCATGGGAAATATCATCGAGATTATCCGATTCTCGATAAAAAGTTTTTTGGCCCAAAAAAATGAGAAGGGGTACCCCTTTCCTTTTTTTCAAAAATCTGAAATTTTCCGGAATATTCGGAACGTGGGAATGATGGTTATATTTGGAATCTGCGGGACCTACGCTTTCAGAATCTGCAAGCCGAATTGAAATAAAAAATTCCTACGATTTTTAATCGTCGATTTACATTTTATTTTCATCTGACTTTTTTTTTCGCTCGTTTTTTATTGGTAAAATCGCAGGAGGCCTCCGGATCGAGGAATGGCGCACATATTCGGAATCAGCGGGTCATTTCCATGGGAAATATCATCGAGATTATCCGATTCTCGATAAAAAGTTTTTTTGCCCAAAAAAATGAGAAGGGGTACCCCTTTCCTTTTTTTCAAAAATCTGAAATTTTCCGAAATATTCGGAACGTGGGAATGATGGTTATATTTGGAATCTGCGGGACCTACGCTTTCAGAATCTGCAAGCCGAATTGAAATAAAAAATTCCTACGATTTTTAATCGTCGATTTACATTTTATTTTCATCTGACTTTTTTTTTCGCTCGTTTTTTATTGGTAAAATCGCAGGAGGCCTCCGGATCGAGGAATGGCGCACATATTCGGAATCAGCGGGTCATTTCCATGGGAAATATCATCGAGATTATCCGATTCTCGATAAAAAGTTTTTTGGCCCAAAAAAATGAGAAGGGGTACCCCTTTCCTTTTTTTCAAAAATCTGAAATTTTCCGGAATATTCGGAACGTGGGAATGATGGTTATATTTGGAATCTGCGGGACCTACGCTTTCAGAATCTGCAAGCCGAATTGAAATAAAAAATTCCTACGATTTTTAATCGTCGATTTACATTTTATTTTCATCTGACTTTTTTTTTCGCTCGTTTTTTATTCGTAAAATCGCAGGAGGCCTCCGGATCGAGGAATGGCGCACATATTCGGAATCAGCGGGTCATTTCCATGGGAAATATCATCGAGATTATCCGATTCTCGATAAAAAGTTTTTTTGCCCAAAAAAATGAGAAGGGGTACCCCTTTCCTTTTTTTCAAAAATCTGAAATTTTCCGAAATATTCATAACGTGGGAATGATGGTTATATTTGGAATCTGCGGGACCTACGCTTTCAGAATCTGCAAGCCGAATTGAAATAAAAAATTCCTACGATTTTTAATCGTCGATTTACATTTTATTTTCATCTGACTTTTTTTTTCGCTCGTTTTTTATTGGTAAAATCGCAGGAGGCCTCCGGATCGAGGAATGGCGCACATATTCGGAATCAGCGGGTCATTTCCATGGGAAATATCATCGAGATTATCCGATTCTCGATAAAAAGTTTTTTGGCCCAAAAAAATGAGAAGGGGTACCCCTTTCCTTTTTTTCAAAAATCTGAAATTTTTCGAAATATTCGGAACGTGGGAATGATGGTTATATTTGGAATCTGCGGGACCTACGCTTTCAGAATCTGCGAGCCGAATTGAAATAAAAAATTCCTACGATTTTTATTCGTCGATTTACATTTTATTTTCATCTGACTTTTTTTTTCGCTCGTTTTTTATTGGTAAAATCGCAGGAGGCCTCCGGATCGAGGAATGGCGCACATATTCGGAATCAGCGGGTCATTTCCATGGGAAATATCATCGAGATTATCCGATTCTCGATAAAAAGTTTTTTTGCCAAAAAAATGAGAAGGGGTACCCCTTTCCTTTTTTTCAAAAATCTGAAATTTTCCGAAATATTCATAACGTGGGAATGATGGTTATATTTGGAATCTGCGGGACCTACGCTTTCAGAATCTGCAAGCCGAATTGAAATAAAAAATTCCTACGATTTTTAATCGTCGATTTACATTTTATTTTCATCTGACTTTTTTTTTCGCTCGTTTTTTATTGGTAAAATCGCAGGAGGCCTCCGGATCGAGGAATGGCGCACATATTCGGAATCAGCGGGTCATTTCCATGGGAAATATCATCGAGATTATCCGATTCTCGATAAAAAGTTTTTTGGCCCAAAAAAATGAGAAGGGGTACCCCTTTCCTTTTTTTCAAAAATCTGAAATTTTTCGAAATATTCGGAACGTGGGAATGATGGTTATATTTGGAATCTGCGGGACCTACGCTTTCAGAATCTGCAAGCCGAATTGAAATAAAAAATTCCTACGATTTTTATTCGTCGATTTACATTTTATTTTCATCTGACTTTTTTTTTCGCTCGTTTTTTATTGGTAAAATCGCAGGAGGCCTCCGGATCGAGGAATGGCGCACATATTCGGAATCAGCGGGTCATTTCCATGGGAAATATCATCGAGATTATCCGATTCTCGATAAAAAGTTTTTTGGCCCAAAAAAATGAGAAGGGGTACCCCTTTCCTTTTTTTCAAAAATCTGAAATTTTCCGGAATATTCGGAACGTGGGAATGATGGTTATATTTGGAATCTGCGGGACCTACGCTTTCAGAATCTGCAAGCCGAATTGAAATAAAAAATTCCTACGATTTTTAATCGTCGATTTACATTTTATTTTCATCTGACTTTTTTTTTCGCTCGTTTTTTATTGGTAAAATCGCAGGAGGCCTCCGGATCGAGGAATGGCGCACATATTCGGAATCAGCGGGTCATTTCCATGGGAAATATCATCGAGATTATCCGATTCTCGATAAAAAGTTTTTTTGCCCAAAAAAATGAGAAGGGGTACCCCTTTCCTTTTTTTCAAAAATCTGAAATTTTCCGAAATATTCGGAACGTGGGAATGATGGTTATATTTGGAATCTGCGGGACCTACGCTTTCAGAATCTGCAAGCCGAATTGAAATAAAAAATTCCTACGATTTTTAATCGTCGATTTACATTTTATTTTCATCTGACTTTTTTTTTCGCTCGTTTTTTATTGGTAAAATCGCAGGAGGCCTCCGGATCGAGGAATGGCGCACATATTCGGAATCAGCGGGTCATTTCCATGGGAAATATCATCGAGATTATCCGATTCTCGATAAAAAGTTTTTTGGCCCAAAAAAATGAGAAGGGGTACCCCTTTCCTTTTTTTCAAAAATCTGAAATTTTCCGGAATATTCGGAACGTGGGAATGATGGTTATATTTGGAATCTGCGGGACCTACGCTTTCAGAATCTGCAAGCCGAATTGAAATAAAAAATTCCTACGATTTTTAATCGTCGATTTACATTTTATTTTCATCTGACTTTTTTTTTCGCTCGTTTTTTATTCGTAAAATCGCAGGAGGCCTCCGGATCGAGGAATGGCGCACATATTCGGAATCAGCGGGTCATTTCCATGGGAAATATCATCGAGATTATCCGATTCTCGATAAAAAGTTTTTTTGCCCAAAAAAATGAGAAGGGGTACCCCTTTCCTTTTTTTCAAAAATCTGAAATTTTCCGAAATATTCATAACGTGGGAATGATGGTTATATTTGGAATCTGCGGGACCTACGCTTTCAGAATCTGCAAGCCGAATTGAAATAAAAAATTCCTACGATTTTTAATCGTCGATTTACATTTTATTTTCATCTGACTTTTTTTTTCGCTCGTTTTTTATTGGTAAAATCGCAGGAGGCCTCCGGATCGAGGAATGGCGCACATATTCGGAATCAGCGGGTCATTTCCATGGGAAATATCATCGAGATTATCCGATTCTCGATAAAAAGTTTTTTGGCCCAAAAAAATGAGAAGGGGTACCCCTTTCCGTTTTTTCAAAAATCTGAAATTTTCCGAAATATTCGGAACGTGGGAATGATGGTTATATTTGGAATCTGCGGGACCTACGCTTTCAGAATCTGCAAGCCGAATTGAAATAAAAAATTCCTACGATTTTTAATCGTCGATTTACATTTTATTTTCATCTGACTTTTTTTTTCGCTCGTTTTTTATTGGTAAAATCGCAGGAGGCCTCCGGATCGAGGAATGGCGCACATATTCGGAATCAGCGGGTCATTTCCATGGGAAATATCATCGAGATTATCCGATTCTCGATAAAAAGTTTTTTGGCCCAAAAAAATGAGAAGGGGTACTTTCCTTCCCTTTCCTTTTTTTCAAAAATCTGAAATTTTCCGAAATATTCGGAACGTGGGAATGATGGTTATATTTGGAATCTGCGGGACCTACGCTTTCAGAATCTGCAAGCCGAATTGAAATAAAAAATTCCTACGATTTTTAATCGTCGATTTACATTTCATTTTCATCTGACTTTTTTTTTCGCTCGTTTTTTATTGGTAGAATCGCAGGAGGCCTCCGGATCGAGGAATGGCGCACATATTCGGAATCAGCGGGTCATTTCCATGGGAAATATCATCGAGATTATCCGATTCTCGATAAAAAGTTTTTTGGCCCAAAAAAATGAGAAGGGGTACCCCTTTCCTTTTTTTCAAAAATCTGAAATTTTCCGAAATATTCGGAACGTGGGAATGATGGTTATATTTGGAATCTGCGGGACCTACGCTTTCAGAATCTGCAAGCCGAATTGAAATAAAAAATTCCTACGATTTTTAATCGTCGATTTACATTTTATTTACATCTGACTTTTTTTTTCGCTCGTTTTTTATTGATAAAATCGCAGGAGGCCTCCGGATCGAGGAATGGCGCACATATTCGGAATCAGCGGGTCATTTCCATGGGGAATATCATCGAGATTATCCGATTCTCGATAAAAAGTTTTTTGGCCCAAAAAAATGAGAAGGGGTACCCCTTTCCTTTTTTTCAAAAATCTGAAATTTTCCGAAATATTCGGAACGTGGGCATGATGGTTATATTTGGAATCTGCGTGACCTACGCTTCCAGAATTCGCAAGCCGAATTGAAATAAAAAATTCCTACGATTCTTAATCGTCGATTTACTTTTTATTTTCATCTGACTTTTTTTTTCGCTCGTTTTTTATTGGTAAAATCGCAGGAGGCCTCCGGATCGAAGAATGGCGCACATATTCGGAATCAGCGGGTCATTTCCATGGGAAATATCATCGAGATTATCCGATTCTCGATAAAAAGTTTTTTGGCCCAAAAAAATGAGAAGGGGTACCCCTTTCCTTTTTTTCAAAAATCTGAAATTTTCCGAAATATTCGGAACGTGGGAATGATGGTTATATTTGGAATCTGCGGGACCTACGCTTTCAGAATCTGCAAGCCGAATTGAAATAAAAAATTCCTACGATTTTTAATCGTCGATTTACATTTTATTTTCATCTGACTTTTTTTTTCGCTCGTTTTTTATTGGTAAAATCGCAGGAGGCCTCCGGATCGAGGAATGGCGCACATATTCGGAATCAGCGGGTCATTTCCATGGGAAATATCATCGAGATTATCCGATTCTCGATAAAAAGTTTTTTGGCCCAAAAAAATGAGAAGGGGTACCCCTTTCCTTTTTTTCAAAAATCTGAAATTTTCCGAAATATTCGGAACGTGGGAATGATGGTTATATTTGGAATCTGCGGGACCTACGCTTTCAGAATCTGCAAGCCGAATTGAAATAAAAAATTCCTACGATTTTTAATCGTCGATTTACATTTTATTTTCATCTGACTTTTTTTTTCGCTCGTTTTTTATTGGTAAAATCGCAGGAGGCTTCCGGATCGAAGAATGGCGCACATATTCGGAATCAGCGGGTCATTTCCATGGGAAATATCATCGAGATTATCCGATTCTCGATAAAAAGTTTTTTGGCCCAAAAAAATGAGAAGGGGTACCCCTTTCCTTTTTTTCAAAAATCTGAAATTCCCCGAAATATTCGGAACGTGGGAATGATGGTTATATTTGGAATCTGCGGGACCTACGCTTTCAGAATTTGCAAGCCGAATTGAAATAAAAAATTCCTACGATTTTAAATCGTCGATTTACTTTTCATTTTTTTTCCACTTTTTTTTCTCTCGTTTTTTATTGGTAAAATCGCAGGAGGCTTCGGAATCGAGGAATGATACACGTATTTGGAATCAGCGTGTGTCTTCTTCAAGAATATCACTATGAATATTCGATACTAGAAAAAAAGTATTTACGGCCAAGAAGCATTGAAGTGGCATGTATGCAGCGCACACCAGCAGTTCTGCTTTTCGCATGTTCCGACGGCACAGATTCCAAAACCGATATTAGACGTCAAGGTCTAATCTCACATGTTGATATCATCATGTCAGATTGTCAAACAGTGAAAAGGTAAAAAGACCGAACGAACGACGGTCCACGGTCATAATCCGCAGCCAATCGCCGCGCGAATAAATTGATGACAGTGATCTACTATACCAGCCCTACTGTTTTCCATGATAATAAAGAATAACGGTTTGCTAGAAAATTGAAACAAAAAATCATAGCTGATTTTTTAATATCGTACTGCATCGCTTGAGAAAATCCAGCGAACAAAATATCAAGATGAAATGTGAGCGATAATGGATGGAAAGCCGCACATGGATATATCATATACATCAGTCAATACGTATTCGTAGTGACTAATATCAAGCTGCCGACGATTGGTTACGAAAAAGGTGGGAGAATATTAAATATACAGGTACTCTTTTAACAAACAAACAAACAAACTTTATTTGACAACACCTTTACAATACTGACATATGGTATGATGGATTTTTAAATATACTCTCACAATCAGGATACAATGAAAATCTTTTATAAAATAATAATAATCTCCGTGATCATTCTTATTATTATTACGATCAGGGGTATATAAGATAATTTCTATCGTAGAATAGAATATCTGTATATGGGTACGTTCATAACGGATAAATTATAATATCACGCAAATTGCGCTTGACAATCATTTACAAGTGCTTAACCAATATGGCTCTTGGAAAAGCACAGATGCCAAAGCATATTTTTATATCGTATAATTCATCTACTCAGTATTTCATTCAACAATACGTAAGGTTACATGCATGTCATCATTTACGTATACATACGACGATCACGCTCATGTATTTATTATACAATATATATTTATCGACTATTATTATCATGGACCAACAAGGCCTGAACTGCTACCTATGGCTGTGGCAGCAATTCAGATGCGATGTACAAAATATATATATTTTATTTATCAACAACAATCACTATTTAGCATGGGTATATTTATCCCGAAAATCTGTTATAATTTGTTATCCAATTAATAATTATTCTCTATTTTAACATTTCATGATTACATAAGATTGATGTCACTACATTATGTGAATTGTACCTATAAACAAGTCGTCGTAACCCGCAAATAACCACAATTCTGCATTAAAATTTACTTATTAAATTTTATTTTTACTCACCAGATACATTGAAAAAAAAGAGCTTATGAAGATTTTGCATACATCAATTCATAAAATGATTATTATGAGAAATATCGACACGGTATTGTAATAAAACTTGAAGTTGATGAGTAAAATAAAATCAATTGATATATGAATTGTTAGAAAAATGTGTGCTTGTTATAATGAGAAATCGGTCGAATATCGTGTTACGTGCAATGTTCCTTGTTTCGATTAAAAATGCACCGCGGACAAAGAAATCTTTGAATTATTCAGCTGACATTCGAGAAGCTCGGAAATATTTCATGGTACTGCAGTTCATAGAATGAAATGCTGTGAATTCTTGTCTGTCGTCTGGCCATCCATTTGGCCGAACGATTCGATTACGAGAGTATTTTTATTTAATTTCTTTATTGCCGTCCAATTTTTCAAAAATATTTCAGGGGGTGGCGCTCCCTTGAATACTCCGATATTTGAACAACAATCAATAATTTGATAATCAAGTTCCTGCATCCGTTTGCGGAAATCGGCGCAATTTAATTCAATGAAACTCGAACAGGCACATCGATTTATACGATATTCGGCCCAGATGATAATTAACTCTAAGATGTTTAAAACAAATAAAAAAAAAAAAAAAACTGAATTCAAAATGATGCGGGTGAAATTCGAAAAAAATATCTGATACAAAAATTAGAAAATGTTGTCTGGCTTCTATATCTATGTATATATATATGTAAATCTAGATACGTACTTTCAATAACTATATATTTCCCAGCATTATCCATATAACACTTTCGTGATGGTTGTTGTTACGTTACATGAAATAATTGCTGTTTAATTATTTATGCTTATCTTTTGCAGTTGTTCATTTGACGTTTCTATAGTCCACACAGCATGCAAACCCGGCCTTACGGCTCGGATATTGTATAAATGTTGATAAAAAATTAATTAATAAATTAAAACGTTTAAAAACTACCAATTATATAGCTCTACGAGATTTTCTTACTTTCTAAATTTACTGCCTTTTTATTTTACAACTCTCTATGTATATATGATATGTTAAAAACTACTGGGAATTAAATACTGTATTCTATTAAGTTGCAACTGATCGTCTCGAGATGAACGATTAAGTCTTAAAATCTGTATAAATCAAATTAAATCAACATACATGTGTGGGTTACTAAGCTTTAATAAAAGATCTCTAAAAGATTCCCGTTACCTATATCAATTGCTTTGACTAGTCTATGTATAATTTTATATGGCAAGGGTTTCGATTAACAAGCTCGGAATTCTACGATTAATATGTATAGATCGAGCTGCCTATCACGTCGATCAGATCGTATATGAAATAGTTTCACTCTTTATATACGTCTAACAAGCACGAATTAAATGATATACCTATATCGACCTGAGTAGAGTAACCACTATAGAAGTAAAGAAAACTGTGACAGATTTGAAAAATATTTATCTATAAATTATCTAAATTGTAGGTATAATAATTATCCCCTTGAAATGATGCAGTATTAACCGCAACTTGAGTTGTTAAGACTATCTGTATCCTCCAACGATTTTATTTGTAAATAATTAAATTATGCTCATTAAAATGCAAATGGGATTAGAAATTACATCCTACGTAGTTACGCTACTTTTGAGCCTTAAAAACCATGTACTTCTAATACAGAAACTATCTACTTCGCTACTAAAGCCATTACCTATCAGATTGGTTATTTCAACAACCCTTATTGGGCCAGGAGAAGTTCGACCATATTCCGTCTACGTATCTTACAAAAGTCAATTAAACTTTTACGACTAATTAATTAATATGTATTACTATATTTGTTAAATAGTCTATAAGTTTATAATATATAATACTCACTGATAAATTTATTCTAAACAAATCGTCACTCAAATTCAAACATAACTGTATCTAATTAGATAAATTTTGGAACAAGGGACTATATAAATTGGTTTGTCGATCCAATCGAAAACTACAATATGTATATGCCACACGAATTATCGTACATATCTCGTCGTGGTATCGACTAATTAATATAGCTATATTCTATAAATAATCGTTATAGCGATGCAAATGAACTTGCATAGTTAGACACAAAAGGTCTGTCACGTTATAATACCGGTTTTTTTTTGTTTTTTTTTGGGTTTTGCTTTTGTTTTAAATATTGCATTTATACACGGGCTGCTAAACTCTACATATAATAATATAACTATACAATATACGGATGCGTGTAAGTTACTCTGTACTGTGTAACACTCGATAACTCAGTTCAAGCGACAGTTAATACCGAGGAGAAAATATTAGCGAGTTGGGAGATAATTATAATCTATAGTCGCTAATTTTATCGCGAATTCAAATACCCGATCCCGAAATATCTTTTGTATCTACGCGGGGTTAAATTTCTAATGTTATACAGTCAGGTAATATTATTAATCAAATGATGTCAACGATGACTGAAAAAAAATCGATATCATTCATCTTTTTTGCCCAAGCGCATACGTGGCAGTGGTAGGTACCGTATAGCTCAAGGGCAAAAAAATAACGTGAAAATTTCGTAATTCATAACGTTTCATCTTTTTCAGAACTTGACTGGTAACTTAATTGATTTTATCGAATATACTATATGGATAACTGTCCTTTTTCACGTAGTACAACGTTACAATAGAATAGAATTATATTATTTATCGGTTCGAAAAATCAATTATATTTACGATACTGTCATTTATCGCACATATGTATAATGAAAACCTTTGTGTATTTTCCCACGCTTCAACTTACTGATCGATATCCCGAAATTTTATGTCATGTTAAAGGGATTGAGAATTAGAGACATCTAAGAGACTTGACTTTGTTCACGTAATAAAATAACGCTTCAAATATGTGTAGATGAAGCTTGAAAATCAATATAGTAAATATATTTATCAACGTCACCTACACACATCACTTATATAATATAATATGAATTATATACCATACCCACTATATTTGTCATGGTCACTAGCGCAGTTGTTCAGGCAGTCCCTCAAAATGAAGAACTTATTTCTAAAAAAAAAAAAATTACTATTTTGATGAATGAAAATTATATTCAATATTCTTTTAAATTTTTCGCCAAGTACGTTTTCGGTATTTACTGCAGTAATATTTTCATATCATATCTTAGACTTTGGCTCTTGGTCATTTCTCACGTGCAGCGCGCAGCAATGACTGCATAATAATAATCTTTAACAAAGATAGACCTGAAACTTAGAGCCAGTGAAAATGACAACGCTATCGTCCTATACGGGCTCCGGTGGTGAACCGTTAAATGATTCGCAGGATTGTACAGTGACCTCAGTTTGTTCTTTAGCTGCGTCTGTTTGCCCATTGCAGGTCATAGGAGAATCTTCTCCTGGTGACAAACAGACGCTCGAACTTCGTCGAACTGATCCATTAGTGATTGCCGTAGTCATTTGCCTTTGTTGAGTATCTCTCCATGGTGTAGTTAGAATTTTCATTCTCTGTAATTGCAAGAATCGTTTTATATAAAAAAAAAAAAAAAATCCCAGATAAGTTGATTGATCGTTAGCCCGATGTTAAGGGGGGACTTCGGTGAAATTTGGATAAAACTCTTCTTTTTTTTTTAATTTGTAAAACGACTTAGAAAAATCTAATGAAAAATCGCTTCCAGTAAAAGTTAGTCGGTGTTAGTATGTGTATTGAAAAAAAGTATGAAGATTCTGCGATGAAAGTGGTACGCTGGAAATTTTCTGCGAAAGATTCGTTGCGTCTACACTTTCATCGCAGAACCTTCATACTTTTTTTCAATACACATGCTAACACTAACTAACTTTTGCTAAGGAAGTGATTTGTCATCAGATTTTTCCAAGTCATTTTAGAAATAAAAAAATTCGTTTTATCCAAATTTCACCGAAGTTCCCCCCTTAATATACTTGTGAACAATTCGTAACTGACCTGGATAAAGGTTCCTGGAGTGGTTAGAAGTTTGTATATTGCAACTCCTGGAATCATGGCTATAGACGAGGAGGCTATTAGCCAGCCAAGAACGTTTGCCCATACTGGATAAACGTAGTCCTCGTATGTGAGGGGCTCGTACCCCATCAATCCGTAAACGATTATGAACTGGAATAGATTAAAAGATGAATACCATAGGCTACAAGTACGGAAAAACGGGATAATAAAATCCTCAATTATACACACAGGTGCAAGTTCAAATGTTAAAAATTTTAATAGAAGCTGAATGAAGTTACGAAAAAAATCCAAAAGGTCAAGAACTACAGATTAATTTTTAATTTTTCCAGTAAACCAGAACGAATTGAGTATGTTGAAAACGGAATTGAACTGCAGATTTCCAAAGACTTGTACATACTTACGTCAATTCTTTAGAATAAAAAAGTAATTGGCACACAACTCTTTTCGAATCTATTTAATTCGTATGAATTCTGTTTTCAACACACTCAATTCGTTTTAATTCGTTTTGGTTTACTGTGGGTTCTGATCGATTGACAATTTTACCTCGATTCATTGAACTTCAAATGTTTGAACAAAAATTGTTCGAATGTTTTAAAAGAAAAAAAAAAAAAAAAACGGACTCAGCGTTGATTATTACCATGAGAAAAATTGGCGCAACAAACTTCCAGCAGACTCGCCAATAAATTCCAGGTGAAAATCCAATCATATCTTTGATATCAGCGCAAAAACGATCAGTTCCGTAAATCCAACTGACAGCTATTGCTTCGGCCAAAACAGCGAATAGCATGGAATAGCCTGCAGCGTAGCGATCGAGAAGATGAAAGAAATAAAAACCACCCTGAAATTAAGAAAAAATTGTATCATTTTTCCCTGTGGCTAAAAGACAAGAAACTATTAAAGACATAGAAAGAGAGAGAATATTAATAATCACACAAGCTGTATATATCGTACCTGAGAACAGGACGCTAGACCAACAAGAAAGTAAAGGGTGAATAGACAAGCGACGAATATCTCTCTGTGATTTCCAATCAACGGAAATTCGTCGCTCAATGCTGTTATTATGGCTTCAGAACCTCCGAACTGCAAGAATAGAATATGACGTTAATTTCTGTGGTAACTTAAGGGGAGTAGTATGTCGTGGTTGAAAAGATTGAACATTAGTTCAAAATCAATTTGTATCATGACCAAAGTTCATTTTGCATCATTATAATCATCTCAGTTAAAAACGGTTTCAGGCACACCGTATAAGGTCCGATTCGACTTATCTATCACCAAGATTCGAAGGAATACAGGTCGTCACAAATTGAACGAGGGAAATTGGCAAATTTAATTTTTAGGCTGAGTTATTTGCAAATAAGTGGAAAAGAAATGTTTTGTTTTCGGAAAATTGGCCATATCTTCTATGATAATTTTTTCAATTCAATTTCTCTCGTTCAATTTATGACGGCGAGTCTTCTGAACAATTCGGATCTTGAGAAAGTGTAATCGGATCTACGGTATGCCTCAATTCGTGCAGCGACTGATTTTTAGTGACATGATTCTAATAATGTTGAATGAACTTTGGTGAAGAAATAAATTGACTTTGGACCACGTTTCATTTTTACAACTGGTCACCTTAACAGGCAAGAATAGGCAGTATTATTTCGACACTCAGTTCTACGTCAGATAGAAGGATTACGTACGGAGCTATCCAACCCCAGAGTCAATAGCATCATGAAAAATATTAGAGCCCAAAATATGGATCCAGGCATTGTAGCAATGGCTGCTGGATAAACGATGAAAACAAGACCAGGACCTTCCGTTGCAACATCTTGGATTGATCTGCCACTAGCATGGGCCATGTAACCCAATACTGAAAATATGACAAAACCAGCGACGAAGGAAGTAACGCTGTTTATGACACTCGTCAGTATAGCATCCCTGAAAAAGTGAAGTCAAACAAATAATGTTCATGAATAATTTGTTGTTGGTTTTTTGGATTGTGTATTTGAAATCTGTCAGGCTATACTCACTTGTAAACATTATTGTGATATTTGTTGTAACTTGCGTAAGCCAACAAGACTCCAAAACCCGGACCAAGCGAAAAGAAAACTTGTGTTGCTGCGTCCACCCACACCTATTCAATTCGAAAATTGTTTTTTTTTTTTTTAAACTATTCGATAAAAAATATATTGCCTTTATGTAGTGGAATGAAAACCAGCATTACGAAGCTGCCACGTATTTATTTGGAAAATAAAAAATATATATATATATATACTTTGGGTCAGAAGCGAATTTCTAATCTTGATAACAAGAGTATAGTGAACTTCAGATCATCGATATTCATCAGGGTATTAAATTATACGAAATTCGTACCGCAGGAGACTTATGAGACTGCGATCCTCGAGTTGAAATCATTGAATTCAACCGATTTCAGTGATTTCATGTATGTATAGTTCCAGCGCATTTAAGTGATTTCCAATCGATTTCAAAGTAGGGTAACTGACTGATTTCATTAGTGAGTAATCATCCACAGAAAAGTGTATAACTGCGATAAAAAAAATTATACGCATACATAGTTGTATGCAACAAAAAATATATAGAAGTGATTGCTTGATAATGTAATGAATAATGAATAATTAATAATCAACCTGAAAATTTCATTTCAAACCACTTCAAACATCTATAAAGCAGGTGCGAGTGCAGTCATCGATTACTGTCACAATTCAGTATAACCATTTTGATAATCTGTTACGATTGTAAGATCATGTAATGAATATAATGGCATTACAGATTAAATAACAATTACCACAAGGCTTAATCTAAGTTGATTAGTAGTAATCGACACAATTATACAAAAGCCAGTAAAGTTATCTCTCGACATTCGAATCAGAGGGGCTATAAAACATAGCGAATGAGGTAGTAAAAATGTACGACTAGGGTGTGGCAACTGCATCGATAAAAATTGTCCATCAAAAATAAAGTCTCTAATGGGCAATATGACAGTTACATCGAGTCTCCATTTTCACCCCCTGTTCTCACCCCAGGAATTTTTTTTTCTTTACTGACATCACGTGACCGCATTATGATGCATTACCATGAGTCTGGATTTCCCCGAGGTCTGAGTAATAACTCCCGAAAATCCTCAGCTACTACCCCTGCCCCCGTTATTCGGTCAAATTTCTCTGCTACGAATTATTTCACCGGAAAGATGGAAAAAATAATGCCCTTAATCCAGCTTCAGAAGTATACCTAATTCGAGGTATAATTCTGAAAATACTTGAAACGATACGAAATATCTATAAATTACGTATGTTTTCTATATCACGCACCTCAGCTTTTGTGATCGCGGAGAAATTCGGGCTTAGGTAGTATTTTATGCCCTCTGCACTTCCGGGTAACGTTATACCCCTCACTAGTAGAATTAACAATACAGCGTATGGAAAAAGAGCTGTGAACCAAACCACCTGTAAAAAAAGCCCTAGTTGTATTATCACCATACATTTTTACCCTCCTTCGGCAATCTAGGACGATATCGTCCTATCTGATTTTGGCGCTTCGCTTTTCTTTTACCCCGTTTTGCATTGTTTCTGAATTTCTATTTGTGATTTGCTCAAACATTTTGGAATGAAAACTGTTGGAATATTGAGATAAGACCCAAAACTGATTCCCTTATTTATTGGGGAATTTTCGGACACTCCTAAGTGGATTAAAAAATAGCCAATTACACGATATATCATCATAGATCACCGGCGGCGTAGTAAAAAAAAAAAAGAGATTGTCGATGGAGGGTTAAAGTGGTTTTTCCTCTACAGTCACGCTGAGCCTGAGTTTCAGAGTAAATTTGAAATAATTTTCGATGGGAAAAGATCTAGAAAAAAATTAGGCATGTAGAAGATACTGAAAAGATTGATTTTGCTTGATAATATTTCCGAAAAGTTATCAACGAATTGATGAAAAAAAAACATTGTTTAAGAAATTACCCGTCAGTTTGTTGTGATGTAAATGATTTGGTGATTTTTCTGAATACATATAAATTTTTTCCGAATTTCATCTAATAATTTTGAATTTCGTTTTTCAGACGCAATTATGGACGAATGAAACCACAATTTTAAACAAAAAAAAAAAAGGTTCGGTTGATGGGTGATTTCTTGAGCAATGTTTACTTCATCAATTTTTTAATGACTTCTTGTAAATATTATCATGTAAATTCAGTCTTTTCAAGATCTTCTACATGCTTGATTTTTTCAGATTTTTTTTCTCATCAATTATAAATATTGAAAATTTTCTCTGAAACTCACGTTTGGCGGGACTGTACCGGAAAAAAACCACCTTAATTCCATTGATACTGTACAGTAAACTTATACTTTCTAGCAGTCCTCGTGGTGGAAACTGACGAAAAGTAAAAAATAAAAATAAAAAATGTGACTGAAACGGGTGTTAAAGTACATAATTGCACAGTCTACATCCTGAAATTTTATTTCAACACCGATTTTCGGAAATTTCATTCAAAACCACATATTATACACGATTACTCACCTTTCCAGATGTAGAAATACCCTTCCACAAAGAAAAGTAGCATATCACATATACCACTAGGAGACACAAAGCTATGTCCCATTTGATAGCTCCAAGATCATGTAGACCGCCACTTTTATGAAGTTCCAGAATTGCTCGACTGTGATGAGGAGAATTAGAGGCATTTTTTTATACCCGTATAGAAAAATATTTGTGAATTAGGTATGTAATAAGTTTTTGATGATCTCACTTGAAGTATTCTTGTGCGGCGCTTGTGTATCTAGTATCATTTCTGTGGTCACTCATCAGAGTACCATTTCGCATTCCTTCAAAAGCGATGCGTGAAATATTGCCAGCCAAATCATCGTCCGTTAACGCGTAACCACCAAGGTAAGAAGCGTTTACGTCAAGTCTACGACATTTCGGTGTATTCCAAGGATTGTCACATGTCGTCCAAGGCAACATACCGGCAAACGATGCGAAAAAGTAACGAAGTGCCCACGCAATTATTACGTTGTAATAAAAATCAACGTAAAATGCTATCAAAGCAACCGCGTAGCCAATTCCTGAGACAGAAATTACTCCATGAATTAGACAATTTATTATCTCAGGATGATAAATGAGAGGTAATAAATTAGGATCTCAACAAACATTTTTACAGATTATCAAATGTTATACTTCATTTGATAAAACTTGTAGATTTTTCGTTTTATATAATAACGACAAGTCCGATGATAACACGAAGTCTAAGTGCAGATATTCTGGACGTATAGTCAAATATCTATTAGACTGTAAAAAATTTTCAGTCTGAGCTACGATAGAATGCGAGTGTTAGTGTCAATTCAACACTGTACAAAGTTCTTCAACAGAGTAAAAAATTTTGTCACATCAATTTGTGTTGAACTTTCGATTTGAAATTAACCACTACAATTATTGGTCGATAGTGGTCCAAGTTCGACGATTTTAACATCACCATTTTTCAAGGTGTATGCATCCGCAAGTGTCCGAAAATTCAATTCAATCGGAAATTAGAACAGATTCTACCTCATTCGTGAAAGATCGTATATATCGAGGGGTGAAATCACGGCGGATATATGGTGTACAAAATGCAGAGAAGATATTCATCTGTAGGAAGTATTGTCAAATATTGTGAGATAAGTGCTGGAGGATGATAAAAAAGGTTTTAAAACATCTTAAAAAATCTTGGAAAAATGTTAAAATACCTAAAAATGTTATGTACATGTACCGTTTTGAAATGAACAAGTGAAACCACAATTTTCAACAATTAGATAAAATTTAAAAAAAAAATCATACGTATTCAGGAGAATTAACAAATCATTTTCATCCGAAAAAAAGGTTGGCTTTTGGCCATTTTGGTGTTTTTGGTCACCTATTAGTACCATTTGTGGTCATATCCATTACCATGTAAATCGAAGGCTGGCCGTACAAATGGTAAAAAATGTTTTATCTACCTCGCGATTACTAAAAACTCGGTTTCTAAACAATCAAGTACTATAAAAAGTTGGGTTTAATATTTGCTATTGGGTATGTTTTCTCAAGTAATTAAAAAATTGAATAGATTTAAAGTGCCAGAAATGAGTATAATACATTGATCAACCCTAGAATGAGAGAGATTTAGAATTAGTTCCGAATTACCAATTTATACGTCTGAAGTTTCGTATGTATACATATAGCCAAGGAGAAGATGAATCGCCAGAATTGAAGCGCAGAATGAAATATAGTTTTTCGTGTCGAATAATTCAAGTGAGAAATGTCCATCTATAAGATTCGTGACCGTATACGAATGTGGGGTGCAAAGGTTAACGTAGCTCAAGCTATATGTATATACGGTGGAAGCGAAGCTTAAAATCTGCGGAAATGGAAGTCCTGTGCCTTTTCCCAACGTTGGAAATCGCACCGCTCAACTCACGAGCCTGAAACTCCCGTCCTTTTACCACCCCGCGAACTGGCTGAGCTCGACAATTGTCCCTTAAGTGACCCGCGGAGAGGATGGTGGAAAGAATGGAAAGAGTGAAAAGTGAGTGCGGTACTATCCCGCTTCTGGAATACCAATGTTTCAGAGGAAATACGTTCAGCCCGTTGCTCAGGCCTCGCAGAAGTTACACGCTCGGTTTCTCGGAGCTTTAAGAAATAAAGGCTTCGTGACAGAATTATCTGACTTCGACTTAACATCGCTTTGCACTCTCTTCATCCGTCATAGATTACACCATGATTACCCCGCAGGTATATATATAGTTGCTAACTGAGTCGAGGTAGAAAAATCCCTTTACCATTCTTTTGGCAATGGATACTGAGAATTAAAATATATAAGTTCATTTGATATTCATGCGCAAATTGTGCTTATGTAACTCGACACAGGATAATTAACTATTCGTTCTAATTAAGGGGGTCAGGTACCGAAGATATCTCATTATTTTTCATATCAAAATACCTCACATTGATGAAATTTTGAAAAATTGATTCGTTTTCCCCGTTTTGGAAATTAACTTTTTTTCGAATTCGTTGAGATATCGAAAATTCCATGTGTTAAAAAATCCACGACCCTCAAAGTCGAAAATTGTAAAAGGAGCGATAACATTTGAAATCACAAAGATCGTTCAAATGTGAATAAAATATATGTATCAAACCACCTTCTAATCTAATATCTCCGTTAGTTTTCACTCCTTTACGGTTATGGAAAAATAAACTAAACAAACTAATAGGTAGTATATATTATTTTTCAAAAAAAATGGATTCCACGAACTCAATACAAAAATTTCCATGATATGATGAAGTAATACTTTATAACTGGACGAAATTATACAACACCACAAGTAACCATCGTGTGATATAACCATGGAACAGTTTTTTCTCCAAGAGTAATAAAGAGTCTTACTTGAAAATCCCATAAGATACTTTCTCACTACGCAAATATGGAGCTTAAACAGTACAAATTTACGCCAAAATACAAAGCAATTGTTCACTCTTGATTGTGTAGTTCCACGATGGTTTTGCCGAAATTTTTAATTACATCCATACTCCTTATTCAATAAAATTCAGTAGCAATGAATACTTCACCTTTGAGAAGGGGTACCAGACGACCCCAACAAGTAATCGCGCCTTTGCGATTGAATTGTCCCAAGGCGAGTTCCATATAGAATAGAGGGATGCCTCCGACTACGAGCATGACACAGTATGGCACTAGAAATGCACCTGGAAATGAAGAAGTCAATTCTCAGACCAATTATATGATTGTCAATTGGCTAAGAAATGTTCGAAAAGGTATAATAGCCGACGAATACCGGAGAGTATACGTTTTGAATTCATCTTAACGCCTTTTTTTCACTGAAATCATCAAATATTTCGTAAAGATTATGTCTTGGAAAAATTATTCGAAGAATGTACAACAGTTGTACGTATACAATTTTCACGGTGATTAATTCAATGTGGCCTGCTGCAATGTCACCGTTGAATTCTGACAGCGTTAGAACTTTCCATTGTTAAGCCAAGGGATGGTAATTGTAGGCGGTAAAATTCAGAGTACCACTTTACTCGGGGCTGAGGTTCGACAGGGGTGAAAGCAAGAAAGCAGGCCATGTAGGGTGAGGCCAAGTCGAAAAAAAAAAAAAAAATTTGCATCAAACTGGATTTACCGAAGGCCAGTTAAGAGATACTTTAATCATGATTAAACGGCTGATTGCGGAGTAGTGGGTCTTCCAAATTCATTCATGACCAGTAATTCTCAATGAGTACATTTGATACTCTACTTAATTCTAACCGGAACTTGTCAAACTTCGCATTATACTGGCGATCAGAAATTTGCAAACATTGACTAGCATAAATCGACTTTTTGTAATGTAGTAATGTAATGTAGTTTTGTAGGGAATAACTTCGCTATTGCTATTGAAATGAACTTTAAATTGAAGCCCTCTCTATGATGCAGCTTATAATTTACTGCTGAAAGTCATATGTATCAGTGGCCATCTATTACTTCAACAGGTGAGCTTGATAATAGAAGTGTTGAAACATGACTGTTGAAGTAGAAGTGTGGTAAACATAGATGCATTGGTCAGCTACATTTTTATAAACGATACTGACAATAAGATTCTCAAAATTGAAGGTAGAAATGCAGATAAAAGCAGCTGTTTTGGGCCCACCGGACGGCTGGGGGTCAAAATATCAAACGGTCAAAATTTTTAGTGGCCAAAAATGCGAATGTCAAAATAGAGATCGTTCGAAATTCGAAACAGCTGTATATTGAAGAAAGGCTTTAAGGCGATACGGTACAAGTCGTTTTGAACCTAGCCTAGCTACCATAAGAAATATGAATCTGACTGGAATTCTATTTGGTTTTTTCAAAAAGTAAAATGCTTAGCCACTTTTTGCCGTGGTAAAGCATCAATCTCCTGAGATTCATTCCTGTGGATTGTATAGCTTGGAAGAAACTACGATTCGCGTTTTCGAGGTGATGACTATTAGTAATCGGGGAATACCGAACTTAGTCACGTGGCACCCCCAAAAAATTACGTGTACAATTTTATGTGTCGCTACTGTATTCGTATTTTTGAAATTTGAAACAATTTTCATTCCACATATGGTTGTTTCGAAATTTCGACCCCCACCCCCGCCGAAAATTTTACACACAGAACCGAATATTTGTGAACTGGGTAAAAGTAAACATTATACAGGGCAGAATCTGTCCCGGTTTGAACATGGTATTCGGGGGGGGTTCCACGACTCCAGGTGGTCTTCATATATTCGGAGAAAGAGATGCTCACTAAGATAAGAGAGAACTGTAAGTAGGTATAATATATATGTGTGAGTAAGCTGAGGAAGGGCTAGAGGTAGGGATGAATCTCTCGTAGATGTAATTGCTTCCTAATCTCTTGAGCGCGTGCCTTCGCCTGGAAGATCATCCCTCGATTCGGTCCAGCATCTCGTCTTTTCTTATCTCTCTGTCACAAGGCTAAATTTTGTCTAATTTTACTTTATTAAAAAGACCAAGGACGGCTCAACTTTCCCCAGAGATATTTACGTTATGAAATATAATTATACCTGCCTATCAATTTACTATGATCGTAGAAACTTTCAAGATCGGGTTTAGTTTCTCATATAGTTTCGTAGCTCTTATAGTTTCGAAACAGATCTGGTTAATATCAACTATTTCAATTTTGTGGAATGATAATTATCCTACACAAATGAGGAATCTCTATTTTTATTTTTAAATGATTTCACGGTATCTTTTATATCGACTTATATTATTGCAGTTTATCCAGCTTAGGCTGTGTAAATTTATAAACTAATAAATAAATGCTTAAAAATTATGATAATCTATAATAATAATTTATACTATGATACGAAGCTTGATATGTAAAAATAAAAAAAATTCAAACGACAAATTAAGTCACGGGGCTTTTACACGATCCCTGGGGATTTGCAGGGATCAACAGGTCCCTCCTTCAATCTACCCCCCAACGCTGGCAAGTAGTCACAGACGACTGGCACACTAAAATACCGTGTATTCTTTGCCTCAAAAAAATCGAGAATTCCTCGCCCTCGTAGTCATGGCAACCCAGATCTATAGTAATCCCATTGGGGATAAAGATATTGTCTTCAATTTTATTTAGTTCACAGTCTATAAAAATCATGATGCAGTTGTTAAATCAAAAATTCGCTATATGATAATTTCCTCTAAGATATTTGGTTCGTTGAATTTCACACGTGTGAATCATAATTGTGAAGTTTGTCAAACTGGACCTCTCTGACATAAAATCAACGCCTTTATTTTGTCTGTTTTGAAAATACCCAGCATTACTTGATCTCCACATCTGTATATAGATTCTCTTCACTTGCTGCAGTGTCAAGAGCAAACTTCCGCTGTTAGATGGGCTTCCGGTCCGTCTTTCCTTTGACCTGACTCTTCAAGAGTCTGGACTACTTCGTCCTTATAGCGTCAAATTCGGCGGTAAACGCTTTTGAGACATTCGCGGTATATTTGCGATAAAGAAAAGGTGAAATGGCATTTCAATTCATTTTTTTTTTTTTTAACCTGCAGTCATTATTTCACATCCTACGAATCACTTCAACGGAATATACACGGTTGGATTCCTTGTCGAAAATAAAAAATACGTCTTTTTACAAAAATTTCCTCCGACGTCTAGTTCAGACGCTAGAGCCTGAAAGGACGGGCCAATCGGAGATCAGCTTGAGAAACATATAACTTTAACTATTCTGCAGTACTTTCTAAAGCTGAGCTCTGATTGGTGCGTCCTTATCGTCTCTAGCGACTAAACTAAGCGTCGGAGGAAATTTTTGTAAAAAAAAACGTATTTTTCATTTTCAACAAGGAATCCGACCATCTAGAGATTGTCTACGAATTTTGTTACATCCTGTAAAAGCGGGTGCGAAAGTACGCAAACCTTTCTCGAAATGTAAACAATATAACTGCGGCTGAAGCTCACGGTCAAAGGCGTCCGGGTGGTTAATTACGATTAATTAATGTAATTGAAAATTAGCGACCGATCTTGCCCATCCTAATGGGGCCCATGTGCTCTCTCTCTCTCTCTCTTTCTCTCTCGTTCTAGAATTTCTCACAGCCACGATGTTCTTCTCTCTCTGCAGTTTCTCCCACACCTCTCTCATCTCTCCATCGTTCTCAATAATTGGGTTAGCGGCCGCTTTTGAGAAGCGAAGCGCTGGAACAGCTTCTGTATCGTCGACAGCGATCCTTTAATCACATTCCTACCGCCTACACAGGCCTTGATAGAGGGGCTAATGGCGTCGCGACGAGACGGTATGCATTTGCTAAAGTTCGTATCTAACTTTAGACACTTGACAAATACTTGCAATATGCCACTCATACATATTTGGACTCTGCTGCAGGTAACAACAATGCCGAGTATATATATATATATCAACTTCATTGTTAAAATTGATCGATTGGGTTGAGATTCATCAGATCTAAAAAAAAAAAAAAAAAAAAAAAAAAAAATCAACCAAAAACCAGGGCAACATGGATTTTTTTCAGGATATCTCCCAAAGAGCTTCAGGACGATGAAAAAAGATATTCCCCACTCAATGAGCGCGAATGGATAAAATTTCGAGGTTGCGCGAACGCGGTTTTTTAATTTTTCTCGTTTTCGATTTCTTATTTAAATGAAAAGAAGTTTTTATTCAAATGAAAAGAGGTTCTTACTCAAATAAAAAGAGGTTTTTATTCAAATAAAAAGAGTAATTGACAGGAAATATTTCGAATCAAGAACTGGTATTTTTTCCCTTATCAAATACATGACAGAGAAAAATTTAAAAACCGTTACCGAAACCATAGAAGATATGAGATAAAAAATCTTTTGCATTATTTATTTTTTCAACTTTCAACATGAGCTTTCCTTAAATTTTCGAATTTTTTAACTTTCGGGGTTTTTAACTTTCGGATCTTTGAGCTATCTGTATTTAGACCTTTTGGAATTTACAAATTCTAAATTCTACAACATTTCTGGAAACTCAGAATCGCATCTCAATAATAAATTCGGAATTCTGCCCGTTCGGAACTTCAATCCCGCCCCAGCTAAAATAATTTGCAAAATCACGATGCAATGGGAAATAAATTTTCTGAAAATCCGGATACGATGGTGAAATACTTTTGATAATTATAGTAGGCCCATGGTGCTTTGTGCCCTGAACGACACGAATTTGAACATTTCTTCAAACGGAGATATCGCAGAAGTTGTGATTCGTCCAGAAAACTAGCACAGGTGAAAAAATTTTATTTTTGATTGTCTACCCAACAGAAATCTGTACAAATTTGTCTGAGCAGTCAAGCACGATTTTGAGAACAAAAAAATGCAATCTATTTGTTACTACGAATAACACATCGATATTGGAATCACGGCCGAGAACGCGCGGTTGTTTCAAATGTAATTTTCATAATTCTGAATTTAACGGTCGGCTACTCCGCATACGATATAATTTTTCACAAAAGTTTCGCTCGCGTTAGTTGACTTGTACAACGATCTGTGTTACCTTGTAACTAACCCATTTATACTTCATTGAGTTAAGCTCTTGAGTCGTAATAGTAATTCAATGTTGATTGTGTAATTCGTACCTACGTCCTGAGAATCTCGGAGTGTTGAGGGCAGCGGGATCAACCAAGCCGCTAATGCACAGACACGGTTCGAATCATATGTAATCTGATATTTGAAAGCTCAAAGCTGAGAATATTTCTGTGATCGACACATTTTGTACCTTTTTTCACCTCATGTTATGGTTCGATGCCTCACTCAATTTCGTGACGACGCCTCGGCACATATGAGTGTTAACAAGTGTGTTAATTTAATGTTTTGTCTATGACAAATAGTTCTAAGAATATCTACGAATTTCTATTAGGAAAATTAAAACTTCACGTCGTTTTTCATACAAAATTTCATTTTATTTTTCATCAGCTTTCTGGAGTCATCAGAAAAAAATTACCAGTTTTGATCGGGAACGACGAAAATCTACAATCTGTCGATGATGACACAGACACAGTTATTTTTATTTTCATTTTTTCCTACAATTTTATTCATGTTTCCGTCAATTTTCATCGTAGAAAGATAATTGGACTAGTATTTTGTAGCAACAACGCGAAATTTCAACGATATAAGTGAATTCAGACTGAAATCGGCATATCAATTACCTATAACATCACACTTTTTTTTAACTAGGACATTTGAATGGTTTTTTCAAATATTTTTTTCATTAATTATACGAAGCCTGATAGATATCAAAATATTACAACATGTGCAATCTGAAACATATATAGGTACAATGGTTTGTACGCTCCAGGAAATTTCATGCAAAAAAGAGTGAAAAATTATACATCTGAAATATACAGAGTTTCTCTGGGTTCGAACGACGAAGAGGACTTTTACCTATTATTGTCTGCCATATATATGGGTCAAATTGATTCACTATATTCAACTTTGGGGCTGAATATCCATATGGGGATGGCTTCAGATGGGATTTTGCCTACCATGGTACAATGCGTAATGCGTTTCGATTCAACTCCAAAATAGACCTTCGTTCAGCTGTCAAAATGATCAATGCCTTTTCTGGAACTTCCGCTATTGAGCTAATTTTTTTCTCTCACTTTTTTTTTTTTTTTTTTTTATCGGAGTTCCATATCTTGTGAGTATCACCCAGAAATTTGGTTAAAATAAATTAAAAAATGAAAAAGTTATGAATATTTACCATATTCTGCACATGAACCTGTCTCTTCCGGTTCTGATTTCTGGTTTTCTTAATTGAAAAATTATTCGTCCCTGTCCAATACTATTCAACATGACTTTTGGAAAAATCTTGAAATTTCAAACATCGGAGAAAGATATGGCCGTATGTCCCGATTGTATGGAATATAGATTGCCCAATCTCCTATATCGATGTAGTAATATGTTCCCATGTCAAATGTTGTTTTGAGATTCAATTTAACTATTTCCTATAATTGATCAAAAATCTGAATCTCTTTCGCTACTATACAATTCTTTTTTTTTTTTTTTTTTTTTTTTGTCGATCAAGTAACTATCGCGTTAGAATGAGTTTCGATTGGCGAAACACTAGAAAGGGGTTAGTTAGTCCATGTGGACAGTTATATAGTCAGCGACATTTGACACTTTGCGTACTGTGGGTATAGTTATTGTACCTGATTGTAGGCAGTGCAGGCATGCGAAGTAGCTAAATTCACAGCGGTATTACAGCGGGTCATTTTCCGCTAAGTAAATGGCAATTAGCCACCTTGTTAACACCATATTACTACGGTGTATATTACTCCCTCATTTTCAGGGGGAAAATTTGGTTCTCGGTGCAAGTTAAACGCGAGACGCGACTTTCTCAATTAGCTACGGTAATGTTTTCCATTCGTCCCGTGTACGAGAGAAGTAAGCGATGCGTTGAGTAATTTTTAGGAGCATTAAAATTGTTAAATAAAACATTCTCCTTGTTAAATAATTACTCTTTGGGTAAAAAAAAAATCTCCAACTTTTCTGTATGGTGGGTAAGTACTGCTCAAGTTCAAAGCGAAGCACATCAGAACTGAGTTTAATTGTTTCCTGTAGGTGGGCTCCAGGTTCCCGCAAGTAAGTCTGGTTTGAACTTTGTACAACATCGTTGGGATTTAATCTACAATGAAAATGGGGGGGCTCTAAGAATTTTATGGACAACTTCATCTATTTTTACCTAGTTTATACGAAGACACAAGATTTATGGAGGAATTCATTAGTTGTGAAATGCACTGCTACGTTATACAATGAATGTCATTCTCTCAATTAAACGCGACTGATTCAAATCGATCGCAGTTATAAATTTGATTTAGTTATAATTACACACATTACCAGAATTTAAAAAAATGATAGAAACATACAAAAACTCGTAGGTTCTAACTATAAATATACATTAAAAATGTATAAGTCCCAATAAACAATTTTGACTTCTACGTATAATAATTGATTCAATGAAGGAATCTTTTCTTTTTTTTTTCCACTTGCATTGATTGGAAAATTTGTACGAGTAGATTGTAAAAGTTGAGATTATTTGCATCGATTATACTTTTTATAACTCACTTGCTGCTGGTCAAAAAGTGAAATAGCACTTAGCAAAGGCCGTTGAAATAATGGACTTACAGTGACACGGCTATGAAAGACTGATTGGATTAAACTTCCATTAAAAAATACCACCATGGACGAAAGCTATCGCACGGCGCAGGGGGGGTTCCCCTAAAATAATTCAATAATATCAGCAGAGTAGTCTTCCGTTCTTACTCAAATGTGACAATTGGCTGTGTCATTGATCGAAACTTTCAGTCCAGAAAATACCACAATGGATGAATACTTGAATGGCTTGTACATAACGCCGAGAGATTTTAGTAGAAATTATTGAGCATTATCTGTAGATCGGTCTATTCGGATGGGGATCCAAATTTCCAAAATTCAATATGTAAAATCGCCAATATTTCGAATTTTTTAATTACAAATACTCAAACAGCAATATATAAAATATATTTCTGAGTACTTTTAGTTGTTTAAAGTTTTCCTCTAATATAGCCTTTTCATACTTTGAACCATCGCATCGATTTTTTGACATTCGCATTTTCGCCGATTCGGAGTTCTGAGCTTGCGATATTTTGACCCCCACACGTATATTCTTTGGACTGAAAAAGTAGCCTAATAAATGACAACTTGCAGCTGCTGCAGCTCCCTGGTTTTCAACCCAACAAAATATACGAAAGAATGCAATTTCTAAGAGATAAAGTCGACAGTTGCTGATTGGGAGCTTTTTTCAAGAATAAAATAGTACCTGAATTTTGGGAAACGTAGAGCATAAAAAAAAAATTGCTACAATCGTAAAGTATCCGTCATTTCGGTTCTATGAAACGGAAAATTCTGTCCATTTTTTGTCTTTTGATCGTCGTGTTTTTTCTTTTTTTCTTTTAAATTTTGAAATTAAAGAAAAGAGCGATTTTCATTGTCAAGCCACAAGCCGTAATCCTATGAAGTTAAGAATTTGTTTCTTTCCACAATATCATGCTTTCAAGAACGCCCGGCTTAACAATAATTTTATATGAATATACAAAAAGTCGAAATTTTTTAAATATGGCAAATGTTGTTTTTGAAAAGGAAACCGGAACTTACCGCCTCCATTCTTGTAGCAAAGATAGGGAAATCTCCAAACATTGGCGAGGTCAACAGCAAAGCCAATGACAGATAGTAGGAAGTCAACTTTACCCGACCAGGTTTCTCTGCGTTCGATATCGATGTCCCCTGGAGTAGGCGATTTCATCACCCTTGACGCCATAGTGCAGCTCCTGTACATATAAGTAGAAGCCATCTCAATTAGAACTGTTTGGTACAGAATATCCTTGCATGATCAGTGAAGTTTTGCATCGCAAATTGTTACGAGTTTTCGTCAAATTAATTCGATGGCAAAGAGAATCGAACCTTTGGGGTGCTAACGATCATTCACGTATTATTATTCTCATACATACACGTTGTATATGTATAATATACACGTATAATAATTTTACAAAGCCTTGAGCCATGGCTGGTGTCAGAGGATATCGTTAATGTGGTGTTGACACGTAAGTTATCGATGGTCCTCGATGCCAACACTCAATCCTAACAAGCCCATTGTGCGTCGACGTCGCCCAGAACCGGCGATGACCGTTCAATCCGTTTCATATAAATGCAGGCACATATTTCAAAGGTTATAAACTGATAAGCGATCGAAGTTAAGAGTTTTCTGTCACTCGCATGATATTTTACGCCTCGTTCGAAAATAATAGGTTCACGATTGATATATATATAATATATTATTATATACATATGCTCCCCGATAATGAAAGATTACGTGTCCAAAACGGTATACGATTATTTTTAAATCTACTAACAAACTGAAATTATTATTCATTTTACTGAATAAATTATACAAGACGCATCATACTAATTGATCATAAGAAAATATTTATTTAAAAAATTGACGTTATTGTTCAAATTATCTCTGTTTCATTGACCGTTTTGTTATTTCAAAAGGTAACAAATCCATCATATTCTATATCATTCATCCAAGACTCGAGTGAAATCAAATCTGGGCAGGAGTGTCTTTAATTTTATTCTATTTTTTAAGGTTTTAAGAATAACTCAATTCTCCAAACAACATCAGAATTGAGAATATTCAAAATTATCGTTGGATCGAAGAAAAAAAAAAGAAAAAAAAAACAAAAAACTGTACAGTTGCCACTATGGATGGATAATTCACTTCCATATAGATTGGAGAATTTTTTCAAAGGAGAATGAAGAGATTTATTATATTTTTACAAACATTTACGGCCATGTGCATAAAACAGCTTTGTGCTTTGATTATTCCCATCATCGCCTTAAGGTTCGAGGAAATTGAGGAAACACGGACTAACAGATTGTGGGCGACGGTAATTGTTACGCCTCTGTATTTGACCGACAGCCTCTTTACAAGATCAGTAATAACAACCATGCCCAAGAGCGGTATAAGAAAACGCAATGGGAACAATCATTGAACACAATTATAAATACGCGCACTCTGAGAGAAAAGCTGAATTCGCCAAAACGCACGAACGAACACTATAATTGTGAATGAGGTGTCACAAAAATGATCAAAATTCACAATAGCACGTAAAACTACAAGTTTATATGCGCTTGAAGTTCCGAACGTTCATTTGAACGAAAATTTGGAAAAGTAGACTCCACCACGATCTTCAATGCGCTAAAATTATAGCTAGAAATTTTTTATTTATCAAAAATCAAGGATCGATTGTAAATTTCAAAATTCACAAAATTTCTAGCTGTTGAATAAGCGTAATATAAGATTTGTACAGAACTTTGGTTCAAATGAACCGCATCGGAACTTTAGGAAAATAAATGTAGGTATTGCATTTGTAAAAACCAAATATTTACTTGAACGTAAAATGCAGATATGGACGCACGTAATTGAATTAATATGGAAAAAATCAAAATTACAATTAGGCTGAGAGATAAAAATGATAAAATCAGAAAAGATCATTGCGAGTGGTTGGTGTGTAACCAGTTTTGGATTAAATTGGAAGATCAAAAGGTGTGTTTTGATCGAGGAAAGGATTGTTTGTATATTGTGATAGTACGGAAATTAAGAAGAAAAGTGTTCGACGAAGTAAGATTGTTATTTTGTTTGTTTTTTTTTTTCACAAAATAGACGGCAAGTATTTGTTAACAATGAGAGGAAAAAGACTTACCTCGATATTGCAAGAGCAGCTACTGCGCGACGATCGCGATGTTGCGGTAGCGTGGGACAGCGAGGAACTGCAGGCCGAACTCGAAGGACCTGAAAGGCCACGCGACGCCGAAGACCACAACTCGCCAGAGGGTCAAGAGTAACTCAAAACTCGTATCTGTTAAACCCATTCCCGCTCTAAGATAAACTTTTACTATATGTAATTGAGAACGAGTTGATACGAATCTTCAATAGAAAATTTAAAAAAAGGCTTACGGTCGCGGGCTGCGAAATTTTCAGTGCGATTATATATTTAATGTAGATTTAATTTGTTGAAAATTCTATATGAGAAAATGTAAAGACTATTGCAGTTTATCCGTCGTAGACTAAGCTCAATAAACTATATTGAAAATCTACTTTTCATATTTTCACCAATTAGCGAGAACAATACTTTATTATATTTTTCACCCCATGTAAGTGTTAATCATTTTTGCACCCCAAATCACTGAGTTCAAAACAAACTATGGCCAATTGTGCTTTACATTTCGAAATACTCGATTACGTATTCGAACCTATTTTCCTGATTTTAGTTCTTTTCGATTCTGAGTATTACGACGACTTTCAACGCAAAAAAAAAAAAAAACTGTATTCCCCGATTACGAGAGTTCGAAATAAACTATTGTATTGAGAACTAATTTGAAAGGTAAATTCGAAACATTCGAAAGATTTTAATAATTAATAGCGGTCTGACAATGAAATACACGAAACGCGGTCTGCCCCTAATATCGTGAGAAAATTAAATGGGTACAAATTTCTACTCGACGAAGTTTATTTTGAATTTCGATTGATTATTTCAAAGTCTCGAAATTTTTACGCGGGCTAGACAGATTCAAAGTTTACTTATATACGAGGGTCAAAGATCGAGCGACGGGACCTCGGCGCTTCTGCGGCTCTAAAAGGAGCAAATGACAAATCTGGGCAAAGATCTCTCGCTTATACGGGCGCGACGGTGCGGTGGCAAGGCAAACAGCCAATCAGGGAGCGCAGTTGCTCACAAGTGCGATAGGGGCGGGATTTGAAATTGCACGTCAAAGTGTGTACTTGGCGAATGTTAATTATTCATTGCGCGATGGAGCTCTTAATTTTCAAATTGAGGTCGTATATTTACTTATATACATTTTACGTCAACTGACTAATTCGTTCCTTGCAAGCTCCTCGCAAACATTTAATTCTCAAAAAATATGTTGTATCATATAAAATCTCAAACCCGTACGGTGCCGTGATATTTTAGGTGAATTGACCTCACCTATACGTATACGCAATCAATACGAGTAATAGAAGGACGAACTCTAGACTAACTTCATCATTTTTTTTTTTTTTTTTTTTTTTTGGCGCACAGCAGGAAATATAATATATAATAAAGAAACTGCAATTTTAGTATCCCAGCATCGCGATGTCATTGTATGTACCAGGTGCACGAAAATCATGGTTCGCAATTCTATGTCGCTTCTCGCTTCTTACTGCAAAAAGTATACTCATCCGTACAACGTGATAGGTTGGCTAGTTCCACAATAATTGTCACAAGTTTTGATGTCAATTTTGAGGGGAAATAACGCTGTTATAGCTTTTTTTTTTGTATTTGTTTGGGGGGGGGGGGGGGGGGGGCGGGGTACAACCTACTCCAATACTAAAACAAGGAATCTATCTAATTGCAGCGGTTTTTTTTTTAATTTCGGAGATTTCCAAGCAGTTCAAAACGCAGCTTGGATACAATTAATTAAATTATGTACTATAAAATATGTACGACGACTCTTATGAGGGTTGAGGAGTATACATATAGGGTAACTATGTCATGAAAGATTGTTGGGGTGACAATTAGTCGGAATTTATCAGAATATTGATTGAATAGATCTATGTAATGGAAAAATTGTATACGCGAAAATTTGTAGCGAATGAAATATCGCAAAATTCAGTCATTGTTAATAAATTTCCCTCGAAAAACAGAGAGGTTGCGCAGTCTGTAGTACGGTGGTTGAATAATTTAATCCGTCACTGATTATATTTCTTCACTCTACGTGTGGATTATCTATAGCCAATTGGGATTTCTAAATACATACACTGGTCAATAACATCATCCTTGCCGTGAATATTTCAATTATACAAGGATCAGGTATGTAAGATGTAACTGTTATTACTCGATTACATTCCATGACAAATTGCTACCTCGATATCGTAGTTCTTCTAAATTGATACATACATCTTGAAATTTGGTTATAGTATACACAATTACGAATAAATTCGGCTTTATTGATATAAAAGAAATTAATGGGGTGTTCTCGGAGCTTGTACACTGTTTCGCATTCATTATACACGAGCCTAATCTAAAAAGAATGTAGCAGCTGGAAAAAAAGGTAAGGGTTTTTTGCCACCAGATTACATGGGCTAGGCACTGGGCACCCTCGAGTGCTGAATCGTCCAGTCCAAACCTGCATCGCCATTCGTGGGATAGCGGAAATTACTGCGTTATACAGGAACGGAACTATTCAAATCATACTTCCAACGAAAGTATGGCAAATTCGTTATATTTACTATACTTACTTTTACAGGTGCTACGTTATGAAAAACATAATTTTTAAAATTATATAGAAATGAATAATTACAATTATGGATGATAATGAATATGTATTTGTAATTGTATTCAGGCGACAGGGTTTTTTTTTTTCATTTGGTGATAATTATTACAAAATCGCTATATGTGAAGAAAGATCGTAGGTCATATACGATTATAATAACGAGTGAAATTCGGTCGCAATTGGATGAACCGTCTCTTTGAATAACATCGGGATATACCCATACTGCATGAAACTCTTATAGTAAATTAAAGGACTGCTGCTGCTGATCCGTTAATTCGGCTTATACCCTTGCGGGAATTAGCCAGCAGTCAATTAAAGGAGAAGAAGATGAAAATCTACAACGTTCAAGAAACGCCGTAAATTCGCATGCGCGCTATTCGAAAAACGGAAGTAATCTACTTGAGTGGCAACAGCCAATCAACGTCCGCGCCACTCTTCGTCGAACTTCGGTACCAATGGAAACTTCGCAAGAACGAAGCTTGAAATTCGAGCATCGAACAATTCTACGTATCAACTTTCAACTCGATGGTCAATCCGTATTCGCGCACCCATCAAAATCCTCGTCGACGGCCATAACAATCCATATTTCTGGTAGGGTGGAGGTAATAATCGACTGCATATACTTCTCTTTTTATAATTATACTGAAACATTGTCGCGCAGTTGTCACTCGACGATTCTGATCGTCAAGTCTGAAACGAGTCGAGAACCACGCAGGTTGTCGATTGTTGTTTTCTTCTGCTTCAGTGTCACTCTGACATCTTACTGCCACATCAATAGCAATCGTGGCTCTAAAATTTTCACTCGCCTTATTGAACCCGTTTTTCGGTCTGTAAACTTCTGCTTTTCGCTACAAAAGCGAATATAAACTTAGCGATTAATCGGAAAAGATCATCACGTCGTTATTAATCGACATTCTATTAATCGGAAGTAGTAATCTTCTCATAATACAGTGTTTATTATTATTTCTTCTCTTATTTCAGCAACACTTGTAACTTCATTTACGTTGAAAATAACCAAAGGCCAAGATGAGCGACGAGGGATTTGACATGTGCGAGTATATGTGGGACCCGGACGTTGTCATGCGCCGTCTTCTTTCCATTGTAAGTATCGTTAACGTATCCACTACGATCGGTGATTTCCCTGTTGCATTAATTGTAAAACATGGCAAAGCTTAACGCGAACTATAACCAGAAGGCAATTTAACGTAGGTCGAGATTCACGGTGGTCCTTGGGCTCTAAAAGTCTTACAGTCTCTGAAAAAGCTTCTTTTTTTTCTTTCATTTAAAGAGTATTTTTACTTTCTGCTAAAGACAAAATTTTCACATCTCATGATGCTCTTTCCCACATTTTTGTCAGCGGTCTTAGCTCTCATTTTGCACTAACGATCTATCAATTACTTCCTCTGCACCAATGCTTTCCTCGACGCAGGGGACGTAGTATGAATCAATGGAATCTGAATCCATTTACCAGTCAGTGAGTATTATGTATCTTACGAACTCTCAATATTGCAGTTACAATTAAGTGTTAATCTCTTTAGAATCAAAATCTAAAAGAGACATTACTATCTCTTCAAAGTAACAAACGTCACAGTCCAGCATTGTAATAGCAGATAAAGAGACGATGTAATCATTGTATGAAATCGGAATTTGGAAACATCAGCTAAGAAAATATGGCTCAATATTCTCAGGAACCTATAAGCATTCAAGAAGCATATTGAAGGATTAGGCAGTATTTATTAAACCTAATTTCTATGAAAACACTCTTTGATGATAAATTATCTAACGAAACTGATACATGTAGCCACAACTTTAATACTCTACTGTAGTAATTCCAATTCTCGGGTGCAAAATTTCAGAGCTTTGCCGTAGAGCTCACATATGATAATGATAGGCACTGATGATTGGAAATATGGATGGAACAAGGGCTTCAATAAATATAGTATGAGCGGATAGATATAGATCGCTTTAATATTGTGGCTGTATCAACGGCAGTATGGAAGAACGTACTATCTCAATTTGTGAAGGAAGAACGTGCTATTCCAATCCGGCACGATATTTTCATTTATACAACACTGGAATTTGGAGTGCCTGGAGTATACAAAGCACTCATTTTCAATAGATTAATCAATTGTCTCAATTATCTTCTCATTTATTTAGTTTCTATGATCCAGAAACAGAAGATTTAGGATAAGTTTGGAGGAAAAAAATTGTTATTACTCAAACTTATCTCAAATTCTCAGCTTCTGTAGTATAAGCGCTGAAAAAATGAGAAAATAATTGGAACCATTAAATAATCCATTGGAAAACAGTGCTTTGTATACTCCAGACACTCCAAATTCCAGTACCATGTCAATGAAAATATCGTTCCTGATAGCACGTTCTACTTCCGCAATTTAAGATAGCACGATGTTATATAGCACAATTTGAGATAGCACGTTCTTCTAGCACATCTAGAGGTAGCACATTCTAGCACATTTATAGGTAGCAAGTTTTTCTGGCACAATTTGAGATAGCACGTTCTTCTAGCACATTTAGAGGTAGCACATTCTTCTAGCACATTTATAGGTAGCAAGTTTTTCTGGCACAATTTGAGATAGCACGTTCTTTTGTTGCAATTTGAGATAGCACGTCCTTCCATACTGCCGTTGGTATATGAATATCATCAACGTAAAAAGTAAATACGTCCTTGAAGAAAGGGCCCAAATCGACACATCTCCATGTTGATATTTGTGTGTTCTAGTTACTCATTTTTGACTGAAAACCGTGATACGTTGATTGAATGTCTATTTATTCAGCTTTCATTTTTACCAATTTCTGTAGTACATCACATTCGTAAATATTAAAATGATTAAGATAATCCAAAATACTAATACCCCAGATAAAACATGTGGAAAATCTAATAGAGTCCTTGGATTGCAAAAAGAAACAATACCCATCTATCTACTGACCTGGCTATATAGTTTGATTAACAAAAGACAAATAACTACAGCCCTTCTGCGTTTTTCTTGATTTTTTGTTACATTACGATTTATGACTTCGGCCTTTGTTCCTTCGATTCCTTCACCAACGCAAACTGGAACTTTGCCACGTTTAGTACGTTGTTTTGAAACTCGTGGTTTTATACATCAGTCTTTGATTCTGGTTTTGGTATTTATTTGAAAATGGCCTACGAAACGATCAGGTGGTCTTATATTGGGGAAAATTCGGCAATTCTGCAGATATCAGAGAATTTGAAATCAGCTAAAAAAATTTTTGTGTTCGGTGAGGAGGAGGAAAATATCCTGGTAGAAGTAGATAAACTGGATTGCCACCTGGGTTTCGATGAACTTGATTTACATTTGGGGGAAACGGCCAAAAGTGTAAAGAACTTGTTCTTACATTGTGCGGCCACCTTGATCAAGAGCATTTTTTTGTATGTTTTGTTCGATTTATAAAAGAAAATGTCGTAATGATTTCATATGGTTAATATTTTAGCTACGACAAACACAGGCCTACTGTACTGACACCGAGTGCCTTAACGATGCCGCACGTATGTATTCATTATACATTATATGACAACATAGAAATGTACTCCTGCAAGATAAATTGCAAATAATAGAATAAAAATTGTAACAATTAGTCACAGTCAAACAGGGAAAACTAATAGTACGTGTAAAACAATGTTAGCGATTGCAAAACTTTCAGTGAGCAAATAATTACCAGGAATCAGAGCACTTCAATCTCACGAAATCATATTTGTGGTGAATTTTTTCAAATCCAATTTGGATTATTCCTGTATCGGTATGAGTATTTTCTAAAAAGTGTCTTCGCATATCTATACATTAAAAAAATCATTAAACTTCTTCACATATCCACACATTAAAAAAATCATTAAACTTTTTATATCTTGAATAACACAGATAATCTACAACATAATATTTTATCAAAGGTAAAAACTTATTATCAACCATGTAATTCTTCGAAATTGGGATCTATCCATAGATTTTTACAGGGAAATTGCTCGAAATACTCGTTCTAAACTTCGATTTACTCGAATCTGCAGCAAAAAATTGCACGGATCAGAACTGTGGTCAGATTTACTCACAATAAGTAACCGAACTGTTGCACTTATATTTGTTAGGGCTCCATCATCGATTGAGCATGAATTACATTCACTCATTGTCAATATTTTTCCTATGTCTATGGGTTTTATGTAAATGAAAGCGTGAAAAAGTATCGCATTTGTATGTCTTGAAAATAATCAATTCCACAATCTTCTGTTCATAAAAATGAACCACTAAGTCTATGAAATTATCTGTCCAAACATTATAAAAGTTGATCCAGTAATTCAGCTATCATTGCTACCTGCTTTCTGATCTGATTGTTGAATCAATTTCATCAGCAATCTGATCATGGAACTTATAGGTATTACCTTGTATGCCCCTATACACTATGTTGATGAATTGAAAACAGGAGAGCAATTGATATTTATTAGCTTCAATCATCCTGATCTGAAACTCAGACCGTTCATTTATCGCGAATATATTTTACAGTTCCCGGACCAGGTACCCCTGCTGCAGGTTCTTCGGATTTCTTTTTAATGTGTATAGTTTTTGGATTCATAGCACTTATGCTAGCACTTAGGCCAAGATCACTTCGAGGGGGAGCTGCAGACAATGACACAAAGAGGCGTGATCCAGATACTGTGAGCATTTATTTATTTATGTTCTGCTTTTTATCTCTGTCACTATTCATCACTCGATTGAAGAGTAGGATTGTTGATGAATCAGTAACGGTCACATTTCACATTTCCAAATGAAACCATCTAAATAAAGATTACAAAAAAAGATTCAATAAGAGTTTCATCTCCTACATTTACAAAATTCATTTCATTGAAAAAAAATAGGAATTCAACGTGTAGAGTATTCAATGTGTTGGATTGTATCGGAAGTATTTTAATCTCTAATTTCGTATCATTTGTCATACTGACGATTACCAAAACTTGGTCATCGAAATAAAATTACCTGAGTCCTTTTATAGGACCCACATGGGAATCCACCAATGCCACCACCAACAGCCGAATAATAAGAACTACTTTTAACCGGAGAGTTCTTTATAGCTGGAACCTGCTGAGCTTAAACGTTGAAATAGATTAATTAATATAGCAATTATTTTCTTCTTTGACATTATACTAATACTTGGACAAATATGATTTGACGATATGAGGGATTAAGGTGGACCGAAATTAATGATATTAAACTGGAAACGAGTGATACATCAGTATATGCTTCCAAAGAGATAATATATACATAAAAGTCTAGATAGTTTGTTGGTCCCTAATTTATTTTACTATTTACTGGCTAAAATGCTTTCAGCAAATGTTTTCTTCAAAACAAACTGCATAATAGTGATAGAAGCACAAACGATTCGTTTATTATCGATCTATTCTATTCTGTATAGTTAACTATTCTCATTCCTGAAGATGCTAAGATGGAAAAATAATAAACGTAGTGAATTATTGACGAATCTCGAGTAATGGAACACATATTAAACAAATATAAATAGTTCTACTTACCAATCTAGAACATCATTATTTTAACTATCGAATAAAATTGGAAACGGATCAGCTCAAAGTAGTTTAAAATAAGTATTTTGTTATTTTACTTAATTTAATTAAAAATTCTACTATCGATTTAGACCTGGGTATAGCAAAGACAGCCTATTAACTTGACTCAGATATAATATAAGTATATTATGTGGTCAACATTGAGTATTTCAAATTTCTACTCAATTATACTTTAGGCAAATATTGATAAATAAATTTATTTTCAAAATCACTACTCCCCAGACTATTACACTTTATGAATTAACAAATTTTATGATCTATAATGTATTTTGTATACATTTATCTTACAGATAATCCAATGTTTGAAGGAGGATTAAATATTTTTGCAATCAAATGAGTAATATAATTGTACAAAAATAAAAAAATTTACTGTTTGAATTGTCAGAAATGACCAAACAAGTCTTAGTGCAAAATTGAGAAAAAGAAACAAGAAAATAAATAAAAATGAATAACTTGTGATGCAGACATTACTCAAACAGATATATATATATACAATATATTTAAAGTTATGCACATAATACATATGTGAATTTTCAAAATGTACAGAGCTCATGTTGCCTCTGTGTTAAATATTGTTATCGCATAAAAATTTATTCCAAGATTGTACATTCCTACGCAATATTACCAATAATAAATATCTTGAACGGTATGTACATCTTACTTTAATACCATCAATTGCATTTTCAAAATAACAATTCCTAAAATTTGGGCAGATATTGTTTCTCCAAATTGAACAATAGGTTTTGACGACTTCTAATCAGAAAATGGAACATGGATAATTTTTTAATCACGACGAATGATATGCTCCAAAATTAGGGTATCGTATATCAAAATCAGACTCCCAAGGCACTGCGTTTTATTTCGATTTAAAAACGCATCGCGCTAAACGTGTGAATTCAAGAGCATATGATTAGCGCATGACATTGTCGTATGCAGTTTTGAAGCAACATTAATGACCGGCTGTTTGCACCTGACAATATATTGCTGATAAAAAGACTGTACCGATTGTATCGTTTATCTTTATTTGAACAAATGGATTGCAAAGAGAATGACGTGGAGGACAAGAAGAAAGACAAAACTTAACTGCTGCGAAACACAACAAGGAAAAAATAACCAGTCGAAAATTTATCATTTTTGTTTTATTTTTTTCATTGAAAAATATGGCTGATCGAAATTTACCCAATCGAAGATAATATTCTGTACAATATTAATGTATATATATATTTATATAAATATGCGTGTGTATGATCTATTCATTATAATTTGTAGACTCATTAAATTGTGATGAATTAGGTATTCATTGATAATCACCCCTCGCTTTGAAGTAAAGTTATTATTATGACTATTTTTTTTTTATTTCTATTTTTTTTTCTTCTACTGTGAATTTCTAACAGTTACGTTTCAAGAAGTAGCACACGCTAAATCCGTTAATTTGGGTTATTTTTGAAAATTTCAGATTAAAATGGTTGTATTTGAATAAATTGAGCAATATTCTTGACGGTATTGCTAATTACTATTCCACCACTCTATTTCTGAATCTTAACAATTGATTTCAGACAACTTACTGGAAACTGCGGACTCTTAAAGATATCGTTAATATCAATGTCATTTGTACTATCTATGTATGTATACCAAAACAGTACTAATTATTTCAAGAAGAAATTATCAACCAACAAAGGGAATAAATTGTAAATTCTGAAAAAAATTCATCATTTAATTTATGCATTGTTGGTTGATAATACAATGTTTATAATTTCTTTAAAAATTTTATTCATCCTCAAATACTTACTTTTATCAATGAATAATATATATAAAATATTTCTTACAATTGCCGACACAAAACTAGGTATCATTCTTAGTGGGTTTATAATCCAGAAATGATTGTATCGTTGTCACAATATTCTAGATAATGAAACGTTTTTCTCCGCAATTAAGAGTATATTGTTTCTCAAAATTTCAGATGCAAAAAAAAAAACTAAATAAAAATTTACTTATTTCATTTTATATTCTTTTTATCAAATGGTATAAGAATACTTTTTTTTATACTACCACTGAATTATATTACAATGTAGTTTTAATTTTATTGTACAAATATGACCAAGTCACACAGATAAATAATACACCCATACACAACAATGCCTTCAACAACAATCTTACAATCATTCCTGCTGTAACCTCGATACCACGTCACGTACTTTTTGAATAATTCCACTCATTTTTTCATACTTACCCGTCGAATCTGGCAAATTTTCAAAATTCATATGATCGCAAATATTCTTAGAAAATTTCTCTGACGACGGTAGCTTGCTGTAAGGTGATGTACTCTGTAAAATCGGAGTACCCAAGTCTACTGATTTTACTCCACCTGTATTATTCGTCTTCGGAGTATCTTGTCTACTTTGCGTTCGGCTGGATTGCGGTGTTGACTCCGTCTTGATTGGGGGTGGCATATCAATGCTTTCTGAAGTATCCAAATCGGCACCAGATTTCCCAGGATTCGCAGGCGTTCCTGGATTCGATGGTGTCCCGGGCTGATCTAGCTCGGCAAGAAGCTGTTTCTTTGCCACTTCCAGATCGGACAGTGATGGAGAATTTGCCCGAGTTGAGCGCACTGTACTTTGGTTCTACATTTACGAATGCAGTGATGATTGAATTAATGTAATCAAAGTATTCGTGTTAATTGGTCTTTGAAAATAAAGGATCAGCTAAGAAAAAATAGAGGTGGCCGACTAATTGATTCATTCAAGTTACGGAATGATTTTTTTTCATCAAATAATGAATTAGATTATTCGTAAAAACAATTGAGCAAAATTTCTATTGACGATTGACTCTGCGAAAATGCCAAATTTTCCTTCATATTTGGAATAATTCAAATTCTAGAATACTCTAACAATGCCGGTAATATATCCTAAAACTTCAGGATCAATCCTGCTCGGAGTATCAGATATGAGGTAAAGGAAGACCCTACTGGAAATGAATTCTTGTTTCTCAATTGCAATTTAGTCTGGTTTATGTTAGCACGGTTGAAAATGATGAATATCTCACCACGATATTGAAATTAAATAAAAAATGCAGGAGTTATCGATCATTAGATGATAACAAGTAGAAAATTATAAGACATTTCTTGTGTCTCGATCTCTCTGGTAAAACATCCATGGAACACTGGGACCGAGATATCAAAGTATGTATTTTTTTATTTCAGATCGAGTCCCTTATACTCTTGAATCGAACAAAAATCAGCTTCCTGACCTGATTGAAATATTTCTATTATCGTATGGGAACTAAGCATCCAATCCTAGACTCAATACTGAAACATCTTTATGTCAACCCTTCGGTGCCACACCTCTGTAGAATAACTCATTGCCAGTGGTCACATTAGGTAAAATTTATCCAGCCAAATTTCAAATGGTTGCTGTGTGAAAACTGTCAGTTTGATTGGGATCGAAAAAATACTGAAAATACTTTGAACATTCTAAAACATGTGTGAAAACTTGTTACGTCAAAATTCATAACACAACATTTTCAAAATACATCGAAAATAAGTAAATTTGTCCAAAAATACACCTTTTAACTCAAAAAATCATAACTTGGCGAATTTTCAATATTTTTAAGTCAAATCTCAACCGCAATACTCGTCAGATACACTTCTAAGAAAAAAGATTAGCATAGCGCACATCTGAAAACAGGTTTTCATTTCGACCTGTGAAGAGGATCGATTTTGGAGTAGAAATGAATACGGAATCCTCTGGAAGATATAAGCGCAAATAGTGCACCTTTTTGCTAAAAAAAATCGTAACTAATGAATTGGCTACAACTGAGGCGTGGGTTGAAAACGCAAGGAACAATTCGGAATATATACTCCATTTTTCACTATGTATTAGTGAACAACTCTTGAATTTCTTATTCGATTTTGAATGTTAGACTACTATTTTGTTAGGTTCCGATCGTAAAAACTTAATTTCAATTTAAAAACCAAAGAGTAAAATTCTACCTTTTGAGAATTTTGACTCAAAGATTTGACCTGAGAAATACTCATTGAATGACTTGCAAATCCTTTGACAATGATTTTGAAAGTACATTTCTTGTGTTTCAATCAATTTACCGACACTAATTTAAAAACATAATACTCTTCGCAATATTCAATCTCAACAATTGAAGCGGCTCTCGCAAACATTTAGAAATCGCAACCCATGAACTATGAACCGTTTTTCATAAGCTAGATAAAAGTGCTCAGCTCAAAATCACCAAGCTTACCCTGAAAGACATATGTTGTGATCTTACCGTAGAGTCGGGCGATTGCGGTCCTTCTAACTCGCTGTTTGAGTCTTCAATGACAACAGGCGGTTCTGGTGGCTTCGGAGGTGTGTCTTTGGGCAAAGGCGGAGTGAACAATCCATTCACTGCCAAAGTCTCAACTACACTATCTGGATTTCCATAAAATATTATGATATTAAACTACTGTTTGGACATTATTATATGTTACGATATTGGAAATATCTGGAGAATTATGGAACTTGAAAGATACCTTCGATATCTACGACTTCCATTTCACTAGGAACAGTGGTAGAATTTGCAACTGTTCCAGATCTCGTCACTTTCATTTTCTTTCTTTTGTAACCATCTTGAGCTTTTCTACTGCTCAGCGTCGATAACATAATTTCTTTGCTGTGCATCTCTTGCATTCGTGGTGTACCATAATATTTAGATTCCTGAATCAAAGTAGATATGCAACTTTTCAATTGAATAATAATTATCAAATGATTTTAGACCCACTAAAAAACTTGCTGGGTATACAAAGACATAAAGTTTCACACCATTGCAGTGAATCAGAGAATAATTATGCCACAGCAATTTTTAATATTTTACATATCGAAGATGAAAAAAAGTATTTCATGCATATGTTTGCATCAGAAAACAGCAAAATTATACAATTTGATTATCAAGTTTTCGAAAGTGATCGAATCCTCTGCTTTCAGCACACGAACATAGTCGAAAGATATTTGTATAACTTACGTCTCGTGTACCGGGAGGAGGAGTAACATTGAAGCCAGGAAAATCAATAATTTTTTTGACATCGAATTCATCTTTTTCTCCAGAAAGAATAATTTCACCTTCTTCATCAGCTGGGTCAAGATCAACGTGACCATCTGAATTGAACAGCGTCAATCCAGAATGTTGTACACGTGCTTCCTCCATCCACCCTGGAGGGTAGCCAAGTATTCTCATGCTAAGAAAAACGTTTCAAGATACGAAAAAAATAAAACTTCTGACTTGACTTGACCTCTCAAAAATGGTTCCTTGTTTGAAAAAATTCAAGACTTGAAAATATTTCCACTATCAATAACTCCAGGCTACTACGTTATAAAAACAAAGATCAAGTTTCGCATCATACTGTATAATGCAAGATCTCACGTTCTTTAGGTTTTTTTGAATGCCATCAAAGCACGAAAAGATCAGTCACCATGGAACTAATGAAATACCAGAATTCTTTTCCTGAATTGATCTCAAGTTGAAATGCTAATAAAGAACAAAAAATATAGGAATACAGTATTTAAATATGTTTAAATGACTACCTGTAAATATGCTTAGGAAGTGCATTGTTTCTAAGTCCCAAAGCGCGACGGAGATTCTCGCTCAGTTGCCCTGGCACAAAATGTCCAAACTTTTGTTCATCCTCTAAGTGATATCTACCGTTTCTAGGCCCCGCTTTTGCAGTAAATTCCTTGCGATTTTTGTTTATATTCGCATGATTACGCGGCTCTGTACAATCGCGTAAGTTATGATTCCCTAAGCAGTTGAAACACGACAGCTTTGGAGCGCAATCTTCAGGCAGGTTTGCTGCCTCACCATCCTTGGCTTGTTTTTCTAACACTTTCTCGAATTTCTATTTATACCGGATAAAAAAAATGCATAGTATAGTCTTCTAATAATCAGGATTGCCAAAGTAAACAATTGTGAACAGTTATATAGCCAGAGACCCTGGTATCAGTACTCAAAATACATATAAGATGAGCTATATTGAACCTCAGCTTCAACCCTGATGATGTATAATGAAAAATTCAGGAATACCCGTTTTCTCTGCGAGTTGATCGAGGTTTTATTAAATTCAGAATAATAAAATGACCGAACCTTTCCGTACGTGGGAATGTCCAAATCATCCTTCAATTTTGGCTTGGTATCGATCATGAAAAGCTGATCCTCGATTGATTCTTGGCTATTTTCAGGCTCAGTTGAACCAGAGATCTCTCCGTCCTCTGGAACCACATGTTGATCCCAAATTTCAAGGATCAAACCAGAGGAATCGGTTTCCGTTTTCACTTTTGTATTCTTGGCAATCAAATTTTGCAAAAATTCTTTGATACTTTTCCTATGCTTTCTGCAATCATAACGCAAACTTTGAATTAGTAATTGTTGATATACTAGATTGAGTGGATAATATTAATAAAATTAAGCACTTGAGTAAGCGCTCGTACTATTTGAGGAAAACCGACGAGGTATAGTTCATATGTTCACCGTAACGATATACTGCACATCGAATTCTCTAATTCAGGAATATTGTGAACAGCAAAATTAAGTGAATAATTATTTAAATTGATTGAGTCCTGTTTACTACATATTTTTATATGTTTGCAATATTTGAAACATGAATTGGGAGTTTTATGCGAGAAAATTTTGTTGTATTAACATTGCGAACTTCAACCACATGGAAAACAACAATGAGAGATTGTATCTACTACATAAATGAAATATTGCAAGTTTTTCAAGTATTGATAATACTCCGAAACATTAATCAAGATGATACTGCAGTGACATTAATCACCAACGTGTTGAGATTGGACAATGAAGAAAATACAAACATGAATGGGCATTCTTGATTGAAAAGATTCATTATCGTTTTGATTTGGCTATGATACTGTACAGCTAATAGCTTGTCTATTCAATTTATGTGGACAGCAAAAGCTGAAACTAGCGCATAATAGTTTTTTCAGTATTTTGTTTTTCTATACAGCGGCAGCTCGCAATACATTCAAAAAAAATAAACAAGCCGAAATTCTCACGAAGATTATAACAGAACAAAAATGAATAAGAGAGAGAAACGTAATATCTTAAGTTTCATAATTACAAGAAATTTTTAATCTCATTCCCAACGGCTACATTTCTTGATCATTCTCAATGCTTTACAGTGTCAAATGCATAGATTTATTTGCTAGTATTTCATCATTCATCTGCATTGTTTACATTACAGAAACCAGTAGAATAAATCTACTGTTTTGTGATAAGCATTGGGATTTAGAAACAGAAAGAGAGAGAGAGATAGAGAGAGAGAGAAAGAGACAGAGGATTTTATTTATCTTATTTTGCATTCAAATGCTTAGAAAGTTGACAAAGTTATATTTAGTAAAGAGATGTGCAAAGTTTTGCTCATTTATGATAAATCGATGACTTATTCTGATGAAAGAACCACTAGAACTACGAATAGAAACTGCTCCAAAACAGTGATGTAAACAACGTACCTGGCAGCGTCAATGTCCCTAAACATAACCTTAAAAATTGGACTCGGCATTTCCGGGGAGGCATTATCCTCGTTACGCGAATTGTCGGCATCATCGACGGCAAGGTCTTCGTCAATGAGTATATAACCTTCCGGAGCAGCACCTGGGCCAACAGTTTTGTCAAAACTGACAGATTCGGAGAGGTTATCAAACGTCCCCGACTCCTGGCTTGCGTCTAACTCGCCGTTTTCTTCTTCGGAGGGCTGGATAGTCATACCCGTGGGAGACTCGACTGGAGATCGATCCTCTGGATCCAGTTCATATATGTCGTTATCGAGAAGTAATTTACGCTTTCTAGACTTATTAATTTTCACGCACTCCGCCATTTTTCGATTTTTCCTAACCGCGCAAAGTTTGATGCGGATCCTCCGAATCCCGCGTGTATCGATAGTAATCGATTACAAAGATGCATTTGAGATCCGTAACCAAGTTCACGACGGACTTTCATCTCGTGGTGCGAGCTCATTAGCCAATTACCGAAAGCCAGAGAGACGAAAGAAGCACCTCATTGGTTAATCTTTCGAAAACCACCAATCGGACGTTGCCTTCGACTCCTTTGTTTTGAAAAGCTGACAAATTAAAATCGCACCCCATATCATAATTCATAACTATCGACATCGGGTGAAGGAGGCGGCATACTTTTTAAAAATTTGAATGACTTTTTGTTAGATTAGAAAAACAGCTCCGTATTCTGTAATATTTTATGATTTAACCACAAAAGCGGGAAAGCTTGAAGTTACATAACACAATTCTTGAAAATCCGTCAATATCAATCGATTATTCTTGTCCCAATTAGCTATTATGTCTTATTTAACATAGGCGCATCTACGCGTTGCCATGGAAATGCACGGGCGCGCATATATGCGCGCGATATTTTTATACGATGTTGAAGGTTTCGGTTGAAAGAGTAGTTCGAAATTTTTCACGGTTCAACATACATCGATGAAATTCTTTATTTTTTTTTTTTTTATCATGCCCTACTTGTGGTCAGTGTCGAAATCATGCCATTTTTAAAACCGGTAAAAGTCGCCGCGTCTGACTCGAAATTTCAAAGATGTAAAAGAAATGGTTTACGCAAATCAATATTTAGCCCTAGTTGGCCACTTAAAAGCTGCTACAAAGGAGAATGGAAGAATGACAAGAAAGAGGGCAAGGGATCCGAACTAAGCGGGTATACATATGATTTCCAAAAGCACCAATTTTCCATACATGCAAACTTTTTTTAAAATCTATCCTTTTTCGATGAATAAAAAAGTATATCTTCCGTACTGCAAAAGTTCATGTAATCAATCACCTACAATTTAATGTAATGATAGAATTAAGTACGTATTTTATCAAGTAATATAACATGGCAATACGACTGATTACATAAAAAAATCACATGATAAATCATAAAATAATCATTATGAGATGAAATTTATCTTATCGAATAAATCTTATAACAAATCACGTGTTTCAGTTGTAATTTGTAATGTATTTAACTTATAATTATTATTTCATGATTTATGATGTGATTTGTTACGTAATTAGTCATACTGACATGTTGAATTACATGTTAAATTACATGATAAAACACATACCAATTTATTTCATAACATTGTGTGATTTATCGCGTGAACTTTTTCAATGGGACTATAACGAACACTCGATGTTCATTAACAGACGTAATGTGAATACATACAAACTTATTCATCTAGAGAATATTTACGAGGCCAAATACAGTTAGAAAATCGGTAATTTTTCAAGCACACAGAAAAGTCATTAATACTCATCCACCTTCTTAACTTATGTATCAAATTATTTTATGTTCTATGGTTTTCGAGATCCAATTTACAAAAACAAAGGTCAAACAAACAAGGTTGAAATCTTCATACACTTATAAATAAAAAAATTAGATCAAAATTTGGCACTGCTAAAAAAAAATAGAGGGACTGATCATGGATATCGGTGATGAAAATACAAAAACATTTCAGTACAAAGTGGCTTTACGAAGGAGACTGGTGGCATGGATTTCGACATGGTTATGGAGTTCTGAGTAAAATCCTGAAGAACAATGAAATATGGAAATGCTACGCAGGTCATTGGGTAAAGGGAAAAAAACAAGGATTCGGGGGTCTCTGGTATCTGGACGGAAGTTACTACGAAGGAATTTTTTGGCAAAACAACCGACACGGCTTTGGCAGAATGTGGTATGGAACCGGGGATTTTTATCAAGGAGAATGGAAAATGGACCTCTATCACGGTGACGGAATGTTGGTTCAAGGTCTCTTTCCAAGCCTTAATTTTCTCGCTAAAAAAAAAAAAAAGAAAAAAAACGAACACATATTATTCTTCCACCCAAGAGGTTTGTTACAACGGCTGTGAAATTTGGTGTACAAAATCTCACAAAATCTCACCAAGCTTGACAATATTTTCTCAAGTTTCAATAAATCTTTATAGATTTCTACAAGTTTTTATCAAAGTTTCATGTCCAAATCTATAAACCAACCACAACCACAACCACTGACAATTAGCAGCTTGTCATACTGCCTGTTTATAAATGAAAGATTTCCGTATCTTAGGATGTAACTGATTCTTTCTTTCTTGAGAACATGTAGAGACTAGTGATACATATGAAATTACTAAGCCATAAAAATTACATCATTACATTTATCCTGATAGAATTACTCATAAGTTATAAACAGTTCGATAATATGGCTATACATATACTCAATGTAGTATCTCGTGAATTCGAAAAAAAAAAGGATAATCAATGAAATTTCTAAAAAGCTAATGAAATTTTGAAATATGTTTGACATTTGTTCCACAATTCAATTCATCAAAACAATCAGCCCTTGCTCACATTTGCCCTAAACCATATATAATAATACATCATTTCAGTATAATCAATACATAGTTCCAGAATTGATACATAACATAAATGTACTGTAATAAATCTTCGAAACGTTTGATTCGCGTGATATCTCCGTATACGTGTAACTTTGAAGCTATTCAACAAATACGTTCGTGAAATTTGCTCCCCTCCCTGCCGAAATAAAATAGAACATATCTATTGAACATCGACGTCTAAAATTTGTCTTCAGGCAATGGAAATCGGTATGAGGGCCAGTTCAGGTGTGGCAAAAAGAATGGAAAAGGAATATATTATCATCTAGACAGTGGTCAAATACAAGAAGGTTGTTGGGATGATAATATATGTGTATTGAGTACAATGGAAGACTTCTACTGGCGACAGACGTCTCGCAATTCGACTTTCTATTCCATACCACAAGTGCGTAGATTCCTAGCTGTCTCGTCTATGAAAGACGATAATAATAATAATTTTTTAATTATTATTATTATTATATATATTTCAATTATTATTATTACTATTATTATTTACAGGACAAACTTTTGGACAGAGGTGATGTCATGTCACGCAGGGAAAAAGAAGTCATTGGCTCACAAGAGCAGGAGTGAAAAGACATTCCGATCGTTATAGATCATAAAGATCGCTGAATAAGATTCAGGATCATACTAGAATATTATTTTTGTTGTCTTTTTTTTTTCGTAAGGGAAGATAATAATTAACCTGTTGTGTTTTATATACTTTTCAAGTATTGTACGTACAAATATTTCTAGTATACTTTCCAGCATCCATGAAAAAAATATGTATAAAAAACAAAAAAGTGTAATAGGGTGGCGATTGAAACTTGAAATTACCTGATTTTCAGATTTAATCGACACCCTGATTTTTCCGTGTTACTTATTGCATAAGAATTTGATGCTATGTGAAGAGAATTTTTATTCAGTGAAAATAAAACTATTGTTCGGATCAAACGCCGGTGGTCATTTTTATTAAATACGTCATATTTTCAATGATATATTTATAGATAGAAACACATCAATTTCAGCCGTTCAACTTTCAATCTTATAACAATAACTTAACATAATAAAGTAGTAACTATAGTTAATGTTAGGTATAAGGTATACATACGTAAAATGTAGAAGTAATGATTATTGAGGTGTTTCAATTTTCGGCAATATTATCATCAAAAAGTACAATAAAACTATTACTAATGTGTACCAGATCAATTTCACGTTAGACAAATGGCAGCAACGTGGATCGACACCCCTCCATTAACAAAACTAAACACAAATAAGCGTGTTCGCATGTATGATATTAAGGTGCAACAGGAGTTCCTTCAGATGACAATTGAACAACAATGCAGTTAACAATTGGTAATAATGATACTTCGTACAGACTCCCGTGGCACCTTGAGATTGAGAAAGTATAAGGTGCATATCGGCATGCTTCATGCTTTTATGTTTTATTGTTAAAACATTCTCTCAACATCGGTAATATAGCAGAAGAATGGAATAATTTTCTGTGATTATAAAAGTAGCAACCGCTGTCTCACGAACATTTTTCTTCGTCATACTCTACGATTGTATATGGGAAACGATTCTTAATTCGACATGTCGTTCGTGAGAGTTTTTCTTTGATTAACTGCCAAGATAATGTTATAACTCTCTCGTCAAAAAGAAAAGAAAAAAAAAATCAAAATAATTACCCAACAAATTTGGTTGGGTATGAGTTTAAAAATATCTTTACATATTATTAACGTAGAATTTACAATCACGATGAAAACGTATTTTCATAATAAAATTTACTTCTCTTATAGTTTAAGTCGCTATGCACAAAAGGGAATGTTTTATCATATTTACAGTGATGCAAATCAATTTTATTTCCTGAAATGCTCTTTCGTAGTTTTTTCAAATAATACGTCTGCTCGATGCAGCACACGATTTTTTAATTTTTTGTTTATAGTATTTTCCACATAAACATGATAAATGAGCAATTAACAAGAAATAAAATATCGCTGAATCAAGCGTACTCTCACCTGTGTACGTTACGAGTGAAGTCTTTCATATAGATTCTATTGTGGCGGAAAACCACTTGAAAAAAAAAAAAGAAAGAATAAACAACAAAATAAAACGTCCAAATTGGAAGACTGTATCCAGTCTCTGCGAGAGAAGAACTTTAGCTCAAAAGAATATAATAAAATATGCTCTGATAAATAATAAATCGATGTAAATACATAAATTGTAAATCGCATTTTAACATCATTTGATAAAAGATATTGCTCAATAATATTGCTTGTATAAGAAATAAGGTAATTTTCTTATCCATCCGATCAACTTCCGTTAAGATAATATAATAATATTAACTATCAATAATACAAATTTGTCTGATTATTTAAATAACAATATAGAGTTACTTATCGTACGTAATATCTGTACTTAAAAATTATTAGTGGAGTTAATATTTCAGACGTTTGTATAAATCAGTGCTTTAATATCCTCGGAGAGTTTTTTGAGTCGAGATATAACGTTGAGTAAAGCAAAAATCAATGGAATCAAAGGCACGATAGGAATGAAATACACGTCTGTGGCATTTCATCATCTGACACAAAAAAAAAAAGTTGAACTTAATACGTAAGGAAGTTAGATGGAACCGAATATTAATTTTAGGCAAGGAAAGAAGATAAATATATCTTTTAAATTTTCTTATAAAATTTGACAAAAATGATCTACATCAGACTTGAGTTTGTTATTTTAAAATCATTTGTTAATATCCAAGAGTAACTCAATTCAATTCAAAAAGTTTAAAATTATAGCTGACCAATTATATTACAATGTGTATTAAGCGTGGAATTGAGGACTTTCAAATGTTATTTTATGTACTTTCACATTTTGAAAATGTTGTTTCAAGGAAGCAATAATTATAAATACATATCCTATATTATAATTATATTATAAAAATTGTTTTATACAATATGGGTATTACCCTGTAACAAATTCATACCATTTCTTCCTTCAAGATCCGTAGATTCTATCTGTTCTTTGAGCAATTCTAGCTCTCTAATGCCACACGCTGTAACTTCATATTTATGTGCTACTAAACTTCTGTAAAAGTGTATCGCAAATGCCAAAAAGACAATCAATACTGGAATTAATATTATACAAGCTGACCAAGCCGCGACTTGTGACATATCGTAAAATTTTACCCAGCACAATATCGCAATTTCCAATAAAAACAATAATAATCCTAACAGCGTTGAAAAAGCCCAAGCTATTTCAATATACCAATGAAGTCTTTCGTGTGGAGATTCATGGACGAGACTAATGCTGTGAAGATTACATACTGCTTCGATGTTTGGCAGAATACACGTGGATATCATTAGGGCCAACATATGAACAGCGACCAATAATGTCGTGCAGACTGCAAAAGCAACCAGCATCGTATTGGGCACTTCCGTGTCTTTGTTCAATTGAACTTCAACCATGGCAACCTGTTGATCAAATTAAGATTCAAATAGGTAAAACATTGAACTACGATTATATTTCAATTGTGTTAATGATTAGATCTTATATTTAAAATTCAAAAAAAATGCAAGAGAAAATATTCATAACTTTATTCTGTTCAGATGCATTTTTATTTCACCTGGAATAAAAAAAAAAAAAAAGTACTGATGATTTGCTCATATTGCTTGTTTCCTGTAATTACATTAATAGTAGAACATCAAGTGGCGGGTATTCAGAAATTTTATGTAACTAACAAGATTTCATAGTGTGTTATTGATTAAACTATGAGCGAGAGTTGATTACGGAAATAAAATTCATCTGTTTGCAACAATCGTATTGTTTTCAAGTCAAGGATGTTTATATCAAACTGACTTCTACGCCACCGCCATTAGTCTAATATATCAATACAAGAGAGACATGAAAATAAGCAAAGCCATAAAAAAAAACTGTTTCTGTTCTATCTGACTCTAGTAACAACCCGCGGTACGTTGCTGTGAAATAAAATCTTAAATCAGTCAGCTAAACATTAAATAAAGGGATGAATTATGACATTTTACCATGGCGAAACCGGAAAGTAGAGCTGAAGTTTTGCTGGAAGCTTTGAGCTTCGCTCTGCTCAACTGCAGCTTTCTCCAGGACAGGTAGCCCGGAGTATGAAGTCCATCTCCGGATTGCGACATCTTGGACTAATAAGAAAAGAAAAAAATTATTCTTCATCATTATTTCCATAAAGCTTAGCAAACATGAACTGAACTCATGAGTTTAAGATTTGAAATACGCTTCGCAAAGATGACGTGTAATGGTCTGGTATCTGCATGATCCGAAATTATTTTCACCCGCAAAAAATAGACCAAGCAATACTCCGGTGTGAAGCGCATAATTGTTGTACGGAATAGAATAATACTATCGGTATTCTGTAACAAAATGTCTAGCGTCTACAACATATCGAATTCTCTGACATTTCTAGGTTTTCCAGACCGAAAATAGAGATTTTTCTAGGACTTATTCAAACCTAGCTCACGTGACGAACTTACTTTTTCATGCTGATTCATTGAATAAAATGATTGTAAAATGTTTTCAATTTATAAGTTGAGATACTGAAGTTTTTCATTTAATTCGATTATGTTCGAACCCCATTGCCTAACTCATTGATAAACATTACGAATGAAGAAACTAGAAGGTTCGCCTTCATGTTTACAAAAAATTTCTACCTTTGCTTCGTTGGGTGATAATTATAATATCAAACATCGAAAACTTTTTGCCATTTTCAAAACCGTATAGTTGTGTAAATGATGAAAATTGAAAAATTCCAGACATGTGCCTGAATATCCTAAAAATTCCCAGTTTTTCAGATTTCTATAACAGCTAGACACCCTGTGTAAGCGGAACTTGATCGTCCGCCTGAAAGTTTTTCAACTAAACCATCTGCGCAAAGAGTATCGACATTTACTATTCATTTAGAGTAATTATTATTAATGTAAATAATTACACAGCGTAGATCGACATACGCACAAGTCTTTTCAACGCTTTAATTTAGAATTTGGATATAGCTTGATTATTGCGAAGTCACAGCCCTTATTATGATAAAGCAAGCGGTAATGAAAGGTAAACATTTGGAACCTGAGATGGTCAGGGTTGTCAAGCGTCGTTTTCTCACTATATTTACGCTGCTTGCTTGCTTAGTCATTGTGTTTGTACTCATGACTATGATTTAGCTTCCGGTCAAGTGCCGATGTCATTGGCACATAGGGATATTACTTCGCAATAGTTCAACTGCATGGAAATTCAAGCCATGAATAGATTAATCTTGTATCTAAAGATAAATTGATTACATAACAGGTCTTTGACTACACTAGTGAATAAATTGGATGAACGAATGTATATTAGTAACGATAACTATGTAATGTTAATAAAACAAAAAATAATACCTCCATGCTATGGCCAATTCCTGAATCTGGAAAAGTAGTCGAGAAAGAAAACAGTCACGATAGAAAAATCTTGCTAATAAATATTGTGTTGTTAGTAAATTTTGGATGGTTTCTCATCAATTATGTCAGAAGAAACGTACCAATTGATGGTCCAGATAGAAGTGCTTGTCAGAAGTTCCGTGGAGGGCAAAAAACCAATCGGTGCTGAACCAAACAAAATAGTATAGAAAAAAATTAATCGAAAACTAGATATATGCTTGCAATTTCATCACTTCAACAGGGTGTATACGAAATATAGCCAATAAAAAAATCCAGGTTTTTCTCGTAATTTATGAACATTGATCTATGAACATCGTCCATGTCTGGTTTTTCTCAAAATTCAGCTGCATTCAACTCGCGTTTTATTCTAACTGATATAATGTGCAATCTTTTGAGGTATCAATTTCATGATTAGATTGTTCTTTAATCGTGATGTTCTAGTGTTCTGGAGTTTCAAGTGCTTCATACTGTATATGACGAAAAGCAAGAGTGCTTTTTTGACACATAATAAATGATTGGAAAAAAAACGCAACAAGAAATAAAAGATTCTATAAAACTTATGAATTGTGTGCCAGTGAGGCAAAATTGTGGATAATATTACAGATCTTTGGCTTTTTCCCCAAGCGTATACACTCTGTACAAATGATCATAGAACAACGCAGTCAGTTATTTCAATGATAAGCAATGTGATTGAATAAGAGCATTGAAATATTGCAAAAGTGTATTCATTGTTGAAAGTATTATTCCCAAAGATAATGAACGTTTCTTGACCCATGAATCTCAAGACACCATCAACAGCGTTAGTTTAATAAGATGCATGAAATTCGAGATGATCTAAAATTTTAAGAGAAATAAAAAAAGCTTTAAAGAAAGCTGATTTTATAAGCGAAACGACATTGAACTGGTACAAAATGAATAATTAAGCCTAACTAAATGGAAAACAAAATATTTGATGAATAAAAAATGGAAAAGATCGCATAAGTAATACAACTACTTGGTAATTTAGTGAACTACTACTAGTGCATGCAAGTTTTACATCATGTGAACCGAAATTTAGTAAATCTACATGTGATACAAAAAGAATGGTGAATAGTGAAGTACTGTCATCATGAATGAAATTTGAAATTAAAATCAGGTAATCTGTACATTCGAATTGAATCCCTAGGAATAGATGAATAAGAATACATAAGTATGTGACAAACTGAAAATACTCTACAGCAGATATTTGTTATTAGTGCTAAGGTAGTAAAATAGATACGACACCTATGTGACTGATAATGTGGCAGTTGATGTTTCAAAAAAAAAAGCTTACTTCTACCAACGATACTGTTTCAGTAACAACAACTCAACAAATATCTGTGTGAAGGTCAAAATTTATCACTTACGTTTGTAGTGAACATCCAGGAAGTGACAAGTACCAAGAACAAAAGCATACCAGATTTGATATAATTTCTCGTATCGATGATGACCAGTTATGATATTTAGCTACCACACGTTTAAAAATCTTACTCATTTCATTAGATCAAGTTGAATGTGAAATTGACAAATAATTTCACCTCAGATATTTAATCTACAAATTTAAACCACGAAAGAATGACTAAGTACAGTCAGGATTTCATCAATGATTACATATTTATTTCAACTATAAATTTTGGATACCCGCACTTTTCGATTTGTGTAATATTCTCTGGAATAATGTATGTTCTATAATTATTTTAACGTACCTGGCAGCTATGGGCCCGTTTATGGAAGCAATGCCCGTTATTATTATGCTGCTGATTGTGCGAGTGTGCGTGAACTGGCAATTGAGAAAAGGGGGGTGGTCCACCCTCTGCGCCAAACACTGAGTTACGCCCAGTACTTGTTGACCATACAGACATTAGGCCAAAGCGTTATGCGCCCACAACCAACACTGAAACAAACATTATCTCTAAACGTCATTTCATTTATCCCCCACTAGCTTATAGCTGATTAAATTGAAGGTGTACAAAGGAATCGCTTCAGAAACAAGATTGGTAGAAATGAAATTTGAGTTTAATTGATTTTGGAACTTTTCATTCTCTAAATGAAAATCACCAATTGTGTGTACTATTTCATTTTTCATGCAAGCTCAGAAATATACATTCATACTCAGCTGTAGAAGGTTTGATCAAAAATACGACCTACGGATGATCATGGATTATAATTTTTCTTTTTGAGTTCAAGTCAAATGAACAATCATCTGTGAATCATGATGTGTTCTGGTTGTAAGTAAAATACATACAGGTTTATTGTTCATAATCGTCTCAGGCATATATCTCCGAAATCTAGAAGCGCCGAGCTGCGGTGAAGGTCAAATTGGTTTTTTCAAATGAAATGGTTACGGTTGTTTTTGTAGAATTTGGAAAAGCATCGAATTCCGTATTAAAAATGCTTGCATACGTGTAGTCTAAGGTTGATAGTCGATGAGAGAAGAGATGGGTAAGTTAGGTAATGAGAAGTAGTTTCAAATTCCTTACACTATTCTGAAGTTTTTGTAAAACTGGTTGAAATGCGTTTCTTTTTTGAGTTGTCAAACTTAGGTAGAGGGGTTGAGTAAGTTGCGTTCAGATAACAATTAGTAAATAAGTGAAGACCTAGTATTATCGATGTGAATAGAGGAACCCTTGAGATTTAGCCGATGAAAAATGCAATAGAAAATTGCAAAATTGAATCAAATATAAAAATTCATTGAACACAATAAAGGTGATAATGAGAATTTAATGTTGGTTAGCAAATTTACTAACTGTTACTCGAATCCAACTTTTGTGACCTGTTTATCTAACTTTGACAACTCAAAAAGTGGAAAAGTGTTTCAAACAGCCTTGCCAAAACTCGAAAATGATATTAAGAAATTCCAACTCCTTTTCATGACCTAACTTGCCCATCTCTCCAAGTTGATCAACTATCAACATTGGACCACATATATGCAGGTGTTTTCAATGCAGAATCGAATGTTCTTCCAAATCCTGTGAAAATAAACTATACTATTTCACTCAAAGAACCAAGATGATCTTCGCCAAAGCTTGGCAAGTCCATCCACAGGATATATAAGTGCACCGTGATCTTTCTACCTTCAAAGTCATACAAGTTCAATCTGTGGTGTTTTTTTCATTTTGGAGATATTAGCCTGAGGCGATTAGGTCAAATCACCTTGCATTACTGATATGGGCAGATTTACGTCATACATTTTTATATGAAAAATAACAATTGTCACAAACAATCAGTAGAAAATATTTCCTAATATGTACGATAATGCAAAATGACGATGTTATGCCCGCAATGAAATTAAAAAAAAAAAACAACTATCTAATCAGTAATTGCTTATGAACTGTCCCAGCGTTGTGTTGAATAATAATGTATACGATTAGAGCCGATATATATGCTATATACCCCTAATTGTAAGATAAATATAAGTAAGAAATTCTTCATCAAGGTGAAGGTGATGGTAATAATTACGACTGTATCAGTAGGTCAGGGTGAGTATGTAACATATTGAAACGGTTATAAACTGCAAGACCAAGCGAATGACAATAGGAATATGAAAGTAAGCTCATAGTTGCCTTGCAAAAATTTCCAGTGAATAATTATTGACGATTAATTAAACACAGTGATGAATCGCAGCTAGTTGTGATTTTACGCTAACAATCTTATACGCAACAAAAATTATCAAAATTCTGCCTAGAAATATTCTATCACGTTATTTAACATAATGTATTTTGAAAAAATTCTTGGCGTTGACATCTTTCTAGCTCCGCGGCAAGCTCAGACGTAATATATCATTCAATTCTGCTCTTCGTCTATCAGAATTATCAGCCCAATTAAGAGTCTGGCTAGAATAACTTTAACTTGGGTTTTCGCTTGATGCTGAAAATATCTTGATCTGATCTAGTTTTAAAGTAGACCTACAATTAGTTGCAAAGTGTTTAAAATAAATAAAATTCAACTGTGGTTCAGTGAGAATATCATCACGACAAGGATATCGAGATTTGGTATATCAGATTCAGGCTATTTTAAGCCTCAACAAATTAGTCTGATCAATACAAAGCATTAGTTAAACAAGAGTAAGAGAAGGTATTAAACATGCGATATTGTAACGAATGACAGCCTCGTTTGTCTGAATCAAAGTTACATTGTATAAAACACCTTTAATCTTCTTTCTATATGAATATGTCCTCTTGTCTGATGAATTATTTATTATGACTACATGCTTTGAGTCCTTATCAAATTAGATGTTTGCTTTTTAGATGTTACAAGTCAAACGAATAAGAATTCAAATCTCTTTGGGTAAATATTAGTACGGAGTAAACATTTACATTTGCGTTAGATATAAAATCCAAATATTATCATCGGAATTAATCTAGATGCGGGTTATCTATTAGAATTATATTCTAGAACCAATAATCTATGATTAGAAAAATATTTTGTGCAATACTGTCTCAAGAATTTATTCCGTAAATTGAAGCACAAACAGCGGTACAAACATCGTTAATCAAACAATAATGAGACTCGCTTATTCACAAACAATGTATCAACCTGGAGATGAAAGTTGATAGAAAAAATTTGCATCCTGTGTTAACACAATGACAATTACATTGTTTATTTCTCACAGCTTGCTTTCATTCTTTTGAACTGTGATATTATAATTCTGGATAATTCTTACATTTAGATGGTGTTTTTTTTTTTTTGTGGGCTAGTTGTAATTTTAAATTCCATTAGATATTGTCAACTTAATTCCGAATTATGCAATGAAAGTGGGCATACAAAAAAAAAAAAAAGAAAAAAGAAAAAAACAAAATGCAACTGCTAGAATGGCATCTACAACCAACGACCTCGAGTATTTGTGCCACTGTCACTGAAAATATTTCGCTAATGAAATTCGAATAAAGTGTAGCAGAGTTGTTGAATTGGATTAATAAATTTCGAGTAAGATATAGGTTAGAAATTATCGTTCGATATTATTGGAAACAATTGAAGTGAGATCATACAGTGATCGGATGACTGGGAAATCAGATAGGCGAGAAATTTCAAATATTATAAATAATTTTCAGGTTAATTGAGAAGAAGGTAAATAACGACGAGTTACCATTTTCACATTGGTAGTTTCAGCATGTGTTGACACATAGTTTGATACGTGAGAATTGAGGCAAATTATTAATGTAATCACGGTATTAATCACAGTGTGTTTGGCTGCGCACGACCATTGTCCAACCACGTTAAAAAGCGAACAGCATAGATCCGCGTCCCTCGCCGGACTCAAAACAAGTGAATATCAGCGTGCCGAAATCCAACGAGACTAACCGAGAACTTACGAACTAACATCGCACATCGCACGCGGGGCGAGCTTTGCTGGCAAACAGCCTGAGAACAACTCAACATTACTTTTATTTATTTTTTTTTCTTTTTTTTTTTCTATTGCAAGTACTGGTTGTGTCTCTGTCGTTCGTCGTGGCCGCCTTATCGTTAGTGGGCTCTATTTCTCCTTCGCTATATATTATTGGCAGCGAAAAAATTAAACACTGTTCTATATAGATATAGTTATCGGTAGTTCTGAAAATCTCAACAGGACGCAAGCGCGTGGCAATCTCAAGTTCAAGGCGATCACATAAGAGTTTAAAATCATCTATAGCCGCGCGCTTTCATGTTACATAGCGTATAGGCACATACACTGCTCTTATCGTGTTGTAATGTCGCGTATCAATAATCGGCACTTGCGATTAAATTGCTAATAAATCTGACAATCTGGTCCAATCGAGAGGATGAACGCTTACGAGTTACGATTAAAGACTTTAGCGCGAGCTTGCAGATCGCTTCTACTTTGATAGTACATACGATTATCGTATTTCTGATAATCGTGACGATACTTATAGACGATTTCAAATTGGACGGTTTTCGTTGTAAATCAATTCAAACATTTAGAGTTTTTCGAAATTTCCTCCATCTATGATTACATTTGTAAAGATGAAAGCAGATGAATACATAATTTTTTGCACGGCTCCGTAATGTATTTTTCCATTACGACGATCCCGGTTTCGCTTTTGAATGTTAGAGATTAAAGTTCAAATCTGTTATATGAAAAAAAAAACCGAAGGGGAAATAACTCAAGATTTGACTGACACATTATTTTTCTTTTGGTGAAATAATTCAGTTATTTCATTTATTCTAAATTATTTGTTCATTTCAAATAATTTTTTTTAGTTATCTCCTCGGTCTTATCTCGTATTATTTCATTATTTTCTCGGTTACTTCTCATTTCATTTATTTTTCACTATTTCAGTTATTTTTCATTCTCGATATTTCATTTATTCTTCATTATTTCAGTTATTTCTAATAATTTCAGCTATTCCCTGGGTTAATTCTCAATATTTCACGCGAGCTACTGACACGTTATTTCAACGAGTTATTTCTCCCTCTAAAAAACAACGCAACTTTTCGGCAACAACGAATAAATGATAAAACTCAATCACCTGTTCTCCAATATTTGAAGCGAAATTCTCGATTTTCAGATTTTGAATAAATAACCAAATAAGAATTGTCTTCTAAGATCTACAATAGAGAATAAGAATTTTTACAGTACTGATGGAAACGGAGGTTACGATACTGCTAAATAAAACCCATGCAACAAATGTCTTCTACAAGCTAAACATTAAGTAATATATGTGTATAGTAATGTGTATGTACATGTACAGATAGATACTCATGGTTAGAGCAAATAACTGTTGTACTGTTGTAGTTATCGACGTAGGTAGAAGATATACATATAAATATATAAAATACAGGCATTCAATAACGGTACTTATTTGTTTTATTATTGACATGAACGAAAACGCTTTAGGGGAAATTCAAGCACTTTTACATAGAACTAGTAAAAATATACTTGAAAAGTTCAATTTTTATGTGGCTCGTTAATGTGTTCCGGGTGTTACGCAAATACATCGTATTTTTCATTGATATTTATGAAAGCATAATTCATAACAGATTTTGTGTGTTATAATCAAATGCAGAGAGACTGAAAATCACTCGAATGCGTAAAAAAGTATCTGCGCACGTTCGTCTGCAGGCGTAAAATATCTTGATTAAATTAAACCCGTCAGACGTTAAGATCACTGCTAAATAAATCTCTTCTTTGTTATCGTCTCCTACTACTTCTTTTTCTCCCTCTACATCCTCTTCATTTTCTTCTTCTCGGATGGTAAAAATAAAATCGTAAAATCAATTCCGATCGAACAAAATGAATGCAATGTCTAAACCATGATTGATGGATGGATTTCAGAAATCATTTAGGTATATATCGCAGCACGCATTTTTATTCAACGTTCTACTTTCCGAGACTATATATCAGGCACATACATACATATATACATATACGCATAGTGTCATCTAAAGTGCAATAAAAATCATTATTGAAATGAAATATGGTAAACGGTTGCCATAAAGTATAAACTATATGATCCGCAAGTTTAGATCATAAATGGAAAATTATAACGTATGCTTAGACATGTGTATAATCATCTATACCTATGTGTATAATCAAAGCCAACGAGGGAGAATCTTATTTCTATAAATTGCCATTTCGATTTTGCATTATAGCTATATATACAGTAGAAACTTGCCGATTTGTCTGTTTTATGGTAAAACGATGTAATTTCAGAATTTTCAATTCCCATAATCGAGTATATGGATTTTCTGAACAAGACTACGTTATTCAATAGTATAAATTTTAGTATAACGAGTACGGATAAGCTTTTTTCACGTAACGAAAGGTTTAACGAGTTTTTGTAACGAGTTTTGTCAAAAAGTCTTTCCATACAATTGTCACGATCAATATTTTTTTCCTTACGAGACGTGAGAAATTGCGACGAATTTATGCGATTTTTAGATTAGAGTGAGGACAAATATAATTCTACATTTCAAACTCGAAGATTTTAAAATATCTCTGCAGTGAACGAAAGTTGCAATATAAATAGCATATGCAATTTTTTTTCACACCAAAATTTCGATCACTTGACCCCGCGAACGATGCTAAGACATGGTTAATACTGAGCTCCTTCAAGATTTTCGCGTTTGAACTTGGTTTTTATAACTATACCTAATAATTATAGCGAATGGGTATTCCCTATGAGGCTATAATACGAACACGAGGAATTATTCAGACAAAGCTGTGAACAAGCAATAACTATAGGTAGTATTATTTCAGCAATCAATTATGATTCTTGAGTCACTTATAGCAATTGAAACAATACGATTTATACATTTTCGTTTGGGGATCGGTTCAAATATATTCCGTATTCAACCGAAGTTCTTTTGTAACAAACCCTACGTATACATTATATATACTTTTATCTCAAGTAATGATGGCCAATCTAGAATCAACTAACAAAACTGCAAGATCGAGACTGCAGCATGTAATTCTGAAAATCCAATGCGAACTATCATATGATTTTCTGCCAGGATTTGAGATAATATCATAGTTTCAAACTGGCAATGAGACATTGAGGTCTAATAATGAAAAACTTGAAGGAGCTTAGCCTGCTGGCAGAAACCATTATTACTAGCGGTCTTATGTCAGAACTTACGTGATATACTATCCCAAAATCTATTTTTGTAAATAACAAGCATTCGAATAAAAATCTTTAGAGTGCCTAGAATACCAGTGTATGTACAATTGAAAAGAATGTTTTCTCATCCTGTACGTACGAAACTATACACTTGAATGCGAACATCGATGAGAAAAATTGGCTGAAACGCTGTTTTTTTTTTTTTTTTTTTGTTGGCTATATGTAATCCATTTTGTATTGTACGTAACAGAAAAAAGGCATAAATATATAGGGTCTCGAAACTATACAGAAATTTTACTACGACCCTATCACTGAGGTTGTGCTCCTTTCTTCAAAAACTAAATTCATCCAATGTAGTTACCTAAACGATAAATTAAAATGCTTGACCACTTGTTCGCAATCATTGATGGACAAACCACGCAGTATACTACCGGCCATGAGGCTTTCTACTTGCTTCTTGTTCAGTTTATAGGGCTCAATTGCCATTGAAGATATATAAAATGTCATTCACAACGTCGTGTCTTTCCTCTGCCCGTTTAGGAACGGCATTATTTCAAAAATGGCAGGTTAATAATAATTTGATTCATAGCAAATCCCTCCGCAGGAACATGCAAGAAAAATTGAGAGAAAAAGTGGAATTTCGGAGCACCCTATAATACACTTGGGCAGCTACATCGATTATCTGTAGACGATTCGGAATAAAAATTTTTTATTTATCTGCAATGTTGAGATATAAAAGTGTTTACCGACATAAGAGATGTTCATACCTCTAATTGTATGAGCCTTATACCGTTTGGAAGAAACTCGTCTCTTATAACTTTGGACGGATATTGACCTTTCAGATTCGCATTCTCTGTATCCTACTCCCATCATCATCTCCGCGAAAATAAAGTATGATGCAACGTATTTTTTCAAGAGACGAAGTCTGATCTTTCCGAATATAAAATATGTTCCGGCTTAAATCCTCATAAGATCTGTGAAAAAATCCCTTTTTATTTCAGAGAAAACCTCATGTTCTACTGACGTTTCTACAATTTTGTTTCTCATTTAATATTCTCAGTTGAAACATAAAATTTTTAGAAGGTGTGGAAATTGGATTAGGTGGGGGCTACATCTGACTTTATCAAAGCATATAGCATTTTACTTATTTTCGGCCAAATATTTAATATTAAGCACAATTTTTGGAACGAAAAGTTTCCTTGGCACGTTGAGTGTCATTTAATACTGTACGTACACACATTTTTCAGCTAGTGGGCATCATATAGCATTCAACAGAACGTCTATATATATACGCATATGAGTTTATTTCATCCCGTTCATTACGAGCTTAAAAAATGTTGTTATAGGAGAAAATTTTCGACGATCGTCGGTTGACAAATTTTCAAGTGTGCATTGAACACGCTGAACAGCACGATATATTATTACGATATTTCTCATTCTTTTTCATTTAATAATTTTCATATGAAATCTAAATGACAGACGCGACCTGCGGCATTCTGATTTGCGTTAATCGACGAATATTAAAAATAAAAAATAACAATGTCAGCCTATCAGCAAAGTATTAATTTCATTCCTTTTACATTCATAAAAATACTTGTGATTACTGTTACTCTTCACATGAATAGTACATACCCATTTCTGATTACGTATCCAGAACTACATGATGGAAAGACCGAGTATTACGATCACGAAATCGTTCCAGATTATGTTAGGTACATTTTTCATTTATTATTTACATTTCGAGAGAATACGTGTTTCAGGATTTAGCTTATATAAAAATTGTTTGCACATTGTGACTGAATTTTAAATCATACAGTGCTACTAGCGAAATCGCAATAAAGTTATAGCATAAAATGAACATATGTGTGACGCATCACGTCTATTGTATAGTTCATCATTCATAATTTGTCCATGCTCTCATTTCACTATAATATCTTTCATGAGCCAAAACAGCATCAGTCGAATATCAAGCATCGTCAATCTTTCTACACACAACTTATAACATTATATCGCTTGCATATTGTACTGTGTACACTAGAGCGTCAAATTTTTATGAGAATCCTTACGTAAGGACTTCTTCTGAACCCCTTCCCAAAACACTTGACGTAATTTCAAGCTGGTCCCAAACGATCAGTAATGAGTGAGAAATCCTTGATATCACTGCCATTAAGTTATAATGTTTTGAAATTTTTACATGATTAAATATAATTATTGAAGGAGTACTGCAGGGAGTCGAGAAATATTTCTTACAACTATATTTAAGGGTCTGGATGCAATGAGATAATGTGATTGATAATGCAAAAATTGGAAGGGCCCCTGCACTATTGTATATTAAATTCGGCCGCAGAGGCCTCTTGTATATTCTTACTGCTTTCAGACAATTGCATTATTCTCTGTGCGCGAACACTGCAAACTTGCCCTGAGCTGATTCCCATTGTAACCTATTCCAAAAACGATCAAAAGATATTACGAACCTTGCGACCTTCACCCCAAATCTTGCCAAAAAATTTGGATGGTAGGTAATTTGATGTTAAATTCAAAGGTAGGTGATGGGTATATGTGTCGAGAAAAAAAAAAAAAAAAAAAAAAATGAAATAATAATTATAATAGCAATAAGAATAACAACAACGACAATCAATCAATGCCCAATCGTACCACATCGTGACGAAGCTATTGAAAGTTCGAACGGTTAGTATAGACTATGCATAGGTATAATGCAATAATAAAGAGACGTGCTGTACATACCTAAACAATTTATTGTACAAGCCTGTGTGTCGTAAGTTAATATTATTTTCAAACAGTTCAACCAAAGTTATTTAACCTTCGAATGATGATTCGTGGTACACGTTGTATATGTACGTTTGATACAATACTCAAGACTGTTGTTTTTCGTTATAGAAATGTCTGAAATTGAATCTGCATAATCGTTGTTTCCCGTTACGTATGAAGTTTGTAATTTTCGATATTACGTAGCGATCATATCACAAAGCGTTTCAAACAATTGTCATTATTTTTCTTTTTATTTCTCACGCTTGGATGCTAAAGAGGCCACTGCAGCAATATCACTATACTCACATACATAGTTTATACGTTTACCTACGTATATCTATGCAGTTTTTATTTCAAGGGACAAATCGAAGTAGGTACTAATAATTCCTCGCAAAATTTGACTATACCTACTATAAGATACAACTGCATAACTGGAACTAGAAATGCTGGTCAATTACTGAAAACTTTATTACTATGCCAGCTTATATCTGCAAAGTTTGAACATCATCGAGTAAACCAGACTGGGGGTACTGCAAGTTGATTTTTGTCAACTTGTAGCCCAAAGAATCAGCAGAAATTAAAAAATACATGATGAGGTTTTAGGGTCATAAAATGTGACAACAATAATTGATCATAATGGCATCGGCATTGGATTTCGTGACAAGACATCGAAGATTATTGAAAATAATTATAAAAACGAAGTGCATCTATTTTTATGGTAAAAGGTTACACTGATTAGGCGTTCGTTGAAGTATACGTAGATATAGTTCATTATAGTCCATAGTGAATGCGAAATATCAGCAGTGTGTGCGAATGTAAAGGAATAAAGAATGGATTAGAAGTATGTAAGCATACGTACGTACAAGTATATGTATAGGAAATGAGTCGCCGTATGCGTAACAGTGCGGGCAATTGTTGTATATTACAGGCTGATTCAGGCTACAAGTTTAATTCTGTTTCCACGACGTGGCAGTCGTCCAGGGTGCAACCACTCCGAGGAAGAGGTGAAGTCACGGCCAGGGCACCCCTTACCTATTTTTCAGTGGCGTCGTCTGATCTATTTAAGTTCTCTCTTCTCTATGTCGCGTGATCGTCTGTATGACTTCTATTTGAACTAAAACCGAGAAGGAGACCAAGAAAACGCAATTTACGCCAGACAATATCTCTGATATGGCATATGAGGGAAATGTACATATTAATTCTCCTCTGTAAGAACTGCGGGGATGAGCAATATCAGGTCTGATCGGAGCATGTCGACGGCTCCGTAAAAAAAAACCGACAATCTCAAGTTTTGCTCGAAAACTGGCCATCTCGAACCGACCATTTCGCGAGCGACTCTGAAATCGTTCTGTAGCGCCATTGACTCGCCATGCAACTACAGAGCGATTTCAGAGTCGCTCGCGAGATAGCCCGTTATTCAAGCAAAATTCGAGATGGCCGGTTTTTCGAGCAAAACTTGGGATTGCCGGTTCTTCAAGCGACTACTGAGATAAGTAGCCGCTTTTTCTAGATGGAGACGTCGATGTCATGCATTTGAATCGTACAATCACCAGGATTGACAGAGAATTTTATGAGGAAAAATGAAACACGATTTTTTCTCCTCGGTATTTGGCAAGTTTATAGTTTTTCAGTGAAAACATCTGAATAGTTTAATAAGTTAATGTCAGTGATAAATAAAAAGAGAACGAAGGACCCACGGAATTTGAAAGATTAAAAAATTAAAGTTTTACAGATCAGGGATCAACAGTTTCTTATAATTTGTTGCGGTTTTTTTTCTTTCATTTTCGCATGAGATCTCTAAGTGCCCGCATTACTATTATCCTGTCCCAATGATTGACATTTTTCAATTTTTCTCTGAGCCTTTAGCAACTGATTTGTCTAACGAAAACATTTCAAATTCTTATCTTCGATTTAAAATTTAGGCAAATATCAGGGTCAATAATCAGGTCCTAAAGGGTCAGTAATTGGGACACTTATCTTAAACAATAGACAATGAAGCGAAGATATTTTTACACAATCTTTCGAGATACACAGTAAATTTTATTCATGTATAAACCAAATTCATCGTCCGATATGCGTTTGCGGCATTAAATCGATGATATGCACCGAACTTCCAATCATATTTTCACACTGTACGCGAACGCAACTTGAGTTTTCTATCAACAGGCGCATCTCGTTGACTTCAGCAAGATCCCCGAATAAGCTCAATCTCTTTTACCCCCAGCGCGTTTCTTATGGGCTTTTTGAATTTACTGGCTTATTTATTATAGGAGGTTTGGTTAAATTGACCTAACAAACTCTGTGATGATAAAACAGCGGTGATAAAATGTAACGAAATTTATGTGTCGCTAGGTGGATTAATGTTCTTGGAAAGAAAAATTTATTTAGCCAATGAACAGAGTCTGGCTTTCGTTCACTTTTAGTGACCCATTGTGACGTATATTTTTAGACGTGATATCTTCCACTCGCAAAAGTTGGCGCGATGAGGCCGAATTTGTGAACGGAAATAAAAATAAATTGCTGAAAAACGGAATCCTTGCGCGAACCTATGTACATACGATACTTGCACATCTCATTACGGTACGTACTCATGCCAATGACTTTCATGGTTACAGCTTTGAATATCGTGCGTCTAACTATGCCATTTTATCAAATAAAGAATATTTAGAAAAAGCTTCATCATCACATGAAATTACTCTTATAAATTATCTACGTTATATCAATCGGAGCCTTTCCGGTTCTATGAAATGGACTCAATCCCAACTTGGCTTTGATTTTAATTTGACCTGAAGTTTTTATCTGAAAAATTACTAACTCACGATCAATTTTACCCCCTATAGTCATTCTTATTATTATCTCGAATTATGGACAAGAACTTTGATTTCTGAAAATATGTGGAAGAGCCATCATTTTTACCAAAGTTTTTCAATTTGTCATTTAAATCCTTTTTGTCGAACCCGTTGGACTAAATAGTTTAAAATATATATAATTAAACAGAGTGTAAGAGCAGTTTGCTTTACGGTACTTGCAACCCTTCAAAGCCCAATGAAATTACTCCATCTGTCCAGTATTATCAGGAAAAACACAAGTATTCATCAGAAATATACATTTTTTTCTTCCTCTGGAATCGGAAGTTTGCACGAATGAGCCACGATAATTTTTTGATTTGCAAGCAAAAAGTTATTTGGTGGTTTCCAAGATTATTTAATATATACATAGGTAGCTGGTTAATGTATATGTGAACATGAAAGTACTTAGATTGTTCAAAGTATTTTCAGTATTTTTCTGATCCCCATCGAACTGATATATGGCTTCACAGAGCAACCATTTCAAACTTGGCTGGGTAAATGTTACCCAGTGTGACCACTAAATTATTCTACAGAGGTCTGGCCACGAAATTAGACTATAGGATTGAACATGTTTCTCCAAAGATGTGAATCTTGAGATATAAAAACAATAAACCATTGAACGAGCAGAGGTCAAACCACGAATAAGCCCATATGTATCCCCAGCTGTACATCAACTATACTTCAAGGCTGCAATGACAAGTTTTTTTTTTCAAGTAATTTCACAGACCACGTGAATCGCGAGATTCTGAACGTTTCACACAATTACTCGTAGCTCTATCAAACTTACCGTGCAACACCGAGGCGGCCTAATTCTGACTACAGAAATAACTGCGGTCTTGGATTTCAAAAATTTCAGAAATAAAGCCGAACGCAGATCATGGATCAGCTTGCAAATAAAAATCATGCTAATTCAATTAGCACAACGTACTATTATTTACAAATATAGCGGCATTCGGCAACAAGTAAGGAGATGTGGCAGGTTAAGGTGGGTGCGAATTTTACCGATCTGATGACCCAGCCTGGGTTATTTTAAACAAAATTCAGTGAAAATAGAACCCACAATAAATTCAGCCTTTTTAAGACAACGCCTGACCTCTAGCAAAAAATAGAGAATTTTCAAATACTCATATCTTTTGACTAGAAGGTCTCACAAGCTCGATCCAGCATGCCTTTTGAACCTTGGAATGTCTTCTTCCACCTCCATGCAGCGAATTTCTGGTACCATGGCTCATTCCAGAGAAGTAAAACCGAGCAGGCAATGTCTATAAAGTCTCTTCTTAATGCATACTTCAATGGCAAATTCTTCATGCATGAATCCGCGAAGACCCAGAACTGGGAAATTTTTTCACCTCGAAAATACATTTGAATGGCATCAACTTCTGGCCAACTTATCGTAGCCTCACGGTGTCAAGCCCTCGAAAATATGGTGGGTCTGTGAGACTGAAGTTTGTACTCCCAGGGTTAACCCCTTGCGACCGTACACCTCCCTTCAAGACTTCAAGACTTCACGAAGTCAACTGACTTCAGCTGACTTCAATTGACTTCAGCTGACTTTAGATGACTTCGGCTGACTTTGAGTGAATTTATAGATGACTTTAGATGACTTCAGCTGATCAACGACTCCAACTGAATCCAATGAACTTCAGTTTAGGTGACTTCAGGTGACTTGAACTGACTTTGAACTGACCTCGACTGACTTCATTGAACTCCAACTGCTTCATCCAACTTCAACCAACTACAGCTAACTTCAGTTGATTTCAACTGACTAACTGACTCCACCTGACCCCAAACGCAAAACGGGTGCTTCGAATATTCCCACTGGATTTGAACCTATATATTTGTACCTATCTATAAGAAGTTCTGCGGGCGATATTGCAGAATGTAAAAATTATGTATATCCCTATTTTTGATTGAGATTTTTCAATTGACACGAATGTGTTAATTGACGGCGTATTAGTAGTATTCAAGGGTAGTACCCATCACGGGTACTTTTGGTCTGTTGCAAATCGTCGTGTATCCATTGCAAATTTTCGCCTCCTAAATTTATACAGTTTTCCAACTATAGGGATTGTGATTTAACTGATTTAGTCCCTCAATCTCAGTCTCACCTAATTAAAGTTATATGTACATACATGTATTACATAATATATTGTTAAGGAAAATTACGGAATGCCTTTTCGCAAAAATGTCTATAGTTTTCTACAGCTTAGTAGCACTGTATACGATTCTTCATATACAATTCGGGAAGTTTACGCCCGTATCACTATGTATACGGAAATAAATTTGCCACATTTCCTATGCGTATTTTCGTGACCTTTACTTCCAGTCCTATTTAGATAGATTTTCGATTCAATTTTAGATCGAAGTTTTAGGTAATTCGAAAATGAATCAAAACCAGCGAGACCCGCTCCGCTTTTTCGCAATATAGGCATGACACGAATGTTCAAATACACGCCATTTCTCAATCGAAAGGCGTCCGATCTTCAATAGCCACGCGAATTATGTTTCCCGAATACTTCGTTCTCCCCCAATTATTTTCATTCAAATCGATCAAGTCGTTCTCCCAGAATTCAGAAAATCCTTGGCGTATAGAGTTGTAGACGTACCGTTTTGAGCCACCACAGTACCGTTTCTGGTCATCTCTTGCTCCATTTGTGGTGATACCCATTACCATGTTAATCAAATCCTAGCCATGAATGGTAGAAAATTGTTCTAACAGCTTCCATTACTGAAAACTCCGCTTTTAAACAAACAAATACTAAAAAGTTGGGTTCCATATTTTCTGTTGGATATGTTTTCGCAATGAATATATAATAATTGAATAGATTCAAAGCACCAGAAATGTGTAATGCATTTATCAAGCATTGCCACAAACTGCACAGTGGCCACAAATCGTATGTATCTCCACCCTAGACATACACAGACACTCACATAATTTGAGATATGCGGCGAATCGATTGTGTAACTGACGAAACGGACTTCAAAGTTCCTCAGAATTTTTTTTGTTTCAATCCGACGTTTTTCATGATGAAAAATCCAAGAGGCACCCAGCTATACGATCGTGCCTAAAAACAGCAATATCCTAGCTCCAAGGACTTGGGAGTTATGATGATTCGCAGTTTGAGGAGGTATATTTTTAATAGGTATATCGTTTATCACGTCATTGGATTGGTATGAATGATTTAGTCTCACCTTAGATTATTCTTCTGGTCCTATCTTGGCAGATTTCGCCTTGTGAAGGTTCATCAGATATTATACATATGTGGTTTATGGAGAATGACGAGTAAATACGATTAGTCGTATTGCTATAATGTCTGCACGAGTATGTGACCTTCTAATCTAAATTTCAGCTAGTATAATAGACGCTTGTCCGGCTTCTCCAAACCCTAAGCAGTCGTTAAACTTCTGACAATTTGAGTATAATAAATTTGCAGCTGGGACATATCGTCTTGCGAGCAGATATATAACAACTTTTACCGATACAGAAAATCGGTTTTCATCAAAAGAATAACCGTCACGAAAAATGTGTTGCAAGTATCGCTATAACGAGCTGCATACTTATTTCCCCATTTCGAGTCTCCCTCGAAACTATAATCTACAACTTTTTAGTCTGAACTATTTTTTGATGCCAGGAATCGTTTTGTGATCTAAAATTCGTGACCAATACTTCACCGAGTCGATCCTTGTCCACATTAAAAATTCAGTGGCCTACGTATACATATGAAAAATGAAATACGAATGTTTTTTCTAAGAATATTGATCTTGTTACGGATGTTTAATTGCGTATTACTCATACAGGTGATAGGTAATGAAAAGTAGAAATTGAAAAAAAAGACAATATTTTCGAAGAGTTCATTAGACTTCATTTTTTTTTTTTTTTCTTTCTTTCTTTCTTTTCTAAAACCGAAATCACGTACGATATAAATGTTGAGTTTGGATTATACCTAATATTGAAATATCAACACGTGAAGTTATTTCTGTTATGAACTCACTTCCAACATAGCTTTCATCTAGTTTGAATAATATTCAATAAGAACCAAAAAATCTTGAAACGTATTCAGTTATCGAATTTAGACAAAAAATAAAAAATTTGAAAACTTCAGTAGAATTCCCCAAGAATTTCCTGATAATTCCACGTCCAAAAAATTTCCTTGAAAATTCCAGGTTTTCCCTGATAAAGCCTCAACTTGTTCTGAATTAATTCGTTAAGTTCTCTTGATCGAATTTGCACAATTCAAATTCTCCGAAAATTGGAATTGGTGGAGGGATGAATTTTGAGTTTTGTTTTTCTCAATTTCGTGTTCAATATTTCTTCGTTTACAAAGGATTTCCGATTCTCTATCATTTGCATATTTGGATCCGTCGTCGTCGTTTGTCACGGGAATTCTGTTCTTTCGAAAATCAAAGAATAAATGATTCAAGTTATATCGTGTCCATATTAATTTCGTTACTTCCGTACGTACGAACACGCGCTCAAAAGAGACACTGAACAGGGTACGATCTACGAGGGTGAAGAAATCATATAAGCAAACGTTTAAGGTCACGCGTCTAGACATCTAACATAAACAGCTGGTCAAAGTTATAGAAGTTGAAACTTATAGGAGGAAAGCGGTGCGGTGATTATTACGAGGAATCGTGCGCGTGAGGAAACTGTATGAATAATTCCAATAGGTAGCTGCTATACATACCTATACCCTGTTGAAACAAATACCTGATAACACGATATAAATTTACAACGAAATAGTATTATAAACTTACAAGAATGAATATCTGCACTTCTGTTAGCAGCTCGACGAAAAACGCAGGTATTTCTTGCTCACCGCGACGAAAGCAACAATAACGTTTCTGATGGCAAGTTTTTTTAGTAAATATTTCAATTTTTTGTTTTGTTCTTTTTAAAAAAAAAAAACAAAAAAAAAACCTCAGCACTGCAGAAACACGCGACGCGTGATTGATTCGTAATTATTTATTACGTACTACGGGATTTGTATTAATTTTGTGAAAAAATTGATAATAATTACCGGGAATGCTAAACTGCGATACTGAAGTAAATACGTCTTTCCTCGATTGTGTATTAAGAAATATATAAGATTTTCATGTTTACTTCGGCGCGCCGGACACGTTTGACAGAATTTTTCGGAGTCCGCCCGATGCTGATGGTATTGGCACCTTGCGGCGCGCGCGATAACTATACGCCAAATCGATTATCAATTTCTTTTTTTTTTTTTTTTCTTTTCTTGGATCTCTGAGTTCGCACTAGTTCCAACAGAGAGCAGCACTGATCAGAAGATTGAATTTTCGAATACCTGCACGCGCCGGTTATTCAAATTATACTAATGAATATTATGATGTAACTTTCAACCGTCTAGACTTGATTTACCTTTCGACTCATTATAGGATATCTACTCGATATACTCACGCCTATGAAATGCCAATCGGTGACTCCGGTTTGTTAAACAATCTCTGAGATCTAGAAAAATTATTATAAATACTGAAGTATATATTCAGTTAAATTGGGCCGAACGAAATTTGTTCACCTATACAAATAAATGGTTAATAAATTATGTGAAATAGTACATACTTCATCGCGTCATTGTCGAATGTATAATAAGAGTTTGAGACATGTTAGATAAATCCTGGATTGAAGAAAAATTATTTTTTTTGCTATACACCGGAGACCCACGATTCTTTTCGTTTATTTCTTTCAATACAATGCGGCAATAACATTCTTAGGTTTCAATCAAAGCTGTAAAAAATTCACGACGGGCGAATTGAATCTTGATAATTTATCGGTTTCTGGAAAATCAGAGTTGATCGCAAAGGCTTATGGAATTCCGGACATTCTAAAGAAAAAAAAAACCATTTCATTAATCCGACAAGTTTTCTATCGGAAGATCTTTTTCTCTTTAAATTGTTTTTTTTTTTTTTTACTATCGGAATCGTCTTGAAATTGATGGAAACGCGTAGATCCATTGAAATACCCAAAAATTTGTTTATGCGGGATACGCCCTTCCGGTCCCTCGTATAGTCTTCGATATATGTATGTAAAGTCAAAGGAGTTGTGCAGATTTAAGTATTATGGCCCATGATACAGGGTCATCCGTGATATAAAGTATAGTCATAGGAAATATGATATATATTATCAGAAATTTGATTACGTCAGGCCGTGAGAACTCCACCTGTGATGGACTTGCGGGTTGTCACGTGTCATACACGACGTCATACCGCGGATAGCATTAAACTTTCCAGTTGACAGAATTTCAAATCAACCCTGAATTTTCAACCTTCTTCAAACGAATCCGCAGGTCAATTGTGGTTTTCCAACTACGAAATTACTTCTGTTGCGAGAAGTAAGTTGATGACAATATAATATAATCGTCTACAGCACTCGCTACAGTGTATGCACATGAATTTGCAGCAATGCTTTCTATAAACATGATCGTTGAAAACGGAGTGCTTTAGACATTCGCCATCGGAAAAAAAATAAAAAATTCTCAAACCATGTGGGGAGCACGTTTTGGCACCGGCCGAGAAGTCGTTTTCGACCATTTTCAAGAGTGTCTTGTAAACGAGATTTCTTGTGAACGAGATTACAGGTAAACTGCTGGACCGTTTCTCATGAAATTTGCATAGAATATTGTTTCTACCCCGAAGATGTGCAAGTGATCTTTGTCATCCGATCCCACTTCCGGTTTAGAAACTACAGTCGCTAAGTCCGTCAATTTTATAGAGATACCACATCGGGCTTGAGAATAAAATCTGTTGGCATTGGCATAGAAATGTTGTGAATTTTTTTTTTTTTGAATTTCCTTCCCAAATCTTGACAGCAAATATTATGAAAGTCTTACTATAGCGATCATGAAGCTATTTGGTTCGATTTTCGAACTATACAATCAACATCAACAGTTGATACAAACAAAAGAAAAAAAAACCACAACACTGATTTAAGTGTATAATTGACAATATTCAAATTAGCACTGTGCGATTGTGCCTCATGCAAAAAAGCGATAAAATTTTTGGCTAAAACGGGCCGGTTAGTTATAAATAAATACATTATATATCTTGTGCGCAGTCAGATTTGGCACAGTATTTCTCACGCATTGATATAAGAATTCTTTGAACTTGAAAATGATCCGCACCGTGCTATAACCGAACTGAATTTGAGTATGTTTTTTATATGTATAGCTAGGTACGTGGATAACAATAGATAAGCAGTGAATATTTCGTTGATAAATCAAGCCTGCAGTATGATGAACCCGAACGCAAATTTGCACGATAACTTATTTTATCGATTTGATTGAAACACAAAACGCTCGTTTAATACCAACCTCAAGAGTGGTCAGTAAGTTAATTAATGTTCGTTACGATGTTACGAACATATTGTGTTAATACGATACCATCATGGCCAATATTATGTAAAGCAAACGACAAATTATGAATTGATATTGGATGTATGTAGTTTAATTCCAAGCTCGATAATAAAATTATTGCGAATAAATTCGACTTTTCGTTCAGGTTTAATTTGTTGGCAAAATTGGTACCCTATTCTGACTTCATACACAAAAATACCGATGAAAACTCCGTTCGGTATAGTAGGTAGTGTACATTGAAGACCAGAGACATCAGGCAAAGCTTCTAACAAGCGTGTTTTGCTAGAGGTTATTAATTTATTCACGGTAACTTCAGAAAAAGCTGTTTACGCCTAATGTCTGGTTTATGCTCAGGTATTAACGATGAGCTATTTCCCTGACCTACGGCTCCAGCAATCAGAAGTCTTGCATGAAGCTGGGTAAGCATTTCTATTGGTCAAATCTTACCTCAAGAAACTTGGAAATCGATAAGCCTAAATCGAGCCTGCAGTAGAACTGATCAGAATCCAGCATGGATATTTACTTATATATGTCTAATTCGTACTTCAACTATATTTTTATTAGATACTAATATACGATGTATACTCACATGTATGTACGGCAGTGAAAATCCGGCGTGATCCCTTACTCGTGTTCAAGAACATTTGCTTCAGGTCAGCAGGATGTACCGATGAAGCTTACCAGTTTCCGTCCAATTTGAACAAAAAAATTTTTCTAAATATATCATCTAATTTTACTATGTACATGTGTCTATGTATAATGCATGTTTAAACACCGTTTTATGATTAATTAATAATCACCGTTGTATAAATAATTCATAATTTTAGTTTCATTGACAATAAATTTTCGAAAAGAAAGTGGTTGTTTGGGATTGAATTAAATAAAATAGTAGCATTTACTAGATTTAGTTAATAATTTTATTTGATTATTAAGTATTGGGGTATTTAATAATTAATGTTTGAAATATTTGTAATCATTTATTGATTTAGTATTTATGATTATTAGTCTATACCTATGTATGTATGTACATACGATTATAATATATATATACATTAAAGATTTTCTACAATCTTATTTAACCTGTGTAATGGAACGTGACTGTCATCAACTTCCTTCGGGAATATAATTTTCTATTCAATTTAGATTAGGAATAAGTCAATTCATGATCAACCGTATAAAAGCAAAACTTAGAGCTCTACCTACTATTATACAGCTTCCGATAAACTGGGAGGATAAAAACGGCTGATTTTCCTATATGAAGCAGGATCAACACTAGATTTCGTAATAATTTTATTTATCGTTTCATATATATATTAAATCAATTCAAATATTCATTTTCATTCTGGTGTCTTTATCTTCGTGTTTCAGTACAAGTTAAATCAATAAGTGATTCGACTTCGTAAAAGAAAAAAATTATTTTACATTCAAAGCGGAGAAATGCTGCGACTCTACTCAGAAAAAAAGTATCGTCGAATGGACCAAAATTTTGCTAAATTAACAACAAATCTAGTATAGAGTTATATAGCCAACAAAATATAGAGTTGATGTAACAAAAGATTCTGTTCTGACAATTTTAGTTGAATTACCATAGCAAAACATTTTATCGATTATCGAACAAAATTCTGTTGATCGACAAAAAAAAATCACCAACAAAGTTAATATTTTCGTTAGATTTGCCAAACTTGTTTTCTGAGTGTATTTACCTATGAATTCGACGACTCGATGCATCGTTATACAGGTTTTGGATTATTAATTTTATAAATCTCAATAAAATAATAAATTTATGTATATGTACAGGAACAAAGAATAAAGATAAAAAATTAATATCTCGATGACGTATATTCACACTCGAAGGTCAATTGCTTCAAGCCATCAAAATCCTCTCGGGTATTATTTCCATAATTTGAGGATAGGATTACGGAACCTGTTACCTACGTGGGAGACCAGTTTTAGATACGTTGTTTTTCGCACTCGTTCGAACGGTGAATGCAGCACTATCTGGTTACGAAAAAAAATTAAAAAAAATAAAATAAAAAAATACAAAAATACAAAACGATGAAATAGCCTTTCACGTGATCTCTTTACCCGCTCATCGACGACCAGCAGCACCGCGATATATGTAGTGGGGTTTACGATTCCAAACGGAACGGCAGTACGGTGTGCGACCACTCAATAGTAGAGGAAAAGTAGTCTGAGATCAAACACCAACGATAGAGAGTTCATATAGTAATTCATACATGTAAATATTGAAAGCTTATAGGTTGGTTGATCGGTTACGTTTGTCATCTGATTTTCGCAAAGCTCATATAGTATGTGCAGTTAGCCCAATAATTACGGATTAAGAAATTTTGTGGAACCAGTTCAAATAATTAATCTGTGAGAATGGCAGCAGCGCTTGGATTACCTGACGATCAAGTTTTCGCTCTGATGAAGGTATATTATCGTAATCATTTCTCAATGAGGCTGCATTTAATTTCCGGATCGTACGCACTGCAGCTTGTGAGAACTATCCGTTTTTATATAAATTTCAAATTTAATTGTTCAAATACCGTGAATTTTTTAACGGTAATCATCAGTTTTTACCCTATCTGCTCTTATTATATGATTTCAAATACTGTCTTCGATACCCAGATTCTTCAAAGCATGGATGCATTTTTTTCATTCATTTTTCAGGCTCTGTATGATTATACTTATATTGATATACGATGGTGAAGGTAGTTACATTTATCATAGGAAATAGGTATCAACACACCTTTACATAACATACAATCGCGATTTAATAGAAAGCGACGTTTGATGTGCATGATTGATGCAGCGGCCTTATACAAAGTCCAATAGGTTTCTTTAGCCTGAAAGTTCAAATCAATTCCAAGTATAAAAGATTGACGATTCGTAAAGTTTATAATGTGGCTGAAGGTTCTGCAATCTGTACGATTGTTGCAGAACAGTTCTATGTAGATATTCAATATTTCATTTTATTTTGAATGAATGATTTAACAACAGGTCAGTTCAAATGATGCATTATACATTTATCATTATTAGTATTATCAATATTATTCTCATTTTTTATGCTGAATTCAATTTTTGTTCAATTATTACGATTGAGTTTAAAAAAAACTTTTATATAATCACGCGGCCTTGACATTGAGTGATTTTTCGTACGATCACTCTTGAGGATTTAGAAAAGAATATAAGATTATGATAACTGAAGACAATTACACCGACTGATTATATCTTCGTAATAAATTATCTCTATATATTCGTGGAGGAGTTGCGTATTACAGAATATATTCACGATATTCACAGACCGCTTCGAAACTGTCGTAATGAAATCTATGTCAATGATCATGACACAGTCCAGGTATTGCGTGATTTGAATACGAAAGACGTTTCAACGATTTCAGGCAAAGCACTGATCGCCGAGAGCAAGATGTCATGCAACCTGCGAGTTATAAACAAATTCTGTGTGGTAATGTGCGAAAGATAATTATTGACAAAGCAAAAAAAAAAAAAATTAAAAGTATAACCAATCTTTGAACTGTTTCAACTTTTGCACCATCTGCATATTCGGAAAACAGAAATGCAGAGATACCTATAGATATGTCTGCAGTAAAACAGACGTAAGATCTACTCTCAGATCTTGATCTTTTTTTTTTTTTTTTTTTCTTTTAGATAAAATCTCAAGACATTTCGTATATAGTTATGCCTTTTGATGTCGAGACAACTTGCAGTTAATAGCAAATATATAAAACGAGGCTATTAATAATACATGCTGCAATTCTTAGGATTACAAAATCTTTATCTTGAGATTATGGATCGGAGTATAGAAATTCATTCTTTTTGACCTTTATTGGTGCTGTTTGTTGATCGCAAAAATCGCAATGGTAGATGAAAAGCCTCGAGAGAATTTTATTACAGTCTTCTTTGATGAGTTTTTTTGTTAACTGCTCGTAACATTGACCAGTGCAAGTGCTTCAAAAAATAAAGTGATTTTTTTTGTATATATATATAAATCGGAGGAATTTCATATATAAGTTCAATATAAATTCTCTTACCAATAATAAGGCAGCGCATATAATTACGAAACGACGCGATGGTTCTCTTGTGCAGAGGAATTATCCACACGTCCTTGTTTTATGACCGTTACTTTCGAGTGTTTTTAGAACGCGACCCGTTGACATGTTACTTACATACAGTGTTTGATAATATCGGAATCTGTCTGTGTCTTGAAACTATAGCATCGTCGATCAGTTTTCTTCAATCTAGATATTTCTTTCTTGATAAATCATATATGCTGCAGTGGAATCGCAATTTTATCGGCAACTCTTTCACTGGCGTGATTAAAGTACATTGACTTTAAGTATATCCATGTATATAAAGTTGTTCTTACAATCAGCCAGACTTTCACTCAGCTTTCTGTTCGAGAGTAATCCTATCGCTGTCAGGTTGAAATGGATTTTTATACATATATGATACAGCGTAATCGAATGCACAAGAAATCGGTTGTGACTTGCTACACACCGCCGAAAATATTTGTTATTAGGTATATAAAAAATCAGTGTCACTGCATATAGGTAAGTGAATATGATTTCCAACGATTTGCCATGGTACAACGTAACTATTTATGATCATTTTTGTTACGTAATTTGAATATATTATATATGAGTTTGACTTGGCCAGCAGTAAAGACGTCAGGAATTGCATGTCTAATCAAAATTTAGTCACATACTTCTGCTTGATACGTATTACTGTCAAAAGTTAGACTGACAACGAGTAGCTGGATATAAGGATTAATATGATCACAAATTTATCGAATTTCATCTGCGTTTTCCTGCAAAAGATAATCCATAACTCGTTATGATAATTGATATAGTGTATAATTATATATCCTGAAATTGTGCAGTCGCAGGTTATTGGAATGACGATTATGCACCGAGGTCATTTTTATCCTAGGCAACTTTCAAGAAGTTGAAACACGCATCGAAATTACATATTCTTGATATTCCAGGAGAGTTTTTATACGATTGTGACAAGAATAAAAAAAATTATCGAGCCTTGATTATTGAATAGCGTTTAAAAAGTGTTCACCTTCCATTTATACCTTACAGTGAATTTTTTTGAATTTGTTTTTGACATCTGGAGGTTCTGTACTCCTTCATTCGCCTATATTCAATTCTAAGTTCTAGACAATTTACTCAGTGCCAAGTTTTTAAGGGACTTATTAATATATTACGAAATCTCCGACCTTTGAATAATATAATCTGAAAAGAGAAGCGTTCGCGAAGTGTGGTAGCTTTACCTTCAATCTAGCCAGCTACGTCATTCTACACCAATAAGTATTATATATAACTATAATTCATGCTAGTTATTTTGCAAAGTGTAGATGTATGACACGGTGAACAACTATCAAGCAGAACCTGTTTATAGGCTGGAATATTGAAGCACTTCACTTGGTGTTCATTATAACGTTCGCGCACAAGCTTCATAAATATATAATTAATGGAGAATATCTAGGCGTCGTTATCCTGTTTCCTCTCGATTGAACGAATAAATTCATCTTAATAATTGTTCAAAATCACTTCCCACAAGCTTGGTAAGATTTTAGGTTACCGTATGAGTAATAGGGAATTTCAGTTCAGCTCGAAAGCTTATCGGCTTTACTTCAGGGTGTTGAATATTGTGTGATTTGAAATTAAGTTCATATAATTTTTACCATGGGGTATTTCGTTGACGAAGTATTGAAAAGGGTACGTTATACCGTATGTCCAAAATTCTTCAAACCTCAAAATTACTTCCGCGGTATTCAATTGATCCAGCCTTTCGCTATTATGTACACAATGTGATTTATTGCTTAGTCGAATACAATTAACAAGTTGATGCTTTGAAGTGACTTTCACCGTTCTTTTATACATTACCATTATTTTACATGTTCCGTATACTTTGCGGTTACTTATACTTTCCATAATCATCTCATGCAGGCAATTCGTAGGGACAACAAAACTTTCCTCAATTGCGTTGTTGGATTGTAGTTAATAAAAGTATCAATTCATTACGAAACAAATAGATTGGAACACCATCAATTGTGAAACTGTTACTGAAAGACAAAAAAAATTTCCAAATTTCTTGACATTTCGATTACGTCAGATGAAATTTACAACACTAAAGTTGCATACACGAAATCCAGGTCATATTCGGTAGTATAAACTGCAGTATATGTAGATGTAACGTACAACCTTTTATCACAAAATTTGGCGATGTGCGTTTCATGAACATATTTGTATATTTTGCCACTTTCGTGCTAAGGCAACATTAAAAAAAATTAATTTTTTTATCATTTATGGAAAATGGAAATGTTTTGTAATAATCTGCGGTGACTTTCTCTGGAATTATTGTGACTTGTTTCTTCGTCAGCTTGGCTAACTACACGTTAACGAACTTCCTGGTATATCTTATTTAGTTCCACACCAATTATTTGTTCAGAGGTGCGAAGCTTTTAGAAGTTACCGCGTATACATTATTCATTTGTTGATTCTCCCAGCTATTCAAATTTCCGGATGATTCTAAATCTTTGATGACTCTAAAACTCTAGACTGCTGGTACTGCATATTGACATCGTTTCTTCGCCTTCGTCAACTGTTGATATTTAATTCTCGTTGAAATTCATTTTTTAGTTAGATCCACGTTGATTTCAGAAGTATACTGAGCATAGACTTCAACTACATATATAGCAAACAATGGTTTTATTATTATAGACATTGACTTGACGAGGTTCATTCTGCGTTGTTGTTGATTCAACAGCGTATTTATGAACTTGACTAATTGCCATGTCGAGTACTGCTAGTTTCATCCAATGGTACTACACAAACCAATCGGGTACGGCGATGTCAAGATAAAAAACCTAATATTGTCTATAAGTCTGTTTCTTTGTAAGTCAAGGTTGTGTAAGACAATTATTACGAGTACCTGCTTCTTTTTCTGTGGTATAACATGTATGTTCATATACTCAATATGAGCACAAATCGAGGGGCTCTTTATTCACTTGGAACGTCCTATGTACACTGGTCTCGGAAATCTTTGGAACTCTTTGGAACTCTTTGGAATTCGTTGGAATTCTTTGGAAGTATTCGAAATTCTCCGGAAGTATTCGGAAGTGTTTGAAAGTTTTTGCAAGTCTTTGGAAGTCTTCGGTTAGAATTCGAAGAATTCCTCATAATACGCAACTGGTAGTCTTTGGAAGTCTCTGGAAGTCTTTGGAATTTTTTGAAAGTTTTTGGATGTCTTAAAAAGTCTTTGGAAGTCTTTAGAAGTCTTCGGTTAGAATTCCTCATAATTCCTCATAATACGCAACTGGTAATCTTTGGAAGTCTCTGCAAGTCTTTGGAACTTTTTGAAAGTCGGAAGTCACCTGTACACCCAAAATCGAACTGAACAGCCTCTCGGTAATAATTGTTGCTATCAGTTTTTCGTTTGCATATGAAGCCCAAGTGAAGCTTTGCCCGATCTGTTTGGACATTCAATGATCCAGGATTTATTTTGGATGTCACTGCAAATATTGTTCTTCAATTGGAAAGGATAATTGAGGAACTGGCGCTCCACAAAATTTTCGAAATTTTTTCATTCTATTTTCAAATCAAAAAATTTTCGTACATTATTGCAGGTCAAAAATGGAAACGTGTCATTTTGCTTGCCAGTTTTTTGATGATACAAAAGTCGATAAGTTTCTTTTTTTTTTTTCCAATTTATATTGTTTATCCTCATCATCAAAATCTGCCTACATTGCACGAGTCCGCCCTGGATGTAACATAGTTGACTGCATAAATATTTTAACTTGTTTGTAATTAGCCGCATATACATATGTGGAAAGGTTCCACAAAGTATTTCGTCGCGTGAATTGCTCAATTCCATGTGTTGTATACATGCATACATCTTAGGAAATCGCTACAAGTTATTACGTCGGTAGAAAAAATACGCGTTGGTTCTGCTAATAAAATTTTTATTCTTTCTCTATTAGCACAATCGACCCAAATCTTGCGTAACTCTAGAAGTATATGGAAATGAAGGAAATATTTCTCAAACCGATGTTAAAAACTTACCATTCATTCATTTCTTCTCCGAACAGAAATTGGAAATTTATAATTCACTTATCTTCTTTCTAAAACTATCTATTATTAACATTAATTATACTTACACACGTCTATGGAGAGCTGCAAGTTAGAAACAGAGACTTTCAAGAATATTACCACGAAGGTAGAATAACGTTTTCCTTAAATTTAATAATCGAATCGTATCTAATTCACAATTTCGTATCGTCGATCAAGCTATAGCGAAAAATTCTCAATTATAATTTAAACCTAAACTCCAAAACAAAAAGAAACTGGAAATCGACTGATTGACTTTTTTCCTTATTACAGTTCAGGCGAAGTGTTCGTGATATTTTGCAGCCGCATCACGACGACCAATTTCTGCTACGATGGCTCAGAGGTATGGTTACACGCATGTTATAAAAAATTATAATAACATCGTTAGCAAAGTGATTAAATTCATAAATTCATCTGGCTTCATGTATTCGCGATTATGTATTTCATCGTAGTTGAAGTGATAAGGTGAAGCCACTTTTGTGGTTACAGAAGTAAGAAAAATCTTTATGTGTTCGGTGCAGAATTCAGCAACGTGCGTTGAAAGAAGTTTAACTGTTTATTGAAGCTTGTGGTTTATAGACAGACCTTATAATAACATGAAGATTACAGAGACCTTAATTAGAAAAATTGATACGACACGGTTTGATCATCTCCGCGAATCTTATTGCTTGTTAATCGAATCATTTCACCGCATAGAATTGAGAGGTTTTCCTGGTTTTTATATATTCCATAATTTTCAATCTCCTCGTTACTATAATAACTGCAGTCCTCATACTTACGGTTACTTCTTATAATTTGTAATAAGCCAAGGATTCGATTGATTAACCATCTCTATGTTTCAGCACGGAAATGGGATCCGACCGCGGCTGAGAAGATGCTCAGAGATGTAAGTCTATACAGAGTAACCAATTGGATTTGTTTTTTTCTGTGATATTCTTGAGTTCGTTACAAGGTAAATTATCTTGGAAACCTGTTTTTCAGAGGTCAATTACCTCTATTTTGAATACAAAATTTCGAATTATTAATCCGCAGTCAACGTCCTCATTTTTCAATATGCTCACAATTAGCCCTATATCATAGCCCCGAACATTTACGATGACATGTAAGACATTGCGCACTCTTAGCAAAACCGTATGCTCTGTAAAAATAATTTCACGACTATCAACGAATGTTTAGCGAAATCAAAAAATTTCGTCGTTTTTGGGGTGGAATTCCAATTTGGCCCAGTTTCAGCGACAAAACTGATGATCCGGTAAACGAAAATTCGTAAAAAAAAAAACTTCACCCGGGTAGTACGAGGAACCCGTAAGAAAGAAAGTGGTTCAGGTTTGAGGATTCAATCTCAACTTATGAAAGATTTGATTTTAGCAGGGTCCGTGATTGTTTCAATAATCATATTCGCGGAAGCACCTGTATTAATTTAGTCAATAATGGATATAAAAACATTTCACTATGTAATATATATTACCTGGATCACCTTGGGCTAGTCCAGTCAACGGATTACCGAAAAATTTCAGATTGATCGCTGGTCGTTATGCAACCGGTCAATTTGTTTTGCATTAATTATCGTAATTTTAGAATAATCTCCCCATTCACGTTCTACCTTTATTTGTAAGATTACATAAACTTATAGCCAACGTACTATATGGTAGAATAGCTGGCCCCGAACCTTATGTGGCTAATCATAAAAGATAAAATGTCGAGGATTACGTTATTTGTCAGACATTGCAAGTCATTCAGCCCCGAATTTCAATTTCCTTGCCGATTTTTTTTTAAATTCATTTTCTTCATTCTCTTCTCTAGATTTGAAATTTGGAAAAGTGAAGTTTTTTTTTTTTTTTTTTTTTTTTTTTTTTTTAAGACGTAAAAGTTCGGCATGGTGCAATGATTTTTGCTATTTTTGTTTTTCAATTCGAAATGTTTTATAATCTCAGAATCAAAAGTAACAAAATTGTCAACCCAACTTCCTTCGGATGGTTCACTCAATATTGTAGAGTCATGAATGATTCAGTATGTCATAGGATTTGAGAAAGTCAACATTCAAAAATTCATAACTCCCTGTTCTGTTGGTCACTCGATTGAACACCTAACGTTATTGATTCTGAGCTGCAAGATATAAACAAATACCGAAGTAAAATGCGTGCTCTGGATTTGTTATAATCCATAGCCTCAGTGATTGGTTGACTTGAAATTCGCTAATATAGCTACCGCCTCAGAATCAATTGCGTCGGATTTACGAAAATTAAGGAAAAATGTTTGATTCTGAATGCAGAATGCTGAATAGTTTTATCATTTGAACACGAAATTAGAAATGATAGCAACATTATCTGAAGGAATAGAATTCAATAGCACAAAACAAAAACAAAAAAATGTATGGAGTTTGAATCCATTCGTCAGTGGTAAAGTAATTACATCCACTAATGAATTAAGTTGCTTTGCGTAATGGTTGGATACAAATAAGAGAATTATAGTGACTGCTCGAAAGTCAGGCAATTGGAGTATTTCTCGAAATTTATTTTGAATGGGTATTGAATTTCATGAGGATTAGTCTATACAAAGAATTGAACCAATTCGACTGGCCTATAAGAAGCGTAGTGAAAAGAATGTAGTGCCGTTAATACGGATTAAGACTTATAACTAACTTGATAGCGCATAGTTGGTTCTATTCAAGATCCAATATTAACTACGCTTCAAGCGTAATAGGGAAAGGTATGGCAAACCTGATCTGTACGGCAAAACCGGCCATCTCGAGAAAAATGGAGAATGGACATTTCAGCGTCAAGGTGAGTAGGACAAGACTGTATCCAACGTGGCTTCGCCGGTGAGTTTGATTAAAAATTGGTATGGTAGGGCAAGATCGGCCTGTACTCATAAAAATTGTACAAATACACATTCAATGCACTGAAGAAAAAGTAGTAGTAAAATTCTAAAGATAATTGTTCAATATTTACGAAAAAGGCTTAAATTGTGTATCATTTATTCGCTAATCCATTCAATAGTCGAGATCATTTAATTTCTCAATTCTCCCCTGATATATAAGGTTTGTTAATATCCAAAAAATTTTACAGCGTGTTCAAATTCTGAAGCAATTTTTGCATTCATTTTAAATACGAATACGTAGCCATGTTTTTAAACACGCATATGGTCTATAAAATTTGTTTGCTAATTTTTGAGCGCATGCGATTTACATCCGCAAAATTTTTCTGAGGTGGCAAATTTTGCAAACTGTCCTAATTTTTTTTATCGTAGCCGGAACCTCGTATGGCATACAGTTCTGGCCTACCCACTTCGACGCTGAAATGTCAATTAACATTATTTTTTTTCTGCGTGGGTGTGGATTTTTGAGTATTTTCCTACGTAATATTCAAAAGGATAGCAAATGAAGGGCAAAAATGATTGAATCGGTAAATGAGAAGTTCATTGAAAGCGCGACACTTGAGCTTCTCTGGCATCGGTACGAATAGAGCAAAATATGTTTTGGTTGAATCGGTATGAAATTCATACACATCCAATTCAAAATTATATATATTTTATTTTCGTGAATAACTAAAGCATTCGAAAATTTATTTTTAATTTTCAGTCACTCGAGTGGAGAAAAATATGGCAGGTGGACCAAATACACGAATGGGAAGAACCCCCAATTTTCAAAGATTATTTACCCCATGGACACTGCGGTTTCGACAAAGATGGTGCCCCAGGTATATAATATAATATAAATACTAAACAATATATCAGGGCATAATATAGTTTTCTAGCTATATCAAAATTATGGTGATTATTATAACGACGTCTTAACCATAATGCAATAGCAATAATCATTACCTTCACGAACAAAGCTGAAAGCTAATAAATTTTTAGTCTCATTATAATTAGTATACTTGCTACAGTTTTGATAGCACCGTTCGCTGGGCTGGACATGTACGGACTCCTGCATGTTATAACAAAAAACGATATGATGAAAGCTACGATAAAACAACTGGAAGGATATCTGAAACTAAGTCAAGAACAAAGCAGGAAACACGGTCCAATCGCTAGCCAGTTAACCGTCATTTTTGACATGGACGGATTTAATTTACGCCAATATGCATGGAGGCCAGGTATGTTTTTTTTTTTACTTTTAAAACTTTAAAACTTCTAGCAAGTCTCTTGATTTCCTAGTTTATTTTTTTATTTTAAATTTTTTTTCTCTTCTTCGAATACGAGAGACAAAAAAACTGAACATCACTGAACATTGCAAGAATCGCAACATTCTTATTAATTTTGCAAATCTCGAAAGGATCACATTAAAACCGAAAAGTTATATCGAGTGGGTTGGGAATAAAAAAAGAAAAATGAAATAGTTGGTATTGCTATACAACCCTGTCTGGAAACGATTTCTTCAGTTAATCAAACAATAAAATGAAAATTGGTATGTTCTGTCATTTGTAGCCGGAGAACTCGTCATTGCGCTAATTCAAATGTATGAGGCGAACTACCCGGAAATATTAAAGATGTGTTACATCGTAAACGGTAAGACGCTGAATCTCTCATAGAATATTGAATATTATGAATAAAGTTAGTGTATGTACAAAATATTCGAAATTATGTATACGATATTAATGCACTGTTAGAAAAGAAAAAAAAAAAAAAACGTTACAGGAGGTTCATTATAAGTTTTACATTAATTTCTACACTTTTTTAAATCGAAACCACAAAAAAATTTGTCATTCTGAGTGAAAGTAATGCTGCTCCAAAAAAAAAAAAAAAAAGTGCCGAGTTCAACATAAAAATTTCAGTGGACCTCCCAGAATAATGTTTATTTTATTTTCTAGCAGTGCATATTGTCGTTAATCCTAATCCGTCACTAAATTTATTCGAATTTTCGCAGCGCCAAAGGTATTTGCGCTCGCTTTCTCTATAGTAAAGAACTTCTTGAACGAGTACACGCTGTCAAAAATTCAAATTCACAAAGCCGATCCTGCGAAATGGAAATCTGCATTGCTGCAAACTATTCCGGCTGATCAATTGCCAAAACACTTCGGTGGCAGCTTAACAGATCCAGATGGAAATCCGAGACTAATCAGCAAGGTTGTTCAGCATAATTTTTATAATTTAGTATCCTATGAAAAGAAATGTATTTTCGTATAAATTTGAGTAAGACATTGAAGCTTAGAATTAGTATGCACACTGCGGTATGAAACTGATGGATGGTGTACTTAAATAGGGAAGCATATACCGTAAGACATGAGACAGCGTAAATGACCCCTTTACTTTGAATATTTTCAGATCTGCCAAGGTGGTAAGATCCCGAAGCAGATGTACGTAAGCAAAGCAGAAAAAGATAAAATCAACGATGACCTAGCGACAGCGACCATTAAAAAAGGGGACAAGCTCACTCTAGACTTTTTAGCTGCAGAGGAGGGCAGTTTTTTGAGGTATCGAAAGCTGAGAGCGTATAGTATAATAAACTACTAAAGTTACATGTTTTCTTAATGTCCGATGGTGTCGTAATTATACGCAGATGTTGCAGTGTGACGTCAAAAGTCAGAAATTTCATTGTAAGCCTCATGGTGGTCGATGTGTTTTAACCCTTCGTGGCCACCATGGGTGTATTTTACCCAGTCCTCATTTTGTGTAAAAAATCATTAACAAATGCACTAGTTACGATTTTTTTTTTTTTTTTTTAGCAAAAAGGTGCATTTCTCGCGCTTATATATTTTCCAGATAAATCCGCATTCACTTCCACTTTTCGGTCGATCTTCTTCACTGGTTGGAATGAATACCTGTTTTCTAACATGCACTACACCGCTATTTTTTCCCTAGCAGTACCATATTTGCCAAGTATTCCAGTTGAAATTTGACTTAAAAATATAAAAAATCCAAACACTTATGATTTTTTGAGTGAAAGGGTGTATTTTTGATTTGAAAGCTGCCCCACAGCCCCTGTTTTCAATTGAGTACAATTATAATCTGGTAATTAAAACAGTGATGGTACTTTTTTTATCTTACCGAATTGTTGGTATTGAATATTTACGAACTCTTTCCGATGTTTAGCAAGTGATCATATAATAACTTTGCGTTTGCGAATTAGGCTAGTGAGTTGAAGTTTTGCATATGCAAAATGTGATGGAAATTGCATTCGAATAGCAGATAAAATTCCGCGAATATTTATTTATGTAAATCTATAGAGAACCGTATGTATGAAGAGACATGATCAAATAACTCGTAAAATCATACAGACTTTGTGTTCGAGAACTCGGAAAGAGGCTGAAGCTAGTCAGAAGTGAGATTGAATGCAAAATGTAGTACGCAAAGTGCACAAACGTCTCATTTGTCTCATTGGAATAACCGAATACTAATCGGATTTGGTACTGTAGTGGAAATGGTAACGGATTCTTATTGGACAATAAATCAAAAATTTTTATTTTCATTTGCAAATAAAAAACAAACAGGACTCTAGGAAGATCTAAAAATCTGACGCTGGTTTCCTTCAGGCAGATGAAGTCTGCTGAACTCATATGTTTATTTTACTTCAGTCTTATTGATCACTAACTTCGAAAACTACCTGAGAAATGAGATGAATCTATTTGAAACCGAATAACAGTATCAATGACTTGAGTCTGGAGGCAAAAGTTAACAAATGGCTTTCTGCTTTAGATGGGAGTTTAGATCCGAAAGTCACGATATCAAATTTGGAATTGTGATGAGAAATAATGACGGAGCACAATCCGAAATTATACCTCTGCACAGAGTTCCAGCTCATCAAATGGACGAAATTGGAGTTATTACTTGCCAAGCACCAGCCACTTGTAAGTTCGAAATACATATTACAAAATAGAAAAATCTGAATAGAGATATGGATAATTATACAAAATTGAAGCTATACGAGAAAGCCAGTCCTCATGTATTTATAATTTTCCATATCAGGCGAGACACGTCATCCTATTAATTTATCCGTGTTTTCAAATTCCAGATTCCGTTATCTTCGATAATTCTTACAGCATAATGAGAAACAAAAAGATTCATTATTCAGTACGGGTTACACCGCCGTTAGCAACGGCTACCGAAGCACTAGCTTTAAATGAAAATTAAAAGGAAATATCACTGCTAAGAGTTGGCATCACGCAGAAGTCATAGAATGTAGAACATACTTGTGATTTCAGAAATAAAAAAACCCACGTTGTATATAATTATTCACATTTTATATCGTCATATACAATTTATATATATATAGATATATTTTTTTTTTTCATTCAAACTTGTGTATGTATTTTTTCTGGTGATCTGTGATTAAGTTTACGTTTCGTACTGTATAAAGGTTTCTATTTGTTATTCATGAAAGATCCAATAAATCGATATATCAAGTTACTCAAATTCATTGAAAAACTGTTTTATGAAAATTGTGTGAATGATTTGTGAGTAAATAATAAATTCCATATGGCTGTGAGTGAAATTACAAGCTTTCTGTTAAGCTCATCAAGTCAAATCGTCCTCATTGACCAATCTTTAGCTAATGGCTAGTTCAGGGGTAATGTATAGTCCTTCGGTGAATTTCATCAAAACCTTCCAATATGGCAATAAAATATAATACATACAGATTTTTCATTACGTTTCCACAGCCATTATTCAATCATTTAATCATCTTCGTCTGTGACCAACATTTCAACAAGTTCAACGTCCAGGCATTGATCACCTTCCAGTCGTTTTTGAGTTCCCCATCTGGCCAATGTTGGTAAAACTTTCAGCTTAGTGTTAGTATCTGTCCGGAATGGACATTTTAAATCTTTCCAACTGTAAGAAGCGGAGTATTGGAAATTAGCTTATCTCTTACAACTTCATCAGTCCAACTAAAGTCATTCAATAATTCAGGAGAAAAGTTAAAATTTTCAACTTACAATGGTCTATCTCCAACTTCTACGTAAACGAAATGAGAATTTTCTGGCGCAACTTCTAAGCCCTTTTGTATAAACGGTTCCGCTGAAATGGGCAAGTGAACTTTGATTAAACTGCTGACTTTACAGAAGGCAGATGATCGAGAAATATCGAGAAATATAGAAAAAAATTATTTCTAGATCTTGGATCTTAATGCTGGCAGGGATATTACAAATACAGCAAAAACACCGATATCCAGTTCCTCGAATAGTGCAGAAAGAATGGAAAGTTCATATGGTTGCATAACTCTATCAGCTACTTAATGTTATCTTGTATTTCTGTTTTTTTTTTTTTTGTCTTTTTTCTCTTGATAATGAATCGCACGTAAGATCTGAAGGTGATGGAGTTGGATCAGGAAAAAAAACACAAATGTTGTGACTCGACTGGATTGCCTTTAAGTTTCACATCATTAATTTGTTGAGTGATAGATTCTTCTGCAATTATAGCGGAACGCAGTTCTGCAGTAATGTAATCATTTTTGTGAATCATCAATTTGAATAATCTCCAAATTAGTAAGACGAGCTGATATGGTTACAAAAAATGTGAACCTGTCTGCATTCTAAATTTTCTGAATATTCATCAATAGCTACAAAATAAAAAAGTCGATATCCATGTGACGTGTATGTGTATCAGAAATTGAACTGAAAATATATCATATTACTCATTTTTCTCACTTAGCTCTACTATTTGGAGATCTTTGATCGAGAATTTGAACAATGCATCAAAAAACTTGGCAAAGTCTGTTGCCAATGATATGAAAAAATATATTGTTACATAGGCATTCTACAGTCTCTTGATCTGATTGACTATAACTGACTGGGATTGGGGACCGATTGGAAATCTACATTGTTGAATATGCATATCATTTAGCAAATCATTTTTCCAATGTAATAATTCATGGATTGATGTGTAATAGCTTAACAAGATTGATTCTGATCCCGTCCAATATAAAAACATGTTGAATCAACTAATTGCTGCTCAGAGATCGTTGTACTCTAGAGTATCGACTTGTTGTTTCATATAAGCTATCCAACTTGACCAAAACCAGTTTTGCGCTAAAGGTGTATTTTGAAATTGAACTCTGGTTACGGTTGAATCGTTTCATCCATGTTAATTGAATGAAATAGACAAAGATTGACAATTGCAATAGACAGAAATTGAATGATGCAATCGTATATCGCATACATATTTGTGACTCTTCTTTTCTTAACCAAGAGCACCATGAAGACAGAGAACAGCAAGCGACGCTTACTAGTCTTGTGCCACGCTCTGTTCATACGCTGCAGCTTTAGTTCAGCTGCATGGAACTATTAGGCAGAAAGGGAAAAAAAGACACTACAATGACAAAAGTATCATTTTCCATATGAGAATCCAACTTCTTCGTTCTCTCATGCATAACACCTGCAGCTTACAGACCATACTTGTCTGGCAATTCGGTACGCCAATGAGTGGCATAAGAATATAGTCTAAGCAGCAACTCTTACACATATAGCGGCCTCTGTCCACTGCCCTGATATTATAATAGCGTCAACACAGGCCTGGCTTAGCCTATGTTCATGCTGCGGCATCTTTTCAACTTGTGGCACTATCTATACTTATCTAGTTAATCTCATGTTCCACAAAGCGTAAACAATAAGTAGTTGTTTGTTCATGTTCCCTACGCTTTCTACACCTGGTTTATAATAGGAGGTGCGAAATTCTAGGGAGAAGCGCAGCAGTGTCGAAAGTATAGGTATGACATTATGACAAACAAATCTAAAGACTGATTGCATTTTTGCATATTGTTGTAGTTTTCGACCTGTTACATCAATAGCAATTTTGGTTCGAATGCAAGAATGAAAATACGTCCTGAATATTTTTCTGGACATTACTAGAGTATGGATATGAAAATAAATCATGCGAAAACTCAATTCCGGATAGATAAAACCGCAAAACGATATTACATACTGAATTATTGGTAAGAACGGAAATTTGAGGTTATGTTGGGTATTCGAATGGGCTAACCTTCGACGCAATCGGGACACCAGCTCGTGCCATTAGGTAATTTGGTGCCACTGTATAATACGTGAACAAGATTATCTTTGGGAAAAGTTTCCATAAATTTTAGAAAATTTTCGTATCCTTCAACGTGGTGTCGAACTACCATTTTCGCCGATTTTTGTCCCGTAGAGAAATTCCTTGCTACGGTTCTGATGCCAACTGATAACATATAAAAGATCTACAGAGCTTAAAGTATCCAAAGTAGATAAGAAAACTGCAATAAATTACTTCTTATATCGCAATAAATGGATAGAACTGGTATTTGAACTTTGTAATATGGGCGTTCGAAATTCTACTGTCACGTATTTTAAACCTGCAATTCTACCAACCCAGAAACATTCATCAACATCTCACTGCTTCGTGGAGTAAAAAGACGGTGAAATATTTTCAACGTATGCACCGTGACGTCAGTGATTTATAATTTGTTTACAAACAATCGCGGTTTAAATTAGTGTTATTTTTGAACATCTTTAAATTCAGAGTTCGATTTCGCAAGTTTGTTTGACTGTCGAAATTTTCATACTTTGTACACACTGGCTGAGAAAACTCGTCTGCTAGTTCTCAAGATTCGCTTTCAACTTGTCACTTTATAGTCAGATTATTATTCAACGGTGACAATTGACGGTGAACGGGTCTCTCTTCTTTGATTAGCTAAATAAATTACGATACATTTTCGTAAAGTCATTATCGTCACGATGGCGTTTTCAAAACCGACACACATCATTTACGAATTGGTTGGAGCGTATTTCCAGAGTCTCTATGTAAATCCAATAAAAACGAAGGCTCTTACGAGGTAATAACGAAAGAAATATTTAAATAAATCTATACCAATGATAGTACGCGTTCAATAATGGTTTAATTGCAAAACAATTTTCGTTCCTTCTTAGCTGCTGTATCGCAACTTTAGGCAATTTTGTAGCGCAAAAATTAGCAGGAAGGAAGTACCTGAATCAAGACAGTTTGATCGCATTTGCTTTATTTGGGTGAGTAGAAATCAGAGTTAAAAACCGGTCTTGTTTTAAACGAGCACATGTCATTACTGCAGAGCGGTTATACTTCATTAGGCGATTGGTAAGAGTAATCCATCAAATTACATTAATTATCATATTTTTTTCAGATTTATTTTCGGCGGTTCTGTACCGCACTACTTTTACCAGTATGTCAGGACGATAACTAATCATCCTCTTGGTGTTTTGTTGATAGAGAGACTTTTGTATACTCCGTTGTTTCAAGTTTTGTCTTTATACATGCTCGCCAGATTTGAGGTAAGTTCGCAACATTGGACAATGTATCGAGAACAAAATTTTCCAACTCTTAACTATCACATAGCAAAAGTTTTCAAAATATTTTCTAGCGTTAACGTCAAGAACTTTGACCACACAGTTCAGTTGTTAATTATCTGCGATATGATCTGTGAATGCAAATGATATTACCGTACCTTTTTTCAGGGCAAATCCCACGAGGCATCTTATGCAAATTTGGAAAAACTGTACTGGCCTGTACTGGTAGCAAATCTGAAATATTTAACCGTCTTCCAATTCATCAACATCACGTTCGTTCCACCAATGGTAATTCACTAAAAATCTTTTATTCACGTTTAGTTATTGTACTTGCATAGAAAGCTATTTATTTTATCGATCTGGCCTGTTGAGTTGTTGTTTCTCAATTATGGAGGCCGTGGCAAAATCTTTGTCAATCCTTCCATAAATACTCATTTTTTAATAATAATTATGCAGAGTTTCTTTATACTTCTACTCAAAGTTGATTGTGTTTTTTATTGAAAACAATTCAATTGGCAAGAATATACACTCGGCAATCAATTAAATATCAATCAAAAAGTAATTAAGTCTACTTATGTCTCAATTATGGTATCTGCATTCCGATCAATGGAACTGGGTCTACTTCAGCGGTGAAAAACCGAAATTATTAGTAGAGAATGTATCACTCGGCATAGTATGTTGAAAGGAATTAATCGATCCAGTCCAGTTAATTGAACCACCTGACTCGACTGGGTCGGTTAATTCCTTTGAAAAACCGAAATTGTTAACTGGGTCTGCCTCCATAATTGTTACTCTTATGCTGTATATATTACTAACTACATAGGAACTGATGATTTTGTAAAATCGTAGATGTATCTTGCACAATAACATCACATTTCACATATGTTCAAATTATTTTTATAGCTACGTGTGCTGGTGATCAATATAATTGGATTTTTCTGGTCAATATACTTGGCTAATAAGAGAGCGAAGCAAGCAGCTAAGGACAGGGCTAACAAGGATTAAGGATTGTTTTATAAGGCAGCAAAAATAATTATAATTATATTATTTTTTATACTATTTTTCGATTTTTCAAGTACACCTAATGTTATGGAATATTGTTGTTTACGCCAAGTTTCAAACCGATAAAGTTCTACAAAAGACAGATGCTATCATTTCCAACACAATTACTATATCTTTTAACAGTGATCTGTCGCAAAATAGTGATGTTTCACATTCTCCATGTCTTAGCCAATTATTTTCACGTGGTGGAAGCTACTTTACGTACTATGCCAGGCGTAAATTGATAATAAAGCTGAGATATTTTCTCTGATAATTTTAATTCAAATATAACTTTATTATTGAAGCGTGCGTATCAAACGTTGTTGTTGTTTAATTCTATTTTATCAGTTGAAATTGATATTCTGTATCGAAATCGTGTCATAGAAATTTGTAATGATATAGTGAAGATATTGTAATATATAATTATTTACATTCCGCAAGTAAGGTTTAGAAATATAATATACATATATTCTATTTAGTTCTCAAGCTTGTAACAGTTGAATATTCCATGTATGGTACAACTTTTGGCTTGGCAATTTTTCTAATTAACATACGCGCACATAACATGTATGATATCTGATCTAATGCATAACTCTTGACCTAAAGACCTACTTTATCAATTTGTATACATAAATGAGAATGAAGATAATATTATTATACGTGTATTACACACGTTTCAAGGTTTTTCAAACCTCAACGCATGTGATTATAAAAATTTATTCCACGCCAATAATGTCTTCCGGCTACTTATACATTAATTACATAATTATTTACTTAATCCTGCGGAACTATATGTGATGATTAAACCATCGTGTATATGATGCTTTTTTGTACGGATTTTTACTGTGAATATATTGTTGAATACCACTGTCGTTTCATATCTCACTTATTTCTATATATTATAAGATGTTCGCTCTGATTTAAAATATATCTGACCTACATTCTCGAGTATAGATGTGACGATGTAGGGTAAATAATGGAGCTTTCACTCCGATTGCAAATTTTCCTGACTTATTTGCTAATTAGAAATGAAATTCCAGGTGATAATTTAATCCCAATAATATTATATGCTGAATATATGCGAATTATGATCAATTCTGATGAATTGAAGACAAATACTGGCACAATAATGTTACCAGCATGTCGGTTTGATAGTCCTCTTCATTCAACTAAATCGTCCCGAGACCCTTTTCAAGAATACGTACATACATCTGAGGCATTGCAGTCCAAGAGAGGCTCAATGATTAGCTATTATTAAATAGAACTGGGAAAACGTGTTAAAATTATGGTTATCAAATCAGGAACATAAATATTGCAGAAAAGATCTTTGGACATGTATTTTGTGCAAAGGTAGCAGATGCGTGTTGGATGTTGTGTTGCCACTCTGAGCAACTAAGCAAGAATACAACAGTTGTCATCGGAACTGTGAGTATACTGCTGTAATGAAACCGAATGCTCTCCTACCTTGAATGTGTTAAAAATTTACAGTATAAAGCTTGCCCAAGAGAAATGGGTATTCTTGCAGTGTGTAGTCCTTGTATAAATATGACAATGTCTGAAAGATTAGGGGATTACCTCTTGCGGGGAAGATATTCATTCCTGTTACCAATATCTTCAGGGCTGGCAAATACTATGGTAATCAGCAAATTGCGAATATGACACTGTAATGAAAACAAATCAACGGTATATTTCGAAAGCATTTTGATTTAATCACACAACAACAATACAGAGTATATTACAGATATAATCAGATATTTACTTTAACGACTGTAACATTTTTAATTATAAGCTATTTCGTTATTATAATTAAAAATCTCAAGGTGATGGAACATCTAACTTTCTTTGCCGATCAAACGGTGGGATAGTAGATCTTATCAATAGTCATATCTTTCGATTGAAGATTTAAACGTACGGCTTATAAATGCTACGTCATAAGTCAGAGACACGACGATAGGAAACAGTTTTTTTTAAATGTTTTTTATTTTTTACTTTGAGTGGAAGCTCATCTAATAATTGTTACAAATTCACATTTTATTTGATCGAAAGTAGAAATTTATCAAGCAGATCAGCTCTAGTGGAATTCGCCAGAAATACCAACAATCAACATCGGTCCATAGCTCTGAGATTTAATATTTGTAACATGTAACTGTCCAAAACTCAGTAAATTCCTGATCCCGAGTATTACTGATAATAATTTGTTTTTCTTTAAATGAGCATTCATTCGTTACACAATGTAACTAATATCGATTAAGTTAACAGCCGTTAATATTCCCAGATAGCCAAATTAAATGGGTTCTAATAATGTACCGTTACTGAACGAGCATCAAATGAAGCTATAGGTCTCATTTTTTTCATATTCTATTCGTACCGTGATCATTCATACTTAATTGGTATTGAAATTAACGGTGTAATGTCATTTTGGCTGAAACTGTAATTTTTTAACATGGGTAATCAGATTACCGGTATACAATTGCAATATATGTATATTCAAGATCGCCTTGGGGTATCTGGGATTATTATAAATGGTAAAGGTATGTCATTTTTTTTTGTTAACTAACATTAAAATAGATGTTGGTATATTGACATACCATCCAAAATTATTGTTAGTGCTACACTAAACATGTCTTTTGGAATGCTGCCTGGTTTTATCCAGTAAACAATATGCGAGATCAAGTCTTAAGACCTCCAGTAAGTAATATCAAAACAATTACCATTGAAGGTTTTGTGTTATTACTTAAGAATGTTTTTTTTTTTTTACTGGTCCACTGGCTGCAATGGACGAGTAATGTCAATTACATTAGGTGACTAGCTACGCAAATACACATGGTGAATAAATAAATAAATAAATAAATAGGTAGATAAACAATTAACTAAATATAATTCAAGATTATTCTTAAAAATTTTAAACCATACGGAATAAATTATGCTATAATGACTTTCGCTAGGTCTACAAGTATCTAGTATATATACAAGGAATGGGTTTAACATTGCACTAAAATATCGCATCACAATATGTAAATTGTGAAATTGGTCAATATGTGTAACTAATATCATTTGAACAGAGATGGAATGTGACAGTTTGACTAGCATGAACACAATAAAACCTACATTGTACCGTTGAATATTGTTCTCAAAATCTGTGTCTAACGAGGTAAGTTGACGCTAATTTTGAGCAAGATTCAATGTAATAGCAAGCAGGTTTCGGGCTCATATAATAAACACAAAAGTGTTGTAAGACGTACATACATTCCTACAGATCTGCAGGAGTAAATAAATATAAAAAAAAATGTACAAAACTACAATAGTAGTACGAGAATGCTATAATAATAATAATAATATAAAATAAGATAAATAAATATGGCGAAGTAAACTAAAATTATGACTTAGAATCATGTGAGCCTATAAGAACAGTGTTCATCAAAACCTTTATCGGATTTTGTTATTGCTTTAATATTTTTCAGACTAATGAAAATAGTAAATACTGTCACTAGAAATATCACTAAAATTCCATAATAAACCTTAAATAATTCCTAGATGTATTGGTAAAGTCTGTTGCCGCAAGGCTATTCAATAATTTCCACCTTTTCAGTAGAATATAAAGTATAAAAGGATGACTTTAGAAATATACATAATGTTTGTGGGTGACGATTTTATCTAACACCAGACATTATTTTTCAACTTTAATCACACGAATACCAGTTTATGTATCCAGGCATTGTGCGGGTATTTACCGCTGTTCATTATTTTCATTTTTGACTAGGGGTACGTTGTATGACAGTACTTTGGTAACAGTAAATTTGTCATTTCATAAATCTTACTTTTTCTTTGCTCAACAACATAAATTTTCTTCAACGTTAATACAGTATCGAATACGGTCGACTATAAAAGTACATGTATGTATAGGTAGGTAGGTATGAATGGCCTAAGGAGGCTTAGAATAATTTACTAAACGTGCGGAATGGTCTTTTCACTTACTACCCACTTGCCAGAAGTTAGGGTGTGCTTTTTAAAACAAAACTGACAAAGATGTGCCTTTTCTGAATGTCGCTAAAACCTAAATCATACTATCAACATATCCTGCAGGCACAAAGCATTGCTTAGAGTGGGTATATATATGTGAACATAAGATAAGTGAAAATTGCGATCACTTTTATACTATGTGGGGGAACGTCAAGCTATTCAAATAAAAAATGAAATATCCCTGATGATAAAAGGATAAGCATAATAATTTTGGATTTAGAATGCACATAGGAACATCTTAAATTCAGAGCCCCTTGAGTTATCGATCTAATCATACTCAATGACTGTAAGATGGACTCCGAGTCGGGGATCGGCTCGAATGTGGACTTGACCAATCGCTGTGTCTACTGCTTTCAGAACTGCTGGGTGAAGATGGTGGTGATGGTGTTGGTCGATGATACGGTATTGGTCGTTTTCTAGCACTGTAACGAATTGTTAGTTTTTTTTATATACCAGATGATGTGTTAAATGAACGTTTATGGTCAATATAATTATGTTAGTTTCATAGACTATCAGAAATAATGACAAGGTGTGTCTAGTCAAATTCCAAATCAAAATCCAGAGACACTTCAAGGACATTTTAAGGACTTTACACGATTTTTCAACAATGCTTGAACAAGCTCTTTAGTCATCTAGGACTCGGTGCTTGGGCAATGAGACGAAACGATGACAGATTCCAAAATCTGTGACACCCGATTAGCTTTCCTTTCTAGATGCGTAATAAAATGATTGAAAAAGTGCTTTTAAATGATAGAAAAATTCAAGAACATTTCAAAGACTTGCTAATCACCCCAAATTGGTACCAGGTACTGAATCTATGTGTCTAGGGTTCATTTTGTTATGTAATTCGGTGAATACTGTTAGACTGTGTTAACATAATTCTATAGTGAATCTTGTTAATTTATTCAGTCTATCTTCATAGCTAGTATGATTATGATTGAGAATAAGAAAGTCATGCGATTGAGGATAGATAAGTGTTTCATGCAACATTGAATAACTAAATATAAGGATGCAAAATAAAATAAATGGCACTTACCTAGTATTCGTCATTCTGATGAAATATACATATGATGGAATTTTATAAAAGGCTCATGAATAACAAGACAAAGTAAAAACTATAAAGGCTTCACATCTAAACGCTTTTTATTTGCGATTGATAATATATGTAAAACGAAAAATCACTACTAGCCATTTTCAATTTACAATAACTTACGTGGAAAATACACACATGCTACAACTAAAATAATAAGTGTTCTTATAACTTCAATCACAATAAGTATAAATGATAAATAAAATGAAATATCTCCGGTTGAAGACATTGTGAACAATTTCATTTTTTATATATTCAAGTTGTGCCAGGATGGAGATTGAGTTGAAAATGTATACCGTGTAGTGATATATGGGTCCAGAAATTACAATTATAATTACATCGCACATTAAGTTAAAGTTTACGATTTATTCCACACAGTCTTTCCTGTAGTCTGATTTCATTGTAAATAGAATCGAATGCGTGTTATTTTAAACTACTTTATAGCAAATTAATATCTCTTTATGTAAAAGAGATGAAGAATAGTAAACTAGGACATGTAATTTATTTCTACATAAGTGTAGGAAATTAATACAATAACTTTACGGAGTCACAACACTATCTTCTATGTCTGTCCCTCGATCTGTTTCTGTTGGATAGAATAAAAAGAAAACATTAGGTTTATAATCATCTAACGTTGGTACGACAGTCACTCCTATTTTTGAGGATTTTTCAAACAATATTCGAATTTAATACTCGCTTTTGAACCAAAACATTGATGTGTGTAACTGACGAGGCATCAGAATCTATACTTTACAATTCAAAAGCTATTTCCGATGAAAAGAAAAGTTTAACGGTATTCAGGATGATACTATAATTTTATTTGAGATCGAAGAAGCAGGTATCCGTTCATTCCATTTACTTCAATCGTCTAACACAAATTTTGGTAGCGGTGAACTAAAGGACCTGATAAAATGTTTTTGAAGGTATTATTCAAGCTGATGAGTCAATTTGCGAAGTGAAAAGAATTTTCAACTGAGACGTAGGTTTCTGAGTGGCCGGTGAACGTTGGAGGAAAGAGTACACTGTCAGCTGATCAATTTTAACGGAGCCTCTATTTTTGGCTCTCCAGAACGTAGACTATGCAAGTGAATAGGTTTCCTCGATGGTTTAGTGAACAATTATCAATTGATAAAATTGCTGGTATGTTTATTAACGACGAAAAATTAAACGGCAAACAAATAACGACGACATTGAAAAGAAATCAGCAAATAATTATTCAATGAAATAAATAAATGAAAAAGGACGAATCATTTCTACGTAAAATAAAAATGTGATTACGATTCTAAATTGGTGCATTTGATAGATAATTATATTTATAACAAAGGCTACGCTATGGATGTTTGAATAGTAACGGTGGTACTGACTGGCTTACCTAGTGATTCGACGTCTGTCTAAGAAGCTAGGCGAACCATGACGTCGCGGGATTGAAGGCGACCGTGATCTGCTAGAAGCAGAACTGCTTGAGCTCGAGCGAGAAGAACGGCTGGAAACGCTGCTGGATGATCGAGAAGAACTGGAGTAGCTCCTTCTACTGTGTCTAGTAGAGCTAAACAATAGATGAGAATACATTGTTGGGTCATTCACCGAATAAGAATATGAAATTTCTATGTATCGTATAAGTCAAATGAATTACATCTGTAAAAACATAGTGGCGACAATTGAGCTGAAATGAAATTCCCTGATTTTTCCCTCCAGAAAATACATTGTTCCCTTTTTTATTTCCAGCAAATTCAACAATGTTGAGAAGTTTCAGTTAATGAAAAGTACAAAAAATTGTCTCCCGTAATTTTGGTCAATAGAATTATACAATTTCAATTGTATACTATATTTTACCTAGCTGAAGAACGTGAGCTGCTGCGGCTACGACTTCGTTTAGCTTTGTTTCTCGACTCTCTAGAAACGGATCGAGATCGGCTTTGTGATTTTTTAGAAAGTGAACGACTCCTCGATCTTTTGGACAAAGATCTGCTCCTGCTTTTAGATTTTTTAGCCGCTGGCGAAACAGACTTCTTCAATCTCTGCGGCGATCTGGATGTTGAGCGCTTTGTCAGGGATGCCGATCTGAGCCTGAAAACATAATTTTTGAAATAATTTATGTAAAGATATTCGCGTGAAATTGGAATGTGATAAATATCTCAAATCTTCTTACACTGAAGATTGATTGCTGGGTGATCTCGATGGTCTCTTTTCTCTGGATCTTGATCTTGAATACGATCTTGTATGCGATCTAGAGTACGATTTGTTTCTCGGAAAAAGTTTGCGTGAGCTTGCAGGAGACCTCGACGGAGATCTAGAGGCGGATATTTTCTTGGAAACAGATCGAGCCGGAGATCTAGTGGTCGAGCGAGATATGGACATATTTTTAGGAGAAACGTCTTTAGATTTTTCCGAGGCTCTTGACGGTGATCTGGAAACTGATTTACGTTTTATCGCCGATTTTGACTGCAGTGGAGATTTCAATTTTGGATTAATTTTGTTCATCAATTTCGGAGATTTTGAATTCGACTTATTTCGTCCTGACCTGTCCGGCGATACTGAGTTTGAACTTGATCTCGAACCTCTGTGTTTAGAAACAGATCTTGAACGATTATTTTTCGAAACTTTATCAAAAGATTTTTCACTCGAATTAGATCGTGATCGAGATTTTGATCTAGATCTAGTGGTTACAATCTTCTTCGTCAGACTTCTGGATCTGGATCTCACTGATCTTTGCAGAAAATTAACTATCAACGGAGGTGGGGATTCCGTGGGAGACCTCCGCCTCGCAGCTACTGCTTCGGCTCTCGTCAAAGGCAAAGCCGGCGAGGGAGATTTACTTGTAGCAGGAGATATAGCTGAAGTAATTTTATCAGGTGATACAGATTTAGATCTTTCCTGTGCAGGACCGATAACGGTATGCCCTAATTTTGGGACTTCATCTGGCAGCGCGATATCGAAAACATTTTCGTCCTTCCTCTCGACTTTGATTTTAATTGGACTGATTATCTTCTTGCCTAATGTTTCTCTAGCTTTAGCAGCTAGGCCAGTTTGCAATTGCTTCAAAGTGTTCAATTCCTTCTGTCTTTCTTCGTCTTCTTGTTTCGGTTCGTCATCAGCGATATCTCCTTCGTCTTCGCTTGAAGATCTCAAGCTAACTCTAGGCGTAATAGTCTGCACTTTTCGGTTGCGAGAAATGGATCTTGATTTTTGTTTGCCGTTGTCATTCTTCTTCGAATCTTTCCTCTTGTCTTCTAAAATGTCTTTATAACGTTCGGGATTCTTTCTCACAGGTGAATAACTCAAAGTCGATCGTCTCGAGCGGCTTCTTGATTTACTGCGGCTTTTTCGATCCCTAGATCTTTCCCGTCTCTCCCTATCTCTTCTAGGCGATCTTGATCTCCTGCGGGATCCAGACCTTCTGCGCCTGGGCGGCGATGGTCTTCGTCTAGAACCGAAGCGTTCGTATCTAGATGGACTTCTGCTTTTAGAAATTGAGGGCCGCTGTCTCCTAGATCTAGAGAATCGCCTTCTCCTAGGTGACCGTGAGGGTCGTCTAGGTCGCGAATGTCTTCTAGGAGAACGTCTTTCGATTCTTCCTCTCGAGGGGGATCTGTTTCGACGAAATGGTGAATTTCTTTGTGCAAACGGTGACTTATCACGTTTTTCCAAGCTGGATTTCTGCGGTGGAGAATCTCGTCTTCTAGGTGGATGTAAAGGAGGAGATTCGTTCCTTGGCTCAGCTCTAACATTTCTGTCTTGTCGCCTGGGTGATCTGTTTCTCGATTCTCTTTGTTTCAAAGAAGCCGAACGACTCCTACGTCTGGTTCTTTCTTCAGCCTTTTCTTTTTTCATCTGGTTTTGGGCCTCCAGTTCTCTTTGCTCTCGTTCTTTTATCCGTTTCTCTAATTCCTCCAACTCTTTACGCAAATATTCTGTTCTTTTACTCGTACTTTCTGGTTCCTCCAGTTGAACAGTCTCAGCCGTTTTATCATGCTTTGAAGACTTTTTCGGTCTCTCTGGGGAACTGCAATCAATATTAAGAAAATAAATGACACGTGATTTGTTGCTGACATGAAAATGTATAAGAACATGTTCAATTAAATAAAAAGAGTAAAAAACGAAGACATGTGTACCTTTCAGTGGAGCTGTCAGTGGACTGATGCTTCTTTTTGGCAGCGGCCTTCTTCTTCTAAAAAAAAATAATCCTTTGTTATTAAGAGCGGATAAGAATAAAGGATGAAACACCGATCATGCATTCATATTTATTTCCCATTAGCGACTATTGTTCAATCTTAATTATATTATATTCGATCAATTTCTTGTGATGATCTGTTTATTCCATGTCGTATAAAAGCGAATTTTGCCACATATTATGTACCGCACATAGACATAATATATGTATACATGTCGAAGGACAACTCGCACCCATGATCAGGCGAGACTTGTGTTCGTCTTGTAGGCTTCATTGGCAGACGAGAAGAACTAACTCACGAATAAATGAATTTAAGATTTTATCTACAAACAAGAATATTTCAACTCCTCGAACAACAAAATAACAAGGTTTGATAAAAGCGAATAATTTTCTGATCCCAAAAGATGTAAACAATTCCGTATTTAATTTTCGTTGGATAACTTTTCTCATTTCTTTTCAAATCTAGTCAATCAATAACTCGATTGCAAGAACTTCTTTGTTGAAAAATACACGGTTTCTGTTCGTATGATTCAAAGCAGTAGAATCGCTTTGTCATTGGTACAGATTTTCAATAAAATTACTCATCGACATATATATATATATATAAATTATATAAATTTGATATGTTTCAAGTATAAAAAATAAAACTCAAATACCTATTGAACTAATGAATTGTTTTTGATTTGCCGATGTCACTTTAGCGCAGTATTTTCTTTGAGATTCTCGATTTTTTTTACAACAGAGCGTACCCCCATAGAGAGGAGGGTGATTTTTACAAGGAATAAACAATGTTTTCTTGAGAATTGAAGCTCTTTTTTTTTCTATAATAGTGTTGGTGCTCGACACAAAACAAGTGAACATACAACAGTCGTAAACTCAGACGAATGTAGATTACGAATAATAATTATTACATTGAGTAGCGGCATATCGGGTACTCACTCAGGGAATGCCTCCTGTCAAATGGCGCTGATAATTACAAACAATACTGAGATTTACACTTTGAAATAATGATCGGTAAACTTGAAATGAGATTAAAATTTTTTACAAAAAAATAAGCAATGAATCATGCTAATCAAGAAACAATGCCAATTTTCAATCACGTTATAATGTTATTTGTCAACTTATGTTTTGTATAAAGGAAACACAAACAGTATGTTGCATGCTCCCGGTTTTCGTGCTAAGGTCAATATTTTAGTTCGATACTTATTTTCCATATTAAAATCACTATTTTCTACCTCACGCTTGTCTTTTCCATCTGACTTTGACCTCTTCTTCTTCTTCTTTCTCTTCTTTTTCGATTCATTTTCCGAAGAGCTGAAAACAAAATGTTTATTCGTTAAACCAAGAAGTTCGATATCAGATCTAAAATTTATCCATCTTTCGTTGATTCAATTATATCTTGCTTTTAATATCTGCATTACCTGCTGTGGTCTGAATCTTCGCTAGAGGAATCGCTGTCGGATGATGAGACTTCAGCTTTTTTATGTTTCTTTTCCTTCTTCTTCTTCTTGGGTTTATCCTTTTTCTTGGTGCTCTTGGGGGACTCGGATCTAGGAAATTCCATAATTATCAATCCCATTAGCCAAGTACCGGATTAATCATACTTTAAACAACTGATCGGACCATATGTATACATTTAAATTTATATTTCTTGGAGCCGTCGTCGTCCCCTTGACAAGTGCATACCTTGTGCTGACAATAAGAAAGCTGTATTGAATTAAAATCATTGTGATAAATGTGATTCAAATATTTCGCAAGTTCAGCCGTCGTGACTCTCAAGTATATCAAACTTTGTAATGAGACATTGATATTCGTTGAAAATTCTTCCGGAGGAAAACACATTGGTAATAGTAACAGAGATTTTTCTTTACTTTTTTCATACTACAATCTTATGTATTTAAACGAACTTGAACAGTTCGAATAACGATTGCGATGATCGGTCGAAACATCAGTCTACTGCTAATAAATTTGAACTAATAAATTACTTGAAAGATTTGATTTTTCTTTGTCACTCGGTCTAGAATACGATCTGAGTATAGAGATATTACGTAAACGAAGAAACCATATCTTTCAACTAATATAGAAGACATATAATATAAGAAAATTTGAGGAGTATTGATATAATATGGGATTAGCATTACCTTGATAACCATCGATAGGGACGGACTTGTCAGAAAAAAATAGAGAGATGACATTAACAACAAGCTTTATTGGTAACAACAACAAAGATAGAAATGCATTGGTATGCAGCAGATACTGCTTTTATGCTAACAAAGTCTGAGTTTAATCAAAAGTAAATGTCTGCTCGATGTTTCATCGGCTTAACTATTTTTTCTATGTATAATCGAGCGAAAACTATGTTATGTACAAAAAGACGGTAAGAAAACGATACCGTAATATGACCAGTAATTAGCCGCTGTAAGAATAATTTACAATGTTTTTTTATGCATCGTATCTCGTGCGATCTACAATGATATAAATAAAAAAAAAAAATAATAATAAGAAAACTTTATCTGTAAGACTACAAGTCCGTGAAACGGACAATTACTTTTTCTTTTTAGAACTGTACAAAGTTGTTACCTAGACGTAATATGATCTGAAAAATTCTATGTACATACAGAAGCAAACATTTACTCTGAAATTTAAATAACGAACACTTGAAGCGCATCATTGAAATAGAGAGTAATCTACCACCTAACATTGGGTAATTATATTCCACCTACAAATAAGTATATATATAATATGTAGTTATATTTTCCAAAATATTTTATGGATGAAAATATAATCTGAAAATCTGAGGGTTTTTGGAAATTAGACGCGACTGCCACACTTACCTACTGAGCCTACTAGGTAGGCACTCAGTCCTCCTCAGTTCTGTTTGAAACAGAGAAACGTGTACGGGGCATGAAATAGTAGGCGATTTATGAGTCAGTATTCAAACATCAGATGTGTAGTAAGCGAATGAGAACGAATGGGAATGTGATAAATGAACATTTTCAGGAAAACAAGGATACTACGGGAATAAGGATGCGCAGTCCTGGAGCCTCGACTTGATCAGGTAGCTGCCAACATTCTCAAACTTCGTTAAAAATTCTGCACTATGTAATAGTAACAATAAAAAGACTTGTAAGTGCTGTGCTTGGTTCCAAAGCATACAATGATATATTTTTCCTCTTCGAAAAATTGACCAAACGTGTCAGTGAGTGAGTGAATGAATAAAAAAATTCAGCAGATTGTAATTATTGACGAGATGATAAACGTGATCAGTGAGAATGTAGATTAGCAGAAATCTCAAAAAGTCCAGCCTCCATCGACTCGTGCACCGCTATGATTAAACATACCTGTCTCGTTTGTGTTTCTTGGTTTTCTTCTTTTTAGAATTGCTTCCCGATCGTTTTCTCTTCCGTTTTTTTTCTGGTATCGTTGTTGTATCTGGTGCTGGACTAGGAGTTCTAACTAATTCATAGACTTTATTAGCAGCAGCTCTGGCTTCAGCTTCGCGCGCGTGTCTTTCAGGATCCAAACTGCTTCCTTCTACAAAGAACTCTGATATTCCAAACGCCTCGCGTAACTTAGCATTTTTCTCTTGCTGAGCTTCTGCTATTTGATGTGTTTCTCTTACGCTGTAAGAAAATTACAAAAATAATGTGTTATTAACACTTTACTAATGATAAATTTTCGAACCATTTCGTCAATTGTTTTATACATTTGCATTCCGTGGTTGATAAGAAAATTCGATCCATATTGAGAATTAATATTCATTAAATTGATTTTTGAAACTAATTTGTTGTAAACTCTTCTTTAGTCGTAAATATAAATTTTTAATAGATTAAATGTTTTCGAAACAGTGATGTTTCGAAAAAGTTGATAATGGCCAAATGCTTATAACTCTTCGTGGCCACACCTCTGTAGAATAATTTAGTGGTCACACTGGGTAACATTTATTCAACCGAGTTTCAAATGGTTGCTGTGTGAAAACTATCAGTCCGATCGGGATGGAAAAAATACTGAAAATACTTTGAACATTCCAAAACATGTGTAAAAAGTTCTCAGGTCAAAATTCAAATCACAACGTGTTTCAAAAAAAATTGTAAATAGGTAAATTTGTCAAAAGAATACACCTTTTCACTAAAAAAATCAGAACTTTTTGAATTCTCAATATCTTTAAGTCAAATCTTAACTGGAACACTTGTCAAATATGGTACTTCTAGGAAAGAAATAGTGGCATAGCGCACATTTGAAAACAGGTATTCATTTTGACATGTGAATAGGATCGATTTCGGAGTAGAAATAACTACGGATTTATCTGGAAAATATAAATGCGAAAAAATGCACGTTCTCGCCACAAAAATCGTAACTAATGCATTGGTAAATGTTTTTTACCCAAAATTTACCGGGTCAATTACGATCAAGAGATGATTTTTTTTCACTGTTTTTTTTTCAACATAATGTGAATGTTTTTCTTAAACATTTATAATCAAAACTAATCAGACTAAAGAAAAGTTCACCATGTATGAATTGCAAAAATGAAATTTGCTGTATTATTTCAGTAATCCTCTACTACCCTAGTCTTCAAGTTATTCTTCCTGCCATTCAAGAGACATAAGAAATTACAATACTATTGATTTTAGAATTGAAGAATTGAATTGTAATCAATAGTTCGTTAGCAACTAATAATGAAGAGGTAAAAAAAATTCAAGCCTTTGATGGAATCAAATATATACACACTGTACGTTGTTTTGGTTTTTGTTTTTTTTTCTAGATCACATACCGTGTAGGTATTTTAACAGTCATATTTCGATGTAATTGAAACAATATCGCAGGGCGTTTCAACTTATTTCCATAAAATTCTTCATACGTATTTAATCTGACATAGAAAAACGAATATTAAAAAAAAAATAAAAATACAAATCACATAAGAAAATTTCCCGTAACTATTCAAACATCGAATATACAAAAAATAATTTTCAAAGTTTTTCCCATTGATATTATGATGATAATTATAATTTCTTTTTTTTTTTAACTAATAAATTACACTTTTTGTTCTCGCGACTCGCGGGTAAAGAATAGAGTTTGATAATACTATCGGGGTGACATAATACTGTGGCTGTCCGTAGAGTTAGCCGGTGAGCCACCCCCTTGTATACGAAAACGAGCGAAGAGGGAACGAGGAAGAGGAAGCAGGCGGGAAGCGGGACGAAGTGGAAATCACCCCTGTGCTACGCTCATGCGACTTGCTCAGTGGATCAATACATGCCAGCTGTTCTCTTTGGTGCAGGCGCCCCCTGTTCAGAGATATATATATATATATATATACATTATTGCTAATTGTTATTCAACCATATAGCTATATTGCTGTTTATAAACGTTTGCATATACGCTGCATTATACATGAATGTAGATTGTAGTCATACATGCATTGCAAGTATATATAACGTATACAAAATTACGGATGCGGTTTTGTAAAATTCACTAGCACGAACTACTTTATAAGACAATTGTCGTGGTTCATTCATTTGAAAATTCAACAACAATTGATGTACGAAAATTTCCCGCTGCCTGAAACTAACCTCAAATAGTGTCAATAAGAAACTAAAAAAATAATTTCCATGCTATGTAGTGGTCGAGACTGGAAATGTTACATATAGGGAAGGAAGGGGAATTAAGGGGAATTGCGGGCCTATTGAGGAAATAATATATTACGAGTTGAGATTTTAATTAATCGATGATGAATCTTCTGATTTTTATCAAAAGATGATAATTTGAGCGAAGAAGAGAGTCTTCCGCGAAGTTAGAAAATTGCAGGCAAAGTGGGACCCCCCCTGAAAATTTTTAGAATTTTTTCAAATTTAACAAACATTATAAATATATTTATTTAATACTAATGTCAGGAGACTTTTAACATCAAATTATCTATATTTTAATGGGAAAATTAAAAATCAGAAGACTCCACATATGCGCCTGGGCTTTCAAACTTTCATTCGAACAAAAACTCAATAAAAATATTATATTACACTCATTAAAGAGCTCAAAATTTGTGATTTTTGAAATCTACAACTGACCCTCGATTTTCAACACATCTAAAATCTGTAGCCATATAGGTACTTTTGGTGGATTAAAGATCGTGCTTGAGCCTATACTCTTCCGAATCTTCGTTCAGACTTCGTTCACAACTTCAAGCATATCTTCGGCAATCTTCGGTAATTTCGATAAAGTACGTAATATTTTCATCAGGGGGGCCTGGCTCTCCTTTACATTCTTACAATATGCGCGTAGATTCGACGATTATTTTCAAAAATACGTAAAATGAATATTGAGAACAAATTAGAAAATTGGAAAACCAAAATTCCGAAGATTTCTATTTAGTTATATATGAATAATTAAATAAAATACGTAACGTGTCATTTCATTAGTTTTAGGTATACTGTAGTGTCTTTCGCCCGAGTCAAGCTGTATGTACTATATTAGATGTAAAACGGCAAGAAATAATTACGCGTATTTGCTTCTAATCAGGGGCATCGGTAATATAACATGTATACGTATTTTACATACGTACTAAAACACAAGAAGACGAAAATTTATAAGTAGAGCTTGAAATAGAGCAGCAGGACAGCACAAATCGTGTAGCACCTGTTTGGCTTCTCGAGGCGAGGGTATAATCGTGGCAATAAGCCGTTTGTCAATGCAACGAATTACATATTGCTTATTTAGACGACGTACCGCCCCGTGGTACATATAGATACTTTGTGAAGTTTATTTATTATAGTCTAGTTAGACATAACAATACGCAAAATATGTTATATATATGGCTGATATAAGCCTAGAATCTAACTATCCAGGGTGGCCACAAATATTTGGGAATTAAATTTCATGACATTTCCAGGTTTTTCTGCCGGATCTAAAACACAGTTTTTCCACGACATATATGACATTCAAATTTTTTAAAAATTAACACCCTCAAATAAAATTCAACGATAGGGGTCATAATCAACAAAGTTACGTCAACAAATATCAACAAACGATTTCGCATTAATATTTTGAAGACTAATTTTTTCTCTTTCATTGGTTTTTTCATTACGAAAATTGAAATTTCATGAAATTTTCAGATTTTCTATATGACCATTTGTAATTCCATGAGAATTTCAGGATTTCCAAGTCTTCCATGTTTGCAGTAGAGGAAATCGCAATAATGAGGCAATGACTTCTAATTTTTATAGATCGGACTTCGCAGTCCGAGAGAAGCGCACAAAAACAAATGTGGAAACGTTGATGCTACTTTCGATATACATTAGTCCGAGAATGATTGCTAATTACAGAAAATCACAGGTATTCTCTGCAGGGAATCTGGCTAAAAAAGCCGGGGGGAATGCCTGGGATTCATTTGTGAATTGCTCAGTGTTCACGAATTTTTATTTTATTTTTTATTTTATTTTTTTTTGCAACTCTTTAGAACTGGAAATTATAGGAAACCGATAAAAATGTTCTGTGCTACAGTTAGCATTTCAAATTATTTCTAACGATTTCCTGTACCGTGATCCCACGAGTGAATAACCTTATATTCCGGAGAAATATATATAGATCTAGAAATACGGAATATGCGCAGTATTGTATTGTTTGAGGCAATTGCAGATACCGGTTTGCTGAACAAGCAAAAGCTCTGTTATTTTTGCATCCGGCTGAGATAGCGATGAAGGGGTGACATATGACATATAGGTAAATTCGGGGGATTTCTATCCTATTCCTATTGATTCTCATGGTATTTCTCGGTGATTTCCCGAGTATTCATTATCTCGTATTCACCCCCCTTCCCCACCTTAGGGTGATTTTGTTGAGGTGTTTAAACAACTGCTAATATACTTCCGAGGGTCTGATTTTACAATTAGTGAATATAAATTCGCAGCCTTGTCCACAGGATGATGGTTCAGAGTATCTCAAAGAATGTATATCCACGCAGTGAATCCGATTAAACCGGCCGATTTTAAAGGCGGCATGGTACAAGTCGCGTTGAATTTAACCTACCTAACATATATACAGGAAATATGAATCTGACTGAAATTCTCTTCGTTTATTTCTTAAATTGTAGTGTAAAATACGCAGCCACTTTTTGCCGTCGTAAAGCATATTCATATTTTCAGTTTCATTCCGGTAGGTTGTATTATTAGATATATAGTTTGGAAGAAACTACGAATCGCGTTTTCGGGATGATAACAATTGATAATAATGGAATTCCCAACATAGTCCTGTAGCACATCAAGACGATATGTGAGACTGTGCAAAATTCGGTTATTACCAATTGTTGTCACTTCGAAAACGCGATTCGTTATACTTTCTCGATGACTACTCAACCAATCCGAATGAACCATCTGCGAATGAATTCAATTTTTTGGCAAAAAGCAACTGAGCACGTCGCTTCTTAAAAAAAAACAAGATAAAAAAAACAAAAAACTGATATAGGATTCCAGTAAAACCCATATCGTGTTTTATTTTAGCTAGGTTAAGTTCAAAGCGACCTGTACCATCTCGCCTTAAAGTAGAAAATGTAATTCTATTTCGAATTGTGCGACATCTCTCCTCGCTTTATACCCGAATACCATGGGGAGTTCCTTATAAATCCGCAAAAAAAAAAAATAAAGACTATTACCAATAAATCGATACTTCTGGGGATTATTGATAATGTTTGGAGAGTGAAATAGACCATAAATAAACCTTAGGAATGATCGATTTGCCCAAGTTATTACAGTAGCGAGTTGAAATGTTGTATGTAATTAGAATTCAGAAATACCTTCGTTAGCCGATTCGTATCTCGCTTTTATAGATCAGAATAATTTCTTATTGAGTATTAGCGTAACTATTTTTTGATCAAATTTGAATGAGTCCCAAAAATTGTTTCCTTGTAGCAATCCAAATTGCGAAATTTGGGATTGAAATTAATGGTTTTGGATTTTTTGACATTTATAAACCGACGAAGTTACTACAAAAATATTTGGTACTGTGAAAAGTAGGACAAAGGGATGATTTTTTGAAGGTTTTTTTTTTTTTTTTTTTGTGTTCAGCTTCACTTCTGAAACATCCCAAATAATATCCCCAAAAGCCTTTACGATTTAGCAAATCCATAGACTTTTTTCCTCATTCGTTATAGAATTTATTGGATGCAATCGCTATATATCCAGGGGTATTTTATCTTGTTTTTGATAATCACCTCACAACGGAGCGAATGCTATTGCGGCGTTCGGCTAACAGATGAAGTTGAATATCGCGTAATGTACGTTGACAACAACAACAATGTTGCTGTTTGATTTGCTGTGCCTTTTTGCTAGCCGATATTTGTTTGGCAGCTTGTAATTTTCTTCTCCGTGATCGTTTCAGTGTTTTTTGTCGATCCAAAAAGAAATTTCCCCTCCATAAACGTTCGAAAAAAGCACGTCCATCCGCTGGGCCACGGCCTCTGGCCGTCTTCACCGGAAATGGCGAAGACATCGTCATCGAAAATACGAGATTTAACGACAGACTATCGCTTTGTAAACGTTTTATCTTCGGTTAAAGTAGCTCGTAGAATATATCAGTTGCGACAATCTTCATGCCATTCACTTTATAATCAATAGAACTTCATATGTCTCTTCGGGCAATTTTGATTATATGATTTTGAGTTTTGAACTATAATTATTAATTATATTATAGTATAATTATTAAATTATAAACTTCTTTTGGAACGTAATTGCATATCGAGTAATTAAATCACATTCTTAAATTTCTTTCACATCCTTCATTTTTCTTTCGTATGAAATAACTGCAATTTTTTTTTTGTTTTTTTTGTTTTTTGTTTTCATAATCGCATCGTTTTAATCGATGGTTAATTGCGGCATGGAATTGCGGAGGTTCTGTTCTCTATGGTAATAGCGATTCGAGATTCGTCTGTTTTAATCCCTGTAGTCTGAGAGGACTTAAGTGAATGGATTCGAGTGGCGCGGAGACCTCCAAGAGGGGAGAACGTAATAGCTTCCTCTCTCTACTTTATATACCACCCTGTCTTTTGTTGCCTTCAGTTTCTGCTTTTTTAACTACGTACAACACTAGCTTTTTCATCAAAGAATAATTTTTCTTTCAGATTTTCCCTCCTATTCAACTTCACTTGTCTTTGTCTTTTCGCATTCAATACGTTATACTTATAAAACGTGCTTTCAGTATTTCTTACGATTAATTTTATTATTATTATTATTATTTATGTTATAAATAATTTTATGTTATGATATTATTATTATTATCAGTATAGCTCGTATTAAATGTATACCATTATTATTTCATATAAATTTGAGGAAGACGTTGGATTTATAGGCACACTATGTAAACTTATTGCTAAAGTCATTTAACATCTGGCCATGTATATAGATTATATTTGAAATTTGATTATAACTCAAAATCGAATATCTTACTTGTTATTAATAATTTTATTTTCACTTATTTTAGTTATATATAGATTATTTTCGTCCCGCTTGCGTCGAAATTCAATGAAATTTCGTCAATATTCTTAGGCGTATAATAAATGGGAGACACATGGATTTATATCGACACGATGATTTTAATCTTATATATTCGAAATCATTTATTTCACAGTTATATATTCACGTGCCAGTACTATTTTATTATGAACAAAATTTATATTCAACTTTGTTAATTCTTCGTTAAGAAATTTCTCCAACTTTTTGCCGTTCTCCTATATAGTCTGGACACTTTTTTATATTTTTATTCCAATCCCGAAATATCTATTCGAATATCTTTCCTCTTTGCGAATTAATTTCGACCGATATTATAAGGATTATACGATAATATTATATACGTAAGCTTTTAATAAATTATATATATTAAATATCGTCGAGCTATAAACGTTTAGTTCAATTATTATTATTATTATTATTAATATTATTATATTAATTTAAAAAGTATATCGGTTTATTTAAAGTTACTTAATTTTAATATATTTGAAATTACAAGCTAATGGAAGACTTTTGTGATTTTTTTAACGAGTTTTTACTCCCGTATAAGTGAGAAGCTACATATTTTTTATTCGGAGATACTCCGCGTAGACCGCCGCGGTCCGACGACGACGCGAGGCGTCGCGACGTCGGTCCATTTCCTAACTGATATCAGTGCTGGGATGCTGGGTAAGAGTTTTTATCTCGTTTCTCTCTCACATGGGGTAACTCTCGAAAGGGGCGCCGGCGCTAAAGCAAGTCGATATTACCGAGGGCGCATATTATGGGGTGCGGGTTTGTAGCTTCTATAGTTACATCTACTCTGCACATATGTATATATAGATTGATAAAGAGTCCACTACAGATTGAAAAAAAAAGAAAAAAAAAGAAAAAAAAATAACCGAATTCATTCGCGATCGTCATAATTTCATTCCGTAATCGATGAGTTTGTATTAGAATATAGAAATTTTTATATTGCGATTCGATTTTTCAATTCGAATGATAAAAATTCTGATCGAGTCTGCTGTCAAGTTTTCGAGATCATTTTAACCCACTCTTTTTTTTTTTTTTTTTTTTTTTTTTTGAAAATAAATCATCACTTATATTGCGATAAAGATGAATATTTTTCTCAGCCAAAAATCTATATACGGTATATATGTGATTTCTCATAACACGGGCAGATGATCCCGGATCAGACCAGACGAATAAAATGCTACAGACGCTCGGCTATTCAGTATAGGGGTTGGTTGATTTTTCAATAACTCTCGCGTTCTGATATTATATGTATAAGGAGCTTGTGAAATATCGCGCAGCTCATATAATATAGAGTAAATTATTTCTCGTTGCATTTGTATAAAGTAAGAGTTTCTTCGCTATCAGTTCACTGATCAGTGAAATTTAGAACAGTAATTATAATATTAATCACTAATCGCTGTACTGAACTTGAATGAAATCGAATTTTGTGTTTGAAGAATATATAAAAAATCGAGAACGGCCACTTACGGAAATTTTCATTTTTTCATGTGAAATCTGACTCGGAGGCTGAAGCTGTCCGAAAAACAAATGACTTTCGTATAGAAAATGATTTTCCATTAATCGTAACTTCCGAACCAGGGGTCGGAAAAATTTGAGAAAAAATTCAGAGGTATCTCAATATAGTATAATGGGGCTATAACGAAAAAAAAATCATCTCACAAATCCAAAAGGGCAAGGGTTTGCAACCGTTCGAAAGTTTCTGGAATATCCCATATATATACGGGAGGGGCAGGCAAAATGGGCTCCCTAAAATATTTTGGAATTTTGTTTTTTTTTTCAAATTAAACCATTTTTTTTTTTGTCGACCTATTGAAACTTATGCGCGTAATTTTCTCAATTTACTTCGAAGGCGTTGTAAAGATTTGTTTATTATTGATTTGATGTTTGAAATGTGTTAGGGGCAAATAAATAATAAAACTCAGAGAACGTTTCTCAATTTTGATAAAGTATTCGACACATTTTTCATTTCTGGTGGCATTTTTGCCCGCCTGTTTCAAAGATATTAAGATATATATATATATAGTTGATTCGGTGTTTGAAGTTTGCTACAGAGCACGTAAATGATGAACGTTTTCCAATTTTAGAAAAGGTACGATAAATTTTCAGGGGGGGCCCGCCTATTTTGCAAGGGAGAATTATTATTTGAATAATAATTCATCTTCTAAAAGATATGAAGCGAATTGCCCCTTTATAGCGATAATAATCAAATATTTAACGAAAGACTTCGCGATTCGGAGATGAGATTTTTTTTTTTTCACAAAGCTCAGATCAAGCAATATATTTTTATTTTTTTTCAACGAAAGATCCGGAGCATACCAGAATCTATCCTGCACGCAATTCGCGTCACGATTATCTATATGTACTTCGCTCGCGTCTCTGTGCAAACGAATTACATGATTAACCCAAGCCCCGAGTTTTCCTTTCCTTACATCACTCGACAGATGCATGAAATTTTTATAGAAAAGTAAGAAATTTCATCGAAATAGGAAAGCATATGGTTTCAGTCGCATCTCGTATAACAGAATTACAATAAAAAATAATACAACATACAGGAAGATTGACGAGAGAATTTCCTGCGTGGTTCCGTTTGAAATGACTAGACAAAAAAAACAAAATTGGTTTGAAAAAAAAACCGGAATATACGCGGGAGTACGTATTTTGTTTTTAATATTCTTCAACACGCTATTGATTGTTTCTGGATGTAAGAATTGAATAAGCAAATCAAGCCTTTTCTCGTTCTGGAAATTCATTATAGTTTTGGAAGAAAAATTTCGGTTAATATTTCCGAGACTTCCAGAGCCACTGGATAGTTTTCTTTACAATAAAATGCGGAAGTACTTTTTTTGTTGTTTTTTATTGTAGTTTCTTCGAATCTCTTGGATTATACAGTGTCATTCGTATTCGAAATTTGACTATAACTGCAGCTTTGTAAAATGATCCGAAAATTTCAATCCATACGAGCGATTGATCAGGCAACCGACAATCAACAATTCACATTATTTAAACGCGGCAGTGAAGGTAAAGGAAATGTATTCACACCGTGTAAATGTATATGTATTTAATGAGACGTATAATAAAATACTCACTTGACACGTCCGAATTCATCGCGAGAAACGCCGGGTTGAATATCGCTGCCGATTAGCATAGAGCGATACGATTCTACCTTCTGGACAACTTCCTCGGTAGTGAATCTGGAACAGAAATTATGATTTTGAGTTCGTTTTAATGGAAAAAATTACTTGAATCGCGACGAGCGATTGTCCGAGACATTTAAGTCCGTTTCGAACGGGAAACGAGCGTGTTTTCGTCTCATCCAAGTTTTGAAATCAGCCTCTCCAATGATTCGAACTCGACGAAAAAATTCATATCAGAAAATTAATCTTTTCTTCATTACATGGCGCGTAAGACGGAAAAAGCTGCTGAAACTTTGACCCAAAAAAAAAAAAAGAAAAAAAAAAAAAAAGAAAACATTCCTTCATGTTTGTAAATGACAGAATAAGGGTCTAGTAGTGGAATAATTTTTAATAGAATTTGTTAATGATGCTGATCAATGTCTTGAAAGAAAATGTTAATCTGCTGCAATGAGAAACTATGTACAGCGAACCTTTGTCAATGGTATAGAGCAAGATATTTACAAAAAATACATTCACCGTAGAGTATTGACATCATTTTGCAATAGACGTATCATCTTGTTCTAAAAAATTGTAGATCGGTCTATGATAGACTATAGCGTCTTATAGCCATGCAGCAAAATTAAAATAGTTCACACTGCACACTGTGTCATGAAATCAAAGCAAATTGCATCAAAAATCTACGACTTGACCAAGAAATTTTACGAAGAAATGTATTTTAATAAGAGAACATGGATAGATGAAGTTTTTTTCTACATTTTCCCATCCATGTGAAGGAAAATTTCGACATTTTTATACAATGGACTTGAAACGGTGTCTTTAGTTGCAATTTTTGGGACCGAAGGTAATCTAGTGGTACCATAAGTGGCACTTACGGAAAAAAATAGGAGCCCTGATAAAGCTTCTGAGTATCTTGAAGGAAACAGAAATCTATAATCGTTTGTAGTATTGAATTTTGTTGTTTCTTATTGCCAGCGGCGGCAAAGAGGATTATAGCGAGTTTGTTCCGGATTTAGAATTTATGGGAAGCCAATGATGGCTGGGCTGAAAGCTGAGTCAATTCCTCTGGATTCTCCTAATCCAATTGTTTAGAACATGACATAAATAAGTACTTCTGCAATACGGCGTAAAAGCAACCAGACAGATTCAGGACACAGTAATTTATTATTTAATTTCATAAAAACTCAAATTGGGCAGAATTCTCTCGGGTATGTTTTATTCAGGGCTGGTTGCGCCACATGCCTTGGAAAAAAGATACTTTTTCACTAAAAAAAAGTGACTAGAAAATGACTCTTCAGAATTACGTCCAATACATTAATTATAATGGAATACAGTTGCAATTTCGTACCGGATTGAGCAACATACATAGTCAAATTCTTTAACAATTTACAATGGTCTATGTACTGTTATGCTGTCAATTAAAAAAGGGATTTCGGTTGATTTGCAAGTGATACTGCTTCACGTCAAATTTATAACAAATATGTTATTGTTTTCTCAAGGCATCGTGAATATTAATCGAGTATTCCAATTTTGTTGGATAAACGGTCAGTTCGCAATTAATTTTCTTGAATCAAATGATAGAGCAGATCATAGTTGAAATAAGGTATCGCTTTCATAAAAAATACTATATCTATGTTCTGATCACAGTTGGGTTTTAGAGAATTATATTATTAACGTAACGACTGAGTTCACCAACAAGACAAGCTATAGTTAAATAGTTTTTTCGACTAAAACGCGAATTCGATCGTTTTTGACGAAATGGTGAAATCGGTAGATGGAATTGAAAGAAAAATAAAGAACAAATTATGGATGTGACGAAAAACAAGTGACAAAAGTGATCATTCGGTGGAAAGAAGCGACGAAAAGTGACCAGTTACCAGCTCTGTTCATTTTAGTTAAGATACGCTGCATGGGTTGTTCCCTTGAATAAAATCTACCATATGATCCGTGCAACAGATTTTATTCATTGAATGTATAAATCAGGTAGCATTTTTTCTGCAACTTATGCATTTCTACTTTCAATTATGCACGGGATTGAAAAGCGTCGGTTTTGTATTAAGAACAACTTTGTCAATTTCAACAAATCTTGGTTTTTAGACGCCCTAGAGTCTCTCAAACATAATTTCAACAATACGTTGTCTGTCTGTGGGCCTGTCTGGAATGAGTAAGTTCAGTATTCTGGAAAACCGTCGAATGGAAAAACTTGAAACTCTACAGGATTATAGCTACTGTTTCGTCGATGGAAAATTGTTACAACCCATTACTATTGAGAATTTAAAAAAATGATTGAAAAAGAAAACAACTCAAACTAAAATATACGTAGAGTGAAAAGTCCATGGCAACCCAGGTGAACAATTTCAATTTATCCCATTCTTTCTTAATCAGTCAAATTGTAGCTTACCCTTGGTCTTCGAGTATGTCAGCAAGTTCAGCGCACTTGACTTCAATTTTCCGTTTTCGTTCATGATCTAAGATCTCTTTGTTAGGTTGTTTGTTGAGCTGATCCAGCTTCTGGAGTTCTTCTTCAGTTTTGTAAGAAACTTTGTCTTTAGTTTTACGCACAATAGCCCAATTCCGTTGCACGTGTCCATTGGTACCCGAACCTCGGGGTGTTTGAAGTCCAATACCGTTATACATTTTATTTCATACACCTGTAACAATGCAAAATATTCATGACTACATGTGTTACCCATAAAACCAATAGCGTCTAATCGAATCAGGATGAAAATAGTTTGTTTTTTCTTAAAAGCAGTGGCGCATAATGTGCCCGATGAATCGACTTATTCATGGAGAAATTTTCTGGGTCATAGCTTTCGATAGGTTCTCTCCTTAAAGCCGCTAGTTCTAAACTCCTCAGGGTTGGACTCGAGCGAATTATACCTAGTTTTCACCTATGCTATTTTATTTTACTTTGGCCTAGTCTCAAAGCTCATGACTTTTACAGCTGATAAATTTAAATATAGTCTGAATATCATTTCTAGATAATCTAAGTGTTTGATTGAATTAATGCAGAGCACCTTCAAACTTATGACGTTTGAAACAAACATTTCATTTCGCTTTCTGTTTTTTATTATACCTTTTCCGAGACACATGAAATAATAGAACTCAATCTTCGAGAGAACAATTCGAAATTCTCCAGTTAGTAAATTTTTCTTTCAAAAATAATAATCCTGTACTTGAACTCCGGAGTTTACTAATTAAACCTTGATCGTTATGCATTAACGGCTGAACTAATTCTCAATTTACAATTTTTTTTAATTGTGAGCAAAATCCATCTCTGACAAGACTCAACGTGACCATTTAGAATCAACGCCATATCGTATTTATTCGTGGCCAGTACATCAACTTGAAGAAACGAAACCTAAACCAAAATCGATTCAATCTCTTCGCCAAACTTCATTTGATATTATTATAGTAATTGCATTTCAAAACAGATGCGACACGAGTTTATGCACACCGTTGATCATATTCAACTTCTTTATAATCCTTTTTTATAAAATTATCACAGAACATATGGTCAATTTATCAAATAATGAACATTTTTTCTCCACTTATTTGCCGACGACTCATCCCGTAAATGAAAGTCTCCAATATTCCGCACTCGATTATTACTCACTAATATTTCAAATAGTCTTGATCCTAGAAAAATAGAATCTGAACAACGGCGTGCCTTGGTTTTTTGAAATGACGAGATCATAATTAAGTAAGAAGAAAATTGATTTTGGACTGTGTGTAATTTTTCCAACAGCGACATATAATATACCGGTTTCTTCGCACTGAATAAATCTATTCTTACTGTTACTATGTCTCCTTTTTAAAAAAGTATGCAGCGAGATGTAAATCTACGTAGGGATAATATCTTGGTATAAAAAGTACCTAAGTAGACAGATGTGACATACATACATACTGTAGTCAAGGTATTGTAGTTCGTTGATGGAAAAGAGCGAGTAGGAATGTTAGATTGACAATATACATAAGACATACATATAATTAAATTCTATTTGCTTATAATCCGAGTTCTATAAATATGGTACCTCGTAGTTGTACGGATAGTGTGTATATAAATAAGTGAAACTATGCGAAACTGCTGGTTACTACGTCAAAGGTATGTACGTAAGATGGGTATAAAACAGGCGCCAAAGCCGAGAGCTAAGGTTAGAATTAAGGCAAGCTATAGCGGATCGATTTATCGATCCGGCAAACTACTGCACCAAATATGGAGAGTGTTATTCAAGTGAATTGTTGGAGGTACTCACCTCGACTGGCTACACCGTTATTTCACAACCGCCATAACATTATAAAAGCCGATCAACTGATTCTTATTCCAATTGATGAAATTTAATTAACGAAAACACAGCGACGAACCACAAGCGTTGCCATTTTAGAACGCAGCTTCAAAGTTTCACCGAAACACTAGCGCTGCGCACTGCGCAGCGATGGAAAAGTTAATATTAGGGTGAATTTTCATGAGCAATAAACTGCTGCAGCAGTGAATTACTGCCGCAGCGCCATTGGCTCCTACGAACCCACGTGATTAATCTGCTGCTCGTCGTTGATCACGTGGGTTCGTAAGGGCCAATGGCGACGCGGCAGTAATTCACTGCTGCGGCAGTTTACTGTGCATGGAACTTCACCCATTCGTCCATTTGTATGGACTTGGGGACAAAACAGCGTGCAAATTTACCAACCGAAATAACGGTGCAGCACATCTATAATTCCGGTCGGTAAATTTACGAAGTGAAGACGGGGCCAGGACATAATGGTAAGAACGCATCGTGAGGTGGCGCTCTCTGAGTTATTCGAGAGTGGAATACGCAATTAGTTTGTAAATGGATAAGAACTGAAATAAGCGAAATGACTATCCTAGCTAACTTGTGTCACTAGCAATGATTCAGAGCATGATAGTTTGATCTATAATACGTTGAACTACTATTATTCCACAAATACTGTCCATAACACTTATATTCATGTTCTATACATATGTATATATTTATACATGGTGAGTGTATCAGTTACTGACCGTTTAAGACCCAATTATTGACCCTTAAATTTTCTTAAATTTCAAATTGGTCATAAGGATTCTGAAGGTTTCCGTTACACAAATCAGTTGATAGAGACTCAGAGAATACGAATTGATTTTTTGATAATTTGAAAGCTTACGCGGAGCGGATGAAAAGGAATCATTAAAGGTCAATAATTGGGACAGGGTCAGTAACATGGTACACTTACCTAATAACTTATGCATGTTTCGCTCTAAGATTTTTATCTGTCGGTAGCGTTTATTTATTATACCCTTATAGGGGCTCCGCCCCAACGCGCTTTGCGCGTCATCCCCGCACTCCACGGCCCCGGCAATAGTGCGTGGAGAAACGTTGAGCGTAAGATATTAAGCATCATCTAGGACTATTATTATTATGCCCCCCATTTTCTTTGTTGATGACGCCACGACTTTTGAATAATGATAGCATTAACCCTAGCTGGAAGAAAGCTCTTTCGGACATCTTGTCGAGGATGTGAAAATATTCAAAAATCATGACAGCAGATCTACGTGACATCAATTTCAAAAGATTGTTTATTGCAGTCTAATGGGATCTTGGGTAAGGTTCTAATAAATAATACACAATTACGGTTATTTTGATAGTAATAGATTTCGCTGACCGAATTAAACATCAACCTTGAAGAAATATGAGGCGAGTAAACGAAGATGGAGCGTTGATATCGATGAGAGAAAGAAAAATTACAAAAACAAAAAAAAACCTAGCAATCAGAGAAAGAAGAATGCTCGATTGCGTATTGGAAAATGAATTACATTCATAGTCCCTTTGACTACTTTAAAAGTTTAAATTTAAGATTGGCTTTGACGATCCATGAACAAAGTCTCCAGACAGATTTTTTATTGTTACTACAGTATATTCAAGCGCAGAGAAACGTCGAAAGAACGCAAAGTTCGTGCGTGATCGCGTACATTTTCTGGAATATCTCTCACGAGTTTTCCAACAAGGTGAATTCGTGTGTGGTTTTTGCACAATTCTCACGTATTTACTCGTGTTCACATTCTTATCGTTAGAAAATCCACATAGGTCAGTCGAAGATTTCCGTTTATTAATAATCAAATGAATGGTTCCGAAATTTTTTCTAAGCTCTCTTTTTTTCTTCACTTTTTTTACAGAACCGAATATATTTATGGTTTCGAATAGTATAGTTGTAAATGATTTGTTGCCCAAGTGGTTGGTGTGTGCGTGTGTGTGATGTGTATGTGTGTGTGTGTCTGTATTCGTGAGTGCCAGTTTGAGCCTCCTGATCAGGCGTACATACATATTCTTCGAATGAAGAATTTGATTGGTATTGTTACCCTTTCCACTATGTTTGCCCTGTAGAGTGATGGAGTGGTAAATTCACGGCAACTTCGTCGCTACGCATCTAGCTAGTTGGTATTCCCAGCCTCGAGACTCTTAGCCGCGTAGGCCTCGCCCAGGGGGCTTAGGTCGGCGATATTTTCAAGGAGCCAATCACGGAAATAAAATACTCGGGCGTAACCGTCCGGAAGTCCGTTGGCACATGGGTTCCCCCAAGAGACGACGCCGGCCAGTTCACCATTGCATTCGAGAGGACCACCAGAGTCACCCTGCACAATGCAAATACATACACATTTTCCCCTGTATAGGTATCACTTTAACACAATAATATAGGCAATGAATGGCGATGTCATATTGATGGAGGCATATTACATGTAAAAACTGACTCACACTGCACACCCCTGTCCCACGTGAGGCGCCTGCACACAGAGTGGAATCGAATATTGATGACGGTGACCACCATTGAGTGCACGTCTCCCAGTCCATAGTGTTCTGGACTTGCGTCTGTAGCTGACTGGGTAGACCTACAGAGGGGGTCTGCAAAACATAATTTTTTTCATCACACATATTGCATGGCAAACACGATTTTCCGCGCCTGTTGTTTCTCAAATTCTGAAAAATCGTGTCAGATATCAAAATTTCTAAGCTTACAGCTGAAGTGGGAAGATTCTTTCTGATTACGGTCATCAAACTTGAAAAAAAAAAAATGTTGAAACAATTAGATGCGGGAGTCATTTAACCATATTACAGATAGTTGCTGAAATATGTTTACGTGTTACAGGATTTTTCGAAAATATCTTCAAATGTTTTGCAATAATTTTTCGCAGATACCTGACACAAATTTTTACAATGTTTTTAGAATTTTATATTTCGTCGATCGATATGACCGTTTTCAAATACTCAAGCAAATGCAAATCGAGTTTAAAAAAAAATTCAAAAAAACAAAACCGAGTGCCTTCCAAGATAAGAAAAACCGTATAAAAAATCGCGAACTGATTGCGAGAGCTCAGGGGTCAGACCCAGGGGCGGTGGGGAGCTAAGGCTAATGGGATTGCGATTTGCGAATACCGAGCCTTATACTCACGTGGATGCGACCCCATCCGGAAAGAGTACACGGTTGGGTACCAACGTCAGCACTTGCGATTGGTATCGGCCGTTCTGTGGCTGTGTACGGTATGGGAGTTGCAAGTTTCAACACTGCAATATCGTTACGCCATGTTGCGGCAGGATTGTATTCAGGGTGTATTCGAACTTCTGAAATCGCTGTAACGCGGCCTCCCCATACATTGCTCAAATGTCCAGTAACGACAAAGCGAGATCCCGGCAAAACTGGTACGGGAACGTTGCTGAAAATGTCACGTACGTGAAATAAAATTAATTTGTCACGATATAAACACATAGTTACCATATCCATTCTGATACAGTAATTCCACGTTCATGTAGAATTAGACAAATTCACTAACTTGGCGACACAGTGCGCCGCGGTGACCACGTGCTCGGGGGTAACCAGGCTACCGCCACATGTATGAGACGAGCTAGTCGTCACACGCAGTGATACCTGAACGATGAAAAACAATATTAGCTGGGTGTATGACAACAAAAAAATCGACAATTATAACAATAATAATCACCATGTAGGGAGCGTGCACGTAACCGGCAACGTCCCCGTTAACGACTCGCTTTTGAATCCTAGCTGTAGGACAAAAGACATTTTTGAGGGTAGTACGTAAGTGCCCCATGGGTACATAATAGCGTATCTCATAATGCCACTACAAAAGAATATGTCATTTCGGAATATAATACTGTAATGTCTTCATTCATATCTTCGAATAATGTACGACGACATTAGATGTTTTGTAAAGAGAGCTTGAGATAGGTACCGTCTTATGCAATCACATTTTGAGATAGGCTGATTGATCGATGATTCGATCGATTGATCTTTCTGCACGCATGATTAGTATGGAAAAAAACAAAAAAAAAAAAAAAAATGATTCAAGTAAATCAACGTTAACAACAAAAGTCGCCTGGTTAATAAGAAAGGAACGTGACCGATCCTCCAACGATTTTTTCCTCCAAGTCTTTCACAGTCACCGGACCCACCCAAGATTACAGCATGCATGAAAATATCACGGGCATATCGTGCGTAGATGGGCGTGATCAAAATTTTGCAATGAATGATAATGCCTAAATCAGTATACCTAGAGAAGTCTATAACTGGTCACTCATAATGCAGAATAATTAAGAATAGAACGTATTTATTGAGCACATACTCGCTGGACCAGTTATGAAAAGATGTATTGAAAGATAAGCCAGGCTATATAACACTGTACGTTGAGTCTACGAAAATAACTCCGAAAAGTCAAACTTGGAACAATATCAAGGATTTTTTCCAATCTCCATACCACATTGTTCACCATCATTATGCTTTACGAACCTACACCCTTAGAGATATTCAAACCGAATACACATATATAGCGGCGCAACTTATAGGGATGTGCCCCGCAATAATACTTCTCTTTCTTCTTCTGAACTTTTTATGGTTTATGCCCTTTCGGAAAGTAGCGATCCCCGCAATAGTTTGTACGCTTATTCGAAGCTAAGACCATGAATGCCGCGCAATGCCCAACAAGCTCTAAAAAGAGTAGAGTATTATAAAGAATCGAGTTCGACTGTGCCTGACACTCAATGGGACCGGAAATTTGAACTAGTCCACAATTAACTTATAATTTACAAAAGTTCATTTCACCCCAGAAAAAATGTTCTCTTCCAAAACTTATGTCATAAGGATTCCTGCAGAGTAGCGTTGGTCCGATTGAGGTCGTTATAAACGGCTCATTTCACAGTTCGGAGATAAAATCCTCATCATGTGACCGAAGAAATTTTTTATTGTTCTTGTTTTTGGCTAATTGTTAGTTATTTGCAAATTACCGGCCCAGATTTTGAAAACTCTAGATGATTGACTGTAAGTTTGCACACAATCAATTTTTTTCAGATCTTTTCGTTCAAATGCGATGAGAATTTCATTTTCCAAACAGGAGGATCCCCTCGATGACCTCGATCGGACCAACGGTGCTCCAAAATCCTTACCACACATGTTTTAAAAAAGGAATTCTTTTTTGATAAGCAGTAAAACAACAGAATCACGATGTAGAGAGGGAATTTCGAGTGGAATATTGTAGATTATGATGTCCGATGAAATTCACGGTCCGATGCAGGACCCTGAACCGTACGTATTGGAAAATTTTTACCAACACTGTGATTCTATCACCCACTACATTTTCAAACGAGTCCAATTATACACTTTTGATATTACGAGCGTAATAGATGATCAAATGAGTTTTTTAATTTCGAAAGTAATTCAGGACTCTTGATTCTGGTGCGCGTGTGTGCAGTATATGTGTGTTTGTAAGCCTGTGTGCAAGGTAATCCAAACCAACCCGATGAGACGGCTACGGTGGCAAGACCAACCAAGAGTAGAAGCAGATACTGCATCATCGCGGCTATGAAACTTTCACGAGCTTCACCTTCATATATAACCTCGTATTATTCTTTATCGACCTTATGTAGAATTCCATTTGTCTTCATTAGGAATCCATGGTATTATAACGGATTAGAACGAGTTAGCGAATTGATCGACGATTGGTGTCTGAATGTTGTTGATTCATACCCGGCTAGGCGCTTGGTCTATGGTCAACGGCATATAGGAACGCAGATAAGTGTTATATGTTGTATGACAAAAACACACGCACATACCCAGACGTCCATCTGATAACGATCAGAGGCTAACCGATGCGAAAATGATTCTCTGGACTTTAAGGCCTATATGGAAATCTCGTAATAACTCAACTTTCCATTTTCGGGGTGATTACAGCTTACAGCTTCGTTTCTGCAACAGCGGGAAGTTAAAACAATTATAATGTACATACATACATACATTTTAAGTTTTGCTAAGGTATAATTTGTGAACAGGAAAATATAAATTGAGACATATCAAAGTTTAATAATAGACGTGCAGACGAAAATGTGCATGAAGGGTGCAGTACGAGATGTAAATTCATATACAATACAAAATTCTATGGAAAATGTACATTGACTATAGGTCATGGATATAATTCGAGAAAACATGTTCAGGTACGTGATTTTCACAAGATTTTGCATATCAGGCTATGAAAAAACAGCAAAATACATTGACCAAGAGTCACAATTATAATTCTCCGCGGTGACTTTGTATAAAGTAGAATACACTTGTGAATTTCGTGAATGAAACATTTTATTTAAAATTGCTACTGATATACTCATGTTATTAGGAATGAAGGTCTGCATGAAGTGATCACGCACTGTGCGACTTATTTGAAATAGCACTATACTGTTTTAGTAATGTAAACGGAATGTGTAAAGAATTAGGTATCATTATGTGTTCGGAATGTGTGCGAAGCTTCATCTCTGAAAATCGAAGAAATGTATTCCGAAGATTGTCAGGACTCCAGCCATCATATTCGGTAGTGATGGAAATGCCCATGCAGAGAGAAGTACCCATCCTAGTATTCCTAGCGATAGGCAATTCAGTAGTCGACAAGCCGAGAATGAGTCCACGTCAATGGCAGGTACAAGACGAAAATAGGGAATCGGTAAAGCTGGTCTAAGGCCCGGTTCCACAAACACCCGGTTAGAGTCAAACTCGGGTTAAATTCGGACTTGACCAATCAGAAGTGACTTTCAGATGACTTAACCCGAATTTAACGCTAAACTCCGGTTGAAATCGTGTTGTATGAAACCGGGCGTAACAGACGGCCGATTTGACGAACCGCGATCCCCTACTCCCGTCTTGCAATTGCCAGTGCGGCGGCGTGGACTTATTTGATCGGCTTGTTGCCTGAGTTGCCTATCGCTAGGATGGGTACTTTCCGCAGAAATTCCCTGTATAATACAGCTGGTATGAAAGATTTCATTTTTGTAGCATGCCAAGCTTAAACACTCGCACGGTCGACATATAGCAGACCTCTTTATCGGCACAGCTAATTATAACCAACCGATCAGTGAACCAACCTCACTACACCGTGCTTCTTTACCGAGCAGACCCGTAATTTCGTAGTCTGCTATTACCCTCGGGCCCCTCGGTGCCCCCCACTAATCTCTACTAGTACAGATCTATCCACTAACCCGGCTGTCGTTCGTTTCAAAATGCCAGAACAACAATTGTGCGATATGAACGAGAAATTGTTTTACAACACTGTTCAATGCCAAACGTTTTCTCCCGATGGAAATTATCTATTAGCTGGAAATATATACGGCGATGTTTCCATTTACGAGTAAGTCGAACAAATTCATTTCAACTCTTTTAGGTTATATTTACAATTCAAGTGCAAGAATACAGTGAGGTTTTCGTTGATATTACGGATCACATCAATTTCATTTAAAATACACGCAGATACTAATCTTAAAAAAATGCCCTTATTATCAATAAACGGAACTTTTCATTTCTAACAGATTATCGAAGACGCTCGGTCCTCATCAAGGAGACGAGACCGATCCACGAGGACCAAATTATCAATTCACAGCACATCCTCAACAACAAGTTCACAGCATTGTTGCATCCGATAAATTTCTCATAACCGGAACAGTGGGAGAAATATCAGGATGGGATTTGAACGTTGTTACTTCAAACAAAGTATCCAAAATCAAAGTATCATGGACGATACAAATACCGACAATCAAGTATGTATCATCTAACGATATGCTAGACAACTTTTTCACGAATTTCATAGTTTTTGAAACTACTAGTCTTACTCGTCTCATAATAATAATTTTCTTTCAACTCCAGAGACAGTTACGAAAGGCCGGATGTCAACTACATGGTACTTTCAAAAGACGATAACTTACTACACGCCGGATGCGGTGACAATAAAATATACACGTTTAATCTGGAAGATGGAAGACTAATTAGGACACTAGAGGGCCACGAGGATTTCATTCACGCTCTTTCAGTGTCGTAAGGAAATTAATATCGCTAAATTATTATTTATCATCGAAAAATCACTGATCAAAATTCATAAAAACTAATCGCACTACTTTCTCAGTGGCAATCAGCTGGCATCTGCTAGCGAAGATGGATCAGTCAGACTATGGGACTTGAGACAAAAAGAAAACACAAACATAGTGAAACCCTACGTAGCAGACAAAGTGGCAAGACCGAGACTAGGCAAATGGATAGGAACCGTAGACTTTACGGAAGATTGGCTAGTACGTGAGAAACTCTTTAGCAAACTATTGCAATGTTTAAAGAAGATTATTAAACATTAATGATAAAAAAGATTAGATAGATTAAATACGTACCACCTAATATTCTCTATTTTGTGTCTAGCTTTGCGGAGGTGGTCCAAAATTAGCTCTTTGGCATATGCGCACGATGGAAGCAGCGACGATATTCGAATTACCCGACCAAGGAATTCACGTTGGAAGTATTTACGAGGAAAGAGTTATTGCCGGAGGTGCAATGCCTAACGTGCATCATTTAAATTACCAAGGAGAAATTTTAGCCGAAGTACCAACGTCCAGCAATACGATTTATTCTATCGTTTACCAAGAAAATCCACAGAAATTATTGAGCATGGCTGGTTCGAGTAATCACATTGATATTTGCACAAATTTCAGCTACAGAGAAATGATACTAAAGTTTGCCTGATGTGATATAACAACTAATCTAAAAACTATGTGTACAAATAATCGCAGGAAATGTTGCTCGTAAGGCATGCCTTTGATTTTTTATCTAAAAAACTATTCTGGGCACTCAAATTCCTGCTCTAATTTCATTGACTGTGGGATCTGTTGATCCGATCGCTGTATTATGACTACTTGTAAAGAAAGTGGATAAGGCACAAGATAATACACAGAGCACAGCCCTCATTGTATTCAATAAATATATTATTCCATAATAAATTCATAAACATGTTATAAAAGTTTTTACAAATATACATCTTTTTTTTTTCTTTTTTTTTTTATCGATATACTTCATTGAATGAATATCAGACACTCACGATTGAGGTAGAGTAATCGCTTTACCTCTACAGACAGACGTGACGTTTGTTACATATTTATCATAAAAGTTTTGTAAGATTTGTTTCAATGTTGGTACAAAAAAGCAAATCTCGTTAAGTTGATAATATTATATATTTTCAACTTTGACCCAACGATGATTCGTAAATAGTTAAATACTAACAATTATTCATCGTAACTCAAGATGAGCTCGAACGATTCATACGAACGTGTATTTTTGTAATGATTGTATTATTTTCAAAGCTTTATTATCACAATTCAATGGATACTCTGCGCTCATTATTTCACCACTGATACGAAAATGTTACTTACAATAAACTAAACGTCGTTTTACTTGTTCTGTAAGATCATTCTAAAAACATCTGAAGATAATAGAAATAACTTGACACGGAACAGCATCTTGATATAAACTCAGATACAGAACGGGGCAAAATAATGTGAGAATGGATTAATTAATTTAACTACTATCTCAAATGTGCATATATTTGGAATGATACTTTTTTTATTTCCAAGTACGACATTGAACTATGAAATTATTTTTGCATAACGTAATTGATTCTGAGCCGGAAACTACAAGCGAATGCCAAATCCACCAATCGCTGTTATGGATTATAAGAAGCTAATCTCGGTTGGTGATCCGAAGCGTTCGTTTCTGCGAATTAGTTTTCATCCATGCCAGAGCTTTTTCGTTTTTCTCCTCGTTATAGTTTCGTATCTAATCAAAGTTCATCGAAAATTATCCGTTCTTCTGTACATAATACAAGTAAGGCTTTTTTCCCTCCGTACAAAATAAGTTGATTCGTAATTTGTTTACAGCTTCCAGCTCATTGTCAGAATCAACTACGTTAGGTATCACCTATTATTTGTCTACTTTTATTTTCTGGTATTGGAAAGTCCGTGTAAATTTTCAGTGGGGTTTATTGCTTGGTATTTTTGGTTCATCCAAATACCATTTCGTCGGTCATGATTATCGACATTCCGATTAGAAACGGAAATACCGATAAAAAGCCGAAATACCGACTACAGAGAAAACGAAACATGAAGGTAAAAAATTAGGAAATCACACGCTGCGTGCTTATTTTGTTGGAAATCAGCATATTGAGAAATCTTCGGTATTCCAGGTTTTTGGTATTCCATATTTCGGTAATTCGTTATTTCAATATTTTGGTACGTTGGTAATAATTTACGGTTTCGGTTCAACACTTCGGTATTTCGTAATCTTGGTATCGGTAGCCAATATCGTTACCGAAGAATTTCAACAGGGTCGCGACGAACCGGGATAACCGGAAGTAGTCCGAGAATATCAATTTTACTGATCTATGGGACTTTTTTTTTCTTTACAATTTTTTACCGAAAATCTTACCTACTGCGCTGGGTGAAAAATTTCTTATACTCCTCATTCACCAAGATCAACGTCAACATCCTTTGGATTTAGGCTCGAAAAGAGCAGGGAATAATGTATATTCTAGAGAAAAAATATACGGAAGATTGTCTTGTCGGCTAAAACGTTGTCGCCATACCACATTGAAACCAGAAAATATAAAACGATTTTCAGCCTATGGAAATACCAGATGGTCCTATAGTGTAGGGACATGATCGGATGATTACTTGTTACTCGAGATAAAAAAAAAAAAAAAAAAAAAAAAAAAAAAACTATCCTCACATGGTGAGAAGGCTGAACGAATCCCATTTATGGGTTTTATTTTGTATATGTCGGAGCCGAGCACGGTTCGCCCGGCATATTGGTACTACGGTGACTCTTTTCCACAATGGAATTGCTAACGAATTCACAATCTCGAGACCACGACCGAACTGCTCGGTGGACTGATCAAGACTGCCTCTCTTATAACAGCTCAGAACAATCGCCACCTATCCTGTTTATCGACAATCGCTCCTCAATCCCGAGATCGTGACTACGTTCGGCGTTAATCGCATAACATCCAATTCCATGTATAACCTTACTCGCAATAAGTTTACTGAATGCCTGAATCTCAATGAATATGAGATCAATGAATAAACTGAATCTCTCTATCGAAAAATTGATGGAATACGGCTCATTCTCCGACATATAGTTTCTCAATTTTTATCTGCATCTCATAGATTTCACAGCATTGTTGGGCAACATTCAATTATCTATAAATTACAATTTTACATTGCAATTGACAGTCAAATCATTTACAAATCATAAAAGTAATTGACACCTTTTTCCGAATCAATTACAATTTCCAAACGGTTTTTATACATAATTACGATAATGCATAGGTAATTTCGAGGATGACGATTAGATTTGATTATGAGTGGATGACCTCGAGTATATGTAGACTATGTAAACTTGTTTCTGCAGTCTACGCACATACACTCGGAAATTGTAATTGATCCAAAAAAATGTTCAAATTACATTTGAAAATGTGATTAATTCGAAAAAAAGTGTCAATCACATTTGTAATTGATTCGGAAAACACTGTCGATTACAGTTTTAATTTGTAATTGATTCGAAAAATGGTGTCAATTATACGTTTGTAATTTGTAATTGATTTGGAAAAAGCTGTCAATTACATTTGTAATTTGTAATTGATTCGGAAAAAGCTGTGAATTACTTTTGTAATTTGTAATTGATTCGAAAAATGCTGTCAATTACTTTTGTAATTTGTAATTCATTTGAAAAACGCTTCCAATCATCACATTTGTAATTGATTTGACTCTCAATTCTATAATAAACATTTGTAATTTGTAATTTGTAATTAATTGAATTAAAATTCGCCCATACCACTGTTTCACAAATTACAGTGTACCTTTCTGCATGTAAATTCAAAAAATCTGCAATTTCATCCACATGCAGTATTACTGGACAGTGGTATGTATATTTGGAGTAGCGACCTTTGATTGCTGAAATTAAAATTCAAACGAAGATCATAAAAATCCATGTCCAGCTATGACTGCTGGGATAAAACCTTCACGACCATCCCGGGACCTGACCCAGAACCATTCGTTGACATGTCCACTTAGCAGAGCGACAACGTCACCTTTAGTGACACTTATCGTGTTACCACCACGACCCTCGTAGTCGTTCCTTATGACGAGCAGCGTATGACGTGATCCTTTCGTTTTGGCATTGGCAGCCGCCCTCAAGTATAGCCTGTCAACGCTTCTTTCTCCGCAGGCCGAGACGGCGTCCCGCGTACCACGGCGTGCCCTAGCTCTGCCACCCCCACATTCAGAACGAGTATCACGAAGCTTTTCCGTATCTGTCATGTTCCCTGTGTGAAACACACAAAAGAGAAGTTTTACTGGTTGGAAATGAAATCACGAAAACGCAATATCTAAAGAGTTATGATGAAGTGAAGTATCAAGTTAAACCGATAATATACATATAAGGCAAGCTGTTGTTACTCGTCGATACAAAGAAATTTCATCCGCAAGTCATAGAGGTGTTACTCTTACGGAGTATCATATTCAGACTTTCTTAAATTTCGCAGGTACTTATTCCCTTGAAATGGCATAATCTGGTTAAAATGGCGCTTAAAATGGCAAAAAATGGTTACAAAGTGATGACTGTGAATTCAAACATACGATTAGACTGCAACTTATGACAGTCACCTATTTTCAGTGCCTACAGATTCCATGAATTGCAAAGAAAATTTATTCACTGCACAAACGCCACATTGACATAGTTTAAGTACTTTAACTTTCAAGTAGTATAAGTCAACCACTCAGCCTTCAAATAAGTATCGTATAAAATGAAGGGTAGCTTATAAGCTTTGTAGCATTCCCGTTTTCACTCTCGATTCTCTTCATGCTCATGTTGTTTTATAGATTGACATTAATAAACGTGTGGAAAATCTCAAAAGAATACAACAGAAAATACAAAGGGTTCCGAAATATAATGAGCTATATGGTCATCGAATTATCAAATTTGTCAGTGATGATGGTGATCCGTTTATAATGGACTTATTTTTTTTTCGGGAAGTAGCCAGTATCAAATTTGTCAGTTATTAATGAATGGATGGCGATGAAACTGGAAAATCAGGGATATCGAAATTCCGGAGAGGTCAGGGGTACCTCAGAAAATCTTGTAACTCATTAAACCCAGGGATTTTTTTTCGAACGAGGTACTTTGAATCATAGACACACTACACGGAAAAAAAAATTATTGTTGGATTTACAAGAGTCAGCAGCAACATAGGGGACAAGCGAACTTTTTTTTTATAAGAATGACAGAAACTCTGGTACGAATCACTGGTTTGCTTGTTAAAGTTACAATCGCGGTTGTATCTAATACCAAAAATTCCTGTCATTTTTACAAAAAAGTTCGCTTGTCCCCGACTCTTGTAAATCCAACAACATTTTTTTTTTTCCGTGTAGTTATTATGAAATATACACACGTGTGGAACAAAAACAATTCCATATTCTGGAAGAACATATTATACTGTTGAAAGCGTTCATTAATTTACTAGCGTTAACCCAGACACAAAAATTTCGAGGAATTTCAACAAGACAGGCTCTGGAATTCAGGAAAATCTTAGAGAATTCGACAAATTAAATTTTTTTCTCGCTTTCTTGAATAAGATTCTAAATATTTGCGCGGATTTAGTTTCCCTATAGCATAAATATAATACCATGATACAGAGAAATGCCATAATGGTTCAGAATATTAATAAATATTCACTGGCACTCTGATTACAAGTCTCAAACAATAACATTCGAATCTGTAATAGATAGAAAAATGGTTATTGTTGCATTTTATTAGTTATACACATCTCGGACTTACCCAAGGGCCGTGGAAAAACGTCGGTAGAATTTTCCCAGCAGGGTCCTCTCGTAGGTTGAGGTAAAATGCCTAGGGGAAGGCATCCCACGTAACCGACGTACCCTTCCTGACCGTGAGGGGTTTGGACATAAAGCCAAGCCTGGTTCTTGAAAACGGCATTAACCACCGTTCCCAGGGGAAGAGCTACTTCATCCTGAGTGCCACCCTGGGTCTGGTACAGGACTGATGGAAACGAAAGGACGACAGGAATGTTGGCTGGACTTTCTATGGACGCCTAAGCCCAGTCAAAAGTGAAAAAAATTACCAAAAATTGCTAAAAATTAACAAATAATCATGCGGGCGCTAAGGGTTTTATTTGTATATACTCGAAACTGTTGAACTTGATTCAAGTCATGGCATTAAACTATCGGAATTCTATTCTCGGGCAAAAACTGAACACTGCAGAAAAGACATAAGAAAGTCAGAAACATTTGCCCGGCATGTTTATTGTTGTACTGGCTTTACATCGGCTGTAGGTTCAACTACACTTCATTGGGATGTTTGGCTGATGCGTTGTGTGTCAGTAGTTCTGTGTTAATAACTGAACTTCCTAAATTATCAAGATTAGAACTTCGCCTCACAACTCAAATCAGTACTATATTTTTCAAATACAGTAGTAATATGAAAGTAATTAAGTGTCACACTGGAATGAAAATTAGAATAAGATTGCACATAAGCAACAGCCTCAGGTTGGACCTCAAGTTTCAATAGCATTTCAGCCAAACGAGGGTTGGTGGAATGAAGAACTTGACTCGCAAAATATTGACAATTGTGAAAAATTCAGGATAAACAAATATTTTTGTTAAAATCTGAATAATTAGCCGTGCCTCAATCGACGTATCATGTTTTTGGTTCGTTATTCGCATATTTATGTACAGAGGGTGAATTGCCTTTTCGCAAATAGCGCCGGGTTTTATTATGAAATCACGACTTTCTGTCACGTACCTTTGTTAGAAATGCGTCTAAATCTGATATTTCATATCCAAATCGGCTAGGAGGTCGAGGCTTGTGAGGGCGTTTGGCCCGGCGATGTCTATGTTTTTCTCGCCCATTAGCAATCGCTGGAGAATCGCGTGCCGCCAAAGCGGGCTCTGAAGCTGCTCTCCGTACTTTATCCGCGTCTCTGTTACAGCACTTTCCATTTTGATTTACGCTCTCGGCAGCGAGTTTTTCAGACATGTTCATCAGAGACTTCTCGATCAGTCTTTCATCTTTTTCAAAGGCCTGAAAGGATTAAACCAGAGGTAAGTAAGCATCGGTGAATGTCATATCTGTAATTTTTACGATACATAAAAAATCTGAAGGATAGATGCATCGCAGAATTTCAAGCCGAATCCAACAAGCTCGTGACGATTTTAATAGCTCTACTAACTCTAAGTTGCTCGGAAGAAAATCATAAAGTTTAAAGTTTGTGTCGGAAAAGTGAAAAATATTGATCAAAATGGTTTCAGGTATGTCATTTCCGTTATTTTTACGAGATCGGAAATCTAGAAAATATTGGAATCGCAGAATTTCACACCGAATCCAACAAGCACATGGCAATTTTTTTAATCAGTAATCACGATGATGAATTTATCTCCAGAGATATGGATCTTGGTTCGTCGAGAACAATTATACATAGAAATACATGCCCTCGTACAGAGAATTGGTTGAGCAATCTTTAGTGCGAAAGTAGAGGTGCGTTTCACTATTTCGATATACTCGTACAGATTCAATATTCCAATTATTATTGCAAAATGTGTTTTCATCGGCATTTTTGTGTCGATATTATTCACTAGTATAAAAAAAAAAAAAAAAACCTATTTTAATAGCCTTAGCAATATAGAGATAAGCTCTAAGCTCGAGTCCGTACAATCATTAGATTTAATGACATATCGTAATTTAAAGAATATATAGTTCACGTCGTTTCTCAAAATAATTAAAAACCCCTGCTCATTCAGAACTTGTAAAATTTTCATTTAATGGCAAAGTGACAAAACACACAATGCCCTTTACTTTTTCTATAATCGTTATCGTATTTGTTTGCTTTATGCAGCCTTTTGCATAGTTATTGACCATATCATTTCAACTCAACTGCCACTAATATGATACATTTATTTAGAAATAACTGACGAAGAATATTTTGTTATTGGATTCGAAATAGTCAGCAGCAGTAGCATAGGAGAAAAACTATAAGCTTTTTCGGGAAAATCACAGAATCTCTAATATGACCCACTGGATCGGTTTTTCAAGTTATAACCACAATTGTATCTAGTACCGCAAATTTCTGTAATTTTTACCAAAAAAAAAAAAAAAAATATTCGTTGCTCCCCGGCTCTTGGAAATCGAACAACATTTAAAAAAATGATATATCCACATACCTTCTCGAGCTTTTCGATCTTTTCAATCCTCTGAACGATTATTGTTTCTTGTTTATTTCCACGATCGATGTTCTCCTTTCCTTTCTCCGAATCTTTATCTTTTTCCTTGTCTTTTCCCTTCTCCTTTTCCTTGTCCCTTTCCTTATTCTTCACACTTTTAACGCTCCTCTTTGACGATCTTTCCTTGTTACCTCTACCGGAAACTCCATTTGTATTAACAGGTACTACACTGGTTGTAGCAGCCGGCTGCTGTTGGCCCCTCAATACCCAGGTGAGTGAGATCTTGGGGCGCAACAGGGCGCTTGGCCGCTGTCCCATATTGCTTGGGGTCGTCAGCGTCGGGGTCGGCGTCGAAGATGAATTTTCCCTTTCTGAGCCTACCGCTCTAGGCGTCGGCGTCGATGGCGGCGTCACCATCGGCAACGGGCAGCCCGCCACCAGGTCCACCGCCTGCACCGCACGTGCATTTTCCTGTACAAAAAAAAAAAATAAATAAAATAAAATAAAATAAAAAAAGAAGACTGATTTTTTTTTGAAAATAATTGAGTGCGTGTGTTCCTTATTTAAATGTTTCATCCTGGTAAATTGAATTATACGATTTTACAATTCATCAACCAGTCACATGGCTAGAGCTTCGCGTGCACTAATAACATTTTTCTTTGGTTAGATCGGTTTTGTTTTGGTACCTATAGAAGATAATGAACGATATATGTAATTAGAAATCTGTTCTCTCGAGCAGCACTGATGATCTAATAAAAAGTTTTTAATTGAACGGTTTGATGTCTTCTCAAATCTCAAATCGCCTATCCTATGTATGTACGTTTAGCCCCTGGCGTTTTTATCACGAATATTATATAGAACCAGAATTTTGGTTAATAATTATAATCGATACCGGCTGTAATAAAGTTTTTTTGTAATTATCATATTTGGACGCAATTAATACTGTAATAATAATCATCATTATTGTTCTTACTATTATATAGTAGTATTATTTGTAAATTGGCAAATCGCGTTGGCGTCTAATTAGCCCTGGGTTTTACTTGTAAATGAATTAAATGTCAAACTTCCAAACTAGAAGCATTGAATTTCGGACAGTTTTCACTTTCGAATAACATAATAAAATATACAAATCACCCACGTATACGAATACCATCTTTCACACAGTGTTTATAGTATCTGTCGTCATTCACGCAGCGGCACACACTTACTCCTATTAGAAATCTCAACGCTTATAGTTGATTATAACTTTCATGGTATTATACTTGAAGGGTCGCAACAATCAAAGTCTTCAAAATCAACTGAACATATTCATATATCAATTGTATACGTACGTTGTCAAACCACTCCTTCTTACAAGTATACCTATCACTTATCAGAGAGTCAATAAGCATCACGTCGTTTATAGATACTCACATATGAGAATTGACTGACATTTAACAGACCTGTTGAACACATGGAACTGATGCCTTGATGAAATCTATTGTGAAAGTACTTTTCATGTTTTGCGGATAGCTACGCGTATATATGTTTGTATATAACATATAATATACATAGGTACAAGCATATTGAAATTACATATTCAGAAATGGACAAAGCTTATGCAGAGAGAGGCAGCATGTATTCATTCAGTTAACAGTGAAGTTGACGGCTGATGGCTGTATGGGCTTTTATGAACTCCAATTCAATTTCAAGTTTCAGTACTTCATCGGAATAGGTATAGTACTTGCAGAGTTCAAGGAATGACTCTTAAATTCTTAGCTCCATGCACCTCTTCTTCCAGCTCACCTCTGCTTGAATTCTCAAGACGTATACCGGGGCCCTACGATCTTACTATGTTCAAAATTTAAGCATCAAGTAAAATATCCGTTGCAAATCAAGTCACTGATTTCCTGCTTTGAAAGTAATTAAGATTACTGATTATATCGAGAGGCTCTGTTGACAAAAATCTTTGTTTTAGACGAATTACCACTTAGGAGTTTAATTTCATCTCACTCGAAAATCAGATAAATAAATTCTTCTGTCCAAGAAAGATGGGGCACGACTGGCTAAATAGAAAGATACTATATCATATCCTGCAAAGCCATCCAAGAAAAAATTTTATTGAGTTTAATTGAGATTTTGAAAAAGATAACAATTCTTGGAAGTGCAACGTTTTTGAGACGAAATGATACTTCAGGGTCGTTTACATTTTTAAACATCGTCTATTCAATGTCTGTACTAGAAAATTAAAAAATACTCGAAATGCGTAATCCATATCGATACATTACGAGCACGGTTAGCTCGACATACTTGTAGTTACTCAAGTTTTATGCGACGCGGTTTCGCTTTTAGATAGGTACTTTTTTTTCTCGAGTAACGATTAATCGATTATTAAGGGCCTCTTGAGTTTAAGAATCTTTTGATAAATCTTTATCTGATAACTATTTTTTAAACCGCCCCTAGTCGCCAAACGACCATGAAATATTACGATGCAGTAAAATAAGCTATATCGTTGCTCAGAGAAAATTACATGGCCATTTGTCAAAAGATGATCAAATGTGTCGATTCTTTGCATAATTCTTATGCCTGAAAGCCAATTCTTGCAGCTGGTTATAATATGCGCCGATCAAAGATGCTAAGAAATATCCAAAAGCGAAACACGTAGTTATTTACAGAGTTAATTCTTCATCTGCCACTATAATAAATAGTCTCTCATTTGTATAAATAATCAACAATTTCAAAGGTGTAAATCTATTCGATCAGTATCCTATATACTTCATACGGCAAAACAATCAGCACAATTTTCTTCGTTAAATTGCAGACCAGTTACACCTGGGCAGCAGGGCATGACTGGAAATCTCTTACAGCGATCAAGGCAATATATTAGTATTTACTATAGTTATGATGTTTGCCGTAGGGATGAAATAGATAGATAGTATCAAATAACTGCGCAGCTCCATTCTATCGTATAAATTTGTTGATTGATAAACGAAGACTAGCAATTCTGTCCGCTGATTTTTTTCACAATATAGCAACAAAATACATCAAAGTGAACATCTGCCTCGGTAATCTCACAACTCACTTAGTATGAGAGAGAAAAAAAACGTAATGATAATAATGAAGAATTGTGATTAATTTATACGGTTATTCCTCGCATCCCCTCAATTAAGATTTGTGCTTCATTAACCCGAGAATTAGTTAAGCGAATTGATATTAGCGAATCAGAAAGTCTTATATCGTAAGTTATGAGTATTTAACTTCGACTCGTTTTGTTAAAAGCCTTATGGGTATATTTCGATATTGCTTGCATAAATCTCGATGGGATATCTCGATTGCCAACGATATGATAATTATCTCACGTATGCAATAATTAGATATCTGTATATATTGTACACCTACGTAGTGCCGACAATCTTATTTATAATCAGCAAGCTCAGTGTATAATTTAACTTCATTAAATACCACGTTATAGCGAACCTTCAATTGGTGGATGATGATATGATGAATGACATGAGAAATTATACCGAAAGAATTTAGTGCCTATAGCATTTTTTAGTTACTTTGTGAAGTCACCGATAATTCACGTTCGCGAGCTAGCCTCAGAGATTATGTTTTTTCAATACGTAGGTACACTTACAATTAGTCAGAATTTTGCATTGGCATAGATATAATACGAATTATGTATTCCTATCATAATTTATTCTTAGCAGCATTATCATCAGATCGACTCCACGAATATCATCTGCAACGGAAGATTTCAAAGACGAACGTTATCTTCCACATTCGAAATTCTCCGCATTGTAGAGCTGAGCGATTCGAACTATTTGCGTTCAGTCGTAACCTTTTATACCAAAGACCATAGGTATATACGGTCTATTGGATATATATATATGTATCTGCATTTATGTGCGTACAATCTCCTATATAAAGAAGTACAGGACGAGGCGGGATCGAAAGCCACTCTTCCATGGCGAGTAAATCCTCCAAGAGGGAAGGAGTAATCCTTGCACTGTATCCCAAAGAAGAATATGTACATATAGGAGGTTGGAATTCGGTGCGAGTGAGCCCAAGTGGAATTCTAAAATCGTTGCCATTGCCTATAACGTACAACAGAGTCAACCCTCGCTTTCGAAAATGTAAAACTTTGTCCTGCCCAGTTCACGGTCGGTTTCGTATAATGCGGACAAACTAAACCTCTTGCATTGATTTCTGCTCAAACTACATACACCGAAATCTCAGAGACAATTCTTCAGCGTAGTTGATTTGCCTTCGCTTAAATGGTCAGCATCCGTTCCAGGTGGCGGAACTTATAGACATCGAAATGTCTATAACTATCGACTTATTTCTGCATAACTTTTGCCAGTGCAGATGGCCAAAGCGATTTGTATTCAAGTTTGCAAATTTTTTCCTCATGGGATTATGGGAAAAAAATTATTTTTTGATTTTATAGTCTGACCGTCGTATATGTATAAGATTTTCTTTTAACAATTCTGCAGTGTGATGAAGTTGGGTTCTTGCAAACAATAGGTTACCGTTAACAAGACGAGACATAAGTCCCGGACTTTTCTTAATCGGGGTTTATACAAAAAGCTTGATGCTGCCTATGAATATGTCTATTAACATTTGTGGCAAAAGGTGTGTGGCCGAAAGGTGGCTGGGTGAAACTGCAGCAGTGGCAGATTTAAGGTGGAAGGACATGAAACTCCATAAGCCATGACCCATAAGCCATAAGCAGAAAGCATATATGCCATAGAGCATCTGCATTCTGCTTATGGCTTATAGAGTTTCATGTGCCATGTGCCACCTTTAGTTGCGGTTCTTCGAACCGGAGAATCGCGAGTGACTTACAGCAAATGCCCGGGCTACATTTTACGACCAATGTTACGCTAACTGCAAGAACATGCCTTCTGCCACTGCCAAGAAGAGTTGTTAGGTTTATACGCCTCACAAGTTGCAAGTTAAAGTCACTGTTATGAGGTACACAACTTACACACGTTTTGTCAGGATTTGGCTATACCAATATAATCTCAATTAGTGTCTTTGGCAATGAAACTTCATAACATTTATCAATCACGTACAGTCTTTTAAAAAAAGTCGATACTTTTTTATAGGTGTTATCGATGAACAACACTATGAAAGGAATAAGTCTCGCTATTTCATTTATTCATTTGCAATCCGTAACGAAACTGAAAATATTTATCAATTACTTGACCAGCACCATTTCAAGAATCAGAGAAGCAATATAGGCATCAGCTATATGGGTGAAGCGAGTCAGCGATGGAATTCTCACGCCGCAAAAAATCACCACTATTAAAGGTACAAATACCAACGCGCTATGTAAAATCTTACAGGAATTTCATTCTAAGTTTTTTGAGACGGAAATTTGCACGTTTCGAAAATGATTAGAATCAAGTCAAATCTCGAGCTTTCATTTTCGACGATCCGGAAATCATCAATAGATTCATTCACATTTTACAAAAATCTCCAAAAATTATTTAGTTTAATTTTTCTAACGAAGCCGGATTGTGATGAAATATTGAAATACTTGACGTCATATTTGACGAAGTTTTTTGCGGGGGATTATTCACTCAAGAAATTACCAAGAAATGATTGGAAATCTATAGAAGTTGTTAGAAATCATTGGTATCTGTAATCATATGTATGTTCTGATAATATTTTCGACGATTTCTATTGATTTTCAGCTTCAAGCAATCGGAAAAAAATAAATTTGAGAACACTGAACGATTTCAAATGAATCCTATCGACTCTTGACGATTCCCTTCCCTTACACTACATGCGATTTTCTGTGACTTCCACTGATTCCTGTTCACATCTATTGAGGATCGCTATCAATAATCTAAAGTCAATTTTTTGCAGTGTCCCTAAATCAAAAATTAAGTATACAGGTAAGGAAAATCATCGGAAATCGCCTTGATTATTACCATCGATATATTCGATTAAACAGCCCGTTAATTTCATGTGATTTTTGCATCCCCGAAATAAATGTGAAGAAAGATATAAAGTGAAATTAAACCTTGTAAGAGAGCCTCTCTCCGTCTCGAAGCGGGGAATGATCCGGATAGATTCCTGGTGGATATCCAGCTTCTGGTTCAACAGTGCGGAAGTCGGCTTCACTGCCCCAAGAATGCCGCCTCTTCAGATCTTCTCGAATGAAAAATAAAGAAAAGTTTATCCCGTTTGTTGCCAAGAAAAATTGCCAAGTTTTACTGTGTAGTGATGATAATTATACGTGTGTACGTCTAGTTGTACCCAGTTTAACGCTGCATAACTTGGAATTCTGGGAAGTTTTTTTTTTTTTTAAGATTATACATATTATAGGTATATGTATCAATAACGAAACTTCGGAATTCTGCTTCCTTTAAACGGTACCTAATCAATGGAGATATATACTGAATGTAGCAATTAAAGCTGCAACTTGAACTAATTAGGCCAGGTTGATTTAAAGTGTCACTATCAGTCACCTGTAACCGTTACCGCAAGTGTACTCAAGCGTGTCTGACCAGCGCGGTGCCTTCTACTTGTTTTTATTCAGTAGTTTCTTGCACGTATGTATCTTGTCAGACTTGACACTCGAACAGGCGTCCCTCCCGTGCCTCGAGGTAATAATATTTAGATTTAAATCAAGCAATCTCTCTCACGTCTCATTATTATTAATAATGTCGTCATCCGTCAACGATCCCTTATTCGTTTTCTTGGAGTACATTGAAATATCAGTGCTGTTAGTTTAAGCGAAAACCCTACTGAAATTTAGGTAAGAAGCAGTTTTTCATTTTTTAAACGGCCAAGAAACGTCCAATCAAAAAACGGATACATAGATTTTCAGATTATGGTATAGGATATGTTTTGAAAAATAGCTTAAATTTTTTGCGATGAAAGTTTTTGAGTTGAGAGAATCTCTCCTTCGCAAGACTGCGAAAGGTTCCTTGCGCAGAAATTTTCATCACAGAAAATTTAAACTTTTTTCAAAACATATCCTACCATAATCTGAAATTCTATATGTATCCATTTTTCAATTGGACGTTTCTTGGCCATTTGAAAAATGACAAACTGCTTTTTATCTGAATTTCAATATAAGGGTCTTCCTTCAAGGAGGCCAGCGTAGTGGTTGGTAAAATAATTCCAAAGCCCAAAATTTATTGATTTCTTCGACAAAGATCGTCTCACATTATATCAATCGTCTTATTTCGAAACACCTGAATATAGGCCATCATAAACTGAGTACCGGATGCGGAAACATTTCGATTTATCGGCTCAGTCATTTGGAAATTAGTAAAAAAGGGACGTTAAATTTTTGAAAAATTGATCGTATAAGCTTCTATGACACTTATTTTAATTTTAGTACCCGGTATAAACTTTTGACAGTACGTCTTCTGAACAATCTAGATCCTAGTTAGGCTAATCGGAGATATGTAAGGATTTTTACACTAGAATGTCGTATTTGGCATGGACATGAATGATCAAACATTGGCGTTCTGGGGTTAAAAATCTTTCTTACAACCCCCATATTCCTTCGTATAGCGCTCAAGAGGCCCGTAATGAGGAGACTGGATATCCCGATTGGGTATTCCTAGATATGAAATTTGCCAATTTTCAGAAGAATTTACTTTATACTTTCAAATTTCCTAAGGCGGAATCGACTAGCATAAATATTTGAATATCACATTCAAATTGTTACTCATTCGGTTTCAGTTAAAAATGAAGGAAAATTTGCGGTGTATACAGCGACAAAAAAAAAAAAATAAAAATATATATATAATTTTTACTGTACGAGACTAATATAATAAAGTTCTACACGGCCTAGGAATGTTCATATCTTATTCCCTTATTTCGCGTGTACAATAATGTATGTACATATCGGTAGAGTGAAAAAAAATTTCTATTCCTCTCTGTTGAACAGTAAAAACGATCTGTTCATGCACGTTTGAACAGTAATAAATCTACTCAATGTTTATAACGGGATACAGAAACTCTTGATCCGTGAAAATCATACATTTTTCAGGTTCGAATAATAAATTTATTAGTAAAAACGTCACATCATAAAGCAGCAATTCATGGAGCTCGATGTAAGGATTAAGTTTTTTTCATACATATTTACAACGTACATATACATACAAGATCCGATATGTCTGAAAATACGTATATAGCATTAACAGATATACAGAATATTGAATAATGGAACCAATAAAAGAAGTTTGTTAGTTTGGAATATATAAAGCATGACGAAAAAAATTGATTACTTCAATCATTTTTACACCAGTAAAAAGTTGTCTCTTCATCTAATAGATATTTGTCGCGCGGACAATTGGAGACCAAAAAAATTCAAGTCGAAGTATAGCGGTCAATCCGCCGGTTTCTGCAAGGACTATATACTTTTACTATACGACTTATACGTATATTCAACGAGAAAAAAGTCGATGGCTGATTGCTCCGAATTTTGTCTGATTATATTCCAGAATAAGCTATTATCGGACAAAATCAGCTTTTTTTCAAACTTCTATGCGCCACGCATGAGACCTGAAAAATTTCGTCCTTAAGGACGCGTATATACGTGTCCTTGAACAATACTATTGCTCCAAGAAGGGGTATACGCTCTATGAGGAATGCCGTATTTTGTATTAGGTTACGTTTTGGATGGTACCATTATACGTTTCAATTCTTTGTGTGGATCCAAGTAGAGAGATGAAATTGTTCCTTAAGGAAAGACCTGACCAACAGTAGAGATTTTGAATTTTTTCTTCTTCTTTTTCAATTATTGAAAAAATGCTGTTTGAAACTAACAAAATTTCACATTATAAAAGTGACAGTGGGTTGTAAAATATATAGGAGTTCTCTACCACTACACAACGAAAAATAGAAAATTTGCAAACACCCCTTGCGTATTAATTATCATAATTCTTTCAGAACTGGTGTTTGGAGTATTGGTTTTAAGTTTGGGTCCCTATAGTTCGCTTAAGTCCTTAAAAAACCCAATATTTGTTGAAAAACTGCGAAAGGTAAAAATTCCGAATATTTATACATACTACCGACTCAGAGTTTTTAGAAAGATTATTTCCCTGAAAGTCTAGGTAGCCAATTTGAAAAACTTCTGAATGGAAAAACACCAAAGTTTTAAGAGTCCGCGAAAGCTCAAGATCCGAAAGGACAAAAAAATGAGGAAATTAGACCGTTCGGAGGTTTTGGAATTCGGAACTTCAACCCTGCCCCGAACTATAGGGATACAATATCAAATTTGATCGATAATATCTTCCAAGTGCTAAATTATCTACCAAAAAACATGGTTGTCCGACAAGTGTGATTCATATGAAAGAAGTATTTTTAAATTATTTACCGATCATCATACGTTATAATGATGGATAATTCCCGCATTTCCTATTTAATGTTTTACAAGAAAACAAAATCTCTAATTCTATAACCAGCAGGGTCTGCCCTTTAAAACCTGTAAGGTGTGAAAACTGAGCTTTCAGGTTTAAACGTGTAACATCCGCTATGGGTATATTTTATAATATTATCCCAAGAGAAACCGGTGCCCCTAGTACATATGTATACGGCGCGTGTCCACGATCTGTCAAAACATCAGGATAATTGAACGTTAATTTGAACAGCGGTATACCATAGGGTAGACCCAGCACCAGCCTCCCAGCGACGTGAACCGGTAAATTCTTATGGACTCGACTTTAGCGTGGGCGTGTCAGGCAACAATCAATGTAAGATGTTTCGACCCTGGGTTATAAATTCATCCGCCGTCAATCGCCATCAAACTAAAAATAACATTTACCTCTCGAATTGAAAAATGATTCCGTAAATTCCAACTTTGGAAGAAATTTTTAAATAGTTTAATAAATACATAGGCGTAACTCAAGAAAAATGAATTCTATGGTAATTTATCAGTCTCATGACGCGGAGACTTCGATGAAATTTGGATGAAATCCATTTTTTAATTCTCAAATGACTGACAAATCTAATAAAAAATCATTCCCTATAACAAAAGTTAATTACTGTTAGTACGTGTATTGAAGAAAATTTCCAGCGTACCACTGCGAAAGGTTCCTAGCGTTTACACTTTCATCGCAGAATCTTCATACTTTTTTTCTAAAACACATACCAACAGTAACTAACTTTTGTAGGAAGCGATTTTTTTATCAGATTTTCCAGAGTCATTCCAAAAATTAAAAATCAATTTCATCCAAATTTCACCAAAGTTCCTTCCGTTAAGTTGTCTTCACCTTAAATTTAATTACGTTTCATTTTTCAGATTTTCTTTTTTGCTTTTCGTTTCACGGTATACCCGGGCTGACACGTGACATTCCGACTGGTCAAGGATGCGTTCTTAAAACGCATGCCGCGCGTGTCAACCGCGTCACGCTAAGTTTTTCAGAACGACGCGACGACATAGTGTCACGTGTGCCGCGTGCCGAAGCGGAAGGCTCAGCTCGCGACGCTGACAGCCGAGAGACACGTGTTGGAATTAACATCGAGTAACATACTGCTCAAAAAAATCCCTTTATACCGCTTCTAATAAGGTTTGCTCAGCGAACACGCAGACATTTCAACATTCAAGGTATGTACAAATACATATCATCCGTCTATAATATAATATGAACATAATGAGCTTACTTTTTCATTCAAAGTTTCAAACATTTCACTCCATTAAAACGCACTATTAATACCTTCCACTGTATAACACCCTTTCGCAATTTACACCATGCAAATATCATTGAGCATAAATGTGAAACTTCTTAAACATCAGAATTTACACAAATTTATCAACACCCATCGATTGCATTTATAAAAAAACAAAAAAAAAAAAAAAAAATGAATAAACCTTCGAGAACGATAGCCAGAATGTGAAGTTGGAATTACAACTTGCGTATCATTTTTTGGTTTTGCACAACGTAAAGATAACAGCCACTTTCATTCAATTTATTAAAATGGAAAAGTGATCGTAAAAATGCACTACTCTTAAATACGGAGTTGTTTTTAGTCTCACGCGTTAACGTGTAAGATTGTGATTTATTTCGAACAGGTATACAGGTTTACTCACAGGTACAGCCGCGACTAAACTAAGCTTCAGCGAGTATCTGGTTGTTGCACGCGAGTCTCTAGTCGATCGGAGAGTGGCGCTGTGATCTCTGATTGGCCGTTACTTTCCCGCGTAAACTTCTTACATCCAATAAGAATCGATATTCAAGGCGATTGTTGACGTTGCATTAAGAGAGACAATATTCTATGGAAGGGGACAACAAAGCATTGAACACCGTGACTAACTCACCCTAGGTTTTCATCCGCCTGTAAGACTACCCCCTAGACAAGATAGACATCATTTATTGTCCTCAGATTACATGTCCTTTCAAACTCAACGTTAAACAAAATAGGTAAATACTTTTTTCACCTAATCCTGCATCAACTGAATTATTTCATTCATCAGTGATTGACCTGCAATCATTCCTGATCAACACTCGTTGTTTTTCGATCAAACGTTTCAACATCTTGAACTATTACTAGGAGACTTTCCCCTGATGAGTTTGACCATACAAGATGTAAAAAAAAAAGGGTTTACAAAAGAACCCCAAAGGGCCTGAGTAAAGGCTGAAGATATTCAACCCACAACGTTATAGCATGCAATAGTGCTGAAGAATGTCCCATCAGGGAGTTTGCTCACAATCAGTACAGGTTCATGCATAGACCCAGCACATGGTCTAGGTATTCTCGTATTTTATCAGATCATCGACTGTATATAATGGAGCGCACTTTGTCATCAAGTAAGGAAATCCGTTCCAGCTTGGTCCAAAAAGGTTTCACTGATATCAGGACATATTTTTGATCGCAACTATCGTTTAGCTGAACAAAAATGTTTACCCTGACGTCATATTGTGGATTCGACGATTCTTTGAACAGATTTCTCATGCTGAAGACTGTTATAAGCTCTGGAATCGTTGAAGGTATATACATGCATGTAAAGATACACGTGTATGTAGTACGTATAGGCGTCCTTCGCGAGGTATATGGCGTGGTTGGGGCATGGAAGAAAACTGGCCCAAGAAACGCGCGGTCAGGGGGTACGAGAGGGGCGTACGAAAGGAGGTGGGCCCCGCGACCTTTGACCTGCCTGAGAACCTCGTAGGCCCCGCGGGCTCAAAGCTGCGGGAGAATCCATTCGGCCCTGTTCACCCGCCGAAATACTTAAGATCTCGCCCTAGTAAATGAGCGAGGTCGAGGTGACTAGGACCCAAAAGTCTAGCCCTAAATTGATTGGTATGCATCCGCATGATTATCTTGCAATGAAAAATCCGAGGAGATACTCACTCGCAAGGAATCATTGAACCATTTCATCCGAAATCAGCTGACGGAAAATTGCCAAAAGTAGCTGCACAAATCGCTCAAATCGCTGCATGGTTCCTGATTTCCTCATAATTTCTCAAAATATAGAGGAAATCATGGGGGATCACAAAAAAATCTCATGATTTTAGGAATCTCTTGGAATCACTCATTCCCTCTCTAAGCAAGCATGCATTCGTCAATGTTCGTTTCTTAACATAGCAGTCTAGAAATCAATGATTTCTGAAAGTAAGAAATCAATGATTTCTGAGGGTTATAGAAATCAATGATTTTTGAAAGTTAGAAATCACTCGTAATCGTTGGAATCAGCAGAAATCACACGGAATCACTGGTATAAATCTCATTAATTCGGAGATCACGAGAATCGCAGTCGAAATCGTAAGGAATCGATTCTTTTTGAAAATTGTCGTGCCACCGGATTTGCAAGTGAGCGGCCTCTCGAAAAATCATTCTCAGTGATACCAATCCTCTGCTAAAATTATCTAGAAAATTTGTGAATACCTTATATCACCACATATTCAAATGATTAGCATAACAATCGGTGAATTTTTTGATGAATTTGCCAACTTGTTACTTGATTATACATGTGCAATATTGGTCGGATACTTCTGGCACTGGTGACGATTAAGAGGCTCAAAATTCTCAAAAATACTGCATGAATTTTTGAAGTTATTGGTACCATTGATATAAGTGAAGGGATTTTGATGTCGGATAAAAATTTTACGATGTAAATATACAACTTATCGTAACTCGATTCAGAGCCTGATCGTCGTCGACAATGACAATTATTAACGTTGGTAATACCAGCGTTACAAATCGGTGGAAAGGGCGAGACGGTGTAAATCATGAAAGACCGAGCCCCACGCATCTCGGCACGCAGGGCCACGCACGGACTACTTTACGACTTACAATCATCTCACAGCTACGAACAGTTACCATTTAATTGACCAGCGAGCGCTCTGCAACTTCTATCAACGCCATTTTGTCTTTTCTTTTTTTGTTTTTTTTTTCTTTCTTCTTTTTTCAACGATTAATTAGCAGATCCTACGAATTAAAATGAACAAATTGACGTAGCCCTTGGTTTATGGTAATTCTATTCTTTGACAGTCCATGCAAATCAACACCAGCCTTGTAAATCAGTAGGACCATAATCGTTAACTATACACATGCCATTTACTTCAATTTTCATACCCACTCAAAAAGTCAGTCTTCTCTTTTTATTCAGTTCGATAAATTATGAAATGAGTTTGCGACTAAATTTGATATAGATATTAAAAACGTATTGTTGAATGTGCAGCACGATGATTGCGCGACAGAATTTTGAGAATGACTTTCACTTTCGCTAAAGTAAATCGTATATACATGGAATAAACACATGTAAACACAGAGAGATTTTATTACCCGGTGAATACCATTGGAAAGATAACAAGTAGATACGTCAAAAATTAATTCAATGAAAGAAAAAATAAAATAAAAATGGAGTAGGGCGAGCCAGTTGAATTATCTCCGGTGAAAATGAGACCAGCGGGGTTATCCAGTTTCTTTGGCTAGTCAAAAAGCCTGTTAAAGTCACCAGAGAGAGAAAATACGCCCTCGTTGTCTTAAACTCAGGGATTAATCTTGTTCCGTCACGTTTTTCGCTTGAACGATCAGTTTTTGCGCGAACAACAAATTAAGAGCAAGTCTCTCGCGGGAGATAAAACTCGGTTAAGTTTAACGCGTTTTTGATAGTCTTCCTGCCCATGCTGCACTGACAGCACTTAATTATAGCCAAAGGAATTCCGCGTTTATACAGTTTTCTCCGTAAGTTTTAAGTGTGATGCTTTTAATCATGAATAATTACCTGTATGATATGGCGTGCAGAATCTCATCACAGAAATATCACGTGATAGAACTGTATCAGCTTCTACTAAGAATTTCTTCAATAATTAACAAACTATGAACCGTTATCACTGCAGTTTCATTGCAACTCACGCATGTTACACATAATTTGAAAAATTCTGCAATACGCAGATGACAGATGAAAATCGATAACCATGTGATTAAGTCCACGCAGTACGATATGATTATCCAATCATCGAACTCTTCATTAAAACCTCGCAGGTGAAAGATAATTGCAAATACGTGCATTTGAAGGAAGGAGATAACCGTTAAAACTAGCTAACCATCTGGAAGCAAAAATGTAGAATAGGTATGAAAATACGTCGAGGATCATTACCTAGAGTAAAACAGCTCGCTTCGTTCTTGCTGGACCATGAAACTGCGGCTTATATACTCCTCGCACGTATCGTTACAGAATACAGATAAAATGTATGTACGTAACTGAAATGCGTATACCCGTCCATGCAGCTGCTGCGGCCGTTTTCTCACCGACCTCTTCAACCACCAAGAATCGCTTCGTAATTTCAAGAATATTCGAACATATACTAACGTATCTGCTAATCATAAGTACCGCGAATGCTATTTCCAATACTCGACAGACATTTGTCAGTATCTGTACATGAAGTGGGATATCCGGCAGTATTAACCCTTCATGGCCACCATGGGTAAATTTTACCCAGGTATTCACTTTTGGGTAAAAAAATTTCTAACAAATGCATTAGTTACCATTTTTTTTTTTTTTTTAGCGAAAAGGTGCTTTTTCGCACTTATATCTTTCAGATAAATCCGTATTCATTTCTACTCCAAAATCGATCCTATCTTCACATGTCGAAAGAAATATAACTGTTTTCCAGTTAAAATTTGACTAGAAAATATTGAAAATTCGAAAAGTTATGATTTCTCTTTAGTGAAATAAGGTGTATTTTTTGACAAATTTACCTATTCACGATTTATTTTTGAACATTTTGTGATTTGAATTTAAACACAACAACATTGCACATATGTTTTAGAATGTCCAAAGTATTTTCAATATTTTTTTTCGATCTCGATCGCACTGACAGTTTTCACACAGCAACCATTTGAAACTTGGCTGGGTAAATATTACCCAGTGTGACCACTAAGTTATAATTCTACAGAGTTGTGACCACGAAGGGTTACGATTACCAACGACTATTCCAAAGTAGACTATTAATTTCACATATGGAATGTTCTTCATTTTACACCCTACAACTTTTATTCCGAAATTTTTTTTCAATCTATAATGTCCAATGGGACAGAATATACATATTTGGCGTTTCTCCGAGTTTTCAATATTGGATATAAATCGTATATACAAGCACCGAAGAATGAGCAACCCAATGTATAGGTATTCTTAGTAAAATGACGAAGGACCAGCTGGACTGCGATATAATTCTATTGATGGTATTTCCACAACTTCATTTCTCACAATCAGAGCTCCGAGCTGCTCGTGGGGTCGGCAATTTGCAGCAGGCGAGTATAACGAACACGTATAAGGATCGCATATTCCGTCTAACGACTCGCGCTATATCAGTACATTGTTATATAGATATAGGATATTAATTACAATGATTTCCTGCCACTTATACGCCGCAGAGATTTAAATTATAGATATCTGTTGCTCGCGAGGTTCTCCCTTGAGAGTAGGTACTACGAACGCGTTCCCCGAGTAAAGGATGAGGGAGGCAAGATTACAGGGCGCGCGCAAGTATTTCAGGAATCAGCCCGGGCCTTGGCGTCATAACGCCCGGGTCATAGGTCACCATCGAAATTCTCTTCAGGAATTAAGTCGCTCCTATACTACGAAGTTAGCCCCAGCACGATCGGTTCGATCGAAACGATCAAATAAGTCGGTCCGGAATTTCCACTTCGATCGTGTCTCGTTTTTAACTCGAGATTCTTACACGCGTTTCTTCTCTTTCTCTCTCTCTCTCTCTCTTTCTCTTCATCTTCATCGCTAAACTTGATCTATATTTTCTTGTTGTTTATAGAGAACTAGCTGACTTCACAGAGGACGTGGTTTTTTTTTTTCTTTCTCTATTTGGTTCTATCTGAAACTATTTCAGGAAATAGAAACGCATCAATTCCTTCGGAATTTGAAACAGGGTTCACAAGGAATTCCTGTCCGATGATTATCAGTTCATTGTCACGATTTTATTTTAATCAATTAATACAATTAGAATGAATTGCAATCACAAAATTCACAATGTTTCCCACACAGTATTTTCCAAAGAGCTGGAATAGGTTCATCGAGTGATTATAATTTTTATATGTAATCTTCTTGTCATCAGAAATGACATCAAATATTCAAATATATATCAAAATAGAATTGGCAGTATTACACATCACAATCTATTTGTTATCGATCCATGTAAGTATGCCATACTATGTTGTTACGAATTTCATCTGATGTATCAATATTTCCGAAAGATATCTAAAACGGTAGTGCTGTGCAAGGCAATCGATTGATGGGTTGCTAAACGATTAGTTAATTAGATTGATTGCATGGATTGATGAACCGAGCAACTTTATGACATACAAGCGTGATTAATTGATCGATCACGTAACAAATCTGAATATTAATTTATTCAATAATGAATAAATATAATGATTTGATAAAATAATTATAAAATAATTCTTCAATCAAACGATTGATCGAATAACTTTTCGAATGATCGATTGGCGAATCCAAGTAATCATTAAATTCATGATTACCAGAATTCGATCCAAAAATAATGGGAGACATCAAAGCTATAATATCATGATAATTCTGAGGCTATTCGATTAACAATCTTTGCAGTTTGCGATTATTCGATTATTTGATCAATCGACTGATTATCGAATAGCCCATATAAATTTGATCCTGATATAGGTATACACGTACATGGTTATAAAGTACTACAGCTAAATATTAATTGATTGTGCTACATGGAATAAAGTTTTAGTCGATAATATTCCCTCAGCTTCTCGTTTTGATTAGTCTTCAACCTGCTCCAGTCAATCCACTTTGAAAGCAACCATGTTTGAATACATACGTCCTAGTCACACCTATAAGCCTAGGAATATTCGGCTTGTACATAGTACAAGTACCAATCATTATTGCAATGATTACCTGATTTGCCTGTCACACTGCCTAGTCTGTCGTAAATCTTGTACCCACAACTATGATGAATGAAATTCGACAAGATATCCACAATTCTGGATTTCCGGCGTATAGATATTGCTTCAGGAGGACTCTGATGGTGCAAGGTCTACAGAAATAAGTATAGAAAGCCTGAAGCAGACAACTAGGGTTAGCTACTAGGGTACCTCACGTACCTATGCATGCTATAATGGTTAAATAGAGAATTCAAGTATAAGTACGTATGCGAATTAGGCGAAAATAACCTGGTGATTCGGAAATTTGGTGGGTGGCACAAATCCTACTTCAATGCTAAATACCGAACCACCGTCTTTGGCGATCTTAGAGATGCTGGTAACTGGCGCCGTGCGTGGGACCCAAGCCTCAGGCGATCGGTTCGACGTCAAAAACAAAACACGATCAGCATGGGATCCCATGGGAGCACGCCAAGTTCTTCCCATCCAATATCTTTGGTAGATTTACCCCGCGCTGGTCCATTTACCACGGAGGCAACGCGTTTCGTGTCTTGCGTGCGAAATATTCATCTCTTATTAGCAATTCGTGGAAAATAATGAGAACAAGTTTCATGGCGTATGTTTACACGTATTATACCCATGCATGATTCACTTGTTATTTCGCTTTTAAAATATCCACTTTTTTTCATCCATTTTCTTGATTCTTGCTTGCAAACTTAACGCGAGTAGCCCTTGTTTCAAGTCCGACATTAAAAATGCAGCGAAGGTCCATTTTTGTAACAACGGGGTCGATCGGGTACCGTGAAAGAGGAATACGAAGCAATTTTTGTATACACGAGTCTCGCGCAGTGCTTTACTCGCGAGGCCATGCTGGGGTTACTTTACGAGTACCATAAATCATAACTGTGCACATGAGTGTGAGTAGGCGGGGTCCAAAGAATACGGCGGTGCACAAACCGGGCACAACTGAACTGTACGCCGTACGTCATACGCTATAAATTTGATACATGTTCATCGCGTTCCGCTGGTGATGGTGATGGTGATGGTAGAGGTAGAGGTAGAAGATACTGGTGTTAGATGTATCTCTCAGCTCAGGTCGACCTACAAAAATTCAAGGGACGAAAGAAATGTGACGAAAAATTGAAAAAAAAAACAAAAAAAAAAAACAACAACCACAGGTATCCATATCTTGAACGTTCAACGTTGGCAAGGAAGTGACGCAGTTTCTTTGTTTCAGATTTTGAAACCATCTTGCGTGACCGTGCCAATTGTCTCCATGTACCATTCTACCTCTTATAGCGAATTCTGTTGTACAGAAATCAGTATAGGCACACGTGGGGCAACTGGAATCGGATATGGTGTAGGTTGTGCATGCAAAGGAATGGTTTTTTTGAAATTGAAGTTCGTAATGGTAATGTAACAGAATTTTGGAGAAAATTTATTAGTTTTATGACTCAAATGTTGTTACATTAGCAAATTCGACGAGGTACGTGCGTGTTTTACTTACTTTAGAAAATTATGCACTGTATTTTAGTGTTTTTAAACCGTCCAAGTAAATTTTGAAGTTCAATCCCCTGACGATGAGTATAACAGAGATTGCGACTCAAACAATTACAAGACAATAGACAAGTGACATCTTGAACTAGAGAGAATTCGACTCTCGAGCAATAGAACTCGTCGAGATAAAATGAAACGTGATGTTCTCAAGCTATTTTCTCGGCAAAAACATACATCCGATGAATGTAAAATTGATAACAGCGATAAAAAAGAATAAAACGAAGGACATGATATTGTTCAATTTCAAAAAATCGACCAAAACTTTTACAGATTATTTATCGTAAGATTGAACTTTATCTCGATTTTTGGTAACCCGAGGAGCATCATGCCCTTTGTTCAATTTGGTCTTTATCGCTGTTACCAATTCCACATTAATCGGATATGTTTTTACTGAGTAAATAGCTTTGAGAAAATTCCAAGTGCGGAAAATCGTGTACGTAACAGAGGAACGATAAGTTATACATAGCTGTGAGAAAATACTAAATTCGAACGAGAAGAAATCACATTAGGGAGAAAAAAAAAAAAAAAGAAGATGAAGAACAAATTGCTTTAAATTTCAAGGTTTTGGAAGTTGTATACAGACACACGTATAATTGAGTGGAGTTAAATCATGAGATTTTGCTGATTTGTATCGAATTTTCTGCTGCATCGATTGAGATTGGTTCCACGGGCTTGAGACGTAATTGCCAGATTCAAGATACGAGGTATGGGTGCCTCGGTGCCTCGCAATTTTGGTCCACCTGGACTGAGAGAGTACCTACCTCGTCGTCCACGCGGGTCTGTAACGGACACCGTTCCTCTTCCGAGGTCGACAGGGGTCAAACGGCCAATTCACGCAAGTCCAGGCCAACGACTATGTATTTTAAATAATGGCTTTAACGTCAAGCCTTGATTTCCTTAGCAACTAACCCCAGATAAATGGTCTTGGGCGGTGACGCAATAAATTATTTAGACCAATAAATCGTTACTTCCATCCGAATAAGTCTTTGCAACCTTCTGCAAAATCTATTCTAGAGTCAATTTTTTTCATTTTTTTTTTTTTTCTCCTAGCTAAAACCGAGAAACAAAAAAAAAAAAAACCATTATCCTGTAGCTGAATACAAATAGCTATGTATAAGTAGAGATCACTCAAAACTTAACCTAGTGAACATGAATCGAAAAACGTGAGTTTTACTGGGGAACCCTATTAATTTTTTTGACAAAGTCACATATTTCGCCACTTTCTGCCAATAAACTGGATTCATTCGTCGATGGCTCGTTCGGATCGGTTGGGTAGTCATCGAGAAAGTGCGATTCGCGTTTTCGAGGTAACAACAATTTGGGATAATGGAATTTCGAACAAACTCCCATATCGCCGGTTCTATGGGGCTATATGTTCGGAATTTAGTTATTACCAATTGTTATCACCTCGAAAATGAGATTCGCAGTTTTTTCCGAACTATCAAACCTACAGGAATAAAACTCAAGAGATAAATGCAACAATACGGCAGAAAGTGGCTGAGTATTTTACTGTTTGAAAAAAAAAAAAAAACTAATAGAATTCCAATCAGATTCATATTTTTCATGTTAGCTAGGTTAGGTTCAAAGTGACTTGTACCAAATCGCCTTAACCACATTCAAAATCATAAAATGGCCCGTATACTTGTTCGTTAACTGACTAAAACTATGTTATTTGCAATAGGGATTCAAAAGTCTGCGGATAGTTTTGTCTGGGCTCCTGACCTCGAAGTATATTTTTATGGGAATAGGGATAAAAATAAGATCTTTATGTAAAGTTATACGATCCTAGGGTGGAGTATAGGTACTCGGGCGCATATTGTTCCCTTTAGAAATATCTCAGTGCTAACTTCCACAAAGTTTATGGAGGAGAAGAAGAGGCGGAATGAAAGAGGAACAGTTTACTGTACGCGCGCATACCTCGTCTCCATGGAACGTCCAATTATGCAATAGATCACCGAGAAGGCGTTCTTTGCTTCCAGCTCTCGTGCCAATAGGCTGGATAATTCTTAAAACTTGGCTCTTGCGTAGACCCAGAATATAAAATTATACTCAAGGACTACTCGGGCATTGGAGAAACACATCTGACGTACTCATTATTTTCAGGCTTGGGAAATTTCATTGAAGGTAGTCATCCCCAGGGTTATTATAACCCCAAGAATGTGCGTTCAAATTTTTATCAATTTTACCCAGAAACATATCGTTTTTCAAATCTTTACCACATAACTTGTCACACTGTTCAATGCATCTTCCCGCAGAGTATCCCCAATATCTTGACTTATCTCGAACTGGACCAGAATTATAAGGTAAGTAAGAACTGTGCTGATTATCTGCAAGTTTGAATTACAAGTCTTGTATTCAAGTCATGAGTCGATTTGTGATTACTACTTTCATAAAACAACAATGGTAATCATCATAATCGTTTGTCATCTTACCGAGCAAATAATCGATGGATCGATCGTAAAGAGATGAAAAACGTTGAAAGAGATTCTTTGCAATAATATTTGATGACAAAATCCACTGATCTGTGAAAAAATTGGGGAAACGAATTCTGATGATTATATCAACAGGTTGGATCGTTGTATTTTTTTACAGGGCAATATCAACGTGAATCAGAAAACTTTTTTCAATTTTCAAATGATTCAATTCAAATCAAGCAAATTTTCATTATAAGAGCAACGCAGTATGGGATGGTGTGTCGTGTGTAAGGTTCATCGAATGGGCATCGACGCATTTTCATATTTTTATGAAAGTGAAAAGGTCTACGGTACAAACATATTGTCGAAGGTACTTACAATTGAGCTTTCGGAGTGCTGAGCGATTCTCTGCATACGAGGCAAAGTTCCATCGAGCAAAGTACTCTGTATAGACGAACCGGAATGAATTATTTAAAAATGGAAGAATATCCAATTTCCGCAGTGGTTTAATATTATACTCACCTGATTCATTGTCCAGTGACAAACAGCAATAATTGATCCAAGAAGGATCGAATGTAACAATGGATAACAGGACAAACACCACCAATCGTAATGTTTTTCACGGAAAAAGCTAGGGTCGGAATATGTATATGCGTCAAATGCGTACTGGATCGTCCTTTTGGAAATGAGGTAAAAACCGGTAACTGAAATTGCCAATGCCGCTACAAAGCACAATAGAAGCTGATAGGAAAATGCAGAGTTCAAGAGCTTCGCTTGATTGATAAGTTCCAAGTGATCATCGGCAACTTTATTCACTTTTGCGTTGATCAGTTCAGCACTGTTGTCACCCTTCACTATGGCCATTTGCCGCTGAAAAGATATACTCATGCATGCGTGTGCATTGTAAACCTGTGGTAGATGTATATCATCGCCGGAGAGTAATTGACTTGACTATATTGCTGATAGGATGTTATTATACATATTACCCGGAAATAATTGACGACTGTACACAATTGATAAAGGACAGCACCAAGACACTAACTATAACTCGATGACTCGTTATCTGAATAGTGATTTATATTTAATATAGTCCACTGCAGGCCATTTGTCATTTGGCTACTTGGGTGAATCACTGGAAACTCGATGTGAATTACTAATTGTAAAAAGCTGGCAAGTCTCGAAATACCTCGCTGATGAAATCCTCCAGTTGGACATTCAGAGCCTTGAATTTTATCCCAACCTTAACGACAGCACATAGATATTGAAGGACCACCAAGGTGTTTAGAAGGAATAGAATCCCGTAAGCGAACCAGTAACAACCAATTGATTTCTCATTGTCGAAATACGAAGTCAGCGTGGTTAGTAGATGGAGAAATATCGTGACTAGAACTATCATTGTACTGAGACAAAATCTTTTTTCGTGTTAATTATTTAACGACTAATTGACAAAAGATTTCACCTGCCGCGGCCGTGGTCCGTCGGCTGACAGGGCTCTGGTTTATAGACTAAGAATATTATATACGTTGTTGGACGCCAGTCGGTTAGACGGAGCCGACACCGTTAATTAGACAATTGAATAAATAGAATTATCAATAAATAGGCAAGAGACAATCACAAGGGTAGGAACGTTGGAGGACCAAAAGAACTTGCAAAACCAAATGTATAAAGTGTATAAGACGAAGTGTATAAATTTATTTGACTCACGTTTCAGCGACAGACGGCCTACTCGGTCGAATAGTTATTATGAACAATCACTTATTATAGACGAATCATAGACTTCACAATGTCGAATATGAATATGCAAAGAAAGAAAAGACAAACACGCCTAAACTCCTCCAGAACGGACTGGCATCGTCAACAGACGGACGAGCAGTGACGAAAAGGGTTCTGTAACCGATGTCCTGCTTATAGGATTTGACAATTGACGCATAGATGTCTTTACTATGTCGCGTTAAGCGGGTAATAGGACAAAAGGCGCTATTACCACGTAATTTGAATGTAGATTTGGCTAGTCTGGACGTGTTTGACGAAATTAAATAATAAATAGTCTTATAATTTAGACAGATAATCACATAACAAAATTAGACAAAAATAAGGATGTGGAAAAGGTTCCGTGCTCGAGGAGTCGAATCGAGTTGACGTCGAGAATTTAAGTTTGATATGACATTCCTGTCACAGTACCAAAAAAAATGTCTTTGTTGAATTCTCCATAGTCGGGTATTTTCCGAGGACGATCTCGTGTGTCAAAAATAACGTTGAACGCCTGTTAATTAAATAATCAGCGGATTAGATAAACGAGCCAGATCGAAATCAAAGGTGATTTTTTGTTCTCGATAAATACCCCAACTACTCTTGACCGCTGTGAAGAATTCGCGATGATCATCAACACGGAAAATCCATTGTTAACGCAAAACTGAAGCCACTGAGCGCCGATTGTAACGTAACTTCCAGAGGTTAAATTAGACTGTGTAGTCATGTAATTAAAAACGGTGAAGCATGTCAAAAGAGCGCCAATAAATGAGGAGTAAATTATATCAAATCCTGAGACTCTAAATTTCGTTGTAGAAGATCCAGGATCAAATGAATAAGGAGCTACGCCGATAAATTTACAAAGAATTTGCATCGGCTTTGCCATGTTACTCATTGCGATAAATTTATTTATTTCCCGTGAGAAACACACGTGAAGTAAAACCGACTGACGACTTCATACAGTTTTTATGCGATCAAGATCCATTAGATGTAATGTCAATTCCACTTGGCGTGTCTATATGTCCCGTGAATAATTAATTTATTGATTAAAAAGACCTTACGCTTTTTCATTAGTAGACAAATTACAATATGTTGCTGTAGTATTTTGTTCATAAAATTGGATATTCGCATATAGATGGGCCAGATCGATTTACAGTACGTATATATCGATATCTATTTGAAAAAATTAGTAAGTGCAAGCAAACTTGACCATCTCGAATCTGCAGCTTTCCAGGTTTCAGCTAACGAGTAACAATCTCGATGTTAAAATTGCTATAGTTTATACTGCACTGTTCAAAAGAACCAAGACAGGTAACTAGTCGTAAAAATTTTCTTCCCTAAAGGAGCTCTGTGAATATCTCTCGAACGTTATACTTTGTTTTACTGTTATCGCTTTTATAAATGTTAAAAAATAATTGCGTTGAACCCAATATATCTAAAGAAATACCAAGTTATTTCCTGTTCCTGATTACCCATCATATTGTCCTTTCCGTGCACACTGACTTCTCAGAATAAGTGCGAGATAAAATTGCTTGTATATAGCTCTGAACTGCAGTTATATATACTGACAAAATCATGGTGTCATCAAATGTATACAATATCTTATGTTATAGTACTCAACTCAATCCGCATGTTCAAATTTAGATGACCGGTTTGATTGTGGCACACTCAAAACCAAATAGAAAAACCGCGTAGCACCCGATCGTAGTGAAGTTTTTTCAAATATATTTTTGGATAAAGATTACAGAGGAAGGTCTTCTGATTGGGATTGAATTGAGCAATTGAAAAGGTGTTCTCCATTAATGTTACGACAATCTGTGTAATACTCATTAACAGTGCTACTATACGAACTGCAGCATATTAGAGTGTGAGAACTTTGAAAATCTGTACTCACTTAATTTTATCAAATCACACCTCGTTAACCAGGATTCTAAATATTGGCCTTACCCGCGCATCGTTAGGCTGGCCGTAGAAAAAACCTTCCACACTTGGAATAAATAAGCAATTAAAATTGATAATCATTTTTCAAAACACTCTGTATAGTCCGAAATAAAGTAAGAATATTCTATTTTCACAAGTTAAATGAATTGAATCGTTTCATATTCTAACATTTATAAAACCACACTGTACAAAATTTATGGACTACTATAGATAGAATTGGATTTGGTGTCAATTTAACACTATATTCAGTATTTTTTGACACAGCGAAAAATCTGTTCGTCTCAATCGGTGCCGGATTTTCCAATTATCCACATCAATTGTTCTATAGAGTGGTCCATGCTGGGAAATTTTAACAACACCTGCATTTTTCACAGTATATCTGCTGCAGGGTGACATCTCTGGTGTTAATTAGTCAGGATTGATTGTGATATAACTTGGTAAAATTTGGAGAGCTGGGAGCCGATTTATTAATTGGGGAAGTAATTTGAGCCGGCTAATTTACCCCCAACCGATTAAACCCGGTTATACTTGCGTCGAGTGACGATAAATTAACTTAATATGGTGTAGCATGTTCATGAAATTGCGAGTGATTAGCAAGAACAATTATCTTACTTTCTCGATATTAATTGCGTCGTTAATCAAAGCTCCTTAGTCGAGGATTCGCGCGGGTCGGTACCTACTAATGATTTCACGGCAATTAGCCTGATAAAAAACCAATTGGTAGGCACAAAACTGAAAAAAAAAAAAAAAAAAAAAACCAGGACAAAGTATAGTTAATTTTAGGTATAGCCTGATGCGTTCTTACTTTATCATCATAATTACTTCTGGAGGTATTTCTTCTTCATTCCTGAGTAACCCCAAAGCGATCCCCGGAGAATTGCAAGACATTATTTACGCAACGGTATGCGTAAGAGAATCGTAAGCTTAATGTCAGGGATAATAAGAGAGTCAAGCAAATATGTTCGAAATTTCAGGGTGCCAAAATTTAGAAAAAATCTATGGATTCATGCTCGAAATTGATTTGCTGAAATAATCATGCTGTTAAACGCATGTGCGCAATTGCGCCACAGCTGAATGCTGATGGCGGGTATATTATCATGTTCTGGAAGTTGAACCATGGATAGAAACACGTTGGAATAATCCAAGATGATTTAGTACCCTGACTTTTCCTCGTTTGCAGTCTCAATCCAGAGGATCAGTTTCGTAAACCATAATTCTCGTATCTTGAGCCGATAGTCTGATCACCGCTACAGCGCATTGCAGTCAAGCTGTAGAGAGAAATATTGAGACACAAAAAAAAAAAAACAACGTCCTCTAGAGATTCTCTCAGAATCTGAATCATGATCTCGTTACATTTATTATTCGACCTACCAAGCAAGAACTGGATGTGTAACCCAAAGATAAAATGGGACGTATTAAGAGACAAGGATTCGTCTTTGCTATCCACCACCAACCTCCATGGAACACAACGCCCAAGATAGTTACCTACTATTGTGCCTCTTATACATCTACACTGTAATGCAGACAACGTAAGATTGAATCGTATGATAAACTCTAATGGTAGCCTCCTGCGTTAGTATCGCTGGACCATCTATGTTGGATGTCAAATGCTAACCTATTATCTATCCGTTGACCGTTCCAGACTCCTAAACTGCTTCACGTCTATATATATATAAATATATATATATGTATACATCTTTAGGAGCGACATACGTGTTTTTCTAAACCTGAACTGAGTATAAGACTATAAGGTATATCAGTAGGTGTCCAAGGAATTCTCATATGCCACAGTTTGGATTGTTTCTTTACTCGTCAAATCTCAATGGCTACAAAATCAGGTCAGAAGTGGTGAAAAGATTAACCGTTTCTGATCGTGAGAAGATGAATTTTATTGGTTCATAGACGACAGGTCGAGGTGGATGCAGAATTGGAAGTCTATAGAGCCGGATTGAAGTTCGGAATTTCAAAAGTTCCGAATGGTCAAAATACCGGATTTATTTGAGAGGAAATTCTGAGTTTCTAGAAACGTTAGAGATCAGAAGTTGGAAATTCCGGAAGGTCGAAATGCAAACAGCTCAAAGATTCGAAAGTTAAAAACTCAGATAATCCAAAAGTCCGCAAATTCATAGGGAAGCTCATGACGAAACTGTCAAATAAACGACATTACGTAAGCAAATCTCGTAATTCGAAGTTTGTGCCTTTTCGATTTTTAGCTTTCGAAATTTTGAACCTTCAGTGTTTTTCGATTCCGAGTTGTTCAAATTGGTTACGTAGACTTTCAGCGGAATAATCTTTCTAGAAACCGTTAGTCAGTAGTAAATAAAGATTCAGAATCTCGACATTTCGCAGCTTTTAAAATTTGGAATTTCAATCCCGCCCCGAAGTATACGTATGCATGTATTTTATTGGCTTCCAAGCCATGAATATGCGAAGTCATGTAACGTTGATTTGTCTTACGAAACCCTGTGTGTTAAATTCATACCTATACATTTGTGCTCAACGTGAGCATAGCAAATTATCATACACAATATGCTGCGTAATTCACCTGTACGAGTTGAACGCTTAGAGTGAATATTATTCGTTTAAATTCTCTGTAATAAATTATCTATGTAGGCAGCGAGCGAGCCAATCTAATCCCAGCTTCAACCATTTACGAAGTCTAATTTAGGCATCAATTGAGGGTCCAGATGCAATAAAAACACATAATTGAGATCACATGAAAAACAAATGTCCCCGCATCTGATTTCAATGCATAATGGGGCAATTTCATTCTATTCCATGTTCAATCGTGTATGTTCTTATTCCATCCGGACCCTAAAATACTGATGATTTGATAGATGGAATTCTAATTTGAATCTAGGATCTCGTCTTCAGCGTCACTCGTCAACAAAGCAGGAATAAAGATGAACAGCTTTGAAACTTGAATCTATATTTGATTTTTCTGAAGGCATAACACTTTATATTGACTTTGATAAAAATCCAATTAATTAGACCCCACTTTCTTCATGTGCCACACACGTGATTACACAAAGTGCCAACACCGAAGGTGCAGGTATGCATTTTGCATACGATTCGTTGGTTGCATTAGTGCAGTGTTACCTGTCGTTATAATATACATACCAACCTATACCAAAATGAATTTATAATTTCCCCTCACGATTTAGTACCCTGTTATTAATTTTATTACTCGAATATTAACGTCACTTCGACTTCTAACTTTTACGTAACATACTGTATACATACATATAGTATTACTATACCAACCTCCCGATATAGTCGTTCGCTGTTATACCTGCGATGAAACCCTGTGTATAACGTCTTATAATCACGGTGATTATTCTAATTCGTCCGGTGATTGGTTATCGATGAAATGTTTAGCTGTTGGGCTGTAAGCCATAAGTCTGTCATTTTAAAGAGCTAAAGTCTAACGCCCTATGTGATCAAATTAATGTACGACTATATGTATATACGACAATTGATGAAAATCGATTGAAATTTCACAAACTTACTTCAGATCGAAGCTTTCTGGCATCCAAAATCTCTATATAAAGGCGCGTGAGTATCTGGACTTGTATAAGGCAAGTGAGAACGCTGGAACTTTCTTAAATCGTAAGCATCAAAGATGAAATATTGAATTCCGGGCCTCAAAGACTCCGGGTGAAGTTCCCCACGTTCCCAGGCCATTCTACCCTTAGGGTCGTGACCTTTGACCCCGGCACGCGAACTTACCACGTAAACTTTGACCCAGAAGACTTTCAACGATCTCCCGCCAGGTGAAACTTTCCACATAATTTTTTATCCCATCGAATAACCTTCGATTTTCATTGATTATTCAATTAATTACGTACACCGGATTTTACTGTCAAATACTTCAAGTTATGCAAAACCAGGAATATTGTTTTTTGACATAAAACCATAGTACATTTCTGTCACTTACGTGGTGAATAGTTAAAAGTCAGTTATGATCAATATTCAATAGTTATAGTTGCCATTTTCTTTACATTTTCGCTTTAGGAATCGCTTTGCAATTTTTATAATGGCAAAAAGTTCTGGAACCCCAAAGGGGTGTCCGTCTTTTGCTCACTATATTCATGCCTGAGTTAACTGACCCGTTAAAAAATGCATTGAACAGGGGAAGACCATGACCATTCGTGTGAAGAAGAAAGATACAAGGATCCAGCGGCAGTATCTTTAAGGTCACAGGGTCAAGCCGTGTCCAACAAGTTGGCGATGGTTACTATTTGCAAACTTATACATAGTTGCTGCGGACATTCTACGCCTATCGCCAACGGTGGTAAAACATAACTCAAAATTACCTTTATAGTAACTTCTGTCCTGTAAACTTTGACTCGCGATTTCCTGTCATATATACTACATGCATAGAATTAGATTATACCTGAGTAGAGTCATTATATTTTAGTCGACAGCTATTCGTCCACTGATTTTACAGTGTAAACTGTAAACGGTTGAAATACTCATATTGCATCATTCATTGTGACTCAAAATGAATCTTTTGCAAATGTTGCAAATTATTTCACTAAACTGTAAAGATGGAGGGTTGACAAATGCTAAGTTTGCATTTTTTTTCAATCGACAACATTTGAAATTTTTTGATGATGATAACGGTTGTGACCGAATCCTTATGACAAAATAAGGGTTTCTAATTAGTTTCCTCTCCCCCTGGAGTGCTGTAACATATTTATAAACTCTTTGTATAAATTTAGGTTCTGTGAGCTCAAACAAGCAATATAAACTATGGATCTCTAAACAGTCCAGAATGTACAGTTTTTTTTTTTTTTTTTTTTTTTTTTTTGTTTTATAGCAATGAAATTGAACAATTTTCACGAACTCGAACATTCGCGAGATCCACAAAATATTTCAATAGATTGATCATATCATCGGATTGAATAAAACCTCATGCAGTGATAAGCCGATTTGATTGAAGTTGAAGAAACTCACTTTAGCTTGACTTCGAAAGATAACTATGCGGCATATTCCCATCAGAAATTATTTTTTCTACCTACTCATATAGTAATTTACGTGACATGAGTAATTATTATCTTTGCCACACGAGCGGATGTGTACCTACAGTCTAATTATTCCCTGGAGTATGTTGCGAGGCCAGCCACATGGTTCGATCGATGTTCGAGGACCATTATCACTCCGTCAATTGATTAATTAATTAATCAATTGATTGATTAATGATTAATTAATTAATCAATTGATGATAATGAACACCTGGTTCATTGTCAATATTATACTCGTGTTTGTAACACATTAGTTAATCGAGTATTCACAATCAATTAAAAGAAATTTCAAAATTCCACCGTGCACTGACGATGAAATGAGGCTGAATCGATGCTAATTGAATGTTTGGGCAGAATAACGGTATGAGTTGAGAAATTTTCTAATCAAGAACCTGCGTGTGTCCTATGAATGCTCGTAAAAATGAATTGCATTATTCGGACTGGACTACACATATTGTATTCGAAGATTGTAAGTTATGAAACGTCTAGTAATCTATTGAATTTTTGATAAACCCGAGAAACAGCAAACAAGAGAGGGTTACTATTTAGAAAAAAGGTATAACTCAAAAACTAAATTATCTGTTTACTACGGTGGATCTGAACCTTCTGTACACATTTTTATTCATATAATCACAGGCATTATTATGTATCTACTACAATGATTGCTACTGTTAAATTATATCAAGATGTGTTAGGCTCGACTCGGTTTCCTACGTTTTCCTCATTTATCTTGAAACTGTATCTGCCGAGTTTATACCGTTATTCCACCTATTCCCTCAATTAATAGTAAGACCAAGGCTTCCTCTAATAGATAAAAGACATAAATGCGAAGTGTAGATCTCTGCGACGCCTACGCAAAATTTCAGATATCATTCAATATCCAAACATTGCTATAGGTAAGATTTAATTGTGCTATACGTCTATGAGATACATGCGTGTGTTTCTTGATTGATTTATTCATATAAGGCAAAAAAAGCGTAGGTTTCGTTAATATAAGGAGTCACTAATTAATAGACAAAAAGGTATCAGGAACCATAAATGAAGGAAACGTATACGGAGCTGATGAATGATGATTCGATGAATCATGCAAAAATATGGCATTTTGTACCATTACCGCCTCCTTTTAAGACCTGATCACCATCGCCTAAGTTTTTTTTTTTTTTTTTTAGAACACCTCGTCTTCTTCTGATCGGACGACTATGGTAATCGATTAGATCTACCCAGAGATCATTTACAGCAGTGCTTTATTGCGAAATGAAAGAAGAATGTTCGAGTTATCAAGAGTTGGCTTTTACCATTTCCTAATTTCATACCATGCCACAAATGTTCGGTGTCAAAAATATTATATACTCTCGAAACAATGTAGGACAAATCCAGAACAATCTGGAACAATAGTCAAAACATTAATTCCCCTATAAATATTCCAGCGCTTCCTCGAAGATACTGAACTAGGGTTTCGAAGGGTAGTTTCCAAAATAAAAAACTTTTCAAGGCTTCCGAAGCCAATTCAAGACTAAGATTTCTCCAGTATCTTTCAGGGCCGAAATAATCATTTTCGTAGACAGGATGACCTTTGCTTTGCTCTTAGTCTTTCCGCATAAAAAAAAACGGGAATTTTTCTATACCACGAATACGAGGCTGGATTGAAATTGCGAATTTCGAAAGCTGCGACAGGTTCAAATTCCGAATTTTTTTTACTACCAACTCACAGTTTTTCGAAAGATTATTTCCTGAAAGGTCGAAATAGCCAATCTGAAGAACTCCGAATCGAGAAACACCAGAAGTTCAAAATCCTGAAAGCTAAGGATCCGACAGGCCAAAACTCCAAATCTCGAAATTTGCTTATGCAGCGTCGTTCATTTGACAGCTTCCTTCAAATTTGCGAATTTTTGAACTTTCTAAGCTTTGAACTTTCGGATCCTTGAGCTATCTGCATTTCGACCTTTCGGAATATCCAATTCCTGAACTCTAACCTCGACTCTAACGTTTCTAGAAATTTAGACTCACGTCTCAAAAAAATTCGAAATTTTGATCGTTCGAAACTTCAATTCCATCCAACAAATAAAAATCAACTGCCAACTACAAGTGAGGTAATTCCAATACTTTCAGAATGAGTTGAGAGAATATTCGAGTGAACTAGCATGGGCACAAGTAAAATGTCATGATGATATTTCCACACTATTTCACGGAGTCACAAGCTCAAGAATATACACAGGACTTCGAGAATCGCTAGACCTGCTGTATTCTGATGCAAGTATCAGGCTGCAGGATATACTGTTGCATGTTGCACATGATATTAATTTCACGTCTACGTCAGTCATGTCTTGCAATTTTCGTTTCTCCACATTGATAATGTATGTATATCAGGGTGAACACTGCATAACAAATGAATATACATCTATTTTCTCTCTGTCTATTTGTTGCTATCTCACTTTTTCTGATCCTTTTCCCTCCCTGTCTCTCTTTTTCTCTTTCTGGCATCGCACCCGCAACCATATAATTACGGAAGCATACCATGGTGTCGATGTATGCGTGGGCTCAACGCACGTACGCGTATATAAAGAGCTTCAATATAAGTGTGCGAGAGGATGATTTACACCGTTGCTGATTCCCGCGCATTCCCGGGCTTTTACGTCGGCCAAACTGAAGTCTGGACAAGAGAAGAAGAGAGGCAGACCTGCCATACGTATGTATGTACAGATACAGTCTCACCTTAAGGCTTAAGGTCTAAAACTCTTCTTATTGGACCAGACGTTCTGAGTGATTGTTAACCCACGCATATTTATTTTTTTATTTTTATTTTTTTCATAACCGTCGACTTTTCCGTCATTGGAAAAACATCGCCCCAAAGAAGGTATTGCGGATATATGTTTTTAAATAACGGTGAGCTTTTCTTAAAGTATGAAGTTCGCATTCGTAATTAATCTACATCATAACGAGATCGGGAAGGTGTATCACAACCATATGTGGCAACTCTGAATTTTTTACGTTCCCGCACATTCTTGTACCCTGCACAGCTACCATTTTATATATTCTTGTGGTAGGTTTAATCGCCCAATCTATTGCAGCTTGCAATAAATTGTGGAATACTCTATACCATGCGAGGTGTTAACGTATACATATGTTGAATGTAAATAGTGCCGGTGGGCTTTCGTGACAGTTTGCGAACCCGATCGTGTTTCGTTACTTCCGATTAGCCCGCCACAGCCAACCAAGAGCCCAGCTATTTACCAACGACCGAACGGTGCAACCAGCTCAGAGGACTACCTACATTAATTAGTATCACTAATTATCTGGACGGTAAAACAGCTCCACGAATACTGCAGTTTCGTTTTATTTTAGTTTGTCCTATTTGCTGCGCATAAATAACAGATTAATGCAACGATAGGAGACTTATGGTAATGCGGTTCAAAGTTCATATGCCGTATCTAATTAACCATTTTCATTCTGTTACAAAGACCGTGGTTTATACTTGCACACCATTTTATGTTGTGGAACCCCTTCGACGATTACAATCACGATCATTCGATGAAAAGGCCGTCGATTTTTCATTGCAATTCACTATTTGCTCATTCATGCATGGTATTAAAATGACTTTGGCAAAGTGTAAGTTCACCATACTTAGCCATTAATTGACCATTTTTGTTCTGCTACAAAGACGGTGGTTTATACTTGCACATCACTGAATCACCTGAACGGAACGGACTGCGAACTGTCTTGGCATTAGCACGATTGGTGCCATAGCTGCCAATACTGACAATTACCAAGGGCCAAGCTTTGCCCAAGTCAAAATCAATGTTAGGACAATTTTGGGTTGCTAACGTACCAGTCCGACTTATGGAGTGTATTCCCTGCAGTACAGAACTGACTGTCAGCTGATTGTGAACCCTATGTATGTATGTACAATTGTCAGTACTAGTCATCAGCATTCGCCCAATGCTGGGCAAATAATTTCTCTGTACTGGGCTAGTATTACCGAACAAAATTTGGCAGCTGAGGTACATAGTGCCAATTCTGTGCCATGTGGGTTGATCTCTCAATACTCCGGCATTCGTTCACGGGACGTTGTGGAACCTCGTCAACGATTACAATCACAATTCGATGAAAAAGCCATCGATTTTTTTGTTTTTTTGTTGTTTTTTTTTTTGATTTCACTATCTGCTCATTCACGCATGATATTAAAATCGCTTTGGTAAAGTGTAAGTTCGCCTTAGCATGTTTAGTTTTTACAGGACTTTATATTCTTTCGACGTATAAAAAGTCTTGAATGCGGTTGTAAAAAGTAGTTTCGAACTGGGATATGCACATGCGTGTGGTGTAGTGGACGGTGACCGCAACCTTCAAGTGACTAACTCAATTTCAGTATACTATACATTAAGGCTCATGTTCCAAAGGACGAAAAAAGTTGACTAGTGGAACGCTACACGTCAGTGAGTGGCGACATAATATGGGTAGAACTTGACTGACTGACGAACGAACGAACGAACGAACGGACGCACGGAAGTGGCCGGTAGAAAAAGTGACGTTTAGAGCCTCGCGGGATTGAGCGAGGCACAGTTGGCCGCTGTTTGTCATAACCAGTTCGATGCTGCAGGCAAGGACGCTCTTGGAGATCCCGTGAAAGATTCTTGACCACCGCAATATCATCTAAATCATTCCTTTGCAATACTTGGACACACCTTACAGTTTCCACAAGTGGCAATAACTATAACTTAGAAAAATATTGAAATTTGCATTAACAACATCTCATTACAAAAGGTTATTGGATGCTGAGTTTATCGTTTTAAAATTATTAAGAACCTGCAATTTCAAGATCTTAAATTACTGATACTGGATTGTTATAGGTGCTTGGAGTTTGAGTTGGTCAATATCATACTACTTTGGACCTGAACAATCATCTGTAAATATCCAGTGGTCCTTGAGTTATGGATCGTAGATTGTTTTGATTATTGCTGAAAAGGATAGTCCACTTATGGTGATCCGTTTACCGGAGTAACCCAAACTTTGCCACTATTCTGCTGATGGTATAATGAGGAACATTATCAAGAGAGAGAAAATAAAAATTGACATTCGGCGAATTCGAAAATTCTCAAATTCAACTAATTTTTTTAAGGACATTGACATTCAACTTTGGTCAAATTGACTTCTGGTACATATATTCTACAATGTTCAAAGTTCGTTTCTTGATTTTTTGAAGAAAATCTCACCCACACTTTTCTAACGGCATCCAATTAGAAATCAGTCTGGTCAATTTGACCCAGTGTGAATACCACCTTATTCTGTAGAGGTGTGACTACAGAGGGCTAAAATTCTGGTATCTTGAGATTTCAGTTTCCAATAACCTCAAGCTGGTTTTAAAATGTGGTAATTTATTTCGCATCGTATAATTTTGGCGGTTTTCTTCCACGATGATATTTTACATGCAGATACGTTTAATGATTGTGGTTAGAAATTTTATAGATCCCACATTTACGTTCTGTGCAGACGACAGAAATTTATGATCCTGGTCGGTCAATAGTAGGTACGTACTGGTTAGATGGGTAAGTCTTAAGAGCCAAGAAAAGATAGTGTTGAAAAACTAGACAGATATATTACCGAGTAAGAATATAAGAATATAAACTCGGGTGATCGGCGGTTGATGCTGCAACTGTAAAAGGTGAAACCATGATGTCTCATCTAAGAAATAGAGACTTGTAATAGCCGAGTTTTTTTTTCTTTCTGGTGTTTCTTCGTGTGTCAATGTCAGTTAATGATTCCTTTGTTTCTTGTGGTCGCTACTCTGCAGTTTGCAGTTCACAGTCAATGGAGTCAGACCCTCTGATCTACGGCTCGTTAGCGGTGCCACGATTTCCATCGTTTCCTTCACCTGCAGCAGCCAGCTGAACAACATTTTCTTTCTGATATCATTAATCCAAATAAACGGAAATGCAGAAGTTAATGCACAAAACTCAACGGAGCATCACGCGACAGTAATATCATGGACGTTCACCCGGGAGTACAAGTATCCCTTTCTGAGGATTTCTCCAACTTCACAGCTGGTTATTCAGTCACCAAACTCTAATCTGATTCATTCCCTGACATTCTTTGACAATTGCCCAATTATTTGCACATTTTCCACTGGAATTTATTCTAAAACCAGAAAAAAAAGCGAAAACTCTTAACTTCTGAAGATTTGAACATTTGCAGCTGCAGCATGTTAAAAAGTTGTACATAATCTGATACCTTCTGTGATAGGTGAATTATTTTTAGTCTATGTGTCGAGATTATTTCATTTTGCATGTCGATTACTGTTACATACCTATGCCACACCTTTAATTGTCAGATGTAATTCTACCCCAAGTTCTTGACTTACATGATCTCGTGGTAAAATATAATCTCAGAGCCATAGGGAGAAACCGGATATACAGCTCAAGACACAGGAAACCATGGTTGGTTACCTCGAACCACAAAGCCGGAAATCGCGTATTCTTTCTTAGCCACACGGTTGTACACGAACTTGTACGCTACAATGATTCGAGTGGTACATACAAATCCGAATGAAACTTTTGGGCACTAGACAGTCGAAATATATTTACATACATATATGTGGATCAGCGTAGGTAGTCGAATTATTGCCGAACATCAGTGCAAGCGGTTAATTATCAGTAATATCCCAATGATCAGGGAGAGTGGGATGCAAACCTAACGCGTTCATTAGCGCGTGTAAAAGTTTACGAGGACCGGAACGGTTATTTCGATGTAATCAGAGACGACGCGATGCACTTTGAGCTGCACTGATTGGCTGACTAGAACCTTGCTCTTCGTCTTCTTTAAGTGCGTTAACACATCCACGCGCACGAAGGGACTTCCGGAATTATGTGTGGTCGGTAAATAACAAGTACTTAACCGATATTGGTTATGTCATCGTGTCAACTTAAAATGAAAAGACTTCGGTAAGGATGGACCTCAAAACGGTATATCTTACACGCGAATGACTTCGTCAGGTAGACATTTCTGTTCCCCAGTTATCTTGACCTCGGACAGAGCATAGGCAGATGATCGCATTTCATTCAGTTAACATGAGAAAAAATTGTTCTTCGAATCATCCAAATCTTATTAACTAACCAGAAGAAGAACCTATAACAGCTTTTTATCAGAAGTAACGGAACATTTGGAATCAACTCTTCTTCTTTTACCTTCCATATGGTTATATCCAGCCCAGGAATCTACTTGAGATAATTATTACTGCATCCTTTTTGCCTGTTGGAGACATTTGATTATCTATACTTACTACGTCTGAGTTCATGATTATTGTTCATTCGTATAAGACTAAAGTATCACCTTGAATACACTTTGAGAACAAAGCAGATGTACGATCACATGTATGTATGTGTCATGTGTGTGTGTGTGCGTGTGTGTGTGTTCAAGTCATTACAGAACCCTCAACAGATCTTACCTATCACTCCAGGAAGCACTATTCTGCCATTACTTTTACTATTACCGTCGTCACTATTATCATTAATGTTGCAGCCGTCATTTGACGTCGTAATAGCGGTACCCTTGGCTAGTTATCTTCCAAGATCTTCGTCTCGATATTTAACTAAGAAATTATGTGCAGGTATATAACCTACTGAATAACGCAGGACAGCGTCGTCAGTTGCCAAGCGAAGGTTTCTCTCTCAGTCTGCTGCAGAAATGATGAGATAATATGGCTGATAGCATAAATATAATTAGACACTACAAAAGGGCGCGTAAAAAGACGACTTCGCAGGCACGACTCGAAGCTCTACCTTCTTATGCTTCTGCTTCTTATACTTGATTCAACTTTCAAGATAAGTACACCAACAAACCGCCTTATTACTCGCCAACAATATACTAGGTACGGATTTAATACCTCAAGGTCTTTTGGCAAGGGTAATAACAACAACACCCTCGCAACAAGATGCACACCGAGTCACAATATCGAAACCAATCTTCCGACTGTTTCATATGAAGGGTTCAGTGCCAGAGTAGCCAAACCCACATTGTTGATATAAGGCTCACGTTCACTATCATCAACTATTTCGAATGGGCCTTATCAACAATGTGGGATAGGCTACTCTGGCACAGAACCCTTCACATGGAATGTGTTCTTAGGTACTGCAACTGTATGATACTACGGTTCTTTTCACAAGTTTTCATCGAATCACCCCCAGTTTAGTATAGAATGAAAAAGCAAACGTAGAAGGACTCGATCCAGATGCTTGTTCTGATGGAGAGACTTGCTTCACTCCTCTACTCTGGCATTCGACATCTCATAGCTGGTTATTACAAATGAGACTTGACCTCACTGAATACCGCGTTTAATTCAGTTCAATCATCTTCGTGACAGTTACATAGAAGACAAAATTGGTGAAGATGAATCTGTTAGTGATAACAGAGAAGGGAATCTACAATTATACAATGTAATCTAGTATCGAAGTGTCAAAGTTAAATGCTTCTAGTCGCAAGTGCAATAAGCTCAGATCAGCTTCACATGACGGATTGGCAAGTATTATGGAAATAGCGGTGTAGGAATTGCGGTGCAGTCTAGTAGGGCGTTATCGGCCATCTGGATCCGACAGCTACCGATTTCTCTGTTTTTCTCTTTTTCTCTTTTCTGTAGCATTAACCTGCTCGAGTCCCGAGTCTCGACTATTGGCATAGTGAATATGTCTACCACGAAGGGGATAGAGGCTTGTAACTTTGTTTAAACAGCAGGTGCATTAATCGCGTGTCAACGGGAGCCAGAACAAGCATCCATTTTACCAGGTATCTGAAACGATATAAACGCGAGTAGATCAAGAGTCCAAGAATAAAGCTATAAAACGATGTGCACGTGTATATGCTGTGCACGTGAAGACTAGAAGTAAAATAAGAGCTACGAGAAACGAAACCTTCGAAGAGTGTCTCTGCGGTCTATCGACAAACCCATGCGCGTTTGTAGTCCAAACGACTGAATTCAAGTCACTTCATCATTGCAGAGTGGAACTCTCACGATAAAAAAAAAAAAAAAACAAGTACAGAGTTATATTTCGAAAATCGAAATAGTGTTAATTGCAATTGCAAACCTTGCAGATGCCATAATATGCTTTTAAAATTTTTTAGAGTGGAAATCGTGCCACTTCCAAAAAGTATAGTAAAAAATCACTTCAAAAATGTGGAGAGTATTTCTACAACGTTATCCGCTGAATTGAGGGATACACTTTACTCCGCACGTTACTGCGGTAACCGGACCATGCTCGACCTTACAAACCCACTGAAATTTAACTCCAGCATTTTCATCATAAGGAGCGACGCTCCTTATTGGCTTAACGGCATATTCATATGAAAACCAGCATACAGAGTATAAGGTATGGCAAATCAAATAGTCGGGTCATGGCCGAGCATGACATGATGCAGTGCTACTTTAGAAATACCAAAAAATAAGTTGTATCCCTCCAGATTGAATGCAGGGTCGCATGGCAGTGTGTGTTAGTAGTTAAAAAGATAGTGGCAGAGAGAGTCTTACAGTGTTTATGAAAAGATTCGAGAAGAAGGTATAACTTATATAGCGACGTATGTACATACAATAAGCGGAGGCAGCCATTGCCATGAGACAAGAACAATTCATCAATAGATACTGGATCAATGAGTACACGTACCTAATCAATTGCTAAAATAATGCAGATTTTTTATCAACCCCCTGCAAAATGCTCTAGGCCAGCCGAAGCGAGCAAATATGACAGGGTACGACAATGTGTCAAGGAATAGAAGTACTCTTTGTTCGTCGAGGTGGGGAAGAGTTCACGCTCTTGGCTCTCGTCATCACAATGCCCCCGGCATTCAAGTACTCCTTCACCGTCACGCGGCGCCGCAACTTCCTCCATGGGCATATCGTGGATCGTTTGTGCACGTGCTAACGACAAATAATCGACCATCGAGTATTCAACGGTACAACCGTACAAATTGTCTAACGTATTTCTCTTGACTGATAAAGTGTTGATAGGCACATACGCCTGTACATTTAATTATTTACCACTTTGAGCCATTGTGTACTTTATACACGCACAATACCGAACTCGAAATGAATTGACTATACTATCCATATTTTGGATATGAAATTATTCAGTTCGTTTAATCTGGACTCCATAGAGCCGCAATACAAAGCTTCGTTGCAACTCGTTAATCATTTGAACATGCCCATGTAGGTACCTACTCCAAACTGGCTTGGTATTGGCACGTTATTGGTGCCATTGCTGTCAATACTGACAGCTACCAAGAGCCAAGCTTTGCCCAAGTCAAAATCAATTTTGGGAAAATTTCGGGTTATTAACACCGGTCCAACTTATGGTGCCATGAATACAGGTATGGGAGTCAGCTGAAAGATTATTGTTTCGAGTTCGGATATAGGAACACAACTAGTCGAGGTATATTTATTGTCGCGGTGTCTAAATTTTGCAGATCTCAAATGATATATAGGCCATTTCTCGTATAGTGAGAAATTTCACAATTATGAAAATCGAAGCCGATGAATTGAAATGATCGTGATGATAACCAAAGTAACAATTGATGATGGGGTTAGCAAGTAGGTAAATATGTCTGTCTACGTATGGCCGTTGATGGGGAGTAACGATCGTTTTGCCAATATAATAACAGAACATTCGTTATTCCCTGAAATAATTAAGTACCCCCAGATTCTTCGTTCGTCTTTATATATACAGAGGTAAAACGTACTGCATACGTCTTGCGCATATATGTATAGAACAAACTGAGACGAGGGCCAAGGAGTAGAAAGGCCGAGCCGGACCAGTACCGAAGATAGCGGAGTGCGAGCTTTTTAATTTTATAGGGGGCATTTATCTTGCGATTATGTTGATGACTTCTCCGTAAAAGCCCATAACGTAAATTGGACAAATGCCGGAACAGCATTGCGCTTAATAAATATTTTGCATTTCCAAAATTGAAAACCATGATCGAAAGGTATACGGATAAGTTATTCACGTTTCGATGGAACACAATCAAAAGAATGTCTGACAACATTCGTAGACTGATGGGTGCAAATTCACTGACAATGAGGTGAACAATTACGTACAGTATTCTCAAGATTCTGGACCATTCAGGAATGGTGAAGAAAATTCTTTATTTTATCCCATAACTACTCACGATTGAAAAGACGTGAGCGTCGTTTTCATATCTACTGATGCTCTGACCTGTCGAGTTGAATTTCTAAACTTTGGTTTCGTATGATTTGCTGGAGTCCAGAAGAAACACTAGCGCATACGAAGATGCGGTATTGATGGGGAAACCCTGGGCAAAATGATTATAGGATCAATGTACGTAACGCAAACCTGCACGAACGTCATAGAAACATCTTTTCCTCCGCCATTCGACTCCTTGCCGCCAACCCCACCTCCTTCAGCTTCAGCTCCTTGCGCCGACCTACCGACCGCTGTTCATGTAACTTGATAAACAAGTTTACTTGGAGAGTCCAGTATCTTATATACACTTGCATACTGGGTGTTCCTCAGAGGTAGACGGGAATCGAGGATCGTAGATCGTTTCTCTCCCATGCACTTTCGGAAAAATCGAGGGGCTATTCACTTCGATATTGGGTTTACAGGTGACTTCCGGCTTCCGAAAACTTTCAAAGACTTCCAAAGATTCATACCAGTCGATTAATATGAGGAATCCTTCGAAATCTATCCGAAGACTCCCAAAGACTTTCAAAGCCTGCCAAAGACTGCCGAAGACTTCCAAAGAATTCTGAAGACTTCCAAAAACTTCCAAAAGATTTCGAAGACTTCTGACACTAGTGTTTACAAGACTGTCCAAGTGAATGGTTCCTCGGAAAAATGGTTCCTCAAATCTCGCTGCTCAAGCATATTCTCAAAAGAAATATGTCATCTTCGTTGAAAAATATCCATAGATGAGAGCTTCTTTTGGATCATGCATGATGCAAATACCTCTGATAATTTTTCAAATCCAGAATATATGCACGTCGTTATAAAATTTGAAACGAAGGACTTCGGCGGAGTGCAGTAACCTGCAGACTTTACATACGGAGATCTCCCCCTTTCTTTTTGTTGAAAAAATGTTGACAAGCTATTACAAGGTATGATCCTGTATAGCCAAGAATATTCGGAACTTCGAGTAAATATCCCGTGCCATTAATATAGCGGGGTTATTACTGCAGAAGACGTTGCTGCCGCAAAATGCTCGGACGTGCGAAGTACCCGTCGAAGAAGTGCAGTCCGGGGTTTCTGGATGGTTTCAGGATACTTCGAGAAGCCTTCGGCGATCGGTATCCTTGACATTGTCAGTCTTTTACCACGAATAATAATGAGATACATAACGCTTCTCATGATCGTTGGGTCCAATGAACACTATACGTTCAAGAAATTTCTCATATTGAAATGTCTAGCATTTTAACCGAAGACATTATTACAACAAACAGTTGCTCAAACAAATCGGAAAATTGTCACTGTCAAGATGTTCTCTAAGCTAAGTAAGAAATTTACATACTGCAAAGGGTCGATGGTGGGTCGAAGAATCTCCACGACTTTAAATTACAATAATTATCTAGCGCACTTATATATACTGCGTCGTCGATTGCTTCAGACTCAATCTGGTATCGACTGATGGACTGTGATCGCTCTTCCTTCAAACATTGAAATTCCAACAAGTTTTTCTCACCATTTTCCCATATTAGGCGACAATTAATTAACGAATCGAAACGAGTCTTAAAAGGTGGAACTTCGGAGTGACTGACTAACTGACTGACTGACTGACTTCAGTCTTAAGCTCTTACGATTTCCTGCGTCGTTGGGTGTACAAAGCTATCGAGTTAGTTAATGACCATCAGTAGGCAGTGACTAATCAGTTGGGATCGACGATAAGAAGTTGAAAATAAAGGAGGTAGTTCTTCGTCTCTGAGAAAGTCACTTACACATATATCAGAATAATAGATGAGGAGTAGATGAAGTCAGTCAGTATGATGTATTAAAACGATTCAAGTAACAGCCCATAAATTTCAGGCATGTTACTGTACCGTAGACAAATGTTGAATAGAGCACAATTCCCTATTAAAAACTGACGTAGGTAGATTTCTGGAAAGTTCGAAATTCTTGTAGCATTTCATAGGATTGCAGTAGATCCATGTAGAGTTTGAACAGATTTAAATAAATTTCCATGGTTGTAAACTCGGAAATTTTGAGTAGAAGTAGCAATTGAAGAAAATTGCAAAGAAAAATGTATCATGTAACGCAGGCCATTTTCAACTCTACACTTGTTCATATCACAAGTCATTTCTGCTATGAATATGTCAATAATTTTACATCGATTTTCCCATGTCAAAAAATAAATAATCTCCAAATGGTAGAAATATCTGTAGGTACCTTCATTATGAGAATTGAGCTGCAATAAATATTGAACGTCGTATAATCTGATCGAAGATCGTTCGATGAAAACAAATCTTGATCATCTCGTTATACAAACGTCAGATCGGGTAATTTGGAGCGGAAGGCACAATTACACCTTCCACGAATCGCTCGCAGTTACAATCGAATTAATGTTACCTTTTATTGACGGGGCAACACGCCGTTAAAAGTAAAGATATGTTTACCCGTATATTACGGTACGTGCAAAAAATCTTTAAGCTCTTCACCATCATCATAATCATATTGACGGGATTGTATTTATAGTTTTTCGCAAACCACCAGCCTGCTAAATATGTACAGAAAGATATATGGTACTATCGTTAAACTTTGCCATTGTACTACACAAATGAAAGGTATAATCTATGTTAATTTAACAATCAGCTTCATGTAAATTCGTTTTTTACTATAGAGACTGATGATATCTGTTTTACCGATCGATCGATAAGTCTCTGACGAAACGATACTTTGAAACTTAACAAATGTGTATGAATAAATATCTTATTTTAATTGCTAAAAAAAAAAAACACCATTAATGTATGGTTATGACGATCCAAGCACTTACTTGTTAACCACCCGGTGCAGTCGACGATGTTGATGTTCATAGCGCACCGAATATTTATACGTACGTCCAAACGTGAAATTTTACTCGAGGTATGCCGGTTGGGAGACCGACCGCCCGTTTGATTATATACACCGCGTGCAAAATAACTCGCGACGTATTACATATTGACCATCAATGGAATTTAAGACGATCGAGTTATCGAATATTTAAACTTAGTCGAAGGATGGTTGTATCAGTTCAAAAGATCAACAATTACTAAATTGCCCGAAAAGAACTAGACAAGGCCTACCGTAAATCGGAAGCACGAGGTGATCGGTTCGATCCGTTACGGTCCCCACATGTGTAGTTTATCGCAACTGTATAATAAAGCAGGAGCACGAAATCGCGAACAACGGGCAAGGATTCAAATGAAATTGGCAACAGCAATGAGATCGATTGTACAAACGTAAAAAAAATAAATATATATACATATATGAAAATACGTGAAAAGACAAAACAAAGGTTGAATTTGTGATATATCGAAGGATTAAAAGTTGCGAAAATTAGATTTGGTGCGTATATAAGTAAATTGCACGGATGCTGCAGAAGGCGGGGGACTTGTGTTATAAGTTCTCAGTGACGTTACGGCCCGCGCGAAACACTGACGGTCAAACGGGTCTTCCCCTCAAGGACTATTAATTCGGGCCTTAGCCTACGTACTTGAGTCACGTATTGGAGTAGTGTGGTTGAGTGCGGGCGTGAGTAAGACTGCCTGCTGACGGCGCGGCGGTAGCAAGGATCGCGCCCGCGGCACCGGCTGCCCGAGAGGTGCCCGAGAGTCGCCGCCTGACGGCCCCTCTACGGTTCTACCTACCTTGGGCCTCGGGAGTCGGGGACCATCGGGGACCGCGGGACCGCCGCGATGGAACGAACCGCGGGACGCCTGCATCGGACCCAATCCTGAAATGTAGTACCGCAGGGTCCTCCATCGCTCGGCGAAGTCTCGAACCACGTATGATTCTAAGTCGGTCTGTGGGACTGCTCGGTCGCCGAAGGGCGTCGCAGAACGAAGAGTGTTTTTGTAAGTTCGCTATATTCATTTTTAGCTATCGGACATTTTTTCTGACTTCGAGTAAGCCGTAAGGTAAGTGTCCCAGTTACTGACACTTTCCCAATTATTGAGATTTTTTAATGATTCCTATCCATCCGTGAGTTATTAGATTATTGAAAAATGTATATTTGTATTCTCTGAGTCTCTATATAGCAACTGCAATTTGTGCAACGAAAATATTCAGAATTCTTATAATCATCGATTTGAAATTTAAGGAGGAATACATACCTGCAAACCAGAAAATAAAAGGGTAATTTTTGACAATTTTTTGCACGGAAACTATTGGATTTGTCAGATCGGAGTTTTTTCGAGCTGAAGATATACAGTGTCAAGAATGTTTTCAATTTCGAAATTCACGGAGTAGTAGAGTCGCCTACGATAAAAATTTGCCACAGCAGTACTCAGTGGCGTTTTGTCCAAAATCATCTGACGATACTATACTATCATGTCTTTGTTGTAGGATTTTTTCTCCGATAATTCTTAGTTTGTATTTTTTTTCATTCCCGAAATACAAACGAGTTTTTTTTCTCGAAAATCGGTACGTTGAGTTCAAGTGTTTTTTAAATCGGCTATGGCAAAGACAAGCTAAGTAAGAAAGCCAAGGTAGTATCAATTTTAATATCCTGTTTGATTTTTTTGTTTCAGATAATTTTTGACAAAACCCCACCACAGCTATGGCAAATTTATTTACGGTACTTCGTCGACGACTCAAGTACTTCGTGAATCCGCAACATTTTTGAATAGAAAAATTTGAAAACATTCTGGAAATTCTATATTTTTTCCATTAAAAAAAAAAACCCCGAACCGATCATTCCAATAATTTCCCTGGAAAAAATTCATCTAAGAATTATAAATTCATAATTCAAAATCTAATAAAACGTAGCAGGCGAAAATAATTCAAAGAGGAAAGTTGAACGCTATTCGATCTTTTTTTGGTTATACGGTGAAGACGCGGAAATTTATTTCAATATGGTTTGAGTAATTAAACCACAGCGTTAAAATACAATGTTCAACACACATAATATTCGTTATTCTTCATTTCAGAAATGAAGCTCAAAGTTAGGCTCTTGTTAACGGTAAAATCACATGCAGGTTGGAGATAATACTGTGTCTTCAAAAGCCACATCAGGATTATCTCCCAAATTCAACTGCAGATATATGGGAATGGTTTCATAATTGCACGATACTGTCAAAGTGCGATATGTTCATACTTCACATAGACGCACCGCACTACTTGATGTTTATGTGAAACTTTATTGACAGTTTACATGTATGATGCACACTTTTGGAACATGGAACGTGGAGCTCCGAAATTGCAGTACGTGTGTCTCGTCGTAATAATCAATCCAGTTTGTTTGTTTTTTTCTTTTTTCTTCTGCGATTATTGATCCAAACTCAAAAGCATTTAGAACGGGTTGCCAAGTTTCTTGAGTTTCCTAATCAAATTTGGTTTCGTTTCAAGTGCCTTGAGTATAGAAGCTACGAGAACTCCGGTTTGGTCATACGGGGGAAATGGCATCTCTTCCAGGTTATAGATGAAGATAGTTCCCAGGCTGTCACCGGCAACAAGTTGATTTCCGTTAGCGGTGAATTCGAGGAGCAAAAGTCTTCCTTGAGTATCGCAAATTGTACTCGAAGCTGCAGTGTAAGATTTCCGTCTGATGTCCCAAACGTCAATTTGATTGTTAACAATCGTAGCAACAATTGTAGAATTTTTTGGACTCCATGCTGCTTTTTGAACAGAAGCCATTTGCGTTGACAATGTGATCAAAGGCTCGTTTATACCATCGGCCCATATTCTAGTGCACCAATCTGCACCACTAGTTACAAATATCTTTGAGCAAAATGGTGAAAATTCTATGGTATATATTGGACCATTGTGAGCACGAAAACTATCGATATGTTGCTGCAAATAAGTCGTTGAGCAACGATGAATACAACCTTCGTCAGAGCCAACAAAATAAATCATTGGCATCGATGGATGTCTGCACAAAATAAGAGCCCCTGGGTTTCTCGTTATTGATATGTCGTGTACAACGCACTGTTCTGGCTGTTGCTCAACGCCCTTGATCTTCCCTTCGATTCGGCTTATCCTCATGATCTGAGTGCAGCTAAAATCAGTATCTGCTCTGTACGTAAGGATTCTGCCGTCTTGATTGCAGGTGTAAAGTTGTTCTTCGAACATAACTTCATCTTCTCCTGGCCACCACTGTACTTGCCAGTGTGGTGCGTAAGATGGCGAGCTTGTTCTATCGCTGCAACGCATTATGACCAAGTGTTTGTTGCTAACATCAATGACCTGCACAACACCGTCGTAAAATCCAATCGCCAAAAGATTTGGACGATTACGACTCCAGTCTAAGGCAGAAATTGGACTACTGAAGTAGTGCCATCGGCCAGCTCTGTGTGGATTTTTTGCAGTCCAAATCATCACGAGCCCTTGATGGCCTGGCTTGTTATTAATCGGTCCGTAACCCACAGCTAAAACGTCTCGGTTCACGTAGTTCCAACAGAAACAAGCCACGTTATAACCAACGCTAAGTTCCGACACGAAAGACCAAAGGAACTCAAGGCTGTAAGTGAACTGTAGCGTTGGGCTGTATGGGTCCTGTTTTATTATTCCCTTAAACCGTTTTTGAGCTACTATGTACAGGTTGCTGGCAACCATACGTTCTACAATCGTGGCGGAATCTAAAAAATCAGTTTGTTCAGCCAATTGTGTCAGCTGCATTTCGAGGGTTAACTGATCAGTTCCGTCCTCGATTTCTGGTAGCTTCATTGGACTGATCTGAGAAAAAGCAAATTCTCGTTTCCGTTAGCAAGCGATGAAACTCAGACAGCACACAAGTTGCTAGAATGTTACTGCAATGTTGCTGCAACGTAACTGTGGGGTTGTCAGATTGCAGCAACATTCTAGCAACTTGTGTGCTGTCTGGTAAGTAACTGTGAAATAAACCTTAGAAATTACGCACCTTTTTCTCGAGAGCTTTTTGCTTCGCCTCGTCTGTGTCTATGAAAATTGGACCCTTATTTTTGGTCGTCTTTAAATTTTCGAAAGTATCGTACATTATCCAATTGTTGACCAGATTTCCTTGGTTCCTTCGCTTGGTTCTGGGCAGACATGTGGATCTGTTTTTACGGTAGATACACGGCGTTTGAGCTTCAGCATTTGCCAATTTCCTGTTTGATCCAGGACCGAGCGTGATATATTCGTACTGCTCGTTCGTTTGTTTAACAGCCAAACCTTCTTCGGATGATAGGTCAACGGTCAACTGCGGAAGCTCGAAGATGAAGAATACGTCCGTTTCTTGAAGAATGATATTTACTTTCTCTGGCCGAACGTGAATGAGACCGGAGTCGTATCTGTGGGCCATATCGACGAGCTTAATTTTTTCAACTGCACATAGATCACCGTCATACGACGTATTTCGAAATTTGAATGATTGTTTCCCTTCTCCTAGTGGAATCTCTGGTTGTGTCCACACTGAAATCTTTCATACATGTAACAAAGAAGCCTTTGCTTCATGTAGCCAAATTTATTTTTCGTCTCTCACTTACAGCAAGTTTGGTAGAGGAATTTAATGCAAAAAATCGGCACTATAATGTACGGGCGGCCCGAAAGAAAACCAGCCCAATTAAAAACTTGAATAAAATCTGAACGCGTTGATCGATCTACGAGATTTTCTTCTGCTGTGAACTAGAAGAATTGATTTTGCATTTCACGTTTGAAAATCAAAAAAATCTCCGTACAGGTACTTGAAAAACGTATTTTCAAAAAGAGCCTTAGAGAGCCTGAGACCTTAGAAAGAAATGATTTCCGTCAATGATTCATTTCATTTCCGTGCTCAATTACGAGTGGAAAACTTATTCATTTTGTAACACTGTGGAAATTTCAGCTTGTCCATGGTCCATATCCGCATGGTGTATAACGTAAAAGTAGACTTTCGTGCTTGCAATGTTGTGAGTGAAGTCAACACGAACGTTCAGCTAGTGCATATTGTACCATATTGAATACCGTTATAGATTATCATAAGTCTTCCAATCACAATTAAACACGGAAATGCAATTTTTCGAAACTCACAGCAATTTTTTTTAAACTCATTTTTCAAGTGCTTATACCTCTGCAACGGATGGAGATTTTTTTTATTTTGAAAAGTGAGATGAAAGGTTTTCTTGGGCCAACCTGTGTGTTATTTTGAGCTATCCTTACCTCGGGAGATAAAATTGGGAAGGGGCTCTATCTTCGTCAACATTCGACGACAGAGTGTAAGAAGTGAGGCTTTCGCCAGCAAGAAAATCGTCCGTCATTTGTGTCTGCTGCATCTGTATCGAGCTTGATTTTATCATGAGGGAGGAATTAGCCTTTAAATTTCCATATTGAGATCCAGAGGATCGAGAAAACAGTTGTAGATTACTCGACCCCTGACCCAATCCAATCGTGTCGAAAGCCGTGAGGTGATGTTCTTCGATTGCGTGATATACAGCGTGGGTTAAATTCTTCGGTGTTAAATCAACGTCATCTTCAAATACCCGGAAGTTTTGCCTCTGTTGTAAAATCGAGGTTACGTTCTTTGGCACTATCCTTCGATTTTTCGGTGGTATCGATGTCTTGCCAGATGCAATACTTTGAGCTACATTACCACCGCCATCTGAACCCCCCAACTTCCGGAGGGATAAACTTCGGCTACGCATTCTTAATGGTCAGAGAATAATTTTACGTTTAAAAACGTAAAGAACCAATGCGTTCAGGAATAATCATCCCAGAGAGAAAAACGCAAACTTCACTTTGATAGCCGTGAATGTATTTTTCATTGTAAAATTATGCGTTTGGATTAGATCTTCACGATTCCCACTTTGTGTACATTAAAAGTTTAAGTTTCATTCCGGAAAACTTATAGATATAAACTTATAAATCTGTTTACTATCATCCCAAATCTCAACCACCAAACGATACTGAGTATAACGCATTCTAACTGGTACTAGTTTAGCTATGCTATACTTTCGTATTTACTCACGGTATCGCGGGGTGATATCGATCATCGTCAACAACCACCTTTGATGTCACGATGCGTTTTGACAGCATCGGAAAAAAAAAAAGAAGGCGTTGATTCGGAATATTCTAAGGCTGACCCTAATTTTTTTTTGAGATATACAAAATTCAGGGGAAATGAAACACGATGTTCCAAAGCTATTTTCTCGGCAAAAACATATCTATTATAGTATATCAATGTGTTATTTATAACAGCGATAATGAAGAATCGCTCGAAGGGCGTGATAATCTTCGATATTCAAAAATCGAACAATAGTTTTACAGATTATTTATCCAAAATGGTGATCTTTTGAACTGTTTCTCGATTTTTAAAAATCGAGAAGCATCATGCCCTTCCTTCAATTTATCTTTTTTCGCTGTTGTAAATTTCACATTGATCGGATATGTTTTTACTGAGAAAATAGCTTTGAAAAAATCCAAGTGGAAAATCGTGGATAAGATTTGAAATGAATTTTACGAAATAGGAGAATTTGTCATGTACGTTTACATTCATAGAGGATCTCAATTAGACGTAATGCATTGAAAGTACCTGTAATTCAAATTATACATATAACAATTATGCTAGAACTGAATGCATTTTATTATCAAATGTCGGTACCTAGCTTTCCTGCTTTATCGACAACTGACGTTACTATATCAAAAACACGCACAATCATGAGTGGAAATGGAGAATAGGATTTCCAAAGAATGCGCAAGTGTATTGAGTCCACTGAAATATAAGTGATTGAGTCCCGCTATCTAGACGTGGAGAAGGGAACTTGTAATATCGCTTGAATATTCGGATGATAAGTAGAGATTTGTGAGATTCAGTGTCTTGACTGCGTTAGTCAAGCGATTTATTTCCAGTTCCTATAATAAAATATAATTTCAAGAATATTGAAATGCCTAATAGGCAATGGCACTGAATTCACATATAAGTACATAGCGATTATTTCGTAAATGAAAAAAGTTCTGACAATATTTCGGGCAGATTTAAAAGTCAAGACTCTTACGTGTTATTTGGAACATCCGTTTCTCGTAAAATCATGAAAATCATCTGCTAGTACTTGCGCAATTAAAGATTTCAATTTCAGGCAATTTGCCAACAGTTTCAAAGTGTTTACAGTGTTATTTCAGTGGTTTTTAAACAGTTGGCTTATAACTTAAATACGTGAGTTTAATCTCATCGTTTCTATAATCGAAAACATAACGCCTAATCCACATATCCCGACAGAAGTTGACCTCTGCTTGACAGATGACACCGCCTGCGTAAATTTTGCAACATTTTAGAGAGACCTAAATCCATAAAATTCACGGTATTTTGCTAGTTTTTATCATTATGCTTAAATATTCCCTACAGATTTCGATCAATTCGTTTGAACCGTTGCGTTGTTATCTCATCCTGCGTCGTAGACGAACACACACACTAATCTTCGTTCCAAATATTTCTCCTCAATTATTCGATCGCGCATATTCTAAAACAGTAATACGATATACATAATTATTTACATCCGAATTCGCATTCTTTAAACGTACTGAAATTCGACCATAACGGTATGCAAATTCCAATAACAAGTTACGGCTACGATGTTTACTAAATTTAACAATGTATTCAGATATCATCGACGCAGTCCAGGGAAATTCCTGATCTTTATCTCTTCTGTGCTCCAGAGATACATATTTTATATTCAGTATCTTTGATTCGATTTACTTTTTAACTCCGTGCTAAAATAACATCAATTACATCAAAATAGTTACAAACCTGATGTAAATGATGATAAACCGTTATCAATTGATCCTAGTCATAATCAAATAATCTCTCATCCCGATATCAGGGAATCAAATCTTTGACCGACATCACATAATAACACTAATGACATTCATTTGTTGTATCATCTCTCTATTGCCGTAAAGAAAAAAAAATAAAAAATACTTCAACTATGCTTCAGTGTTCAGTAACGTATTTCTAACGGTATTCTGAAATTCTTCTACTACCTGATATAGGGAAAGTTACAATTGGTTGCGTAGGTTTATCAAGACACGAAAGTATGTAATACTTGACTTATAATTTCAGAAAATAGTGCGCAGAAATGAGCACTGCAAAAGAGCAGCCCGGCCCTTCGAGGCCATCGGGATCAGCTCAGGAAGAAAAAGAGAGGGATGAACGTATGTTCGAGTGCAATATTTGTCTGGACACAGCTAAAGATGCGGTGGTCAGCATGTGTGGACATTTGTTCTGGTAAATAATAACATTGTTTAGCTTCTTTTGAGTAATCTTTACTCTAACTGTAACTGGAAAGCCGTTGTGCTTTTACGTTCGATCCATATGGTTGCTAGATAGTTTCTCTGTCTTCTTTATCTCGTCTTAGTTACTGGCTTATTCTGTTTGAGATAACTACAAGGAAGAAGTATAAAAAGTCACAACGCTTCGCACCTGAAATAATATTAATCTTGCATTGTGCATGTAATTAACACTATCGACTTATAATGGAGAGATTTTGTCCACAAGCAGTCGCAGGGCTAACTAAAAGTCCCTGGTCTTCGAATTGTCGCAGATCATCTGTATTGGGCATTCGTATAGTTTTTAATCCATTAATCCGACAACGAGTAAAGTTCATTTTAGGCACTTGCATGTATTCACTTGATATTTAGCCAACGGCAATTCAATTCGTCAAGTTTTAGAGACGATTGATTTATTTCTGATCAATAATAGGCGGAATTTCATACACCCGTGAAACTAAACTTCATAATATTAACACGATAAAATGTTTAAAGAAGTTCAACACTTCTTATCCCGAATGTTATTCAAAGGGTGAAATATGCAAAGTCGATGTCTTTTACTTGACTTGGAAAATTACGTAGCATGTTTCGTTCTTTTTAGGTCAATCGAGCCTTAAAATGTGCATCCTTTTCAAGTATTTAGTTGCATTAAATGTAATGCTTATAAACTTCAACCTCCTTGGATACATCTCTAAAAATTCCATATCTAAAAATTCACATTTTTTTCAAAACCTGAATCTTTAACTTGCACAATTATTATTTATTCTTCGCACTCAACCAGCTCCTTGTAAAAATTAAAAAGAATATCAACATATTTTTTTTAGCGGTAAAGGTGCATATCATCTTTAAAATTCAATATTTCCTACTCAGTTTAAACTCTGCAATAGAATGAATTTCAGTAGTGCTGGAATAATTTAGTGAGCAATTTGTTGAATCGGTTCTTTATGTTAATGCATGGGCTTCTGAAAAATTGTCATTAGTATATTGGGCTATTTCAAGCGAAGTATATATTGATCCAGTGAATTCTTTCGCAGACGCCAATTGCTACGCAAATAATCTTACGTTATTAGCGTGAAAAACAACATGAGACACGTAGTTTCGCTATATGTACTGGTGTACCTGTATAGAGCCATCCAAATAATACGTAACATAGATTTCTATCATCTTTGGCTACCCCCACCCATATCTAATAGTCTGTTACACCCATTCGGATCTCCCTTCTAATATTGCGTGATAATTATCCCCAGGAAATTGTGAAAAAAAACAATATGGTTGAAGTTCCTGATGTCAATGCAACAAATTATTCGCAGAAAAAATTTTCCAATACAGTATTTGAATGTTAGATGAAGATCTCGGAACGCCCTACCCTCTGTGTGACACATGTTTTCATAAATTTTAATCATTGAGCAGTTTCTACAATATTTTGGTCCCAAATTGGAGAACTTTATTTACAAGATTTTGTTGCAATGATTTCCTGACCTTCACCCTGACACAAAACAGAGTATATCACCTTTGAAGTGTTTTGTGTTATTCGAATTCCTGTCATTATATGGATTGTTTTTTGTTCTTTCAATGTATTTTTACTCCAATATTATGGTTGTCCATACTGTAACCGGTTTTTCCAAGGCAAACAGTACTGGTCGATTATTAATTGATTATACAGTAGAGCCGCAGTTATATGGACTAAAGTGAACCCACCCCGGCTCAGATGATGGTAAAACTCTGTTAATACGTTTGCATTAACTACATGAATGTTCATCTCAAGTTAGGCAAAGATGAGAAGCCATTGCTGGAATACACGGTTCTAAAAATTTCCAAAATAAGCTTAGATAAGTTCTGCTCTACTGTAACGAATACCAAACTGACTTTATTCAGTCGAGTAGGAATTTTACAATAATGAATTTTTTTTTTTCTTATAGCTGGCCGTGTCTTTACCAATGGCTAGAAACAAGACCTGCCAGACAACTTTGTCCTGTCTGCAAAGCTGCAATAAGCAAAGAAAAAGTGATTCCACTGTATGGACGCGGTATTACTAAACAAGAAGACCCAAGGCAAGTAGAGCTACTTTAAAATGTTGACGATATTCAATGACTCAGCCTGATTGTCTGATTGATATTTCACGTGAATAAATAAATGTTTATTCAACACAGTACAACGTTCTGGTAAAGTTAAAATGTTTTGCGATTTAAAAATACGTGTCTTTTCTAATTGCAGAAATAATGTTCCACCACGTCCAGCGGGTCAAAGATCAGAGCCGGAGGCTAATGCAGGATTTTCTGGATTTGGGTTCGGGGAAGGCGGTTTTCACATGTCCTTTGGTATCGGTGCATTTCCTTTTGGTTTCTTTACATCTACGTTAAATTTTGGAGAAACGAGACCAGCACCAGGTAGTTCTTCTACGCAATATTGATGCATCTCAATAATCGTAGTTGCTTGCTTGATCTTTGTTTGTTAGAGTATTAGGATTTTTTCTTTTTTTTTTCTTTCCAAGATGCAGTTGAATATCTCTTTACCTCTAGTGTCTATAAGATTTAAATAATACCGGTCGTTTACATTATCGCTTCTTCAACATGTTATTTTACTTTACAGCTCCTCGTGGCACACCTCAATTCGAAGAAGAGCAATTCTTATCAAAAGTGTTCCTGTGGGTGGCATTACTGATCATCTGTTGGTTGTTAATGGCATAACATTACTCGTGAATTCAGACCCAAGATTTGTAAACGAACTCAATTACCTGATATCACCTTTTTGTTTTTCTTTATTCTTTTTTTTTTCTTTTTGTATCGATATATCATCTTCTGACCGTCTCTTTTAACAAATGATTTTCATCAATCTTATTTTGATGATGCCTGCGTGGATACGTAATTAGGCAAAATTCCCCCTTTTTTCCGAGCCGCATTATTCAATTCGAAAGGGTCATTACACAACAATTTGATCACCGATTTAGTCGAAACCTTACCTACTCTCTTTGAATCAATCTGAACTATTAGGACATATCCTGATGCTTCGATAACTACTTCATGTTCAACTAATTTGTTGAAAAGCAATTCGTGTTGCAGTTATTCAATATTTGAAAAAATGGAATTTATTCTTAATATTTAGAGATTGGTTTGAGCTAGAAAGTTCGCTGACCGCTTATTTTGGAGTGAATCTACTGAGCTTTAATATTCTGGAGAGTTAATACTTTCACAAAAATTGTTCCATATGTTAATCGTACATCATACAGAATCGTTTTTTAGATCAACAATATTATAATTTCGTTGGTTACGCTCAAATTCAGTACGTAGCGAACCTTCTGTGTCTATCCAGTCCCAAGATATCAAGTGAAAGCCAAATTTTCGAAAATATATGCTTTTAGCAGAAATGATTTTGCCTGAAACTAGTTTTTGGTAGACTACAACATGTCCCTGCAGTTTAAGCCAAATCGAAGAAGGTCAGGTTTATTGTTGACCGTTTCTGGTGTAACATTGACATGTAATGACTCAAATATTATTAAATTGCAGAACATATCATAGACCATTTTCTTTTTCAATAGATCATTGTTGACGAGTTCGATCAAAAACTAATACCTCAAATTATTAGTTACGAAAATTTCCAGTAGCTGTGCCCTATCTATTATTAAATTAAGTGAAATTTAATTTACATAGTAAAATCCTAATATCGATTTAAAAGACATTACAATACAGTGTATTATACACACATTATACATATATGTATACTTTAAGAAATGCATCACACGATAGAATTTACCTCCTGATGGATTAACTAACATTGGTGTGAAATAGAAAAAGTAGAGAAGAGAGAGAGAAAAAAAAAACTTCTCTTGTAAAAATGAATGTATGTATCCAGGCAGGTGATAATTTTACTTGGTTTTTGGAAATTTTACCAATCACATGTGTATATATATAATACGTAGGTTTGTTAAGAAATATCTATTCTATTAGAACTATTGAAAATATTAAGATATAAGTGGAAAAGAAAAATTGGAATTGTTTCCTTTACTGTTGTATTAACATCATTACGGTTTTTTCGAAACCATACATTTCAAATTTGTATATAATTTAATTTTTAAGCTAGGTTTAAAAAAAAAACAAAAAAATTCCCCTAAATAAAAATCCATATATATACGTCCGCGTGAGTTAATTTATAATATGCGGAGAAATTATATCACGATGTATAATGTAATATATAGATAAAAGCCATGTTGCCCCCGTAGTAGAAAAAAACAAGAAAAAAAAAACGAAAAAAAAAATCTTGTACACCAATAATTCAGCGGAAACTAGGTATCTAAGTGAACTTTTCAAGATGTTATCTAAAATATCATTTTATTAAGTTTATATACCTGGATAAAATAATGAATAGTAATTAAATACAAATAGGATTTGCTGATTCATGAATATAACAATATTCATTTGAAAACTACCCTGAAATTTTGTCCTAATAAGAAAACTATAACAAAAAAAAATACCTCAGGTATTTAGCGACTAGAAAAGATATTCTGAAATCATCTGGCTTCATCAATCCATCACTTTCATTACTCCACCTGATGCACTAAGTTCTTATCTTGCAATTGACGCAGTATAGAGAAAATATCGAACAAAATCAGTGGCTATTGTCTAGTCGAATTAATGTAACTCTAAAATGTATTTACATTTCATATGAGTATTACATTATTGACTATCGAATTACCACCTCAAAGTAATAGTGATAATTCTTCCATTCCTTCAAAAAAGTTTAGTGTCGTTATAGATATAGTAAAGTTGGCGAATCCCAGATATAAAAATAATAGTAGTAGGTATTTAATTATTATAAAACTCATAGGAAGTTTCTTGAATGAATTAATTCACATGGTGAAACATTTCACGTGCTTCGTACTCCAATATTCGGTAACCCACAGGCCCCGCAAATTATCCAGCTTGAAATTTACAGACACGTATAGAAAAGTAGTTTTTAAAGATGTTTGAAATTTAGAACATCCCGTGAGGAAGGACTGCCTGGAATTTTTTCAAAGTTTTATATTGTAACGGTGAGATTTAGAAGAATAAAAACGGCAATTCAATATACATAGAATCCGATTTTATTCAAACTCGTGGAGACAGAGTACAATAGAACCAGGTACAAAATTTTTCAATACTAAATTGTACATTGAACTTAACAACACATGATCATCAGTGAACATCAAGTGCACGTCGGACTTTATCATTAAGTAATATTGTCCCATCTTAAATTCTTCTCAATTATCAAATCAGCGCTTACATTTTGAAAAACTTTGTAGCTTTGCGGAATATGTATAATCACACGTCCAAAATCAATTAAATGAATTAGTCGAGCGATATACTAATATCTTCTTTAGTTTATTCTACCTATATTTACATCTACAAGTCAATAAGTGGGTATTTCGATTATTTTTATCAGTAAAATAATATTGTTACAATATTATATTGTATTAGATTAGTGGACGAGTAGATTATGGAAAATTCTAATATTCACGATTTATTCTGAGCGAAGACTTTCATTTTGTTTTTTGTTTGTTTGTTTTTTTGTCGCTGTTATTCGTATAATAATGAAGTTCATTAAATAGGTAATAAATAAGACAGCCAAATGGCTGAGCTATTTATACATATTAACATGTTAGATTTCATCCTTAGTTGGCTTGGTGGTTTTAAAGCCTTTCGAAACCAGCAGCTCGTTACATTCGTTACGATTTAATCTCGAAAGTTGCAGCCTCTCCACTTCCTGCAAAATCATAATCACTTACTGCAGAAAACTGGAAAGTTAGTGTTTCTTAGAACTAATACCATCGTGACTATAAATTGGGCGTCCAAATAGCGTAGCATAATGAGTTAAGCATCAAAGAAGTGATTTTAATGGCAGAATGGGAGACACGTGGATCATTAGAAATCAAGAAATTTGCAAAGCGAATGAAAAGGTCATATGTTAGATGGCTGCGACAACTTTCCAACTTTTTTATTTTCTCTAATTCTTTCACTTTTGGTAATGAGAAGAGAACAGGAAGTCAACTTCGCCAATTTTTTCTCTTCCAATGAAATTATGCAGAAGTACAATATTTCTGGATTGAATTACATAAATTTGCAATTCATATTTGACTATTTCTGGCATCAATGTCAGCAAAGCAACCGAAAGAATGAGCAAAAAAAATTCTACATCTTTATGCCGTTAGAAAAGTGATCAAAATATCAAGATCGCAAAATGTTTTTTTTTTTTTTTGGTTTCTCTGGCTTTCACTTCAGAAATGATGTTAACGCATGAATAAATTGAAATTAACAAGATAATAGCATAAAATCAAAAAGGTTGTATCTAACAGTTCATACAACATTCTGCTTTTAGTCGACAAAAAATACAATTCAATTTTTCTGAATATACAGTGTGTATCATCTCATGTGTCGAGGAGAATCGGAGGGACTTGATTGCCAATAAGCGAAGCCCCGACAACCAATCAACGAAGAGGAGAATTTCTTAGAACTAATTTCTCACGAGAATAGAAGATAAAATTTCTTATGTAGGAGAATAATACCAACAACAATTCGAACCATTCTTCTGAGCGTCGAAGTAAATGAACACCTAATAGCCCGATTCCGCTGTGATTGTTGATATTATTTTGCTACACCAAGAAATTGTATCTCCTATTCTCGTGAAAATTTCAGTCTACGGAATTCTTCTCTGCGTTGATTGGTTGATAGGACATCGCTTCGCGTCAATTAAGTCCCTCCCATTCTCGATACTTGAGATTATACACACTGTATAATTTCATGTTTTTATAGTGTCAACAGCAAATCAAACTCTGAGCTTACTGGTCGGATTTAACGGCAAAAGAGTACTAGTGGGTAGCTTATAACTAAATAGAAAGTAGTCTAACGGCAATATAGTGAGTGTGTATTAGACTCCCAATTTCATGCCATTAAATACGCGGAATAGTAAGATTGTCCAAAAATGCGTAGGTAAAAGAATTTGGTCAAAATTTCATAGAGCGGATAAATCTTCATACAAAATGGGTTCTCATGACTATAAAAACAACTTGAAAACAATGCCAGTTTATACAACCATGTGCATTAAGCAAAAGAGGACAGACCAAAGTTACATATATATAATATGCAACTGAATCTAATCCGGAGAACAATTCTTCCTCTTGATAAAGTTGTCAAGAGTGTACAGACTCCGGATCATTTGAAAAAAAAACTTGAAAAGTACATTCATTCGCTGATAATAATTAGTGCATATATAAAAAAAAAAAAAAAAAAATGAAGTAAACTGTCACCTCGTCATTTTTGTTGAGCAATACGAGTTCTGGAATCGCGCCAGGTATTGGTTTGAATTCAACATTTTCGCTGATAAATAATTGTTAAGGATTATCACAATTGTATCGCATGAGTAATCACTGATTAAAAATAAGAGACTGAAAAAGATGAATAACACGATGCGAGATAAAGTACATAATTCGATTGATATACAGAAACGTATTGCGTTCGTTGCAAAGGATACTACAGAGGGATATCTTCAAATATGAATTTCTTCACTTCGGGAAGCCGGTTGAGACTGCAACCTCTGCAACTCTGCGAAAAAGAAAAAAAAAAAACCAAAAACATAAGAGAACAACAATTATTTTGACACTTTGAGATCCTCGAAGTGCCGACTTTCCCGGTGAACGATTGTGGTCGTTTCTGTTCAGGAAATATGATATCAGTCAAACGGATCGATGCATCTCACCTCAACTCGTGCCGACGCGTATTCATCGTTAGAACAATTCGCTAACGAAAATAATAGCGAAATTAATAGAGCGAGAAACGTGACGGTGGTGGATGCCATGTTTATTGGTACTTGATTCGAAACCGGAAGTAAACTCCCATGCCGAGCGAGATCAGACTAGATGAAGTGGCTATCGTATTCAAATCTAAGAGAATATTAAACTTACAATTAGACGATAAATTTTGATAACTGTTAAATGATCAATTTATATTGTCAATGGAAGGGAAATTTTCGTTTCTAAAATTGATTTCTTTAATTTCTTTCAAATTCATTTTCAATTGATGAAAATAAATCGTACTACGACAATACGTTGCGCGCGGAAGGAGAAAAAAGAATAGAGCGTGCGCAGCGATTGTATAGTAATAGTATCGTGAAAATGGCGCTCTCTTGTGCAAGTAAGTTATTTGGCATTTATTTTCTGAATTATACGGGTTTTGGTAACCAGTCCGTATCAAAATACGCGATTTCAACGCCGTTTGCTTCTCATGGACGATATTAAACACAGCCGAGTATTGAGAGTCCGAATTTCGTACCGGCCGATCAACCCTAACCTAAAAATACGCGCGTTTTATTTCAATTATCCATCGTGGATCATAAACGTAAAAACCTTTCAATTTTCAGTTTCCAACGAGGTGCCAGAACACCCAGTTATCTCCCCGGTGTCTGGTTCGATTTTCGAAAAACGTCTCATCGAGAAATACGTTTTAGAAAACGGAGTCGATCCCATCAATGGCAAAGAACTAGCCGTCGAACAACTTATCGACGTCAAAGGTGCTGTTTAATTTTTTGCCTAATCTTCGTCTTTACTTTTCAAATTATATGATCGCAGGCAGTAATGTTTTTCAATGTTTCTTTCATCAGCCACTCCCATAGTCAAGCCAAAGCCACCCAGCGCCACGTCAATTCCAGCAATTCTAAAAATTCTCCAAGATGAATGGGACGCGGTCATGTTACATTCCTTCACTCAAAGACAACAGCTTCAAACTGCTCGGCAGGAACTGTCCCACGCTTTATATCAGCACGACGCAGCTTGCAGAGTCATCGCCAGATTGACCAAAGAAGTTACTGCTGCAAGAGAAGCTCTCGCCACCCTCAAACCGCAAGCCGGCATTACACAAGCCACTGTTATTCCACAACCGGTAATTAAATTCGTAGACACAGAATTATCACTTATTTATTTTCGTATTGGATTTGTTTGAATTTGGTAAATTCTATGGAAGCGTGTTGGGGGATTTCACCACAATAGGTTCGAGTTTTCCTAATCTACCAAGTTCACTTGATTACCCAAGAAAATTTGCCCTGAAAAATTTTCCTACTATTTTGTATCGAAATAAGAATCGTGAAGTGATTTTGGTCGATCTTATTTTGATAATGATGCAAAACGAGGGGTGAAACACGAGGCTAGAACTTGTTAACCGTATCCCCAATTTCTGAATATCTCGCAGCATTTCCCCCTAGATTCTTCTATCATTTTCAGATATTTCAACATTTTTTCATGATCTTTCAATTGTAATTGAGTACGAATTGAGATTTAGAGTCACCTATTACAGAAATTAGATACAGAAGTAATAGTAGCGTCCTAAGGATTCGGATCATCCGCTGCTCTTATTTGAAAGCTTCTGGTCTTTCTTTTGCGGAGACAAAAATTACCTACATTAGATAGATAGGAACTACCATAAGAATTCCTTGAGTAATCTATTGTTTTGGGTTGTTTTTTTTTTTTTTAAGATCTTGGAAACGAGGAATTTTTTTCGTTTATTCCTTAATCGTCTTTGAAAACCAGAATCAATGTATCAAAGAGTTAGTCGCTATGATCTGATTTTATTTCAAAATTGAACTTCTGTGAGATCTTCAGTAAATGTCATTATCTACTTCATAATCTGGATCCTGGATCTACAAACTCAAAAAAATTGGGTCTAATTCTGATACAAACGCGATTTTCCATTTTTTAAGATATTGAGAATATATATTTTTTTCAATACATATATAGCAACATAGTCCAAATTTTGTTGGAAGGAATCTTTGATCAGACTTCTTCATTCTTAGTGGTTTGACAAATATGAGAACTATTTTTTTTTTAGAAATTTTACCAAACTTTTCCCTTACAATTAGTGCAAACAATAAGCCACGTCAGTGTAGAAAATGCCACGTTGGCCTGAACCAATTTACTCGATTTATTACCCGACAATTATGTATAAGGAATAGCAGAGAAATTCATAATGGCAACAAAACAAGACATTGTAAAAAAAGTCTCTGACTTAGAATTAACTGAAGTATTGCAGAAGCAGCAGAACTAGGTGCATAATTATCTAAATTCATGATAAATCGTATACTACGTATTTTGAGATTTTTTACGACATGCAATTCCTGAAATACAGAAATTTTTCAATAATATTTGTTTGCGTTGGGGTGGCGAACTCGAACCATGTAAAGAGTTAGAGAACTTTGGAAATAATACTTCTTATTAAAGAATATTTGCATACTGTTTCTTGAATGCTTTATCTCAATACTCATATTGCTGCCTTACTAAATCTGGTTGATTACATAATTGTCAGTTATTGTTTACCGTTTTTAGAGTAACATTCAATTCAAGAAATAGCCGTTAGTAAAGTGAAACATAATTACTTCTCAAGCTTAGAAACTGATTATACATTTTTGTTTCTTCGTTAAACTCAGAACTACTTAACTCTATTTCAATTTCCACTTATAGTCGGTTGCCGTGGAGGCTGGCGGTGCGGCAGCTCAACCAACAGAACAGGCTGGTATAACCGACGACGTTATTCAAAAATTGCAAGAACGAGCTACTGTATTGACTCAAGAAAGAAAAAGACGCGGCCGTTCTATACCCGAGGATCTATTACCACAAGAAAGTATTCGCTCTTTCCAGACACTGGCCTCTCATCCTGTAAGAATTTTATGCATTTCATATCTATAAGGAATATGATTGTTCATAGTACGTAATTTATTCATTGCCATTTTATCAATTCTCTTCAATACTAGGGTCTTCACTCTGCAAGTGTGCCAGGAATCTTGGCTCTTGATATACATGGCGCAGATACTAGCAAAATCCTGACCGGTGGTGCGGACAAAAATGCAACAGTTTTTAACAAGGATACCGAGCAAGTCGTTGCTATTCTCAAAGGACACACCAAGAAGGTAAAAAACACATCGAGATTTTAATATCATTTAAACGAATACTGTTATAATTTTTTTAGAGATTATTTGTCTCATTATTACCATTCATACCAGCTGACATGATTTTATATGCATTATTGCCCAAAAATTCCAGTTTGCATTTGGAATTTGTATGTTCAATCCGTTACTCCATTTTGCGAAGTATAATTTATTCTTTTTAATTTTTTTTCGAGTCCTCTGAATCAATTGAAATGAGAAAAAAGTAGATATTAAAAGCAGAAGGTTGTATCCTTCAAAGTTTCCTATTTTTCAGATTTGTATATGAATGTGTATTTATAAATTTCGAGACGATTTCTTAAAAAAAACAAAAAATTATGATAATATCGCCTTCAGGTTTTGATAAGATTAGAAGATTACCTAAGGTCGTTTACTGTTTTATGACAATATTAATGTATGTCCAATGAACATCTAGGTCACTCGAGTTATTTACCATCCTGAAGAAGATGTGGTCATGACCGCATCTCCAGATACTACAATTCGTGTATGGAATGTAGGAACAAGCCAGACAACTCTTTTATTAAGGGCTCACGACGCTCCTGTAACCGGCCTTTCTCTTCATCCCACTGGCGACTACTTGTTGAGCTCATCTCTCGATCAGCACTGGGCATTTTCAGACATACGCACTGGTAGACTACTTACTAAGGTCAGTAAACGAAATGAAATGAATGAAATGAAGTGAAATGAATAAGTTCCACATCCCCTCGAACAGTCTCTATTAATAAATAATTCATTTCTGTTCATTTCTGCTTCTAGAAATTCAATAAATCGTTTTGTTATTGTAGGTGGCTGGACAGTCTGGACAGCCATTAACAACGGCGCAGTTCCATCCGGACGGTCTTATCTTTGGTACAGGAACAGCAGATTCTCAAGTCAAGATTTGGGATTTGAAAGAGCAATCGAACGTCGCCAATTTCCCTGGTCATTCAGGTCCGATAACAGCAATCAGTTTCTCAGAAAATGGATATTACTTGGCTACAGCTGCAGAAGACTCTTGCGTCAAGCTATGGGATTTGAGAAAATTGAAAAACTTTAAAACTCTTCAATTAGACGAATCTTACGAGGTGAAAGATATCTGTTTTGACCAAAGCGGCACATACCTTGCTGTCGCTGGGTCTGACGTAAGGTAAATACGACTTTTTGTTTCTACCGAAAATACTCGTTTTACAAAATTTTATCAAGTTTGTAATAAAAATATAATTATTGTGATTTATTTCAGGATTTATCTGTGCAAACAATGGCAAGAATTGAAGGTACTCAACGATCATACGGCAACAGCTACCGGTGTTAGATTTGGGAAACATGCACAGTATATTGCTTCTACCAGTATGGATCGAACGTTGAAACTCTATGGTTTACCTTAAGCATATAAACGGGTATTTAATAATGTGAAAATAAATTATAAAAGTTCAAAGAAATAAGTTAGAGAAATACTGATGAGATCACGTATTGAGATCGTGGTATTGAATTTTGTCCTCCTTCTTTCTAATCGTTTCTCATTTTTCATGTTCACTTCGCAGTAACGTTGGTATTAAGTTTTATAATATTACAATGAAAATATATTGCCGCAAATGCGTAACTGGATGATAGAAATTGTATAGAAATTATCATCCGCAGTGGCTAAAAATTCATACACCATTAACGTTAAATAGGCAGTCTTGCTCTTTTCTAAAGCTGCAGCGGTCGGATACTTTCTATCAGATTTATTTTGTTTTAATGACATTTATTGGAATGATTGATTACCAAATTGGTGCCATTTCGAGGGTTGAAAATCAAAGAAATCCAGGATATACCTATATAAATTCATATACATTTTCTTATTTACTGATAAGAACATCGTGAAATTGAAATGGCAAATTCATGAAATTTTATATGATCTTGGCACTAGATTTTGCACACCACACATCTTCAGTGGTAATAATATGATAATAATTAGAAAAGATATGATAAACATTACCTACTTTACATGTAAGTATTTTCTCCTGTAATATTCGCAGTCCCTGAATTAAAATCTCTGCATGAATAGGGTATAAGAATTTCAAAAAGAGTCAATGTATGCTTACAGAGTACTGGATATTTCCATTGGTTCAAGTATTCATCCCCTGTTTTTCTTCTTCGTTACATTATTCGTATTTGCATCGCATAATTATCGACCTGGTCCATAATGAATTTACTTCATTAGCATATGCTTTGAAATAATAATCATATTACCAGTTATAACTGTTTCGATAATTTTATTGAAATATTACCAGATTTGGTGATCCAAGCCTCCTACACAGCTTTACAAACTGTAACAATAACCCGTATTCAAATCGTGTATAATAAGTATATGGTTGTTAATTAATGAAATGTTGAATTATCAGACGATTACCATCTGCTTTGTGACACCCTAATTTTGATATACACAGGTAATTGTTCACAAAATTCAGTGAAGCTTATCGATTCATCATGCAAAAGTAAAAACAGGATATTCAAAAAGAAAATTTATCTGAATTTATAAAATTCCCAAATACATAAGATATTCATTACCAGTTGTAAGTTATAATTTAGGATACAAATAATAGTAATAAATATTTTGTACAACAACCAAATGATGTTGTGTTTGATGATGCCTGAAAAAAAACCCACAGAAGATACAGATGAATTGATAAATAAACCGAATAAATTGATTCTCGCCACAAAATCTTGTAAACAAAGACTGTTGAAACAAACTAGTTCTAAGTTGTTAGGAATGGTTTAATAATGAATAGTTCATGGTTAACATACATAATAATTTATTGTCATTGAAGTATATACCGCTATTCTTGAATTAAAGTAAAACTAGTTTTGTCAGATCTTGAATATTGATACAGCAATCTTGAAAACAACAAGAAAACAAGATGATATTTTCCAGGTGGTAAAAATACTGACACGCTTTGCATGGATAGATTTTCCACATTATCTTAGTTGCAAGAATTATTTTAGACACAACCTTAGATACATAAAATTCACTAAGCCTTCAATTTATTAATTTACGAATATGCCACAAAAAAAAAAAAAAAAGAACTCATCAATGACTTATTTTGAATCAGTACACTGATGCAAAAACAGCCCATAAAATTTATCATAATAGATGAATAATATCAATACTAAATATCCCAAATCCATTTAGAAAACAAAAAAATTCGAGCTTACTTTCTATAAATTGACTAAAATATTATTATCGTAACAAATTGGTGTTTTGTTTGTTCTTTAATATTTACCCGACTTGTTGGAATGCTGTTTTTCATTCTAAACTAGTCAACTTTAACAAAGATTTAACAGTTTTAATTATTTTATACTGCGATGAAATTCACACAATTGAATTGGAATGTAAGCGATGATCGAAACCGGTGTGCTTCGTCAATATATTTACTGAAAGGATGACTTTCGTATATGTATATGTATATGTATATGTATAAGTGAAACTAATATTACCTAATCGTCAAATGACAGCACAGCCAATCATACAGCAATCTGATTGATTAATTGTCCGTTTAATTTTAGAATTCTTACGTCTAGAATAATTACGTATAACCGAGGATCGATAAAAGCAAATTAAAGAAACTATATTACATATTCTAGGAAACTTCTAGTATCCCAACAATATATACATACATATTCAGCTGAATAGAATTACGAAAAATGTAAATCTAAAAACGGCGGTTTTATCGTTTAGTTATACTAACTAATGTAAAATTGTTCTCCAACAGTTTTGCATGGCTGTGCATTTTTCCCTCAAGACATAATTCATTGGCTACTTATTTTACAAAAAAAAAAAAAAAAACAAAAAAAAAACCCAATCAGCAGCTATGCAAATACTGCTATATTACCACGGTCTACACCAAAAGTGCGAGTGACGAAGTAATGCTCAGCATCACGTCTTCGCAACGATCGGTGTGCATTCGTCGCTGGATCATTCTCCGCAATGTTTATTATTGAAATATACATGAATTGAATATTCTTTGTCAATCTTTCAAAAGATATACAAAGGATAGATGATTATTAATAATGTGCATGATTTGCAATCACGATTTGCCCGCATTGTGTTTATCGAACGTCATATCGTGATGTGATAAACGAATAGTTACATCAAAATACTTAAAAATATCATAAATAATCTTAGATTACACACAAGATAACAAACATAAATGATATCATACATAAATTATTATTTAACGGAATTGGTTTTAATTTGAATTTGTAATTTATCGAACTTTGAGCTCTTTCTGTCGACGCTATAAGTTCTGGTACTGGTATTATAACAGGCTAATTTAAATGCCATTTGGTAAGGGTATTCCACAATTGATCGATACTTCTACACACACACCTAGGTCGCTAAAATTTTGACTTTTTTTATTCATAAAAACAGAATTGAATCTGTTGGGTCTGTACGCATTTCGATATTGATGCGACATATTTATTTCAGACTCTCGAGTATGTCTAGAACTAGGAAGGCGCTTGGTTTCTTTAAACCATAATCGTCTGTTCAAGAAGTTTCTATACATGGTACGCAGTGTACTATAGTGCATAAATTACTCAAAATTTTTGCCCAACTGGAAAACTAGTGTCTACAAAACAATCTGGTTTCAAACATCATCACTGGGGTAAAATACGGGCGGTTGACTAAAAAAATCGAATCATATTAACAGATACAAGCAAACAAGCTACTACTAGCCGCCTAAACATTGCTTGAATTTGTTCAGAAGAATAATTTTACTAATAATTTATAAATATGATAATTAGTATATGTATTTTGTACGCATTGTGACATTCGCCAATTTCTATTTTCATTCTTCTGGTTTTGGTGGTAGATATGTAGAATTTTGTTGCATGAAATTATTTAATTCGTGAAGTGGTTCCTTGACTGAATCCTCGTCCAATACATGTAACGGTTCAGTGCAATATTCTTGTCCACAAGTTTTACATGCCTCAAAGTCTGGTTTGATAGAATTTCTTAGTTTCTGAAAAGTATAATTAGTCGCATAAGAACATCTCTGTGAAAATGTTACTGTATATTTGAATAACGATATGTAAAAGAATGTGTAACTCACCTGGAGAAAAGTCTCTCCTTCGGCACGAATTAATACATAGACAGCAAATGCAGGAATGCATACAAGAGAAAGCGATGCGATGCCCCACCCAAGTGCTTCCGCCCACCAGGGGTAAGTGTATTCACCATTGTGATAAGTGGGTGGTTCGTAATCAATTAAGCTGAATACCCACACAGCCTGCAATTGTAATAATTGATAAAGATAAAGAAAGAAAGAAAGAAAGAAAAAAATATGTATATCAACATAGAAACTATTCGTAGAAATGATTCTGATTTCAAGTGAAATTGATTCACAGACAAATGCCTTGTACTCGTAGCTAGAGAGAAGTGATAAACTCAAGATATCTTACCATGATTAAAAGTGGAGCGGCTATAAGCCAGCAGAATCTAAAGTAAATTGATGGCATTCGACCAGTCATTTCCTTAACGTTATTGCTCAGTCTGTGTACTCCGTAAAACCAAGATATTGCAATTACTTCGAAAAATGCTAAAAACATTATGGAAATTGATGCTGCATAATGGTCTATCAGTTGAAAGAAGTATATACCACCCTGGGAATCGAAAAGTGTGAAAAATATTAATATTATAAACGACAGAAAAGTACATAAACAAAATCTTTTAACTTTTTCTCTGCAATGTATACCTGCGTTATATTTGGTAATCCAAACAAAAATGATACTCCACATATAAAGAGTACCAGCATTTCATGGCAAAGCAATATTCGTTTGATCCAATTTGGAAATCCATCTTGTATCGACGTCACAACAACTTCCACAATTGCAAACTATAAACAGAAAATAATCACTAGGATATGCAGGATTATTTCAATGGACTAATACCGGAAAACTAATTTTTCATTCAATATAAAACCTTGATGGCATATCGGCAAACATTTTTTTGGGGGCTTACGACCTTATGGTATTAGTCCATAGATTTGAATCAAGACTTCAATTGATCTAAGAAAAAGACTTCACAAAATCTTTAAAGTAGATGTAACAGTCAATTTATCATAAATATCAAATCGTCGCTACAATCGACTCAGTACGTTTGTTTTGAAGTCATAAAACTCTCGCGAATCACGTGTGTGACATGTCAGTGGATTATAAAAACTATATGTATGTATTACTCACCTGACTATTGAGGGAAAGGCATACAAGCATAAAGAAAAATAGTACAGCCCATAGTTGAGATGCTGGCATTTTTGCCAACGCTTGAGGATACACGACGAATACTAATCCGGGACCTGTAACGAAATAAAAATATCTATTAACTCTCTCTCCTGGCAATGAAACAGTCAATAAATAGTAAGTTCGCAAGGTTTATTACGGCAATTCCAAGTCCAGTATAATAATATATCATTGATATCACATACCGTCGCTAAGGACATCCTCGACGGACATATTCTGTTCTAGTGCGATGTTGCCTATTGTTGCAAAGGCAAAAATCCCAACTAGCAAACTGCTAAATGCATTGATTAGAGACACAGCTACTGTATCTATCAAGATATTGTTGTGGAATTTGTTGTAACTGGCAAAACAAATCATTGAACCAAACGCAATACCCACTGAGTTGAAGATTTGAGCAGCTGCGTTCACCCAGACCTTAAAAAAAAATATCAAACAACATAGTGCAATATAAGATATTGAAGTATCGTTACATGACTAGAATTTATATTTATTATATATTTATATTTTGGCTACAAGAGAACCTGTTACCATACCTTGGCATCTGCCAGCAGAGCCCATCGAGGTCTGAAGAAATACTGCAGACCCTTATCTGCGCCTTCCAGTGTAAGAGAGCGTGTGAGGAAGACGATGATTAGTAGAAACGGCAAAGTTGCTGTAAGGTATCTAACTTGTGCCGAAGATCTGATTGATTTCCATATAGAAAAGTAAACCATTACCCAAGCAGTTATCAAACAGGCTACTAATTCCCATCGCAATACACCAGGCACTTCGATACCAGGGCTAATTTGAAGTACTTTCTGTCTGAAAAAACAATGAATTTATCAAATACTTTACTGTTATTATACATTGAAAAAAAAAAAGCTCCGATACTATATGTTGGAGGAGTTTATGTCACGTGTATTATGTGAATCGATTATTAGGTGACATACTCAAAAAATTCTTCCGAAGGTGTTCTTCTGGAATTATTCGATTGAGTGCGATTTTCTATATTTTGTAAACCGGGTGTCCAGCAGGACGGTGTATTCCATGAATTATGACAGTCCGTCCATGGCTGATCAGCTTTGAACGCCGTGAAGAAATAGTAAATGGCATATGCTATTATCACATTATGGTAAGTGGACATTAGGAATGATATGACTACCGATGATAAACCTGCCCCTGTAAACAAAAGAGACAAAAAATGTCCAATATTACACATTTCTACAAATATCAACCACGTAATCATATTCTGATGAAAAAAAAAAAGTAGCTCAAGTTCTTTCAACATACAACAATAACGACGATTGTAGTCCAATGCAAAATTGTGTATAGCTAAATTAGTGAGATGTATGTGATTCACGTGATTGTTGCGAACAAGGAGTGTATCGGACCTCTGGGTAATAGTGGCTATCCAAATTTTTTGAAGTGTTCTGTTATGCTTGCAGAATGTGGGCATAACATGAGTTATCCAATCTAATGGGTCTTCCTTTGTTCTGGCATCCACAATTTATATCGTTCGTCAGAAGTTCAACTAATGCCAAATTTGAACGAATTATTCCACGGCAATAGTAAAGTTCTGCTACATTGCTTGATAACATGACGAATTGTAATTGGAGAGGAAGAAGGCTCATTAGATGGAATTAGTCTATTAGACGTAATCGGTTCCACAGCCGATTATCGTTTTCGCCCAGCGATTATCTTTAGATGTTTGGGCAAAATCCAAAGTCTGATACACTCTTTGTAAGTCATAAATTTGTATTACAGCAAATTTTTCGTTGCAACTTGCAATTAAAACGATGAGCTTGCCATTTGCGTTATTATCTATGTACATGGAATTCTACAAAATTGTTTGTAGCTATTGATTTACATTGCACAAGGCCATTTTAATACGAACCTTTGAACAAAGGGCATATTTGCCCTAGGGCGCCGATTGGACCTCGACGTGTAAACTGTCCAATGGCAAGTTCCATGTACAGCAGAGGAACACCGCATACTATGAGTATCAGGAAGTAAGGTACAAGAAATACTCCTGCAACATATAGTCAAAAATATGCATATATAATAATAGACGATATATGAAAAGGGATTCAATAGTATGATAAGATATAAAGAGCTGCAGTTATGGATGAATTAGATGTTATCACTCATACCTTCATCAGCATGATCGCCAGGCAGAATGATAATGTTCCACTAATTTTTGAAAATTTGGTACCGTTGATTCTCAAAATTATTTGCATGCAGTCTAATAAATGATGTGAAAGTTAAAAATTCGAACGAACTGCTGAACCCAGATCGTAATCTTAATAAAATCATCAATACTCTCAACAAATCGAGTGAGCATAGAAACGGCTTTGATCGGTAATGAATACGTCACTATTTACTGTTCAAGATGGCATGTAATTAGCAAGCACATTTGTAGCCTTTGTTTTACGTTAATTTTCAATACAAAGCGATATGATTTCTCGAATCCATTGAAAGTGATAAATAATATTGCTTTGTGTCTATGTGCGACTGAAATCTGGTGCAATAATAGGGAAGCAGAAAAGGAGTTCAGGCGTGCTGTTAAATGACGTCATGAATGGCGCACAATTCAAATGCTAGATTGAATTTCAAATCCATGAAATTCTTATATCTAATGGCTTGGAATAATACGAAAAGCTATTGGCAAGTATAGTTAGTTATACCTGCGTATACGAAGTTGAATAATCAAGATTGCAGTTATAGATATGCGTAAGTATAAAAGGTATGTAGATCTGGTATTGGAGATTTGTGTGTTACATTGCGTCAATATAACACATGTATCATGACCGCTTACATATCTATCATGTAAATATCAGGAGTACGGTTATTATGAATTAATAATGGCCAATGAGTTGACAATTTGAAAATCTCCCGCCACACCTGTTCCACTCTATAAGGTGTGGTTTATACTGTTTCCTTGCAATATATATCATAGGATACACGTGTGATCATAGAAGTAAAATTCCGTAAGAATATATATATATTTGAGAGTTTATTAAAATCATCTTGGCCAAGGATATAGGACAGACTTGGCAGTACAAGCTAGGCGTTGTTCAAAAACAAATGTCAACTATGTAATAATTTTAAACGTCAGAACCGTTTGCCAGGTGAGGAAGCGTTACAAATTTAGAATATACTCGGGTAGAGCTTATTTTCTATCCCAAGACATTTGACACGAAGTGTGGATATAGGTCTAAATAAAATACTACAAATAATAACACAGGTCGATTTCTATTCCGCTACAAAAATAATCAAATTCACGTTCGAATTTCAAATCCTATCCACAGCCTAATGTAATCATTAATTGTGTATAATTTGATTGGATCATATACAGCGTCCCTAAAGTTTGTTATTTCAAAATATTTGATGGATACGAGTAACAACCATCAGATTATTCAAATGTCCATACGTATAAGCTTGATGTATGTATGTACATACGTATATTCATGACACAGAAGAGTTAGTCGTAATATGCAGTAATATAAGTAGTTCTCAGATTGCTGATAATTTTCAAAAAATCTGTTAAGTATTGTATAACTACCCTAGTAACGGAAATTGCGAAACTTTGTGAGCCTGAACTTGATACATGACCTTGTCGTATATGTTATACAGCATCACATCCGACATCATCGCGGTATGCCCCTCGTTATTTAGTAATTTCAATGACACCGGTAAGAATAATTTATGGTTTGTAATTTCAGTAGTAATTCCGCTACTGCAGGATTGGAAACTATAATCGTTATGCCCTTAGAAACTAATCTACTACATTCCACGTTTATTTCCGGTCAGATCGCGAGCGATGCAGTTTCAATTAAATGCTCTAGTAGTGGTAGGCATATTAAAAAGACAGGAAGATCAAGTCAGATATGGTTCCATTCTTTGATACAGTAATTTTTACATGCACTCATTATTAGAGTGCATGTTCGGCGCTTTCAAGATCGAACGAATGATCTCGCTGATCCTATTCATTGATTTACGCTGATTATATTATTGCTGAACTTTCGAGGTTCACCCCATGATATTACACGGGATGAATGGAGAAATAATAAATGGCTGACATGACGACCGCGAAGCTCCGTTAAACTGTCCACTACTATAACAATTTATAAATCGTTTTAAAGAGCTACATCCACTGACCTTGGTCCATCCCACTGGCACAAGACAAATATATATACCTAATTCCGCACGCAAACTTTGCAGGTATTAATTATAGGTATAATACGTAAAATACATGTCTCGTTAAGGTATAAACGAATTATTTATTATTATTTTACCTTGTTATTTTACATTAATGAAAATGATCGATACAAAAAACTCTTCGCAATTATATTCCTTGTTCAATATAAGCAAATAACAATATGATGTGTCGTGACAATCAGATTATCGATACTAATTAATTGCTACACAGCGCTTTTGACAACTGAAATACATATTACATATTGTAATCGAAGTATATAATCTACGATCTGCACATGTTACGAATTTTCTAGCATCCATCGCAATGATTGAGAGTAATAGATTGGTTGGTAAAGTAACCCAATTATATTTTGTTCAATTACGCTTGCTCGGAATAATTGATTGCCGATCGTCGCAGTATTGAGTATTGAGCACTTACATATCTAGGGAGTTCAATGCCGAAATGGAAATTTTCCGGCTACACGCTTTGCAAATTTGTTTTTTTGATATAAGATTGTAGGAGAAATATTCTTCTCTGGTGAAGAAATCAATTCAATTTCCCTGAATTAAAAAATTTCTGTATCTCCACAGCGACACATCGTATTTAAAATCATAATTGGGTAATAATTGCAATTTTTTCGTAATAATTTAATTCAGTAATCGCAGTGTTATATCATGTGGAAAAGTCTGAACCAAATTTTTTACATGTACGAAGATGAAAAACTATCGAGGAAAATGCGGTTTTGATTTCCAGTTTAATTTCGTAACATATCTTTACCAAATAGAAAGATTAATCAAATGGGGTGCAAACAATAACGAATTCTCGTTTTCGCATAAATCGCCACACATGCTTTCTATTACTTTCTGAACTCGTCGTTAGAAAGGAGCTGATTCAAATTCTGGAATATGTTAATAAGAAATGATGCTCCCATTGCAAAAATAATAGACCGAAACGGTATAGTTATAGTGATAACATCAAGTTAGTCAAAATTTCATAAAAATGATCATAAAACGGCCAAATTTCGCGAGCAAAACATATAAGTCCTACGATTTTTTAACGTGATGTTTGTCTTGGGGCTTGAAGATATTTTTTTACACTTTCTGCAACATCGGCACTTCATAATCCGCTAATTACCTACCAAAAAATAGCTCTTTTCTCAGAACTCAAATTTCGATTATATTTCATTCTCTTATAGATCAATTGACTCGAAATTTTGTCCTACGTTAATATAACTCTAGGACTTATACTACTACGTTTTACTGTCGTATGACGCATTGAAAGGATAATACAATGAAACATCCTCATTTTTCTATATAATACCACAATGCTGTACCTGTTGAGCTGAACACAGATCAAATACGGGATATAAGAGCGACAAATGATAAACTCTTCGTCAACCAGTTGACAATTTCTGATTAGATAAAATAACACATGAAAACAGACACGATTAGATTCAATGGGCACAATATAATTATTAACTCGCTATACGGAAAATTAATATACTATATGTATATATATTTGATCGTTAAGGTGGCACTATACCATCATGTGTTTATAATTGTGCCAGTATAGCATTATACGTATAAGCTCGGCAGGTATGATTCACGCATACATATGTACAAACTTGAATGTATTCAGTCTTGTATTGTGAAAGTAAGAATTTATTGGTATGATGTATGTATGTACATACATGCGAACATGAACAGACTCGTGATAAACCAAGCGTTGATAGTGAATAAAGAAGGCCTTATTTGCCTTATACTGTAAATCAATCCTACGGCGTGCACCAGGCGTTCGTTTACATTTCTTCTTACGTAGTATAAGAAAAAAACCAGCCATGAAACACACAATTATATATGTACGTAATCATCAGGTATAATACAAGCAAAATAATGATAATTTCTATCTTAGTTTAGAGCTAATACTGCTCGAACTCGCGCGATCATCGTTTTCACTATATACCTCACTTGTGTATTCGATTCGAAGATCTGGCGCGATTGCAGAAACGAGATTATTCATCAATTGAAGATGAAAGAGATCGGACGAATAAACAGATTGCCTCGTGTTTTTTTCTTTTTTTTTTTTTTTTTTTTGTACTACATAAATGAATGAATAAAAACAACAGATTATTATTGTCCTTCCGTTGTAAAGTGTTTTCAAATGATTTACAGCTGGGAAGAAAATGAGCGCAAACAATGATATTTGCATTTAGACATGACGTTGGGCAGATTTCATCAAAAGTTGTCTGAGCTATTAATTTACTATGTTTTGCGTTTACCGTACTATATCTTTTTATGATGATTTCAAACGGTGCCAAGTGACGTTTCGCAAAACCGAAAAACTAGGTATACCCTATAACTAACAACTACTCGATGACGAATGGGCAGGTATATAAAATCCTAAGAATTTGCTGACAAAAAAAAAAAAAGCGATAGAGGTATTCGTGTTACTCCGAGTCAATACATCGATAATACATTAGTTCGGTAATATTTATCACTATAAGCTGCGAAATGGGGAGCAATTTTTTAACCATGAATCACAAGTGATTGCTGAGTACACACGTGATACGTAAATACATACATATATATACACGTGCACGGATATTATATTCAATACATCATATATACGATGACACCATCGTATAATCCGTACATACGATTGTTGCTCATCAGATGACTAGTTGAAAGGTAACAGGAAAAAGAAATAATTTTCGCCTATACTCTTATACGATACAATCGGCAACGATGATCGTCTGATACCCGGAGAATACGCTACTTCCGGTGCTATTGGTAAAATATATGAGTCACCAGATAATGTATGGATGTGCAGGATGTGACAGTGATGCTATACAATACCTTTATAGTGTCGGTATATTAGTTGGAATTAAAAATTCATTAGAATTGAAAGATTCGTGAAAGTATAATATAGTATAACGTTCATCATTAAACTACTTTTCTACGTACAATTGAAGATAATAATTATATATCTATTTAGATATGTTTAACCCAGTGGCTATAAACAGAAATATCTGCATTTCTTTTCTTTTTTAGAAATTCTGAATACATCCATACCTAATTTGAGTTTCACTATACGTATGTACGTATACAATAAACAAACATTCCAATGTCAATATTTTTTTTTTTTTTTTTTTTTAAGAATAAAATATGCCAATAAGAGTTACATGCCCCATTATATACATATACAAATTCATGAAACGCCCATGATTCAGCAATCCTTTCACCTTGACATAAAGAAGTCTGTATTACTATAATCTATTCAACATTTCGCTGAATTTCAATGAAACTGACGTATAAATACACAATCATTATATTAAATTGCTTTAAAGTTCAAGACAATTTCGAATGAATTCAGCAGAATATGGTAGATGGTTTCTTGGCTATTGGATCAGTAAAAAATAAATAAACTATGTCCAACTTTTAAATAATATGAATCAGAATTTAGGGCTTACTGGGCACCTTGCCATCTTCGTGTAGCTACGCCATTGCTATGTGGCACTACATACATGTCTTTGCAAAGAAACGTTTCCGGGCTCGTGTGTGTTAGTTCGCATATACCTAACCGTTTCGACTAGTATTTTAATTATAGCCAATAACTTACGCCCACGATCCTATAGCGTATAATATCTAGGCAAAGCTAAATTTCTAGCCCTGCTTTGACGTGCAGCAACGTGTACCTATGTACAATTTAACGATATTTATCTAGATATAATTTTTATATCGCCTACTTGAAATCAGTAGTCGTACTTATTCAACTAATGAGTCTTCGTGGCTTGAGGGTCTCTCTTCGGTTTCTACCACTCTAATAATAACCCAATTTTCATCCAAGATCAACGCATATAGATCATTTAGGCGAGACCCTCACGAAAATAGATGCACATACAATTTTTTGTTACAATCGCGAAAAGGATGGAGGGAAATTAGATCAAGGGGGCCAGTATGATGCAATTTGAAAAATCAAACGGTTCAGAAAAATCCATTCATTTCTTCATCAAAGTTAATTTTCCAATATAACAATCGTCTCTTTTCAAAATATCCGCTGCTCAAATTCAGCCACACAATTGATTTGATACGACTTCTCTGGGAACAAGATCGTTCGGAATACCAGTGGTCACAAATTTAGTGCAGGAAATTGGCAAAGTCCAGTTTCAGGGCAAGGCATTTGCGGATAAGTGACAAAGAAGTGCTCAATTTTTGGACAATCGATGATATGATCGATGACAATTTTTCAAATTCGATCTCCTGTTTCCAATTCATTAAAAAACACAGTGCAAAGAATTTCGATTCCAGACAAATCAAGTTGGACCGATAACGTGGCTAAATTTGTGCGTTTAATTGTGTTTCGAAATGAGATAATTTCTATTACGTGAAATGAACTTTGACGGATTAATAAGTCAAATTTGGACAATGTTTACAATTTTTCGAACCGATACATGCCGGTTTCATCAACTCCAACCTATTATGTGCAAATCGTTAAAACGTGCTGTTCATTTACACGATTGTACGATCGTTTTCTCGCGCATTAAATCGCACTAGTTGTAATTGTCGTAGATTGTATTATATACGTATATATTCTTACGCAGGCGTAGGTCGTGAGGTTGTTAAGAGGTAAGTGTAGTTATTGTCAGAGTCATATTGTAAGAAGAGAAACGAATGCTTACCGCCGCCACTTTTGTAACAGAGATAGGGAAATCTCCAGACGTTACCAAGGCCGACGGAATAGCCGATGCAAGCGAGAACAAATTGCACTTTGTTGGCCCAGTGGGGCCTCTTTGGTTGCCTGTAATCTCCAGGATCCTCGGCGTCGACATCATCGTAGGTACTGCACGTTGAAAGATCATCTTCGATTGGTCTGCAAGTCAAATATCCAAAAAATACATCATTTTTTTTTTTAATCCATTTCGATCGAGGCTACGTACAATTTTCAATTTGATTCTGTTTTTCGAAATGGATTCCGCATCGAATTGCAATTGAATTGAATGCTGATTAATCGAACTCTGCTGTATAGGAATTGTTACAAGTCGCTTTGAACCTAACCTAGTTAACATAAGAAATATGAATTTGACTGGAATTCTATTCGTTTCTTTTAAACAATGAAATACTTGGCCACTTCTTGCCGTACAAGTAAAGCGTGAATCCCCTGAGTTTCAGTCCAGTAGGTTGTATGGTTTGGAAGAAACTACCAATCGCGTTTTCGAAGTGATAACAATTGGTAATTATGGAATTCCGAACATTGTCACGTGGTATAATCTGTCAGAAATTTCGTGATTACTTATTGTTCCCACCTCGAAAACGCGAATTGTACTTTCTCGATGACTAACCAAGTGATCCGAATGAAACATCTTCGAATGAATTCCGCTATTTGGCAGAAATTGGCTAAGTATGTCACTTAATCAAAGAAACTCACTGAATTCCAGAAAAACTCATTTTTCTTATGTTAGCTAGGTTAAGTCGGAAGTGATCTCCAACCATCTCACTTTAACAATTGGCATCCATCAAATATAATTGCGAGTACAGTTACATGGCCTGCGGTATATCTTTTATTATAGAAAAAAGTTTAACGAGAAATTTTCCTTTTTTGTATATCTATCTCCGCGTTCTGACCTCAGGGGCCTAGATCTACAATTCCGATTCCAACATATATAAGTGGTGGGGATCATCCGGGTGGCTAGTACAGCTACGCTTATTATGAGAGTAGGTACCAAATTATATCACAGACTAAACCGACCGCAAGTCCAACTCACGTTTACATCCGCGTACATACATATATACAATATATATATATATATAATATACATATATGCGAAGCATCATTCGGTGATATAAAATTACATCGCGTTGTTAATTTATTCTCATTTGTAAGATAAGACAATTGACTTTATACGCAAACGAGTGTAATATTCAAATTTAAAATTAGTCGAAATTATCGCACAAAAATCTTATCCATTAATCAAGATGTACACTCAGACAGCGCAGAAATAAAAATTGTTTACAAAAACGTCGTTGTAGATAACTATATACATATAATGTCCCAGAATCCGTTAGCTCACCATATGATTATTAGATAACAAAAACTAGGCTAACTTCAGTATTGTTCTGTCACTGCAAATAAAAAATAAAAATCACCAAATTACTCCCTATATTGATTTTCAATGAATTCAGGTACCACGGGAGTCTGTGCAGGTAACAATTGGACAACAATGCGGATAACCATTGTTAGCTGAAGTGTCACTCCCGTGACACCTTAAACAGCTTGATTTATTGCACAGTTACCCAAAAGGCTGATACAGTATTATCGCTATTTTGATTCCCTAATTATGAGTATCTCTTTAGCCGGTATATATATATGTATACCAAATTGCTGACCTTTTTATGGACGTTTCCAGCAGTAGCTCTCGTTAGAGGATGATGAGTATGGTGTACTTAGTTATTGTACTAGTATATACACGTGTCATACCGTATTATATATTTGTTTTATTCGCCAAGGCCTTCCAGCCTTGCAAACTTTGTTATACGTGTGTTAAAGTAAAGTGACATCTGTACACATACGAAGAAATGCATATTTTGCGTTGATTGTTGTATGTACCTACTGCACCTACCTACTCGTACTTTTATATTATTGCTGCAACAACCGTCATTATTATTATTATTTTATTTTCAAAACCAACTGTATCAATCGTTCAAGACCTCGCGTTATTAAAATACATATAACATGTCCACTTATACCTATGTACATACATTTGCATACACGTGTGAATGAATATTATAGATATATACGTAAGTACACCGCAATTTATTCCTATATGTTACAACGAGGACGTTGTCTTTGAAAATTTTCTTTTCAAGACATTCTAAACTCGAATATATTTCGAAAGAAAATCACATACCTATACCTACTACTCGTGTGTACAGAAGACTTTAACTATAATATACTTCCAGCCCACCATATTTCAGAATGATATATACTATATAATAATCATTTGTGTGTACATCCAATTACCCACCATTTGAGAATGTATAAGGCAGTATATAGGTACGAACTAAGCTCAATAGACATTTGGTATTTAGAGTAAACTACAGCAGTGAAAAAATGAGTGATGATTAGAAAAAGAAAAAAAAAAAAAAATCCCACCGACAAATTTTCGAGTTTTCGCATAAAGTGTCCTTCACTTGTGCTCTATGTCTCTAACAATAGTAGCTTCAGTCTGGTTGTTATTAATAGTTACATTAAATGACTGGGTGTTGTTTCTTTGTATAAGACGTATAATTAAATTCTAGATTCTTTTGCTTCAGGTGAGATCGGTTATGTAATATATGAGAATAGGGTACATACATTTGCGAACAAATATCACACGCATATATATACGTATTATATGTACGTCTAACTATTTGTAAGAATATACACATGTACATATAAGTACACGTAGAACTATAGACCATCAAAGCACGTATGTAGTTAGAGTAGCTGGTTGGCAGAGAATTGCCGGAAATAATTTATTACTCTTTTCCATCGTGACAATTAGGGTTTTTTGCTCCTGCAGTTACAACGTGAAATACGATCTCGTTTGGGGGACTCTTGCAAATCTGTGGTTAACCGCGCTCGGTATAATATAGACAATGTTACTAACGCATTTCTGAACAGTATGTTTGGAGATTCATCCGTAACTTGATATTTCCTCCGAAATTACCTTGTGGTTTTTCTCAGTACCGAACGTATACTATTGACGTATATTATTTGGCCCAATTGTAATCATCGCAAAGACATTTTCCACTAACTCAACCAGAACAAGAAAAAAATAAAATAAATAAAAAACACAGCTAAATCCGCAAAACTTGACCAAGTTTTTTGCATCGAGTAGATTCGCACACCCAGGTGTAGCAGAATCCGTAACTGACGCATCAATTAATCGAAAAATAGTGATAAACTCACGAGCTTAGAAGGATGAAATTTTTTCGAAGATAATTAGTTCTAAACTCTGCACACATTTTGAGTCAACTTTGACGATTCACGGACAGAAATCAACTGAAAAGAATTTAATGGGATCCTTTAAGATTTGGGCGCTTTATCGTGGAACGTTTTAGTTATTGGCCTAAATAATAGGGCTCGGTCGTTTACTCGAATAAACCTTGAAGTCTTTATTGTATTCCTTTTTTATTGTTTTACAAAAATGACGTTATAGTCAACCCGCCCGCGTTATATTATTTACGATCTTGAGAGATGTCGCAATTTTTTACAATTTCAATTACGTATCTAGGTATGTATCAAAAAAAAAAAAAAAGAGAAGAACGTGAAGAAAAACTTCAAATGAAGCAAAACTGTTCCCAAATAATTTGATTAGTTTTTATACAGATTTATGATTTAATAAAAACGAGAAAGAGTCAATGATCGGATACCACAGCTTGCAACATATTCTGTGTCGCGATATACGTACGAGTCAAGTGACTCGATTCTCCTGCGCGAACAAAGCAGGTCATTTCATCTTCTAAACGGTTTCTTCTAAAATGCCAATTACCCACTTACGTGTCTGGAACAATACGCTTGAATTGTAAGTCCTGGATGATTAGGCCTCTCTTGCTTGCTCGGAAGCTAGAACCTCGCTGCATCTTGAACGCCACCAAGTTTGCAATTTGTAATTCACGCCTTTAAAGCTAGCGGCATTCACTGCCAATATAATATACAGGTATATAATAATTCGTAAAATTAGAAATAAACAATTTATAGCTCTATGGAAAAATATGGATCAACGATATATACACGAGCGATGAATATTTCCAAATTTATAACGTAGTCGGGAACTGCTTCACGATTTTTTCACCTTTATGTTCTACGGCACAGTTTGGTAACCAACTAACTCTCGTTTCGAATCTCACAGATATTATATAAGCGAAACTGTCCGGCAGGCCATCTGCTGCAATTAACAGGCTGAGGTCAGGTGTCGTTTACTTTTAAGATTAGTACACCCGTGTTCATATCTCGGCAAGTAAATATATCATACAGATTTAGTTTATTCCGATTCAAGTATGGTCCTTATTGGGTATAACACATCGATATAACATGTTATACCAAATACTTGAAAGGAATCTAAATATGTATGTGAATTACCCATAATGGATACAGTCTAGGTATCCCAGAGGAAAATTAGACTCCACTTCAAGGATTTTAGGACATGCGTGTTATCGTGATATTTGTGACATTTTCCGTACAGTTTACAATATAATTAAACATAGCAAATATATCGAGGGCTGTAATTTCAAGATCTGGATTCTTAAATAAGAAGTAAAACTGAACAAAAATCATATGCAATTCAGTTGTAATTTGACTGCCGAATTCGCAATTAGTAGTTCAATAACCGAATTGGAATCGTCCCAAGCGTTATGATTTCCGGAATTATATGTATAATTGTTAATGATGAAACGTATCAGTTAAGTTTCCAATTGACTTGTCTTGCAGGCTCAATAGAAGTATAATTATCACAATTTTCGCGAAACCAATCTCTTCCCCCAATCAATCCTATATTTACAGATTCTCTCCAAGTAGATAAAAATTGAATTCGGTCTGAAAAAACAGTGAGAAATAACAGCTAACTAGGTAGACCGCACATAAGTGATGGTATCGCACACTAATTCCATATCTTGCAATTGGAAGCCATTGAAATTCCAAATTTTTTTTCAAATTTTATGAAGTTTCAGGGAACTTGATATAATTGAGCAGACCTTAGAAGAAAAAATGGTGCCAATTTTAGAAAAAGTACGAATTTAATTCAGGGCATTCGAGAAGCTTGATAGTTGCTGCAGGTATCAAAACACAATCGAAAAAGAAAACAGAAAACTCCGAATTCGTGACATTGATGGTTTTCCTTAACGGATTTTTTCATTCGACCAGCACAGATATGTATATTTTTTTGGCGAAATGGTATGAATCGGTCCGATAGCTTCACGTATAGATTTTTATCAAGTGAGTAATAATAAAAAGCCTGCGAATTTCTTATCAAATTTTTAAATACAGATGTCTAGATTTGGAGAACACTATGACGCGATTAATCAAAGTATTATAGGTCGATAAAAATCTTCGGTTTCTGAAAACCTTCATTTCCGTTCAGTGTAACGTACTAACTTTGAGTAATTGGCTGTGAAATATAAGTCAGGATAGTAACGCGATTACGAATCATGTTCCGCAGCTCCAGACTCGATATTATAAGCCCTTTTTCAAGTAATCGTGTGACGAATTGAAACAATTTTTGGTATATTCGGTGAACAAACTAAGGCAATAATGGTTCATGAGCGCTTCTTTACAGTGGACCAAAAAATTGTGCCAGAGAAGGAAAGCCTCGGAGATTACTTCTTAGCGAGATATTTTTAATCGCATTCGTACATATTCGCTCCCAATATACTATCATAATTACTCACTTGCTGCTTTATCGCTGCTAATCAATATACTGTTGCTGAATTATCTGAACTAAGAACTAATTTTGTCACCGCGTACCATGCGTCAAGACATTTGCAGATGTGTTGTCTTATCTTTGATACTTAGTTCACTATTTCATTATCATTTGATGAATATTTCTACTTCTGCAAGTTTCGATAAGAATATTGCAGGAAATTCGAGAACTCTATAAATAGTTTTGTCAATGAAAAATTGTGATATTTTTTAGTCTTTCTGCATTTGAAACTGCTTTTTTACCGATAAAAGTAGAAAAAATCTAAAAATTTGCAGCACTATACCATTCAAAAAGCTTTAATTGCTTTGAAAATCTGTTAAAATTTATAAAATACTTTCATCTGATCTTGAATCAAATAACGATATATACCAAAAACTTGCAAATTACATGAGAGCAAATTACATGCTGTGCGGAAAAATATCAGAACGCAATTCCTACTATAAACGACAAATGACGATTCTTTATTCACGTTTTTGTGTATCCTTATAATGTTTTTGCTTTCCTTAGATATAGAACTTCGTTTTCATTATACTCCGCCAGTATTTGACGATAGAAGTACCTATAATTCAGAGTCTAGGCTGTTTTCGGCTGTTTTCTGGAATGTCAATTTCGAAAGGATAGGCAAGAAGAAAAGAAAAAAAAAAAAAAAAAAAAAAAAATGGCAAAGCAGCAGCATTCAGGCAGGATGAGAACGGGACAAGTTTTGGTTTCGCGGAACTAGAGTTGGCTGAACAACGACCCTGGAGCCACGCGAAGGTAACACAGGGGCAGAGTTTCTGCCACCGACCGAAGAACCGGTGAAAGTATAGACGTATGATATATTTATAACGGCAGAGAGTTCTCTTGTTCGTATCTTTGTTCCATCGTTTTCGTACATGATGGTATGTATGTACGGATACATTCATAAATTCTTCTATAATGACATCGAGAATGAAAAGGCCTTAAAATTTTGCGGTTATTTAAATGTAGGAATGTACGTACGGGGCATTCTGATCATTTTGCCGTGCCTCAATTGTCTTTGAAATCTACAATAAACATAATTTTCTGTCATGGGCAGTTTAAAAAATTACAACTTTTCATATTTTTCGTTTCCTTGATTTGACTCGCCGCGGTCGTTCTGATGCTATAGAGATTTTCAAAAGTTTCTGGTATCCATAAAATTAAGTTTCGAATCAGGTAGAGCTTGCGGAATTTGTAAGCTCTATCGGCGGAAAATCGAATATGAACCAGAAATTTACCGGACTGCTGATCAGAGTCTGCGAAAATAACTTTGATACTTTTGTTTAGCCGTTATTAAATATGATTACCGCTAATTAATATTAAAAACTAATTATTTGGAGAATGTTGTCAATTATTTGGACAAAAGTATCGAGATCCTGCGCGTGATAGCGAATCACTTGGTTATCGGATTAAATTATAGAACTAGTTAAACGTAACAGAAACCCCAATAAGAGCATAACATTAAAGTGCCAATAAATAATGTGGCGTGAAGTTTCGCGACAACGTGTTACTTTTTTTTTTGTTGTATTGTTGCAGTTACATATTCGGTGAGGAAATAACATTATCATCGGTTTGATTATGCAAGTTCAGCATTCGCAGACTGCAGTTGTATTATAGCTTTTTGTTGTTGGCGAAATCGAACCTCTGCATGTATTACGTTACGAAATCTGCTAATTATTTCCGTACCCCGTGGTTATTCTTTTTCTAAAAATTTGCTTCATCATTTTAATGGTCGCTGATAATTATGCCTCGATCTTCATTGACACGTTTCAACGATTTACACCGCGATTTGAAGATCGTATCATACGAAAATTCTAATTTAAACATTTCCGAACTGATTCGCGTTACTTCATAAATCATGTTTCTTACAATTACCTTAAAAAGCTTTTTTTTACTAAGTTTTGGAGTGCAAGTTTACTTACAATTAGTCCACTCTAGTGATGGACCAAGTAAGTAACATATTTGCTACACGTGTACGAAGCGTACGCGTACGCATACGTATCACCTACTCCCGCACTTCGTATATAGTTTCGCGTAATTTCTCAAACTCATTAGCATACAAGATCTCGCGGTCACTTTAGCGTGAGAAAGATATCTAACTGTACCGTTTCTCCGGACGTATCCTGCATACCGCAAATTTGAAGGAGTCGTCGAAAGAGAGGCAAATGCCCGAGCGAGTATGTGTACTAATTGTTTTATGAAAATAAACAAAACCGATACATAAAAAAACATAGAAAGAAAAAAGTAAGTAGAAAAGATGAGTCTCTACCTATCCAGTATGTTTTTTTTTTTTTTTTTTTTTTTTGAAACAGAGTAGAGTAAGAGAGAGAGAGAGAGAAAGATCAACTGCCAACAACATAAACTTCAATCTATCGCACTCGCGACTCAACAGTTTACATTCCTCGCCAGGCCGGCGTGGCGCGACGTTTACGCTGTAGCCACACGCAAAAGATACGCGAGCTTAGGGACGCCCCTGAGAAACAGGCAATCCATATACTACTGTACGAGACGTTGAACGCCTGGACGAAGGCCTTTGCTCGCTTCTCCGATAATGACCATCACTATCAATACGGTGGCACTATTACGATTCGTTAGTACGTGTCGCTTATACACGCATACGAATAGTTAGTTACCTTCATTCTTATATTAATTATTGATACTGAAACAGTGTCTTGATGGAGCCCTTTGATCCACTATGTACCTCACATCGTTTAATTCCTACAGCTCTAAAAGCTGGAAGGGGGTGAGAAGTTGGTCGGGGTAGAACGCGATCACTCACGTCTCTACATTTTCTTATAAATTCACTTACGTTGGAGGATGCACCATGTTGAGTAGTTCAGACGGTGAAGTTGGAACTCTGCGAATTGTGAGTTTCCTACCATCGGAAGACCCCATGCCAATTGATGCCAGAGATCTTATAGAGACAGAGTCTGGAAAGGGTCTTCCGGACTGACTCGTAGCATCCGAGAATACAATCGAAGCCCAACTAGTTGCCGGATGATGATTATGATGATGATGATCATCCGCTGCTGTGGATTTTAGGGAACGCATACTTGGATAACGATGTCTGCTACCATGTAGTTCAATTCCTCGTGTTATTCGACCACCAACGGCCGCGTGTGTTAAACCGTCTCTATATAACCGCGGTTCAGCCTCCAATGCGGCAAGACGAGATTGCGGTATTCTAGGTTGTTTTGTTTCGTGTACGCTGTCAATCGAGCTATTACCACTACTCGATCTCTTTATTCCATTAGTTGTCGACGCTATGCTCGATGTACTGGCAGGAGTAACCATTATTTTACGACTTCCAGCACTGAGAAGTCTACCCCTTTCCTTACCCTCGCTAGGCGAATCAGAGTCTGGATCCTGCTGGTGGTGTTGATTAACCAGCAACGGACTTACAACGGCATCTGGATCAGCGTCTGAACCGTCTTCTTCCGGCATAGTGCTCATCTTTCTAACGTTGTTTTGTTTCCCAATTGCAATAAGCCGGTTATTGTTAGCGTGCTGTTTCAAAAGACTTGCTTTATTGTCGCTTATCTGCATTGTCGTATTATTACCGTTTATATTTGATGATTCCATTTTATATAATTACGCTTTCATTATTCATTCCCTTACCCCTGAAAATTTGTTCACGTATATAATCTAAGGTTATTTTGTATTTTATATATTATATAAAATGTAATATATTCTATACAACCAGTTGCGCAAGAATATATAGAGCGAGTGGGGTGTGTTTTATATTTATATCTTCGTCTGCTTCCGCGCACACGTGGAGGATATTATCATCAGTTACTTAAATACTATACGGAATACTGATTCGCATGGCAAGATGTTGATTATATTTTCCCCTTTTATTATATTGCTTAGGTAAATGCGGTCCAGGCGATTAGGGGTTTTCTTTTTATTATAACTAACTCTTGTCACAATTTACGATATGGAGCTATGATGATCACTTGAGTCATGATTACGTACGATTTAACATACATCATCATTTTTGTCCGTTACAACACTATACGACTACCTGCACTATCACGTGTACTCGCCGCCTTACACCTGTTCAAAACTAAATGCAACAATACTATTGACAAACCGACCGGCAGCCCGTCTCACTGACTGACTGAGTAACTGACTAGCAGACAATGAATGACAGAGCACAACGCGTTCTCTCCCTCCGTGTCGTAATCCAGTCAGTCGCGGACGCGGACCAAGATATCGTTATAAAGCGCGCCTGGGGCCCCGCAGCTGTGTTTCGTTTAGTCGTCCCAGCAAAGAGACGGACGCAATCAGCGATCAGCACACCAGGCGACGAGGCCGCCGCCGTGCGCCAACCGCACCTAACTAATAATATAATGTTCACAAGTTGCGTAGTTCCCTTTCCTATACCGTATCGTTTGTATATATACATATGTATGAATGTATGTATGTACGTATGTTCGTCAGACGCTTGACGCCCTTCCTTACCACACTCCGCATATATCGCCAACTGGACGAGTTGGAGCACCGCCGCCGACACCTCGCGTCTTCTTCGACTTCTACGAAGCCGAACCGCGCTGCCCGCTGTCGTCTCACCGCCGCGCCGCTACGCTAGCCGCCTCATGCCTCCGCGTCATCGTATCTCACCTTACCTTACCTTACCTTACCTTACCTTATTTTACTTTACCTTACCTTACCTTACCACAAACTTCTGACGCCGCAGCGCAACAGGTACTCACGCATGCCTGGCTCGCCGAACGTGTGTTCAACACTAGTTCAGGTATTGGATCGTCCCACGTCAGTGTGAAGTTCTTAGTCGTTGCTCGGCGATCATTGGCAATTTTTCACGGAATTTAAATGTGTATTTACCATATATCGGAATATGAAATTTTATAATTGTATGATGTGTATTGCTGAAGTTCTATGTACAACCGCTAATTGTCGTTCGATTGTATGTTTTGACTATGACTATGATTTAATCTCCTATACACTATATCATCCAAACATTATAATATACAAGTAGCTCATAATCAGAGTTCAAACTTATGTATAGAAAATTGGCTCGCGAGGTCATGGATGAGATGAAATGACATTGTAGCGCGAGGTCTTGTAAATCAATTTGCTCAGGGTGATGTATATCTGAAGTTAGTTTATCGATGCAGATGATTACACGTGCACTGGCATCTGTGATAATTAGCTTTGTCGGTTGTGCTACTTGTGATAATGAATTCATTGTTTATTAAATATGTATTGTTATTGAATGGTCCGCCTACTTGTAGATAATTATATGTACGTTGAATAAAAAGGTCTACTTTCTTATATTATGTGATAACCACGAGAAGTGCTTTGATTCATTTTTCTTGATCGCTGCTCTTATCTATAACTATATGTGTTATAACTATAAAAGCCCTAGAGCTCGCAGCTGTATTCCTGGTGGAAAAAATTTCTATGCCGAACTTTGGAACAGTGGAATCGTACAAAATCGTAGAAGATCGAATAAAATCTTTAAAAATCGTATAAATTTGGAAAAAATTTGGAAAAAAGTCAGATTAATTTTGAAGAAATGTGAGATATCGTAGTATTTTTCATGAAGATCACGAACATCTACAGAAAATCGTGAAAATCTACAGCGTTTCATTAAGAATGATTCCCTGTTGTAAATCATACGCACTGCAATTGATTCTCGTGGAATTCCGTACAAAAAACACCGTATACTACCAAAAAAATTTCTGAGAACCTACAGAGCTTTTTCTCGCAATGATTCCAAATGGAAAATCAAGCTTGTTGAAAATCATTTTCGTCGAATTCCGTAGAAAAACTACAAGTATTTACGAATATGTTCGAAAATCCATGAAGCTCTTTTTGCAATTATTTCCGGTGGTGATGTAGGTCATTACCGAAATGTTCGTTGAATTTCGTGGAAAAACAACGAAATATCACAAAGCTTCACAAAAACCTACTATAGTTGTGTCTCTACGATTTCCATTCGGAAATCCAACACACTGGAATGACTGTTTTTTGTGCAATATCCTAGAAATTCGTAGAGGAACTATATGAATTTTCACAAAAAATCTAGAAATTCTAGGAAGTCTCTTGCAATAATTTCCATTTGAGAATGAAACGCAGTGGATTCGATTTTCGTAAAGTTTCGTAGAATTTGTCAAAGAGCTATGATTACCTACGATTTTTCAAGAATCAATGATAAAATTTCCGAATTGAGAGTCGTATTGGGACCGAATGGACATTATACCGTACAAGTCAGTACTTGGATGGGTAACTCTTTTTTTTTTTGTTTCTATTTTAATAATTGTTGTTTGACAATTTCCGTGATTGTTCAACATGAATCGAAGTATTTAAATTTATAATGATTTGTTTATTCATTTATTTCATATTCATAACGTAACATTAATTTTCTACGAGAAACTATACATAAATTTCTACGAAGATTGTCGGAAAAACTATGTTGCATAAAAACACAGGATTCTTTGACCATCTACAAAAAAAAAGTACGGTGATTTACAAAAATTTGTACCGCGGTAAAGCAGTGACATTGTTCCAATTTCTGTGCGAAATCGTAGTAATTTTTCCAAAAAATTGTAGACATTTTTTCATAGATCGATGTAGGAATTCTTTTGACAAAGGATATAGTCTATACATCATGCTGAATTTGCACATCATACGTAGTATATACGCACAAGTATATAAATCTAGGTATGTTACATGCTGTACAAGAAACAATGTAACGGCTGAGGAAGTTCAACATGTAGTATTGTACCTCATTTCATTCACGCGCGCATGCGGGTGTTCCAGATTCGAAATGACAGTATAACTCTATACTCTATGAAACTACACAGTTGACTTTCTTGAATAATTATGAGAATTTTTTGGCGAATCTCTGGTATGAATGCCAAAAATTTACCATACAGAATTCGTGTGACACACAGACTGTAGCCTGGGTGTGCTTATTGCTACCATTTGACGAGAGGCTCACCAATATAAACCTTATAATGTGGATCAAAATGAAACAATGTTTCAATTTTATTTTACTATATGTAAACAAAATCATGCGAACCCAACGCGTATAACTTCGTCATGTCTCAAGTACGATAACGTATTTTATTTCTTGTTTTGCTAGATAACTATAATCAAATATGGTTTCGTTTTTTATGTTATTATTATATCTGCGTTATCAATAAGACATGTTATGAACGTCACTTTGTTTTTTGTTTGATTTCTTTTAATTCTTTGTTGCTTTTTTTTTTATAGATAAGCGCCGGAAAGAAGTGGAATTTTAGTAGAGGATTCAAATGATCCAAATCTGAAAAACGTTCGATCCGCATCGTTTCCGGTTACTTTTCGAACAGCACTACAATGTAACGGTGGATGAACTTCCGCAGGCCTCTTCATCTACCTACCATCGGACAGTTCGATGTCACAGAGCTAACTCGTAAATTATCTGTGAGATAGCGCCACCAAACAGGGTGGAGTAAATTCAGCACCGCGAAGACATGCTGCAAGTCGTGCCGGTCTCAAATGCCGATCAGTGATATTTATATTAGACTTGCTGAGCCGATATTTACAATTAGCGATAAAACTTCATGTCGTGATTGTTTGTGCTTTTCTATTGCGCGGTTTTTTATAAGCTGTAAATCTGAAGTTCAAGTTGTGAACTGGAGAAGATGATGAACAAAACACTGATTGTAGAAAAAATAATTTATTGAAACACTATGTTCAATACTTTTGAATAAATGTATAAACAGTATTTTCATATTGTTCTGCTCTTGCTACTTACCTTGACTTGTTTATTATAGAGACGTTGCTTACTTTTTTTTTTTTTTTTTTTTTTTCTACCCACTAAGTAGTTATTAGCCATGTACCGAATAAACTTTGAGGAGACGGTGCCTATTCCATTGCAATGCCCCGTCGAACACGCGCGGGTTGATGGTCGCTCGACGGTTCCCTCGCATCCGCCTAGAATAGAAATGGTCAAATGGTACATACCTACGCATCTGCACGAGCGAATTATTAGCTGAAAATCGAGCAAATCAAGCGTGCACCTATTGGTTATGTTTTCACCGGCGATAACCTGGTGGAACGTGAAAACAACCAATAAGCACGTTCGATGCGTTCGATTTTCAGCTGATATTTATTTGCTCGTGAAATTCTGCCTTTATTATGTTCAAGGTATAGATAAGATCTTTTGGAAAAACAATTATTACTTATATGTTCTATTTTCGAGAAAAACTTTTGCAATTCGTTTTTTGACACGATGGATAGAATTTTTGTCAATGAAAATTTTACTGGAGGTAGCATTGCGAACACTATAGGAGTTCTGAAATTTGTAGGAGGGTGCGTTGAGCCTCGTTTTTTTATTCTTGTTAATTAACTTTACCGCGAATTTCAATTATTGGCATGCACTAAAGTTTTTTTTTGTGCAACTTACAGTGAATAATTTTTTATGATCAAGATTTTACCGAGTTTGGCATATATATTCGAGGACTGTGATCAGGGTACCAGAATTTTTTTTTCTGAATTTTTAATTCCATTTTTCTTTACGAAAAGACATCTGCAAAGATGTCTCATAGAAGCTTTCGAAAGGCGACTAGTAGAAATTGATTCTCTCATTTTTAGAATGACTAAAGATATAATCTATAACCAAAGAATCCTGCGGACGGAATTTGGAAAATATTGGTATGTGTTTTAACGAGATGCCTATAGATGTTCTGAGATCAAAAATGTGAATGAGGCATAGTTCCACATGAACTCAAACACTGATTCTCCCTCAACATTTTCGATTCGCTTCATCGACCGTGTATCATCGTTCGTTCGTTCTTTTTTCCTTCCGACTGTTCGACAATCTGACATGATGATATTAACACGTGAGATTAAACCTTGACGTCTGATAACGTTTTTGCGATCTTTGTCGTGTGGAAAGCAAAACATACGGTGAACGCTAAATACCTGCCCCATTGCGGTTTTTTTGACCATGAAAACTTTTTCTCGAGAATCAAATGATCATAATGATATTTTTGAAGGAAATCGCACGCTGATTCCGAATATGTGCGCCATTCCTCGATCCGAAAGCCTCCTGCGATTTTACCAATAAAAAACGAGCGAAAAATCAAGTCAGATGAAAATAAAAAGTAAATCGACGATTAAAAATCGTAGGAATTTTTTATTTCAATCCGGCTCGCAGATTCTGAAAGCGTAGGTCCCGCAGATTCCAAATATAACCATCATTCCCACGTTCCGAATATTTCGGAGAATTTCAGATTTTTGAAAAAAAGGAAAGGGGTACCCTTTCTCATTTTTTTGGGCCAAAAAACTTTTTATCGAGAATCGGATAATTTCGATGATATTCCCCATGGAAATGACCCGCTGATTCCGAATATGTGCGCCATTCCTCGATCCGGAAGCCTCCTGCGATTTTACCAATAAAAAACGAGAGTGAAAAAAAGTCGGAAAAAAATAAAAAGTAAATCGACGATTAAAAATCGTAGGAATTTTTTATTTCAATTCGGCTTGCAGATTCTGAAAGCGTAGGTCCCGCAGATTCCAAATATAACCATCATTCCCACGTTCCGAATATTTCGGAAAATTTCAGATTTTTGAAAAAAAGGAAAGGGGTACCCTTTCTCATTTTTTTGGGCCAAAAAACTTTTTATCGAAAATCGGATAATCTCGATGATATTCCCCATGGAAATGACCCGCTGATTCCGAATATGTGCGCCATTCCTCGATCCGGAAGCCTCCTGCGATTTTACCAATAAAAAACGAGCGAAAAAAAAAGTCAGATGAAAATAAAAAGTAAATCGACGATTAAAAATCGTAGGAATTTTTTATTTCAATCCGGCTCGCAGATTCTGAAAGCGTAGGTCCCGCAGATTCCAAATATAACCATCATTCCCACGTTCCGAATATTTCGGAAAATTTCAGATTTTTGAAAAAAAGGAAAGGGGTACCCTTTCTCATTTTTTTGGGCCAAAAAACTTTTTATCGAGAATTGGATAATCTCGATGATATTCCCCATGGAAATGACCCGCTGATTCCGAATATGTGCGCCATTCCTCGATCCGAAAGCCTCCTGCGATTTTACCAATAAAACGATAAAACGAGCGAAAAATCAAGTCAGATGAAAATAAAAAGTAAATCGACGATTAAAAATCGTAGGAATTTTTTATTTCAATCCGGCTCGCAGATTCTGAAAGCGTAGGTCCCGCAGATTCCAAATATAACCATCATTCCCACGTTCCGAATATTTCGGAAAATTTCAGATTTTTGAAAAAAAGGAAAGGGGTACCCTTTCTCATTTTTTTGGGCCAAAAAACTTTTTATCGAGAATTGGATAATCTCGATGATATTCCCCATGGAAATGACCCGCTGATTCCGAATATGTGCGCCATTCCTCGATCCGAAAGCCTCCTGCGATTTTACCAATAAAACGATAAAACGAGCGAAAAATCAAGTCAGATGAAAATAAAAAGTAAATCGACGATTAAAAATCGTAGGAATTTTTTATTTCAATCCGGCTCGCAGATTCTGAAAGCGTAGGTCCCGCAGATTCCAAATATAACCATCATTCCCACGTTCCGAATATTTCGGAAAATTTCAGATTTTTGAAAAAAAGGAAAGGGGTACCCTTTCTCATTTTTTTGGGCCAAAAAACTTTTTATCGAGAATCGGATAATTTCGATGATATTCCCCATGGAAATGACCCGCTGATTCCGAATATGTGCGCCATTCCTCGATCCGGAAGCCTCCTGCGATTTTACCAATAAAAAACGAGAGTGAAAAAAAGTCGGAAAAAAATAAAAAGTAAATCGACGATTAAAAATCGTAGGAATTTTTTATTTCAATTCGGCTTGCAGATTCTGAAAGCGTAGGTCCCGCAGATTCCAAATATAACCATCATTCCCACGTTCCGAATATTTCGGAAAATTTCAGATTTTTGAAAAAAAGGAAAGGGGTACCCTTTCTCATTTTTTTGGGCCAAAAAACTTTTTATCGAAAATCGGATAATCTCGATGATATTCCCCATGGAAATGACCCGCTGATTCCGAATATGTGCGCCATTCCTCGATCCGGAAGCCTCCTGCGATTTTACCAATAAAAAACGAGCGAAAAAAAAAGTCAGATGAAAATAAAAAGTAAATCGACGATTAAAAATCGTAGGAATTTTTTATTTCAATCCGGCTCGCAGATTCTGAAAGCGTAGGTCCCGCAGATTCCAAATATAACCATCATTCCCACGTTCCGAATATTTCGGAAAATTTCAGATTTTTGAAAAAAAGGAAAGGGGTACCCTTTCTCATTTTTTTGGGCCAAAAAACTTTTTATCGAGAATTGGATAATCTCGATGATATTCCCCATGGAAATGACCCGCTGATTCCGAATATGTGCGCCATTCCTCGATCCGAAAGCCTCCTGCGATTTTACCAATAAAACGATAAAACGAGCGAAAAATCAAGTCAGATGAAAATAAAAAGTAAATCGACGATTAAAAATCGTAGGAATTTTTTATTTCAATCCGGCTCGCAGATTCTGAAAGCGTAGGTCCCGCAGATTCCAAATATAACCATCATTCCCACGTTCCGAATATTTCGGAAAATTTCAGATTTTTGAAAAAAAGGAAAGGGGTACCCTTTCTCATTTTTTTGGGCCAAAAAACTTTTTATCGAGAATTGGATAATCTCGATGATATTCCCCATGGAAATGACCCGCTGATTCCGAATATGTGCGCCATTCCTCGATCCGAAAGCCTCCTGCGATTTTACCAATAAAACGATAAAACGAGCGAAAAATCAAGTCAGATGAAAATAAAAAGTAAATCGACGATTAAAAATCGTAGGAATTTTTTATTTCAATCCGGCTCGCAGATTCTGAAAGCGTAGGTCCCGCAGATTCCAAATATAACCATCATTCCCACGTTCCGAATATTTCGGAAAATTTCAGATTTTTGAAAAAAAGGAAAGGGGTACCCTTTCTCATTTTTTTGGGCCAAAAAACTTTTTATCGAGAATCGGATAATTTCGATGAGATTCCCCATGGAAATGACCCGCTGATTCCGAATATGTGCGCCATTCCTCGATCCGGAAGCCTCCTGCGATTTTACCAATAAAAAACGAGAGTGAAAAAAAGTCGGAAAAAAATAAAAAGTAAATCGACGATTAAAAATCGTAGGAATTTTTTAATTCAATTCGGCTTGCAGATTCTGAAAGCGTAGGTCCCGCAGATTCCAAATATAACCATCATTCCCACGTTCCGAATATTTCGGAAAATTTCAGATTTTTGAAAAAAAGGAAAGGGGTACCCTTTCTCATTTTTTTGGGCCAAAAAACTTTTTATCGAGAATCGGATAATTTCGATGATATTTCCCATGGAAATGACCCGCTGATTCCGAATATGTGCGCCATTCCTCGATCCGGAAGCCTCCTGCGATTTTACCAATAAAAAACGAGAGTGAAAAAAAGTCGGAAAAAAATAAAAAGTAAATCGACGATTAAAAATCGTAGGAATTTTTTATTTCGATTCGGCTTGCAGATTCTGAAAGCGTAGGTCCCGCAGATTCCAAATATAACCATCATTCCCACGTTCCGAATATTTCGGAAAATTTCAGATTTTTGAAAAAAAGGAAAGGGGTACCCTTCTCATTTTTTTGGGCCAAAAAACTTTTTATCGAGAATCGGATAATTTCGATGATATTCCCCATGGAAATGACCCGCTGATTCCGAATATGTGCGCCATTCCTCAATCCGGAAGCCTCCTGCGATTTTACCAATAAAAAACGAGAGTGAAAAAAAGTCGGAAAAAAATAAAAAGTAAATCGACGATTAAAAATCGTAGGAATTTTTTATTTCGATTCGGCTTGCAGATTCTGAAAGCGTAGGTCCCGCAGATTCCAAATATAACCATCATTCCCACGTTCCGAATATTTCGGAAAATTTCAGATTTTTGAAAAAAAGGAAAGGGGTACCCCTTCTCATTTTTTTGGGCCAAAAAACTTTTTATCGAGAATCGGATAATTTCGATGATATTCCCCATGGAAATGACCCGCTGATTCCGAATATGTGCGCCATTCCTCGATCCGGAAGCCTCCTGCGATTTTACCAATACAAAACGAGAGTGAAAAAAAGTCGCAAAAAAATAAAAAGTAAATCGACGATTAAAAATCGTAGGAATTTTTTATTTCAATTCGGCTTGCAGATTCTGAAAGCGTAGGTCCCGCAGATTCCAAATATAACCATCATTCCCACGTTCCGAATATTTCGGAAAATTTCAGATTTTTGAAAAAAAGGAAAGGGGTACCCCTTCTAATTTTTTTGGGCCAAAAAACTTTTCATCGAGAATCGGATAATTTCGATGATATTTCCCATGGAAATGACCCGCTGATTCCGAATATGTGCGCCATTCCTCGATCCGGAAGCCTCCTGCGATTTTACCAATAAAAAACGAGAGTGAAAAAAAGTCGGAAAAAAATAAAAAGTAAATCGACGATTAAAAATCGTAGGAATTTTTTATTTCGATTCGGCTTGCAGATTCTGAAAGCGTAGGTCCCGCAGATTCCAAATATAACCATCATTCCCACGTTCCGAATATTTCGGAAAATTTCAGATTTTTGAAAAAAAGGAAAGGGGTACCCCTTCTCATTTTTTCAGGCCAAAAAACTTTTTATCGAGAATCGGAAAATTTCGATGATATTCCCCATGGAAATGACCCGCTGATTCCGAATATGTGCGCCATTTCTCGATCCGGAAGCCTCCTGCAATTTTACCAATAAAAAACGAGAGTGAAAAAAAGTCGGAAAAAAATAAAAAGTAAATCGACGATTAAAAATCGTAGGAATTTTTTATTTCAATTCGGCTTGCAGATTCTGAAAGCGTAGGTCCCGCAGATTCCAAATATAACCATCATTCCCACGTTCCGAATATTTCGGAAAATTTCAGATTTTTGAAAAAAAGGAAAGGGGTACCCCTTCTCATTTTTTTGGGCCAAAAAACTTTTTATCGAGAATCGGATAATTTCGATGATATTCCCCATGGAAATGACTCGCTGATTCCGAATATGTGCGCCATTCCTCGATCCGGAAGCCTCCTGCGATTTTACCAATAAAAAACGAGAGTGGAAAAAAGTCGGAAAAAAATAAAAAGTAAATCGACGATTAAAAATCGTAGGAATTTTTTATTTCAATTCGGCTTGCAGATTCTGAAAGCGTAGGTCCCGCAGATTCCAAATATAACCATCATTCCCACGTTCCGAATATTTCGGAAAATTTCAGATTTTTGAAAAAAAGGAAAGGGGTACCCCTTCTCATTTTTTCAGGCCAAAAAACTTTTTATCGAGAATCGGGAAATTTCGATGATATTCCCCATGGAAATGACCCGCTGATTCCGAATATGTGCGCCATTTCTCGATCCGGAAGCCTCCTGCAATTTTACCAATAAAAAACGAGAGTGAAAAAAAGTCGGAAAAAAATAAAAAGTAAATCGACGATTAAAAATCGTAGGAATTTTTTATTTCAATTCGGCTTGCAGATTCTGAAAGCGTAGGTCCCGCAGATTCCAAATATAACCATCATTCCCACGTTCCGAATATTTCGGAAAATTTCAGATTTTTGAAAAAAAGGAAAGGGGTACCCCTTCTCATTTTTTTGGGCCAAAAAACTTTTTATCGAGAATCGGATAATTTCGATGATATTCCCCATGGAAATGACCCGCTGATTCCGAATATGTGCGCCATTCCTCGATCCGGAAGCCTCCTGCGATTTTACCAATAAAAAACGAGCGAAAAAAAAAGTCAGATAAAAATAAAAAGTAAATCGACGATTAAAAATCGTAGGAATTTTTATTTCAATTCGGCTTGCAGATTCTGAAAGCGTAGGTCCCGCAGATTCCAAATATCACCATCATTCCCACGTTCCGAATATTTCGGAAAATTTCAGATTTTTGAAAAAAAGGAAAGGGGTACCCCTTCTCATTTTTTTGGGCCAAAAAACTTTTTATCGAGAATCGGACAATTTCGATGATATTCCCCATGGAAATGACCCGCTGATTTCGAATATGTGCGCCATTCCTCGATCCGGAAGCCTCCTGCGATTTTACCAATAAAAAACGAGAGTGAAAAAAAGTCGGAAAAAAATAAAAAGTAAATCGACGATTAAAAATCGTAGGAATTTTTTATTTCGATTCGGCTTGCAGATTCTGAAAGCGTAGGTCCCGCAGATTCCAAATATAACCATCATTCCCACGTTCCGAATATTTCGGAAAATTTCAGATTTTTGAAAAAAAGGAAAGGGGTACCCCTTCTCATTTTTTTTGGCCAAAAAACTTTTTATCGAGAATCGGATAATTTCGATGATATTCCCCATGGAAATGACCCGCTGATTCCGAATATGTGCGCCATTTCTCGATCCGGAAGCCTCCTGCGATTTTACCAATAAAAAACGAGAGTGAAAAAAAGTCGGAAAAAAATAAAAAGTAAATCGACGATTAAAAATCGTAGGAATTTTTTATTTCAATTCGGCTTGCAGATTCTGAAAGCGTAGGTCCCGCAGATTCCAAATATAACCATCATTCCCACGTTCCGAATACTTCGGAAAATTTCAGATTTTTGAAAAAAAGGAAAGGGGTACCCCTTCTCATTTTTTTGGGTCAAAAAACTTTTTATCGAGAATCGGATAATTTCGATGATATTCCCCATGGAAATGACCCGCTGATTCCGAATATGTGCGCCATTCCTCGATCCGGAAGCCTCCTGCGATTTTACCAATAAAAAACGAGAGTGAAAAAAAGTCGGAAAAAAATAAAAAGTAAATCGACGATTAAAAATCGTAGGAATTTTTTATTTCGATTCGGCTTGCAGATTCTGAAAGCGTAGGTCCCGCAGATTCCAAATATAACCATCATTCCCACGTTCCGAATATTTCGGAAAATTTCAGATTTTTGAAAAAAAGGAAAGGGGTACCCCTTCTCATTTTTTTTGGCCAAAAAACTTTTTATCGAGAATCGGATAATTTCGATGATATTCCCCATGGAAATGACCCGCTGATTCCGAATATGTGCGCCATTCCTCGATCCGGAAGCCTCCTGCGATTTTACCAATAAAAAACGAGAGTGAAAAAAAGTCGGAAAAAAATAAAAAGTAAATCGACGATTAAAAATCGTAGGAATTTTTTATTTCAATTCGGCTTGCAGATTCTGAAAGCGTAGGTCCCGCAGATTCCAAATATAACCATCATTCCCACGTTCCGAATATTTCGGAAAATTTCAGATTTTTGAAAAAAAGGAAAGGGGTACCCCTTCTCATTTTTTTGGGCCAAAAAACTTTTTATCGAGAATCGGATAATTTCGATGATATTCCCCATGGAAATGACCCGCTGATTCCGAATATGTGCGCCATTCCTCGATCCGGAAGCCTCCTGCGATTTTACCAATAAAAAACGAGCGAAAAAAAAGTCAGATAAAAATAAAAAGTAAATCGACGATTAAAAATCGTAGGAATTTTTTATTTCAATTCGGCTTGCAGATTCTGAAAGCGTAGGTCCCGCAGATTCCAAATATCACCATCATTCCCACGTTCCGAATATTTCGGAAAATTTCAGATTTTTGAAAAAAAGGAAAGGGAAGTACCCCTTCTCATTTTTTTGGGCCAAAAAACTTTTTATCGAGAATCGGACAATTTCGATGATATTCCCCATGGAAATGACCCGCTGATTCCGAATATGTGCGCCATTCCTCGATCCGGAAGCCTCCTGCGATTTTACCAATAAAAAACGAGCGAAAAAAAAAGTCATATGAAAATATAAAGTAAATCGACGATTAAAAATCGTAGGAATTTTTTATTTCAATTCGGCTTGCAGATTCTGAAAGCGTAGGTCCCGCAGATTCCAAATATAACCATCATTCCCACGTTCCGAATATTTCGGAAAATTTCAGATTTTTGAAAAAAAGGAAAGGGGTACCCCTTCTCATTTTTTCGGGCCAAAAAACTTTTCATCGAGAATCGGATAATTTCGATGATATTTCCCATGGAAATGACCCGCTGATTCCGAATATGTGCGCCATTCCTCGATCCGGAAGCCTCCTGCGATTTTACCAATAAAAAACGAGAGTGAAAAAAAGTCGGAAAAAAATAAAAAGTAAATCGACGATTAAAAATCGTAGGAATTTTTTATTTCGATTCGGCTTGCAGATTCTGAAAGCGTAGGTCCCGCAGATTCCAAATATAACCATCATTCCCACGTTCCGAATATTTCGGAAAATTTCAGATTTTTGAAAAAAAGGAAAGGGGTACCCCTTCTCGTTTTTTTGGGCCAAAAAACTTTTTATCGAGAATCGGATAATTTCGATGATATTCCCCATGGAAATGACCCGCTGATTCCGAATATGTGCGCCATTCCTCGATCCGGAAGCCTCCTGCGATTTTACCAATAAAAAACGAGCGAAAAAAAAAGTCAGATAAAAATAAAAAGTAAATCGACGATTAAAAATCGTAGGAATTTTTTATTTCAATTCGGCTTGCAGATTCTGAAAGCGTAGGTCCCGCAGATTCCAAATATCACCATCATTCCCACGTTCCGAATATTCCGGAAAATTTCAGATTTTTGAAAAAAAGGAAAGGGGTACCCCTTCTCATTTTTTTGGGCCAAAAAACTTTTTATCGAGAATCGGACAATTTCGATGATATTCCCCATGGAAATGACTCGCTGATTCCGAATATGTGCGCCATTCCTCGATCCGGAAGCCTCCTGCGATTTTACCAATAAAAAACGAGCGAAAAAAAAAGTCAGATGAAAATAAAAAGTAAATCGACGATTAAAAATCGTAGGAATTTTTTATTTCAATTCGGCTTGCAGATTCTGAAAGCGTAGGTCCCGCAGATTCCAAATATAACCATCATTCCCACGTTCCGAATATTTCGGAAAATTTCAGATTTTTGAAAAAAAGGAAAGGGGTACCCCTTCTCATTTTTTTGGGCCAAAAAACTTTTTATCGAGAATCGGATAATTTCGATGATATTCCCCATGGAAATGACTCGCTGATTCCGAATATGTGCGCCATTCCTCGATCCGGAAGCCTCCTGCGATTTTACCAATAAAAAACGAGAGTGAAAAAAAGTCGGAAAAAAATAAAAAGTAAATCGACGATTAAAAATCGTAGGAATTTTTTATTTCAATTCGGCTTGCAGATTCTGAAAGCGTAGGTCCCGCAGATTCCAAATATAACCATCATTCCCACGTTCCGAATATTTCGGAAAATTTCAGATTTTTGAAAAAAAGGAAAGGGGTACCCCTTCTCATTTTTTTAGGCCAAAAAACTTTTTATCGAGAATCGGATAATTTCGATGATATTCCCCATGGAAATGACTCGCTGATTCCGAATATGTGCGCCATTCCTCGATCCGGAAGCCTCCTGCGATTTTACCAATAAAAAACGAGAGTGAAAAAAAGTCGGAAAAAAATAAAAAGTAAATCGACGATTAAAAATCGTAGGAATTTTTTATTTCAATTCGGCTTGCAGATTCTGAAAGCGTAGGTCCCGCAGATTCCAAATATAACCATCATTCCCACGTTCCGAATATTTCGGAAAATTTCAGATTTTTGAAAAAAAGGAAAGGGGTACCCCTTCTCATTTTTTTGGGCCAAAAAACTTTTCATCGAGAATCGGATAATTTCGATGATATTTCCCATGGAAATGACCCGCTGATTCCGAATATGTGCGCCATTCCTCGATCCGGAAGCCTCCTGCGATTTGACCAATAAAAAACGAGAGTGAAAAAAAGTCGGAAAAAAATAAAACGTAAATCGACGATTAAAAATCGTAGGAATTTTTTATTTCGATTCGGCTTGCAGATTCTGAAAGCGTAGGTCCCGCAGATTCCAAATATAACCATCATTCCCACGTTCCGAATATTTCGGAAAATTTCAGATTTTTGAAAAAAAGGAAAGGGGTACCCCTTCTCATTTTTTTAGGCCAAAAAACTTTTTATCGAGAATCGGATAATTTCGATGATATTCCCCATGGAAATGACCCGCTGATTCCGAATATGTGCGCCATTTCTCGATCCGGAAGCCTCCTGCGATTTTACCAATAAAAAACGAGAGTGAAAAAAAGTCGAAAAAAAATAAAAAGTAAATCGACGATTAAAAATCGTAGGAATTTTTTATTTTAATTCGGCTTGCAGATTCTGAAAGCGTAGGTCCCGCAGATTCCAAATATAACCATCATTCCCACGTTCCGAATATTTCGGAAAGCTTCAGATTTTTGAAAAAAAGGAAAGGGGTACCCCTTCTCATTTTTTTAGGCCAAAAAACTTTTTATCGAGAATCGGATAATTTCGATGATATTCCCCATGGAAATGACCCGCTGATTCCGAATATGTGCGCCATTTCTCGATCCGGAAGCCTCCTGCGATTTTACCAATAAAAAACGAGAGTGAAAAAAAGTCGGAAAAAAATAAAAAGTAAATCGACGATTAAAAATCGTAGGAATTTTTTATTTTAATTCGGCTTGCAGATTCTGAAAGCGTAGGTCCCGCAGATTCCAAATATAACCATCATTCCCACGTTCCGAATATTTCGGAAAGCTTCAGATTTTTGAAAAAAAGGAAAGGGGTACCCCTTCTCATTTTTTTAGGCCAAAAAACTTTTTATCGAGAATCGGATAATTTCGATGATATTCCCCATGGAAATGACCCGCTGATTCCGAATATGTGCGCCATTTCTCGATCCGGAAGCCTCCTGCGATTTTACCAATAAAAAACGAGAGTGAAAAAAAGTCGGAAAAAAATAAAAAGTAAATCGACGATTAAAAATCGTAGGAATTTTTTATTTCGATTCGGCTTGCAGATTCTGAAAGCGTAGGTCCCGCAGATTCCAAATATAACCATCATTCCCACGTTCCGAATATTTCGGAAAATTTCAGATTTTTGAAAAAAAGGAAAGGGGTACCCCTTCTCATTTTTTTTGGCCAAAAAACTTTTTATCGAGAATCGGATAATTTCGATGATATTCCCCATGGAAATGACCCGCTGATTCCGAATATGTGCGCCATTCCTCGATCCGGAAGCCTCCTGCGATTTTACCAATAAAAAACGAGAGTGAAAAAAAGTCGGAAAAAAATAAAAAGTAATTCGACGATTAAAAATCGTAGGAATTTTTTATTTCAATTCGGCTTGCAGATTCTGAAAGCGTAGGTCCCGCAGATTCCAAATATAACCATCATTCCCACGTTCCGAATATTTCGGAAAATTTCAGTTTTTTGAAAAAAAGGAAAGGGGTACCCCTTCTCATTTTTTTGGGCCAAAAAACTTTTTATCGAGAATCGGATAATTTCGATGATATTCCCCATGGAAATGACCCGCTGATTCCGAATATGTGCGCCATTCCTCGATCCGGAAGCCTCCTGCGATTTTACCAATAAAAAACGAGCGAAAAAAAAAGTCAGATAAAAATAAAAAGTAAATCGACGATTAAAAATCGTAGGAATTTTTTATTTCAATTCGGCTTGCAGATTCTGAAAGCGTAGGTCCCGCAGATTCCAAATATCACCATCATTCCCACGTTCCGAATATTTCGGAAAATTTCAGATTTTTGAAAAAAAGGAAAGGGGTACCCCTTCTCATTTTTTTGGGCCAAAAAACTTTTTATCGAGAATCGGACAATTTCGATGATATTCCCCATGGAAATGACCCGCTGATTCCGAATATGTGCGCCATTCCTCGATCCGGAAGCCTCCTGCGATTTTACCAATAAAAAACGAGCGAAAAAAAAAGTCAGATGAAAATAAAAAGTAAATCGACGATTAAAAATCGTAGGAATTTTTTATTTCAATTCGGCTTGCAGATTCTGAAAGCGTAGGTCCCGCAGATTCCAAATATAACCATCATTCCCACGTTCCGAATATTTCGGAAAATTTCAGATTTTTGAAAAAAAGGAAAGGGGTACCCCTTCTCATTTTTTTGGGCCAAAAAACTTTTTATCGAGAATCGGATAATTTCGATGATATTCCCCATGGAAATGACTCGCTGATTCCGAATATGTGCGCCATTCCTCGATCCGGAAGCCTCCTGCGATTTTACCAATAAAAAACGAGAGTGAAAAAAAGTCGGAAAAAAATAAAAAGTAAATCGACGATTAAAAATCGTAGGAATTTTTTATTTCAATTCGGCTTGCAGATTCTGAAAGCGTAGGTCCCGCAGATTCCAAATATAACCATCATTCCCACGTTCCGAATATTTCGGAAAATTTCAGATTTTTGAAAAAAAGGAAAGGGGTACCCCTTCTCATTTTTTTGGGCCAAAAAACTTTTTATCGAGAATCGGATAATTTCGATGATATTCCCCATGGAAATGACTCGCTGATTCCGAATATGTGCGCCATTCCTCGATCCGGAAGCCTCCTGCGATTTTACCGATAAAAAACGAGAGTGAAAAAAAGTCGGAAAAAAATAAAAAGTAAATCGACGATTAAAAATCGTAGGAATTTTTTATTTCAATTCGGCTTGCAGATTCTGAAAGCGTAGGTCCCGCAGATTCCAAATATAACCATCATTCCCACGTTCCGAATATTTCGGAAAATTTCAGATTTTTGAAAAAAAGGAAAGGGGTACCCCTTCTCATTTTTTTGGGCCAAAAAACTTTTCATCGAGAATCGGATAATTTCGATGATATTTCCCATGGAAATGACCCGCTGATTCCGAATATGTGCGCCATTCCTCGATCCGGAAGCCTCCTGCGATTTTACCAATAAAAAACGAGAGTGAAAAAAAGTCGGAAAAAAATAAAAAGTAAATCGACGATTAAAAATCGTAGGAATTTTTTATTTCGATTCGGCTTGCAGATTCTGAAAGCGTAGGTCCCGCAGATTCCAAATATAACCATCATTCCCACGTTCCGAATATTTCGGAAAATTTCAGATTTTTGAAAAAAAGGAAAGGGGTACCCCTTCTCATTTTTTTAGGCCAAAAAACTTTTTATCGAGAATCGGATAATTTCGATGATATTCCCCATGGAAATGACCCGCTGATTCCGAATATGTGCGCCATTTCTCGATCCGGAAGCCTCCTGCGATTTTACCAATAAAAAACGAGAGTGAAAAAAAGTCGAAAAAAAATAAAAAGTAAATCGACGATTAAAAATCGTAGGAATTTTTTATTTTAATTCGGCTTGCAGATTCTGAAAGCGTAGGTCCCGCAGATTCCAAATATAACCATCATTCCCACGTTCCGAATATTTCGGAAAGCTTCAGATTTTTGAAAAAAAGGAAAGGGGTACCCCTTCTCATTTTTTTAGGCCAAAAAACTTTTTATCGAGAATCGGATAATTTCGATGATATTCCCCATGGAAATGACCCGCTGATTCCGAATATGTGCGCCATTTCTCGATCCGGAAGCCTCCTGCGATTTTACCAATAAAAAACGAGAGTGAAAAAAAGTCGGAAAAAAATAAAAAGTAAATCGACGATTAAAAATCGTAGGAATTTTTTATTTTAATTCGGCTTGCAGATTCTGAAAGCGTAGGTCCCGCAGATTCCAAATATAACCATCATTCCCACGTTCCGAATATTTCGGAAAGCTTCAGATTTTTGAAAAAAAGGAAAGGGGTACCCCTTCTCATTTTTTTAGGCCAAAAAACTTTTTATCGAGAATCGGATAATTTCGATGATATTCCCCATGGAAATGACCCGCTGATTCCGAATATGTGCGCCATTCCTCGATCCGGAAGCCTCCTGCGATTTACCAATAAAAAACGAGCGAAAAAAAAAGTCAGATGAAAATAAAAAGTAAATCGACGATTAAAAATCGTAGGAATTTTTTATTTCAATTCGGCTTGCAGATTCTGAAAGCGTAGGTCCCGCAGATTCCAAATATAACCATCATTCCCACGTTCCGAATATTTCGGAAAATTTCAGATTTTTGAAAAAAAGGAAAGGGGTACCCCTTCTCATTTTTTTGGGCCAAAAAACTTTTTATCGAGAATCGGATAATTTCGATGATATTCCCCATGGAAATGACCCGCTGATTCCGAATATGTGCGCCATTCCTCGATCCGGAAGCCTCCTGCGATTTTACCAATAAAAAACGAGCGAAAAAAAAAGTCAGATAAAAATAAAAAGTAAATCGACGATTAAAAATCGTAGGAATTTTTTATTTCAATTCGGCTTGCAGATTCTGAAAGCGTAGGTCCCGCAGATTCCAAATATCACCATCATTCCCACGTTCCGAATATTTCGGAAAATTTCAGATTTTTGAAAAAAAGGAAAGGGGTACCCCTTCTCATTTTTTTGGGCCAAAAAACTTTTTATCGAGAATCGGACAATTTCGATGATATTCCCCATGGAAATGACCCGCTGATTCCGAATATGTGCGCCATTCCTCGATCCGGAAGCCTCCTGCGATTTTACCAATAAAAAACGAGCGAAAAAAAAAGTCAGATGAAAATAAAAAGTAAATCGACGATTAAAAATCGTAGGAATTTTTTATTTCGATTCGGCTTGCAGATTCTGAAAGCGTAGGTCCCGCAGATTCCAAATATAACCATCATTCCCACGTTCCGAATATTTCGGAAAATTTCAGATTTTTGAAAAAAAGGAAAGGGGTACCCCTTCTCATTTTTTTTGGCCAAAAAACTTTTTATCGAGAATCGGATAATTTCGATGATATTCCCCATGGAAATGACCCGCTGATTCCGAATATGTGCGCCATTCCTCGATCCGGAAGCCTCCTGCGATTTTACCAATAAAAAACGAGAGTGAAAAAAAGTCGGAAAAAAATAAAAAGTAAATCGACGATTAAAAATCGTAGGAATTTTTTATTTCAATTCGGCTTGCAGATTCTGAAAGCGTAGGTCCCGCAGATTCCAAATATAACCATCATTCCCACGTTCCGAATATTTCGGAAAGCTTCAGATTTTTGAAAAAAAGGAAAGGGGTACCCCTTCTCATTTTTTTAGGCCAAAAAACTTTTTATCGAGAATCGGATAATTTCGATGATATTCCCCATGGAAATGACCCGCTGATTCCGAATATGTGCGCCATTTCTCGATCCGGAAGCCTCCTGCGATTTTACCAATAAAAAACGAGAGTGAAAAAAAGTCGGAAAAAAATAAAAAGTAAATCGACGATTAAAAATCGTAGGAATTTTTTATTTTAATTCGGCTTGCAGATTCTGAAAGCGTAGGTCCCGCAGATTCCAAATATAACCATCATTCCCACGTTCCGAATATTTCGGAAAGCTTCAGATTTTTGAAAAAAAGGAAAGGGGTACCCCTTCTCATTTTTTTAGGCCAAAAAACTTTTTATCGAGAATCGGATAATTTCGATGATATTCCCCATGGAAATGACCCGCTGATTCCGAATATGTGCGCCATTTCTCGATCCGGAAGCCTCCTGCGATTTTACCAATAAAAAACGAGAGTGAAAAAAAGTCGGAAAAAAATAAAAAGTAAATCGACGATTAAAAATCGTAGGAATTTTTTATTTCGATTCGGCTTGCAGATTCTGAAAGCGTAGGTCCCGCAGATTCCAAATATAACCATCATTCCCACGTTCCGAATATTTCGGAAAATTTCAGATTTTTGAAAAAAAGGAAAGGGGTACCCCTTCTCATTTTTTTTGGCCAAAAAACTTTTTATCGAGAATCGGATAATTTCGATGATATTCCCCATGGAAATGACCCGCTGATTCCGAATATGTGCGCCATTCCTCGATCCGGAAGCCTCCTGCGATTTTACCAATAAAAAACGAGAGTGAAAAAAAGTCGGAAAAAAATAAAAAGTAATTCGACGATTAAAAATCGTAGGAATTTTTTATTTCAATTCGGCTTGCAGATTCTGAAAGCGTAGGTCCCGCAGATTCCAAATATAACCATCATTCCCACGTTCCGAATATTTCGGAAAATTTCAGTTTTTTGAAAAAAAGGAAAGGGGTACCCCTTCTCATTTTTTTGGGCCAAAAAACTTTTTATCGAGAATCGGATAATTTCGATGATATTCCCCATGGAAATGACCCGCTGATTCCGAATATGTGCGCCATTCCTCGATCCGGAAGCCTCCTGCGATTTTACCAATAAAAAACGAGCGAAAAAAAAAGTCAGATAAAAATAAAAAGTAAATCGACGATTAAAAATCGTAGGAATTTTTTATTTCAATTCGGCTTGCAGATTCTGAAAGCGTAGGTCCCGCAGATTCCAAATATCACCATCATTCCCACGTTCCGAATATTTCGGAAAATTTCAGATTTTTGAAAAAAAGGAAAGGGGTACCCCTTCTCATTTTTTTGGGCCAAAAAACTTTTTATCGAGAATCGGACAATTTCGATGATATTCCCCATGGAAATGACCCGCTGATTCCGAATATGTGCGCCATTCCTCGATCCGGAAGCCTCCTGCGATTTTACCAATAAAAAACGAGCGAAAAAAAAAGTCAGATGAAAATAAAAAGTAAATCGACGATTAAAAATCGTAGGAATTTTTTATTTCGATTCGGCTTGCAGATTCTGAAAGCGTAGGTCCCGCAGATTCCAAATATAACCATCATTCCCACGTTCCGAATATTTCGGAAAATTTCAGATTTTTGAAAAAAAGGAAAGGGGTACCCCTTCTCATTTTTTTGGGCCAAAAAACTTTTTATCGAGAATCGGATAATTTCGATGATATTCCCCATGGAAATGACCCGCTGATTCCGAATATGTGCGCCATTCCTCGATCCGGAAGCCTCCTGCGATTTTACCAATAAAAAACGAGCGAAAAAAAAAGTCAGATAAAAATAAAAAGTAAATCGACGATTAAAAATCGTAGGAATTTTTTATTTCAATTCGGCTTGCAGATTCTGAAAGCGTAGGTCCCGCAGATTCCAAATATCACCATCATTCCCACGTTCCGAATATTTCGGAAAATTTCAGATTTTTGAAAAAAAGGAAAGGGGTACCCCTTCTCATTTTTTTGGGCCAAAAAACTTTTTATCGAGAATCGGACAATTTCGATGATATTCCCCATGGAAATGACCCGCTGATTCCGAATATGTGCGCCATTCCTCGATCCGGAAGCCTCCTGCGATTTTACCAATAAAAAACGAGCGAAAAAAAAAGTCAGATGAAAATAAAAAGTAAATCGACGATTAAAAATCGTAGGAATTTTTTATTTCAATTCGGCTTGCAGATTCTGAAAGCGTAGGTCCCGCAGATTCCAAATATAACCATCATTCCCACGTTCCGAATATTTCGGAAAATTCCAGATTTTTGAAAAAAAGGAAAGGGGTACCCCTTCTCATTTTTTTGGGCCAAAAAACTTTTTATCGAGAATCGGATAATTTCGATGATATTCCCGATGGAAATGACTCGCTGATTCCGAATATGTGCGCCATTCCTCGATCCGGAAGCCTCCTGCGATTTTACCAATAAAAAACGAGAGTGAAAAAAAGTCGGAAAAAAATAAAAAGTAAATCGACGATTAAAAATCGTAGGAATTTTTTATTTCAATTCGGCTTGCAGATTCTGAAAGCGTAGGTCCCGCAGATTCCAAATATAACCATCATTCCCACGTTCCGAATATTTCGGAAAATTTCAGATTTTTGAAAAAAAGGAAAGGGGTACCCCTTCTCATTTTTTTGGGCCAAAAAACTTTTCATCGAGAATCGGATAATTACGATGATATTTCCCATGGAAATGACCCGCTGATTCCGAATATGTGCGCCATTCCTCGATCCGGAAGCCTCCTGCGATTTTACCAATAAAAAACGAGAGTGAAAAAAAGTCGGAAAAAAATAAAAAGTAAATCGACGATTAAAAATCGTAGGAATTTTTTATTTCGATTCGGCTTGCAGATTCTGAAAGCGTAGGTCCCGCAGATTCCAAATATAACCATCATTCCCACGTTCCGAATATTTCGGAAAATTTCAGATTTTTGAAAAAAAGGAAAGGGGTACCCCTTCTCATTTTTTTAGGCCAAAAAACTTTTTATCGAGAATCGGATAATTTCGATGATATTCCCCATGGAAATGACCCACTGATTCCGAATATGTGCGCCATTTCTCGATCCGGAAGCCTCCTGCGATTTTACCAATAAAAAACGAGAGTGAAAAAAAGTCGGAAAAAAATAAAAAGTAAATCGACGATTAAAAATCGTAGGAATTTTTTATTTCAATTCGGCTTGCAGATTCTGAAAGCGTAGGTCCCGCAGATTCCAAATATAACCATCATTCCTACGTTCCGAATATTTCGGAAAATTTCAGATTTTTGAAAAAAAGGAAAGGGGTACCCCTTCTCATTTTTTTGGGCCAAAAAACTTTTTATCGAGAATCGGATAATTTCGATGATATTCCCCATGGAAATGACCCGCTGATTCCGAATATGTGCGCCATTCCTCGATCCGGAAGCCTCCTGCGATTTTACCAATAAAAAACGAGACTGAAAAAAAGTCGGAAAAAATTAAAAAGTAAATCGACGATTAAAAATCGCAGGAATTTTTTATTTCAATTCGACTTGCAGATTCTGAAAGCGTAGGTCCCGCAGATTCCAAATATAACCATCATTCCCACGTTCCGAATATTTCGGAAAATTTCAGATTTTTGAAAAAAAGGAAAGGGGTACCCCTTCTCATTTTTTTGGGCCAAAAAACTTTTTGTCGAGAATCGGATAATTTCGATGATATTCCCCATGGAACTGACCCGCTGATTCCGAATATGTGCGCCATTCCTCGATCCGGAAGCCTCCTGCGATTTTACCAATAAAAAACGAGCGAAAAAAAAAGTCAGATGAAAATAAAAAGTAAATCGACGATTAAAAATCGTAGGAATTTTTTATTTCAATTCGGCTTGCAGATTCTGAAAGCGTAGGTCCCGCAGATTCCAAATATAACCATCATTCCCACGTTCCGAATATTTCGGAAAATTTCAGATTTTTGAAAAAAAGGAAAGGGGTACCCCTTCTCATTTTTTTGGGCCAAAAAACTTTTTATCGAGAATCGGCTAATTTCGATGATATTCCCCATGGAAATGACCCGCTGATTCCGAATATGTGCGCCATTCCTCGATCCGGAAGCCTCCTGCGATTTTACCAATAAAAAACGAGAGTGAAAAAAAGTCGGAAAAAAATAAAAAGTAAATCGACGATTAAAAATCGTAGGAATTTTTTATTTCAATTCGGCTTGCAGATTCTGAAAGCGTAGGTCCCGCAGATTCCAAATATAACCATCATTCCCACGTTCCGAATATTTCGGAAAATTTCAGATTTTTGAAAAAAGGAAAGGGGTACCCCTTCTCATTTTTTTGGGCCAAAAAACTTTTTATCGAGAATCGGATAATTTCGATGATATTCCCCATGGAAATGACCCGCTGATTCCGAATATGTGCGCCATTCCTCGATCCGGAAGCCTCCTGCGATTTTACCAATAAAAAACGAGCGAAAAAAAAAGTCAGATGAAAATAAAAAGTAAATCGACGATTAAAAATCATAGGAATTTTTTATTTCAATTCGGCTTGCAGATTCTGAAAGCGTAGGTCCCGCAGATTCCAAATATAACCATCATTCCCACGTTCCGAATATTTCGGAAAATTCCAGATTTTTGAAAAAAAGGAAAGGGGTACCCCTTCTCATTTTTTTGGGCCAAAAAACTTTTTATCGAGAATCGGATAATTTCGATGATATTCCCGATGGAAATGACTCGCTGATTCCGAATATGTGCGCCATTCCTCGATCCGGAAGCCTCCTGCGATTTTACCAATAAAAAACGAGAGTGAAAAAAAGTCGGAAAAAAATAAAAAGTAAATCGACGATTAAAAATCGTAGGAATTTTTTATTTCAATTCGGCTTGCAGATTCTGAAAGCGTAGGTCCCGCAGATTCCAAATATAACCATCATTCCCACGTTCCGAATATTTCGGAAAATTTCAGATTTTTGAAAAAAAGGAAAGGGGTACCCCTTCTCATTTTTTTGGGCCAAAAAACTTTTCATCGAGAATCGGATAATTACGATGATATTTCCCATGGAAATGACCCGCTGATTCCGAATATGTGCGCCATTCCTCGATCCGGAAGCCTCCTGCGATTTTACCAATAAAAAACGAGAGTGAAAAAAAGTCGGAAAAAAATAAAAAGTAAATCGACGATTAAAAATCGTAGGAATTTTTTATTTCGATTCGGCTTGCAGATTCTGAAAGCGTAGGTCCCGCAGATTCCAAATATAACCATCATTCCCACGTTCCGAATATTTCGGAAAATTTCAGATTTTTGAAAAAAAGGAAAGGGGTACCCCTTCTCATTTTTTTAGGCCAAAAAACTTTTTATCGAGAATCGGATAATTTCGATGATATTCCCCATGGAAATGACCCACTGATTCCGAATATGTGCGCCATTTCTCGATCCGGAAGCCTCCTGCGATTTTACCAATAAAAAACGAGAGTGAAAAAAAGTCGGAAAAAAATAAAAAGTAAATCGACGATTAAAAATCGTAGGAATTTTTTATTTCAATTCGGCTTGCAGATTCTGAAAGCGTAGGTCCCGCAGATTCCAAATATAACCATCATTCCTACGTTCCGAATATTTCGGAAAATTTCAGATTTTTGAAAAAAAGGAAAGGGGTACCCCTTCTCATTTTTTTGGGCCAAAAAACTTTTTATCGAGAATCGGATAATTTCGATGATATTCCCCATGGAAATGACCCGCTGATTCCGAATATGTGCGCCATTCCTCGATCCGGAAGCCTCCTGCGATTTTACCAATAAAAAACGAGACTGAAAAAAAGTCGGAAAAAATTAAAAAGTAAATCGACGATTAAAAATCGCAGGAATTTTTTATTTCAATTCGGCTTGCAGATTCTGAAAGCGTAGGTCCCGCAGATTCCAAATATAACCATCATTCCCACGTTCCGAATATTTCGGAAAATTTCAGATTTTTGAAAAAAAGGAAAGGGGTACCCCTTCTCATTTTTTTGGGCCAAAAAACTTTTTATCGAGAATCGGATAATTTCGATGATATTCCCCATGGAAATGACCCGCTGATTCCGAATATGTGCGCCATTCCTCGATCCGGAAGCCTCCTGCGATTTTACCAATAAAAAACGAGAGTGAAAAAAAGTCGGAAAAAAATAAAAAGTAAATCGACGATTAAAAATCGTAGGAATTTTTTATTTCAATTCGGCTTGCAGATTCTGAAAGCGTAGGTCCCGCAGATTCCAAATATAACCATCATTCCTACGTTCCGAATATTTCGGAAAATTTCAGATTTTTGAAAAAAAGGAAAGGGGTACCCCTTCTCATTTTTTTGGGCCAAAAAACTTTTTATCGAGAATCGGATAATTTCGATGATATTCCCCATGGAAATGACCCGCTGATTCCGAATATGTGCGCCATTCCTCGATCCGGAAGCCTCCTGCGATTTTACCAATAAAAAACGAGACTGAAAAAAAGTCGGAAAAAATTAAAAAGTAAATCGACGATTAAAAATCGCAGGAATTTTTTATTTCAATTCGGCTTGCAGATTCTGAAAGCGTAGGTCCCGCAGATTCCAAATATAACCATCATTCCCACGTTCCGAATATTTCGGAAAATTTCAGATTTTTGAAAAAAAGGAAAGGGGTACCCCTTCTCATTTTTTTGGGCCAAAAAACTTTTTATCGAGAATCGGATAATTTCGATGATATTCCCCATGGAAATGACCCGCTGATTCCGAATATGTGCGCCATTCCTCGATCCGGAAGCCTCCTGCGATTTTACCAATAAAAAACGAGCGAAAAAAAAAGTCAGATGAAAATAAAAAGTAAATCGACGATTAAAAATCGTAGGAATTTTTTATTTCAATTCGGCTTGCAGATTCTGAAAGCGTAGGTCCCGCAGATTCCAAATATAACCATCATTCCCACGTTCCGAATATTTCGGAAAATTTCAGATTTTTGAAAAAAAGGAAAGGGGTACCCCTTCTCATTTTTTTGGGCCAAAAAACTTTTTATCGAGAATCGGCTAATTTCGATGATATTCCCCATGGAAATGACCCGCTGATTCCGAATATGTGCGCCATTCCTCGATCCGGAAGCCTCCTGCGATTTTACCAATAAAAAACGAGAGTGAAAAAAAGTCGGAAAGAAATAAAAAGTAAATCGACGATTAAAAATCGTAGGAATTTTTTATTTCAATTCGGCTTGCAGATTCTGAAAGCGTAGGTCCCGCAGATTCCAAATATAACCATCATTCCCACGTTCCGAATATTTCGGAAAATTTCAGATTTTTGAAAAAAGGAAAGGGGTACCCCTTCTCATTTTTTTGGGCCAAAAAACTTTTTATCGAGAATCGGATAATTTCGATGATATTCCCCATGGAAATGACCCGCTGATTCCGAATATGTGCGCCATTCCTCGATCCGGAAGCCTCCTGCGATTTTACCAATAAAAAACGAGAGTGAAAAAAAGTCGGAAAAAAATAAAAAGTAAATCGACGATTAAAAATCGTAGGAATTTTTTATTTCGATTCGGCTTGCAGATTCTGAAAGCGTAGGTCCCGCAGATTCCAAATATAACCATCATTCCCACGTTCCGAATATTTCGGAAAATTTCAGATTTTTGAAAAAAAGGAAAGGGGTACCCCTTCTCATTTTTTTTGGCCAAAAAACTTTTTATCGAGAATCGGATAATTTCGATGATATTCCCCATGGAAATGACCCGCTGATTCCGAATATGTGCGCCATTCCTCGATCCGGAAGCCTCCTGCGATTTTACCAATAAAAAACGAGAGTGAAAAAAAGTCGGAAAAAAATAAAAAGTAAATCGACGATTAAAAATCGTAGGAATTTTTTATTTCAATTCGGCTTGCAGATTCTGAAAGCGTAGGTCCCGCAGATTCCAAATATAACCATCATTCCCACGTTCCGAATATTTCGGAAAATTTCAGATTTTTGAAAAAAAGGAAAGGGGTACCCCTTCTCATTTTTTTGGGCCAAAAAACTTTTTATCGAGAATCGGATAATTTCGATGATATTCCCCATGGAAATGACCCGCTGATTCCGAATATGTGCGCCATTCCTCGATCCGGAAGCCTCCTGCGATTTTACCAATAAAAAACGAGAGTGAAAAAAAGTCGGAAAAAAATAAAAAGTAAATCGACGATTAAAAATCGTAGGAATTTTTTATTTCAATTCGGCTTGCAGATTCTGAAAGCGTAGGTCCCGCAGATTCCAAATATAACCATCATTCCCACGTTCCGAATATTTCGGAAAATTTCAGATTTTTGAAAAAAAGGAAAGGGGTACCCCTTCTCATTTTTTTGGGCCAAAAAACTTTTTATCGAGAATCGGATAATTTCGATGATATTTCCCATGGAAATGACCCGCTGATTCCGAATATGTGCGCCATTCCTCGATCCGGAAGCCTCCTGCGATTTTACCAATAAAAAACGAGCGAAAAAAAAAGTCAGATGAAAATAAAAAGTAAATCAACCATTAAAAATCGTAGGAATTTTTTATTTTAATTTGGCTTGCAGATTCTGAAAGCGTAGGTCCCGCAGATTCCAAATATAACCATCATTCCCACGTTCCGAATATTTCGGAAAATTTCAGATTTTTGAAAAAAAGGAAAGGGGTACCCCTTCTCATTTTTTTTGGCCAAAAAACTTTTTATCGAGAATCGGATAATTTCGATGATATTCCCCATGGAAATGACTCGCTGATTCCGAATATGTGCGCCATTCCTCGATCCGGAAGCCTCCTTCGATTTTACCAATAAAAAACGAGAGTGAAAAAAAGTCGGAAAAAAATAAAAAGTAAATCGACGATTAAAAATCGTAGGAATTTTTTATTTCAATTCGGCTTGCAGATTCTGAAAGCGTAGGTCCCGCAGATTCCAAATATAACCATCATTCCCACGTTCCGAATATTTCGGAAAATTTCAGATTTTTGAAAAAAGGAAAGGGGTACCCCTTCTCATTTTTTTGGGCCAAAAAACTTTTTATCGAGAATCGGATAATTTCGATGATATTCCCCATGGAAATGACCCGCTGATTCCGAATATGTGCGCCATTCCTCGATCCGGAAGCCTCCTGCGATTTTACCAATAAAAAACGAGAGTGAAAAAAAGTCGGAAAAAAATAAAAAGTAAATCGACGATTAAAAATCGTAGGAATTTTTTATTTCGATTCGGCTTGCAGATTCTGAAAGCGTAGGTCCCGCAGATTCCAAATATAACCATCATTCCCACGTTCCGAATATTTCGGAAAATTTCAGATTTTTGAAAAAAAGGAAAGGGGTACCCCTTCTCATTTTTTTTGGCCAAAAAACTTTTTATCGAGAATCGGATAATTTCGATGATATTCCCCATGGAAATGACCCGCTGATTCCGAATATGTGCGCCATTCCTCGATCCGGAAGCCTCCTGCGATTTTACCAATAAAAAACGAGAGTGAAAAAAAGTCGGAAAAAAATAAAAAGTAAATCGACGATTAAAAATCGTAGGAATTTTTTATTTCAATTCGGCTTGCAGATTCTGAAAGCGTAGGTCCCGCAGATTCCAAATATAACCATCATTCCCACGTTCCGAATATTTCGGAAAATTTCAGATTTTTGAAAAAAAGGAAAGGGGTACCCCTTCTCATTTTTTTGGGCCAAAAAACTTTTTATCGAGAATCGGATAATTTCGATGATATTCCCCATGGAAATGACCCGCTGATTCCGAATATGTGCGCCATTCCTCGATCCGGAAGCCTCCTGCGATTTTACCAATAAAAAACGAGAGTGAAAAAAAGTCGGAAAAAAATAAAAAGTAAATCGACGATTAAAAATCGTAGGAATTTTTTATTTCAATTCGGCTTGCAGATTCTGAAAGCGTAGGTCCCGCAGATTCCAAATATAACCATCATTCCCACGTTCCGAATATTTCGGAAAATTTCAGATTTTTGAAAAAAAGGAAAGGGGTACCCCTTCTCATTTTTTTGGGCCAAAAAACTTTTTATCGAGAATCGGATAATTTCGATGATATTTCCCATGGAAATGACCCGCTGATTCCGAATATGTGCGCCATTCCTCGATCCGGAAGCCTCCTGCGATTTTACCAATAAAAAACGAGCGAAAAAAAAAGTCAGATGAAAATAAAAAGTAAATCAACCATTAAAAATCGTAGGAATTTTTTATTTTAATTTGGCTTGCAGATTCTGAAAGCGTAGGTCCCGCAGATTCCAAATATAACCATCATTCCCACGTTCCGAATATTTCGGAAAATTTCAGATTTTTGAAAAAAAGGAAAGGGGTACCCCTTCTCATTTTTTTTGGCCAAAAAACTTTTTATCGAGAATCGGATAATTTCGATGATATTCCCCATGGAAATGACTCGCTGATTCCGAATATGTGCGCCATTCCTCGATCCGGAAGCCTCCTTCGATTTTACCAATAAAAAACGAGAGTGAAAAAAAGTCGGAAAAAAATAAAAAGTAAATCGACGATTAAAAATCGTAGGAATTTTTTATTTCAATTCGGCTTGCAGATTCTGAAAGCGTAGGTCCCGCAGATTCCAAATATAACCATCATTCCCACGTTCCGAATATTTCAGAAAATTTCAGATTTTTGAAAAAAAGGAAAGGGGTACCCCTTCTCATTTTTTTAGGCCAAAAAACTTTTTATCGAGAATCGGATAATTTCGATGATATTCCCCATGGAAATGACCCGCTGATTCCGAATATGTGCGCCATTCCTCGATCCGGAAGCCTCCTGCGATTTTACCAATAAAAAACGAGAGTGAAAAAAAGTCGGAAAAAATTAAAAAGTAAATCGACGATTAAAAATCGCAGGAATTTTTTATTTCAATTCGGCTTGCAGATTCTGAAAGCGTAGGTCCCGCAGATTCCAAATATAACCATCATTCCCACGTTCCGAATATTTCGGAAAATTTCAGATTTTTGAAAAAAAGGAAAGGGGTACCCCTTCTCATTTTTTTGGGCCAAAAAACTTTTTATCGAGAATCGGATAATTTCGATGATATTCCCCATGGAAATGACCCGCTGATTCCGAATATGTGCGCCATTTCTCGATCCGGAAGCCTCCTGCGATTTTACCAATAAAAAACGAGAGTGAAAAAAAGTCGGAAAAAAATAAAAAGTAAATCGACGATTAAAAATCGTAGGAATTTTTTATTCCGATTCGGCTTGCAGATTCTGAAAGCGTAGGTCCCGCAGATTCCAAATATAACCATCATTCCCACGTTCCGAATATTTCGGAAAATTTCAGATTTTTGAAAAAAAGGAAAGGGGTACCCCTTCTCATTTTTTTAGGCCAAAAAACTTTTTATCGAGAATCGGATAATTTCGATGATATTCCCCATGGAAATGACCCACTGATTCCGAATATGTGCGCCATTTCTCGATCCGGAAGCCTCCTGCGATTTTACCAATAAAAAACGAGAGTGAAAAAAAGTCGGAAAAAAATAAAAAGTAAATCGACGATTAAAAATCGTAGGAATTTTTTATTTCAATTCGGCTTGCAGATTCTGAAAGCGTAGGTCCCGCAGATTCCAAATATAACCATCATTCCTACGTTCCGAATATTTCGGAAAATTTCAGATTTTTGAAAAAAAGGAAAGGGGTACCCCTTCTCATTTTTTTGGGCCAAAAAACTTTTTATCGAGAATCGGATAATTTCGATGATATTCCCCATGGAAATGACCCGCTGATTCCGAATATGTGCGCCATTCCTCGATCCGGAAGCCTCCTGCGATTTTACCAATAAAAAACGAGACTGAAAAAAAGTCGGAAAAAATTAAGAAGTAAATCGACGATTAAAAATCGCAGGAATTTTTTATTTCAATTCGGCTTGCAGATTCTGAAAGCGTAGGTCCCGCAGATTCCAAATATAACCATCATTCCCACGTTCCGAATATTTCGGAAAATTTCAGATTTTTGAAAAAAAGGAAAGGGGTACCCCTTCTCATTTTTTTGGGCCAAAAAACTTTTTATCGAGAATCGGATAATTTCGATGATATTTCCCATGGAAATGACCCGCTGATTCCGAATATGTGCGCCATTCCTCGATCCGGAAGCCTCCTGCGATTTTACCAATAAAAAACGAGCGAAAAAAAAAGTCAGATGAAAATAAAAAGTAAATCGACGATTAAAAATCGTAGGAATTTTTTATTTCAATTCGGCTTGCAGATTCTGAAAGCGTAGGTCCCGCAGATTCCAAATATAACCATCATTCCCACGTTCCGAATATTTCGGAAAATTTCAGATTTTTGAAAAAAAGGAAAGGGGTACCCCTTCTCATTTTTTTGGGCCAAAAAACTTTTTATCGAGAATCGGCTAATTTCGATGATATTCCCCATGGAAATGACCCGCTGATTCCGAATATCTGCGCCATTCCTCGATCCGGAAGCCTCCTGCGATTTTACCAATAAAAAACGAGAGTGAAAAAAAGTCGGAAAAAAATAAAAAGTAAATCGACGATTAAAAATCGTAGGAATTTTTTATTTCAATTCGGCTTGCAGATTCTGAAAGCGTAGGTCCCGCAGATTCCAAATATAACCATCATTCCCACGTTCCGAATATTTCGGAAAATTTCAGATTTTTGAAAAAAGGAAAGGGGTACCCCTTCTCATTTTTTTGGGCCAAAAAACTTTTTATCGAGAATCGGATAATTTCGATGATATTCCCCATGGAAATGACCCGCTGATTCCGAATATGTGCGCCATTTCTCGATCCGGAAGCCTCCTGCGATTTTACCAATAAAAAACGAGAGTGAAAAAAAGTCGGAAAAAAATAAAAAGTAAATCGACGATTAAAAATCGTAGGAATTTTTTATTTCAATTCGGCTTGCAGATTCTGAAAGCGTAGGTCCCGCAGATTCCAAATATAACCATCATTCCCACGTTCCGAATATTTCGGAAAATTTCAGATTTTTGAAAAAAAGGAAAGGGGTACCCCTTCTCATTTTTTTGGGCCAAAAAACTTTTTATCGAGAATCGGACAATTTCGATGATATTCCCCATGGAAATGACCCGCTGATTCCGAATATGTGCGCCATTCCTCGATCCGGAAGCCTCCTGCGATTTACCAATAAAAAACGAGCGAAAAAAAAAGTCAGATGAAAATAAAAAGTAAATCGACGATTAAAAATCGTAGGAATTTTTTATTTCAATTCGGCTTGCAGATTCTGAAAGCGTAGGTCCCGCAGATTCCAAATATAACCATCATTCCCACGTTCCGAATATTTCGGAAAATTTCAGATTTTTGAAAAAAAGGAAAGGGGTACCCCTTCTCATTTTTTTGGGCCAAAAAACTTTTTATCGAGAATCGGATAATTTCGATGATATTCCCCATGGAAATGACCCGCTGATTCCGAATATGTGCGCCATTCCTCGATCCGGAAGCCTCCTGCGATTTTACCAATAAAAAACGAGCGAAAAAAAAAGTCAGATAAAAATAAAAAGTAAATCGACGATTAAAAATCGTAGGAATTTTTTATTTCAATTCGGCTTGCAGATTCTGAAAGCGTAGGTCCCGCAGATTCCAAATATCACCATCATTCCCACGTTCCGAATATTTCGGAAAATTTCAGATTTTTGAAAAAAAGGAAAGGGGTACCCCTTCTCATTTTTTTGGGCCAAAAAACTTTTTATCGAGAATCGGACAATTTCGATGATATTCCCCATGGAAATGACCCGCTGATTCCGAATATGTGCGCCATTCCTCGATCCGGAAGCCTCCTGCGATTTTACCAATAAAAAACGAGCGAAAAAAAAAGTCAGATGAAAATAAAAAGTAAATCGACGATTAAAAATCGTAGGAATTTTTTATTTCAATTCGGCTTGCAGATTCTGAAAGCGTAGGTCCCGCAGATTCCAAATATAACCATCATTCCCACGTTCCGAATATTTCGGAAAATTCCAGATTTTTGAAAAAAAGGAAAGGGGTACCCCTTCTCATTTTTTTGGGCCAAAAAACTTTTTATCGAGAATCGGATAATTTCGATGATATTCCCCATGGAAATGACTCGCTGATTCCGAATATGTGCGCCATTCCTCGATCCGGAAGCCTCCTGCGATTTTACCAATAAAAAACGAGAGTGAAAAAAAGTCGGAAAAAAATAAAAAGTAAATCGACGATTAAAAATCGTAGGAATTTTTTATTTCAATTCGGCTTGCAGATTCTGAAAGCGTAGGTCCCGCAGATTCCAAATATAACCATCATTCCCACGTTCCGAATATTTCGGAAAATTTCAGATTTTTGAAAAAAAGGAAAGGGGTACCCCTTCTCATTTTTTTGGGCCAAAAAACTTTTCATCGAGAATCGGATAATTACGATGATATTTCCCATGGAAATGACCCGCTGATTCCGAATATGTGCGCCATTCCTCGATCCGGAAGCCTCCTGCGATTTTACCAATAAAAAACGAGAGTGAAAAAAAGTCGGAAAAAAATAAAAAGTAAATCGACGATTAAAAATCGTAGGAATTTTTTATTCCGATTCGGCTTGCAGATTCTGAAAGCGTAGGTCCCGCAGATTCCAAATATAACCATCATTCCCACGTTCCGAATATTTCGGAAAATTTCAGATTTTTGAAAAAAAGGAAAGGGGTACCCCTTCTCATTTTTTTAGGCCAAAAAACTTTTTATCGAGAATCGGATAATTTCGATGATATTCCCCATGGAAATGACCCACTGATTCCGAATATGTGCGCCATTTCTCGATCCGGAAGCCTCCTGCGATTTTACCAATAAAAAACGAGAGTGAAAAAAAGTCGGAAAAAAATAAAAAGTAAATCGACGATTAAAAATCGTAGGAATTTTTTATTTCAATTCGGCTTGCAGATTCTGAAAGCGTAGGTCCCGCAGATTCCAAATATAACCATCATTCCTACGTTCCGAATATTTCGGAAAATTTCAGATTTTTGAAAAAAAGGAAAGGGGTACCCCTTCTCATTTTTTTGGGCCAAAAAACTTTTTATCGAGAATCGGATAATTTCGATGATATTCCCCATGGAAATGACCCGCTGATTCCGAATATGTGCGCCATTCCTCGATCCGGAAGCCTCCTGCGATTTTACCAATAAAAAACGAGACTGAAAAAAAGTCGGAAAAAATTAAGAAGTAAATCGACGATTAAAAATCGCAGGAATTTTTTATTTCAATTCGGCTTGCAGATTCTGAAAGCGTAGGTCCCGCAGATTCCAAATATAACCATCATTCCCACGTTCCGAATATTTCGGAAAATTTCAGATTTTTGAAAAAAAGGAAAGGGGTACCCCTTCTCATTTTTTTGGGCCAAAAAACTTTTTATCGAGAATCGGATAATTTCGATGATATTCCCCATGGAAATGACCCGCTGATTCCGAATATGTGCGCCATTCCTCGATCCGGAAGCCTCCTGCGATTTTACCAATAAAAAACGAGCGAAAAAAAAAGTCAGATGAAAATAAAAAGTAAATCGACGATTAAAAATCGTAGGAATTTTTTATTTCAATTCGGCTTGCAGATTCTGAAAGCGTAGGTCCCGCAGATTCCAAATATAACCATCATTCCCACGTTCCGAATATTTCGGAAAATTTCAGATTTTTGAAAAAAAGGAAAGGGGTACCCCTTCTCATTTTTTTGGGCCAAAAAACTTTTTATCGAGAATCGGCTAATTTCGATGATATTCCCCATGGAAATGACCCGCTGATTCCGAATATCTGCGCCATTCCTCGATCCGGAAGCCTCCTGCGATTTTACCAATAAAAAACGAGAGTGAAAAAAAGTCGGAAAAAAATAAAAAGTAAATCGACGATTAAAAATCGTAGGAATTTTTTATTTCAATTCGGCTTGCAGATTCTGAAAGCGTAGGTCCCGCAGATTCCAAATATAACCATCATTCCCACGTTCCGAATATTTCGGAAAATTTCAGATTTTTGAAAAAAGGAAAGGGGTACCCCTTCTCATTTTTTTGGGCCAAAAAACTTTTTATCGAGAATCGGATAATTTCGATGATATTCCCCATGGAAATGACCCGCTGATTCCGAATATGTGCGCCATTTCTCGATCCGGAAGCCTCCTGCGATTTTACCAATAAAAAACGAGAGTGAAAAAAAGTCGGAAAAAAATAAAAAGTAAATCGACGATTAAAAATCGTAGGAATTTTTTATTTCAATTCGGCTTGCAGATTCTGAAAGCGTAGGTCCCGCAGATTCCAAATATAACCATCATTCCCACGTTCCGAATATTTCGGAAAATTTCAGATTTTTGAAAAAAAGGAAAGGGGTACCCCTTCTCATTTTTTTGGGCCAAAAAACTTTTTATCGAGAATCGGACAATTTCGATGATATTCCCCATGGAAATGACCCGCTGATTCCGAATATGTGCGCCATTCCTCGATCCGGAAGCCTCCTGCGATTTTACCAATAAAAAACGAGCGAAAAAAAAAGTCAGATGAAAATAAAAAGTAAATCGACGATTAAAAATCGTAGGAATTTTTTATTTCAATTCGGCTTGCAGATTCTGAAAGCGTAGGTCCCGCAGATTCCAAATATAACCATCATTCCCACGTTCCGAATATTTCGGAAAATTTCAGATTTTTGAAAAAAAGGAAAGGGGTACCCCTTCTCATTTTTTTGGGCCAAAAAACTTTTTATCGAGAATCGGATAATTTCGATGATATTCCCCATGGAAATGACCCGCTGATTCCGAATATGTGCGCCATTCCTCGATCCGGAAGCCTCCTGCGATTTTACCAATAAAAAACGAGAGTGAAAAAAAGTCGGAAAAAAATAAAAAGTAAATCGACGATTAAAAATCGTAGGAATTTTTTATTTCAATTCGGCTTGCAGATTCTGAAAGCGTAGGTCCCGCAGATTCCAAATATAACCATCATTCCCACGTTCCGAATATTTCGGAAAATTTCAGATTTTTGAAAAAAGGAAAGGGGTACCCCTTCTCATTTTTTTGGGCCAAAAAACTTTTTATCGAGAATCGGATAATTTCGATGATATTCCCCATGGAAATGACCCGCTGATTCCGAATATGTGCGCCATTCCTCGATCCGGAAGCCTCCTGCGATTTTACCAATAAAAAACGAGAGTGAAAAAAAGTCGGAAAAAAATAAAAAGTAAATCGACGATTAAAAATCGTAGGAATTTTTTATTTCAATTCGGCTTGCAGATTCTGAAAGCGTAGGTCCCGCAGATTCCAAATATAACCATCATTCCCACGTTCCGAATATTTCGGAAAATTTCAGATTTTTGAAAAAAAGGAAAGGGGTACCCCTTCTCATTTTTTTGGGCCAAAAAACTTTTTATCGAGAATCGGATAATTTCGATGATATTCCCCATGGAAATGACCCGCTGATTCCGAATATGTGCGCCATTCCTCGATCCGGAAGCCTCCTGCGATTTTACCAATAAAAAACGAGAGTGAAAAAAAGTCGGAAAAAAATAAAAAGTAAATCGACGATTAAAAATCGTAGGAATTTTTTATTTCAATTCGGCTTGCAGATTCTGAAAGCGTAGGTCCCGCAGATTCCAAATATAACCATCATTCCCACGTTCCGAATATTTCGGAAAATTTCAGATTTTTGAAAAAAAGGAAAGGGGTACCCCTTCTCATTTTTTTGGGCCAAAAAACTTTTTATCGAGAATCGGATAATTTCGATGATATTCCCCATGGAAATGACCCGCTGATTCCGAATATGTGCGCCATTCCTCGATCCGGAAGCCTCCTGCGATTTTACCAATAAAAAACGAGCGAAAAAAAAAGTCAGATGAAAATAAAAAGTAAATCGACGATTAAAAATCGTAGGAATTTTTTATTTCAATTCGGCTTGCAGATTCTGAAAGCGTAGGTCCCGCAGATTCCAAATATAACCATCATTCCCACGTTCCGAATATTTCGGAAAATTTCAGATTTTTGAAAAAAAGGAAAGGGGTACCCCTTCTCATTTTTTTGGGCCAAAAAACTTTTTATCGAGAATCGGCTAATTTCGATGATATTCCCCATGGAAATGACCCGCTGATTCCGAATATGTGCGCCATTCCTCGATCCGGAAGCCTCCTGCGATTTTACCAATAAAAAACGAGAGTGAAAAAAAGTCGGAAAAAAATAAAAAGTAAATCGACGATTAAAAATCGTAGGAATTTTTTATTTCAATTCGGCTTGCAGATTCTGAAAGCGTAGGTCCCGCAGATTCCAAATATAACCATCATTCCCACGTTCCGAATATTTCGGAAAATTTCAGATTTTTGAAAAAAAGGAAAGGGGTACCCCTTCTCATTTTTTTGGGCCAAAAAACTTTTTATCGAGAATCGGATAATTTCGATGATATTCCCCATGGAAATGACCCGCTGATTCCGAATATGTGCGCCATTCCTCGATCCGGAAGCCTCCTGCGATTTTACCAATAAAAAACGAGAGTGAAAAAAAGTCGGAAAAAAATAAAAAGTAAATCGACGATTAAAAATCGTAGGAATTTTTTATTTCAATTCGGCTTGCAGATTCTGAAAGCGTAGGTCCCGCAGATTCCAAATATAACCATCATTCCCACGTTCCGAATATTTCGGAAAATTTCAGATTTTTGAAAAAAAGGAAAGGGGTACCCCTTCTCATTTTTTTGGGCCAAAAAACTTTTTATCGAGAATCGGACAATTTCGATGATATTCCCCATGGAAATGACCCGCTGATTCCGAATATGTGCGCCATTCCTCGATCCGGAAGCCTCCTGCGATTTTACCAATAAAAAACGAGCGAAAAAAAAAGTCAGATGAAAATAAAAAGTAAATCGACGATTAAAAATCGTAGGAATTTTTTATTTCAATTCGGCTTGCAGATTCTGAAAGCGTAGGTCCCGCAGATTCCAAATATAACCATCATTCCCACGTTCCGAATATTTCGGAAAATTTCAGATTTTTGAAAAAAAGGAAAGGGGTACCCCTTCTCATTTTTTTGGGCCAAAAAACTTTTTATCGAGAATCGGCTAATTTCGATGATATTCCCCATGGAAATGACCCGCTGATTCCGAATATCTGCGCCATTCCTCGATCCGGAAGCCTCCTGCGATTTTACCAATAAAAAACGAGAGTGAAAAAAAGTCGGAAAAAAATAAAAAGTGAATCGACGATTAAAAATCGTAGGAATTTTTTATTTCAATTCGGCTTGCAGATTCTGAAAGCGTAGGTCCCGCAGATTCCAAATATAACCATCATTCCCACGTTCCGAATATTTCGGAAAATTTCAGATTTTTGAAAAAAGGAAAGGGGTACCCCTTCTCATTTTTTTGGGCCAAAAAACTTTTTATCGAGAATCGGATAATTTCGATGATATTCCCCATGGAAATGACCCGCTGATTCCGAATATGTGCGCCATTTCTCGATCCGGAAGCCTCCTGCGATTTTACCAATAAAAAACGAGAGTGAAAAAAAGTCGGAAAAAAATAAAAAGTAAATCGACGATTAAAAATCGTAGGAATTTTTTATTTCAATTCGGCTTGCAGATTCTGAAAGCGTAGGTCCCGCAGATTCCAAATATAACCATCATTCCCACGTTCCGAATATTTCGGAAAATTTCAGATTTTTGAAAAAAAGGAAAGGGGTACCCCTTCTCATTTTTTTGGGCCAAAAAACTTTTTATCGAGAATCGGACAATTTCGATGATATTCCCCATGGAAATGACCCGCTGATTCCGAATATGTGCGCCATTCCTCGATCCGGAAGCCTCCTGCGATTTTACCAATAAAAAACGAGCGAAAAAAAAAGTCAGATGAAAATAAAAAGTAAATCGACGATTAAAAATCGTAGGAATTTTTTATTTCAATTCGGCTTGCAGATTCTGAAAGCGTAGGTCCCGCAGATTCCAAATATAACCATCATTCCCACGTTCCGAATATTTCGGAAAATTTCAGATTTTTGAAAAAAAGGAAAGGGGTACCCCTTCTCATTTTTTTGGGCCAAAAAACTTTTTATCGAGAATCGGATAATTTCGATGATATTCCCCATGGAAATGACCCGCTGATTCCGAATATGTGCGCCATTCCTCGATCCGGAAGCCTCCTGCGATTTTACCAATAAAAAACGAGAGTGAAAAAAAGTCGGAAAAAAATAAAAAGTAAATCGACGATTAAAAATCGTAGGAATTTTTTATTTCAATTCGGCTTGCAGATTCTGAAAGCGTAGGTCCCGCAGATTCCAAATATAACCATCATTCCCACGTTCCGAATATTTCGGAAAATTTCAGATTTTTGAAAAAAGGAAAGGGGTACCCCTTCTCATTTTTTTGGGCCAAAAAACTTTTTATCGAGAATCGGATAATTTCGATGATATTCCCCATGGAAATGACCCGCTGATTCCGAATATGTGCGCCATTCCTCGATCCGGAAGCCTCCTGCGATTTTACCAATAAAAAACGAGAGTGAAAAAAAGTCGGAAAAAAATAAAAAGTAAATCGACGATTAAAAATCGTAGGAATTTTTTATTTCGATTCGGCTCGCAGATTCTGAAAGCGTAGGTCCCGCAGATTCCAAATATAACCATCATTCCCACGTTCCGAATATTTCGGAAAATTTCAGATTTTTGAAAAAAAGGAAAGGGGTACCCCTTCTCATTTTTTTTGGCCAAAAAACTTTTTATCGAGAATCGGATAATTTCGATGATATTCCCCATGGAAATGACCCGCTGATTCCGAATATGTGCGCCATTCCTCGATCCGGAAGCCTCCTGCGATTTTACCAATAAAAAACGAGAGTGAAAAAAAGTCGGAAAAAAATAAAAAGTAAATCGACGATTAAAAATCGTAGGAATTTTTTATTTCAATTCGGCTTGCAGATTCTGAAAGCGTAGGTCCCGCAGATTCCAAATATAACCATCATTCCCACGTTCCGAATATTTCGGAAAATTTCAGATTTTTGAAAAAAAGGAAAGGGGTACCCCTTCTCATTTTTTTGGGCCAAAAAACTTTTTATCGAGAATCGGATAATTTCGATGATATTCCCCATGGAAATGACCCGCTGATTCCGAATATGTGCGCCATTCCTCGATCCGGAAGCCTCCTGCGATTTTACCAATAAAAAACGAGAGTGAAAAAAAGTCGGAAAAAAATAAAAAGTAAATCGACGATTAAAAATCGTAGGAATTTTTTATTTCAATTCGGCTTGCAGATTCTGAAAGCGTAGGTCCCGCAGATTCCAAATATAACCATCATTCCCACGTTCCGAATATTTCGGAAAATTTCAGATTTTTGAAAAAAAGGAAAGGGGTACCCCTTCTCATTTTTTTGGGCCAAAAAACTTTTTATCGAGAATCGGATAATTTCGATGATATTCCCCATGGAAATGACCCGCTGATTCCGAATATGTGCGCCATTCCTCGATCCGGAAGCCTCCTGCGATTTTACCAATAAAAAACGAGCGAAAAAATAAGTCAGATGAAAATAAAAAGTAAATCGACGATTAAAAATCGTAGGAATTTTTTATTTCAATTCGGCTTGCAGATTCTGAAAGCGTAGGTCCCGCAGATTCCAAATATAACCATCATTCCCACGTTCCGAATATTTCGGAAAATTTCAGATTTTTGAAAAAAAGGAAAGGGGTACCCCTTCTCATTTTTTTGGGCCAAAAAACTTTTTATCGAGAATCGGCTAATTTCGATGATATTCCCCATGGAAATGACCCGCTGATTCCGAATATGTGCGCCATTCCTCGATCCGGAAGCCTCCTGCGATTTTACCAATAAAAAACGAGAGTGAAAAAAAGTCGGAAAAAAATAAAAAGTAAATCGACGATTAAAAATCGTAGGAATTTTTTATTTCAATTCGGCTTGCAGATTCTGAAAGCGTAGGTCCCGCAGATTCCAAATATAACCATCATTCCCACGTTCCGAATATTTCGGAAAATTTCAGATTTTTGAAAAAAGGAAAGGGGTACCCCTTCTCATTTTTTTGGGCCAAAAAACTTTTTATCGAGAATCGGATAATTTCGATGATATTCCCCATGGAAATGACCCGCTGATTCCGAATATGTGCGCCATTCCTCGATCCGGAAGCCTCCTGCGATTTTACCAATAAAAAACGAGAGTGAAAAAAAGTCGGAAAAAAATAAAAAGTAAATCGACGATTAAAAATCGTAGGAATTTTTTATTTCAATTCGGCTTGCAGATTCTGAAAGCGTAGGTCCCGCAGATTCCAAATATAACCATCATTCCCACGTTCCGAATATTTCGGAAAATTTCAGATTTTTGAAAAAAAGGAAAGGGGTACCCCTTCTCATTTTTTTGGGCCAAAAAACTTTTTATCGAGAATCGGCTAATTTCGATGATATTCCCCATGGAAATGACCCGCTGATTCCGAATATGTGCGCCATTCCTCGATCCGGAAGCCTCCTGCGATTTTACCAATAAAAAACGAGAGTGAAAAAAAGTCGGAAAAAAATAAAAAGTAAATCGACGATTAAAAATCGTAGGAATTTTTTATTTCAATTCGGCTTGCAGATTCTGAAAGCGTAGGTCCCGCAGATTCCAAATATAACCATCATTCCCACGTTCCGAATATTTCGGAAAATTTCAGATTTTTGAAAAAAGGAAAGGGGTACCCCTTCTCATTTTTTTGGGCCAAAAAACTTTTTATCGAGAATCGGATAATTTCGATGATATTCCCCATGGAAATGACCCGCTGATTCCGAATATGTGCGCCATTCCTCGATCCGGAAGCCTCCTGCGATTTTACCAATAAAAAACGAGAGTGAAAAAAAGTCGGAAAAAAATAAAAAGTAAATCGACGATTAAAAATCGTAGGAATTTTTTATTTCGATTCGGCTTGCAGATTCTGAAAGCGTAGGTCCCGCAGATTCCAAATATAACCATCATTCCCACGTTCCGAATATTTCGGAAAATTTCAGATTTTTGAAAAAAAGGAAAGGGGTACCCCTTCTCATTTTTTTGGGCCAAAAAACTTTTTATCGAGAATCGGATAATTTCGATGATATTCCCCATGGAAATGACCCGCTGATTCCGAATATGTGCGCCATTCCTCGATCCGGAAGCCTCCTGCGATTTTACCAATAAAAAACGAGAGTGAAAAAAAGTCGGAAAAAAATAAAAAGTAAATCGACGATTAAAAATCGTAGGAATTTTTTATTTCAATTCGGCTTGCAGATTCTGAAAGCGTAGGTCCCGCAGATTCCAAATATAACCATCATTCCCACGTTCCGAATATTTCGGAAAATTTCAGATTTTTGAAAAAAAGGAAAGGGGTACCCTTTCATGACATTGGTCAATTTCTCAAACATGCGAAACATATTATATTTGCTGATGACTTACAAATCTATTTGCACGCGCCTCCCGGTGAAATACTTACTGCCATCGCCAACATCAGTATTGACGCTGAGGCCGTCTCCGATTGGGCGGCTGAAAATGGGCTAAAGCTCAACGTCACTAAGACGAAGGCCATGATTTTGGGGACTTCACCCTGTGTGCGTAAACTGAAGTTACTTGATCTCCCTCTTATCAAGGTGAATGGGCAAGACATCCCATATGTTGACACTGTTCGGAACTTGGGTGTTCAGATTTCCTCCGACCTTACATGGAATGACCATGTATCCCAGATATCGCGGAAAATTCATGGTACGCTGCACAAACTTAAGTTTCATAGAGAGGCCCTCTCACCTCATGTGAGGACTCTGCTGGTTACCGCCCTGGTATTTCCGCATCTAGACTACTGCTGCTTAGTTTATAATGACGCCTCTGATTATTTGAATCGCAAGTTGCAAAAACTGTTAAATAGTGGTATCCGATTTATCTTTGGTTTAAGAAGAGACGTTCATATCACGCCTTATCGTCTGAAACTAAGGTGGCTATCAGCCGTGGATAGGCGGTCCTGTCATCTTGGCTGCTTTCTCTATTTGGTTTTGGCCTCTTCTCTGCCTACGTATCTTCGTGTCCTATTTCAGGAACCGGGGCCCGATCTACGTCGTTCGGCTAGGCTGGTGGACTCTGACCGATCCTCTGCTTTCCTTATCCCAGGCCATAACAGTACCTGCTATGAAAACTCCTTCCTCCTCACGGCGATTCATTTCTGGAATTCACTGCCTGCTTCTCTCAGAGCTGCGTCCTCTGTGGAAGTGTTTAGAGCAGGGCTTTTTCAATTTCTTCGCTCTGCTGAATTGGACCTTACGTCTGGCCTGCCTAGATCAGGGCTCTGAGCTCGGGTGCACTTGCTTGAGATTTTACTTCCTCACTGTGCCTGTTATCATGGCTTGTTATACTATGAAATTATGTTATTTCAGTTCTTGCTTGCCTTCTTAAATTGTATATATTGTAGCTTCCGACCGAGCTTTCTTGCCTGTCTGCTGCGGTTTTGTGTCTGTTATAGGTTTATTTATTTTGATTCATTTATTCGTATTCATTTTTTATGAAATTGTCGTATGCTGTATACGATTCTCTGTAGAATCTACTGTTCCACTTTCACCGTACTTGCGGTTTATTTATTTTTATTTATTATATTTTTAATTTAATTTCAATTTATTTATTTTTTTTTTTTTTTTTTTTGATTAGATGAATAAGTTCATACAAAGCTCTGAGACGTCCGCTTTCTTTATCTTTTTCTTGTTTTCCGGTAATTTTGAAGGTCATAAGCAGCTGAAAAACTGCATCGTTTGACTTCAGCTCCTACTCACACAAGTGAAGCGTGGCCTCTTGGAGAATTGTATTGACTGTATTTGTATTATTACTTTAATGGTGTTAATTGTCCTATATTAGAGTTATCTTGTCTTGCTCTATGTACTTATGAGATTGTTTTCCTGCTTCTGATATTTGCCCTAAGGCCTTGTTGTAGGCCACGGCATAATAAATATATACATACATACATACATACCCCTTCTCATTTTTTTGGGCCAAAAAACTTTTTATCGAGAATCGGATAATTTCGATGATATTCCCCATGGAAATGACCCGCTGATTCCGAATATGTGCGCCATTCCTCGATCCGGAAGCCTCCTGCGATTTTACCAATAAAAAACGAGCGAAAAAAAAAGTCAGATGAAAATAAAAAGTAAATCGACCATTAAAAATCGTAGGAATTTTTTATTTTAATTTGGCTTGCAGATTCTGAAAGCGTAGGTCCCGCAGATTCCAAATATAACCATCATTCCCACGTTCCGAATATTTCGGAAAATTTCAGATTTTTGAAAAAAAGGAAAGGGGTACCCCTTCTCATTTTTTTTGGCCAAAAAACTTTTTATCGAGAATCGGATAATTTCGATGATATTCCCCATGGAAATGACTCGCTGATTCCGAATATGTGCGCCATTCCTCGATCCGGAAGCCTCCTTCGATTTTACCAATAAAAAACGAGAGTGAAAAAAAAGTCGGAAAAAAATAAAAAGTAAATCGACGATTAAAAATCGTAGGAATTTTTTATTTCAATTCGGCTTGCAGATTCTGAAAGCGTAGGTCCCGCAGATTCCAAATATAACCATCATTCCCACGTTCCGAATATTTCGGAAAATTTCAGATTTTTGAAAAAAAGGAAAGGGGTACCCCTTCTCATTTTTTTAGGCCAAAAAACTTTTTATCGAGAATCGGATAATTTCGATGATATTCCCCATGGAAATGACCCGCTGATTCCGAATATGTGCGCCATTCCTCGATCCGGAAGCCTCCTGCGATTTTACCAATAAAAAACGAGAGTGAAAAAAAGTCGGAAAAAATTAAAAAGTAAATCGACGATTAAAAATCGCAGGAATTTTTTATTTCAATTCGGCTTGCAGATTCTGAAAGCGTAGGTCCCGCAGATTCCAAATATAACCATCATTCCCACGTTCCGAATATTTCGGAAAATTTCAGATTTTTGAAAAAAAGGAAAGGGGTACCCCTTCTCATTTTTTTGGGCCAAAAAACTTTTTATCGAGAATCGGATAATTTCGATGATATTCCCCATGGAAATGACCCGCTGATTCCGAATATGTGCGCCATTTCTCGATCCGGAAGCCTCCTGCGATCTTACCAATAAAAAACGAGAGTGAAAAAAAGTCGGAAAAAAATAAAAAGTAAATCGACGATTAAAAATCGTAGGAATTTTTTATTTCAATTCGGCTTGCAGATTCTGAAAGCGTAGGTCCCGCAGATTCCAAATATAACCATCATTCCCACGTTCCGAATATTTCGGAAAATTTCAGATTTTTGAAAAAAAGGAAAGGGGTACCCCTTCTCATTTTTTTGGGCCAAAAAACTTTTTATCGAGAATCGGATAATTTCGATGATATTCCCCATGGAAATGACCCGCTGATTCCGAATATGTGCGCCATTCCTCGATCCGGAAGCCTCCTGCGATTTACCAATAAAAAACGAGCGAAAAAAAAAGTCAGATGAAAATAAAAAGTAAATCGACGATTAAAAATCGTAGGAATTTTTTATTTCAATTCGGCTTGCAGATTCTGAAAGCGTAGGTCCCGCAGATTCCAAATATAACCATCATTCCCACGTTCCGAATATTTCGGAAAATTTCAGATTTTTGAAAAAAAGGAAAGGGGTACCCCTTCTCATTTTTTTGGGCCAAAAAACTTTTTATCGAGAATCGGATAATTTCGATGATATTCCCCATGGAAATGACCCGCTGATTCCGAATATGTGCGCCATTCCTCGATCCGGAAGCCTCCTGCGATTTTACCAATAAAAAACGAGCGAAAAAAAAAGTCAGATGAAAATAAAAAGTAAATCGACCATTAAAAATCGTAGGAATTTTTTATTTTAATTTGGCTTGCAGATTCTGAAAGCGTAGGTCCCGCAGATTCCAAATATAACCATCATTCCCACGTTCCGAATATTTCGGAAAATTTCAGATTTTTGAAAAAAAGGAAAGGGGTACCCCTTCTCATTTTTTTTGGCCAAAAAACTTTTTATCGAGAATCGGATAATTTCGATGATATTCCCCATGGAAATGACTCGCTGATTCCGAATATGTGCGCCATTCCTCGATCCGGAAGCCTCCTTCGATTTTACCAATAAAAAACGAGAGTGAAAAAAAAGTCGGAAAAAAATAAAAAGTAAATCGACGATTAAAAATCGTAGGAATTTTTTATTTCAATTCGGCTTGCAGATTCTGAAAGCGTAGGTCCCGCAGATTCCAAATATAACCATCATTCCCACGTTCCGAATATTTCGGAAAATTTCAGATTTTTGAAAAAAAGGAAAGGGGTACCCCTTCTCATTTTTTTGGGCCAAAAAACTTTTTATCGAGAATCGGACAATTTCGATGATATTCCCCATGGAAATGACCCGCTGATTCCGAATATGTGCGCCATTCCTCGATCCGGAAGCCTCCTGCGATTTTACCAATAAAAAACGAGCGAAAAAAAAAGTCAGATGAAAATAAAAAGTAAATCGACGATTAAAAATCGTAGGAATTTTTTATTTCAATTCGGCTTGCAGATTCTGAAAGCGTAGGTCCCGCAGATTCCAAATATAACCATCATTCCCACGTTCCGAATATTTCGGAAAATTCCAGATTTTTGAAAAAAAGGAAAGGGGTACCCCTTCTCATTTTTTTGGGCCAAAAAACTTTTTATCGAGAATCGGATAATTTCGATGATATTCCCCATGGAAATGACTCGCTGATTCCGAATATGTGCGCCATTCCTCGATCCGGAAGCCTCCTGCGATTTTACCAATAAAAAACGAGAGTGAAAAAAAGTCGGAAAAAAATAAAAAGTAAATCGACGATTAAAAATCGTAGGAATTTTTTATTTCAATTCGGCTTGCAGATTCTGAAAGCGTAGGTCCCGCAGATTCCAAATATAACCATCATTCCTACGTTCCGAATATTTCGGAAAATTTCAGATTTTTGAAAAAAAGGAAAGGGGTACCCCTTCTCATTTTTTTGGGCCAAAAAACTTTTTATCGAGAATCGGATAATTTCGATGATATTCCCCATGGAAATGACCCGCTGATTCCGAATATGTGCGCCATTCCTCGATCCGGAAGCCTCCTGCGATTTTACCAATAAAAAACGAGACTGAAAAAAAGTCGGAAAAAATTAAAAAGTAAATCGACGATTAAAAATCGCAGGAATTTTTTATTTCAATTCGGCTTGCAGATTCTGAAAGCGTAGGTCCCGCAGATTCCAAATATAACCATCATTCCCACGTTCCGAATATTTCGGAAAATTTCAGATTTTTGAAAAAAAGGAAAGGGGTACCCCTTCTCATTTTTTTGGGCCAAAAAACTTTTTATCGAGAATCGGATAATTTCGATGATATTCCCCATGGAAATGACCCGCTGATTCCGAATATGTGCGCCATTCCTCGATCCGGAAGCCTCCTGCGATTTTACCAATAAAAAACGAGCGAAAAAAAAAGTCAGATGAAAATAAAAAGTAAATCGACGATTAAAAATCGTAGGAATTTTTTATTTCAATTCGGCTTGCAGATTCTGAAAGCGTAGGTCCCGCAGATTCCAAATATAACCATCATTCCCACGTTCCGAATATTTCGGAAAATTTCAGATTTTTGAAAAAAAGGAAAGGGGTACCCCTTCTCATTTTTTTGGGCCAAAAAACTTTTTATCGAGAATCGGCTAATTTCGATGATATTCCCCATGGAAATGACCCGCTGATTCCGAATATGTGCGCCATTCCTCGATCCGGAAGCCTCCTGCGATTTTACCAATAAAAAACGAGAGTGAAAAAAAGTCGGAAAAAAATAAAAAGTAAATCGACGATTAAAAATCGTAGGAATTTTTTATTTCAATTCGGCTTGCAGATTCTGAAAGCGTAGGTCCCGCAGATTCCAAATATAACCATCATTCCCACGTTCCGAATATTTCGGAAAATTTCAGATTTTTGAAAAAAGGAAAGGGGTACCCCTTCTCATTTTTTTGGGCCAAAAAACTTTTTATCGAGAATCGGATAATTTCGATGATATTCCCCATGGAAATGACCCGCTGATTCCGAATATGTGCGCCATTCCTCGATCCGGAAGCCTCCTGCGATTTTACCAATAAAAAACGAGAGTGAAAAAAAGTCGGAAAAAAATAAAAAGTAAATCGACGATTAAAAATCGTAGGAATTTTTTATTTCGATTCGGCTTGCAGATTCTGAAAGCGTAGGTCCCGCAGATTCCAAATATAACCATCATTCCCACGTTCCGAATATTTCGGAAAATTTCAGATTTTTGAAAAAAAGGAAAGGGGTACCCCTTCTCATTTTTTTTGGCCAAAAAACTTTTTATCGAGAATCGGATAATTTCGATGATATTCCCCATGGAAATGACCCGCTGATTCCGAATATGTGCGCCATTCCTCGATCCGGAAGCCTCCTGCGATTTTACCAATAAAAAACGAGAGTGAAAAAAAGTCGGAAAAAAATAAAAAGTAAATCGACGATTAAAAATCGTAGGAATTTTTTATTTCAATTCGGCTTGCAGATTCTGAAAGCGTAGGTCCCGCAGATTCCAAATATAACCATCATTCCCACGTTCCGAATATTTCGGAAAATTTCAGATTTTTGAAAAAAAGGAAAGGGGTACCCCTTCTCATTTTTTTGGGCCAAAAAACTTTTTATCGAGAATCGGATAATTTCGATGATATTCCCCATGGAAATGACCCGCTGATTCCGAATATGTGCGCCATTCCTCGATCCGGAAGCCTCCTGCGATTTTACCAATAAAAAACGAGCGAAAAAAAAAGTCAGATAAAAATAAAAAGTAAATCGACGATTAAAAATCGTAGGAATTTTTTATTTCAATTCGGCTTGCAGATTCTGAAAGCGTAGGTCCCGCAGATTCCAAATATCACCATCATTCCCACGTTCCGAATATTTCGGAAAATTTCAGATTTTTGAAAAAAAGGAAAGGGGTACCCCTTCTCATTTTTTTGGGCCAAAAAACTTTTTATCGAGAATCGGACAATTTCGATGATATTCCCCATGGAAATGACCCGCTGATTCCGAATATGTGCGCCATTCCTCGATCCGGAAGCCTCCTGCGATTTTACCAATAAAAAACGAGCGAAAAAAAAAGTCAGATGAAAATAAAAAGTAAATCGACGATTAAAAATCGTAGGAATTTTTTATTTCAATTCGGCTTGCAGATTCTGAAAGCGTAGGTCCCGCAGATTCCAAATATAACCATCATTCCCACGTTCCGAATATTTCGGAAAATTCCAGATTTTTGAAAAAAAGGAAAGGGGTACCCCTTCTCATTTTTTTGGGCCAAAAAACTTTTTATCGAGAATCGGATAATTTCGATGATATTCCCCATGGAAATGACCCGCTGATTCCGAATATGTGCGCCATTCCTCGATCCGGAAGCCTCCTGCGATTTTACCAATAAAAAACGAGAGTGAAAAAAAGTCGGAAAAAAATAAAAAGTAAATCGACGATTAAAAATCGTAGGAATTTTTTATTTCGATTCGGCTTGCAGATTCTGAAAGCGTAGGTCCCGCAGATTCCAAATATAACCATCATTCCCACGTTCCGAATATTTCGGAAAATTTCAGATTTTTGAAAAAAAGGAAAGGGGTACCCCTTCTCATTTTTTTTGGCCAAAAAACTTTTTATCGAGAATCGGATAATTTCGATGATATTCCCCATGGAAATGACCCGCTGATTCCGAATATGTGCGCCATTCCTCGATCCGGAAGCCTCCTGCGATTTTACCAATAAAAAACGAGAGTGAAAAAAAGTCGGAAAAAAATAAAAAGTAAATCGACGATTAAAAATCGTAGGAATTTTTTATTTCAATTCTGCTTGCAGATTCTGAAAGCGTAGGTCCCGCAGATTCCAAATATAACCATCATTCCCACGTTCCGAATATTTCGGAAAATTTCAGATTTTTGAAAAAAAGGAAAGGGGTACCCCTTCTCATTTTTTTGGGCCAAAAAACTTTTTATCGAGAATCGGATAATTTCGATGATATTCCCCATGGAAATGACCCGCTGATTCCGAATATGTGCGCCATTCCTCGATCCGGAAGCCTCCTGCGATTTTACCAATAAAAAACGAGAGTGAAAAAAAGTCGGAAAAAAATAAAAAGTAAATCGACGATTAAAAATCGTAGGAATTTTTTATTTCAATTCGGCTTGCAGATTCTGAAAGCGTAGGTCCCGCAGATTCCAAATATAACCATCATTCCCACGTTCCGAATATTTCGGAAAATTTCAGATTTTTGAAAAAAAGGAAAGGGGTACCCCTTCTCATTTTTTTGGGCCAAAAAACTTTTTATCGAGAATCGGATAATTTCGATGATATTCCCCATGGAAATGACCCGCTGATTCCGAATATGTGCGCCATTCCTCGATCCGGAAGCCTCCTGCGATTTTACCAATAAAAAACGAGCGAAAAAAAAAGTCAGATGAAAATAAAAAGTAAATCGACCATTAAAAATCGTAGGAATTTTTTATTTTAATTTGGCTTGCAGATTCTGAAAGCGTAGGTCCCGCAGATTCCAAATATAACCATCATTCCCACGTTCCGAATATTTCGGAAAATTTCAGATTTTTGAAAAAAAGGAAAGGGGTACCCCTTCTCATTTTTTTTGGCCAAAAAACTTTTTATCGAGAATCGGATAATTTCGATGATATTCCCCATGGAAATGACTCGCTGATTCCGAATATGTGCGCCATTCCTCGATCCGGAAGCCTCCTTCGATTTTACCAATAAAAAACGAGAGTGAAAAAAAGTCGGAAAAAAATAAAAAGTAAATCGACGATTAAAAATCGTAGGAATTTTTTATTTCAATTCGGCTTGCAGATTCTGAAAGCGTAGGTCCCGCAGATTCCAAATATAACCATCATTCCCACGTTCCGAATATTTCGGAAAATTTCAGATTTTTGAAAAAAAGGAAAGGGGTACCCCTTCTCATTTTTTTAGGCCAAAAAACTTTTTATCGAGAATCGGATAATTTCGATGATATTCCCCATGGAAATGACCCGCTGATTCCGAATATGTGCGCCATTCCTCGATCCGGAAGCCTCCTGCGATTTTACCAATAAAAAACGAGAGTGAAAAAAAGTCGGAAAAAATTAAAAAGTAAATCGACGATTAAAAATCGCAGGAATTTTTTATTTCAATTCGGCTTGCAGATTCTGAAAGCGTAGGTCCCGCAGATTCCAAATATAACCATCATTCCCACGTTCCGAATATTTCGGAAAATTTCAGATTTTTGAAAAAAAGGAAAGGGGTACCCCTTCTCATTTTTTTGGGCCAAAAAACTTTTTATCGAGAATCGGATAATTTCGATGATATTCCCCATGGAAATGACCCGCTGATTCCGAATATGTGCGCCATTTCTCGATCCGGAAGCCTCCTGCGATTTTACCAATAAAAAACGAGAGTGAAAAAAAGTCGGAAAAAATTAAAAAGTAAATCGACGATTAAAAATCGCAGGAATTTTTTATTTCAATTCGGCTTGCAGATTCTGAAAGCGTAGGTCCCGCAGATTCCAAATATAACCATCATTCCCACGTTCCGAATATTTCGGAAAATTTCAGATTTTTGAAAAAAAGGAAAGGGGTACCCCTTCTCATTTTTTTGGGCCAAAAAACTTTTTATCGAGAATCGGATAATTTCGATGATATTCCCCATGGAAATGACCCGCTGATTCCGAATATGTGCGCCATTCCTCGATCCGGAAGCCTCCTGCGATTTACCAATAAAAAACGAGCGAAAAAAAAAGTCAGATGAAAATAAAAAGTAAATCGACGATTAAAAATCGTAGGAATTTTTTATTTCAATTCGGCTTGCAGATTCTGAAAGCGTAGGTCCCGCAGATTCCAAATATAACCATCATTCCCACGTTCCGAATATTTCGGAAAATTTCAGATTTTTGAAAAAAAGGAAAGGGGTACCCCTTCTCATTTTTTTGGGCCAAAAAACTTTTTATCGAGAATCGGATAATTTCGATGATATTCCCCATGGAAATGACCCGCTGATTCCGAATATGTGCGCCATTCCTCGATCCGGAAGCCTCCTGCGATTTTACCAATAAAAAACGAGCGAAAAAAAAAGTCAGATAAAAATAAAAAGTAAATCGACGATTAAAAATCGTAGGAATTTTTTATTTCAATTCGGCTTGCAGATTCTGAAAGCGTAGGTCCCGCAGATTCCAAATATCACCATCATTCCCACGTTCCGAATATTTCGGAAAATTTCAGATTTTTGAAAAAAAGGAAAGGGGTACCCCTTCTCATTTTTTTGGGCCAAAAAACTTTTTATCGAGAATCGGACAATTTCGATGATATTCCCCATGGAAATGACCCGCTGATTCCGAATATGTGCGCCATTCCTCGATCCGGAAGCCTCCTGCGATTTTACCAATAAAAAACGAGCGAAAAAAAAAGTCAGATGAAAATAAAAAGTAAATCGACCATTAAAAATCGTAGGAATTTTTTATTTTAATTTGGCTTGCAGATTCTGAAAGCGTAGGTCCCGCAGATTCCAAATATAACCATCATTCCCACGTTCCGAATATTTCGGAAAATTTCAGATTTTTGAAAAAAAGGAAAGGGGTACCCCTTCTCATTTTTTTTGGCCAAAAAACTTTTTATCGAGAATCGGATAATTTCGATGATATTCCCCATGGAAATGACTCGCTGATTCCGAATATGTGCGCCATTCCTCGATCCGGAAGCCTCCTTCGATTTTACCAATAAAAAACGAGAGTGAAAAAAAGTCGGAAAAAAATAAAAAGTAAATCGACGATTAAAAATCGTAGGAATTTTTTATTTCAATTCGGCTTGCAGATTCTGAAAGCGTAGGTCCCGCAGATTCCAAATATAACCATCATTCCCACGTTCCGAATATTTCGGAAAATTTCAGATTTTTGAAAAAAAGGAAAGGGGTACCCCTTCTCATTTTTTTAGGCCAAAAAACTTTTTATCGAGAATCGGATAATTTCGATGATATTCCCCATGGAAATGACCCGCTGATTCCGAATATGTGCGCCATTCCTCGATCCGGAAGCCTCCTGCGATTTTACCAATAAAAAACGAGAGTGAAAAAAAGTCGGAAAAAATTAAAAAGTAAATCGACGATTAAAAATCGCAGGAATTTTTTATTTCAATTCGGCTTGCAGATTCTGAAAGCGTAGGTCCCGCAGATTCCAAATATAACCATCATTCCCACGTTCCGAATATTTCGGAAAATTTCAGATTTTTGAAAAAAAGGAAAGGGGTACCCCTTCTCATTTTTTTGGGCCAAAAAACTTTTTATCGAGAATCGGATAATTTCGATGATATTCCCCATGGAAATGACCCGCTGATTCCGAATATGTGCGCCATTTCTCGATCCGGAAGCCTCCTGCGATTTTACCAATAAAAAACGAGAGTGAAAAAAAGTCGGAAAAAATTAAAAAGTAAATCGACGATTAAAAATCGCAGGAATTTTTTATTTCAATTCGGCTTGCAGATTCTGAAAGCGTAGGTCCCGCAGATTCCAAATATAACCATCATTCCCACGTTCCGAATATTTCGGAAAATTTCAGATTTTTGAAAAAAAGGAAAGGGGTACCCCTTCTCATTTTTTTGGGCCAAAAAACTTTTTATCGAGAATCGGATAATTTCGATGATATTCCCCATGGAAATGACCCGCTGATTCCGAATATGTGCGCCATTCCTCGATCCGGAAGCCTCCTGCGATTTACCAATAAAAAACGAGCGAAAAAAAAAGTCAGATGAAAATAAAAAGTAAATCGACGATTAAAAATCGTAGGAATTTTTTATTTCAATTCGGCTTGCAGATTCTGAAAGCGTAGGTCCCGCAGATTCCAAATATAACCATCATTCCCACGTTCCGAATATTTCGGAAAATTTCAGATTTTTGAAAAAAAGGAAAGGGGTACCCCTTCTCATTTTTTTGGGCAAAAAACTTTTTATCGAGAATCGGATAATTTCGATGATATTCCCCATGGAAATGACCCGCTGATTCCGAATATGTGCGCCATTCCTCGATCCGGAAGCCTCCTGCGATTTTACCAATAAAAAACGAGCGAAAAAAAAAGTCAGATAAAAATAAAAAGTAAATCGACGATTAAAAATCGTAGGAATTTTTTATTTCAATTCGGCTTGCAGATTCTGAAAGCGTAGGTCCCGCAGATTCCAAATATCACCATCATTCCCACGTTCCGAATATTTCGGAAAATTTCAGATTTTTGAAAAAAAGGAAAGGGGTACCCCTTCTCATTTTTTTGGGCCAAAAAACTTTTTATCGAGAATCGGACAATTTCGATGATATTCCCCATGGAAATGACCCGCTGATTCCGAATATGTGCGCCATTCCTCGATCCGGAAGCCTCCTGCGATTTTACCAATAAAAAACGAGCGAAAAAAAAAGTCAGATGAAAATAAAAAGTAAATCGACGATTAAAAATCGTAGGAATTTTTTATTTCAATTCGGCTTGCAGATTCTGAAAGCGTAGGTCCCGCAGATTCCAAATATAACCATCATTCCCACGTTCCGAATATTTCGGAAAATTCCAGATTTTTGAAAAAAAGGAAAGGGGTACCCCTTCTCATTTTTTTGGGCCAAAAAACTTTTTATCGAGAATCGGATAATTTCGATGATATTCCCCATGGAAATGACTCGCTGATTCCGAATATGTGCGCCATTCCTCGATCCGGAAGCCTCCTGCGATTTTACCAATAAAAAACGAGAGTGAAAAAAAGTCGGAAAAAAATAAAAAGTAAATCGACGATTAAAAATCGTAGGAATTTTTTATTTCAATTCGGCTTGCAGATTCTGAAAGCGTAGGTCCCGCAGATTCCAAATATAACCATCATTCCCACGTTCCGAATATTTCGGAAAATTTCAGATTTTTGAAAAAAAGGAAAGGGGTACCCCTTCTCATTTTTTTGGGCCAAAAAACTTTTTATCGAGAATCGGATAATTTCGATGATATTCCCCATGGAAATGACCCGCTGATTCCGAATATGTGCGCCATTCCTCGATCCGGAAGCCCCCTGCGATTTTACCAATAAAAAACGAGACTGAAAAAAAGTCGGAAAAAATTAAAAAGTAAATCGACGATTAAAAATCGCAGGAATTTTTTATTTCAATTCGGCTTGCAGATTCTGAAAGCGTAGGTCCCGCAGATTCCAAATATAACCATCATTCCCACGTTCCGAATATTTCGGAAAATTTCAGATTTTTGAAAAAAAGGAAAGGGGTACCCCTTCTCATTTTTTTGGGCCAAAAAACTTTTTATCGAGAATCGGATAATTTCGATGATATTCCCCATGGAAATGACCCGCTGATTCCGAATATGTGCGCCATTCCTCGATCCGGAAGCCTCCTGCGATTTTACCAATAAAAAACGAGCGAAAAAAAAAGTCAGATGAAAATAAAAAGTAAATCGACGATTAAAAATCGTAGGAATTTTTTATTTCAATTCGGCTTGCAGATTCTGAAAGCGTAGGTCCCGCAGATTCCAAATATAACCATCATTCCCACGTTCCGAATATTTCGGAAAATTTCAGATTTTTGAAAAAAAGGAAAGGGGTACCCCTTCTCATTTTTTTGGGCCAAAAAACTTTTTATCGAGAATCGGCTAATTTCGATGATATTCCCCATGGAAATGACCCGCTGATTCCGAATATGTGCGCCATTCCTCGATCCGGAAGCCTCCTGCGATTTTACCAATAAAAAACGAGAGTGAAAAAAAGTCGGAAAAAAATAAAAAGTAAATCGACGATTAAAAATCGTAGGAATTTTTTATTTCAATTCGGCTTGCAGATTCTGAAAGCGTAGGTCCCGCAGATTCCAAATATAACCATCATTCCCACGTTCCGAATATTTCGGAAAATTTCAGATTTTTGAAAAAAGGAAAGGGGTACCCCTTCTCATTTTTTTGGGCCAAAAAACTTTTTATCGAGAATCGGATAATTTCGATGATATTCCCCATGGAAATGACCCGCTGATTCCGAATATGTGCGCCATTCCTCGATCCGGAAGCCTCCTGCGATTTTACCAATAAAAAACGAGAGTGAAAAAAAGTCGGAAAAAAATAAAAAGTAAATCGACGATTAAAAATCGTAGGAATTTTTTATTTCGATTCGGCTTGCAGATTCTGAAAGCGTAGGTCCCGCAGATTCCAAATATAACCATCATTCCCACGTTCCGAATATTTCGGAAAATTTCAGATTTTTGAAAAAAAGGAAAGGGGTACCCCTTCTCATTTTTTTTGGCCAAAAAACTTTTTATCGAGAATCGGATAATTTCGATGATATTCCCCATGGAAATGACCCGCTGATTCCGAATATGTGCGCCATTCCTCGATCCGGAAGCCTCCTGCGATTTTACCAATAAAAAACGAGAGTGAAAAAAAGTCGGAAAAAAATAAAAAGTAAATCGACGATTAAAAATCGTAGGAATTTTTTATTTCAATTCGGCTTGCAGATTCTGAAAGCGTAGGTCCCGCAGATTCCAAATATAACCATCATTCCCACGTTCCGAATATTTCGGAAAATTTCAGATTTTTGAAAAAAAGGAAAGGGGTACCCCTTCTCATTTTTTTTGGCCAAAAAACTTTTTATCGAGAATCGGATAATTTCGATGATATTCCCCATGGAAATGACCCGCTGATTCCGAATATGTGCGCCATTCCTCGATCCGGAAGCCTCCTGCGATTTTACCAATAAAAAACGAGCGAAAAAAAAAGTCAGATGAAAATAAAAAGTAAATCGACCATTAAAAATCGTAGGAATTTTTTATTTTAATTTGGCTTGCAGATTCTGAAAGCGTAGGTCCCGCAGATTCCAAATATAACCATCATTCCCACGTTCCGAATATTTCGGAAAATTTCAGATTTTTGAAAAAAAGGAAAGGGGTACCCCTTCTCATTTTTTTTGGCCAAAAAACTTTTTATCGAGAATCGGATAATTTCGATGATATTCCCCATGGAAATGACTCGCTGATTCCGAATATGTGCGCCATTCCTCGATCCGGAAGCCTCCTTCGATTTTACCAATAAAAAACGAGAGTGAAAAAAAGTCGGAAAAAAATAAAAAGTAAATCGACGATTAAAAATCGTAGGAATTTTTTATTTCAATTCGGCTTGCAGATTCTGAAAGCGTAGGTCCCGCAGATTCCAAATATAACCATCATTCCCACGTTCCGAATATTTCGGAAAATTTCAGATTTTTGAAAAAAAGGAAAGGGGTACCCCTTCTCATTTTTTTAGGCCAAAAAACTTTTTATCGAGAATCGGATAATTTCGATGATATTCCCCATGGAAATGACCCGCTGATTCCGAATATGTGCGCCATTCCTCGATCCGGAAGCCTCCTGCGATTTTACCAATAAAAAACGAGAGTGAAAAAAAGTCGGAAAAAATTAAAAAGTAAATCGACGATTAAAAATCGCAGGAATTTTTTATTTCAATTCGGCTTGCAGATTCTGAAAGCGTAGGTCCCGCAGATTCCAAATATAACCATCATTCCCACGTTCCGAATATTTCGGAAAATTTCAGATTTTTGAAAAAAAGGAAAGGGGTACCCCTTCTCATTTTTTTGGGCCAAAAAACTTTTTATCGAGAATCGGATAATTTCGATGATATTCCCCATGGAAATGACCCGCTGATTCCGAATATGTGCGCCATTTCTCGATCCGGAAGCCTCCTGCGATTTTACCAATAAAAAACGAGAGTGAAAAAAAGTCGGAAAAAAATAAAAAGTAAATCGACGATTAAAAATCGTAGGAATTTTTTATTTCAATTCGGCTTGCAGATTCTGAAAGCGTAGGTCCCGCAGATTCCAAATATAACCATCATTCCCACGTTCCGAATATTTCGGAAAATTTCAGATTTTTGAAAAAAAGGAAAGGGGTACCCCTTCTCATTTTTTTGGGCCAAAAAACTTTTTATCGAGAATCGGATAATTTCGATGATATTCCCCATGGAAATGACCCGCTGATTCCGAATATGTGCGCCATTCCTCGATCCGGAAGCCTCCTGCGATTTTACCAATAAAAAACGAGAGTGAAAAAAAGTCGGAAAAAAATAAAAAGTAAATCGACGATTAAAAATCGTAGGAATTTTTTATTTCGATTCGGCTTGCAGATTCTGAAAGCGTAGGTCCCGCAGATTCCAAATATAACCATCATTCCCACGTTCCGAATATTTCGGAAAATTTCAGATTTTTGAAAAAAAGGAAAGGGGTACCCCTTCTCATTTTTTTTGGCCAAAAAACTTTTTATCGAGAATCGGATAATTTCGATGATATTCCCCATGGAAATGACCCGCTGATTCCGAATATGTGCGCCATTCCTCGATCCGGAAGCCTCCTGCGATTTTACCAATAAAAAACGAGAGTGAAAAAAAGTCGGAAAAAAATAAAAAGTAAATCGACGATTAAAAATCGTAGGAATTTTTTATTTCAATTCGGCTTGCAGATTCTGAAAGCGTAGGTCCCGCAGATTCCAAATATAACCATCATTCCCACGTTCCGAATATTTCGGAAAATTTCAGATTTTTGAAAAAAAGGAAAGGGGTACCCCTTCTCATTTTTTTTGGCCAAAAAACTTTTTATCGAGAATCGGATAATTTCGATGATATTCCCCATGGAAATGACCCGCTGATTCCGAATATGTGCGCCATTCCTCGATCCGGAAGCCTCCTGCGATTTTACCAATAAAAAACGAGCGAAAAAAAAAGTCAGATGAAAATAAAAAGTAAATCGACCATTAAAAATCGTAGGAATTTTTTATTTTAATTTGGCTTGCAGATTCTGAAAGCGTAGGTCCCGCAGATTCCAAATATAACCATCATTCCCACGTTCCGAATATTTCGGAAAATTTCAGATTTTTGAAAAAAAGGAAAGGGGTACCCCTTCTCATTTTTTTTGGCCAAAAAACTTTTTATCGAGAATCGGATAATTTCGATGATATTCCCCATGGAAATGACTCGCTGATTCCGAATATGTGCGCCATTCCTCGATCCGGAAGCCTCCTTCGATTTTACCAATAAAAAACGAGAGTGAAAAAAAGTCGGAAAAAAATAAAAAGTAAATCGACGATTAAAAATCGTAGGAATTTTTTATTTCAATTCGGCTTGCAGATTCTGAAAGCGTAGGTCCCGCAGATTCCAAATATAACCATCATTCCCACGTTCCGAATATTTCGGAAAATTTCAGATTTTTGAAAAAAAGGAAAGGGGTACCCCTTCTCATTTTTTTAGGCCAAAAAACTTTTTATCGAGAATCGGATAATTTCGATGATATTCCCCATGGAAATGACCCGCTGATTCCGAATATGTGCGCCATTCCTCGATCCGGAAGCCTCCTGCGATTTTACCAATAAAAAACGAGAGTGAAAAAAAGTCGGAAAAAATTAAAAAGTAAATCGACGATTAAAAATCGCAGGAATTTTTTATTTCAATTCGGCTTGCAGATTCTGAAAGCGTAGGTCCCGCAGATTCCAAATATAACCATCATTCCCACGTTCCGAATATTTCGGAAAATTTCAGATTTTTGAAAAAAAGGAAAGGGGTACCCCTTCTCATTTTTTTGGGCCAAAAAACTTTTTATCGAGAATCGGATAATTTCGATGATATTCCCCATGGAAATGACCCGCTGATTCCGAATATGTGCGCCATTTCTCGATCCGGAAGCCTCCTGCGATTTTACCAATAAAAAACGAGAGTGAAAAAAAGTCGGAAAAAAATAAAAAGTAAATCGACGATTAAAAATCGTAGGAATTTTTTATTTCAATTCGGCTTGCAGATTCTGAAAGCGTAGGTCCCGCAGATTCCAAATATAACCATCATTCCCACGTTCCGAATATTTCGGAAAATTTCAGATTTTTGAAAAAAAGGAAAGGGGTACCCCTTCTCATTTTTTTGGGCCAAAAAACTTTTTATCGAGAATCGGATAATTTCGATGATATTCCCCATGGAAATGACCCGCTGATTCCGAATATGTGCGCCATTCCTCGATCCGGAAGCCTCCTGCGATTTTACCAATAAAAAACGAGAGTGAAAAAAAGTCGGAAAAAAATAAAAAGTAAATCGACGATTAAAAATCGTAGGAATTTTTTATTCCGATTCGGCTTGCAGATTCTGAAAGCGTAGGTCCCGCAGATTCCAAATATAACCATCATTCCCACGTTCCGAATATTTCGGAAAATTTCAGATTTTTGAAAAAAAGGAAAGGGGTACCCCTTCTCATTTTTTTAGGCCAAAAAACTTTTTATCGAGAATCGGATAATTTCGATGATATTCCCCATGGAAATGACCCGCTGATTCCGAATATGTGCGCCATTCCTCGATCCGGAAGCCTCCTGCGATTTTACCAATAAAAAACGAGAGTGAAAAAAAGTCGGAAAAAATTAAAAAGTAAATCGACGATTAAAAATCGCAGGAATTTTTTATTTCAATTCGGCTTGCAGATTCTGAAAGCGTAGGTCCCGCAGATTCCAAATATAACCATCATTCCCACGTTCCGAATATTTCGGAAAATTTCAGATTTTTGAAAAAAAGGAAAGGGGTACCCCTTCTCATTTTTTTGGGCCAAAAAACTTTTTATCGAGAATCGGATAATTTCGATGATATTCCCCATGGAAATGACCCGCTGATTCCGAATATGTGCGCCATTTCTCGATCCGGAAGCCTCCTGCGATTTTACCAATAAAAAACGAGAGTGAAAAAAAGTCGGAAAAAAATAAAAAGTAAATCGACGATTAAAAATCGTAGGAATTTTTTATTTCAATTCGGCTTGCAGATTCTGAAAGCGTAGGTCCCGCAGATTCCAAATATAACCATCATTCCCACGTTCCGAATATTTCGGAAAATTTCAGATTTTTGAAAAAAAGGAAAGGGGTACCCCTTCTCATTTTTTTGGGCCAAAAAACTTTTTATCGAGAATCGGATAATTTCGATGATATTCCCCATGGAAATGACCCGCTGATTCCGAATATGTGCGCCATTTCTCGATCCGGAAGCCTCTTGCGATTTTACCAATAAAAAACGAGAGTGAAAAAAAGTCGGAAAAAAATAAAAAGTAAATCGACGATTAAAAATCGTAGGAATTTTTTATTTCAATTCGGCTTGCAGATTCTGAAAGCGTAGGTCCCGCAGATTCCAAATATAACCATCATTCCCACGTTCCGAATATTTCGGAAAATTTCAGATTTTTGAAAAAAAGGAAAGGGGTACCCCTTCTCATTTTTTTGGGCCAAAAAACTTTTTATCGAGAATCGGATAATTTCGATGATATTCCCCATGGAAATGACCCGCTGATTCCGAATATGTGCGCCATTCCTCGATCCGGAAGCCTCCTGCGATTTACCAATAAAAAACGAGCGAAAAAAAAAGTCAGATGAAAATAAAAAGTAAATCGACGATTAAAAATCGTAGGAATTTTTTATTTCAATTCGGCTTGCAGATTCTGAAAGCGTAGGTCCCGCAGATTCCAAATATAACCATCATTCCCACGTTCCGAATATTTCGGAAAATTTCAGATTTTTGAAAAAAAGGAAAGGGGTACCCCTTCTCATTTTTTTGGGCCAAAAAACTTTTTATCGAGAATCGGATAATTTCGATGATATTCCCCATGGAAATGACCCGCTGATTCCGAATATGTGCGCCATTCCTCGATCCGGAAGCCTTCTGCGATTTAACCAATAAAAAACGAGCGAAAAAAAAAGTCAGATAAAAATAAAAAGTAAATCGACGAATCAAAATCGTAGGAATTTTTTATTTCAATTCGGCTTGCAGATTCTGAAAGCGTAGGTCCCGCAGATTCCAAATATCACCATCATTCCCACGTTCCGAATATTTCGGAAAATTTCAGATTTTTAAAAAAAAGGAAAGGGGTACCCCTTCTCATTTTTTTGGGCCAAAAAACTTTTTATCGAGAATCGGACAATTTCGATGATATTCCCCATGGAAATGACCCGCTGATTCCGAATATGTGCGCCATTCCTCGATCCGAAAGCCTCCTGCGATTTTACCAATAAAAAACGAGCGAAAAAAAAAGTCAGATGAAAATAAAAAGTAAATCGACGATTAAAAATCGTAGGAATTTTTTATTTCAATTCGGCTTGCAGATTCTGAAAGCGTAGGTCCCGCAGATTCCAAATATAACCATCATTCCCACGTTCCGAATATTTCGGAAAATTTCAGATTTTTGAAAAAAAGGAAAGGGGTACCCCTTCTCATTTTTTTGGGCCAAAAAACTTTTTATCGAGAATCGGATAATTTCGATGATATTCCCCATGGAAATGACCCGCTGATTCCGAATATGTGCGCCATTTCTCGATCCGGAAGCCTCCTGCGATTTTACCAATAAAAAACGAGAGTGAAAAAAAGTCGGAAAAAAATAAAAAGTAAATCGACGATTAAAAATCGTAGGAATTTTTTATTTCAATTCGGCTTGCAGATTCTGAAAGCGTAGGTCCCGCAGATTCCAAATATAACCATCATTCTCACGTTCCGAATATTTCGGAAAATTTCAGATTTTTGAAAAAAAGGAAAGGGGTGACCCTTCTCATTTTTTTGGGCCAAAAAACTTTTTATCGAGAATTGGATAATTTCGATGATATTCCCCATGGAAATGACCCGCTGATTCCGAATATGTGCGCCATTCCTCGATCCGGAAGCCTCCTGCGATTTTACCAATAAAAAACGAGCGAAAAAAAAAGTCAGATGAAAATAAAAAGTAAATCGACGATTAAAAATCGCAGGAATTTTTTATTTCAATTCGGCTTGCAGATTCTGAAAGCGTAGGTCCCGCAGATTCCAAATATAACCATCATTCCCACGTTCCGAATATTTCGGAAAATTTCAGATTTTTGAAAAAAAGGAAAGGGGTACCCCTTCTCATTTTTTTGGGCCAAAAAACTTTTTATCGAGAATCGGATAATTTCGATGATATTCCCCATGGAAATGACCCGCTGATTCCGAATATGTGCGCCATTACTCGATCCGGAAGCCTCCTGCGATTTTACCAATAAAAAACGAGCGAAAAAAAAAGTCAGATGAAAATAAAAAGTAAATCGACGATTAAAAATCGTAGGAATTTTTTATTTCAATTCGGCTTGCAGATTCTGAAAGCGTAGGTCCCGCAGATTCCAAATATAACCATCATTCCCACGTTCCGAATATTTCGGAAAATTTCAGATTTTTGAAAAAAAGGAAAGGGGTACCCCTTCTCATTTTTTTGGGCCAAAAAACTTTTTATCGAGAATCGGCTAATTTCGATGATATTCCCCATGGAAATGACCCGCTGATTCCGAATATGTGCGCCATTCCTCGATCCGGAAGCCTCCTGCGATTTTACCAATAAAAAACGAGCGAAAAAAAAAGTCAGATAAAAATAAAAAGTAAATCGACGATTAAAAATCGTAGGAATTTTTTATTTCAATTCGGCTTGCAGATTCTGAAAGCGTAGGTCCCGCAGATTCCAAATATAACCATCATTCCCACGTTCCGAATATTTCGGAAAATTTCAGATTTTTGAAAAAAAGGAAAGGGGTACCCCTTCTCATTTTTTTGGGCCGAAAAACTTTTTATCGAGAATCGGATAATTTCGATGATATTCCCCATGGAAATGACTCGCTGATTCCAAATATGTGCGCCATTCCTCGATCCGGAAGCCTCCTGCGATTTTACCAATGAAAAACGAGAGTGAAAAAAAGTCGGAAAAAAATAAAAAGTAAATCGACGATTAAAAATCGTAGGAATTTTTTATTTCAATTCGGCTTGCAGATTCTGAAAGCGTAGGTCCCGCAGATTCCAAATATAACCATCATTCCCACGTTCCGAATATTTCGGAAAATTTCAGATTTTTGAAAAAAAGGAAAGGGGTACCCCTTTTCATTTTTTTGGGCCAAGAAACTTTTCATCGAGAATCGGATAATTTCGATGATATTTCCCATGGAAATGACCCGCTGATTCCGAATATGTGCGCCATTCCTCGATCCGGAAGCCTCCTGCGATTTTACCAATAGAAAACGAGAGTGAAAAAAAGTCGGAAAAAAATAAAAAGTAAATCGACGATTAAAAATCGTAGGAATTTTTTATTTCGATTCGGCTTGCAGATTCTGAAAGCGTAGGTCCCGCAGATTCCAAATATAACCATCATTCCCACGTTCCGAATATTTCGGAAAATTTCAGATTTTTGAAAAAAAGGAAAGGGGTACCCCTTCTCATTTTTTTAGGCCAAAAAACTTTTTATCGAGAATCGGATAATTTCGATGATATTCCCCATGGAAATGACCCGCTGATTCCGAATATGTGCGCCATTTCTCGATCCGGAAGCCTCCTGCGATTTTACCAATAAAAAACGAGAGTGAAAAAAAGTCGGAAAAAAATAAAAAGTAAATCGACGATTAAAAATCGTAGGAATTTTTTATTTCAATTCGGCTTGCAGATTCTGAAAGCGTAGGTCCCGCAGATTCCAAATATAACCATCATTCCCACGTTCCGAATATTTCGGAAAATTTCAGATTTTTGAAAAAAAGGACAGGGGTACCCCTTCTCATTTTTTTGGGCCAAAAAACTTTTTATCGAGAATCGGATAATTTCGATGATATTCCCCATGGAAATGACCCGCTGATTCCGAATATGTGCGCCATTTCTCGATCCGGAAGCCTCCTGCGATTTTACCAATAAAAAACGAGAGTGAAAAAAAGTCGGAAAAAAATAAAAAGTAAATCGACGATTAAAAATCGTAGGAATTTTTTATTTCAATTCGGCTTGCAGATTCTGAAAGCGTAGGTCCCGCAGATTCCAAATATAACCATCATTCCCACGTTCCGAATATTTCGGAAAATTTCAGATTTTTGAAAAAAAGGAAAGGGGTACCCCTTCTCATTTTTTTGGGCCAAAAAACTTTTTATCGAGAATCGGATAATTTCGATGATATTCCCCATGGAAATGACCCGCTGATTCCGAATATGTGCGCCATTCCTCGATCCGGAAGCCTCCTGCGATTTACCAATAAAAAACGAGCGAAAAAAAAAGTCAGATGAAAATAAAAAGTAAATCGACGATTAAAAATCGTAGGAATTTTTTATTTCAATTCGGCTTGCAGATTCTGAAAGCGTAGGTCCCGCAGATTCCAAATATAACCATCATTCCCACGTTCCGAATATTTCGGAAAATTTCAGATTTTTGAAAAAAAGGAAAGGGGTACCCCTTCTCATTTTTTTGGGCCAAAAAACTTTTTATCGAGAATCGGATAATTTCGATGATATTCCCCATGGAAATGACCCGCTGATTCCGAATATGTGCGCCATTCCTCGATCCGGAAGCCTTCTGCGATTTAACCAATAAAAAACGAGCGAAAAAAAAAGTCAGATAAAAATAAAAAGTAAATCGACGAATCAAAATCGTAGGAATTTTTTATTTCAATTCGGCTTGCAGATTCTGAAAGCGTAGGTCCCGCAGATTCCAAATATCACCATCATTCCCACGTTCCGAATATTTCGGAAAATTTCAGATTTTTAAAAAAAAGGAAAGGGGTACCCCTTCTCATTTTTTTGGGCCAAAAAACTTTTTATCGAGAATCGGACAATTTCGATGATATTCCCCATGGAAATGACCCGCTGATTCCGAATATGTGCGCCATTCCTCGATCCGAAAGCCTCCTGCGATTTTACCAATAAAAAACGAGCGAAAAAAAAAGTCAGATGAAAATAAAAAGTAAATCGACGATTAAAAATCGTAGGAATTTTTTATTTCAATTCGGCTTGCAGATTCTGAAAGCGTAGGTCCCGCAGATTCCAAATATAACCATCATTCCCACGTTCCGAATATTTCGGAAAATTTCAGATTTTTGAAAAAAAGGAAAGGGGTACCCCTTCTCATTTTTTTGGGCCAAAAAACTTTTTATCGAGAATCGGATAATTTCGATGATATTCCCCATGGAAATGACCCGCTGATTCCGAATATGTGCGCCATTTCTCGATCCGGAAGCCTCCTGCGATTTTACCAATAAAAAACGAGAGTGAAAAAAAGTCGGAAAAAAATAAAAAGTAAATCGACGATTAAAAATCGTAGGAATTTTTTATTTCAATTCGGCTTGCAGATTCTGAAAGCGTAGGTCCCGCAGATTCCAAATATAACCATCATTCTCACGTTCCGAATATTTCGGAAAATTTCAGATTTTTGAAAAAAAGGAAAGGGGTGACCCTTCTCATTTTTTTGGGCCAAAAAACTTTTTATCGAGAATTGGATAATTTCGATGATATTCCCCATGGAAATGACCCGCTGATTCCGAATATGTGCGCCATTCCTCGATCCGGAAGCCTCCTGCGATTTTACCAATAAAAAACGAGCGAAAAAAAAAGTCAGATGAAAATAAAAAGTAAATCGACGATTAAAAATCGTAGGAATTTTTTATTTCAATTCGGCTTGCAGATTCTGAAAGCGTAGGTCCCGCAGATTCCAAATATAACCATCATTCCCACGTTCCGAATATTTCGGAAAATTTCAGATTTTTGAAAAAAAGGAAAGGGGTACCCCTTCTCATTTTTTTGGGCCAAAAAACTTTTTATCGAGAATCGGCTAATTTCGATGATATTCCCCATGGAAATGACCCGCTGATTCCGAATATGTGCGCCATTCCTCGATCCGGAAGCCTCCTGCGATTTTACCAATAAAAAACGAGCGAAAAAAAAAGTCAGATAAAAATAAAAAGTAAATCGACGATTAAAAATCGTAGGAATTTTTTATTTCAATTCGGCTTGCAGATTCTGAAAGCGTAGGTCCCGCAGATTCCAAATATAACCATCATTCCCACGTTCCGAATATTTCGGAAAATTTCAGATTTTTGAAAAAAAGGAAAGGGGTACCCCTTCTCATTTTTTTGGGCCGAAAAACTTTTTATCGAGAATCGGATAATTTCGATGATATTCCCCATGGAAATGACTCGCTGATTCCAAATATGTGCGCCATTCCTCGATCCGGAAGCCTCCTGCGATTTTACCAATGAAAAACGAGAGTGAAAAAAAGTCGGAAAAAAATAAAAAGTAAATCGACGATTAAAAATCGTAGGAATTTTTTATTTCAATTCGGCTTGCAGATTCTGAAAGCGTAGGTCCCGCAGATTCCAAATATAACCATCATTCCCACGTTCCGAATATTTCGGAAAATTTCAGATTTTTGAAAAAAAGGAAAGGGGTACCCCTTTTCATTTTTTTGGGCCAAGAAACTTTTCATCGAGAATCGGATAATTTCGATGATATTTCCCATGGAAATGACCCGCTGATTCCGAATATGTGCGCCATTCCTCGATCCGGAAGCCTCCTGCGATTTTACCAATAAAAAACGAGAGTGAAAAAAAGTCGGAAAAAAATAAAAAGTAAATCGACGATTAAAAATCGTAGGAATTTTTTATTTCGATCCGGCTTGCAGATTCTGAAAGCGTAGGTCCCGCAGATTCCAAATATAACCATCATTCCCACGTTCCGAATATTTCGGAAAATTTCAGATTTTTGAAAAAAAGGAAAGGGGTACCCCTTCTCATTTTTTTAGGCCAAAAAACTTTTTATCGAGAATCGGATAATTTCGATGATATTCCCCATGGAAATGACCCGCTGATTCCGAATATGTGCGCCATTTCTCGATCCGGAAGCCTCCTGCGATTTTACCAATAAAAAACGAGAGTGAAAAAAAGTCGGAAAAAAATAAAAAGTAAATCGACGATTAAAAATCGTAGGAATTTTTTATTTCAATTCGGCTTGCAGATTCTGAAAGCGTAGGTCCCGCAGATTCCAAATATAACCATCATTCCCACGTTCCGAATATTTCGGAAAATTTCAGATTTTTGAAAAAAGGAAAGGGGTACCCCTTCTCATTTTTTTGGGCCAAAAAACTTTTTATCGAGAATCGGATAATTTCGATGATATTCCCCATGGAAATGACCCGCTGATTCCGAATATGTGCGCCATTCCTCGATCCGGAAGCCTCCTGCGATTTTACCAATAAAAAACGAGAGTGAAAAAAAGTCGGAAAAAAATAAAAAGTAAATCGACGATTAAAAATCGTAGGAATTTTTTATTTCAATTCGGCTTGCAGATTCTGAAAGCGTAGGTCCCGCAGATTCCAAATATAACCATCATTCCCACGTTCCGAATATTTCGGAAAATTTCAGATTTTTGAAAAAAAGGAAAGGGGTACCCCTTCTCATTTTTTTAGGCCAAAAAACTTTTTATCGAGAATCGGATAATTTCGATGATATTCCCCATGGAAATGACCCGCTGATTCCGAATATGTGCGCCATTCCTCGATCCGGAAGCCTCCTGCGATTTTACCAATAAAAAACGAGAGTGAAAAAAAGTCGGAAAAAATTAAAAAGTAAATCGACGATTAAAAATCGCAGGAATTTTTTATTTCAATTCGGCTTGCAGATTCTGAAAGCGTAGGTCCCGCAGATTCCAAATATAACCATCATTCCCACGTTCCGAATATTTCGGAAAATTTCAGATTTTTGAAAAAAAGGAAAGGGGTACCCCTTCTCATTTTTTTGGGCCAAAAAACTTTTTATCGAGAATCGGATAATTTCGATGATATTCCCCATGGAAATGACCCGCTGATTCCGAATATGTGCGCCATTTCTCGATCCGGAAGCCTCCTGCGATTTTACCAATAAAAAACGAGAGTGAAAAAAAGTCGGAAAAAAATAAAAAGTAAATCGACGATTAAAAATCGTAGGAATTTTTTATTTCAATTCGGCTTGCAGATTCTGAAAGCGTAGGTCCCGCAGATTCCAAATATAACCATCATTCCCACGTTCCGAATATTTCGGAAAATTTCAGATTTTTGAAAAAAAGGAAAGGGGTACCCCTTCTCATTTTTTTGGGCCAAAAAACTTTTTATCGAGAATCGGATAATTTCGATGATATTCCCCATGGAAATGACCCGCTGATTCCGAATATGTGCGCCATTCCTCGATCCGGAAGCCTCCTGCGATTTTACCAATAAAAAACGAGAGTGAAAAAAAGTCGGAAAAAAATAAAAAGTAAATCGACGATTAAAAATCGTAGGAATTTTTTATTTCGATTCGGCTTGCAGATTCTGAAAGCGTAGGTCCCGCAGATTCCAAATATAACCATCATTCCCACGTTCCGAATATTTCGGAAAATTTCAGATTTTTGAAAAAAAGGAAAGGGGTACCCCTTCTCATTTTTTTTGGCCAAAAAACTTTTTATCGAGAATCGGATAATTTCGATGATATTCCCCATGGAAATGACCCGCTGATTCCGAATATGTGCGCCATTCCTCGATCCGGAAGCCTCCTGCGATTTTACCAATAAAAAACGAGAGTGAAAAAAAGTCGGAAAAAAATAAAAAGTAAATCGACGATTAAAAATCGTAGGAATTTTTTATTTCAATTCGGCTTGCAGATTCTGAAAGCGTAGGTCCCGCAGATTCCAAATATAACCATCATTCCCACGTTCCGAATAGTTCGGAAAATTTCAGATTTTTGAAAAAAAGGAAAGGGGTACCCCTTCTCATTTTTTTGGGCCAAAAACTTTTTATCGAGAATCGGATAATTTCGATGATATTCCCCATGGAAATGACCCGCTGATTCCGAATATGTGCGCCATTCCTCGATCCGGAAGCCTCCTGCGATTTTACCAATAAAAAACGAGAGTGAAAAAAAGTCGGAAAAAAATAAAAAGTAAATCGACGATTAAAAATCGCAGGAATTTTTTATTTCAATTCGGCTTGCAGATTCTGAAAGCGTAGGTCCCGCAGATTCCAAATATAACCATCATTCCCACGTTCCGAATATTTCGGAAAATTTCAGATTTTTGAAAAAAAGGAAAGGGGTACCCCTTCTCATTTTTTTGGGCCAAAAAACTTTTTATCGAGAATCGGATAATTTCGATGATATTCCCCATGGAAATGACCCGCTGATTCCGAATATGTGCGCCATTTCTCGATCCGGAAGCCTCCTGCGATTTTACCAATAAAAAACGAGAGTGAAAAAAAGTCGGAAAAAAATAAAAAGTAAATCGACGATTAAAAATCGTAGGAATTTTTTATTTCAATTCGGCTTGCAGATTCTGAAAGCGTAGGTCCCGCAGATTCCAAATATAACCATCATTCCCACGTTCCGAATATTTCGGAAAATTTCAGATTTTTGAAAAAAAGGAAAGGGGTACCCCTTCTCATTTTTTTTGGCCAAAAAACTTTTTATCGAGAATCGGATAATTTCGATGATATTCCCCATGGAAATGACTCGCTGATTCCGAATATGTGCGCCATTCCTCGATCCGGAAGCCTCCTTCGATTTTACCAATAAAAAACGAGAGTGAAAAAAAGTCGGAAAAAAATAAAAAGTAAATCGACGATTAAAAATCGTAGGAATTTTTTATTTCGATTCGGCTTGCAGATTCTGAAAGCGTAGGTCCCGCAGATTCCAAATATAACCATCATTCCCACGTTCCGAATATTTCGGAAAATTTCAGATTTTTGAAAAAAAGGAAAGGGGTACCCCTTCTCATTTTTTTAGGCCAAAAAACTTTTTATCGAGAATCGGATAATTTCGATGATATTCCCCATGGAAATGACCCGCTGATTCCGAATATGTGCGCCATTCCTCGATCCGGAAGCCTCCTGCGATTTTACCAATAAAAAACGAGAGTGAAAAAAAGTCGGAAAAAATTAAAAAGTAAATCGACGATTAAAAATCGCAGGAATTCTTTATTTCAATTCGGCTTGCAGATTCTGAAAGCGTAGGTCCCGCAGATTCCAAATATAACCATCATTCCCACGTTCCGAATATTTCGGAAAATTTCAGATTTTTGAAAAAAAGGAAAGGGGTACCCCTTCTCATTTTTTTGGGCCAAAAAACTTTTTATCGAGAATCGGATAATTTCGATGATATTCCCCATGGAAATGACCCGCTGATTCCGAATATGTGCGCCATTCCTCGATCCGGAAGCCTCCTGCGATTTTACCAATAAAAAACGAGCGAAAAAAAAGTCAGATGAAAATAAAAAGTAAATCGACGATTAAAAATCGTAGGAATTTTTTATTTCAATTCGGCTTGCAGATTCTGAAAGCGTAGGTCCCGCAGATTCCAAATATAACCATCATTCCCACGTTCCGAATATTTCGGAAAATTTCAGATTTTTGAAAAAAAGGAAAGGGGTACCCCTTCTCATTTTTTTGGGCCAAAAAACTTTTTATCGAGAATCGGCTAATTTCGATGATATTCCCCATGGAAATGACCCGCTGATTCCGAATATGTGCGCCATTCCTCGATCCGGAAGCCTCCTGCGATTTTACCAATAAAAAACGAGCGAAAAAAAAAGTCAGATAAAAATAAAAAGTAAATCGACGATTAAAAATCGTAGGAATTTTTTATTTCAATTCGGCTTGCAGATTCTGAAAGCGTAGGTCCCGCAGATTCCAAATATAACCATCATTCCCACGTTCGGAATATTTCGGAAAATTTCAGATTTTTGAAAAAAAGGAAAGGGGTACCCCTTCTCATTTTTTTGGGCCGAAAAACTTTTTATCGAGAATCGGATAATTTCGATGATATTCCCCATGGAAATGACTCGCTGATTCCAAATATGTGCGCCATTCCTCGATCCGGAAGCCTCCTGCGATTTTACCAATGAAAAACGAGAGTGAAAAAAAGTCGGAAAAAAATAAAAAGTAAATCGACGATTAAAAATCGTAGGAATTTTTTATTTCAATTCGGCTTGCAGATTCTGAAAGCGTAGGTCCCGCAGATTCCAAATATAACCATCATTCCCACGTTCCGAATATTTCGGAAAATTTCAGATTTTTGAAAAAAAGGAAAGGGGTACCCCTTTTCATTTTTTTGGGCCAAAAAACTTTTCATCGAGAATCGGATAATTTCGATGATATTTCCCATGGAAATGACCCGCTGATTCCGAATATGTGCGCCATTCCTCGATCCGGAAGCCTCCTGCGATTTTACCAATAAAAAACGAGAGTGAAAAAAAGTCGGAAAAAAATAAAAAGTAAATCGACGATTAAAAATCGTAGGAATTTTTTATTTCGATTCGGCTTGCAGATTCTGAAAGCGTAGGTCCCGCAGATTCCAAATATAACCATCATTCCCACGTTCCGAATATTTCGGAAAATTTCAGATTTTTGAAAAAAAGGAAAGGGGTACCCCTTCTCATTTTTTTAGGCCAAAAAACTTTTTATCGAGAATCGGATAATTTCGATGATATTCCCCATGGAAATGACCCGCTGATTCCGAATATGTGCGCCATTTCTCGATCCGGAAGCCTCCTGCGATTTTACCAATAAAAAACGAGAGTGAAAAAAAGTCGGAAAAAAATAAAAAGTAAATCGACGATTAAAAATCGTAGGAATTTTTTATTTCAATTCGGCTTGCAGATTCTGAAAGCGTAGGTCCCGCAGATTCCAAATATAACCATCATTCCCACGTTCCGAATATTTCGGAAAATTTCAGATTTTTGAAAAAAAGGAAAGGGGTACCCCTTCTCATTTTTTTGGGCCAAAAAACTTTTTATCGAGAATCGGATAATTTCGATGATATTCCCCATGGAAATGACCCGCTGATTCCGAATATGTGCGCCATTCCTCGATCCGGAAGCCTCCTGCGATTTCACCAATAAAAAACGAGAGTGAAAAAAAGTCGGAAAAAAATAAAAAGTAAATCGACGATTAAAAATCGTAGGAATTTTTTATTTCGATTCGGCTTGCAGATTCTGAAAGCGTAGGTCCCGCAGATTCCAAATATAACCATCATTCCCACGTTCCGAATATTTCGGAAAATTTCAGATTTTTGAAAAAAAGGAAAGGGGTACCCCTTCTCATTTTTTTTGGCCAAAAAACTTTTTATCGAGAATCGGATAATTTCGATGATATTCCCCATGGAAATGACCCGCTGATTCCGAATATGTGCGCCATTCCTCGATCCGGAAGCCTCCTGCGATTTTACCAATAAAAAACGAGAGTGAAAAAAAGTCGGAAAAAAATAAAAAGTAAATCGACGATTAAAAATCGTAGGAATTTTTTATTTCAATTCGGCTTGCAGATTCTGAAAGCGTAGGTCCCGCAGATTCCAAATATAACCATCATTCCCACGTTCCGAATATTTCGGAAAATTTCAGATTTTTGAAAAAAAGGAAAGGGGTACCCCTTTTCATTTTTTTGGGCCAAAAAACTTTTCATCGAGAATCGGATAATTTCGATGATATTTCCCATGGAAATGACCCGCTGATTCCGAATATGTGCGCCATTCCTCGATCCGGAAGCCTCCTGCGATTTTACCAATAAAAAACGAGAGTGAAAAAAAGTCGGAAAAAAATAAAAAGTAAATCGACGATTAAAAATCGTAGGAATTTTTTATTTCGATTCGGCTTGCAGATTCTGAAAGCGTAGGTCCCGCAGATTCCAAATATAACCATCATTCCCACGTTCCGAATATTTCGGAAAATTTCAGATTTTTGAAAAAAAGGAAAGGGGTACCCCTTCTCATTTTTTTAGGCCAAAAAACTTTTTATCGAGAATCGGATAATTTCGATGATATTCCCCATGGAAATGACCCGCTGATTCCGAATATGTGCGCCATTTCTCGATCCGGAAGCCTCCTGCGATTTTACCAATAAAAAACGAGAGTGAAAAAAAGTCGGAAAAAAATAAAAAGTAAATCGACGATTAAAAATCGTAGGAATTTTTTATTTCGATTCGGCTTGCAGATTCTGAAAGCGTAGGTCCCGCAGATTCCAAATATAACCATCATTCCCACGTTCCGAATATTTCGGAAAATTTCAGATTTTTGAAAAAAAGGAAAGGGGTACCCCTTCTCATTTTTTTGGGCCAAAAAACTTTTTATCGAGAATCGGATAATTTCGATGATATTCCCCATGGAAATGACCCGCTGATTCCGAATATGTGCGCCATTCCTCGATCCGGAAGCCTCCTGCGATTTTACCAATAAAAAACGAGAGTGAAAAAAAGTCGGAAAAAAATAAAAAGTAAATCGACGATTAAAAATCGTAGGAATTTTTTATTTCGATTCGGCTTGCAGATTCTGAAAGCGTAGGTCCCGCAGATTCCAAATATAACCATCATTCCCACGTTCCGAATATTTCGGAAAATTTCAGATTTTTGAAAAAAAGGAAAGGGGTACCCCTTCTCATTTTTTTTGGCCAAAAAACTTTTTATCGAGAATCGGATAATTTCGATGATATTCCCCATGGAAATGACCCGCTGATTCCGAATATGTGCGCCATTCCTCGATCCGGAAGCCTCCTGCGATTTTACCAATAAAAAACGAGAGTGAAAAAAAGTCGGAAAAAAATAAAAAGTAAATCGACGATTAAAAATCGTAGGAATTCTTTATTTCAATTCGGCTTGCAGATTCTCAAAGCGTAGGTCCCGCAGATTCCAAATATAACCATCATTCCCACGTTCCGAATATTTCGGAAAATTTCAGATTTTTGAAAAAAAGGAAAGGGGTACCCCTTCTCATTTTTTTAGGCCAAAAAACTTTTTATCGAGAATCGGATAATTTCGATGATATTCCCCATGGAAATGACCCGCTGATTCCGAATATGTGCGCCATTTCTCGATCCGGAAGCCTCCGGCGATTTTACCAATAAAAAACGAGAGTGAAAAAAAGTCGGAAAAAAATAAAAAGTAAATCGACGATTAAAAATCGTATGAATTTTTTATTTCAATTCGGCTTGCAGATTCTGAAAGCGTAGGTCCCGCAGATTCCAAATATAACCATCATTCCCACGTTCCGAATATTTCGGAAAATTTCAGATTTTTGAAAAAAAGGAAAGGGGTACCCCTTCTCATTTTTTTGGGCCAAAAAACTTTTTATCGAGAATCGGATAATTTCGATGATATTCCCCATGGAAATGACCCGCTGATTCCGAATATGTGCGCCATTCCTCGATCCGGAAGCCTCCTGCGATTTTACCAATAAAAAACGAGCGAAACAAAAAGTCAGATGAAAATAAAAAGTAAATCGACGATTAAAAATCGTAGGAATTTTTTATTTCAATTCGGCTTGCAGATTCTGAAAGCGTAGGTCCCGCAGATTCCAAATATAACCATCATTCCCACGTTCCGAATATTTCGGAAAATTTCAGATTTTTGAAAAAAAGGAAAGGGGTACCCCTTTTCATTTTTTTGGGCCAAAAAACTTTTCATCGAGAATCGGATAATTTCGATGATATTTCCCATGGAAATGACCCGCTGATTCCGAATATGTGCGCCATTCCTCGATCCGGAAGCCTCCTGCGATTTTACCAATAAAAAACGAGCGAAAAAAAGAGTCAGATAAAAATAAAAAGTAAATCGACGATTAAAAATCGTAGGAATTTTTTATTTCAATTCGGCTTGCAGATTCTGAAAGCGTAGGTCCCGCAGATTCCAAATATTACCATCATTCCCACGTTCCGAATATTTCGGAAAATTTCAGATTTTTGAAAAAAAGGAAAGGGGTACCCCTTCTCATTTTTTTGGGCCAAAAAACTTTTTATCGAGAATCGGATAATCTCGATGATATTCCCCATGGAAATGACCCGCTGATTCCGAATATGTGCGCCATTCCTCGATCCGGAAGCCTCCTGCGATTTTACCAATAAAAAACGAGCGAAAAAAAAAGTCAGATGAACATAAAAAGTAAATCGACGATTAAAAATCGTAGGAATTTTTTATTTCAATTCGGCTTGCAGATTTCGAAAGCGTAGGTCCCGCAGATTCCAAATATAACCATCATTCTCACGTTCCGAATATTTCGGAAAATTTCAGATTTTTGAAAAAAAGGAAAGGGGTACCCCTTCTCATTTTTTTTGGCCAAAAAACTTTTTATCGAGAATCGGATAATTTCGATGATATTCCCCATGGAAATGACCCGCTGATCCCGAATATGTGCGCCATTCCTCGATCCGGAAGCCTCCTGCGATTTTACCAATAAAAAACGAGATTGAAAAAAAGTCGGAAAAAAAAGTAAATCGACGTTTTAAAATCGTAGGAATTTTTTATTTCAAATCGGCTTGCAGATTCTGAAAGCGTAGGTTCCGCAGATTTCAAATATATGTATCATTCCCACGTTCCGAATATTTCGAAAAATTTCAGATTTTTGAGAAAAAGGAAAGGGGTACCCCTTTTCATTTTTTTGGGCCAAAAAACTTTTTATCGAGAATTGGATAATCTCGACGATATTCCCCATGGAAATGACCCGCTGATTCCGAATATGTGCGCCATTCCTCGATCCGGAAGCCTCCTGCGATTTTACCAATAAAAAACGAGCGAAAAAAAAAGTCAGATGAAAATAAAAAGTAAATTGACGATTAAAAATCGTAGGAATTTTTTATTTCAAATTGGCTTGCAGATTCTGAAAGCGTAGGTTCCACAGATTCCAAATATATGTATCATTCCTATGTTCCGGATATTTCGGAAAATTTCAGATCTTCGAGAAAAAGGACAGTGGTACCCCTTCTCATTTTTTCAGATTTTTTCGGCAAAAAAAATTTTTGTCGAGAATCGAATAATCATGATGATATTTCTGAAGGAAATGACCCGCTGATTCCAAATATCTGTGTCATTTGTCGATTCGGAAGCCTCCTGCGATTTTACCAATAAAAAACGAGAGTGAAAAAAAGTCGGAAAAAAATAAAAAGTAAATCGACGTTTTAAAATCGTAGGAATTTTTTATTTTAAATCGGCTTGCAGGTTCTGCAAGCGCAGGTTCCGCAAATTTCAAATATATGTATCATTCCTATGTTTCGAATATTTCGGAAAATTTCAGATTTTTGAAAAAAAGGACAGTGGTACCCCTTCTCATTTTTTCAGATTTTTTCGGCAAAAACAATTTTTGTCGAGAATCGAATAATCATGATGATATTCTTGAAGGAAATGACCCGCTGATTCCAAATATTTGTGTCATTTCTCGATTCGGAAGCCTCCCGCGATTTTACCAATAAAAAAACGGGAGAAGAAACAAGTCGGAAAAAAATAAAAAGTAAATCGACGTTTTAAAATCGTAGGAATTTTTTATTCCAAATCGGCTTGCAGATTCTGAAAGCGTAGGTTCCGCAGATTCCACAACTATTATTCCTCTATTCGGAAGACTTCGATACATTTTATATCCTTGCGCGTGCAGCTCGCACATCAATATCAAATTCTACTACATCAAATTTGCAATTTGCATTGCAGCTAAATTGAGTTTGAATACGTAATAGTATTAGTCGGATGATATCTCACATCGTTAAATGTTACATAATCTACAACAGATGGTCAATTATCATCTCTTGCCATCTCCCACATCTTTACAAGAGTTATCAGAACAGCGCGAGTCATTTATAAAATGAGTAGTATATTTTTATTAGCATTTTATTAGATAAAATGTACAGTCATTTCTACTATAAGTATAAGAAAGCTATATTAGACTAATTCTGTTGACTTTACAGTGAATTAAATTCATTACAATATATATTGTATTTATAACATGTATATATATATATAGGTATATAAAGCAAATCCTCCATTGGCTGAAGAGTACAAGACGACAATATAAAGCACTTAGGTAGAAAAGTTCGATAATAAACATAACATCCTTTGCACAAGTCTAGATAATGGAATAGGCCATCACCATAAATAACGCTTAAAGTCACCCACAACGTGAATCGCATTAGAGGACAATTAAAAATTTTGAAGCCCTTAGAAAAAAAGTATAAAAATTAGCCATTGGAGGAGATGTGTCAAGGAATGCAATCACTGACTAATAGGAAATATGGTCAGGAATTGTATTCCGCTAAATATTAAGATTTTTCCTATAGATAACTATAAAATAAAGTTAAAATTAAAATTATTATTTTACTAAGAGACCTATGACAAGTGATAGTCTGGGGATGGTTCAGCTACAGATTCTGTAGTAAACAATGGATTTGGGAATTCCGGAGGGTGTGGTAATGGTCCTGCGGTTTTCGGTTGGCGGCGGTACGCCATTAGCCAACAGGACACAGCGATGGCTACCGCGACTAGTGCCAAAAGTGCCGTTATCACCAGTGAGATAATGAACCCAACCATGGAAACGCAAATAGCTTCTACGTGTTGAGCTGATGGTGCTGAAAATTGTACAACATTTAAGTTCGTTTCTGTGGATTCATTATTACCGTTATCACATTAGACAATCAATGCTTATGACGTTGGACATTTACCTTCGGCAGGATTATCTGCTGTGTATCTTTCCTCTCTTCTTTCTACAGTAAATATAAGATTCGACTCAATTGTTATTTCTTCTCGAAGTTGTCCTTCGATTCCATCGTCCACACTGAGCGCCGTATCGTTTGGATCAGATTCTACATCTCTGCGGCGTCTACCATACGCGTTGTAGCCTCGGCAATTCACCTGAGTTTTGTAATGAAATATTTTTCGAATCAGTGATTGTTAATATGATGACACCAACAGTAATCAAAATAGAGTTTCAATAATTACCGGTTGGCACTTTCCAAAGCATACACGAATACTGCATTGGAATCGAAGATTGTCGCTAGATGGGAACTTGAAGGCGTTGAAACTAGCCAATAAAGATTGACTGCCTGCGTCGTATGTCCATTCACCGAATATCGTCGGATCGGTGGCACAACCATTTTCATCAGTTACTATGTATTCATTTTCCATATCGTCTTCCATAGTTTTGGCAACACAATTTCTGGCATATCCACCATAGATTGCTGAGAAGTAGATGAAAATTGGTGTTTTAATGAAGAATTCATTTAAGAAAGAAAGTAATGAAACTGAATTGTCATAGTCAGCTCCGAATTGTATTCAAATGCTTCATAGACATGTAATATTTCAATAATTTAAGAGCTGTGATCATAAGTACTAATCAATTATATCATTAAATAGTATAAGTCACGAAGTACTTACTTGAGGGCTGTACTTCGACTTGCAGCATAAGATTATCTCCTATCTCAGCCGAACTGATTTCATTGCCATTTTGAGTAACGATCTTCATCACGCACCTAGGCGGAGGTCCGGTGTTAGCGATTGTGCCCGCAGTAGTTAGCATCGAAACGTTGAATCCAAGTGTTACAATTTGTTCTCCAGTTTGATACAAACATTTAATGTGATATGCTTGCGCCATCAAAGTCATAAGCTTGGGATGCTTCTGAATAACCAGAACGAAACTGGCTTGGCCCTTTATTAAATAATTCTTTAAATTAGTATCTGTTTTAAAATAACGTCATATTCATTTCTCACAACGTATGAAATACTCACGTTAATGTGTATCAATCCGCAATTGCCAAATGAAACCTTGAATATTTCTGGTCTGGGCATAGTGTCCAGTGGTGTTGATACTACTCGATGACATTGTTCGTCCTTACTGTGTCCCTTGACGTAAACAACTCCGTTAAAACCTTGATCTTGTATTTGAATTACAACTTGTACTCCGTCAGAGAGACAGGTGACAGCCATTTCTGGCGGTGGAAAATCTGTACGGTACGGTTTCGTTCTGTCAGCTGTGACAAAAAAAAAAATTTGATTAGAATCATATCTTATACAACTCTACTTCCACGTAAGTATTTCTTCTTCGTTGAAGCAAACTAAGTAATAAGTTCAAACGTACTGCAGTATGTATTCGGATCTCCAGTGTAGCCAGGGGTACAGATGCAATCTGCTTGGTGGTTTGTGGCATTACATAAAGCATTGATACCGCAAGTCTTTTTGTTGCAAGGATTTTGACACGTTCTTGTTATTTGTTCGCAATACCTATCGTCGGCGCAATCCTTGTTAGTGACACACTCTGTTGTTTCGACTGAAAATTACGAAAGTGTTTCATTGGATTAGATTAAGTTACAGTAACATTCTTTGAAATTTGCCACAATTTAACGTATTGTCACAAAATTACTTACTTGGTCTGCAGTTTCCATTTCTATCCAAATAATATCCGTGCCTAGTAGGGCACACACAATGTCCGTACTGGTCTATTATCATTCCTCTATCCAGTGCACATTCGCAATATCCTTGGGCGTTGATCTTCATGCCAGCTTCTTCGCGGCACGGTACACAAATCTCGTTTTCATTCTTAGCAAAATTAGGTTGACAGACGCAATTTCCGTTTACGTCACGAATTTGACCGCGGTCAATCGGACAAATGTTTGCTGAAATGAGATGAATATCATGAATATAAATATGTTGCTATCTGAAGTGTCTATTCAGTTGTATCATACAACGTATCAAAATATCTGAGATATTTCCGTGCAAAGTTATATTCATAATTCACCAAGATATTCCATACCTTTGTCGCAGCGAACAACGGCATTACCCTGATATCCTGGTGGGCATTCGCAAATCATTGTTCTTACTGGGTTGGAATCTAGTACCTTACATTCTGCGTTAATACCGCAAGGTTCGATCTTAGTACAAGGATTGATACACTCTCCGCTGAAGCATGCCGTTTGTGACTGGCATTCAAAGTCGGATTTACATCTTTCGACAACTGCAATAGTTACATAATATACGTTATTACATTTACTATGCAACAAACACTGATTTTATCAACAATATGGTGGATATAATTATAATTTACCTCTAGCGCAACCAGATTCTACATTTCCTCTATATCCTGGCGGGCAGGAACATTCTACGGCATGATTGTAGACATTGCAGTCAGACTGATTGGTGCATACGTTGAAGTCACATGGGTTTTCACATTTCTGATTTATGCAGGCCTTGTTAGTCGGACAGTCCGTGTTGCTTCTGCACCCCAGAAGAACGCAGGCAACTCGTGGATTGCCTCCTAGGCCAGGTGGACATTCGCAAATAGCTTTGTGATTTATACCGTGACATTCGGCTCCTTTTCCGCATGTAATTAACGAGGGTGAACATGCTGGTACGCAACTGTGTTGGATGCAGGCATGGGTTCCACTACATTCACTATCTGATTGGCAGCCAAGCACTGTGAAAACAAAAAATCATCGGTGAAATTATCTCAAGGCAAATGAGGTACTTCAATATGGAAAGTAATCGGAATTCCAATATAATAGTATATTGTGCGGCTAGTGCGAAAAGCAGGCTATTTCCGTCGAGTACGAAGTTAGAAGTACGAGCCGAAGGCGAGTGCTGATATTTCTTACGAGTAGATGGATATCGCTCTTTCGTACTACCACACACAATATTTTTTTTGTAACTCCTGCTTGGAAAGTTTTATGTGATAGAAGCAAACGCACGAAATAATTATCGAGGTTATACGTTGCCCGCGCCGGATAGGATTATTGTCAGTGCGTAAAATTGAGCTATCAAGTGCGCATGCGCATCATTACGCGCTAGTGCGTAAAATAGAGCATATCGAATGTGCGCATGCGCCAACTCTGTATTTTTTCATTATTCAGAAATAAGGCACTTTGCGCACGCTACACAAGCCTCGAAAAAGAATTTTATACTATGACAGGATTCTCTTACCTCTTGTACACTGAATATCTGGATTTCCGTCGTATCCATCCTCGCAAGAACAGATGGGCTTATGGTTAGCAACGTGACAAACTGCGAACGCTCCACAATCGCAGGGGTCTCTACACACTGCGTTAATGCATGCCTTATCTGTTGCGCAATCCGTATCTCTCGTACATCCGCCAATTGGTATTATAGGCTTAGTTAGTTCACACGTGCCACTGCCGCTACTCACATATCCGCTTGGACATATGCATACCATTGTGCGGACAGGGAAAGTAGAGAGCACTCTGCATTCGGATGGATCTTGACAAGGATGTATAATCGGACATGGGTCCTGACACTTTTGATTCAGACACGCGAGCTGAGTTGGACAATCGCCGTCTTCTCTACATTCCGGTTCTTCTATCAGTTGGCAATTCACGTATGGGTTTCCATTGTACTGGGGAGGACATCTACATACTGCTAGATGGTTTTGTGCTCTGCACTCCGCACGTGATGAACATGGACTGTCTCTTAGACATGGGTCGACACATTGCATGTTGATGCAAGCGTGATCGTCGGGACAATCACTGTTGCTATAACATCCAATTACCAGGCACTTTTCTGATGGATTACCGTAATATCCGCTACGACAACGACAGTTAGTCACATGATTACGTGCATAACATTCAGCATTTGTGGCACAAGGGCTCGAGAGTAAACATGGGTTTACACAGTTGTTGTTAACACATGATTTATCATCCATGCAGTCTGAATCCCCTTGGCATTCGACCGTGTAACAAGCGACGTTAGGATTTCCTTGGTAACCTTGTTCGCATGAGCAAACCGGCTTGTGGTTCTTGACATAGCAGGCAGCATTTGTACCACAATTGCAGGGATCGCGACATCGTCTGTTTATGCACGACTCGGTCTGCGCACATTCATCATCCGTGGTACAGCTGGCAGTGGTTACCAACAATACTGCAAGGAAAAGATGCCATCAATATTGAGCTTTCAATGAACTCCATAATATTACAAAATTTTTAAAACATATTGTGCGATAATTTACCTGCTCTACATACTCCATCAGAGTCTGTGATCCATCCTTCTGGACATGTGCAAGTCATGGTGCGCACCGGAGTGGTATCTAACACATCACATCGAGCATATTCCAAGCATGGTCTAATGATTGCGCATGGATTTTGACAAGTGTTTCTAATGCAAGCCAGTTTACTAGGACAGTCGATATCCTTTTCGCACTCTGGAGCATCTGGCGCATTCACACGCTGCTTTTCACAATATGAGAATGGATTTCCGGTGGGAAGATGTTCGGGGCATCGACACGAAGCTGCGTGATTTTGCACGTAGCATATAGCATTTTGAGCGCAGGGTGATTGATCCGTGCAAGGATTTATGCAGCGCATGTTCTGACAAGCCAAGTTTTGAGGGCAATCGTAATCGCTGTTGCATTCTGCTCTCTCGCATAGCACTTTGGGATTTCCATAGAAGCCGGCGCCACATCGGCATGAAGCTCGATGATTCTCTCCGTAACATTCAGCGTTGATTGCACAATTATTTTCGATTATGCAAGGGTTTATGCACTGACTGTTATAGCATGTTTCCGTATTTCCGCAGTCATTGTTCGTTTCGCATTCCACTAAAAATTATAATCGATCGTGTTATATTCAAGACAGTTTTAATGAGATTGAATGCTGTTCGTATTTTATATTAGGAATTGACTTCATTGGCTACAGTGAATGGAGCATACCTTTAGTGCATCCAAGTTGTGGATTTCCAGAATAACCCGGAGGACAAATACAGGATGGATAATGATTGCTGACAACACACTTAGCATCTGGTCCACAGTTACAAGGGTTTGTGCACAGGCCATTAACACATGCTTCGGTGCCAGCACACTCGCTATTCGATACACACCCGACGATGAGTGCCGCTAAAAAAAGAAAGGCAATAGATAAAGTTTGTTACTTATTGTCTGTTCTAGCAGATCTTGTGGCTATCAATTGATTTTATCCTGGCCAATCCACAATGTAATGGACTTATCAAGCAAGTTCGGTTTGATTACTCAATTTGACATGCACCTATAGAGAATACATTTATTTTCAGTTCGTTATAGATTATTTGAAATATATCCTTACGTGGTATGCACTCCGTTCTTGGGTCACCCATATAACCGATTGGGCATTTGCATACTGGGCTGTGGTTATCAACGTGACATAAAGAATGCCTTCCACAAGGCTCGCTTGCAATGCATGGATTCACGCAGAGATAGTTTATGCACTGTCTGTCCTTATTACATTCGTCATTGGTGTAACATTCTGGTTGTGTGACCGGCGGTCGTTCTCTAGGTTCTAAAATATCAATGGAAATAGATTGATGAGATGATGTTTTGATTTTGTGTATAAGAATAGTAAACTTAACACCAAATGAGTTTAATATAATACTTGCCGTTGGTACACTCGAAGTAAGCATTTCCTGTGTATCCAGGAGCGCACAAGCATTGCGCATTATGGAATGCAGATTTACATTGTGCGTTGATTCCACATTGGGCTAAGCGGCAAGCTTCGACACATCTTCCATTATCACATTTCTCTGAATCGTGACATTCTTGGTCAACACGGCATTCAACATCGCTCAGCACTGAAAAGTGATATTTTACAGTATTAGTGATTGAGTCTCAGGAATTTCAGGATATTGTATTATTTTCATTGTACGCACCGATTCTCTTGCAATTTCCGTTGGCGTCAGTGATGGTGTCTGGTGGGCATTGGCATATCATTGTACGTAGCGGTAATGTATCTAATACTCTGCACTGCTGATCAATGCTACACATATTTGAAGATGCACAAGGATCTTGACATCTCGCGTTTATACATGCTAATCTTGATGGACATTCGCTATCTTCTTTACATTCCGGTTGAATTACACTTGGCCCTGAAAGTTTTTGTACAAATTGTTTAGTCTTGAATCTGTACACAATTTTCAAGTCTGCTCACGAGTGTAAACAGTCTGAATTTCTTCTAATCACAATTCTTATTTTATACAAGGTAGATATTTGTATCCATATAATATGTTCATAACATACCAGAACACTCTATGTACGGGTTTCCTGTTGTTCCTGGAGCACAGGCACAAGTTGGTTGATGATCTCTTGCGAGGCAAGTTGCAGTCTCAGCACAAGTATCGTCATCACAAACAGGTCTGCATACTCTATTCAGTCTGTCGCACGCTTCATGATCGGCACAGTCTTCGTTGTAATGACAAATTCCTGTGATACAAGCAACTTGCGGGTTTCCTTGAGTGCCTGAAGGGCAACTACATTGCGCTCTATGGTAAGAGACAGTACACTCGGCTCCTCGGCCACAAATTATTGCCTCACTTGCACAAGGATTGACACAATTTGTATTTCTGCATGTCTTATCCATTGGGCAGTCGTCATCAGATTTACACTCCGCTGAAAATGGATTAGTAGAATAAGAATAAGAATAAGTAGATTTATTATTATGTTTCTACTCAATTGATATCATAACACATGTTTGTTATTCTGACAACTCACGTCTAAAGCATTGGACTTGCGGATCTCCAGCAAATCCTGCTTGGCAATGGCATGCTGGATGATGATTCATTGTCACGCATTCTGCGTTAGAACCGCAAGAGTTACCAGCGCATGGGTCTTGGCAGCGTTTGTTCAAACATGCCTGATTTACAGAACATTCTGCATCTGATGTACATTCTGGTAGGATTGTTGTTTCTGAAACGGAAATAGTGAATAAAATTAAAAATGGGACGCCGAAGTTTATGTTTAAATTGACTGCAAACGACAGATAATGATTACATAGTAAACGTTACGTATAGTATTTTGAAAAATTACCTTTATAACAGTTGAACATTGGGTTCCCACTGAATCCAGTAGGGCACCGGCAAGTGTGTCTATGATTTTCAACATAGCATTCGGCGGAAGCTGCACAAGGTCTAGTAGTGCATGGATCAATACATTGACGATTCAAACACGCCGTATTTGGAACACAATCCGAGTCAGATTTGCAGCCAAGATCGACAGCTTTGTCAACTAGAAATTGAAAAATTTGATTATAACTCAAGACCCAAGTATACATATTATGAGATGAATGAAAAATGATGCTGTTTTTAAAAGGAATAAATTACAGAGGATCAATTGTCTTGAAAATATATTACAATATATGCAAATATAATACAGGCATGCGGATGTTAGTAATCTGAAACAAGATAATCGAAATATTTAGTATGAAATGGAATTAATTGATAAAAATCGCTGTATTTTTATATAGCATAGATACCTGGAGAACAGACAACATTCGCGTCACCAATAAAGTTTGGTAAGCATTCGCAAACCATTGTTCGCATTGGTAATGTATCTATGACAGTGCATTTGGCGTTAGTACCACAAGGCTGTGATTGAGTACACGAATCTTTACACGTTCCGCTAAAGCATGCCAATTTACTTGGACAATCTGCGTCCATGGTACATTCTGGACTTGGCACCATTGGTTCTGCAAAAAGAGATCCATGTATGAGATTTTTCCATCAGTCAAAGCATACGTTCAGCAATAATCCAAGGAAAAACCATATTACCTAGGGTACAGGCTGAGTAAGGGTCACCGATATATCCAGGTGGACATCTACAAGTTGGTTGGTGATTGAACACTGAGCATTGAGCAGATGGTACGCAATTACAAGGATCTACACATTTAGTGTTGCGGCAAGCTAAAAATGATGCACAGTCGTTGTCACTCGTACATTCAGGTCTTTCACATCTTTGGTAAGCATTGCCAATGTATCCTTCAGGGCAATAACAACTGGCTCTGTGGTAACCGTCTGAACGGCACATAGCATTTATTCCACACTGGGTGACAAGGCAGGTATCGATACATTCTTTATTGTGACACGTTTGACTGAGTGAACAATCGCTGTCGCTACGACATCCAACTGAGGAAAGAAAATTGCCATATCATATTGTAATTCTTGTGATCTTTGGAAATAATCTATTGAAGAAAATAAGATGATTATTTTTTCTCAACTTACGTTCATAACAATTCTGTTGCGGATTACCAGTGAAACCGTCATTACATACACAAATTGCTCTATGCAATTGAACATGACAAACGCTATTTTGACCACATGCGTTGCGGCTGCAGGGATTAACACATCGTTGTTCTATGCATGCTTTGTCATTTGCACAGTCTTCATTTTGTATACATTCGGGCTTTGGTGGATCTGAAGAAACAATATAACAAATGAAAGCGTTATACTTGTGGTTCGAATATACGATAGTTCGGATACTGTATGTTGACAGATAAAATAATATTACCTTGTTCTACAATGGTGATTCTACATTGCACTTGAGGATTGCCTGTGTAACCGTTAGGGCAAGAACACACAGCTGCGTGATTAACAGTCTGGCAGAGCGAGTTAATACCACACGTTCCTATACAAGGATCTTTACATTTCTGCGAGTAACAAGCTCTGTCTCTTGGGCAATCTTGGTTGATTACACATTCTGGGTATATACACACGGCAGCTCCATTTCTCACACGGCATTCTCCGTTAGCATTGCATGGAGATGGATTACATGGATCGGTTTCTGATGAATAAGAGAGAAAGAATATTGGTCGTGATATTTAGTGCCATTCATGGATTTGATTAGACATAAAACTCCATCAAAGTTGATTAAAAGTATCAATATCCTACATTAATGGGCTTTACTATTAGAGCTACTAAGACTTTTGCCATCTTTTCATCATTGAATTAATGTTTATACTTCATTACTTTCTTGTTCTTCCAAAATTTACCTTTGACTTCGTGACATTCAATGAATGGATTGCCAACCGTTGGCTGAGGACAACTGCACAAAGGACTATGATTAATAGCCTTGCATACCGCTCCAAATCCACATACATTGCGTAAACAAGGATCGACACATTTTGTGTTGATACAAGCCTTGTCTCCAGGACAATCAGAACTCAGTACACATTCAGGTCTGCAACCACTGACACTTGTTGCATCGCCTAATAGACCTGGCGGGCATACACAAATAGCGGTCGTGTCCTGCTTCTGGCAGATAGCATTTGGTCCACAAGGTGAAGGATTGCAGGGATCTGTTTCTCTTGGAACTGAAAAATTTCAAACAGCAAATACAGTTATATGAATGTTATACTTGCTAGTTGAAGTGAATTTCAATTCTTTATTCAAGATTAAATAATTTGGATAAGCCGAAACTATGATGTAGCATGTAATCAAAAAAATTGAACAGAACTACGGGATCCAAGTCGTGAATAAGACAGTATAGTTCGCTTCAAATTATTCTTTTTCGTTAATGCTAGTAGGTAATGAAAAAAAATACCTTCAACAACAGCCTGGCATATTTTGAATGCGTCGCCGACAGTGGGTGCGGGACAAGAGCAAACAGGTACATGATTGGAAACTCTGCAAACTGCTCCGATGCCGCACGTGCCGGGACAAGGATCTTGACATTTGTTTCGTATGCAGGCTTGTGACATTGGACAATCACTGTTGATCGAACATTCCGGTCTGCATCCTTCATAAGGATTTCCTCTATACTCTGGCCAGCATTCACATATAGCTGTGTTGTAGTTCTCCCTACAGTATGCGTTCACTCCGCATGGTGATGGACTGCACGGTCTTGGTGGAATATCTGGCTGCACGGGTACAACTGTAATAAAAACAATTAACTGATTAGTAATTATTCATAGCATTATGTGTTACAGCAAAAGCATTTTATGTAGCTATATTTAGTAGTTACATAAATTGTTAAAGTATAATCAAAGCTTAAAAGCAATTTGTATACTTAATCCTAGTAGTTTAGTAATTAATTCAAGGTCTTTTTGTTGTTCCTGCACTTAACTACAGTTTTTACACTAGAACAGGGATGTACAAATACGGAAGTGTAAAAATTGTAGCTGAGTGTCAGAGCAACAAAACGATCTTTGAATAAAAGTAAAAAAAAAAACAAATTTCTTCAGCGGTGTTATAAGCGGCAAGTAATATAATATGCAATAATTTTGGGAAAATAAAAGCGCAAAAGGGTTTATTAACGTTCATCCCAAATATATCTTGTTGCTGTTCAAACGGGTTGAGGATAAATGGTGAACGTAATAAAGGGCAAATCGGTGGCAGGGGTATAAGCGGGGATACTTTTCTGCAGGCAATATAATATCTTATATCTTCATAACCAAGCACCTCATGTAAGCTTTGTATCTATCTGATCGTTGCAAGCTTTGTGATTGGTAATAAATCTTAATTGACAAAATCTTACATGGCACAATCGAACATATTGTGAATGGGTCTCCTGTATATCCTTGGGAACAAGAGCATCTCGGCTGGTGTAAAGTAACATCGCATAACGCATTGGCTCCGCATAAGCCTATGCAAGGATCGCTACATTTGGTGTTAATACACGCTCGATGGGCAGGGCACTCGTCATTGATAACACATTCGGGTCTACAGTTTGGTGGATTGCCCAGGTAAGGTGGTACACAAGAACACGAGGGTGTATTGGCAGTAGTTCGTGTACACTGAGCATTTGGTCCGCAGGGTGATGGGTTACAAGGGTCCTTTGGTTCAGGATAGTATGGAGGATCTGCTCCTAAGGAAGCTTATAGTTAGTTCGTTCTTTTCGATTTATATACCTTGATGTATGTATGTATGTAGATAGTTTCATCTGATACAACTTACTTATAGGTGTACAATAAACGAATGGATCACCAGTGTATTGGGCTGGACAACTACAAATCGGGTTGTGATTGTGCACGGTACATAGAGCGTATTGACCACAAGTATTTGCGCAAGGGTTCTGACATTTTTGATTTATGCAAGCTCTGTTTTGTTCGCAATCAGAGCTTACTGAACATTCAGGTCTACAGGTAGGTGGAATACCAAAGTAGCCAGGAATACATGAGCACGAAGCTTGGTTGGATAGTTGGCGGCAAATACTGTTTGGTCCACATGGTGATGGGTTACATGGGTCAACTCGTTCTGTTTCTGTTGAAAATGTAATTAGGACGGATTAAAATCATCCAGATACTCGTTTTTTGGGTAATGCAAGTGTTGTTTAAACTGCACGGTCAAGGCTTACTTTGTACAATCTGGCAGAACCTGAACGGATCTCCTTCATAGTTTGGTAAACAGCTGCACATTGGGACATGGTTCACAACTACACACTCTGCATTTTGCCCACATACACCAGGGCAAGGATCGATACATTTATTACGAATGCAAGCTTTGTTGAAAGGACAATCGGTATTCAGAACACATTCTGGACGACACATGTAGTATGGGTCACCGTGGTATTCAGGCAAACAAGTGCAAGTACCATTATCACATCGTGCATTAGATCCACATGGTGAAGGGTTACACAGGTCCGTTGGTGTTGGTTTTATTGCTAGAGTAACAATGTGGGTCAATATCATTATAGCGCTCTCCAAACGATGGCTGCTGAACTTAAATTTAATGAAAGTAGAAGAAGCTTACGTGGTTTAAAGACACATCTATTGAACGGATCTCCGGTCAAACCTTCAGGGCAAATACACATTGGGGTGTGATTAACTACGTTGCAAAGCGCATCTAAACCACAAGATCCTGGACATGGGTCTTTACACTTTTCCCTTATACAAGCTCTGTTGCTAGGACATTCTGCATTGATTGTACATTCTGGATGGCAATTGGGAGGTGAACCGATATAGTTTTCTATACAAGAGCATGATGGTGTGTCTCCAATAGATTTACATATGGAAAACGGCCCACAGGGTGATGGCAAGCACGGATTTCTATGCGGGGGTTCAGGTACTGGTGCTGAAATATCACAATTTCGTGTTAGTCTAAAATGTTGTGGACAATTCTTGACCTGGAAAATTTCCAAATGTATGAGCACTTACGTGGAATATCGAAGCATCTTGTGAATGGATCACCGGTCAAACCTACATTGCAACTACAAATAGGACTGTGATTTACAGTTTCGCATCGGGCATTAATGCCACAGATGCCTGGACACGGATCGATACATTTTGTATTAACGCAGGCACGATTTGTCGGGCACTCCGCGCTTACTCGACATTCTGGTCTACAAGACGGTGGGCTTCCAAGATAATCCGGTAAGCATGTACAGACAGCCTGCCCGTTAGAAGTACGACATTGACTGTTCGGTCCACATGGTGAAGGGTTGCAAGGGTCCGGATCGGCGAGAACTATTCATGAAGAAAAGAATTCACTTTTTAGTTGGATAAGTTCTGAGAACTAGTACTGGTTTTCAAATTTTCAACTTACTTATAACGTTACAATAACGGAATGCATCGCCAGTGTACCCCGGTTGGCAAGTACATGATGGCAAGTGATTCACTACTTGACATATGGCATTTTGTCCACATGTTCCTGGGCACGGATCTTGACATTTAGAGCGGATACAAGCCTTGTTTGCAGGGCAATCAGAGTTTAGAACACATTCTGGTCGACATCCTTCGTAAGGGTTTCCGATATACTCTGGCAAACATACACATGAGACTGCACCATTTAATTCCCTACAGATAGCGTTTGATCCACAAGGTGATGGAGAACATGGGGCTATCTTATCCATTGGTATTGGTTCGACTGAAAATAAATATTGAGTTTGTAAATCAGTAAAAATAAAAGTAATTGAGAATGCAAAAAAATGTAGGAAGGAATATATTGACAAAGGACTTACTTTTGTGCGGATTGCATTGCACAAATGGATCTCCAGTGAATCCGCTAGCACAAGCACACATAGGAGTATGACTGATCGCTCGGCATTCAGTATTCGTTCCACAAGAACCGGGACAAGGGTCTTTACATTTTTGATTAATACATGCTAGATGACTAGAACAATCGCTATTACTATAACATTCTGGTCGGCAGTTAGGTGGATTTCCAATGAATTCACTGAGGCAAGAACACGACGGACTGTTATTCACAACTTCGCATCTAGCGTTTAGACCGCAAGGAGATGGTTGGCAAGGATCTTTGGGTTCTGGTTCTGGATCCCTGGCTGTAAAGTAAGAGTTTTATGGTGAACTGAAAATTTCTCAACTATAAGAAAGATTATGTGGTACCTATCTTATAACATTGTCAATGTAGATTATGAATAAATTTTACAACAATCGAAAATATGTTAAAATTCACACTTACGTGGTAAATAGCATCGTACAAATGGATCTCCGGTAAGTTGCGGTGGGCAACTACATATGGGATTGTGATTAACGACAACACATTGTGCTGACAAACCACATGTACCAGGACATGGGTTTATGCACTTTTGATTATTACATGCTTTGTTTTGAGCACAATCGGAACTTATTACACATTCTGGCTTGCAAGTCGGTGGCGATCCTATAACACCCGGAATACAAGAGCACACAGCCTGCTGATTTACGATTTGACAATGACTGTTAGGACCACATGGCGATGGCTGGCAAGGATTTGTTGCAATTGGATCTATTAGGGCAAACAATTATTTGTTATTATATACGTAATTTTCAAGATTCTCAAGGAGTTTATCAGATTTTCACAAAATTTTTCATCTTAGAGTTAATGAAAAACATTTGCAAATTGAATGGAGATATATTAACACTAATTCAAAGTAACAAACCAACCTTGGACAGGTGAACATAACACGAAAGCATTTCCGTTCATTCCACTAGGGCAGCTACACATTGGCAAATGGTTTACAACGTTACATTCGGCATTAGTACCACAGGTGCCAGGACATGGATCTTTGCATTTGTTACGTATGCATGCTTTTTCACGTGGACAATCCGGATTCAAAACACATTCTGGACGGCATCCTTGGTATGGATCACCAAAGTACTCTGATAAACATGAGCAGATGCCTCCATTGCATTGAGCATTAGACCCACAGGGTGATGGATTGCAAGGATCACGAGGTTGTTCCGCTATAAAAAGTAGCAAAGTGTTACAAATTAGAAGAACAATGTAGGTATAGTTTACATACAAAGTATTCTCATAATGTGTCATATGATTACTTACGTGCTACTGGTTTCGGGTAACAGCTACGGAAAGGATCACCTGTCTGACCTTCAGGACATGTGCAAACTGGAACGTGATTTACAACAGTACAGCGAGCTCCAACACCACAAGATCCTGGGCAAGGATCTCTACATTTTTCCCTCATGCAAGCCTTGTCGCTTGTGCAGTCAGGATTAATAGTACATTCTGGACGGCAATTTGGAGGTTGTCCGATGTAATTATTTATGCAAGTACATGACGGACTGTCACCTACAGCTTGGCAAATTGCATTAGGGCCACAGGGTGAAGGAACACATGGATTCTTTGGATATTCTTTGTCTGGTGGAGTTTCGACTGAAATAAAGAAAAATACGTCATTATCAATGGTACGGATAAACCATTCGCAGATTGTATCAATCATTGCATAGTAAAGACACTAACTCGGTACTGAGTAACAGTGACTGAATGGATCGCCAGTCAATCCGCTTTCGCAGCTGCATATGGGACTGTGATTCAGGACTCTGCATTGTGCGTTGTTTCCACAAGTACCCGGGCACGGATCTTGACATTTTTGATTAATGCAAGCAAGATTAGATTGACATTCGGAACTAACAACACATTCTGGTCTACAATTTGGAGCACTTCCGACAAATGAGGGCAAGCACGAACAAACAGCTTGACCATTATTTTGTTGACATTGGCTGTTGGGTCCGCAAGGCGAAGGATTGCATGGATCGCGCTCTATTATCGGATCTGTTACAAAGAAACACAAAATAAATAATGAATATCACTATAAAATTAACAAATTATCGTGTGTTTATGTCTAATAGTATTAGTTTGATCAAAAAGCATTTACCTCTTTCGAGTGGTATCGGATTACAATAACCGAAAGGATTTCCAGTATATCCTGCGATACATGTGCACGAAGGTAAATGAGCAACAACTTGACATTGTGCATTTCTGCCACATGTTCCCGGGCACGGGTTCTGACATTTTGATCTGATACAAGCAAGGCTAGCACTGCAGTCAGAGTTTACAGTACACTCAGGTCGACAACCTTCATATGGATTTCCAATGTATTCTGGCAAGCACATACAAGAACCAGCTCCATTTTGTTCCTTGCATATAGCGTTTGTACCACAAGGAGACGGTATGCACGGTGTAGACGGGACATCACGTTCAACTGGTTGAAATATTGGTAAATGTTTTAACGGAATTATGAATAAGTAAGATAGTAGTATCAACAATATAAATCAATTTACCTTCCAAAATACACTGGGTGAATGGATCGCCAGTGTAGCCCTTGATGCAAACACATATCGGTGTGTGATTAACTACATGACATTCGGCGTTTGCACCGCAGGATCCTGGACATGGGTCTTTACATTTCTGGTTCATACATGCTAGACTATTTGCACAATCATTATTGCTAATACATTCAGGTCTGCAATTCGGTGGCGTTCCAATAAACTCTGACAAACAGGAACACGACGGAGAATCATTGTTCACTTGGCACAAAGCATTAGGTCCGCAAGGTGATGGTTGACACGGATTCTTCGGATCCTCAAATATCTCAACTAATGAAAAAACAAGATATGGATCAGTGCATTTTTCTGAATAAAAATCAATAACCATATGAAAAGCTATATACTTACGTATCGGTGCGCATCTTATGAATGGATCTCCTGTGTAAGTTGGTGGACAGCTACAAATCGGATTATGATAAACGACTTGACACCGAGCCGATACTCCACATGTACCGGGACAAGGGTCTTTACACTTTTGATTAATGCATGCTTCGTTCTGAGCGCATTCAGAGCTGATTACACATTCTGGTCTGCACGATGGAGGATTTCCAATGAAACCGATTACACACGAACACACAGCTTGGCCGTTAATTTCTTGGCATCGACTGTTCGGACCACATGGCGATGGGTTGCATGGATGTATTATTTCTGGTGCTGCAAAAAAAATCATTTTATTAGTTTGAGGCCCCATGTATAAGTTGAATGGCAAACATACCTTTGACGGCAGAACATTGACTGAATGCATTTCCAGTTGTTCCACTGGGACAGCTGCACATTGGTATGTGATTCACAACTGCACATTCTGCGGTTTGAGCACACACTCCAGGGCAAGGGTCCACACATTTATTACGAATACATGCTTTGTCAAAAGTACACTCTGTGTTTTGAACACATTCTGGACGGCAAGCGTAATATGGATCTCCATGATATTCCGGTAAGCAAGTACATACACCGTCAAAGCATTGAGCATTAGGTCCACATGGCGAAGGATTGCAAGGATCAGACTCGTCTGTCACAGCTATAATCGTGAAAAATGTTCTTGGATTTGATCTGGATAATGAAATTCGAATGCAGAAGGACAAGTTGATGGTATGAACACATTACTTACGTGGTTGTGGTTTTGGATAGCAATTGTTGAATGGATCTCCCGTATATCCTTCAGGGCAAGTACAAGCCGGTGTGTGATTGATGACGTTACATTGTGCTCCTATGCCACATGATCCTGGGCATGGGTCTCTACACTTTTCTCTCATACAAGCTTTGTTACTAACACATTCAGAATTGATTGTACATTCAGGTCTACAGTTGGGAGGTGATCCAATGTAATTTTGCAAACACGAGCATGATGGCAAATTACCAACAGCTTGACAAATAGCATATGGACCACAAGGAGATGGTGCGCACGGATTTCTTATCTCAGGTGGTGTCGGTGTTTCGACTAAATTGAAGGGTTATAATTCATTATTCAGTCATTCATATTTTTAATATTATAATAACTTACTCGCTAGGAATCATACTTACTAGGGATATCAAAGCATTTCACAAATGGATCGCCAGTGTATCTTTGATTACAACTGCAAATCGGGCTGTGATTGATAGTTTCGCATCTAGCATTTTGACCACATATTCCTGGGCATGGGTCGACACACTTTTGATTTTGGCATGCACGGTTTGTTGGACACTCAGCGCTAACAACACATTCTGGCCTACATGACGGTGGACTTCCCATATAATTTGGCAAGCACGAACAGATACCCTGGCCATTAACTTCACGACATTGACTATTTGGCCCACATGGTGAGGGATTACAAGGATCCGTGGGATCACGGGGTTCTGTAACAAATGAATTAACTCATATAGAAATCGCTCAATCGTTTTTATCAATTGGAATCAGAATCCCAATGTTTCAATAACTCACCATCTCTGATCGCGATGTTACAGTACTGGAATGGATCGCCAGTATAACCAGATTGACAGCTACATGATGGTAGGTGATTAATCACTTGACATATAGCATTCTGTCCACATGTGCCAGGACATGGATTTTGACACTTCGATCTAATGCAAGCTCTGTCAGATGTACAATCAGAGTTGATAACACATTCTGGTCGACAACCCTCGTATGGGTTTCCAATGTAATCTGGCAAACAAGTGCAAGATCCAGCTCCGTTCGATTCACGGCATACAGCGTTAGATCCACATGGCGAAGGTATACAAGGTGTTGGGTTTTCATCCGGATATTTTTCAACTGAAAAAATCAATATGTGAAAACTACCCAGAATTAGAATGTACACAATTACTTACTTTGCTGCGGAATGCACTGCGTGAATGGATCTCCAATAAAGCCAGATGTGCAGACGCACATTGGAGTATGACTTATGACTCTACAATCGGCATTTGCTCCACAAGATCCTGGACAAGGGTCTCTGCACTTTTGGTTAATGCAGGCTAATTGTGCTGAACATTCACTATTACTGACGCATTCAGGTCTACAATTTGGTGGTGATCCGGTAAATTCTGATAGACAAGAACACGACGGTGCATCATTGACTACTCGGCACTCAGCATTCGGACCACATGGCGACGGTTGACATGGATTGACTAGCGGTTCTGGATCTTTTTCTGTTGAACATTAATGGATTAGTAAATCGCAGCTTTATTACAATGAAAGCAATATGTAATCTATTCCTCGAAATAATAACTTACGAATCAGGATGCATCTAACAAATGGATCTCCAGTAAGGTCTGTTGGGCAACTGCATATTGGGCTGTGATTCACAACATTACATATAGCTCTCAGTCCACATGTACCTGGACAAGGATCTATGCATTTTTGATTACTGCATGCCATGCTTGGTGCGCAATCAGAACTGATGATACATTCTGGTCTGCAACTTGGTGGGCTACCCAGGTAACCGGGAATACATGAGCAAACAGCTTGTCCATTGATTCTACGGCATTGACTGTTCGAACCACACGGCGATGGATTACATGGGTCTGTTTGGACTGGTGCTGTTGAAAAATATGAACGTTCAAAAAATGGAACAGCAATTGAGCTAGTCGATTGTATGTATGAAACTACGATAGATCAATTGATCAATCAATTGCTGAATAATTTTACCTTGGACTGGAGAACAGGCGACGAACGCGTTGCCAGACATACCGGAGGGGCAGGTACAAATTGGGACGTGATTGACAACGCTACACAAAGCATTTTGTCCACATGTTCCTATACAAGGATCTTTACATTTGTTTCTGATGCATGCAGTAGTACGAGAGCAATCTTGATTCAAAACACATTCTGGGCGGCATCCTTGTAATGGGTCACCTTGGAAGTCTGGTAAGCATGTGCATACACCATTGATGCATTGTGTATTTGCAGCACATCTGTAGCAAGGATCGATAGGCTCTGGTTCTTTTGCTGAAAAATTGTCCATGTTAGTAAGTAATGAGATTTCTTTTACTGGATATACCAATTTCTAATTACTGGATATACATGCAATTAAAATGTTTTGTTCTGCATATGAATTCTCTTACGTGATTCTAATTTTGGTGTACATCTGGTGAATGGATCTCCTGTGTAACCTTCGAGACAGGTACACATGGGCGTATGCGTAATCACTTTACACTCAGCTGCTATGCCACAAGACCCGGGACACGGATCTCTGCATTTCGACTGTAAACATGCTTCGTTACTTGGGCAATCGGGATTGATTGTACACTCTGGTCTACAATTAGGTGGTGATCCTATGAAAGTTGCCAGACAAGCGCAAGATGCTTGACCATTTACGTCCCGACATTCAGCGTTCTGTCCACATGGCGAAGGCACGCATGGATCAACATATGATTGTTGTACAGGTGGTTGTTCAACTGCAAATATGAATGCATTTGTAATTAGTTTTTAACACTTGTGATGATGAATACGATGTGTTCGTTGACATGTCCGAGAAGAAGCTTCAATCTTGTCAACTTACTCGGTATTTTGAAACAGGTAACAAATGGATCCCCAGTGTAGCCTTGCTGACAACTACAAATTGGACTATGATTTATTGTTTCACATCTCGAATTTGAGCCACATCTTCCAGGGCAAGGGTCGATACATTTCCTGTTTACGCATGCTTGGTTTGATGGACATTCAGAACTAACAACACACTCTGGGCGACACGCTGGTGGACTTCCAAGATATTCAGGCAAACATGAGCAGACTGCTTGTTCATTTATTACACGACATTGACTGTTTGGCCCGCATTGCGATGGATTGCATGGGTCTCTGTTGATTGGAGGATCTAAAATACGAATGCGAGAATGAAATCAATGCTCAAAATAATGAACAATAAAAAATAACAGTATATTATAAAATTCATTGTCAGCTAACACTCTAACATACCTTCTGCGATCAAGCTGCAGTAATTGAAAGGATCACCGGTGTATCTCGCATAACAAGTACACATTGGCAAGTGATTGATAACTTGACATTCTGCATTCTGTCCACATGTTCCTGGACAAGGATCTTTACATTTTGAATTAATGCATGCAAGATTTGATGAACAGTCAGAATTAATGACACACTCTGGTCGACAGCCTTCGTACGGATTTCCAAAATAGTCTGGAAGGCAAGAGCATGAACCTGCTCCGTTAAGTTCTTTGCATATGGCATTTGCCCCACATGGAGAAGGCTGACAAGGTCTGTCGGTTGGTATAGGTGGTGTTGCTAGAAGAAAATATTTCCAATCATTATCCAGCTGCAGATATTATAACAAGTTAACTTGTACTATCCAATATAATATCGTGATCATGATATTGAATTCTAGTCAGTAATGATCTTATAGATATGTAGAAATCTAAACATTATGGAAAACATATTAAGACTTACGTTCTCTGAAAGTGCATTGCGTGAAAGGATCTCCAGTGTAGGAATTCATGCACGTACACATAGGGGTATGGCTGACCACATGACATTCGGCGTTAGCTCCACAAGAGCCAGGGCAAGGATCTTTGCATTTATGATTAATACATGCTAAATTGCTAGAACATTCACTGTTACTGCTACATTCTGGCCTGCAGTTTGGTGGGCTTCCTATGAATTCGGGTAGACAACTACAAGATGGAGAATCGTTTATGACGTTACATATGGCATTAGAACCACATGGCGATGGTTGGCATGGGTTTATCTTCGGTGGTGGTTCATCCACTGGAATCGAATTAATATAATTATGAAAAAGCATTATTCATTTAAACTCCAGATGTTTCAGACAAAACTCAAGATATCCTTACATATTGGTGTGCATCTGACGAAAGGATCTCCCATAAAACGTATAGGACAACTGCAGATGGGACTATGATTTAAAACTTCACAATTGGCTCTTACTCCACATGTTCCTGGACATGGGTCTTTACACTTTTGGTTACTGCATGCTTCATTTTGGGGACAATCTGTGCTAACTACACATTCGGGCCGACAAGTTGGGGGACTACCGATGTATCCGCTAACACAAGAACATACAGCTTGCCCGTTTATAACACGACATTCACTGCTAGGTCCGCATGGTGTTGGGTTGCATGGATTTGTTGGAACAGGCACTGTTGAAAAATATACTGTCAGAACGAGTTGCTCAAAATTGTGAAAGGCATGATCTTTGGTAGTCGATTATCACGCACCTTCTATGGGAGTACAGAAAGTGAAGGCATTGCCGCTCATGTTTTCTGGGCAACTGCACATTGGCACGTGATTAATTACAGTACACAAAGCGTTGGTAGCGCAAGCACCGGGGCAAGGATCTTTGCACTTATTTCGTAGACAAGCTTTCTCGCGAGGACAATCTGGATTCAGTACACACTCAGGTCTACATCCATAATATGGATCACCTTGATATTCTGGTAAGCAAGTACAAATTCCATCATTGCATTGTGCATTTGGACCGCACGGAGATGGATTACATTTATCTGGTTCTGGTACGTCATCTGTAATATCAACCGTTATTTTGAGTCACAATATTTTCAATCAATTTATATACAAAGTTATATAGTTTTCTTGACAAGAATGTTGCATCAACTTTTTAATGAACAATAATCCTACGAACATAATCCCAAAGCCAAATTATATTGATATCACGAAAAGCCCTAGTTGAAATATTGGATTTCTACTTATTGAAATATGTAAATGAAGTTGTCTTGTTCGTCAACACAAGTCTATCAAATGTGTGAACCAAGTATGCAAATAGTTGTGTTGTTATATTTGGATGATGTTGTATAATTAGGAGTTCAAAATGCTTACAAATCACTGGACTCGGATTGCAGACTGAGAATGGATCTCCGGTATAGCCTTCAGGGCATGTGCACATTGGAGTATGTGTTACAACAGCACATTGTGCACCAACACCACATGACCCAGGGCATGGATCTCTACATTTTTCATTTATGCAAGCTTGATTGCTCTGGCACTCAGGATTTATAGTACACTCCGGTCTACAATTCGGCGGTACTCCAATGTAATTATTCAGACAAGTGCAAGCTGGTGTACCACCAATATTGCGACATTGAGCGAAACTACCACACGGGGATGGAACACATGGATCTGATGAAACCACTGGCGGGGCTACAGGTGCTGTAAAGTAATACATTTTTAGATCAAATAATTGCACGTTACAAAGAGTTTTACTGAGAATTGAAGTACGCTAATTTCAAAAGTTGCTTACGTGGAATTGGCGTGCATCTAGTAAACGGATCTCCACTATGTCCAGGTAAGCAACTGCAAATCGGGCTGTGATTCACAACCACACAATTGGTTTTAAGGCCACATGGGGTAGGGCATGGATCCACACATTTCTGATTGACACAGGCTAATTGGGAAGGACATTCTGAGCTGGAAACGCACTCTGGTCTACAACCTGGCGGGCTGCCAATATATGTGGGAAGGCAAGAGCATATGGCTTGACCATTGAGCTCTTTGCATTGGCTGTTTGGTCCACACGGTGTTGGGTAACAAGGATCTCTCTTCTCTTCAGCTGAGTGGAAAAAGCATTCGTTGGTATGGGAAATATCGGTAAGAAATTTTCAATCAATAATAAAGAGGATATAGAAAACTTACGAGGCGACTGTAGGATAGAACAGAACGCGAAGGGATCGCCAGAATATCCTGGTCGGCAGTTACAAGATGGCAAGTGATTAATAGCCGTACATTCTGCATTTTGACCACAAGCACCAGGACAAGGGTCCTTGCACTTGGATTGAATGCATGCTTGATATGATGGACAGTCAGAATTAATTACACATTCAGGTCTACATCCTTCGTAAGGGTTTCCTTGGTAGTCAGGTAAACAGGAGCAAGATCCAGCACCGTTTTGTTCCTTACATATTGCGTTTGAACCACAGGGCGAAGGTGAACAAGGGAAGTGTTTCTCATCGGGAATTGGATCAACTAAAACAAGGAACGGCAAAAAAAGTTCAGAGAAATTCATAAATATTCTGATCTGAAGATAGACAATTTTCTTGAGTTTTTCTTACGTTGAGCTTGGAAACACTGGACAAATGGATTTCCCGTGTAATAATTTGCACACACACAATTCGGTGTGTGACTAATAACATGACATTCCGCATTCGCACCACATGTTCCAGGACATGGATCAGTACATTTTTGATTGAAACATGCTTTGTGACTGGGGCATTCGTTATTACTAACGCATTCGGGTCTACAATTTGGAGGAGATCCTGTATATTGAGGTAAGCAAGAGCACGAGGGTGATTCGTTGATAACTTGGCATTGCGCGTAGAGCCCACATGGTGAAGGTTGGCAGGGATTTATTGGTTGTATTTCAGTCATTTCTAAAGAAAATATTCATTCATGTTATTGTAATGACATAATTCAGGAATATTGCTCAACTATTGTTGATTGCTTACGTATGATAGTGCATCTGATAAACGGATCGCCAGTGTAACGCTCAGGGCATGTACAAATTGGGTTGTGATTGATCACTGCACATATCGCTTGTAGACCACATGTTCCAGGACATGGATCTCTACATTTCTGATTTGTGCAAGCCTGATTTCTTGAGCAATCAGAACTAACTATACATTCAGGTCGACATGATGGAGGGCTGCCTATATATTCAGGCGCACAAGAGCATACAGCTTGACCATTTATTTCTCGACATACGCTATTAGGGCCGCATGGTGAAGGGTTGCATGGTCTCGTATTGACAGGAGCTGAATACATAGATGATGACGATTATTTTTCAGTCAACATATCTTGTAAATTTCAGTTATAACTAATTTTCAATTGGTATTGTATGTACCTGTTACTGTTTGACATGAAATGAACGCATTTCCACTTGTGCCCGGTGGGCAATTACACATTGGGGTGTGATTGATAACATTACATAGGGCATTTTGTCCACAGGTACCAGGGCACGGGTCTATACACTTGTTGCGCACACATGCTTTGTTGGAAGGGCAGTCTGTATTCAGGACACATTCTGGTCTGCATCCAGTATATGGATCGCCATAAAATTCGGCTAAGCAAGTACAAATTCCATCATTACATACGGCATTGGGGCCACATGGCGATGGATTACACTGATCTACGTCAATGTTCGCTGCAACTGCATAATATGGATTGTTTAGAGAAATATTCAGCAGATAAATGTAGTTATTATGATTCGGGTTATGTGTTAGGGACATAATCTTACTTGGCGGTTTATAATAACAATTGCTGAATGGATCTCCGGTGTAACTTTCAATGCAAGTGCACACGGGTATGTGATTGAACACGCTACAAATGGCGTTTAATCCACATGATCCTGCGCACGGGTCACGACATTTTTCATTTATGCAGGCTTTGTTACTAGAACAGTCAGGATGTATTGTACATTCAGGTCTACAATTTGGAGGACTTCCAATATATTCGATCAAACAAGAACAAGATGGGGATCCTCCAATATTTTGGCATTGTGAATGTGGTCCGCATGGTGAAGGGAAACAAGGATCTCTTTGTACTTCGACAACTGGATCCATTGGGGCTGTAAGAGAATTTCGGGATTCGAATAAAAAATCTTTTCAAACTACTCAAAATATCCCATTACAGTATATCGATACTTTTAGTTCGTTAGTAATCTAAATGGAAACATATTTATCAGTTAAAAATTTTTCAAACAAATGTTATAATACATGCAATAAATCAAATGATATTGGAAACTACAGAAATTGTATTGCAATGATTCTTACGTGGAATTCCGAAACATCTTGTAAATGGATCTCCAGTGAATCCTTGCTTGCAAATGCATATAGGGCTGTGATTTATAACGTTACACATTGTGTTTACTCCGCATGGATTAGGGCAAGGATTGACACATTTCTCTTTTATACATGCGAGGCTTGATGGACAGTCAGAGCTTACGACACACTCAGGCCTACAAGCAGGTGGGCTGCCTATATAAGTTGGAAGGCAAGAACAAACAGCCTGGTTGTTGATTTCACGACATTGGCTATAGGGACCGCAAGGTGAAGGCTCACAGGGATGGCTTACATCAGCTTCAATGGCTAATAAAAATATTGCACATTAATATCTCATGTTTGGTAATTAACATGAAGGGCTTCAAATATTCCTTACTTGGTTGTGGTGTTGGGTGACAATAACGGAATGGATCACCCGTATATCTTTCAAAGCAAGTGCATGTTGGCGTATGATTTATTACATGGCATTCGGCATTTTGACCACATGTTCCTGGACAAGGATCTTTACATTTTAGCCCAATGCATGCTTGATTTGATGAACAATCTGAATTTACAACACACTCTGGCCTACATCCTTCATAAGGATTGCCAATGTACTCTGACAGACATGTACATGAACCAGCATTTTGTTGTACTCTGCATACTGCGTTTGCTCCACAAGGGGATGGCAGACAAGGAGTCGGCGATTCGTTAGGTATTACATCAACTAAAATACATTAATTTCGATATCAATTGTAGCAAACGTTAATTGTAGTGAGTTAAGAGTTCGCACGTGTGGCTAAGATTATTGTGAGTATATGAGTTAGGTGTTAAAGTTGTGGTAAGAATCTTACTTTGCTGTACACATTGTGTAAATGGATCTCCGGTATGACCAATGGGACAAACACACATAGGCGTGTGACTAATAACGTGGCAATCAGCATTAGATCCACAAGAACCAGGACATGGATCTCGACATTTTTGATTGATACATGCCAAATGACTTGAACATTCACTATTACTAACGCACTGTGGCCTGCACTGGGGTGGGGATCCAATAAATTCTGCTAAGCACGAACAAGATGGTGAATCGTTGATAACTTGGCATTGTGCGTTAAAACCGCAGGGTGATGGCTGGCACGGATTTATATGTTCCACTGGTTTCGTAGCTTGAAAATTGAGGGAATATACATGAGTTACAGTGTACAACGGTATACTTTATCATCATTAAACTATAACTTTCACCACGAACAACAATTTTTGTGATACAAAAGCAAATATTGCGCATACAAGATCTATCATTTTTTTGAAAGTTATAGTTTCATGATAAACAATTTTAAGGCAAGTGTTCTTACGAATTGGCGAACATCGAATGAACGGGTCTCCCTCTAAAGTATTGGGACAACTACAAATCGGGTTGTGATTGATAACGTCGCAGATTGCACCAATTCCACAAGTTCCAGGACAAGGGTCACGGCATTTCTGATTATTACATGCTTGGTTCTGTGCACAATCCGAGCTCACGGAACATTCAGGTCTACAAGTTGGGGGAGCACCAATATAACCATTGATACACGAACATATTGCGTGTCCGTTACTTTGTCGGCATTGACTATTAGGTCCACACGGGGATGGATTGCATGGGTCCATAAAGATGGGAGCTGTAAGTATCATATTTTATTGCAACATGATGTATGTGCTAGGGTATCGCAATGATTGGGTTTGACTGACAACTTGCTCGAATGTATATCAATGCATACCCTGTTGTTGTATGGAACATGAAACGAACGCGTTTCCAGTCATTCCTGGAGGGCAACTACACATTGGCACATGATTATACACATTGCATAGAGCATTTTGTCCGCAAGTTCCTGGACAAGGATCTCCGCATTTATTACGAATACATGCTCTGTTGAGAGGACAGTCTGTATTTAGGACACATTCTGGGCGGCAACCTGAGTAAGGATCTCCGCGATACTCAGGTAAGCATGTACAAATACCATCATTACATTGAGCATTTGGCCCACACGGGGAAGGATTGCATGGGTCTGTTACGTCAGCTTCAGGTTCTGCAATGAAATTTTTTTTAGAGAATGGTCTCTATATATGGATATAGAGCATACATCTATCTATGGAGGAAGAAAAGTTAACCAATCTTACGTGGAGGCTGCGGGAAACAATTACTGAATGGATCACCAGTGTATCCTTGAGGGCAAGTGCAAACTGGGACATGATTCATGACGTGGCACTGGGCTAATACGCCGCATGATCCAGGGCAAGGATCTCTACATTTTTCTCGCATACACGCGAGATTACTTGTACATTCTTGATTGATTGTGCATTCGGGTCTGCAATTCGGAGGACTTCCGATGTAACTAGCCAGACAAGAACATGATGGTACACCTCCTATATTTCGACATTCTGAGTATTGCCCACAAGGAGATGGAATGCAAGGATCTCTTTGGACTATTTCATCTTGACCTGGAGCTGTCACTGCAATTTGGTTCGTATGTCATTTTTAGATGAAAAATTTAGAGTGTAGCCATAATCGATATTTCGATCGAATCGAAAAAAAGTGGGTCTTACATGGTGCTTGGAAGCATACAGTGAATGGATCACCCGTGAATCCTGGTCTACAACTGCATAATGGAGCGTGATTTATTACTCTGCAATCGGAATTCTGACCACATGGTGTTGGACATGGATTTTTGCATTTCTGTTGTATACATGCTTTATCCGAAGTACATTCAGAACTAACAACACATTCTGGTCGACAGGATGGTGGACTGCCAACGTATGTAGGAAGACAAGAGCAAACTGCTTGATCATTTATTACTCTACACTGACTATTGGGACCGCAGCGAGCTTCGCTGCATGGATCTGATTTGTCAATTGCAGCAACTGAGAAGAACAAACAATAAGAAATCGCGTAAGACAAAAATTTCGTAAACTTGAAATAATCAATATCGAAATGTATAAATTGCATTATTAGGTATTTGATAACTAAAACTTACTGGTTGGCTGTTGCAATGAACAGTATCGATAAGGATCTCCTGTATAAGATACGTAACAAGAACAGGTCGGAAGGTGGCTAACTACACGGCACTCTGCATTTGTGCCACAAGTTCCTGGACATGGATCTACACATTTAGCTCTAACACAAGCACGATTAGATGCACAATCTGAATTGAGAACACATTCTGGTCTACAGCCTTCATAAGGATTTCCGATATATTCAGGCAAACAAGAACATGACCCTGCTTGATTACGTTCTGTACAAACGGCATTGGGTCCACATGGAGATGGCAGACATGGAGTTGGTCTTTTATCGATAACTTCGTCCACTGCAAACATTATTGCAAATTTTCAATACACACTCTCATTCGTTTCAATAATTTATAACGCAGGGTAATTCATGTTGATTATCATGCAAGGATCAGAATTGACTGTTATTCGACAGTGACATTTGTATAATATCAGATTCACTGTGTTTGTTAGATTCAGAGAGGAGATAGATTAAAACTTTTATGAATTTACTTTGGAACTACAATATCGTTGAGATAGTCAGGAAAATATTGAATAATGAATCAATATATCACTGGACTAATGACATAGGGGTGTAAGCGCCAAACCTTTTTTTTCCGTTTTTGCGGATATAAGCACAAGATTTTATATTGCATAGAAAAAGATGTCGCAACTAATAAACCGAATTTTTTTCCGGCGCTTGTAGCCCTATTTCAATAGTCCAACGATAGTGTTTGACTATTATGATTGTAGAATTATATCTTACTTGGCTTTATAAAGCATTGGGTAAACGGATCTCCCGTGTGTCCAACAGCACAGAAGCACATTGGTGTATGGCTTACAGTACGGCAATCTGCATTATTACCACATGAACCTGGGCATGGATCTTTGCATTTTTGATTAATACATGCTTGATGGCTAGGACATTCGCTATTACTGACACACTCGGGTCTACAGTTTGGCGGGGATCCGATAAATTCTGGTAAACAAGAACACGATGGAGAGTCATTGATTACTTGGCATATAGCATTTGCACCGCAAGGACTTGGCTGGCATGGATTCACTGATACAACTGGAACTTCAGCTGGAAATAACAACAGTGGTGATTGATAAGATTTGCAATGAATAATTGCGTGTAATTGTTAGCTAAATAATATAATGAGTCTTACGTGTTGGAGTACATCGTACAAATGGATCTCCGGTATATCTTACGGGACAATGGCATATAGGATTGTGATTAACAACTTCGCAAAGTGCTCCTAAGCCACATGTACCGATACACGGATTTCTACATTTCTGGTTATTACAGGCTTCATTTTGTGCACAGTCAGAACTAACTACACATTCTGGTCGACAAGATGGTGGGCTTCCAATGTAACCAGGAACACAAGTACATACAGATTGGCCGTTATTACTTCGACATTGGCTGTTAGGCCCACATGGCGAAGGATTACATGGCGATACAACTGCCGGTGCTACATAAAGAATGATGGATATGTGTTTCAATGAACTACCAAACAATTGATTGAGATGTCATTTTATATAGATATTAATAGTGAAGTACCTCTGACAGGGGTGCATACAACGAAAGCATTTCCTTCAAAGCCATCTGGACAACTGCACATTGGGATATGATTTATCACACTGCAAATAGCGTTACTTGCGCATGTTCCAGGACAAGGATCTGTACACTTGTTACGAATGCAAGCTCTATTGCGTGGGCAATCGGCATTAAGAACACATTCCGGACGACATCCAGAATATGGATCTCCCTGATATTCAGGTAGACATGAACAAATGCCGTTGTCACATTGAGCATTAGGTCCACACGGAGATGGATTACATGGATCTGATTCTTGTGGGAAGATTTCTAAGAAAATATCGTTATCTCAATCAATATTTTTGTCAAAAAATATAGTATATCATTACAATGAAATTACAGATACTTCCAAAGTGGTCAATGTTAACTTACGTTGCACTGGTGTTAAGTGACATTGACTAAACGGATCCCCAGTATGACCCTCAAGACAGGTGCACATCGGTGTGTGGTTTATGGCAGCGCATTGGGCATTGAAACCACACGATCCTGGGCATGGATCTCTACATTTCTCTCGAATACAGGCCATATTACTTGGGCATTCCGCATTTATTGTGCACTCAGGTCTACAGTTTGGTGGGCTGCCTACATAATTTTGCAAACAACTGCACGAAGGTGTATCGCCCACTGGACGACACTGAGCATTAGCGCCACAAGGTGATGGAATACAAGGATCTCTGAATACAGGGGGCTGCGGTGGATCAGCTGTGAAATAATAGTTTTGAAGATAGTGGCAATTAGAATGTGAAACCTCATCAGAGTTAACTTCAAATATTCCATAGTTTGAATGAAAGATTGATAATGTACCTTCGATCACTGGGAAGCATTGAGAAAATGGATCTCCCGAATAACCGTTTCTGCAGAAGCATATTGGGCTATGATTGATAACCTTGCACTGAGCATTTTTACCACAAGGATCTGGACATGGATCTATACATTTCTGGTTGACACAAGTACGAGTTGAAGAACACTCTGAGCTAACTATACATTCAGGACGACAAGCTGGGGGGCTGCCTCTGTAGGTAGGCAAACATGAACAGACTGCCTGATTATTATTCACCCTACACTCGCTATTTGGTCCACAAGGGGATGGATTGCATGGATCCCGATTTTCTTCTTCGAATACTGTAGAAAATTATGATTTTTATTATCATCCAATTCATAGCGTATCATTAACAGAATAAGATCAAAATTCTCACCAATTGGTGATAGGATGTTGCAGTAACGGAACGGATCACCAGTATAACCATCAATACAAGTACAAGTCGGTGCGTGACTTATAACTTGGCAATTAGCATTTTGTCCGCAAGATCCTGGACAAGGATCTTGGCATTTAGATCTAATGCAAGCGAGGTTCGATGCGCAATCAGAACTTGTGACACATTCTGGTCTACATCCCTCATAGGGGTTACCAATATATTCAGGTAAGCATGAACATGAACCAGCTCCACCAAGTTCCTTGCATATTGCATTTGCTCCACACGGAGTGGGCCTGCATGGTGTTGGTCTTTCTTCGATGTTGGCTAAAGAAAAATCAATTATTTTGAATATTCGGGCCGGTTGGGTAGTGAAAGTAACAAATAACGCGGTGAAAAATTGAAACCAAATTACGATAACTGATTCAAGGTTGAAAATGAAATTGCTTACGTTGAATTACAGAACACTGCGTGAATGGGTCTCCGGTAAAACCTGAACTACAAATACACATTGGTGTGTGACTGACGACATGGCATTCAGCATTTGCTCCACATGATCCCGGACATGGATCAGTACATTTCTGATTAATACATGCTTTGTTGCTAGGACATTCGCTGTTACTGACACATTCAGGTCGGCAGTTTGGTGGTGAACCAGTGAATTCAGGTAAACAAGAACAGGAAGGTGATTGATTTATGATTTGGCATTGAGCATTTGGTCCACAGGGTGATGGCTGGCATGGATCAACTGGCTCTTGTTGTATTTGAGCTATTTCCAACAATAATAAAACACATTAGATACAATGTCACCTAACGATTTGAATCGAATATTATATATCTGAGCAAAATGTAATCTTACGAATCGGAGTGCAAGCGCGGAATGGATCTCCCGTTAGTCCTTGCGGACAGATACATATCGGATTGTGACTAATAACCGAGCATTGAGCCCTGAGACCACAAGTTCCAGGGCATGGGTCTTTGCATTTTAGATTAATGCAAGCTTCATTCTGTGCACAATCAGAGCTACGTGTACATTCAGGTCGGCAGGTAGGGGGACTTCCAATGTATCCTTGGACACATTTGCATATAGCTAGTCCATTAACTTCCTGACAGTGACTGTTAGGTCCACATGGTGATGGTGAGCATGGATTCCTCACCGTCTCGTCTGATGAAATTAGATTCAAAGGAATTAGAAGAAGTTACTATCAATTCTGTCTATTCTCATTACCACACATTTGTCAGTATGTAGAAGCTTTTTTCAAAAAAGATTGTATGCTTTCTAGCTTATAGTAATGAGAATATTCAAGAATGAAGATCAATTTATCGGAAGTTGAATGTACCTTGGAATGGCAAACATTGAACAAAAGCATTTCCGTTCATTCCTTGTGGGCAGCTGCACATTGGCACATGATTCGTTGTTATGCATTGTGCATTCAGTCCACAAGTACCAACACATGGATCTACACATTTGTTACGGATACAGGCTTTGTCGCGAGAGCAATCGTCATTTACAACACATTCTGGTCGGCATCCACTATAAGGATCACCATGGTATTCCGGTATACAGGAGCAGGTGCCTTCTTGGCAAATTGCATTAGACCCACATGGTGATGGGTTACATAAGTCCACTACTGCGGGATACTCGTCGGCTATAAGAGATAAATCGATTGTGAAATTTGTTCGACAAGCAGTTCACAATAGTTGGATTTGATGGAAAAAGGAAATACTAGAACCTAAAAATATCGGAAAAAAAAATTGGCTTACAAGGTGGTTTTTTGGGAACACAGTTGATAAACGGATCTCCTGTGTAGCCTTCTGGGCATGTGCATATTGGCGTATGGTTCAAAACATCACATCTTGCTCCTAAACCACAAGATCCCGGACATGGATCTCTACATTTTTCACGTATACACGCCATATTACTGATGCATTCTGGATTAATTGTACATTCGGGCCTACAATTTGGTGGAGTTCCTATATAGGTGGCTAAACATGAACAAGATGGTGTTCCTCCAATATTTCGGCATTCAGAATATGGACCACAGGGTGAGGGTAGGCATGGATCTCTTTGAACAGGTGGATCATTTTCAATTGGTGGACCTACAAGAATATTCGATAATTAACTCGTGTTTCATTGGTTAAAATCACTTTGATCCTTACGTGGGATTGGGAAGCAAGATGAAAACGCATCTCCGGTAAAGCCTTGTCGACAGGTGCATATTGGACTGTGATTTATAACTTTGCAGTTTGCATTACGCCCACATGGATCTGGGCATGGGTCAACGCATTTCTGATTGATGCAAGCCCTATTCGTGGGACATTCTGAACTCACAACGCATTCTGGTCTACAATTGGGTGGTGAGCCACTGTATGTTGGTAAACAAGAGCAGACAGCTTGACCATTATTTACCCGACACACGCTGTTCGGTCCACAAGGTGAAGGATAACAGGGATCAGTTTGATCTGCCTCGATAACTATGATGAAATAAAAAAAATTTGTAGATAATTTGTTTTTACTCCATAGACAAGGTAATCATAATTATTTGCACGTACTTTTGTCTGGTTCTCTATTACAGTAACGGAACGGATCGCCTGTGAATCCAATGTTACATATGCATGATGGTAGATGATTTATTACGTGGCATTCTGCATTTTGACCACAAGTTCCCGGACATGGATCTTCACATTTCGAACGAATACATGCTCTACTTGGTGCACAATCTGAATTAATCACACATTCAGGGCGACAGCCTTCATATGGGTTTCCGATATAGTCTGGTAAACAAGAACATGCTCCTGCCCCATTCCTCTCCGTACAAATAGCATTAGAACCGCACGGGGAAGGACTGCATGGCAATGAATTTGCGATTGGTTCAACTAAAATGAATCACAAGCGTTTTCATTAAAACTGACGATATGATAAATCGTATGCTTTTCGTATGTTGTGTGCTTACATTGTTCGATGTTGCACTGAGTAAATGGATCTCCTGTATACCCGACAATACAAGTGCACATTGGCGTATGACTGACTACCCTGCATTCGGCATTTGCACCGCAAGATCCTGGACAAGGATCTTTACATTTTTGATTGATGCAAGCAAGTCGACTAGAACACTCGCTATTGCTAACACATTCAGGTTTACAATTTGGAGGAGATCCAATGAATTCTGGTAGGCACGAGCATGACGGGGAATCATTGATCACTTGACATTGGGCATTAAGTCCACAAGGTGAAGGTCGGCATGGATCTCTCTCAGCGATAGGAGTTTGGACTGTAAGTATTGATCATTAGGTTCATACTGCACAAATCGCATAATATTTACACCTAAAGAGAACTCAGTGTCTTACGTATTTGTGTGCATCTGATAAATGGATCACCCGTCAGATGCTGAGGACAACTACATATCGGATTGTGATTTATAACTTGACAAGTAGCTCCTATTCCACAAGTTCCTGGGCATGGGTCCCTGCATTTTTGGTTTATACATGCTTCGGCTTGTGCACAATCTGTGCTCACAATACATTCAGGTCTACATGTCGGAGGGCTTCCAATGAACCCAATGACACATGTACAAACAGCCAAGCCATTCACTTCTCTACATTGGCTATTTGGCCCGCACGGCGATGGATTGCAAGGGTTTGTAACTACAGGATCTATTGAAAAATTCAATATTCAAAATCAGAATCTGACATATTCTTAGATATTCGTAGCTGAAAGTACTAAAGCAGATAGTAATACCTCTGACTGGTGTACATGATAAGAATGCATTGCCTGCCATTCCTACTGGGCAACTGCACATGGGTACATGATAAAAGACGTTGCATAGTGCATTCTGACCACAAGTACCAGGACAAGGGTCCATACATTTGTTATTCTTGCAAGCCTTATCCAACGAACAATCTGTATTGAGAACACATTCTGGACGACACCCTGAGTAGGGATCTCCTTGATATTCTGGCAAGCACGTACATAAACCTTCGTTACATTGAGCATTTGGTCCACATGGAGATGGATTACAAGGGTCGGTTTTATCAGCTAGAGGTTCTGAAAATATAGACAGTTCAAGAATATGCACAAGCAACTACCATACCTAGTAGCTCTGGGACTAAGCCACTCAAGTCACATTTAAAACAAAATGCATGTCGATCTATGCACTTGTGCCAACTTGTTTAATACAATTGTGTATTTTGTACTTTATATTCCAATTACGAAAATCAGGAGTCTAGGACTTTTTCTGTGTTTAGTGCTCGACTTTGCTCGACTCAATGAACCTCTCAGTCCAATTTGTTTTTAATTGTGAATTGTGTACCTTGAATCCCCATGATTGATTGTTTATCGAATTTTAATTATTCCGTCTTACGTGTTGGTGGTTTGGGATAGCAGTTACTGAATGGATCTCCAGTATAACCCTCAAGACAAGTACACATTGGAGTATGATTAATAACTGCGCACTGAGCACCTGTACCACAAGAACCAGGACAAGGATCTCGACACTTTTCTCTGATGCAAGCAGTACTGCTTGTGCAATCCGGATTTATAGTACATTCTGGTCTACAGTTCGGTGGACTACCAATGTAACTTGGTAAACATGAACATGAAGGCGAACCTCCAATGTCACGACATTCTGCATGCGGCCCACATGGGGAAGATGCACATGGATTTTGAATTGGAACAGGGCTTGGTGGCGGTGCTGAAATATGTTGATTCATAGAATTGTGTCCTATATGTAACATTTAAAGTAATTTGAGTTTCAGCTGCTTACGTGGAACAGGGAAGCATCGTGTAAATGGATCTCCAGTGAATCCTTGCTTGCAAGCACATATGGGGCTATGATTCAAAACCTCACAATTCGTGTTGAGACCACATGGACTAGGGCATGGGTTAACACATTTCTGATTGACACATGCTTTGTTTGTTGGACATTCGGAACTCACAACACATTCAGGCCTACAACCTGGAGGACTTCCGGTATATTCAGGGAGACATGAGCATACAGCTTGTCCATTGGAAACGCGACATTGACTGTTCGGGCCACAAGGAGATGGATTACATGGGTCACCAGGATCTGCTTCTATTACTGTGAGAAAATATTATATCGTTAATATGTCAGCTGCAAAAAATTTTGCAATGGATCACGAGATTGAAAAAAATATTACCAGGCTGTTGTACTGGGCTACAATAACGGAACGGATCCCCGGTAAATCCAATGACACATGTACACGAAGGCAAATGATTTATAACTTGACACTCAGCATTCTGACCGCAGGTTCCAGGACAGGGATTTTGACATTTCGATCTTATGCAAGCGAGGCTTGATACACAGTCTGAATTGACTACACATTCTGGGCGACATCCTTCGTAAGGATTTCCAATGTACTCTGGTAAGCATGTACAAGATCCAACATTGTTCTGTTCCTTACAAATGGCATTCGAACCACACGGAGAAGGTGTGCACGGAGATATGTTCTCTATTATTGGATCAGCTGTTATAGACAAATATTTACATTTATTTAAAATATCAAGGAATTTATATTACTATCGAGTGAGGAATCAGACTTACGTTGTCTAATACTGCATTGAGTGAATGGATCGCCAGTATAGCCTACGCTACAGACGCACATTGGTGTATGACTGACCACTCGACATTCTGCATTTGCACCACAAGATCCTGGACAAGGGTCTTTGCACTTCTGATTTATACATGCCAAATGGCTAGAGCATTCACTGTTACTAACACATTCAGGTCTACAATTTGGTGGTGATCCTGTAAACTCTGGCAGACAAGAGCAAGATGGTGATTCATTGATCACTTGACACTGGGCATTTGGACCACAAGGAGACGGTTGACACGGATTCACATGTACCACTGGTGCCTCAACTGTACATGAAAAGTTAACACAGAATGTGAATATCAATTTTGTCGTCAAGTTTGGAGTTTCATCCATGAATCGAAGCTTCTGCCATGATCTAAATGAATACAGTATTTCAAGTTTTCCAGAATCTAGAAGCTCAAATCGAAACAAATCAAGTATCGAGCAATTAATTTGAGCAGAAATATGATTTCTGTGACTAAAAACAAAATGATTGAACTTCAGATACTTTACACAAAATAGTCAAAAAAGTTTCTTACATTTCACTAGCGAACTAGACAATCGACACAGAACAAATGTATGTATACCTTGATACTTTAGTTCCCGATACTCAGATGTGCAATACTTTTCGTACAATTATGATGTTACATTCTCGTGGATACTATACATGGCAGAGAACAACGCGAGCTACTTATTATTGACAAAGTATGAGATTTAATCATATTCTTACGTATGAATTCGCATCTGACGAATGGATCACCAGTATATCTTGGAGGACAGCTACATATGGGGTTGTGGTTGTTAACTTGGCACTGGGCTCGAAGACCACAAGTACCTGGACATGGGTCGATGCATTTCTGGTTACTACATGCCCGGTTTCTTTCACAATCCGAGCTTACTACACATTCGGGTCTACAAGATGGAGGGCTTCCCATAAATCCAGGTACACAAGAACATACAGCTTGCCCGTTTATTGCACGACATTGACTATTGGGGCCACAAGGCGATGGATTGCATGGGTTTGTCACAATTGGATCTGCGATAAAGTTATAACAGGAATTAAAGAGAATTCAGGAGAGTGAATTAGTTTAAAAAAATCATTGAATTACCTCTGACGGGAGAGCACAGTACAAATGCATTTCCATCTGTGCCTGGAGGACAACTGCACATAGGCACATGATTGTACACGTTACACTGTGCATTTTGAGCACAAGTACCAGGGCAGGGATCGATACATTTGTTACGCACGCAAGCTCTATTCAGTGGGCAGTCATTATTAAGAACACATTCGGGCCTACAACCGGCATAAGGATCTCCTTGGTATTCTGGCAAACAGGTACAAATGCCCTGATTGCACTCAGCATTCGGTCCGCATGGGGAAGGATTACATGGATCAGATTCCACAACGTCAGCCACTAAAATCATTAATGTGTAATGTACCCTCTAGGATGAATTATATCTCTTCCGAAGGAAGATGTATCAACTGTAAATGGGTTGATTCTTACTTGGCGGTTTGGGGTAGCAATTGCTGAAAGGATCTCCAGTATAACCATCAGGGCATGTGCATGTTGGAGTATGATTAATGACGCTACATTGAGCTCCTATACCACACGACCCAGAACAAGGATCTCGGCATTTTTCTCGCATGCATGCTCTATTGCTTGGGCAATCAGGATTTATCGTACATTCAGGTCTACAGTTGGGTGGACTGCCAATGTAATTTAACAAACAGGAGCAAGAGGGTGACCCTCCAATGTCACGACATTCTGCATAAGGCCCACAAGGCGAGGGAACACATGGATTTTGAACCTGAATGATTTCTGGTGGAGGTTCTAAAAGAAGAAAGATTCGAATTTAAAATATGTCCAGATAATTAGCAATTAAAGCTTCAGGAGCAGTATAACAAGACCCATTCAACGTGAATTCATCTATGGGACATGTTGCATTTGAAATTTATGTTGGTCTTACTTGGAATCGGGAAGCATCGAGTGAATGGATCTCCAGTGTGTCCCGGCTTACAGGCACATATAGGACTGTGACTGGACACTACGCAATCGGTATTTAGACCACATGGCTGAGGACATGGATTGACACACTTCTGATTGATACAGGCTCTGTCTATCGAGCATTCTGAACTCACTACACATTCGGGTCGACAACCAGGTGGACTACCCATATATTCCGGTAGACATGAACAAACGGCTTGTCCATTAATAACACGACATTGACTATTTGGTCCACATGGTGATGGATTGCATGGATCTCCAGGATCTGCTTCCACTACTGTTAGATAACAATTCATGTTTATCACTTCACAGTTCAAATAAAATGGGATTAGAGAAAAAAGCGTAGGAAATTTTACCAGGTTGTGGTGTTGGATGACAGTAACGGAAGGGATCTCCAGTAAAGCCAGGTATACATGTACAAGAAGGCAGATGACTGATAACTTGGCATTGTGCATTTTGACCACATGTTCCAGGACAAGGATTCTGACATTTTGACCGAATACAAGCCAGACTTGATACACAATCGGAATTGATTACACACTCGGGTCGACATCCTTCGTATGGATTACCAATGTGCTCTGGTAAGCATGTACATGATCCAACACCATTCTGTTCTTTACAAACAGCATTTGAACCACAAGGAGAAGGTGTACAAGGAGACACTGATTCAAATATTGGATCGGCTGTCAAGGAAAATAGATATGTTGAATGTATTATTTCATAACTGCACTCGGATAAGATCAATTTAAAAGCATTGTGCTCACGTTGTTTGAAGAAACATTGGGTGAATGGATCACCGGTATAGCCAATGGTACAAACACACATTGGTGTATGACTGACAACACGACATTCTGCATTTGCACCACAGGAACCTGGGCATGGGTCTTTACATTTTTGATTAATGCATGCAAGATGTGACGAGCATTCACTATTACTGATACATTCTGGCCGACAGTTTGGTGGTGATCCCGTAAACTCTGGCAGGCATGAACACGACGGTGAATCATTGATCACCTGACATTGAGCATTAGGGCCGCATGGTGATGGTTGACACGGGTTTATAGCGATCACTGGTTTATCTACTGTAGATAAATATTAAATGTATCAAATTCTCTTACAGATGGGCACTGGTTGGCAAATTCGAGTGGATATTGTTTGCTAATAAAAATAAACTTTGAACTAGAATATTTATTTCTACTCAACTTACTTTACCGTCTATTCAATTTACTTTTGCATAAATAAAAAAGTTTCACATATGTCTTACACTCGAAAATGCCAGCCTGTATCATTTTTACACATGCTTACTTATTTGTTCGCATCTGACGAATGGGTCACCGGTGTATCTTGGAGGACAGCTACATATAGGATTGTGATTATTAACTTGACACTGGGCTCTAAGACCACAAGTGCCAGGACATGGGTCAATGCATTTTTGGTTACTGCAGGCTTCGGTTCTCTCACAATCTGAGCTTACTACGCATTCGGGCCTACAAGATGGAGGGCTCCCTATGAAACTGGGAGCACATGAACATACTGCTTGACCGTTGATGGTACGGCATTGACTATTCGGCCCACAAGGCGACGGATTGCACGGATCCGACACAATGGGATCTGTGACGAAATTTCAAAAGACATTGAGTCGACTTGTTTGACAAAAGAAATGATTAATAACATTTCAGAACAGAATTCAAATTACCTCTTGCAACAGAGCACAAAACAAATGCATTTCCATTTGTTCCTGGAGGGCAAGTGCACATAGGCACATGATTGTAGACATTACACTGTGCGTTTGCTGCACAAGTACCCGGGCAGGGGTCGATACATTTGTTACGTACGCATGCTCTATTCAGTGGGCAGTCATTATTAAGAACACATTCGGGCCTACAACCGGCATAAGGATCTCCTTGATATTCTGGTAAACAGGTACATGTGCCTTGGTTGCACTCAGCATTCGGTCCACAAGGAGAAGGATGACATGGGTCAGGTACAACAACATCAGCTACTGTAATTATGAATGTTTAACGTAGTCTCTGGCTTGAATGATCTAATACTAGGGAGAAGGTGTTGGAAGTCGTTAACAGGTATACTCTTACTTGGTGGTTTCGGGTAACAATTGCTGAAGGGATCTCCAGTATATCCGTCAGGGCAAGTACATGTTGGAGTATGATTAATGACACTACACTGAGCTCCAATACCACATGAGCCAGCACAGGGATCCCGGCACTTTTCTCGCATACATGCTTTATTGCTTGGGCAGTCAGGATTTATGGTACATTCCGGTTTACAATTGGGCGGGCTACCAATGTAATTTAACAAACACGAGCAAGAAGGTGAACCTCCAATATCACGGCATTCAGCGTATAATCCACACGGAGATGGGACACATGGATTTCGCACTGGTTCCACATTTTGAACGGGTGCTAGAGAAGAAAGAAGAATTTACTTTTGAATATGTCTCGAAAATGATCTTTCGGTAGAATGAAGCTATTGGAACGTTGAGTAGAATTTCGACTTGTAAAAGAAGATCAAGTCCACAAAAAATTTGATACTAATTTAATTCGCCCAGATAGAAATGCGATAATCAATGATAATTCACGTAATTTGAAATTCACCATTTAAACAACTTCATCGGTTATTGTCAAATAGTACATAATTGCTCGCAAATAGGAAAGTTCAACAAAAATCCAATGCATTACTGCTTAATCAACTTTGTCATTCTTACGTGGAATAGGGAAGCATCGGCTGAATGGATCTCCAGTATGCCCCTGTCTACAGGCACATATCGGACTGTGATTGGAAACTTCACAGTTAGTATTTAGGCCACAGGGTGCCGGACATGGATTGACACATTTTTGATTGATACAAGCTCTGTTGCTTGGACATTCTGAGCTTACAACACATTCGGGACGACAACCCGGTGGACTTCCAATGTATTCAGGGAGACACGAGCATACACCTTGTCCATTGACAACACGACATTGACTATTTGGTCCACATGGTGAGGGATTGCATGGATCTCCAGGATCTGCTTCCACTACTGTTAAATTATATTTCATGTTCAGTCTTTTGTGGTACGAATAGTATCAGACATGAGGATAAAAAATGTTACCAGTTTGCGGTGTTGGGTGACAGTAACGGAATGGATCTCCTGTAAATTCAGGTAGACATGTGCATGATGGCAAATGGTTCACAACTTGACATTGTGCATTTTGGCCACAAGTTCCAGGGCAAGGATTCTGGCACTTCGAACGAATACAAGCAAGACTTGACACACAATCGGAATTTATTACGCACTCCGGACGACATCCTTCGTAAGGATTACCAATATATTCTGGTAAGCAAGTACAAGATCCTACACTGTTCTGTTCTTTACAGATAGCATTCGAACCACATGGAGAAGGTGTGCATGGAGATATGTTCTCAAATATTGGATCAGCTGTAGAACAGAATTAGTTATTTTGATGACTGCTGAGGCAAATTGAATGTCAGGTTTTAAAACAATATGATCAATCTTACGTTGTCTGATAGTGCATTGCGTGAAAGGATCACCAGTGAAGCCAACAGCACAGACACACATTGGAGTGTGACTAACTACACGACATTCTGCATTAGCTCCACAAGAGCCAGGGCATGGATCTTTACATTTTTGATTGATACATGCCAAATGACTAGAGCATTCACTATTGCTAACACATTCGGGTCGACAATTTGGTGGTGACCCTGTGAACTCTGGCAAGCAAGAACACGATGGCGAGTCATTGATTACTTGACATTGAGCATTGGGGCCGCAAGGTGATGGTTGACACGGGTTGACATTTATAACTGGAGTATCCGCTGCATTGGAACAAAGTAATTGTGTTATCTGCGTCATATTTCAGATTCCAGACCAGAGTAAATCATGCTTAGTTAGAAATTTCTTTCCAGAAGAGAGACCATTCAGTTATTGATTTATACAGGTAGAATTCTAATTGTTAAACAAGGAAAAGTTACTCGACAAATCAAAATGACAACTGGTCAGCGAAGGACGAATTGAGAACAACAGCATGTTGTTCATGAAAGAACTGTAATAGATAAATTACAATATGATCAATTGTCAATGTAAATGGAGTGATATTGCCACGGGTCTAGTCCTCATTCACGAGTCTCGAAGCACAAAACTATTCCTAGGTGAATCATGAGATACTCTGGCTGAATAAAATATCGATTTTTCATATTTGAATGATCCTTACGTATCGGTGTGCATCTAACGAATGGGTCACCAGTATATCTGGCTGGACAGCTACATATTGGATTGTGATTGCTGACTTGACACTGAGCTCTGAGCCCACATGTCCCAGGACATGGATCAATACATTTTTGATTGCTACAAGCCTGATTTCTGGGACAGTCAGAACTGACGGTACATTCGGGTCTACAAGATGGTGGGCTTCCTATGTATCCAGGCACGCATGAACATACTGCCTGTTGATTTATCGTTCGGCACTGACTGTTCGGACCACACGGTGAAGGATTGCATGGATTTTCCACTATCGGGTCTATAAATGAATGTCATGAATGATAATGTGAACAGGAGTAATAAAGTCTAATTGGTTTTACTGATGAAGTTCATACCTCTAGCAGGAGAACATACAACAAAAGCATTGCCGCTCATCCCTGTCGGGCAACTGCACATTGGAACGTGATTGTACACATTGCAAATAGCATTTTGACCACAAGTGCCTGGGCAAGGATCAATACACTTATTCAACACGCAAGCTCTATTCAGAGGACATTCTGTGTTAAGAACACATTCTGGACGACAACCAGAATACGGGTCTCCATTGTATTCTGCCAAACATGTGCAAATCCCCGAATCACATACGGCATTAGGCCCACAAGGGGATGGATTGCAGGGATCTATTTCGATTGCCTGGACAGCTGTAAGTACATTGGTTAACACTTGTCCATCCCGATATATTTATATAACTACTATATCATAAATCTCTCATCCTTACGTGGTGGTGGCTTTGGATAGCAATTAGTGAACGGATCTCCAGTATAGCCATCAGGACAAGTGCATGTTGGCGTGTGATTGATTACATTACACTGAGCATTGATCCCACAAGAGCCAGGACACGGATCACGACACTTTTCCCTCATACATGCTTTATTGCTCGAACAGTCTGGGTTTATGATACATTCTGGCCTGCAATTAGGTGGGCTGCCGATGTAATTTGGAAGGCAAGAGCATGACGGGGAGTCACCGATATTACGACACTCTGCATAAGGTCCACATGGGGAAGGTATGCAAGGATTTGTCGGTCGAACAATTGCTGGCTCCTGCTCTGTAAGATAATGCACGTTGCTACTCGGACTTCTTATGAACAGTGGGTTACAAAAAAAATAATCAATCTTACTTGGAATTGGGAAACATCGCGTAAATGGATCTCCAGTATATCCAGGTTTGCAAGCACAAATAGGGCTGTGAATTGAAACTTCGCAATTGGTATTCAAACCACATGGACTAGGGCATGGATTTGTACATTTCTGATTTATGCACGCTCTGTTTGTTGGACATTCTGAGCTCACAACACATTCCGGCCTACATCCAGGCGGAGTTCCTCTATACTCAGGAAGACACGAACAAACAGCTTGTCCATTTGTAACTCGGCATTGGCTGTTTGGCCCGCAGGGTGAAGGGTTACATGGGTCTTGTGGATCAGCTTCAACGACTGTAATTTTTATAACGTAAGAAATACCTACTCCCCATAGAATGAATTCGTAATAGTGATTGAAAGTAAGGTGAATATTTGAAATTATGTGGAATCATCATGTTAAATCGGGATTATTATGAATCATGAAATTTTATCAAAAGCTAATTACGTCATATCGGAATTGGATTTACAAATCATATTTCAAAATAACGTATTGACATTCTTGTTAGGTGCGACAAAAAATAATCAGCAGTTCATACCTACAACGACGAACGTCAGAGAAACTATTTCCTCTTCGGTGTACTGTTATTTGCTACTTTTGCAATGGATATCGAGGTTCAATTAATATTGGGATTTGTTAAATCATATGTATGAGCATCTCGGATTATTCATTAGGTTTACTGTGCAGGGTTTGTAAATTGATGTAGGAGTCCACCTTCGTTTTTATTTTTGTCAGGTTTGTTATTGGGGATGAATGAAGATACATTTCCCTTGTTATAGTTCTTGTTATTATTGTGCGCTTATATTTTTCAAATCAGTACTCAGTGGTTTAACCTTTAGTTTGGTTAATAATCAGCGGATTCATTAATAGTGCGATCATTTGTGGCGGCAAGAGTGCAATCATTTTTTATTTTTTGCTCATCTTTTAATCTAGCATTATTAGTTTCGAAGCCCATTCCATTTCTGTTTGATAAGTGACGAAACTTACTTATCGGTTGATGGGGGTGACAATAACGGAATGGATCTCCTGTAAATCCAGGGACGCACGTGCAACTAGGTAAGTGGCTAATCACTTGACATTCAGCGTTTTGGCCACATGTTCCAGGGCATGGGTTTTGACACTTTGAACGGATACATGCCAGACTAGATACACAATCCGAATTTATTGTACACTCCGGTCGACATCCTTCATATGGGTTACCAATGTATTCAGGTACACAAGTACAGGAACCAACGCCATTTTGTTCTTTGCAAATAGCATTTGAACCACAAGGCGATGGCGTACAAGGAGAAAGTTTTTCACTAATAACTGGTTCAGCTAAAATCGAGTAAAATGAAATGAGTTTTTGCTGATTTCATGGTCCTATTGTGATGTTAGATAAATACCACTTCTTAGAGAAACTATTCTTACTTTGTTGGTTACATTGAGTGAAGGGATCGCCAAAATAACCTGTAGTACAAACACACATTGGCGTGTGACTAACTACGCGACATTCGGCGTTGAAACCACATGAACCTGGACAAGGATCTTTGCATTTGTTGTTGATACATGCTAAATGGCTAGAGCATTCACTGTTACTGACACATTCCGGTCTGCAGTTTGGTGGGGATCCAATAAATTGTGGCAAACAAGAACATGAAGGCGAGTCATTAATGACTTGACACTGAGCGTTTGGGCCACAAGGAGATGGTTGGCATGGATTTACTGGTGTGACCTCTGTTAATACTGAGAAAAAAAAACATTATTGTCAAACAATGTTCGTTATCAAATTAAGGGAAAAAAGATTTTAGCAAGTTCTTACAAATGAATTCGCATCTTAAGAATGGATCGCCCGTGTAACCTGAAGGGCAGCTGCATATTGGATTGTGATTAACAACTTGACACTGAGCTCTGAGACCACATGTTCCAGGACATGGATTAATACATTTTTGATTACTACAAGCTTCGTTCCTTCCACAATCTGAGCTGACCACACATTCAGGTCTACATGATGGAGGGCTTCCAATGTAACCAGGAACGCATGAGCATACACCTTGCCCATTTATATTTCGACACAGACTATTAGGACCGCAGGGTGACGGATTGCATGGGTCCTGCACATCTAGTTCTGCTATGAACAGGAGTTGTTAGAAACAAGACAAGGGCATTATAATATGGGATTACTATTTCTCATACCTTTGACAGGTGAGCAGAAAACAAAGGCATTCCCTGACATTCCTACTGGACAGCTACACATGGGAACGTGATTGTAAACGTTGCATATCGCATTTTGCCCACATGTACCAGGACAGGGATCAAAGCATTTATTATTGCCGCAAGCTCTATTCAAGGGACAATCTATGTTAAGAACACATTCAGGTCGACAGCCAGCATACGGATCTCCTTGATACTCGGGTAAACATGTACAAATGCCATTATTACATTCGGCATTTGGTCCACAAGGAGATGGATTGCAGGGGTCCCTTTCAATAATTTCTGTTTCTGTAATATTATTATAGAACGTTAACTTTCCATCGAGTTATTATTTCTAGAGTTGAAGTTGAATTCTGCTTACGTAATTTGGGGTAGCAGTTATTAAATGGATCTCCGGTATAACCATCTGGGCAGGTACACATAGGTGTATGATTTATCACGTTACATTGAGCTCCTATTCCACAAGAGCCAAGACAGGGATCTTTACATTTTTCTCTTATGCAAGCCTTACTACTTGGACAATCAGGATTTATTGTGCACTCAGGTCTACAGTTTGGTGGGCTGCCGATATAATTTGCAATACATGAACAAGAAGGAGAACCCCTAATGTCCCGACATTCAGCGTTTGGACCACAAGGTGAAGGTACACATGGATTTATTACTGGAACTTTTTCTGGAACAGGTTCTGGAAGAAATATGAAATTTTATTCATGTTTCCTTCAGTGCGAAAAGTAAGAGATTTGCAGGTATGGCCTCACTTGGAATTGAGAAGCATCTTGTGAATGGATCGCCGGTAAAACCTTGTTTGCAAGCACAAATTGGACTGTGATTTGAGACCTCGCAATTAGTGTTCAACCCACACGGTCCAGGGCATGGATTGACACATTTCTGCTGGATGCATGCTCTGTTCAAAGGACATTCTGAGCTCACTACACATTCGGGTCGGCAACCTGGTGGGCTTCCTATATATTCGGGTTGACAAGAGCATACAGCTTGGCCATTGACAACACGACATTGACTGTTTGGTCCACAAGGTGATGGATTACATGGATCTTGGGGATCTGCTTCCACTACTACAGAATTATACGGGACATTGAAATTAAAGATAATCCAAATGTGATCTATCAAAAGAATTCAATGAAATCATATTTAATTACCGGGCTGTGGTGTATGATGACAGTAACGGAACGGATCTCCAGTAAATCCGGGATAACATGTACATGAAGGCAAATGATTCACTACTTGACATTCAGCATTTTGACCACATGTTCCTGGACAAGGGTTTTGACATTTGGATCGAATACAGGCAAGAGTAGATGCACAATCAGAGTTTATAACACACTCTGGCCGACAACCTTCATAAGGATTTCCAATGTATTCAGGTAAACACGAACAAGATCCAACCTTATTTTGCTCCTTACAAATGGCATTTGAGCCACATGGAGAAGGAGTACATGGAGTAAGATCATCAGCAAGCACAGGAGCTATGAGGAGAATAATATTTTTTTGAATAATTGAGACTCAAGTTTCGTAGAAGTCAACTTCACAATTACAAATTTGTAAGCTTACGTTGTCTCGAACATTGGGTGAATGGATCTCCGTTGAAACCAAGAATACATACGCACATTGGCGTATGACTAACGACTCGACATTCGGCATTACTACCGCACGAGCCTGGACAAGGATCTTTGCATTTCTGATTGATACATGCCAAATGGCTACTACATTCACTATTGCTTATGCATTCCGGCCTACAATTTGGCGGAGCACCTATGTAGCTTTGAAGACACGAACATGAAGGTGAGTTGTTAACTACTCTGCACTGAGCATTGGGCCCACAAGGAGATGGTTGACATGGGTTTACTTGAATGAGTTCAGTTTCAAGTGCTAAGAAGAAAAACATTGAAGAATCAATTATACTTTGTAACATGACTGACTCGATTGTGTGCAAGGCAATTCTTACGTTTTGGGATGCATCTCACGAACGGATCACCGGTATAAAATTCTGGACAGGTACAGATTGGATTGTGATTAATGACTTCGCATCTAGATCTTATACCACAAGAACCCGGGCATGGGTCCCTGCATTTTTGATTACTACATGCTTCGTTCAACGAACAATCAGAGCTCACTGTACATTCAGGTCTACAAGAGGGTGGAGCACCAATATAACCTGGTACGCATGAACAAACTGCTTGCTCATTAATTTTTCGACAAACACTATTTGGACCACAAGGGCTGGGTTGGCATGGATTCGTCTCTATGGGTTCTGCATAAGAAAAACATAAGCTCATTGAAGTTATTGTTCCAAAACGTTTATAGGTATAATCCAAAATGCAAATCAAATCAAATTGTAATAATGGTTAGAAATATGTGTCCAATGACTCTTTACTCTAGATGAAACATTACAGTTGGATCTACTGATGGATGTTATTAGAATTAATTAATTGATCAGTTAATAAAAGTAATGACTCATCATTGTTTTTTTGTTTTTTTTTCTTTCACAGAGAAAAGAGTTTTTGGATACAATTTTTTGTGTTGCTTCTATTTCTCACATACTACTTGGAGTACAACTGATGTGAGTGTAAGTTGTTGGAATTTCATGATTATGTTATTAGTCTGTTCCTCATCCAAACCCAATTATTTTCATAGACTGAGAACATTTAGTTCTATATCGACATACCTTGGAATGGTAGGCAAAGTACAAAGGCATTTCCTGTCATTCTTGCGGGGCAACTGCACATAGGAACATGATTGAACACAACACATTGGGCCATTTGACCACATGTTCCTGGACATGGGTCTACGCATTTATTACGAATGCATGCAGTTTCTCTTGAGCAATCTGAGTTCAAAACACATTCTGGACGACATTCATAATATGGATCGCCTTGATATTCGGGTAAACATGTACAAACTCCGTTGTTACATATAGCGTTGGGACCACATGGAGATGGATTGCACAAATCACGAACTACTGGTTCAGCTAGAAGGGAGATGATTTGGTTTTCGGCACTGCTTTTATCAAGGGTTCAAATATATCCATTACATGTAAAATTCTTACTTGGAGGTGGTGGTTTTGGATAACAACTACTGAAAGGGTCTCCTGTGTAGCCTTCAGGACAAATGCACATTGGGACATGATTACGAACATTGCATACAGCTGTGCTGCTGCATGATCCTAAGCAGGGATTTTTACATTTTTCATTAATGCAAGCCAAGTTCATAGAACATTCTGAGTTTACTCTACATTCGGGCCTGCAATTGGGTGGTGCTCCAATATACGTCGATAAACATGAACAAGAAGCCGATCCCCTAATATTGCGACATTCAGAGTATAACCCGCAAGGAGAGGGAACGCATGGGTCAATGTCAACTTGTTGAACTAGTACAGTTTCTGAAATTTAATATTCCCTAGTTTAGAAAAGATTACCAAGCATTTAGTATGTGTGGTGAGTTGCTTCGGTGAATAATCTTACGTGGCAGTGGGAAGCATCTGGTGAAAGGGTCTCCTGTATATCTAGCGATACAACTGCATATGGGGCTGTGGTTAATTACTTTACAGTCCGCATTTAATCCACATGGTTCTGGGCAGGGTGAAATGCATTTCTGATTCACACACGCCAGTGCTGGAGAACATTCGCTATTCACCACACACTCTGGCTTACAATTTGGTGGGCTTCCAATGTATGTTGGCAAACAGGAACAAACACCTTGACCGTTTATGTCTCGGCACTTACTATTTGGTCCGCAAGGTGACGGGTAACATGGGTCAACTTCAACCAGTATAGCTATAGTGTAAAACATGCTTAAACATTGACAATAAAGAATCGCAAAAATTTTTACATGAATTCGAGTGAAAAAAGGGCTTACGATCTTGCTGGTGTGGAACGCAGTATCGGAAGGGATCACCTGTGTAACCGGAATTGCAGTTACAAGTTGGCAAATGATTAACAACATTACATTGTGCATTTAGGCCACAAGTTCCAGGACACGGATCCTTGCACTTGGAATTGGAACAAGCCATATTCGACATGCAATCTGAATTTGATATGCACTCGGGACGACAGCCTTCGTAGGGATTTCCTATATAGTCTGGGAGGCACGAACATGATCCAGCGCCATTATATTCACGGCAAATAGCATTTGAGCCACAGGGAGACGGGTCACATGGTTTCCTAATTTCTCTTTGGGGTTCTACTGTAAAGAGAAATATACTCGAGAATGTACAACTTCCAATAGCGACTATGTAATGGGTTACCCAGCGATTAGGTTTTAGTAAAAAATAAATGGCACCGCAGTTAATAATATCATCAATTCGCTGAATCGAAATATCACAATTGTGCTTCATTTTTAAGTCTATGTGAGGCGTTGTGTACATCTGAGTTGGTCAGACAGATAATTATAAATGGTTACAAAGTACACGGTGCAGGATGTTCAGGAAAACACTGTTAAACTGCTTCTATTGCAGATAGAGGCATAGGTCGGCTGTTATTCACTCTTATTTGGGTTTTAATGGCTTCGGGGGATTTAGAATTTGTTTTACTCTGACCAACTTCGCATGTATTTTGTGTTATAATTCATTAATCAGCTTTGTTAAAGTGCTTGTTAGCTCTATAATATATTCATGTATACAATATAGCTGCATCAATTCGTATCCTTTTCTAAGAGCTTGGGTTTAATGGTGTTTTGGGATTAGACCAGTTATTTTGCAGTGCAAAATATATCAATTCATAAGTTCATTCAACCAATTAGTTTATTGGTGGACCAAAACCAGCATGGGAAGTTATGCATATGATGGTGCTGTACCATATGCAACCGCAATAGCATTTTCAGGGAACAACGAAGTTTGGGGACCATTCCAGATTCATTTAAAATTATCTAGAATCAATTTGCTCATTCCAGCCAGGTAGGTGTATAAGCGCATGTGTGCATTTTGTGTATAGACCCTTGGGTTAATTTCGTCAAGGACAAATTTCGGGATCACGCATAATTTGCTTTTTGCAAATATATGCATGATGGGTTGATTTTGTTTCAATTTGTATATCAATCACATTACATAAAGAAAGTACTTTATAATCATGGGAGATCATATATCGCGTAAGTTGAATATGTTATAAAAACATAAGTAGTAATGCAATTCCTGCATATTATCGCATATTTGTAGAAATATCATTTCCAAAATGCGAATACAAGTGCTCTTGCTTATAATTTCAAATGGCCAAGTAGGTTCCTATCAAATTTGTACTTGGGGAAGTGTATGTATAGCATATTAACCAAGCAGGCTTCTTAAGTACAGCCCTACTTGATGAACTAGAAGCAACTATTCGCGGTTGGTAATACGGGATACGATATTTCCCAGCTGCTTCACAAATAATCCAACATTTTTGTATTCATGCAACATGCGAAAGTGACTGAGGTAGACTTACCAACTGGATGACAACTGCTGAATGGATCACCGGTGAAGTCTTGATTGCAGGTACAGACAGGTTGATGATTGATAACGGAGCACCGCGAATTCAAACCACATATACCGACACAAGGATCACGACACTTTTGTTGAACACAAGCAAGCTGTGGCGCGCACTCCGGATTAATTGTACACTCTGGTCGACAGTTTGGTGGAGTTCCTATATAATTCTGCGAGCACGAACACGCCGGACTTTCTCCGCGGATATGACACTCCGAATTAGGCCCACAAGGTGATGGATCACATGGATTTACCGGTGGTGGAGGAACTAAGATTAGAAAGAAAATGTCTTCTCAAAACCCATTCCGATTTAATTATTTAGTATTTGCGTGTATATAATATTTATCGATATTTACCTTGTACTTGATTACATCGAGTGAATGGATCACCGGTGTAACCCTTGCTGCAACTGCATATTGGATTATGATTGACCACCTGGCATCTTGCATTCTGTCCACAAGTACCTGGGCATGGATCCAAGCACTTATTGTTCAAGCACGCTTGAGTTAATGGGCATTCTGAACTGACTATGCATTCCGGTCGACAAGACGGAGGACTGCCAATGAAATTTGATTGACAAGAACAGACTGCGTGGTTGTTTACAACTCTACATATGCTATGTGGACCACATGGTGATGGTGTGCAAGGTTGTTGTGGCTCGTCTGAAACAAAATAAGGAACATTCGGTATTCAAGTAACTCCATTCCATGTAGACAACTTGAAGTATTATTTTTCTGAACATTTAAATTATACATACCATCTATTTCATCCAATCTACATAAAGTGAACGGATTACCCGTTGTGCCAGCTGGACAACTGCACATGGGTATATGATTGACAACGTCACAATGAGCGTTAGATCCGCATGTACCAAGACAAGGATCAATACAATGTTGATTGGCACATGATTTGACTCGTGAACAATCAGAATTCATTGTGCACTCTGGACGACAGTAAGAGTATGGATCTCCGAGATAATCAGGTAGACAAGTACAAGAGCCTCCAGCACATTCGGCGTTAGGGCCACATGGAGATGGATTACATGGATCATCGGGCACCTTTGGTTGTTCTGCATTCAAATTTTGATATTGTAAGTATTAGTTATCGACATGTTCAAAGTGAGTAATACTGAAGTATGGTTCAGCACAGGTGTAACTTTAAATAGTAATATTCATCTAAACTTTAACGAACCTATGACTTGTGAGCAAAGTGTAAAAGGATCTCCAGTAAATCCTTGCTGGCAAAGGCATGTAGGTATGTGACTCTGAACACGGCAATCAGCATTTTGTCCACAAGATCCTACACAGGGATCCCTACACTTTTCTGAGATACAGGCATGGCTAGACGAACAGTCTGTATTAACGACACATTCTGGTCGACAGTTTGGTGGTGATCCTACATAGTTCTTTAGACAAGAGCAAGCTGCTTGATCGCCAATGTTTCTGCACTCTGCGTTTAAGCCACATGGGCTTGGCATGCAGGGATCTCGACTCTGATCTTTTAAAGGCGGAACTGCAAAAGTAGAAGGAAGAATTGGTTTGAACTAAATCGTTACTTTTATATCCATGTCAGTATGGTTGACGGTCCTATCTGAGATGTTACATCAAATTATCGTATTAATTTGGGCACGAAATATACCTGGTTCTCGATAACACCTTGAGAAAGGATCGCCAGTCATTCCTTGCGGACAACTGCAGAGTGGGTTGTGGTTTACAACCTGACATCTTGCACCAATTCCGCAAGTACCCGGACAAGGATCGTTACATTTGAATTTATAACAAGCACGATCTTGTGGGCACTCGGAATTAACAACGCACTCAGGTCTGCAGTTTGGTGGTGATCCAATGTATAATTCTTGACAAGTGCAAACTGCTTGATTATTTACCACTCGACATATGCTACTTGGTCCACATGGCGAAGGCGTGCATGGTTCAGTAACAGCAACTGTTGGTTCTGTATGATATTTAGTTATCAGTATTATAAGCAATTTTTTCCCGGCTGTTGGTGTCACTAAAGTATTCCACGTTTCATCATATCATACAACGTGTAATCTTACCTGTTATTGGCTGAAGTGTGCAAGCTGTGAACGGATCACCGATGTATCCATTCATACAAGTACACGTCGGTATATGATTCACAACTGAACATTGAGCAAGAGTACCGCATACACCGGGGCAAGGATCTTCACATTTGTTACGAACACAAGCTTTGTTTGTTGGACAATCTGGACTCAGAATACACTCGGGTTGACAGCCTTCGTACGGGTTACCGTAATAATCTTGAATGCAACTGCATGCACCTGCGTTATCACGGCGTTGACAAACGGCATTGGCACCACACGGAGATGGTTCACAGGGATTTATTATTTCATCTGTGAATAAATAAAAAGTATCAAGCCTCCGGCATAGACATGGTTGGTATAATTATCCACTACATTTCACGTATACTTTAGATATGACTGACCTTGTTTGACTACGCATTGCACAAATGGATTTCCCGTGTAACCGATAGAACATGTACAAGTAACGGCATGATTGACAACGTTACACTCAGCATTTTCTCCGCAAGATCCTGGGCAAGGATCTGTACATTTGGCATTGATACATGCTTTGTTACTCGAACAATCTGGGTTTATAACACATTCCGGACGACACGAAGGCGGATTTCCAATGTAAGTTGGAAGGCATGAGCACGCAGCATTACCACCATTATTTTGACAAAGTGCATTAGGGCCACAGGGTGAAGGAATGCAAGGGTCTTCTGGTGTTTTTGGTAATTCTTGCACTGCAATAATACATTCTTTAATACATACTTGAAACATTCAAATGTATTCGAGGTTCCTAGATGCTTTGCAGCTTCCTTTTTTTTTCAAATTTCCAAAGTTCGAATGTTGGACTAGTTTTAGAGAAGATTCAGGTGTTAATCATTCTTACCTGGCATATCGTAACAGCTTCTGAAAGGATCTCCAGTCTGTTCTGGAAGACAGCTACATATCGGACTGTGATTTATGACTTCACACCGAGCATTAAGCCCACATGAGCCTAAGCATGGATCCGTACATTTTTTGTTGACACACGCTCTTGTTGACGAGCATTCAGAACTGACGACACATTCTGGTCGGCATGATGGCGGAGATCCTAAATATCCTTGAAGACAAGAGCATACAGCGTGATCTTCAGAATTGCGACACTGACTGTTTGGTCCACATGGAGATGGCGTACATGGATCACGCTTATCTTCGGGTACTGAAAGATCCAAGGGAATTATTTATCGTAAAAATCAAATTATGATAGGATTTTTCCCCCTTTTATAATGAATTGAACTACTCACCATGTTGTTGGAGGCGACAGTTAACGAATGGATCTCCAACATATCCAGTGAGGCATGAGCAAACCGGAATGTGATTCACAACATCGCATTGAGCATTTTGTCCGCAAACACCGGGGCAAGGATCTTTACACTTGTTTCGTAAACATGATTTATCACGTGGACATTCAGAGTTAAGAATACACTCCGGTCTACAAGCTTCGAATGGATTTCCAATGAATTCTGGTAAGCATTCACAGTCTCCCTCTCTGCACACAGCATTTGGTCCACATGGCGATGGATTGCAAGGATCAGAATATACAGCTTCTGTGGCTAAAAACGAGACCGAGTGATTAATGATATATCACTTGTGAATCAAATTTCTTGAGCGCGATTCAAAGAATTCGATTTTTATGCATATTATCATATCATATCATATCATATTAACTGAAAGAGTGTTCAATTTACTTGTTGGAATCGGTGAACACTGTGAGAATGGATCTCCGGTAAATCCTGTCGTACAAGTACATACTGGTATATGATTCAATACATGACATTCAGCGCTGACTCCGCATGATCCTAAGCAAGGATCTTGGCATCTTTGATTGATACAAGCAAGATGACTCTTGCATTCAGAGCTCAAAACACATTCAGGTCTGCATTCAGGTGGAAAACCTATATAACTAGGAAGACAAGAACACGCAGGACTGCCAGATATCATCTGGCACTGTGCATTAGGCCCGCAAGGTGATGGTGTACAAGACGGAGGTCTTTCAGTGGGTGGAGGTTCGGTCACTACTAAAAATCACAAATTTAAGCACAGATTATTAACCGGTGGATTTCTGAAACGTCTAGTTTCCTAAAGCAAATTAATATAGTAACTTGTCTCTGAGGCACTCACCATGAGGAGAACATTGAGTGAAAGGATCTCCTGTGAATCCAGGTGGACAAGTGCAAATTGGATTATGATTTTTCGTAGTGCACTGCGCCCTCAAACCGCATGTATTGGGACAAGGGTCGGAACATTTTTTATTAACGCAAGCCAAATGAACTGGACATTCCGCATTGACAACGCATTCTGGACGACACGATGGAGGTGCACCAATAAATTCTGGCAAACATGTGCATACAGCTTGTTCATTGATGGTCCGACATTTACTATTTGGCCCACAAGGAGTTGGTGCACAAGGATCTCGAGGTGGTACGTCTTCAAATATATTAAAATTATAACATTAGGTTTTTAATTATTATGGAATAGTAATAATGTCGAATTCCGTTCACAATCGATATGTGACTTACCTCTTGTTTCCTCCAAATTACAAGCAAAGAACGGATCTCCGGTATAACCAGGTGGGCAGGTACAAACAGGAACATGAGCTTCTACATTACAAATAGACAATGTGCCACAAGTTCCTGGGCATGGATCAATACATTTGAATCCAACACAAGCCAAATGAGATGCACAATCATTATTTGCTGCGCATTCCCTTCTACAGCCTACTTGTTTATCGTAAGGATCTCCGATATAATCAGAGGGACAAGCACAGGCGGCAGCACCATTTCTTTCTCGACATTGAGCATTTGGTCCGCAAGGTGTTGGTTGACAGGGATTTGTCGGAGTGTATTCGGTAGCTAAAAATATATGCATTATTTCTATCAACAAGTATTTCATTACTAAGATGCTTTGTATGATGATGAACATAACTGAACTTACAAGTCGGTGGAGCTAAATTACAACCAAATGCTGCATCTCCGACATAACCATCTGGACATGTGCAGAGCGGTTGATGATTCTGTACAGCGCAGAGAGCAAAATTACCGCATGATCCTGGGCATGGATCTTTACAGCGTTGATTTATACAAGCTGCAATAGTAGGACATTCCGAGTTATCTGTACATTCTGGTCTGCAGTTTGGTGGACGTCCGATGAAGTTCAAAGCACATGAACACGCAGGTTGTGATCCAATAACTCTGCATTGAGAATTGGCACCACATGGGTTTGGAATACATGGATTGCCAACATCTTTGCCAGGCGATGGTGTTATTACTGAAATGATTACGAGTTGAATGTATCATTGTCGTCAACTATAGTTTTTATTGGATTGTTGCAATAATCCAACTAATAATTGCAAACGGAATAAACTTCAAAATTAATACTCACTTTCGATCTTCTCACAGTGTACAAATGGATCGCCGGTATAACCATTTGCACAACTACATATTGGATTGTGATTTACAACTAGGCACTTTGTATTCTGGCCACATGTCCCAGGACAAGGATCGATGCATTTGTTATTTACACATGCTTTATTTTGTTGACATTCAGAACTGCCTGTACATTCTGGTCGACACGAAGGTGGAGTTCCAATAAATCCTGTTTGGCACGAGCATACCGCGTGTTCATTCAATACTCGACAGTTGCTGTTTGGTCCACAGGGTGATGGTTCGCATGGCCTGATAGGTTCGTCTCCAGCAACTAATTGAATAAAACAATTAATAATGATGAGTGAAAATTTCCTAGTATATATCCGAAATTATGCTACCTGAAGAACGCAACTGACCTGGTTCAGGTACACAAGATATCAACGGATCACCAGTGTAGCCTGGCAGGCAAGTACATGAAGGTGCATGGTTGAACACTTGACATGTTGCACTCTGACCACATGTGCTTGGACAAGGATTGATGCATTTGTTATTCAAGCAGGCCTTCGTGCGGTCACAATCAGAATTGGTAACGCATTCAGGTCTACAGCCTGTATATGGGTCTCCATAGTACTCGGGCAAACACGAACATGAACCTGCTCCATTTCTTTCATTACATCTTGCATTAGCACCACACGGTGAAGGGTTGCAGGGAGTGCGAGGGTTTTCAGTCGTTATTGGAACTGCAAGAGTGACGAATGATCAATATGGGAAACATACTCGAAACCTTTTAATTTTGAAAAGCTAAATGTCAGCAGTATTATTCCTATTCTCGAGATGTGTGATAAATTTACCTTCGATTATTGGGACACATTCGGTGAATGGATCACCGGTGAATCCTGGACCACATACACATACAGGATTGTGCTTAACCACATTACACAAAGTATTAACTCCGCATGATCCTGGACAAGGATCTCTGCACTGTACATTTTGACAAGCAAGATTGCCTGGGCATTCCTCATTTATCACACACTCTGGGCGACAAGTTGGTGCACGACCAACGTAGTTAGGTAAACAGGAACAAGCAGGGAAACCGTCGATCACTCTACACTGTGAATTGGGACCACATGGAGATGGCATGCATGGATTGCCACTCGGTGTAGGTGGTATCCTCACTGTATAGGAATATGATAAATAGAGATATAACATATTCATCATTATAAAACGTACTGATTTTTCAGAAATTTAGCATCCTAGCATCATGCTTTTGTGTGAATAATTTCTAACAGATTAAATAATATTTGAAAAAATGTTTCACCATCTTCTTTAGAGCATCGGAAGAATGGATCGCCTGTATATCCTGGAACACAACTGCACACTGGATTGTGATTTACCACTTGACAATTGGTATTTTCTCCGCAGGTGCCTGGACATGGATCCCTGCAACTCTGACCAATACAAGCTTTGTCTTGAGCACAGTCTGCGCTCACAACACATTCAGGACGACAAGTCGGTGGACTACCGACGTAGTTAGGCTGGCAAGTGCAAACTGCGTGGTTATTAACTGCCCGACAATTACTGTATGGTCCACACGGAGAAGGTTCGCATGGTCTTGTCGGCGTCTCAGGAGTCACTACAAGATGTAATTATTAGTTTTTATTGAGCTCACATTATTCGCCGTTCGATTCTTCAATAAAGCGGTACTTCAAAAATAAATATTGACTTACCTGGTGGTATGTGACAGGATACTAAAGGATTTCCAGTATAGCCTGAGAAACAGCTACAGGATGGTTGATGGTTGTAAACTTGACACTGAGCATTTAGCCCACAAGCTCCTATGCATGGATCCTTACATTTGTTGTTAGTACATGCTTTAGTATGAACACAGTCGGAATTTTGCACACATTCTGGCCTACATCCCAAGTACGGATCTCCTGTATACTCTGGAAGACAAGTGCATGAACCTGCTCCGTTACGTTCTTTGCACACAGCATTTGAGCCACATGGTGATGGATTGCAAGGCTCAGCTGGTGGTTGCGGAACTGGTGGCTCAACTAACAGATAGAAATTTGTTTAGCAATAATTATGGCATGAAAATTCATTTTTCACGTAATTGTAAGTATTAGTCTCAATCTTCATGGGCAAGCACATACTTTTCTGATTACATCCGGAGAATGGATCTCCTTCGAAACCCTCGTAGCATTGACACATTGGACGATGATTTTGTACACTGCATCGGGCGTTAAATCCACAGGATCCAATGCAGGGATCCAAACACTTCTTTTGCACACAAGCAAGATGGTTGGGGCAATCTTGATGAATCAAACATTCCGGTCTACAGTTTGGTGGTGCTCCAAACATTCCGCTAAGACACATACACACAGGGCGAATGCCTTCCACACGGCACTGTGCATTTGGTCCACAAGGTGATGGTGAGCATGGATCCAAGGGTGTCGGGTCTTTCAACTCTGTAAACCAGATATTATTATAACATTACTACTATATAGAATTATGCACAACACGCGAATTCATGTATCGATAAATAATGTCTCTGAGTGAGCCTTTGTGACAGCCTGTCGTCCCTATACATTCTTATAGACATACGGCATTAGTTGTCCATTTCATTTATCGGAAGTGATGAGAACACTTCATTCAATTTGACGTACTATGGTTTTAAAATCTGCAGGATATTTTAGATTAAGCAATGAACTATTAACCCACCTTTTAAGCACTGCACGAATGGATCTCCGTTATATTGAGGTGGACAGCTACATATTGGGTTGTGATTAGCTACTTGGCAATGAGCATTGAGGCCACAAACTCCCGAACATGGGTCAGTACACTTCTGCCCGATGCAAGCAAGATGCTGCGAGCATTCTGAGCTGACAAGACATTCTGGTCGACAAGACGGAGGTGTGCCTTGGTATCCTGGACTACAAGAACAAACTGCTCGGTCGTTCATCACGCGACAGATACTGTATGGTCCACATGGCGATGGTGTACAAGGATTTTGTGACGGAATTGTTGCTAATAATGAATGAAAATTGAGAATAATCATTTATCGATTAGTTCATTTTCAGTTCCATAACATATTCAACAGTTCTATAAAAATTATACTGCATAAACTCACGAATTCTTTCAACTTTGCAGCCTTGGAAAGGATCACCGGAGTATCCCCTTGAGCAAGAACAAATTGGTATATGATTGACCACTTCACATTCTGTATTTGGACCACAAACACCTGGGCATGGATCTCGACAGTGCTGATTCAAACAGGCCAAGTGACTGGAGCAGTCTGCATTTATTATACACTCGGGCTTACATCCTCCAACGTATGCATTTCCAATATAAGGCGGTATACAGTTACATCTAGCCACACCATCTTGAACGGTGCACAGGGCATTATTTCCACATGGAGATGGCGAACAAGGATCACGTTTGTCAGGTGTTGGTTCTGGAAGAATTTATCGTGTTACTCAAGTAAATACTATTCCATATAATCAGCGTAAGCATAGTAAGAAGTATCTATAATATCAATTATTTACCACGTATTGCAGTACACCCAACAAATGCATCACCCTCATAGCCTATCTTGCAAGAGCAGTAAGGGGTATGGCTGATTACTGTGCAATCAGAATTAGGTCCACAGCTTTCCGGACAAGGATTGATACATTTGTGTGCTACGCAAGCTTGGTTGATAGGGCACTCTTGACTGATTAGACATTCCGGTCTACAGTTCGGTGGAGTTCCTACAAAAGTACTTGAGCAGGAACACACCGGCCTTCCCATTTTAACTTGACAAACAGAATTAGGGCCACATGGTGATGGACTACATGATGACTTTGGCAGCTCTGGTTCTAAAATTGATAGATAATTATGTGAAGGTACTACCACAGTAGGTATTATCTAGAATTGCAATTTTATTTTCATTAAGTGATGATTAAATTATCCGAAGATGCTGAACTAACAGCTAAGAAGCTTACCAGTTGATGCGAAGCATCTAACGAACGGGTCACCTTCTTGCCCAGCAGGACAGGTGCACATTGGATTGTGATTAATCACTGAACACAGAGCTCCTTGTCCGCAGATACCATTACATGGATTCACACACTTGTTGTTGATGCAAGCTTGTATATGTAAGCAATCTGAGCTTACGACACATTCTGGGTTACATAGCGGAGGGCTTCCCTTGTATCCTGGCAAACATGAGCACGTTGCGTAGCCATTTTGTGAAACTATGCATCTGCTGTTTGGCCCACATGGTGATGGATCGCATGGATTGGAAGGTCCTGGAATCGGAGTGACACCTGCTGCAAAGAATAGGATGATATTTCATTATGACCAGAAATGTTATACTTATGTAGAAATCTTGCTACTTCCATATTTAAAGCAAAAAGAAATTCCGTTAATGGGAAGATCTTGTGTTTTGGAATACAGTCAATGTTTCAACTTACTGTCGGATTGACGTTGGCAGTGAACGAATGGATCTCCTTTAAATCCACGATCACAGAAGCAAACTGGATAGTGATTAATAACATCGCAGGATGCTCCTGTACCACATGCCCCAGAGCAAGGATTGACACACTTATTGTTTGAGCAAGCTTGATTCAAGTTACAGTCAGAATTTTGAACACACTCAAGGTGGCAAGCCGTGAAAGGATTTCCAAAATAACTTGGTAAGCATTTGCACGTAATAGCCCCATTTCTCTCCACACATTCTGCATTCGCCCCGCATTGTGTTACGCCACATGGGTCTGGATTTTCTGTAACACATTCATTATTTGTCAGCATTATCATCTAAAATAGGAATCATTTTTCATTCGGCAAAAATCATTGTACAGGTAAGTGAGCATTATGCAACCTAGTTTACAATCATATCGTGAATTTGTAGGTTTCAACTAAGTGAAAAAAGTAACTGAAGGTCTTAACTAGAAGGTGTAGTAGAAAATATTGTTATGAATAATACTCCGCATGCATGTAGAACTATACGATGATTTGTAGTCATGAATAATGTTGTATAGGATACTTGAGAATGGCTATAGTTGGAATAGTCAAGTGATGGACATAATTACCTACGACTTGTGGTGAACAGCTGTCATATGGATTGCCATACAAACCAATTGGACAACTACAGACCGGTGTGTGTAAGATTACTTGACAATTTGCATTTATGCCACAGGAACCCAAGCAAGGGTCTGCGCATTTCCAGCCAATGCAGGCCTGGTTGAATTGACAATCGGTATTACTCAAACATTCTGGACGGCAAAGCATGTCGTTTCCACTTTGGAAAGAATCACATCCTCCGCAAATAGCCACTTGATCGGTATATGTGTCACATACTCGATTCGGTCCACATGGCGAGGCAGTGCATGGGCGAGTAGTGTTTCTTTGTTGGTCCATAGTGATGATTGCTAAAAAAAAAATCCATCGTCAAAATCACTATTGTAATCACATAATAATTTCATATTTCTAATCTCAAGGTATTAGTGTTTTTTGAACCATAGGTGGATATTATTAAAACATTTTTACTCACGTCTTTGAACGCATCTGATGAAGGGATTTCCAAAGTAATTTTTAATGCAAGTACAAGTTGCTGTATGATAAGAAACACTGCATTCAGCATTGGAGGCACAAAGTGTTCCCAATGAACATGGATTAACACATTTCATATTCAGACAAGCCTTGTCTAGTGGACAATCTGAATTAATTGTACACTCTGGATGACAACCGCTTTGTGGATCACCCACAAAGTCTGGTAGACATGAACAAACTGCTCTATCTTGCATTACTTGGCACACAGTATTAGTACCGCATGGACTTGGTTGACATGGATTTACTGTGGTTTCATCCAGTGGCGGAGAACATCTGATCATAGGATTTCCAAATAGTCCTACTTTACAGGAACAAACTGGGTGATGTAAATCAACGCGACAATTAGCTCCAACACCACAAGCTCCTAAACATGGATTCCGACACCTGTATCCTATACAGGCTTCAGTTAAAGAACATTCATCGTCGGTTGTACACTCGAGCTTGTTACAGCCAAGAGAACTTGTTGGATCACCGGATGTTCCCGGCGTACATTCGCACATAGCTTGGTTTTCCAGTGTAAGTCTGCACTCTGCATTTGGCCCACATGGGCTCGGTTGACAAGGACTCACATCTGGAAGCCGGCAGCCCGAATAAGCATCTCCAACGTATCCTGTCTTGCAATAACACTCTTCTCGGTCATTGGATACATAACAGTCTGCATTTGCTCCACATGGTCCAGGTGTGCATGGTTCTGGTACTGTTAAAAGACATTCATTCAGATTGTCATTAGTGATGTGCTAATGCTTAGATGACCAACCCTATTGTTTGATCATGCATGCGTTGATGGTGAAGTTTACACCTAATTAAACGATACTTTGTTCATGTAATATTATTGTTATACACACCACGACATTTTCTGTAAGGATTTCCGATTGTTGACTCGGGACAATAACATGGTGGATCTCTATTTATATCACACAAAGCTCCTGATCCACATGGATTTGGTTCACAGGGATTAGATTTAGGTATGCAGCCTCTAATTGTGTTCGGGCTCTCGATGTAACCAATAAGACACGAGCATTTTGAAAAGCCATTCTCCAATATTGAGCATTGTGTATTAGGTCCGCAAGGCGATGGATCACAAGGATTATCGGGAAGAGCACATTGTGTCGTTGGCGGACTGCCTTCGTAACCAGGTAAACAGAAACATTTGACCTGGCCATCGACGATGCGGCAACCAGAGTTCAGACCACATGGGTTGTCTACACAGTTGTCTCCCTCAGGAACTAGAATGAAAAGTTATAATTGTTAAATCAGATACTTAATCAATGTTGTTATGATGAATGGACTGTAATAACTAAAAAATAACACGCACTGCACAGTTTGAACGGGTTTCCAGTTAAGCCTTTCGGACAGAAGCAGATGGGATTTCCATTGTCGATTTCACACATTGCCAAAATTCCACATGGATTTGGAATGCAAGGGTTTGAAGATGTTTCTTCGCAACCAAGTTCTGGATTTCCCGAATAACCAGGCAAACATTTACATGATCCTTTGTGATTTTTTACATCACAAATTGCATTTTTGCCACAAGCACATGGGTTGCCACATTGACCGTTGATACAAGCCTCATTACTTGCGCATTCCCTGTTGCTCGCACATCCAGCAACTGCACAACATATTTCAAGAGTGTTATTATTGTTTCCAATACACCGTAGTATGAAATGGCAATGAAGTAAACATACCATTTTCTCAGAATTAATTTTCAAATACAATTACCTCTAGTACATTCAGTGTATGCATTTCCTTTGTATCCTGATAAACATTTGCACTGAGCCTCATGATTTTTGGCTATGCATTCTGCATTTTCTCCACAAGTATCTTCAGAACAAGGATTGATGCAAAGCCTATTCAGCCGATCGCAAAGCTTATTTGGTGGGCAGTCCTCGTTATATTGGCAGATGTTTTTGCCTTCAACGACTGGAAAATTCCACAAAATTAAATCTCACGGAAACTTCGTACGACTGTTTGCTTGTGCTATTATTTGCATATATGCAACCTTGCCCAATATGCAAGTCCATATTCGAATCTTTTGGGAAAATTTCAATTGATGCAGATATAGCAGCAATACATCAATAAGCAGCATAGCTCATCTACACAGGACCTTGTATGCGAATCGTTTGTCAAGGGTAGTGCGATTTGGATATAAATATCTATTCACATGTATTTTGATCATTTAACAGAAATTATTAATTGTATATTGAGCTTTACCTAGATTGCAGGTGACAAATCCATTTCCATGATAGCCTTCCTCACAGCTACAATCCGTTCCATGGTTTGTGTTGATACAAACTGCATGTCTAGCGCAGGGATTGTGAACAGCACATGGTTCTTGACAAGTGTGCTCGACACAGGCTTGTGTCAGCGAACAATCTCTGTTGCTAGTGCAACCCGCTAAAGGAAGAGTGAGAAAGCCCATATAGCCCAAAGAAAGGTGCATATTGTGTTGTAAAACGAAAAGACAAACAATATGTAGACTGTTGTTTCATAGAATTGTACAATGCTTAGTCGATGAGAATTGTATTGACAAAAGTAGTATTGTGTAAACTGCTCTTATTGCAGAGTGGTGTAGTGGTTGAAGATATTTACTCGAAATTCAATTGAATTGAGAATCTTGACAGTATACATGCAATGTGCAAGGAAGCATAACTGGAATATGTGAACTTCATCTGAATTTTATCGTTTGATCAATTGAATCCCAAATTCGTATTGAACTTTTGAAAATCTATATACACATACCAGTTATGTATGTACATTAATTACATATTTACATTCAGTCATTGATACCTCAATTGGAAAGTCATTGCAATAACACAACTTTGTGTAGCGATTTCCCTAAACAGCAACATTTATCATTGATGTATTTTCGAAAAATTCTAATAACATTGATACAAACCTTGTACACAAGTACTTGTACTTGGATCGCATTCCATTCCTGGTGGACAGTATTCCGGACAGCTTTCAACAGGTTCAGGGTCTGTAAAATAAAATTACTTCATTGTGAATCTACCGCTCGAACTTGGATATGAAGGTGTGACTAAATCAACAATTGGCTCGACTAGATTGATTTAGTCACACCTTCAAAATAAAATTACATTAATTTCTCATGTAATCAGTAATCTTCGATGAAATTGTATGTATGTTACATGTAAACACGATGCAGCACACTCAAATGTCCCTTGAGTCAAAACTTTCCACAGCTGAAAAACGAATATTGGTGTGCACTATCGCGAAAATATATGTACACTAAAACCTGTCCCATTTGTAAGGCTTGTATCTAAACTGGTGCGAACAATTGTTTACCATACAGTTTATAGTTAGGAAATTGTTGATTAAATATAGTGCCACCATACACAGTAACCACTACCATCGCAAGTGCTCAAGATGATTGTAATTTCTGAATTTATTTATTTTCTATGTTATTTTTCACGTATCAAAATATAAATAGGGTACAAGCAATACCTGATTTGGAACAAATTGGTCGGTGCTCCTGGACGTGGCATTTTTCAATGTAATCACACGGGTTACCAAGCGTGCATGGATTTAGGCACTGTTGATTGATGCAAGCCAACTGCTCTGGGCAATCAGTATGTGACGTGCATTTCACCTCTAATCAAAACAATATTAATCAGAATGAGGAATAATAAAAAAATCGGGCAGATATTAAAAAACAAAAAATTATGTCTGAAAAGTTGATATTCTTCAATTATGTAAGCATCAAATAATACACTTGTGTATTGAGGATTGAGGCACGATAACCAAAATTGATATCAATGCCTAAAATTTTGAATTATATTGCACTAACTAACTGTATATGACTTTTTTTGGATAGTGCTAAATATTTACAACTTAAAAGTACTGTTCTTATAAAATGTAATGAATGAATGAAATGTTCATGTAAACATACAAGTGCAATGAAAATGCAAGGTAAAGAGTATAGTGACCCATTTCGCTAACACCATCACGTATCCGTATACTTCGGTATACGTTTAAGCCCAAACCACGGACTTTGTTCAATCTCTCACATCGTCACATAGTTTTGTGCGTCATATATAATATGCATTCCATCCCCAATATTATTGATTACACATGCATAAGCTATAATAGAAACAAACATGCCATTAAGTAATTCACCGCAGGCACTCGTGCTGCAATGCAAAAAGTCAATCAATCGCATATAGGGTCAAGCAACATAATATAATAATTCGTATCATTTTTCTTATTCGTATTATGAGAGTATTTTCACTGAATCCTGTTCTTGAAGTATATAGATAGCATATTCCACCTAATATATTCATGACAGCCATTACATGACAGTAGAAGACAAATCATTGGGAAGCAGCACAACATCGAGACCCTCCAGAATTGGTTGTCTCCAATTTTCATCTGGATGTGATGGATATGCACTGAAAAAGCTTCCAGAGGCACATCGGTGGCAGAAAATAAATGATGTGACAAAAATTACTAAACTCCCGTCTAGAGAGGTTGTTTTACCTGGGAGTACGCTACAATTAGACGAATTCTGGTATTCAGTTGAGCACAAGCACACAGGCCGATGTTCGATAACCTGACATTCTATGTTATCCAAACAAGGGTTACTAACTTCGCAAGGATTTTGACAAGTTTCGTTAATACATGAATAATTTTCATTACAATCAATATTTTCACTACATAATATATCTCCAGCATTGGTTGTGGTAAATAGATTTGTTTCATTATCACTGTAGTGTTCAATATTCAATGTTGTACTCGGCCCGACTGTTTCACTAAATGCTTCTGTGGTTGAATGAGGACTTAAAGAGGTCTCGGTGGCCATAGAGCTAGTCTCCGGAGGACTTGTCGAGTAATCATTGGTAAGATAAACATCACTTTCAGTGGTAGTCGAAGCTGACGTGTCATTGGACATTGGTGTAGTGTATATTCCCGGGTCAGTTGTAATCTCAGTTGATTGAGTGAATTCAGTAGATGACGTTGGTCCATCAGTTTCCGTTGTACTTGTACTGTATGAGGTACTAGTTTCCAATGTGCTGGGTACATAAGTTGTACCAGTTGTACTCAGATCTTCTGTTATTTCTGTAGTGCTAGGTGTATTACTTACTTCTGGTGTGGTGGACGTATCAACCATATCTATCACACTTGATGTTGCAGTTGTTTCTGTACTGGTACCATCAGTTATTGTTGAACTGAGTGTACTCGTTATTTCAACTGCATTGTATGAGCCCGTCATTTCTGTGGTGCTAGGTAAATCAGTTGTAATAATTGTGCTAGATGAGTCAGTTAAAATTACGTTTTGTGAATTGAATGTTTCAATTGTGTTGCCATTCACAGTACCAATGGTTGAGGATGGAGCTTGTTCAGTGACACTATACGGTTCTGTTATCGAGTTAGAAAAAAGAACACGATCTGTTGTTGCTACGTTCATAACTTTCTCTGTTACAGTTTGTGCAGGTAATGTGTGATTGATCTCTGTATCGGATAAAGTATAGGTTGTCACTTGTGGTAGCTCACTGCCAGCTTTTTGTATCGTGTATTCCATTATCTTGGATGTGGTTATTGGATTTTCAGTCACAAGTGGTTCATTAACTTTGTTTGATTCTGTTGCCGGCGAATCACTATCGTCGAATAATTGATGGGCCGTTGTCAACAGAAACTCATCTACGGCTGGGTTACTAGTTGGCGAATCCAACTGAGGAGCATTTTCAGTTGTTGGGGTATTATCATTGACGTTGGCATGTGTTGTTTCAAACCCGTCGAATTGCATGTATTTTTGTGTTGTCTGAGCTTCAGGAGCTATGGTAAAAACTGCCTGAGGTGTTTGTGTGGTCAGACCAACAGTCGGGATGAATTTATGAGTAGTCTGATCAATAGCAGAGCTTTTTTGATTTGCTATTGTTGTCTGCTCTGTATTATCGTAAATTTTATTTGTAGTCGTTTGAATATGCAGCTGTGGAATATTTTGTGTAGATGCACTGTCATCATTCACGATTGTATCTGTTATTCCAGACCCATCTAGATAAATATATTTCTGTGTTGTCTGCAGTTCAGAAACTACAGTAACAGCTGGTCCAGTTGTTTGTGTGGTCAACCCAATAGCAGGAACAGATTTCTGAGTAGTTTGAGCAATATCAGAATCTCCTTGATTCGAGATCGTTGTTTGTTCTGTAACATCTTTAACTTTATGTGTAGTAGTTCGAATATTAAACTCATGAACTTTTTCAGTTGTTAGACTATTATCATGAATATTTGCAAGTGTAGTTCCAATATCGTCCATATTTATGTCTTCCGGTGTTATTTGCGGATCTGAAACGATAGTGACAACTGCTTCCGGTGTTTGCGTAGTCAAACTCAACGCAGGGACGAATGTTTTAGTCGTCTGACCAATACCAGAGTCTCCTTGATTTGTCGTTAATTCTGTAACATCGTTAAATTTCTGCGTAGTAGTACGAATATTCAACTGAGGAAGTTTTTCAGTTGTGAAGCTATTATCATCAATATTCACAGGTGTTGTTTCGATCCCATTCACACTCATAACTTTTTGTGTTGTATGGGATTCTGTCACTATGGTGACGAGTATTTCGGGCGTTTGTGTGATCAGACCACCGGTTGGAAGAAATTTGTGAGTAGTCTGATCAATCAGAGAATCTGCTTGATTTGGGATTGTTGTTTTTTCTACAACATCGTTAACTTTGTGGGTGGTGGTTCTGATATCAAACTCTGTAAACTTTTCAGTTGTTGGAATATTATTATCGATGTTTGCCTGTGTTGTTTCCAACACGTCAGAACTCAAATATTTCTGTGTTGACTGAGTTTCAGCAACTACAGTGAAAACTGCTTCAGCTTTTTCTGTGGTCAAACCAACTTGTGGTCCAATCGCAAAATCTTCTTGATTCGGGATTGTTGTTTGTTCTGCGTCAATTTTATGCGTCGTTGTTTGAATATTCAACGCAGGAAATTTCTCAGTCGTCAGACGGGTATCAGCTACATTTGCAGGAGTCGTGTCGACGCCATCTGTATTCAGGTATTTCTGAGTTGTCAGAGAATCAGAAATTGTAGTCCCAACTACTTCAGGTACTTGTGTAGTCAAGCCTACAGCCAAGTTGGACTTATCAGTAGTCTGATCGATAACTGAATCTGCTTGATTTGATAATATTATCTGTTCTGTAACATCGTTCACTTTGTGCGTAGTAGTTTCAATATTCAACTGCGGAAGCTTCTCAGTTGTTGATCCATTATCATCGCCAGCCAAATTGATAAATTTTTCAGTTGTATAAGATTCTACAGCTGCAGTGACCATTACTTCAGGTTTTTCTGTGGTCAGACCAACACTAGGGATGACTGTGTGGGTAGTCTCATGAATGGTAGAATCTTCTTGACTTGAGACTGTTGTTGGTTCTGTTACATCATGTATTTTATGTGTGGTAGTCTGGATATTGAATTGCGGAAGGTTTTCAGTTATTGGACTATTATTATCGATGTTCGCCTGAGTCGTTCCCAACTCGTCGAAACTCACCAAATATTTTTGTGTTGTGTGAGATTCGGCAACCGAAGTGACAACTCCGTCAGCTTTTTCGGTGGTTATACCAATAGTAGGAATAAATTTACGAGTAGTCTGTCCTATGATAGAATCCTCTTGATTTGGGATTGTTGTCTGTTCTGCAAGATCGCTGTTAATTTTATGTGTGGTTGTTTGAATATTGAACTCAGGAAGTTTCTCAGTTGTAAGATGGGTATCAGCTACATTTGCAGGCGTCGTGTCGATGCCATCCATATTCAAGTATTTCTGAGTTGTCAAAGAATCAGAAATTGTAGTCCCAACTACTCCAGGTACTTGTGTAGTCAAGCCCACAGCCAAGTTCGACTTATGAGTAGTCTGATCGATAGCCGAGTCCGCTTCACTTGGTAATATTGTCTGTTCTGTAACATCGCTTACTTTGTGCGTAGTAGTTCCGAAATTCAACTGCGGAAGCTTCTCAGTTGTTGATCCATTATCATTGCCATCCAAATTGATGAATTTTTGAGTTGTATGCGATTCTACAGCTGCAGTGACCACTGCTTCAGGTTTTTCTGTGGTCAGACCAACACTAGGGATGACTGTGTGGGTAGTTTCATGAATGGTAGAATCTACTTGACTTGAGACTGTTGTTTGTTCCGTTATATCATTGATTCTATGTGTGGTAGTCTGGATATTAAATTGTGGAAGCTTTTCGGTTATCGGACTATTATTATCGATGTTTGCCGGTGTTGTTTCCAACTCGTCGAAATTTACGGAATATTTTTGTGTTGTGTGAGGTTCGGCAACCGAAGTAACAACTGCGTCAGCTTTTTCTGTGGTCATACTAATAGTAGGGATAAATTTACGAGTAGTCTGTCCTATGGTGGAATCTTCTTGATTTGGGATTGTTGTCTGTTCTGCAACCTCATCATTAAATTGATGTGTGGTTGTTTGAACATTTAACTCAGGGAGTTTCTCATGGGTCTCAGCTACATTTATAGGCGTCGTATCAATGTCATCCACGTTCAGGTATTTCTGAGTTGTCAGAGAATCAGAAATCGTAGTAATTACTACTTTAGGTACTTGTGTAGTCAAACCCACAGCTGGAATAAACTTCTGAGTTGTCTGGTCGATAGCTGAATCTCCTTGACTTGGTAATATTGTCTGTTCTGTAACATCGTTCACTTTGTGCGTAGTAGATTGAATATTCAACTGAGGAGGATTCTCAGTTGTCGTACTATCATTATCGATATTTGCAGGTGTAGTTTCAATGCCTACCAGGTTTATGAACTTTTGTGTTGTATGAGATTCTGCAACTCCAGTGACTACTGTTTCAGGTATTTGAGTAGTTGAACCGCCAGCAGGTATAAATACGTGAGTAGTCTGATCAATGGCTGGATCACCTTCATGTCGTATTGTTGTCTGCGCTGTGATATTTTCAATTTTATGGGTAGAAGCCTCAACATACAACTGAGGCAATTTCTCAGTTGTTAGTCCATAATTATCAATACTTCCATGTGTCGTTTCGAACCCACCCGTGTTCATGAATTGTTGTGTAGTCTGTAACTCAGCAGCTACTGTGGATTGGGTTTCAGATTTCTTTGTAGTAACAGGGAGAATGGGGTCGAATTGGTGTGTAGTCTGATCAACTTCTGAATCTTTCTGGATAAATTGTGTTGAATGCTCAATAAACACATTGTTTTGGTGCGTTGTTATTTCGTTATTCAATGTAGGAACATTCTCAGTTGTTGTACTATTATTGTTATTATAGAATGTTTCTGTTGTTTCCATTTTCCCTGAATTAATTGTAGTTAATTCAACAATGGGAACATATTTTTCTGTAGTATGATCGACAGATGTATCTGAATTTTCTTGGACTTGCTTCATTGTCGTTTGATCTATGACTTCATCACTTTCGTATATAACGGACTGAATATCGTGGTGTTGGATATTTTCGGTAGTTGGACTAAAATCAGTGTATATTTGTGTCAATTGGGATTCAGTCGTTACACTCACATCCATACCAGACTCTTGTGTAGTTAGACCAGCCGTAGGGAGAAGTGTTTGTGTAATAGAATCGATATCTGCACCCGTTTGTATCTTTTCTGTTATTTGATCTGGAAACTTATTACTCGAATGCGTTGTGGTCCGAATGTTTTCCTGAGACTCATATTCAGGCGTTAAAGTATAATCATTAATGCTTGCATGTGTTGTCTCAATCTTATTCAAATTTATTAATCTTTCAGTTGTTTGGTACTCAGTAGGTATGGTGACACCTGCTTCAAGTATACGTGTAGTTGAATGTTCGGTGGGGCTGAATTTCTGCGTTGTTTGACTAATTTCTGAATCTCTATGGATCAGTATTGTTGTTTGTTCTGTAACTTCGTTCGTTACACCAGAACTAATAACTTCTTGCGGTCTTGATGATTCTGTTATTGATTGAGATTCATCAACTGATGATTGAGTCGGTTCAGTATTCGCCAGTGGAAAGTGACTATCCATAGTTGAAACATCAAATAGGTGCACATTTGTGTCTTTTTCAGTTGTGAGCAATGCATCTGGATCATTATAGGCATCTGCCTTAGTCGTGAAATCTATGGAATATAGATAATTCGGTACTGTTGAAACACCAGAAGCTGGTTGAGTTTCATTAGGTGTACTCGTTATGGTTTGAATACCAGATTCAGTTGTAGAATCCAGTACCGGTACACCCACTTTCGTATTCTGAGAAACGTTTATGTCAGTCACTGGGATTTCATCACCATAAAGTGCAGGTGTGTAATGCGTTGGTGGTGGAGCAGTTTGTTCAGTAGCTATGATATCGAAGTTAGTTTCAGGACTCGTTTGAAATCCCTGCACATATGTCGGTTTCGGTGTCGAAATATCTTCGAATACATCACTATTAGTTGATGAGTGCAATTGCTGGTCAGTATCGAGTTTTTGTGTGGTGATATCATCCGAAGGAGGATATTGTTTCATTGTAGTCTGATATATTGGTGTAGATATCGTCACATCCGAAACTGATGATGTTCCAGAAAAAGATTCGTTACCCATGAATTCTTCACTGACATTCATTTGGTTGGAATACACTGGTATGACTGTCGTTGTAGGGTCAGAGACTGTACTGTAATTATTTTCCAACTGTGCCCGATCTGTTGTCGATGTTTTGTTAAAGGAAAATTCAATACTGTCAGTTGTAGTTTGTGTTATTTGATTTGTAGCAATAGTTTGATCCGTTACCGCGCTGGATGACAATGTGCTTATGTAAACGGGATCTGACGTCGTCACAGTGACAAAATTCTTATCGATGACTTCTGTTGTGTGATTGAAAACTGTAAATTTTGTAGTCACATATTGTTCAGGTTCAGTGAATACAACAGTCGTACTTCGATTGTCTATCAAGAATGAGGGCTCCGTGGTGAGTGAATCATTGCTACTAAGACTCGGGAATTCAACTGGCGAGTCAGTTTGAGCTCCATGCATGTGGATTGTTTGACTATCGTATAAAGGAGTCGCTATTGTGGTAGCTCCTGGAATAACGTTACTTTCATTCGTTGTATTGAGATCATCCAACGGACCAGGAGTTGAATGTGTGGGTTGGAGTGTCGATCTTCCAGTGTCATCTTCTGATCTAGAAGTCGTCTGCCCAAGAATATCAATCGCTATAGAATTGGAAGTTGTTGCGGGAGGTTCGACAATTTCTTCAGTCATGGACTCATTAACTAAGCCATGTGAAGATTGAGTGGTTAGATAATTTTTGTCGGTCTCAACTGTCGTGGTAGTAGTTTCTGTAACTCCCATCTCCTTATCTGTATAAACAGGTTTCAGTGAAGTAGGCTGGTCACTTTCAGGCATTGTAGATATGCCATTAAATTCTAGCAAATTCGAAGTAGTGATTGGTGATCCTGTTACTTCATTAAATTGATACACTGAATGATCTTGATGTGTAGTGTGAGACTGTTGTGTACTGACCTCGGCATTAATAACATTAATAGCTTTCGGAGTGGTATGTTCATATTTATCTATGATTCCTTGAATCTCATGATCCTGCATTATTTCTAGGGTAGCTGCCGCCACTGGTGTTTCATTTGTTTCATCTGCCAATGTCACACTTGTTTCTATGGGATTTTCAGAAGTTATATGAGTGCTGGCGGATGGCCCAAACTTGTGTGATGTCGTGGGATTTGTATCTCCAGAGGTTGAAGTTTCAGTGGATCTTTCCATCCAATCCAAGTTTGGGTTTTCAGTTGTGCTTGTATCTGTCAGCCAGTTCGGTGTCGAGTGCAAACTGTCTGTCGTCAATGTGTCTAGTAAAGCATTTTCAATCTTCTGTGTTATTGGTTTCATCGTATGAACTAGCATCAGGTCAATAGTATTTTCAGTGATATCAAGTTGATCATCGTTATTCGTCAAATTTGTACTTAAACTATTAATTACTGGTGTTAATGTAGTTACGGCTGGAGTAATTATCTCATCAATTGGTTCCTTTGAAGTCACTTCTGATTCATCCATTAGTACTTTTTCTGTAACCGAACTCTCAGTCATGTCATTCGGTACTGTGATTAAATCACTTAATGAAGTAGCTTTGGGATTTGTGAACGCCACACCACTATTCGTAAATGAATCTGTTGTTGATTCCATCTTCTGTGTGGAAATCTTTTCTGTACTAGCAACTTGAATCACCTGATTTTTAACTACAGTCGATTTATCCCATAAATTCGTATCAGGTGTTGTCAATGAATCACTATCTATGGATGAATGTGTTGTAAATTCTAACTCTGGGGTTGTAATTTTTTCTGTACTTGAACTCAAAATCGGAACACTGGATATTGTAGTCACATGACCAGAAGAAGTCACTCGTTGAGCTGTGAATGACTCGCCACTATCTGTGTATGACTGTGTGCTTATTTCTGGCTTGTTTGATGCAGCGTTTTCGGATACTTGACTAAACGCATCATCCTGAGCATTATTTGTTGTGTATTCGGCATTTGGTGTAGTTGAACTAATCGTGTCCTCGATATTAGTAAACGATGTAGAATCTTCAACAAATGTAGTTGAATGAATAGTTGTTTCTTCGGTACTGACAACTGAACTTAATTCATTCACTGTTGTCGGTAAGGTGGAAGTCCTCGTTGTATCTTCAGTACTAGTACTCAAAGAACTCTCCGTGATAAATGCCGTACTAGTTGTGGCTTCGGTACTAGTACTTATTGTTGTAGCCTCCGTAGTTAATGTGGTAGATGTAATCGTTGTTCCTTCGTCGGTAGTGCTTAGGCCGGGTTCTGTACTTGAGTAGTCCCAAGTACTTGACGCGCTATTGGTAGTAGTACTCAGGGTTGTTTCTGTACCTTGTGTACTAGATGTGATCCCTATGCCTTCGGAATCAGTGGTTGATGTGAACTGCGTATTCAGTGTGGTAAATGAAATTGTCGATTGATCGGTATTGAGTGTTGATATCGACACTGTGGTTGTTACAGTAGAAGTGACTGCTTCTACCAGACTATCATTCAATTGAGAATCTGTATTTAGTTTAGATGATGCAGTTGTAGTTTCTACATTTAATACGGAGTCTGTAAAATTGGATGTGCTATATAAACAATTAGAATCATTTGTATGACAATAACAAATAGGCCTGTGTGCTTCGACCCGACACTGAGCTGCCAGTAGACAGTTGTTGGTGCAAGGATCTACGCAAGATCCTTTTACGCAGGCATTTGTATAATTGCAGTCATCGTCAGATTCGCAGACAATCGATGGTTTGAAGTTCTCAACTGTGGATACAATACATACGCACACAATATATACTTTTGGTTAAACTAAGTATAAATATCAAGCATCTTGTATTACGCTATAATATACTACGGGTAAATTGTTTTAATAAATACTACAAATTAGAAGTTAGCATGCTGCATATAATAGATAAGCTAAATAAGAAATATTTATTAGGACTTTACTGAGACAGATGTAACGGAAAGTACCTTCTAGTAGTATAGGACTGGCAGAAGAGTGCAGGAGGTCAGGACAAAGGACATTATCTATATATATGTATTCTTGAACTAATTTTAAACTGTTAAATGACACGTTCAATGTTGTATATAATAAGTGATTCAAATTTGAAGAAAAAAAAAAAAAATAAATATGGCGTGGCAACTTTTCGGTAAAGGCAAAGCACATTGAACATTTCAATTTGTCCGCATATGACATGACCTACTCAGATAGCAACTGAGAAATGGTGTTTACCTTTCATGCATCCGTATTTAGTATCTGGCACAAAGCCCGAGGGACAGAACTTGCAGATAGGTTTATGTTCCTCCACGTAACATGGGGCATCAGCCGGACAGGTGGAGTTGCTGCAAGGATCCACACAGCGATAGTTGCGGCACGCCAAATCCTGAGAGCAGCCACTGTCTCGCAGGCAGATGGATAAGGAAGGGTTGCAGTTTCTAGTGCATATGCACATGGGGCGATGATCCAATACGTCGCAAGTTTTGTCGGACGGGCACGGTGGTTTGTTTCGTACGTTACAAGGGTTTTGACATTTTCCGTTAATGCAAGCAGCATTTGATGGGCAATCGAAATCTCTCAAGCATGTCAATGTGTCGGGAGCACAAGTTAGTTCCCCAATTTCGTTGACAACGAACCCATATTTACAGACACACATCGGGCTGTGATTTCGCACCTGACACTTCTTATTTACATCGCAGTTATACTTGGAGCCTAAGCATGGGTCGCGGCACTCTTCAGTCTGAGTATTGCAGGAAAGACTTTCCGGACAATCGTAGTTAGAAGCGCAACCTATACTTGGGGGATAAGGTCGAGGATCAAGTGTTTCACACTTGGGATCTGGTCGACAAGCGGTATGGGGCATCCCAATGTAACATTGTGGACACGAGCATCGAGGCTTGTGTAACACAACACGGCATAGGGCATTTATTCCACAGGCACCGCGAAGCGCGCATGGGTCCAGACATTGTAGATTTATGCAGGCTTTCTCATTGGGGCACTCTAAGTCGCTGGTGCATGCTCTTTCTATTTGTCACGAAATTTTTTCATTGATGCGGGTTGCGGGTGGGGACAGGAAAAAAAAGAAAAAAAGCATTTATAAGAACTGTGAAAAGAAACTTTCTCACAAATAACATTAACCACATGCTTTGTATTTATATGATGAAAATAGGGTAGCTTTGTGAAAAGGTGGAAAGAATTTACAATTTTTTCAATTTTAGACATTTCGTAAAGAATAATGACAAGCAGCAATATTTACACATAAGCCCCCCACAGACTTAAGAAAGAGGAAATGACCTGTGAATATCAGCAAATATCAAGCATGGGTATATGAGAATGTCCCTTTCGCAGTTCCCAATCTGTATTAATAGCCTAAATCTATATGTCGTGTCAATTGTTTCACTGTATATATATATACCTCATTAAGTATGTTTCAATCAAACGCTTTCTCCCGATCAAACAACGATAAAACAGATTGGATACTGAGATAAACATTCTACATATGAGGTTATTATGTGAGATGTGTGAACATGTTGTATATATATATATGTATATGTATATATCAGATTATGTACAGTATGCCTAACGAATATGTACATCAATATGGACAAGTTTTTCTTTCATTGTATTTTTTCTCTCTCCTTCTAATATGTTTTGTCTCGTAATCAATCCGATGTGTCGATAACTCTATATCGATGATCGGCTCCGATCACATCTGTCTCTCAGTGTTAACGATCCACTGGATTAATACATCTATGTAGGTATTATTAAATCCTACTGGACGATACATGGTTATTCTACACACCATGTTCCTTTCTCGTCAGTCACAAATCTATTTTTTTGTTTTTTTCTAATCACAAGTGCTGTACATATAATTAACTAGTAATACTTTGTTAAACAGTTAGTAGGTTGTTTCCTACCTGTTGTGCAATGTGTATCTGGTGAATCGCCGGTACATGGTGGATATTTACACACGAATGTTGTACCTCCTCGTAAGCATTCCGCACCTTTTTCACAACCAACTGTTCGACAGTCTCCCGAACTCCGCTCGGCTATACCTGTTTGAATAAATCCAATGGAATTTTATAAGATTATGTATGAAAAATTACTGGTGACACCGTAACTTACATTCCTCAGATGGATCTCCCCCTGGGAAATTTGATGGACAGTAGCACTGTGGTTGATTGTTATTGACACGACATGCTGCGTTAACTCCACATTGGATATTGCGACAAAGATCTCCTCCTTCGCATGAACATCCTGAGTGCGGATCTCCTGTGCAACCAGCTTCGCAAATACATTCGTAGCCTCCAGCAGCATCACGACATTTAGCGTTAACTCCGCATGGATTACGCAAGCACTCGTCTCCACCTGTTCAAGAATAATATGTAAGGGTAAATGGGTGCGTACCAATCTGTTATCCCCCTCCTATATTTTTTTATATCTCATTATCACTTTGAGAACTCAATGATTGTGAAGTGAACTTTGTCTAAACTGATCTCGATATGCACAATCACAAAATACTGACCTGTTTTGCAATTGACTTTCGGGTTGCCAAAGTGTCCAGGTGGACAAGAACATTGTGCCTGTCTGTTTACCACACGACACTGTGCATTGAATCCGCATACTCCGTGTTGTAGGCATGGATTAGTGCAAACCCCACCCACGCTACAGCGCTTATTGGGCTCGCAATCTTCATCTAGATGACATTCCAATTGGTAACATTCTTGACTTGGCTCTCCCTGGAAGCCTTCTGGGCACAGGCATACAGCTCGATGGTTAGAAACTCGACAAAGAGCATTTATTCCACATGGTGATTCGCCGCTGTTACATGGATCTACGCATTGACTGTTTGTGCATGACAGTGAAGATGGGCAGTCGGAATGTGTTCGACATCCCACAAGACACAAGCCTCTTTCACAAGTGTAGCCCTGATTTGTGAAATTCATATCGAATGAATAATTTAGCATTTATGTTATACCAAATATAGAAGACTAATGTTTCTGATCTCATTGCACTCCTCGACGAAATCCAGAATACGTATTGCAAAATACTCGAAAAAGTTTAATCAATATTTACAAATCAATTCATTTATGAAATTTATCTTTATGATCAGTAGGTGAAAATTTATCTAACGTATCATGAAATAAATCATAAGATAGATTGATTATCATACCTTCGGGCAAGCACTGTTCACATCACATTTAGCTCTGCACTTTCCAGCGTTACATACTTCACCGCAAGAACATTGAACCTGACTTGTGCAGCTTGTCGTGCAAAAACCGACTTCGTCACACTCGCAGGAACCATCGCAAGGAATTGCAGATTTGGTACAACTGACCATAGCATTGCCGAAGTAATTAGCCGGACAACTACATTGTGCTGCATGATTCACAACACGACAGCCAGCACACTCTCCACAAGCATTGCCTCCTTCGCATGGGTCTGAAAAATTAAATTTTTTGTGTTAAAACCTTGGATATTCTATCTCACTAATCAGAATAAATAAAATCTAAAGTTTTGAAGAAGACACCTGAAGAGATTCTGTTCAGAACTTACTTTTACATTTATTATTCAGACAAGACTCGTCGTTAGGACACGTATTATCGCTGCGGCAGCCAATATCGCACAATCGATTCTTACAAATTTGTTGCGATACACACTTGTCGTCGCTGTTGCATATTGTCTTGCATAATCCACCATCGCAACGTTCATCATTGAGACAATTGGAATCACTGAAACGCAAAATTACCATATTACTCACTGACAGTCGATGACACTGCTGACTTCAATAATTATTTACAATGAAGTAGAACCTACCTTCGGCAAGTGGTATAACACGATTTACCACGGCAAGATTGACCTGGCAAGCAATTAGCGTTTGACTCACAAGGAAGGAAAGCTTGTCTACATCCAATACTTGGATCTCCTACCAAAGGAGTTGGACATATGCATTGTTTTTGATGATTAACAGTTGAACACTTTGCGTTCGTACCACATGCATTAGGAGAAGCACATATGTCTGAAATATTGAAATGAAAAATAAAAGATTGTCAAAGATAATTGTGATTCTATTTTACTCTTCATGTATAAGTATTGATATAGATATTTACCTGAACACTTATTATTCACGCAGGCATCACTTTCTTGGCATTCACTATCAGACCTACAACCGATAGAGCAAACGAGTCCTTCGCATATTTCACCGCTACTGCAATCCTCATCGCGTCTACAAAGTGCCTTGCACACTCCAGAGCTATCGCATCTTTCATTGCTCAAGCAATTTGCATTGGATGAACAAACAGGTGTGCAAAGATTTGATACGCAGGCTGTGCCAGCTGCACAATCTCTGTTAGCTTGACATCCAGGTCCAGGAGTCCTTAAGCATGCTACTTTAGCAGTTGGATTAGCTATGAAGCCAGGTCCGCAAGAACATGTTGCTCGTTGGTTTGTCACTGTACATTTAGCATTTGGACCGCATGGTGTTGCTTCGCAAGGGTTTATACACTTGTGGGAGAAGCAAGCCTGATCTGCGTTACAATCTTCATCTCCGCGACACCCAAATGAACACATATTGTTCAAACAAATATGCCCAAGGAAGCAATCGTTATCAAGTCTGCAAGTTAGCAGGCAATTCCTACTTATGCATTTCTCATTGAAGGCACATTCTGTGTCTGCTGTGCAAGTAGGCAAGCACATGTTATCACGACAGGTGTTTCCGTCGTTACAATCGCTGTTGCTCTTACAGGAAACAGGCACTGCAAATACATCAACATACAAACATTACGAAATATTCTTAATAAATTGCGCAGTCAAAACGCTAATTATCGATCAAAAAAACACGTACCTCTCACACATTCCACCTCAGAATTACCGGTGAAACCTGGTGGACAGCTGCACTGTTTTATATGACTTCTTACTTCACACTCAGCATTTATCCCACAAGCTGCTCTTATATCGCATGGATTCGAACACTGTCCGTTCAAACAAATATCTGACAAATTGCATTCTCCATCAGATTGACAAGAGGCTGTAAAATTGAATGGATATTATTTACCTGGCCCAAAACACAAACAATATTCAAATTATATCGAGTAAGAAACTTACGACGACAGATGCTTTCGGAACAATATGTATTCGTTGGGCAATTAGCTGTTGATGTGCAAGATATTGGTTTTGGTCGACATCCAATGCTCAGACTGCTAGGGTCCCCTTCGTAATCAGAGCGGCACTGACAAGAACCAGCATGATTTAATGCAATGCATTCAGCATTTGGACCACATTGCAATTGTGAACAAACATCTGTAATAAATCGATTATATATTTTCACAGATATAGTTCCGGCTGATATTTGAAAGAAAGGGAACTGTTGCGTATAAAGATTCGAAAAAACGTGGACTAGATTATCAGAAAATTACAGTAGAACACTTTAGAGGAAACTACTTAGTGTTCCTTACCAACGCATTGGGGTTTTCCATTCAAAGTGATGCATTTTGCAGACAATGGACAATCTTGATCTTCCTGGCAGTATCCAGGCTCGTGGCAACCACTGTTGTATGGATCTCCAACTGTTCCTGGATTACATTGACATTTGAATGATCCACGTGAATTTTCACAGGAAGCACCAGGTCCGCAAGGTATTGTAGCACAGAAATCGATGAGTTCACATCCCCTTGTTGGCTCTCCTGTATACCCAGGCTGACAGGTACAAACCTATGACAAAGTTCAATCTCATTATCATTTGGTCTCTCCAAATCCATTTGAAATTATCTGAAGAAATGTGTTTACAATATAGACAATCGTCGTTCACTAAGACAATTTTTATCTTACTTGTGAATGTTTCACTGCTGAACATATAGCGTTGGTACCACAAGGATTATGCGCAAGGCAAGCAATTCTGCATTTGTAGGAATCGCATACTTTCTCTTCAGAGCAGTCCTCATTAGTTTGGCATTCCACTGGCTGACAGCCAATTTTATCATCGTTGGCATCTCCAAAGAAACCACGTCCGCAGGAACAAGTAGCATCATGATTTTCACCCTTGCAAACTGCGTTACGCCCACAGAGTATAAGCTCACATGACTCTTTACATTCGGCCTGGAAGAGACAATTATATTATAAGTCAATGTGGTGTTGTACTTACTTGTATCAAACGCTGTAACAAGGATTTCATGTGGGGGAATTGGCAGGCAAGAATTTATTGGAAATAAGAACATGATCACAAACTCACTTGTCCAATTGCATTCCTGATACATTTCTCACTATAACCACAATCATCGTCTGAAACACAGCGCAACTCTTGTATGCAAATACTATTTTGACAAAACTGGTACTCTGGGCAGCTAGAGTTGCTTCTGCATGTTGGTTGACAAACTCCATTGATACACAATTGGTCTCCAATGCAATCTCGCGTACTTGTACAAACAGCTGTAAAATAAGTAGATGGTTGTCAACAAATCGAAATCGAGTAGAAATTAAAATTATGTTTACTTCTTGCGTATATTCAAATATTGAAGATAAGCTGATTAATGATTATACATCGTATCGTTTCCCTTAATTATATACGTTACATACATGTGCACACTCCTCCATTGCAGGCAGAACTTGTCGGACATTGTGTGTCAGATTTACAATACTGTACAGGAACACAACCGAGATTTGGATCACCCGTACATCCCGGTTGACAAGTACAAACTGCACTATGATTTAACGAGGAACAATCTGCTCTTTGCCCACAGACATTAGGTACCAAACAAGGATCAATGCATTTATTGTCGAAGCATGCTTTGGATGGACCGCAATCACTGTGGTAGTTACATTCAAGGTGAACACAATTGACCTGAAATTTAGCAAAGTATTAGAAGAACAATATATGGTTGATGTATTTGATGATATTGTACTACAAAATCGTCAATGTAAACTAGGATTTAACTAGCCGCTACCTTGGGATTCCCAGTAGTTTGGCCCGGGCATCTGCAAACAGCTGCATGAGCCACAGCATCGCATTCAGCGTTTTGTCCACAGATAGTTGGACTGTCGCAAGGATTACGGCATCTGTTTTCAATGCATGCTGCTGATGCTGGACAATCGGAGTCTGTGTAACAATCACCAGGTTGTCTACAGCCAAGTTTTATTGGATCTCCCACCAGACCATGAGGACAAGAACATGTGAAGGAACCTTCGGTGTTGTGGCATCTGCAGTTCACCAGAAGTATGCGTTATTGTGAGTTGAAGTTTACAATAATTCTTGCAATTATTCTTGTAAATTGGAAAGGAAACTATTCCTCCAGTAAAAATTCTCATTATCGTGCTTCTTCACATCAGAATACATAATTATAAAAAGAAGACGGAGATCGAAGTACATATCACGATTGAACTTACGTAGCTGTTGAATGGCAAGGATTCTCTAAGCACTCGTCTATGTCTGCACAGGAATCACCGATCAGGGTAAAGCCTGGGTAGCAATGACATGTAGCAATATGGTCGACTACAGCACAATTTCCGTATCCGCAATTCATTTGATTGCATGGGCCTGTTATTTCAAATAGACATATGACATTATCTAATTGTAAACCCGTGTTGTTATTGTTGTAAAACCATGAACTGACTATAATCAAGACAAAAATCAAACTCCAAAGTTACTTACTTGCACATTTGTTTGCCTCTTGATTACAATACTTGTCCCCTGAGCAGTCATTATTGGAAAGACATTCAACTTTGAAACATCCGGCAGCATCTCCGATAAAACCAGGCTGACATTGGCATGCTGCAGTATGGTCAATTACAGAACAAATTGTGTTAGATCCACAGTCCACAAGTGTACATGGATCTGTGCAGTTGTTTTGGAGACAAGCTTGCGAATCAGCACAATCGGAATTGAGATTGCATTGATTTGGTATCAAGCACCCAGTTCCCATTGGGTCCCCGGCAGTCCCTTGTGGACATACGCAACGATATGAACCGTGGAGATTAATACATTCTGCACTTTGGTGACAGGGTTGCTCTTCGCATTCGTTAATGTCCAAGCATTTTTCAGGCCCAGCAATGAATCCATGACCGCATCTAAAACAAGACGATTGTCATATTTTATGAGGATTCTTTGAAATGTTGTCTGCAGATGAAAATGAGAATTCTTTAAACTATCAGCTGAGGAATCTTGTACACACATTGTTCCAAGTCACTCTTACCTGCATTTGTTGTTGATACATATTTCATCAGTTCTGCAACCAGCGTCAGAAGTACATCCAATTTCACAGTGTCCACCGATGCATTGTTCACCGGGTAAACAATTGCTGTCTCCATAACATATCTTGACACACAAACCATTTTTACAACGCTCACCATGAGCACAGTCACTTTGTGCATTACATTGACATTGACAAAAACCAGTAATACACGTATGCTGAGACGGACAATCTCGAGGTGTTTCGCACGTAGTTGGAACACGTACGCAACCCTGTTCTGGAGTTGGATTTCCTTGGAATCCGGCTGGACAACTACACGTTGTAGAATGATCTATGCAGTTACATACGGCATTAGCACCACACACGTTTTCTTTTGTGCAAGGATCTGAAAATTCATAAAAATTTAGAAACTGCAATAATACTTTTTCTGCATAAAACAACAAATGTGTAGCCTTACCTTGACATTTGTTATTGATACATGACTCGGACGATGGGCAATTTCTATTGCTACGACAGCCAAGTGCACATGTGCCGCTAATGCAAGCCTGGTCCGATTGACATTGAGAATGAGACACACAAGGAATCGCACATAGATTGTTTATGCACTTTTCTCCCTGAGAACAGTCAGCAACTGAACGACATGCAGCTAAAAAATAAAGAATGGTTCGTTTAGAAGTCAGCTAAAAATTGTTGTCTAAATCATACTACGTATAGTGCAATGGACATATTAAGTAACGATGATAATACCTCTGCATCGACCATCCAGACAAAGATCGCCATTACAATCTGCATTAGATAAACAAGAATCACTAGCTCTGACACATCCTTCTTGCGGACCTCTGCTAGATGGCACAAATCTATGAGCACATTTGCAGATAGGTTCTCCGTTAATGATTTCACATATTGCATTTGCTCCACAAACATTTTCACACGGATTGATACATCTGTCATTATGGCATATCGATTGTGCGGGACAGTCTTTGTTCGTTGTGCAAGATCCTTCTGGTTGGCATCCAGTTGTATAAGGATCGCCAACTTGATTTGGTGGACATTGACAAATGGGCGTATCAGCAGCTCCGGTAACACATACTGCAGAGGCATGGCAATAGTTTGGTGAACACACCTCGCTTCCAACACATTCGATATCTGGTACAGGATTTGCTTTGAATCCAGGCGGACATTGACATATTGCTTTATGATCATCCGCTATGCATACAGCATTCAATCCGCATGAATTTTCATCGCAAGCATCGTAACAGGTATGCGTTAATCGATTGCATAACTGTGTCGGTGGACAATCGATGTTATAAACACAAGGAACAGTTTGGCATCCCTTAGTTTTGTCGTTTGCATCACCAGCATAAAGACCAGGTGGACATTCGCATCTCGCTACATGGTTATTAACAATGCATAGTGCATTTGGTCCGCATGAAACAAAGTTGCATACAGGTTGGCAGGTGAGCGTGCCGTCACTCGAAGATCTGCATGTTTGATCTTCAGGGCACTGTGTATCAGTGTTGCACTTGTCTTTATGAGAAGTTTGGCACCCGCTACGGTCATTAGGATTGCCAATATAACCAGGTAAGCATTCGCAATGACCTTGATGATTGAGAGCAACGCACTGTGAGTTTATTGGACAAGTGAACGCTTTGCAGATGAAAGAACATTTCAATACTCCAAGAGCATCTGGACGACAAGCAGCAGTTGGTTGACAGTCGTCATCACTTATGCAATCGGGCACCGATGGTTTTTCACATGACGATAACACAGGATTCCATTCATATCCATCTTGACAGACACATGTGGCATGTCCTGATGGATCTGGCTGGCATTTTTCATGAGAACCACATACCACTCGGCCGCACGGATCAACACATTCTCGAAGTCCATTTTCAATAAGTATGCAGAAGAAACCTTGGACACATTCTGTATCGTCGGAACATGTGCTAGGAGGGACGGTTCTGTGCGGTTGACATCCATCAGCAAGATTACTTGGATTTCCAATGTATCCATCGATACAAATACAGGATGATAAATGGTTTTGGGCTACGCACAAGGCGTTCGGACCACACTGCAATTTGCTACAAGCATCCACGCACTTTCGAGCGCCTTTGCCAACTTGGAAACATATTTGTTGAGGTTCACAATCGAGATCGTTGGCACAGTGGCCTTGTAAATAACAGCCACTGTTGATATCGTTTGCATTACCGCTGTATCCTGGTGGACATATACACGTGCCTTCTTCGCATACAGATCTTGGGCCACATTTGATGTCACTACATCTATCGATGCATTTACTTTGAATACATGAATAACCAGATGGGCATGGCACTTCGTTATTACACGTGCAAACTGAGGGATCTTCGCATGGACCAGTCTGTAACTTTTGGCAACCAACAAATGGATTTCCAACAAATCCTTCCTTACATCGACAATCGTAACTTCCTATAGTGTTGATGCAAACTGCATCGTTTCCACAAGCGTTTCCATTGCACTCGTTGATATCTGAAATTATATCACAATGAAAATCGGATTATCTTATGATGTTTTGGAAATTTTGTGTACTCATAACTAATTTTTATGAGCCAAAAATACTCGTCAGGTCGAATTCTTTCATTAATTCTTACCATGGCACTGAATGTAGGGATTTCCAGCATACCCAGGTGGACACAAACATTCAACAGTATTAGGTCCAGCACTACAATGCGCATCTTTGCCACACGAGTCAACAGAACAATCAGATTTCTCTTGTAAACCACAACCATGGTAAGGGTTGCCACTTGTTCCGGGATTGCATACACAACGAGATACTGATAAGCCGTATTCACAATGTGCGTTATCACCACAACTTGGATCACATCTTGGAGGTTGAACCGCTGTAAGTAAAATCATGGATCAATTTATTAGTGTCCATAATTTGTAGACTTATATTTATAGGCTGAATGAGTAAACACAAATAAACTTACGTGGCATACACAGAAGATCCGGATTTCCGACAAAGTATGGATTACATACACATTTGTTGGTAGATGGATCACAATTAGCTCCAACGCCACAAACTACACCTTCGCAACGACGCTTACATCTTCCGCTTATGCAAATACTTGGCTCAGCACATGGTATATCTGGCGAGCATACATCCGGAGAACACTGACCACCTGGGAAAGGATTTCCCATGAATCCTTCAATGCATTTACAGGTTGGACCGTCGTAGCTTACGATACACTGCGCACCAGCTCCGCAAACAAATCCGTTACATTCTGGAAGCAAAACAGCATTCAATTGATGAACATTTATACCAAATTTTGCAATAAAAATTTTATATTCAAATTAAGCTAGAATTAGTCGAAAGAATGGCTTTTTTAAACTCTTTAATTCATCTCCTCGGATTTTCATGAATTAATAAAAAAATTACATATGAGCGATAAAAAAATAGATTCTATACTTACGAGAAACACATTCGTTATCCTTTCCTTCAGTGAATCCCACAACACATCGGCACCACGCAGCATGTTTATCAGGTTCGCAGTATGCGTTTGGTCCACAAGGCAACGTGTCGCAAGGATTTACGCAGCTACCATGATCACAAGCGTAATAGTTTTCACAATCGTCATTAGAGAAGCATTGTCTAGCAGTACCAACATCTGTGCAACCAGCACCGTAAGGATCACCGATTGTACCCCTTGGACATTCGCAAATATGTGCTCCGTTTGTGTTGAGACAATAAGCACCTTGACCACAGGGATTTTCGGCACATTCGTTAATGTCAGCACAGCCGTGTTGTGGATCACCTTCGTATCCAGCTTCGCACATACACTTCGGAGGATCGCTTGGCGTACATTTTGCATTAATTCCACATGGGAATCGCTTACAAGGATCTGTTGAATATCAAAATAACCGTAAAATCTGCTTCTCTGTATATGGAGATAACTTGAACAAACTATCCAACTATTTATTGCAATAACTGGAGGAACTTACTTTTGCAAAGATTCCCATCTTGAATATCGGTATAAAATGGAGGTGGGCAAACGCATTCGCCTGGTTGAACACATTTTTCATTGGCCTTACATTCATTGTCACTGGTACATCTCTTTTGAGCTGGTGAGCAAAGACCGTTGTACGGATCACCGCCGTAATCATGAGGACAAACGCATTGATACGATCCAGGAAGGTTTATGCATTCAGCTCCATATCCGCACATTTGTTGTCCTTCGATACACTCATTTATATCTGCAATGTTCAGAACGACTTGATTTACTTAACGAAAGCTAATTCAGTAGTTGAACAATCATTATTTTCTTTTCTGTTCACAAAACTAGGTTTGCCAATGATACTTAAAATACAAATCCTAATACTATTGTCATCCTCACGTATTTAGTAATAAATATTCATTTCCAATTCTAGTTATTTAATCACACCCACCTTCGCAGGAACCGTCTGGTCTTGTTCTGTAACCCTTGGGACAAGCACAATAACTGACACCACCAGAAATGGTTATACATTCAGCACCACTCGGACAACTTTCGCCCTTTGAGCAACCAGCCAACATACATTTGCCATTGACGATCTTGTATGGAGGCTGACATTGACACTCGATGCTGTTACATTCTGAAATCGAATTCATGCAATTTAGCGATCACTTGAATCTCCAAAGACATTAATTGTAAGTGGCACAAAAAGGATTCAGACTTCAATTGTTGTGACAAAAATTTAATACCATTGCGTTAAACTTTCTGCCAATTATAGTCATTTATCATTCCAAATACATCGTTCTAGACATATAGTAGTTGAAATTAATCTTACCTTCACATAGGGAAAATGGATTTCCATTGAACCCTGGTGGACACTGGCATTCGTAGCTTCCAGGTAAATTTTTGCAGATAGCATTAACACCGCAAGCGGTTTTGTCTCTTGGCTCCATGCATTCATTGACATCTCTGCACTTTCCAGTTTCTGTATCGCGTGTGTATCCTCGTTGACAAATGCAGACACTGCTTCCGATAAACTCGTCCTTTATGCACTGTTCACCCGAAGGGCATGGTGTATTTGGTCCACAAACATGAGGTAATTCAGATTCTTCGCATCCTCCGTTATAAGGATCGCCAGTTGTGCCGCTAGGACATTGGCAAGAGAAAGAACCTGGCTCGTTGTTACAAATAGCACCAGGTGGACAAGGGTTTACTGCACATTCGTTTATATCGCTACATCCACCTTTTACACCTGGTTTTCCAGTATATCCATTGCCACATATACAAGTTGCAATATCCTTCAATAACATACAGTGGGCATTTGGGCCACAAGATAAATCTTCGCATGGATCTGTAAACCAATGAGATATTATGATTTCTGATGCTTGATTCGGTATGGTGATATTCCCAACGTTTTTTTGGGTACAGTAAAACTTACGTCTGCAATCATTTCCAACGTTTGGTTCAGGGCATAAGCATCGTTTTTGTGAATCACATATTGCATTTCCAGGACAATCGCCGTCTGTATCACAGGTTACTACACCGACACATTTTATGTAAGGATCTGGATCTGGAATTGTTGCTTCTGGACACACGCAAGTGTATGAACCCTCGTTGTTTATACAATTGGCGCCATGGCCGCATGATCCTGGACGTAAGCATTCATCAACATCTGAAAGACGTTAACAATCAATAAAGGATTGAACAAGGTAGGTACAGCATATTAAAATCGTGCTGATGTATCAGCTGGGGATTGTGAAACCTACCGATACACTGCTTCAGGGCGTTTCCGGAATATCCCGGTTCACATTGACAGTTAAATCCTCCAGGAGTGTTTGTGCAAATTGCGTTCTTACCACAACGTCCGGACGGACCATTGACGGTGTCACATTCGTTTATATCTAAATTAGAAAACGATTGATGATTTAATATATCCTCCGAAGTAATTTTAGCCATTTAACGTTTAAATAGCCTTGATTACTCACCGACACATCCTGCTGCTATATCGTTAGGATTGAAAGTCCAGCCTTCCTCGCAAATGCAATAAGCTTCATGTCCATCTGGCTTGCAAAATGCATGATCCCCGCAAGTAACTTCCTCACAAGGTGCTATTTCACAAAAGATATAAGTACGTTACGCAACGATAGAAAAAGAAAACTAGCTTCAAACAATAGTTGTAATTCCGAGCAAGTTGTATGTTAATACAAAATGCAAAACTAAACTGATTCAGTTGCGATATGATCATGGGCGTATACATACATTACGTAGATCTTTGCAACTCACCTTTGCACGGAATATGTGGCGGACTGCCAACAAAGCCGTTGTCACAGTCACAATGGAAGCTGCCCTTAACATTCGTACATACTGCGGAAGAACCACAAGGATTTGTAACACATTCATCTACGTCTTCGCATTTAGCACCAACCGCCTTGAATCCATCTTTGCATAGACATTGATCTTCGATACATTCCGCATTATTTACACAATCGAAATTTGATTTACAAAGAGTCGCCACATCGGTCTGTAAAAAATTGGATTATACATACATATTGAGTATTAGTCATGTGAGCAAAGGAAATAAAAATGATCACATCAACCAACCTGATCACAAGCAATTGCTGGACTAGGATTAGCGCTGTATCCTGGTGGGCATACACAGTTGTAACCGGGATTGGAATTTTCGCAAAGAGCATTTCTTCCACACGGTTTTTCGTAAGCAGTACATTCGTCGATATCTATACGGAACAGAATTATTAGATGAAAAGTTATTCAATAATCCTGAATACTGTTATTTGACATATTGTTAGTGAATCTCTGCTAACCAACGCAGCCCTTAAACGGATCGCCGGTGTAATCCGCTTTGCAACTGCATACGTAGCTACCGACTGTATCGGTACATTCGGTATTATCCCCACACGGAGTGTTTTCACATTCGTTAACATCTGTTAATGGTTAATACAAATCGGTTAGAAGCTGCTGATTCGAAATTTAACTAATATTACATTTTATTAAAAAGAAACTGACTTTCACACAGTGTAAGACCTTGACCAATAAAGCCTTGTGGACAAATGCACTTGAACGATCCTGGTACATTGATACACTTGGCATTAATAGCACAAGCATTACTCTGGGCACATTCGTTGGTATCGATGCATCCCTGAATTGAATCTTCTTGGTATCCCGCAAGACACTGACATTTGAAACTGCCTTCGGTGTTCACACATTCGGAATTTGGTCCACACCGATTGGCCTCATCACACTCGTTTATATCTGTTAGCCGCATTAGTAATTTAAGAGCAAAATTATTATTCAATTATTTCAGCGGCAAATAGTAATTTCTGTTAAATTTTATAACTCGTTAATAAGTATTATTCGTACAGGATAATTTTTTAACATATCACACTGCATTAATCTATATGGAATAGCAATTAGTAACAACTGACGCACAACTGAAGACAATATAGTCTTGATTAAATATGATTCACAGAAACTGTTTGTTAATCTACTACGATAATTTGTTACGTTTTCAATCGACGAAATAGAGCAAGTCTTTTTGAACATTAGGCAAAAAATTCGTTACCATTATGTCTACGTCAGTAATCACATGAACTTTTTTAAATTTGGGACTGAAAGTCACGATTCGAGGAAGTAAAAATCTCTATTTCTTCAATAACTCAAATATTACGTAGCAACTTTTGAAAACTGAAATAGTCTATCACTTACCGTAACAACCTGTCATCGGATCACCGTCCATCCCCTCGGGACAAGAACATCGAAAGCTTCCATCCATATTTGTGCAGAGAGCTGATCGACCGCAAGGGCTACGAACACATTCGTCAACATCGAAACAACCATCTTCAGGATTACCTTCGAAACCTTGTGGGCATTCGCATCTGTGGGTTCCGGGTAAATTGACACATGAAGCACCTCGTCCGCAAGCCCTTCCATTATCACATTCGTTTATATCAACGCACTGTAAAAATAATTATCGCTATAGCTTTCACAGAGTAGAAAGCAAACCTTCATTCATTTAATAGTTGAAAAAAAAAAATAGTTCAGTTAAACTTGTGTCTTTCATCAATATACAAAGTGATTGTGAAGGGTCTTACAACTGCGTATGGATCTCCTGTGTATCCTTCTTTGCACGAACAAGTGTAATTGCCAGGAATATTTTGGCAAATAGCATCTTCCGCACAAGCACCAGGGATACTACATTCGTCTATATCCTGACAGTGTTCTTCACCATCTCCAACATAGCCAGGTTTACATTTACAAAGAAAATTTGATGGCAAATTGCAGCATTCTGCATTCTCGACACATCTTGCGGCAAGAACTGGATCGTCGCATTCATTTATATCTAGGGAAGTCAATATCAACAATTAGACTCTCTATAGAGATCAGTGAAAATAGTCAATGTTGTTACTCCATTGATAGGAAACCTTCAGAATATCATACCTTCACATTGAAATCCGTCACCCCGGTAACCAGGAAAGCACGAGCATTGAAAACTACCAAGTGTGTTTGTACAATGAGCAAAAATATCACAAGGACGATATTTACATTCGTTTTCATCTGTAATAAGGAAAAACAAATTTGTAAACGATGCAAATCCTTATCAATATATTATGCAAAAAGTGACAAATATTTTGACGGATGTTATTTCTGTGATGCCTCGAAGTTCGTTAAAACATACCTGGAACTTGGCAGTTGCAACCTCCGAAGCCATCGTTACAATGGCATACGGAATCGAGGCAAACTCCATTCTGGCATTTCGTTCCATCTTCTTTTGTACAGTCATCTGAACAGTAAACATTGTTTATTGATTATATTCTTAAAAATTGAGGCTTTTGTGAACTTGTATAATTCCATGTGATCGCAGTTGATGAAATATTGAAAATTTAGAGTATTTTATTACTAACCGGTACACTTGAGCTTATTTCGCTGCTCGTCGGTGCCTTGAAAACAATCTGTGTGGCCATCGCAAAGTTTCGAAAGCTCTAACAGTTGTAAGACATCTGTAGACTCGTTTACTTGACATCCAAAGTAACCATCTTCTAAATTTAAAAAGAATACTTCTCTTCTAGCTCCTGGTCTCCCTCTATTTAGTGATTCGGCCTATTTACAAGGAATAATCGATTAGATTGAATTCTGTTGACTTCAATGATCATCAATGAAAACTTTGATTGTATCATACTTACTGGGTACGAGGTAAATATTATCCATACCACCAACGGCAAAAGATGTTTCATCTTTGCTGTAAAACAATAATAACGTGACATTCAATAATATTATTACTAAGAATATAAGACGAGAGTGTTTCATTCTGTGTGTCAAATGAGTGTCGTGATTTCAGTGTATACGGTGAACGAGTAAGTTTTATTGCTGAAATTCAACTATCACTGGTATTTCATTTTAATTATTTATATTTATTTTATATTGTTGTTATTTATTTTCACGCTCTTCCCGTGCGTCATTCAATTTTATATTACACTTCTGATCTTCTCTTCACCTGGGGTCTTCATTTTTTTATTCACATCTTTCCTGAATGATGTTCGATCCGTTTTGACCCCTTGACTGAAAGAGCTCCGGTACCATAGAAATCTCGATTCGTCATACCACAGAGTCGAGTTGGGGGATTATAATTTACAATTTTCGGCGTTCTTATGGCTTTTACCTCCAGTGAAAATTGATCTGGTAAGATTTTTTACTCATAAAAACCCGCAATCACAACAAGATGTTTTTTTATCCAGTTTCTGATGTAATATCGGTGTCTAAAATCGGGCATTGAAATTCGTGATGTGTAACGCTTTCGAGAAACGTCGTATCTGCAGTGCCGGTCAATAAGAAAGAAAAAAAGAAAGTCAGTAGCAATGAGAAAAAAAAAAACAAAAAAAAAAACAAGAAATAAATAAGAATAATAATAATTGGAGCACCGAAGGGCGTGGAGGGACGATGCACCTGTGGCTTTGATGCACGCGCCTTGCGGATTCAAACGTTATTAGCCACAGACACGCAGCTGCTACCGAGTAAGAAAATCATCGCGATTAGTGAAGCACGTTTCCAAGATCCAACTCGTTTCAAGATACTATAAGATGCTTTGAAGCTTTGACTCGCAAAAAGCAGAAATTCCAACCTGTTGCATACCATCGTTTCGCATTTTTCTCGTTACTTATGAAATTACAGTGTCTAGTCTGGACCAACTAGATATTTTAGAGTTTATTATCCAACACTTATATAGTCTCGATTTTTGTATCAAACGACTCATAATTATAACACTCAAAGTCAATCGAGCTCCTTCATTTAATTCCTAGATATATTCAACGTGGATGTTATACTAATATAAAATGAATGAATAAAATAGGCCGTGAAATCGCGGACCAACGAAACTATGAAGCAAAAGAAAGCGCGAATTGGTTATATGTATATTGTGCTTTAGAAAGTCTTACATCTTTAGCATAAACCATACCGACCTTGCGCAGACGTTAAATAATGAGAAGAGGGGGGTACAATAACATAATCTGTTACTGTATAAACTCATCTATATCAATTGCAACGTAGTGTGGAAAACTGTATGATGGAACAGCGCGAATTCGATAAGACTAAAAACAGTTTTACTTACAATTAATACAAAATCAACGGTTTGTGAGTACTACCTCCGATTAAATTACATAACAGAAGTCTTAGCTATCGCGTTACTCTTTGAATAGTAAAATAAATAAAATACTAGCTGCCCAAAAAAGAAAAAGGCATCACCGTTGCAAAAAAAATATATATATATTACCCGTTAATAGCTCATATGTCACATGTGGATACACATAATACGCGTGTACATCATGTTTGTGAAATTGTATATTTCGCAAAGAATTTTTCCCGATCCTCGAACCCCAAACAAAACTATAGAATCCAAATGCAATGTTGTTCTTGAAAATTTCGATCTTCAAACCAGTATTTCAAATGATGAAATTTCAATCACTTCAATCATCATTACGTTGATTAATTGCAGACCCTTCTAACTCTGACTCGATAAGGATTAGCTCATCAACAGTCATGTAATTATCGAACATAGATGATAATTTTGAGCCTTTATAAAAATTGTCGGCGATAAGCCTGCGATAAAAGAGCAACTTATTTGTTCTTCGAGAGTTAGCTATACGCCGGTATATAAGATACCTCTTCCTTTCACTCTTTCCTCCGTATAGGTATATATGTATGTGTATGATACGCTTGCGCGTATAGATACCATAAGGCGAACTTCGTATGTATAACTGGCAACTGGTTAAACAAACGTTGATAAAAATTTTTGGGATAGAAGGAGAAAAAAAAAACCAAAAAAAAACAACAACATCAATTGACATAACAGGTCTTGGCGACATACCTCTGTATAACTACTGTATATCGTGGTTGTAATTTTAGTTGAAACGTCTATACGTGCGTAAACTCTCCTGCAGTGATAATCAGTAACATATTCCTCAGTTGCTGCAATCTCGAAGATTTCATACCGAAATTATTAATGTGTGCCGAATAAGTCATGAAACTAGCTGTATCACATAATTTTGCAAAGAAACCGGTACGATTTTTGAAACTGAAGATAATATAGAAGCATGTGCACCAACGAACCACGCCGTTCTCAAAACGCTGAATATATATCATGATCTCAAAAGTATGATTCACGAATCGAAGAGATCATTCCCCAAACACACATATACCCATTAACCATCGCACAGCTATGTAATCAAACGTAGGTGCTGATCATCACTACACTATGCATATTACAAGAGGCCAACATGAGTATAAACGTTAACAAGACTCGATCGCTTCTCATAGTTAAGTATATCTTGTCACCGATTTCGTAAGTTGAGTATACTAAAGGTGGGACCTAGACACAAAAGCAGACTTTGGCGTGGTGAAACGGTGCTAGATATAAATTCTTCAAAATCAACAACTTTTCTCATTGAAATATCATGCTCGAGTATGTATATGAGATGGCAAACAAATATAGAAGGACGAATAATCTGTATAGTTTTGCTTGCGGATCTCGCAGAGATGGTTGTATGAAAAATACACCGTTTCTCGTATGGTTCAAGGACGATACTTAAGTATGAGGAGAAATTTCTGACCCAGTATACTGCGAGTCTTTATTTGGCTGTGACATATAGAACCGTATGCCTGCAATTAACATACGAGGAACGCCGCACATACCTTGCGCAAATCTTATTCCTGTAACCTGTACATACGAACATTCGACTATATATATATATATATATATATATATATATAAATCGCCAATTTCGAATGGCAAGAAAATAAAAAAATTAAAATTCATAGACGATACTTAGTATCCAAAAAATAAGGAAGAGAGAAAAAAAAATGACGTAGATTTCATCGGAATATATATTGCTAATTGGCAACCGGGTAGAATATATAATATAAAATATATAAGGTAAGTTATAAAAAAAAGAGATCGTTAAAGTGTTAAAAAGTGTCGATAAAATAAATCGAAACCCACGATTAAATTTATCGAGGGTTAATATAGAGAGACATATGATATTTTTCAATAAATTAACAGGCGTGACTAGACTCCTTCTCCGATTGAAGCTAAGTCACATCATCATCAACGTCGCCCACTGCGAATCATCGTTTATGGAAGGTTGGGAGCTAACTGGTATTTAGTCAGAGTCAGTCTTTGTGAAAGTGTGTGGTAGATATTATATTATATATATATATATCCTGTCCGGGTCCTGGCTTTGGCTTGGTTAGCTTGGAAGTATTATTGCCCACGGCGCCAAGACACGGCCAGGTTCGCCTTCACCGTAAAATTCGCCTCTTTATGGGCCTGAACCTCAGCCGTTGCTGCTTACGTGGCCGAGTTGATCGCGACCTAGCAAAACCGCAGTTTTATGCAAATAACAGCCCATCGTTGGTCGTTCCTCGAAGAAAAACCTACTTCTCAATGACGTAAAGATGGAGTCAGTATTATGCAACGCGTCGCTGGTTCAGACCGCGGACCGGAATTTGTAAATTAAATCGAGAAACCGTTATAAGACAACCGCCTTGGTGCTGCTGCAGACAAAGCGCGATATAAAACAGACATTCGAATTGGAATGGAGTAGAATCGGTGTTTCCCGTCGTTATTATTATACCCTGAATATTATTATATCGAAGGGATGTGAACTATAAGAATTTTAGGTGATGCTGTTTGAATTATAATGAGAAAACGAAAGACGGAACACGTATGTCTTCTACGGATATGAATGACACTCGGATATATGGATCCGGAATTTAAAACAGACTTAACGCAATGATTCTTGACACGTCATTCTAATCTCGAATTAATTTGATAAAAAATTAGTATTTCAAACTAGCAAATTCATATAGCTTACAATTTTTGGTGAGGAGGAAAATTTTTGGATTCATTAACAAAGCGATTTTCAATTACAATTAATATTCTCTACAATCACGGCCCTTTCAGCTTGTATGTATAACCTATACTAGGCTATCTCTTTTTTACTGCGGAAAGGTCAGTGATGGCCGGAAGACATATGGTCATAACTATCATCGCATCTATTATAGAGGCAAGTATGTATAACGTATGTGACCGTGTAGTATATTAAGATGCGTTTATGTTACGGAAAATCTCTCAAGTATATTCTCGAGTAAAATATACATAAGAATGAATGAAAAGTATAGGTAGATATCGCCAGTAATTCCTCATGCATTTATAGAAGCCGCAGCGGGTCATTATCCTGTGGAATCCATGTAGCCACATACGCTATTACTCTCATTAAAAATTCATATAAGCGGGAAGTTACGTCTGGGCATATTGAAATTTACCTTTGCCCGTTGGTAATTAGTTTATTACCTTCATTGCTACTAATATTCGTTATACGAGTGAACTCAAGTCGTACATGTATTAGAAACCAAACCATCTTACGAAAAGAAAAATTTTAGTCCTTTGAGATCACAAGATCCCTGAGTTTGAAAAATGGACCGAATAATCAAGTCTATTAGGTACGGGTCAGTCTAAGGATCTGATCTTAGAATATTGTACCTTCAGAGTATATGATGGAAATTCACAACAACAGAGAAATAAAAAAACTGGTTCACGTTCCTGAAAAGACAACACGTGTTTTCTAGACGATCATGCAGGTCAAGTTTGAATCCAACACGTGTGGATCTTGAGCGCAGGTGTTTTCCTATTGTTCAAAAGTATTCTTTTTTTTTTTTTTAGTGTTCCATACCAATGAGTATCATATGAAAATATATCTAGTTCCCTGTACAGTCCGTGCTTCGAATAGATTTTCAAATATTGAATCAATTTCAACAAAATTTCATAGACAAATATGAACCTTGACTTATGGCGCGAAATGGAAAAACATATGTTTTCCCTCAGAAGTAGGTATACAATATCATCTCGTCGACCGTTTTTGCTATTTACATATGAAGTCATTTCGAATATGATACCTAGACTTCTCACGAGGCCATGGTTTGTATTTAAATTGTTGCTGCGTATAACAATCGGTTTTAATTTTTGGGGCTGACGCGTTTCCCAGGCATTTTAAGAAACCAGAATTAAAACCTTCCTATTCTATAATATTACGAAAGGAATTTTCGAGTTTTTCCTTCTAATTTTTGTGCGTGTGATTAATGAAGAGAAAAATATTCATTTAATCTCTCGGAAATAATTCTATAGACTTCTATAATAAAAGAGAAGGATATAATATTCTACGCGAAGTATTTTATGATGAAGAAAGGCGCGGAACTATCGGTGCGACATACACTCCCGTGGAAGCAGAAGTCGTTTGGGTGTAAGTATATTTCTTTCGATGGATCTGTATTCAGTGGGCGATCTCTGGGCATACTTACTATTCGGTCTTCTGTACACGCTCAAAGGTAGCATGTGTATACATACATATATATATATATATACATATATGTATATATATACGGTTTACTGTGTACAGAGAAAGACGTCAAAACGTGCACGCTGCAGACACGAAGCTACGGACTGAGGCAACATCCGGCATGAATCAACAAAGTAAAACAGCCCAAGAATCGTCATGCCAAAGAACCTAACTTAACGCCTACTAACAATAAACAGGGACCCGTAAGAATTACTGGACGAAGGCAAAGCTGAATTTATATATTGTAGAGTGAAAGTCGATGCCGTCTCAATCCGCTACGGCGTGGGTTGATCTAAAGCCGCGTCATCCATCGCACCCGCTGGAGAACTGGCAACAGTATTTTTTTTTTTTTTTTTCCCCCTCCAACACTTACTATTTCGTATGGTTACATTATAGACATTTGCATTCATGATGTCTGATTTTCAGGAGCAGAACAAGGCGAATGAAAGATCATCTTCACGAATAAAAGATCATTTTTAATCATCTGCACCGGTTGATGTTACTGCAGTCTGAATTATCGATCGAGATCAAATCGGATGATTTGAGTTTACTACTGTGAATTTTTTAGGTGCGGGTCAAAAATTCCGAAAGATGAATATGTAGATTAGCCAGAATTCCGAATTTCAATAATCCGAATACCGAAATCGCGACAGATATAACTTAAATACATCATTTTTTAGGACTTTTTTTCAAAACAGCCTTTCTATATTTCAAACGTGATCGCTATTTATAAATTTCTTGTACTTCTAGCCGTTCGAAATTTTGCTCTTTTGATATTTTGACCTCTAACCAATTTTGCCCGCCCATTCGACTTCCTGTTATCTCACCCATAAGAAAAACCAAACGCCTTTAGCCCATTTCCTGAATTCGAAAGTCAACGGTTTATATACGTGAATGTCGAGACGCCAGTCTCAAGTAAGTAATTACCCACACATAAGTCCGGGCTATACGGTTTGTACGGAGGTCGGTGACCGAAAAAACAATTCGAAGCTATTCTCTGTAAGTATATATCGTGTACATAACTATCCTCGCATGGTTTCGCGGACGGTCTGCAACCGTCTATGGCAAAGTCTAGTTTAATTACACAACTCTTATAGAATGTCGGCCACTCGATAAATATGTACAATCTGCAATGAATCTGTGATATTGCGCCGAATGAATAGTAGCTGGCAAATGTGTATGGGAATTCGTGAAATTGAACGAGGAAATAATAAGTACAACCATAAGATTACTGTTAAGGTGCAACGGGAGTCTCTTCAGATAACAATTGGACAACAATGCAGATAACTATTGTTATCTGAAGAGACTCCCGTGGCACGTTAAGGCAGTATGGTACAAGTTGCTTTGGACCCAACCTAGATAATACAAGAAATATGAATCTGACTAGAATTCTATTTGATTTTTTCAAACAGTAAAATACTCAGCCACTTTCCGCCGTGGTGAATCATTAATCTCTCGAGTTTCATCCCGGTAGGTTGTATAGTTTGGAAGAAACTACGAATCGTATTTTCGAGGTGATAAAAATTGGTAATCATGAAATTTCGGACATGATTATACCTCGGATTATACCAATTGTTGTCACCTCGAAAACGCGAATCGTAATTTCTCGTTGACTACCCAACCGATCCGAAAAAATCTTCGACTAATGAATTCAGTTTTTTTTGCAGAAAGTGGCTGCGTATGTCGTTACGTCAAAAAAATTCATGGGGTTCCAGTAAAATACATGATTTTTATGTTAGCTAGGTTAAATTCGAAGTAATCTCTACTATATCGCCTTAAATCCGTATATCTAATCCTATACTCTTATCATTTATAGAAGGAATCGGTTCGGAACAAAAAACTGAAAGTCAATCTATACAAGGCTACATTGGTGCAGCTCACGATCAGCCTTTCGTCATCGAAACTCCTAATCGCACGACGTCATCTATACCGAGCAAGCTATGCTACTGTGGTTACAATGTTTTTCCATCATTAAAAAAAAAAAAAAAAAAAAAAAAACATTTTCTATACTTTCTCATCGAGGAGGAGGAAAAAACCTCGTCTCAAAGCGGATGATTGATTCGAGGATATTCTCAGCGAACGCATCTATAATGGTATAGTATAAGTATAGTCTGTTAATTTATCACAAGCCAATCTGGTTTCTTTCGGTATATAGACAATTATCGCCAACTACGAACGTAGACTGTTTCTATTAACTGTATCCGACGTGGATTAACAGCAAAATCTCTCAAGGATATTATTATTACTGCTGCACCGAGTATTATGTTTCATTACACAATAGCGGTATTCTTAGCTGTGTTCTAACGCAATATAATTAACACCACAATCAGCCGTATGTATCTACTCAAAACGTTACTTTTACTAGCAAATTAACACCTGCCGATAGATTTCCCTCAACATTTTTCTATATTTCTGAATGATCCTTGAAAACCCGGCAGGATATTTACATGAAAAAAATTCATAAAATTTTCTCGGAGTCGAATTTATAAGCCAATGTGAATGCCCGGAAGAGATTCAAATATACCATTGTCCATATTCTACATCTAAATTATACACAAACAGCTGAAATATTTTCTGCCAATTAGCTGAATAGAAGATATAGAGAATAGAAGAAAAAAATCAGAAAGAAAGGTATAGAATTTTTGCACTGATAACTACAATCTTTTGATATATGGGGTCCAAAGATTTGATCACAATAATTATATATATTGGGAATAAATAAACTACATCGATGTGTTCAACAGTAATGATAAAGATTGTGATAAGATATCCTTAAATACAATAGATTTTTTATAGATACATATTATCGTGTCAAGGAAAAACGATTGCTTTTATTCTGTACCCAATAATGGTATATCTCATGATGGTTAGCTCGTTGTGCGTGGAAAAATCTTAGCGTGCATGATTTTCAAGGACGTAATCGTAATTCGAGTCTCGTTTCTATGACACAATAGTTTATTATTTGCGGACGTACCGGTGCCGTGCGCAATTGGAAGTAATTGGGTATCGATCAAGTCTCTACGTAGATTAACTTTTGCTCCTAACGGTATAAAAGCCCGTCATTCCAACGCTCATACTTTTTCAACTCTATACACCTACTATAATGACATGTCAGTAGGAGTTTAGATATGGAAATAACTAGCAATTTTTTGTTTTGTTTTTTTTTTCCAAAAAATACTATACACCGCGCAGGTATATAATATAACCTACGAATAGAATATCAAATTATAAGAATCATCCTATCCGCAAGTCAAACGGGCTTTGACTTTTTATCTTAACTATTTTACATCTAACCATATAACGAAGCCATTAACTGACGTGTTTGCTAGGCTTAGAGATACCTGTACGTTGCTCCTAGATACATTGACCTCTGCGACTGTATTCCTATATGTACATATATATAAAGCTGAGAGTGAATCTAATGCCTCGAAACATTACTTTGAACATGTTGCAATTTTAACGTAGCATCATGGATCTATGCTAATGACAGTGTCATTGATACCTATATACTTGTTCCTCGGAAGGAGACGTTATACTGAAGTTTGTTTTTTTTACATTTAAGTATTTTATAAATTTCTATTTCAATAATGGGCCTTATCGTGTCCTAAGATCCAAAATTACTCATAGGTAAAGCAACTAAATCACGTACCTTATGACGCAACGCGTGTTTGTCGTCACACTCATTTTAAGAAACAACATTTAGATTTTATAAATCAAGCTGCAGCCTTATGTGAAAGTATAAAATATTCAACTTCAAGTTTGTATTTTTCATTCGCTGCAGCAATTAGTTATAGCAGTTGTCGCTTCTGGTAAATTTATTTGCTTCTATACCATAATTCCATACTCTTAATCAATTTGAGGAATTACAGTATGTTTTATGGTGGATATATATGTACAGATGAAACCCATAATTTGTTACCGGTTAACAGATAATCTATTGATTTTCGTCGATTTCTTTATTTGCATGACATATACGAGAGTTTAGATTGCTGAATTTAAAGAAAATGCAACGATTCAAACGAGTTCACGAATCAAATCCACTGCTATTCGCTTTGCCAAAATGTTCACTATACAGATACACGTGTACATTTTTTAAAATTTATAGGAAAGTTTTCACTTTCCCCCTGTCGTTTTTAAATGGCCGTCGTACGAAGAGTATCGATCGAATTGACACGAAAAGATCATGGATCCTATATTGAACATCCTGAGATATAGAATGACCGCTTTTACGTAAGTATACATGGAATCAACTAATAAAATGGCGAACAAAAATCATACTTTTTACATTTGAAAAATTTTTCTTTATAAAATTATGGGTGATATTCTTATTATATGTTACCCCTAAGTAAAAAAAAACAGTTTTATAGTGGGAATTCAACAAAAAAACTTGAATTTGCTTCTGAGATCTGAACAGAGTCTATTTTCAAGAGCAGGAAAAAGCAATCAAACTCGTAGTTCGCCGTTTCTCGGCACAAAAATTGCTGAAGCTATGCCTAACTATCGAGTGGGTTAATCAATTTACACCTCCGGGTAACCGGAGATGGTTAAATTCTGGATTTGGCTAAATATTTTCTATACAACAAAATATAAAAAATTCCAAATTGAGAGAATATATATGTGAGCCAATTGTCGTTTTCGTAGTTTATTTCACCAAAAAACTATGCCAATTTTACTTTTCAATTTGAAAAGTCAGAGTTTCCTAAATGATCTATAGAAATTCCAGCATTCATTTTAACAATATATATATAATAAGAGAGCTCATACCTACAATGAAGAAAAATTCATGAGGTCGAAGATCGTAACATTAACGAAACAAAATAATTGGAAAAGAAGCAGGTATAAATCGGCTAACTATAACGATGAGCCTGCAGCTCTAAAGCTTCCTGCGTAGATTTTTCAAATTCGACTAATACGAAACTACAGCATTGATCTAATTTAGAAATTGAGTCATTTCTAACAATAAGTTGGAGTGATTGCTTAATATATCGATAAAGATAAGAATAATAAAAATTTGTTGATTCGTTTTCAAGATATGACGATTTGAAATTTGTTTTGTGAAATTTGTTCGCTCAGTTACTCAAAAACTCATCGACTAATTGGATGCAAAATCTAATCAACTCTGAGTAACAAGAACCGCGTCGATTGAGACAAAAATCATGGAAATTTGTCAAAAACAGCAAAATACAGTGTATAATTTTCCGGAGTGAGTATAAAACACACCAACCTCGTCCATTTGACAATTCCAACAACATTTGAGTCATGGAATTGGAAATTTTCTCCAAAAATACTGTTACAATAACGCAACGAATTTCAACTTCGTGAAAATTCAAATCTACGTGGACTAGAATGTATATTAGGCATACGATGTCGCGTTATTAATGACACAAGATCGTACACGCAAAAAATGCGATTTTAGTGCCAAAAAGTCGTAGCATTTTTCTTCCAAATTCGCCTTGGAATAATCAAATACACTTAAATCTATCGAAATTCAAAGATTCGAAAATTAGAATCAAACCCAGAAGGTCGTACCGACCAAAATCTTCAAAATTACATTATTCACGAAGAAAAACCAAATTGAAGCCTAATGGGAAACGAAATAACAGAAGAAAAATAAATTCTTTCAGCCCGACCTTCTGGCTTTATTCACGGAAAACCGAGGAAAACTAAATAGCCAGAGGCTCGTATCGACCAAAACTTATATCTACTCTATTTTTTTTGGCTCCCATTTACTCCAAATTAGTTTTTCTTCATGAATAACATAATTTTGAAAATTTTGGTCGGTACATCCTTCTGGTTTTATCTTTGCAAAAAAAAAAAACAAGGAAAACTACAGCCAGAAGGTCGTATCCGCAAAAAAAAAAAAAATCGATATTTTTAATTTCAGTCGATATATCATGTGAATTTATGACTTTAACGGCGAATCCACTATAAAAAAAACAAAATTATTCGACCTTTATTGGTTTTAGGAAGACCAGAAGGTCGTATAATGTCGCTTAGATATACATATACAACCTTTATGGCATTATATGTATGTATATAGTAAGGCGATGTATCAATTCCAATTCATGAATTACATGCAACAACAAAGCTCTGCATTAGTTTATATACATTCTACTAAAGGCGCTTGACGTATGTATACCAGGTTGGTTGCTCTTCTGCTGCACTCTGCAGTAAACGCACACTCTACATCAAGGAGGTATTTGTACCTATACAAGACAGGCGGTGCTGGATAGAGAAGAGTTTAACTCGGCGGGACATGAGACACTAGCGAGTTAGAGGAGGCTCGTGACGTGTTCCCTCGGCAAGCATTGAACTCTCCGTGCTGGTTCCACAACTCTACATACATATATAAAAATACCTATACGTATACATACTTATACAGCAGCGTACATACATATATGTATATAGGTACCTACCTAGGTATATATATCTAGCCTATAAGGATTCTGGAAGATAATAAAGTTTACGCCTCGGCATAGTCTGCGTGATACGCATAACGAACTCACACGTTCGCTCTTATATACTGCAACGGCAGGTAATTGCTCCCGAGCGATCCTCCGAGAGGAATGTTACAAACAACAACAAAAATAAATAAATAAACTGAAACAAATCCATTTCTTATCTATAAAATTTTATTCTATCCTACTCCATCTTCGCTTTTAACTTTAACAGCATATAAATAGCTCCGCGCAATAAAATGAAATCCATGATTACTTCTGTAACGTAATTGTATTATATATTTCTTTCAAATATTTATTTCAAGGTATATTTCCGAAGTCTTTGAATACTCTGTAAATCCGTAAAATGGAATTCCACTGGTATGCCTATAATAAACAACACGGAAGTGAGATATTTTGCACATCCGGGGGGCGTTATTTGCGATTTTTGTATCAAAACCAAAGTTGGCGAATTGATGAGATTTTTTGGCCCCACTGAGCCGTAAACTTTCGACGTGTCTATATATCTCCTGTTCCCTTTCAATTTATAATTCTCGATGATATTTCGATATACAGAGATCTTCTGCCGAATGTCCGAAGGTGATTAAAGAAGCTTGTATAGCGCGAGAACCGGTCTAACGTCATTTTTTGCTTGAATTCAGTCATCTCGCTTGACTCTCTTGACTCGTAGGTATTATATATTTGATACGAAACTAATATGAGAACTTATGCAGCATTTCAGGTGGGTAGGTATATGTAATTAACGCTAATAACGGTATGCATTCTTCGGAATAACATTTTCGCGCAAAGTTATAATATTTCGACCTTTTTCAAACAGTTCAATGACCATCGAAAGTATCCAGCTCGCGGCTCTCTTAATCTATTTTTTTATTAATTCTATCTTCCTTTTTCTTGTTTTTCTATACATGATCCGAGTAGCAGCCTGCACCCGAATTCCTAGACTCAAAAAACTCGTATATCTACATATAAAGCTCATAGGAAGCAATTCTACTATTATACATGAATCCCCAGGATGATTGGACGGTGTGTAGATCATGTTGGTAGGTATATCAACTTTTCCGTTCAATTTCACGACTTCTCGAATGCCGAGCCAATTTCCTCAGTACAAAAAATGCGAAAGAGTTGCCCCGGCATTTAAGAAAATATATCCAACTTTGATGAAACGACAACTGCATGAGGCATGAATTTAAATGTTGATGTTAGTTGACGGAGTATAGAAAGAATACATTTATGAGAAAAATATAAATTGTCAAAATTGGTTCTACCAAGTCGCAAGAATCTCGAATCTCGTGCGATAATAGTAAAATGGGGCGGGATTGAAGTTACGAACGTTAAAAATTCCGAATTTATTCGGTTGTAAGACGCGATTCTGATATAGGTAGTTTCTAGAAACGTTAAAGTTCAGAACTTTCAAATTCCGAAACGACGAAATGCAGACAATCCAAAGATCCAGAAATTCGAAACTCAGAAAGTTAAAAAAATCCGCAAATTTAAGGGAATATCATGATAAAATTGTGAAATAAACGATATTGCATGGCGCGATAATTCCGAGATTCGGAGTTTTAGCCTTTCGGATCGTTTATAGCTTTCGGAATTTTCAACATTCGGAGTTTTTCAAATTGGCCACGTAAAGTTCCGAGGAAATAATCTTTCTAAAAACTCTGATTCGATCGTATAAAAATTCGATGTGTGATTTCCTAACCTATATTGTAATATATGAGTGAGTTTTTCGTCGGGAATTAAGGGTAAAAAATTACACATTCCGCGTCTTTTTTTTTTTTGTGTCGCTTTTTTTTTGTTCCAGCTAAGCTATCATCAGTCCCAAATGTAATTCTTGACCCTTCCCGACTAAAAACTCACTCATAAATAATCAGAATTTTGATCTTTTGCATCTTATTTGAAAATCGAAATTTCAATCCCACTACGCCACGCAGTAAAATTCGATCAACCATGACTTCCGTTCTGCAATCTAAACTTAACAAAGGTCACCCGGGGGTAGTGAGATTTAGTATAAAATTTAACACAGAAACAAAGAGGCAAAGAGATTATATAGTCTACTACTATACTTATAGTGGTGGTTTTGCGGGTAGGTGGTTGTAGGTACGACTGAAAATAAGCGACCTCCTTGAGATCGGTCCTTGACTCGGTTCAACTTGTTGAAGGAGGAGGCAAGGTAATGGCATCTACGCCAACCCGGCCCCGCGCTCGCAGATATATCCCCTAAGGTAGGTGTAGGTAGATACATACATACAATATAAGGTATACGCACACCTTAATACACGTATCGCACCTACGTAACACACGCATTAATATCTATGTATGTATGTATGTATATTTGTATGCATCTGTATATGCACACTCTCTCTTTTTCTCTTTCTCTTTCTCTTTCTCTTTCTCTTTCTCCTTCTTTCTCTCTCTCTCTCTCTTTTTTCGCTCGCTCTAGCTCACTCGGTATTCGCAAAGTCCATAGACTACGTATACTATATACATACCTATACCTATACCTATACCCTCCGCGGGCGATTCTTCGCTGATCGTGAGCTTGAAGCTCGTGGCTGTAAGCCCATATACCTATACCTTATATATGTATGTATTGGTATAGGTTGAGCTTAATATACCGCGAGTACGAGCTACGTTATACCTATATGTATACAGCCAAGGCAGCTGAGCTAAGGTTGTACAGTGTACACGTATATATATATACATACATACATATAGTATTATATACCGTATCATATATAGTGTGTATAACCAACTCGCGGCGTATGCCTATAATCGGCGTTGTGGGTATCTGACTGACCGCGCCTTCTTTCACGCGGCTCGCTCCTCTCCGGTATATACCTACACCATAACGGGCATTCTTCTCGGATGGTTTTCCGGGATCACTTTTACCCCGGAGTATACATATTAGGGTGCTTTTTTTTTTTTTGCGACAATTTTTTTTTTTTTTTTTTTATTTATTCCCACCTCGAAATTTTCTTGGAAACACATCGAAAAAGAATTCCATGAAAGTTTGAGCCCTTTATATTAATATTGAGTACATACTCGCCCTCGGCGTTTTAAGATTTCCCATTTTAAATACACGTAACTTGAATTTTTTTTTTTTCTTAAAATTCTTATAGCTCAGAAGCCCTTTATGCTATTCGAACGTTTTAAGAACCAAATTACTCACAATCAGAATTGAATGTTCTGCAAAAGTGCCTATTGCAACGGAAATGTAACTTACACGGGTGAGACAGTACCTACAGGTGATTAAAGTCAAAATTTCATAAATTTCTTGTTTTTTTATAATTCGCTGCAAATACAGGAAAATTTTAAATGACAAAGTTGTAGCAAATTGAATTTCCTTCAAAAACGGTTTTGGCCACCGATCTCTATTATTGATATTTTTCGAAATAATAAGCTTTTTGTATTTCATGATTTACGATTTTCATAAATTTGCGGCTCATTATGAGGTCGCACCCGTTTATAAGTTACATTTCCTTTGCAATGGACACGATTGTAGAGCATTAAATTCTGAGTAATTTGGTTCTCCAAACGTTCGAATTGCATAAAGGGCATCTGAGCTATAAAAATTTTAAGAAAACAAAATTCAAGTTACGTGTATTTTAAATGGGAAATCTTCAAACACCGAGGGCGAGTACTTAATATTTATATTAAGGACTCAAACTTTCAGGGAATTTTTTTTTAGGTGTTTCCAAGAAAATTCCGAGGTGGGAGTCAAAAAAAAAAATTGTCCCCCAAAAAAAGTGCCATAATCTGTATCAGATATTTGTTCAGCCCTGAGCAACTCTAATTTATCCTTTCGTTTATTTTGTATTTTCCGTCTTAGTTTATAATAAGGGCTTGTTTTTTTCCCCTTTTACTTTTTTTCTTTTCATTTTTTTCGATGCTGATCCCGCGCTGCAGCTAGTAATTAAACTGGAATATATATTATACCTATCGACTATATATTTTGCATGTGTTGAAAATAAGATGTAGATATACGTATAATAAAAAAGAAGATGAACCATCTCGGGAGAGGTGTCGATGGGCTAAACCACCTCTCTTCTTTGCTTCTATACGTCTTCGTATATTAAAAAGAACCTTCTTCTTTATTCCGGAATTATTTTTGATCAATGGCCGCGCGTTCTCGTTGCGGATGGTGAAAAAAAATGGGCGTTAATTTAGCCCCTTCAAACTACGGTGGCTTCTTCTGTTTCTTTCTTTTTTCTTTTTTTTTTTTTTTTTTTTTTTCTATACACACGCTTACGTTACTAATCAATTCGAATTTATCGCTTGCGAACGGGTATTAAGAAATCAACTAGCTATATACTACATACTACTCGTGTTTTCACATCCACAACTTCATTCGTTATATGGGGATCTAATACACCGAAAGAATACGAGAATCTCGTGGCGAAAACAAATCTTATGTCTATCATCTTGCAGTCGTGAACTTTTTTTTTTAACATTTAACAGAAAAATGGTAGATTAATTTAGATATAAGAAAAATTGTAATTCATATGAAGTTCTTAACGTAATTCATTTGAACGAAAGTATAGCAAAAAAATTTGTGAATTATCAATTCTTCATAACTGACTTTCGATTTCCAACACATCCAAATTCTCCAGATACTTTTAGTTGATGAACAATCGTGGTGAACCTTATCTAGTCGAATGAACGTTCGGGACTTCAATATTATGAATAATATAGCTTCGATCCTCGACATTATATAGCCAATAATATATAAGAATACAGATTGTACGATAATTTCTATTGGAACTTTCGAGAACCGTTGGTTATAGAAATAGGTACAGCATAATCAAATGAGAAACAAACTCCAAGGAGGGTACCCGATACTTGACTGCATGAGTAATGTCTACCTTTGTGTACGTATATTGTATGATGTATACTTGAAAAAAAGATCCTTTAGGTATATGTATAATCTATGTATATATGTACGTTTAACGATCGTAATGCTTGATCACGAGTTTTGGCTTCTATACTATAGAATCGTGAATGTATATATTTATGAAATTGAAAGCCTCCACGGGCCTGTAGCGCATGATCGGCATAAACTTTATGAGGGGAAAGGTGATTGTCTTTAATCTCCGAACAGCGATTTTTATTTTCCTAAATCTTTTTTATCCAACATAGATAAAGATTTAATCTATAATACAGAGTATAGCGATGTGCAGTCAGAAAACAAGTTTGGCAAATCCAACCAACATAATTTTGTTGATGATTTTTTTGTCGAGTCAACCAAATTCTTGTTCAACAATCGACAAGCTGTTTAACTATGTTAATTCAACGAAAATTTGCGGACAAGAATCTATTTTTCAAATCAACTCCACATTTTGTTGGCTGTATATATCGATCAAATAAATCAAATTGTTTTATCAATTCAGCAAAATTTTGGTCGATTCAACGAAATTTTTATAGTACCTATATCATATAAATTAGGTATGAGTATATTGTGCTTTGTAATCAGCTTTTTGTTATTGTTGTATTCAATTGCAGAAAATCAGTCAAAGTCGTGGAACAATGAAGAATACGTATGGGTAAATTAATTTGAAACTGATTTTAACTCTATGCAGATGTACGTGATAATTTAAAGGCTATATAATACGCGATTGGGTAATGCAATATTGGAGAAGCGCGGACCATACATACATAAATACGAAACGGGTTTTTTTTTTTTCGTACATGATATTCGAAAGGGGACACGTGACGTCATTGAAACCTTGCCAAATGTTTCTTACGTTCATATAGCTATGTATAGGTATACATCTATATAGTTAAATAGGTGTAGAAGCTCACAATCTGTATACATTTTAGAATATACATAGAGAACTACGAAAGAAGCCGCACGAATGGGAATAGCTCACGTTAGGGGCATTGTTGAATGCATCGAAATTTTTTCACGTGCGGAACATGATCTTTTCATCTTTTGTTCTATGGGATTGAAGAAGTGCTGTACATACGACCATATATCGCTATTGAAACTTTCCTCCGAATCTTTCTTATGGTAAAAAAAACTCAGTTTAATTAATTTTTCAATGAAAATTCTACTTGATGCTTCGCCCTTTTGCATGCCAATGCTGAATATATCTACATACATGTTTGAAATGGTTCGAATAATTTGCAATTTCTATGAAAGTATATTCTCCAATCAGAAAAAAGTATCGTTGAATAGACAAAAATTTTCCTGAATTGACCGCAAATTTGGTAGAGTTACAGCCAACAAAATGTGCAGTTGATTTAACAAAAATTTCTTTCCGCCAATCTCGAGTTCTTCGATTATTGAACAGAATTCTGTTGAATCGACAAAAAATCACCAACAAATTAATTTTTGTTGGATTTGCCAAACTTGTTTTCTGAATGTGTTTGATTTGAATTTCTGTCTTTGATCAGAAGAGGTCTCAGCCATTTTGGACAAATATTTGGCTGGAAGAAATTGCGACTTTCCTTTGAGTCTCCTCGCAGTAAAAAAAAAACTCAGTTTTGTTCATTTTTTTCAACGCAAATTCTACTATATATAGATTCTTCGCCCTGTTACACGCCGATGCTATAAAATATGTTTCAAATGGTTCGAATAATTTGCAATTACTATGGAAGTTTCTATGGATTAGAATTCCTGTATTTGATCAAAAGAGGTCTCAGCCATTTTGGCCAAATGTTTTGCTAAAAAAAATTCCGAGGGGGATAAAAATTAGGTGGTTCGGTTAATTGGCAAAGGTGTATCGCGGATATGATGCTGAGGATGTATCCGGATATAGGAGGTAATATATCCATCATTTGAGAATTTAGTCATCCTCGCATCTTGGGGGATGTTCCGGACGGATATAAATTCCTGCTAAACCAATCAGAGACAAAAATAGTTCTTGCGTTACCTCGTGTTGCGTAGCAATATCCAGAAAAGCACTAAGGTGAATTCTATGTCTTCATCTCTGTCTAAATATCTCTTCTGTCACTCTATGTATAAGAGACCGCACGTATCCTTGACAAACGTCATCAAACGAACTGGTCACTCACTGTCCGCACCACGCACATGTGTCTTTTTTTTTTTTTCTTCTTCTTCCTAATTACCTTTTCCTGTTCTTCCATATAATTATTCATTATAGGTACATCGTCCCCATTTACCGATTTTCTCATTTAGTTCATTATATTATACTTTCACTCCCTCCCGCGCGGTGTGTATATATCGTTGTTTTTAATTTTCACATGTTCATTTATATCTCTTATCTCCCATCTTTACTCGTCAGGTATTAATCGTTATTTTGAGACATGAAAATTAACCACTTTATATCGTTATTTATTTATTTTTTTTTTGTCTTCATTTAGTAGTTAGTAGCTTATCTCTGGTTTCCAATATTCTTATCAAATTTTCAAATAATCCGGTATACAATATTGAAGCACTGATACACGACACATAATTAAGCCACACCATGACCTATGCGCACTTTCATTAATTTAATTGCAAACTTTTCATTGACAAGTATAGGTATAATTGTGTAATTTTTATTCTGTTATATGTTTTCGTGTGAAGTATTATGAAAGTGTGATATGTGAATTGATGTATCAGTGTTTGTTTGCTTATTTGCACGAATGGACATACCAATATTCTTAGGCGTAAGACGACGCTTTGACTGCTAAAGAAAGTGACATCAATGCCTGATCACGAAAGCTAAAAATTTCAATAAACGAACAAAAAAAAAATGATACAAAAAATTCAAACTACTACCGATCTGTAAGATAATATAAACTTCACGCGACAGCTGCTTCTAGGTTTCCCACAAAATAGTAAAAGAAAAAAAAAAGAAAAAAAAAAACCACCTGCGAAGGGGTGTTCGTAATTTCTTTTCCATCTCGGCTACCTTATGCTCCGATTTTCGAAAATGAAAAGGGAAGAGATTTTTGGAGTAATTTTCAGCGACATGTCAAGGACTTATACGTCCAGAGAAACGTTCAACGGTTTTTTTTTTTTTAATTCTTTTTTTTGGAGTGATCGTGAGAAATGAATGGCGATATGTATATAATGTAATATTGAACGTCTTACGCCCATGAAGATTGTGGTTTCTGATTTATCGGCAAAAACTTACCCGCTCCCATGGCTGAGCGCAGCCTCTTTCCTGCACGTTTATCCTTAAAGAGTATCCAGCCAATTTTGTGGATCGTATTTCGTATCACTCACGAAAACGATCTCTTCGTCCAGTCGGAAGACCGCGGACGGACTGTTGCTCGAAGGAACATTTGGAGAGCCTTCACCAGAGACAAGACGACGTCATTGCTTACCTGGTTTCCGATTGGACGAAACGTTTCAGTGCCTCTCTCTCTGTCTCTCTCTATCACACCTACAGACTTGCCATACCGCTTACCTACTATATTTCTCAGGGTGGCCCCGTTGCTTCTGGAGTTCTCAGTTCTTACAGCTCCTAAGTATAAGTAAGCCCTGAGTCTTCTGTTCTGAAGCTTTGGGCCCGACCGTACTTCAACGGAAGATCGTAAAATCTTGGATATTCCTATTTACAGTCGAGAGCCTAAACCCAATCCATAGTCTCCTGGTTCACGAATTGAAATTACACGGTCGAAGATCAAAGGAAGACAAAGACTTTGAGAATATTTCACGATCCAAAAAATTATCTTCAATTAATATATAGAATTGTATAATTGTTCGAATGATTCGTTAGGGACTGTAATAATCTTCGTCACGATTTTATCGGCAAATTATGTAATTAATATATATAGAAATATTAATTTCCGTGCAGACCGTATAAGGTCTGGGATTGTCATGGCAATTTGATATTGTTGTACTTTTACGAATAGATAAGAGTATATCTTGTATTATTGTATTATTATAGGCGTGTATCGAGAACGTGTGATGAAATTAATTAATAGCGATAATCGAGTTGATCGTATAATGAATGAAAAGAGAAAATTCCACATGATTTCTATATGTAGTTTGATGATAATACTATTCTAACAGGTTTTTGAGCCTTGAGAAGATTTATTTTCCTATTTACAGTTACGCAATTCAATTATAACATGTATATAATAACAAAACGGCAATTAGTATTTCTCTATACCGCAGACAAATGATAATTACCAATTAAAAATTCAATGAATATTTCAATGCTGGTAGATCCGGTAAAAATTATCTGAAATTTGATCATAAAAGTGATACGATATACAGCCTCATTAGAGTGGTCAGAATTTTTGGGTGGTGCCCCGAAACAAACAAAAATTTCGGATTATTTCTACTTTTTCATACCAACAGCATCGCCAATTCTATTACAAAAAGTTCGCCAAATTATGGCTATTCGGTGAGAATGACTTACTTAGTCTTTAAGTAATTACATCGTCTGGTCAAGGCTCAACTTATAATATCAGCGTCTTGGCTTACATAACGCCGCAGGAGATTTCAATTTGAACAGACATCAGTAACCTTTCGAGCATATATGATGCGATATACCGATGTATCGTTAGATGATATTTGGTTTGCAAAAAATGCTCAAATAAATTAATTGCATTTTTTTTCCGCCAACTAAACTCATCGCGTATAAAATTCAAAATTGCATCAGTAGATATTAATTTTTTTTTATTTAACGAAATTCTGCAGCTATAATAAGGTCATATATACTTGTAAATTGATGTATTAATTTTCGTAGATAAATCTTCTCGACTTTTTTGTCACGCAGATAAAAATCTTGATGTAATGATTCATCGAACAAGGGGCATTATAGCCTTTTATTTTTAAATATTTTAATTTTTAAGATCATCTTTCGATTCCCATGGCGATGTAGGTATACTGCATGGATTTTTTTTACGACCTTGCAGTGCGGGAATTATAATTCTTTGGCAATGACTAATTTGTTTTCTCACGAATTGAGCCGCGCCAGTGCGCACTTGGAAGTTTTTGGAGACCTCGAATATCGATGATCATCGCATATATGCGGGTTCGTAAAGCGTTGATATCACCTATTTAACGATCCACACAAGCTGGCAAATGCCATCGAGACCAACCGAACGCAGGCGCGTATTACCAGTTGCCATTTGCCATTAATAACGATTCCGGTTACCGTACCTACTCGTAGAAATAATTCTTCTACTAATCAGAATATCCTGCTTTTACTTCCCTGCAGCAAAACAACTTTGTCACTGACCTTTTGCGGTATCTTGTGACCATGATAATGCAACTCGGTGTAACGATGAACACCCTGCATAATCCAGACGAGACGAGATGATGAGATTCAATCATCCCATAATCTTATACAACTCACGCAAATTCCTATCCATCTTTGATCAATTCGTGTAAAAAGTGAACTTAGGTACCGATCTTTTTTCTTTCTTTCTCTGCCAATTTTTTACCTGTACTGCTCTTTGGTAAATTCACTTAGGATCAAAAATGAGGATCATATGTGATTCGAATGAAAGGATTTTTGTTTGATTTTTTCACCAGTAGGCGCAAACAGGATGTAGCCAAAAGGATCAAAAGATATTGGATTTGTTTTCTACCCGAAACCAATTGAGGGTCCAAATAGAATATAAGAACAGATCATTGAAAATGCAATAACTGAGATGGCCCCTGTACCGATTCGGTGAAAACGGACCCAAGTGCCTACTTCTTACTTCATACTTTTTCGATTATGTTTTCTCATTGCATCCGGACCCTCGATTGTCTGTAGTAAAACATCATCTTCGTTCAATGGTGATTCATATTAACATATACTACGTTAAAAGTAATACTGCAAATAATGGTACATGATCTCTTACAAGTGAGAGTCTTACAAGTATGTATGAGTCTCGAAAACGCTTACAATGATTCGATGACATGATGAATGTCATTATACAATACGTATAGGTATATACAGAAGTACGGCATCCTATTTGTATGAAAAACCATATTATTTTCCATTGAACTTACATAGGTATACTTGTACTATGTATAGATATAGTATGCAGGTTTAAGCACATTGCGACATAAGATGCAATACCAATAATTTGCGTATTGCACAATAATCAGCACAGAGAGGAACGAACTGCCGAATAGAAATTTTTGCAGCCACCTTATACGGCAAGCATCGGCATCCGCATCACCTACGCGTTTTAACAGACACGATTATTTTCAATTCTATATAATAATTGACAGGTATATACGATCGAATAAAGCTTATATACCTAACACTGGAGCTATGTGACAATAAAATAAGGCAATCGCTATGTAGAACTAAACACTGTTGCAGATTTTCATCATCGTCATTATGAAGCTTCAAAACTGCACGCACACCTTATATTCAAACAGTTTTTGTTTTTTTTGTTTTTTTTTTCTCTTGCAATGCGGATTATGTACTTGAACGCGTGCCAGTATATGAAACTTGAGACTGCCCTGGAACCACCCTGTTTGGTGTTTACTAATAAACCATTCATTGCTGAAGGACCAAGAGCAACTGTATAGCCTTAGCTTACCGTCAACACCCCTCAGTTTATTTGAAAATAATTTGTCGAATAAATCAGCAAACCAAATAGAACTAGGTACCTATAGTTTCTAATCCAGTTCCGAATAAAGTGGTTGACCAAATATCACCTACGCCACTGTTATATTAAGTATACGAAAATGATTCAAGGATCTTATAGTTAATTATTTCCAAGTGTTGGATGATTATTCATATCCGACTAGCAATTGAGTGATTATTTTCATCTGAGTTTCAGTTAAACTTTTTTCTGTAGAGCTGTTATCGTTACTTGTATGTTATACGTATGAATACTGCTAATTTTACATATTCTTCGAAAGTTCTATTCACAAACCTCTGCACAAGTAAATTTCAAATAATTAGACTTAAATTATAAGTGGGTGGAAAATTAGTAACGACTTTCACCAAGTCTGCTTGTATGAGGTATAATTCAAAATCCTTGATATTTGGCTCGTCTAGGTTTGGTCGCGGAGGCGTGGGTCGTAGGCTATACCTTGTACTGCCTACGCACCATCAGGATGGTTCTGGTCCTTTCGTTGCTTTTTCAAATTGGCCCCTTCGAAACCACCGCCATCTTGGATCCAAGGATATCTTCTGATAATCATACAAGCCATCGAATGCATATCGCAATATTTTCTCAAATGACTAAGAACAAGCTGTAGAGTGACGAAGACTTCTATAATAGTTATATTTGCCAATCATGAAGTAAAGTTGTACTTTTTTTTCCTCTTCCGCTTTTATGATAATTGCATAACTAGCAGATGAACTTTTTTTGCACAGCGATACCTAGAAGCCAATTTATAATTTAAAATCTGTTATACCAACGAGCGATGAATAAATTTATCCAAACGCTCTGATAACCATGTGAGGAAATATCATAAAACTATACAATTTCTCGGATTATTTTATTGCCACGTCAGCGAGAATTAAGAGTTGTGCAGAATTGTTGGAGAAATGAAATGATGGATTTTTACCGCATGTTGCTATTGGTTATACAGCTAAACCTAATCGAATTCTGAACTCAACAATATCATTGTTCAGCTTTGAATTCATGCAATGCTTATTCTGAGGCACGTATGCCAGTTATATCGATGTAACAATTCGTGCTTCCAAAGGATTTAGTATTATGCATATTGTTACGTAAATCGACGGATTCTTTACTCGGAAAGCAATACATCGAATACTATATGGATTCCTGCATATATAGCCTCTACGATGAAACCTCCCGGAAATAGCATTCGATTATAAGTGGAGTAGATATCTACTTGGTTCAATTTCTACAAATTTGCATGTGATTTCATTTCAGCTATCATATAGATACAACTGGCCCGAAATTATTTCTCTTGCGAGAAAGGCCGCCGCAAAATTACTAATCGTGGTACGATATCGCGTCACTAATGCCATAAGGTCGTAAGCACCCAAAAAAAAATATTTTTTTTGCGGATATGCCCACAAGAATTTATATGGTATGAAACAGATTTTGACACATGAAAAACCAACAAATTTTTTTTTTTTTTTTTTTTTTTGTCGCTTAGGACCTTATGGCATTAGGGACACGTGATATGTTGTAGCGTGCTGGTGTCGCGTTATACGAAAGCTCTTGATTTTTTTATTTCACTTGTTAAGTTGATCGACAGAAGTCCCGTAAGAGAAGTCTTGAAATCCTTTTTCACTTCAGACATCGTAAAGTGAGATATCTTTCGACTTTTAGAGAATCGCGTTATCTGAGGTCCATACATACAACGTTTACATATGAACATACATACATAATGTGATTGTTACCTACTTTTCCGTATACGCAAGTACCATCGCAAGTAGGTCGATATATTATAAAAAAAAAAAAAAAGAAACTTTCCATTCTTTGTTGAAAAAAATCTGTCAATTATATGTATGTACATGTACCAACACGCTGTATGACAAAAGATTCAAAACGCGTACATTATGAATATAAAATAATAATGAACGAAGGACGTTAACTCATCGAAACGTCATCATCACCGATATGTGGCAGGCGGTACATACTTTCCAATGCATCAACTTAATAACTTGTAAATAGGACAGTTTGTTCTGCGTTCGACATTTTTCCCGCGATCATTTCTCGTCACAGTTGTAATTAATATATGTATACATATGTGGATTACTTGCATGGGTGGATGAAATGGCGTGTGTGGTATATATAGACAACGACTGCACTCCAAGCTGTTCTTCATATATAATTATGATTAACTATTTCCCGCCGCTTATCTTACCATATATGTATACTAGACATATTTCCAACGTACACGAAATTGTATGATAATATCGCAAATATTTTGCAAATTAAACAAATTTACCTGTTCCGTATAGTTTACCTGCCTACGCGTGAGAGTTTTGCTCGATGACAAAGCCGATAAATAATTGGGGCCGCGGAGAGTATATCATATCGTATATACTACATATGTAGGCGTTTTAAGGCCGTCGAGTTCAAATTAGACAACCTTAGATTATAGAAATATGAATTAAAAAAAAAAAAATCAATAAAAAAAAAAAAAAAAAAATCACATGAATCAGTTTATAAGCATATCTACTCTTTTATAATGTAGATTTGGAAACAGGAAGTGCTTATACTAATTACAATATACGTAATCAACTATTTAGTACAAAGAAATGCCCGAATTACGGCGCGAAACGTTTTCTGTCTCATCCCCGTACAAATCTCCGTACTTTTCGAGTCTCTCAAATGTGTTCGATTATTAATGGTATCAATTATGCCGTAATTAGCGAACGTGTAATCGTGCGGCTATAGTATACTAAGGTCAACCAGATTAAGGATGAGAGCTAAAGATGCGCTGGGAACAGAAATAGCCATGATGACGTAACCAATCGCTCCTTTATGTTTCAGCTTCTAAACCTATACCATTACACAGTTTACACTGCCTCTGCATTTCCAGGTATATATATATATAAATATATATATCTTTGTATCGAATGTCCATCTATATACCTACCACGATTCCCTCTTATACATTTACAACATATATACATAGGTATATCCTCGCCTTTCCCGCGCCTATAACTTGTACAATTCGCTGGCAACGCCATTCTCGCCGCGGTGGCTTCTAGTCACCACTGTAAATAGCCACTCGGACAAACTGGATCCTTTTGCTGTGTGTGAATATTATCCACGATGAATATTTTTCAGATTAAATAAAATAATTAACGAATTTTTAATCTTCATTTAAATAAAACATGGAATGCCTTGTTGATGTTGGATGTGTTTTTTATTCTATTTTCTTAAGATCGTCTCTTCTTCGGTTATTAATACGATCCCTAGTACTCGGACTTTTATTTATTATAATATCTGATGATAGCATATCCAAATTTAATATTCGAAACATTATAAGATTCAAATTGGTGTCACTTATTGACACTATTTGAGGTTGAGTCGCACCGCGAAAAATTTGTAACTATCAAATGGCGCTAAATTTTTTTAATTACCATGACTATAGACCGCTTATTTCTGCCAAACTAAGGAGAAAGCATTAATTAAACTTCAGTTCTTTCTGCAATCTGCGTGTATGATCAAAATTCTTTTCTATTCCCTCTGCTGTCTATAGAAATTTATGCAGGACGTGATGATCTCAGTAGGTACTGGGAACTCGGGACTATGATTTTTTTTTTTTTTTTTAATTCTATTTTACATATTTTATTGTTCAGGATGCAATTTTCGCTGAAATACATATTATATTCGCCTTTCTTTCATCGTTCAGGATGCAATTTGCGCTAAAATATACACATACCTACTCGTTTCCTGCACAGGATATAGCGCGACGATCATCTTTGAGTCAAGCCAAGGATTGTCCAAGGCAGCGAAGACACGAATCTTGATTAACCGGATGCGCTACCGGTTTGGGGGAGCCAGAAGTGTCTATGAATTAAATTGACCTTGAAAACTTGACCCAGCAGATAATTGCCACTGGTAATTCAGGGTATGAATATTATTAGCGTTTACCCTAATTATAAGAAAAAAAAAAAACAAAAAAAAAACATCAGACTAAAACGAATCCATTCCGATTCCTTTTGAACCGGACTTTGTCCTGGAAATTAGGATCAGCAAGATACAATCATATTTTCAATAAAGAATAATTGCTAGGAATAATACATGTGTCCTGATTTTTTGAAATCTTCAATGTATATTGTACGTTTGCTTCATATAAACGTCACAGATTGACTATATCGTAAGTTCTTCCTTATTTGTCGTTGAAACCGTCTCGGAGCGTATAGGTATCCTAAAATTTGCATACTTGTTCCCGAACCTTCTCTCAATATTTCTTCCTTTTATTAGCTTTATTTCTCACGGTTGAATCCAGAAATATATGCCTCGGCTAACTCGGTATAACGAACCCAGAGGAAACTATATCCCGTGTCAACAGTTAGCAAAATAAGAAATTATTCCGCATTTCTTACTCACTCATACTATATACAGTTGAACAGCAATAACAATGCATTGACCTAACGAATCGAAATAAAATTCGTGTCCACTGTCGAAAATAGTTCGGAATTCAGGGTACAATAGTTGATGACCTTTGCGAATCCTATGGTCATTAAATTGGAATTACTGTACGTACAAAAATATGACATCTTATATGTTATTGTGTTTTAATATGAAAATGAAGTACGGAATCATAATTAACCATTTTTTTTACATCGATTATATGTTTCTTAATTGAATTTACAAGACGATCTTTCAGATTCAAAGCACATGCTGATGCATTTGAGTTTTCAGTCACATGAGTTTGAAAATAGCATGACCGAAAATTGCAACACGATGTATAAAAAATTTGCGAGAACGTATTCGAAACTTCTATTTATCTTGATGTAAAATTCCACGATTGTCTTGAAATTCAACTAGGAACCGTAGTGGGAATTTCCACTCTCAATATACATGTTTTTACGCATTTTTTGAGAATTCCGAACTGTAATTTCCAGATTTTCATAGAAAATTTTCAGTTTCCATATGGGTCATGTAAAAAATCGTGAATTTTCTAGATAAAACAGGGTGTCTAACAATTCCGACCTTCGGAATTCCCGTATTATTCCCAGCTAATCCCGGTCCGTTTTAGAAAATTCCCGAACATTCGTAGTTCGGGAGGGCCACGATTGGGCAGCCCGATCATAACCCAGCCAGAGATCCAGACCAAATTCTGGCCAACCGAGCGTGACAATTCTGAGCGGGTTCTGGCCGGGATTGCCCCACCAGCGCCCGACTTAAAGCTGGGCTTCCCGGGCGGAATACAGCCTGCGCCCCAGCTCAATTTTCATACGGGAGATTCGATACAATAACCACATAAGAAATACACTAGTAACTAGAGCAATGCAGATAAGGTATTTGAAAAATCCCGTTCCAATAACAAATTCCCCGCGGTTACTACACAAAATTCCCGTATATTCTCCGGTCTTTTAAGGGCACGACGGAAATCCCGTATAATTCCTCTAGGTTTTCCCTGTCGCTAAACACCCTGTAAGAGTAGAAAATTTCTAAAAAGTCTTATGAAAAATACGCAAAAATCGCATACATCGATTTCTGTTACGTTTCCTCTAATGTTTTTGTCCTTTCAAAAACCATGTACGCTAATTTCCAATCATACAAATAATTGAATTGCAGAAAATACATGAAATACGTATGTAAATCTCTTGAAAGTAGATGGTCAGCACGCAGTCGCCAAATTTATTTACGCACGTGACTGGTGACTCTTGATGTATCTTCTGCCATCGTGCAGAGTTCAGTAGTCTGCTGCACTCTGCTGTTAGCTCTCAGCCAATTAGAATTTATAACTTAAGCGCGGTTTGTCACCATCTCTTTTCGAAAGATCCTCAAGATATGTTAATATCGCTTCGCATAAATTTCTATTAATTTCAAGCAGACATTTTTAATAGTGGAGCCATCACATTTCCATAAACTGTACTATATCATTATATACGTAGGCGTTACGCAATTTCCATCCAAAATCATGAAATTTCATGAACCTATAATAATTATTATTCTTTGCTCTTCCTCTCTCTCTCTGTCTCTGCTCGTCTCCGAGGACCAAGCGATACCACCTTTTAGAAAGCGAAAAAAAGTGTTTCAAATTTTGCATGGAAAACTATGAAATTTTGCAATTTCTCTAAATAAAATTCTTAAGAGCACTAAATTTGCATCAGGGTTGATATACATCTGGCGTATATTGTCCACGTATGTACATCGATGACTCTGAAGAACTGTAAAAAATAAATGGCAATTTTCGCGAACTTTATCGACCCGTACCACCCTGTAGGCGCGATAATAAAGTGCTAAAGTGTTTTACGGTCATACTCTCGCGTGGGCCACACTCGCGTGGGTTTTCTGGCCTTCGAAGTCCTTCGGCGGAAATACTGGGAGCAAAAGCAAAAGCAAAAGCAAAAGCGGGGCCGGAGCCCGGAGCCCGGGGTCGTACGACTTCGGAGCGTGGGTTTCCGGTGGGAGGACTGGATATTTACCTCGAGAATTACAAATACGTGAAGAGCCAGCGATCGGCTATATTACCTTTCCATCATATCATAACTGTACTCATTTTGATACATAGAAAAAAGGAAAGGAGTACGTAGGTATGTGTGAAATCTCTCTGTGCAATCTGACATACGCTATGGATCATAATAATTGCTTGGACATGATTCCAAAAACGAGAGATAATAATCAACGACTACCGCAAACTTTCATCATATTCAAGCTTCTCGAAATATTCCATACTTTCGGATTCAAAACTTTACTCAATCGATACGATTTCAAAAACTTGGGTACTTCCCGAAAGGGTATAAGCCGAAACACAACGGAGCTGAATGAATGATTTCAAGAACTTTTATATCCCAGTATTATAGTCGGCTCGAGATTTTATCCCATGTAGGTATATCAAGTATTTCTAGAAACTCGACAGTTCGAGCGACCGACTGCGCATGTGCGAGTTCCCGCAGCAGCTCATGTAGGCTAGCCACCCCAAATTTATGGGGGAATTCGACTCACTGAAAAAGTGTGAATTCCCTAGTTTTCCTGGATTCTTATTGGTTATAATCTAGGGAATTCGTATTCGGCGCGCAATTTTTCAATGAGTTGAATTCGCCATATAAGCCATCGAACTCCACTTTTATCTGGTTACATACTTAGCACGAAAGTGCTGAAAGTGATAACCGAAGAAGAAGGAAAAAGAACTCCACTTAATCCACCGGTTACCTCGTCAATGCGAAACTTCGAGGTTAGAATCTTAAATGACGAAGCTGGTGCCCCTGAATTTCGAGTTGAAATATCGGGGCGTGGCTATCTCGCCGACCAATGAAATTGAAGTATTTGACGCATGCGCAGTAGATCGCTCAGACTGTCAAGTTTCGAGAAACCTATAGTAAGTAAACCAAAACGAATTGAATACGTGAAAAACGGAATTAAACAGAATTCGAAAGACCTGTATGTCAATTCTTTGGAATCGGAAAGAATTGCCACACAATTTTTTTCAAATCTATTCAATTCGTGTTAATTCTGTTTTTGACACACTCAATTCGTTTTAATTCGTTTCGGTTTACTGAGAATGCTCTTACAATTAGTATATGACCTACAGACTGCAACGGTGCGAAAATCGTATTTAAATATCTAATTCAACATCCCAATAAATTTTGAAATCAGTTCAATAACATGTTACTCGTGTAATGAATTGTCGAACGGGTGAATGAATTTTCGAAGTAATTGATGAGTCGTAACTCTGCCCACGAATGGTGCTTTAGCGTTTTGAATTTTGTTAATACAATTCGGTGAAATATAAATTCGACGAAACACGTACGACATGTTTGTAATAGTCGAAACGCCTAGCACTACGAGTGGGAAAGAACACTTTGTCATACGTAATAGCTACTCGCGGTGAGCCATCATTTCAAACTATCTATGGCAATACAACATTCTAGATTCTAGTAGATTTCCAATCAAACTCACTGACTTTTTCCTGCATTTTATCCTGCACAGTACATTGAGAATTCTTTACAGAACCTTTCACGAGTCTGTTGGTTTGGAAATCGGAACGACCTTGCCGTTTTTTCATACCATGCCATTCGTATTTTAAATAGGACGTTGCACGTATTTTGCATATGAAACTAAAACGTATTCATATTATGCAGAAATGATAAATAATATCAAAGAAGATCGCCATTTCGTCGGTTTGAATGGATCTGGAAAATAAAAAACAATAAATAACGACTGGAAATCTGAATAAGAAACTCCGTGATAATTACAGATTTTTCAGAACGAGAAGAGTGATTTTTCAGTGTCATATATGTTTCAACCACATACAAAACATGGAATCCAAAATTAACGCGGGAACTCAGAACTTTTATAACTTTAGTTATTTAAACAGTTCCAAGAATTGGCGCCAAAGTTCAAAATAGTTCCAATCTTCGTTATAAATTCTCATATGAACTGAGGCTTCCGTTTAAAAAAAGAAAAAAAAAACTTGCTTGAACGACTTGGAATAGTAAGTTTCACCGAATTAGATAATAATTCCATAGCTTCATTGAAGCTATTCAACATCTGCGTGATGCTTGACATTCATTTTCCGCTATTTCGTCTGTTCGCATTGTTTGATTGAAATTTCAAAGACAGTGAATTTACTGAATTGTGATTTGAAACAATGAGAAGTTATACTTTGCATAGATTTTACAATTCAAGTATATATTCCGCAGTTGTGTTTGCCCCACCCGTGCGTCATGAAAAGATATTTAGAATAAAATATTGATTTATGTATTGAAATAACAAATTTATTGTCCCTCAAGTAATTACGTTGGTTCAATTAGGTAACAAATTGCAAATGGTAATGAAATTAGGAAACTTTTTATTCCGGCTGTTGCAACGCATTACACATATGTTAAAGTCACAGTAACGTATGGAGACAAAATGAAGTATGTGTAATGACGATCTCAACAGCAAACACAATTGCATTCCAAGAGGTAAATCATCGTGTCTATATTCTTAGAATCAGACGTGTCTAAGTTTCTGATAATTTCATACAGCCTGTTTAGTTTTCGCTTCTTTACGCGTTTGTTTACGCTTCTCTTTCTCACTAGCGTCGTGAAGACGTCGCTTCTTTCTAAGCAGCCAAACCTCCTTCGCTCGATCTTCTTTACCCTGCATCATACTCTTGTACAAATTCCTGTGCTTCTTCTTCATCATTTTTTCCCTCAATCGATACTCTTGTTTCTCTATACGATTCTTCTCCCATGGATTTTCCTTGGTCAGCTCACCGGCTTTCACCTTCATTCCCTTTTTCTAAAACAACATGAAATACAATGATAGCAAAAAGGATCTAATATTTATATTTTTCGTTAAGATTCCCACAAAAAAAAAAAACAGCAAAATTTTCAAACATAATAAACTTGTTCGAATCAAACCTTTTTCTGTCTTTCTTTCTCTGTCTCGTCTACTTTCATTTCCACTTCAACAGCCTCAACTTCATCATCAGACGCATCGTTGTCACTGGCCTCATCACTTTCACCTTTAGCAATTTTGTTGGATTCTTCCACAGCTTCTGCTTCATTTTCTTCTTTTTCTTCTTCTGATTCCTCGCTATCATCCTCAGCTGTAACAGGCATTGAAGAAAACATTGGATTGACTCATTTTAATAAACGAAAATTAATAGACAATGTTTACTAACAAGATAAGAATGTTTGTACTACATACTAATAATTCAAAAATGTAATGTGTTTGCATCATCTTTACCTGTTTTCAGTTTGAAGTCTGGATCAAGCAGAGCACGTTGCTCAGGCGGTATGTAAGTTTGATCACGCTGACTGTCTGTGAATGGCGAAAGATGCGGCGGAAGTACGCTGCCCATTAGATACTGTTCAACGGGTAGCAGTTCTCTAGCGTTTACTGAATCGAATACCCATTGCGGTTGCAGGTAATATCTGAAGTTATTATTTCACTATTAGTACAAAATTATCTTACAACACAATAAAAACAATATATTTACATTATGTTACGTTATCTTTTTCATAATTCAATCATCGTACATCCCACAATGGTGACTTTGATCTGAATAAATGAACATTTGATTCATCGTCAGGTGAAAGTACTTCCAAATTTTTAATTCAAATGCTTTTTGTTTTACCTGGAAATATACTGCTTCGCCATGCTGGGCCTATCCACGATTTGATGTGTAATACTTTCGTCGTTTTCATCAAAACTGGCACCCACAAATAGAACTTTGTCCCAAGATACTTCTGCTCCGAAACATCGAAGTACAAACACGAGAGGTTCTCTGGGAACTTCTCTGTTTACAAAAAACTTGAGACCTTTGAAGAGAGTTTTTAGTTTCTTCACTTTATCTACTTCTATTCTGGCTAATTCAATCTGAGAAGCGTCGGTTTCCTGAAATTTAATGGAAATAGTAATTTGTTCAAAAGTTCTGGTACACATACAAGAACAATACTTGAAACACAAAAGACTGGAAAACTTACGGTGGGGAATTGATCCACATCCAATTCCTCCTCTTCGGGAGTTTGTGCCGTGCTGTTAGTGCTGGATAACGGCAAATTCAATGCAGCAATTCTCTCAGACACGTATGCTTCTTCATCCACCAATTTCGAGTCGTTGATTCCTTCAAAAAAGATTTACGTTCAATTCTCAAAACAAAACAAAAATTCATTGCGATCGGAACTACTGAAATCATGATGTCGTGAGTTTTAGGAAAAATTCTAAAAAAATAGATCTCAATTGTGTTGGAAATCCACGTATATCATTCGTTTCATATAGGAAATGAATATCTCTGACTACTTAGCAATAGCATAGGCGGCTGATTGACATTATGATTTGAAAACTTATCAACGTCTTTGAGAGATCTGTAGCATAAATATTCAAACATTCAAATTTTCAGAATTTTATGCACACGGCCACATTTTCCGATATGATATTTTCGAAATAGTAAGATGTGCAGTGTCAAGTTCACCAAGAAACTAGAACTTCATAAAGCATCATCGAATGTTAAGATATCCCCAAGATTTAGCTACTTTCCTTTCGGATTTAAAGCTTCATTACACACATGCTGACTACCTCAAAAACAAGGTGAGCCTGAATTCTCAGACCACTCAACCGATCAGAATGGAACTCGGGGAAATAATGTATCATTGAGATAGAAAGTAGGGGAATCTTTTACACTACAGCGCTTGAAATTGAAAGAGACGGATTTTGCGCCTTGCCGCTTTAAGATTCATGAAAAAGTGACAAAATTATAGTTGATCTGTTTCTTGATTATGGTAAACAGAAAATATACAGAATGTAAAAAAGCACATTAGCTATAATTTAGCGCAGCTGTGAATAATTACAAAACTTCAAAAATTTAAGAATTTGAAAAATAATCAAATAAGAGCCTCAGTTCTTGTTACCTGGGGTGTTGAACTTGGGTGGATAAAACATGTTCAAAGAGTGATACAGCCTGAAGTTAACAAATCCCAGCATAACGATGTAAAACTCAACGAATGTGGACATGATTTTGAAGTCTACGTCGTTCTTTGACTGTGGTTCGAAGGAGAAATGATGTGGAACAATCCAGGTGATGGTTTGCCCCTTGATCTCAGCTTGATAATAAAAACCTTTGATGGAAACGAACACCTTTCTAAGCGCTTTAGCTGCTATAATAGCATGCATAAACTCTACAGTCAATCTTCTGCACAGAACAGAGTGCTCTCTTGGCACGTGAATTATCGATGGAAACGTGCTGAACAAGAAACACAACGTTAGACAATCGTCCAGGTCTCTTAGAGCATCCACAAATGTTGGATAACGTTCTTTTACAATGTGATCTAGCTTCAACTGCGGATGGTTGTTTAGGTATCTTCTCATCGCGCCGAAATCTCGCATCGCTTTAGCTCTACCAACTTTTCGATTGAAAATCTGAAAAATAATAATACTCAAATGACTGCGGTGAATTATTAGATTATTATCAGTGGACTTATTCACCTTGACGAAAATCAAAGTATTTTGTCTATCACAATTTTGCTAAATGTTCTTTTGTATTTCGAAGATAAAATCACCACAAGCTACAAAAAACATTATACACAGCCATAGAGAAGACACAGGCAAAATACCAAAAATATATGTACGATTGTGGTAGGTGATTGTTTCAGCAGCTAAATCTCTGATATCTTACAATTAGTTTGAATCACAATTCGTTTTGTCTCTTCTGCGATAGGAGTAATGAAATGAATTGGTAAATGTCCAAATTGTTGATTCTCAAACTCATTCATTTGTCTTCTTAAAGTAATTATAAGGTAATGTTGATCTTCCTATGTTTTTTAACAACATGTTTTCTGAATCTATAGTCATCTATGGTTTGTGCATAATTATACAACCGCCAATGAACTACCGCAGTGCCAACTCCGCAAGCTACTCAATATGAGTTCTTTGCATGGATTTCACTAATAATACTTTAAAATGTTATCCTCTAACTCGTTTTATGATGAGAAATCTCAGCAAATATAAGTATTTTATAAATTATTCAAAAAAAAATCATCATCAACAAAACAAATCGAGTTCAAGTTTGAAATATTGATAACGAAATTCTGGCGCCCTGGTATCAAGTCGAATCACGAAAAACCTAGTTCATTTCACATACAATATCCTGGCACAAAGTTGCACAAAGTGAAATAGTGGTCCGTCATAATTTACATTAGAGAATATATTTTTACGTGAACTCCAATCATAGACGGTAATTTATTTTATAGATGCGGTTGATATTTTTTTTTTCTTTTTTTGTAACGAATGGAACACATTATCATAATCTAAAATCCTATCGTGGTTGAAAATAGATTGATTCAAGACGAAATTTCGGCTTTTTGGGATGGAGACTCATTTTTACCTGAGAACGTATAGTTTTAACTTTCGAAAAACCACACGGTAACTTCAAGGACCTGTATTGTTTATTGATTAGGTAGGTATTTTCGAACCAAACACGAGATAATAACATCGATCAATTAGTCAATGAGATTTCTTTTAATTTCGTTGAGGTAAAAGTTTGAGGTATTTGTCCCTTTAAATCGAATTTGTTGATGTTTTGTGCGAGATGTGAAAATGTAAAGCGAATACCGACTTACCTTGAATTCTCTGAACTTCCATATTATGGGCTCGTGCATGAGAAATTGTATATCTTTTTTATGGTACAATGTTTTTATACTGGTATCGCCCTGCTGGGCTCGCTTTCTGTTTCGAGGTTCTCGGGGATAGATTCCTTTGAGTATGCATAGTTTGCGGAAGTCTTTTAACGAAAGTTGTAGTTTCTTGAGGGCTGATCTTCTGGATAAAAACTGGGCACCTTCCCCGGATTGGTACTGTGAAATAAAATTACGAGTAAGATACGACTTAACCTAAAAACTTCTAGAGCAAAGTTGGACATGAATATTTTGTCAGCTTATAAGATTGAACTTTATTTTAACTGTACCTTTTTCTTTCCTATCACTACCATTGTGCTAGAGAATAATTAATTCTAACTCTTAACTTCGATTATTAATCAAATTCTTTTAGACACGTGCAACGGGCGCTTTTCAACACATGGCTGTCAATCGACGAAGGAACGAACCATCGACGAGGTCGCAACGAGGTATCGAAATATCGAATTGTCGATATAGTCGCGCGTCTCTCTCTGTATCGAAATTCGAACGGGGCGGCGCGAAAGTCGGCTTTAAACACAATTAGCCGCACGCGACACGAATTATTGTTGGATTTACAAGAGTCGGGGACAAACGAATACTTTCTTGTAAAAATCACAGGGATTCTCGGTATTGGATACAGTCGCGATTGTAACTTTAACAAACAAACAAGTTATAATTCGTACCAGAGTTTCTGTCATTTCTACAAAAAAGTTCGTTTGTCCCATATACTGTTGCTGACTTTTGGAAATCCAACAATAATATTTTTTTTCCGTGCACTTGGAATTTTTCAAAGCTATTCTCTCAGCAAAAACCTATCCGATCAATCTGACATTGACAACAGCGATAAAGAAGAATTGAACGAGGGGCATGGTACTGCTGCTCTTCGATTTTCAAAAATCGAGAGAAAGTTCAAAAGATTAAAACTTCGGATAAATAATCAATAAAACTTTTAGTCGATTTTTTTAGATCGAAAAGTATCATATACATGCCCTTCGTTCACTTCTTTTTTATTACTGTAAATAATTTGACATTGATTGATCGAAATTTTTTTCCCTATAAAATAGCTCGAGAACATATCGTATTTCATTTTTCCTTGAGCGGGCTTTGAACTCATATTATGATAATTAGAGTTAAAATCACTCATTCGTCAATCGTTTTTCGTTTCATAAAGTCTTTCAACTTGACACTGGACCTTTAAAAATTGTATTCAGCGTGTAACTCGAAAACAGTTTGACCCTCATCCACCTTTTAATTACAGTCACTCTATTACCGAAAGGTGAAAATTTCAATTACTTTGTTTGCGACATTGGTAATATTCTTCTGACGTCGCCACTCCGCACATATCTATATACACATCACTGTCGATAGATTTCTTAAGATTGGTATGCATTTACGTTATAAATAATAACTTAATTATATGACGTAATAATTAATCACGTATATAGGTATATAGTGGAACCGTATAGTAACCAGCGTCTATTACGTATCAACCGTTACGGTACACACGGTGTGTTACATAAACATCTCATTGTCAGCGTATTTCCGATCTTTCCTGGCTGCACGTAGGATTTTGGTTCCTGCAGGGAAACCCCAGACAACGAATCTATGTAGATTCATTCGCCCGGATATCAAATTATTCAAAATTTATTTGATTTTCGAATTATCGAAATATCCTTTTTTCGCGCACTGGTCGATCTTTAGGCGTACGTATCTCCGGCTTTAGTGGTCAGAGCAATATTTTCAATATAGCGATTCAGAATCGCAAAACTTTCACCTTTCTAGCCATAAACCTAAAAATCTCTGCGATAAACGATATTTTCGGATGTTTTTTTTTTTTAATACTTATGTTTTTTTATTCATAGAGAATTGATCACTCGGTATAGTATGTTGAAAGGAATTGATCGATCCAGTCGAGTCAGGTGGTGTCAATTAACGTCTTACGGTTTTTTAACGTTTCGGCAGGAATTCCTCGCCCTCATCAGAAACTGAGGAATTTATTGAATGAAATTGATGAAAAAATATAAATACAACTCGAAAGTTTAAAGAAAAAAAAACACTAGAATAGCCGGAAAAAAGGAAAAAAAAACTTATATTTTTCATTTTTCGACACGATCATGGACATAATATCTTTTGATGAAACTTTTACTGAAAGTTATAGTCTTTCGAATACTAAAAAAAGCTTTCGTATATAAGAGCCCTAGGTTGGGAGCATCTCGAAAAAAATATGACAAATATAGACTAAAAGAAATCAAATGTTGTATGTTCCTACCCGTATAGGAATCGTCGATCACTACATCGCCGACTGCGTAGGTATTGCTAAATGCAGGGACAATCTTTCCAGAAGGGAAAATGATTACTGCGAATCACTGATATGTATACTAACTGGATGGAGGATCGGCGTTTCGCGTTGGTTCCCAATTGAACGGTGAAAAGACGCCATCTTTGAAGCCCAAAAGTGTGGGAATTCAATTTTGCTGTTAGCCATTGTCAACCGCAAACATTTCCGAGTGATTTTTTACGCACGAATACGTTTGAGCTTTGACTTCATAAGAACGAGTATATAAACATCGGAAACAATCGCTTTTAAGGCACGAAACTCTACCGAGTCTCTCGATATTGTGGGAAGCGATGGGAATGTGCATTATTTATACTTGACTCAAACGAAAACATTCAAAAAAGAGTTTCCACGAGTAGGCTGGGTATAATTCTTTATTCTTCTTCATAAGAAAAAAAAAAACATATTACATAGTCACAGGAGGTCGGGAAAGAACAATTATTTTTGATCATTCTAACCTCAAAATCGCAACTTGGTCGCGATTTCTCGGCTTTCGCGATGAAAAATATCGATCGTAATAGGTACTCATATACGAGAAGGCATTTCGTCGAATCTCAGATCTCAATATTTTCTCATTTTCAAATAAAATCACTTGGCCAGAACTTCGATATTGGGTCGTAGCGTTGACTGAAGAATTCAAAGACGGCTATCCTTATGGGGTTTTGTGTGCCAGTCAAGTGGGCCCAAGTGGGCTCGGGGATACGAACGGTCTCCAACTTTACCGACAAAATAACGTTGCACTATATCTATAGTGTGCACATAATATAGATATACCACAATGTTATTTCAGTCGGTAACCAAGTCCATTTGCTCGGCACACCAAACTACCCAGGGTTAGCTGTCTTTAAATTCTTCAGTCAACGGTCGTAGAAAAATGATACTAATGAAACATTTCTTCAAACTAAATTGCATGGATATTATTATTGGCATGGTATTTTTCATTCGATAATTTTAGAAATTTGTATTAATGTACGACAATGGAAAAATTGACTCAGTACATTAATACAAATTCCCAATTTAATTATCTATACTATGTATCTGATCGCTGTACGCATACTGCAGTTTGAGGACGATTGACAGTGCATGAAGACAGAGATTTTCGATTCTTTCTTCGCGGCACGAATCATTACTCGCATCGAGTAATGTTTAAATACGAACTGACGAATTCTTCGATCAATTGCTCATCCAGAGTTCTGTGTCACGATGTTGTATTCAAAATTTCGCGCTGCATTTGGGCTTCAAAAATGGCCGCCACGGGCCTTCTAAGCGGCACTCGGCAATCCCTATGCTAGCATAGGCTATCCTCCATCCAGTTATTATACATATCAGTGCTGCGAATATTCTTCTGATTTTATTGGTTTTTTTTTTTTTACACACGCGGATGAGCCTTTCTACGAAGCACTTGTATGGCGGGGAATTCCCGATGCCCCATAGTCGTCCATACAGCCGCGGGGCAAAGAGTAGGGAAGTACACCGCGAGCCGGGATACATGATAGCAAGATAGAATGGTAAAGGAGGAATAGCTAGTATAATATATTCGATTGCTTCTTGTCCTCGAAGGCATTTACTGTTGGAACCAGTTGCGCGCTGGATCGCGCGTCAACAGGACCATATAGCGTTTCGCTTCATCCAAACCATATAACTTCTTGAACATTGCAGGTACAGTGTCGAGCACCTGCGTCAGATAGTAATAATCCGCAATATGGATTTTCATTCGAAAACTTTTTGTAATATTTTCATCAATAAAATAAATTTGATAATATTGTAACAGTATTCAGCGATATAAAATATCAACGAACACCAAAAATGGCCTCGTTTGCGAGGAAACGCGGTATCCAATTAAAGGATCATTCTTTTTCTTTTTCTTATTCGATCAAGGCTTATATCCTTTCGGGAAGTAGCCAAATTAAAAGATCATTCAGATAAGAAAGAAAATCCGAAGTAACCGGATTTATTTGTTTGCTTGATGCATAATGCCATGATAACACAGTTCGAGATGATGCCGGAAATATATTATTGACATTATAATAATAATCTCCTTGTGTGTAGTTAATACTGTTTCAAATCTTTCAGGATTCATCACTGCAATTATGGACTCTGTGTGCTTCAGGATATTGTTTATCCTCGGGATAATTGGTTCCGGCACTTCAGCCCCGTATGTATCATAGACTACAAATATTTCCAACAGTTTATCTCATTATAATTAGTGAACTGACGAGCGCGCGCCGGGTTAAAATTTCGAAAATTTTCAATTTTAATAATACATACGAATGCTGAAATAGCGACAGATGAAATCTTTACTTGGTTGTTTTTAGTACTAATGCGCTTCAAAGCCTTATTTTTCAACACAGCCTTTCTATAATCTGAAAAATTGCTATTTTAACATTTGTACTTCTGGCCATTCAAAGATTTGCTTTTTGATAGATATTTTGACCCCCACCCGACTAACAATTACCGCGAAGACGATTCGTCGTACCAAAAATTATTCCAAACGAGTTAGTAAACAGCTTGAGGCTACAGGTAGCGCTGTAGCTGCAAGGCCATCCAGAAATGAATATGATTTTTTGAAAGGCTCGACTTTTTTGAATAGAAAACAGGTGCAGGTTTAACTGTTTTGTCTTGAGAGTATAATAATGAGATTAATATTCGAATAGATGATCAAATTTGTTCATAAGATGGAACAATTCATTGCTGAAATTGTTTTTGACAAACGATCATAATAGTCACGTAGATTTCAAACTTGGTGAAGTTTTCAGAAATATTTCAGCGATCGCATAATGATTGCTATACATTACGGACGAATCAAATTTAGGACCCCGGAACTCGTAACCATATAATTAGTGGATTAGCCTAAACGTATTATATAATTATAGTCCGATTTGTTGTAAAACAAGATTACATTGTTCCAAGGTTTGGCGGCTTGCATGTTTCAAAGCTGCAATGAATCAGTAATGTGCATAGTAACCTCGATAGCAACACTGAAAATAGCGATGACATCACTTAATATTACGATGCAAAAGTATTATAAACACATGCAAACGCATTTAGGTCTCCAGAGCAGGAAAAATTAGCAACCGAATATTTTAAACTCGTCATAATATGTTATAAGGAAGTTTTTCACCTTCTTAAGCTTACATACAAATCGTATACGTTTGAAGCATGCAAACATTGGGGCAAAGCATGTGGATATAATCTTATATGTTTTACAACAAATTACGAATCCTCTTGAATTAATGTAAATTTATAGGTATTAATTTTGTACTTTTGTTTATCAATTAGGTACTATACAGTGATAGCACCCAAAGTTATCAGGCCCAACTCTAAGTATCACGTGGCTGTCTGTACTGGTGTAACATCGCTGGTGTCTTCTATTTATGTTGAAATAAGCGCCGAATTGAACTCTGGAGATGTGTTCAATATATCTCAAACAATCACTGTTGAACCTAACACAACTCGGGTTATCAAATTCGAGGTCAGGTCTGCACACTTTACATATTAGTTAAGATTATCATTCTAAGTATTATTTACACACTCGATGTATCAGAAATTGATATCTTCCACTTTTCCTCTTTCTTATAGTAAGATTATATATCGCTATGTACTTGTTATCTGTATTTATGACCGGCTTGTCAACATTCTATACGGAACTCAAACAAAATTTGTACCAATTATGCAAAAAGCACAAGGAAAACTTGGATTTTGTCTGCATCATGGCCAACTGTATCCGTTGAACCTAAACCACGTTATTTGCACCCCATCTATGAACTCATTTTCCACAGATTGGAGACACAACCCCTGGAACATACACGTTGTTATCTCAAGGACTTTCTGGGATTGAGTTTTCTAATAGCACAGAACTTCAATATGTCCAAAAGACTTACTCTGTGTTTATACAAACTGACCGATCGGTCTACAAACCAGGAAATAAAGTCTTGTTCCGGGCCGTTATACTGGACTCAAAATTGCATCCTGCGCGAAAAGGGACAGAAGCAGACATATTCATAACGGTGCCTAACTTTGGATCCACTTTTTATTAACCATTCTGCTCTCCTTGTTATAAAACCTTTCTTAATTGAATTGATCAAACAGGATGGCCAGGGGAATCGAGTGAAACAATGGAAACCAAAGCTGGACAGTACAGGTGTGTTTTCCGGGGAGTTACAACTCTCCGATTCACCTGTTCTGGGCGACTGGAAAATCTCAATAACAATAGATGAGACAATTGAAAAAATCTTTCAAGTCGCCGAATATGTTTTGCCTAAGTTTGAGGTGATCATAGATGTACCGAATCATGCTACGTTTAAAGACTCATCGATAACTGCAATAATTCGAGCAAAGTAATTATTGGGTCTGAAATATCTGTTTTTCGTACATCTAAACTCCTTTACATAAATTTCAAATTTTAATTTGTGACATATTTTACACAGATATACTCACGGCAATCCAGTAAAAGGGATAGCTACCATTAAGGCCTACTCAGACAGATTTGGTGGCTACTATGAAGAATCAGATTCTCAATCTGTGGTAAGAAAAGTTGTCCCTATAGATGGAAAGGCAACCGTTAATATCAACATCGCTACGGAGCTTGGGTAAGGCTTTGTTTCCAAAAGTATTTAGAGTCTGAAACTGAAATTAAACTCGTTTCTATCAATCGAACATCAATTTTCAGTATCGCAGAGCAGTACGACCATCCTGTAAAATTTGAAGTTTCCGTCGAAGAAGCGCTCACCGGAAGAACACAAAACACTTCCGTAAAAATGAATTTGCATCAACACAGATACACATTGGCGTTTATTGACACAGCAGGAAGCTATAGGCCTGGTTTGAAGTACACAACGTTTGTGAGTTTCGGTTGTACATACATATGTAAAGATGAATATTACTTGTATGTTTGATATTAAACCATGATATTCAATTGCAGATAAAGGTCTCTCATCACGATGGCTCTCCTGTTCAGGATCAGACCAATCCTGTTAAAATTCGGTATGCCTATAGCTACAAAGTATCTGATTATACAAACATTACAAGGATGTTGGACGAGCACGGAATGATACAGTTGGACTTCTATCCTCCCCTAGAAATGGAAGATAACTATAATAGACAGTTGAATATCCAGGTACATTACATTTTCATAAAGAATTTACTTTCATCGACTGAAAAGAAGCTAGTGGGAGTCAAAATTTGTCAATACATTATTCAGAAAAACATAGCAACGCATAATGTTACAATCATTATTATTATTTTTTTTTTTTTCACACACAGGCAGAGTACCTTAAAGTTGAACAATGGTTTTATGCGAGAAACAGAGCTCTCTCACCGAGCGGAACTTACGTACAGGCTGTTCTGAAAACGGATAATCCTTCGGTAAGTATATTTAAAGTGGTAAAATGCGTTTTGAAAATATACCCACAATTGATGTACAAGATGTGATTGGAAACGTCGTTTTCAGGTAGGCCAAGATATTGAAATAGAGGTGAGCTCTACTGTTCAGCTTAGGCAACTTAGCTACGAGGTACTAGGCCGTGGTGACATCCTGGATGCAGGTTCAATGAAAGTACCCGAGACGAACACAACGTCGTTTAGGTAAGCATTAAACATAGGAATTAAGTAGACCAAGATCTTTTGAAGCCAATCATTACTCTTCCAGATTCCACGCTACTCATGCCATGGCTCCTACCGCACATGTGATTGTCTACTACATACGGAATGATGGAGAAATTGTAGCAGATGGAATAAATATTGAACTGGATGGCACCCTGCAAAACTTTGTTCGTAACTCTTCTAATTTTTTTTTTTTTTTATTGTAATAATATCGTTATTCTTTGCATTAGTAATATTTATTATTATATACTTTTATAATATTGAAAATCTGATGAATTCTTAAAGGTCGACATCCAGACTTCATCAGACGATGCGTTACCCGGAGGAAACGTGGATCTTACTATCTCGTCAAAACCAAATTCTCGCATTGGGATACTCGGTGTTGACCAAAGTTCTATACTGCTCAAATCTGGCAATGATATTTCTCGCGTTAGTATACAGAGATTGAGTGAATCCTTGAAATTTTGATCCTTGGAAATCTGTTAAGTTCTATCTTTTACAGGAGCAAGTATTGAACGAAGTTAGATCCTACGACACAAATAATGGCTATTCTTCGAGTTTTTCGGGATTGGGAAGCTCGTTCTGGCGCACCGACGCCACTTCTGCTCGCCAAGTCTTTGACGTAATTATATATCTAGCTTTGAATAATTGTATTTTGAAGCCAGTCTATAAGAGACAGAACGATCGGAATTAATATATGATAGGAAAATAATTTTTATTTCAGAGCTCTGGTGCAGTTGTTTTAACTAATGGCTACGTCGGCGAGGCCTATCGACCAAGTCAGTTTCCTTATCATATTTTACCAACTTCTCATAGACTTTCATAGTTGAAATAAATTTCTATGTACATACAAGCTCTCTACTTTCCGACTTATTGTAACTTAATTTTGTTGATAAATTAATTCGATGCAAGGTTTTACAGAATTTTGAAAGCCACTTTGCCTGTTGCTATCCTACTCATTGTCTAATATACATCATATTGCGTAGTCTACGTCCTCGAAGATGTGGCCGATGTGGCGTTTATGAGCTTCGCTTTCGAGAGAATTACTCCGATTGCGGTTCGATCGGAGAAGCCAAAAGTGCGCAAAAACTTCCCTGAAACTTGGATTTGGGAAATGCTTGATGCTCAGTATGTATAACTCTTTCTTGCACCATTGACACTGACTTAGAATCAGACAAATCATTTCCCTTTACATATTTACCTCCTTCCTCATCTTGAATACCGAGCTATTTTATGAAGTATTGGCTATAAGTATTAATCATCATAATCTAACTTCTTCAAGTCTTTTAATTATGATATTTACAACAGACCCGACGGTAAAACTACTCTGCAGCGATCTGTACCTGACACAATCACCTCTTGGGTCCTTACCGCATTTTCTATCGACGACGTATATGGGCTTGGACTGATCGAAGAACCAAGAAAGGTTTATTTGGATTACATTTTTATTGCTATTACTGCTCTAGATTATCTCTAATTCTAATCACTTGCTTTTCGTATTTCAGCTCAAAGTCTTCCAACCATTTTTCATGTCTCTGAATCTTCCCTACTCCGTAATACGAGGTGAAATTGTCGCGATACAGATCCTTGTGTTTAACTATTTGAACAAGGATCTTACGACAGAAGTACTTCTGGAAAATGACGGACAATTCCAGTTTCCTGAATTATCAAACGCAGTTCACGACACTCCAAGTAGGTTTCACAACCCATAATCCGCATTTCAATAAGTCAATTGATTGTTTTAAAATAATACTTTACTTCTTTTACAGATCAAGATCTTACCCGCAGGGAGAGAATCGAAGTAAAGGCCAATTCCGCAGCTTCTGTTTCCTTCATGATCGTTCCTAAGCAGTTGGGACACATTATTATCAAAGCTACAGCGACCAGTCCATTAGCTGGAGATAGCATAGAGCAGACATTGCTCGTCAAGGTTTGTGCGAGACACTAAAGCTTCTAATTACTATAAATTATTCATTCATGAGAAACTCATGGTGTTGTGACTGATATTGTTTAATTGCATTTTAGGCTGAGGGTGAAACTCAATACAGGAACCAAGCGACTTTTGTTGATCTCAGAAAATCTAGTTCTTGGACTACCAGCTTCACGTTAGATATACCCAAGGAGTTAGTGCCCGGTTCTGAATATGTCGAATTTTCTGTAGTTGGTAAGAAATATAATGAATTTACGTTTACTTTTTGCAGTCAAACAAACAACTCAACTCTATTCACTTATTCCCAACTATATCTTTTCAGGTGATATCCTCGGACCGAGCTTACCTAATCTTGCCAATCTAATCAGAATGCCATTCGGTTGTGGGGAACAAAACATGCTCAACTTTGTACCAAACATACTTGTGATTAACTATCTCAAGGTAGTAAACATAGTCAAGTAAAAATACTAATTGCCTTTGTGTTTCGGTGACTCATACTGTTTTTTTTTTAACAGAGCATCAACCAATTGACACCAGCTATCCACGGTAAGGCGTTGAAATTTCTCGAAGTAGGATATCAACAGGAGTTGACGTACCGACATGGGGATGGTTCTTTCAGCGCTTTTGGGATGTCCGATGAAAGTGGTAGCACATGGTGGGTTAAATTTAATCTTTCTCTAGTACCAAAGTGGCTTTTACCCAAAATAATAAAATCTGTCTCAAATTATATTTAAGATGTTTCATAAAATGAAAGATTGCAAAAAGTTCTTGAATTTTCAACAACTTTCACCCAAAATATTGTTCTCGAAATTCCAGGCTCACCGCATATGTAACTAAGTCATTTGTGCAAGCCGGAGAACACATAATGATAGAAGATCGAATAATAAAAGAGGCTCTAGAGTGGCTAGCTTCCAATCAAGCATCTAACGGGAGCTTTCCTGAGGTAGGAAAGATAAGTCATCGAGACATGCAAGGAGGAGCCGCGAAGGGTTTGGCATTGACAGCATTTACTCTGCTCGCCTTTCTTGAGAATGAGGTAAATTATCCCACCTTTATTTCTCTCTTTCAGTTCCCTGTAAAATATTATATCTGTTTTCAGAATCATGCTAACGAGTACAGAAGCACTATAAACAAAGGGGTGGATTATATGGTTAGTAATCTCGAAGGACTTGACGACATCTATTCGCTAGCTATCTGCGCCTATGTTCTCAATCTGGCTAAGCATCCGCAAGAAAGCGTGGCCTTTGGTATGCTACAATCTAAAGCCAATCAAACCAGAGATTACAAATGGTGGAGTAAGCCAGTACCCAAAGATGATGAAAACCCTTGGCACGGGCTACCGAGCTCTGTTAATGTCGAAATGACTTCTTACGCTATGTTAACTTACCTCAGACGAGATATGGTCGCTGATTCCCTTCCTATTATGAAGTGGCTCGTCACCCAGAGAAATTCTGACGGAGGGTTTGCTTCGACACAGGTCAGTCAATAAACAATAACTAAAAAACTGGATTTCTGGAGCCTGCAATTTTTCAACTAAAACTTCAACGATTATAATTCATTCTTTCCAGGACACAGTCATAGGGATTTTCGCGCTATCTAAACTAGGAGAAAAAATGGCATCCAGAAACAATAATATCAATGTGTCGTTTACCTACGAGGGTGGAAACCAAAGCCACATAAATGTTGATTCAGAAAACAACATGATTCTTCAGAAGCATACCGTAAATTAATTTCCTACATTTTCAGCTGCTAGTAGGCTTTAAGCAATCCTTTAACTATTTTAAATATTGTTTAGCTGCCCAGAGAAACACGAAAGGTCGATGTCAATGCCACTGGAAATGGATTCGCCATAATCCAAGTATCTTATCAATACAATTTGAACAAAACTAGCGCCTGGCCTTTATTCACACTCAAACCTCAGATCGATAAAAGTTCAGATGCCAATAACTTACAGCTTTCAATTTGCGCGGGGTGAGGATAAACTTTGATCTATTGGTGCAAGCTCACCTGAGCAATTCTATTGAAGTTAGATTATTGGAATTATTCTCGAAGAATTGATTACAAAACTGTTTATGTCTAAACAATAACCAGATTCATACCGACTAAAGAAGCCAATGAAAGCAACATGGCTGTGATGGAAGTGAACTTGCCCTCAGGGTTTACAGTCGACATGGACTCTATACCCAGTCTTGAAGAAACACAACACGTGAAGCGTGTCGAAATCAAGAACGGAGATACTATGGTTGTTCTGTACTTCGACAAGGTATAAAAAAGCTTTCTACTTGTCTTCGAACTATCAATCTACACTGCCTCAGTTATTCTAAAATCAGATGATATAATTTTCTTGCGCAGATGGTACAAGAGGAATACTGCGTAACCGTATCAGCATTTAGGACACATAAAGTTGCGGAGCAAAAACCGGTTCCAGTTTCGATTTACGATTACTACGACTCATGTAAGGATTTCTTGAATTTCTGATTGATGAAGCTTGGGGAAATGGCGATATGGAATGATCTTCCTGAACCCCTATTCTGCTCCGTTGTATTAATTTCTGTTCTACATTCCAGCCCGAAGAGCGAGAGTGTTTTATAAACCAATGGCCGCAACGGTCTGCGACATATGCGAGGGTAACGATTGTGAGAAAGTCTGCCCAGCTATGTCGGAATCCATCACAACAGAGAAGATAATTCAGGCAGAGGCCTAAGAGCTGGATGTGGAGTCTCTCCAGTAACTACTGTAACTATCCGACGTGCCTAGTATATTATGTGCCTGTACTATCCAATTCGACACGTTTAAACTTTCCATAATTTCTTTCTTTTTATATACTGTTCACTTGAAATTTTTATGCATGTAATCGAAGTGAATTGACAATAAACTTTGATTACAGTGCACATTTTATATGTTGCTTCTCCTATCTGTCCTGGAACGTCACCCTCCATTTCTTTGCCAAGATGTGAAGAAAATACCTTTTTATGATCCGGTACGGTAATGTGCTTTCGTAATGTAAAAAATGTTATTCTTTCCACAATCAAGCAATTGATTACTCGCCATTGCTCAACAGTTTGGCTTTATTTTATGAATAATACATATTGTCGCAATAATGAAATATCAAAAAAGTTCAGTCGGAATGCATGCAATTCTTCTTTTTGTCCGTATTACTTTTTTTAAGTAGGTATTTTCATATTCTTGGATTGGTAGATAAGTAAAATGTTCTTCATATTCAATAAACAAAATGGTAAAGTCACAAAGTCCACATTAGTTTGTGGTAATTCATGTTTCTATGAGTGATCACTATCGTTATTATTTTTTGAATAAATGTATTACATTGAATGTCAACAACTTTTCCGCTCTTATCGTTTTCATCGCACGATCTTCTTTGGATAAATCATCCAGCGACAATTGAAGAAATCAATTATAACAATATTTTCTAGACAATATGAAAAATCTTCGAAATTTTTTCATACAATATTTTCGTCGAAAATCGACTAATTGTGAATTTTTTTTATCTAGGAGCACGTTGAAATTTTTAGCTTACAAATTATAGCTGTTTTTTGTATAGTGAAACAGAATTTCAAGTAGAGAGAAAATCGAAAGCAAGTAACATACTTTATCATTATTTTCGCTCGTTGAAATAGATTCCGGAGGTAATATAAGTGATTTCCCGCTTTGAATTTCTCTGATCCGTGCAGCGCGGTTCCAGAGATAAAGATGATAAAAGTTGACTAAAAAAATGTATTACCTACTTCCGAAATTGCGAATTCGCGGGCCAACGTCTTGAGCGATCGTGATTTCTGACTTTGAATTATGTTTGAAAAAATACTCGGTTGAGAACGTTCCCTAACCAGCCAGTAAACCTCGGTTATCGTAACGTGCGAGCCGGTAAACTCCCCCCACTTCTCATAGCACTTCGAGTGCGCACGCGTACCCTGCAGCAGGTGGCAGCAGAGCGCGTCGCTCGTGCATTCGAATTTCGAAGAGCGAAAGAGGAGGTACTAGCGTGACACTGGTTTACTGCAGCATAACCTCGTTTGAAAATAAGTATAACCGTCAAGAAAGAAGAAATGTGACGTTCTATAGAAGAGTTCATATTCATTACAGAATATATATATATAATATTTTCTCTGGTGGACAATAGTTTGAAGAAATATTATGGTGACAATTTGAAAAACTTGAATGCAATGTAAGTATCTAAATGGCTAACACGTTATTTCGTACGTAATACAATCATAAGAGCAGTTTACGTTTGAGGTTAAGTGGTACACGTACTGTCGAGGCAAAAGCACATCTAACTTCATAAGCCATAAGCAGAATGCATGAGTCATAATATACTATCAATGGTACTTGGGAAGTAAGGTAAGTGTACCAATTACTGACCCTTGAAGACCTAATTATTGACACGTATATTTTCTTGAATTTTAAATCGATGATACGAATTTTGAATGATTCCGTTACATAAATCAGTAGCCAGAGATTCGGAGAATACGAATTGATTTTTTGATAATTTGAGAGCTCACGGATAAAAAGGAATCATCGAAAAAGGTCAATAATTGGGACAGAGTCAGTAACTGGTACACTTACCTTAATGCACATGCGTCATGGCATATGCCTTCTGTTTAAGATTTGTAGAACTCTATGTGCATGGATCTTTACATGATAGGAGAAAAGAGATATTTTTGTAAATTATCAAGTCCATGAATATAAATATTTTTCAGCATGTCATCTGCGCCACCAGGAAAGAAATCTACCTACAAAAGACCAACGATAGACCAGAAGATCAAAATTATTCGGCAGCTAGAAGCAGGCGGATCAATAAAAACTCTAGCAGAGGAATATGGCATGAATCCATCCACCATTAGGAACATTCGGAAGCATAGAAAAACTTTGTTGAATGAAAACGCCTATGTTGAAGAAACTCATGGTAGCCGAAAACGAAGTTGGAGCTTTGCGGCAGAAAATCCTCAATTGGACAGCGCGATGTATCATTGGTTTTTGGAAAAAAAGAAACGAAACGAGCCAGTGTCAGGATGTTCACTGAAAGAACAGGCTTTATATTTCAACAATATGCTCCGTGGACCCGAAGATTTCCAAGCGAGTAACGGATGGATTGAAAAATTCAAAAAACGTCATGGAATTAGTTTGCAAGTCAGAAATGATGACGAGTTATCCATAGATGTGCAAGCGGGTGAAGATTTCATTGAATTTTTCAAAGCACACATAGCTGAAAAGGGGTACGATTTAGATGCAGTTTACAATGCCCATGGAACTGGCATTTATTGGAGATCACAACCCAGTAAAGTTCTTCTTTCGCCAAATGAACAATCTATGTTAGATTTCAAGACCCCTGAGGACCGAGTCACTGTTATGGCATGTGCAAATGCCACCGGAACACACACACTACCTTTGCTGGTTGTAGGGAGGTCCAATAAACCAGGGTGCTTCAAGAACATAACTCATTTACCGGTGACTTACAGAGGACAGAAAAATGTGTCGATTACTCGAGAGATTTTCATCGAGTGGTTCACTACACTGTTTCTCACATCTGTTAAGGAGAGAATTGGCAATAAAAAGTTTCTACTACTCTTGGACAATGCTCCTACTCATCCACCGGCACAGTACTTGAACACTCTGGATGAAATGTGTGAAGCAATGTATTTACCTTCCACCGTTACATCAGTCATCCTGCCTATGGAACAAGGAGTGATTGCGTCGATTAAGAGACATTATAAAAGAAGCCTTCTTCGTGAGTTACTACTTAAAAAAGACCAGTCCATGGAAAAGTTTTTTGGAAATTTGAACATGTTAAAATTTTGTGAACATATTTCCGCGGCATGGGATTGTGTTTCACAACAAGTACTAAAACATGCTTGGAAAAATTTTCACACTTCTGAAGCGTCTTTTCAAGATATTTCTTCCGAAGCAGTGACTGACGAGGTACAATACACCATCTCAGAGATTTTACGATATGCCAGATCGATTGAAAGCTTGCAGAACTGGACTGCTAAACACACCACGGTATGGCTCGATCAAGATGTTTCTGAGTTTGCTTGGGGGAGATTGAGCAATGAACAACTCATAAAGAATGAATATGAAGCTAGTGAAGAAGCCAATGAGAGTTTGGAGAATGACGCAAGTGAAATGGTAGATGAACATTCCGCCGAAGAACCTACTTGCCACGAAGCACTGAAAGCTCTAGATACTTTTACTCAGTGGTATCGCACTCAATGGGGCAGTGAACATAGTGACTTTCTAGCATTGAGAAAGATAAGAAAGGTTGCTGTAGACTCTATACTTGACCTATGATGAATATCGTTCATGCTTTGCAACACAATACTTTGTCGGCGATTACCTTTGTTGAATTTTAATCAGAAAGGTTTTTCATATTCATCTATTCACTGACTGTGCCTTATGTTACTATTTCTTGGTTCCGTGAAACAATACTCACATATCGCGTGACTAATATCAAAAAGGCGTATGCGCCATAAAATTGTAAAGACTGATATGCACTTTTGATTTTAGTCAAACGCCAAAATAATTTAAAAAAAATAGCTCATACGCCTTATCAATAATTTTTTTCCTTTTGTACACTGCCAAAAATAGAGAAAAATGGCATACACCCTTTTGTTTCTAGTCGAATACTCGATGCCTTTTTTATTTTAGTTAGTCATATGTGGCGTAGGTGAAGTGAAATACCTTCCACTTGAAAAAAAGAGGTCCAAAATGTGAGTTCAATATGCTATTTCAGTGGAGTTGAGATATCGCGTATATGTGAATTGTATGAATCTTTATCTACATCATTGCACGTTTGCTATAGAAAAGTGACAACAATACTTGTTAATGATTACTTATCATTATTATTGAAGATTTATTTACAAGAGCAACATGATATATTAAAATAATTCATTTGCATTTAACGTCGGTCAAATTATTTTCCGTGTGTAGTTATAATAGGAACTACAATCAATAAATATTTTCAACTTTTATTATTTTTCCTAATTAGTGTCCTATGTAAATATGTTTTATTCATCACACCTTGAAATATGATAAAGTACGTAGTATACCTAGGCATCTATATTATGTAAAATTTATCTATTCTCTTTCTTCATTTTCCGATTCACTCTCGTCACTTTCATCCTCCAGTTCTGTTATAGGAAATCGCAACAGAGCAGCTACTCCAGTTAATTGATCCAATTCTAGAAATCAATAAACACAGAGATCGAACGTTTCTTCTAATGTACAAAAAAAAACATGATATTTCTTGGATTATTGTCAATTTTTCCACTACATCAAAATACTTACGTTCACCAGAAACATGCATACTGGAGAAAATTTTAACGTCACCACCAGAATCTCGTACACTGTCTACCAGGTTGACATATTGTTTCCGCAAAGCGATATCTTGACATCTGAAATTTATAGATCAATTGAAATTGTTGAAAAAACAAGTTATCGTTTGTCGAAAATTACCTGAACAATTTGTCCGATATCAAAAGAGTCTCGATAGCCTGAGCCTCGTTGGCTCTCTCAACGTGTTTCTTCCCGTAGAATGCTCGTGCTGGTTCTGTTTGTAAAAGCATATAGAAAGCTTCCAATGCTCGAACTTCACTTGCAGCTTTAGTATCAGCCACACGACTTACGACTGCTGGATCGGCCAATACCTCTGCCAACAGTTATCGCATTATTAAACATATTCATGTGAAATTGATTCACCTAGTTGAAGAATATTGGGATTTGACAGAGTTCTGTGAGCTATGTGTACAGATTTCGTTTTTGTTTTGGTCGAATTGTTAAAAGCGATTATGATCGGATGTTAGAAAAAGTTGTGAATTAATTATAAATATAATACCTCTCAATGAATGCTTGAAGCCAGAACTGGCGTGAACAAGCATGAATTTTGCCTTATTTTCTAGAATAACTTTGATGTCTGTCCGAACAGCTTCTTGAATCATGTAGTCCATGAATTGATTCTTAACAAATCCAGGGCTAGCGAGCAGAACACATTTTACAATTTCGAAATTGACGTGGCGTAGGAGTGCCTGCATTACACTTTCGTAAAAACGAGCTAGACCCTGAAAATCACATTGATTTTGATCATTTATTATTACCATACAACAGAATTACATCACAGAGAAAATGTAGAATCGATAACTATGATATATTTTTGAAGTTATTCACAATAACAAACCTTTTCATGTTGCGATACATTTCCTTTTCTTTTTCTAGGAATATTCTGATCTATTTTTGCTCTGACCAAAGTCATATTGGATGTCAGAAGACAAATATGAGCTATTCCGTCTTGCATTACAACCGCCGCTAGATCAGCACTCTGAAATTATTGAGGATCTTTAATTCTCTGGAAATCAAATCTAGAATAATCACCATTTTCGGACAAAGAATGAAGTGATTATCAATTCATTAGCCATATATAAATACCTGAGTGGGGTCACAAGCTGTTTCAACTCGATCCAAGGCAATCGAATCCCACTCAGACTTGAACAGCGTAAATTTTCGATTCTGCTCCAAATCTAATGTGTGATAAGCTCCCATCTATAGATTGAAATCAGAATGAGTATCTTTGATAATTTAGCAAATTCAATTGTCAAGTAATATTTGATATTTAAAGTTCCCAAAGAGTTCTCCGATAAATTCGAATATCCCAAGCCAAAAAATTGACCATTCGAGCACAACTTCAAATATATTTACTCACGAGTTAACGTGAAACTTTTCATATTATGTAAGGTGATTCAAAATTTATTACGAATATTTCGCAACGTTAATTACTTTCAAAACTTGTGATTAAAATATCTTGAGTCAATTTTTTACCAGATGGACTTTTTTAAGAAAAATAAATAAATGAACATGGAAAGTTCGACTTCAATAGATTAGGTATAATACATTAAGATCGAACAATGGAGTCAGAAAATTTTCAATCAAATACAAGAGAGAAAATTAAAATCTGTTTGCTATTACGGCTATGGAAATTTCGATCCCTATTTGACAACTATGGAGAAAAATCTTTTTTTCAACTGGAAACAAAAACAGAATAATTTATTTGAAAAAAAATAATGAATGGGCCCATTTCTATCTCAATTTTGACGAGGATTGACCGTATGAAAGATTCCTAGATAAAAATTACTTTGGCTGATTAAAGACCAATATCTGAAATTCTGTCTTCGCATTTTAATGAAATATTAGGTTTATATCATCGGATTAAAGCATGGGGAAATTTGGTCCTAGTTTCTTACCTTGACGTATTGATTTTCTTCAATATTTCGACCCTTCAGTCTTAGTTTACAAGCCTGCGTATCAAAGTCTATAGATTCCACTTTAATTGTGAGTACGGTTCTTACTCTGTTGCTAGAGGAACTTCCAGTTGACGACTCCGTTTGTACTTTCCTAAAGAATTTATCATTGCTAATTTTAGAGACATATCTTCATCCAAAGTTTGAACAAACGAAATGAACTTTTCACAAATTTTTGAATACTTTGATTCGTACAAAAAAAAAAAGAAATGCAATCTAGGTTGGGATTAGGTCTATTCATTTATATTTTATTTATTTTTATTTTTTTATTCAGTACCTGATGGTAGACCCGCGGACGGAATCCCCTTCACTTATTAAATTATAAGCATGCCAAAGATCTTCCGGCTCTTCTGGGATTAACGTGACCTCGCTGTATAATAAAATTCATTTATATTTTAACAAATATACGTTCATAACCGTAATATGACGGTAGATCGAGATAAACTTAGAAAATACGACTGATCTTAAGGATAAAAAGACTCACCCGTCACCTTCCTTGTCAATAATTTTTGATAACAGCTTCATTTTGATGTAACAATATTTTATTAATAAGATCTAATGATAAACAGCTAAATCAGAACGATTCTCGTTGAGGTTATGTTCGATTCAGCTGCGTACATCCATATGCTCCTTGAACAGGTTGTTCTTTAAATATTTTAACATGATTTCACTATCTGCAGTCTGTGTTTATGATTAATGTTTAACAACGGGGAATAAAAGATACTTCATTATATAGAAGAGATTAATTGTCATCGATCACTGAACGAAGCACTAGTCATTTTATTTATAGGGCGAATAAAACTGAGACGAGATTCACCACATGCCGAATCGTAATTTGAAACCGGGATTCAGACGAAACAAGTAGAGCGGAAAGAACACGAAAAAATCATCTGTGTGAGTAACCAACTCATTCAGGTTGGAAGAGCCAATAGGAATGCTGGAAACTTTCCGCAAGAGTTTGCTAATGTAACGGCGCGAGTTATTCAAATTATCTTCATGTAAATCTAAAATCAATTGAAAGGTGCTTTTCTGAATGATTATCAAGCACTGTTCGCTGATATTAGATTATTCGAACAAACAATAGCATATGGATGTCGATTGTTAATTGAAGCCAAGAAATTGAAGTTGTTATTAAGGGAAGCAAATTCTCAAAAAACCGAAAATCGGTAAACTCTACTGTAATGTGATAAGTTTTAAGCCTCCGATGTAAAAGGAGTGAGTCTAAGTTTTCAAATTAGGCATAAATATAATTAATTTGTGGGATGTTTCATGTAAAGTGACCCCTTGGCAGGTCAACATTAATTTTTTTGTTCTCTCTCACATATTTCCTGTAAAGCGCAGATTTCTCATCCCTGTAAAAATGGGTAGGTAGAGGGATAGAAATGGACTAAATCAGTAGAACAGATTCTTTAATTAAATAAATGACCCAGCAAGAAAAGACTAAAAAAAATCTGGACCTTGAGAAATAAAGATATTTTCCATGAATAAATTACTTGAGGTAATTGGTACATAAATATGACTGCAAGCATGAGAAGCCGTTGTCCACCTACAGGATCAACATATGCCCTATATGTATGCATGACATGCAAAAACAAAACAAAGTCTAATTATTATAAAACTATACATACTATAATCTTCAATCATGTAAATTATACATGATAAGTATAAATGAAAGATAGTTAGGACTTGAAAAAATTATAATCATGCACATGACCAGCCGGCATTACAGTATAGCAAGGCAATGGTATTTTTACATGTAAATGTTCCACTTGAGCATGGGTTTTAAAGCATAGAAAATACATTCATTTTGCAGGACACTCTTAGCAATACATGCTGTAGCGTAAACTTTTTCATTCAAACTTCCAGGACTCCCATACATATATACAGTGTTTCGTGAACGAATCCACGACTCAGGAACATTTTGATATTGATTGAAATCGTAGCACGACCAACAATGCCTATTGCGGATTTGTTCTTTAGCCATACGGTATCCTGTAATCACCGCACCTTTGGTCAGCTTGTCGTTCAAGCGATATGAGGAATATGCTGATATGGTTCCTTCGCAGTACATTGCAGATCGATCGAAATTCGAAAATTCATGTCGTTCGGTAGATATCCCTTGGACTAATGATCCTCTAGAACAAACTGACTTCGACGAGGTCAGCCAAGATCCAATTCCATCCATCGATTTTTCAAAAAAATAATTCTCTATCCTGCCATAGAGTCCCATAATGGTGTTATTTAAAGTCGAATAATCATTTTCCATGAAGCTATTATCTATTTTCAATGAGTCAAATAGCCGTTGTTGGTTATCGGTTAAACGCTGCGCAGGAGCCCAACCCAGAAGGTTTTTAGTTGGCTTGTTCGATTCGATGTGTGATTCTACCGGATCGGGTTTCAAGTTTTTTGGTAAATCCCATAAGAAATTATCGTTGCAAGTATTTCTCGTGTACGTTATATCGGCTACTACACGTAGTGCAGCAATTCCAGGTGCTGGAAAAGACTCGTAAAATGAATGCGTCTTGGCATTGACCTTGCCGAAAGTGTATGGAATTCCGGCAATCTGTTCACAGTTCGGGATCACCGGTAACATGAATTGTCTTTCACAATTATATGGATCACAGAAATGTCCGATTCCTTTCAAATAAGTTTGCAACGGAGAAGGTACATAATACGGATGACCATTGCCCAGCTGAGAAAGTTCGTTAAAAAACTGAGATCCACATGTCGTAGCGCTCGGTAAAATCTCTGCAAAGCGTTTCCAAAGTAGAATCACTGCGTAATGTTGGAAGGCTGATTCTGAAATATCATCTGCAAAGCGGGGGAGTTCCGTGCAGCATGCTTTGTACACGCGAGAGCATAATGAAATATAACTGTCGGTGGTGACTGTGAAACCCCGTAGGGTTCTAACGGGCGTTAAAGATAGTGCGCTCTCCGGGGTTTCGAAATCGAGAGGATCAAATGTTACATCATCGCATTTGTATTCTTCTACGTACCTCCCCGTAGATCTCGGGACTTGTAACGCCATGTTCTTTCGTTCTTGAGTTATATGTATTGTCAACGCGATTTCGATTACCGTTGTTCTCTTTTATTTATCATCAACGAATTCTCATTAACCGAAAGCGCAATATTACAATCTGCGATTTATTCTGGTTCCTCAGAATTCAGTAAAAATGCTAAATACCGACAACCGCCAGTACTGTGAATACATACGCCCATCATCAACGCTAGCTGGGTAACGATTGAGGGGAATTCCCCGCCACGCTCTCTGATTCTAATTGGCGATGTGCAGACGCAAAGTGATGAACTGACGAAAAACTGAGGGAATTCCCAGCTCCAAGGTTTGTATTGTAATTCATCGGTCGGTTCTCACTAAAGCGACATAATGTGATACACAATCATGTAAAGAATATGATTGGTCAGAGCTAACGGAATTAGCCAATGATACTGTGTGTAACGAGTGCGGTCGTTCTTTTTCCGTGTTGTTACCAACCCAACACCAACTAAAACCTAAGACTAAAATGTTGGAAATACAATACTCGTATGTAATACACGGTATAGTATATACCCGAAAACTATTTTTAATAAAATTATCGCAGACATGTCATTGAATTTTTGAGAAAATAATTCTTTCGAAGCGTTTACATTTGACTTGAGGAAAGTTCGTTGCATGTTGGTGGCTTGCTTTTGAACATTTCGTTGGGATTCAGTTCAAAAATTCGCCACCAGCGACGCTAGAGTATTTATCGTGGACGGATGTCACTAGAGTACAGTTGAATGAATTTCCTATTGCGCTACGAGCTAAAATAGTGATGGCATAATCGCGATGCTTCAGAGATTTGAATATGATAATTTGTGATTAAAGTGCAAGACATCACGAAGGTTTCATAAGGTAAGATAATAATTTACTACAAAGCTACGTCGGTCGCAAGCGTGTCATTGTTTTCATAGAGCTAACCTCTTAAATTCAGATCGGAATTTTCATTGTGTTCTTCTGACAGATCGTAATTCAACAGCCACGCATTATCTGATAAATTAAAAATAGTCGCTACGAAAATACGCTAAGCGTCAGATCATTTTCTCAAGACTATTAGTATAGATATTTATGTATATCGTGATCATTACACCGATTGTCGTCGTGTCGTACAAGACTAATGGTAAATTATGCAGCAGCCCATCAAACTATCTCTAGCATAACGTTGTAAAAAATTAACTAGTGCATATAGATGCACCGTTATACATAACACTTTATTAAATATAACTGGCATGTCCTCGTTATGCGTTTTATCTGCACCAATTGTTGATGCGAGATGTATGAAAAAATCGGAAAAAATGCTCCAATGCCGTCGAACGATAATTGTACTTAAATAATAAGTGCACGAAAATTTGGAAAAGCAGATGAATCCTGTGTGAAACAAGCTATATCACTTATCGAAGGGTCGTCAATCTGTTAGGTCTAAGTACAAAGATCAAAATTTTAGAGTTTTATAATGCAATAGATTTTATGAAAAATTTAGGAAGATGTAGAGTTTTTCGAATCACAACTCCCTTTACAATTTTGGTGCATTTGCTCAATAGCCTTTCAACCTTCCGATTTATCTTGTTCATTTTCAAAATTAGAGGGTTGAATTCTTTTCACATTTCTTCAGAACTTGAAAGTTTATTATGATATTTGTATCTGATCTACTCCGTTATGATACTTTTTAGCACAGTTTTGTACTCCAACTCCACCGAGGAGGTAAACAATTTTTTTCTGGAAAACCTAAAATCGTCAGGGAATTTAGAATTGACAAATAACTGAATACCCTGTGTGAATAATATAATTAATCTCCTACTTTCATCATTTCGGAAGAACAAACAAAAGAATTTTCAACTAATTTTGGTCGCAATTCTTAGTGGCAGCATGTTTTGTCAAAAATTTATCGCTAGAGAAATATATTTTCAGGCAATTGCCTTTAAAGTTTGAACAAAAAGCATCTCATTCACTTGACACATAATTCAAAACACTATGTGTCTTTATTATTCGGTGAGCTTGTCCTACCACGTCAAAATCACTTGTAATATAAAGGACTGTGAGGACTCTTGTTTCCCTTAATTACACAAGAAAATTCCTTCATGATATTAACTCACTATTTATTTGTTTTGCAGTGATTTATTGCTGTGAGTTCATTGCGAGTGAAAAAGACAGGATGACGGAAGCAAAATCGTCGGGGTTGAGACCCCCTTCAAAGATTGGAAGACCTTGTTGTACTGCTGGACCTAAGCCTAGTATTCCACCATCACCCCCACGGTCATTAGCGAGTGAGTTTTCATCCTGCATGTTCATATCTCAAGTTCTTTATGCTACCGAGTTGAATTTCGTTAGAAATTAGTCTTACTGTCAACTGTTTTGGCTTTATGCGGGATTATGTGTGATTCGCTTGTATCATTGTGTTTAGATTGAAGAACCTGGAGTTTCAAAGCTTCCATTTTCGTTTATGATAAATTTAATCAGAAACCATACCCAACATGAAAAAGCCCCTTCTCTATCCATCCACATATACGTGATAAAAAGTACATTACATGCAGTAATCTGGAAGCAGATTAACAGGAAAATTCTATTATGTTGCTTAACATTAGGGGGCAAGCCGCTACTTTGGAACTTGATTAATTTGTTCCTCATACTGTCAGTAGGCACTTCTAAATGTATTTTTCATCCACACTCGAACAAATATTAGAAAGGACGATGAAGAGTTTGATCACAAAATTCGAAATGTATCAATTAGTTTGATAGAGACATTTTACGATTTCGGATACTAAGATTGAACGCTGAAAGCCAAACTTAAGTTTTTCTTGGCGATAGACCAGGCATCTCCATAACACTTTGACCGATTAACTTGAAACTTGGTACTGGCGTACATAACGCGATCACTTATGGAAAATCGAGTTCAAATCCTCAGTTTGAATTCACATGAAATACAAAAAAATCATATATTTCATTATTTTATAGCTCAGAATCGATATTTTGTGTTCTTAATTCAGTAAGACATGAATACTTGGAATGACATGAAATCTTTTTATGCATGAATAAGTGATTTCTAGTAAATACTCAACAGCAGCGCTTGAAAATTTATAAATAGACGAAAGTAGGCTCCAAAAATGCAATGTTTTTTTTCAATGTAGCATTTGACAACACATGTTGTCAAGATTTGAGGACAGATAAGGTTGAAATGTACTTCCTTTGAAAAATTTCGTAGATTACTAATTTATAATAGACAGAAAATCATCTAGTTTTGTTTTCTATCGAATTCGTTCAGTGTGCAGGTCAAAAGCAGAAAAACATTTTTAAGATAGATGTTTGTGGGGAATAGGTCTTAGAAATAGCCACAGAAATAAAAAAAAACCTATGTACCTATATGAAGTATGTCTGGTACCACGAATTAAATTAGAAAATAGCAGCTCAGGGACAAACTATTGTTTTAACCCGCTATGGGCAACTCTTTTTCTACGTTACGTATCTAGGAAAACCTGGGTTCCCCTGGGTCTTCCACTGATATCTTATGAAAAATTGATATTCCGGCTATCGTAAGTAGTGAAATGGAAAGCTGAGTTTGCGAGCTTGTCATATTCAAGCATTGGAAAGATTTGTGACTGAATAGAAGTGTACCGAAACTGAGAAATTGATGGAGTAATGCCAAAATAAATATTTTTGTTGTATTTACCTTTTATTTTGGTTCAAAAATACAGTTTCTCGTATGGAAAAAGATTCACAAAATTATAATTATGAATACTTACTTTGCCAACCATTCCAGACACAACATGCGAAGTGGCGAGCTTTTCTAGACAAATTGCTAACTCTCAAACGATACGATTATTCACAGTTTTCCTAAATTCATGCCTCGTTCTATCTTCTTCCAATACAATTTGTTTTTCTCGATTTGGCGAGTTTGCTTTGTTACTAGAAACCAGCGGTCAGTACTAATTTCACGCAAAATCCTACCAAGTGGCATGGATTATCTGATCTGGGCAACCGTGGGTAATATATTACCCAGAGCGTGCTACACCTGCTCCCTGTTCGCTACCGAATAGCCAAATCACAATATGTAACAGGACCCTGAACACATACTTTTATTTTATGTCGACTTTCGGGAAAAACTAGCAAAGCACAACATTTGTTTCCCTAGCAGGGACAAATTTGATCTTGGTTAGTATACTACCCAGGTTTCCCACCAGGATTAGGAGTCATCAATTACTTTCATGATATAAGAATATAATAGACAGCAAAATTACAGTTTTCAACATCATTCTCATAACGCTTGTTTCAATAAGGGTTGCGAGTCATTGATTAGTTTTGTAAATCGATATTAATGAATTCAATTATCCATCACATTAGTTGTAGGTGATTTGACTCATTTGTAATGTTATGAATAATTGAAAATCTAGTCAATGTAGTAAATAGAATTACAGTTCCATCGCAATTTTCAAAACCCCTGTTTCCCACAGAGAGTTAAGCTATAGGGAACTCATGTAGAACTCTTCCAGGAATGTCGATTGGTACAGAAATTTTTTTTTTCTTTCTTGTTTCTGAAAATGAGGTGCTGTACGGGAAGCTAGCACCTCGTATTCTCTTATGGCCGATTTTTTTTAGTGAAATTGACGAAACTATATTTTTTTTTTTTTCGCTCACTAGGAAACTCTCCGAGTCCAACAAAACTGCTAATAATTTTTCGAATTCACGGAGAAACGGTGCCTTCGTGAGATGAAACATAAACAATTTTCGTTTATTTCCTGCCTACATGCATGATCTTAGATTTTATTGTAAATTTTATAACATTCTCGCTGATCTTACTGTCTACATCTTCACTCGAATGTTTCCTCCTCGACTTTGCTACTAACTATACAAAGACATTAGACACCGTGAGAAATCTTGATAAAATATCTTTAGTCAATTCAGAGCCTAATGAACAGCGTGGGACGAGTGCCTTTCATGAAATAATGATTAATAGAATTGAACAGAACCTATTTTTATTGAAAATTGCTCAAGGGGCTCAGTATGTCGCGATTCAAAAAATCAGACACCGTACAAAGTCAATTTATTTCTTCACTATCAAAGTACATTTCGCGTCATTACAATCGTCTCATCTCCAACAATTTGATTGTTGATTAAAGATTGAACTTCTCTAGATTGAAAAGTGTTCGGAATGCAAAAGTTATAACATGAACGAGGGAAGTTAGTTAAAAAAAATCATCGACGAAAATATGATCGATTTTCCGAAAATTATAAATCTTTTATTTTTAACTAATTCACTTCCTAAAGCATGCATCCATTCCCAAATTATTTCAAATTGTTTATTTTTGAACGCAATTTTCGAAAATGGAATCCAAAATTTCGCAAGTTTTTTCCACTAAAGTTTTTTTTCAAATTTGAGATCAAGATTTTTTTTCAAACCTGAGTGTATCGGTCTTTTTTTTCTTTAAAAATTCTTGACAATATACTACTGTCTGATTCCACAAATGTTGAGCCTAGTCTCATCGTAGGTACCCGATTTCTTATGATTTTTCGGGAATTTTCAACATTGATGAATTCAATTTTTTGGTCAATTTATGTACTGCATCTTCAAATATTACTTAATAATGTTTTATAAAATGTCTTACTGAAAATATTAATAGTACAAAGTAGCTAATCAAAGTATTTGGAAGTTGTGAAAATCATGAATCAGTATCTTGAATGAGATTTATTATTTTCGTAGTCGTTTGAATATTTTGCGTGAATAATTTTCATTCGAGTTTTGAAACACTGATATTGTTGAAGATCCATCTTTCTTCGAAATCACGCAATGCAATTTTTTAGTTCATATTGTTACACAATGATGTATGAAGGCTAAACCAATAACAGGAACTCAACCATCCCATTGCGCGATTCTGGATGGATCTTCAACTATGAGAGTGATTTCAAGCTCGAATGAAAATCATTCACGCAAAATATTTGAACGACTATACGAAAATAGATAAATCGAGAATGAAAAATTTGATTTCAAATTTGAAGAAACTTGGATAGGAAAACCTTTTATATCTTTTGCGTCCCATTTTCCAAAACTATACGTTCGAAAACAAACAATTTGGAAAAAACCAAACAGCATTCAAATCAATGTATTTTCGAGGTAGTTGCGAGAATTTGAAAAAAAAACCGACGAAAATTTGCAAAAATTCAGAAGTCATGAACGGTTTGTTGGAAAAATCTGAAATGAATTAAGGAACGTTCTTCCATCAAATGCAAAGACATGGCCAAGTTAATTCAGCCGAATAAAAAACGTCATTTTTCGTAGTATAGGTTGAGTTGGTATGGAATACCCCATATATATCCATCATGCCCATATTGCGGAAATTCTTCACCCTGCAGTCTGAGATAATAATAATAGAGATTTTATAAGCATTAAGTATTAAGGTATAACGGGTTCAAATCACACGTTTTTCAAAGCTCAATTGTTAATTCGCTGCGCGGCGATTATACCCCCACGCTACAAAACAATCTGCCCGGTGATCTTGAACATCTCTCCCACAATCTCTCGGCTCTTTGGTTTTATAGCTGCTCGCGTTTTAAGATCTGACAAGTCACCTTTTCGCCATTCAACACGACGCATCGTATTATTCGATCATCTGGTAAAATCTTTTTCAATATGTAACACGTCCCTCGCCATTCGCGATCATCTAAAATCAACTTACTGCAATCATCATCATTTAACATATTTCAATTACATCGAAGTTTTCCAAAAATCCTTTCTTTGTCTTTACTTTGTCTTCAAAACTTGTCGTTCAATTTTTTTTTTTTTTTTTTTTCTTCCGACTTGTCTCCATATTTCAAAGGGTGTTTTTCGTTTCATCTCATCAGGCAATTTTTACGACTGCTAAATTCCGGATACGTTCATCTTCATCACATTGAAGTTTGCATCGTTGGAACGCAACGAAATTCAACGAAAATTAAAAAATATGTATATATTCATTGAAAATGATCCAGCTGCAAGGATAATGTTGTCAAGTTATTTTTAGTCGTTTTCATTTGTTAAACCTAGCAGGATCATTTTTGGTAGATGATATATTTCTTTTCAATTTTCGTCGAAATTCGTTGCGTTCCAAAGATGCAAACTTCAACGTCATTCATCTTCTTTCATCGGTTTATTTTAATTTTTCGAGTAAATTTAATCACTAGTCGTTCACTATTCAAGATAAAATTATCATTATATTCTTTCAGTTGGTATTCAATTTCATTCACTATACCAGTTTCCCGTAAATCGGATATCGACTACTAGTCTCGTAATCAAATGTCATGAATAATAATCATTATCGATATAGAATATTGTATGCGTTCAGAATTATACTCCTCCGCTTTATATATCTACCTATAGTATGCAGTTTTTTCCACCGCTTATGGGCGAGGCTCTGGTACTAGTTTGTTAAACACTGCAATTGTATCGCTTTGCCTTCTTGTATATATTCGATTTTTTTTTTTTTGTTGGTCATATCGGTGCATGCATCTAGATCCGTTGTTATACTGTTTTATATATTCAAGTTGCGCGCATCGCGCGCCTTATTCGCACATGGGTTACCTTTGGATCATAGGCATGCATGTTTCTCTCGAGTAATAATATCATGGTCACCGCGGTCATCGTCGATGACGCATTCGATTTCTTTCAATGCTTATGCAACGCGTCATGTCCATGCCGTTTTACAGCCAATCCCCAACCAGCGGTAGGGTTTTTCTTGACCTTAAAAAATATGTTTTCGATTCGGTATTTAAATCGGTTCCATTAGCCCGCACCCAAGTTGTCGACTTGTTTTTTTTTTATCGCATACTTCAACGCTCGGCTTTCAAATATTTGTCCGTTAAATATCCCGCGATGATTTATTAAAAAAAAGCCGATTCGTATCAATTTTATGTATGTATAGAAAAGATTTCGATTTTCTTCCATGTAGTTGATATTTAATTTTGATGAAACTTTAGGTATTACGTAGTTCAATGTTAGCTCTCGTATATAATAGTCAAGTAATAATTTATCGTTGGTAAATATTTCCCTATTGAATCATCGCTCAGTATACGATAACAAATATCGACAGGTTAGCTAATAAATTATAATGATGTTATTCAACCATATCTTCGAGTCCTTCGATTCAAAAACTCCCAAAATGTGTATTGAAAAATACTGCGTTACAATCCGCATATTAAATTCACTCAGAATCCAAACTAGTTCGAGCTAATTCAAAGGTTTAACGGTTTTTCGTGATGGGACTTGTTGAAAACGCGCGGGAATTTCCCTATGATTGAAAATTTCATAAGCAGACTTCGTTCTGTAGTTGCTGTAAGTTCAGTAAACCCAAAACGCAGACTGGCAATTTAATTCCATCAGTTGTTGATAAATATTGTAGACATTATATTACGTACCGTTGATATAATCTTTTAAGCGCATAGTCATAACTCAAGAAGTATTCTTAAGTGTATAATATAAAACTGATTGGAATGGTAATAAATATATGTATCTATTCTTTGTTAATGAGCCGTAATATTCAGTTTATTCAAAGTCAAGTAATTTCGAGTAAAGAACTTCTATATAATATATATCTGTATATTGTACCCGCCTTGTCATTTGTTAGGTCATTTACTCGTCGGCCTCGATCTTTACGTCATCTATTCATGGGATCTGGTTTTCTGATCGGCGGATGCATGGAGGTGAACGAGAATGATTTTTGGTCGACTAACCGATTTAAAATACTGCGCGTAAAATTGTTTTGAAAATATCAGAAGAGTATCAATGAGTTAAATCAACTTCCTATATATAGCGTAGTTTGTTATTGATAAACATTTTATAGATACAGTTGTAACGTGTGTGAGAATTATTTTCGTGTATTTATATTATAGTTGGATATTCGTGTCATGTTTGAAAAAAAAAAAAAAATTTGTTGTTTGTCAATAATTGCGATATGATTAGTTAGTTAGTATATATGATTTTCACTGCAGATATACCTTATGTTGAGATATTAATCGAGCAAAATACACGTTCGACCTACTACTTTGACGCCTACGATTTTCATAAATATTTAATAAAATCTTGATCAACGGATACGGAGATTCGACGCTGATACCATTTCAGGAATTTCGTATCCCACGCCAGTCATTATATCCTACACATTCTTTCGTGAATAGTTTTCATTCACTATAAATCATTTCGAATCATGATGAACTTTAATTAGGAGGAGGATTCATTCCGGAAATATACGAGAAATAACAAATTTTGCAATGTTTGAAGAAAATCAATTTCAGTTCATTTAGTCGAAAATTGGCTGTTATCAACAGTATCTTAATTCGAATAAAATGAATAAACAAAACCTCCTAATGCATAAAAATGTATGTATGTATGTACTTAATTTTTGTACATGCAAATGTAGACCACTTATGCATAATTTGATTGCTTCTTCGTCCATCAGTCGAATTAGGAAATAATTACAATCCTACTTCCATTGAAAGACAATATTTTTCTTTACGTTTTCCTATATGAGCTAACACGAAAGTCAAAGGTACCCCACAAATATACACATCAAGTACACTAATTCCTCACGGAAACTGCGAATTTTCAATAGTTCGTTAACTGAAAATATTGTTTACGTCAAAATCTGAATTTTTTCTACATCAACAAGCTGGGTTTATTGACCTTATTATTCTACATCCATCTAATTCAGTAGAGTGTATTCTAATCTTTTTAATTTGCACTGGAGCAGTATTTGCCATGTTGAAAGTGACTGTTTTTTCAATATGCGATTCTGAAATTCAGCAGACACATTTATAATACAAAAAACAAATTTAAATATCTTGGGTTCGGCTGCAGTTCCCAAGGAATTAATTTACAGGTCCAAAAGATAGAAATTTCGGGGGGAGAATAAAAATTGAAAAATAAGACCGGAAATCGTACCACCTTATTATATACTTGTATATAATTTGTTCTTCCACCCAATTAAAAGTAGCTATTCTTCCACTCCTCGAAAAAACCCATATATTTATACTTAGATCGACCCTAATTCTCCTCTGGAATAAACTGTCTTCAAAGCGGTGAGGGTATCATCATTTGATGTGTTCGTCGATGGTAGAAAGGCAATTTATTTTTCTTATACCTGTTGAATATTTGCATGCATATATAGTTTCACCTGTAATCAGATTCTACACCGTTTATTAGCTTCATAAATGTCCAGCGTAGCCCTATTTGTTGTTTTCGATGTGTCCCGCAGCGTATTGAATGTACCACCTCCAAGTTATGTTCTTGCTAATTGTTGCGAAGCTTTTTAGTGTGAACTGTTATGTGTTGCATGATACAGAAAATTCCATGGAGCACCTTTGGGAGACGCACGGTCGCCGTCTTAGCGAGGCAGGGTTACGCAGAGGCTCAGGTAGGTTGCTTGCACGTCCCACTCCCCATTCCATCAGTTGGATTACACAGTATCTCTTCATTTCCTTTGTATGTAAAGTGTGTCTTCGTGTTTTTGGATTGTTGTTGCAACCCTGTACAAAAGTACCAATTATGTAGCGCATGTTTCTTCAATAGATTTCCTGATTCATTTCAGAGAATATTGTACATGTATATGGTAATCGGATTATGTAAAGTGTATATTATATTGATTTATGGTGAGAAAAATAAGCTCTACACTTCTTATAGTACTTGTTTAGCTTACAGTAATATTTTTCAATTGAGTAAATTCTGATGAGGCTGAAATTTTCAACCATATTACGTATAATAGAATAATTGAAAACATTAGCAAAGGTGTTATAATGATAACATCCGTCTGGACAGATACTAGCGTCGTTTTGACAGAGGATACAGACAGCTTTATAATTGGAGATCGAGTTTGGGTAGGCGGGACAAAACCTGGTTTAATTGCCTATATTGGAGAGACTCAATTTGCCCCTGGAGATTGGGCTGGGATCGTGCTAGACGAACCAATTGGTAAGTAAGAAATTAGGTGGCAAAAAAATGATGATTAACAGGAGTCAATTAATTCTACAATTGAGTCCTGAGAATTCTCATTATGAACATATCTCTGTAATGAAATATTGAAAATCAGGAAAAAATGACGGATCTGTGGCTGGTTCACGGTATTTTCAATGTGAACCTAAGAGAGGAGTGTTCTCTCGACTCACCAGGCTGACGAGACAACCTTTGTCTGATGCAATGTCTTCCTCCTTGTATTCTACTACTCAAAGAACTCCAACATCGCCAACTGAAAGTACCAGAGGCAATCTCAACAAATCTGTGTCACCGTCACTAAGTAAGACTTTCAGTTCCAGAAAATGAAGATAATTATCAAAGTATTATCAAACAGTGGAGATACGTAGATGAGATTTTCATCATTTCAGTCAGTCCAATATTGTTTAATAAATATCAAGTAATAATCCACGCAGAAGTATATTGAGAAACTTTGTTATTCATTCTAAACCTTACATCAAATTGCGGGTACACATTGCCGAGTCTTTTTTCGCCATAGTTCTGGATAGACAATTCACTCATTTTGTTGTTCGCTTCACTCATGGGGTACACACACTTGGAACGTTAGAAACTGAAATGCTCATGGTGTATGCAATAGTAGGTATTTATAAAATAATAATCATAATGTAATCGTACAGACACTTCGACAACCAGCCTATCGTCAATATCGCATAGGGAATTAAGATTAGGCGAGCGGGTGATAGTATCCTCCAGCCAAGGCAGCAAGGCTGGTATTCTGAGGTTTATGGGAACCACTGAATTTGCCAATGGGGAATGGTGTGGCATCGAATTAGATGATCCAGTTGGAAAAAATGATGGATCCGTTGGTGAAAGAAGGTGCCATTTATTTATATACTAGAAATATATTTCCCCCTTTGAATTCCCAATAGAAAATACAGCAACAATTATTACCTTTGTGAAAATTGATGAAGATTTTCTATTCCCAGCATATTTTTCCTCATGTTGAACAGCATCGAAGTTGTTCGATCCCCCCAATGTGCTCTTTCATCCTGAAAAGGATTACATCTAAAACTATATGGACATGTCTTAGATTTTATATAAATTCTCTAATAGGTACTTTGAATGTCGTGCTAAACACGGCCTTTTTGCTCCGATACACAAAGTAAGTCGTTCGCCATCAAACAAGAGAACGTCAACATGTGTCGTCCATAGACCCTCTGGCGCTGCGTTGAGCATGTCACTAAGAAAGTTAGGCTCTCGAGAGTCTCTGGTCTCGGTCTCGAGTATTGCTAGTACCACTGCTAGTACTGCTACAAAAAATGCTGCATCTACAGCTAGGGTAAGATTTACGATGCCTGAATGAAGCGTTGCAACCGTTCGTCTACCTGTCCATCTTTTTATATGTTTTAGTTATTTAAAAATTACATATCCACTTACTTTCAGTATTCCCGTATCGTAGTATTAGATATTGTATTTCACATCGTTTAACACTGACAGGAAAAATGACCTGAGATCACTGCTACTAAAAAACTATGAATTTGCAATATTTAGATTATTGAAGTACTCGTTGTTTTCTAGTTTTATCATACCACACATATATCTCATCATCTATGATGGCTCTAGAGTTTCAATACTTAGATTATTGCAGTGCTTATTTTTTTTTTCTTAACGCACTGCATCAGAGATTTTTTCAAGCCTGTTGTATAGAAGACGTCAGAAATAATTCTCTATACATATAACTGTTCAATTGTAACAGTTGCTGTGTTAAATCAAACAGATAGTGAATTACTATTTGTGTGTTCACCACCGACCAATATGATTTTATTTTTATGACTGCTATTTTATTTTATTTTATAATTTTAGCATGAAACATAATAAAGTAGTTGAATTAATATCCTAATTTAATACCGCATGATGTATTGTTTTGTAACTATGAACTTACAGAGAGCTGGTATGCGCACTTCAACACCTGCAAGAAGTTCAATGCAGGTGAGACTTTAATTTAGTGTAACTCAAGATGATATTTCGACTAAATTTATTCATCGACGCAGTGCAAATCTTGCTGTCCAGTTATATCTGTTACATATTTGAGTAATTGCATTGTGAATCATTACTTACTATTTGGAATTAAATTCAGTATTCAATTTGCCATACATATGAATCAAGTGCATACCCTCAAGTCTGGGATCGAAGACTTCGTAAAAGCATGTCTTTGTTATAGAAGACCGTTGAACTTTCCTCAATTGAGTAACATTAATCTTCTGTGCGTTTGTTGTATAATTTTAACCCATGTTTCGAGATAAATGGTAGATATATGTTTTACTTGTATGTGTTTATTGTTGATTCGTAGAAGGTTTAATTTCTATTTTATTTTTACTGTGTACCGTATTGATGTTAAACTGTGTTCTTCTCGCTTGTATTATATTATGTCTTGTTAATAAAAATTTATGGATGTTTCTTTATGATTTCTTCAAAAGGAAATGTTACGTAGGCAGGTTTGGCGTGAGTAATGATATGAAGGTGATATGAAATTTGGCTCATCATTGGCTGTATCAATTGAATAAAAAGAGATTACCAATTAGATTTTCATAGGATGGGTGAAATATCAAATTGTCGAATGTTAAGGTTTTCTTCCAATTTCTTACTTCGGTAATCCAAATTTAATCAAAAAGTAAAGAATCAAAATCATTGCTCAAAGCAGAGAGTGTTATAGCGTTGGCACGACCAGTGAGAAAGGTTGTTTCTTTATATTTTCTTTTCATTTCCAGCCCAATCCAAATCCTTCCAAATTTCAATCCAATGTTCAAAATTCGTTAGCAACTAAATCGTATTTAAAAGCAGAATTTCCTATTCTTCGACGAATTCTTGAGTACGAAATTTCTTCATTCTCGCTCCAATTTTATAATATTTTGAACTAGGGCTGAAAAAGAAATTCTCGAGCAAGGAACATGCTGAGATTGATTAAACACTGGTAGTTGATCAAGGTATTGATTTCTTCATTTAATTCACAAGCAATTGATCTTAGAGTATTCGTTTGTTGAATATTGTTACTAGTTAGTCAGGATTATTGGCACCAAATCCCACAAGACATGATTTTCTAGAGAAATAAATTCTACACAGAAATTTTGCAGAACCATCTTGTTGGTTTGATGACTCATACGAGTGTTGATTCTATGAAGTCTATCGAACTGAGTCTACTTTAATAAGAATCCACCTCTAAAATACCGCACAGAAAAGACGGTTGAATTATTAAATTTCTTTCTGTTTTTAAAGTTAGTGCATAATTTTTTTTCGTAGATTCAATAGTGCAGACTTCATAGGTATTAACGGGCAAATCTTCAAATGAAACAGTCTTTGAATATTCATAACTTGCAAGTCGTTACAGTAACAGATTTGGATCTACAGAGATTTTTCATAGTAAATACGATTCTCTGCAAAATTAATTTCTGATTTTCATTTTTGTAGCAAAGATAATAATTCTGGGCTCACAGGAGTTACATTTTGAATGCACGTAATTTTTGAATCATTGTATCTACAGACCTGTTTGTAAGGACAAGATTCTCGACGAAAAATACCCTGCAGAAGTTTGTGCAAATAATCTTGACCCACTTACATCAATATTTCACAAAATACTATTTTTTCGATGTTACATGCATGAATAAATTGAACTACCTCTGAATATCAATAGGCAGAATGATCCCCTCATGAGGATTCGCTTCAGCCTTATTTCAATAATTTCCAACAGTAGCAAGAAAACAATATATTCCCCTGAAAAGAAACATCCTAGCACTTACCACTGCTGTGTTCAACTTTAATCGCTAATGACAAACTTATTTGAGAATTTCAATATCTTTCACACCAATAATTTAGACCTAATTATTAGTAATGAAAATGTAAAAAATAGTCTTGTACTTCAAAGGCATTGGCCGGTTAGCCATAACAGTTATACATATTAGAAGGAAGTTTTTGCGATTTTTAAATATGTGCCCATGGGTTTTATACTTTGTGCAAATAAGAGTATATTTTTTTCCACGAAGGACACCAGCAATATAAATTTGGTTTGTGGCACTGTCTCGGTTTTAAAAAGTATTTACCAATTTCTTGCGATAAAAGAGTCGGTGAAAAAGTCAAAAAAATATTTTCATCAAAGCACAAGGTCTCCGTTATGAGCTGAAATTTTTTCATTCAAATACACGTTGTGGGCAAAACTTTTATAGCTAACCAGCCAATGCCTTTGTATCATTCTATCTAAACAGGTATTGATTAGGATTACAATCTGTAATTATTTGCATAATCTATTGCAGAAGATACTTTGAACGAATTAATAAGTATCATACTACCGTCTGATAATAAACAACCCTACCAAGTACATGAACTCATCAGCTTATGACAATGATTGGATTAGATTTGCAATCTATTTCTAATTTGGAATGAGAAGAATTAGGCATTAATCTTTCCAATGACATTATTTAATATCGTCTCTTGATGTAACTGCTACAAGAATTCTCTTTCGGGGATATACCGATATTATAAGATTTTTGATAAATTGAGATAGTGATGTAGTTTCTGTATCATCATACTGGTCTCGAAACATGGCTTATCATGATAATGTTATACGTTTAGGCTGGCTGCACATAATTACTGAACAATAAATGGTTATAATACCGTCAATTTTACCCTTACAGGAAATGCTAAAAGACAAACAAATAGAGATCGAACATCTTCACAAAGAAAGGGATTTAGAGCGCGAACGGGTAACCAGAGCAGCGAATCAAGCCGATCAAGCAGAACAGATGGTGATATTAATAAAACAGGAACATGAAAAGGTATCCAACTTATTGAAAATTATATGAATTGTTAATTGAGAAATTAAATACAAAATAAACGAAACTTAATCAGAATTATTATTCGAAACTAAATATGAGGCTGGAATTTGATAATTTTACATCCAGCTTATTCCGATATACATATTATACAAACTTTACTGTTTCATTGTTTAATTAAACAAAGTAAAGGCACGTTTATCTATTTTAATAATAATAATAATTCAGTATCGCGAGGACATGGAGAAGAAAATCCAAGACGCACAATTAGCTTTAGCCAAACTATTGGATGAAAAAAGTTTACTAGCTGCCCAGCTGGAAGAAGAGCGTAGGAAATGTGAAGACTTACTTTTTCGATTCGAAGAGGAATCTGTTAACAAGGACGACATTCAGGTACAAATTGTTATTCATTATCAATTCTTGTTATGAACCGTACTGTTGTAATATATACCCATGTGTTCCTCGGGTAAGTAATGAATGCAGAGAGTCGCTCATACCTTACAATTTCTAAATCTGATAAATTGCCTGATGGAATCATACTTTGTTCAAAATATCAATGCGTCCCTGGGAAGCGTAATTTGTATATTACTTCGCAAATAGGCCATAATTAATGCAAATAGCAAACGAATGCAGCATAGAACCAATAATTATGCATATTGTAGAACGCTTTTGAATAACGAATGAGTTAGTCTTACAATTATAACTTGTTCAACATTTTTTGGTATATATTATAGTGCTTTTGGTATTGGATACCGATATGAGGTTGTGGGCATTATAGATACAATATTAAAATCAATCTACTTGAAGCTTCATACTCTTATCAATTGAATACTCATCAATGAAAATATGGGTTTTATAAATTATTAACACGATCTGCTCAGAAAATAGTAAACAGTATTGAATGGTTTTTAACTAAGTTAATGCAAAAATAAATTACCTGCTTATTTTCATAATATTCCTAATTCACATGAGATCAATCTTGTTTACTATTTCTAAACTCATCGGATGAACAACACGATATTATTATCACATAACTATAAACTTAACACGGGCGATTTATGGTTCATTTTCAGGAAGAAAATACTGCACAGAATGTGAGTACCCAGGGGGAGCCTTTTTTGGTCGCAGGAAGTTTTGACGCTCTACCTCCGCACTGCTTATATTTACACAGTAGTTTTATCATTTACTATATTATTTTAATCACCGGACACTATCGAGCTATATCCCTTACTTCATCAACTCGCAACTAACAACAGAATTATATTTTTAATCGTTTTTATTACCAATAATCTGATCACACCATATTTTTCCACTAACATTCAAGGTGCTGACCACACTACGAATCAATACAAAGATATAACTTGTGATTCTGCCATTGAATTCCTGGAATTTTCTCTCGATAGTAATGGGCTGTGAAATCCCACTTATTGTAATATTTTGATACATAATACTTTCAAATGATGTTTCATGTTCCATCGATGTTTCTAAAATACATTTTTTCCCAGTGTCGGTGATAGTCTCAACATTGGAGAACTTAGTAATTTTATTTTATTTTTTCTTTGTAGAACATTGAACAGGAAAATGTTGAGTCAATATTGTATGTGTGTGTTTTTTACTGTAACGTATTGCTGAATTTCAATGATTTTTATCAAGTAAAGCAATCGATTTTTCATCAGGTTACTAATTCTCTGAATGAAAATAAAATCAAGGAACTCGAGTTAAAACTTTCTGAAGAAAGAGAACGAGTAGTCCAACTCGAACAGGACAGCATTAAACTGTTCGAAGCAGAAGAAGAACTGACAAAACTTCGCAGCGAACTCTCCACCACTTTAGGTCAAGATCAAAGTGCTTCTGAAGGTAAAACAAACCAGTAGTAAATTCTAAACAACTTTTGACCTAACTTATCCATTCATTCACTGATCGATAGTCAGTTCAGTCGAATCTATTTATTCAATTTTAATATTAATTTATTCCAGACTTGCAAAAACTTAAGCAACTTTTGGAAGAAGCACAAAAATCTCTGCAGCATAAAGAGGCAGAAAAAAATATCCTCATTGAACAGTACGAAGCTCAAATAAAATCCTTCCAGACGAAGTTAACTGAATTTGAAAAGTCTGGCGCGTTGTTAAAAGATTCTGAATCAATAATTCAAAGTGAATTGGAGCATGCCAAACAAAGTTTGGAGAGTAGGAATACTATCATTTCAGAAATGAGTCATAAATATGAAGTCGATACGATAAATTTGAAAAAGGAATTGGAAAATAGTCAGGCTAATATCGAGAATATCACAAAACAGAATACAACGGTACAGGAGAATTTGATTTCAAAGTATGAAAAGATTGTATCTGAAAAGGAGAATATCATTAAACAGAAAAGTGAAGAACTTGATGCTGAAGTGAAACGAAATTTAGAAATACAACAATCAAATTTAGAACAACTCAAAGGAGATAATACAAAGCATATCGAAGAACTTTCGAGTATGTTCAAAAATCAATTGAACGAAAAAGAATTGAAATTAGAAAATACATCTTTACAACTTGAAGAAAAAATTGCAGAAGTAGAGAAGTTACAGGCTGAGGTGTTGAGCTTTAATCAAAGTAAGGATGATCAGCTTAGGAAAGCTTCTACACAAGTCGAAGGTAATTAAATGAAATAACGTCTCGTAGAGTTTCAACACGCCGCTCACTCAAAATCAGATTTGATTAAATTTCGAATCATTTCTAACAGATTTTATTTTCAATAATACGAATTAAAAATCTCTGAAAAAATTCATCATTGAACTAACAATTTATAAACTCATTCTTATATTGACATTATTTTTTTTTTCTTTCTTTCTTTCTTTATTTAATTTCAGATTTAAAAGGACAGTTAAAATTAGCTGGTGAAAACAATAATATTCTGACAGATCAAATTCAAGTTTTGCAATCAAAAGTTGAAGAGGAGAACAAAAAAAGTATCCACGAAACAGAAAGACTAGTTAGTACCCAGTTCGTTAAGATATTTTCAGTTCTATATTCTGAAAACATAATTAAAATTTCAATCGTATATTTGTAATTTAGGAAAAGGAGATCACAGGACTTAAGACCTCAGCAGTAAATACTTTAGCACAGTTGGAGAAGTTGAAGGAGGATTTAAAAAACAAAGAAACAGAACTTACTAATCTCAATGAAAGTAAAGTAAAAGGAATCGATGACTTGACAAAAGATTTTACAAGCCAAATTGCTGCTAAAGAGAAAAGTATCGAGGTGTTAAAATTAGAAACTGCCAATAAAACAGATGAGCTTAAAAACACTTCAAAGGAACTTGCTGATCTGAAAATTTCTGCTGCTCAGAAGACCGACGAGGTCGAACAACTAACGAAAAAATATACAGGTGAAATGACATTACAAAACTTGGTGAATAGCTTTTATATCACAATGACACTTTACATATTGTGCCATTCATCATTACGTGTGCAAAATTTATTATTCAATAAAAGTCGAAAGAATCAACGTGATTCATATTAAATTTGGACCATTTTCCAGAGCTGGAAAACACCCTTTCATCATCAGAGAAAACCAAATCTTCCCTTGGGCAAGAGCTGCAAAGTTTGAAATCAACCGTTACTGAATTAAATGGGAAATTATCAACTTCCGAAGAGAAAACTTCTCTGCTTATTGAACAAAAAAAGAAATTGGTTTGTGTGATGTCATTATATTCTTTTGGTATTGGTTTATGTTCGGATAGAGATTAAAATTATAATTATGATTATAGGAATTAGATATATCAAATTTGATAAGCTCGTCGGCTGACTCTTCTGATCAACTTATAAAATATAACGAAGATCTTAGAAAGAAAGAACAAGAGCTGGATGAAGTACGCGATAAAGTTGGGCAGCTTCAAAATTCTCTTACCTTGATACAAAATCAATTGAACACGACGCAACAGGAGTTAGAAAAGTCACAATTATTGAACAAAGAGCTTAGCTTAAAGATCGAAGAGGTACAAGGTATGCTTGTCGCGGAAAAGAAAGGGAACAAAGAACTTTCGCTGCAAGTTACTTCCTTTAAAAATCGAGAACAAGAACTTCTTCAAAGTGTCGATAAAGGCAAAGATCTTGGCGTCGAACTTGAAAGAAAGATAAACGAGATTTCTGAATTGACCACTCAACTTGGTTCTTGTCGTCAAGAAATCGGAGAATTGAAAGAAAAGAATCAGGAGTTGCAGAAACTCTATGAGGAGCTTCTCGATAGAACTAACAAGGAGAGAAGTACGCATGAAAAAATTATGAGAGACTTAGAAGTAAAGCTTGAAGAATTTTCGCAAGAGCTTAAGATGTTGCAGCAATCGAAACAAAAATTAGAAAACGAGCTTAACGGTAGAGAACAATCTATTACAGAACTAGCGCAGAAACTCAATTTGGAAGCAGAATCTAAAGCTGATTTGAATAAACTATTGTTAGACACAAATTCTAAGCTTAATCAAAATGAAAGTAAAATTCAAGCCCTTCAAGAGGAGAAAAATCTTCTCGATAGCAATCTCAAAACTGTAAATGCCAAGTATAATGATTGCCTCACAGAAATAGCTCTATTGAAATCTGCTAATGATAATTCCGCTTCTGAAGCACAAATGAAATTGGTGACGGCCGAAAAACAATTATCTAATATTACCAGTGAGAACGAAAACTTGACTAAATCCCTTGCCGAAGTAACTAAACTCCATAATGATCTCAATATCAAATTTGTCGATGCTACAGAGAATAATAAAATGATTACCAGCAAAATTGAAGAAGCTGAGAAGCAAATTGAAACGAAAGACAATCTTATTTCTGATCTGAACAATAAAATTGTCGGCATCAAAGAAGAGGGTGAAAAATCTATAAACGAGTTGACGAAAGTTAACGATGAATTGAAATTGAAACAAAAAGAGCTGCTTTCTGCGTTAGAGGAAAAGCCAGTTCTTCAAGAAACCATTAAAACACTTCAGGCACAGTTGTTGGATACCCAGAACGATTTGTCTATTAGAAAAACCTCTGAGCTAGAGTTGACCTCGAAATTGGAGAACTTGGCTAAGGAACAAGAAAAATCTCTCCAAGATATCGTGGGCTCTAAGGATTCTGAGATAAATAATCTGCGTACAGAAATCGATAGTGCAAAGTTGAATACCGTTCAACTATCCGCTAATGCAGAGAGTTTGAAAGCTTCGCTGATTCAGATGGATGCTAAGCTTAGCGAGAAGGAAAAGATGATAGAAGAGCTTAACGTACGGCTAAAGCATGCTGAAGGAGCAGATTCTGAAAAATTGAATACTTTAGAAGAAACTAAAATGAAACTCACTTCCCAAAAATTAGAATTGGACAACATTAGCAAACAGAATATAGACTTAAGAAAGGCCAAAGAATCTCTGGAAACGTCGCTACAAGAAAAAGAGAGAAGTATAGCAGCTCTAAAAGAAACTTTGAACGGCAGAGAAACTGAACAAGCACTCAAGACCAAAGAACTGATGGACAAGTTAAATCTCGCATCTGCGGAATCAACTCAGTTAAAAGCAGCTCAATCGTTATTGTAAGTATTACCTCGATTTGTTATCGACTTTGATATTTTTCTTTTGAGTTATCATGCCACGATATAATACTGGGGTTTTATGAAAACGTTACATTTTTAGAAAGAAAGAATTACAACAGGTCAATGAAAAATGGATTCAAGCAAAAGAAGCTCTAAAACTGACAAGTCAAAATCAGAAAAATCTCCAAGAAGTATGTAGTACAAAATTCCTCGTCTTACATGTTGAATATGTTGAATAACCTTCATTACTATCAGTCTATTGATACTAAATTGTTCATCGAATTGTTTAGCAGGTTGATGTTGTTTCAAATAATCAATCGATCCACGCTGCGGGCGGCGACATGACCAAGCACAAGAATAAAACTGGTAAATTGTTATCTGTTTATCGAAATTACCTATTTCCTTTTTCAGAGACAAGCTTGATTTATTCCCACTTATATTTTCAGGAAACGACGTTGATATGGACAAAATATTAGAGGATTATGAATTGTCTAAAGGACAAATAGAGTTTTTAAACTCAGTAATTGTCGATATGAAGAAAAAGAACGATGCCCTTATGTGTAAAGTAGAAGTACTCGAAATGGGCATTCCGCCAAGCGAAGCCGACGATTATAATTTGTGAGTTCATTTCACACTTCAATTTGTTTCTTTTACGTAAATAAAGCTGGACAGTTTATTCATCGATTAATCGGAAATTCCAATTGATAGTCTTTGCAATTAATTGTTCTTTTCGTTTAGCAAATTCATCAACTTTATCGATTGCTTGTCTTTTGAGACAACGAGTCGCTTTTCTAAATTGAGAATTATATTAGCTCAATGTCAGCGATCGCACCAAGTAGAGAAATTTTTCAATCACCGATAGATCTGTAAAACTTGACCAATGTTCTTATTTTCTTCTAGAAATTCAATCCACTCTAGAATGCCGGCACCTCGTCTGTTCTGTGACATTTGCGATCAATTTGATTTGCACGATACAGAGGATTGTCCTCGCCAAGCTCAGGGATCTCCTGAGCCAGACATATCGCCGCGAACTCCAAAGAAAGTAGCAGCTGAAAGACCTTACTGTGATATTTGTGAGGGTAAGTGTGTTTTTTTTTTTTTTTCTTTTATTCTTTTTTCTTCAAGTATATAATAAACTTTTTACCGACTTTTTACTCAACTATATGATGTACCGCCCTGTAAACATAATATTAATCTTGTCCAAATGATTGATTTGCAGTATTTGGACATGATACAGCCAACTGCGACGATGGGGAAACTTTTTAACGATATAAGAACGTTATTTGTTCTGAAATTGTCTTGCCTATGAAAATATGTTGAGTTTTTAGAGTATATTTTTATAAGAAAAATCTTATATATACCGCCAATATTAGCCGAGTCTTCCTCTTTATAACGAAATACTGTTTTCTTAGTATCTATTCTCAGAAGTCGAACCTCACATTCCTAATCATTTATTGAATATGCAGGAACTGCATTCTGTGCACTTTTGGAAATAATTCATTAAAATTGGAGGTGGTATTACGATGTAAAAAATACCAGGATGATTTGAAAGTTCACTTTCAGTTTTGAAAGGTAATTGATACAAACGTGAAATTTGTATGTAACAACTTATTTATGCAATGGAAATTCTTTTTAGTGTGGGGTCGACGATTTTTGCTTGTTTAAATGAGATTAGTAAGTAATTAACTTTTGGAGAATTTTAATATGCATAACAAGTCAAAATTTGATAATTTTCATTGTAATTATGTACATAACTATTATTTATATTATCCTATAGGATATTTAATATTTATTCCATTTCTTAATGAATTTGAGATGATGCAAGTTGTTTCTTGCTCGAATGTCTAATGAAAAAAATTACTTAACGGAGAAAGTAGTTCCTAAATAAACTTTATCATCAAATATCAAATATCAACTAAACAGCCTAAAAGTAATCTGCAATTATCGAAGCAATACTCATTCATATATTATTATGTTTAACGTCATTACAACACTCATATAAACTCAGCTTCTACTTCGATATAATGCTTTTAACAAGCTTTCTTAGAGCGGATTGATCTATAAATTTATACAAATCTTGCCTGAACCCTTGAGATGGAAAAAAATAAATTCAAAGATCTTCATCCATTTCAAATGGAAAATATTTTGCTTAAGTCTGGAACAAATATCTGTTCTTCACAGCACAAGTAAATTATTTAGTAATTAGTTTCTCCCAAGCTTCTTGCATAACATTTTACTATAGGAAACGCTGTTATTTGATACATACTTTACTCTAAAATATTGGCAGCAGTACATCGTAAGTTGAAGCGCATAATAATGGTATGTACGATGAAGAATAGCTCTACAACTTTTTGCAATCAATCTAATACCGAAGAGTTTTTCGATCCAAGATCTGCCGGTATTGTTACACCTGTTTTGGCAATAATCGCTTAGATAACAAATTAATTATCGTACATTATTTATTCATCATTTATGGAAATACAGTAACAAAATATAATACACTAGTACTTAATTATTTATTCATGAAATTGAAACGAGAGGAAAATCCTATTACTATACTCAATCCAAGCCATCCTTCTTCTCTTTTATTGCTTCCTGAAACAATATCGTATAACGATCAAGTTACAGTTGTTAATCCCTTTTAGTTAATGTCATAATCAGGAATTAGAAGCTCAACATGGATTTCATAAAAAATTTCGTGACTCATACTCTTAAGACTCTTTGGGACTTGACAGTTAATTTTTTGAAAATATTTCACCGCTGCAGCGATGCATAAGTGAAAATGAGAGAGAAAAAGAAGAAAACAAAGGACCAAGGATTCTTCTGTGAAAAGTAACAACCACATGCTTTATTTTGATTGTTTGAACTGAGAACCAAGTTTTTTTTTTCTAGGGACAACAGAAATCAAATAATACCTGTGATCATAGTATATCAGAATTTTAGTAAGATTAATAATTGAGTGAGAAATTTGGAATATGCTCAAGATATAATTAAAATTCGACCCTAATTTGAGATTTTTTTATAGAATTATGGAATCCAGAGTATAACGGACGTACCTTGAAACGTTCTTCAAATAGGGAAAGTTCTGCAATGAGATCGGTTATAGCGTGCATGAATGCCTCGTGTGGGGTGTAATCTGATGTTGTTTGAATACGGATCACAAACTTGTGCTCCAATGGATGTGGCAGTTTGTATCCAGCAAATAAAACTTGAGGATCCTTCAACAACTGACTGAAATTGAAACATACAAGTTTATTTAATCAAGGTTCATTAGTTCATTCAATTCAAAGTGGCAAAACAATCAAAGAAAGTATAAAATATGCAAAATCACGAACAAAGAGATAAATTCTAGTACCTGAATGAAATTCTGCCACTCAATTATGAGGTTGATTCCACTACTCAAGAAAATCTTGGGGAACAAATTACTATTTCAGGATTCAAGCATTGTACAAATTGAAAAAGTTGCGAGTTACACAGGTTCAACGCAATTCTGATAATCTAAACCGTATTTTGCTATTTTCAAGATCTCCGAGTCTTGAAATAAAGAATTCTATTTCAATACATTTTTTATCCACTTATAACTCAAAACTCGATTGAACTAACTCGTATAATAATCGTAATTGAATACGCTCAAGTCGCTTTTCACATAAATGCTTGGCATCTCAATAGCCTGAATATATCCCTACGGGAAATAGACAGCAGCACATACAACAGCAAACTGTTGGTTGCCCAGTAAAAGCATATTGATCTCTGGCTAAACGCTGATCAAATTTCCAGTATATATTCAATGGAATGGCAAGTTTACATCGAGGCCTCTTTTGGCACACGAATTGATTCTTTCAAATATTATCATCCAGTTTGATTCATACTAATGCCATGTCTTTAATAATACACATGTAATGGAGTTCTTTAGAATATGGATTTGAATGTTCAACACATAGTTTAATTGTAAAACTGTGAAGTTATGATCGAAGGTTGACTGGATAATAATTTGTAGGACAACTTACTTTCTGATCATGTTTCCGAGAGTGTGGTCTTCCTTATTGACTGTGAAAATAGCTGCATTTGGTACCTTCGAATCCTGTTCTTTGATTATCCTGCAGAAATAACGATAGCGAATTAAAGTGTAATATCTACTTCTAACCTAAAAACTGAAGAACGTTTTTAACTCGAGGCTCACTTTTTCTCTCCGTCATAGAGCAGAAACGACTCAAAAGTCGGCGGTGCGTTCATTTTCTAATTAAGGCTCTTACTTAAGGCCTCAAAAATAACCTAAGAACTGATTAAAACACTACAATCAACGGGCGATTGCGGTATGACAACAATCGCGCATTATCAAAAAGCTCACTGACAATTAAAGCCGGTTTTGATGAAAGCGATACGCCAAGGGCGAAAAGCTCGATTCGTGCTATTGGTCTGGTTAGAAGATTTCGGGTGAATTCGTTTACTCGAACAGTTAGAACAAGCCCGCTTTGGGAGCCAATAGCAATCTAGGGTTGATTGGAAATGACCAATCAACAATCGCAGACTTGCCATCAATTGCTTGAACGAATTTACCCTTCCGTCTACGTCACCGGAAGTTGTTCTTCAGAGCCAATGAGATTGTCGTACATTATAGTTGTGCGTCGTTCTCATGGAAACATAGCTTGAAAGCACAAACGATCGAAAAGCCCACGAACAAATGAATTGACGATTTTATCAAGATAGGCGTCTCATAGAGGGGTGATAAGTAAGTAAGTACGCCCCACTCCGCGATGACCTGTGACATAAGGTTCTTGACAAGTCTATAGTCATTGGATTTTAGTAAAGCTTGGAAAAACGTCGAGCATCGGAAGAGCCGCAAAGTAGTTGTCAAAATGGCGGGCGAAGGTTCGGCAAGTGTAAATCCCAACGCAGAAATTGTTCGAGGACAAGTGTTTGAGGTGGGACCGCGATATACTAATTTATCGTATATGGGAGAAGGAGCCTACGGAATGGTCGTGTAAGTTTTTCTACCAAAATTTCACTGGAAAAAATTAACTATCTCATAGCTACTACATACTAGCTCTCTGACAGACGATAAGATAAACAATTGGACCTCGTATCAGTCGAGATATACCGTGAATTTGACTATCCAGATAATAGCTAAACTTCCGAAACAACATTCAGCTATTTTTTATACTATATCTATGACGAACCACACCTTTATACCAGCTGTTGATTACTTCCAATTGGCGCGACATTCAAACTCACGTCACACCCCTTTCTCTCATTTGTCGTTGGTTCTGGTTACTCTTATTGTTATGGATACGTTTCACGATCGGACGTGTTGCCGCCTTTCGTTTACTTCAGCTCCATCTCAAACAATTGAATATCAGCTTGCGATTTTCCTAATATTCAACAAATGTTGCTATGCGTTTATACCTACAGCTAGATAATGTGATGTGTGACATTGAGCTGCTATACGCTTTGCACTAATTGCTATTTAGTATGTATGGTTGACTGTTGATTCGAGAATAGCTTTCACTCCATACTTCAAGTGATCTGTCACAAGCAAACAATTTTCAATAAAAAAAGAATCACAATTGAAATGCAACATGGTATAATTTAAGTCAACATTTCAAGCCAGTTTCATAACTTATTAAACATAAGTCAAAACGTAATTGGAAAATGTTTTGCTCAATTTAGAATGTGCATTATTTATTTATTGAAAAAAAAACCCACAAAAAACAAGGTTCCCGCTATCTTATCTGACCCAATATCCACTGAACATCACTTTTATCTCATGTGATTATAGTTTTTTAGTCATTGACAATTGAGAATATGTTTGAAAATGATTCTCCAAAGAATACATGTAGCCCTTGACTTTATGTTTATATGTATCATTTACATGTATCACATCAATTGGCTGATCCTAGAAAGTACTTTGAAAAATGAGTTTCAGCTTATCCCACATTATTATAATCTAATATATTCTAACTTCATATCCAATTCACTTCCTGAATCCAGTAAAACCTGTCACAGGTTTTTTTCCTTAAGTTATCTGCTTATTTTATTCACCGCATTTCAATCTGTGTTATCGGTTATCAATTACTAAGTTTCAAATGTGAATGATTCAGCGGAATATTTGGTTTAGTTGTCCTCAATAGCTGTCGGAAATAATTTCCCACAGTTTGAGAACTAGCTACTAACTTTTATTCATAAGATAAGAGAGCCATAAAACCACATCCTTGTTAGGCGGTATGTGTTCTAGCGAGCCAAGATATATACACATTTATGTGCATGACATCATTTATGGCATATGATGGACTAATTGAATTTTGTTTATTTACATGAGGCACATCTGCTCGCTAGTATCTCATTAATTTTCATAGCAAACTACTCTCATCTTCCCAAGATTACTTGAGCTATTGGCTTAAAAGAGATGTCTAATTATTCAAATTGTCACATTCACAAAGAATACAATGAGAAAAAATTCATTTTTGAAATCTGATTTTTACACCTCTCAGTAAAATTTATTCTTCTGTCGAAATTCCAGTTAGCAGCCCCTTCAGACTGTTTAAGATTTGAAGTAATGGAAGGATAAAATTTACCGGGAGGTGGAATGAGCTGGTACAATAAATGATCTGTGTATTTACATTGTAGATTATTTTTCTGATTTTTTGCAGGTCTGCATATGACAATGTAACGAAAACAAAAGTAGCCATCAAGAAAATCTCGCCCTTCGAACATCAAACTTACAGCCAACGGACTTTGAGGGAAATAAAAATTCTCACCAGGTTCAAGCATGAGAATGTAAGATATTTTTAGAGCAAGCTGGAGCAAAGTCATTGAAGCGTTGCATGAATTTAGAATTTTGTTTCTCTTCCCAGTAGTATAAATCACAAAACTACGACACTGAGAATAAGAAAAATGATTCTCAGACGCCCCTCACTAATGTGAAACAATAAAGGAGTCTGAAAATCAGTTCCTCTCGCTTTGTGAAATGTTTATCATTCCACAAACGGTATTAAAATAGAGTCCCTTCGATATTAGAACTTTGGAAGAGAATTGTGGCACACTTGTGCAATGATGTGATTATATCACGTATATCGGATGCAGCGATGTATATTATTGGGTAAATTTTTTTTCAGATCATAGATATACGAGACATACTACGAGCACCGACTATAGATCAAATGAAAGATGTATACATCGTGCAATGTTTGATGGAAACTGACCTGTATAAGTTACTCAAGACTCAGGTAATAGAATCGAATTATTCTGCATTTGAAATGAGATTTACTATAATTTGAAATGTGTTGAAAGTAGAGAAAATTTCTACCGCTTGCTTTACCTTTTTTTTTTTCCATTTAATGATTTTCTCAACCATCAAAGATATGACGAAGATCGTGATCGCGATTTGCTTTGAATTAATGAAGCTTTCGTTTATGTTCACAGCCCATTAGTAACGATCATATATGTTACTTTCTCTACCAAATACTGCGAGGGCTTAAATACATTCATTCAGCAAATGTATTGCACAGAGACCTGAAGCCCAGTAACTTGCTGTTGAACACCACTTGTGACCTTAAAATTTGCGATTTTGGACTTGCCCGAGTTGCCGATCCTGATCATAATCATGCTGGCTTCCTTACAGAGTATGTTGCCACTAGATGGTACCGAGCACCAGAAATAATGCTGAACTCAAAGGTGCTCATAAGTACTAATTCAACATAATTTAGTGTGGGATGATCGCGAATATTTCTCCATTTTTATTTTATAACTTTGAACTACACTGTCGTTATTATTATTTTTTTATTTATTCATCCTGTAAATTGAAAATACTGTCATTTCAGGAACTGCATTATCTAATCAACGACCATAAACTTTGAATAATACACATTAACATTATTACATGTCTCGGCTATTGAGACAGTGATTTCGAATCGTAGGGGTTCAAATTCTATTTCGTAATTCCCTTGAAATCCCTTATTTAGGGTTACCTGCTCTAAATTCCCCTCTTTTTCGATAATTCCCCCAAAATCTTCTGAATTCCAAGATAGGCTTTTGAAATTCTTGTCTTAAAAAAAAAAATTATTCACTCTTGTCTTGGAATATTTATTTAGTTTGAAAAAAAAGCACCTGCCCTTCCATTGTGTATAAACTTTTGGCACTTTTGTTAATTTCGATGTGATTATTTGATAAAGATTAATCATTATAATTGAAGGAACTAAATTTTACTTCAGAATTCTGCGTGAATATCTATTTATAGAATACTTTCAGTTTGCAAGTATATTATTGGCCTTGAATTTCTAAAAATCAGTGAAATGCTGGTGGAAATGTTAGAATTGAAATGATGTAAAACTGCTTTTACTTAATCACAGGCTTTTTCATCCTAGTTTACAAAAATCCGATGAAAGTTTAGGCCAAGAATATAATTTCAATATAGTAGTATTGTGAATCATTCCATTGGACCTAGCGAAGTAATTTAGGTACCTAATTTGTTTGTTATCAACAGTAGATGTTGATACGACGAAATGTCCTAATAACAACATTTCTATTACCTATCTCATATACTTACTGTATCATTACTTAAAAATATTTTAAAATCATGAATTTCCTAAATTCTTTTGACTTTTGCAGTTCCCTAACTTTGAATAGTGGTCTGGAGATTTTGATATCAAGAAATAATGATGTTAAAGTTCGTTACGTTAATGCAATAAAATAATCAATTGAGATTCTTGATTCCATATGACTTGGTCGGTTGGAAATGAGCAGAATATGATGCATAATTTTCCAAATTTAGTAAAACACATCTACCTCCATGCTATTTGACAACTCTAACAACATTCGATTCAAGGAATAGTGAATTTTTGTCCACAAATTTAATTATGTTAATGTTGCGAACTTTAAATTTGTATGAAAAATACGTGTATCTTGTACGATTTATTCAATTTCACATATTATGCTCAGGGTTACACAAAGTCGATCGATATTTGGTCAGTTGGCTGCATTCTAGCCGAGATGTTGTCAAGGCGAGCCATATTCCCTGGTAAACATTATCTCGATCAGCTAAACCATATTTTGGGTGTTCTTGGCTCACCGTCTGCAGATGATCTCGAATGTATTATCAACGAAAAGGTACGAGAAGGAAATTGTCATTATAAAGGACCTGGCGATGTTGTGGCACTGACCAATTTTTCAACTGTGTATCATTCATTTAACAGGCTCGTGGCTACCTTCAATCATTACCCTACAAACCGAAGGTACCGTGGACAAGTTTGTTCCCAAATGCTGATCCCAGGGCGTTGGATCTTTTGGATAAGATGTTGACTTTCAATCCGAACAAGCGTATCATAGTCGAAGATGCTTTGGCTCATCCATATCTGGAGCAATATTATGATCCAGCTGACGAGGTCCGCAATTCAATTTCGTGTTTCGAAATCATTTAAATTTTGGATTCATTCTTATTGAAACTTATATTTTTTCTTTCAGCCTGTAGCCGAAGAGCCATTTAAATTTGCCATGGAATTAGACGACCTCCCTAAAGAAACTCTCAAGCAGTATATCTTTGAGGAAACTTTACTTTTCCAGCAGAACCATCAAGAGAATGCTATGTAGTCCAATGGTGAGTGTTCAACTTCTTTTCATTAAACCATATGAACTTGTTGTCCAAGTTTCAATCAACTTGTTAATATGTTTAAATTCCCTGACAAAAGCCCTTCACAAGGAGTCGAAACAAGGGGCTTTGCATTCGGAAACTCATTTGGCTATCTTGTATGAAATCACGATTGGAATTATGAGATTCCAGAGTTCTGAGATCGCGTTCAGAAATCGGAGAACGTCATTTGATTAAATAAAATTGTCAAGTTTGAATTCACACGAAATAAAACCAATGAAATCATTCGAGAAGTCATTCGTATACTTGTAGTCAAAGCGATTAGCCCCCTGGGTCGGATATTACAGGGCTGCCAGTGAGCAACTAATTACACTTTTATCCTACCATTTTTTGCATCTGCTACTATTTGCCCCTATTTTCAACAAATTGCCCCTCGTTGCGTCTATTTTAATGCTTCATAAGGGAAAACATTTTTTTTTGTTTTCTGCCAATTTGTCTCCAGAATTTGAGAATTACCGTTGAGATCCTTACAGGTATATCATCAGTCTGATATACATCTAGTACCGTTCAAAAGTTCGGGATAACTTTGCTGCTTTTTGTTCCTGACAAAAAGTTTGATATGTCCGCCAAAAAAAGGCGTAACGGAATGATCAGGATAGTATTCGAAAGTAGAAAGAAGCAGCTTCACCGTGCTCTGTGTGAAAATTTACTAGAATTTTTTTTGCACTCACTGAATGACGTTAAACGTGGTTGTTTCTTCGCAATTTTCAAGCTTCCCTAAAATCGCGTGTAATTTCTTAGGAAATATCGATAAAAATTTATTCTCCACAGATTTCTTTTTATTTGCTTATTTTCTCTTCAGAATTCTTTTTATTCGCAAAGTTATTTATCTTCTTGTACGGGAATACAGTTCATCGAAAATACGTCGTAAATCGAGAAATTTAGGGCTAAGAATAAAATTTCAAGAAAAACAAAGTTACGTCTTGTAATCTTGAAGTCGCCAGAATATTTTTTGAAACTGTCTTCTAACATTTCTGGTCAAAAATCCGTAGATTATCTTATCATTTTACTACTTAGTGGGCTGCTAGACATCAAATAAAATGGTCACAAGTATGAATTATAATGTTTATTGATTGAATGAATGAATTCGAAAAATCTCACAAAGAGATTTCGAAACAGGGAGTATCAATGAATGTCCTCTAGCATAGGTATGAGTATATTTACTCGAAATACAGAATGATTGTACATATTTCTACAAAAATCGAAATATTGTGTTTTGGGAACCAATGAACTTGTTACTAATTTTTCAGTGGCGTGTTAGGTAGTAAAATGATAGAATAAACCACGTATTTTTGACCAGAAGTGCTGAGAAAAAAAAAACTCTTCACCAAGTGCATCCTCATTAAGCTTAAAATGCTATTTGCTATTATTTTTCGTGATGGATGCCACTTCAATTACAAATACAATTATAAAAAATACAATTATTCTTGCAAACCCCCGTCACTAGTAGCCCTGATACAATAAATCATTCTGAGTAATTATAACGTAAAAATGATGTGCTTTCAGTTCGACTGGAAAAATCGCAGAGTTACAGGAAATAAAGAACGGGGTGATGGTGACATACCTTGCTAAACTTGAATGCGATTATCGACGAAGATTGAGTGTTGGAGTTTAAGGTTTGTTATGTGACTCGGCGTGAGTTAGTCGGTGGTTGGTCAGGCACCCGTGCCACGCGTATACACTTGTACATTCACAGTCTCTACCGAAATATAGTGATTTTTATCACATTAAATGCATAATATTAATTTGTATAATATTTTTTATTTATCCTGAGTTATAGTTTATACAATTATACTACTTTAACAATTTATTAATAATCAGTAATCACCATCATGCACTATCTGTGATTTAATTACTGAGCAACGAGGTGATTCTGTTATTTAATTTAGTATGAGAATTTATTTGGAGACACGTAATGCCGTGACACTAGACAAATTTTCTCTTTAATTCTTATTATTATTAAATTTTTTTTTCCTTCGTATATCAAGCAATAGGCATGAGAATTTGACTTCGATATTTCAGGTGTGTATCACTGAAAACATAAATGCCAGAACTTCTGTCGATGTAAAATAAAAAATTGGAATAATTTATTGTTTACTTTATGTAAATTTCTGCTCCTATAGCGAGCATGTGCGAGTTTTCTTTTGAAATTATTTCATTTCTCTCAAGAATTTGACTATTTCAAAGACTAACAATCAAACATTGGAATTTAATCAAAGTTATCACGAATATCAGGCGACTTGTGAACCTTAGATCACCATCATCAAGGTAGATCCCTTATAATATGTATCAGACACTTGGAGGTTTGTGAATTTTAGTTAGATTTTTCATTGGATATACAATTAAAGTGTTTTATAATTGCGAGTAGAAGTGAAAAACTTTGATCTCAATAATTATATCAATAGGTCATCCTGTTTTATTTTTTTAACGACTGTTCATTTCCCTTTTACCAATACTGCCATTCGTCGGTAGATAATATAAACGATTTTACTTCCACGCGCGTTTTTGATCTGCAGTCATTTCGAATCACAGTCTACTTTCAATCGTATATATTTATGATGATGATAAATCGTCTTACATACTTTGGGAATTAGTGTTCGACATTGTTTGGAAGGTCGTTTAGCATAGGTGAACACGTTATTGAATTCTGGCCTTCATTTATAGATACATAATTATTGTTGACTTGCAGGTGTAAAAGTGCAAAAATTATAGCCAATTTTATACGTGAAAATAAAAACCTGCTATTTGAATAAAATAATACTGATTCTAAGTTCAAAAAAAATTTATTTTACAAGTTTTTATAAATATCATCCCTGAGAAAAAGTCGATCAAGACTTGAAATAACTTCTTTGAATAATTTTACTATTTTAAAAGTTATATGTTAATTAGATTTCTATCAGGCTAGACACAAGCCATCGTTGCGGTACTGTCATGACAATCTATGATTCAATATTTTAACACTTTTCAATTAAGTGAATCAAATATTTTTATCGATACTGTACATCGCGTGCAATTCGAATATCCACGTCTTGAAATTAAATTTATATGCAATGTTGATTGAACCAATGGTATTGCAAGAAAGATTCTTTTTAATCCATGGAACATTGAGTATACTCGTAAGATTCCTTTCACTATCGTTTGAATAGTATACACCCATTTATGCAACTCAGCAAGCAAGAAATGCGATAACAGTGTGAGGTGTGGCACATTGTTGTGAGTTGATGCCATTACGATGGCTCATTTGAAGAACATTCATTTTTCATTGCCACCCAATGCATTTTTAACCCAATAATAATGTTTCAATTCATTAATCAAAGACGCTTTATGCTTTGTATGGTATTCTTATTACATAATCTAACATCCTGAAGGACATCTCCGTTTTAAATCCGCTTTACAAACAAATTCACAAACACATTTTTAGTGGGCTAAAGACCATGCTCGATTCAGAGAAAATAACATATATTTTAGTACAGAAGTGTCGAATATGTTCAAATGAATTTAAAGCACAAATAAGCTGCTACTTTTTTAAAATGAAATCCTATCCTTCTTCTATTTGCCATTCTTTCTATCGTCTTGATAGATATTTCAGATCAGCAATGATTTTGGAATAAAAAATACCGATGAAACCAGACAAAGCATATAATGTTATTCGAAAATTTCTAAACAGAATAAATTTGAAATACGTAGAAAATAATGTCGGACTGCGTAACCATGCGTGATGATAGCCTGGTTCTGGTTCTCTAATGGACGCTGTATCACTTCAATTGTATTCATCGATCAGGTGTTGCAATGTTGTTCATAAACACTTTTGTCAACCCTATTCTGAATTTTTTGAACTACATGTGACTCATCAGTTAAGCAGATGAATGTGCGTGTATTCCGATTACAAAGAATGATTTTCAACGGTATAATGTCAATTCAGTTTTGCCATACATAGGAGACCATGGTGGGGCCGTTTGGATTCTGATAATTAGTTTTCCTCCTTGAAAATGGTTTTTCTATAAATGATAAGTAAATCTCTTAAAAAATATACTAATAACATTTCATTCGTTCTTATTATGAAATAATAAAATCGTAAAATAACTGTATAAAATATTTATTATTGTATAATTTTGAGGATCAATGGTGTTGCTCGTAAGTGATTGGAAGAAGGTGTCTGAACAAACAAAGTGTTCTTGCATACCATCTCGCTTGTAAGATAAGAATTTGACATGCAAGTGGAATGCAAGCAACGATATAATAGATCATATTATAAACATTGATACGTTATCAATATCATCAGGCCTAATATACTTAACGTTATGTATGTGTATTTGTTGTTGTTGCTAATTCATAATATCTTATATCCAATATTATTAAAATATTTCATCTATGGATTTTCAATGTTATATACATCATTTTGAAAAAGGCTGTAATATCTCGATACGGTAAATTGACAGATAACTTGCTAGTTTCAAATTATCTATCGATAAACTAGTTAACTCTAGTTATACATACATATACATGTAGAATAGTAAACACTTCGGTAAATTATTTTTAACAGACAAGACTGATATTTTGCTTTTAAAAATTCATCATTTAGATAAATCCTGCTATTAGAATCGGAAATAAAGACAAAACTTTATTGAAACCCGATCTATTTTCAATTACGATAGCTTTAAAATTTCACTTTCGTAATTCCATCTTCGGAATTATTTGCAGGTAGTAAATAAACAAATCTTTTCGACCTGGCTAGGAAATTCGTCATATCATTTACATAAAGATTTATGATAATTTTGTAGCATTCAAAAATGTCATTATCGTCTTGCTTGTTTAGCATAATATGTAATTTGAAACTGTTTCTTTATTCTTTTTTTACTGATTTCATAAACGTTACTACGCTGAAAGAAAGCTAGTTTCATTAGATTTTTTCAAATAAATGCAATCACTGTTCCAACTATACATTCTGTCTTGTTTGTTAATATAAGATATTACATAATACGGCTCAGCTGCATTCATAGATTTGAAACATACATATATGTATTCAATGTCTTGTAACGATAAGACGTGGGTTTATAATCAAATTATTCCAGTGCCTGCTAACTTTCTCCGTAAATATCTCTAATGAATTGATTTTAAAATAAAGAGAAGAAAAACAAAAGATAAGAAATAAAAAATTACCCAAAGCTGTGAGTCTTTGAACTACATACACTTATACTTAAATAAAATGGAACTTTACAGTTTACGCATTTCAAACACACCTGTGCTTTACACAATGTATCAAATATGATATTTCAAGGCACAAAAAGAATTAGAAAAAGCCTTGCAGATAAATATCTACTTTTTAGTCTTGAGATTTTTGGGTCTGAAATTTTCGAAATTTTTTCCATTTACTCAACAATTGAGTATAAAACCATGAAATATTATAGGCTATTTAGTGAAATCGTTATTGGTGGTAACTTATTCCCAAAAAAACAAGCTGGTGTATAGAGCAAATCATCTAAACAGGGATTGAGTATTCATTGGATCCTTGAAAGAAACGGCGTACGTTAAATAGCGTAAGGGAGTTTTCAACCCCGGTAAATATATTAGTTATAGATTGAAGCTAATATCTGGGATGTTGTTACAGTTGCAAAAAACGTTGTTTTTTTTTCTCTTCCTTCAAGTTAAATATCCGAAGGCGATATGCTTATCAAATGCAAGTGAAAGATCAAAATTAAAGGCATGCATTGCCCTGTACCAAATTTGACGATCGGTAAATCATATCAGAAAACGCTAATACTGAATACAATAAATAAATGAAAAATTTAGACAGGTCAAGCAACATATTTATAAAAATATTTAAGGGAATTTAACACGAGTCTATGAATGTAGCTCTTAAGTGTCTGAATATACATACTCGCTGTAATCTACAGCAGAAAACTCTTTTACATTACTCAATCATTTTTTCAAATTATTGTTATCAATGTAAGATACATGTATTTGAATTATTATTATCAATTATTGTATTGAAATTACTATTCGAAGTATTATTGTGCTAATATAAACAGGCTTTATTGGCCAATTATTGGGGACATCGTGTTACATTTATTATCTCAACCTTGAATTTTCCATATTTTGCACAACCAAACCTGCAGTCAATACGCTATGCGTACTTTATTCATTTTTTTATCAAATATCAAAAGAATCCACTTATAGATCCGAGATTTCTTTACCTTACCACATAACGATGTATCGCAAGTTCACCGCTCATCTTTGACGACTCTGTTACAGTATTGCGAAAAGCGCAACATAATACGTCTCACTAAAATTATTAATATAAGTTATGGATCACAGACAAAATTACCTTATGAAGTTTGCAATAAAATTTTGTAATATATTATTGTAGAACTGTAACAAATACTCTTGGAATATAGGAACTTACCTGTATCTCAATGCGATGAGAGAAATGTTTTCTGAGTGACAAATATGGATAGAAATATTTATTCATTTATTTAATCTACTTTTTACACGGAAAGAAATAAAATTCATTTACTTTCAGAAGGTTGATGTTATTTTGAAAAAATGACCATTTATTTTCACGATCGGTGCAGAATTATTCGATACATTATTTACAATGTATATTTGAAGACATGGTCTATTTTAATTTAAAAAAGACTATTTTTTAAACCTATTTAAACCACTATGTGAATTTTGTTAAATCATAATTTCGTAATTAAAAATACAAAATAATTATTATTTTATTAGACTTTTGTAGAAAATCAAAAGGACTTGCTCTGATTTGCTAGCATTGGTTACCCGCGTATAGATATAAGTGAAGGACGGTGAGGTACAACAGACACCTTGAGGAAAAATCTCAGTTTCAATGAATTTCAAAACATATGTAGATCTTAGCCATATTCAAAATCAATAATCAAACCACACGTAGCCCGATTCGTTATCGATGGATTAAGAAAATGCCGAAATGCAAGCCCATGATGCATATGCTGGCGTTGAGGACATTTCATGTATGTACAGTGCCATGTAAATTGCGTGTAATTTGTTCAAAAACCCTATGAATAATCAGAAATATAATTTGATGTACAGTTTTGATAATGTAGAATTATTATTATTCAGAAAACTGATTATTCTTTAACAAAACTGACGAAAAATTTGTTACGGGTCTCCGTTGTGTTCCACCTTCTCCTATGTATGTATAATTACTGTGATGTTATGTTTTCTTACAACCATAATGTGACTAATGTCAGATTTTTATTTCATCCATATCTAGTTGATATTTACAGCCATTGGCTGATGGTCAACACAACGGCACAGCCTTCCAAATATTCTGAAGATAATATCATTAGATGTCTGTTTTTCATCAGAATTCAAAGATATGATCCAAATTACGGAATTTAATGGGAATTCTCTTCGATAGCATCCGATATATGTATATCATTCACTGAAGTTCTCTAAGATTAGATCTTTAGAGAACTTATGAAGTAAATAGAAGGTAGCATTAGTAATTTGAGGAATTAGTGTAATTTCAGAGCTTATATTGATGATAGATTCAAGGGGAGGTAGTTGGCACCTTGTTTAATTGGTGACGGGCTGAGTAATGACAAAACTTTGTCACAACGATTGTTAAAATGTATCAATTAAAAACAAGTAGGTACAAAATTCATTCTCCGTAATAAAACTAGGATTCATTAATCAGTAGAACACTAACACGTATATTTTCGATTTTCAGTAGTTGACTACAGACCGCATCGACACAGGCATGCATTTTCTTATCTAATTTTTCTTCTCGGGGTACCAATTTACAACCAATTATATCTAATTTAGAATGATCATATTATACATCCCAATGGAGGAAGGGTCATTCGGAATCATCACCCTCGTTATTTGCATATTTGTCATTCTTCACTTCTATCCTCAGAGGTGAACGTCCTCTTGTTTGTTTTCCCAATCGTGAACGTAAATCACCGCGTAACGTTTCTCTCAAATCACCTTTCGTTTGGCGTCTTGGAAATAAATAGAAATTGAAACGATTAGATAATATTAAAAACAATTTCGTAAAATATCTATATACCAAGTTGTAATTCTAGGCAGCTCACCCTTGATTGGGAGGTTCGCTTTCGCCAGGTGCTTTATTATTCAGTCGTGCCCAAACTGTGGACGCAACACGAGGTTTGTGTTGAACTACTTTGATCACGCTACCCCGAGGACCTTGGACTTCCTTTTCTGATACGTCGCTATCCTCTTCTTCCTCGTCTTTATCCTTGTCGGTTTCATCCCAGCTTTCGCTTTGCGGATCCTCAAAAGTTTCCTCAACATCGTCTACAATTTCACCTTCTTCTTGTTCATCTTCTCCCTCTTCCTCCGCATCTTCTTCCTGTGAATTTGGTCAATCGTCCCTCATTAATGAACGGAATCACCATATGTAACAGGGAAATACATAATCGGATGTCCAAATGTTCAGATTCAGATGTTTAGTATATCACTTCGTAGTTTTCGAGCTTCGAATAATATCAGCAAATTATCAATCAACGTTCGTACTACAATTAAATTTGAAAATTTCCAAACAATGCAGAATTATCTCAGCAAGTGTAGCAAGCAAAGAAGCGCAACAAAACTCCAATCGAATGAACGAGCAAAATTATTAGCTCGTTCAGGACGATGGGCTATTCACTTCGATTTTGGGTGTACATGTGGCTTCCAACTTTCAAAGACAAAGACGAAGACCAGTGTACATAGGACTTCCCGAATTAATAGCCCTTCATTTCAGGATGAATGAACAAAGAATAGAAAACTCCTGAATTCTTGTATGCGCATTTACCTCAGATCTAGTCTCGTCTGGAGAGTCAGCCACTACAACCGGACTATTTGTAACTACAACTTGAATCGCATCACGGAAAATTGCGGGAGGTTTTCTCGGATTACGCAGTCTAGATCGTAGGTCGTCACTCCTTGATGTCCCGATTGTGGCTACCTGTGAAGGATGCGTGTCATGTTAAGCTATAGAGAAGAAAAAGGACATTTTTTCCATTGCTTCGATATACTTGCCACTGATTTCTTTTCATTAAATGACTAAACAATTATTCGGGTCATTCAATGAACATTGAAAAAAAAATTAGATTTGTAAAATGGTGTCCTAGTATTGTAAATCGATATCAATCAATGTAATGTTTACGAAAAACGGAAAGAAATTCGCACAATATCTCGATAAAAGATCGTCAAACCCAATTAAGTTGACTAATATCAGAAGAAATACCTGATGCTGTATTTGCAAACGGCGTTTCCGAACTTTAGCTTCTTCGTCGTCGGCATGCATTCGCATTCTCATGACTTTGCTTCTTTTACACCACTCTTCGCTGCTCTCAGCTTCTGAACTACTTGCCGATTCTTCTGAGCGAAGCCCTTCCGGTACTTCTTTTGTAATGTGTTTGAAACCTAGTCGCTCCTTGACGTTGGTACCTTGGTCCCTTATTATGCTTTTACCGATAAAATCGTCTTCGGTAAAATCATTCACTCCCCAGGTTTGGGACAAACTACCCCAAGGATTTTTCGATACTTTTTGATCCGTTTCGTCGCCGTCGTGAGATGATTGTTCTTCGTGTTTTATCCGTTTCTTTCCGTGCTTCGATTCCTTGTACATACGCTTTCGAGATTGTGTCAAAATCCCTCTGATACCTACGACAGAATAGTTCGTATCTAAATTGTCTGGCAATTCCAGAAAGTAGGTGATATCTGACAGGTGTGTGATTTGCAGCATAAGCCGAAAAAGAGTACATGCTTTTGTCGTTTTGTGATTCTTGTGAAAGAAAGTTGAAAGAGAAAACTCAATTCACTCAAAAAGTGTAATTTTTCCTGCATATTGTCTACACCCAAAGGAGTAACTTTTCTATTCCAACTCAACTAACTTTACAATTCCACAGATTAAACAAAAAAAGTGATCCTATTCCATCAATTCTCATGATACCTCTGCTTTTTCGTGGATCAATTACAATAAAAAATTGACTGACGAAATTGTTTCAAGGCGAAATCCTGAAATTTGTATCTCCTAACATTTTAGGCCACGAAACGACTTATTTAAATTAGAAATAACTGGGTATTCAGCTCCATGGGAACTTGCGTGATTTGAAATGAATCCAGTCTTCGAACTCTTCTCAAATTTGCGGCAGAAGTTCCAGTTCATTACTTCGACCATAATTATTCGGTTTGTTTAACATTTTACCTCCGAAGTTAGGGTTTCCATATTTCTTGTAATAGTCGCTCATTTTTTCAGCATTTGGTTGTTTCTTATCAGCACGTGTGGCGAAGCGTAAAAGAATGCACTTAGATTTTGGACAGTCGATACCCTTTCTCCATAGACCAGGAGGTAAAGGGCAGTTTATATCTTTTATGTTTATTGAATTTTCAATTTTGTTATCTTCCGTTTCGTCCATTGCATCATCCCCGATTACCTCTATTACACATTCTTCATTGGCTATATTATTCTCATTATCAAAGCTACTCGTATCGGACGGCGAAGTCTTGTCAGTATTAATCTTTTCGCCTAAACCGTTAATTCGTTTCGATAGTCTCAACAGCGCTCTGGCAGCGGTAACATTGTCCAGCCACACCACGTTGCCTGGTAAGAAAAGAAATGGTCAATAAATGAAAATCAGTAATAAATCTGAGTAACTCTGCTTTTGGTAGTCATGAAATATCAAAGTGAAATCCACAGAGTTCCTTACACGATACGTCGTTGATCCATTCTATTGAAGCTGGAGCATAATCTTCGAAGTATTTGAAGACATCCTTAGTGCTCATTTCCTCGGTCCCCCGCATGTGCAGTACGTTGAGTCTGAGATTTTTTATCGCCTCATTTTCCTCCGGTATACCAAGGCTAGGATTTGCGATGGATTAAATAATGGGACTGATTATTTTCCTGCATATACATATAAAAACTACTTATTCAAGAGATATTTACCTTGTATATATTTCAGGTTCTGGATCTTCTACCGTATTTTTAGTCTGTTCCATTAGCCCGAAACGTTTGGCACGTTCTTCCATTTTTAGCTTTTCTTCTTTACCAAATATGTCTATTCCAGTTGTAAATGTACCGCCTTTATTCTCGTAACGACTCTCCTGCGATAAAACATGAAATTCAGGATGTTTTGTTCAGTTTACAATTGGAAACAAAAGATACTTAATTGAGCAGATGAAACCTAATAAACTAATCACACACCAGAGAGATACCGAATAATTTAGGTTCGCTTTGATTTTATATCTTCAACTGATGTTATGTAAACTTTGTATCAGCCTCTTTACTATCAATATCGATTCAGGCTTTGCTTTAGATGCCATTTAATATCGATTTCTAGTTTAGTTTGGGATTCTTTCATGCAAGAAAAGAGTTTTCCTTCATAGAGGAAAAAGTTTTCATAAAAACTGTTTCATCCAGTTATTATACAATCTGGTTAAACTCTCGGCTGGCTCTGGTTTCGAGTGCCGATACTGAAGTTACAGAGTTTGAGTTTGTATTTGTAATTTTTGTTGGAGTTGGAAGCTATACATATCAATGTTTGGATATTGTGACATGGTATTCATAAATATAGATGAATCAGACAAAATTGTAGGTACAAATTTGTTGTTCACTTTATGGAGAACGAACGGAGTAGCGGAAAATTGCGATTGAAAAATAAGAGTCAAAGTTTTACCTGGATAACAGGATTTTGATCATCGATTTTATCGTTTTTTGATTCATTGGTGAACATGTTTGGGTCTATTGACTCATTGAATTGATCAACATCTGCGAAAGATACGCTCGAATCCAAGTCCATTGGTTCCTCAGGTTGATCCATTTTGTAAAAAGATATGATGTTCCTTTACTTCCGATACTTATTATTGTACTTCTTATACTATTCAACTTTGTATTATTGCAGTATGAGAAACAGTATCCACAATATTTTCGTTGATCACCGACAGATTGTATAAAGAATAATTATACAGGTTATGTAGGTATACACATACATACAAAGTATATCTAAACCACCGTTGTCACAATACAATACATACACTTGCATGTCACTGGATGGAATACACCACTCGCGGGTGCCCCAAATTCCGAATGCGTAAAGCTCTGTTTACAACGGACTTCAATGTTCCACGTAAACGCGTTCGCGAAGTCCGCCGTTGTAGTTGAAGATATTGAGATACGAGCCGGACAAGTGGATTTGAGCGACGAAATTCCGTCCAATATATCTATAGTGTGCGAATATATAGATATACTGCAATCTAATTTCGGTCGGTAAAAATGTGCACGCTGTTTCATCGCCGAACTCTCTTCGAGCCCACTGATTACTCGACTCTCGAATTAACTTTACGGTGAGCTGTCCTTAACTATTCCAAAATTCTCTTTTTGGATTCAGAGGACCGGAGAGTAGACTGTAATGTAAGTGAAACCCACTTGAAATTACGAAAGATGGTATTTTGAGAATTCCCGGACAGGGAAGTGCCGCTGTCTAGAGGCGAGCTTTGGAACTTTATGTTCAAGCTCTTTTGACATTCTTACCTATTCTGTAATCACTGTCTAATTCTGTTAACGCAGACCGGCCGTCAAACAGTAGTTGCATATTATCACATCTTTACTCCATAATACCAAGTAGTTTTAAATAATTATCACAAAATGGTAAGTCGAGCATTATGAACAGGACACTAAAACTGGCTACGACTATCACAGTTATATCCTCCGGTTGTTCAAATATCTTACGACCTTACATTCGGTATACAAAGAGGTTAGAATACCTCTATTGATGCATTGTCATCTAGACGTTATTCTAATTTATTTTACAAAAAATGATCACTTACAACCACGAAATTCCCCACCCCTATTTCTCCTTACTAAAAAATCACCTCGTTAACAAATTCGACAGAAAATCCGTTGGACAAAAATATAACCAAGTATCAATTGATGCATCGTCATGCATCAAACAATCTCCAACATCAACCATGCACGACATTTATACTATAGCAACAATTGTCAAGAATTTTATCCAACACTTTCCCTCCAATTTTCACCAAAAATCACTAGAGAATTATACTCACAGATTTCTTATGACTCAGTTTACATAAAATATATATTAACCTTTTTCTCAGGCTCGTCGCTATGATACGAGAACAACGATATTCTCACCAGAGGGTCGTCTATACCAAGTTGAATATGCGATGGAAGCGATAAGTCACGCCGGAACCTGCTTAGGAATCTTAGCAAATGATGGAATCTTGTTAGCCGCAGAAAGACGGAACACGAATAAGCTACTGGACGAAGTATTCTTCTCCGAAAAGATCTACAAGCTAAACGAAGATATGGTTTGTTCAGTTGCTGGCGTTACCTCCGATGCAAACGTCCTGACAAACGAACTACGCTTGATCGGTCAGCGTTATCTACTCCAATACGGAGAGGCGATTCCGTGCGAACAACTCGTCTCTTGGCTATGCGACGTCAAACAAGCCTACACCCAGTATGGCGGTAAAAGACCTTTCGGTGTTTCCATACTGTACATGGGATGGGATCGTCATTATGGTTACCAGCTCTATCAGTCCGACCCTAGCGGAAATTACAGCGGATGGAAAGCCACCTGTATTGGAAATAATTCAGCTGCTGCTGTGTCTTCGCTGAAGCAAGAATACCAGGAGGGGGAAACCACTTTGAAAGATGCTATGGCCTTGGCTATTAAAGTTCTTTCCAAGACATTAGACATGACTAAACTTTCGTCGGATAAAGGTGATTGGAGAATTTGAGCTGAATTATGTGCGCTTTGCAGGCGAAGCAAAGATTCTTCAAGTATTATAATTGTTTTTGTCCTATTACAGTCGAGATGGCAACTTTGACTCGGGAAGACGGGAAAACAAAGACTCGTATTTTACCAGCAGCCGAAGTCGAGGCGTTAATTGCTGAGCATGATCGACTTGAAGCACTTGCCGAACAGGCTAAGAAGGAAAAGCAAAAATTATAAGATATTTAACTGGCTATTCGATCTTTATTACCTAATTGTTTACGAATAATCACTGTTTACTTACTCATTAAAGGCGATTGTCCGGTGGGAGTAATAAGCAGAATACATTTTCAATAAAAATTCATTACGAATAACGATATTGTCAAGTTTAGCACACACATCTTCAACGCTTCGGCAAATCACTAACGTCGAAATTAAGGGTAAATTGATAAAATCAATTCCGATCAATAAACTTTTAATATATTTTGATTATTGTCACTTCTCAGAATACTATTGTAAAAAAAGGTAAAAAATCATCTTAGCTCTTATTTGTAACTAGTGAATGTGCTTTACTGTACCAAAAGCCGAAATACTAAAGAATTTGAAAAACGGTTGGTGAAGAATTTATCTCCGCATCACAATAAAACGATTCTTATTCGTTTCTGAAAATCAAAATAAAAGCTTAGTTTGAAATACGGCGAATAGATATCTTCTTAAATTTAAATAAGACGTGATCAAGTTCTATTCGCAGACCTAAACGACTAGTAAATACAATACAAAAATCCAAAACCTAAACTCCTTACTTAAAATACGTAAGTTTTGTGAGTTGCTGTCCAATGCAGAGGGGCAACCCACAGCGGCAGCTGTTCAAGAATCGAAGCGTAAGGTGCACTCGCCGATGTCAAATTCTGCACATAATGAGCATTCAACGCGATATCAATCGCTGGACTTACTCTGTCCGGAACCTGAAACAAATGAACGAAGTTTAGATCAATTGGACTAATTAAATCAAAGCTGAAAGCTTTGCGGAAAAGAATTCTGCAACCCACCACTAAGTCTGCCCAAATTTGTTCAGGAACTTCTGGTTCTGTGGCATAAACGCGAGTAATAAAATATACAGTTCTCCCATTGACCGTGCTCGGTGTAGGAGCTTCTTCAAAGAATGACCAATTCGATAAGGTCACTCCGTCTCTCGGTGAAAACACCATAGTCATATGGTCTGGCCCTGTGATATTCAGGACCAATCTTCTCGATTCAGAAGTCGTATCATTCCAGAGACCCAGAAGCGAGGATGGCTGATATTGCTGGACCGTTGGTACCTCGTCTGGTATCCAATGGCTTTTATTGCTGGAATGAAGTGACGATGCGATATAAGACTTATGAAATTTGCTGAAAATCATTTGAAACTTACATCAGGACCATATCTCTGGTCTTCCAGAGTGGTAAACCGCAAAATATTGCGTCTAGGCACGAATCTGCTACAGTTGTTGCATTGCTGTATTCTGCTATGTATTGCTTAGCAGTTCTTGGTCCGTTTCTATCGAGATTCTGAATCCAGAATCCTCCGTCGTTATGAGTCAAATTTCCATCGATGTCGTAAACGGCTCTTTCCGTATGCTGAAATAACACATGGCAAGTTCAACGGCATGAATAAATGATACGATTGCAAATTTCGCAAACGTAAATATCTATCTGAATTTCAGGTAAACTTACAATAAGCCAAAATCGCTGCGGCTTTGGACTGGTGAGATCGATGCTGTATGGAAAGCCATACGGCGTTACTGTAGCTGCTAGGATACTGAGAACAACGGTCATTGTAAAACCGAACACCAACAATGGTGGTCTTCTAACGACGGCTATTATGGGTGCCCAGAAGCTGCCAATTATCGATGTGAGAAGAGCGAATAGTAGAGATATGTACAGATCAGGGATAATCTGAGATCCTGATCTGCCCATTATCGGTATGAAACTAATCAACATCGATCCAATCCATAATATCGATAATGTTGGAATGAATAGTCCAACGCTTATATAAATCGCAAGCCAAACTCTCACTGAAAAAACAAAGCATTGTAAAGATTAACGATTTGAGTAGATTATTTGATAATTTCATGACAATCATGAATTAATCATGAAAAAACAATACGTTTACGTTTGATCCTTACCAATCCTTTGCAGCTTGAATATAGAAGTAATGATATTTGCTGCGGCGACAAATCCTACAACTATGGCTATCACATAGGCGGATCTCAGGCCGTATATCGTCAACGCGATCAAAATTATCGCCCAAAAAATTCCCACTGATTGCGTATGCAGTTGCACTCGCTGTCCGGTTCCTAAACGGCTCTGGGAATTTATGAAATTTCTCAAGTTAGAGCCTTTCAATGGATTGGGTGAGAAAAATAAGCTCTTTCATGCAAATTGGGTAAAATTTATGTTACTGTTGTGAAATTGGTGATAAAATTTCGCAATTTGTAGTAAAAGTGGTAGGCAAATTAATGGGAAAATCTAATCAGTGACTCCCCTCACTGATTCCAACTACACAAATTCTCTGTTAAGGAAATTGCAATTCATGAATTTAGATGTATTTGTAAATATTCTTTCGTGACTGCAATTTGTTATGAAATTCGACCTACATTCAGTGGCTAAAAAAAAGTCCTGACTAGAAGTCTAAAGACTAGGGTCGACTTATATTCAGAACAATACGGTAAATTAATTTGATGGAGGCTACTGGATTCCTATGAAGCAAAATATAGAGGACAATCACAAATAAACTAACTGAGATCACCTCCTCTATCGGTCGAGCAGTCAGTGCCCAGTTTACACCTAACATGGGAATCATGGTAGAAGCGATGAACAATCCAATCGTGAGCCCAGGCCTGCTATACCAGCTCATTGCGTTATCCGTCCAATCAAGGATCATGCCGACCAAGGCAGACATTCCAAATCCCAGAGCTATTCCCAGTATCTGTACCAGCAGACTGATCGCTAGACTGGAAGCTGTATCTTTGACGCCACAGCCTGTGGTTGGCCAGAAAGGAGAAGCGAGGGCGAGAAGAGCGGCCAAAACGTTTATTACAATGGCAATGGTCGTTGAATATCGGACAATAAACACGCCGAGAAAATCATAAAAAACCGCAGCTCCATCCACAGAATCTTCCAACAATTCTGGAGCGTTTCCAAGCGCTTTGATCAAAGCCATCATGTTGTCTCCGGTATGTTGGAAGCAGGCGTCAGGAACAATCTGATAATCGTCGTAAAGTGTGTGATAGACATATCCACCGGAATAGTAGGCCAGATCCAAGCCGTGAAGATTTCCAAAGTCTCGAAATATTCTGAAGTCTGTATCAGAAGGGATTAGACCGCTCTCAAAAATGTCTGTGATTACGGACGAGGCGTGTGGATGCGGAACTGCAGAAGCGTAATAAGCGCTGAGCCAAGGATTTTTTGGGCCAGTTTGAAAGAGCGCTTCCCTCCCGCCAAATCCTGCAGAATCATAGTTGACAAATGCGCGAACATCAGCTGCCCAGGGATGTGTAGTTACAAAAGCATGGGAAGCTTGCAGCGGGCTTTCCTCAGCTCCGTTAAAGAGGAAAATAATATCGTGAGCTAGCGGTGTTTCGCTTTGAGACAGAACTCTGAGTACTTCAAGCATAGTCGCACAGTTTAAACCATTGTCGCTGGCTCCTGGACTTGAGGGATGCGAATCGTAGTGGCAATTGACCAACAAAGCTGCGCCTGAACTATTCCCATCAGACAATCTTGCCAGCACGTTACCCACGTTTATGTAAACGTTGGTGAGCCCCAACGTTCCAGGAATAAAATAGGCCCCGCTACCTCTGGCAAAATCGTATTCAACAGTCTTGTTGCCTGTTGCTTGGGCTACTATTTGCTGTATATGATGTTCCAGATACTGCACAGCCAGTACTTCGTTCTGGTAACTACCTACCACTTTTTCTCCAAATTCCGCTAGTCCTATCATATCGGCTTTGGCTCTTTCAGTGATGAAGAGATCTTTTCCAGCCACCAAGTCATTGACTGTTAGAGGACTTGGCAACCCGTTGTACAAGTGATAGTTCAAGATCATGCTGATCAATAATATCGCCAATATCGTCAAACCGCACCACAGACTTGGTATCAAATCTTTCCTCTTTTCCTCTTCATCGTACTCTGAATTATCTGGTGTCACCGAGTACACCGTTGTCTCTTTACGACGCGGTAACTGCACCATACTGTACTCTGGACGCAAGTCCTCACGGGGTCTTCTGTATCGTGCGTCTGTTCTTCTGTTTGGATCCTAGAGGATTGAATAATTGAATTATGCACACGTTCTATGGCCTATATTGAGCAATCGATATTAACTGGAGCTGAGTCTCGGTCATAAAAACGCAGCTAAATAGAAAATAGGGAGATCAATTATGAGATTGTGTATTACTGCAAGGTACAAAGTCTGTGTGTTTGATTCCGATGCTCGAATTCATCAAGGTCCGTTAAATGTTCAACCGCCGGAACATTTACTGGCCTGTGAAGTGTTTTCTTTCAATCGCAATTGTCAACCAGCATAATAGTTTCAACGGTTTGTTGAAAATTACCACCGTGGTTGCTGAGTAACCACGCGACTTCTTATCAGAGATGCGTAAGTTGAGTTGTGTGTATTTAGGATTCACGTGCACTCAATGTGAGCAACAAACTGGGACTTAAGGTACCTATAGTTGTCTATGCATCTCCCATAGCCAGTTGCTCAGCAACCATGGCGGTCATTTTTAACAAGCCGTTGAAACTGTTACGCTGGTTCAAAATTTTGATAGAAACAAAACAGTTCAATTAATGGGCCATGAAATAGTACAGCGGTTAAATGTTCACCGGACCTTGATGAATTCACGCATCAGAGTGAATATTGATGGGACACCCCTACGAAAATTCTTTTTCGGAGTAAACTATGCCCAGTACATGATAGTTTTAGCGAATTGTTTTCTGTCTCTAAAAGGTGCAAAAAAAACGACGTGCCAACAATATATGTATATGAGTTGTTGCATGACGCACAACAGTTTGAAAACATTAAAAACACTTCAGTGCCCCGAGTTCTTATCTCGCAGATCGGTAATTCTTTCGCTACGCCCATTCATACATCCATTCATTTTTCATTCGAATAGATCTTCTTCTTCTCATAAAGTGATTATTTTCCATCTGAATGGATTTGAAACACAGGGAAATTAATAATATAGTTTGAGTTCAACAATATTTCAACATCCATGCAAACAAAAGAAAAGATCATATCTAAAAGAAAAATAATCAATAGTTTACCGAGGATGGAACATACATCGGAACAAGCTTTCTATAATTTCTTTCATTGGGGGTGTACAAGTGTAGAGATGAAATTTGGTATCTCGTGTATGTAATGAGGACTCTGGGCATGCTGAGCTATTTCTGGTATTTTCAAGCTGTTGTGCATATCGAATATAAAATTTTCATAGAGATGTTTTCCTGAGGGATTCTTACTCTCGTCTTATTATGCAAATACACATTAAACAAAAACTCATTAACAATGTGATTTTTGGATACCGAACAGTGTCTCTGGCATTTGAGATTCCAGATCGGACTGAAGCCGACTCACAATTATCAACTATGCGTAAGTCGTGTAGTAAAATTTTGCGAAACTGTTGGTAATCCGGCCTCATAAATTTTATCTCATTATCTGGACTTGGGGAGCGACTTAGTGTTTCACTGTTGTAAATCAATTTGACTAGCTGAAATAATAAGAATCTCCCGAGAGCTGATTGGCAGTATTTGTCGAATTTATAGCATTACGTTATTAAATAACTACTACTACAAAGAACAAGATTTAATATAAAAAAACTGTAAAACTAAAATCCAGCAGATACGAAACTAAAAAATTCTAAACCTGATTCAAATTAAACCTGAAAAGCTACTCCTAGTAACAATAACATTCATGCAGAAGCAAAGAAATTGAGATGCTTAGATTTATTTGCCAACGTGGCTACTGGAAGTTGAAGTTTTCCTTAAATATACCCGAAACTGAGTCTAGTGATCAACAGGTGTTTCAGCCATCCGTATACTCGCATTTGAGGTGTAACCGGTCGGATACCTGTACGCATACTTATATACATGTGTGAAGATTTTCGTTTCCGGACGACCAATGAGAATATTAGATTGTGTAAATAGTTCGTTCGAATCGAGCGTGCAAACCGTTAGGAACGTGTTTTTAACATTAAAATAATGATTCATGGTTCAGATAAGATGAAGCAACGATCAGTGACGGACCGACGTAATTTATTATATTAGTTATTTGACGTTCTTAGCTGTAGAAAAATAGCAAAGATTGCGTATCGAGTCTAGCAAGAGTCTAGCGGTCTTCGTGAAAAATAGCTTTGGAATAGAATTGGATTGATATTTTGTTTGATATCAAAAGTGACGAGAGGGTAATCAGTATTATCGGTCAACTTACCATCGAGCGAGTCACTGTCCACGAGTATTTAAAGGAAGAAAAAATAGAAAAACGAATTGAAATAAACCCTGCAACGGAGATCTCCTTCTTGGCGCTATTTTCAAACTGAATAAACGATGACACGACTATCCTATTATTTCAATCCCTTGAAATTGAATCTTAGACATTTTTTCGAAAAACGAACTGCAGTCTCCCTAGCTCAGGTTATAGGCGATTTTTCGTCACACATGCGGCACCCGGCAAATCGTTTCCTACAATATCGCGTTGTTTAGAAGATCCGTCAAATGACATAAGCAGGAGATGATCATAGCAGACGACAACTTCCACCGTGTCGCTGACCTTTCAAGTGGCAAAACGGCACGCGTAACAACACGACACGATATGATTGGTCGGACCGAACAGAAGCAACCAATCAAATCACGAGTTTTGATTTGCGTCGCGGAAAAGAAAGTTTGATTCGTAGATGTTTTCTTTTCTTTCTTCTTTTATTTTTTAAGTATCCATACGTCGCCGGGAATATCATTGAGTATACTCAATGGAAATATCAACAAGCTTAAAGACGTGTTGTCATTAGTCAGTGGCGTCAACCCAATCAGCGGTCACTCATCGTCTGACGTCACTCAAATAAAAGTATCTGATTGGTCCGATTACTTCTGACGCTCGTTTTAAGCCTCAGTTCGACGCTCGTGAAAAGCTGGCCTTAACAGTGCGAAGATGGCGTCTGACCCGAAATACGAGTCGTCTCGTACCGATTGCGTTACGGAGTAACCTCCAAACGAGTCAAAATAACAAAGAAAATCTTCCCAATGTTAGAAGAATAAATAAAAAGAAATCATGCGAGGCATAAAGAACCTTGCTCGTATAATTCTTTCGGGTAAACCGGTATACATACCGCGATTGACCTCTCGAAATACGTCAACTTTAACTCAGAAGTTATTGAACTTACGTCCGGCCTGCTCTCTAACCTCTAAACTAAAATTCAGTCAAAAGGCCGAGGACACCGAGCTAATATGCAACGTGGGAACAATCGGTCACGTAGATCATGGAAAAACGACTCTGACAGCGGCAATAACGAAAGTCCTCTCGACGCAGAGCGGCGATTGCAAATACGTCTCTTACGACGAGATAGACAAAGCCCCCGAAGAAAAGGCTCGCGGAATAACGATCAACATCGCCCACGTCGGTTACAGCACTAAAGCTCGCCGATATGCTCACACCGACTGTCCCGGGCATTCCGATTTCGTTAAAAACATGATTAGCGGTGCCTCGCAGATGGACGGTGCAATACTTGTCGTAGCTGCTACAGACGGTACCATGCCGCAAACTAGGGAGCATCTGCTTCTCGCCAAACAAGTCGGCATCAAAGATGTTGTCATTTTCATAAACAAGGTGAAAAGGTCTTTTCAATTCTTCTCGCCTTAAAAATTTTGGTTTTTGAATTATGATTCTAGTCATAGAACTTCCCAGATAGCCAAATGACGGTTTTATGATGCATTGACGCTGTGAATGAATAGCAAATGATCCCAGAAGACTTTCTGTTCATCTCTTTTAGCTCAAAAGACGTTTTTTAGTCAAGATAAACGGTTGCTTCGTGTTGTCGAGGTTTTCTTGGTTTTGCGTGGATGGATTTTAAACCTTAAGATTGATTGGCATCTCATGACCAATCCTGCTCGGATCTACCGTAGGCTTGATTAAGAAATTGTCTGTTCTTGGGCTAGAATATCTGAAAAAAATTAAAAAAAACCTTGGATTCCAATCCTCATCCATTAGCGTGACCTGCCCATAAAGATTCATTGTTTTGCAAGTTTTTTGTCCGAAAATATTTATCTTTCGGAGCAGAAATCTCATTTGACTTTAGGATTATGAGCCCGGTAAATAAACTTCAAACATCTGCTCTCTGCTCATATGGAATATGGACAAAAACACAAATCGAAAGCAATTCTCATTGTTTTTTGTCAATTCATCTTGCAGACTAAGATTCGTATAGCGAGAAAAATCTCGTTTATTAGTCAACATGACCTTTTTTAAAATTAGAATCTTACTTTGTTCAGGCAGACCTCGTAGACATGGATTTGTTAGAGCTGGTAGAGATCGAGGTCAGAGAATTACTGACCGATTTTGGATACGACGGAATAAACAGTCCCGTTATTTACGGCTCAGCTCTGTTGGCAATAAAAGGAGATACTTCGGAATTCGGAGTTCCGTCAATAAAAAAGCTCCTGGATGCTTTGGACAAGCATATACCGACTCCAACGAGAGATTACCAGTCTCCGTTTATCCTGCCTATAGATAATGCGTTCACAGTACCAGGGCGGGGAACGGTAGTTGTTGGGACGCTGAAGCAGGGGATACTGAAGAAAAATGCAGCCGCTGATCTGTTAGGTTTCGACGAAGATATTTCAACCACTATCGGTGATATACAGGTGAAATTGAGGGACAATCGCTGATCATCACAAAATAACGAATCGACGAAATAATCGAACTTCTTTTTACAGATCTTTAAAAAAAGCGTCCCTGAAGCGAGAGCGGGAGAAAATCTAGGAGCCTTACTTCGTGGAGTTAAAATAAGCAGAGTACAAACAGGAATGTTGTTGAGTGAAGCAAACTCGCTGACTTCCAGCAACCACTTCGAAGCCCAAATATATTTAATGAGCAAAGCGGAAGGTGGACGATCGAGACCTATGCAGGTGTGACAAAAAACGGAGACAGAGAGTGACGAGGGAGTTTGATTTGGCGAATGAGGAGCTACAGTTTTGTTATTTTACTGTTCAGGTTTCGGGATACATTCAACCGTTGTACAGCGCGACTTGGCACATACCATGCAGACTCGATTTGATATTACCAAAAGGTACGCCGATGTTAATGCCAGGAGAGAATGCCCAGACACGAATAACATTGATGAAACGTATGCCGATGATCGAAGGACAACCTTTTACCATAAGAGAAAATAAAACCACTGTCGTAACTGGAATCATAACTAAAAAGCTGAAAAGTATTCCAGTTGTCAAGACTAAACTCAATAAACTGCAACTTTCTGATTAAACGAAGAGACAAAAAAAAAAAAACAACACAGATCCAGTTTGCGTTACCTTACAATTGAAAATATACGTTTTCACGTCATTCATAAATTCTGCTGGAGTCAGTTACATTTATGATGAATTTAATTAATTCATCTATCACTCATGTTTCGGAGTAATGATTTTAGATTTGTATATATAAACGAAGCTTGTACATTAGATGATATAAATAAAATACCATATAGGTACAACTAGTCAGCTATGACATAACTTCTTCGATATTTTCAGGAAAATTATATCTACGAGGTAGATTACAGGGTGTCTAGCGACCGGGAATTATACGGGATTTTGAAAGTTCCCTTGAAAATCCCGGAAATATGCCGAATTTTATTATAGCAACCGGGAATTTTTCATTAAAGGAGCTTTCAGTCATTTTTTGACAGAGGTCTATCATTCACAAGAGGAAATGTTGTCAATTGAAGTTCAATAAGACTCATTTGACATTTTGTCGAAATTATTTTCTCGAAATATTACTCAATATCTCAGGTGCAATGCCCATATGTACTCGAAATAAACGTAGATCTGTATGCCCAGTGATACAATCTACGCGCGCTATAGGCCGTTATCGTAGAAGATCATCATTTCTGAACGAAAAATAATATCATAAATGTCAGGGAATTATCGAGGAATTTTTCATTCCTGCAGCGCTAGACACCCTGTAGAATTTATGATAAATAATGCATAGCGATTTAGTGGATACTTTACATTTTATTAAAGTCCAACATGTAACGTACAGTATGTATATGTATGACTATCGTGTCTATCGTTCGAATGTGGAATCATTTTTATATCAAATTGTTTTGAATATCTTACCCTTTCGGTTCTCTCAGGATTGGCTCCTAGTCTAAAGCCGTACTGTTTTATCGATCAAAGTGATATTAAAAAGTCTAATCTTAATACACAGGCTGCCAACAGAGCGCAAATAACATGTATTTTTATGTAAAAAAAAAAATATTGAACAAAAGTACACGGTATTTGGACCAGTTATACGCAGGTGTAACCCTAAGACGCTCTCGGTTACCTAGCTAGTGATGGTTTTGAACTGATATTCTGAGTTTAGCTTTGAGTCTACGCTCCAAACGATGCGAGGAAGTCGGTTACAATCTTCTTCAATTTTGCGTCTGACGCTTCGCTGATGCTGTTCTCCTTGGCGATCGTGGCCAAAAGTTCCTTTTCACTTGCCCTGAAAAAAAAAAAAAAAAACATTGAATTTCACTGCGAAGACCTGCAAAAACTTACAAATCAAATAATCAAATAATCATACTTGATGTGGGCGAGGAACTCCTTCTCGAAAAGTGTGATCTTGGCCGGGTCCATTTTGTCTAGGTATCCACGGACACCACAGTAGATGACTGCGACTTGCTCTTCGATGGCCATTGGGACTGAAAGAGTAATAAAAATTTAGTTTGGATCTGAGCTGAGCTGGAAACGAAACATTTTCTAGGGATATCAGAATGAGGAATTACCGTATTGTCCTTGTTTGAGCAACTCTGTGAGTCGGACACCACGGTTCAACAACTGTTGAGTAGCAGCGTCCAAGTCAGATCCGAACTGGGCAAAGGCAGCCACCTCACGGTACTGCGCAAGCTCAAGCTTCATGGATCCGGCCACCTGTATTTTACAAAAAAAAAAAATCGTTTACAAAGTGTTTGAAACTCAGAGAAATAAGTTCAGAGTATTCTCAGATCTTAACAATACCCGTTTGGAAATAAATTTCGCAGATTTTCACAACTAAAATCAAGAAATTTGTGTTTTTCTTGCACAATTACCTGTTTCATTGCCTTGGTCTGCGCAGCAGAACCTACACGAGATACGGATAGACCGACGTTGATGGCTGGGCGGATACCTTTGTAGAACAATTCGGTTTCCAAGAAGATTTGACCGTCAGTGATGGAGATGACGTTGGTTGGGATGTAAGCGGATACGTCACCGGCCTGGGTTTCAATTACTGGAAGAGCAGTGAGTGAGCCACCACCGTGAGCTTCGCTCATCTTGGCTGCTCTCTCCAAAAGACGAGAGTGGAGGTAGAATACATCTCCGGGGTAGGCCTCACGACCTGGAGGTCTCCTAAGCAGCAGAGACATTTGACGGTAGGCTACGGCCTGCTTGGACAAATCGTCGTAGATGATCAGGGCGTGTTTGCCGTTGTCCCTGAAAATAGATTTCATGTTAAATTCAAGAGACACGAGAATATGTTATGGGGTAAAGTTACTCGTAATAATTCTGTTTTTTTCAAAGATTCTCATTCTTGGAAGCAAAATAGTGTTGCTTTTTGGCTTTGGAAGACTAAGTTCCTAGTTTTCTTCATTTGAAACATATTGTCAATGTTCTGGTACAATTTTCCAGAGCTTTTTGAAATTTATAATCCAGGAACGTTCGATAATTGGAAGCTGGAAGCACATTTTCTTCAAGCTTCTGCTGACTACCGCTGATTTTCAGCATTGATTTTGTGCGCAAAACTAAATGGAGATAGAAAATACTGTGAGATATGGTTATTCGTTAAAATGATTGAATAATCAGTATAATATATCCTGAAATGTCCCTAACAACTGTGAATATTCTGTCTAGAATACAAATTCCAAGTCACAAAGCCTGAAAACGAGCATCAGAGATGAAATAACACAATATAAAGGAGTAAAAAGTATAAAATCGTAAAAAGCATAAACATAAATACCTGAAGAACTCTCCCATGGCGCATCCAGAATATGGAGCCAAATACTGAAGAGGAGCAGCGTCAGACGCGGTAGCGGAAACGATGATGGTGTAGTTTATGGCGCCAGCATCTGTGAGTCGCTTTACGATCTGGGCAACGGTGGATCGTTTCTGACCAATGGCAACGTAGATGCAGTAAAGCTTCTTCTTCTCGTCACCGCCAGAATTGAAACGTTGCTGGTTAATGATGGTGTCGATGGCCAGAGCAGTCTTTCCAGTCTGCCTGTCTCCGATGATCAACTCACGCTGACCTCTGCCAATTGGTACTAGCGAGTCTACAGCCTTGATTCCAGTCTGCATGGGCTCGCGTACGGAAACTCTGATAAAAAATGGTAAATCGATAAGAAAATGGAGAAATTTGAGAATTGTCAACAATAAGGTATGATATTTCTGGTTTATCTACCTGGGAATGATACCGGGGGCTTTGGTACCGATACGGAATCGAAGTTTGCTGTCGATAGCTCCCTTTCCATCAATAGCGTTACCCAAAGCATCGACTACACGTCCCAGCAGCTGTTCGCCTACTGGTACGTCAACGATGGCTCCGGTACGCTTGACGATGTCTCCTTCCTTGATGAGTTTGTCGTTACCGAATACTACAACACCAACGTTGTCAGGCTCCAAGTTCAAGGCCATACCCTTGAGGCCGGATGAAAATTCCACCATCTCATCAGCCTGAATGTTCTTCAGACCATAGACACGAGCAATACCGTCACCAATGCTCAATACTCGACCAGTCTCTTCTAGGTCTGCCTGTAAATTTCAAAATGGATTAGACCTGATAGTGTTTTGATTTTTTTACATTTTCAGGGTATCATGATTCGGTTTTGAGTGAAATTGGAACAACTTTTAAACAGATGGAACGATCACTGAAATTGAAGAGATCAATGCAAAAAGGTCCTGAATCTCAAATAGGGCTTGAGAAAACAATAGGAAAAACATTGAAAAGCCAAAGTAGCATAACTGCCGTCATTCAAGTCTCCTTCAGAAGATCTATATTGACAATATTTGGCAAGTTAGTTTGGAAATTGCTGAGATTGTATACGAAAACATGAAAGACAGTAATCCATCCAGGCACTTGCTCCAAATATTATCTCCTTTTTCGAATCTCAATGAGCGTATATAGTTTCATTCGACATTCTATAGATTTAATCTAGAATTCCGGATATTTTATCTGAGAAAAGAGTATTTTCTATATTGATTCGCGTGATTACAGTATTCACAGATGTTATATAATCCACAAATGGATAAAACTGAAAAATAGTACAGGAGTACATTTGATCGTAGCATAACAGCTTTCATTCTCAAACAAGTAGCTAAGAATCATACATTATTGTTAAAAAACAAAATTGATTTTGGCCTGTTCTGAATCTCTACTTTTTAGATCAATGAGAATTTTCACGGATTGTGCATTGATTTTCGGAAATAGGGCCTGAATTATTTCTGGCCCTTTTTTCAGACCATCCTTTGGGAAATTCGGGAAAAAATGAGTCCTGGGAATTGGGAACGGGAGAGGAAAAGGTGTTTTTGAAAAAATAGGGATATCCCAGAAACCGTCAGTACAATTTCAATGAAATTCGGTTTCGTGCTACTGCTCAAGGCAACGAACTTTTCTGCGAAGTTCGACACGTTTCAGAGAATCTGGGACAGGATGAGGGCAGTCTGAAATTTCATTCTTGCATACCCGAATACCCAAATCTACAATCAAATACTTTGATTCAATATCCTCTTTCTGAAACATCTCGATAACTTTTGAATATATTTTATCCAGAATCGAGTTTCACATTTCCTTGGAGAATTTGGAGCCTGCTTAATAAACCGCGCTAACTTTTTCATAGCAGCAAGTATCAAGAATTGTATGAAAAAGTAAATGAAACTAAAATTTTTCATAGATTTTAGGTGCTGACGGATAAAATCTGAAATCTAGAACATAAATTTTCAGGATCGATGCGAGGAGTGGAAATCTTTGGTGATATCTTGATGGACCAGAGACTCAGCGAAGAAACTTACTTTGGGTGCAGCACCGAGAATGCGTTCCTCCAAGATGGAAGAGATCTCGGCAGATCGTCGACTGCATGATACGTGATATTTGCGGGCAGCGAATCCAACCGTTGGCCAGTTGACCTGTAATCAATGAACAATTAAGAGATATTCGCCGGTGAAACGAATTTTGTAAAACTCGGGTTCAGATCGCTGACTGTGTTACATAACGAGTTATTCTTGTTTATGTAATATGTCGGTTAACAGTTCGCCGCGATCGATGAATCGCCTTTTAAAATATGCCGATCGAGATGAAAAAAAGAAACCGAAAAAAACTGACATAAATCATCTACAACAATAGGCGGAAAAACCGCAATGCGGAAACGAAGGAGACAATCGAAATCCGATTATTACCGCACACTTCGTGAAAAATGTCGGCTCGAGATTAAACCAGCCTTTATTAATATCTTAATAATTATACTTTTTATAACACAATTTAACAACGGGAATGACAACGTACCGTAACAGTTGCGTTCGGCAGCTGCCTCGCTACGGAGGCAGCTAAACGTAGAGATAATAAAGCCATTTTCTGTCTTCGATGCCCGTCGACCGTACCACGGAGCCAAAGATGGAGAACGGTCAAGACAGGGGCGAGCAGAAGGAACCTTGGGATCACCCCCACTCTATCTACCCTCACTTCCGGTACCGGAAGTCGTCGGGCGATCGAACCGGGAACTATACGCGAACCCAAAATTCATATTGGCTACTATGCGATTTAGGACAATTTCCACCTCTTCGTTTGACCTTAATTACATTTTTCGGATATTATTAATGACTTTTGCTCATTCCATGATCCAATTAACTTCTATATCCGGTCTTCGTCGTCAAATTCGTAGATTTAAATCCCCAGATAAGCTTTGGTGTCGAGACTACAAAATGGCGTCGATGGTTCGAAGCAGTTTGCGGTGTCGTTAAAAACGCTTCGAATAATTCTCAGCGATATTAAATGGCGAAAAGAAATACGAGGGTGTATTTTAATCGACGAGCTTGTTATTTTTAGTGTCAAATCAAGCGCGTGGGTTAGTAAAACTGATAAAAACTCATTTAAAATATGAAACAGTTCCTTCGTGAGTTCGGTATAGTTCGCGTGTTTCCGTGAAGGTCCGCGCATCGGCGCCAAATTTTATTATTATCGATGTATTGATTATTGTTGTTGATAGTTCCTAACATTTGAAATGTTCCATGGTTTTGGCGAAGATGCATCAGTGGCGAATAGTTCAATACCGAGATCTAATTACGAATAAATACTAATGAGTTTCCTTCTCTCTGGCTCGTCCTTGACCAAAATAACAATAAGGATTCGACCTTTTGCCGCAGGACACGCCCAGGATATTATTGGAATTTGTTGAAAGCATGGATTCTGCCACTGAATTGGAACAGATCGAAATATTAGCAAAGGAAGCAGAATGTCTAAAATTACGCCTCGACGACGAGAGGCAAAAACTAAACGATGTCACACGTAAATCTCTTTCATACGATTTTCATACATTTATTACACAGTTTCCCAGAATGTCTTAATCAATTATTAACGTTATCGAAAAAAAGCCAATCCACCTTGTGTCAGAGTTGCTTTGTTTTTGTTATTGTTTTTATGGTTTTTTTTTTTAATTGTTACAAAATACATGCTTCGATAGTTTTCAAGAATTTGATGAATTCATACCCAAAAAAATTACTCTACGTTTATAATCCACATTGTTCTTGCAGTTTCATGCATAGCGGACAGACTGGAAGCTATCAATTGTATGAACGTCAAACCTCGACGTGTTCTCAAGGGTCATCAAGCTAAGGTTTTATGTTCCGATTGGTCTCCCGACAAACGTCACATCGTTTCATCGTCACAGGTTTGAAATATTGACTTGTAACGCAGGGTGTCAGGTGACAATGGAAGTTCCATAGGTCTGGAAAACTTCCTAAAATCCAAAGAATAACAGATCAATTCTGGCGCACTTCTGTAGCATAAAGGCACTTTATTTAACTATCTCATGCTTGGCTGAATAATCTTGTTTTATGAAATCAGGAACCAGAGTCAATGGGAGCATTTTTTCCTACAGATTGAGAAATGAGCTAATCGATACTCTGAAATAATCCTAGACTTCAATTTTGTTCGTTTTATCAAGGTTGAGCAAGCTTTAGCTTAACTAGTCTTTCGAAAGTTCTAGTCTCATCGACCTTTCTACATTTTATGCTCAAATCGATAGATTCTTACTCTACAGAAATCTAAAACGAATCATAAACATATTTATTATCCTTGTTATTGTTAAACGTCCTTTCGATCTCTTTTTTTTTTTTTGTTTCGTCTCAAACAACAATCGTTAAGCCAAATCAGTAAGTAAAATGATTCTTACTCTACAGAAATGAAAACGAATTATAAACATGTTCATTGTGTTCGTTGTTGTTAAATAACCTTTCAATCCTATTTTGTTCGTCTCCAAAAACAATCGCTGAGGATTCTCCTAGTCCTGAATAAGTCTTTAATATATTTTGGCCAGACACCCTGTACAAATTAACGATATAACTTTACAAATGGAAAAAAATTCAATTCACTTTCTACAGGATGGAAAAATGATAATATGGGACGCATTCACAACCAATAAAGAACATGCGGTGACCATGCCCACAACGTGGGTAATGGCTTGCGCTTACGCCCCTAGCGGAGCACTTGTCGCATGTGGGTAGGTAAATGTTTATTTCATTCTATTCAAGGAGTTGAAAAATGTGATAAAAAATGACCGAGTTTCTGTTTCCTCATCCAAATCTTAGATAAAATAATTATATAAATAAATCTTTTCTCTTACAGATTAAAATTCATGAAATATAATACCCAATTTTTCAAAAAGAACCTACCAACTATCTCATTTTCTTTTCCATAAACGGCTGTAGATTTGATACAATTCTTCATAATTGAGATAATCTTAGATTCCGAGGAGACTGACCATGTTTTGACATTCTCTTTCATAGGGGGCTAGACAACAAAGTAACAGTATACCCATTGAGCTTGGAGGACGATGTATCGGCACGTAAAAAGACAGTTGGTACGCATACATCGTACATGTCTTGCTGCGCTTTTCCTAACAGCGATCAACAAATACTGACTGGTAGCGGAGACAGTACTTGCGCGCTGTGGGACGTCGAGAGTGGACAATTGCTCCAAAATTTTCATGGCCATTCGGGGGACGTCATGTCTTTAGATTTGGCTCCTAGCGAGACTGGAAACACATTTGTTTCTGGGAGTTGTGACAAAATGGTTTTAATTTGGGACATGAGAAGTGGCCAGTGCGTTCAAAGCTTCGAAGGACATAGATCGGACGTCAATTCGGTATGCTCAGAAGAATCGGAGCTTTTAAAGTTCGCGACCTGCTTGATTCCCTAAAACTTCCCTGAAATTCAAGATTTTCTAATCAAATTCTTGTATCTTCCCCAGAAAAGTCGTTTCCTCTTGTCTTGAAATTTTTATTTATCTTCTCAAACGCATCCTCCTAGATTGCTTGAAAAATTTAGAGGCTCTTGCTCATTGCGATGCAATTATTTGATGAATATTGATCATTGTACTTGAATGAATTTGAATTCTACTTGAGAATTTTAAGCAAATTACTATTCAGAACATACTTTTAATCAACGAGTATATTGTCATTCATTCAATGTTGAAAATCAACAAAAAATCGCAACTGTTCAACAACCTACAGATTACCTACAAAATTTTTGTATTTTCCCCAAAAAAGTCGTTTCCTCTTGTCTTGAAATTTTTATTTAACTCCTCAAACGCATCCTCCTAGACTGCTTGAAAAATGTAGAGGCTCTTGCTGATTGCGATGCAATTATTTGATGAATATTGATCATTGTACTTGAATGAACTCGAATTCTACTTGAGAATTTTAAGCAAATTACTAGTTAGAACATACTTTTGATCAATGAATATATTTTCACTCATTCAAAGTTTAAAATCAACAAAAAATTGCAACTGTTCAACAACCTACGTATACTTTCAGGTCAGATTTCATCCAAGTGGCGATGCGGTAGCCACAGGTTCTGACGACGCGACTTGCAGACTTTTTGATCTCAGAGCAGACAAAGAAGTAGCAGTTTACGCTAAAGAGAGTATAATATTCGGTGCAAATGCTGTGGATCTCAGCGTTAGCGGTAGACTATTGTTCGCCGGTTACAATGACTACACAGTTAACGCTTGGGACACTCTGAAATGCCAGAGGGTTGCGCTGCTCTACGGTCACGAGAATCGTGTATCTTGTTTAAGAGTTTCACCTGACGGTACAGCTCTGTCGACTGGAAGCTGGGACGCGACGCTGCGCGTTTGGGCTTAGTAATTAAAACCTGTAGAAAAACAGTCGAGAGAGTTAAGATCTTGAATGGAAAATTGATATCATTTATAATCGTTGAGCCAAGCACGTCGATTTGTTGCTTGGATTATGTGACAAGCTGGCCTTGGTGTTTCAAATATATAATTAAATAATTAAATAAATAAATAAATAAATAAATAATGTGATTATCTCAAACTTTGCAAGTTGAGGAAAACTGTTATATAGACCGTACGCGATTGTTCGGTGCTTGAGATACTGAGTTAAAAAACTTCAATATATAATACGTCTAGAGATGTGAATTATTGAAATATCGTATAGTATTATGATCGTAATAGGCTGAATTCAGAATTCATATTTCATATTGAATTAAACGCGTGTCGTGATAGAGACAACTTATAGAATATTATTATGTTAAAAAGGATGGAGAATTTTTTAGATTAAGGATCGTATACATGTTGACAAAGATTCATTTATACGAATTCATCGTATACTAAAGAAAACGGAAATTAGAGAAAACCGTATGCCCAGTTGTTACGTTTTTATTATCTATATCATTGTATTATTATTATTATTATTATTATTATTATTAATAATAATCTTATTATTATACAGGGTGGATTTATACCGTTCGAACACTCAAAGGAGGGGTGAGGTTGACACGAATGGAAATCGTTAAATTTTTTATTGGATTCTGACTATTTGATTCGTTAAATATGGCAAATTATTCACGACATTGGACCCGTGGCCATCTCAATGCTTCTCTGAGCGTTTAGACGTTAGGAATTCACCCTATATACGATTTAATGGGTCCCTAAACTGCGACTTGCATTTCATTATGAAGATTATTATTTTCTGTTAGCTCCTGAGTCTTATCTCTTAACTTAAAAATACATACGTAGAAGATATTATACATATATTACGATTTCAGATTACATTCACTGTATATTTCTGACCATAAATTTCATTTTAATAAATATTTTGTTATTCGTTTATTTATCACGTCTACTTTCGTCTTGTTTCATTTCCCTTAAACTGATTCGAATTATAACGAATCTATAAAATTCTAGAGACCGGAGCTTTACATTCAAAACCAATGCATTGTTTCGAACATAATGTAGCTGAATAATAGAAAAAAAAAAAAAAAACAACAAGAAAAGAAAAATCCCAATACCTGATGGCGATTTTATACATTGACAAGACAATGAATTGATAATATTTATCACCAAATAGATTATGCTAATATTCTTCAGATATACGAATGTGTAGTAAGCTAGTAAATGGCAGACGCATATAAGGTGAATGATAATTACTTAATTTCTCATTTTTTGGTAAGAATTTAACAATTAAAATTGATAACTTGAATAATTAAAGAAATTTGAATTCGACTCAGCGCCAAAGTGCAGATTCCCTAGTTTTTCTGGATTCCTATTGGTCAGAGTTGAAAAAAAATAAAAATTCCCTAGATTCTAACCAATAGGAATCCAGGAAAACTAGAGAATTTGCACTTTTTCGGTGAGTGGAATCCGCCAATAGTGTTTCAATTCCGCAATCTCGAATATCCCCCCCTTTTTAAAAAAACTAGCCGGTTGCGCAGTGTCGATCGCGCAACGACAGACAGCTTATATCCACAGATAGAGAGTGACTGGCGGTGGTGCAAACTGACTTTGCATTTTATTTGCATTTAAATATTGGGAGAAGTAGGGTGTAGTATAATATTTTTCTACCTAAAAATAGTGGCCGACGTCTCTGTTCACGGCGAGGAGGTATTAAAATGCCAATCTACAACGGTAAGTATACCAACGGAATGAATTATCATGATAAATATAACCTAACCTATACGTACGCGCACGGAGGTGATATACCAGAAATTTCGAAATACACCTCGCCTCGAATATTCACGTATTCATTGATCGAGGGTCCGATTTTAATCAACAGTCAAAGTCAAATGGGGCAAGGAACTATTCCCGAATGTCGAAGTCAACACCGATGAGGAACCCATGCTCTTCAAAGCTCAGCTTTTCGCACTCACCGGAGTCCAGCCTGAGAGACAAAAGGTTATGCTCAAGGGGATGACTTTGAAAGATGAAGACTGGGGCAACATCAAGCTCAAAGAGGTCAGATCATTCTCTTAATCCTTTGTCCCAAAACATACCTCGATTTCTACTAAATCGAAACGATTCCGGGAAAACTCCTGTCAAGTCTACAAAGCTTTGCTTTCGATCAAATTCAGTTTCATTGTCTCATGTACATCAACTTTCTTTTCTGTAGATCATCCCAAGCCTTAAACTCGTTCCTCTATCCTCTAAAAAAGAAATCATTCCTCTATTATCCTAAAAACCAATAATTTCGAGAAATTTGCTGATCGCGGGCTCGCAGCTGATCAATTTGATCACTTTGAGACATCCTCTTTGATGAACTTACTGTCTGGTCACTTTTATTGCTGAAAATCACTTTTTCAAGCAATTTCATGTTTGGCCAGAGTGATTTTCTCGTATCGTAGTCACTTTTTTTAGTCACTTTTTAGTCACTGTTCTCAGTACTTTGGACCGATCGAATTGCCAACAGCCCTGTGATTGGAAATATCAGTTTTAGACTCAATTCGAGACTTTTATTTGTTCGATGAGCCTGGCTCAAACTTCTTCGTTTTACCTTTCTGTATGATTCTGCAAATTAGACTTGATTCTAATCTCTTCACTCGACACCAGAAGAATGTTTGCAGCTCCTAAAGTTGAAAGTTATGTGAAAAGATATTATTCCGAAGTTGGAAAGACAAATTTTTCAATAGATCCATTCTGTAAACCTCATTTATAGACATATTTATCCCATTCTGCCCTTGAATCTCTAGATAATTAATCAATTTATATTAAAAGTAGTAATTTGAAACCCTAGGGTGTGACGGTATTGATGATGGGCTCCAAAGAGGAAGATGTGCCAGTCGAGCCGACGGAGAAGCCGTTATTTTTGGAGGATATGAACGAGTCTGAATTAGCAACAGCTCTGGACATGCCAGCGGGTTTGACGAACCTTGGAAACACGTGTTATTTAAACGCGACTGTACAATGCTTGAAAACTGTGCCAGAGCTCAGAGAATCTTTGAAAAAGTTTTCGGGCGGATTAGCAGCTGCATCTAGCGCTTCTCTGGGTCCTTCTCAAAGCATAACTGCCGCTTTGAGGGATTTATATGAGACAATGGACAAAGGATCTTCCCTGCCACCAGTTGTTTTGGTCCAAATGCTGCATCTCGCCTTTCCAAGATTCGCTGAAAAGTCTGAACACGGAGGTTTCCAGCAGCAAGACGCAAACGAATGCTGGACAGAGCTCGTCAGAATGCTCCAACAGAGGCTACCCGCTAAAGTATGTTTCTTTCACAATATTGGAAAAAGAGTACAAAACTTTGCATATTTTAAGGCGGAAACAGAAGTCCAATGTATTGGCAAAAAGACGTTGTTGAAATAATTTCAAAAAAGCTTTTCAAAGCAGAGGAAAACAGTTTCTGAAAGCTTTTCGTTGAACATTTTTTCGATTTTTTGCTCGCTTTCAAGATAATTTTGAAAAGAGACGGTATTCGAGATTTTCTTCGCGTTTTTAAGGCTGTACAGATTTCTGGGTACTGATTAGGCAAACAAATACCCAAAAAGTATTTTAATGGAGAAAAAACAGCGTCAATTAGGCTTCTCGCATTTTTATTTCATGATTTTTCTTCACAAATTTATCAATTTTTTATGTCAAATAGTAATTTTCAGAAAATGTCTCACATCTCCAAAACTACTAAGTTTACCAAAAAGTGCCAAGAATACCAAAGTTTGGAATTCCTAATCTTCTCTGTATTTATTGGAATAATTGCTCTTTCAAGCCACTTTTTACAAAAAAATGGATCCTACCGTCAAGATGCTTCAACTCTTTGTCATAACTTGAAAACTATGACCTCATCAAAGAAAGAAATGACACGAGATGAAAACTTTTGGGATATTGAATATTGATACTAGAAAATTTGCTCTGGATTCCGGAGACATTTTCTTATTCAGTAAAATTCGTCTCGCATTTATGAATGTGACTGTAAGTTCTTCTTTTTCGTTTTTATAGGATGATCCATCGGCGATGGAAGATGGTTCAGCGCAAGCGTCCAAGCAACGATCATTAATCGAGCAATATTTTGGTGGATCGTTTGACACAGAGTTGAAATGCGTAGAATCAGAGGACGAGCCGCCAACTAAAGGCAAAGAGGAGTTTTTGCAGCTTAGTTGTTTCATTTCGACGGAAGTAAAGTACATGCACTCTGGACTGAGGTCCAAGATGCAGGAACAGATCACTAAGCTCTCTCCGACTCTCGGGAGAGACGCGGTTTACACGAAAACAGTGAGTGAGGAATTGAAAACCGCATAACAACACCGGAGTATATGCTGCTTTTAAATTTCAGTCAAAGATCAGCAGACTTCCGGCCTACCTGACTGTACAATTCGTACGTTTTTACTACAAAGAGAAAGAGGCGATCAACGCCAAGATCCTCAAGGATGTTAAATTTCCCCTGGACTTTGACGCCTTTGAATTATGCTCAAGCGAACTACAGAGCAAACTTACTCCGATGCGCGATAGATTCAAAGAATTGGAAGATAGTCTGCTCGAGGAATCTAGACAAGTCAAAGACAAGAAAGACATGGGCGACGGTGTTAAGAAAAATGTTAAACAAGAACCGTACTGGTTTCCGAATGGTAGGAATAGTTTATCATATCATATACTGCAAATTTCGTCACGAAACAGCTTCAATTTTTGCTTGTTTCTCAGATTCTTGAGCTCCGGGCTTCCACTTTACCTCTTATGCCACTACAGTTAGTCTTTATTGAATCGGTTTTTGAAAAATTGTATCTAAAGACACTATTTCAAGACTACTGTTTCAGAATCTCGGAATTTAGTTTCACCTGGATTTAAAAAATGTAGACGAAACTTCTCGTGTCCTCTTGCATCTATTGAACTATGTTCCTCCATCAAATCACATCTTCCAGTTATGAATTTGGTGAATAATAAGATTCTTCAATTTGAACCATTTTCAACTTTATTAAATGGCTTTAAAAAGTCCAGTGAGAAAACTCTTCCTACAATATCTGGATTAGGATGGACCGTCTATTAGAAAAATATGTAACTCTCTGATAGAAGATTACAAAAGCTTTCGTAGAGGATTTTCTTTACCCGCTATTCTAACTGATTTGATTCATATCGAGTAATGGAAGCCCTTTCAGTTTCTCTGTTTCCTAAACGAAATGAACCATACAAATACTTATTTAACGCGTAATTTTGCCCGTTTTCAGATCTAGGCTCAAACAACAGCGGATATTATACCCTGCAAGCGGTTTTAACGCACAGAGGACGTTCCAGTAGCAGCGGTCACTACGTTGCTTGGGTCCGCCAGAAGGGAGACACATGGTTGAAGTGCGACGATGACACAGTCAGTCCAGTGACTAGCGAAGATGTATTGAAGCTCAGCGGAGGAGGGGACTGGCATTGCGCTTACGTCTTGTTATATGGACCGAGAATTTTAGAGACTCCCATTCCAGAAGGCGAATAACTTTTATAACATTTACAAATCTGTTGATTATTTAAAATGCTAAAAAAACGAACGTGCGTAGTTTATTGGACTGAATCAATCGACAAGGAAATGAAATCGAGAAAAAATTAACTATTATCTGGAGATCCAGAGTCTGGTAATTTTCCTTCACATGGAGATCAAATTTATGTCTTTCTTGGACTGAGAAATTTGTCGTCAAATTGATAACTAACTGTTGAAACAGTTTGTTAAAATCGGCTAATACTTATTATATTAAATTTGGTTTGTGCTTTTTCTCTTCTGTTCCTTTTTCACGTTATATATATAATTGATGAAGAGGACTATTTCCTCCGTTATATCACCTAAAAAAAAAGGAAAAAAAAAAATGGAAGAAAAATTGTATAATTGTAAATGAAATTCTATGGCCAGTTTGGAGTTACTTTCAACATTCGCAATGTTAAACCATCTCGAACACAACGTTACACTTCATTTGAATAAACAATCTGTTGAAAAAGGGAAAACGGGGACGAAGGAAAAGCAAAATTATAACTGCCTGTGAAATAATTTATTATCTTAAGCCTTGAACGTGTTCTTTTCTAATATTAAAGTAACAGCTATTGTTTACAAATTAGAATTCTTCTTTATTCTCTCTCTCTCTTTCTTTCTCTCTCTCTCTCTTTCTGTAAAAGAAAAAAGTAAAATTTGATTAGCATTTCGTAATATCTGACCAGGATATTTTTACGTCTATGTATGCTTTTGAAATAAAAAAAAAATATCTCGGAAATCGGATAGGAGGCGACAAGAGGCTGAGAAAAAAAAAACAAAAAAAAAAAAAAAAACAATACGTATTGGTCTAATCGACAGGTAAGATAAAAGTAATAGAAAGATTATTCCGGGCCTAATCAGTAGGGTAACAGTTTTCCGCGGGGAGTGTTTGCCGCGGAGTGTTCGAGCGAGCAAGCGGTTAGTTGTTTACATGCCGTAAGTGATAATAGGTCGTCGTATATGAGTCTAACATTCGCGGAGAGTTGAGATGTATCCGAAACTCTTCAGATCTAACACTATCAGGAATTGGTTTGGCGTATCTCCGAGGTAAACCATATTTATTTTTATTATAATTTTCTATATTTTTACCGTATACACGTTACGTAAACAGCTGGTTGAATTGATTTATCTTTATCGATAAGAAATCGGAACTCGGCGACGCCAAGCGACGTCAACGCGCCGTCAGGTAGGTGGGTATATCAAAATAAATCATATCAATAATTATGTTTGAAAATCGAATCCCCAACCACCACGCGCGTCTTAATTAATTCCGTTTGAAAATATACGAACAGTTATTCGAAAAACGGCTGAATACAATTCACCGGAATGAAACACGACGGTGTTCAAAAGCTATTTCTTCGGCAAAAACCTATCGGATGAATGTAAAATTGATAGCAGCGATAAAGAAGAATGAATAGAATAAAAGCCGGCACGATACTTTTCGATTTTCAAAAATCGACCAAAAGTTTTACAGATTATTCATCAAAAGTTGTAATCTTTTAGACATTTTTTCGATTTCTGGAAATCCGCGAATATCATGTCCTTCGTTCAACTCTTTTTAATCGTTGTTATCAATTTCACATTGATCGGATATGTTTTTGCTCAGAAAATAGGTTCGAAAAATTCCAAGTGGAAAATCGTGTTCCGTAATATCTTCTTAAAATCCCCTAGCGTCATTTCAACATATTACCATAAGAAAAAAAAAAATGAAGAAGAACAAACAAAAAAAGCAAAGACTTTGAATTGAAGATATATTTTCCGAATTTCAAACGAACGATCGCGAGTACGAAGAAAAATCGAAGGACGAATCGGGCCCGGGGAATCCCGAGCGTTAGAACGTCGGCGGCATTTAGTTCGGCAAACTCCGGACGCGGAGCCGAAGAGTCCCGAAGCGTGAACAATCTTGATTCCCCTCTCTTCCTGGGTGTTTTCACTTTATCAGATCTGTTAAAAATGGTCTTACACAGCAGTTCGCCGAAGTAATGTCTCGATAGTATTATCGTCAATTATAATCTGTCGTATATACGTCACAGTGTCGTTTATCAAAGAGAGGTATTGGTGAAAATAAAGGGTCAAAAATTTCCCTCGCGCATGTGAAATCGTCTCCTCTTTGACGGCTGGCTAGGCGGCGACATACAGACATACAGAGAGACAGAGACGGGGCCAGACAGACAGACGGACGTGTAGAGGTGTACCAACGAATGGATGGACAGACGGACAATGGGCGAACACAGCAAGGAGGTTCCCTCGGCCAGAAAGTTGAGAGCAGTTTCCTTGAGTTGAGTGTGTAACAATGTCTGTGATCATGTGTTGTTCGATGTTACGATCTTGATAAAGAGTATACATACGTGATTGTAGAATAAACAAATCGCGATCGATAATCTCCAAAGTATAATACATTATAATAACAAACTCGATAATAAAGAATTTCAAAAAAAAAAAAAAAAACTAGCGTTGAAAGTTTCGTAACAAACTTGTGTGCGCTCGCGTAAATGTTTCTAAATACCAGAGGCACCGATACGCTAGGATATTATAGTTTCAAAGAAGTGAGAGAGAGAAAGAGTGAGAGACTCTGGAACGGAGAGCAGTGTTGCATGGAAAGTAGTACATACACGCGTTGGTTATAGCTGATTTTTTTTCTTTATTTTTATTTTTATTTTTTTTTCACATTCATTCATTCGTATTCCAGTTTTAACTACATAAAAGTGTTAAACAAACGAAAAACAGCCAATACTCTTCCGCCAGCGATTTAACATGGAATTACGAAATGTGAAAACTAGCTGATACAGAGTGTGCGGACTTGAACCTCTCGCGTCAGACACAACGAATCTCTTAAGAGAATTATAATCGTCCCGCTGGTTACACAAACCACAAATTATCATCATCTGCAATCGTCCGGAGGACTCGTTCTTACGATTAGCGGCGGTCAATTTTTTATCCTCCTCGTTATTCATCCGTCGGGAATAACAAAACCGTCTTTAGATTCTAACTCTGCGTCTTGTCGACTCCAGACTGCCAGAGATATGGCTAACGAATTATCCCGATAGCCGAAGGGATTGGAGTACAAATATTTATCGGTTATAGGTATATTGAAAACCTACCCGTGTCAATAAAAAATTATCCAAAAATAATATAAAAACGGAAGAAAAATCTCTCGATAAGTAGGAAGAATTTTTTTTAAACACGTAGCGTTCTATGGATCGTGAAAACCGTTTGAAAAGTGTGAAAAATAACAGTGTAACAAATTCCTTATGATAAATAAATCGACCAAAGACACTCGTTGAGGTGTCTGGTTGTGGTGGTGGTGGTGGTGGATAATATTCGGTGCTGAATAACGAGTCAGAAGATAAGCCGAGATGGGAAACTGTTTTAGCAGTCCGACTAGCTCGGAAAAGGAAAAGTCCCAGAGTCGAGGGAACACGATCAACGATCCTGTCCCCTTGCCGGTAAGTCCCGTTCCTACTCCTCCCCCAGATCCGATCAGACCCATTCCTCAAATACCAGAGACGGACGCACCCACTGCAAAGATATTCGTCGCTTTGTATGACTACGACGCTCGGACCGACGAGGATCTTAGCTTCAGGAAAGGCGAACATCTTGAAATCCTCAATGACACACAAGGCGATTGGTGGCTCGCTAGAAGCAAGAGGACCAGGCAGGAGGGATACATTCCTAGCAATTATGTTGCTAAACTCAAGTCCATCGAGGCGGAGCCGTAAGTTTACTGCATTTTATTGTCTCTCTATTTCCAACTTTATGATATTTAAACCTTCGTAGTTACTGTGGGTCGAAGTAACCCTCCTTTAAAATTTGGGGGTGAATATCTGTATGGGGATGGCTTTCGATGGAGTTCTGCTTACCATGTGCAATGCGTAACGTGTTTTGTTTCAATTCTAAAATAGAGCGTGTCTTTAGATGTCAGAATGAATGTCTTTGCTGAAACTTCCACTATTGAGATATTTTTTAAATTGAAGAACCATATCTTCCGAGTATCACCCTAAAATTTTGTTAGATAAAGTGGAAAAATGAAAAAGCTATGAATATTTCAATGAAAAAGTGCATTTTTTGCACATTCACATCTTTGCGAGATTTTTTTTTGACACATTGACATTTGATTTTGGTCAAATTGACTTTTGTCAAATATTCTACAATGTCTAAAGTATGTTCCATAATTTTTGAAAAAATAAAAAACCGATGTATACTTTTTGTACCGTAGCCAATTGAAAATCAGTTGGGTCAATTTCACCCAGTGTGACTGCCACATGATTCTACAGATGTGTGACTACGAAGGGTTGAAAAAGATAATACTAGTTATGATAATCACTCCGAAAATGAAAAGTTGAATTTTTGCCAGATCTCTATGTTTCGACATCTAGGGAATCACCTACGACTATTCTTCAATGGATCAATTTTATGTCTCACAATACGTTTACCGCGATCATTTGTCCAGTAAAAATTTAAGATACAGGCAGAATGGAAAATCGGTTATACCTCGATTTCAAAATTTGTAAAGTTTGAGTGGTCAAACAAGTGTAGTGTATAGTTTTTTTTCACAAGTTTCTTTCTAACAAAAGTTAGCAACTTCAGACTATGAATTTCCCTGTTTCTTGGACCACATTTGATTTGTATGAGTCATAAGTGAATAATTGTAACATGCCGCAAGTTTCCGAATCCAAGAATGATCGGAATTTAAAACAATCTTCAAGCGGTTTTGCAAGGATTTTAATTATACCTACTCCTCAAGTTGTTCGAAAGGTTAATAGTGAGTTAGCAGTAGAAGTAGAAGTTGAGAAATCAAGATAACATTTGGGGAAATATTCATGTGATGTTCAGATTGACTTGTCAGCCCGATTAAGTTAGAGCGTTACTAATCGATCTTGAAAATTCATTCTGACAATTAGATTCTCACGTGTTCAAGTAACAACTAGACTCGTCAATCATTTGGCAGGATGTTTTCAGTCGTTGAACTTACCGTCTCATATTCAACAGCCGATTGCTCTATAAACTGTTGTTCGCGAATGATTTTGTTGCCCCCCAAATCATGATACGCATTTTCTAACATCCTAATGAACTCTGACTCTCCATTGGGAGACCAGCTATTCCTCTACTCAGATGGTGTCAAACATGCAGAATATGCTAGATTAATAGTTCTCTCGAATTAGTAGAAAATTATAAACGGTACGTGGCGGTTTTTAAAATAATAGCTTCCTAAAGTTCAGAATTTTTGAGCATTATTTAAGTGTACTTTTGTTAACACTGCAAAATCCACCCTCGTATATTCTTGTTTATTTATTTTTTTTTTGTTTTATTTCGGAGCAGATATGCCTCGGAGTCGATTCCTCATCTCCCTGAAAAGATATTCTCATGTTAACGTCACTAGAGCCAAGGGTATTCCCTGATTGATGATTATCTACTGAAATAGTGTCATTTCCATTAGGAGCCATTTATTTTTAGGTCTGTTTGTTAAAGATATGTAATGTTGATTAAATCAGAGAACTTTTTGGGTCACAAGCTCCGTTCGTGAAATTCGTATGTTTCACTTAGACGGGACAATTATGCACCCCAATTTGAGGTCTGTAAGACATTGGAGTAGTTTTATAATAGAAATTTCCTTGATTATTTTGTTGCGTTAGCGTTGCGAACTTCGACCTCATTAATTGAACTTATTTCAAAATCTAATGAATAATGGAATCACAGTTTTAATTACAATTTTCACAAGGTTGCTTGTATGTCTGATTTAGCGAAGAAGACAACATGAATAATGGTTTAAGGTGCTTACAGTCAACATTTTTCTCTATAATGCTATTCTGGAGTTGAACAGACTCTTTTTTTTACTCCAGACACAATTATTGCCACCTTCAGTCCAACTCCAGCTTTTGCAAGATAAGATGCCAGAGTCTCAGTGAGACTTGAAAATTTCTTCCTTATCAATAGGTTGCCACGTGTTTTGCAATCAGTTCCCTGAAATCTCCTAGTTGTAGACACAGATTTTCCTAATCTTTACTCATTGTTAGAGGTCTGAGTAAATGTCAGTGCATTGTTATTAACATGCTTGTTAACTGATTGATACAGTTTTGAAGAATTATTCTGGTCACACGTCGACGATGCGTTTACAGTTATAGATCTGGTGCTGGTTTGAAAAGTAATTCATTGATTAGCATATGTTTAATATTATTATCGATAGGCGGGTGGTTAATGGAACTAAGTAAGTAAGTAAGTAAGTAAGTAAGCAAGTAAGCAAGTAAGCAAGTAACATAACAGTGTATTCAATCGACGTATCGGTTAGCATTGCCGTTATTTTAATTGTCGTTCAATATACCAAGCTTTTTTCATTGACTTTGTCGTCACAGGCGTGACTCTTGTTTTTTAAATTCCTGTTCCATTAGTTTCTTCTCCTGCTGTTATTATTATTATCATTATATGCCTGCACCAGATTGCTTTCACCTACTGCTATACTGGCGACTAACTAACTCGGTTGAGATTCACTGGCCTATTAGCAAGGGAAATTAGTTATATATACCTTAACAGCATTAGCAATTGGAATTTTGTATGATCAAAAGTATATTCAAAAATACAGTATAAGTATGATTTATAATATGTAAACATTATTAGTTATTTCTTTTTGTTCGATTTACATCATTATTTCAAATGACAATCAAACTTTCCTGAAAATCAAACTTTGATCAAACATCGATTACAGGTGAAACTTATTCCCATACTTTTGCAATACCTGAATAATCTGCCCGTTTAATAGATTTTTTATTTTCTCATTGGCAAAAGAAATCTAAAAAATTTCAACACCGTCTCAGTCCAGTATTATGTTTTATATAATCTTGGCTCCAGTACTTCGTATGCAATATATATATACTTTTTTAAATTTGTGTCAGATGTAAACAAACCGTTGATATCTAAATGATTTTTCTGAAGGACGTTCAAGACTTGTTATTCTTCTGTAGGTGTATTGAACTTAAGAACACGTTTGGTACAATTTATGAATATCTGCTAGAATTTGTTCATTTCAATTTATTTTATTTCAAAGACGATTAGAATTAATGAAAATTTCTTCTCGTTTCCAGATGGTACTTTAGGAAAATAAAACGAATTGAAGCTGAGAAGAAATTATTACTGCCAGAGAATGATCACGGGGCATTTTTGATTCGTGATTCTGAGAGTCGACACAACGACTACTCCCTTTCAGGTAAACACGCCAGGTTTATATTTATTTACACTATCGATAATCAGATAAACCGATAAAGTTATCGCATCTGTACGCATATCTGATCGTGCATATTCTTTCGGAAGATGTTTCACATCGATAACTTCTCGACGGCTATACTTCAACTCTGATTTTCACCTCTTTCATCGTATCGATTCATTAGCCAACTGATTAGTTGTGTATATTACTCCGCTATCTATGATTATCCATCACACTTTCAATGATAAATACATCAAATAGAGCACGGTCATCCGCTGCCCTAGGCTTTTACCAAAATTCATTAAATAATTTCAACTGATTATATCCAATGATTTGATCTTTTTTACCTGCTTAAAATAAAACACAGTAATAGCGTCTAATGGAATGACTTTTAAGTAATCTGCAAATGAATAACAATCAGTTTGTTGTCTTTCAATTTTGTTTGTTCGTTCGGTTTTATCCATAAACTTTGACGAGGGGATATCAGTTCTCTTTATTAGTTGTTTTGATCCAGCCTATTCGATGTTTCTAATAGATAAGCTTGGGTGGTGAAAGCTGAACGTACATTAATTATACAATACCTTTATTGGATATTGTTAATTAAGAGAATCTCATTTTCTTATCGAACGGGATTTTCTCCAATGTTAGATAGAGGTTTTGTTATACTCCCGATAAATGATCCCAAAGCAATCTACCAGCAGCGGCAGTGATACACAGTGACGTTGTGTCACTTGGTGATAAAATTGACATATCCTGTCAGACAGATTGCAATTTCCTGTTTTTTCATTCGCTTCTGTGTTTCCCCGTGATTTCTGCTTTACTTTTTTATATTCGGCACGAGTACCGAGTCTCTTTGGATTAATCCTTTTATCAATCTGGCTACTTTGTTCAAACGATTCAAAGTTCTGGAATTTTTCAAATGAACCAGCCTAAGATATTATCACTTTTTCCGTTATTCAAACAGAGAATTCTCCGTAATATTATCACTTGCGCACACAAACCAGAAAGAATGAGAGAGATTGTGCAACTTACGCCTCAAATCAGTTATTCTGATAGTTATTGTGATATTCTTTACAATTCTTTAAATATTCTTTTACATTATAGTCAGAGACGGAGACACAGTGAAGCATTATCGTATCCGACAACTAGACGAAGGTGGTTTCTTCATAGCCAGGCGCACAACGTTTAGAACGCTACAGGAACTCGTTGAACATTACAGTAAAGATGCGGATGGACTTTGCGTTAATCTATGCAAACCTTGCGTCCAGGTAGGAAAAACTGTCCAAGTATTATTATTATTATTATTATTATTATTATTATTATTATTATTATTATTATTGGTATATCAATTGTCTAAACGGAGTTTAGACAGATGCTTGCTGCATGCGAGAGATTTCTTTGAGAATGTCATTAATTACCAATTAATTGATAACATATTATCACACATATATACAATATACATAGTGAAATGTAATTCGTTGAGGCTTTTAGATATCGTTGTCGTCGTTTGTGATTAACAAAATTTCTTATCGTCGGTGAGCTTTAAAAGGGAAATGTATTGATCAGTAATTTCAGGCACCGCCCTCAGATACACCTGTGATAAGCCGAATAGGTAACACTCTTATTTCGAATTCAGAATCGGTCAGGGAATCATTTTGTCATTTGTTGAGAAAAAAATAATTGATGATTGCATAAATAATGATAGTAAAGATAAGGTGATTAAACGAAGATTTTCAAATGTGTTTCAACATTGAGAATGTGCAATGGCACAAGTTGAAGGAAATACAAATGATACTCAATGACGCTTTCTTTCCTAATATTATTTAATACGAGCCCTTAGATTGTCATAATCAATCAGGAGAGAAAATTTATTTTCAGCCAGGGAAGTCAGGGAATTCTTCTCCTAGATTTGAGTGTCCACCCTGCAGTGGTTTTACCCACAATTAATTAACTCAGAAATTGATAATCTGTCATTCAATACACACTGCATATAGATAAAAAAAAAAAAATTATCATACCGTGGCAACAAGCTTGCTACTTCATTGTAAAATCAATGTTCACGGCGGATAAGGCACTGTCTAAACTCCAGTTGGACTTTGCTCACACGCAAATTAGTTAGATTAAAAATATTAATTTATATGTACACTTTTTAAGTACATTGATTATATAAGGTCGCAAATTCGCAGTCACAATTAATCTTTAATTTCAGATTATGTTTGTACGCGGCAAGCGTGCGAGGTACATTATAAAATATTTATCTCTGTACAGCACATTGATAATCCTGATTTTATATACATATATATCTTTTTTTCTTTTGCTATCGACAAGTTTTTCTCCTGCAAAATGCTCTTTATACTTGAAAAAAATGAGGAATTCTTGGGTTCGATTCCCAATCTAGACTTTAAAAACTCGTCGCATATTTCTAGACTAAATAAAGATTTGAAACGGGTAAATAGAAAGAGATGAAGGAGCCGTTAGATTCATATTTAATTGGTATTGCAAGGTGTTATCTCAATAGAGCGTGTCTGTTTGTCTGTTATTGCTTGCCCCGCCTCCCGCTGGACTTTCTTGGTAAATTGAATGTCCCAATACAAATTCTTACTCGGCTCATACTCGTTAACGCTGCTTAAATTTAATCCTATTTTTTATTGTTATTAAATTATTAAACAACAATTACCTATTTATTTACGGAGTTTAGCATAAGCCTGTACTGTACGGAATCATGTTCCAACGGCATTAGAAAGCTCTGCCGGTTGTTAACGATGGAAATAGAATAATACTAAACTGTTTGTAATTAAATCGGTCAAAGAGTTTTACCACTTTCCAACTATCTCGTATTTTCAATATCAAATTAATATTAAGCTAATCAGAGTATGAGCGGTGTAATGGAATTTTTGTATTATTTACAATTGTACATACATACATAGGTATATGTATAATAACGTTTTTCAAAAACTCCCTGTTTTATTTATTTTTTTTTTTTTTTTTTTCGTTTATTCATCAATTGTTTTTGCATTTCGGAGTATTTTTGTAATTACAAATTTTAACCATTACGCATGATAAATCCAGTCCGAGATACATCCTTACTCACAAACGTGTTTTAAATAAATTGCTTTTCAAACGATGAATCGTACACTACTCGGAATTACGATGATAAATTATAAGCATATTCTGTACCGGACTGAGTTATCATGCTCATGTGGTTAATAAAAGTTAAAATTGTATGTTAGCGATAGTTTGTAAATGTTCGTGGCTAAAAATTCAACATTTTTATGAATTTGGCATAATAACCAAATGTATAATGCCAACTAAATCATCCTTTTTATCATTTATTTTCTCATAGCTTTGAATATACTCATAGGCTGATATCTCTCGATCGCCAATAGTGCGTTTTACAGTTTCGGATCTTAGAATCGATGCCGTTTAGTCATTTCCTGTACATATAATTAAGAATTTATAGTTTTGTTCCTAGAATTTTACGCATCATATCATTTCTCATTATCGTAGATTCTGAATTTTGTTGAAAAATTTTTTCTAAATGTGTATAAATATCGAGTAAAAAGTTCCTTCATCATAAAATGGTAAAACGCAGACTTCTTCTTCACGTTTGAAACCTATCCACGATAATCTCGCCTCCGATACGTCTCCTGTCCTTTTTAATCCAATTCCTACGTTGCATAATCATTCTCGAGTTAAATCAACACATTTGCTTGCTGTGGCTTGATAGAATATTATCACAGGTAATAACTAACGCTGTAAGTGCATTTCCAGCTTCTATAGTAATTATCATTGTTAAACATATGACATCGCTAGATTATTATCATCCGATTACCACCGAGGATGAGTTGTAGTTTTTACCAAGTTCAAATAGCTGTATAGCGAGCATTTTCCAAGGCATGTACGTTGTAATAATAAGAAATAGTTTAACTATGACGACGTATGTAAATACACCAGCTATTTTTAACTGTATAAAATATATTCTCAGTCTATTATTTGCCGTTATTAACCATTGACTGGCCCGTATTTGGCTTTGTTTTCAGGTTGAGAAACCTGTAACGGAGGGTTTGAGTCATCGAACGCGTGATCAATGGGAAATCGACAGATCTTCCCTGAAATTTGTTCGCAAACTTGGACAGGGACAGTTCGGCGAAGTTTGGGAAGGATTGTGGAACAACACAACACCCGTAGCTATTAAAACATTGAAACCAGGAACCATGGACCCTAAGGATTTCCTTGCCGAAGCTCAAATCATGAAGAAACTCAGACACGCCAAGTTGATCCAACTTTACGCGGTCTGTACAATGGAAGAGCCCATTTACATCATCACAGAATTAATGAGGAATGGAAGTTTGCTGGAATTCTTGCAAGGTAAAGAGACTAGTTATTATTCTATGGACGAATTCATGTTAAATGGTTATTTTTATCTTTAGGAAAGGGTCGTGGCCTGAAACTTGCCCAGCTGATCGACATGTCTGCACAAATAGCCGCTGGCATGGCATATTTGGAGTCTCAAAATTATATTCACAGAGATCTCGCTGCCCGTAATGTTCTCGTCGCTGATAGCAACATTGTAAAGATCGCCGATTTCGGACTGGCCAGACTGATTAAAGAAGATGAATACGAGGCCAGGATAGGCGCTAGGTTCCCAATAAAATGGACCGCTCCAGAGGCTGCCAATTACAGTAAATTCAGTATTAAGTCAGACGTTTGGTCCTTCGGAATTCTTCTCACGGAGCTGGTTACCTATGGAAGAATCCCATACCCCGGTAAGAGAGTTTTCGTACTTCAAGATTCGATACCAGGGTGTCTAGTTGTCAGGGAAATCTGGAAAACCGGGAATTGTCAGGGAATTTGCATGTTTCTGGAAAAACTGGGAAATGTCAGGGAATTGAGTCTCATATCGTTGAATGTTGCCATTTTTTACCTACAGCTTGTACAATTTTCAAAAATATCTAAAAACCTGGAGTTAATCCTGAAGTTACTTTAGTTTCTTTGAATCGATATGTTTATTGGTATTTTTGAAAATTTATCGAATTAGAAAATTCTTCCATTTCAATTGAATTAAGGCTGCTTTACGCTCAAATTCGTCGATTCAACATTTGTTTCCCAGTTTGATTCTTGGAGCGCCATATAAACACGTTTTCGTCGAGAAAGGTTGAATAAAAGAGAAAGAAACGGCGAATTTTAATTACAAGAAAAATTAACAATTTTATTTCGTAACGAAAACTTTTGTCTTTTTAAAATTATACAGAATTCGTTGGCAAAAATTGTGTTGCTTGAGTAAATTAGGTTCGACAATTCCTTGAGAAACATGAAATTGTTAACTGTATAATCGAGAAATGTGAAGGAATTCGATATGCCGTTGACACTAGACACTTTGGAACCCCTGCTCGATAATTATCCTCTAATATTTGGATTTTTTTGTCTATTTTCTCTTCACCACTAGGCATGACCAACGCCGAAGTTTTGCACCAAGTCGAACACGGATATAGAATGCCTTGTCCGCCCAGTTGCCCGGCTCCCCTTTACGACATAATGTTAGAGTGTTGGAATAAGGACCCGATGAAGAGGCCAACTTTCGAAACGCTACAGTGGAAACTAGAAGATTTTTTCACCATGGATGGCTCAGAGTACAAGGAGGCGTCAGCCGCTTACTGAGTTACATTTTGGTAATTTCTATATCAGTTCATTCTATCAGGTCGTTCGCTGTTTTTTTATGGCACAAATTTCTAAATTTCGCAAATTTAGAGCTATCGATTTATCGAATTAATTACCATTCAACTATATAACGATACTTCAGGCATACCTGCAAAACCTGCTCCGTTAAAAAAAAATTCACACTTTAAAAAGGAGATATTTTTGCAGATCGTTTGAAACCGCCAAACCGAGCTCTATATTTTCTTTTTCTTTTGCCATTCGATAAACTTTTGGCATTTACGACGCAAGTTCTTAGTTTAAGCTTTTAGATTTAATAATAATAATAAGCTATAAAAAAACAGCGCAAATACTTTTTCAGTTAGATATGATTATTTTCTCATAATAAATGATAATAAATACGACATTGTCATTATTAACAAGTTATTTTCTTTTTTTTTTTTTTTCATCCTTCTTTTTTGTTTTCTTTTATTCTAGCTGCCATATACAGGTCTTAAGTTCTTTTTCTATATATAATACGCATATATATTCATATATATATACATATTTTTCTCATCGATACATAACGGGCGATAATAAGTACAGAATTTGAAGCTTGATATGTGTTTTTATTTTGAAATAGGTAATTGCGGAATTTTTTTCAAGTCTTTTTCGAGGATGAGAATGCGATTGTTATTACGTTATACTTCGATTTTGGTATACGTTTAAAAAGAAAAAGAAAAACAGAAACAAAATTTATACATATTTGCTTATCATTTGAAAATTGAATACTGATCTAATGGGAGCAAAAAAAAAAAAAAAAAAAAAATGCGATGTAGGGATAATAACAAATCGAATAATGAGCAAATGTTGAAATATTTAAAACGAGCCGAAGCCTCGACAAAATTTTTAATCGTTTTTCTTTTTATAGTTTTTTTTTTTCGACTCTTCTTCATACCGCGCCAGAAGACTTGAAAGATAAATAAAAGTACTGCCAAGCGTATGTTTTTTGGCAAAATATTATATCATTATCCCTATTATGATTAATATTGCGTCTCGCAGTTTACGGTTGTGTACTTTTTTAAATTCGTATTCAGCGCATGTAATAGTCTTGATATGAATTTTTTTTTTTTTGTTACGTCGTATCCCAAAGTATGCCGTAGATGAAATTACCTATTTTGTAATAATAGTATATTACAATAACAAATAGAAGGCACCCAATGAACTCGTGAGTTAAAAGAAAAGAAAAAAAAACAAAAAATAAAATGAAATGTGATACTTACAGTTACTAAATATCAATTCATTGAACTTATAATATTATATATATTTTTTACACGTCAAGTTATATTCTTGTATAGAAAATAAAATGAAAAAATAAAAAATTATATGGGAAGAACGAAGGTCTGCCGTTTATACTTTACATCGTGAAAAATTGTGTAAAAACTAAACTACATATATATAGACGAGTTGATCAAATTTCTTTATCAAAGGGTGTATTACCAAGTTGTCGGGAATTCGAAGTCTTTTTTCTTTATCTATGGCAACATTATTTACCTTGGGATACGACGTAACGTTTTTGCTCTTGCGAAATTAACGACTGTTTCCTCTTGAAACAGGTTCGGGGACTATAACGCAAGATAATGTTTTTTGTTTTTTTTTCTTCAACCTGATGTATTTAATCTCGACAAGATAATCGTTAAGTGTTCATGAAAAAAAGTAAACGTAAGTTTAGTTTTAATAATGATAAACTTAAGAATTTATTCTGATAAATAGCAAATTGTGTGCTAGCGATTAAAACTTCGTTTTTTTTGTTTTTTTTCTTTTGTTCTTATATTTGTGAAGAATTTAATGTATCGCTTGGAGTTTCAATTATATAGGTGTATTATTATTAATATTATTATTTTCGTATAGGTAATATTTTTTTTCTTTGTCTCTTTCCTCTGCTTCAGTGTCACAAAGAATTTAGCTGAGGTTTTTGAAAGTTTGATTGTCGTTACTTTTATACTCTTGAATAATGTACAGAAACATTGTATAGTTTCAACTAGACCTTTCTATAGATCGTTTGTAAGTTGGAAAATACATCATGGTTGGACGGGGACCGTATTATACAATTAGAGCTACTTACTACTATTTTAAAATCTTGAAACGAGGTGCGTTTTATTCAAAGGCATTTTCAATCTCCGAACAAGAATAACAAGTTTACATTCGCCGTGTATATAGGTATTCGATAATTGTGATTGATAAATCATAAGTATAGAGACTCAATTTTTCCAATAAACCAATGTGTGTTTTTATTCATAAATCCCAACTTTTCAATAGCGATTATGTTCCATTTTTATTATAATCATAATTACATCGAGTATACTTCTTCTGTATTGAATTTGCATGATTTTTTGTTGTATTTTATATTTGATTATTCTTTGTTCTTTCTATATTCTTACCAAACGTAAAGAAATCTTTACAAACTAAACCTGAAGAAATGGAACGGCGTTTGTTCCGAGTAGTTTTTTTTTTTTTTTCTCTTACGTTTTCTTGTATAATTGATTAGACTTCCATTTCTTCCGTACCCACAAATATTAGGAGCATTATCGTATATGCATATATATACATATAATCGTGCGTCACAATTTGGAGTCCCGCAAAGGCCAGTTCGACTAATTTCATTGGGAATTATTATTTCTCTATTTCTCACCGTATTATGATTATGATTATTCATAATAATTATTATTATTATAGTTTGATCTAGTTAATTTTGTAGATTTTATTCAGACTTTAGAGAGACAACGGACATTCTTCGCCTTCGAATTCGACTAGCTTTTTGAGGGGTAACATTTTGCGACGCCATTTAATCGTGATGTATTTTTTCCAAGTTCAATAAAGTCGTCGATATAATAAATGAATGTATAAAATAATTGAAAATAAGAAAAAATAATATGGGTGTGATATGTCGATTATATAATTATACATACACACATCCCAAGTCGAAATACTACGTACGAAAACTGAAAAGAAAAAAGAAAAAAAAGAATAAACGTGGTGAACAGTTTTAAAATAATTGACCCTATCCCACTCTCTCTCTGTCTCTATCTCTCTCTCTATCTCTCTCTCTCTGTCTTCGTTAACCAACTGAATGTACTGATTTAGTTTTAACGATTGATAAAGTTAATAAAAAATAAGAAATGAATCAATACTGCAAAATGACGCTCGACGAATGATAAAGAAAAAAAAAAGAAACATAAAACTATAAAAAAAACTATTCATCTAAAGATATATAAACAACGACGATGATTTCAGACTGCCGTAAACAAATTGCATCCTCTATATTATATGTATATTATACGTATGTAAATTCAAATAATATAACATAATATTAATATAATATCATAGATATATGTATTTTCATTGTAACTCAATAGTGGTTTAAAAGAAAGAAAAAAACTGAAAAAAAAAACACAAACAATTCTTTTTTTTTTTTTGTGGAACGTCATTGTTGCTATTCAAGCCTCCAAAACCGACAAACATACATAAATAAAATATTATATTGAATTTGAATGTAAAGATCAGTTTATTTGTAAGTACGTGTATACTCATTTTACTTTATTATTATTATCATTATCATTATTAATATTATTGTATTTTTATTTTATATAAGAGCAATCTGTATTATGCAAGCACTACTCTATCTATATTTTTGTTGTTATAAATATATAATTATCTATACAATTATAGTTTCTACAAAATAAATCTATAGTTATAATATTTCCGGAGTTATTCATTTCACTGTCTGATTATTAACATTATTATTATTATTATTAATATTATTACCATTATAAGAAAATGAGGTTTTTTTTTGTTTGTTTTCAATGAATGGTTGCGAAAAAAATGCAGAAAAGATAAAAAGTATAACCGCCATGGAAATATTATATGCTATTGGTTTAATCTGAAACCTAATACAAAATTTTGCTCAGATAATGTTGGATGAGTGGTTTTTTTTTTTTTTTGTTTATTTTTCTAAATTCAAATTTTACAGCGACTGGTTAAACAGCTCAGTGTGAACTTTATAATGATAATAATTGAGAAGAAAAAAGCGAACAGAAAACATACACATATATAGTAAATATATAAAACGTATTGAAGGAAATCATATTTCAATGGTTACTATATTGTATAATTATGAATAATATAACGTACATACATGGTACATACATAAAATAATATTTATACAATTGAGACGTAATCGCAAACTAACTCTCGTATAAATATATATATATACATACCTATAAATATATACATAATTATGAGTAATTGTATAATTTTATATACATATCGGTATTTAGTGGCAATTACACACTTACAAGGTTATACATATATTGCTATATTCAAACTTCTTGAAAAAATTCTATTATATCGTTGATATACATGTGATTCTTAAGTTACACACATACCTATACCTACTTATAAATACACATACATATACCGTCAAGTCATATGGTATACCTTAAGAATCGCATGTGTATCGACGATTTCATCATTTACTATTATTGCGACAGACTTTACTTTATATCATGATTATTATTATTATTATTATTATTAATAATATACAGTTTATTCGTTTATACAACGCCTATTAGTATTGTATTGGTAATAAATACAGCAAAAAACAAAAATCAATTATAAATAGTTCATTCTATTCATCACCGTTTCAAATATCCCGCCACGGTTCAATATTCAGCTGCAGTCGCATATTTCGATTTATTTTATATCATGATCACCGTGGCGATATCCAACCGTTCCAGACGTACCAACAGTAAAAACAAATAAGTAACTAGACGCGATGAAACTAGCGGGTCTTGGGATGGCAGGTGTTTGTCACAGGTGGCTCAGTCGGTCGGCGGTCGGCTACCGCGTATTCGGTTGATCGTGCTAAGAGAGGCTCGTGTTCTTTTTATATTGTTTTTTTAATTATTTTTTTTTTACACACACGTTCGTAAGTTGAACCGCGAAGTTTGCTAAAGGTTATTTTTTATTTTTGAATAACAAACGTGCGTTATACGGTACATACATACGTATTGTATATTTATCATACGTATGTATAGGGGAATAAAAAATTGCATTGAATTAACGCTATTAAGATGACGACGATAGGTCGTGCGGAGTGTTACGTTGACCGAAGAAGCAACGCTATTATACGAAGATGATTTTCTATGGGAAAAGTGTATGCATGCATGTATTTATCTATGTATGTATGTATGTATAGCTATACATTGTACATATAGTTGTTTGAAAGTTTGACGAACTCCGTTCGAAAGGATAATAGAAAATTGTTGGATATTATGCTAATCATAGCGGAGTCAGAATGCGAGAGGAAGAACTCGAAATATCACTCAAGGTAAGGACCACGAGCGGAATATATTATTACATACATACGTACTTTACTTATAACGTAAACTCGATCAAAACAACACACGATCACACCTTCTAACAGCATAAATACATTCCCGCGAATATTTAACAAATGAATGTCAATATCATAATAACTGCAGGTTAGAATGTCGCGCTTATCTTTTATTTGTTCTTTTTTTTTTTACTTTCAAATTATCCTCTAATTCACCGGCAGTGTACGATTTTGTCAGTCAACACGCAGTTGAATCGATGATAAACATACAAAATATATATTCTGCATAAGAATAAACGTAAGAGATGCGGACAAATTGAGCTTATTTTGGTAAAGATTGACATACATTTGTTTGTCGATCGATTATAAGATCGTATGTATAATAGTTACAGAGAATCGGAACTGACTTTTTCTTTCCTAACACACAAGTATACCTCTATACGTATATTCGTACATGTATTATAATGTAACGTGATTTTATCTCACACAATCAAATAAACGCGTCCTCCGTCTCTCTGTACGTATATCGGTAAGGTGATAATCGGAGTCTGTGGACACGAGGAATGCGAGACCGGTAAATGTATTTTTTTTTTTTTTTTTTTTTTAATGTTTTTTTTTTCTTTTCTATACGGCAGAAAATATATCGCCTATCAATGACACCGACGTCTCGTCTCGTCTCGCACGCACGCACGCATGTTTGTTTGCCTACGGGGAATATTATAAGTATATCCTGCGATAAAATTGCAGCTTACGCATGTATATCTATGTATACGTATGTAGATGATACTGCAGGGATATACATATAAGTGGAAGTCTGCGTTATTTAGCATCGATATACGCAACCCGCGCTCATAGTATCATAGGTATATATGCATGCGGTTATGTATGTATATAGGTATGTACTACATGCATACAAGCGTATAGGTATAGAGGTTCTGGGAAATGAGGTGCAGGAGACGTCTAGTATAAGTACATAAGAAAGTACAAGAAGACCTTCTTCCCGCAGCTCCATCTTTGATTGTATTAACGGTATATGTGATTTTTCGTCGATGCGTAGGGATACGACGAACGTATCGTGATGCGTCTCTCGACGTGTAATACATACCGTGACATATTTCAGTCCTTTTACATACATACATACGTAGATATACACTCTTTTATCCTTTTACATGTATGTATGTATGTACATAGCCACCTATATCTATTTTTTTAATTTTTTTTTTTTTTTAATTCATTCTTTTCTTTCTCTCTCTATTTCTGTTTCCTCTGACACAAGCTTGCCCCTCGAGTCTTTCTCTCTCTCTCTCTCTCTCTTTCTCTTTCTCTTCTCTTTTCTATACGCTCTGTACAGCTCTGGGTATACGTAGGTATAGGATAGCTGCTACTCCGAGACTTCTTACATTATTTATACGTCAAGGAGCAGGTAACTCGTCCTCGCGCATCTACCTTTTTAGATCTCTCTTCTACTCTCTTGCCATTCGTAAGAATTTAATTAATTATGATCGCGCATCTCTTATACTATATGTATGTATAAGCGAGCTTGTTATTTCGAATATAAACCCACAAGAATATGTACAAATAAACATACGAATATATATTGTATCTATTCGAAATAATAAAAATTTACCGCGTACGTAACATATTTATGTAAATATGTATAATATGCTCGATGTTTAAATACATACAGGTTGTAACAAAAATCACGGACCATTTCTATATACATATATTGGATTCCTTGTTGAAAATAAAGAATACGTTTTTTGTTTGTTTTTTTTTTTACAAAAATCTTCTCCGACGCTTTGTTAGTTCAGACGCTATAATACGGTGACTATAAGAATGCACCAAAAACTAGACGTCGGGAGAAATTTTTGTAAAAAAAAAAAAAAAAAAAAAAAGTATACTTGATTTTCAACAAAGAATCTGACCATTTATAAAGATGGTCCGCGAGTTTTGTTACAACCTGTATAGGGATTCTACCATACGTATGTAATGGCCATCTTTTGGCATTGAAAAGTAAAATCTTGAGTTTTGGCCTCGGCGTATAACGCAATAATACTCCTAATTAGACTTTAAGCTCGTTAATTGCCTTAGTTTAATTGCCGAAACTGCGTTTCGTGGGTTAAATACAATTTTCGGATACGTATACGTATATATATAATCCATGCACATCAACTTCCGGTTCATATACCGGAAGATCCGAGTTATCGTAGTCGATCGATCCCGATTTAAACTTCCATTCAAAATCAACACTAATTAGAGATAGAGACCTCTCGAGTTTTGTCGATCAATCGATTTTCCTTAACGAGATATGAAACAGGATTTTTCACTTGGAATTTCTCAAAACTATTTTCTATAAGTAAAAACATAATATCTGATCAATGTGGAATCGGTAACAGCGATAAAGAAGAGTTGAACGAAGGACGTGATACTCTTCGATTTTCGAAAATCGAGAAAAAGTTAAAAAAAAATTACAACTTTTGGTCGCATTTTGGAAATCGAAGGGTATCAGGCCTTTTGTTCTATTTTACTTTATATCGCCTTTATCAATTTTTACATTTATCGGATATGTTTTGACCAAGAAAAAAAAAAAAAATTGCTTCTGAACAACATCGTGTTTCATTTCCCTTCAAATCATTTTTTTATATTTCAATGATGAGAAGAACCACCGCGGCGACGATTGGCGCGTTTAGATTCTGAAAACCTGTTCCTTGAATTCATCTGCGTTACACGTTCGCTTTGATGATTAACGGCTTCTGGATGATCGAGATCGGATCTGAAACTCCTCGCATCGTGTTATATACATATGAAAAGTCTTCAATTATTGTAATAGTATAACGAATGAAATGGTAATTCGTTATTCCAAATACGAGCGTGAGAAAATCTATCGATATCATTTTATTTTATTTTTTATTTATTTTTTTTTGTAGATATATATATATACATGAATAAAATCGTCGTTTAACTTCTGATATAAAATATACCAATAATTATTTATAGGGGTTGGGTTCTCTCGCATTGCGGATGTATACAATTAATTCGTTATCTCGAAGGTTCGACGTGTGGAGTAGGCAATATAGGTACAGGGGACCCCATATGAGAGCCCATATGTTATCCGATTTATTTCCTGAATTCACCACGGACCGGTTTTTCGAGTGAATCGTTGGACTTGGGTCTTCGGGGATTTAGCCTACTTCAAACTCGAGCCTGCAGCACCGTTACCTCCTATATTATAATTCGACGGAGTATCAGAATCGCCCTTGTACGTATAGTATAATTGCGTGGGTAGATTTGGCTGTAAATATAAACAAATTAATATCGGAGACTAAAATTGACGTGAAATAACAAACTCAAACCCCTAAATTTTTTCATTATACATACAGATGGTTTCATATCGGCGAATTTCGCGGTCGTTATATGAATTTTGGTCCTTCGGTATTTCGACCCCCACCGCCAGCTTTCATGTGATATAATTTTTCCTAATTCTAAGAGGATCAGTACAGCTTACTGTTAGTTTCAGAAATTTTACCCTGTCTAGAATTCATTTATGTTTCACGAAAATTCATTTCACATTTTTTTTTAAATATTCTCTTTCAAAATCTGTGCCGTAAGGATTTTGGAGCACCGTTGCTCCGATTGAGGGAATCTGGATAAAATTAACTGTGTGCAAACTTACAGTCAATTAGGTATCCAAAGTTTCCGAAATTTGGGCCACTGCAAATTCGCAAATAACTTATGGGCCAAAACAAAACCATATTAAAAAATTCCCACGTTTGCATGATGATGAGGATTTTATTTCCGGACAAAATAGGCCCTTAACGATATTCATATCGCAGATTTTGGAAGAAAACAATTTTTCTATTTGAGATCAACTTTGGTTGGAAAATAAATGAATTTTGGAGTATAACTTGAAATTTAAACTCGATCTAGCTGTATTGGTCCTCTGAAGAGGATTGAACTCTTGTTCTGATTGTTCCCAAAAATTGCGATATCGACCACAAAAATGTATAAAAATTGCATTTTGTAGACAGTGAAAAAATCGGAAGTTTCTCGTCTGACATAATTTCTGCGACGAATCGCAGTTTCCACAGAAAACTGTGAGCCTTGAGAATTGGCGAAAGTCTTGGACTTCCATCCCTGATTTGTAGAAATTTTTAAAAAGCTGTAGTGGTCACTTATGGGTGGCTAAAGTTACATGGAATCTGCCATTTACTTTTACGTCCCGCACTTACGTATACACTGTACATACATATTACCAATCCACGCTTTAGTGTACGTTCGAATTTTATTTCTATTAAAATTCGAGTCAGGTGTATGAGATAGGAATTACATAAGGGTTTTTTTTAGGAGCGTTTATTAACGACGTAAAATACATTAAACTGGCCGTTTATTATCATTGAAATTTACCATCGCATGCATAATCCCATACCTATGTAGGTACATACATACAATAATATACGCATATAGGCATGTAATACAATATAGGTACGTATTATGAGCGTCACATTTTGATAGACAGACATGTGTATACATATATGTAGTACATACACTATACATGGAGTAATGAGCGTGCAATAGAAAAGATTAAAACATCAAAGTAAATTTTGTAATTGATTATAATGATTAGTAATTTGTCGGAAACTCCCATTCCGCATAACGTAATTAATATAAATAAAAAAGGCGTGTATACACCGAGAGCAAAATGTTATTGAATCAGCTATCACATTGGGATTTCTTTGATTGAATGAAATCAGCCACTTTCGTCTAAATGTTATTTAACCCTAATTATAAACCTCGAATTACTACAGAAAAAAAAAAAAAAAAAAAATGGTTCATTTCCAATAAAAAAATTGTTGATTCATTCGATAAACCGTTTCTCCTGTAGCAAAGAAATATTCTTTTTGCGAAAGTTCACTGATTTTATTGGAGAAGACAAAAATGTATCAATTCCTAAAACCGTTTCATATAGGCCTGCTGTTTGAATATTCATTTGGAATGAATATATTTGTACAGGGGAAAGTTGATTAGATATTTCTTTGCTATACAGGACAAACGCACCGGTTTACCAAATAATGAACAAGAATGTTTTTAATCCAAATAAATCATTCGTTATTTCTTTGTAGCGAAATGAAGTTCATCAGGGATTGAATAACATATTCAGTCAAAAGTGACTCACTTTATTGAATCTAAGAAATCCCAATTTGATAGATTCAACATGGAACATTTTTTTCTCAGTGTATCTAGGTAGAACCTTCATCCTGTGAAATACACGAATCCCAATATCTCTGGGATTATAGCAGGCAAATCGAGTGAATCGAATAGTTAAGTACACCGAGATGGTGGAGAGAAAATTACCAAATATATTAACAATTTGGATAAAGAAAGACAAACGTAGATGTCATGGTTAATTTTTTACTCTCTTTCCTTTTTACGCAGGTGGTCATAGTGGGGAATGGCGCTGTTGGTAAATCGTCCATGATCCAAAGATTCTGCAAAGGAACTTACACCAGGGATTACAAAAAAACAATCGGTGTTGATTTTCTTGAACGACAAATAGAGTGAGTAGATATACAGAAACCGATACAATATTTATTGCATAGTACTTGAGTTTTCTCACACACGATTGATTTCGCCATTTTTTTTTTTCCTCTTTTCCATCCATCCATCCCAAAGAATCACCTGTGAATTTTGTTCAAATTTTTCTTTCAACCATTTTCCTGTTATGAATATCGCAATAACTTTGACTGGAATACATCCCCTGATTTTCTTGAAACAAAATACAGGTTTTCTACATCAAATAAATTACTTTTTGAAAAATCAACGGTTGAAGGAAAAGATTTGAAAAAATTCAAGAGTGCCTATATTTAGATCGGAAAATAGTCTGGAAAAAATTGCGAAGCGAATTAAAAATTGTGAGGGAAAAATGATTGGTTGGAGTCGACGTGGAATGCCCCATATATTGCTTATTCAATCATGCATGCGATCGCTATATGTATGTATATGTATGGAAATGGATAAATAAATAAATATGTATAAGTAAATAAGCAAAGAATTGCGCTGTAGTAAAGCATTGCTTTTTTTTTTTTTTTTTTTCATTTTCATTTATTAAATACGCAATTATCTCTTGGCAAGAGATTCTCTCCGTTCTTACTTAATTAATAATTGCATTGTTACTTGGCCAAGCTGAGCGAACTCTGCAGTGCACTTAACAATTATTGTATGTACATTCGCTGTGTGAGAAATATACATACGTATGTATGTACGTAAGATTGAAAGAACCCTATCGCGTACCTACAATGTATGAAGATACATGTAGGTATGTATGTATCCACATACAATTTACGTAGGTATATAACAGCACCGTACAACATAGTATATTTCTACGTGGGAGTTGTTTGGTATGTGAAATGGGCAAGGTGTGAAGGCAAAACTTGCTTACCCCGTTCAACGCAACACGGTAGTTCCATATAGCGAGAAGAAATTTCTGTCTCATATACCCACACACGTAGGTTTATAATATTGCAACATTGTTCTAACGTTTCATATAACTGAATCGATGGCTTGATGTTGCGATATGAGTATAATGATATTATATTCGCATCCCCGCCGCGGTAGCATTGTTTGCTCGAAAAATATTTCTCATCTTGCTTTCGGGCAATTTTATACTTTGTGGCTATACTCAATTTTTCAACGATATTCATTATTTTGTTGATTATCTCTGAATCGGTAACACTAAAGGGATCGTCACGTTTGGGATTCGATGATTTAGTAAGGAATAGGTTCGATCGAAATCGATAAAAATATATTAATTGTGCATCGTGATGTGATGATTATCGAAGTCGCGCTTCACTGAGGCGAAAAAACGTTTAACAGCGCTATTCTATGTGAAATGTCGAAGACATCGATCGTAAAACATTTTCGTTTTAGGTAATAATATGGTTGTAGTTTCCAAATTAGATTTGGGTGATTATTCGCAATTGAGCCATGATAATCTTGAGCTCTGACTAAGGTTCCGGCAATGCCCGGGAGATGGCGGTCACGAATCGTCGCGTGGAGCCGATGAATTGGGGCTTTTTCGGTTGCGCGCTAACCTCCATCTCCCGGGCATTGCCGGAACTTTGGTCAGAACTCAAGATTATCATGGCTCAATTGCGAATTTTCACTCAAATCAACTTTGTAAACTACAACCCCGTTATTGCCTAAAACAAAAATGTTTTACGATCGATGTCTTCGACGTTTCACGTAGAATAGCGCTGTTGAACTTTTTTTCGCCTCAGTGATGCGCAGACTTTGATAATAGTCCAAATATGTCGCACGCCCATACATTACGATTCACTATAATTAAATTTCCATCGGTATCATTGACTTTCGCGTTATGGTTCGAACCTATTTCTTCTCACAAATCATTGAATCCTCAACGGACGATTCCTTTGGTGTTACCGTTTCGAAGATATTTTCATCCCAAAACTGTATAGTTCAGTTCTTACCGCGCATCTCCACGTCTTGGGATGCTGCAGAGAATATCTGCACGTCTGATCAATTTATATAATCTTCTTGACGTATGTGACGAATTATTCATTCGATGATATCTCGGGAACTGATGAACGGATTTTTACCATTTTGGTCTCAATCGACGCGGTTTTTCACGCCTCAAAACCAATTCAATTTTCGCCCAGATCCGTTTAGCTGTCTTCCAGTTATTCTGTAAAGAACATTCGTCAGAAACGAAAGTCTCAAATCGATCATATCTCGAGAACGGATCAACAGATTTTTACGATATTCGTCTTAATCCTGATTATATTTGCCTGTTCACTTCATATCTATCCATGTATCTGTACATATTAGAAAAATATATTACTGTATAGATCAACTTGATGCTAGATCAGACGTCCTAATGCATCATGGCCGGTAATTTAAAGAAACATTTTTCTTCTCATAAAGATACTGGGAAAGAAAAGAAAAATGTTTTTTTTTTCTTCTTTCTTTTTTCTATAGTAAATAATCATTTCGGAGCCTGTGTGTGTGTGTGTGTGTGTGTGTGTGTGTGCGCGTTAATCTTCTTTCGACCAGAGCGTATAAACGTAGGTATATGATTGATATTCATCGATCATTTTCATATACCACGCCGTGCGAGGCTGTGTAATTACAGTCTAACGCGAATTGGTGTAAAAAAAAAAAGTTATCGCTTAATTAGGAACACGTATCGACGATATATATGTATATACGTGTTATACTGTATAAATTATTCACGATCATCTATCTTCACGTTTTTGCATAGGCTAATATAATACATATATTATATATAACCGTATAGCACTTTCTTCACCGGTACTTTGCATAAACTTTTTGATTTTTTAAATTTAACGATTATTTATTTTCTTCTTATTTTAGAAATTTATATTTCGCACCTATGTGTAAAATCGTAAAATCATTGCTCTCAATTTTTGCTGTCCCATATATTTCTATATATTTATATACATATATATGTATAATGATGCTGTGTTCAGGCTATTTTATAGACATACGTGTATTTATTATAACTACGGATTTACATTTTGGGTCAATATCTCGTTGATATAGTGATATATCTCGATCTTGTTCAAATATAAGACTTCGATCACAATTATTATCCTGATTAAAACGATTTCTCACCTATTTACACGTTATATTCGGTTTTTATCCTTTTACTCTGCCTCTTTCAACATATAACGTGCAATCATTTTATTACTCTGTCAATCATTATATCTAAGACTTCATTCCTCTATATAATTCATTTGAAGAGGTATAATTTATGCATGTATATATCGATCTGTATACCCATACATCTAATTAGCTAATACCACAATTTTCCCCTTACTTTTTTTTTCTTTCTTTCTTTTTCTTTCTATCTCCTTTTCAGGTCGTAAAATAATTGTTTGTCGCCGTTTTTATTTACGCCCTAAATAACTCCGCGGGTCACGTAGAAAGCTGTTATAAGTATATTACGGAACTGAGTTCCACTTTTTCTATAGATTTAATTACACGTACAGTGGCACATGTATATTGTATACATATCTAGCCAAGAAATATGTCATCTAGAATTATTTCCTTTTTTTTTTATTTTTTTTATTTTATTTTAATTTTTTTGATTCTTTTGACGAAAGAGAATTACAAAATAATATAACTGGGAGAAGAAGTAGAGAGAGAAGTAATTCAAATTGTATACGCAATATATTCCCGAGAGGGAAATGACTCAAACCTTGATTGACGGATAAATTTTTTAGTTTGAATTAATTCGAATGAATCTTTTCAATTTATTCTAATTATCGTAGTTCGAATTAATTCGTTATAATTCAAACTAATTCACTATAATTTGAAATCATTAATTTCGATTCGAAATAATTCTGTTCAATTCGAATTAATTTATCAATTAGTTGAGATTAATTCGTGATCATTGATATAATTTTATGTTAGTACGAATCAAATTATGCCTTGAATTTGTTGATAATTCCGAATGAATTTGTTCAGGGCAGAAGATAGTTCTTGTTCATCACTATAATACCGACTTATGATATAGATCAAATTAATTTGTTAATTACTCTGAAAATTATAGAGAAACGGACACAAATCCAAGGTGATCTCAAATGATTCAGATCAATTCGGAATAATAATTTTTGTCAGTTTCGCCTAATCTAGATTAATTCTATTTGATTTCGTTAATTTAATTCAAATTCTTTCAATGATCTTTTTGATTCTTCCTAATTCACGCTGTAATGCGAATCATTTCATGTCAATTGAAAATAATTCATTGAATTCGTGTAAATTTGCATTAATTTTCGATAAAATCGTATGAATTTAATTGTGAGATGGACCATTGGCACGTTGATTCGACAAGTTATTTCTCCTTCGATAATTCCTCCATAAACTTTGGCAATTAAAATAATAGGTAAAATAATAAATGTCTATACTGACCGCAGAGTCGATGCCGAAGACGTGCGTTTAATGCTGTGGGACACTGCGGGTCAGGAAGAATTCGACGCTATTACAGCTGCCTATTACAGGGGGGCACATGCTTGTGTTCTCGCTTATTCGGCAACCGATAGACAATCGTTCGACGCCATACCATCGTGGAAATTAAAGGTAGGTAATTGTTATCTTGGGACATACGTCCGTTTTTACGAAGTGGAAAAAGGTTGGGATGGAAATTCCGAATTTTAAAAACTGCCAAAGATGAAAATTCCAAATTTTTATGCTATAAACGAATCACAGTAATATTTAGAAAGATTATTTCCCCGAAAGGCTATGTATAGCCAATTTGAGAAACTCCGAAGGTTCAAAATTGGAAAAGGCCAAAACTCCGAATCTTGGAATTCGCTTATACAACGAGTTTTTAACTTTCGGATCTTTGAGCCCTCTGCATTTCGACCTTTTGGAATTTTGCGAGTTCTGAACTCTAACATTTCATAGAAACTCAGAATTACGTTTCAGATAAATTCGGGATTTTGATCGTTGTAGGAAATTTTGAAATTAGGAACTTTAATCAAATGAATCAAAAATTGTCTGTATATCGTGTCAATTGGCAAAATAGCGAACAATCGATACATAGTTTTGTTCCTTTTTGCATTCGCTACAGTCGAAGTCAGGAAAAGGCGTAGATTCGTGGAAAACCGGAAATTAGAAAAGCGCGGTTGACAGCAGAATATAAGGTCGTACATCGGCCGGGCGAATACGACTTTAGAGGTTTTCATTCTTCCATTTTCTTTCGGGATTGCATATTTTTTATTTCAAAGGCCTGCAGCAATTTTCCCATCCACAAAATTTTTTTTCTGGATCAATTCACCGAAATTTGCACTTCATTAATTTCACAATTTTTCACTTTAATGTCAGCAATAAGTTGTCGAGGATGAAGAAAAGAAAAATATACGACGTGAATTTTAATTAAATTTATTCATTTATCCCATTTTTTTTTAACACGCGATGTATGTCAATGTGATATTATAGCAAATATACATGTATATCATAAGCTACTTTAAAGTAGTAGCAATTTATAACGGGGAATTTTATCGAATTTATTCATACCTCGGATAGCGAATTGTAATTTGTCTGTTAATTTGGAATTTAAAATCGCGATTCAAAAAAATACGAAACAGCTGTTTTTTTTTTTGTTTTTTGTTTTTTTTTCAGAAACCATTTTAAGAGTATTTCTGTCTGCTTTAGTAATTTCGTTGACAAGATTCGAGTCTAGACAGTATTTATAAAAAATAAATAGTCCTGTAGACGTGAATTTAATGCAAATAAATCGGAATTTCTTTTTCTTCCTTTCGCTCTCTTTTTCAAATTTGTTCTCGCGGGTTTTATATTGTACTCGACGATGATCCTGTGAGAGTCGATATACATACCTATACCGAGATTTATACTATATATATACCATAATATGTATCCATGTACAAGGATGATAGGACAGGCAAAATGTCTTGAGTCTATTAAAAACAGGCTCGCTTCGAAATACCTTTAAACTAAATCCGGTTTCCAGACCAAGTTCCTTCTTCTCTAGAAACTCGTAAAATGTTGTCTTAACGAACTGCGAGTACTGAGACTCCTATAGAACTACCCCTACTATAGAACTACTATAGCTATATTACATTCATGTATGTACATGTAGATTTACCCATATGTATAATATATACATATACCCGCATACTTATCTATAACTGCCACACCTGAGCATAAGGTGCCTTGGCTATTACAGTCTAGTCTGTACGGTGCACCGTAGAATCATGTATTTTATCACAAGCGATAGCTGGTGATCCAGGGAACGATGCAGTACGATTTAGAAAAAAAAAAAAAAAAAACCCCGAAAAAACCAGAATGAAAAAAAGAAATACGTATATGTTGTTTGAGTAGAAAGAGAAAAGTTGGTATATCTAAATTTCTCTATACGACATTTTGCGGGTGAGGGAACTTTTATGATTTTGCATATTTTTAATTTCTATTCGTGTTTGTCTTTTTTTTTTTCGACGGTTGAATAACGCGATCTTTGTTTTGTTTGGAATCATAAATTCATTAACGTGTATACTTATTGTATTTGCCTTATAACATGCGAAATTCCTCAGAATATGTATTTTAGTGGAATTTCTCTTTTCTTCTTTTTTTTTTTTTTTTGTCTTTTGTCACGGTATTATTTCTGCGACGTTATACAGAGTGTCTCATTTCAACAAATCCAGCTAAATATCTTGCAAACTAATAAAATGTGACTGAAAAATAGTTCAGATAAAAATTTTATATATCGTTGAAAGTATGAGCAAAAGTATCGAAGTTCCATATTCTTTCGGTCACAATCATTTAGTTTGCAATATATTCTGCCGAATTAATCAAGATGGGACACCCTGTATGTATATACGCATAAATTATGGTGAACGAATTTGTTTGCCCACCTTTATGTGGTGACCGTTTACTATAATGATGTCACCCACTCGATGGACAGATATATAAGTACCTATCCATCTACGTATTTGACTACTTTGTCTTCCGGATTGATTTTACAAAACAAACAAGTGGACACGGGTATAAGTACCTATTTGAATTCTGTTTTAGCTGATATATTACAGGCAACTCCGAAATCATATCTAAATCTAAAAGAGTATACGTATTTTTGTTTCGGGATTTTTTTTTTTTTTTTTTTTTTACTCAAATCACTTGGCTTCTAGACCTCGTTTTCCCTGATCTGATCTGTGATTTTTCTTTTCTTCGGGTCATTCTCCTTATAGCTCCGGAGAATTTTTCCAAATTTATTTCACAGTTTTTGTAACCAACCCCTTTTCGAGTTATGTATTTTTTTTTTTTTTGTTTGGTTTTGAAATTTTCAACGTTTTTTGTAAGCTGGATAAAATTTACAACGATCTAGTGAATTACGTTAATCAGCTTCTCATTTATACTGCAAAAGTTTGTACGGAAAAGAAATTCCTGTTGGATATACAAAGGTCATGAAAATCATTAAAATGACGGAGACTCTATACTTATTGTTTGTATATGATTCGCTTACTTTTTTACACTCGCCGAAGTTATACAATTTCCGTAATTTTTACAAAAGAACTTTCGTTGTAAATCCCACGAAATTTCTTTCACATTCGGATCGAGATGATCTTTTTTTCATTTTATTTATTTTTTATTTTTTGTTGACTAATCCTAAGCTAAACTTATTGTTAATTTTATCATTATACAAGTGCTGTGAAAATATTGCAAAAATTAACAAAAAAAAATCTAAGCAATATTTACAGCAAAAATTACTAATTTTGACAAATTTTTACTTTTTGGATTAATTTCTACTTGAGAAAAGAAAAAAAAAAATCTGTAGAGACAATGAAACTTATAGGTATGTTATGGTTTTCCACAGGTAGAAAATGAGTGTGGAGAAATCCCCACGGTCTTAGTACAGAATAAAATGGATTTGGTCGATCAATGCGTTATAGATCCGTGAGTTTAATTCCATGTTATTAATACTGTATAATAATATAATTTAGCTTATCTTTTTTTTTCATTATAATAATTCTTATAAAAAAGTTTGATTTTGGCTTTTTTATTTATGATATAATTTTTTTGCATGTAAATTATTATTATTATTATTATTATTATTATTATCTAAAGTATGGCAGAATTTTGGGAAAAGTAATATTAATATATTTTTTAAATAATCGATCATCGATTGATCTATTGATTATTTTTTGTTACTTTTTCATTTTATCGCTTCTTTGACAACATCTTTAGAGAAGAAGCTGAAAGACTGAGCAGAGCCCTCGGCTGTAAACTGTTAAGAACTTCCGTGAAAGAGGACGTCGGGGTGGTGGGTGTCTTTCGACATTTGGCGTCGCGGTGCCTTCACGAGATGAGAAGATGCGAAGATGACTTTCAGGATGATCTAAGGCTCTATTCAGCCGGGCCAAGGTCACCATCGGTCATAAGTACGTAACGATAATTATCTTCGTTTTATTAATTTTACCAGTCAGTCTTATATGGGCATTAGTCTATTCATTTTTCAATCAATTAATTATCGATTGATTGAAAAATTAATCGCTATTGAATTAATTGCAATTAAATTTAGTTGCAATTAAATCAATTAGCTATGCGTATGAAAATTAATTTCGTTAAAATTGATGTATATGATCATAACTGAAAATTTAATTGTTATACCTAATCACAATTCAATTTTAAGTATCATCAAATTCGAGGTTTGATTTCGGTTTCTTAGTTTAGCATTTGTTACTTGTTTTGATCATTAGTTTCACTCGGTCGTAAAACGCGGGCAAATTCAGTATAAACCATGAGAGGAATTAAAACGAATTGAGTCAGTGTCAAAAACAGAATTAATACGGATTGAATATAAATTTGACAAGAAATGTGTGGCAATTTTTTTTTTTTTTTTATTATAGAGAATTCACGTATTTAAGTCTTTCGAATTCTGATTAATTCCTTTTTTCACAAATACATATTCGATTCGTTCTGGTTTACTAAAAGTGTCACACACAGGTTACAGGTATTTAATTTTTGGAGTTAAATATAACATCCAATAGTTTACCAAATTTTAATTGCAGTAAATTAATTGGGAAAACAGTTGATAATTGATTAATTGCAATAATTGTTATAGTAAACACAATGACGATTAATTAATTGTAATCGTATAAAATAAACCACAATTACAATTGAATTATTTTAATTGTTAAACACAATTGAAAATTGAATAATTTCAATTGTTAATCACAATTGAAAATTGACTTCTGATCGTCAATTGTTAATTTTCGGAATTGTTCGGAAAATTAAATTTTTCCCTGCAACGCTTCTATACGCGTATATTTCGCGTGCATGCATTTCGAGTTGTTATGTAATAGGCCTTGCAGAAGTCTTGAAGAAGTTATAAAAACACTTGGGCGCGTGGATTTCTATGTCGAAATGTTTCTTAATTAATTAAAACTAATGCGTCGTCATTATTTGGCGTAGAAATGAATTTGTTAAGTTAAAATCGGTTCGGGAGACACGCGTGTCTCTATTTTGGAGTATACGATATTCCGTAATTCATGAACTCATCGCTGATTATATCAACGTGGAAGTCTGTCGGCGACAAATTATAACAAGATAAGGATCGAAGATTAAGAGAAGCAAAAATAAAAAATAAAGGTTTTACCAGAACTCCACGGTTTTTTTTTTTATGTCTAGAGAATCGCCTCCCATCATTTTTGGTCAATTTCATGTCCGACGATATCTTAAGAAAGAATCAACGAATTTCGATGATTTTATTTGTCTCAATCGATGCGGTTTTTCGAAACTTAGAGCTGATTAGATTTTGGATTTAATCGGTCGACTAGTTTTTGAGTGGACAAAATTTTATAAAACAAAAATAAAAAATTCCAAATAGTCATAACTCGAGAACGAATCAACGGATTTTTATGATTTGCATCTCCATTGACAGTAAAATAAATAAAATTCAACTTATAATTAGAAATGATGAATGAATTTTGGAATAGATCGATGCAGTAGTTTTTTATTGTTCAAATTTAAAAGATCTGCCGAAATTTTTCCGCCTGGCTCATCGTGGTCAGCCAATTTATCTGCTTGTTGCGTCTACATTTATTTAGTATATCCGTCATTATCGATTTTCCAGTTTAATTCATCACTGTATGCATGAACATATACATATATACATATATAGATAATATTCGTTATCTGATTAACGAGTCAGGTTTAATGAAATTTCACGTTATATGCATAATATGTTGACGGCGATATACTACGCGGGTATTGATTATTTTTTGGTACCCCTCGTATATAAACCTATTCTCTATAACCCCGTTTCTATATCCATTCAATATCGCGTTAGATCAATTCATTCCGTCTAATCCATAATACGATACGCTCTTTTTGTACCGCCGTAGATGCCCACCCAACAAACACCGTGCATCGTATGTTAACAGTACCTTCATTGTGAAAATAGTAATGACGTGAGAAATTCTAAAAGGAAAAATCAAAATACATAAAAATTGGAAAAATTTCGTTTCTTCTTCTGATTATTTTACCAAATTGTATTTTCATGTATACATATAATATTTTTCTTCATAAATTGCATCACATTCCTCGGTGAAAATAATTTCATACGGATTAAGTATAGTTATTTTTTGTCGAAAATTCGAACTTTTTGCATATAGTTTTTCATATAGAAAATCGTATTTCTTTACTATATTCTACCGACCAATAATAAAATGGCAATTTTTTTTTTTTTTATGACAACTACGAAAAACTCAGACTTTTTTTTAGATCGTACTCCACTAACAATTAGGGAACATCGTCGAGTGTCCACCGCGGATTTTAACAAAACTTTGTCAGATTGTAGAGGGGGTGAAAATATTCGAAAAGTTTTTTTTATATCTGCGGAATTCCACTCTAAGGGGGTGTAATCAAATCAAATCAAAACCAACCACTGAAAATCGCAGATTTCGCTATTCGATAGCTCGCAAAAAACAACCGGCCAAAGATTTTTATTTTGCCTGACCAGGTGGTATTAGAGGCTTTTGAGGTCGCTGATTTGAAATCTGCAATCGAAATCAAAAAATTCTAAATGGGTCACTAATACCGACAGACTAACTTCTTCCAAAGTAGTGCAGATTGCTTCAGATTCTGTATCCTCGGGGTTTTGAATTTCCCGATTTTGACTCCAGATTTCAAATCGGCAACCTCAAAAATCTCTAATACCACCTTGCGTCAATCAAAAGTTTTTGGCCAGTTGTTCTTCGCGAGTTATCGACTAGCGAAATCTGCGATTTTTGAGGTGTCAATCTCCGAAAGTTTCGTTGAAATCGGAGGGGGAAAACTTATTGACGATGTTCCCTTGTAATTGGATCTAAAATTTGTATATTTTTTCACGAGAAGCTACAAAACCAAACAAACCATTTAAAGTAAATTGATAGATCGATAGATCGTTTATTATATGCCCATAGCAATATTGCAGGGCAAGGTGAGAAGAACAGAAGTAGATAAATAATAAAATAACATGAGTAACATCGACGGATACGTAGAAAAAGTGTTAAAAGTGTTAAAATTCCTTTGAAAAATTCGTAGAAATTCATAAGTTTACCGTAACTTATAAGGGTAGTAATTTTCGCCAGTGGTATAAAGTTTGTTGTTTCTTGTCTTACAATCAGAAGAAAAAAAAAAAAACAAGAAATCGAACCTGTAACTAGACCCGTGAAAATTTTCGTGCTCCAATTTTCTAATCAAGATTTCATTTTGATTGTGAGTTCGCCGCATAGTTTCGATTCGGCCGTCAGTCAGGGCCACGTACAACATGTATTGGTATGTCAGTGTCCAGGGTAGGTATACTGTATGGGTATGTATTGTGGTTGCCGATGACCGCTATGACGTAATAGGCCAGTTTCTAGTTCGGAAGAAAAAGATCGATAAATGTAAGGATCCGTGGCCAAGGAGAAGTCAGCTGAGAATTACATTCCTTTAAATTCTTTCTGGCTTATCATATATATACCTGCGCGGCTACACGCGAACCGTGTAACGATCATATGTGTGTTAAATCAGAGAAAGAAAGAAAGAAAGAAATAAGTCAAACAAAATAAAATATACGTAATTTCTGGTAGTTTTCCCCTTTTTTTTTCCTGAAAATTTATTTTATTTAAGGGTTATATAGGACTGAGGACATTTTCAAAAATAGGTTTTTGTTTTATTGAATAAATTGAACGAAAATAATGAATATAAAAAATAGCTGCAAAAGGTGAATTTTATTGTCCAGAAATCGCTTAACAAAGATGATCAACTAAAACCTGAGTTATTTCAGCAATAATTTAACCTCAAACTTTGAAACCAATTTTTGTGTTTTTTTTTTTTTGAACTACATTCTTTCGCACGGCCCGCATTATATCTCAAGAACCAAGGCACTTAGAAAGCTCAAATTTTCACGATATCTTTATAATATCTTTATGCACAGTGTGACCCAGTTGCATAAACGGCAAAATTCTGTGAAAAATTTTATAAACAAAAAATATGATTTTGTTTTTTGAATGAATTGAAAAAATTTCGTTTTTGGACATATTTTCGCCACTTTTTTTTTCTAAATTAATGAAACTGGCTCACGCCGAAACTACACTAATACAGTTTACTAAGCCACGACGTTTTTTTTTTTCTAAGATCAATTCAGTTAGCACAATGCGAGCCAGTTACGACTCCGAAAAAATCTATGCTAATTTAATAGCTTCGGATTTCTATATTTGTCAAATTTTTTTCATTCCTAGTTCTTTTAGGAATCACTTCAAGTCCGATAAATATACATTATATACGGAAATAGAATTCGCCTTCCTTTGAGGTGTCCAACAGTCCTGTACCCCCTTGAACGATCATCGTCCAGTTACTTACACACGAACACCTAAATCCTCTAAATTGAACAGAATCCAGAATAATGCGAATATAAACGGGGTGATTCCATGTTGTCAATTTGATCACCCTCCAAAGCTTGCCTTAGCTTCGATTTAATACGAATTGTCAAGGCATAATTTGGTCCTCCAGGAACGACTTTATATGTCGAATCGTTTTGCTGACAAGTTAGTAATCCGGTGTGAAGTGGGGATAATTTTGGAAACGTATCTCGCTTTTCATTGCTGAGAAAAATTCGTTCGGTATGCAGTGAACGTGCAAGAAGTAAAAATGAGAGTGCCGAAGTAATTCAGATGATGGAAATCTTTGAGAATTTGAATTTTTCACTGTCATTGAAATCGAATGTGTGTCTAGCCATCATCCAGTTACTTAATCCAGTTTTTAAATATCAGGTATAAAAGTCACATCTAATTCGAAAATACATTCGTTATAGTGGATTACAAAATGACCTTTCAGTTTGAACCAGAACGAAGTTCGCGAGGCTTTTTTTTTTTTTATACATTTTCTGGTCGAATCGACGTGGATGACCTTATACTGATAGTAACTTTGTTCCATTTGACGTACAATGAGACGTCGCTGTACTTGTATAAGCCAGCTGTTTTTGTTCAGTCTGAATACATACTTACCTATATATATATATACCTTGGAATTAATCCACTTGACATTAATCTATTATTAATGATCAAGTCTCGTGTAGATACGTATGTATCTATCTATAGGTATATCGAACGTTCGGAAAATCGATGAACTTCTCGCGTCCCCCATCCCCATTGTTGTATGTACATACATAGAAGATAAAAGGAAATTGGAAAAGAGGGAGGAACAAATAAGCGAACAAAAAACAGGAAAAACAAATAAAACTAAACGAGCAGTTTAGTATCATCAGAGTTTTTAATACCCGTATGAAATTTGCGTTCCAACTTTTGTTTCTGAATAATGACACACTTTTACGTTATATGAATCGAATTTCGATCAAGTAGGTCCTCGAACTATACAGCAACGCAATTTCGTACCAATATCTTCGCAATCTATTTAACACCCGATTTCCAAATCGTGCTAAATTTTGCCAAAATGCTCGATGAATGGAAAGGCGGAGATGTTATAGAATTAATCTTTGCGCAGATGTATCAACGATTCTTGAAAAGAAAAAATAAAAGACTTCACTTCCTCGACTTCTGACTGAACTCCTCGACGGATTTAATTCGGATTGAAATTCGAACGAATCTGGACGTGAATCGAGGTGTATATATTATGTATATTTATATGTATGTACCAGATTTTTTCAAATCGGTTAACTCGTTCGAAAGTTATTCGACGGCGCGATGATCACTTGATTTTATATATAAACGTCCTACTTTTATTGGATAGATCAGTTCTTCGGGGATTTACAGTCTGCGAATTACATTTTGATAATTTTTAAACCGCGCCTAGGAATTACCAATCAACAAATTAAGGTGCAACGGGAGTCTCTTCAAATAAAAATGTTCATCCGCAATGTTGTCCAGTTGTTATCTGAAGAGACTCCCGTTGCACCTTAAGAGGACTATTCTCAAAAAATCGTTTTCCCTTGAACCTTGAACTTTCTCGTAACAGCTGACATGTGTGAATCGAGAAAATGGTACTGATTCGAGCTGTCGACCATGGTCTGATCTTGACGATAAAAGTATTCTTGTTAACTTGAGATCATCGGTAATTTCATATCAGGGCCCTGAATTGTACGAGATTTTACTCCAAAAGGCGTAAACCGAGAATATTTTTTGAAACTTAAGACGATATGGTACAAGTCGCTTTGAACCTAACCTAACCTAGCTAACATGAGAAATATGAATCTGACTGAAATTCTATTCCTCTTTTCCAAACAGTAATATACTCAGCGGCTTTCTGCCATTGTGAAGCATTAGTCTCCCGAGTTTTATTCCGATAGGTTGTATAGTTTGGAAGAAACTACCAATCCCGTTTTCGAGGTGATAACAATTGGGAATCATGGATTCCGATACATATGGAAGTCTGTTCGAAATTCCATGATTACTAATTGTTGTCACCTCGAAAACGCGAATCGTATTTTCTCGACGATTATCCAACTGATTCGAACGAACCCTCAACGAATCTATTCCGTTTTTTGGCAGAAAGTGGCGAAATACATCACTTCGTCGAAAAAACTAATAGGGTTCAAATAAAACTCGTAATTTTTATGTTAGCTAGGTTAAGACCCGCGCATGCGCAGGCGACCGCTCAGACTATTTAATTTTTATATGTATAAAATGCTCTCGTTGTGTGGAAATGACCTACTATATAATAAATGTTAAAAATGACAACGATTGATGATATTTACAGGTGCATTTAGTCCGAACGGATCAACGGGTGGTCGAAGCGCTGGAAATGGAACGATAGTTTTGAGACCAGGCGGTAAAACTCGGAGCCACAAAAAGAAGAACTTCGTCAAAAATGCCTGCAGGCTTTTATAGCGATATCTGCGAATGCAGGTGTCTATAATTTACGTCTCGTGATTTACGTTCAGAGACGATCATAATGTATAAGGAAGCAAATGTGGGGGAAGAAAAAAAAAAAAAAGAAGAAGAAAACAACCAGTCGAAAAATAATTGTATACATAAAATTTACACCGTTAACAACTTTACCCGCATGCGGATAAATCTGTAATTATTTTACGCTAAACTTAGAACTACGTTATCCAAACCGTCCACGTTATATAATAGAATTTTTATAAACTCGTTTATTTCCTACGTAGGTATATAATTATAATATTTCTTACGTATTCTAAAGTATACTATTTCACAATTTTCGAACCATCTTCGATGGTGTTAAAAAAAGAAAAAAAAAAACGAAACCTGAACAAAATTCAAGAATGTAAAAGGACCATAGCGTTAGCAATACGAGCAATTTTGTAAATACGTAGTACACTGCTGAGAATCGCGCATTCGCCTGCTGAAAGGCAACCCAAAACGCATTCGTATTTAGTCGGAGGACGTAGTTTACGTTCTTAAAGACGAAAAACCGCGATGCGTTAAAAGGATGAGAAGTTACTTCACTGTTTTTACAAATAAAAAAATAAATAAATAAATAAATAAATAGATACGCTATGCTGTTCGAATATAATTTTACAGTAATTTGTAAATATGTATTTTATTTTCATACTTTATATTATAATAGGGATAATAATTTTATAGAGAACGACTAACCGTTACTAAAATTACGTTTACTTTTCTTTGATATTTTTTTTTTTCATTTTTAATTTTTATTTTGCATCGTTTTTTTTTTCTCCAACCTCTGAATCTTATTTTTTCTCTAGAATAGATTATACATATACACTATAATACAGAGTATTTATATACATGTAAACATAAATTGTAATTTTGAATAACACTATATTATGACATAACAGCCAAATCTCTTTTTGGTCAGAATATGCGACAGTTTTTTTTTTTTTTTTTTTTTGGGGTCTTTTACTTATTTATTTTCGTTTTGTTTCAAAAATTTCATTGCAAACAATAAACTTTGAATGAATTAAATATATAATTATATATTTATATATTATATTATGTATAACTACAAACGGGAATATGATGCGAATGCGAATATTAATCGGGTGGATGCAGAGCGAAATAATTAACCAAATATAATAAACAAAGAATTATTATTGTATGAGTACGAAAAATGTATATATACCTCTATATATATATATATACACATTTGTATGAATTATTTCAATCTGATCCTTCGCCACAATAAAAAAAAAAAAAAATCACAATAAAATTAAAGAAAACTCATCAAAGAAGAAATCAGATAATATAATACAGTAAGTATGAAAAAAAAAATGATACATCATTAAAACGTTGTGTTGTTATAGCTTCTAGTTTAATTTGATATACTCTTTATATAATCTGATTATATACTCTAAACAGTCGAAATGGTGAAATAATTGTTAGTCTATAATTACGAAACTCGTGTATATATAATATATACTGTACTATCGGTATATTCTAGTCATTATCTTTTATACATGTGTATAATACTATTTTTCTATCTTTCTTTTTCTAACTAGCCTGGCGCTATCTGTAATTACTAACATATATAAATAGATTTTCGCGTTTCGTTACCTCACTCTGTAACGTCTCAATAATAAATAATACAGACGGCTATACGTAGAAAGACTAGTAGTTAGAATAAAAAAAACAAAAAAGAAACAAACAACAAAAAGCAGAGTCGACGAGAAAATAAACGCGCGTGCGCCCGTAAACTATACAAAAAAAAAAAAAACATAAAAATAAAATAGCTGTTAATCGACTCAATTGGAACGAATGTTTGAACTTTCGTTTAAAAAATCGCATACATGTAATAAACATTATTATGATATGGGGCGGGAAAAGGTCCGTATAAGTAGATATATGTCTTGCGTTTTACGCACGGAGGGATGCAATCGCACGAGTATATAGTATATTAAATATATGATTGTATATGTATGTATTAGGGTGGGCCAAAAAAAATTAATAATTTTTTTTTTCTTTGGTACCATGAAAATGTTGTTCAAGATGACGAAAAATAAATACTGTAAAAGTTTGAGCTCTTAATATTGATATTTAGAGGTGGCGCTTCGCGATTTTAGATTTCCCATTTAAATAACACGGGGAATTTTTTTTTTTTTATTCGGAATTTTATTCCGTTCTAACGAATCGGTGTATTGTGAAAATCAATACATGTTCTTGTAGGAAATTGAACGATCTTCAAAAAAGGTCTGACATGATTTTTCGCTAAGTCGACTCGTTTGAAAGTTATTCAAGGTTAAAGTTCAACCTCAAACGGTATATATGACGAATAACTTTCAAACGAGTCGACTTAGCGAAAAATCATGTCAGACCTTTTTTGAAGATCGTTCAATTTCCTACAAGAACATGTATTGATTTTCACAATACACCGATTCGTTAGAACGGAATAAAATTCCGAATAAAAAAAAAAAAATTCCCCGTGTTATTTAAATGGGAAATCTAAAATCGCGAAGCGCCACCTCTAAATATTAATATTAAGAGCTCAAACTTTTACAGTATTTATTTTTCGTCATCTTGAACAACATTTTCATGGTACCAAAGAAAAAAAAAATTATTATTTTTTTTTGGCCCACCCTAGTATGTATACATATACATATAGGTATGTATATATAGAGATGGGTATTTTTCTGTTGTCCGCTGCGATGACCTTCACCTTTTACAAGGCCTTGCCAACGGGCCAATGACCGAGTATGAGTGCCTATATGGGTAACTGTGTTATATAGGTATACATATACCTAGGAGGGATCTCGCCAGACAGACACCTGTGAGTTAAACGCGTAACGAGTTATACATACATACATGTTATGTGTACCAAACCATACCATGCCATGCGAATATAGGTACTTACCGATATATATTACCGCCTTCGCACACCAAACGCCCACCTTCAGCTTCTGCCTGTCTATAACTTTTCGCTATTTCTAATTGCCGTTTCAGTCCTCTTTATATTCGTTCTATATTACCGGCATGATGCGCGATACCGTTTCAATTCGTCATTTTATTATCCATGTATAATATGAGTTGTCGATATACATATGCTAATTATGAGCTAGAAAATAACGGCCGTAAATTATCGGCCTCCATCCACCGATCGTCAACCTTATTATTTATCGACTAAATATAAACGTACCTGTGACTAATCATAGCTACTAATTATCGTTCATTTTTACATGTAAACTTTCAGCTGCCTTTTTTTTTTTTTTTTGTTTTTTGATTTTTTTGATTTTTCGAATTCACCGTTTATTTATTTATCTACTACCCGGAATTTTGCAGCTGTGCAAATACAATTCATTTATATGTGCGTATTCAGATGAAACTACACATAACGTATTCAGGTGAGAGAATTTCTACGCAGAGATTATTAATAATACGTATGTATCAATCATGTCGACGTACAGTGAAGATTAACGGAGATTTCTGGTTCTGTAAATTAAAATACATCGGAATAGTACATGTGAGGTGTTTGGTATTCCATACCAAATCGACCTGACGTGAACCCTTTTCATTTTTATTTATTTATTTATATTTTTTTCTCCTTCGAGTATGATGTAAAGGAGGGCGATAAATGAACGTCTCAACTTTTTCAGATTAATTTTAAGAAAGACACGCCACAGAGAAAAATAATTAGGTATAGTAATAACGTATATCGCTGTTTCAGCCACTGCCAGAAAATATCGTCGCTGTAGTAACCATAAGTTTGAACATACATATAGTTCAAAGATGCTTCCGTCTATCGGATATTTTCTGGCTGATACGTATTCCCGATAAACTTAGTTGTCTCTATAATGCGTATTGGGAAATTTGTTAGTCGTTCGAGAAAATCTCCTGAATGAAAAAGTTTGACAATAATATATAAGGTGACAGAAACTAATTTTTTGAGACTTTTTCAATAATTGTGGATGCCATTATTTCGTTGAAACATTCTTAATTTCGAATTTTTACTGCGTTCGCCGTTATCGATTCTCGTCAAATTTTTGCCATAAATTTTTTGCAAAAATACAAAACTTTTGAGACTATTTCGAAAGTAGTACTATAGCTCTGTTTTGAGTGGCAGAATTGAATGAATTTCGAACACACTGTATTTCCTCTGTATTTTAGACTTTCCCGCCCTCCCTTACATCATAATCGAGAAGAAAAGTGATTAAAAATGACGAGGGTTCACGTCAAGTCGATTTGCCATGAAATACCACACATAAAGAACATTTTCAATGCCTGTGTATCTGTACCCATTGACGAAAATTCTCTTCCGAAGACAGTCGCGTATTAGATATCTATTTGTAAAATTATCTGGGCATTTGGATTTTATATTTCCGTTACATCCGGCTCGTCGATATTCGAATTACATAGATTATTGATTCTGTTATAGTAACGAAAGCGAGGGGAGGTGAGTCGCAGACAATTTTAGCGCTGGCATATGCTTTTGCGGTGTTCGATGCTGAAGAGGAGAGAAAAAAAAATTTCGATGAATGAAAGGAGGGGAAAAAATCGTATGGAATAATTTAACCAATTCTTTTTCTTTCTTTTCTTGTCTTTTTATTTCACGGATATTTATTATCACAGAAACGACAATAGACATTATAACATATTTTTTTATTTTGTACATGGGAGATCATACAATTTGTGATTAACAAACAATTATATTAACAAAATGAAAACATTGGAATCAATTGATCAGTTAAATTTATGTTAATTTTTTTTTTTTTCTCTTTTTCTTGTCCTTCTCTTGTTCTTAAATGTATCGAATGATGAAAAAATTACGTTATGACAAAAATTGGCATCGTATTGTAATTATTATTAATCTATGAAATAGAAAAGCGCAACTTGCATAATGGCAAGTTTTACAATAGCTGCAAGGAAAGTTTTATTTTATTCATTTTTTTTGTGTGTTTTTTTTTCATTTCATTTTCTTACTCACTTAGTTGAACAATAAGTTGCCGAAGATGAGAAAAAAAAAAGATGAGAGATGAATTGACGGTAAAGAATTTGAAAAAGAAGTAGTTCTTTATTTATTCGATTTTATTAAATTTACAAATCGTGCAACTATCATCGAATATCGTAGCTACAAACCATTGGAAAAATATAAGGGATATATTATTAGAAATTTTCAATAGCCTCTACAGATTCCTATCTGATTTAATTGCCAGTATTTTTTTTTTTTTTACCTATACAAAGAGTTACGTTTCGTCTTTTTTTTTTTTCCTTTGAATTCAAGTAATTCCACATCTTTTCATTCCATTTCTCTTGGAAGCGATAGGAATTTCAATTCGAATTTATACATTATAATTCAGCAGATAAAAATTAGAGCTTGCAAGCTCGAACGTTAAAAAATTTCTTAACGCAGTTATCGAGGCACTAAAAATATTCTAAAATTTAAATGTAAGAAGTATCACCGTAAAATTTTTCAACTGCTTTCTGATATTCATTATTTCTGCCATTAATAAATGAATAGAAAAAATTTCAAGAGAAAAAAACAAGAAAATTAACCTATCACGCAGCGAATGGACAAAGTTTCGATTTTCTATTCCTTTAACTTCTTCTCCTGGAATCATTGTTTATCTGTTCTTGTTTTCTTCTTCACATCGTCATTTGCGAAGTGAAAATTTTTATCACTATCCCCATCATGTAGTAAGAAAGAGAAATTCAATTTTCATAAGTATCGAAGCACGATATTGATCTTTACTATTTAACAGACTTCACAGGACTATGAAATGAAAGATTTGCAAACCGGTAGATTACGTGCGGATAATGCGTTTCGTATTTCATTGAAAAGACATCTAGCCGAATCGCTAGATTGCTCCAATAGGATACACTAAACTAAAAATCGTGTTACGCTTTTGATCAAAGGATAGCTAAGGAGAGTTGAATCCTTGTTTTTTTTGCACAAATTTACTGCAGCTCTATGGTATGATTCTTGTCGATGTAGTCCAGCAGACCCTGCAGTCTTTTCTTTATACGTTTTTGATCATCCAAAGTACATCCCAGAATAGCAGTCTCAAAATTTTTATCCAAGTATCCAAAAGTATGCGAAGAACAAGCGTTCATAAACGACGTGCAACGCTGTCGAGTGCCGTAAGGGTCGTCCCGCAATCCCACGACCAAGCCGTCGATCAAACCGTTTACCTGTGCCAATAAATTAATGTTTTATTTATATTTCCAAAGAATGTGTAAGCTATTGAGGCTGTAGATTTTAACTCCTAGGTCTCACTGCACTCAAAGCAGTTCATTTAGCAAGAAAATTGGAAAATTTATGAATAAATTAAGAAGAGAGGTACTATGTCGAGCCTGATTCCGCCAATTTTAGTCTCATGCGAGAGTGTTTGTGTTCTTTGCTGCAAATTTGGTTGCCCAAAAGTTGCGGCTAGAGAAAATAATATTGAAAATTGGTTCGTGTATGAAAAATATGTTTTCAACATTGGGGCAGTATTAAAAAAAAAAACATTCAACTTCAAGTACTGTAGCAATTATTCAGCGTTGACTATGAAATTAAGAATCTTGTCCTATTCTACTCAACGGACAATCAACGAGGTTGGACTATTTAAATCAGTGAATTTATAATTAATTGTTTAAGACAATAATAGCACATTGAATAAATATCACGTGTATTTACTTGTAGACTACAATGAAGTTGCTGGAATTTTCCAAAGAAAATGTGTAAAAGTCATAAGAGAATCGTCAAATATGATCGTTTTATTTCGAAAAGCCCTTCAACTAAACAGCGAAAAATCAGATTCAGTAGATTACATTTTATGTTGGCGTGTCTTGAATGAAGAACTAATATCTACAACTTTACTGTAATAACATTTGTTGAAAATGTTTTATTATCGAATACTCATCTTGTGATTTTGAACTGATATCGATTCTAAGGAACAAATGCAATACTCAACCGAGCACCGAAACAAGAAATTTATGTTAACGTAGAGAACTGTAAGTAATAGTTTTGTGAGAATAGATGTAGCCAATACAGAATAGAATCTATTGAATCTAATGAATACTTCTTTTCTTTCCAAAGCGCTGTGAAATGAAACGGTCATCTTTGATAAGACTTTTTCGTCAAGGAATTCTAGGACATTGTAACTAAATGAATGCAATAGATAATCAATTTGTGATCATCACTTAAATCAGTCCTCTGCTAATAGACCAATTTAAACAGTCCACCTTCCTCGACCCTCCTCAAGTGTAAATGAAAGAATTTGAACTGAGTTTGTTGGAAAAAGGAATCTTTGGCTTGGTCCAAATTTGCTGTGTTCGATTAAGAAATGGATAAAAATGGGTTGATTCTGGCTCGAAAAATTTTAAGAGAAATACTTCCTTTTGAGGGTGTAATTAGCAGATTGGAAAAAGGATATTTCACGCTATAGGAAAATAGAGAAACTGTGAGACCTGAGCTCTAAAATCTATTCAGCCTCTTCTATTCATTTAAGTAATATTAACCTGATGCAATGCCTCCTCTTGAATTTGATCCCGCTGAGTTTTGACCAATACTTCAATGGTCAAGGTGCGCATTGACAAACGCTCCGCATATCTCAAGACATCATCTCTATCTGCTGCTCGGTTTCAAGTAAACAATGCGAGTATTTGTTAGAAAATTATTGCAAATTATTATTGTTGGATGTTTTACAAGATTATATAACACAGACGCAAATAAACGTTTTTTTTTTTTTTCCTTTTCTTTTTTTAAATACTCGAAACAGTATTGTTCATAAGATTGTGTTGTTTACTTATTTATTGATTCATTTAGTAATTAATTCATGCATTTATTGTATTGGTTTGGTGTATCGGGTTCTAGCAGTTTCTGTTTACCTCTAGTATTTTCTGTTTTTCAGGTGTCAACAGATTTGAAATGATCGAAATTGCTGGAACTCGGTAGAACTCACCTTCGGCCAACTCGCACAATACTTCGTTGTTTCGGAGCGTGTCTAGGGTCGTTATTAACGTGTCCTTTTCTTCCTCGAGTTTAGACGCGTCTTTTCTCAATTGTTCGACGTGAGCTTCGATCTGATCGAGGATATCCACTAACCTATCCTTAGGTTTCTTTTGAGAAAAATCACTGTCCGACGTCTCCATTATTTGTGGCAATGGGCTATCCATTAGGTAAAAGACTCGTTGATATCGATTTTATCCAAATATTTATCGAGATTTAGACAAGATAGAGGAAACAACGTAATATTCAGTCAAATAAACACGCGCAATTGTCCAACGGGCTTTTTCAACCCGGTGAGTAAAATGACATCTGCGTTTCGATGTGACAGTTTCAGACTTCAGTGTCGGTTTTGCTCGATGACAGTGTTGCCAATCTCAAGAACGAAGAATCCCTAAATATCGAATTTTTAATATTAGAGTTCGTCGGTGAAAAGAAACTTGCAGTTATTTTTTAATTCAATTCCTCTGGACACGCGAAGGAAGTTTGTTTCTTCCCGTTCATGGGGAAAGCGTATTTCTGTGAAAATCTTCGCAAAATCCACTAACTTAGGATTGCCGGCCGGCCGCGGTAAATTTTGAGAAATTTCAAATCGGTTGGCAACACGGAAAAGTCCAGAAAATTCCAACCAAAACCGTGATTATTGGTAACTCGAAAAAGGACAAATCAAATTGTCGGCGAAAAATTTCAGAAACTTATCTTCCAAACACAAAATTCAATTTATGAATGGTTCGGCATCATTCATCTACCAGATAATATCTCGCGTAGAGGTATTTTTGCATTGCCAACCTAAAAGATTTACAAACTCCGCAGTTATCGACTGATATTTGTTGTTTTCAAAAAGGTATTTTCCAGTCGGTAACTGTATCCCGTAGCATTTAGTAAAACCATGTCAACTTACCGACTCACTACGTCATACAACTATTCAGGTTGCATATAGTAAGGAGTACAGATGAATTTTGCAGTATGGAAATGAAACAAAAGGCCTGTTCGTTGCTCTTACAAACTTTTCACATTAGTGTAGAAATCGACCAATCAGGATTCAGGAATCAGATTTTCTACACTAGTGTAGAAAGTGTAGATATAAGAGCAACGAAGAGGCCTAAAATTTTCTATTTGGAATTTTCCAGGTATAATTTCTCAGCAAAAACACATCCGATTATTGTGAAATCGATGTCAGCGATGAAGAGATAGAGAACAAAAGGCATGATGCTCTTCGAATACGAAAAATAAGAAAAAGTCTGACGTATCATAACTGTGGATGACAATTTAAATCTGGAAAACCTTTTTCCAATTCCTAAAAATCGAAGATTTTGCTATATCTTCCGGTTTCTTCCACTTATTCGCTGATACCAATTTTATATTAAATCTCCAGTCTCTGTTATGGCTGTATCCGTTGACTGAAGTTGCGTTGCTTCATAAATTAGTATTTCGGGATTCTTCCGTGAAACTGAATACAAATTGATGTTGGGTTGATGTGATATTAAAACTCACGCAACAACGAATAGCGGATTTCGTTAATCCCCGTAGAATCATTGTAAAATGCGTTATTCTTCAGTCAACGTAAAATAGAATATGTATCTCGATTTTGAATGAAATTTGCGCGTGACTAGTTCGTCGATGTATCGACAGGTGTCTCTAGCGGCGTTGAAATTCTGCGGTAAAAAGTTCAGCCTTCAGTATATTTTGGCGTTGAATTTAGCGTGCGAGCATACATACCTATTTCAAATCTCTCATTAAAATGGCTAGAATAGCAGTAATCAAGGAATCGTTAGAAAAGGCATTGCGGGACGAGAGCAAACCATGGGCAGGTATATTCGCTGGTGCTGAAGCAAAGACCGGAATCGATCGCCTCTACATTTTCCTAGGTGAGTTTTAGGTTACCGTTTTCATTCAATGTCTCCCAGTTATGTAGCGTTATTTCTTTTTTATAATTTCAATTCACTTTTCGCCCGTCATTCTTCGCCTTTATGTAACCGTCCTTGTCGTCGGTTCACTTCGTACCCACAATCCGATAGAATATTCTGTATAGGTATAGTAATAAACAGTTATTCAACATCCTTACAACTTACTAACAAAGGAAACAAAAACGTGGTCGTCTCCGGTCCCTGGACCTCAAACTATTCGGTCAAATCAAAATAGATTAAGAATTTTAGGAAAGTAACGAAAGAAAAATATTTCCGATATTTACAAATATTTTACTAAAATACATTTCCTGCCTAATTAAACAGTTGAATTTTATTTCATTTTATAAAAAAAAAAAAGAAATATTTGAATTAATTACACTCCGTAAATAAATCAGATTTGAGCTCTTTATCTAGACGAAAGCGTGACGCTGTTATCTAGCTATCACAGTCTTATCCGATCCATGACAAGATAACAAAGTTCGATAAAACTGCAGCCTTTCGATAGCCAGAGTTTATCATTTATCAATCGTGATCCGTGATGGCAGGTGTTGCGCGCCAAGATAGCGTGGAAAGCACAGAGGACGAGAGCAATAAACCGACGGAAGAAAACTTAAAATTAGTCACATGTGGTAACTGGCTGAAATAGGCCCTCGTAATTCTCTCATTCTCGCTAATTTTTAATGAATTACATTCATCACCGAGTATCGCTGAACCAGAGATCAGCGAATCTGATATCAGCTCTGCTATTCATTCGTGTTGAACAATATATATCATCAAATTCTTGTTAGCCGTTAGGAAAAATTTCATTTTTTCACCTTGCATTACGGGAGATGAATGAACCTGATGCCAGTTTTGTTACCCGTTTATTTTCATGACCAGATATTCAATAACGTCTAGTTTGTTGTGTCTAGATGTTTGAATATTCTTTTTTTTTTTTTTTTACAGCATCCGTTGGATTCCTGGCTTTGTATTTGGTTATCGGCATAGGCCAGCAGCTGGTATGCAACGTAATTGGCTTTTTGTACCCTGCCTATTGTTCTATGAAAGCTTTGGAGAGTCCGCAGAAGGATGACGACACAAAATGGCTAACTTACTGGGTCGTTTTTGCCGTTTTTACCATCATCGAGTTTTTTGCCGATTACATTGTTTACTGGCTACCGATTTACTGGCTAATCAAGGTGAGAAGAGTTCCGTTCTGCCTTCTAGCGGAAATCACAAACCTTGAAAAGATGAAATTTCTTTTTCTGAACTTTCATTTTTTCCCAATAAATTATCAAACATTGTTCAATCTGCGCAGTGCCTCTTCTACGTTTGGCTCATGGTGCCCATGGAATATAACGGATCCCTGATTCTCTACCGCCGCATCATTCGTCCGAAATTTTTGCAATATCAGCCTCACGTTGATACCCTGCTCGCGAATGCTCGCAATAATGGTAAATGATTATTTGGAATTTGTTAGCATTTAAGAAGGGATTACATCGGATCGTTTCAAGCAAAATAATTCATTCTTCCTTATTTCAGCAGTGAAAATTGCCGCAACTGCTCTCTCAAACGAGAAGAAAGATTAAGAGCTGATATCTGCGTTAGAAATTTGTTAGGGTGGCCGAAGAAATGATTTCTGAATGAAGCTAAATTTAAAATACCTACTTATTTCCTACCCATTCCCGAGAATCGCGAGCTGGCTTTTAAGCTCGGAACCTCTACTATGCTTATTTGTGTATTCGATTTATAGAAAATTACCTATCTCTATTAAGATTGTGAATGTCTTACATCACATGTATTGTTAGGATTTATTAGGATAATATTTTTACCTTAGCTAAATGTGTGTTTTGAATTTTGAAAATTGTTGGGTTTCTCCTTTTTTTTTCCTTTTTCTTTTTCTAATTTTTATTATTTCTGTTTATCATGTTTTTTCGCAGACTTATGCGATTCTGGACTATTTTTATTCAGCTCAAATTAAAGCGCGGTATACTTTTTTTAGCCAAGAAATCACGTGTATTCACTAATATTTTCTACAACGCATAATTGTTACATAGATAAAATCAAATTTTAGTTACTGAACGCTGATAGTACATACATTAAGAAACTAAACAATTTATGATAAATCCTTAAAGTGCTGTGTTTCTAGTATTGTTATTGTACCAAGTTTGAGGTATAACATCTTAAGATATAAAATTGTTTGTTGATTAAACATTTCTCTGCTCAAGTGCCATTGAAATTCATTAATTTACACAATGCGAATCTAGGATTAAGATCCAAGCCATAAATCAGGTCGATGTTATTAGTTATAGAAATATTTTACACACAACAGTGCCTTTTTTATTAAATTTATTTCAAACTTATCGATTATATTATAATTCTTCTGCCAAACAGCCTCGCTTACGTCGCTTAAATTTCTCTCAAATTTTTCGATGCACTTCCTGAAATGATTGAATATAGCATCTGAAATATGATTATCCTGATAACAATAATCTTTAGATCGTAATCGTTTCTAAGAAAGTCCAATATCTACTGTACAAAATAAGTATTCAATGGCTTAGGATCTAAGCAAGATATGTATATTTAAGAATTAATTTCAAGGAGAATTAAATAAGTGGTGTTTCTATTACATTATATTTACTAGCAAGAATTTACACCTTGCTTAAGTATAATTACAAAATCACGGCTGTATTTCTGAATTCTCCTCAACACATTTGAAATCTTTATCAAATTTAACGCATTAAGAAATGGGATATGTTTAAAAAAACGATTGTTACCCCTTGAAATTTGTTCGCAAAGATCTTTGTGCAACGTTGAGCGATTATAGGAAATAAATCTCAATGCGATAAAATAATAATGATTAAAATGTGTAAAAGATTGATAATATTTAATAATGGAATCTCACATCGAGCTACTAACACACTTGTTATACACAAATACGTGGTTTAATGTTTCTGTTGCATTAGTGATAAAGGTATGTACCTATATTGAAGAAAAGAAGAAAATTGAGAACAATTATTGTTGAATGGAATGTTAATACATAATATTCTTTGTTAGGGTGTTTACATTATTATATTACAATTATAGAGCATGAGAGTATGGATATTGCGGTGCCTCAAAAGACAATTTTACTTTATAATATCTTAGTAACGAAGCTTTACCTGAAAACGATAAGTTGCCTGAATAGAATGGAAATAAAGATGGTTTTATTTTACATGAAACTTTTTGATAACCACCTTTCACAGCGCCTACCCAAAAGTATCATCCGAATCCTGTTCTTCCAATTAGTTTTGATAGTTTATATCGTACAGCGAGCTTCTGCGATTCATAAAATCGAATGATCATTAATCTGGTACTTAACAAAAGTAAATAAGTTTACTCACATTTCTCCGTAATGGAATTTCTCCGCAGTCAAAGCCAGTTTTCTAATATTCCTTATCGTTGTAGCAGCGGCTACTTGTACCTCAGGATCTTTGGATCCAACCATCCGTAAAACGTGCTGTGTTTTAGATGAAAAAGCTTTTGAATTCTCGAATAGATTTTGACTCTAGAATAATTCATATCTCGTTATCTTTACCTTAACAACTCCGCAAGTATGCATTGTGATGCAGTTTAGTGGTTCTTTGCTGAAGTGGCAAAAGGCGATTGTTACTCCTTTGAGAACTTCTGGATTTTTGCTAGTCATGTAATTGACCAATGGAGCGACTGCATTCAGTCGACCAAATTCATAATTATTCTTTTCCCATTCGCAGCAGTACGCAATGGCGAGTGCCAAGTTTGCTCTGAGACCCTCGTTTTCCTGAAATGCAAATTATAGTCACTTTGTAAGTCAAAATCTGGAGGATAAAAATTCCTTGTATTGCTTACGGTGTCTACGAGATCAGCGAGCATCTTGACAACTCCATGGTCGGTTAATATTCCTAAATTTTCCGGATCTGTAGCAATTTGAGCTATCGTTGCACAGGCAGCACTCAAGACCTCCACATCTTCGCTTTCCAATAGACTAACGGTCAACTCCAAGCCTCCGACAAAGGCTCTAACCATCTCGGGAGAGTCTTTGGCATATTTTATACAAGGCACTAACGCCAGGCAGGAATTTCTCTTGATCACGCTGTTCGGATGCTTGAGTAACGACCAGATCAAACGAACGCCATCCAACGTGTGATCTGAGTCGTTGATAATATCCATGCATTGTTCATCTTCGGCGCATTCTTTTAAAACCAGAGGTATATTTTCCAGTAGGGGTTCGTAGGTCGAACTCAGCAATCGAATCTGATAAAAATAAAGAAAGGCCCATAATTTACAGGGAATTTGTAACTTTGATCAAATTCTCACCAGTTTTGGGAGTCCATCTGACGTTCTCAGAATATCTCGGTTCTCAGGGTGCTTACAGCACTCCGATAACGCCCCAACCACGCTGGTCAACACATCTTCATCCTCGTCCTCCTCCAGCAATGGAACAAGCGACGCGACCAAATTGTTCTGATTGAATCTGCTGATGTTCTCCGGACTCATAGCGCATTTCCAAATTCCTCCAGTCACCGCAGCCAATAAACGTTTGTTACTTTTGACCTCGTCACTTTGCGCTAACTTGCACAATGGATCTAATCCCCCAGCTTCACGTACCATGTCTCTAGTCAATTTGTTCCCTGCGCATTTGTGTATCGCCAGGGCACAGTTTTCCTTTAATTTTACATTCTTGTCTTTGATATGACGTACGACGTCGGTTATTATCCCCATTTGTTCGAATGCTATTCTGAATGCTTTCTGGAAAACAAAATCCTGGATTCTTTTTATATTCTTGAACAAAGTTCTCTGTTTTTATTTTAAGATCTCTACCTACCAAGTCGGCACATTGCTGCACAGCTCCCATAGTAGGAATGATCAATTGAGTATGACAAGAGCGCAGGAAACGTGCCATGTGAAAGACCACGCCTTGCTTTCGCAGGTTTTCTTTTATCTTTGGACTGCTACTAAGAGAATCTAACGCCTTCGCACAACCAATCGCTACCGCTACTAGCTCACACTCGTCTTCTTTCAATTCTTCGATTGGCCGCTGGAGCACGGAGTCTGGTACGTCCATAATATCCAGCTAAATGGAAAAGAATAAAGCTCACTTGGTGTGCTATCAGTGAAAGAGGTAGGAACATAACATCTTGGGTTCAAACAGCAGATCCTTTAACTCACGAATCGACTTACAATTAAAGGTATACCGTTACGAATCCTTATTTGTTTTCTAGCTTTTCGCATCATGGCGATATTAGCCATAGTTTCAGCTGCCATAACTTGGAGATCCCTAGCCGGATGTTTGAGGATATTTATGAGAGGAGTGACTATGTCGAGGTCTATCAGAGCCTTCCTCATCTCTGACGTAGTCGCTAGTTGCAACAAAACAGACAGCGATCCTAGCTGGCATTTGATGTCTCGTGTTTCCAGAAGATTTACCAATACTTCTAGTCCACCCATATCTTGGATCAGGTGCTGGATCACCTGGAACCATCAACTAACTTGCTTTCATACTTGAGGTAAATTGAATAGATACATTTGGCTATTTAAAACTTTTCAATTGGAGCAATTAGCACATGAAAACAAGATTTTGAGCTAGTTGCGGAAACTATCCCAAAAATATCCACACAGAATATTATCGATAGACAGAATCCTCATTCTAAAAACAATTATCAACATAGTTGCTATCAGTATGAGCATACCATAAAGATTTATCCAATAAATATTTCAAGAAAAAATGAAGTCTACCGGAGAAGTTAATTCGTGGTCTTTCAACAGGCAGAGGGAGACCATGGTAGCTGTCTGGTTTCCAGCCTTCATATACTTTATCAGCTTCTGGATGTGCCAGAACTCCGAAGGGACGCCAGATTTGAGATCATCTCTCAAAAATCTTCCCTCGTTATCGCTCTCAGATTCTGGCTCGTCATCGGAACTCTGCGCCTCAGCGTTCTCATCGATATACCGGATCCGAGGACCGAACGGTTCTCCAGTAACTGCGGAGACCTGTGGTTTTCCTGGTGGAGTTTCCACATCCATCGGAAGCTCTGGCTCCGGTCTTAAGTATAAATTGGGAGTATAAGTTCCTAATTTTAGAATATCTAAACGTCTGGGCAAGGGGATAAAATATATACTATTTGCACTTTGCTTGAATGAAGTTAAAAAATTACAAGTTGTTATAAGAATATATAATTTAAGCTGGGAACTTATTTGGGACTTATATGATATGTGCAATTATTTACTCGATGCTAGCCTGTGGCTCGATGGCTTCCTTCTTTTTCTTCGGCATGTTACTTATTGCTTTAAATGAGTAGCACGATTAAAAAATTGACTGTATGTGGATTGAATTGGAAATTTGACCTGTCAAAACTAGATGATGATCTTCCAGACGATTATAAAAACTTTGCGACAGATTCCAATCTGATAGTTCAAGAGACAGTTGAATTTTCAATGAATAATTCGTCTGTTCAAATACCAGTCAACTCTGTCACTAATATTATTGATCAAACGTTGTGAAGATGGTGTATAGTGATCGTCTACATTGCTGTACTTCAAATTCACGTTTTATTTATAAAATTATTATATTGTATAGTACATTTGAATTCTATACAGGTATAATACTGAAATATTTTTTAATCCTAATGATACACGTCTGCTCCACATAAATTGATCCTCTTAGTTCAAGTAGATCTTGGATTTGTAACTCGACCCAGAAAGCAGCTAATGCTGAAAAGGTCTATCACCCTTTGAGCACTATATAATAGAGACAGTCACCTGTTGGGAGACAATAAATACAGACAAAGATTGGAATACGGAGCTTTCTGCAGTTAATACTTCGGTATACCATATTATACCTGTAAACGACAGCTGTGTATGTATATCCATCTACATTCAAAGCGACCGGAGTTCAAGGAATTTTTATGATTTCTGAAACACCTGTCGGTAAAGGGCGGTTTGTTGACTGTAGGCATTTTTCGAACAGGTGGTTCAAAACAACAAGCATCTAGGTTTCCCCCCACGCCACTCGATCCGAAACAAGAACACCTGACTATTGTATTCTTGTGTATTTACAGTGTAAGACACATTCTTATTTATTGTATATGCGGTGCACATTGTACACACATACAATGTTACATTTATTCTAAAGGATTGCGATATGTACGAATTTTGTTGTGACCGCTTGACTTCGTAACTTCAGCTTATGCTACGACGATATAATTTATTGAGCTACCTGCGTAGCTATGAGAAAAAGATAGGCAATTAGAACAGGCGATGCCTTGACTAGATATATCTTTATAGGTGATTGTTTTAAGCATCATACTCATGTGTATGTAGATATATCTCTATATGTATTTGTCTGACTATTTTACAAAAATGACATAATTACACACGTGACGAACTACTGCGCCGCACATGCCTATGTAGAGCGGCAATTTATAGCCGCGGAAACTTTGTACCTTATTATTACCGACAAAGGTATACCTATATCGACAGTGTTAGTTGTTTCTTACCTGATACATGAAAACGCGACGTTTTTAAACTTCCCACTCTTAAGAAAAAAACACGTAATTCAAATCATCCTTAAAATAAAAAGTTGAAATTTCATCAGATCTCCACATTTTGAGCTCCAGAAAATCGCCTTCGACCATTATTGGAGGGTGTGTGTGTGTGTGTGTGTGTGACCAATTTCAGGTCCGACGATATCTTGAGAACGATATGAATGATTTCGATGATATCAGTATTAATCGATGTGGTTTTCCGTGACTCAGAGCTAATTGGATTTTGAATTCAAACGGTCGACTAGTTTTTGAGTAATCAGGCAAAGAAAATTTAACGAACAAATTCTTGAATACTCATATCTCAAGAGAGGATCCACGGATTTTTATGATATTTATTTGTACTAGAGTCTGATCTTTATGAGCGTGGTTCGCGGGCTCGTTAAACTATTCAAGAGAGACTTTAGGACGGATGTTAGCTGGAATACAAACAGGAAAGGGGTACCACTGTCCTGTTTTTTCGAAACTATGAAATTTTCCGAAATATTCGGAACACAGGAATGATACATATTTTTGGAAGCTGTGGAACCTACGCTTTCAGATAGTGCAAGGCGAGTGGAAATAAAAAAATTCCTTCTATTTTATATCGTTGATTTACTTTTTATTTTTTTCCGAATATTTATTTTTAATTTTCTATGGGTAAAATTGCAGGAGGCTTCGGAATCGAGGAATGATACACACATTCAGAATCAGCGTGCGATTTCCTTCAAGAATATCATCATGAATATTCGATTCTCGACAAAAAATTTTTCGCCCAGAAAAATGAGAAGGGGTACCACTGTCCTTTTTTTCAAAAATCTGAAATTTTTTAAAATATTCAGAACGCGGGAATGATAGTTATATTTGGAATCTGCGGGACCTACGCTTTCAGAATCGGCAAGCCGAATTGAAATAAAAAATTCCTACGATTTTTAATCGTCGATTTACTTTCTATTTTTTTTCCGCTTTTTTTTTTATCTCGTTTTTTATTGGTAAAATAACAGGAGGCTTCCGAATCAAGGAATGGCACACGCATTTGGAATCAGCGGGTCATTTTCATGAAGAATATCATTGAGATTATCCGATTCTCGACAAAAAGTCTTTTCGCCCCAAAAAAATGAGAAGGGGTACCCCTTTCCTTTTTTTCAAAAATCTGAAATTTTTCGAAATATTCGGAACGTGGGAATGATGGTTATATTTGGAATCTGCGGGACCTACGCTTTCAGAATCTGCAAGCCGAATTGAAATAAAAAATTCCTACGATTTTTAATCGTCGATTTACTTTTTATTTTAATTTTACTTTTTTTTTCGCTCGTTTCTTGTTGGTAAAATCGCAGGAGGCCTCCGGATCGAGGAATGGCGCACATATTCGGAATCAGCGGGTCATTTCCATGGAGAATATCATCGAGATTATCCGATTCTCGACAAAAAGTTTTTTGGCCCAAAAAAATGAGAAGGGGTACCCCTTTCCTTTTTTTCAAAAATCTGAAATTTTTCGAAATATTCGGAACGTGGGAATGATGGTTATATTTGGAATCTGCGGGACCTACGCTTTCAGAATCTGCAAGCCAAATTGAAATAAAAAATTCGTACGATTTTTGATCGTCGATTTACTTTTTATTCGTATTTTACTTTTTTCTTCGCGCGTTTTTTATTGGTAAAATCGCAGGAGGTCTCCGGATCGAGGAATAGCGCACATATTCGGAATCAGCGGGTCATTTCCATGGAGAATATCATCGAGATTATCCGATTCTCGACAAAAAGTTTTTTGGCCCAAAAAAATGAGAAGGGGTACCCCTTTCCTTTTTTTCAAAAATCTGAAATTTTCCGAAATATTCGGAACGTGGGAATGATGGTTATATTTGGAATCTGCGGGACCTACGCTTTCAGAATCTGCAAGGCGAATTGAAATAAAAAATTCCTACGATTTTTAATCGTCGATTTACTTTTTATTCGTATTTCACTTTTTTCTTCGCGCGTTCTTTATTGGTAAAATCGCAGGAGGTCTCCGGATCGAGGAATGGCGCACATATTCGGAATCAGCGAGTCATTTCCATGGAGAATATCATCGAGATTATCCGATTCTCGATAAAAAGTTTTTTGGCCCAAAAAAATGAGAAGGGGTACCCCTTTCCTTTTTTTCAAAAATCTGAAATTTTCCGAAATATTCGGAACGTGGGAATGATGGTTATATTTGGAATCTGCGGGACCTACGCTTTCAGAATCTGCAAGCCGAATTGAAATAAAAAATTCCTACGATTTTTAATCGTCGATTGACTTTTTATTCGTATTTTACTTTTTTCTTCGAGCGTTTTTTATTGGTAAAATCGCAGGAGGTCTCCGGATCGAGGAATGGCGCACATATTCGGAATCAGCGGGTCATTTCCATGGAGAATATCATCGAGATTATCCGATTCTCGACAAAAAGTTTTTTGGCCCAAAAAAATGAGAAGGGGTACCCCTTTCCTTTTTTTCAAAAATCTGAAATTTTTCGAAATATTCGGAACGTGGGAATGATGGTTATATTTGGAATCTGCGGGACCTACGCTTTCAGAATCTGCAAGCCGAATTGAAATAAAAAATTCCTACGATTTTTAATCGTCGATTTACTTTTTATTCGTATTTTACTTTTTTCTTCGCGCGTTTTTTATTGGTAAAATCGCAGGAGGTCTCCGGATCGAGGAATGGCGCACATATTCGGAATCAGCGGGTCATTTCCATGGAGAATATCATCGAGATTATCCGATTCTCGACAAAGTTTTTTGGCCCAAAAAAATGAGAATGAGGGGTACCCCTTTCCTTTTTTTCAAAAATCTGAAATTTTCCGAAATATTCGGAACGTGGGAATGATGGTTATATTTGGAATCTGCGGGACCTACGCTTTCAGAATCTGCAAGCCGAATTGAAATAAGAAATTCCTACGATTTTTAATCGTCGATTTACTTTTTATTCGTATTTCACTTTTTTCTTCGCGCGTTTTTTATTGGTAAAATCGCAGGAGGCCTCCGGATCGAGGAATGGCGCACATATTCGGAATCAGCGGGTCATTTCCATGGAGAATATCATCGAGATTATCCGATACTCGACAAAAAGTTTTTTGGCCCAAAAAAATGAGAAGGGGTACCCCTTTCCTTTTTTTCAAAAATCTGAAATTTTCCGAAATATTCGGAACGTGGGAATGATGGTTATATTTGGAATCTGCGGGACCTACGCTTTCAGAATCTGCAAGGCGAATTGAAATAAAAAATTCCTACGATTTTTAATCGTCGATTTCCTTTTTATTCGTATTTCACTTTTTTCTTCGCGCGTTCTTTATTGGTAAAATCGCAGGAGGTCTCCGGATCGAGGAATGGCGCACATATTCGGAATCAGCGGGTCATTTTCATGGAGAATATCATCGAGATTATCCGATTCTCGACAAAAAGTTTTTTGGCCCAAAAAAATGAGAAGGGGTACCCCTTTCCTTTTTTTCAAAAATCTGAAATTTTCCGAAATATTCGGAACGTGGGAATGATGGTTATATTTGGAATCTGCGGGACCTACGCTTTCAGAATCTGCAAGGCGAATTGAAATAAAAAATTCCTACGATTTTTAATCGTCGATTTCCTTTTTATTCGTATTTCACTTTTTTCTTCGCGCGTTCTTTATTGGTAAAATCGCAGGAGGTCTCCGGATCGAGGAATGGCGCACATATTCGGAATCAGCGGGTCATTTTCATGGAGAATATCATCGAGATTATCCGATTCTCGACAAAAAGTTTTTTGGCCCAAAAAAATGAGAAGGGGTATCCCTTTCCTTTTTTTCAAAAATCTGAAATTTTCCGAAATATTCGGAACGTGGGAATGATGGTTATATTTGGAATCTGCGGGACCTACGCTTTCAGAATCTGCAAGGCGAATTGAAATAAAAAATTCCTACGATTTTTAATCGTCGATTTACTTTTTATTTTAATTTTACTTTTTTTTTCGCTCGTTTCTTGTTGGTCAAATCGCAGGAGGCCTCCGGATCGAGGAATGGCGCACATATTCGGAATCAGCGGGTCATTTCCATGGAGAATATCATCGAGATTATCCGATTCTCGACAAAAAGTTTTTTGGCCCAAAAAAATGAGAAGGGGTACTTTTCCTTTCCTTTTTTTCAAAAATCTGAAATTTTTCGAAATATTCGGAACGTGGGAATGATGGTTATATTTGGAATCTGCGGGACCTACGCTTTCAGAATCTGCAAGCCGAATTGAAATAAAAAATTCCTACGATTTTTAATCGTCGATTTACTTTTTATTCGTATTTTACTTTTTTCTTCGCGCGTTTTTTATTGGTAAAATCGCAGGAGGTCTCCGGATCGAGGAATGGCGCACATATTCGGAATCAGCGGGTCATTTCCATGGAGAATATCATCGAGATTATCCGATTCTCGACAAAGTTTTTTGGCCCAAAAAAATGAGAATGAGGGGTACCCCTTTCCTTTTTTTCAAAAATCTGAAATTTTCCGAAATATTCGGAACGTGGGAATGATGGTTATATTTGGAATCTGCGGGACCTACGCTTTCAGAATCTGCAAGCCGAATTGAAATAAGAAATTCCTACGATTTTTAATCGTCGATTTACTTTTTATTCGTATTTCACTTTTTTCTTCGCGCGTTTTTTATTGGTAAAATCGCAGGAGGCCTCCGGATCGAGGAATGGCGCACATATTCGGAATCAGCGGGTCATTTCCATGGAGAATATCATCGAGATTATCCGATACTCGACAAAAAGTTTTTTGGCCCAAAAAAATGAGAAGGGGTACCCCTTTCCTTTTTTTCAAAAATCTGAAATTTTCCGAAATATTCGGAACGTGGGAATGATGGTTATATTTGGAATCTGCGGGACCTACGCTTTCAGAATCTGCAAGGCGAATTGAAATAAAAAATTCCTACGATTTTTAATCGTCGATTTCCTTTTTATTCGTATTTCACTTTTTTCTTCGCGCGTTCTTTATTGGTAAAATCGCAGGAGGTCTCCGGATCGAGGAATGGCGCACATATTCGGAATCAGCGGGTCATTTTCATGGAGAATATCATCGAGATTATCCGATTCTCGACAAAAAGTTTTTTGGCCCAAAAAAATGAGAAGGGGTACCCCTTTCCTTTTTTTCAAAAATCTGAAATTTTCCGAAATATTCGGAACGTGGGAATGATGGTTATATTTGGAATCTGCGGGACCTACGCTTTCAGAATCTGCAAGGCGAATTGAAATAAAAAATTCCTACGATTTTTAATCGTCGATTTCCTTTTTATTCGTATTTCACTTTTTTCTTCGCGCGTTCTTTATTGGTAAAATCGCAGGAGGTCTCCGGATCGAGGAATGGCGCACATATTCGGAATCAGCGGGTCATTTCCATGGAGAATATCATCGAGATTATCCGATTCTCGACAAAAAGTTTTTTGGCCCAAAAAAATGAGAAGGGGTACCCCTTTCCTTTTTTTCAAAAATCTGAAATTTTTCGAAATATTCGGAACGTGAGAATGATGGTTATATTTGGAATCTGCGGGACCTACGCTTTCAGAATCTGCAAGCCGAATTGAAATAAAAAATTCCTACGATTTTTAATCGTCGATTTACTTTTTATTTTAATTTTCCTTTTTTTTGCTCGTTTCTTGTTGGTAAAATCGCAGGAGGCCTCCGGATCGAGGAATGGCGCACGTATCCGGAATCAGCGGGTCATTTCCTTAAAGAATATCATCGAGATTATCCGATTCTCGACAAAAAGTTTTTTGGCCCAAAAAAATGAGAAGGGGTACCCCTTTCCTTTTTTTCAAAAATCTGAAATTTTTCGAAATATTCGGAACGTGGGAATGATGGTTATATTTGGAATCTGCGGGACCTACGCTTTCAGAATCTGCAAGCCGAATTGAAATAAAAAATTCCTACGATTTTTAATCGTCGATTTACTTTTTATTTTAATTTTACTTTTTTTTTCGCTCGATTCTTGTTGGTAAAATCGCAGGAGGTCTCCGGATCGAGGAATGGCGCACATATTCGGAATCAGCGGGTCATTTCCATGGAGAATATCATCGAGATTATCCGATTCTCGACAAAAAGTTTTTTGGCCCAAAAAAATGAGAAGGGGTACCCCTTTCCTTTTTTTCAAAAATCTGAAATTTTCCGAAATATTCGGAACGTGGGAATGATGGTTATATTTGGAATCTGCGGGACCTACGCTTTCAGAATCTGCAAGCCGAATTGAAATAAAAAATTCCTACGATTTTTAACCGTCGATTTACTTTTTATTTTAATTTTACTTTTTTTTTCGCTCGTTTCTTGTTGGTCAAATCGCAGGAGGTCTCCGGATCGAGGAATGGCGCACATATTCGGAATCAGCGGGTCATTTCCATGGAGAATATCATCGAGATTATCCGATTCTCGACAAAAAGTTTTTTGGCCCAAAAAAATGAGAAGGGGTACCCCTTTCCTTTTTTTCAAAAATCTGAAATTTTCCGAAATATTCGGAACGTGGGAATGATGGTTATATTTGGAATCTGCGGGACCTACGCTTTCAGAATCTGCAAGCCGAATTGAAATAAAAAATTCCTACGATTTTTAATCGTCGATTTACTTTTTATTCGTATTTTACTTTTTTCTTCGCGCGTTTTTTATTGGTAAAATCGCAGGAGGTCTCCGGATCGAGGAATGGCGCACATATTCGGAATCAGCGGGTCATTTCCATGGAGAATATCATCGAGATTATCCGATTCTCGACAAAAAGTTTTTTGGCCCAAAAAAATGAGAAGGGGTACCCCTTTCCTTTTTTTCAAAAATCTGAAATTTTTCGAAATATTCGGAACGTGGGAATGATGGTTATATTTGGAATCTGCGGGACCTACGCTTTCAGAATCTGCAAGCCGAATTGAAATAAAAAATTCCTACGATTTTTAATCGTCGATTTACTTTTTATTCGTATTTTACTTTTTTCTTCGCGCGTTTTTTATTGGTAAAATCGCAGGAGGTCTCCGGATCGAGGAATGGCGCACATATTCGGAATCAGCGGGTCATTTCCATGGAGAATATCATCGAGATTATCCGATTCTCGACAAAGTTTTTTGGCCCAAAAAAATGAGAATGAGGGGTACCCCTTTCCTTTTTTTCAAAAATCTGAAATTTTCCGAAATATTCGGAACGTGGGAATGATGGTTATATTTGGAATCTGCGGGACCTACGCTTTCAGAATCTGCAAGCCGAATTGAAATAAGAAATTCCTACGATTTTTAATCGTCGATTTACTTTTTATTCGTATTTCACTTTTTTCTTCGCGCGTTTTTTATTGGTAAAATCGCAGGAGGCCTCCGGATCGAGGAATGGCGCACATATTCGGAATCAGCGGGTCATTTCCATGGAGAATATCATCGAGATTATCCGATACTCGACAAAAAGTTTTTTGGCCCAAAAAAATGAGAAGGGGTACCCCTTTCCTTTTTTTCAAAAATCTGAAATTTTCCGAAATATTCGGAACGTGGGAATGATGGTTATATTTGGAATCTGCGGGACCTACGCTTTCAGAATCTGCAAGGCGAATTGAAATAAAAAATTCCTACGATTTTTAATCGTCGATTTCCTTTTTATTCGTATTTCACTTTTTTCTTCGCGCGTTCTTTATTGGTAAAATCGCAGGAGGTCTCCGGATCGAGGAATGGCGCACATATTCGGAATCAGCGGGTCATTTTCATGGAGAATATCATCGAGATTATCCGATTCTCGACAAAAAGTTTTTTGGCCCAAAAAAATGAGAAGGGGTATCCCTTTCCTTTTTTTCAAAAATCTGAAATTTTCCGAAATATTCGGAACGTGGGAATGATGGTTATATTTGGAATCTGCGGGACCTACGCTTTCAGAATCTGCAAGGCGAATTGAAATAAAAAATTCCTACGATTTTTAATCGTCGATTTACTTTTTATCTTAATTTTACTTTTTTTTTCGCTCGTTTCTTGTTGGTCAAATCGCAGGAGGCCTCCGGATCGAGGAATGGCGCACATATTCGGAATCAGCGGGTCATTTCCATGGAGAATATCATCGAGATTATCCGATTCTCGACAAAAAGTTTTTTGGCCCAAAAAAATGAGAAGGGGTACTTTTCCTTTCCTTTTTTTCAAAAATCTGAAATTTTTCGAAATATTCGGAACGTGGGAATGATGGTTATATTTGGAATCTGCGGGACCTACGCTTTCAGAATCTGCAAGCCGAATTGAAATAAAAAATTCCTACGATTTTTAATCGTCGATTTACTTTTTATTCGTATTTTACTTTTTTCTTCGCGCGTTTTTTATTGGTAAAATCGCAGGAGGTCTCCGGATCGAGGAATGGCGCACATATTCGGAATCAGCGGGTCATTTCCATGGAGAATATCATCGAGATTATCCGATTCTCGACAAAGTTTTTTGGCCCAAAAAAATGAGAATGAGGGGTACCCCTTTCCTTTTTTTCAAAAATCTGAAATTTTCCGAAATATTCGGAACGTGGGAATGATGGTTATATTTGGAATCTGCGGGACCTACGCTTTCAGAATCTGCAAGCCGAATTGAAATAAAAAATTCCTACGATTTTGAACCGTCGATTTACTTTTTATTTCAATTTTACTTTTTTTTTCGCTCGTTTCTTGTTGGTCAAATCGCAGGAGGCCTCCGGATCGAGGAATGGCGCACATATTCGGAATCAGCGGGTCATTTCCATGGAGAATATCATCGAGATTATCCGATTCTCGACAAAAAGTTTTTTGGCCCAAAAAAATGAGAAGGTACCCCTTTCCTTTTTTTCAAAAATCTGAAATTTTTCGAAATATTCGGAACGTGAGAATGATGGTTATATTTGGAATCTGCGGGACCTACGCTTTCAGAATCTGCAAGCCGAATTGAAATAAAAAATTCCTACGATTTTTAATCGTCGATTTACTTTTTATTTTAATTTTCCTTTTTTTTGCTCGTTTCTTGTTGGTAAAATCGCAGGAGGCCTCCGGATCGAGGAATGGCGCACATATCCGGAATCAGCGGGTCATTTCCTTAAAGAATATCATCGAGATTATCCGATTCTCGACAAAAAGTTTTTTGGCCCAAAAAAATGAGAAGGGGTACCCCTTTCCTTTTTTTCAAAAATCTGAAATTTTTCGAAATATTCGGAACGTGGGAATGATGGTTATATTTGGAATCTGCGGGACCTACGCTTTCAGAATCTGCAAGCCGAATTGAAATAAAAAATTCCTACGATTTTTAATCGTCGATTTACTTTTTATTTTAATTTTACTTTTTTTTTCGCTCGTTTCTTGTTGGTAAAATCGCAGGAGGTCTCCGGATCGAGGAATGGCGCACATATTCGGAATCAGCGGGTCATTTCCATGGAGAATATCATCGAGAATATCCGATTCTCGACAAAAAGTTTTTTGGCCCAAAAAAATGAGAAGGGGTACCCCTTTCCTTTTTTTCAAAAATCTGAAATTTTTCGAAATATTCGGAACGTGGGAATGATGGTTATATTTGGAATCTGCGGGACCTACGCTTTCAGAATCTGCAAGCCGAATTGAAATAAACAATTCCTACGATTTTTAATCGTCGATTTACTTTTTATTCGTATTTTACTTTTTTCTTCGCGCGTTTTTTATTGGTAAAATCGCAGGAGGTCTCCGGATCGAGAAATGGCGCACATATTCGGAATCAGCGGGTCATTTCCATGGAGAATATCATCGAGATTATCCGATTCTCGACAAAAAGTTTTTTGGCCCAAAAAAATGAGAAGGGGTACCCCTTTCCTTTTTTTCAAAAATCTGAAATTTTTCGAAATATTCGGAACGTGGGAATGATGGTTATATTTGGAATCTGCGGGACCTACGCTTTCAGAATCTGCAAGCCGAATTGAAATAAAAAATTCCTACGATTTTAAATCGTCGATTTACTTTTTATTTTAATTTTACTTTTTTCTTCGCGCGTTTTTTATTGGTAAAATCGCAGCAGGTCTCCGGATCGAGGAATGGCGCACATATTCGGAATCAGCGGGTCATTTCCATGGAGAATATCATCGAGATTATCCGATTCTCGACAAAAAGTTTTTTGGCCCAAAAAAATGAGAAGGGGTACCCCCCAATCAACACATCTGTCTATAATAGCTCTCATAAGAACTCTTGTTTAAGATTCAAAAAAGAGTCCATCGAAAGAGTTCTTTTGGAAGTCTTTCAGAAGTTGATATTCTGATATCTGTTAAGAGAGTTCTGAAAGAGGTCTAGACTGAGACTTCGAGTGAAAGAGTTCTAAACGAAGTCAGAATCTAAGAGTTCATATTCCATCATATTCCTAGCCATAAGATGTTGCAATATCGTCAGGAGGTTAACTGCTGCAGTTTTGTGATGTGCTTGTGTTTGAACATTCATAGAGCAAGTATTGAATTAGCCTGATCGGTACTTTCATCTGACATAATGGTAGATAATACCAACGTCATTTTTGAAATTGTTCGAAAACATCGTAATGATGTGAAGTTTAGCGTGCGTGATACAATCGATTGAACATAACCTCACTTTTACGTTACGTTACACATGTTTATTCCGGTAATAGGCACGTTCTAGATAATTTAGATGAATTATTCAACGTGGGATCAGGATCCAAATTTACTCAGCGCCTGAAGAGTCTAAGCATGAGAAATCTATGAAAACGTGGCAATAACGGCGTATGTCATAGGGTATCAAAGGCAACACACGCCTATTTTGTCTTGGTTAGCTGAGAAAGGCTTTTTTTGTTTTTGCTCCTGTAATACAACTTCTCTCGCTCTGTTTCGTAGAACCCACGAATAATATGCATTTAGCTGGAATAAGTAAGATGACAGAATGAGAGGTTTATGAAAATTTGTCATGATTTAATCTATTGTCATTACTATTCTTCAACCAGCTACGGTGAGTGCTATTTTGTCATACTGCTATTTCCACATGAGACACCAATGTTATGCAGAATTTAATCTATTTCACGTAATTATAGATATACACTAGATGATAATATTTCTAGCAAAAACTTGAGAAAGGATTTCTCATGCTCGTCAACGTTTTACGGATAGACGCATTTGGGGAAATAAAACTAGTTTATTCGAGGCGCTATGATAAATCTGAAAAATTCTATTGCAAATATTTCCAAAAGTATTCCTAAAATATTAAGGACCTTATAATAGTACCCTCTACAGAGCCTCGCGAGAGTCCCCTAAATGATTTCTGAAAATCTTCTTGCAATCGACGTCTAAGATAACTCTGATTTCTGAGCTCTTAGTATTGTGTTCTTGAAGTACTCTTTCATACGCGTTTCAGAGGATCAGAAAAGAATCCCAAAAGATTGCATAAGCAGTCTTTTTTACTTAGTTTAGAGTACTTATCGACACTCGACAGAGAGCTCTAACTCAATTTTGCGAGCTCCTCAAGATGTCCATAAGAGCACATTTGGTTGATTGGGCCCTTTCCTTTTTTTCAAAAATCTGAAATTTTCCGAAATATTCGGAACGTGGGAATGATGGTTATATTTGGAATCTGCGGGACCTACGCTTTCAGAATCTGCAAGCCGAATTGAAATAAAAAATTCCTACGATTTTTAACCGTCGATTTACTTTTTATTTCAATTTTACTTTTTTTTTCGCTCGTTTCTTGTTGGTCAAATCGCAGGAGGCCTCCGGATCGAGGAATGGCGCACATATTCGGAATCAGCGGGTCATTTCCATGGAGAATATCATCGAGATTATCCGATTCTCGACAAAAAGTTTTTTGGCCCAAAAAAATGAGAAGGGGTACCCCTTTCCTTTTTTTCAAAAATCTGAAATTTTTCGAAATATTCGGAACGTGAGAATGATGGTTATATTTGGAATCTGCGGGACCTACGCTTTCAGAATCTGCAAGCCGAATTGAAATAAAAAATTCCTACGATTTTTAATCGTCGATTTACTTTTTATTTTAATTTTCCTTTTTTTTGCTCGTTTCTTGTTGGTAAAATCGCAGGAGGCCTCCGGATCGAGGAATGGCGCACATATCCGGAATCAGCGGGTCATTTCCTTAAAGAATATCATCGAGATTATCCGATTCTCGACAAAAAGTTTTTTGGCCCAAAAAAATGAGAAGGGGTACCCCTTTCCTTTTTTTCAAAAATCTGAAATTTTCCGAAATATTCGGAACGTGGGAATGATGGTTATATTTGGAATCTGCGGGACCTACGCTTTCAGAATCTGCAAGCCGAATTGAAATAAAAAATTCCTACGATTTTTAATCGTCGATTTACTTTTTATTCGTATTTTACTTTTTTCTTCGCGCGTTTTTTATTGGTAAAATCGCAGGAGGTCTCCGGATCGAGGAATGGCGCACATATTCGGAATCAGCGGGTCATTTCCATGGAGAATATCATCGAGATTATCCGATTCTCGACAAAAAGTTTTTTGGCCCAAAAAAATGAGAAGGGGTACCCCTTTCCTTTTTTTCAAAAATCTGAAATTTTCCGAAATATTCGGAACGTGGGAATGATGGTTATATTTGGAATCTGCGGGACCTACGCTTTCAGAATCTGCAAGCCGAATTGAAATAAACAATTCCTACGATTTTTAATCGTCGATTTACTTTTTATTCGTATTTTACTTTTTTCTTCGCGCGTTTTTTATTGGTAAAATCGCAGGAGGTCTCCGGATCGAGGAATGGCGCACATATTCGGAATCAGCGGGTCATTTCCATGGAGAATATCATCGAGGTTATCCGATTCTCGACAAAAAGTTTTTTGGCCCAAAAAAATGAGAAGGGGTACCCCTTTCCTTTTTTTCAAAAATCTGAAATTTTTCGAAATATTCGGAACGTGGGAATGATGGTTATATTTGGAATCTGCGGGACCTACGCTTTCAGAATCTGCAAGCCGAATTGAAATAAAAAATTCCTACGATTTTTAATCGTCGATTTACTTTTTATTTTAATTTTACTTTTTTCTTCGCGCGTTTTTTATTGGTAAAATCGCAGGAGGTCTCCGGATCGAGGAATGGCGCACATATTCGGAATCAGCGGGTCATTTCCATGGAGAATATCATCGAGATTATCCGATTCTCGACAAAAAGTTTTTTGGCCCAAAAAAATGAGAAGGGGTACCCCTTTCCTTTTTTTCAAAAATCTGAAATTTTCCGAAATATTCGGAACGTGGGAATGATGGTTATATTTGGAATCTGCGGGACCTACGCTTTCAGAATCTGCAAGCCGAATTGAAATAAAAAATTCCTACGATTTTTAACCGTCGATTTACTTTTTATTTCAATTTTACTTTTTTTTTCGCTCGTTTCTTGTTGGTCAAATCGCAGGAGGCCTCCGGATCGAGGAATGGCGCACATATTCGGAATCAGCGGGTCATTTCCATGGAGAATATCATCGAGATTATCCGATTCTCGACAAAAAGTTTTTTGGCCCAAAAAAATGAGAAGGGGTACCCCTTTCCTTTTTTTCAAAAATCTGAAATTTTTCGAAATATTCGGAACGTGAGAATGATGGTTATATTTGGAATCTGCGGGACCTACGCTTTCAGAATCTGCAAGCCGAATTGAAATAAAAAATTCCTACGATTTTTAATCGTCGATTTACTTTTTATTTTAATTTTCCTTTTTTTTGCTCGTTTCTTGTTGGTAAAATCGCAGGAGGCCTCCGGATCGAGGAATGGCGCACATATCCGGAATCAGCGGGTCATTTCCTTAAAGAATATCATCGAGATTATCCGATTCTCGACAAAAAGTTTTTTGGCCCAAAAAAATGAGAAGGGGTACCCCTTTCCTTTTTTTCAAAAATCTGAAATTTTTCGAAATATCCGGAACGTGGGAATGATGGTTATATTTGGAATCTGCGGGACCTACGCTTTCAGAATCTGCAAGCCGAATTGAAATAAAAAATTCCTACGATTTTTAATCGTCGATTTACTTTTTATTTTAATTTTACTTTTTTTTTCGCTCGTTTCTTGTTGGTAAAATCGCAGGAGGTCTCCGGATCGAGGAATGGCGCACATATTCGGAATCAGCGGGTCATTTCCATGGAGAATATCATCGAGATTATCCGATTCTCGACAAAAAGTTTTTTGGCCCAAAAAAATGAGAAGGGGTACCCCTTTCCTTTTTTTCAAAAATCTGAAATTTTCCGAAATATTCGGAACGTGGGAATGATGGTTATATTTGGAATCTGCGGGACCTACGCTTTCAGAATCTGCAAGCCGAATTGAAATAAAAAATTCCTACGATTTTTAATCGTCGATTTACTTTTTATTCGTATTTTACTTTTTTCTTCGCGCGTTTTTTATTGGTAAAATCGCAGGAGGTCTCCGGATCGAGGAATGGCGCACATATTCGGAATCAGCGGGTCATTTACATGGAGAATATCATCGAGATTATCCGATTCTCGACAAAAAGTTTTTTGGCCCAAAAAAATGAGAAGGGGTACCCTTTCCTTTTTTTCAAAAATCTGAAATTTTCCGAAATATTCGGAACGTGGGAATGATGGTTATATTTGGAATCTGCGGGACCTACGCTTTCAGAATCTGCAAGCCGAATTGAAATAAAAAATTCCTACGATTTTGAACCGTCGATTTACTTTTTATTTCAATTTTACTTTTTTTTTCGCTCGTTTCTTGTTGGTCAAATCGCAGGAGGCCTCCGGATCGAGGAATGGCGCACATATTCGGAATCAGCGGGTCATTTCCATGGAGAATATCATCGAGATTATCCGATTCTCGACAAAAAGTTTTTTGGCCCAAAAAAATGAGAAGGGGTACCCCTTTCCTTTTTTTCAAAAATCTGAAATTTTTCGAAATATTCGGAACGTGAGAATGATGGTTATATTTGGAATCTGCGGGACCTACGCTTTCAGAATCTGCAAGCCGAATTGAAATAAAAAATTCCTACGATTTTTAATCGTCGATTTACTTTTTATTTTAATTTTCCTTTTTTTTGCTCGTTTCTTGTTGGTAAAATCGCAGGAGGCCTCCGGATCGAGGAATGGCGCACATATCCGGAATCAGCGGGTCATTTCCTTAAAGAATATCATCGAGATTATCCGATTCTCGACAAAAAGTTTTTTGGCCCAAAAAAATGAGAAGGGGTACCCCTTTCCTTTTTTTCAAAAATCTGAAATTTTTCGAAATATTCGGAACGTGGGAATGATGGTTATATTTGGAATCTGCGGGACCTACGCTTTCAGAATCTGCAAGCCGAATTGAAATAAAAAATTCCTACGATTTTTAATCGTCGATTTACTTTTTATTTTAATTTTACTTTTTTTTTCGCTCGTTTCTTGTTGGTAAAATCGCAGGAGGTCTCCGGATCGAGGAATGGCGCACATATTCGGAATCAGCGGGTCATTTCCATGGAGAATATCATCGAGAATATCCGATTCTCGACAAAAAGTTTTTTGGCCCAAAAAAATGAGAAGGGGTACCCCTTTCCTTTTTTTCAAAAATCTGAAATTTTTCGCAATATTCGGAACGTGGGAATAATGGTTATATTTGGAATCTGCGGGACCTACGCTTTCAGAATCTGCAAGCCGAATTGAAATAAACAATTCCTACGATTTTTAATCGTCGATTTACTTTTTATTCGTATTTTACTTTTTTCTTCGCGCGTTTTTTATTGGTAAAATCGCAGGAGGTCTCCGGATCGAGAAATGGCGCACATATTCGGAATCAGCGGGTCATTTCCATGGAGAATATCATCGAGATTATCCGATTCTCGACAAAAAGTTTTTTGGCCCAAAAAAATGAGAAGGGGTACCCCTTTCCTTTTTTTCAAAAATCTGAAATTTTTCGAAATATTCGGAACGTGAGAATGATGGTTATATTTGGAATCTGCGGGACCTACGCTTTCAGAATCTGCAAGCCGAATTAAAATAAAAAATTCCTACGATTTTTAATCGTCGATTTACTTTTTATTTTAATTTTCCTTTTTTTTGCTCGTTTCTTGTTGGTAAAATCGCAGGAGGCCTCCGGATCGAGGAATGGCGCACATATCCGGAATCAGCGGGTCATTTCCTTAAAGAATATCATCGAGATTATCCGATTCTCGACAAAAAGTTTTTTGGCCCAAAAAAATGAGAAGGGGTACCCCTTTCCTTTTTTTCAAAAATCTGAAATTTTTCGAAATATTCGGAACGTGGGAATGATGGTTATATTTGGAATCTGCGGGACCTACGCTTTCAGAATCTGCAAGCCGAATTGAAATAAAAAATTCCTACGATTTTTAACCGTCGATTTACTTTTTATTTTAATTTTACTTTTTTTTTCGCTCGTTTCTTGTTGGTCAAATCGCAGGAGGCCTCCGGATCGAGGAATGGCGAACATATTCGGAATCAGCGGGTCATTTCCTTAAAGAATATCATCGAGATTATCCGATTCTCGACAAAAAGTTTTTTGGCCCAAAAAAATGAGAAGGGGTACCCCTTTCCTTTTTTTCAAAAATCTGAAATTTTTCGAAATCTTCGGAACGTGGGAATGATGGTTATATTTGGAATCTGCGGGACCTACGCTTTCAGAATCTGCAAGCCGAATTGAAATAAAAAATTCCTACGATTTTTAATCGTCGATTTACTTTTTATTCGTATTTTACTTTTTTCTTCGCGCGTTTTTTATTGGTAAAATCGCAGGAGGTCTCCGGATCGAGGAATGGCGCACATATTCGGAATCAGCGGGTCATTTCCATGGAGAATATCATCGAGATTATCCGATTCTCGACAAAAAGTTTTTTGGCCCAAAAAAATGAGAAGGGGTACCCCTTTCCTTTTTTTCGAAAATCTGAAATTTTCCGAAATATTCGGAACGTGGGAATGAGGGTTATATTTCGAATCTGCGGGACCTACGCTTTCAGAATCTGCAAGCCGAATTGAAATAAAAAATTCCTACGATTTTTAATCGTCGATTTACTTTTTATTCGTATTTTACTTTTTTCTTCGCGCGTTTTTTATTGGTAAAATCGCAGGAGGTCTCCGGATCGAGGAATGGCGCACATATTCGGAATCAGCGGGTCATTTCCATGGAGAATATCATCGAGATTATCCGATTCTCGACAAAAAGTTTTTTGGCCCAAAAAAATGAGAAGGGGTACCCCTTTCCTTTTTTTCGAAAATCTGAAATTTTCCGAAATATTCGGAACGTGGGAATGATGGTTATATTTGGAATCTGCGGGACCTACGCTTTCAGAATCTGCAAGCCGAATTGAAATAAAAAATTCCTACGATTTTTAATCGTCGATTTACTTTTTATTCGTATTTTACTTTTTTCTTCGCGCGTTTTTTATTGGTAAAATCGCAGGAGGTCTCCGGATCGAGAAATGGCGCACATATTCGGAATCAGCGGGTCATTTCCATGGAGAATATCATCGAGATTATCCGATTCTCGACAAAAAGTTTTTTGGCCCAAAAAAATGAGAAGGGGTACCCCTTTCCTTTTTTTCAAAAATCTGAAATTTTCCGAAATATTCGGAACGTGGGAATGATGGTTATATTTGGAATCTGCGGGACCTACGCTTTCAGAATCTGCAAGCCGAATTGAAATAAAAAATTCCTACGATTTTGAACCGTCGATTTACTTTTTATTTCAATTTTACTTTTTTTTTCGCTCGTTTCTTGTTGGTCAAATCGCAGGAGGCCTCCGGATCGAGGAATGGCGCACATATTCGGAATCAGCGGGTCATTTCCATGGAGAATATCATCGAGATTATCCGATTCTCGACAAAAAGTTTTTTGGCCCAAAAAAATGAGAAGGGGTACCCCTTTCCTTTTTTTCAAAAATCTGAAATTTTTCGAAATATTCGGAACGTGAGAATGATGGTTATATTTGGAATCTGCGGGACCTACGCTTTTAGAATCTGCAAGCCGAATTGAAATAAAAAATTCCTACGATTTTTAATCGTCGATTTACTTTTTATTTTAATTTTCCTTTTTTTTGCTCGTTTCTTGTTGGTAAAATCGCAGGAGGCCTCCGGATCGAGGAATGGCGCACATATCCGGAATCAGCGGGTCATTTCCTTAAAGAATATCATCGAGATTATCCGATTCTCGACAAAAAGTTTTTTGGCCCAAAAAAATGAGAAGGGGTACCCCTTTCCTTTTTTTCAAAAATCTGAAATTTTTCGAAATATTCGGAACGTGGGAATGATGGTTATATTTGGAATCTGCGGGACCTACGCTTTCAGAATCTGCAAGCCGAATTGAAATAAAAAATTCCTACGATTTTTAATCGTCGATTTACTTTTTATTTTAATTTTACTTTTTTTTTCGCTCGTTTCTTGTTGGTAAAATCGCAGGAGGTCTCCGGATCGAGGAATGGCGCACATATTCGGAATCAGCGGGTCATTTCCATGGAGAATATCATCGAGAATATCCGATTCTCGACAAAAAGTTTTTTGGCCCAAAAAAATGAGAAGGGGTACCCCTTTCCTTTTTTTCAAAAATCTGAAATTTTTCGCAATATTCGGAACGTGGGAATAATGGTTATATTTGGAATCTGCGGGACCTACGCTTTCAGAATCTGCAAGCCGAATTGAAATAAACAATTCCTACGATTTTTAATCGTCGATTTACTTTTTATTCGTATTTTACTTTTTTCTTCGCGCGTTTTTTATTGGTAAAATCGCAGGAGGTCTCCGGATCGAGAAATGGCGCACATATTCGGAATCAGCGGGTCATTTCCATGGAGAATATCATCGAGATTATCCGATTCTCGACAAAAAGTTTTTTGGCCCAAAAAAATGAGAAGGGGTACCCCTTTCCTTTTTTTCAAAAATCTGAAATTTTTCGAAATATTCGGAACGTGAGAATGATGGTTATATTTGGAATCTGCGGGACCTACGCTTTCAGAATCTGCAAGCCGAATTAAAATAAAAAATTCCTACGATTTTTAATCGTCGATTTACTTTTTATTTTAATTTTCCTTTTTTTTGCTCGTTTCTTGTTGGTAAAATCGCAGGAGGCCTCCGGATCGAGGAATGGCGCACATATCCGGAATCAGCGGGTCATTTCCTTAAAGAATATCATCGAGATTATCCGATTCTCGACAAAAAGTTTTTTGGCCCAAAAAAATGAGAAGGGGTACCCCTTTCCTTTTTTTCAAAAATCTGAAATTTTTCGAAATATTCGGAACGTGGGAATGATGGTTATATTTGGAATCTGCGGGACCTACGCTTTCAGAATCTGCAAGCCGAATTGAAATAAAAAATTCCTACGATTTTTAATCGTCGATTTACTTTTTATTCGTATTTTACTTTTTTCTTCGCGCGTTTTTTATTGGTAAAATCGCAGGAGGTCTCCGGATCGAGGAATGGCGCACATATTCGGAATCAGCGGGTCATTTCCATGGAGAATATCATCGAGATTATCCGATTCTCGACAAAAAGTTTTTTGGCCCAAAAAAATGAGAAGGGGTACCCCTTTCCTTTTTTTCGAAAATCTGAAATTTTCCGAAATATTCGGAACGTGGGAATGAGGGTTATATTTCGAATCTGCGGGACCTACGCTTTCAGAATCTGCAAGCCGAATTGAAATAAAAAATTCCTACGATTTTTAATCGTCGATTTACTTTTTATTCGTATTTTACTTTTTTCTTCGCGCGTTTTTTATTGGTAAAATCGCAGGAGGTCTCCGGATCGAGGAATGGCGCACATATTCGGAATCAGCGGGTCATTTCCATGGAGAATATCATCGAGATTATCCGATTCTCGACAAAAAGTTTTTTGGCCCAAAAAAATGAGAAGGGGTACCCCTTTCCTTTTTTTCGAAAATCTGAAATTTTCCGAAATATTCGGAACGTGGGAATGATGGTTATATTTGGAATCTGCGGGACCTACGCTTTCAGAATCTGCAAGCCGAATTGAAATAAAAAATTCCTACGATTTTTAATCGTCGATTTACTTTTTATTCGTATTTTACTTTTTTCTTCGCGCGTTTTTTATTGGTAAAATCGCAGGAGGTCTCCGGATCGAGAAATGGCGCACATATTCGGAATCAGCGGGTCATTTCCATGGAGAATATCATCGAGATTATCCGATTCTCGACAAAAAGTTTTTTGGCCCAAAAAAATGAGAAGGGGTACCCCTTTCCTTTTTTTCAAAAATCTGAAATTTTCCGAAATATTCGGAACGTGGGAATGATGGTTATATTTGGAATCTGCGGGACCTACGCTTTCAGAATCTGCAAGCCGAATTGAAATAAAAAATTCCTACGATTTTGAACCGTCGATTTACTTTTTATTTCAATTTTACTTTTTTTTTCGCTCGTTTCTTGTTGGTCAAATCGCAGGAGGCCTCCGGATCGAGGAATGGCGCACATATTCGGAATCAGCGGGTCATTTCCATGGAGAATATCATCGAGATTATCCGATTCTCGACAAAAAGTTTTTTGGCCCAAAAAAATGAGAAGGGGTACCCCTTTCCTTTTTTTCAAAAATCTGAAATTTTTCGAAATATTCGGAACGTGAGAATGATGGTTATATTTGGAATCTGCGGGACCTACGCTTTTAGAATCTGCAAGCCGAATTGAAATAAAAAATTCCTACGATTTTTAATCGTCGATTTACTTTTTATTTTAATTTTCCTTTTTTTTGCTCGTTTCTTGTTGGTAAAATCGCAGGAGGCCTCCGGATCGAGGAATGGCGCACATATCCGGAATCAGCGGGTCATTTCCTTAAAGAATATCATCGAGATTATCCGATTCTCGACAAAAAGTTTTTTGGCCCAAAAAAATGAGAAGGGGTACCCCTTTCCTTTTTTTCAAAAATCTGAAATTTTTCGAAATATTCGGAACGTGGGAATGATGGTTATATTTGGAATCTGCGGGACCTACGCTTTCAGAATCTGCAAGCCGAATTGAAATAAAAAATTCCTACGATTTTTAATCGTCGATTTACTTTTTATTTTAATTTTACTTTTTTTTTCGCTCGTTTCTTGTTGGTAAAATCGCAGGAGGTCTCCGGATCGAGGAATGGCGCACATATTCGGAATCAGCGGGTCATTTCCATGGAGAATATCATCGAGAATATCCGATTCTCGACAAAAAGTTTTTTGGCCCAAAAAAATGAGAAGGGGTACCCCTTTCCTTTTTTTCAAAAATCTGAAATTTTTCGCAATATTCGGAACGTGGGAATAATGGTTATATTTGGAATCTGCGGGACCTACGCTTTCAGAATCTGCAAGCCGAATTGAAATAAACAATTCCTACGATTTTTAATCGTCGATTTACTTTTTATTCGTATTTTACTTTTTTCTTCGCGCGTTTTTTATTGGTAAAATCGCAGGAGGTCTCCGGATCGAGAAATGGCGCACATATTCGGAATCAGCGGGTCATTTCCATGGAGAATATCATCGAGATTATCCGATTCTCGACAAAAAGTTTTTTGGCCCAAAAAAATGAGAAGGGGTACCCCTTTCCTTTTTTTCAAAAATCTGAAATTTTTCGAAATATTCGGAACGTGAGAATGATGGTTATATTTGGAATCTGCGGGACCTACGCTTTCAGAATCTGCAAGCCGAATTAAAATAAAAAATTCCTACGATTTTTAATCGTCGATTTACTTTTTATTTTAATTTTCCTTTTTTTTGCTCGTTTCTTGTTGGTAAAATCGCAGGAGGCCTCCGGATCGAGGAATGGCGCACATATCCGGAATCAGCGGGTCATTTCCTTAAAGAATATCATCGAGATTATCCGATTCTCGACAAAAAGTTTTTTGGCCCAAAAAAATGAGAAGGGGTACCCCTTTCCTTTTTTTCAAAAATCTGAAATTTTTCGAAATATTCGGAACGTGGGAATGATGGTTATATTTGGAATCTGCGGGACCTACGCTTTCAGAATCTGCAAGCCGAATTGAAATAAAAAATTCCTACGATTTTTAACCGTCGATTTACTTTTTATTTTAATTTTACTTTTTTTTTCGCTCGTTTCTTGTTGGTCAAATCGCAGGAGGCCTCCGGATCGAGGAATGGCGAACATATTCGGAATCAGCGGGTCATTTCCTTAAAGAATATCATCGAGATTATCCGATTCTCGACAAAAAGTTTTTTGGCCCAAAAAAATGAGAAGGGGTACCCCTTTCCTTTTTTTCAAAAATCTGAAATTTTTCGAAATCTTCGGAACGTGGGAATGATGGTTATATTTGGAATCTGCGGGACCTACGCTTTCAGAATCTGCAAGCCGAATTGAAATAAAAAATTCCTACGATTTTTAATCGTCGATTTACTTTTTATTCGTATTTTACTTTTTTCTTCGCGCGTTTTTTATTGGTAAAATCGCAGGAGGTCTCCGGATCGAGGAATGGCGCACATATTCGGAATCAGCGGGTCATTTCCATGGAGAATATCATCGAGATTATCCGATTCTCGACAAAAAGTTTTTTGGCCCAAAAAAATGAGAAGGGGTACCCCTTTCCTTTTTTTCGAAAATCTGAAATTTTCCGAAATATTCGGAACGTGGGAATGAGGGTTATATTTCGAATCTGCGGGACCTACGCTTTCAGAATCTGCAAGCCGAATTGAAATAAAAAATTCCTACGATTTTTAATCGTCGATTTACTTTTTATTCGTATTTTACTTTTTTCTTCGCGCGTTTTTTATTGGTAAAATCGCAGGAGGTCTCCGGATCGAGGAATGGCGCACATATTCGGAATCAGCGGGTCATTTCCATGGAGAATATCATCGAGATTATCCGATTCTCGACAAAAAGTTTTTTGGCCCAAAAAAATGAGAAGGGGTACCCCTTTCCTTTTTTTCGAAAATCTGAAATTTTCCGAAATATTCGGAACGTGGGAATGATGGTTATATTTGGAATCTGCGGGACCTACGCTTTCAGAATCTGCAAGCCGAATTGAAATAAAAAATTCCTACGATTTTTAATCGTCGATTTACTTTTTATTCGTATTTTACTTTTTTCTTCGCGCGTTTTTTATTGGTAAAATCGCAGGAGGTCTCCGGATCGAGAAATGGCGCACATATTCGGAATCAGCGGGTCATTTCCATGGAGAATATCATCGAGATTATCCGATTCTCGACAAAAAGTTTTTTGGCCCAAAAAAATGAGAAGGGGTACCCCTTTCCTTTTTTTCAAAAATCTGAAATTTTCCGAAATATTCGGAACGTGGGAATGATGGTTATATTTGGAATCTGCGGGACCTACGCTTTCAGAATCTGCAAGCCGAATTGAAATAAAAAATTCCTACGATTTTGAACCGTCGATTTACTTTTTATTTCAATTTTACTTTTTTTTTCGCTCGTTTCTTGTTGGTCAAATCGCAGGAGGCCTCCGGATCGAGGAATGGCGCACATATTCGGAATCAGCGGGTCATTTCCATGGAGAATATCATCGAGATTATCCGATTCTCGACAAAAAGTTTTTTGGCCCAAAAAAATGAGAAGGGGTACCCCTTTCCTTTTTTTCAAAAATCTGAAATTTTTCGAAATATTCGGAACGTGAGAATGATGGTTATATTTGGAATCTGCGGGACCTACGCTTTTAGAATCTGCAAGCCGAATTGAAATAAAAAATTCCTACGATTTTTAATCGTCGATTTACTTTTTATTTTAATTTTCCTTTTTTTTGCTCGTTTCTTGTTGGTAAAATCGCAGGAGGCCTCCGGATCGAGGAATGGCGCACATATCCGGAATCAGCGGGTCATTTCCTTAAAGAATATCATCGAGATTATCCGATTCTCGACAAAAAGTTTTTTGGCCCAAAAAAATGAGAAGGGGTACCCCTTTCCTTTTTTTCAAAAATCTGAAATTTTTCGAAATATTCGGAACGTGGGAATGATGGTTATATTTGGAATCTGCGGGACCTACGCTTTCAGAATCTGCAAGCCGAATTGAAATAAAAAATTCCTACGATTTTTAATCGTCGATTTACTTTTTATTTTAATTTTACTTTTTTTTTCGCTCGTTTCTTGTTGGTAAAATCGCAGGAGGTCTCCGGATCGAGGAATGGCGCACATATTCGGAATCAGCGGGTCATTTCCATGGAGAATATCATCGAGAATATCCGATTCTCGACAAAAAGTTTTTTGGCCCAAAAAAATGAGAAGGGGTACCCCTTTCCTTTTTTTCAAAAATCTGAAATTTTTCGAAATATTCGGAACGTGGGAATGATGGTTATATTTGGAATCTGCGGGACCTACGCTTTCAGAATCTGCAAGCCGAATTGAAATAAACAATTCCTACGATTTTTAATCGTCGATTTACTTTTTATTCGTATTTTACTTTTTTCTTCGCGCGTTTTTTATTGGTAAAATCGCAGGAGGTCTCCGGATCGAGGAATGGCGCACATATTCGGAATCAGCGGGTCATTTCCATGGAGAATATCATCGAGATTATCCGATTCTCGACAAAAAGTTTTTTGGCCCAAAAAAATGAGAAGGGGTACCCCTTTCCTTTTTTTCAAAAATCTGAAATTTTTCGAAATATTCGGAACGTGGGAATGATGGTTATATTTGGAATCTGCGGGACCTACGCTTTCAGAATCTGCAAGCCGAATTGAAATAAAAAATTCCTACGATTTTTAATCGTCGATTTACTTTTTATTTTAATTTTACTTTTTTCTTCGCGCGTTTTTTATTGGTAAAATCGCAGGAGGTCTCCGGATCGAGGAATGGCGCACATATTCGGAATCAGCGGGTCATTTCCATGGAGAATATCATCGAGATTATCCGATTCTCGACAAAAAGTTTTTTGGACCAAAAAAATGAGAAGGGGTACCCCTTTCCTTTTTTTCAAAAATCTGAAATTTTCCGAAATATTCGGAACGTGGGAATGATGGTTATATTTGGAATCTGCGGGACCTACGCTTTCAGAATCTGCAAGCCGAATTGAAATAAAAAATTCCTACGATTTTTAACCGTCGATTTACTTTTTATTTCAATTTTACTTTTTTTTTCGCTCGTTTCTTGTTGGTCAAATCGCAGGAGGCCTCCGGATCGAGGAATGGCGCACATATTCGGAATCAGCGGGTCATTTCCATGGAGAATATCATCGAGATTATCCGATTCTCGACAAAAAGTTTTTTGGCCCAAAAAAATGAGAAGGGGTACCCCTTTCCTTTTTTTCAAAAATCTGAAATTTTTCGAAATATTCGGAACGTGGGAATGATGGTTATATTTGGAATCTGCGGGACCTACGCTTTCAGAATCTGCAAGCCGAATTGAAATAAACAATTCCTACGATTTTTAATCGTCGATTTACTTTTTATTCGTATTTTACTTTTTTCTTCGCGCGTTTTTTATTGGTAAAATCGCAGGAGGTCTCCGGATCGAGAAATGGCGCACATATTCGGAATCAGCGGGTCATTTCCATGGAGAATATCATCGAGATTATCCGATTCTCGACAAAAAGTTTTTTGGCCCAAAAAAATGAGAAGGGGTACCCCTTTCCTTTTTTTCAAAAATCTGAAATTTTTCGAAATATTCGGAACGTGAGAATGATGGTTATATTTGGAATCTGCGGGACCTACGCTTTCAGAATCTGCAAGCCGAATTAAAATAAAAAATTCCTACGATTTTTAATCGTCGATTTACTTTTTATTTTAATTTTCCTTTTTTTTGCTCGTTTCTTGTTGGTAAAATCGCAGGAGGCCTCCGGATCGAGGAATGGCGCACATATCCGGAATCAGCGGGTCATTTCCTTAAAGAATATCATCGAGATTATCCGATTCTCGACAAAAAGTTTTTTGGCCCAAAAAAATGAGAAGGGGTACCCCTTTCCTTTTTTTCAAAAATCTGAAATTTTTCGAAATATTCGGAACGTGGGAATGATGGTTATATTTGGAATCTGCGGGACCTACGCTTTCAGAATCTGCAAGCCGAATTGAAATAAAAAATTCCTACGATTTTTAACCGTCGATTTACTTTTTATTTTAATTTTACTTTTTTTTTCGCTCGTTTCTTGTTGGTCAAATCGCAGGAGGCCTCCGGATCGAGGAATGGCGAACATATTCGGAATCAGCGGGTCATTTCCATGGAGAATATCATCGAGATTATCCGATTCTCGACAAAAAGTTTTTTGGCCCAAAAAAATGAGAAGGGGTACCCCTTTCCTTTTTTTCAAAAATCTGAAATTTTCCGAAATATTCGGAACGTGGGAATGATGGTTATATTTGGAATCTGCGGGACCTACGCTTTCAGAATCTGCAAGCCGAATTGAAATAAACAATTCCTACGATTTTTAATCGTCGATTTACTTTTTATTCGTATTTTACTTTTTTCTTCGCGCGTTTTTTATTGGTAAAATCGCAGGAGGTCTCCGGATCGAGGAATGGCGCACATATTCGGAATCAGCGGGTCATTTCCATGGAGAATATCATCGAGATTATCCGATTCTCGACAAAAAGTTTTTTGGCCCAAAAAAATGAGAAGGGGTACCCCTTTCCTTTTTTTCAAAAATCTGAAATTTTTCGAAATATTCGGAACGTGGGAATGATGGTTATATTTGGAATCTGCGGGACCTACGCTTTCAGAATCTGCAAGCCGAATTGAAATAAAAAATTCCTACGATTTTTAATCGTCGATTTACTTTTTATTTTAATTTTACTTTTTTCTTCGCGCGTTTTTTATTGGTAAAATCGCAGGAGGTCTCCGGATCGAGGAATGGCGCACATATTCGGAATCAGCGGGTCATTTCCATGGAGAATATCATCGAGATTATCCGATTCTCGACAAAAAGTTTTTTGGACCAAAAAAATGAGAAGGGGTACCCCTTTCCTTTTTTTCAAAAATCTGAAATTTTCCGAAATATTCGGAACGTGGGAATGATGGTTATATTTGGAATCTGCGGGACCTACGCTTTCAGAATCTGCAAGCCGAATTGAAATAAAAAATTCCTACGATTTTTAACCGTCGATTTACTTTTTATTTCAATTTTACTTTTTTTTTCGCTCGTTTCTTGTTGGTCAAATCGCAGGAGGCCTCCGGATCGAGGAATGGCGCACATATTCGGAATCAGCGGGTCATTTCCATGGAGAATATCATCGAGATTATCCGATTCTCGACAAAAAGTTTTTTGGCCCAAAAAAATGAGAAGGGGTACCCCTTTCCTTTTTTTCAAAAATCTGAAATTTTTCGAAATATTCGGAACGTGGGAATGATGGTTATATTTGGAATCTGCGGGACCTACGCTTTCAGAATCTGCAAGCCGAATTGAAATAAACAATTCCTACGATTTTTAATCGTCGATTTACTTTTTATTCGTATTTTACTTTTTTCTTCGCGCGTTTTTTATTGGTAAAATCGCAGGAGGTCTCCGGATCGAGAAATGGCGCACATATTCGGAATCAGCGGGTCATTTCCATGGAGAATATCATCGAGATTATCCGATTCTCGACAAAAAGTTTTTTGGCCCAAAAAAATGAGAAGGGGTACCCCTTTCCTTTTTTTCAAAAATCTGAAATTTTTCGAAATATTCGGAACGTGAGAATGATGGTTATATTTGGAATCTGCGGGACCTACGCTTTCAGAATCTGCAAGCCGAATTAAAATAAAAAATTCCTACGATTTTTAATCGTCGATTTACTTTTTATTTTAATTTTCCTTTTTTTTGCTCGTTTCTTGTTGGTAAAATCGCAGGAGGCCTCCGGATCGAGGAATGGCGCACATATCCGGAATCAGCGGGTCATTTCCTTAAAGAATATCATCGAGATTATCCGATTCTCGACAAAAAGTTTTTTGGCCCAAAAAAATGAGAAGGGGTACCCCTTTCCTTTTTTTCGAAAATCTGAAATTTTCCGAAATATTCGGAACGTGGGAATGATGGTTATATTTGGAATCTGCGGGACCTACGCTTTCAGAATCTGCAAGCCGAATTAAAATAAAAAATTCCTACGATTTTTAATCGTCGATTTACTTTTTATTTTAATTTTCCTTTTTTTTGCTCGTTTCTTGTTGGTAAAATCGCAGGAGGCCTCCGGATCGAGGAATGGCGCACATATCCGGAATCAGCGGGTCATTTCCTTAAAGAATATCATCGAGATTATCCGATTCTCGACAAAAAGTTTTTTGGCCCAAAAAAATGAGAAGGGGTACCCCTTTCCTTTTTTTCAAAAATCTGAAATTTTTCGAAATATTCGGAACGTGGGAATGATGGTTATATTTGGAATCTGCGGGACCTACGCTTTCAGAATCTGCAAGCCGAATTGAAATAAAAAATTCCTACGATTTTTAACCGTCGATTTACTTTTTATTTTAATTTTACTTTTTTTTTCGCTCGTTTCTTGTTGGTCAAATCGCAGGAGGCCTCCGGATCGAGGAATGGCGAACATATTCGGAATCAGCGGGTCATTTCCTTAAAGAATATCATCGAGATTATCCGATTCTCGACAAAAAGTTTTTTGGCCCAAAAAAATGAGAAGGGGTACCCCTTTCCTTTTTTTCAAAAATCTGAAATTTTTCGAAATCTTCGGAACGTGGGAATGATGGTTATATTTGGAATCTGCGGGACCTACGCTTTCAGAATCTGCAAGCCGAATTGAAATAAAAAATTCCTACGATTTTTAATCGTCGATTTACTTTTTATTTTAATTTTACTTTTTTCTTCGCGCGTTTTTTATTGGTAAAATCGCAGGAGGTCTCCGGATCGAGGAATGGCGCACATATTCGGAATCAGCGGGTCATTTCCATGGAGAATATCATCGAGATTATCCGATTCTCGACAAAAAGTTTTTTGGACCAAAAAAATGAGAAGGGGTACCCCTTTCCTTTTTTTCAAAAATCTGAAATTTTCCGAAATATTCGGAACGTGGGAATGATGGTTATATTTGGAATCTGCGGGACCTACGCTTTCAGAATCTGCAAGCCGAATTGAAATAAAAAATTCCTACGATTTTTAACCGTCGATTTACTTTTTATTTCAATTTTACTTTTTTTTTCGCTCGTTTCTTGTTGGTCAAATCGCAGGAGGCCTCCGGATCGAGGAATGGCGCACATATTCGGAATCAGCGGGTCATTTCCATGGAGAATATCATCGAGATTATCCGATTCTCGACAAAAAGTTTTTTGGCCCAAAAAAATGAGAAGGGGTACCCCTTTCCTTTTTTTCAAAAATCTGAAATTTTTCGAAATATTCGGAACGTGGGAATGATGGTTATATTTGGAATCTGCGGGACCTACGCTTTCAGAATCTGCAAGCCGAATTGAAATAAACAATTCCTACGATTTTTAATCGTCGATTTACTTTTTATTCGTATTTTACTTTTTTCTTCGCGCGTTTTTTATTGGTAAAATCGCAGGAGGTCTCCGGATCGAGAAATGGCGCACATATTCGGAATCAGCGGGTCATTTCCATGGAGAATATCATCGAGATTATCCGATTCTCGACAAAAAGTTTTTTGGCCCAAAAAAATGAGAAGGGGTACCCCTTTCCTTTTTTTCAAAAATCTGAAATTTTTCGAAATATTCGGAACGTGAGAATGATGGTTATATTTGGAATCTGCGGGACCTACGCTTTCAGAATCTGCAAGCCGAATTAAAATAAAAAATTCCTACGATTTTTAATCGTCGATTTACTTTTTATTTTAATTTTCCTTTTTTTTGCTCGTTTCTTGTTGGTAAAATCGCAGGAGGCCTCCGGATCGAGGAATGGCGCACATATCCGGAATCAGCGGGTCATTTCCTTAAAGAATATCATCGAGATTATCCGATTCTCGACAAAAAGTTTTTTGGCCCAAAAAAATGAGAAGGGGTACCCCTTTCCTTTTTTTCGAAAATCTGAAATTTTCCGAAATATTCGGAACGTGGGAATGATGGTTATATTTGGAATCTGCGGGACCTACGCTTTCAGAATCTGCAAGCCGAATTAAAATAAAAAATTCCTACGATTTTTAATCGTCGATTTACTTTTTATTTTAATTTTCCTTTTTTTTGCTCGTTTCTTGTTGGTAAAATCGCAGGAGGCCTCCGGATCGAGGAATGGCGCACATATCCGGAATCAGCGGGTCATTTCCTTAAAGAATATCATCGAGATTATCCGATTCTCGACAAAAAGTTTTTTGGCCCAAAAAAATGAGAAGGGGTACCCCTTTCCTTTTTTTCAAAAATCTGAAATTTTTCGAAATATTCGGAACGTGGGAATGATGGTTATATTTGGAATCTGCGGGACCTACGCTTTCAGAATCTGCAAGCCGAATTGAAATAAAAAATTCCTACGATTTTTAACCGTCGATTTACTTTTTATTTTAATTTTACTTTTTTTTTCGCTCGTTTCTTGTTGGTCAAATCGCAGGAGGCCTCCGGATCGAGGAATGGCGAACATATTCGGAATCAGCGGGTCATTTCCTTAAAGAATATCATCGAGATTATCCGATTCTCGACAAAAAGTTTTTTGGCCCAAAAAAATGAGAAGGGGTACCCCTTTCCTTTTTTTCAAAAATCTGAAATTTTTCGAAATCTTCGGAACGTGGGAATGATGGTTATATTTGGAATCTGCGGGACCTACGCTTTCAGAATCTGCAAGCCGAATTGAAATAAAAAATTCCTACGATTTTTAATCGTCGATTTACTTTTTATTCGTATTTTACTTTTTTCTTCGCGCGTTTTTTATTGGTAAAATCGCAGGAGGTCTCCGGATCGAGGAATGGCGCACATATTCGGAATCAGCGGGTCATTTCCATGGAGAATATCATCGAGATTATCCGATTCTCGACAAAAAGTTTTTTGGCCCAAAAAAATGAAAAGGGGTACCCCTTTCCTTTTTTTCGAAAATCTGAAATTTTCCGAAATATTCGGAACGTGGGAATGATGGTTATATTTCGAATCTGCGGGACCTACGCTTTCAGAATCTGCAAGCCGAATTGAAATAAAAAATTCCTACGATTTTTAATCGTCGATTTACTTTTTATTTGTATTTTACTTTTTTCTTCGCGCGTTTTTTATTGGTAAAATCGCAGGAGGTCTCCGGATCGAGGAATGGCGCACATATTCGGAATCAGCGGGTCATTTCCATGGAGAATATCATCGAGATTATCCGATTCTCGACAAAAAGTTTTTTGGCCCAAAAAAATGAGAAGGGGTACCCCTTTCCTTTTTTTCGAAAATCTGAAATTTTCCGAAATATTCGGAACGTGGGAATGATGGTTATATTTGGAATCTGCGGGACCTACGCTTTCAGAATCTGCAAGCCGAATCGAAATAAAAAATTCCTACGATTTTTAATCGTCGATTTACTTTTTATTCGTATTTTACTTTTTTCTTCGCGCGTTTTTTATTGGTAAAATCGCAGGAGGTCTCCGGATCGAGAAATGGCGCACATATTCGGAATCAGCGGGTCATTTCCATGGAGAATATCATCGAGATTATCCGATTCTCGACAAAAAGTTTTTTGGCCCAAAAAAATGAGAAGGGGTACCCCTTTCCTTTTTTTCAAAAATCTGAAATTTTCCGAAATATTCGGAACGTGGGAATGATGGTTATATTTGGAATCTGCGGGACCTACGCTTTCAGAATCTGCAAGCCGAATTGAAATAAAAAATTCCTACGATTTTGAACCGTCGATTTACTTTTTATTTCAATTTTACTTTTTTTTTCGCTCGTTTCTTGTTGGTCAAATCGCAGGAGGCCTCCGGATCGAGGAATGGCGCACATATTCGGAATCAGCGGGTCATTTCCATGGAGAATATCATCGAGATTATCCGATTCTCGACAAAAAGTTTTTTGGCCCAAAAAAATGAGAAGGGGTACCCCTTTCCTTTTTTTCAAAAATCTGAAATTTTTCGAAATATTCGGAACGTGAGAATGATGGTTATATTTGGAATCTGCGGGACCTACGCTTTCAGAATCTGCAAGCCGAATTGAAATAAAAAATTCCTACGATTTTTAATCGTCGATTTACTTTTTATTTTAATTTTCCTTTTTTTTGCTCGTTTCTTGTTGGTAAAATCGCAGGAGGCCTCCGGATCGAGGAATGGCGCACATATCCGGAATCAGCGGGTCATTTCCTTAAAGAATATCATCGAGATTATCCGATTCTCGACAAAAAGTTTTTTGGCCCAAAAAAATGAGAAGGGGTACCCCTTTCCTTTTTTTCAAAAATCTGAAATTTTTCGAAATATTCGGAACGTGGGAATGATGGTTATATTTGGAATCTGCGGGACCTACGCTTTCAGAATCTGCAAGCCGAATTGAAATAAAAAATTCCTACGATTTTTAATCGTCGATTTACTTTTTATTTTAATTTTACTTTTTTTTTCGCTCGTTTCTTGTTGGTAAAATCGCAGGAGGTCTCCGGATCGAGGAATGGCGCACATATTCGGAATCAGCGGGTCATTTCCATGGAGAATATCATCGAGAATATCCGATTCTCGACAAAAAGTTTTTTGGCCCAAAAAAATGAGAAGGGGTACCCCTTTCCTTTTTTTCAAAAATCTGAAATTTTTCGAAATATTCGGAACGTGGGAATGATGGTTATATTTGGAATCTGCGGGACCTACGCTTTCAGAATCTGCAAGCCGAATTGAAATAAACAATTCCTACGATTTTTAATCGTCGATTTACTTTTTATTCGTATTTTACTTTTTTCTTCGCGCGTTTTTTATTGGTAAAATCGCAGGAGGTCTCCGGATCGAGAAATGGCGCACATATTCGGAATCAGCGGGTCATTTCCATGGAGAATATCATCGAGATTATCCGATTCTCGACAAAAAGTTTTTTGGCCCAAAAAAATGAGAAGGGGTACCCCTTTCCTTTTTTTCAAAAATCTGAAATTTTTCGAAATATTCGGAACGTGAGAATGATGGTTATATTTGGAATCTGCGGGACCTACGCTTTCAGAATCTGCAAGCCGAATTAAAATAAAAAATTCCTACGATTTTTAATCGTCGATTTACTTTTTATTTTAATTTTCCTTTTTTTTGCTCGTTTCTTGTTGGTAAAATCGCAGGAGGCCTCCGGATCGAGGAATGGCGCACATATCCGGAATCAGCGGGTCATTTCCTTAAAGAATATCATCGAGATTATCCGATTCTCGACAAAAAGTTTTTTGGCCCAAAAAAATGAGAAGGGGTACCCCTTTCCTTTTTTTCAAAAATCTGAAATTTTTCGAAATATTCGGAACGTGGGAATGATGGTTATATTTGGAATCTGCGGGACCTACGCTTTCAGAATCTGCAAGCCGAATTGAAATAAAAAATTCCTACGATTTTTAACCGTCGATTTACTTTTTATTTTAATTTTACTTTTTTTTTCGCTCGTTTCTTGTTGGTCAAATCGCAGGAGGCCTCCGGATCGAGGAATGGCGAACATATTCGGAATCAGCGGGTCATTTCCTTAAAGAATATCATCGAGATTATCCGATTCTCGACAAAAAGTTTTTTGGCCCAAAAAAATGAGAAGGGGTACCCCTTTCCTTTTTTTCAAAAATCTGAAATTTTTCGAAATCTTCGGAACGTGGGAATGATGGTTATATTTGGAATCTGCGGGACCTACGCTTTCAGAATCTGCAAGCCGAATTGAAATAAAAAATTCCTACGATTTTTAATCGTCGATTTACTTTTTATTCGTATTTTACTTTTTTCTTCGCGCGTTTTTTATTGGTAAAATCGCAGGAGGTCTCCGGATCGAGGAATGGCGCACATATTCGGAATCAGCGGGTCATTTCCATGGAGAATATCATCGAGATTATCCGATTCTCGACAAAAAGTTTTTTGGCCCAAAAAAATGAGAAGGGGTACCCCTTTCCTTTTTTTCGAAAATCTGCAATTTTCCGAAATATTCGGAACGTGGGAATGATGGTTATATTTCGAATCTGCGGGACCTACGCTTTCAGAATCTGCAAGCCGAATTGAAATAAAAAATTCCTACGATTTTTAATCGTCGATTTACTTTTTATTCGTATTTTACTTTTTTCTTCGCGCGTTTTTTATTGGTAAAATCGCAGGAGGTCTCCGGATCGAGGAATGGCGCACATATTCGGAATCAGCGGGTCATTTCCATGGAGAATATCATCGAGATTATCCGATTCTCGACAAAAAGTTTTTTGGCCCAAAAAAATGAGAAGGGGTACCCCTTTCCTTTTTTTCAAAAATCTGAAATTTTTCGAAATATTCGGAACGTGGGAATGATGGTTATATTTGGAATCTGCGGGACCTACGCTTTCAGAATCTGCAAGCCGAATTGAAATAAAAAATTCCTACGATTTTTAATCGTCGATTTACTTTTTATTCGTATTTTACTTTTTTCTTCGCGCGTTTTTTATTGGTAAAATCGCAGGAGGTCTCCGGATCGAGGAATGGCGCACATATTCGGAATCAGCGGGTCATTTCCATGGAGAATATCATCGAGATTATCCGATTCTCGACAAAAAGTTTTTTGGCCCAAAAAAATGAGAAGGGGTACCCCTTTCCTTTTTTTCGAAAATCTGAAATTTTCCGAAATATTCGGAACGTGGGAATGATGGTTATATTTGGAATCTGCGGGACCTACGCTTTCAGAATCTGCAAGCCGAATTGAAATAAAAAATTCCTACGATTTTTAATCGTCGATTTACTTTTTATTCGTATTTTACTTTTTTCTTCGCGCGTTTTTTATTGGTAAAATCGCAGGAGGTCTCCGGATCGAGAAATGGCGCACATATTCGGAATCAGCGGGTCATTTCCATGGAGAATATCATCGAGATTATCCGATTCTCGACAAAAAGTTTTTTGGCCCAAAAAAATGAGAAGGGGTACCCCTTTCCTTTTTTTCAAAAATTTGAAATTTTTCGAAATATTCGGAACGTGGGAATGATGGTTATATTTGGAATCCGCGGGACCTACGCTTTCAGAATCTGCAAGCCGAATTGAAATAAAAAATTCCTACGATTTTTAATCGTCGATTTACTTTTTATTTTAATTTTACTTTTTTTTTCGCTCGTTTCTTGTTGGTAAAATCGCAGGAGGTCTCCGGATCGAGGAATGGCGCACATATTCGGAATCAGCGGGTCATTTCCATGCAGAATATCATCGAGATTATCCGATTCTCGACAAAAAGTTTTTTGGCCCAAAAAAATGAGAAGGGGTACCCCTTTCCTTTTTTTCAAAAATCTGAAATTTTCCGAAATATTCGGAACGTGGGAATGATGGTTATATTTGGAATCTGCGGGACCTACGCTTTCAGAATCTGCAAGCCGAATTGAAATAAAAAATTCCTACGATTTTTAATCGTCAATTTACTTTTTATTTCAATTTTACTTTTTTTTTCGCTCGTTTCTTATTGGTAAAATCGCAGGAGGCCTCCGGGTCGAGGAATGGCGCACATATTCGGAATCAGCGGGTCATTTCCATGGAGAATATCATCGAGATTATCCGATTCTCGACAAAAAGTTTTTTGGCCCAAAAAAATGAGAAGGGGTACCTCTTTCCTTTTTTTCAAAAGTCTGAAATATTCCGAAATATTCGGAACGTGGGAATGATAGTTATATTCGGAATCTGCGGGACCTATGCTTTCAGAATCTGCAAGCCGAATTGAAATAAAAAATTCCTACGATTTTTAATCGTCGAATTACTTTCTATTTTTTTTCCACTTTTTTTTTCGCTTGTTTCTTATTGGTAAAATCGCAGGAGGCTTCCGAATAGAGGAATGGCACGCGTATTTGGAATTAGCGGGTCAATTCCATGAAGAATGTCATTGAGATTATTCGATTTTCGACAAAAAGTTTCCTCGCCTTACAAAATGAGAAGGGGTACCACTGTCCTTTCTTTCAAAAATCTGAAATGTTCCGAAATATTCGAAACATAGGAATGATACACATATTTGGAACCTGCGGAACCTACGCTTTCAGAATCTGCAAGCCGATTTGAAATAAAAAATTCCTACGATTTTAAAACGTCGATTTACTTTTTATTTTTTTCCGACTTCTTTTTCTTTCGTTTTTTATAGGTAAAATCGCAGGAGGCTTCCGAATCGAGAAATGACACAGATATTCGGAATCAGCGGGTCATTTCCTCCAAGAATATCACCAGTATCATTCGAATCTCGACAAAACAAAAGACTCGGCCGAAAAACTGCTAAGAGGCACGTATGCAGCAGTACATCAACTGTTTCGCCTTTCACATGTACAGAAGACACAGATCGCCAAAACGATCTTGACGTCAAGGTTCAATCTCACATGTTCATATCATCATGATAGATTGTCAAACAGTCGACAGGAAAAAAGAACGAACTAACCACGGTACACGGTCGTAACCCGCAGCCAATCGCCGCACCAATAAAGTGATGGCAGTGATATAGCATACCAGCCTTACTGTTTTTTCATAATAAGAAGATCGATGGAATTCGCTTCAACTCCGAAATGATGGAATTTTGAATTTGATTGTCGTATCATTCATCAAAAATAGGTATACGCATAGGTATTATACATAGGTATAGCTATCTTCATTTGAAGATACAAACAGGAAAGGTGAAATATCATAAAATAAGAACATGACGGACTACTTTGATTGATCAAACGACTTTAATCGATTTCAAACATAATATAATAACAAATATAGATACAATACATGCTCTAAGGATACAATGCATATAAATATATGTAGTCTTACAAAAATTTGAATACGTGCACTTTTGGTTATGATAATAATAGTAATAGTAATAACACCAATAATAATAATAATAATAATAATAATAATAATAACAACAACAATGATTTTAATAGTAATATTAACGATAATGATGGAAATAATGGAATAGCGTTGAAATGTAATTAGCTTGTTTGGTAATGAGGGTAATTTAAGTGAATATTTGAATTCTTCCAAGTACAGACAATATGTAGGTATCCAGATATAATTTCGTAACAACACAATGGCAAAGCGACGGACATTTCAGATTACGTCCAAATGTTGAATAATGTGAAAAGTCCGGTTCTGCTGATGCACCACGCGGTAGCCACGCCGAGTTAGATATCGTATATAGCTATTCTATTTTTCCACCCGAGCGGAAAGTTCGGAAACAGCGGCTACCATTGTTTACTACGACAATCCGACCGTTCCTAATTACGCTTAGGTCAATTTTCCCGTCCCACATTTTCTGCGTCTTATAATATACAGATATATATATATGTATCTATGAATCCATATAGGTATATTTTGAGCGGTGAAATTTTTCTTCGTTATTCATAATATATCCATCGGCTTTCCACGTAAACGCAGTACTTTCAACACGCACTTAAATGTATATTTTAGTCTATACACTTATTGACGAGCATACGTCAATCCATTTTTCAACTATGCCGCACGGAACGAAATTTCATTTACGAAATACGTATAGAGGAGGGGAGAGCAAAATCGACACCCACAAAGCTACATATCGAAAATTTTCTAATTCCGAAAATTTTTTAGGGTACCCATTTTACCTGCGCCTCTCTACCAATACCCGTATAAAAATACCGAGGATTTCGCTCTATTTTTGCGGTTTCCTATATCATGACCATGATAAGAATAATAATAATAATAATGATAATACACTAGACACGCGGAATCGCGTTTGAAAGTTCCGCAAAATATACAACGCGTGTCTCTTATGATGTTAGATTATTTAAGGCCACATGAGAAGACCGCCTTGGCGTGGTATGACTTTAGTGTATTAGTACAGCCCTTGAAATAATGCAGAATGATGATATACTTGAGCATGACTTGAACGCGGCCTACGTATGCATGTATACATACATACATCACGCATACAAGTATAAGAATATACCTAATGTATGCATGTAGCCATACGCGAGTCTAATATGTAAATGAAATATAAAATAAGAATGCGAAAATGGCAATCGCATGAATTGCAGGATTTTCAGCTTAGGTTGCACAATTTTTATTATATCCCGCAGCTATATATACTTTTTTTGCAAGGTATATCACGATCGTTTGCGATATAACTATACGCATTCGTGTCCGTATACAATAACATTATGACTCGAAAACTATAAAACTAGGTATGTAGATATCGGCCAAGGCATTCGGCCTAATTTTAACATGCTCTATCTCAAAACGTATACGTACTATAGCTGTTTAATTCGTTACAAATGTTATTGTTTCATGTCTTTTTTATTTTTAACAATTATGGAGGAGATTGAATGCTGATTACCGAAACAGTATACGAATTCACGTGAATGTACAGTATAATGCAATAATAGTTGTAAATAGACAATCATTCAAACATATACAATGTGAATATAAAATCTATAAGATAGAAAAATTAACTCTTCGATCTAAATATATTTATATAGGTATATAAATGAAAATATGTACACGCATGACGTGGGGAATAAATCGTAATAATAATCAACAATTGTATGCAATGCGAGGTAAGTTTATAATACATTTACTTCTCGGAATGAAATTACAATGCCAATCTATCAGTACGCGATGGCCGATCTATATTTATACGTTCGATTCTATTTTATATTCAGCATTAACAATTACAACAATGCCATTATCTGCTGCATTAGTGCCGCGTATCTCCCTTTTCGCATGGATAATATATACGCGCGCAATCATTCATTCCTCGCTAATTATAAACCGTTTAGGCATTGCCGCGCGTCCTGATCTTCCCGTGATCCTCAATACGATCGCAGCAGTTGGAATTATACAATTTTTAACCAAGGCTATAATTCGTCCCCCCTAATCGCTAATCAATGGATTTATTATATTTCAAGACTGGAAATAAAATAAAAGTCGAACAAAATTGTGTCAATTTATATATTTATATCCAAAGTACATGGTATAGGTATAATAAATCATATACAAGATATAGAACGCTGCCGGGTGAAGCCTGCCACGAGTCTGGCGATGAAAGTAGGTAAAATATCAAATTCCCAATCGTCGCAATTTGCGGAAGGCGAATCGGGGTTTTTGACACCTGGTTGACCTGGGAATCAACCCTTGGGTGGGGTTCGTATCGATTCCGGTAGTGGTGGGGAGAAAAAGCGGCGCGTCACAACCACAACCAAAACTCTTCTACACAAATACATTCCGTCGTTCGTATAGGTCGTAGCCCGTCGGCCTCCCGCAGCAAACGAAAAGTACGAACAGCCTAAGGTCCGAAGCGGTAGGCAGTAACGCTCCGCATCAGTCGGACAGACCCCGTTGCACCGAAGTATACGCGTTGTCTTGTAAACTACTCTCAAGCCTCGACAAACCAGCCAGACAATACTATACAATATACATAGCGTTTGTTATGTTGTTCACTTCAAAAGACATGGAAGACGCGTCGTTACTTATTTGACTATATACAGGACACACAAGTATCCGCAACTAGTATCATTATTACTCTAATTGTTACGATGTATATGATGTTTGTGTTGTGATCTCTGTGTGATATGTTCACGAAATACGTTACTTTTTGAATAGTACACGACATATTCACACCGCAGAGCTATCGGTGAGTTTGAATTCCTCTAATTAGTTATTATAGGTATATAAATTAACGTAGAAATTACTCAATTTAATACACCTTTATGCATAAGTCTATGTATATTTTGTTTTTTTATAGTTACAATTCGATCTAGCTTTTTTGTCTATACGTATAAGGTATGCAACTTATACTGTATACGTTTATTGTTTTCGATTCTAACTGCAGCGAGTCCTACATGCCCCCCAATAAGATGATCGTACAGACTACAGAGTTTTTTGTTTATTTCATTCACCGCAAACGGGTTTTCTTTGGTTGTTGTTATAATTATTATCATTAATGGATTAATAAAATGGCAGAATTCGAGTTTACCTGATCATATCTCTAATCATTTCGAATTTTATTGTTCGGTAATAGTTCACCGTTTTTGGCAGCTCTTTTGGATCTTATATCATGTTTACATCCGAATGACGCAAGTTTAGCATAATACGATCGCTATAGTTTATAATTACTCCGATTTTTTTGTTTCGTTTGTCACTTTTGGATACACAACATAAATCTGCAGTGATGCCAAATCATGGATTTTCGACTCTATCATTATCATTTTGTTTTTATATTCATATAATATCTCTTCAATTGTTATCATTATAGATGATTCTCGGATAAAACAGTTGCAAACAACCACGAACAATTTTTGTTGAGTCAGTGGGAAAAGTTTCAAAATATTTTTTGACGATTTTCCTAACAGATGATGATTATGAAATTGTTCCAGATTATAACAGAATTGTTCACAAAATTATACAACCTACTGAAAATCTTTATTGGACATAAACGAATATCAGAATGTTGAACGCAAGAATTTTTCGCATTATATGCATTATTTGTCAAACAACTCAGATATTCCTTCAAGTCACATCGTATATCGTAGCGTAATTCAATAGATATACTAAAAATGAATGAAATGAGCCATTTTTTAAATGTACTATTTCATATGAATTTGCATCAAAAAATGATTTGATGAGTTTAATTATATGCTACGATATAATTGTTGCGCTGATGTCACATCACAAACTCAGTTGTATGATCAATTTGACAATTTCAATACCGACTTTATACCGAAAACCCATATTTGGACTTAACTTTATCATCCTCACCCTATAAAGTACCACTAGAATAATCCCAAATATTGCCAAAGAGGACATTTTTGTTACTCAATTATTTACTCCCTTTGCCATCAGAAAAAATAAAGCCTACATAATTTTGTCAACAGATTTTCCTCGAAAAGGAAAAAGAAAAGAGCAATGGCAGGTGGAGACGCAGAAATATGTGGTTTCCTAGACGCAAAATTGCCTGGAAACAGAGGAATGACTCAGAGAGTAAAGAAGCGATCGTTAGCGCCGTGGAAGGTGTGGAGACGACACTGGTGTTCGGTAAGAAGACTGGGTCCTGGTCTTGGAATAGAAGTTAGATTAGACTGTGGGATAAGCAGCGGAGGAGCTACTGTACCAAAAGATAGAGACGACACGATAAAGATACCAGCAGATGCTATTATCTGCCGCACAGAATCTAGGTCCAAGCAATTTGCTTTCGGCATTTTTCCCGCCACCGAAAGAAAACCTCTTCTCTATTTATCCGGCAATTCCGAAACCGAGAGCCAACGCTGGATGGCCAATCTTAGGCAGGTACTCAAACCCAGGAGACACCACTTCATGGAAGGCATGTTCCATGTTTCTATGGTCGATAACGCTCACTCCAGAGCTGCCGGGCTTACAGGTATTAAAAATTTCAATCATCTTCTACAATTATGTTTGTTAATTTATTGCAAAATATTCTGCAGGGTTTCTCATCGGTCGTTTAGTTTATATTCATACTTTTCAGTCACTTTATGAACATTTTGAGTCCCTATTTTTTTATTTCTGGCTAATCGGACCTTCAATAGGAACCCTGAGACTGAATTATGTTCAAAGATCGATTAATAATCAAACGTAGAATGTGTTTTTCCTGGTACGTTGTTGATAAATGAATATTTTAACAGTGGCGAATTTTTATTACTGAGTAAAGTTGATTACCCTGGGGTTGGTATTTTAATAGTTAAATATTTGCAGGACTTCACGGCGATCTGGTGGCAAGTAGACTTGGAGTATTTGTGAAGGATGTTAACTCTGGAGAAATAAAGGAGAGCTTAGAATGGAAAGAATTGAGTCAATTTCATCTCCCAGCCGCTGGTCGACCGGAAGATGTGAAAAGAATATGTGTGATTCATACATCCAAAGAATTCCGGGGGGGTGTTGGCGAGCTTCATTTATTTTGTTTCGAAGCTGTTAGGCTGCTTCAGGACTTTGTAACGCAAGGGCGAGGGCCAAGGCACAAACATTTGAATCAAAGGCCTTTGAGTCTTAGCGAAGGAGACTTGAGAATCTCCATTCACAACGACGGGGACTCTGGTACTTTTCCAGTTTTAAAATCTAAAGTTGCCTCAAGTTTGATTAGCGCTGGTTTGGGCTTACTCCTGTCTGCCAGATCTGGTAGCGAAGCAAAATTGCTCGATGATATATCAGAGAATAAAATTTTAGACAAAATAACCAGCTCTAAAATGACCATTTGCAAACGTGCTATCGACAACGTTTATCAACCGGAACCTGCTAGTATTCCAAACATCGGTTCGAGCCTTGAAGAACTCGAGGAACCCTGCCCTAGAAGAGTTTCCAACATCTCTGTTGCTTCTGGTATTTACGAAGAAATTATGGACGATATTGATCCCTCCAGAACCATTAAACTCCCCTTCAATTTGTACGAAGATCCCGAAGAGCTACTTTTTGGTCCTTGCGGCCCTCGGCAGCCTCCGCCGCCTTTACCACCCAGGCAAAGGTGTGGATCTGGATCGACTCGCAATGGAAGGTAAGTGTTATCGTTCTCTGACGATGAACTTAGATTTTCGGAACCACAGCGTCTTCGAAAATGAGACTTTAACAATTTATCTTTTGCTTTACAGCATCAGCGACGATGGTTTGGATTCGGAAGGTGGCACCAGATCGGCTACTCCGAGTACGCAAGAAGATGCAACGCCAATGCCTACGCCTGAGGATAAAACTATCGTCAGTCAAACTACGATGGATAATTCTGAATATGTACCGATGTCACCAAGACTCAAAGATATTGCTCAACAGGAGCAAAATCCTGCCCAGGAAGAATTTTACATGATAATGCGCTGACGCTGATATTATTTACTTCAAGTATTGAAATATTCATCATGATAGCTAATATTATATTAAGTAACAAAACGAAGACTTATTATATAGCATAAATTCCTGGTGATCCGTTTTTGATACTTTATTTACAACTGCGCAATAAAAAGGAGTACAAACGGATCATATGATCAAATCAAAAAAGCGGTTCATATCATTAATGGATAATTGCTAGGTGATAATTATGGAAGATGAGGAATTAAATGAATTTTTCATTGTCTTTGTACATAAAAGAGCATTGCTATAATTTTGAGCATATCATTGAAAATGATACGTCGACTCGTCCCTTGTTTGCAATTCCTTGGAATTTTTAACGATGAAAAATCCACATCTAAGTATGTTAGAAAATTGATTTTACAAATCATGTGCTTTGAAAATTTACTATTAGCAAAATATAATGTTGATGTTTTAAATTTAACAATGAGTAATGCTTGTATAACGACTGTCGTTGATTTTAGACTTTATTTATTATAAGGCTCGCATTTTTTAGACGATATTAAGGGAAGCTTAATTATTGCTTGTGTCAATTTACATTTGGGAGACCAAATTCATGTATTGCTACTGATATCGGATAAGAGTTCTCAACTCATATACATAATAGCAGCCATTATAAAAATCGCCTTTGGTGCTGTGTTGTAAAAGAGGAAACAACAGTTAAAAATATTAAAAACAATGGTGGAAAAAGAAGGAAAAAAAAACTTATATCAAGAACGTTTATGAAATTTATAGTTTAGGTAATTGATAAACTATGATAATCAGCTTTTGCTCAAAGAAAAAAAAAAAAAAAACAAAAAAAAAAATGTTTCTACAATTTTTACACAATTTATTTACAGAAATTTTGATACTCCGAATATTTATCCCCTTTCTGTACAAATTCTATAATATACTAAATAGAAATTATAATAGTTAGGAATAATACATCGCAATTTTGATCGCTTTTTATATGGTATAATTATAATGTAACTTTATATGACTATAAATGATAAGGTGTATTTAAGACTAAATGTTCAAATCACTGCCTATTGCCTTTCGCTATGTGCCTCGATCTGCATTGTATAAACTTTGAAAAAACAAAAAAAAAAAAAACAAAAAAAAAAAAGAAACCAAGCTTGTTAACGTATTGAACTATTGTTAGCTAATTGATTAATTAATTTGTTTCATTAGAAGAAATTCATTATATTTGGTAAATTTGTCTTAAATTTAAATATCGTTTATGACTTATTATTAGCGTACGTAATAATACATACGTTTGCGAAGAGAAAAAAAAAATTTGTTAAAATAATTTCAATGCGTGCATAGAATGTGTCGATTGTAGTGGTCATTGTTTATACATTTAATTATTATTATTATTATTATTAAAGATAAGTAAAATGTTGAACATTTAATTGTAAAGCGTTAGGAGATGCATTATTTCTTAAGAAATTAAATAATTATTATTTAAGCTGTATGACAAGCCAGTATTAGGTGCGGCTGTTTGACTTTCTAATACTTATGTGTATTGATTGACAAAGCTTATTTCGGGCTTTCATTCGTGTACTAAAAACAAAAAAAAAAAACAAGATATTGTGATCTGACAATTATTTTATCAATTATTGATAACTATTGTACGTAATATAATTATGGTATTTTTATTTTTAGTAAGTTAGATACTAAATTGGGCAGCGCACTATAGAATTACCATTTAAATACCTAAATCTAGCTTATCGCCGAGTGCTTACAAACACACACACACACTATCTATTAATTTTAATTTACTGTTGCTTCTTATGAATGGAATTTAATGAAATAAAAATGAAAACTAAAAAGAATAAAAACAAACTTACGGTACATTTTTTTAACAAAGTCATAAAATCCAACTTCTTCAATATTTCGAGCAAAAAATTTATTACAAACATACTTCTATTGGTACAAAAATATAAAACATTATCTCCAAATCATTTCCACTCTTAAAAAGATTTTCTATCAATTCTACCCTTGGATTTACCTATTGTAGAAAAAAATCAAAGACAATAAACATGCGACGCTAAATCTTGTCTCGCGTTCGATTCACTTGATTATTACACAATATTATCTCTAGAAATAATAAAAAAATAGTAAACTTCTTAGATCAAAAACAAAAATGGGACAAAAAACTATGCTCAACGTATTTACACTGCAAACGACAATTTGCTTTCGTTTTCTTTAGTTGAAATCATTTTTTCTTTTCTTCATTGCGTTATCTTGTGTATGTTTTTTGGCTTTTCGTAAAAATTCAGCTTTGTTGAATCTATACTCTTCTGCGATGTCGGCCATCAATGGATCATCAGGATTTGGATATCCAAGAAGCAGTTGAACCGCGATCAGCAAATTCTCTATATTTATTGTTGGCTTCCAGCCGCCCTTAGGGGGCATTTTCAACAAATCCATGCAGATTCTTCCTGCCTCATCGATGTTCGGATGATAAACTGGCGTTAGAAATTTCAGCCTTGGCGGTTCGAACGGATAGGATCCCGGGATTTCAACTTCTAGTTGAAACAAACCACCTTCGTACGGACTGCCAACCGGACCCAAGATATTCGCAGACAGAACATCCTCCTTGTCATCCTTCGGATAACAACAAATTCCCTCGGGTGGGCTTTCGGTCATTCTCGCTAATTCTCGTTTCATCCTCGACGCTTTCTGCATTATTGTTTTCTACTTCTTAGATCTTGAGTTTCTGCCAAATATCAAACACACTGAAAATCACAATCGAAAAGTTGATTTGAAATTTATTAATATTTTTATATCGCAGATACGACTTTATCTTGTCAGTTATTGAGTGAGTTATCATTGTTTATCCAGAGACATAACCTTACCGTCTTTTATGAAGATTTTAACGTTTCACGATGAAAATTGACCAGTAGATCGACGGGTCTCAGTATATTTTAATAATCAGATGATTGATACATGCTAATCGTGTGGAGAAATCGAAGAATTTTTATAACTGTCCATTCGGTTTCAGCCCCCTCGCAGGTGTCAATCTGTACGTTGTTCAAATTCAAAAAAATATTCGAATAACGTCTGAGATTTCGGAGTGACTCGACAAAGCGCTCATAGATGGCGCACAATGGATGAATCAAAATTACAGGTGCGTTTCATACTATTTGCCGTTTTAAATTCTGAAACCGCAAAGACGAGGATCTGGTCCGTAGTTGTTGAATTATTATAATAGAATATTATCATAACATAAGATGCATTCTTATATGATATCAAGGAAAAAGCATGCCATATTTCTTTCATGAAAATATCTGTGAGTGCTAACAATTTCGATTACCCCCGTAACCGCACACTTTTAAAAAATATTTCAAATTCGAACACTATCAGAGCTGACTTCGCAAAGAATTCCCGAAGGGAGTTATTCAAATTTTGGAACAAGAATCAGGTTGATAAATAGTCAGAACGAAAATAGGAATTACTTTACATAAATAAAGATCAAAGTTGTTTATTATACGTATAGTTTTCACTTGGAAAATCAATTAGAATTGATTCGGAAATAATACTCAAAATTCACGAGACTCTTTACATCGTTTTTCAACGATTTTGAAAATTTGAACAAGGACTAAATCAATCAGCAAGGAAAAGCTTTTGAATATTATTCCAAAAGTTTCAAGGAAATAATTTGACACATTTTTTGACCAAAGTCGGTCTCAAAAATCAATTCCACAAAAACCTCCAAATAAAACCCAATGATTCAAATGTCAACGAAACTTGTTTATTCAATTTGTTTATAATTCCGTGGTTTCTTTCTGCTTTGTAGTTTTCCAATATTCCAATTCATAAGTTAGTTTTAATAATACTTTTTTGTTTTGTAATAGCTGAGGACCACCACGCATACAGATACAACAACACCTCTGCAGAGTATGATATGTTTCATGTATATAAGGTATACATGTATGTATCGCATCTTTGAGCTGGTAAAAATAATAAATGAATGAGTAAATAAACAAACAATTCTATCTTTTCTTCTTGAATCACCGCCCCCGATAGTTTTCGTCCTATATTTTACGGCCCTGGCTAACAGTCAACAAGCAATGAGCAAGTGGAAGGAAGAAAGGCGTCGGGTGGGGGTGGCGTGTGTTGTTGAGTTCATAAGGTGGGAGGTGGGTTCGGCTGGCAGGCACATTGGGAGTGATGATCGTTTGTGTTGTGATTAGTTTGTAGTAAAAACTGGCGATATAATAACCGTGTAATATATTTGACCAGTTCGTTGGGAGTGTAAATAATAAATCTCAACCCTATACTATGCGGATTTAATCGAAGATCTAATTGTAACATAAAGCCAGTAATCGGCAGGTGAGTTCCCCGTTCATTCCTCAGGTATTTGGGCGTTGACCAACCATCTCGCCACCACTACACATTGCTCACTTCGCCTCTGACTAACAGGAGTCGAATCACCTCAAGCTTAAATTTATTCGATAAACAGCCGAATATAAACTTTGGCAAGCCTCACGGCGTAAAAGATACTTTTATTGAGTGGATATCATGCTTTTACGCGTTATATTATACAAAAACATCTCGACGGAGAGATTCGCTGAAGGCGGGGCGTCAACGGCGTGGATTTTATTTCATGTATCGGAATGGAGCGCTTAGGTCATCAGCTCATCAACTTCTTATCCACGACCCCTGTTCTAAGATAGATTTAACGATCCGTTACTCTGTTCAAGTCATGAATTTCTGTACAATGAAGAATCTTTCGAGAAATATGTATCTGCAATAATTGTACGCTCGAAACGTCAGCGTACCACTCTTAACCACTTTACGCGAAACGAATGTGTCACCTAATTCACAACTACGCGCGTTCGTAGCTGGTATAGGTGGGCATCATAATTATCTATGCCTCTTCGCGTCCTGAACGTTATAGTCGAATACAAGCGCCAATAATCGGCGCACAAATCGTTGTATAATAAATCGCCGATGTATACTTTGAATACTGAGGATGAAGCCACTTGCCGTTTTTGGGCAGGTGTGACCAATGTCTTATTAGATCACAACTATTGTTAGCAATGGACTCGTTTCTCAAGCCTGAATATAAAGACTCAAATTATTATCTACCACCTGGAGCCAGTATTCAAAATCTTTTACATTCGTTAATTCCTCAGGAGTATAGCTTCTTCTTTTCTGTAATCAAACATCTAGACCCTATCAATTATATGCAGGTCACAGGGTCTTCACCACCATAGAATGCGTGGGTGTTGACCACATCATAAGTACATAAAATTCCATTCCTATTCTCATTGTCGTTTGACTCTTCTTCTCGGCTAACGCTAAGCCACTCTTTGATCTTTGATGCACTTAGACTACATATATCTCAATATTGTCTCACCTGATTCATTATCCGTGACTCATTTATTACCTATTACTTCAGTTTGGACTTGTTTAGTTCCACCAATCGATCGGTTCATCTCTCACATCATTTCCAACGGAGTAACTTTCCTCATGGAAATCCAGTTTTTCACGAAAATCTTTGGAACACCACAAACAATTGTAGTTTGGAATATTAAAAAAAAACATTCATGTATCATTGATGGCCTAAATCTGATTTGACAATGAAAAAGACCTCGGTGCCTGGATCAAAGGATAATGACGTAACAATGTATAAATAGTAGCTTTGTCATTATTTACAATATTTATGAGATTTTGGGCTTCGTCTTTAGAAATATTGAGAGTAAGAAATTTCTTTGTGTTCGTGAACCGTGACATATTACTAGATCACGTTTGCCCACACGAAACAGGCTGCTACCGGTACGATTACGTCAGGATTGAATGTAGCGACAAACTGTTACATCTGTGGAATAACTGCAGTTTGATATTTGCATACTTTTAAATCGTCATCTTTCTACCTTATTCAGTCACACAAACGCCTCCAGGTTCTTGTCTCTTCCAAGTCTGCGTGATAAAACAAGCTCATATTTACTCATTTATGTGGGAAGACTACTTTCTCGCAAATGCTGAAAAAAAGTATAGACATTCTGTAGGTGGGCACAGGGCATTTGGAATCAGCGTAGAACTCGTTGGTGGAAAATAATTTCTTCATGCCTCAATCCGTTATCTTCGCTTTGATGATTGTTTAATATCAACATTCCGCTAAGATAGCATATCGCCTTCTAAATATACATTTACTCGGTTAGACCAATTCAACTAAAACTCGATCATTTATAATAACGATGTTAATTCTCCTTTTTCTTTTCCATAGCAAAATGTGGTGGCTAACATTCGCGATATGTTTAACCATTGCGCATGGCCAGACCCCCGAAAGCATCGACCCAACTCGGGGTTCTTGGAATCGATACAATGACAATCAAGACAGAGAAGTGAACACTCCCTTCGGGAACAGAAATACCGGAGTACAAAATGAAAATGTTATCATTAAAGAAGCGTGAGTAATTTCACCTGGGATAAATTGTTTACAGTGAAATTCTGCAATCTAACAATATCGCATGGTCTCGAATTAGACTTTCAGTCTTTCAGCATTTCAGACTTTTCCTTCCGTCAGACATTTCTTTTGCATGATTAATTTATTTTACAGGGATCACATTTTCGATTCTAGTTATTCTGATGATTTTTGGGATTCAGAGGGTCTGATACCAAAACCTATGTAAGCATGATAGTAGTGAATCAAGGCTTCCTGGGGCATAGTATTTTTGTACCGCTTGCCAAATCGTAACTCGTATCTAAATCATGTTTTCTACTAATCAACCATTTTTCACCAATCACCGATTCAAACACTAACGCTTTTCAGCATAGAACCACAAAAACCAATATTAACACTTCAGCTAGGAGCTAAATAAAGCACACCTCTTATTGAACGATTGCATCACTTCTAGCTAAATTTATCTTTCCTATAAACACAGAATACTGACACTAAAGAAACCCAATTTCACTTAGAGTTGTTAAAAACAATTTCATGTCGATAAATTCACTTTGTGTCTCATCTTCAATGTAATACCTGTGTGTGCATCAGCACACCGGCTTGTAATAAGAATAGAAACGTGTTAAAAAATAGTAAAATATTCATCAGTTCAGAATTAAAACAAATTTTATTTCAACAGGACATATTTTGTGGTCGCATCCCGGATGGTGAGACCTGGTCAGATATATCGAGTAGCGGTAAACGTGCTTCAAAGTCCTTTGCCCTTGACTGTGAGATCTTCGATCCAATGGAACGGAGTGGAAATTTCAGCTGCTCACGAAGATGTCAAAGAAGGAATACCTGAAACTTTGATGATGCGAATGCCGCCAACGTCTATAACGGGAGACTACAGACTCCGAATTGAAGGAATGTACAATTCCCTGACAGGTGGTCAAGCCTTTTTGAATGAAACTAAATTAACGTTCTCCCAGAGATCAATGACCATCTTTATTCAACTCGACAAGCCGGTTTACATGCAGGGGCAAACCGTAAGATTCAGAACCATTCCCATCAATACAGAACTCAAAACTTTCAACGATCCCGTTGACGTTTACATGATGGATCCGAAGGGAAGAATAATGAGGAGGTGGCTCAGTAGGCAGAGTAATTTAGGAACTGTTTCGTTGACTTATCAGCTATCGGACCAACCAGTATTCGGAGAATGGAAGATCCACATCATAGCTCAGGGACAAATAGAAGAGAAGATGTTCTTGGTCGAGGAATATTATCAAACTCGGTTCGAAGTCAATGTAACAATGCCTGCGTTCTTCTTTGACAACGATCGCTACATTCACGGGGTAGTCATGGCTAATTATACCTCGGGAGCACCAGTCAGAGGAAATCTCACACTAAAAGCAAGCTTTCGACCTATAGACAAACTCCACTCGACTTCAACGCAGAACGAAATACCAGACAAGTATTTCAACTTTGACGAATACTATCCCGCCTGGTTTCATCGAACCGATTCATTCGAGGAAAGGACGCCTGTCCTGAGGTTTTTCAACGGCACATACGCCTTCAGATATCCTATGCAAGAGCTCCTCCATTACGCTCCTTCTTTGGACGGATTAGAAGTGACGATAACTGCAACGGTGGGTGAAAAATTTCTGGAAGAAGTTATAACTGGATTTTCTACAGCCAGGATATACAATTCGAGTATAAAAATCCACTTCTTTGGCGGTTCTCCACAAGTATTTAAACCCCCGATGCCTTTCCGATTGAATATCGTTGCTTCTTTCCACGACGATTCACCTCTGAGAGCATCTCAATTGAGGAATGCAAGAATGGAGGTCAGGGCAGATGTAGAAATGCGAGGAGGAGGTAGAAGATCGTTGGAAAGTATTTATTTGAGAACTGTTCCGAACAGCGACGCAATTTGGTCCATGAAAGTCGATCTAAAAACACAATTGGGACTCGACGACTCACCCCAAACGGCACAACGAGTGCTAAACGACGTGTCTTCCATGAAAATATACGCCTATTTAGTAGACGGCGAAGGAAACAGAGCCCAGAGCGAACTGCTACTTATAACACACGAATCTCCGAATCACAAACAAATCAAAGTTTCTACTTCAACGGAGAACGCCAAGGTTGGAGAATACATAATTCTACATGTACAGACGAATTATTGGATTGAAAATTTCAACTACATCGTCATGTCCAAAGGAACTATTTTGCTACATGATCAAGAAACCATGCAGGACAATATCAGAACACTGGCTATACCGCTGAGCGCAGAAATGGCACCTGTGGCTACGGCTCTTGTCTATCACACCGGACGATACGGCGAAGTTATTGCAGATTCCCTGACTTTCCCTGTCAATGGAATCTCCAGAAATAACTTCACCCTTTTTATCAATGACAAGAAAGCAAGGACTGGTGAAAATGTCGAAATTGCCATTTACGGAGAGCCTGGAGCTTACGTTGGACTCTCGGGTATAGACAGATCCTTCTATACCATGCAAGCTGGCAACGAATTGACTTATGCAAACGTTATAACAAAGATGGCACATTTTGATGAAGAAACAAATGGCACACATGCTCACTCTTGGCTTTCGCATGGTGGAGATCCAGACGAACTTGTATATTTCCCGTCATCAACCTACGGCGTTGATGTAAACAGAACATTTGAGTATATTGGATTGGTAGTTTTCACAGACGCCCAAATGTATCGAAGACCAGACAACTGCAACAGGACTCAAGGCTATGGAGAATGTTTGACCGGCCGTTGCTACAGACTGGAGAAAAAATGCGACGGAATAATGGACTGTGAAGATGGAACTGACGAGGCGATGTGTATTCAAGGAAACGCAACTGACTTGGCCAACTTTAGGAAATGGAGATTCAACAGAATTCAAAGACAGTACGAGAACGTCTGGCTCTGGAAGGACATCAATATCGGACCCCATGGAAGACAGATATTCAATATCGATGTGCCCAAGACACCTGTACACTGGATGGTCACTGCTTTCAGTATGAGCCCGACGATAGGCTTCGGAATGCTGCCAAAGGCCATAGAATACATTGGTGTGTTGCCGTTCTATATAAACATCGAAATGCCGACTCATAGTCGACAAGGAGAGCAAGTTGGATTGAGAATATCAGTTTTCAATTACATGAAAATGGCCATCGAAGCCAACGTCGTTTTGTCAGGTTCAAAGGATTACAAATTCGTTCACGTCGAGGCAAACGGTATAGTACAGTCTTACCGCCCAAGAACTTCTTTCGGAGAACATCAACTTTTCATCTGGATACCTGCGCAAGATGCAGCCATTGTTTACATGCCCATAGTGCCCACCAGACTGGGAGACATCAAGGTTCACGTTTACGCAACGACTTTGGTAGGCAGGGACGAAGTCACTAGAACGCTGACTGTCGAAGCTGACGGCTTACCGCAGCACAGACATCAGTCCATTCTGTTAGATTTGAGTAATCGAGCTTACGTTTTCCAATACATGCACGTAAACATCACAGAAACTCCGATTATACCTTACGACGAGGATCGATACTATATATTTGGCTCTAACAAAGCTGTGATTAGTGTTGTGGGAGACGTTGTTGGTCCCATTTTCCCTACCATGCCTGTTAACGCTACAAGCTTGTTGGGACTGCCTATGGACTCGGCTGAACAAAACATGTTCAGTTTTGCTGCCAGTATGTACACAACTCTTTACATGAGATTGATTAATCAAAGGAACAGAACTCAAGAAAAGGACAGTTTTTATCATATGAATATTGGCTACCAGAGGCAACTGTCTTTCATGATGGAAGACGGGTCTTTCAGCCTGTTCAGAAGCGACTGGAATCAATCCGCCTCTAGCGTATGGCTGACCGCCTATTGCGCAAAAGTATTTCAAGAAGCTAGATTTTACGAGTGGGAAAATTATCTCTACATCGATCCCAACGTCATTTCTCAAGCTGTATCATGGCTCCTGAAACATCAGACTCCAGACGGATCGTTTTACGAAGTAACTTGGCTACCGGACAGAAAAATGAACAGCTCTTTAAATTACGAAGACGATCCTATTAAACACAGGAACATATCACTTACCGCTCATGTCTTGATCACCTTGGAGACCGTTAAAGATTTAACAGGTGGTTTGGGGGCTCAGGTAGCCACTGCGGCAGCTAATGCTATAAGTTGGCTAGAAAGGAATATAGGATTGCTGGGTAGAAGTGGAAAGCCTTTCGAGGTAGCGATCGTCGCTTACGCTCTGCTGCTCGCAAAGGCCTCATCTGCTGAGGAGGTCTTTGACATATTGTCTAACATGGCAAGGAGAGAAGACGGTCTAACTTATTGGGCGAGAGAAGTAGTTCCTCTACCTCCACAGAAGCTTGAAAATCAGAAGCCGTTCTCTCTGCCGCGATTGCCCTATGCTTACGATTCAGAAAACATTGAAACAACAGCTTACGCTCTTCTTGTACACGTCGCTAGACAGGAAGTCATGACTGAGCCTATCGTCAAGTGGATAAATGCTCAAAGATTGACCGATGGCGGGTGGGCTTCGACTCAAGACACTGCCTGGGCCATGAAAGCTCTTATGGACTATACGGTCAGATCGAGGATTAGGGACGTCAGCGCTTTGGCTGTGACTGTAGAAGCTACCGCTCTACCTGGGCAGACCAAGACACTTTACGTTAACAACAAAAACTTGGCTAGACTTCAAACCATTGAGGTAAAAATTGGGATCTTATTCGTTTATCCAAATTTCGTATTTGAAGCTGAAGGTAATAGCCAAAATTAGCAGCAAAATGAAATGCATTAGATAAAAGTGAGTCTGTGAAGAACAAGAATCCAAATTTTGTTAAGTTTTTATCAAAACCAAAGTTTCTATTGAATTATAGACGTAAAAATCTGTACCGCATCATCCAAATTTAAGAAAAGTTCAGCATGTATGGCTGCTAACTGTAGACTGCTAGCTTCAGCTTCATATTTTGTGTACTGTTGTTGGGATGTTTGAATCAATTTGTTGTTTGAATTGTAATTACCTATTGGATTACTTAGCGGAGGTGACTTGGATGACTCACGTCGTCGTAGTTTCAGTCCATGTTATTATGGAATGAGTCAAGTGAAGTATCTAATTCTTTTGGTAATATAGATTCCAGAGGCCTGGGGTACAGTGAAGGTACAAGCCAAGGGAGCTGGTTACGCCATTCTACAAATGTCTGTTCAATACAATGTGGATATTAAAAAATTCCAAACTCAGCCACCTATCAAAGCATTCGAACTAGTTACGCAGGGCTATTTTCATGGAAGGAATCAGTCTCACATTACTTATACCAGTTGCCAGAAGTAAGTTAATTCTCCAAAGCATATCTAGTTTTGTTTATCACCCCTCAAACCTCCATCATTTTCACTGATTTCCCTAAAACTCCTTTACCCTCCATAATCACTGCGGGTTAAATTGACCCACCTCCAAACTTTCGGGCTCAATATCTGTATGGGGATAGCTTCGGATAGGGTTCCGTTCTGCCTACCATGTGCAATGCGTAATGTGTTTTGTTTCAACTCTAAAGTAGACCCTCTTCAGATGTGAAAATGAATACCTTTTCTGAAACTTCCACTATTGAACTATTTTTATGATTAAAATACCATACCTTGTGAGTATCACCTTAAAATTTTGTTAGAGAAAATGGAGAAATGAAAAAGTTATGAATATTTAATTGAAAAGTGCATTTTTGCACGTTCACATCTTCGCGAGATTTTTTTTAGACACATTGACATTTAATTTTGCTCAAATTCACTTTTGGTACATATTGTACTATGTTCAAAGTATATTACATAATTTTTTCAAAAAAAAATGCGACACATACTCTTTCTACGGCAGCCAATTGAAAATTAGTCGGGTCAATTTCACCTAGCGTGACTACCACCTGATTCTACAGAGGTGTGATTACAAAGGATTAACATCCAGGATTTCCTAAAAAATTTCAATTTCACTCAAAAATTCATTTTGAAACTTATTATTGCTAGAGAAAATTTTACAATTCAAATAATCGAAATCCCCCATCCCCCTCACTTCTGCCATTCCCCTAACTTTGATAAACTCTGGAATATCTACAATTTCTTGATATAAAAAGATGTTTTGTCGATATTCCATCATAGATTTCTTAGATTTTATTTATTCAAACACTTCTCGACCGTTTCACAGATGGACAAATATCAACGAATCGTCACGTTCCGGCATGGCAGTATTGGACGTAACAATTCCCACCGGATATATAATACAGCAACAAACTTTAGACAAATACATATTATCGAAGCAGGTTCGACACCTGCAACGTGCTCGTTTCCAGGAAAGAAAAGTACTCTTTTACTTCGACTACTTGGATCAGGAGGAAACATGTGTGAATTTTACAATCGAGAGATGGTTCCCTGTCGCCAATATGTCCAGATATTTGCCGATCAGAGTTTACGATTATTACGCGCCTGGTATGTATTTCTTGTAAATTTTATGTATTAATCATTGGAATTGAAATATTTGCGAATATTTTATGTAATATATTGATTTATTTTTCACAGAACGTTTCAACGAAACGATATTCGATTCGATATCTACTTATGTTCTCAACATATGCGAAGTGTGCGGAAGTTCTCAATGTCCGTATTGTCATATTTACAATGCGGCTACGCTCTTGTCTACTCCGACTGGTTTTGTCCTTATACTATCGCTGGCAGTTACCGTAACGAGGTACTTTAGATCACAACAGTTCAACGTAGGATAGTTTTTAATGTGTTTCAAACAAAGAATTATTATTAACTATAGAATCAAAAGAAAAAGAGAAAATGAATAAATAAAAAAACAAGTATGACTAGAATCTCATAAAAGAAATGATTAGAAAACTTGAGAATCTCATTGAAATCATCTAAGCATTCAGTAAAAAAAAAAATCCATGTATTCACATTATATTGACAAATTTAATGCGAATCTTTTCTGTTAATTATATTCAGTACTCACCTGATTATTATTTCACGTGAACATAATTTTTATGCACTCGTTTGAAGTGTAAATAAAACTCGTAAGGATTCTCAATATCAAGTTCAAATTACATACATACCATAATTGTATGTGAAAAAGATTGTTAGTAACTTCACCAAGGTTGCCTTATTAAGAGAAATATGTTATATATTATAATATATATTTTTGAGATTGAAGAACAAACTGAGTAATCAAGCTATTAGTTTTAAAATAGTTGCACTAATTTAAGTATCTACATTTTTATAAATATTACCATCGTATTTACGGTATACCACTTTGTGTAAAAAGTCAGCATTTTTATTATAGGATGATTTTATTCTTTTTCGAAATACTCGAAACAAGAAGAAAAAGAATAAATAATATACAGTATCAATTCTTCATCCAATCAAACGAATCTGATCAAAGCATTCGGAGACTTTGTCTGCCACGCGGCGATATTATTGAGGCATAATTATTCGCTGGGTAAAAGCAATTTTTTCTAGCATGTAGCTTTGACTTTATCTTCGTGCCTCTTTCAGAATCGACTGCTTACGTCGTAGGTTCCGTTACTTTGTCGAGGAACTTGCTACATGCGAATACTGAAATTAAGCTTGTTTCTCAAACTAATGAAATAGCTCTGTCTAAGTTTTTGATATTTTATTCTACACAAATTAGTTACGTAGGTTTTTATTCATCGGCATTCAATGCTCCTTTGAAAAATAAATATCTCAAATTGGCTATAACTATTATTATGATGAGAATCGATAAATACTGGGATATAGATATCTTAATTAGGTATTACACGAACTGGGGGAGGTGTTCAAAAAAAAAAAAAAAAAACGTGACACCATATGCAGCTCATAGAGGAAGCTAAACTTATTTCCCTTTTTACCTTTACGATAGTAAAATAGGTATTTATTATATTGATTCATTTGTCAAAGATTGACTTACCACTTTGCAGGCCAAATCTTTAACTTAACATTATTCCATCCAGATATATAATTATAAGTTAACTTTTAAGCTAATTGTGTATTTTAATATGATAATGCTGCTTTTGAAAAATAGTCTGATTTTACTGTCAAGTATGTACAGAATTTTTACGTAATATAAACGAAGACGAATTGATTCCTTCGTTAAGTACAAAAATATCTCGAATTTATTTGCTATCGATAAAGTAGTAATTGAAGAATAAGCTTTGATTTCTATTTTGGCCAAAAGTGCTAAAGTTCATCTTACTTTGCTGTTTCCATTCCATTACAGCGTGTTCATATCTTTTTTTTTTTTTTTTTTTTTTAATTTGTTTTCAAAAGCAGCAAAAAATGAGTCTCATAAAGCCGTCCATGTAGAGTGTAACGTTCTGAAAACGTGTATGTAATTCATATTTTCTTAAATATTATATTATTTTTTACCTATGCGATTATTACTACTATTATAATATTAACTTTTATTCAAATATACTTTAAACTCAGAAATTGATACAGAATCCAGAAAAAATTAAATAAAATTAAAAAAAAAAAAAAAACACCAGTACCTAAAACGACCTACCAACGCACACAGAAATATTATGTATAAATCTAAGTACACCTTGAAGTTATACATTTTATTTATATTAGTATTGTGAACGTACGTTGGAAATGTTTTTACGTTTTATAACATTTGTATAAATAAACCGTCCAAAAATATTTACCGAATTTCAATTTTATTCATTTACTTTCACTTTGATAACATCCTATTTCCTCAAACCTCATATCGTAGGATTTACTATTCCTGAAAATTATCAAACTAATGAATCTCTAGAATTCTAAATGAAATGGGTTGTGAAATGTACAATACATGAGACAGATATGTTTTTGAAGCAATCTTTAATATAGCAACATAGTCAGTCTTACAATAATAAGCCAAAATACAATCTTCATTATCAAGCTGTCTGGAGCGAATGAATGATACTATTTGCAAATTCATTCATGAATGTTTAAAATTTTCATAGCTCTTAATAAAAGTCAATTTTCATCCAGCTCTCATTTGATAAATTTTATACCTTTACACATTCAAATCATGATTTTCATCCTAGGCAACTTAATTTTCTTGTTATTTTTTTATTTTTATTAATTTTTTCATTTCGCTCATCTATTAAATTTCAAGTTGCCAAAATCCCTGGAACTTAAAATTAAATTGAATTTATACAACGATTTGGCGTGAATAGAGATATAAGTTTGCAAAAAAAAAAAAAAATAGAAAAAAAATACAGGAAAATATTGGTGTGTGTATATTATATTGTACATTTGATTAAAAACTAAAGCTCTTACATTTTTCGTACTCTGTTTTCTCATTGTACAGCTGGTTTCAAATATAGGTATGTAATATAATTAACTACATTAAAAAATACGTATTCTTATAGAGTTAATAATTTAGAAAAAATATCAAATTATCCTCAGTGAATGTGAAAAAATATGCATGTCAGGATAAGTTATTTCCTATTGCGACAAATACAATTTGAAGCCTAGCTGTATACATATTTCGTAAGATAATATCATGGTATTCGTCACCCTTTTCCTTCTTCTCATTCTTCTTTTTCTTCTCCTTCTTCACCTCTTCATTTTCTTCTTCTTGTTCTCTTCTTCTTCTTCTTCTTTTTCTTCTTTTTCTTTTTTACCCAAGAATATAGCGGTAGAAAGAGTGATATAAAGCATTTTCATACACCTCAGACTTAATTAGGGATAGATTATAACAGCAGTTAACAACATTTTTCCTTTATGTATGTTACAAACATCTATACGTATATATATATATACTTGTTTGACCAAATAATTATACATTAAACAGCGCTACGAGATTATAAAACTATGCTCAAGCTGTCCGAGGTGATTTTTATCTATGTGTCATTCTGTTAATTTCTTTTTTTTTTCTTTTCCCTCATCTTTATCTTCTCATTAAATACATCCAAAGAAATAACATTGTTAGAGACTCTTTCTTCCCTCCATATCCTTAGTATCTAAATTAAAACAAAGAAGATAGTTATTGATACAAACATATAATATACATATATATGTACATATACATATATTATATCATAATATGTAGATAGTTATTTGATGAAACATTTAAAGCCTTACGTAAAATATACAACTGTGTATTTGTTATGTTATGTAGTTGGGTTTTTTTTTTCATTTTTTCTTTTTCTTCTTTTTTCTACTCGTTTTTCAAAATATGCAGCCGCGATTATCTATGAACTGTGTATTGGCAAGTTACCTTAATGTTTGCATGTTTTTTTTTTCGTTTTTCGTTTTTTTTGTTCGTTTTTTTTTTTTTTGGTTTTATTAATTTTTTTCACTTTTCTCAAACTAAATGTTATCATATATATTTTTACTGCCTAGCGTATAGCGTTTTGATATAATAACTATATAGGAATATTAAAAAATTTGGTAGATATTTTAAATTTAAAGTAAAGCGTTATATTAGTATCAAATTCATCGAACAGGCTGTATAAAAAAATTGATCCGATGTTTTTTTTTTTTTTCTAATTTATTTGTGAAGATATGCACTTTTGTTCTCTTATTTAAATAAGTATAATATATTTTACATTCCAATATAGCCACAGATTAATACCCAGGTTCTCAAATAGCTAAGATTTTCCTAAATAATCATCGACGATATGAATTACTTTCTGAAAAGCATTTTTTTTTCAATTTGTTTTTCGATTTTCATGATATATAATCAAGAAAATTGAACAGTCTTCGATGATATTTATTGTTGTTCTTTTTTGTATTTATTGTTATCTGAATTGAAATGCGCCATATATTGCAGTACAAGAAACTAAAGTCAGTCGATGTATAAGAATAGATATTAGGCATATTTATCTAATTATCTACTCGTCGTGAAATTTATTAATGATTGTTGTGTACCAAATCCTTTCGTGTTCGACTAACTAATTAGTATAAGTAAATTGATAATGATTTTTCAGTATGGAATCAATTGCATACTGCTTTGTCTTTTTTTTTTTTGTTTGTTTTTAGGTGGGAAATTCGCCTTAATTTTTTTTTTATTCATACATATTGTGTTCTAGCTAATAGATCCTTACGCTAATCGGAGTCTAACGAAAAAACGCTCGCACTTCTGTACGTGCAAAAATATTAAATAATAAAATTTATACATATACGATGTGAAAATTAATTTCATATTCGAGGTCGCAGAAGCAACTTAAAGCAAGAATTCTGCATGTATCTTTATTTTTAGTTCGAATTTCAAATATTGAGATTACTATCCGCGTTAAATTTGAATCTCCAAGTTAACTCTTTTTTTTTTTTTATAGAGTGTGAATTTAGCACGTAAGTTTTTTTTTAAATTTCTTTTATCTTATTTTTACCTCAAATCAATGTGATACATTTATAATTTTTCTAAACAGTTCCAAATATTCGTTGGTTACTAAAACCTTAGGGTCATCAGAGAGAGACCGTTAATTAAAATTTCAAATAGATTAAGTTGGACATACAAATTAAGATATCCACGCAGCACGTAATTTGATTCACGTTTCATATTTATATATTGTGCAAGAATTCTACTATATTCCCCTAAAAGGCTTCCATGTTTTCCTTATTCTTTTCTTTTCTTTACTTTTCTTTTCTTTTCATACGCTTTTCCCAATAATCATTCACACGTCGCGCTACGTTTCCATTTAGTACAAATATTAAACGACGTTTCGTTACTTAAGATTTTCCTTCGCCAGTTGTTCAATATATCTCAATAATCATATCAGAATATTACTCGAAGAGAAGCACAGAAAGAAGGATTAAAACTGTTGAAATATTCTTCTCCGAGTCTCAACTACAGAAAGGAGGGCTCTAAAATGAAACGATTTTAGTTTAACAATTGTAATTAGAAAAATAGAAACGCAGCCCCAGGCCAAAAGCACACCGTGGCAACATTCGACGTCGTTTCAATTATTTAAATGTATATAAAAACTGAGCAATATCTGTATAATATATCGTAGAATATTAATGGCAGTATATTGTGACGTAGTACCTACCTATATTCCTTGGTGCTCAATAATTAGATGGATATTTGAAGTAGTTAAAAAATCTACACTTTTATATGATGCGACGTTGTAGCGATAACTTTCATACAGTGCCTGTGCGTGCGTGTTTTTCTTTAAAACTATTATTTTGCTCAATCAACGCACGGGGATGTTACATAATAATGTATAATATATATATCTATGAAACATGGATGTAGCCACGGTGTATTAAATTTATCTAAAAAATCTTTCGCACGTTACTATTATTTTCAAATCCAAGAGCTCTATATTCCATCAATATACCTCGATACAATTATATGTGTATATTAATCGAGTTACAAATAGGTATATGCATAAATTAAAATGTAGGTATTAAAAATAAAATTGATATTTATACGTTAGAGACTAACATGGACCACGTCAATTGATATTTGGTTTTGTTCATTTTTTTGTTTTTTTTTTGTTTTTTTTTTTCTCTTTCTTCATCTTATTTAGTTATTTTTTTTTTCAATTTTCTTCTTTCCTTCGTTTAGATAGTTCTTTTTTTAATTGGGTATAGGAGTCGTCCGCCCTTCTCCTATAGTAATAGAGGAATATATTGTATCTACCGATTTTAAAAGCGATTTAAAATAACGTTGGCAATTTTTATACTTTTATTCTTTTCAAATTATGAAATAAATCGCGCTAGGTATTTTTCTTTTTGTTTTTTCTTTTGTTTTGTTTGTTGGCTTTGTATCTTTTTTTTTTAAGCTTATATCTTACAGAAATGTAGAACACAGCACGAATTTGAAATTTTTTCAATGGTATCAACGAGGAGCTGCTGCTGTTTTTTCTCTCTCTTTCTCTCTCTCGTTATTGATTATCATATGTATTTTTTCCTGTTCGTTAGTTTTTCAAATTTGATATAAAAATTCATTGATTAAAAAGATGAACGAGCATAATATACTTGTTACTTTTTTCTCAATCGATGAATCTTGTAACTAGCAGCCTCGTATTAACGTACTATGTTATCTGTGACGAAATTGTTACTTTGAGAGATGATTATTATTGTTATGTATTATTATTATAATTATTAATCTTTCACAGATAGATCGTGCAGGTTTTGATAATTTGTATATTAGCCGACGCTGGTGATTCAACTGGATTCTTTTTCCTTGGAATCTGTAACAAAAGCAAAGACAAGATTATTTAATAATTCAAATTGTACAATATTCAATTACTATTCATTTTTGAAATAAATTTTTATTAATCGATCGAATCTTTACCAGTGTCTGATTTATCTTCTGATGTTCCGTTAGTCAATTCCGGTTCTTTCTTCTTCTCCCCGTCATCGGATTCGACGCTCAAAGCCTTCTTTTCTTCGACGCTAGCAGCCTTCTTTTCCTTGGCTTTACCCTTGGCGGGTGTAGCTGGTTTTGGTTTTGGCTCCATGCTGGGATCGAGAACAATTTTGCCAATATTTTTCCGATCGTGCATTTTCTGCATAGCTTCAGGAACGTCTTCTAACGCCCAAGTAGAATCGACGACTGGTTTGATTTTTCCTTCGGCCCAGAGGCTGTAAACATGGTCTACCGCTCGTCTTACAAAACCGTGTCCTCCGTGCTGATACATCAAATGACGAAGGTTCAATCCGGATAGCGATTTGTTTTCGTCGAACAATTTTATTGGAGATACTTTGTCCACTTGCCACCACTGAGGATGAAAATCAAAGGTCATTAGCTTCACAGTTTTGAATCTTACAACAGCTGATAATTTGAATGAAATCGAAGAATATTTGTTTCAAACTCACGGATCGAGCAGCTGAAAACAAGCTCTTGGTTTCTCCGGTAACAACGTTGCTTGAACCATACAAAATGTATTTTCCCATTGGTTTTAGCAAAGCGTATCCTCTGTTACATTCTTCGCCGCACAAGCAGTCTAAAACTATGTCAACTCCTTCAGGGGAGACTCTGAAAGGCAAATGATGTTGTTAAAATCAGTCAATGGATACAAAAAAGTTTTCTAATGACTAATGATTATGACGTAAGCGATCCTGAACCAACATTCGATCTATTAGCAATATTGATATCTTGCAGTCTGTAACGAGATGTACAAGTCCCACGTTTCAGACATCTGGGCATTAACTTCTAGAAGAAACACATTGATCGATCCATCAAATTTAACCAGATTGACTTCGACAATGATGAAGATATGAGCTTACGTGTTTTTCATAGAAAAAAGTCTAAACCTTCTGAATCTACAATCTACCCAAGGCTAAATCCTCAGAAACTTTGGAAGAGGTAAGCTTTCATCAAAAAAATTCCTGTGTCTTTCAAGTTCCCTGATTTTTTTTTTCACAGTTGACCGTTTGATTTGAAAGCTAGTTTGAAGTGATTTACCCAAATGTCTGAAATTCTAGGACGTTGCTAAAAATGGGATGAGGCAAAAGTTGCATCAGACTCAACTGAGTTAAACAGGACATTTTTTTCTGTCATTTAAAAAATTTTAGGCTCAGGGGTTTGAAATTTCGGAGATTTCCACATCTCGGTACAGCCAATAAGATATCAAAATTCCAGACGAATTGAAACTTCAGCTTGGACAATTTACAGATATTTGATAGTTTAGCCCTCGAGTGTTAGTTGGAGTGATAGATTCTCCATAGTATCTTAAAAAATATTATCACACGTACTTTCTCACTTCACCGCTGTAATCCGCGCCTCGTTCCAGCAGGTGGTCGATAGTACCAGCTTCTTTGAGAGCCTCGTGTTTAGACTTACTGCATACTCCAAAGATCACGACATCCTTTACCGTCTTTGCCAGCTGGACAACAGCTTGACCCTATAAATCATAATGAAAATATAATTTAAAAAACTGGGCAGATGTTGCGTACAACTTTGGATTATCATTCGGGATAGTTTATCGATCGATCAATGGAATTTGATTATCAAAGATGAAATATGTGCGACGAGAAGAAAATGAAGAAATTCATTCAGATCGAATATAGAAGATTGTCGACCGAGTTAAGTATGTGAAAACACACTACTCTCATTAAATGAGTATGAAAATGAATTCAGATCTTGGGTATGGATTTTGAACAGAAGAGCTCATTCATAATTTTCTGAGAAATGACCCAGCCATCCAACCAGCCAGTAAAGCTATAGCTATATAGTTGTATAGCCATATCTAGCTAGCTCCGATGTCTTGAAATTAATATATTCTCCCACCCTGAAAGATCAGGTTTGAAATAACTCGGTCGGAATTTAAAGCAGTGACTTTTTCTACCCTGTAAAAGCAACGGTAGTACATATAGAACAGACTAATGCATGGTAATTTCTTATGTATGTTTCCCATAAAAATTCCTGAGACAACGTGTGTCTGCTGCTGCTGCTGCTGCGAGACAGTAAAAGTATAAAACTAAAACATCCATGCAACAAGACTGACCCAATAAGTATAATAAGCCTTTTATTAATTCTTAAACATACATTCACATAAGAAAAAGAAAAAAAAAAAAAAATTCCAGCATCTGATCATTATTATCATTAGTATTATTAAGAAGATAGAAATCCAGACCAAAGCTACAGAATTTTCTGGATTTTCCTTGTTCAATCAAAAAGATGATGACGAAGTAAATGCCAATGTGAAATATAATTTTGGGATTTTGGTTGTGTGTTGAAATCAATAAAACAGTTACAAATCATAAATTAACCCTTCGTGGCCACACCTCTGCAGAATAACTTAGTGGTCACACTGGGTGAAATTTACCCATCTCTAAAATTCAAATCACAAAACGTGCCAAAAACAAAAAAAACATTGGAAACAGGTAAATTTGTCAAAAAATATACCTTTTCACTCACAAAAATCATAACTTTTTGAATTTTTAATATTTTCAAGTCAAATTTTGACTGGAATATCCGTCAGATATGGTACTCGTTAGAAAAATTTATTTCGATCTGTGAAGAGGATCGATTTTGGAGTAGAAATGAATACGGATTCATCTGGAAGATATAGATGCGAAAATGCACTATTTCGCTAAAAAAACTAATGCAATTGTTAAATATTTCTTACCCGAAATGTGACCTGGGTGAGATTTACCCATGATTAGCCACTAAGGGTTGAGCTGGATATAAGATGGTAATAACGAAGAGCAGAAAACTATGCGTTGTTAATTATACGTGCGATTGTTATACGAGTAAACGGAAATAGTAATTCAGGATATATTGTTATCAACATTGCTAGATAGATACAAAAGTTAAATTATGGAATTGAAAGAGAGCGAGAGATTATAATGAAACTCGAGACGAAATAGACAAAGAGAGGACAATACCGAGATCGCTATTGTAACATTTTATCTCATTGTAGTACCGCGGGAGAGATACTTATATTCAATTACTTCATTCTCAACACCCCATTGAATTAATCTCGAAATTCCCAGACGGATAAGACTTCTATAATAATAATAAGTAATAATAGTAATGGTGAGAATGATACAACACCAATAATTTCATTAAAGGACAAATATAGAAAGCATCTTATATTCATCTATGAAATACAACACGAAGTGCAGTATGTATAAAGATTCAAGAAAACTTCGAATTAAAATTTGAAAAATTAAATAAAAACTCGACATTCTTTAAGACAAAAAAGAAATAGGAGGAATTAATTATATTGAATAAAGAAAAGGGGACGATGTAGAATTGATGAAAGCATTCGTGTACTCGTACGTGTATGTATATGTACATAAATGGAATCATCATCCCGCATATTGAATCTTATACGGAATTCTATATCAGCTATTGAAGGAGCTGCTTATTATTTGATTTCTCTGAAAAAGAGACAGAAAATCTGTTCCCTTTAACTGGTATATACTTATATGGGTATACATATATATATATATATATATATGTATATTATATACCGTTAACGGTATTGTGAAATTGATTGCTTTACGTATATAAGAAAGAGATTTACTCTGAGGCTGTTTACTTAAATCAATTCCCATCTTCTCAATCCAATACAGCACATCCTTCGTATATACAATACAATATATACCTCGATTTTTCATTATCTTCCAGTAATCTAATCACCGCTAAAGGATCTGAAGGGTAAAGTAAATTCCAATATGTACTCATACATGGAGTCATACGTATCTATATATACCTATGTATACCCACCCCAAGAGAATATATACAAGTTGAGTATAACAAAAACTGCTTCTTCTCCGACATGATTCAATTGAAAATACCAACAATATAATCATTATAATAACAGTAAAAACAATAATAATAACAATTTTATGTGAAGCTTGATCATCTTGAGAATATAATTTTTTTTCTAATGTAAAGGATTCCTCCAAATTACTAATATCAATATAATCCATTTCTTCTTTTTGTTTTTGTTCGAAAAATTAGGTTTAAAGGGTGGGATCGAGAAGGGCGTATGTCTATAATATCTATAACCGATAAATACGACAAATAATCATTCGATTCCAATGTTTCCCAACATATTGTCAAACGTTTCTAGTGTAAAAATGAGAGAATTACAAAAAGAAAAAAAAAAAAAAGAAAAAATTGAGTACCTACAACGAATTTTGCGTGAAAAACGACAAAAGGGCGTAGAACGAGGCTTGTACGGCCTTACATGCGCATGTGACACGCTGTACCGCGAGGAGAAGATAAAGCATTCGTGAGAAAGCGAATGAATGATTGAACGCGTCTCGCGTACGTAGTATTTGAGCCCTAGCTATAGATAAATAGGTATAGGTACACACTTGTACAGTATACACTATACATATAGATGTATATGGAATTTTCCAGCCATTTTCGCACACGATTTGACTCGACATTTTTTCGAATTTCTTCCATAATTTCACATGACGTGGATCCATATCAAATAAGCGAGTCTGTGAATTTTTTTTTTTTTTTTCAAATTTTTTGTTTCAACCGTATTTTCTTGTTATGAATATTACAAACTTTGACTATGATACATCGTCCGATTATCTTAAAACAAAATACAAGTAGGTATAATTCTATATCCAAAAACTTGATTTCTGAGACCCAGCCGATCGTCGGCGATTTATTCTTTCTATAATGAATTTACCGACAATCAAAATTAGAGAATCGTTTTTCAGTGCCCATAAATATTCGTATTAGCGATCAGAGATCTGGATTGTCTGAAGATATCATATCTCACTCTATTGAGTAGATTTAATGTAAAAGAAAAGCGATTTTATCTATATGATTAGAAAATTATTGAACTGAATTATAATAACTTCCACCCGAGATAGTATCTCGAGTTGTATAATACTTGTGCGTTCTGTTTCAAGAAAATCGGAGCATTTATAATTCTAGTCAAAATTTGTGAGCTTCAGTAAGTTCATAAGTAAACAGTTGAAACAAGAAATTTGGAAAAATTCACGGGTGCTTCTTCGAAATGGACCAATACGTCGTGTAGGAATTAAAAAGAAAAAAAAAAAAAAAATCCAAGAACGTTGAGTCAAATGGTGTGTGAGAATGGCTGAAAACCTCCATATTATACAGGGTGTATAAAATGAAGCACCTTCTCCGCAGGCTGGGTGGATTCCTTGTGAAAATCTAAGATGAAATTAATCTTTGAAAAAATGTAGAAGAAAGAACCGTTTTTGAGTTAGAGCCGTTTAAAGTTGGCCAATACGAGAGAAGATGGACCATCGCAGTGCCGCTATCGCGAGACTGTTGAGGTTCTTAGCAGGGCACTCACCACCTTGATCTCGTCAACCGAAAAAATGACAAGCAAGCCGTGATTACGATATATCGGTTAGTAAAATATGGAGCGGGATTGAAGTTCTGAATTCCAAAAGTTCCGAACAGTAAAAATTCCAAATTTATTTCAGACACGATTCCGAATTTCTAGAAATTTATAAAGAGTTATCAGTAGTTGAAAATTCCAAAAGGTCGAAATGGAGACAGCTCAAAGATCCAAAAGTTCAAAACTCGGAAAATTTACGGTAATTAGCTCATGACAAAACTGTCAAATAAACAACGTTGCATCTCGCGAATTCCAAGATTCGGAGTTTTAGCCTTCCGGATCTTAAGTTTTTAGAATTTTGAACTCACGGTGTTTTTCCATAAAGAGTTTATCAAATTTGCTACGTAAACTTTCGGAGAAATAATCTTTTTAAAAACTCTTAGTCGATAGTAGAAAAACTCAAAATTTCCATCTTTCGCATCTTTTGAAATTCCGAATTTCAACCCTGCTCCAAAAATATTACGCGACGACTAACAATTGACATCAGGATTCCGAAGACTGGTAGCCCAGTCCTGAAATCGTCTCTTATTGGCTCTCGTATATATATTAGCAAACTTTAAACGGTTCTAACTCGAAAACGGTCATCCCTTCGACATTTTTTCAAAGATAACTTTCGTCTTAGATTTCTACAAGGAATCGACTGCAGGTGTAAGGAAAGTGTCTAACTTTGAAACAGCCTGTACATAGGTATATGTATATAATATATATAATATAAATGATCGCAGACGGTAGAGTCCGCAAGTGATTTAAAACGGTGCGAACGAGACTTGAGAGGCGCGAGGGTCGCACGTGTACACGTCCAGAGTAGACGGGCGGGGTCCACGCTTAGGGGTCGATGGTCTCCTAGCAACGGATCCCAGAATCCCGTATAGTATGCCGTAGTAGCGGACACCATCATCCCTCTCTCTGTTATATACCGCGAGAGAGAATTCATCTTACGTTTTCGCTCTACGCCGCGCCTCGAGCGTAAAAAGAGAGAAAGATAGGGAGCTGGATGAAGGAGTGAGTGTAGCGAAAGAGAAAGAGAAAGAGAAAGAGAAAGAGAAAGAGAAAGAGAAAGAAGATCAAGTCAAGTCAAGTAAGGTAAAGGATAAGAAGAGAAAAGAATAGAATAAAATGGAATAGAATAGAAGAAAAGAAAAGAAAAAAAAAAAGAAAAGAAAAGAAAGAAAAAAAGGAAAGGAAGGATGTCTGTATATTCTGACACAAACGTATATACCGGCATAATACGCCTTAACTTACGCCCCCGTCGAAGCATCGGCTTTTTCTAATCTCCTCGTCGCCTTTTCGCCAATTTTTTTGAAACAATTATTATTACGCATTAGGATAATAAAGTGAGGATAAAGAGGGATGTGCTCGAAATTTCTCCAAATCATGCTTACTCGGGGTGGGATTGTAATTCTGGATTTCAAATGCTGCGAAAGGTGAAAATTCATCAAGTTGAAGTTTTGTAACGTTAATGTCAACGAATATTTGGAGTAAATTCACCCATTTCATCATCACTCAAATGTTTGTTACATTTGCAAAATTGACTAAGTACACGTGTTTGACTCATTTCGGAAAATAATGCACTGTATTTCGTGTTTTTTTTTAAATCGTTCAAGTCACACAAATTACGGAATTTTTTACCTTATCATTTTGTTGCATTAACGTTACGAACTTCAACCTCATTACAATTGAATTCTGAGTTTTTTCGAACGATTATCTTCCCGCGAACGTCTATAACGTTGCCAATTTGAAAAACCCCGGATCAAAAAAAAAAAAAAAAAAAACCGAACGTTCAAAATTCCGAAAGCTAAGGATACGAAAGGCAAAAACTCCGAATTTGGGATTTCGTTTATATGCAACGTCGTTTATTTGACAGCTTTGTCATGAGCTTCCCTTAAATTTCCAGATTTTTGGACTTTCTAAGTTTTCAACTTCCGAATCTTTGAGCTGTCTGCATCTCGAGATTTCGTAATTTCCAACTTCTGAACTCTGTAACGTTTCTAGAAACTCAGAATCACGTCTCAAATAAATTTAGAATTTTTACCGTACGGAACTTTTGGAATTAGGAACGTCACAATCCCGCCCCATTCATTCGATCGCAAAAAAATTTCTGAATTTTCAAATCTTTGTAACCGATCGTTGATTTTTCCACGTATCTATAATTTTGCAGATCATATACTTTAGTGGATTAAAAATCATGGCGAACGCAATCTTACCTTTTCATGCCTACATATATTTTCATGCAAACGAACGTTATCGAAACTTCGAGCACACGGAGAAGGAAAATCATTTAAAAAAGATACCCGCGAAGGTTGAATTACATTCATCATTACTATGCAACACCCATAGATCTGAACATGAATTTATTCATCGTATACAAGAAAAAGGATATCGATATTATATGTATTCGGGGCTTTTCACCGATCCCCGATTCACTTTACCGCGCCATGGTTTCAGAATGCGATTTGCTCTTTTTTCTTTTTTTTTTGTTTTTTTTTCTTTCTTTTACGAATATTACATAAATACATATCTATCATTTTGAGAGATATATTTGAAATTTTCCTTAAAAGATTGCTCAACTAGTTTCCCAAGACAAATCAGTTAATCGTTCAATTTCGCACAACTGCGGATGACCAAATATAGGAACACCTTTTTCAAATACGAGCAAAAGTTCATGTACGCCATTGTGTGTTTTCAAAATCTTCAAGGAATTCGAAATCGAGTCGTTGAATAAAAATTCAACAACAATATACTCGCTCAAAAACCGTATCGAAATTTCAAAAAATAATAATCGAATAAAAAATAAAATACCTATAAGCTGAACATTATTTGACAATTTTTTTCAACATTATCATAACGTACTGCGCCGAAGAAATTCAAGACCTTTAAAAAACCATTTTTCATTTTTTCAATTGACCGAAAATTTCACGGATGATGAAAATCTGCGATCTTGAGGGTTTGAGGGTTCTGAGCTTATAATAGTCGATAATAATCCGTCGTGAAATGTCCCATGAATATACGTATATACATTTTTCCTTTCAACGTGACTGATTTTTTGATAAAAATTTGCGAAAATGGGGGAAAAAGGATGAGAAGAAAAAAAAAAAAAAAAAAAAAAAGGGAAAGATGGTTTAGGGGTGGTTACTATTGTATGGAAAGCATTGTACGACATATTGACTTACCACTCCACCACCGGCGCTGTGTACCAAGAGACTTTTGCCAGGGGATAGATTGGCAAGTTCAAAGAGAAGTATGTAAGCCACGGTGTAGTTCATGGTGATCGTAGTTGCGTCTAAGTAGCTCATACCATCGGGTAGTGCAAACACCGATGTTGCAGGTACGGAAACAAGTTCAGCCCACGCTTTGTGATCCGGTAAAGCGACGACCCTGTCGCCGACCTGAAACCAGAAGAAACGAATTATGAAAATTGCATCTTGTATTTATTTTTCTTACATTTAAAAAAATGAATAAATTTTCTGGAGTTTTACGTAAGATTTGGGAAATCACCTAGAAACTTAACCTAGCTAACGTAAAGAAACATGAGTTTTACTGAAATCCTATCAATATCTTGACAAAGTGATATACTTGCTCACTTTCTGCCAAAAAACTGAATTCATTAATCGAGGATTCGTTCGAATCGGTTGGGTAATCATCGAGAAAGTACGATTCGCGTTTTCGAGGTGACGACAATTGGTTATAATGGAATTTCGAAGAGACTCCCATATCGCCTGAAGGTGCCACGTGACTATGTTCAGAATTCCATTATTACCAATTTCCATCACCTCGAAAACGCGATTCGCACTTTCTTCCAAAACCATACAACCTACTTGACTCAAACTCGGAAGATTATTGCTTCACTACGGCAGAAAGTGGCTGAGTATTTTACTGTTTGGAAAAAAATGAATAGAATTCCAGTCAGATTCATATGTCTCATGTTAGCTAGGTTACGTTCAAAGTGACTTATGTACCATATCCATTAACAGGTACCCTTTTGCCCATTCCACTTCTCGAGGGGTTCATTTTATTCGAAAAGCATGTATTATTAGCTGATTTCTTTTTATATATATATATATATTTTTATTTTATTTATTTATTTTCATTTACAAAGAATTAGAACGGGAAGAAAAAATTCCACTGTCTATATATAGGAGTATATAATAAAGTATAGAAGATTTCGGTAGTTTTACTCTTGTATGTATAGGGTAAATGTTTGCGGTTCAAGATATATAAGGGGATCGTAAAACGCATACCTACAACTAGGCCCGGAACGAAATAAGCGTATAAAGACTCGAGTGGGGTATATAATAAACGATTTGAGGTATATATATATATATATGATATATTGTATATACAATATACATACACGCAAAACTCATTTCGCTATTCTATAACTACACATGAATCGATTCTTATGGATTTCGATGAATGTGATATATGTATATAAAGGCAGGTAGGTATATACACTGTGTATCGTTTCGGGAAGTATAACGATAAATCAGTACCGCAGTATGATTTACAGACCTATCAAATTACCCCCGTTGCTTTTAACGATAAACGAATAAAACTACCAAAAACGATAACTTATTACTAGCGTGAGACAAAAATCGACCCACATAAAGAATAAAATACTTTTGAAAAAAAAAAAATAGAGTAGGGAGAAAAAAAAGGGGTCGAGATTAAAATTTCGAACTTCAAAAGCTACGAAAGGTGAAAATTCCAGATATTTATACTACAGACTTCAGAGTTTTTAGAAAGATCATTTCCCCGAAAAATCTACGAAGCCAATTTGGAAAATTCTGAATTTCGACCTTACATAATTTGAAAATTCTGAACTCTAGGACGTTTCTAGAAACTCGGAATCGCTTCTGAAATAAATTCGGAATTTTGACCGTTCGGAACTCGGAACTTCAATTCCGCCTCTTGAGTGAAAAAAAAAGGGCTAAATCAATAAAAATTCGACGTAGATAAAAAATGTAACGATTCCATAAATGATAAATTGATGAAATAGCCCAATATACTTTCGATGTACCTACCTATGTATTCGTATAAATAAATACCAAATACGTATACACGTGTATACTTATACTGTATAGATTGAATTAATGATGTGCAAATACTATAGTAGTCAAACGTGACAATGAGCTATATACTTATAATATTATATATATACCTTTATACATATATATCACAGTACGAAATGTATGTACCATACATAGGTATATATATATATCTACATATATCTATCCCGAGGTCACAACCCTGAACTTTGAACTCCTCTGCCACGTGTAAACGACCCTAGGGGTTGCCGGGTAGTTTTATGACCCGAAAGCGAGAGCCAACTTTTGCCAAGGTTCTATATATACACCTACCTACCGACAATCCCTGATAAAATTCTATGTACTATACCTATACTTTATGTACACGTGTAAGTCATTCCGCTAGAATAGTCGATAGTATGTACATTGTACCATATACTATATATAGATTATCTTCATAAAATAGAAAAAAAAAATGAAAAAAAAAAAACATCGAAAAATAATCAAGAAGAAAGGAGTAAAGAACATATGATTGTCGTCGAAGGTCGAACCTTCGATTCCATGGCGTACACATGTACGAATTCACAATTAATTGAGAAACCCGCGTAAGGAATCGAACTAAATGAGTAATCGAAGGTTCGAATGATGATTACCATTTTTATTTGTCGTAATTTGTTTTTACACCGGGATAAATGGTCAAGATATAATTATACACGCAAAAAAAAAAAAAAAAAAAAAAAAAAAAAAAAAAAAACAGAGTGCTGTAAAATTTACTATGTGAAGAGTAATTATACGGACAGCATTTGTCTTCAGTAAAAATTACACCCTACTTGCCCTAATGTAGCAATTTTTACTGAAAACACGTGCTGTACATATAATTACTATTTACGTAGTAAATTTTTAGCGCACTGTTTTTTTTTTCCGTGATATGACCATGGTTTAGATTTGAAAACTGAAACTTATGTCAAATTCTGTTTTCGGTTCCAGGTTAAGTAATGATTTTCGCGCGGCAATAGGCAGGTATAACATACCTATACTATATGAATTTGAAGCTAGCAGCCAGAGTCAACAGCCAAAAGAGTTGATTGTCTTCCAAATAGGATGATGCAGTACAGATTTATGACTTTTTTGGTAAAATTAATTGGTTTTTTTTATAAAACATAGCAAAAATCAGATTTTTCTAAATTTTTCTGCTTCATTTTCATTAACTAAGAATCGTTGGGCTGCTAATTCTGGCTGCTACCTAGTTCAGTTTCATACGTAGGTATACATAATTATATGCAGCACATACATATGTACATGTATATTATGTGCAGTAGCTGCTTTTTGAAACGCGTGCCGCAAAACGTATGTACGTACGTATACATAAATACATACATATATGTAAATATGTATGTATTTATGTACTAAACACGTGATGTGCGGTTATAAGTTTCTTGGTTCACACAATTATGGAGTAAGGGACGTGCGAATCGTGTGTATAAGCGCAGGCCTATATACTTTTGCAGGATTTACCTATACGTGTGTGTATATTATGAATGCAACTATACATATACATTATACCTCTGCAAAACTAAAATTGCACGAATATAGCGTGTCCATAATGGAATGGGGGCGTTAATGGCGCCATTAGACACATTTTTGCCATTAAAAACGACAAAAGGGCCTATAATTTTTTTTCTTTTCCCCATTTAGGTATCTATACACTGAAAACATGGAAATATATTCAGAAACGTTGAAATTGAATGACTGCAGGTCAGCTAAAAACAGAAAATTGTATGTATACGCTGCAGTTTATCATTTACAATAATATACATCACTTTCCTTACTCCGTAAGAGCAGATAGTTTTTTTTATTTTGTTACTCAACATTTTTTTAAGTGAAAATTAGACACCGATCAAAAAATGCGAATTTTTCACTCATTTTCTTTATTGAGTAAAAAATCAGTATACGATAATTGCCGGTGAATTTTCACTCCAATAGAGTAAAATCTCGGTTCTTTTGGGATGAAAAAATCCACTCTTTCGGATCGATTTAGTTTTCACTCCAAGAAATTTCTCGGTCTCTTTCGGTTAATCTGCTGACATTGACAAACAGAAATTGTTGAATTAGACTTGCAAATTTCTGTCATCCGGTCCGAAAATCTCGTTTTAACAATTTCGTTAAACAATGAGAAACGATTGATAGATTCGGCTTCAAGTTTTCTGACGAATCCGAAAGAAATGGACAAAATGAAAAAGCTGTATCATCGTACGCGTGCTAACAATTATAAAATACGATTCTTCGCTTTTCCTTTTCAAATCTCTTAATTTCGATAATTCTACGCGTTTATTTCACATCTCGATAGAAAATACGAGAAAAAAATCTACTTCCTTTTGCAATTAAAATCGCCTTTTTAGCGCTTGCATTTTTTCACAGAGACAGGTGAAAGATAGGTCTAAGTAGATATATGTAAGGGGGATGAGGGTAACACTGTATTGACTTTCTCGAAAATGACTTGTTTCAGTTTTCTTTCGTTATACATATACTTACGCAAAAAAAAGTGCGGAAAATAAATCAAAATATTGATGAACATTTTATAGAAATTCGAATTTTTCCGTACAATCGTTCAGAACTTTTTTGGTGCTTGTTTCGCAACCAATTCTCATATTCAACGGATGTGCTTGTTTTGCAAACCCCCATCACCCCTATAACATGGATCATAAAAATGCACCACGTATAGGTAGAGGTATATACAAGGTATCAAAAAATTCTTTTTTTGGTTTTTTCTCACGAGTAGGAAGAAAAGTGCCTACCAATCATGGTCCGGCTTAAGAATTTAGTGAAAAAAAGACACGGTTAGCCAAATACGGAAATCGGTCTAGCATGAACGCATAATGTTCTCCGTACCTCAATTAGCCACAAGGAAACATAAGTGCGATGAAGCAAAAGTAACGCGATGAATTGTCCGTCACATTTCTCTAGTCGGCTGACCGTGTCTTTTTCCACTGAATTCTAGAGCCACGCGATGATTGGTGCGCGCTTTTCTCCCTAGTGAAGAAAAACTAAGCATCTGCGGGCTTTTTTTTCAAGAGCAACTTTCGTCTTGGTTTTTCGCAAGCTACATGACACTCTGCGCTAAATTCGCGAATTTTACGACACCTTGTATATTATAGTATAAAGGGTTTCAATGTAGCGTGTCTATCCTTATACGTGTACTTGATGTATGTACATACATACATACATATACAGAGTTTTATGTACGAATGTACGTATGTAGTTATAATTAATAATACAGGTGGCTAGTGGCGCCTCGTCGAGCCACACGCATGTCTGTCGCTACGGGATCACGATTTCAGGCTATATGTATACGTATACGTACTACAAGCTGGTAATACCAGCTACTGCAGTTTTGCCAGTCTCTGATCGTCTGCGAAAAAGAGAGCGAAAGAGAAAGAGAGAGAGTTAGGGGGGACTGTGCTATAGCCGTGTATAATTGACGTGAGTCATTGCAGCAAAACTGCAACCTATGCAGACTCGAAGCATATATGTACATGTATATGTATGTATGTACATTATACATACTAACAACAAACATAGATACGTATATGTATGTATACGTACAACAATACCCTATTCAATAAATTGCTGCGCCTCCTCTAGACCACCGACTGTATTTTATAGAGTCGTTGCTGTGATATCGACAGACTGTATGCATGTATTTACGGGTAGTGGAGAAACGAGTGGCTATTCCCTCGCGATATTATTTTCCTCCCTCTGCACATGGATATATGCATAAAGATATGTTCATGAAAAATGGTCTAGCAAGAATGTACGATCATCGTTTGTCGACGTGTCAATGGAAAATTTATGTACACATCATATTCGTGCAGAAATGGAGAATGATAAAGCTTTTGTGTGGATTTCTTATTACGTATTTGCAACCAAACCGGTCATTTTTTTAGTTCCGATGATATGCAATTTTTTGTAAACTGCGAGCAAGTTCGAGGATATAATTTTCACAATTTTCCAGCTGGTAGTAACGATCGAGGATAATTTCATCTAAATTTTACCCAGATTTTACGAGCCAACTGTCTCGGAGATGCTGGGGACCGGTCTCCGATCGAAGAGTTCAGTGCCAGAGTAGCCTAACCCAAATAGTTGATGAGGCTCACTTTCAATATTATCACTCATAGGCTACACTCTGGTACTGAAGCCTTCATATCATCGTAGAAGCAATAGGTCGCGTAACGAAAGTCAAAGTTGGAATAAAATTCGAGGGGTTTACCACTCTCAAAATCAGGTGTACACTTTGCTGGGAAGTCAGTCATTCGAAGTCATTTGAAGTCATTCGAAATCAGTTGAAGTCATTCAAAGTCAGTTGAAGTCAGTCGGAGTCATTTAAAGTCAGTTGAAGTCAGACGAAGTCAGTTGAAGTCAGACGAAGTCAGTTGAGGTCAGACGAAGTCAGTTGAAGTCATGCGAAGTAAGTTGAAGTCATTCAAAGTCAGTTGAAGTCAGTCGGAGTCATTTAAAGTCAGCTGAAGTCAGTTGAAGTAAGTTGGAGTCAGACGAAGTCAGTTGAAGTCAGTCGGAGTCATTTAAAGTCAGCTAAAGTCAGTTGAAGTCAGACGAAGTCAGTTGAAGTCAGACGAAGTCAGTTGAAGTCATTCGAAGTAAGTTGAAGTCATTCAAAGTCAGTTGAAGTCAGTCGGAGTCATTTAAAGTCAGCTAAAGTCAGTTGAAGTAAGTTGGAGTCAGACGGAGTCATTTAAAGTCAGTTAAAGTCAGACGAAGTCAGTTGAAGTCAGACGAAGTCAGTTGAAGTCATTCGAAGTCAGTTGACTTCATAAAGTCATCTGATGTTAGTTGAAGTCAGTTGACTTCATGAAGGCTGGAAGTCAGTTGTGCGGTCAATTGATGAGTGGTTAACCCTTCAATAAAATTCTTGTTTCACGTGAACTTTCTACCGCAATTTTAGTTATTGTGTTTCATGGCTATTATCAGTCGAAAAAAGAGTTCCATACGAATGTGCCGGTACAAGAAGAGACGCGGGCCCTTCATCCAGCAGGATATAGAATAAGATGTAATCTTTGTCGCATGGGATTTCCCGGGGATGGCACTATCTTCCCTTTATTCTCATTGCCGGCTTATCCTCGCGGCTTGTGTGGATCGTGACTTATTCAATTTACACACATGCCTATGTACTCGTACGTACACATATAACAGGGTGGCCACTCAATTTCAACTTCGAAATTCCCTGACTTTTCCCTGTTTCCCTGACCGAAATTACTCGGATTATTTTCATTTATTTTTTATTTTTACATTGAGCAGAGATATCAAGATAGTATTCTGGCGCAAAAAGAAATCCCTGACCTGACTTCTTCATACCAATGCAAATTCTCTGATATTTCCCGGGTTTCTAATTTTTCTATTCGAGTCGCCACCCCGTATAAGTCAGGGATGCATATCTACGTATTTATAATTTGGGAAATAGATCAGGTATAGATGTATACGCGACACGTGTGTATGAGCATATGAGATGGATGTGCGAGAAAAGTAAATGACAGAAATTCTATTCCGGGCTAATTCCATTGGAAATTCAAGTTCGAAAACTTTCTGGGTCACTATTGTTTCGGATTGTAAGTTTCCCATTATTCTTTACATAATTTGAGGAAACGTGCATGTGTTTCAGAATTTTTCTTGAAAGATTTTTTGTCCCTCCGATATAGTTGGATTACAATTTTTCTCGTCGACAGTCGTTGTTTCAAAATTGGTTATCCAAGATTCTTATTCATTTTTTGTTCAAATTTTTTAACCGTTGAACCAACTTAATTTTAACGATACTTCAGATTGTTTCAGAATCTACAAAATTTCAAATACTTTTAGCAAATAAAATTCCAAGTTTCCGCTATTATGTCCGTTGAACTTCGGCGTTATCACGACGCGTGTGATATGAAATTGTTATTTATTCCAAAAATTTATCATTTTTTTATTAACAAGAATATATTAAATTATATTAATAACTTTCGTACGTTTTCCAAATTCATTCATAATATGAACCGAACGTACGTGGGCTAGTAGCAAAATTTCGAAGATAAAATTAATTTCCACATATAATATACATATATATAGGTAGATACGAAAATTCGTATAAAAATTCTGAGATTCACGAAGTTCGAAACTCGACTCCTAAATTTCACGTACCTTAAAGTTTTCGACACCTTCGCCAACCTGTTCGATATCACCGGCACATTCGACGCCCATTATGAACGGAGTTTTCGGCAGCGAGTCTATCGCGCCTTGGCGTGCCATCAGATCTTGAAAATTCAATCCACTGTAACATACCGAAAAGAAAGAAAATCTATAAATCAGAGAAAATATTCAAAAACTGGACAATTATAATATAACATTATATGTATACTTGTTGAGTAAAGACAAATCATATTGTTTTTTCTTTTCCGCGATTCGTGTTCCTTTGTTCTTTCTCTTTATAAATTCTTGCCAGAATCGGAAGGGAAATAACTTGCTAAATTGACGTATACCGATGATCCGTCTTGAATTAATACAATTTGATCAAAAATTAATGCGAATTAAAACGAATTCAATTGGTTTAATTTGAATTGACATGAAATAATTCACATTGTGGGTGAATGAAGAAGAATTGGAGAAAATTGAATGAAATCAACGAAATTAGATTGAATTAATCTAGATTAGGTAAAACTAATGGAAATTATTTCGAAATAATCTGAATCATTTGGAATTAGCTTGGATTTGTTTCCTATTCACTATAATATTCAGAAAAATTTACAAATTAGTTTGATTCACCGCATAAAAAGGTATAGTACTGAACGTGAACTATCTTCTGCCCTGAACGAATTTATTCTGAACAAACCAAAAATTCAAGCTCAATTTGATTCGTATAACTAACACTAACATTTATGTAAATGATCACGAATTGATCTTGATTAATTGATGAACTGATTCCAATTAAACAGAATTATTACAAATTGAAAGGAATGATTTCAAATTATAGTGAATTAGTTTGAAATATAACGAATTAATTCGAATTGGAATAAATAAAATAAATTGAAAAGATTCATGCGAATAAATTCAAACTAAAAACTGGATCTGTCAAACCAGATTTGGGTTACTTCTCCCTCGGCTACAATTCAGGATTTGATCATAAAAAAACAAAAGAAAAAGAAAATGAAAAAGAGAGAAGAAGAGGAAGGATGAAAAGTCTTGCGCAACCAGAGATGTGAGTACTACATATTATGAGTATTTGGTGGAATTCGCTGCAGTGTAGCCGCAGCTTCCTTCTTTATGCGATAGGTATAATCAACATTCATCATACTTCACCACGTCCTACATCAGGTGTATCATGTGTTACGTATAATCTAATCGCGCAAACTGCCAACTCGTAAATAAATGAATAAATAAATAAATAAATAAATAAATAAATAATCTTTTAGTATTCATATTCATCGGTAATTTTTTTTATCTCATACATTTATATTTTCGTTCGTTGCATAATACAGCCGAAAGAGAATGATTTATATTTTTCTAACGAAAAGCCAAAATTCGCATTTTCGCATTCCTTGAAATTTTTCATCGAGCAGGTATATATTTACTGAGGGAAATAAAGATTATAGTAATTTTTTTTTTTTCCACCCCGCAGACCTCAGGGTCTATAATGTGCTTTTCAAACTTTCGATCGATTGATTAAACACTATAAGGGGTCAGGGTGGCGGATACGAGTACAGAGAGAAAGAGAGAGAGAGGAATAAGAAAAGAGAGAGAAGAGGGAAAAGCCTGCCTTATCAAGAGTCGGGGTTATATCTATACGCATTCGTTAGACGTCGCGTGAGACGCCACTCGAGTAAGTATAGTATAGGGTCTGGGCGTCGCGACGTCTGCACAACGTATAGATACAAACATACAAATACACACAAACGTGTATACCTATATACATATACGTATATGTACATAAATCGTCCAGCAGATACCTTCTTCTTCCCTCTTCCCAGCTATCTCAAGTACATCGTATGCACGTACCTATACCTATGTACATATACATCTAGGTATATACAATATATTTGTAAAAAATCAGAAAAAAGTATCTGATGCGTACTCAGGGCATGGGAGACCATCAAGAAGAAGTGAAGCACCTTGACTGAGATAATTTTGAGGCATAAGAACGTTTGATTATTTTCCTTATTCTAATCCTGAAATTCTTTTTCATTTCAAAATCCAGTTAGAGAAAAAAAAAAAAAAAAAAAAAAAAAACCACCGCAGACTGTTTCCATTTGAGAAAAATGTCATTTCCGGCAAGTATATGTAGGCAAAACGTCAGGGTATAACATTATACCTATATGCATGAATATAGGTACAGTATGCAGATAAACATGTATGTATAAAACTATAATACATGAGCATGTATGTATTTGTAAATACAACTTCGTCACTTCTCAGTTATTTCCTGTGCAAAAATATATACCTACATGTATATTGTATATACGTATATGTAAACGTGTTGCGGTTTTCAGAGATAAACAGCTCCCTCAATTACGGTGTTGATATCGTGACCTAAAAATATTATCAGACCTCCTTATAGGCATATAGGTAATTATGCAGCTGTGGTGGTGTTGACGTATCATTCGGAATTCGTTGAGCGAAATTTTAGCAAAAACGAGCACACCGCGGCCCACCTGATATATATAAGTATATAGATTATGTACATATGTACAGCCCGTATATTATCAGTCACGAATTGATGTAGGCGCAAAGAGGTGACTCATTCTACGTGACACACGTTTGCCTATTTCTTCTTCCGATTGATTGAAATATCAACAATTTTCCACACTTTATTTCAGAATCGTATTGCATCAACCAGAGAATCGTATATATAGGAAAATGGAAACGTATAATTTTTATTATTGAATTCATAATATCGAAAAGTGAATTTTTCTCCCACAATTTGGGATCCTTTTGTTTTTTCTTTTAGACATTTGAGTATTTGAAACGGACTCTCGATATTTCGAAGGACCAATTTTTGAATAGAAGAGTTTAAAAAGCGTAGAAACCCTTTTGATTGATCGTTATTATGTCACGGTATGCGGAAATCGTTCAAAGATCAAAACACAGCGAACTCCATAAGCCATAAGCAACTGCAGAAGTCAGAGTATGGTAATTGAAAAGTAATGCGCATGTGCCAAGGCATACGTCTTCTGCTTATGACTTGTGGAGTTTTACGTGCATCAACCTTGACGCGATATAGTCAACTTAACCTAGCTAGCATAAAGAAAATGAGTGTAACTGGAATCCTATCAGTTTTTTTTAACGAAGAGACATACTCAGCCTCTTCGTGCCAAAAAACTGAATTCATTCGTTGAAGGTTCGTTCGGATCGGTTGGGTAGTCGGCACGGAAATACGATTCGCGTTTTCGAGGTGACAACAATTGATAGTAATGGAATTTTAAACAGATTCTCGTATCACCACAAGGCTAAAATGATATTTTTAATTTAAAATCATATTATAATCAGTATGAATTCTTTATCAGATTTGAAAAACATACGGCGTTTCCGGATTTGGCTTTTCGATTTTTTTCTTCAATTTCACTGATGATTAAAAAATGAAAAACTGAAAAAAATTCGAAAGCCTTTTCGGGTCGGTAACAGTATCATAAACTTGACAGATTTCAAAATCGAAAGGGTTGAGGTAGGTACAGGAAAGCCCCATAAAACTCATAGTTCAAAACCGCACAAATTAATACATGTTAATATTGTTTGTTATTTTTTTTATTTTTTTTATTTCTGCAAAACTTAAAACCACAAATACAAATATAAATTGAATATAAATATGTAAGCGAAGAAATACGAATTCGCATCTTTGTTTGTAAATCCCGATTCACAGAGACGCCGTGGGCGGCGGTTAGTTTCCGGAGACCGTAATATAAGGGTAAAGCGTAATTCGAACGACATGCAACCTTTCCATCGATTACACAGCCAGGCCCCAGACGACGACGACGACGACGACGACGAACGTAGCCCAGACCCAGACTGTCTGGCTGGTACTCTGCCGGCCTCCAGACTGAGAGGCGCCCTCGAGAGCCACATATAAGGTAGGTGCGGGTACCCCGGTGAATAATATATAGTCTTCAAGATTTCCACCAACTCTTTCAGAAATTTGAACTTTTCGTGCTGATTTTTAAAGAATTTTCATAATTTTTACATATATTTTTTTTTCAATTCTTTTCTATTCAGTTTCGTCAACGAGAACAACGATTGTCTCGGATTGTATAATAAAAAGGTATCAAAATCTATAATTGTTGGTGATAAACCACTGTGGGTGTATCAAAAATGTTGTCATAAAAAAAAACCCATGGAAAGATTAACGTTGGATAAAAATTCATTGAAATTTGTAAAAGCGTGAGAATTTACACGAAAAAGGTGATTTTATCGGCAAAAATCCCGATGATCTTTCAATGAGGATGAGAAAAACTTAGAGATTAATCGAAATCGAAAAATTGTTAACGTATAAATAGCTTTATATATTTTGTTTTCATTAATCGGATTTGTTAACGTTAAAAATTCCTGTTCATCAATTTTTTCCTCTTTCGTCAACGAATTTGTTAACAAACATAATATTTCCGGATCTAATAGACGGAAATTCGCACATGAAATTTCACAATTTCTTACGTCATTTCAGCAAATTGACCGAAAAACCATCGAGAATAAAGAAAACGGAATGATTCGTTCTTAGAAAAAGTCGTTAAATGATTCGTTACCCGTTTTGGCTTGAAAAAATAAGTTGAAATTAACGCAAGTTCAAAGCGTGAAATGGAAACGGTTGTATATATATATCTATCGATGCATATACGACGTTCTGGTCAAAATTTCCAAATAGATTTTTATGTTTTCAACGTAAATCCGAAGAACAAAAAACCGATAAAAAAAAAATCATTTCGTAGGAAACGTGTAACTCCTATACACTGTGTAGCTGAAGCGCAGAAAGTCTACGCATGTATGCAGATTTGCAATGAACGATCGAGAAAACGTCACGTCACGTTTCGAGGTGAAAAAGAAACCGCCGGTATGGCACCAACTGATATTATCATCGACGATTCATTTCCGTAGCAGTAATTACCTGTCTGTCTATATATGTCTCATGCAAGCATACATTTTAGGAAGTACAGACCTATACGTATACGCAAACGCGTATAAGTGCGCAGTATACATCACTTCCAACCTAACCTAGCCAACATAAAAAATATGAGTTTTACTGAAATCCTATCAGTTGTTGTTTTTTGTTTTTTTTCGACGAAGTGACATACTTAGACGATTTCTGCCAAAAAACTGAATTCATTCGTCGAGAGTTTATTCGGATCGGTTGGGTAGTCACCGAGAAAGTACGATTCGTATTTTCGAGATGACGACAATTGGTAATCATGGAATTTTCAACGTTCCAACGTGACTATGTTCGGAATTCCATGATTACCAATTTCCATCACCTCGAAAATGTGATTTGTGGTTTCTTCCAAACTATACAACCTACCGGAATAAAACTTAGGAAATTAATGCTTCACTACGGCAGAAATTGGCTAAGTATTTTACTGTTTGGAAAAAACTAATAGAATTCCAGTCAGATTCATATTTCTTATACCGTGAGGATCTCGTGAAAGGAGTTGCTCAGAGCGCGCCAGAGCCGGCTCACTGGGGATTTTGTAGAGAGAGCCAACACGCGAAGAATCTCCCTAGATATGGCGCTGGCTCGCTCGGTTGTTTACTCCATGGATCCCGGCATCCATTGTGGATGGCAAACGGCTGATTGTAATACATCGCGAAAGGTTATGTACGAGCACAGTTATGTTCGACTCTAGGATACAAATGAGTAATAAAACGGTGGATATGCACGTGAATTTAATAGGTAGACGTTTGATAAGAATCATTTCCTCAATTGTATAAAAATCACCAATCACATTATTGATTCTTGCGAATTGGTCAGTTAATTGGAAGTTATGTCAGCTGCTAGGAATCTGACTAAAAATCAAATTGAATCTTACATTTACACTTCAGTCAAATAATTAGGCTCTATGGGTTCGGAATGTTCAACAATGAATTGACCGGGACCAGCAAACGTAAATTAAAAATGAGCCTATCGAATGAATTGAACCAGGTAGGCGAAAACAATTTTACTTAAAAAATTACAAATTCGTACGATGACAGAACGTTTTGACTTTCCACATCGTGGAGTAACTCCGTCAGTCACGTAAGGGAGTGCAAAAATCAAGCTCTGTTTAATCTTGGAAAGTCAAATCCATTTTCATTCGGCACAGCAACCGGACTTGTAGTTACCACGCTATTCAAAGGAGAAAGAAAACACCATGACTCTTACTAATCTGACGATTGAGTTTGCTCATGCAAGATACCACTTTCTGTCGAGCATCGAATGAATTTGTGATTCTTTCAATAAACTCGTTTTCACTTACGTTGTTTAAGTCAATCAAGAAAAAAAATGAACCAATTTATTCCATTTTTTTTCCCAATTCGTTATTTATTTTTTTCCATTCCAGAATTTTCATTATCCGATGATGTGATCTACATGATTTAGAGTCAGAATGGCTCTGAGAATTTTTGTCAAATTGACCAAGTCACTAGAGTTCACGAATGAATTGAATAAAAATATTATTGCTATTCGTTTCGAACCCATAGAGCCTAATTATTTGACTGAAGTGTAAATGTAAGATTCAATTTGATTTTCAATCAGATTCGGAGCAACCGACATAACTTCCAATCAACTGACCAATTCGCAAGAATCAATAATGTAATTGGAGATTTTTATCCAATTGAGGAAATGATTCTTATTAAATGTCTACCTATTAAATTCACGTGCATATCCACTGTTTTATAACTCATTTGCTTCCTAGAGTCGAACATAACTGTGCTCGTACATAACCTTTCGCGATGTATTACAATCAGCCGTTTGCCATCCACAATGGATGCCGGGATCCATGGAGTAAACAACCGAGCGACGTGCAAACTACCTAGGGACTTTCCAGCGCAGCGAGTTGGTTATCCCCATGAAATACGAATTATTCGACGCTTGCGCACTTTGACCGACTCCTTTCACGAGATCCTCACGGTATGTTAGCTAGGTTAGGTTCAAACCGACTTATACCCTATCGCCTTGAAAATAGGTACGAGATGAAATGATGAGAGTGTTGGAAAAGGAATGGATCGTTAAGTCGTGAACTTTGGATTAAATAATCAATTTATTTATTCATCCATTTCAATTTTCTCTCAGCGGCAAAATGGATTAGTCATAAATAAGGAAACGTCTTTTGGGAAATGTGAAGATATCCAGAATGAAATAATGCCGTAAAAAATATTGTTTCTTCATTTCATAAAAGAAGAAGACTGTTTTCATTATTTTCATTCTTATAATATTATCAATATTACTTCTCTCCCTGAGAAGAGATAGTATATGCGGTAAATTGCACGCGATTATTTCCACACATTGTACATAGGATATAAACAGACAATTTATCAATCAGGTATAATTAAAACAACTCGTGACGAAAGATAATATGAACATGTAAGTATTCCTACGTTGAAATTCAACCGCAAACGATATAATTTTATTAATATTATCGTTATAATAAGTATTGTGAATTATTGCGCGTTTTATCAATACACATGCATAATGTAGTTTATGCATATTATAATCTATGAAACGCGAGCGAGGGAAGATATGAATGAAGGTCCTGTATAGGTACATATAAACATTCTCAATTCCGTACATATACATATAATCAACATAAATATCTACGGAATGTCACAAAATTCGTAAATTTTGCGAAGAGTGTCGCGCAGCTCGCAAAAAAAACCAAAAGGAAAGTTGCTCTTGCAAAAAGTCCGCAGGCGCTTAGTTTTTCCTCACGAGGCAAAAAAGCGAGCACCAATCATCGCGCGTCTTTAGAATTCAGTGGAAAAAGACACGGTCAGCCGATTAGAGAAATGAATCTTCATTAATTTCCAGAATTTTAGACGTTCTGAGTATTCAGCTTCTGGGTCTCTGCAGAGCATTTCCGCATCCCAATATTTGAAAATTTAAAAGTTTTGAATTTTAACGATTCCGAAAACTCGACTAATCGTCTTAAATACATAATTCGGAATTTTGACCAATCCCCTGATTTTCAATCACATTTTGATGATATTTCGCTCAGGCATCGGTATAATATGCAATATCAGTAATAACAAAGTAGATTATGAATACATATAGGAATAAGTATGAGGATATGCAGCAATGCCATGAAGGCAAACTGTATTATAGGTACGCGGAAATGGCTTGTGTCATTAGGTACAGTTGGAGTTGCAGTTGTGTGGTTGTTATAATATGAGATTGTTTCGTTCATTTCTGCACCGCACAGATGCTGGATAAACCTAACATTGCAACAACAGCTGGCGCCGGTGCTTTTCTCCAAGTAAATTGCAAGCTGCAGCAGTTTATTGGTATATCCATACATTCGTCAGAAACATTTTTCCAACTCACTATCATATCACATGTCGTATGTGGGTAATAATTTGTTTATATATATTTTATTTGTCAACTGAGCAATTCGTTCACGTCGATCCCTCAAATGTCTTTTTTTCCAAATATTCAACCGCATTACCGCTCATGTGCTAATTTTTTCAGATTCTCAAAGCCAACAGATTTCGAGATACACCAATTTTTTCAACCCACTCTATGGTATAGTAACCGCATTAATCGCATGCGGAGAAAGTCGAATTTCGAGAAAGAAAATTTCTATAGTGTCTTGTTTTTTTGGGAAATTGTTAATCTGTTAAGGAATTTGTTCACAGGTTCAAGGATTGCCAATATATTTCATTATATGTATACAAATAATATCTAATCAAATATTTTGAGAACGAATCGACATATTTCGATGATTTTTGGTCTCAGTCGATGCGCTTTTTCGTATCTCAGAGCTTATTAGATTTTAGATTTAATCGGTTGACTAGTTTTTGAGGAATCGAGTGACGAAACTTTCGCACAGAAAAATTTCAAATAGTCATATCTCGAAAACTAATAATCAATATGGATTTTTACGATTTTTCATTTTTATCGATTGCATTTGCTCCAACTAAGAAATTACTGAATTTCGCACCTTTTTCAATTCGTAATTTCAATTTCAATATCCGTATTTTTATATAGCCATTCCAAATTTCAAATATTTAGATAGATATCAAAATAAAGTTTTCAAATATCATATATATATATGGGGCTGTCCACGTCAATTTACCAAGCCTTCAGACCGCACCATCTTCTTCGCCCCGTGATTTTTTTATATCGTTTTCCTTGGTCTAAAACATTTTTTTGAATTTTTTTGAATTTTTTCGACCCAGGTTTTTTGAGTTATGATTTTGTATAACTCAAAAAGAAGGACCATTTTTAAAAACCCGCAAAAATTCACTAAAATCGTCTGCCCGACGGGAAACAGTTTGCCGCTAGTGAGAACGTGGAACACATTTTTGACATTTTTTTTTTTTTTTTTTTTTTTCTTTTTTTGAACTTTCACAATTAAAAAAATATAAAATAAAATTAAAAAAATCCGCTGTGGACGTGAAACGTGGTTTTTGAGTCATAAAATAATGTGGAACACAATTTTCAGATAGATATTCATATTTTCGTCTTTTTTTTTTTAATTTTGAAAATTCTGAAAAAAAACACTATTTTTATTTTTTTTTATTTCAAAAATTCTAAAAAAAATCCAACAAGAATGTGTTCCACATTCTCACTAGCGGGAAACTGTTTTACATCGGGCAGACGATTTTTGTGAATTTTGTTCAGATTTTTGAAGATGGTCCTTCTTTTTGAGTTATAAAAAATTATAAATCAAAAAAGCTTGGTCTGAAAAATTTGAAAAAATTCAGAAAAATGTTTCAGACCAAGGAAAACAATATAAAAGAATCACGGGGCGAATCGAAGATGGTGCAGCGGTCTGGAGGCTAGGTGAATTGACGTGGACAGCCCCATATGTATATATAATATATCGGACTGTGTATACGACGATGAGTTAGTAAAGCCCAGTTGAAGGACGAACGCGTGTGTTCAGTTTCAGTCCTTCAGCGTGGGGTTTCGAGAGTTAGGGGTTTTGGTGGTGGGTGCGACGACTGGCAAGAGCATGCATGGAAGCAGATGTCATTCTACGGTTGACGCGAGGATCGCGATCGCAGCTGGCTTCGTAATTCAGATGCATATACATATATATATACATTATACATGTATATCTAAATACATACATACACATTGAAGCGCGGGCGGAAAGAAGAGCTCAGACGCGTTTACAGGCCACCGCGAACGGAGAAAGAAAAGTGGCGCTGGTAAAGGACGAAATGTATTCAAGGGGCTTCTTCTTCTTCTTCTTCTTCTTATATGCAGTAGGTACTACAAGGGCAAGAGCACCGTAAACAAACCAAAGCTAACAAGCAGGAGGAAGAAGTTAGGAAAAAAAAAGAAGAGAAGAAAAAAAAAAAAAATGAAAAAACAGGGAAAGAAAGAAGGATGGCGAGAAACAAGAGATCGAGTTGGGTATAATAGGGAATGCAACGAAAAAGAAAAAAAAAACTTGACAAAAAAAAAATTGAGCTATTAAGCACAGAAAGTGTAAACACCTCGAGAGGAAGTTTTGACGATGTTTCAAAAGAGACTTATACAATAAATGTGGAGATACGCGTATTGTTGTACGTACAGTTTAGGTATATGTACTGATGCTCATCAATATTATGCCCTTCGAAAGAGATTAAATCTCATTCTCGAATGAAATAATATCTGTATACATACTATAATAATAATAATGATAATGATAATAACAACACTGACATTCATTCTTCAACAATAATGATAACAATAATAATACAAGATAATTCAAAATTCATGATATACTAATAATGTATTTTAGAGAACCCCGTGCAACCGTGTGGAATCGAAATTGTAAAAAAAAAAAAGTAGATTGCGAAATCCCCCCCAAAAGCAGTTTGGGTGCAAAAACCTTAGCCAAGTACATTCAGTTTTGAATTATCTATATATAATATGAAATTGCAGTCTAGAATCAAAAAAGGATTGACATTAAATCTTATTGTCAAGCACATGATGAAGTTTTTTATGAAAAGTATAAGAAATAAAAATTCTTGAAGTATAATTCAATAATTATTCCGCCAAGTACCTGCACGTACTCCAAATTTTTTATTTTTATTTTTTTATAATGAATGTATAAACGTTTATTTGCTGTGATTTATGACTTGTGACTAATTATTATCATGTAACTTAAGGTAACAAGATTTAATTTCAAACCTTCTTTTTTATTCAAGAGTGTATTTTTGTAGATATAATTTAGAGCTGATTGTACTTAACTTGGCCGCAAGGTCTTTGCACCTAAGATGTTTTTTTGGGGGATTCATTTTACATGATCCAGCCGCGATGTGAAAGTCGAGATCGAAGTATTCTTGTATCCGGTACTTTCAAAAATGACGTTCAATAATAAACACATTGAACAAACATTATTCCGTATAAAATACAAAAATAAGTCGATGATGAAAAAATCGCGGATAGAAAAAAAAAAAAAAAATGCAAGTATCTATTGTCAGCAAAGTTTCATCGCAATCTCGTCGAGATTTATAGATAAATTCATTTGACAAAGAAAATTATTTCTGCAGTGGTAAATTGTAATGAGAATAAAAAAATATATCTTTCAAAACGTATTTGAGAAAAATAAAAAATCAATGAATGAATATGAATAATGGCTGAGTGGATTTTAAACCCATAGTTAATTCACGGGGAGGTTGAAAAAGAAAACTTATGAAGACAACATATTTATTATTCTTCCTTCAAAAATTGAAACAGAAAAACGATCAGGAAAATTACTGAAGAAATTTTGATGTCAATTTCGACTATGATCCAGTACCCTATAACACCGGATACACATACAATACCTATAGATATACTTTTCTATGCGCAGGAATTACGATTTCTCTTTAAAATAATATACGCAATTCGCGTTAATTGGTGGAAAATTGAAACCGGAACGAATGTGCCGATTGAAAGAAAAACTATCTGATCGCTCGTGTACACGTAATAACAACAATAATGACAATGACATAACAAAAGGAGTAAAAGAAATTTTAGGGAAAACGTTGAATTGTAACTCAAAAAATGAGAGAAAAAAAAACGAAAAAAAAAACAAACAAAAAAGAAGATCGAGATGAAAATCGATTTTTCGAATAATTGAGAAAATGAAAAAGGCAACGATCTTTGTCGGTTATGAAATATGTTCATCATATATGAATATACGAAAGAATGATTTTCAGGGCATCAAGATTCGTCGATTTCAAATTCCCTGAAAATTCCCGGTTTTTCGCAGACAAAAAAATTGTTATCCTCTTCATTATCATTGAAGTTGAAATAGGTACCCAATTGATTCTGAAAATTATGACAACCTAATTGATCCCATATACAAACATGATAATTAACAAAAAATGTTACAAAGAAATTTTGACGAAGAACTACACAGACATTTTTCGAATACGTATAAGTTCTAACATTAAAAAAAAAAAAAAAAAAAAAAAAAATTGATTGTCGATGGATAAAAAAAAATCATAAGGATTGAAAAATTGCCGATAAAATAGCCTTGATCACGAATACCTTGAAGTAGGTATTTGATCGTGGAAACGAATTTTGAAATCCCAGTGCACTAGATGTTAAAAAAAAAAAAAATTCAAGATCAATTTGAAAAAAAATTTCCAGACACATCGTATGGGATTTCCTGAGATATCGATTTTTTTTTTTTTTTTTTTTTTTTTCTAGCGAGTTTCAAATTCAATGAAAATCCCACGATTCAAGAATTTCCATAATGACTGCGAAGATCCTAATTTTCAATAGAATTTTCTCTATATATTCGGCGGGGAGACGAATTGCAGGGCGTCGCGACGCGTCGCAGTGGTTCTCCATGGATTTTGCGCCAGTTGCCCATTGCCAGCTGTATTGCCCTTTGCGTAGGACGAATACGTACGGTAACGCACTTGGCACTGAATTGTCTATATAGAGTGACGGGGTATTGATCGGGCCACACCCCATGGGCCGTAGACGACGCCTTACGGCCTTACTCAACCCCATAGCTTTATACCTAACCGTATAACCACCGTATACATATATACCTTATATTATATGCCTATAGGCTCCACTTAACTCCATACGTTAGTTCGTGCCTATTGCTATAATACAGACGCGTGTACACACATGCATGAATATCAAAAATGATATCGATATCAATGATCGATACATCTGTATAATGTTATGTGATATATCTGAGTGGATGAATAAACTCAATATTGGGATATAGAAAACGAAGTCGAATCGACCCCAGGAAGCCAAAAAAAAAAAAACAAAAAAAAAATGGCTAAACGCGGCAAAATTGCACGCGTTGGTAATTTTTACGTATACGTTTATATGCAGACATCGGGTGATTAATGGAGAAAGGAATTGGAATTTTTAACCCTTCGTGGCCACACCTCTAGGTAAAATTTACGTAGCATAAGGTTCAAACAGTTGCTGTTGTGTGAAAACTATCAGTCTGATCGGGATCGAGAAAAATAATGAAAATACTTTGAACATTCTAAAATATTTGTGAATTCTTGTTGTGTCCAAATTCAAATCGCAACATGTTCAATAAAAATCGTAAATAGGTGAATTTGTTAATAAATACACTTTTTCACTTGAAAAATCACAACTTGTTGAATTTTCAATATTTTCATGGCAGGTTAAATTTCAACTGAAATAATCGTCAGATATAGTACTTCTAGAAAAAAAAATATTGGCATAGTGAACATTTGAAAAAAGGTATTCGTTTCGACATGATATGAAGAGTATCGATTTTGGAGTAGAAATGAATGCAGATTTATACGGAAGATATAAGTGCGAAAAATGCACCTTCTCGCTAAAAAAAAAAAAAAAAAAAAACGAAAAAAAAATGGGAACTAATGTATTTGTTAAATATTTTTTAGAGAAGTTGGGTGAAATTTACCTAGAGTGACCACCAAGGGTTATGGAAGTTGGTTCGTTCAAATCAGTACATTTGTATTTATAATTGTATAATCATACAATCACGGTTTTTTGCTTGTAAACTACGATGAAATCCCTGCAATTTTTCGAAAAAAAAAAAAAAAATTGAAAAATGATAAACGAATAGGCAAATATCTGCAGTAGGTATTTTATTTCAAAGCACCTAAAAATAATGAAAAAATCTGTAATATTCAATTGATTCCATTCTACGATAGGCTTGATTTGTTCAGTAAACTATAATTTCTGCATAACTTTACACCGACATCGATTCCAAGCAACAAATAGCACTACTCAACTGATTGTGAGTTCGACGGAGAAAAAAAATTATTATGTCACAGTCAAATCATAGGAATAATTAGTTTTCCGAACAAAAAAAAAATCCTAAACGTATAGAATGAAATTTAGGTGCTTTGAAATGAAACACTGATATTTACCTATTTGTTCATAATTTTTCGATTTTTTTTTTTTTTTTTCCGAAAATTGCAGGGATTTCATCCTATAGTTTACGAGTCAACAGGCGTGATTAATTTTCAATTTACGATCATATATATACACAATACATTAAATATAAATTAATGTACTGATTCGAAGGAACCAACCTCCTTTTTCGTCCCTTACGCCTTTTTTCCATCAGTCACGCAATACGTACATACATACATGTATAATTATATTCAAACCTGAGTAGACATCAGGCTTATATATGAGGGTTTCTTCGTCAAACGGGCCACCCGTTTGATCCGAGGTCTCCGAAAATTCTGTAAAATTTTCTACACGTTATTGGGGATGAGAAAGAATTTTGGGAATTTTTTCAGATTTTTTGGTCATTGCTTTCCAAAAATAATTTTTTTCGGTAATTTTCACGTAGCGTGAGAAATAAGCGCCGGAGCGAAAAATTGTTCAGATGAAATTTATATGTCTTTTTCTCAGCTTTTCGGTAAAATTGGAAGAAAAAAAATTCCGACCCATTTGAACCCCCTTTTCCCCAAAAAACGCTTGGAAATGTGCTTTTTCCAAATTTGGACAGTTTTTTTTTTCATGAAAAAAATGTCGAAGAAGGGTATTCATAAAAGAGTTTCGGAAAAAAAAATTTGGAGTGGAGACTTTGATACTCTCGCAGAAAAAAATTATTGAGTAGCTTTTATTCAATTCCGAAAATTCATAACATCTATGTAATAATTTTTTTCTGGAAAAGCACCAAAACTCTCTCATAAATACCCTTCTTTGACATTTTTTTCAAGAAAAAAAAAACTGTCCAAATTTGGAAAATGCACATTTCCGGACGTTTTTTGGGGAAAAAGGGGTTCAAATGGGTCGGAATTTTTTTTCTTCCATTTTTACCGAAAAGCTGAGAAAAAGACATACAAATTTCATTTGAACAATTTTTCGCTCCGGCGCTTATTTCTTACGCTACGTGAAAATGATTGAAAAAAATGATTTTTGGAATGCAATGACCAAAAAATCTGAATAAATTCCCAAAATTTTTTCTCATCCCCAATAACGTGTAGAAACTTTTACAGAATTTTCGGAGACCTCGGATTAAACGGGTGGCCCGTTTGACGAAGAAACCCTCATATGCAGTGTATCTAATATTCATGCATATAATAGGGGAGCAAGTGGCGACAGAGAGAAATTTGTCGGAAATAAATTTCAGGAGATATTATGTATGTACATGGGGCATTTTATGTCAACTCGACCAATAATTTTTCGGCAAAAAATTGCAAAAAAGAAAAATCGGCTTATCATGGGACGGGTGTCAAAATGATCGGAATGAAAAATCGGATTATTGGAAATTTTTCGAGATTAAAAAAAAAATGCGTTTTTGAGACGGATTGAATTATTTATAAAAAAATTAACGATAATTGGCGAAAATTTGTAATAATTCAGTAGTGCTTTTTTGAGCTCAGAGAATCGTAGAAAAAAATCGCGAAGGCGCGTATCAAAAATGGTGAGGGAAGATTATTGGCCGAGTTAACATCGTGGAATTCCCCATATATTTATATACACGCAGATGCGTTATATATCGCATATTGAATTAGATAGCGTCCGATATGACTTATACTTGCGAAATTACGCATTTATTGAGTATACGAGAGTACCAAACAACCGGATACAACAAAACGTATTTTATTATCAATTATCTGAATAAATGCATCATTCATCGTCAATGAATCACGATTCAATTCTCTTTCATCTTTTTTTGCTCCAAATTTTTTGGAATGAATATTTATTTTCATTTTTCCTTGCTTGTATGCATGTCGTGTTTATGTTGTAGGTATTTGTTCCAATTTGTAGAATCTAGCCTAGTTTTTCAATAATTTTGTTCTACATTTTTTCCTTCGGAGAATCTCTTATATACCTACCCGATTTTCACGAAAGAAAAATAATTCATTTTTCCTTTCTCTACTTCTCTGTTTTATCTGCAATTTTTATCGCTACACAGCTCACGATTAGAGATAAAAAGAGAAGAACAGCTTTGAAAAAAGCTTTTCGATGTTCAGAATTTTCCATGTGTTGTTTTTTTTTTTTTTTTTTTCTTTCTCTTTTCTCTTTCCTTTTTTCATAATTCATGTCCGGGTGGCATGTATGATGAATTTCAAGTGAGATCTTCATATATCTGTAATATATAGGTATACGACGAAAGGGATAATGTGAATGAAATTTTCCGTTTGCATTTTATGCTCTTGAAAATAAGTTTTTTTTTTCCTAATTTCCTTCCTTATATACTTTCTCTTTACAAACAAGTCGTATTATATGTATACTGGAACGTATACGTAGCTGTAGATATGAGTTAGTTATTGATAGAAGAGAATTGAACAAGGTGGAATTTCTCTGGCATAATGAATAAGGCCCTTTGTTTTTTTGTTTTTGTAGTTTTTTTTTCGTTTTTTTTTTTTTACGTTGCGACTGATAAGAGTTACTAATTAGCCCCCCCGTGCTATATAAATCATCGTGAGAATATACAGATATACAATACATACACGTAAGTATGTATTGGTACATATATTACATGAATAGATCTCTTTCAGAATCGTTACATTCCGTGAATGCGACTTTCCAGAAGCCCTAGCTCTTGGGAATTTTCCAGAAAATAGACTGGACTGAGAAAAATAAAATAAAATAACGAGAAGTCTCAAGTACTTTTTTCGGATTAGAAATTATGAATATATATATTTGGAATGAAATCGTATTGTATATATGTATAGGTACACGTGATGATCCATACTCGTTTTTTTTTTTTGGTTTTTTTTTTTCATTTTAATCCTGAATCCATTCCACGACGAAATTGTATATTAAATTTGAAGAAAATGTTTAATTTTCCATGTTTTTTTTTTTTCAAAGAATGCGCGTTCATTTTCCGCTCGATGATTAGATAACGGGCAGAAAATTTGGAATAGATGCATATCAGCAGCGTAAGAAATTTTGGGAATGGAAACTTTGGCGTTAGTCGTCGGGTGTGCAGCAGGTCAAGGTTCTAGGAATTTTACGATTCGACCGGCTGACCACGCGGTCAGCAAAGAATTCTTATAATGGTAGGCATGTATTTCGAGGGGAAACAAGAGAACAAAGTATAATCTCGAGTAGTTTTATGCTTGCGGTAGAATGTAGATTATCCGTATACATCTAGGTAGGTATATCTAGATGAACAAAATTCCGGGTGGGGGTCGAAAAACCGATAGACCAAAATTCATAATGACCACGTAATCTCGAAATTCAGCAACCCGCGGAATATCAAACTTAGGATTAGCTCATAATCCAGAATTAAAAATTTGAGAGGGATTAAGAATTGGAAATATACCTACCTTCTCATCGAATTATCTAAATTCCCAACGCTCATTTATCCCAAAAGAAATTCCTATACATATTTTGAAAATAGTGAAATGCAAATTATCATCAATGCAGACGGTTCATGAATTTCCCGAGAATTACATTTCCGTGTATAGCTTTTACTTCGATGGTGCAAAACTTATAAAAGATCCCTACACCGACGATAAAAACTTATAGATGGGGGTCAAAGTAGATCAATTGAAAATCCCAAAAAATGAAAATCCTGAAAATGCAACGAGAATTGCTCATTAAGATTTACATGAGTGCAGTGCTATCATTTTCGTTGAATAGATTTTTAATAATCTTTAGTTACTATATACAGATGTGGGAAATATTAAATGAAGTATCTATTATTTTCGGGATTTTGCACCGTCGACGATTTGATTATTCGGTATTTTGACCTCAATTGCTTCTTTAGTCATTCTGTGATTCAATTTCGGTATTTAATTTTTCTAAATTTTGGAGCATAATCTAAAAATTGTTGACTTGGATTTTCGAATATTTAGTTATATTTTTTTCATTCGGGTTTTTGGTTAATGGCAAGTTTGCCAATTCTCAATTGTACCTATATATATAAAAAATATGATACAGTTTACCTTCGACATTTTCTTATTCTATATTATTTTCTATCAGCTTTTTGTACGAGGCTTATTTATGGATTATTGGTTTTCGGAACTTCCATAAATTTTATAAAATCTCCGGGGTTACTTTAATTATATATTTTGGTCTTTCGAGTTTTCTATACCCGCACCCGAAATTCCACTTGTGAAAAGGAAGATCATCATTTCGGACATGCAATTTCTATACAACCGTCAACTCGCATTATATTTTTTCCATTTTACTATAATTTTTTCGCCTTTCCCTTTCTCCCCAGCGTATAATATTATATTATACTCAACGACAGCCAGCTAATGCGACGACGCTTTCCGGTCGACTCATATTCGTCGATCTGACTCGTCGTGAGTCATGCGTGGAAATGCAGTCCCGATGTTCCGATTCCCGGCCGGCTAGCCGCCTATCACGTGTTTTCAGACCCCTACTGCGGGCGACAAAATTAACGAGACGAACTCTACTAGCGGCGTCACGAACTTCATTGTTAGTCGTTAACATACATATAGTCGCCGACATCGGCGTACGAAAATATGACAATCGTCAATTCAAGTTTTATACGTATGTATGTTGGGAAAATTTACACGTTATAAAGAGAGAAAAACTGAACAACGCAAGGGCGTGGAATTCTGTTTTTTTTTTCCAGGTATTCGAAGTCCACACAAGAAAGAAAAAAAAAAAAAAAAAAAAGAAACGCATAGACTAATCGAGATAAGGAAATTTGAGAAGTAGAGTTTAGAGTTCGAAATAAAAGTTTCTTATTTCGTTTACTCTTTATCTAGCTTTCTGTCAACGGCAAAAATTATCGATACAAAAAATGTCCGTGTCGAATCACGATTCAAATTTAACAACTTGTTTCAGTCAAGATGAGAAAACAAAAAACGGATTATACATGAACGTGTGTATACGTAAAATTAGTTTTTTTCGCTTTAGTTTGAGAAATTATCTTCTCGGCTAAACGTACAAACAAACGTATAAATTGAAACGTAAAAATTTGAATCGTGAGATCGAGCGGGGGTTGTATTTACCGGTAGACACTCGACCTTTTGTTTTCGAATATAAGAAAAATCGTTCGATTTCGATGTTTCTGACAATGAGCCTATCTTCAAGTTTATTGTGTAAATAAAAGTCAGGGCGTGTAACGGCGCTTACGCCCTATAATTACGCGATCGGACGTATATTAATGCAAGACATACATATGTATACGTATATAATCATTCGCGATAAAATGTATCGAAAAGAATGAAAAAGAATAAATCACGGGCATAGTATATAGATTCGACGGAATCGTATAATATAAAATGTATTAGTAATTATCAAGAGCAATTGACCAAAGTAATCATCGCACACGAACCGTATACAGCTATAAATAATTAAATACATTGAAAGCTGGGGGAGATATTATTATAAGCGATCGGAATAAAGAAAAGTAGAGAAAATAAAACAGCGAAAAGAAATACAATCGCCATCTTATTCCGCAATATGTATTATAAGAACGTTGAATTATACATAGATACATATTATATGGGAATAGGAATAATATTATATTGTGTAGAAGAAAAGAGTAGTAATCGGTGATATACATATGTATACGACCGACCTTTGTCGTGACATTGACAGTCGCAAGACGGGGAATATCTCTTTAGTTTTTCTATCATTTCTTTGTTTTTGTTTTCTGGTGTCTCGAGTTGTGCATACAGTATTATAACCAATGGTATGTGAATGTTGGGACGGGATTGAACTTCCGAACGGTCAAAATTCCGAATTTATTTCAGTGACGCGATTCTGAGTTTTTAGAAACGTCAGAAAAGGTCGAAATGCAGACAGTTCAAAGATCCGCAAGTTAAAAACTCAGGAGCTCCAAAAGTCTGCAACTTTTAGGAAAGTTCAATAACAAAGCTGTCAAATAAACGATACGGTGCAGAAGAGAATTTCGAGATTCGGAGTTTTTTCCTTTCGGAATTTTGAACCTTTCGGTGTTTTTCAAATCGACCACGTAGACGTTCGGGGAAATATTTTTTCTAAAAACTGTCAGTCGATATTATAAAAAATCGCAATTTTTCAGAAATTCGGAACTTCAATCCTGTCCGTGAATATTATGTTTACAATCTTAAATTGAAAAGTATGAGAAGTTCGTTATAGTTAAGTACTGACCATGCTTTGACGCGGATAAGAACCTCGCCCTCGCCTAGCGTTGGCTCCGGTTTACGAAGAACCTTGACGCTTTTCAGTCCGCCAAAACCGTTGAGAACGATCGCCCGCATGTCTTTTGGTTCGGGCGATGGTTTTTCTTCACCATTTTCTTTTGGTTTTTCACCATCTCCGTTCTCTTCGATTTTTTTATCCTCTCCCTCCTCCTTCTGTGACTCGTTCTTTTCGCTCTTCGTCTCGTTTTCGTCCTTCGACACGATCTCCTCCGCCGTTTTATCCCCCTCGACGCTCGGGCTTGTTTCGTTTTTCTCTTCGGCCATTTTTCGGCTTTACACGCGCAGGCTATCTATCTATATGGATACCGGCTTACGATATTATTTTCCTCCTTATTTATATCTCGGTTCAGTCTTTCACCTCTACAATATTTACGGTAGAGGAGAGTAATCGATCCGTCGGCTAAATTTCTTACTTTCTTGTTACCCTCTTTTACTTTTACCCTTTATTCTTACTTTCTCGGATCTATTATATTGTATTGTATTATAATATGTACGTTTATGCCGGTACTAAGGATCGTACTGATCAAGGACTACACTCTACCTACGTCCGCACGAGACTACCTCTGACAGCGATCTGACGCGCAGCGTCGCTTAGCAACTCGCCGCCCCTGTAACAGGTGCCCGGCGACTACCACAACGCGCCGCGTTACGCCCGCGCGAAGTAGTCCCACGTTTCCCTGTAACATCGGCTATATTACTATACTATGCTCAACACACCCGCTGGAACCCGATAAAGCCGGCGATCCAACGGCAAAGAACTTCTCCCACAACCGCAAAACGCCGATTACATTCAAAACTCGATAAAAATGGATGAAAAATCACCCTCCCCGATGATTCCTACTCGTTTGTTTTATCCGCTCATTCATATACAGTCGTGAATTTGATACACGTACAGGGAAGGAAAAAGGAATAATTACACTTGATTTAAATATTATATTGTTACATAGCTTCTGTTATTATAATTTTTCTTATTTTATTATTGTACTTAAGTACATCAATATAATTCGAAGCATTTTCCTGTGAAAAAAAAAGGATGAAAACAAAAAAGTACACGTGAAAAATCGAGACTCGAGACTCAAAAAGTGGAGATTGGGATCCATGATTGCTTCGAGCTCTGTCGATGAGGTAGCGGTTACCCCGTTATTGCCGACGGAGTAATCATCGCTGGACGCGCCCTTCGGAGTGGATGATATTTTTATTGTAGCCCTGATCCAACCAGTGAGCGTCGCCGGTGTCGAGGGTGCGGTTCGCGATTCGTCGGTGAAAAAGCAGTCCAGCAGACGACGCCCGGTGTATTTGATGTATTAATACGCCGTGCGATTCTAGCGTCGTGTTATCTACACGATTGGCTAATTATTTATTATTCATTTTAAACGGAATCCTGTGTGATTCTTCACACGTCGAATCAATCAAGAATAAATATATAATAATATTACATCGAAATAAAAACACTATAAACGCGTGGTACTCATATTATTTTATTATTCATACACAGCCATGTATATTATTATACGTATACCGGATTCAGGGTGAAATAAGCGATTTCAAGTTAGGATCTGGTTAGGATAATAACGAACTGTTCCCCCTTCATATATGCTAGGCATTTTCAATTCGGTATCTTCGAATCGGTCCATTAGTTGAGTAAATTCGCATCGCTTATATTACGATGGACGTAGGTCAGAGCCGATCATATTTGATAATCGAAATTGAGAATGCATGGTTTACCCGTAAATGAAGGGCTCATATTTTCCCGGAAGAGCTTTTATAGCCTCAGCGATAATAATCCGAACGCATATGTAGGTATAACGAATACAAGCGTGGAAAAGCCGGTCGGGTTGGCCCTGAACGTAGTAGCTACAGGCTAACAAAGAGCTCTGTTGTATCGCGAGAGAAAGGAGCACCGCGCCGATCTTCAATTATTCTTCGATGGAATATGAAAAGTACCCTGATCAAATGATAAGTTGACTAACAGTATTTGAAAATGTATACGCGTATTCCGCGAACAATGAAGATTATCTCTATCTTTGTAATGATCCGAGTATTCTATTGTATCTTATAACTAATTGGGATTCGTCCGCTCTCCTACTCCTCTCCCATATTGTATAATAATTAAGGAATGTTATCAATCCCGGTGAAACAAGACTAAACAGAAATGTAATGCGCACCTAACGTAATTGACTCCGAGCCGGAAGCCATCAGCTAATGCCAAATCAACCAATCGTTGCTATGGATGATAACAATTCCAGAGCGCCGATTGGTTGATTCGGCATTTGCTCACACAGCTTCCGGCTTACGATCGGAATCAATTACGTTAAATACAAAGTTAAAGAGAACGGAATAAAACGCATATATACTGATTGAGATTCGTTATCGTTTTACACGAATTGGGCTGTACACGGATTACCTTAAACCAATCACGTTGAAAGTTAAACATAAATATTTATCAATCGAAAAGATCCAGTCATGCAGTTCCGCGGTGCAGCCCAATTCGTGTAAAACGATCATCGCGCATCTTTGGAATATACGTATACGCCGTTGTACATCACAGATGTGTAATACATGTACAGATTGGCATCAAAGTCGTTCACTCCAATCAACAGCTCACATCCTCATTGCGTAGATGCAGTTCTCGTGCGTATTATATACGACTCGGTCCAATTGTTTCGCAAATTTACCGTTGCGGTGCAATAATTAATAACGGCTTTCATGTAATATTACCTACTGGGCAACTTTTAGTTTTATCATTCATACATATATATATATATATACCTGCACCTACGCAGTTAGGTATAGCAAAACAGCGTGCGTAGAGTTCGAAGCGAAATAGATAAACAAACCGTTACGGAGAAAATATACCTATAACCTACCTACGCCTCGGTGTATTACGACTAGTGAAAATCGATATCGCAATCCGTTTTTACACCCGTATAGTGTATCTCTGACATTGATCGCGAAAATAATAGCCTTCGATAACGCATCGCGTCGAAGAAATAAGTATATGCGCCGAAATAAAGTTGATCGTTTCTAGGATTACGTCGCGGGAGAAACACGATGCATTCCTGAGACAAGCGACATCAATACCTCGGCAGATCTCACTGGGAAATGATCAAATTTCAACAAATTTACGCAATCTGTATATGAAACATTGTCAGCATTCGTTATTCGAAAATAAAAAAATATCTTGGGGTAGGGGACACCCGGGTTTGAACCGGGGACCTCTCGATCTGCAGTCGAATGCTCTACCACTGAGCTATATCCCCCGGTGAAAGTTAGATACAAGACATAGTTGAAGAATGACGCATAGTATCGGCAAAGAACGTCGTTCGGTTATCGTAGAAATGATACGTAATTATATGTATACTAACGTCGTGAAATGGATGCGTAAGCAATCGATCGAGAAGGTCGCACCGACGTATCTACGCTCAAAAATCATGCACTGTACGATATATGTATGAACGAGATGACGTAATCCGCGGGATATATAATATTGTCGGTAGAACTTGTATTGTTATCATCATTATTGTTGGTTAAAATGTACATACAACATACGCATATTACTCATGTGAATAAAATAGATAGACGATGGCCTTTGAATTATCTCCTATACTCCGAAGAAATAATTATAAGACTTAGATATGTATACGCACGACGATTTATCGCCTAAAAAATGATTATCTATTGTGTATGACGAAAGTAATGGTATATAATGTATCTAGTCGCAGTAGCATTCACGCGTCGTATCGGACCGGACGAAGATTATATCAAATCGTGTAAAATTTTGCGAGTACATATTCATAAAATAAGGGGATATGAAACACGACTTCCCTTCATTTGGAATATTCCTAAGCTATTTTCTCAGCAAATACATATTCGATCAATGTGAAATTGATAACAGCGATAAAGAAGAATTGAACAAAGGGCATGATGCTCTTTGATTTTAAGAAATCGACAAAAAGTTTAAAAGATTACAACTTTTGATAAATAATCTGTAAAACTTTCGGTCAATTTTTGGAAATTGGAGAGCATCACGCTCTTCGTTCTATTCTTATTTATCGCCGTTATCAATTTTACATTGATCGGATATGTTTTTGCCGAGAAAATAGCTTTTGAACGTCGTGTTCCATTTCCCCTGTCAGTATAACGTTGATCGCGTCTATCACCTGCAAATATATCGATCGACTAGTAATATACATATAGCATGAACAAAAGAGTCGCGTGAACACGCGCAGTCCGAAATGGTCGCGTGTATTGAGCTATAAATCGACGCCTTTCGATCCCGAATTGAAATCGTAATCAAAATTTTTGTCTGTGATCATCAATCGTCGGAACAAAGCGGAATTGAAAATTCCCCACTGCTGAGCAGCATTTCTTCCCCCCACCAATTTGAAGCTAGCAGACGACTAACCATATCCTCGACTAGCAGCCGCGGGATTCGCCAGTACATACATATCTGATTGTATCTATTCGTATATGAAAAGGAATCGTAGAGACGCTCGAGGATCAATACATATTGTGTTTAATACCGATCCATGGCGGACAATGCGGTCGTTCAATCCAACAGGTAATTATAACGTCAGAATTAAACTTCTTCCCTCTCAGGTGGAAACAACGATCTGTCAAAAACATGTGCTCGCTCGGTCGGTCTCTCTCTTTCCCTTTCCCTTTCCCTCTATCTCTCTATCTCACTCTCTTTCTATCTTTCTTTGAACGATATGTATTATCCGCTTGTCTCACCTTAGTGTTTTACGCATACATATGTGTATGTACCTGCACGATGATCGGCCAAGAGTTGATTATCCCCGCCGTGCCATATCGCCTATTTATAAATATCCGCAACGCGGCGATCCCCGTATTATTTTGACGAGATGAGATAGAGCGCGGACCTTACATAACCTATGAAATTTAAACTAAAACGTAGTAGTTAGATAGATTGGTATAAGACGAGGTTGAAAATGGTGCATTCTGACGTTGACAGCTGGATCTGGGGATGGTTTAGCTGGTCTCGTTCATCAACGACAATGTTACGGGCTGCTGAAAAGAAGATCTTATCCTGTAAGTCCCTATCATTCATTTTCAAGGCTTGTTCGCCGTGACCTTGGGGCCTAATTTCAAGTGACTTGCACATGATATCCATTACCGTAGATGATGTAATAACTTTCTGAGTCAGAATCATGCAATAAGAACAAGAGACTTAGGGCCATTGGCCAAATTCAAGCTCAATTTTTTTTTTTTTTTTAAACTAAAACAATCAAACTCTCAAGGTTTAAAAACCGCGTATCGAGGATGGTACGTGGACATTGGCCCTGTGGTTGGAAGCGCTGATAAAATATGGACCATATCGTTGAACGAGGAATCCTCAAAAACCCCAATCGTTTTGCTGCATGGATTAGGGGCAGGCGTTGCTTTGTGGTGTTTGAATTTAGACGCCTTAGCTTCGCAGAGGCCTGTATACGCGATCGATTTACTCGGTGAGTATCAATCGCTGTGTGATTATCAGCGCAGCGGGATTGAAATTATAAATTTCAAGAGCTGTGAAGAACGGTCAGATTAACTTCCGGATCTTTGATCTGTCTGCATTTCAATTTTTTGGAATTTGCAAGTCCTGAGATCTTAACTTTCCTAGAATCTCAGAATGGTGTCCCAAAGAAGTTCGGAGTTTTGACCGTTTGGAACTTTTGGAATTCAAAACTTCAATCCCGGCTCTTATCAGCCAAATCGAATCCCCCCTCTCTTTGTATTCGTCATTGTCTTTTATCATGTTTACTCGCTCCGCTTTTGAACTCGGACTAATTGTGATGTGGCATTGATTGACCGTTCCACATCACTCAATGATCCATTTCGATTATCAAACAAAGTGTTAGTATTTCCTGTCAAACACAGGAAGAAAACTGTTTGTCATTCTCTCTAGCTATGAGTAATAAGCCACGAACTTTGAACTTCCACACATCAGACTCTTTCCCTTGTTTCAATTTTCTTTCTTTTATCCGTCCAGGGCTTTCGTAAAGCGAAATAATCTCAAGATTCATTTTCTACCTCACGATTTTAACTCCACACTAAAATCTCAGACTACAAAGTCAATTACGTTAATTATCCACCTAGTTTTGCTTTTTTCTAGCACTACGGTCATGAATTATAAAGTTTAATGCGCAATATCTTGTCGCAATAACATTATGAACTTCTTCCTTGTTTGTTATTCGATAGGATTTGGCCGAAGCAGTAGACCAGTTTTTAGCAAAGATGCTTTGGAGGCAGAAAATCAGTTGGTAAGAGCAGTTGAAGAATGGAGAAGAGAAATGCAATTGGAAAAAGTCGTTCTCTTAGGCCATTCGATGGGCGGTTTCTTGGCCGCTTCTTACGCCATCAAGTATCCCGAGCGAGTGAAGCACCTCATCTTAGCCGATCCTTGGGGATTTCCTGAAAAACCATCGGATCAAGCGTCTAAAAGCAACATACCGCTATGGGTCAAAGCAATAGCGTTCGTTGTTCAGCCGCTCAATCCTTTATGGGCAGTTAGAGTAGCCGGACCTTTCGGTATAAAATTAATCTATCAAATTAGAATCTTGAAATACTTGGAAATTTTTGAAATCTTATTTCAATTGATAACTTATCAATACTTTCTCTTGTTCAGGACAGTGGCTAATAGAAACGACGAGGCCAGACATAGTCAAAAAGTTTACACCGATGTTAAAAGAAGACGTGGGAGTTATTTCGCAATACATTCATCAATGCAACGCACAAACACCTTCGTAAGTGTAATACAGTTTTGTATTATTTTGTTAAAATACTTACTTGGCATTGATATTAAGCAACGATTCTATTTTTGTTCAAATATTCACAGAGGTGAGAGCGCTTTTCACGCTATGATGCACGGTTTTGGCTGGGCCAAGTATCCCATAGTTAAACGTATGGACCAATTGAAGCAGGATATACCCATTACGTTATTGTACGGTAGTCGATCATGGGTCGATAACTCGGCAGGTGAAACGATAAAGGAAAACAGAGCTGGCTCTTACGTTAATGTTCAAGTAAGTAGTCGATCTATGGAATAAAATCATAAGATATTCTTCATCCTTTGGCTTGGTTTGTATTGTTATTTTGTTGTTGTTGTTATTTTTTTTTAGGTCATAACCGGCGCAGGTCACCATGTCTACGCTGACAAAAGCGATACGTTTAATAAACACGTTTCAGAGGCATGCGGTCTTAGCGATTTAGATGCAATGCCAAAATCGCCAAGTAATCGTTTGGCAATTACATCTGGCAACGATCAAAATTCTAATGAAGATCAGGAAGATTCTGAAACTAAGAGAATAGAAACACAAGAATTAGCCAGCACCAGGCCAAGGTCTAGTTGAGGAACGTAGAAAATTTAATAATCGAAATTAAATTCTATTCGTCGTGATCTTATTTCGATCATTTATCCCGGGAATTGAGTTGTATACTATTTATCATCAGCTGATAATGTGATCGAAGAAGTTTTTTTTTAAATTAATTACATCTTTGGAAAAATGCCGATTAGAAAGTAGAAATATTAATTAACTATTGTAATTCCAATTATATCACTCCGTTTCACTTGCTAGTTAAATTTCTTTAAAGATAAACCATCAAAATTTACTCTTTTACATGCTAATTATATGAAATGTTGTTTATAGACTATAAAAACTCGTTTTATTGTTATTTGAAAAACCAAGATTTCTTTTCGTAACATTCAGGCAATCAATCAATCAGATAATCAGGTGTCATTTGCTAGAATGTGGTACAAATTAGAGAATCTGTGCAAAAATTACTTCATCATCTATTTTTGTCTAGCAATATTGTTGATGGTTCATTCCGATTACGATAAATTAGTCAGAATTTAAGCCGTCAGACACTGTTGCTATAACAATAATTGAATAATTTAATGAATGTTCCTTATTTTTCATCAAAGTTTTAGTGAGAAAGATAAAAAAATTCAGGAGTGTTTTGAAAACCTGTAGCAATAGAGAACTTAGGAAACCTTTCTTATCGAACATAATGTTCTTCGTGTCATACGTGTAACAGAAAAGAAGAATATCATGTTCGAGGTATTGAAAGTACAAAGAGCTATTTAAAGAATTAATAAAACGCTATTCAATATAGTGAAGTAGAGCTTCAGGCACCAAAAATTACTAATAGATAAAACTAACACTTTACCCTTAGTTAGGTGGGTATTTACTGCAAATGAAATATTTAAATCGGGGATCGAAGAGAACTTCACGGTTCTAGTGTTTTTCATTCACAGTTTTACATCTAGGCTTCTCTATTCTTGTCACATTTATGTACAGAAAACAGTAAACAAAAAAGAAAAAGAAGAAAAAAAAAAAAGAATTCTTTTACAGCGTAAATAGATTTTTAAGTATTACTAAATACATAATATATTTACATCGTCGCGATACACGAACGTATACACGAAAATTTAATACTTAAGTATTATATTTATATGAATAAATAAAAGTATATTCTTTGTTTACAAGATATTGTCACAAACACTCATTTGACTCGAAAATGAACGCCCCTGTTGAAAATTTGCTTATATCTTTCTTTGACTATTGAGGTGCAACTTTTCCACAAAATTCACTGACTAAATCATCAAATCGCAACTTAGGCTTGAGTAAATAATCATCAATGAACATTGAGTGTACAAAATTTTGAACTAATTTATCGTTCTTCAATATTCTTCAAATGAATATCCACGTCCAGATCCTCTTCGTCATCATCCAAGTACTTTTGATCGAACAAAAGCTCATCCTCGTACCGCTCGTTCTTTTCCTGCTCAAGTTTCTTTCTCTGTTTTTCTTCTAATTGTCTTTTAGTTAAGAAAGCAGAAAACGCGGCATTCCTTTCCTTGACGGTCATATATTCCGTTACTTTCGAAGTCTGTTCCTCATTCCTAGGCATAGGATTGTTCACCACATTCAAAGATCGATTATGAAATGCCGCTTTGGACTTGTCCATGGAACTCTTTATCTGGAATATAAACAGAAGAAAAATTGTTAGAAAAATTGAATTAGTTTAACTTCTGTCGATTCAAATTCTACTCAATGAACCTTGGCCATAATGCGAGCCTGATCTAATCCCAAGACGTCGTTTCTCATCTCGGGCAAAGGCTCTTCCACAATTTCCATCTCGTTCTCATCCGTGTCGAGTTCCAGCTTTTGAATATTGCTCCAAACTTCCGTAGGCAGTTTTAGGTTCAAAACCGGAGTTGTTTTGAGACGAAGGATGGGATCCGTTGGGACGTAATCTTCTCCAAAATCTGCGACTGCCAATCTTCTGTCTATCTCAACGAATCTCATGAACTGTTTGTCTTTGACAAATTTTATTATCGGTACTACGCCCATCACCCTCAGCTGGCTTAGCTCGTGTCTCAACGGCCCCTCGGCTCTACTCAATATTTCCTCAACCAACTTGTCCATCTCTTCGTTTTCTTTCGCTAACCAGAATACGTTGACTTGGTGAAAATCAGGCGTCACGCTTACCCGTGTTACTTCTATACTCTTGCCCACTATATCTGGTGCTACTTCTCCCGTCGCCATTAAATCCGTTATGTACTTCATGAACAATTTGTTCAATACCGTGTTTCTGCGGTTGTTCTGAGGCACAGCCGGCCTCTTTGTTGCCACGTTGTTAGTTGGCGATATTCTTTCGCTCTGCATGTACCATTTTCTGAAATTTGCAAGTTTCCAGTTACGTTTTTGGAGCCTGTTTTCTAGTTTCATTAGGTCAAAAATAGTGAGAAAATTGACTGGAAGGTGTCCGTTTCAGTTTCGAGTACTGCTTGGTCACAAATTTTAGCTCAAACTTGTTCATTGGCAAAAGGGACAGAGAAAAAGTCTTTTGGAATATCGTGGATTGTAAATGGTACTGAATGCTTCGAACAAGAATTACTCTCATGGAAGAGGTTTGTCGATATAACTAATCCACAAATTCTTCCAGGGAGAGTCAGCAAAGCAGCGTTACCTGCATCATCCTCTACAACGAGATCATTCTTCTGGATCTTTATATTGATCAATAAATGGAAAAATTAAAACGATCTTTGGCTGACCAATCACAAGATACATTACAGCTTCGAGTCTGGGATTATTTCAAAATAACCGTCAGCTTATTTCTCTATTTCCTGTGGAATACTACGGCAGCGTTTGTCTCTGTTTTGGTAGAATGTAAAAAAAAAAAGAAAACATTCCGCCAAACGTGAAATAGTTCAAAAACATGACTTTTCGCTAGACAATTAACTGAAAGTGACTTTATCCACATAGATGTGCAACTAGGAGCCGTGCTATCATCAATTCGGAGAAGATATGTAACATCGAGTTTGAATAACGAGGTTATGTTCGTTCGGGATAGTTTTTATTTACAGTTTTTGGGGGATAAATTGACTACCGATACTCGAAATCGTTCTCACCTCTTGCCCTCTTCTCCTCTCATGATTTTGCTCATAAATTTCCCCTCTCTAGAGGCGTATTTATTGAAATTTATACCGCAAGTCGAAATACTGCGGGAGAGGTTATAGACCAATTTCATCTTCGCGGGGTCTTGCATTTTTTTAAATTAGTAGATATTTATCACGTTCTCGGATGCAAAACTCGCGACGAAAGTGGTCTCTCGACACTTCACGCTGTTTACTTAACGTTCGACATTTTTAAGATACGATACATTGCATTCATTCTTTGAGGTTATGTCCACCGGTCGACATAATTGGCCTCCATTGGACTCTGTCGATTATCCGCAGGGTTGTCCAAAGCCTACAAGTAGTTCCCGCCAGGCGTGAACATTCTCTTCTGCTAGTTAATTTCATTGGATTGAAAAGCCGTTCGAATTCGCGCTGAAAGGGGAGAATCATTTGAAAATACGTCTACTAATATTAAGATAGGCGGGAAATGAATCGCACGTTAGCACATCATCATCCCTAGATGAATTCCGATGAGAATAGACGAAATTGCTGGACAGATTTCGATACATGGGATTTAGCACAACCTGATCGGAATACGCGTAATAAAATAGTGCCAAACAGATGATATAAACGAGGGAAACTAGCCCGTCGCGATTTTAAAATATCTGAAAATACTCGCCGAATGACGTTACGCTAATATCTCGAATACCCACGGTCAAATACGCTATTTTAATACGATATATTCGGTTATATATTTCCCGCCAACTTGGCAAACATGGCGATCGTTCATCGTTTCCCGCCAAGGTGCTACGGCTCCTCGTATGGCGCACCCCAGTTGTGCTGTTGAGGTTTTTCCGTGATTTTTACTGATTTTCATACAAAATACCATATCAAAAATGGGGCAATCGGACGACGTTGAGGATTCTACGTACAGTAGGCACCAGGATTTATGCCAAAAGCTGAATATGGACGCGACAGCAGCTTCTGAAGCTTGGAAATCGTACGAGACTATAAGACAGAATTACACTCTCGAGGTATTTCGCGCTATTACATTTACCCACCGCTTATTTAGCTGCTTCAAAACCCCCAGATCATTCCATAGCGAGATTTAAATAACGCGTTATTATTCCCAGCCAACAATCCCACGAAATTATCATCTCGATATTACTTCAAACCAACAATACAATCATTCAAAAAATTCGTCACTCACAACTTCGTCATACAATAATACACAATAATCATTCAACAAAAATTCACACCTCGGAACACTTTCTCGATAATTCGAGTCCCGCGGAATCCTCACAGCCCTCAAAACTAACCCAATCCCCCGAAAACTTCCAACTTGTACGATTCCAAACTCACACCCTGACAAAATCGAGCTTTTTCTCCAAATTTGCCGAAAAATTCCGTCAAATTTCCCTCACGAAAAGCAATAAACGAATTTTTCTATCACTTTGTTGAATTTTCGTCTTCTATCTTCAATTTCAACCGCATTTCGCAGGGAGATCAACTTCACTGGATAGGATGTGCGCTGTACGTTGCGTGTCGAAAGTCTTCGACGCCAACGGTTGGCAGAACCGGAGCGAATGTCGAGGGGAATTGCGTTTCTTTAACGCGTTTATTACGTCTGTGCAATTTGTCGTTGATACAATTTTTCACAAAGAGTAAAAACTGGGCAGATATGGCGAGCATGCCGCAGGATTTTAGGTCAAAGATCGACAAACTTGAGACAAACTTCACCGTCTCTATGTTGATCTTCAAAAAATACCAGCCCATATTTACCGACATATTCAAAAACCCAGCCGACGATATCGCCAGACCAGTTAGATCCAGGAGACAAAGGGCCATGCCTTGCACACCTTCTAGAGTCTTCGAATTCTGCTGGACTCTTTTCGTCTGTATCAAGGGGGCTTTTCCCGAGATTTCGGACGACCTGGTCAATCTCAATCACCTGCTTCTAGCTTGCTGCGATCTCATCTATAGCAACGCCCTTTTAGCCAATAGGAGAGATCTGCTAAATCCCAGATTCGCCGGTGAGTTTTAAAGCGTTTGATGAACGGGAAGAAGGAAAAGAAAAGCAGGGTATCCACTCGGCCTGGAAACTGGGAAATGTCGAGGAATTATTCAATCGTGAGATAGAAATAATCAAAACTGTTCCGTCGTAGTTAAAACAGCAATTGTATTGGACTAGACTGGAATTTTCACTTGTTTTTTTTTTTTTAACGCGGTCGTGAAACTCGTGCTGTTACCTCCTTCGAGCATTCTATTGAAACAGAGAAAAATTTCCAGAAACAAGAGAAATGGAATTTGAAAATCTAGACTTTGAGCTGGTCACAGTTACTCAATCATTTAACAAAGTATTAACTGTTCTCTACTGTTCAATCCCACCGGTCTTTTTCTTACTCTGAATGATCTGGGTAGAATTTCAGTTATGAAAACCCGGAGAATTCAGGGAATCTCGTTTTGTAATTTTAGTGGATACCCTGAGAGGAAAAGAGGGGGCTGTGTTTAGTACTAGAACGTAAAACGAGCTGAAGAATTTGAAGAAATAGAAGGAAAAGAGCTCAGAATTTGTCACTTTTTATTTCCTCTTTTTTTACAGTCAAATTCCTTAAACTTATCGACTTACTTTTCAATTCCCAGGACTGCCGGCGAATTATAACGACGAAAATTACGTACCGCCAGAAACGGCGAATTGTATTATCAGCCTGCTGTGCGAAACTCGCGAAGGAATTGCGGTAGATGCTAAAGTAATAAAAGAATACTACTTGAAAAATCATATTATCAAATTGTTCAACGAGAAGGTTTTACGCGGGGATCAATCTAAATTTTCGGGGATACTCGAGCCGCTTAATTTCGACGGTAATAGCAAAGCAGTCAACAAAGTATACGAACAACACGTTCTCAGCGTTGGTGATTTCGACGAGAGAAAGTTTCTGGGTAAGACGATGAATGTTTATTTAATAATTATAGTAGTTTGAGGATAATTCATTTTCCGGAGCAGAGAAATGTGAGTAATTTCACTATATTATTAATCGAGTTGTCGCTCGGCATGGAGAAATTGGTAATAATTCTTCTCAAATCGCTTGCATGTTCTGAAGAAATTGTTCATTCACTCATTTCCCTTCGCAGCTGATTCCAGTATTTAGGATTTCATAGACTTTACCTCATGTAGATTTGTTCGAATTTTAATAACATTTTTAATTGAAATATCTTCAAATTTAGAGGGAATATTTCGCATTGATATGGATTTAGGGCAAAACAATGCCGTTCTATGACATTATAAGTCAGATAAGAGAAATTTTTGATTTCATTTACTTTCAGCATTTGAAAACGTTGAGAAAAAAAAGTCTGTTGGAGACTCACAACGATAGAAATCTGAAGTTGTCTTGATATAATATCGGTTTGCCTTAGAAGTACATAAATTAAAAATATTCCATTATTTAGAATTCGTAGAGTACCTACAGCAATTACTTTGACTCGGAAAGTATTAATCTGTGTGAGGCAAAATCCATGAAAGATATGTGAAAATGCTAGTATCGAACTCCAAGAAGACTTATTAGTCAGTGAAACATTTCTTCTATGAATATCAGGGATTTGAAAATACCGACTTCTCAATGTGTATAACACTGTAGCAAGGCGATTGATTGGTAACTCTGATAATACATTGGTACGTATCGACTGCAAGATCCAGTCAACAATCTATAAAGAAGTATAGATATTCTATTGCTAACAGCACGAGATATTGGACCAGTATTAGGTCTTTAAAACTTGAGCTTCTTCGCTGTGATTAACCACATTGTTTAGTCGATTAATTTCATCCAACCTTCATATTTTATTTAGCATCAAACTGCTTCTTACAATTTCGTTGCCTGCTTGTTTTTTAGACTGAACATTAAAAGATACCGTAATCGTCGTGTTTATCCTTTGATTCTCATATTCCATCTTCTACCGCATCTTCTATACTAGGAATTTTTATTCATTTATCTATTTATTCATTAATTTATCGCCTACTTTGTCTGCCGAAACACGTTTTCACGATAATTGTGTATTCTTATTCTTTTCATTTCACATTTCACTGCACTTTAAAATCGCATTCATTTCATATAATCATTTTCATTTCTGGCTGTTAACCGATTTGTGTCCGCTTTGTTGTGGCTATGGTTTGCAGCCGAATGGAGGCGAGTCAGACTGAACGGAATCTCAACGGTCGAGATGATTGATGAAGATATTACTTACCGCGCTAAAATTCCCAGACACTACATGCTCAAAGGTGGGTTCACAATAGTCTGAACACAGGCGACCAGAGGGCCCGTATCCAATTTCTACAATCTAAACTTATTTCTATGAATCTTAAATCCATTAAGATCTCAATCATATTTCCGATGAATTTCCCTCTCATGATCACTAACTTTTGATCAATAACAGTCTATTGTCGAATCATTCAGATGTTTTCCCACAAGCGATTGCACCTTTTCTAAAAACATTTTCTTACTCGGATACAGCCAGAGTACGAATTTGAATACTACGTAGTTGTATTCTGTTTCCTGGACAAACATATATCCGTTTCGAACAGTTTGATGACTCGATTAATGTGTACAGGTCTTAATCGGCTCCTGATTTTACTCTAATTAACATTCTTGGACATTATTTTCCAATATTATTTTCTTTCTCTCTCTTTCGAGACACAAAGGTTTGACGACGCCATTTTTGCTTATAGAAAGAGTTTTATTTCAGTTGCACGACGTCAGACGGTAGACGTAGATCGAATAAAATTAGTAAAAACAAAACTACCTTTTCACTTCGTCTCGTTTGATATAAAATCTAGAATGCATAGGATCTATCGATTGATTTTCAGACGCTGATGCAAGCGACAACATAGGATCGCCTACAAAAATTGCCACCGCCGGAGATCTACACGAGCAGTACATGCTAAAGCGAGAACAATACGGAGGCGTGAGTATCCGTTCTAAAAATAACGTAATTCAATTTGTAGCGCGTAATGTGATTTGAGTTGGAAAATTCAACGATTCGAAGTGCGAAGTTTTAACGTCCCTGTTTTTCTTAGCGTGATTATTACTATTTATAATAAATGTTCAACGACTAACATATCCTTTTCCATTGTTATTGGAAAAATGCAGCATTTGGCACCGCCAACTCCTTTAACCGGTCGAAAATATCTTCGATCCAAAGACGTTGCAAACCCAACTCCGCTTTCAACTGCGACGCAGAGCGTCAGTCGCTTACAAGCACTTTTGGCTGGACGAAAACCTACACCAAGCGACACGTTGAAAGAAATGTTGAACAGCTGCACACAGGACGTCAAGGCAACGATCGAGGCACGTGTCAATGAAATTGGGGAACAATTCTGCAGGAAATACACCCAGAATACCGAAGAAGGCAATGTTATGAACGCGGATTTTGCTAGGAAACGACTACAACTTGCTCAGACTTTGTTTTACAAGCTCTTGGAGACGATTTTGATAGATGAAAAAAGGAAAAAACCGAATTTTGATATAACTGTAAGTAAAATAAGTTCCTGTTTGTAGTTTTGAGTGATTATTTCTTCCAAGAAGATCGATGACTTGTAATAGAAAATTTTGTTTTCATTCCTCGCAGGGCCTTCTTTCACAAGAAATATTTCATCAATGTTTGTTCGCCTGCTGTTTGGAGATAGTAATCTATTCGTACAAGAGCCATAGACCATTTCCATGGATTTTAACAACCTTAAACTTGGAGCCTTACAATTTCTATAAAGTTATTGAAATCATAGTAAGATCGGAGGACCAGTTGTCACGCGATATCGTTAAGCATTTAAATGTGATAGAGGAAAAAGTCTTGGAAACTTTGGCTTGGAAAAGCGATAGCCCCTTGTGGGAAGCTATCGAAAAAACTCAAGGCGGAGTTCCGAGCTACGAGGAAGTCTCCTTGCCCGGTGCTCTACATCTTGATATCGTTGATCCAAACACTCCAGGTCAACCGGTTTTGAGACGCATCGCTTTAGACCGAGGCAATCATCACGATGTTCAGCAAAGCCCGATTTCCTCTGCCTCTGAAAGGTGCGTATAATATTATTGGACACAAGTTTCAAATCACTTCGCACATTTTTAAAGAGATAAAATACCACGCCGTATCTATCTATTGGGAAACATCGGAGAGAAAGATTAGAAAGACGCATTTTCGAGCAGAGAAAACAAACCTTCCAAATCTGGTCCTATAAAAATATTCTTATGATTTTTCTATTTCTGTGATGCTCTGAAAATCAGGGCGTTTTTGTTATTTTCTTTGCATTTTTAATCGCTTTACTATATCCCGGGAGATTATCAGGCTACACAATATCTGCGAAGTATTTTAACGATGAAGATAAACGCTTTTTTTTTCGAACTTATTTAACTTTTGGTCATTAACTTTTTGAAATGAAAACACAACTCGAAAACCACCGAGTTTATGAGAATACAGTGAACGAATAAACATCTCATTCATGATCTCAGATTGGTGTGAACTTTATCAGTTATTCTTGGTAAATTTTTAGTTTGTTCTGATCTTTATTTATCAAAAAATCAAATTTATTGCAGAGATGCTTCAACTCCATATTCTCATGTTTGTGGTAACTTGAAAACTTCGAATTTATCAAAGAAATTATCGCTGACAAAACGGTTTGAATTAAATTCTTTTGGATGTTTTTCACTTTCCAAAAACTTAGGAATGAAGTCGCGAAACTTTTTCACTCCTAAAAACTCTGTGTTAAAATCTTAAAATTTCACCCATATAGTTGAATGACTTTGTTGAAAAATCTCAGAAACCCTAAAAATCTGATGAAAATTATAATAAACCGTCTGTTTGCAAAACTAACATGAGATCAAGAAAAAAGATCGTATAAATCTTTGACTAAAAGCTGTGAACAGCTCGTTTTCTCCGCTTTACAACGTTTCCTAAGATACTTTTCTACGATATCTTCTCTCGAGATATTGTATTTAGATTTGAGATTTGATGTAGTGTAATTCATTATTTGGGCTCTGTTTGAATGGTAAATTCTAGTTAAGTGTAAAAAATTCCTGGAGGACACAAATTTTTGATTGTTTATTTTCTCCCAACAGATTCCAGTCGCCAGTAGCGGCGACAGGCCATGCAAAAAAGAGATTATTCTCAGAAAGTAGACCGAGCGGTCAGCAAAGCGTTCTCAGAGTTGGAACAGGGCAGAGTGTGTTGCAGAGTAAACTATCGTCGATCGAAGGCGACCAGAAGTTGGTATTGACTCCGAATCAAATAACGGTATTGAAAACGGCATGTCCATCGGGTGGTAATACTCAGCTGCAGCAAATGTCCGTGAACAAAGAACTCGGAGGCAAACCAAGGAGAACGGGATCAACAGCTTTGTTTTTCAGAAAGTTTTATAATCTGGCTTGGGTGCGAATGAACGATTTGTGCACAAAGCTCGAGCTTATAGATACGGAATTGAAACAGAAGATATGGACTACTTTTGAGTATTCTTTAAAAGATCAAACTGAGCTAATGAAGGATAGACATTTGGATCAAATCCTGATGTGCGCCGTATACGTGATATGCAAAATAGCAAAATTGGACAAAAACTCGTTCACGGAGATAATGCGCTGTTACAGATTGCAGCCACAAGCCGAGTCTCACATTTATAGATCTGTTCTGATCGCAAAGATCGGTCAAGGCGATGCGAATAACAGCGAAGTTGATATTCCTGACAGTAATATGGAACAGGACACCGGCGAAGCCCCTCCAACTCCGACTTGCATGGCTGGTACCTCACAAAATTTTGGATCCCAAATACGGGGAGATTTGATCAAGTTTTATAACACCGTTTACGTACCGCAAGTCAAAGAATTTGCTAACAAATTCACCTCCAGAGGCGGATCTATGAATTTAACACTGAGTCCTTTACCAAAGAGTAAACCCACCGCAAAATCACCGGTCAGACGAGTTACAAGTAGCGTTATGACCAGAGCTTTGGATCCTAAAGCTATCACTGCCTCCCCTGCGCCTCAGCTCAGCTACTGCTTTAGTCGCAGTCCCGCAAAGGTTTGTTTCTTTTGTTTTTTTCTTTCAATCATGAAACTTGTTTTATATTTATATCTTCTATTCATTAATGACTTGACGTTAAAATTAAAGAGCGCTTAGCTGTAATATCTCAGCTTTTCTGTCTATTGTATCCTCCGGAAATTTAGATAATATCAAATTCGAGGTAATTTCTAATTTGTGTAAATATTTAATTTCAGGATCTGGAAGCCATCAACAGAATGATGATATCTGTCGATGCTAAAAAATCAGTTGGAAAACGACTTTTAACAGACGATACAGACGTCGATATGATAGCCGTCGATCACTCCCCTGCCAAGAAAACAACGACTCCATTCGTTGCTCGTAAATTGGAAAATATAATAGGCGAACGTCGTACGCAAAATCAGTAATAATCCAATAATCAATTTTGACCTTCTGCTTGTAATACCGATAACAAACATTCGCGATTCATTTGAACGAGTATCTACTGTGAAATATTGAACAATCATCAACGTATATTTTTTTAAAAGATAAATTCCTTTTTCCATTATTTTTATTTTATTTTTTTTCTTTCAAATCACAAAAATCAGGAGATAAGTTGATGTGTATTATATATGACTATATATATTGTGTTTTTTTTTCCTATTTTTTTTTTTTTTTTGTTACTTTTCCTCTTCTCTTTCTAAAACAATGGGATGAAAATTGACAGTGTTGATTCATTGTGAGTTTGTTGTATAGAATTGTGCTTTTTAATGAGCGAAATAAATTTCATTTTTTGAAATTTATTGCGATGATAATAATAATAATTAAATAATATCATATAGATTAAGTGACATACCTATATAAATGTATCTGAACTTGTATATGTACAATTCACACAAGAGGTGGGCGGCGTATTGTAATTATTACCTATATCTTACTTATCGGGATATAGACAATTGTGAATGACTGAATCTTAAAAACAGAAAGGAAGAAAGAAAGAAAGAGAAGAAATGATCGTTAATTACGGAAAACAGAAAGAGCCGAATCAAAAATACACACGCAGTTTGATCTTGTAATCGTTTTGCAGCTATAGAAATATATCTTGACTGATCTAAATCGAGTCAAATCGAAGTTTAATAATCTGATGAATTTGAACATAGTAGTTTGGAGTATCGCCCACCTCTGTTCGGACATGCCTAATGATGAAATTTGCAATTATATCTCATAAATCATTGAACACGTCTGACAAACGGACAAAGACATGCCCCTTGACATAATTTTTACTTAAATTAGACTTGAGAATCATTGAACTGGAATTATTATAATGCAATCATCGCAATAAAAACGATATACATATAGTATACATATATATTATCTTAATCAAGTCTACCGCGGTATAATCATTCGTTCGTATTAAAACGAATCTGTCGAACGATCGTTTTTATTAAAAAAAAAAAAAATATCTTCGCTATCACAGTTGAAAAAATATTTTTTCATGTTCGCCAGTAAGTCAGCTTCTCACACAGTTCTTGTAAATATACAATTTCATGACTGAAAATCTGTGATATCTGAGGGGGGGAAAAAAATATACAACAGAAACAAACAAACAACCAATTGCCGAGGGGCGATATTTGTAGATTTTTTTTTTTTTTTGTTCAATTTAATTCAATTCTCTTGCTTTTTTCACTTCATTTGTGTTCAATTTTACATGAATTTGAATAATGGTACAAAGTGATCAGTATGACTACCCGGTTAGTCGGATATTGGTATCTTACCTTTTACTAATTCATTCAAATGAAAAGATTATGGGTTTTATATGGGAGAGTACCCAACTTAATTCAATTATTATTATACGTATTTTTAAACAAAAGAAGTTCGTTTAGAAAAAAAAAAACAAATATGATAAACAACCAAAACCCCTTGTACAAATTAATATACTTCTCGACTGAATATTTTATCTCTGATTGCAAGAAACGTTTAAATTCGTGGCAGCATTGTATCAAGTGTGATTTTTTTCTTTTCCAAGTTTCTTGAATTATCTGTAATTTTTTTTTTTTTTCTTTTTCGTTAATTCTTTTTCTTGAGTGCGAATCACTCTATCAATATGTTATTCATACATTTTCCCATACAGAATAACGAAAAAAAAAAAGAAAAAAAAAACTCGAACAAAAAATTCAGATTAATACGTTCGTCCAGATTTGCTAATCAAAATGATTTTGAAGTACGATACGTTTGTTAGGATTGTGGTAGTAACCTTTGGGGTTTTTCTTACCAGTTATTATTAACTAAAGGTGCGATGTGAAGGGAGTAAATAAATATATATGGTTTCTCGGGCAGAGTTAACGTGGTTACGAATCGGGTGATAAATGTATAAATATATACATTCACGTATATATATAATAATAAACAATGTTTTTTCTTTTTGTTTATGTTTATTTTTATTTTTTTTTTTTTTCTTAGAATAGGCTACAAGATTAATTATGTATAATTGTTTAAATCATTTTTATCTATAAAAAACAGCAAAAAAAAAAAAAAAAAAATGTTTAAATTTCGACATGTTACACAAAGACTTGTAGAACATTTACGTTTACCATATCTAACAGACTAGAATATAATCCTTGAATAACTTTTACGTATTTTTTGTTTCTTTTTTTTTTTTGTCAAAAATTTTCTTTCAAATATTCTAAGTTCACAATAATTTGAATCAATTTGTTAATATTTTTAGATATTATGGACCACATTCTGTTGTAGTACAGTATACTGTCTTGATCTACACCCAATTTTCATCTTTATTATTAAAAACTAGATATATTCATATACTAGATGAAAGAAAAAAAAAACAAAAAAAAAAACTGTTCGCCATTTTGTAGAACTAGGTCTATCAATTTTGCATCATGAATAAGGTATGAAATTGTGAATTATTATCGTCTTCTAAATGACGAAGGAGAAGCTATTCGCGTATTACATTTATGTAATGGGAATTATTAATCGATTGGATACTACCATTTCGAAATTTAATATTATCCACAATTACATACATATTATTACATTAAATTGCTCTTCATTGATTTGAGTAATTCATTCTAGGCTGTAATTACTACGAAAAACAAAAATCGAAGAAAAAATCACAAAAAAAAAAAAATATTTGTATATCATTCATTCAGCATGAATGCGTCTAAATTATATTTTATAACAATTTGATCTCATAATCTCATAATTAAGATTTGTGACAAAAAATGCGAAAAAAATGAATAAAAATTGAAAAAAAAAAAATGCAAAAAATGAATATAAATTAGAAGCTAGAAATTAAATCATATACCTGTTATGCTATAATCAACGTCTCTCTTCATGTCTCGTGTATAAGTAATTATGTGAATTGAGTTTAGGAAAGAAATTTTTTTACTTTTTTCAAAAATCACAATTAAATAAATAGATTAATGCGGTGAGACTTAGTTTCGCAAATCAGCCGATGAAATGAAAAGGAAAACAAAAGATAAACTGTAAAAATTTTACGATGAGTTAATAATAATTAATTTGTATATAGCTCCTAAAATTAAATTAGAAAACTAAAATTTACAACCCATTGCATTTCTCAAAAATTAATTTACCTCAATTATCATTTATTTATGTTCAATAAACAAATTTCTAGGTAATATATATCCTGTTAGTAATGTTCGATACACATGACAAATGTATTTTTCCCGATAATTTTTCGCTTAAACAGCAATAATTATGAGCGTTGATAATTTTTCCTAGTATATTGTATTCTATCGCGCTTCGTAGAAGATATTCAATCATCCGCAGAATTATCCTTAGAATAATTTTCAAGTACTGCATCTGCCTTCTAATTTGATTGAGAAATGAAATTTATCGCTGCGCGCGGTTCGCGGCAAAAGTGGTTCGCTAATCCACCACAAAAATGGCAGCAGCACTACCTGACAGCAGTGGTGTTTCGGCTGCATAGAATAAGGCGCGTAGCATGGAAGGAGTTAATTAAGAATTATTCAACCATTGTAATGAGTAGGGGATATGAAGCAAAAGATATTGAATGATGAAAGCTAAATAAAATTCATGAATCATGTTGCCCTATAATATTCACAACAATCGAAATATCTTATTCATTTAATCAAACGTGAAACTCAATACACGGAGCATATTATTGCTCCGTGCTCAATATGCAAATCGAAAAATTTCGTTCTTTTCCGCTTCGACCGGTTGTGGCATTCGGTGGAATTCGGAGCCGTTCGTTAAAATCCGGCATGATTCGGCACAATTCGGGGCTATCCGTTGGAATAGATTCCCGAGTCACGTGTTACGTAATAGTTCCCAAATGAGCAAGAACGGAAAATTCTTCAGTTAAGTGCGACGTAGCTGGGTAGTAGCCCAATTGAAGCTCGCAGACTTTCAGACCACGATTACCGCGGCGTTAATTACAATCGGGATGAAACTCGCTGAACATAATTCAAAAACGCCCCGCTTTTCGTTCGACCTCTCGATGTCGACTATCGAAAAATCGATTGGACCAAGCGCGGTTTTCCCGCGCATTTATGACAAAAACCAGTATGGCGGCGTCTGTCTCTATCCCCAACAATCAACCTATGTAGACTAGAATAAAATAATCATCAATTTTGTGTAACCCGACCGTGTAACGATTTAGCTCCGATTAATCGGTTTTATATCTATTATAAAATGTCGAGTCCGATGAAAAGGCCTCGGACACCATCCAGGCAAGACAACGACGGAAACTCAACAAATGGAACTCCGAGACGTCTGCGAAAAACTCCGACACCAACAGGCACGCCGAATAAAAACGGCACGCCGAAAAAAAATGGAACGTCAAGTAAAAACGGCACGCCAAGTAAACAAGGTGAATCAATATTTATCACTGATCTCTATGTTATTCATTCATTCATTTGTTTATGTATTGTAGTCTGTTTGGAATATTCTCACAACATTGATTTACATCTCAATTTTCCAAAATCGAACAAAAAAACAATAAAGGTTCTTCATTCACTCCGAAATGACTACAGGAATTTCAAAGAATTTCATTCTTTTTCACTGAGCCGTCGAGACCTCTTTGAATCTATAAATCAAATCAGTTTTACTAGTAGAATGAGAATGAAAAACGGACGGAAGAAACAAATCCATCATATGAAAGATCTTGGAATTATTTGTTCAAATGCCAAAGGATAATTCTTCTTCCTTTATTCAAATTCAGGGAAAAAACTATCTTCGTATGTTTCTCCCTCTTATTTTCGGTCATTTTTTGTATACAATGGCTTTTGTTAACTATTTTGAAGCAACTAGTTTGTCGATCGAATAACGCTAAACTTTATGTGGCAACAGGTCGAACCCCAGACAAATCTCGGAATAATCCAACTGTCGAAACTCCTTTGCGATGGGGAACGCGTGGTACTCGAGACACAATTGCTCCTTCTTCGGAAGGTACCTCTTCGATACCTGCCTCCTCACCTACCCAAGGTGTTCAAGGTACGAGTCCCTTGGCGGTGGGAATGAGCGAGATAGATTTATCCTCTCCTCTGTATTACGGGACTCCAAGTTCTCTCGGTTCAATACGAACTCCTAGAAGCGGTGTAAGGGGCACACCGATCAGACAGAGACCAGATATAAGAATCGACAAGCGTATTAGGCAGGTCAACGTAGGCGAGCCGGTAATTATCACCTTTAAACGTTAAAACATTCAGCAAGCTCGATTCATTTAAAAAATATACCAAAAATGATCAAATTTCAGATTCCCGAAGAACCAGGTTCTTCCGAAAGCGAAAACGCCGGTCCTCAGCTAGTCATCTGGGGCACGAACATAGTCGTTAGCAGATGCAAAGATCAGTTCAAGCGTTTTGTCAAACGTTTCATCGACCCTGAAGCTGAGAACGACGAACTCCCAGAGAACATGAACTTAGCAGAGCCGCTGTATCTCCAGAAGCTAGATGAAATTCACACCCTGGAAGAACCGTACTTGAACATAAATTGCGCTCACCTGGAAACTTTCGACGAACAATTGTACAAACAGCTGATATCCTATCCGCAAGAAGTTATTCCCACTTTAGATATGGCAGCTAACGAAATGTTCTTCGAAAAGTACCCGGCCGCTGTTCTGGAGCATCAGATACAGGTCCGGCCTTTTAACGCTGCGAAAACAAAAAGCATGCGTGGTCTGAATCCGGAGGATATAGACCAGCTGATAACAATATCGGGAATGGTGATCAGAACTTCGAACATAATTCCAGAAATGCGAGAAGCTTTTTTCAAGTGTATCTCTTGCTCATTCACCACTCTGGTCGAGATTGATAGAGGCAAGATAGCAGAACCTACTCAATGTACTCACTGCAAGGGAAACCACTGCTTCATGCTCGTTCATAACAGGAGCCATTTCTCCGACAAACAATTGATCAAGCTCCAGGAATCCCCTGACGATATGCCTGCTGGTCAGACGCCTCACACTGTCACAGTCTTCGCTCATAACGATCTTGTCGATGCGGTTCAACCTGGGGACAGAGTAGCCGTTACCGGAATATACCGCGCACTTCCGCTACAAGTTAGCCATAGACAAAGCAACGTCAGGGCTGTTTACAAGACCCACATCGACGTCGTGCACTTTAGAAAGCAGGATTCTAAAAGGTTTTCATCTTTTTTTTACTCTCAAGTTCCCGGGAATTTTAATTAGCTACTTTTTAGTCATTTTTTGAGTCACTTTCGAATTCTCAAGGCAAACGTTATGCATACTCGAATTGCCCTGAATTCATTAATCTAAAGACTCTGTCAATAACCTGTTTTTCTCTTTCAGGCTTTACGAACAAGAAGATGGAAAGGACCACGCGTTTCCACCTGAGAGAGTTGAGCTGTTGCAGTTATTGTCCCAAAAAGAAGACGTCTACGAACGTTTGGCACGTAACATTGCGCCGAGTATTTACGAGAATGAAGATGTTAAGAAGGGAATATTACTCCAGCTTTTTGGAGGCACCAAAAAGACCCACACCTCCTCAGGCAGGAGCCATTTTAGAGCAGAACTAAATATCCTGCTATGCGGAGATCCTGGAACAAGCAAATCTCAGTTACTTCAATACATTTATAATTTAGTTCCGAGATCTCAGTACACCAGCGGCAAAGGCACGTCTCAATTCTGAGCAACTTCTTTACAAGTTCTTTGACAAATTCTTTGAAATTAGCATCGAATACTAATTTTTGTGACTTTCATAGGTTCCAGTGCCGTTGGATTGACTGCATATGTTACAAAGGACCCTGAAACACGCCAGCTAGTTCTTCAAACTGGAGCATTGGTCTTAGCCGATAACGGAATATGTTGCATTGATGAATTTGACAAAATGAACGACGCAACTCGTTCCGTATTACACGAGGTGATGGAACAGCAAACATTGAGCATTGCTAAGGCTGGAATAATCTGTCAACTCAATGCCAGGACTAGCATTCTGGCTGCTGCTAATCCCTGCGAATCGCAATGGAATAAAAACAAGACGGTAAAAAATGAATTGAAAACATTTTATACTTTATTATGTTTCTCAAAGATTATTGGGTCATTTCATAAATTACGTTTCTTCATGTTATTCAGGTTGTTGAAAATGTTATGCTGCCCCATACGTTGATGTCAAGATTTGATTTGATCTTCTTGATACTGGATCCTCAAAATGAGTTATTTGACCGCCGTCTGGCTCGTCATTTGGTGTCTTTGTATTATAAGAGCCAGCCAGAAAACGAGGACGATTTAATAGACATGAGCATTTTGCGTGACTACATCGCCTACGCCAAAGAACACGTCCATCCAACTCTAAGCGAAGAAGCTCAGCAGAAATTAGTCCAGGCTTATGTAGACATGAGGAAAGTTGGAAGTGGCAGAGGTCAGATCAGCGCCTATCCGAGGCAGCTTGAATCTCTTATAAGATTGGCCGAGGCTCATGCAAAGCTACGATTTAGCAACACAGTTGTTGTAGAAGACGTCGAGGAGGCTTGGAGGTAAATTTTGACTGAAATTTTTGCAGGGGAATAATTTTGTTCACTTAGATTCCCTTTTTGCTTGTAATTTACCCAAGTTTATGACCTTAATTTTTTATCGTATCAGATGACCTCGAAAAATGATAGAATAAATCAATTTTCCACAAACTTTTCGTTTCTGCAGCAAATCCCATTGCGAAACGATAAAATAAAAATCAAATTTTCTCTGAAGTTCCCAAATTCACAACAGATTATGTTACAAAACGATGAAATAATATAATCTTATTCAATTCCATCGTCTTCGCTACAAATTACATGAAGAAACGATGAAATGGGAGCCAAATTTTTCTTGAATCTCTTGATTCCGCAACAGATTTGCTGCAATACGACGAGTTGATTGAATTCTCTTGAAATTTCTTGACTCTTGCTTCAGATTACAATCCAAAATCATGAAATATAATTCGATTGCAGACCACAATGCAGAATTATAAAATAGGAATGAAATTTACGTTGAATTTTCGAATTTTGCAACAAATTGAAGTACAGAATGATAAAATAATCTAATTATTATTAAACTTCTTATTTTTGCAACCGATTCAAACGAGTTTTTATATTTATTTTACTGATCAGATTACATCGCGAGGCACTGAAGCAGTCGGCAACAGATCCTTTGAGCGGTAAGATAGACGTGGGGATTTTGACAACTGGATTGTCAGCGGCTGCTAGAAAGCGGAGAATGGAATTGACGCAGGCTATACGTAGCTTGATTGAAGCCAAGGGAAAAGTTCCGACTCTGAATTACCAGAAAATCTTCACAGAGGTGAAGGAGACCTCCCAGATCGTAAGTTCAACTATTTTATTCTATATAGCCATTAGTTATTCCCCAAAGTTGCCGCAATTGCAGCAAAAATTTATGCCATACATTATGAAGACACGGTTTCTTTTCGTTCATTTATTTTTTTTATTTTCATGTATTCTGTAAATTGATTTTATCATTAAGGATCGTATAATTAAATTTAACATAACGAACGAAAAGAAGATTAAAATGGAATTTAAACCTAATAATTGTCTAAAAAAGGGATGAATTTTCAAAAATTATTAAACAAACTAAAAAATGTATTTTGTGACAATTTGAAAGGAAAATATGGATGAAATTATTATTTCAGCTGGTAACACGTGAGATGTTTGAGGATTCGTTGAAGGAGCTACAAGACGATGGTTTTGTTCTTGTTATCGGTAAAAACACCATCAGAGTCTGTTGAAAGTTTGATAATATTTCTAGCCAAATTCTCTCAGATATTTTGGATGGGGAAAATAAAGATTTTTTTCCGAATTAAATAACGTAAGAGTATTTTCTTAAATAAATGCCGAATATATATTTTCGGAAATTTGGATCGAAAGAATAAACGACAACAATAATAAAAAAAAATTAAAACAGAAAACGGGAGTATTTTGAAAATTTTCTAACTAAGCTGCCTATTTCAAAATAAGAAACGAAATATCCTATCCAAATAAATTTTAACTGAAAAAGACTAAACAGCCGGATTGCAAAGTTTGTTTTCCGTCTTAAGTTTTTCCCCCTGTAACGTTCCATAGTGAAAACAGCCCGAGATTACCGCCTAAACAAACAAGTAAACATATTCTAAAATTTTTCGCATTTTTAAGTTTTACTGTATATCACTTTGGTTGAGAGTTTCTTTGAATTGTTAATTGTTTCTTGTTCTCCAAGAAGACCGTAAGAATACTCGATTATTGTATGATTCCTCTTTTTTTCTTAAATAAAATTTGAAATACGTTTTTAGTTCTCTTTTAAATCACGTTATATATTTATTTCAATTTATACAGATTTCCCACCCTTTTTCCTTTTCTCAATCATTAATTATCACTCAATTTCCTATTTATAGTATTTAATTTATTGCCAGTCATCGTCTCGACCATAGTTATTTACGCAAACTAGATTTTAATCGCTTTCCTTTCCTCTCTTCACCTCAGTTCAGATTTTGAACTAGGAAAAAAATCTAATCACACGTTCCCGCTCAATAATTTCCATACTTGATTGGTTTTCGTTTATTACCTCTACTTTTTTTCTCTCTCTCTCTTAATTATTTCCAAATAAATCGCAAGTTAAATCTCAGATCCAAACGATAAATCTATTGAGGTTTAATTTCAAAAACCAAATACACCGACGCATATCGATTCGTCGGAATTCTTACTACGCATTGCTGCACGTCGCTGTTGAACACGAGAAAATTCGACCTTCTGAAAATCTATCATTGAATAAAAAAAAAAAAAAAAACGAATTAAAAGAAGAAAAAAACCAAAACCGGGGTTCTTTTAAAATATTTCAAATTTCATTAGAAATTGGTAATTTGGAGCTCCGTTCCTTTGTCGTTGACTGATGATATGTTAATTTGTTATATGGTTTTTCTTTTTCGAAGCAGTGAAATATTATCCACTTGTAATTTTTCAGAGCTATTTTCTCCGCAAAAACATAAACGATTAATGTGGAATTGCTAACAGTGATAAAGATGAATTGAACGAAGGGCAAGATACTCTTGGATTTTAAGAAATCGAGAAAAAGTTCAAAAGATGACAACTATTTTGTTCGATTTTTTAAAAATCGGCAAGTATCACGCCCTTCGTTCTATTCTTATTTGTCACCTTTATCAATTTTACATTGATCGGATATGTTTTTGCCGAGAAACAAAGCTTTTGCACATCGTGTTTCATTTCCCCTCGATTCGAGAAATATATCCCCCTTTCCGGGGGATTCCTTGAGAAATTGAAGATACTAACATGTCGCGACCGGATCTCTTCGAGGCTAAACAATTCCGTGTTACCTACTGAGATACACGTTTGTCACGCGCTGCCTAACAGCTCATAACAATTAACCGCATGAGACGAAGTGAAGCGAAGCGATGCATCGAAATGCAAAGCAAAACGAGGCAACGCAACGCAACGCAATGCAAAGCGAGACAGGAAAAGCTGTCTCTGGTTCGCTACGAAAAATTCTTTGTTAGAATATTACCGTGAAGAAGGAAGCGAAACTCGATGTTACATTGTAGTGTAAGATGGGACGGGACGAGACGCGGTATGGGATGGGACGGGATGGGTCTTTTAAGGGTCTATGAGCAGTTCAGGCCTTCCTGGAAAAATCGGTTAATACCACCAGCCTTCTGTTTCGCACGTACGAATATCTATACCTGCAGAGCTACTGCAGTTAGTCGTACCTACTTTATTATTTACTGCCGGTGGATTGTAAATTATCTCATATACATATACACGTATATACATACAATAAACATGAATACACAGCATTAATTTTGTTCTATTACTTTTTCCATTTTTATTTTTCATTTCTGTTTCTCATCCTTACATAACATCGATTATAATTGATATCGTTGACAATGCAAAAGAAAAAAAAAACAAGAAACGAAGTAAAGTACATAGAAGAGTTTGAAAAGAAGCTGTAGGAACGATTTGAGTCTGGCATTAGTCAAACTGCGGCGCAGACTCGCTGAAGCGTTGAATTTCTTGCCAAATCCGATAGGAATTGGTTAGACGCGGTGCGTCGTAGTCTTCGGTGAACGAACCAACAACGGACGAGCGAACGAACGGAGAATCAGACTGAGAGACTGTCGAACCTCAACGATATACCCCTAGTAGCGTCCGGGGGTGGTAGATTCGTACACATACATACATACATACATACATACATACGTACATACAATCTATATACAAAAGTAGGTATAATGTACCGCTTCGTATGTACGCTGTATTGGATTGCCGTGCGAGACGACAGAGGGAGTGAGTTTCCACTCTATAAACTTGCAAGTCATATCATTATCCAAGCTTTCGCACTTTTGACAAGGGACGAACGAGAAGAAACTTGAAAGAATGAAAGTAAACAAAAATCAAGATGCACGAGTTGGAATGATGTATTTTGCATATATTTATATACAGCCATAGATTACATACATTATATTGTATATACAATACATAGGTATATACATCGGTAATTGGCTTAGGGTAAAAGATTCTATCAGAGCCATAGCTGCAACGTGACGGTATATACCGGCGTATACTTTATTACCCTGAGCACCTTTTAAAACCTCGTAAACCATTCCGATTCCGAAGGATAGGTATATACGAGAGTATAATACGGGGGCTTAGCACGATGTATGCATAGTTCAAGTGATTCGAGGTTTTCGCACGCTGCTGCTGTACATGCAGCAGCAGGAGCATACCGTTACTGTATCAATATAAGCATATAATAATAAATCTTGGATATTTTTCCCTGAGCCCTAAATAATAAACGGCAATAAACCGTCGATATTATCGATACCCGCTATGGGTATACCTAATTTTATACTCGTACTTATACAACATTTGGCGCGTTACGATAACGGTTGTTTCATGCCATCGAAAGGAATTGCCTGTTCTATGTGTTTGCTTTTACGAGTTTGTTTTTTTAAACGAGAATCTTCAGTTGTTTTACAATCAACTGTGTTCTCAATAAGGTGATGTGGTAGAGATCACTTCCTACCTAACCTGTAGCTAACCTAAGAAACATGAGTTTTATTGGATTCCTATCGGTTTTTTTGACCAAATGACATACTTGGCCTCTTCCTGCCAAAAAACTAAATTCATTCAGTAGAGGATTCGTTCGGATCGGTGGGGTAGTCGTCGAGAAAGTACGATTCGCGTTTTCGAGGTGACACCAAATGGAAACAATGGAATTTCAAACAGACTCCCATGTTGCCGGTTCCACGGGACTATAATATGCTGGGGATTCCATTGTTACCAATTGTCATCACCTCGAAGACGCGATTAGTTGTTTCTTCCAAACTATACAACCTACCGGAATGAAACTCAGGAGATTTATGCTTTACTACGGCAAAAAGTGACCGAATATTTTACTGTTTGGAAAAAACGAATAGAATTTGGGTCAGATTCATATTTCCTATGTTAACTAGGTTAGGTTCAAAGCGACTTGTACCATATATCGCCTCGGGGCGAGACGTTAGCGAAACTTTTGTCAAAAACGATTGTTTTTTTTCTTTAACTACTTAAAATGGTCGAATTGAAAATCGCTTTCTACAATTTTCAGATATTAGTAATTTGTGGATCGAAAGAAAATGTCAACCTCCGGCAATGGAAGTACCTACATTCAAACCTACATTTAATCAGCTTTGGCCTGCTTTTAAATCAAATTGTTAGACTTCTTATTTCTGGATCAACTCGACTGCGACTTCCGGTGCTCAATACTGCAATACGAGGTTTAAATCTATACATATATAAAAATCGATTTCCTTTCAATGCGGTCTGTCTTTTCAATACAATACCTCAAACCTTCTTTTCCATGAGCTACAGGAATTCGGTGAATAAAAGAGAAGGAATGAGACTGCAAAAATGGTTCAAATCCGCATTTTTAACGAAAGAAAAACATCAATAATAAATAAGTAAAAATAGAAATCAAATTAAAAATATGCATAGACAACTGTATACATTGGTATTGACATTCATGCTACCCTTGCTCCGGGATATGCGGATCAAAGTATACATACCTACCTATATATACATATAGTTGAGGGCGAAGGAGGATGGCCGGGAAAGAAGGAGGATGAGAAGGAAAAGAAGGAGGATGAGAAGGAAAAGAAGAAGGGGGTTGGGGTGAGTCCGCTTAGGCGCCTAGGCAGCAGCCCATGGTGCACATACCACGACCGAGAGGCCCAAGTCGGCGTGCCCAAAAGCCTGGGGTTGTAAATCACTGAGTAAGATCTGAGTAGGCTTTAGGGAGGTTGCTGCAGATGGGAGGGAGGGAGGGAGCAAAAACTGAAAGTTTCAAGAGAGTTAGAAAGAGAAAGAGTAGAAGACAGAGGAGTGACCGTGGGTCATTTTTACGCGGCACGTTTAGTATAACGAACTGGATGTATAAGTTTAGTGAAAAGCGCGTTGCACTCAAATTACACTTCCCGTCTGACGCGAGAGCTTTGGGATAGATATCGGCACATGTACATATAAGTATACAGGGTGTCACAAAACTCGCAGACGATCTCTACATGGCTGGATTCCTTGTTGTAAATAAAAAATGTAGTTTTTTTTTTTACAAAAATCTCCTCTGACGCTTAGTTTAGACGCTAAAGCCGACAATAACGCACCAATCGGAGATCAACTTTAGAAATTACAGCAGATATAGTTATAGCTATCGTCAGCTTCTTCCGACGCGGAATATAGCGAATTCTGCTATTAGTTTCCAAAGCTGATCTCCGATTGGTGCGTCCTCATCGGCTCCAGCGTCTAAAGTTGGCTTCGAAGGAAATTTAAGAAAAAAAAAACTTGTTTTTATTTTCGACAAGGAATCCGACCACGTATAGATGGTCTGCAAATTTTGTTACAACCTGTACAATAGGCATCTCCCTCTATGCCTCCTGCATACTTACTATTCAGATATATTGTAAGTGTGGAAGAGAAAAATACTGGCGAGGAGTTAGTCGCGACTCGTGAGGAGATTGTCTCTGCACGGAAGGTCGTCCTGTGTAGGTAAGAAGGAGGAGGGTGAGGAACACAAGGATGGTATAGAATCGTTTATGTAGATTATGAATCAATATTTGTACATACGTACATACATACATATTCAAGTCAAGTTTTTCCTACATCGGTATACGCAACCCTTTGCGTGGAAGAAGGAGGAGATTTGTTTCGTGAAATTTATTACATACTGCGTAAAAAATAAGAAAAAGAAAGAAAAATAAATAAAATATAGGTATTAATGCAGCGCAGTATGTAAAGATATTAAACATATATACAGGCACACAGCTAAATGCTAAATGTCGATGGCCGAAGAGACTATAGACTAGACGGTGAAAAAATTTCCCTCAAAGGATATCTCGGCTTATTCTTTCTGCCTGGTTTGCCATCTCAAGGGATATAAAAATTTCTACCGAAATTAGGCTCATCAACCGAATTATTACGCTTTTTATTACACGGCTTATCCTGTAGACTTTCGGGTACATGTTGTGGCGGATTGGATGAAACGTTTGCATTAAGGCGATGTGGTACAACTCGTTTTGAACCTAACCTAGCTAACGTAAGAAATATGAATCTGACTGGAATTCTATTAGTTTTCTTCAAATAGTGAAATACTTGGCCACTTTCTGCCGTGGTAAAGCATTAATCTCCTAAGTTTCATTCCGGTAGGTTGTATAGTTTGGAAGAAACTACGAATTGAAATTTCGAGATGATAACAATTGGTAACAATGGGATTCGGAACATAGTCACGGGTGATATGGGAGTCTGTTAGAAATTCCATGGATTACCAATTATTGTCACCTCGAATACGTGAATCGTACTTGCTCGATGACTTTCCAACCGATCCGAATGAACCCTCTAAGAATGAATTCCGTTTTTTTTTGGCAGAAAGTGGCTGAGTATGTCACTTCGTCGAAAAAACTGATAGAATTTCAGTAGAACTCATGTTTTTTATATTAGCTAGGTTAGGTTGGAAGTGATCTTTACCATATCACCTTAAGGCGATATGGTACAAGTCTCTTTGAACCTAACCGACTAGTGAAGATAAAAAACATGAATCTCACTAGGCTAGTATCAGTAAAACTCATGTCTTTCATGTTAGTTAGGTCAAGTTGGAAGTCCAGTCAGATTCATATTTCTTATGTTGACTAAGTTAGGTTAGGTTCAAGGCGACTTGTACCACATCGTCTTAAGGTGCAACGGGAGTCTCTGCAGATATCAATGGTTATACGTGTTGAATAGAAAATAGACCCAATTTTTCTGCCCAATGTAAAACATCAAAATTTGCTTCTTTCGGCTCCGTCTGGTCGCCACGGATTCAAAGCAAGACGTATATATAATACCTATGTACATACATACACTACACCGTTTATATCTTATCGGTCTTCCTCGAGGGCGACAACCACCAAAGGTTCCTTACAATTAAAGGACTTAGTATCCTCGTTGGCATCTTTGCAGCCGTCACCTGCGCGGATTTGTAGGTACGAATATAGTTTGTGCAGACACAACTACACGAGTACATATCTACATGTAGACATGTACCTGCGTGAATGTGTAGGTGCAGAACGATGCTTCACCTGTGTTCTTCCTATAGACCCAACAATGACCAAGCGCAGTGTCTGGTGTTGCTGTTGATGTTGCTACTGCAGCAGCAGGTATACCTACCCTGCGTTCATGTATAGAGAGTACAGTAGCCTGAAGCCTGCAGTACATACATACCTAAATAAGAATTTTGGAAAGGCTCTCGGCTTACTGCAGGAGGGCAACTATTTCATTATATTACAACGCTACATCTGTACACAGGTATGAATAGGAGAGAGAATTTTCCGGGACTAAAGCTCCGAATCCATGTACATTATACACTTTTCCTGCGTGCATGAGCAAACCTTCCCTTGGTGCAGTAGACATGCGGGACAAGCCATATGTATAGTATATATACATGCACATATACGTATGTATACATACAGGCACAATACACCCCCGCACGAATTCGCGGAACAACTCGATTTTTCTTTCGCTTCAATTTTCCCCTAGATTTTACGCACCCAGGATTCAATGCTCCAAGATCCTTTGATGCCAGGTTTACGCTAGATTTAATACATTGTTCGAGGAAATTTTTGTTCCTTTTTCGCTTTTCTCGTTTTCTTTCTCTTATTATTCTGCAAGGAGAGCAAAAGTCATAGGTACGTCACGAGGTCTCAGGTGCTACGTGAATTTTTTTTGCCTTCAATTTGGTTTCCAAAAAGCATTTCTTGAAACTTGACAACCTGTAAGCGAACGACTGCGCATGCGTCAAATAATTAAAATACATTGGTTGACGATAAATCGTCACGTCGCGATATTTTGGACCGAATCTCAGGGGTGCCAACTTCATCACATGGGATTCTAACCTCGAAATTTCGTATTTACGAGGTATCCGCTAAAAATGAAGTTTGATTTTGGGTGGCCAGCCTGTATGAGCTGAAGTGGAAACTCGCGCATGCGCACTTGGTCGTTCAGACTGTCAAGTTTCTAGAAATGCTCTCGGCATATATACAATACATATTTCTTCGATTTCTCTAACAAAATTCGCACTATCATGTTTTAATCCGTTGAAGAAGAGAGAAGGGAAGAAAAATTTGGTCGATTCGTTTACTCGATATGGGTATGAACGGATCTTATTTCAGGTCTATTTTCGCTTGAGTATAATAAAAATAAAAAATTCAATAAATCGAATACCGGACCTCCGATGCAGGTATAGTTGGTATAGGTGTGCACGAATACCTGTTTATACGTGTATAGGGGCGAAAGTTCCGGATGTAGCAGGTTATAAAATACACATATACCCGTATACATGGTATAGGTATGTACGTGCAGCGTTGAAGCGGTTCGTGGGTATGTAGTCCTTTGAATGCACATCTTTACCGCGCCTTTCAATAGAATCAATGCGGGATATCGATTTTATGGGCAGATGCGTCCCAGTTCTCAAAATCCAAAACGATTCTATTATACATACGTGTATATGTATATGTATAGGTATAGGTATGTATGTACGGATCCAAAAATTATAGATCCTTATTCAAGGGCAGTACCCGCAATCTATACCAACCTATAGGTCGCGCATCCTCCCACGCTGCACCAGTTTAGAGGATACACTTTTGAATATATAGGTATGTACAGTACCTACACATATACCTAAATATAGGTATACCTGTGAATTGAGATTAATATAGAGAGAGAAGAGCGTGGGGTTCGAAAAACTGAAAGACCAAAATTCTTAATTACCGAAATCCAAAAATTTAGCGATCCGAATATCAAACTTATAATGATTAGCGCATATATTAATCCAGAATTAAAAAGTTAAGAAAAGTCAAGAATCCAATTAAGTTCATATACCATCTCATCGAATCATCTAAATTCCCAACGCTCATTCATCCGGAAAGATTTTCCTAAATTTTAAAAATAGTAAAATGTAGATTATATTGATCATGCAGATGGTTGAATTTTCCAAAATTCGCATTTCTCTGCAGCCACCACTTCCATGGTGCAAGACTTGTAAGATCCGCACACCGATGACGAAAGATCAGATGGATCAGAATAGATCAATTGAAAATTCTGAAAAATTAAAATTCCGAAAATGCCACGAGAGTCATTTATCCATTTACACAAGTGTAGTGCTATCATTCTCGTTGAATAGATTTTTAATAATCTTTGGTTACTATACAGACGCACGTGGGAAATATCATATATGCAGTGTTCATTTCCGAGGCTTTCATGCACCGTCGGAAATTTGATTATTAGGTATTTTGAACCACTGCTTCTTTTATAGTCATTCTGTAATTACGTTTCGGTACTTAATTTTTTTGAATTTTTGCTAATCTGAAAATTGTTGAGGTGCTTTTTCGAATATTTAGTATTTTTATCATTTCGGTTTTTCATGGTTAACCGAAAGTTCGCCAATTCTCAATTGTTTACCTTCGACATGTTCTTATTCTGGATCATTTCATATCGACTTTTTTACCATAGGCTTATTCGGATTCTTGGTTTTCGGAACTTCGCGACTTCCGAATTTCGGTCATTACGAATTTTGGTCTTTCGGTTTTTCGACCACCTGCACCCAAGGAAGAAAAAGAAAAAGCCGGAGAAAATGAAACACACATATAACAATCGACCAAGATATCTCATGGTTATGAATTTCTCTCGTATCCTGCAGGCATATACCGCTCAAAGGATTCCAAAAAAAGTAAACAATCCAAATACGTATTAAAGGGAAAAAGGACCACGATGTATAGGGTCCACTTTTCTTTTTTTCAAACTACCCAATAATTTCTACACAAATTCCTCAATGAATGACAATAAATAATAATTCCCAATTCGAATGTACAATATCTACGCATATTATTCACATATAAATACAACAGATGTATGATGTAGTATAGACATACATACGTCAATGACCGGGAATCGCAACCCTCGTACATATACCTATAGAAGGTTAAAAACTCCGAGTCCAGACACTCCGGGGTCCTCAACATCGCATACCGTCGTTGTTACGTATTTTGACTTTGAACTCTTGGAGGACGTGAGACAATCACCTCGCACATAGGTGGCTGGGCTATACTAGCGACGAGAATGTATACATACATAGGTACATATTTATATACCTATATATATCGTAGATGGCAAGGTATATACCTTTACATACCTGGGGATAATTCTCTTTACTTTCATCCAGCTATATGGTCCGTCGTAATTTTTTGCCATTAAAGATAGCCGTATATATAAGTACAAGTAATAATAACAATAATAATCCCGCAGGTTTAGGTTCAGGTTCAGGTTCAGGTTCAGGTTCGGGTTTAGGGTATAGGTGGTTTAGGTATACGCGGAGAGTATGACGAGAATAAGGGTGCAGGAGGTGGGTTGAAATAGCTGCCGTTTTCGTTCTATATAGGTTGAACTCTGGCGCGCAGCCCGCGTAACGCCGCGCCGCCGCCAGGTTGTTGAAACCTTAAGGTCACCTCTGCGCGTCGTGTTCGCTATATAGACACCCCCGCCCTCCCCCCCACTCCACCTCCCTTTCTACACATATATTTACTAGTATATAGTTATATACACCGAACGGGGGCGTCGCGACGGAGGCGTCGTACTACGTCGTTCGAGCTCTGGGGGTGACCTTGAACGTCGCCCACGCGACGCTACAGAGCTCCGTTCATCGACGTCTGGCGGCCTCACCGCCGCCCCCTCCCCCCACAATCACCATCCCTCCACCCCCACCCCAAAAACTCGCGACGCACGATCGTTAAAGCGTCACGACGCCCCCGTCCCGGCGTCCGCCACTTTCTCATATACTATCGCGCGGCGGGTGTCCATTCATAAGCTTATGCGCTCTGCGGCTAATTTTCATCGATATATTTACTACACAGAACGTATTATAGTTGGATATTTTCAATCGATTGTTAAAAAATATTATAATGCTTTAATGTAAAGATTTTCCGTGTTTATATATCGGAATACGTGTATTGAGTTGGAATATTAAGGGAGGAATCTAAATAACGAAATCTTGTAAAAAGCAGTTATTCATTTTTCAAATGGACAAAAAACTTTTAATCAAAAAACAGATAACAACAATTTTAGATTATGGTAGGACATGTTTTAATAAAAAAAAGTTTCAATTTTCTGCTACGAAAGTTCATACGCGCGAGGAACTTTTTTGATAGAATTTTTTTTTTCGCAGGGATGCAAAAGGTTCCCTGCAGCGCACGATAAATTTCATAGCAGAAAATTAAAACTTTTTTTCAAAACATATCCTATACAACGTAATATGATATTTTTGGTATCCATTTTTTGATTGGACCTTTTTTTGGCCATTTCAAAAATGAATAACTACTTTTCACTTAAAAAATTTCAGCACGTATATGGTCATCCTGTAAAGGGTGGAATTTGTGCAAAAACGGATTTCTTTAACTTATGTATTTATTTATTCATTCTCGACAAATAACTTACGAGGTGCTGATTATATATTCACCAATATTCGATCTCCGAATCGTTAGACAATGTTGTATCTACTCGCTGGGTCGAGAAAATGCTATTGATCGTTATATGTATATACCGATGTACAATCATACGTATGGAAGTATACGCAATGGTAACAGTGACTAATAAGCTCGGACGCCCTGTCGATACGATCGAGGCGATTGTACGGAGCTCTTCAAGATCGATTTCGACACGGTCTATCGCAGCAATGATTTTCCGACGAATTCCGCGACGAAATATCTTGAGACAATTATCCACAGATATACATATATGTACTCGTTGAGCAAGTATAGGGGAAAAAAAATAAAAAAATATATATGGATGGGGGGGGGGGTGGGGGGGGGGGGGGGGGCATTAAGAAAATATAAATATGTTACGATTTGCGATTTTCATTGATAAATCCGCCGATTTTGACGAAAAAAAAAAGAAAACCTGAGCGAAGATGTGCGTCTACTGCAGAGTTGTAAAATTGCAGGCTAAGTTGATCGGCTCCCCTGAAAATTTTGTGAATTTTTTTCAATACTATAATAAATATTACAAAATTATTTATTCAATAGCTGCATCAGGAGAATTTCAACGTCGGTAATTAACTATATTTTAATTGGTAATTGAAAATCAGAAAATTCAACGATCATTGAAATCTCAACTGGTAGCATTTATATTTCCTATAAAGTATAGGCCCACTTTACCCGCATTTTCCCCTATACTTATAGTTTTCGTAAAATGCATTCAATCTGTTGTTACAATTAGTCTCCGGACGCAAGGGAATAATAAATAAATTTATAATTAAAATGTTTGTTAATTTTGAAAAAGTGCGAAAAATTTTCCGGGGGGTTGGGGGCACTTTGCCCGGTATTCCCCCATATCAGAAAATATTTCGTCTCCGGGTGAATTAGTTCTATTATTGTTTCTCTGTGAAAAACTGCAGCACCTCGTCGCAGCGGTGTAACCGAAGTGCAGTTTGAAAGAAGCATTAACTGGGTCATTATCACTCGAGACGGGGGTATAGTCGGTGGAAAAAATTCTAGAGTTTCACTATTGGAATCGAATTCAATGTAAGAACCAACCTTCGGGTTATTGAGAGTGGCGAAGATCTCACCTTGTTGACTCATCATGTAGTTTTGTCCCGTGGATTTATTACGTATTTACGGATCCGATTACTTTTACCGTTCGCTAATTGCCTATACGTAATATCAACGGCGTTTTTATCCACGTTTTTGCGGGATTGAAATTCCGAATTTGAAAAGCATGCGAAAGGTCAACATTCCGAATTTTTCTACTACCGAATTACAGTTTTTAGAAAGATTATATCCCGAAAGTCTGTACAGCCAATTTGAAAAACTCCGAATGGAAAAATACGGGAGGTTCAAAAAAAAAAATAAAGAAGTCGAAAGGCCAAAACTCCGAATCTCGGAATTCGCGAGATGCAACGTCGTTTATTTGACAGCTTTAACATGAGCTTCCCTTAGATTTGCGGATTTTCGGACTTTCTACATTTCGACTTTTCGGAATTTCTAAGTTCTGAACTCTAACGTTTCTAGAAACTCAGAATCGCGTTTCAAATAAATCCGGAATTCTGGCCATTCGAAACTTTTGTAATTCGAAATTTCAATTCCGCCCCAGGATAGAATATATGCCTTACTTCGACAAACAATACGCAAGATTTTCGCAAAATTGTGACGAGTATAGTACCTGAAACATAATTTTCTACGCCGTTGAAAATTTCTACGTGCATGTAAACGGCCGAATTTTTTTTTTCAAACTGCATCGTGCGCTCCCGTGTCCGACGTCGAGTATGTACTGTACGAGACGATTATCTCGATTTGGACCAAACATGGCGCCGCGGTCGATAAGCTTGCGCTCTCACCTTCGCCTCCCCATCCTCTTCTTGCTCTCCCTCCTCCTACTTCTGCCGCTGTAATTCAGCAGGGACGTTCTCTATACCAGAATATAGGCACACGTACATATACATACAGTGTTATACTATATACGTTGACAAGCGCGTCCCATTCATGGTTTTCGCGCGCAGGCGCCTTGCGTAACCGCATAGCGTACTTTCGTCGCGCGGCGGCGTTTGAGCAGCGCGGTAGGGTCGGGGGGCGGCAGGGGTGGAGTGGAGAAAGAGGGGATGGTTCGTGGCGTCGGGCGCCGCAGCATCTCTTTCGTGTTTACGTTTTCTAGCGTCTCGTCTCCTCCACCCCTTGGCCCCGCCACACTGTTGCCACTCTCTCTCTCGCTCTGATTCTCTACCCCCGTCCCTCACTCTCACTCTCTCTCTCTCTCTTTCTTTCTCCCTCGGTTCACTGTGTAGCGCTCACGTGACGCCTCTCTCAATCAAATAATCCATACAGTAGGCTCGGGAGCCAACCACCACCACCACCACCACCACCGCCAACGCCAACGCCGTGTTATCCACCCCCATTCTACCCACGCGTTTGCCCTCGCCACCTTCAATACTCGGATGACCAGCCGCCGCCACCCCCAACGAGATCATGCAACATATACATTCACCACTGTCTGTGCAGAGGGCGCAATACGTGCAGTGTATATTTATTATTTACTTAACTCCCTCTTCATTTGAAAAACTTTTTCTTTTGTCGTTTTTTTTTTTTCTCTTCTAGTGTGATGATTCATCTGTATATTTTACGTTCATGATCTTATAGCGACCGGAGGTGATTTGAGGTGATATGGTTGAGATCATTCCGAACTTAACCTAGCTAACATAAAAAAACATCAGTTTTACTAGAATCCTATCAGTTTTTTTGACGAAGTGACATACTTGGCCACTTTCTGCCAAAAAACTGGATTCATTCGTCGAGGGTTCATTCGAATCGGTTGTGTAGTCGTCGAGAAAGTACGATTCGCGTTTTCGAGGTGACGACAATTCGTAACAACGGAATTTCGAAGAGACTTCCATATCGTCTGAAGGTGCCACGTGACTATGTTAGGAATTCCATTGTTACCAATTGTCATCACCTCGGAAACGCGATTAGTAGTTTCTTCCAAGCTATACAACCTACCGGAATTAAACTCGGGAGATTAATGCCTTACTACGGCAGATATCGGCTAAGTATTTTACTGTTTAAAAAAAAAAACGAATAGAATTCTAGTCAGATTCATATTTCTTATGTTAGCTGGGTTAGGTTCAAAGCTGCTTGTAGAGTGGATAATATAAATTTCGCATGAATTTCGGCCGGTTTATTATACATGAATTACATTTTTCGTGCTGGACCCTGACTATAACGCATATGAAGCGACAGAACGACTCTGATCGGTGAACCTAAATCACTAATAACTCGAAAAGTACCGATCGTTCGACATTTCCACTAAGGGATTTTAGTTTCAGTTTTTCGTAAGGGATCTATACATATATCTACTAGAGAAGAATGGCGCACGGTGCGGCCGTGGATCACCCACGTATATCTGTATATGCGCTGCAGTAATCAGTTAATCACCAACAGAGTTTCAGGTATAGAAATTCTTTTCTTACCTGATCTCTTTTCTTCCTTTTTTTTTTTTTTTTTCTTCTCTTTGACGTTTGTGTGTGTATGGGTATTCGTGTTTTCCCTTTCGTTTGGTTCTTTATTTTCTCGCGCGCCTATATAATCCAACAGGCTGCAGAAGCAGCAAATAATGCGGGGTTTACTTTAGAGAGGGTTTTCCGTATCTGAATATCTGCGTCCATACTTTAGCCTTTTTCAAGAATAGTCGCATAGCATACTTCGTGCATATGCCCATTAGTGAATTGCAGAATTCTCAGAGCCGAATGTTCTAGGAAAATCTAGCGACGCCACAAGAGTACGTCGCGTATTTTGATATTACACAAATATACCACATCACGAGTGGGTAGACGATGTCTAGATACTTCTCCGTACTACGTTGTACATAAACCTATATATATATGTATACTCGATGTTAATTCGTTTAATTTCATCAATGACGCCCACGCCCCAGGAGAGCATAAACAGCCGGATGTTTATCGCCTCCTTTTCAATGATAATATACCTGCAGCTCGAGCAAAATAAGAGCATGTAGCTTCTCCAAAGTCCAGACAAATTTATATCTACACTTACACGATGTCATTATATATAGGTTTATGTACATGATACGCCTTACTTGCACGTATCAAATTATATATGCGCACGAATTGTTGCACCGTTGTATCGTAAATATTTTGTCGTCTAAACTTGAAATAGAATCTCTCAAGTGATACATGAAAAAAGAATTTCACCAACGCGTGGGTGTGTTCGAGGAAGGTATATATAGATATATATATACATACGGGTGTATAAGTTCGGAGGAAAATTCATCGATCCTTTATTATAGTGTATGTATGTATATTGTATATGTATATATGTACAACAAGATGGATATAACAAGACGCATGAATAAAATGCTGCAGATCGATTGAACGAGAATTTCGCACTTCTTACGCATCTCGGTCTCCCTCTCCTCCCTCTCCGACTCCCCCTTTCGTGCGAAAACTGACCTACGTCAATTTTCCCTATTCCTACCCACCCACCCATCTACCTACCTACCTACCTACTCCTTCTTCTCCTCCTCCTCCTCCTCTTCCTATGCTCTCTATCTACTACTGACGGATTATATACCGACCTCTAACCGCCCGCGCCCGGTCGCGATCCCGCGCGCGCGACTATACGTATCTAGACTATACATTATAGTAACGCGCAGACTACCACCTCAGACTCCTTCAATCCGCGTCTCATGGATATAGGTATGTACGTGCAGCGACCCAGCCTCATTGCAGGGTTCAGGGTTCATGGTTCAGGGTTCGGGGTTCAGAGTGGGTGGCGTAGTTACCCGTAGAGGGACAAACGATGTCGGCGTGCCCACGCCACGCCGCGTAAAAGGCGAAATCTACGCAGTGCATGTTCCTCGGGGGTAGTAAAAGGGCGTGGTGGTGGGGGGTTAGGGCCAACAGTGCGCCGCAAGGCTGGCGAGAGGCAGGGGGGGGAGAGGAGAGGCCTCACCAGGAGAGTCCGCACGGGGTGGTTTGACGGTGAGTGGGGTGTACTTTGGGGGGGTTACGCGGGTACGAGGTGGGGAGTGACTCACAGAGTGGGAGGCTGGGCGCGTCAAGTAGCGCGACTCAGCTTCAGTACGGACGAAGCATTCGTCGGACGGTGTTGTGATCGTAGAGATCGTGGTTCAGATATAATAATATACACAATCTATATACGTACAGAGTTTTCGAACTCTGTGACAATTTCAAGTTTCGTTTGTTATTAAATCGCGAAACGTATACAATATACATATTGTAATAACATAACGCGAGATATAACCGATATATTATAATCTTCGTATATTATTATTATTATTATTAATTTGATGTGGCTAAAACAAACGGGATTAAATAATCTAATTATATTCCGGTTCGTTGCTTTATCATTATTTATTATCTGTTTATTTAAAAATAGTCAATAAATATATAAACATTCGGTTTACTATACTATACGTTGTATAGTAAACAAGTTACACGCTGTACGGTTTACGTCAGCCGGTATCTTACGTTTCTAACACAAAAACAAACACACATACACACGTATACGCATATCTTCGAAAGTGAATTTTGTTATCTATTTATTTATTTATTTATTTATTTATTTATTTATTTATTTATTTGTTCGTTTGTTTATTAGTCGGTTCTTCGTCTGTTCTGCCTAGCAGTTTTAGTTTCGGACTCAATTCCATATGTTGTGAACAACGAATTTTAGTTATTGTTGTTGCTGCTGGCTGCTGTTGTTGTTGTTTACTTTTCGCATCGTGACATGTGAAATATTTTTCAAGTTCAAAGGCTGCTGCTGCTACTACTACTGTCAATCTACTACTGCCGCCACTACCACCTATACAAGTCTCAGTTGAACTGTTATGAAAACAAGATTTTGTAAGTTATTATTCAACGATTTGGCCAACTATTTACCTTTCTTCTCTTTCTATCGTTTTATTCGTTCATTATAGTGTCCGTTAATCAACTTTCAAGTTTTATTATTATATATTATCGGTGTTATTGCGTAGATAGAGATCTGTATCTACTATATCATTACAGCCAAACTCACCGGCACAATTATATATCTACAATCGTCGCTTCTTTCAAAGTATCTGATAGTTATTCTATAATCCCAGGTGGTTTTGTTTATTCGTAACAACTATATGTATACTGCACACACCATGGATCCCGTTTTTCTCTTTTCTCAGTATTATTTTTAGTTTTTGTTTTGTTTTCAAGTAAACAACAACAATATTTCCGCATTACTATCACACTTGCACACATTTATATAATGTACGTACACAAGCATTCATCATTGGCACGTTCTGCAATTGTTATACTTAATTAATAATTATAATATTCACGATAATAAACGGATATATACAGAATATCCCAGTAAACCAAAACGAAATACGAAATTAAACATCATGATTCGAAAGACTTGCATATCAATTTTTTAGAATCAAAAAAAGAATTGCCACACAATTCTTTTCAAATCTATTCAATTCATTTTAGAATTCTGTTTTTGACTTGTCGATTCGTTTCGGTTTACTGGGATACGATATGGATTCGGGTATTACTGATCGCGAATGAGAATCACAACAATAGCAAATGATACATTAGAGGTATTTATCATTGAGTGTAAGAAAGAAAAAAAAAAAAAAAAATCAAATCGAAACAAAACAAACCAGAAAAGAAGCGGGGAAACTGATTGATAATTGAGCTAATCGATTTCAAAATAGTACACTATTTACTTATATACTTGAAGTATAAATAAGGTGTGGGATGATCACGACAAATTATCAAGCATCAAAGTTATTATAAATAATTTGAAGAATTTCAATTCACCCCGTAAAATCTGAACGACTTAGTATGGGGGAAATAATCAAGATGACGAATGAATAACAATAGTATTCAACTATATATGGGAATAGTAGTATAACGTACTTTACAAGTATAAAGTATTTCATTTGCGAAATATACGATATGTATAATGATATATGTATCGTTTTGTTGTTAGAATAAAGATCATATTTTTCTTCATATTGTGAATATCGCGTCAATTCTACTAATACTACTCGAACTACGCGGGATATGCGTAGTGAATTTCGCATATGTCATATATGCCTGTGTAACACATAAGTATGCATACGTGAAGAAATACATATCTATGTAATTTTCAACTGTTTGTCAATTCTAAGTATATCTGCAGTTTGAGAATTTGAAGGAGAGAAAAAGAAAAGAGAGGGAGTAAAAAAGAAATAAGGAGAAAATTGGACCCGTTTGTGAGACACAAAACACCTAAAAATACTCCCGTACCCCACCCTTATACTACAAATTCCCCCGTTCTTCGTTACTCCCTACTCCCAGCATCCCACCCCGTGCGCAGAACGTGCGTCCCTGCAGCGTATATAGCTCGTGTTTTGTTATGACGTCGATATACACGACCTGCCCTACGCATAAAGTGCGTGTAGAGACACGCACGCATACACACACGCGCCAGTCGATGATGTGTACTTAGAAATTTGATGATACGATTTTCAAACATCTCCCGCCTAAATATATGTATTACCATATCGCGACCCCCTTATAACCATCCTAAACTCAATATCAGAACAAACGAACAAACGAAGAACAATACTAATACATTGATAAATTTTAAGTAATTTTCGGGATTTTATTTATTTTTTGATACAAGTCGCTGTGAACCTAACCTAGCTAACATATAAGAAATATGAATCTGACTGGAATTCTATTCGTTTTTTTTTCAATCAGTAAAATACTTGGCCAATTTCTCTCGAGTTAATCATAATCAATAATCTCTCGAGTTTCATTCCGGTAGGTTGTATAGTATTGGAAGAAACTACGAATCGCGTTTTTGAGGTGACGACAATTGGTAACAATGGAATTCCTAACATAGTCCCGTAGCACCTCAAGGCGATATGGCGGTCTGTTAGAAATTCTATTATTACCAATTGTTGTCACTTCGAAAACGCGAATCGTACTTTCTCGAAGACTACCCAATCGATCCGAATGAACCCTGAACGATTGAATTCCTTTTTTTTTAACAGAAAGTAGCTGAGTATGTCAGTACGTCAAAAAAACTGATCGAAATCTAGTAAAACTCATGTTTTTTTTTTTATGTTGGCTAGGTTAGGTTCAAAGCGACCTGTACTATATCGCCTTGAAACCTATAACGGCTACCCTTAAACTTGGACAACCAGCAATTATCGTTTATACCCTAACCACAATGATGGAAACTGGTGTATACCTCCAGGCGTATAATTAATATAAGGACATTTAATCCTACCTATCTCATTTAATATCATTACTCAATAACTGTAATTTTCATAATACGTAATAGAGTATTGTCTTATATAGCAGTATAGGTGGATGTACGCATTTCAATTGGTATATTATTATTATTATTATTATTATTATTATTATTGTCATTATTATGATTATAAATGATGTATTGGAAACTCTGTGTGACGATCGACAACGAGGTATAGATACTGTACGTATACAATAGTAGAAGAAACTGGAGATTGGGGATCTGAAATATACATGATATATATTATGTATATAAGTTTGTTTGGTCAAGCCTAACGTTTTTCCGTTAATTCAAGATAGTGCGTTATCGTAAAATTACGCGCCCGTATCTATTATCTGTTCAAGAAGATCCACGATCTCACTCTTCTCTGTATACGCTCGGCATCTCAAATACATATTTCGTCTTAGAATCCGATGAAGAACCTGTCTGTTCCCGCTTTCACAGTAATTCTGAATCACCCTGTATAATATATAAGCTCGTGTTAAGAAAGCTATATACGATTTATGCGTACAACAATATACAAATTTTACAGTATAATCGAAATTCAAACAATCGTGACACCATGAGTGTATGATATCGTTATTATTGTATACATACTAATATGTATTTATATTCACAATCAGCTAACTTTTCATACGAAATTGTGATGTATAAGATACTTATAAATTGGTATACAAGATGAATTTGTATATCACATTGTGTATGAAGCATTATATGCGTGGATCGACGAGTTATCGATTTCTTTGGTTTCGGAAATTTGGGGGCGTCCCCTTATACTTTCATCTCCCCTCGTTTTTCCCATGCTGCTGCTACTGCTGCTGTAGCAGCAGCAACAGCAGCATGAAACTACGCACGTACAACGTGTACGTATATATATATATGCAGGGACTGGGACTGACGACTGGTTGGCTCAGGGTGAATTGTATTTCTGTGTTACAAAAATAACTAATGCTTTTCTATACAGCTACATTATAACATATATAGTGAACCGCTCCGTGGGCATAACGTCCAGATACATCTTATACTAGAAAATACGTATATATATTCCGAGACAGATTTGATCTCGTAGAAATATATTGGTGTACATCGCGATATGTATACAATAAACATCATATATGCTGTTATGTACGCTGCGCGTATACCTCGTCCTGTATAAACATCTTGGATAAAAAAAAAAATCTAGATCTAGAAGTCTATTAAAATAGTCATGCGCATAATACCCATTATTATGTAAACTACAGTTTCGATGCTCATTTGATTTTTTTAGACTCGAAACAGTACAGTCGATGCTAAAAATATACTTGAAAAGTTCATGATAAGTCTTCTTTATGGATTATCCATACAGGGATTTACAATTTTCTCCTACGATCGTAGTTTCGATTTTCAGATATTTGAATCGAATTAGATTCTTAGCCATCAAGGAATTTATGAATTAACTTCAATGCTGCCGCGAGTCTGTAATTCACTAATAGGTTATTTTTTTCGCATCGTGCATCGCGAAATTATACAAAGACCCTTTGAGTTTGGGTATAGAGCCGAATTCGAGCGATAGTTATTGTTTCGAGTGACTGTACAGAAAAATCTCGAGAAAAATAGTCGGTCTTATAGGTTGCTGCTACTTCTGCCGTTGCTTCAGTGTGCCCAGTGATTGATGCATCTTGCTTTGCCGGGCCCAATCCTCAGACCCGACCTGGGATACCAATATATAGAGAAGGCAAGGGCAAAGCCGAAAGGACCGTAAGGTTCGTAGTGAGTAAGTAAGGAGGAAGACTAAGACGACGACTACGAAGAAGAAGAAGAAGAGAAGAAGAGAAGACCGTAAGGCCCGCAAATACGGGTGGCCTTTAGATGGCCTTTAGGCTCATTCCAGGAAACGCGGTCCTCTCATCGTCAGTTAAGCTCTCTCTTCTAACCGCGGCTCTTCTTTCCCTCTCTCTCTCTATCTTTCCCTTTTCACTCTCTGTCTCGCTCGTTTCTTTTTCTAGGCAACAACTGTACCACGGTGAATATCTGTCCAACAAATGTTCTCGAAACGTAGTAGTACGATGCATTCCGGAAAACCAGATTTCAGACTATGGCGGCGGCGCCTCATCCCGCTTTTACTCACTCACACCGGCGCTACACTATATACCTTTATTTATTTTCAAACAACGATGTTCCGTTGTTATTCACTCTTTTGTTTTTTTACCTATACTGTTTCAATTATCTACCCTTCCCCTAACTTTCTAATATCCTCGTTATCTGCGTTCGTAATTGTTACATCACTTCTTTTATTGAGCTTTAGCAGGAAAAATAAGCTACTGTTATGTATTTGAGGGGAATGCAAACTCGATTTTGCAAACCTGGTTTCTCAGGAGGAAGCAGTCTTATAGAAAAATGACAGAAAACATACAACAAAGATTGAATTTTTTTCTCCCGAATTTTGGCTAACTAAAGGCGTCATTCTCTTCGTTCACTTTTCTATTATCGCTGATGTCGGATTCGTTCTATTCGGATCTGTTTTTGCGGAGAAACTAGGGTTGAAAAATTCCAAGTGGAAACTGTGAAGACAGAAAACAAAACACTTTGCTATATTTAATACTTATGTTACGAGTAAGATTTATCGAGATTATAATAAATGTGTGGCATTAAATTTGATACACGAAAAATTTTTGATGATTATTCTTCTAATTCGGTCTTCCGAAGCGTAAAATAGACGTATAATGATGAATATCGATGGTATGTCCGTTTATAGGTTATAAACAAATCAATAATCGTCACGTTGACTCTATGAGAGCCTCTGCGTTTGTATAGAATGGAAACGTATTTCGAGAATACGCATGAATGCTTGTCGATTTATACAATCAGATCCCCGTTTCACAAGCTGCGTGTTTGGGACCCTTCAAAGCGCTTGGGACCGTCCCAAGACGGTCTGAAAATCTAGTCCCCAATTGTTTTCCTTAGCCCTGTTCCAACTTGTCGCACGAACCTTAAACTTATAAACCCGCCCGGGACCCCGGGGTACCGTACCAGATTTTAAAACAGGGTGAACGAGTTTTCCGGCCCGGGACCGACCGGAATTTCTAATTTCATCTCGCATTAATTTACATTCGGAATCGTACCCGTCAACACACACTAACACACACACACAAGACTTAAGCCGCATGATATAGACTTGAGATTGAAACGACCGCTTTCAATTGTTTACCTTTTCATAATCATTATTTTATTTGAAAAATAGTTGTTATCAATATTACCAATTTCTTCTTATCAATTCATGTCGATTTCTGTGCAGATTTATTTTGGAGTTGAGGAGGCAGCTAAGAAGGCCTTAGAACAGGACTTGAAGCATGACGTCCTGTCTAAGCAACCCGAGTCCCCCAGGAGCATTTTCTTCTGGGAGTAGTACTCACTCTCATCGCAGATCTCCTCTTGATATTGAATCTTCAAGCGTCGATTCGCTCATCAGTTCTTTACTTCAAGCCGTCAATGGAGAACCTTGCGGCAACTGTGACGAACATTCAACTTCCAGGAATGGTACACAAGCTGTAGCTAGGTGCCAGGATTGCGGCGAACCTCTCTGCGAGGCTTGCGTTACGGCTCATCGGAGGGTAAGCTTCACACTTTTATACCTATCATTGTTCGTCTTTCACCTATCGGTTCTATTCGGTCAGATTTTTGGAATACTATCCACTGTGAGACACTTTATTCTCAATCATGCAATGAATTCACAATATTTCATCAACACACCATTGATCAATGATCAACATGATTCTTAGCTAACTTGTGACTAGATGATTTTCGTTTGTCAAATAGCCAGATCACCAGTTATTGACGAAATGCTAATAGTTGATGTGTTTTTTGATTAAAGGTTCGTCTCACAAGAGATCACCGAATCGAGCGATACGTTGGCAGCGATACACCAAGTCCACCCTCCGCACCACCTTCTTGTTCACCTCCGGTGTCAACTTCGCTTTATTGCGAAATGCACCGTGAGGCACAAAGATTTTATTGCGAAACTTGCGGACTTCCTGCTTGCGGGGAATGCGGTTTCAGAGATCACAGGGGACATACTCTGGTCTATTTATTCGAGGCTGTTGAAGGTGCCAGTGTTATGGCTACTCAAGTCTTGGGCGAAGCTAGAGTTGGAATCGCCGCAGTTAGGGAAGACCTAGAGGCTGTGCAGGTAATGATGAAATTTGGCTTATAATAAAATTCACACAAATGTATGTCTGTATTCTCATTCGATTCAATCTAAGATCCATTCAACTTATTATTTTCTCTTTTATTCAGATCGCCGCCGAAGGTGTAGAGCAAAAAGCACGTCAAGCCGCTTCCGAAGTGAGGACAGCTGTTCGCAGACTTGCTTCTGCATTAGAAGAACGAGAGCGTGAACTACTCGCTAGAGTCGAAAGAGCACGGCTTATGAAAGGCGCCGCGCTACAGGCCAGAGCAGATGCATTGAGGGCAGCACTCACTCGACTATCCAGGACTGTCGAAAGACTCAGCGAAGCTATGGACACTACCAATTCAACAAATAATCCAGTCGAACTTCTACGGATTAAGGAGAGAGCTGCAACTGAGGCAAGTTTTTAAATTTCGTTTGAATTTACATCTTTGCTGTTCATAGAATTTCACCATTTTTGTAGAATTTGTTGGATTATGGAAGACAAGCGATAGCTTCTTTTCTATTTTTGATACAGAAACTTGTTAAAATCTGTGACAACTTTTTATTAACGCTATCTCTTCATTCAGGTGGTTCAAATTCGTCAAGCTCAGAACACTTTGCCTCCGCGAGAAGAAGACTGGATATCTTTCACTGGCCCCGACGCGACTGTCTTGCACGCGATAGCTTCCATGGGATCAGTCGTAGTCATAAATCCTGGTCCGGTTGGCGATAGGCGAGCAGTTAGGGGACGAATGACTTTAGAAGAAACTGCAATAGCGGCTAACGGAGCACCAGTCAACTTTCCATCCAGTACCATTCCTCGTGGAAGGCCAGTGTTAGGTAATCCATTTCCAATATCCGTGAGGACAAGCCATGGCTTTAATCCTATGGGGTTTAAGCCCGTTTCCGTATGGGGATCGGAAGGAGACAACGAAGGTGAACTTTGCAGACCTTGGGGGGTTTGCTGCGACAAAGATGGTCACATTATTGTAGCCGATAGATCAAATAATCGTATACAAATATTTCGACAAGACGGTACTTTTGTCAGAAAATTTGGTACCCAGGGATCTGGACCCAGTCAATTCGACAGACCGGCTGGAGTCGCGGTTGATGCTCGTGGCCACATAGTCGTTGCCGACAAGGATAATCATAGAATTCAAATGTTTACCTTAGAAGGTATATTTTTATTGAGTTTTGGCGAGAAAGGAAGCAAAAGCGGACAGTTCAATTATCCTTGGGATGTGGCCGTCAATTCCGAGGGACAAATTGCTGTTTCTGACACTAGAAATCATCGCGTGCAATTATTTACTAGCGAAGGTACTTTCTTGAGAAAGTACGGCTTTGAAGGATGCGCCGGACTTTGGAAGCACTTCGATTCTCCCAGAGGCGTAGCTTTCAGTCCCGAGGGCTGCGTCGTCGTTACAGATTTTAATAATCATCGACTTGTCGTTATAGAACCGGATTTTGTAAACGCAAGATTTTTAGGCGGCGAAGGAACTGGTCTGAAACAGTTTTTGAGACCACAGGGTGTTGCCATCGATGATGACGGACATATCGTTGTCGCTGATTCTAGAAATCATAGAATACAGGTATTCGAACCATCTGGTGGTTTGCTATGGAAATTAGGAAGCCCTGGTAAGGCGCTTGGTGAATTGGACAGACCTTCGGGAGTCGCTTTAACTCCAGATGGTAAAATAGTCGTTGTTGATTTTGGCAACAATAGAATTCAGGTGTTTTAAATTTTTTTAAATAACTATTAATATATCTGCCGTTTTTTTCATAATTCGCGCACCTTTTATAACTCGATTTTGAGAAATGAATATATATTCCGATTATAAATCCCTAATAATATAGTTTAAAGAAAAAAATAAGTAAGAGATTATAGATTTATTAAGTAAATACTTGAGATCATTATTCAAATAAGTATGTTATTCGCAACAACGGGGTATGTAGTCGAAGTCGCGAGTCTCGCGTTGTGTATTTATGACATTTTTTCAACTTTTAAGAAAGTTTTTTAACGCACATAATATGTATGTATTACTTTGTCGTAATTGAAATATTTGATTTCAAAGGAGTACAAGTAGTGATTCAAGAAATACTACTTGGTAATCGAGGATGTACCTATAAGTTGGGTGAATTTAAAAATCTCTTTATCACGACGCTACAATATTTTTTTTTTTCCTTTTTTTCTCTTTAACGTATACCGAAGGAATACATGTAATGCAATTACATATTGTTGTATTAATTTAAAACAGTATTTATGAAACGTCTTTGAATAGTCGTTGTCGTCGCACAATTGATATATATTATATATTTTAAATATTGATAATTTTTTCTTTTTTTTTTTTCTCGTTGCTACGTATCCCATATAAATATATATACTTTTGACCAGATAAAATCTAATAATCCATAAAAAAAAAAACATGGAAGTTTGAAGAGATTAGACCGCATCTACCTCAATATAAAGAAAAAAAAAAACAAAAAAAAAACCAAGTACCCTTTAAATTATAAATGCAGTCGATTGTGTGTGTTTCAAAGTTTTATATCTGCCTGAATAATAATTAACATTATTATTTCCAGATATCTCTATATTGCTGATGGTAATGAATATGATAATATCTTATTTTCCAAAAATATAAACCTAGTAAGAGCTATACTTATAGTAATAATACCATTAATATTATTAACAATAATATTATTATTATCAATGAAATATAAGGTAATTAATAATATCTTAGAATTTAACAAAGTTACAGTCAGTTCAATGGCAAAAAAAAAAAAAAAAAAACATAAAAAATTGACTTAAAATGATAAGTGTGCTAATTATCGCGCATTTGCTAACGGGGAGGAAAGACAAAAATGAACAAACAAAAAAAAAAAAAAAAGGAAAATTAATAGAACTGTTTTATCCAAATGATTTTTAACATTTAGCGTGTTACGTAGTATAGCTTAAGAGAAATGCAAAACTTAAATCAAATAATCTATCCAAAGTTAGCGGAATGCTTAAGAGTAGAGAAAAAAAAAAAAATTAATAAAAAATAGAAAAAAGTGGTGTATGTTTAATGAATGTGATTATGTTTAAATTAAAAGTAAACGAAAAAAAAACAAACAAAAAAAAGAAAGAAACAAACATAAAAATATTATATTTAAGAGGTGGGCATTGGATGACGAATACTAGAGTCTGTTTTATGTGCCCGAAATGCGTCTGACGCTGTTTAGTTTCTTTTTTTTTCTTTCGGGTGCCGCTGCGACTTGCTGAAAAATAAAATCACAACGGTTTCGAATCATAGTAGTAATAAATTGAAGATAATTCCATTCTTCCGTGTATAATTTTGAATACACTTTGCAATTTTTCCTTATTTTTATTTTATTATAATTTTTCTTCTTTTCTCAAATACTTAATAATCAATAATATTATTAGTTAACGGCTCATGGGCAGAATGATATACATAATGTATAACTGTCGGAAGAGGCCTTAGAAGTGAAAGAAGGGTACGCGATGGTGATGGTGTAATTAAAATTAAACCAAATGTTATGAGATCGTGGCAAACCTTATTTATTTAGCTAATATTATTAACTTCCAAAAACTCATTGATTATTAATTTTAATGTTTACTATGCCAAACGTACCTGTTAATGTGACATAAACGAAAAAGAGTTGAAAGAAAGAGAAAAGAAAAATATAGATTCCATTTTATACACAATATTGTCGCTGAAAGTTTTCTGTCTATCGCTGTATTTTGAAAATAGCTGGACAAACTAATTTCTTCATTTTATTTTTTTTTAAATACTTTTTCGTGATTTTTGTAATTTTTTTTTTTTTCAAACCGCTGGAGAAAAACGGAAGAAGGGGTTTAAAGAGAGGAGGAATAATCACGCACAAAATTCATTATCTAAATGAAATTTTATATATTTTTTTATTTAATTTCATTTGACTTTATATTCTCTTCTCTATTATTTCTATATTGAATTTTTTCCTCATTCTTACGCTGGTATAAATAAAATAAATATAATATATCTATACGTCAGATAGTATGTATTACGTATTATATATAAACGAGACTTTTAAATGTAATTGTTTTTTAGTTAGGTAGGAGCGATTGTTTAAAAACGTTTAATTGAGGCATGAATTATTTGCTAATTGATGAATCTTTGCGGAATAGGAATACGATAACGGTAACGATATGAGAATTCTATCAGCAATTGGCTATATTCGGTAGCAGTTTAAATAGAATTTAAAATGAGAACGATGATAATTTTTAATAAATATTGATTGCACACACCAGTAAGACTGATTGAAGACTGATGCAAAGAATTATGTTGTATGTTGTCCAAAAAAAAAAACAAAAACAAAAAAAAACGAAAATCTATAATTAATATTTATAGTCTACTGTCCTAGAGAGTTCCCATGTCTTTTTGATCTTCCTTAGGGGTGATTTTATTTCAATATAAATGTAATTAATCTAGTTTTAGTGCAAAAACTTACACACAAATATATATTATACATATATACATATATATATAATAACTAAAGTATTGCAGCAAGGAGTGAGATTATCAGACGATATAACGCGTGTTTGCGAAAATTTGAATTGAACTAAATTTTCAGCAATTATATATACATATTACGCCTAGTATCTAGATTCGTAATGAAAAAACAAATATTGTGTACCACCTCTCGCTTATAAATCATTCTAGTTATAAACTTAAAAGCTAAAAATGTTTATTCTCGTTAAGTATAAACGATGTTTCAAGTTACTAGGTACATTACAATGAAAATTGTGTCATAATTATTGGTGACATTAGATAATAGAATATTGTTCCTTGGTTTTTTACTTTTTTCATTACGTAACTCAAGCAGCTATCATAAGATTTTCAAAGTCAATCTTTTCAATTAATGATAGTTCATATATATATATATATTTATATATATATATCTATAAAATATAGATAATGCAGGGTGTGCTGTATAACGTCGCTATACATGAATTTTCTTCACGTATTCCGTAGTGTTGATAATATATTACGCATGTAGTTAACACTCAATATTGTTGATCTAATTAAATATGTTTTCTTAGAAGAAAAGAAAAACTAAAAAACCTTATGGAATCAACGGTTGCTTCCGGTATGCCAAAAATAAAAGAAAAAAAAAAATATGAAAATAAATCATGGAAATGAAAGTAAAGAATATTAACGGGTTGTTATGATTCTTTTAATCATTGGGCATAGATGATACTTAATTAGGGATAATTTACGGCCCAGTGCTTCCGGTGAATTAAAAAATTTCTTGCTCTAAGCCGGCTTATTCGTCTTATTTACACACAAATGAAAGAATATCTTGTTTCGATGATATTGCATGTAAATTTTGAACCACTTAATTTTATTACAAGGATGAAGTGGTGGAGTATAGCGCGCGATCAGAATAGACATAATTTAAATTTAAGTTTGGCTGATTATTTGATATAATTGGTACAATTACGTTTGTATTTTTTTTTTTTTTTTTCTTTTGCATTTTTGTATTTTTTTTTTTTCTCTGAGTATAATAACAAACTCATATTCTAAGGGTTTGAAAATGCTAACTCTTAGAGACTGGACGAAACGTAATTAGGAAAGAGAGTTGAAGAAGAAGAAGAAATTAACTCAAATATTTCACTATTTTAAGAAACCTAACGTTACGTAAAATATAATTAAAAACCAAACTTGATCTCAGGATTTATTTGCTCATAAAATAGTAGTGATTTTATTGTAATATCTTGTAAGAGCATGGATTAACACGGATTGATAATGAATATTAGTATTACGAGTATAAAATGAAACCAAAAAAAAAAAAAAAAAGAAAAAAATGTGCATTTCATATATATTATGGATATACTCCAGAAGTTAGTACAAATAAGCAATATATATAATATCTCGCAAAACCCAGTATCCTGAAAAATATACTAAATATTTATTTTCTTAAAATATTTAAATTGTATTCTCTTTCGATCTGTGTCAGTCTATGCTGCGAAAATAATAGAAATTGTTTTAGTTTGAATTTTCTTCACAAAGTTGAAAACAAATATAGAGCACGATTTACCATGATTTATATAAATATATATGTATAAATATGAATGCTTGCACTATCTTCATTTAAATCTATCACACAGTACAAAGAGTATGAGATTTTGGATAAAACACATCCACTTCAAATATTATTCGATATATTTTCACTATAGTATCATAATATTGATAATTATATTAATGAATGATAATGATAACAGTTTCAAATACAGTTCGCTTCAACTTCTTTTACTAAATGTATCAATATATTGGAAAGAAAATAAAAAACATTTTGTACTTCGCAATAGTAATTGTATATTAAGTCAAACATAATTGCGGAGTGCCAATGTTTTTATTTTCTTTCTTGATTTTATTACAGAAAGCTTTGAATTCCAATGAATATGTATATGAATATTTATCCAAGCCTCACATCTCAGGACTAATCGTTGTACACACCAATAATCCTAATATCGACGTGTAAATTACGATATGTGTTTAGCTTCTTCTATTTTATTCCAAATATACTATATGAATTATCATTTGAAATTCAAACAGAGACTTTGCAAGGCAATGAATATATAAAGAAATGTTTCAAATGTGTATAAGTATACCATTAAATATGAAATAATTATTATTGGGAATCAATACGATAAATGACAAAATTTTGTAGCTAAAGGAAAATGAAAATCTCTTGGAATAAAATAAAAATAAAAATTATCGCGCTTCATCTTTATAAAATGTATAATACTTCTTCTATATCTTCTATGATTAGGATAGAAATATTTTGGATAAATGAATGATCTTTGGAAATTGTATGATTGAACGTAAATAATATGAAAAGATATATTTTATTTGTCATCATACATTGATTCCCATATGCTGTATGCCAAAATATTCATACGGTATACCTATATCGTCAATATATTATATACAATATTTAACATATAAATGTACAAGTAATGAAAGCTGAGAAAAAAAAAAAGAATGTGCAAGATAACATTGTGCAAAGAGTGATTTAAACGCCATGTACAAAGCCTAAGTCGTAAAATGTAGTTGAGGAAATTGAGGTATAATATGATATGATACGATATGATGCGTAAATCGATATGTGCTAATAGTATGATGTCCTGCATTTCATAATATGAAAAAAGAAAATTTTCTATTCATTTTTGCTATGTATTCATAATTGATATGGCAAATGAAAATGAGAAGAAAAAGAAAAAAGAAAAAAGAAAGAAACAAACATCAAACTGAGAAAACAAATTTATTTGTCGAGTGCAAACTATTAATATTATTGTTGATGAAGCAAGCCTTATAAAAAAAAGCGTATGTTTCGTTTTTTGGTGAAGAGATTAAAATTGAGAAAGGAATAGAGGAAATAAATAATTGAATAAATAAATAATTAAATGAAATGAAAGAAAGACATGATAATTATAAATCAAGTGAAAGTTATAATTACGTATAATAAAGAATAAGAGATCACCAAGCAATATATTATAAACATGCCCAAAAGAAAACAATGAAATAATAATTCATAATGCACTTTTCGTCAAATTTTAAATTTGATTGAGTTTATTGTGATTTCTTGTTTTTGTTCACAATGTAATAATATTTATACCTATATTAACATTGGATGGGAAATTTGAATACAGATCATGGTGCGAGTTAACCCATTACTATTATTATTATTATTTAAATGTGTGCTAATAATTAATATCACAATTAATATAAAGCCTAATCTTAACAGAGAATTAACACGTCATGTAAATCACCCATATTACGATGTGTAATCCAATGTGAAAAATAAAGTTCCTAATTTCTTTGAAATTGTTCATTTTTTTATTCATCCATTCCTTTATCCATTCATTACCTTATATTATCAACCGCCTTATTCATTTGATGAAATCATCGAACGCTACGTTGAACAATTTATGATTCCTTGCCCAACCTGCTTTGTTGCCCTTGCTGATTTTTGTAGCAAAAACAAAGGAAGTGGACTCCTTCATTTGTCAACGACACATGTTCGGCAAATCTAAAAATTCCTGTGAGATGAAAAGTAATGTAAATACCTGGGATTGACACTAATAAAGCCGCGGCAGTATTGTTGAATTATCAGACATTCATTTATCACAATCTCTTCTTCCCCCTACAAATACGTGCCCTCTCTTTTAACATTGTTTCTCATTTCAGCGGATACAGGATAATTAGTGGAATCCGAAATCATTCTGAGAATGGTATTTGCGTATTGAAAATGCGAAAATGCAAATAATATATGGGCGAAACCACCAATTACATGTGAACGATCCGGGCCCAAAATTTTGAGTTGCTTGACGATTTTATTTCTTCTAGTGTGCACCCAAGTGAAATACTTTACCAAGTTTGAATCGAATGATACTGTCGATATTTCCGAAAGCAATCGTCCGCTTATTTCGAATCTGTGTGCCATTTTACGATTCGAGAGCTTCCTGCGATTTTAATAGTAAAAACGAGACTAAACAAAATTCAGAAATGAGTAAGCAGTGAATCGACGATTTAAAACATCAGGCATTTTTTGATTTCAAATCGGCTTGCAGATTCTGGAAGCGTACGTTCCACAGATTCTGAAAATATGTATCATTCCTATATTCGGACGACTTCGAAAAATTCCAGATTTTTGGGAAAAGGGACAGTGGTACCCCTTCTCATTTTTTGGACGAAAAACTTTTTGTCGAGAATCGGATAATCTCAATGATATTCTTCATGGAAATGACCCGCTGATTCCAAATACGTGTGCCATTCCTCGATTCGGGAGCCTCGTGCGATTTTACCAATAAAAAACGAGAGAAAAAATGAAGCGGAAAAAAAAGTAAATCAACGATTAAAAATCGTACAAATTTTTCTTTACAATTCGGCTTGCAGATTCTGAAAGCGTAGGTCCCGCAGATTCCAAATATAACCATCATTCCCACGTTCCGAATATTTCGAAAAATTTCAGATTTTTGAAAAAAAGGAAAGGGGTACCCCTTCTCATTTTTTTGGGCCAAAAAACTTTTTATCGAGAATCGGATAATCTCGATGATATTCTCCATGGAAATGACCTGCTGATTCCGAATATGTGCGCCATTCCTCGATCCGGAGGCCTCCTGCGATTTTACCAATAAAAAACGAGCGAAAAAAAAAGTCAGATGAAAATAAAAAGTAAATCGACGATTAAAAATCGTAGGAATTTTTTATTTCAATTCGGCTTGCAGATTCTGAAAGCGTAGGTCCCGCAGATTCCAAATATAACCATCATTCCCACGTTCCGAATATTTCGGAAAATTGCAGATTTTTGAAAAAAAGGAAAGGGGTACCCCTTCTCATTTTTTTGGGCCAAAAAACTTTTTATCGAGAATCGGATAATCTCGATGATATTCTCCATGGAAATGACCTGCTGATTCCGAATATGTGCGCCATTCCTCGATCCGGAGGCCTCCTGCGATTTTACCAATAAAAAACGAGCGAAAAAAAAAGTCAGATGAAAATAAAAAGTAAATCGACGATTAAAAATCGTAGGAATTTTTTATTTCAATTCGGCTTGCAGATTCTGAAAGCGTAGGTCCCGCAGATTCCAAATATAACCATCATTCCCACGTTCCGCATATTTCGGAAAATTTCAGATTTTTGAAAAAAAGGAAAGGGGTACCCCTTCTCATTTTTTTGGGCCAAAAAACTTTTTATCGAGAATCGGATAATCTCGATGATATTCTCCATGGAAATGACCTGCTGATTCCGAATATGTGCGCCATTCCTCGATCCGGAGGCCTCCTGCGATTTTACCAATAAAAAACGAGCGAAAAAAAAAGTCAGATGAAAATAAAAAGTAAATCGACGATTAAAAATCGTAGGAATTTTTTATTTCAATTCGGCTTGCAGATTCTGAAAGCGTAGGTCCCGCAGATTCCAAATATAACCATCATTCCCACGTTCCGAATATTTCGGAAAATTTCAGATTTTTGAAAAAAAGGAAAGGGGTACCCCTTCTCATTTTTTTGGGCCAAAAAACTTTTTATCGAGAATCGGATAATCTCGATGATATTCTCCATGGAAATGACCTGCTGATTCCGAATATGTGCGCCATTCCTCGATCCGGAGGCCTCCTGCGATTTTACCAATAAAAAACGAGCGAAAAAAAAAGTCAGATGAAAATAAAAAGTAAATCGACGATTAAAAATCGTAGGAATTTTTTATTTCAATTCGGCTTGCAGATTCTGAAAGCGTAGGTCCCGCAGATTCCAAATATAACCATCATTCCCACGTTCCGAATATTTCGGAAAATTTCAGATTTTTGAAAAAAAGGAAAGGGGTACCCCTTCTCATTTTTTTGGGCCAAAAAACTTTTTATCGAGAATCGGATAATCTCGATGATATTCTCCATGGAAATGACCTGCTGATTCCGAATATGTGCGCCATTCCTCGATCCGGAGGCCTCCTGCGATTTTACCAATAAAAAACGAGCGAAAAAAAAAGTCAGATGAAAATAAAAAGTAAATCGACGATTAAAAATCGTAGGAATTTTTTATTTCAATTCGGCTTGCAGATTCTGAAAGCGTAGGTCCCGCAGATTCCAAATATAACCATCATTCCCACGTTCCGAATATTTCGGAAGATTTCAGATTTTTGAAAAAAAGGAAAGGGGTACCCCTTCTCATTTTTTTGGGCCAAAAAACTTTTTATCGAGAATCGGATAATCTCGATGATATTCTCCATGGAAATGACCTGCTGATTCCGAATATGTGCGCCATTCCTCGATCCGGAGGCCTCCTGCGATTTTACCAATAAAAAACGAGCGAAAAAAAAAGTCAGATGAAAATAAAAAGTAAATCGACGATTAAAAATCGTAGGAATTTTTTATTTCAATTCGGCTTGCAGATTCTGAAAGCGTAGGTCCCGCAGATTCCAAGTATAACCATCATTCCCACGTTCCGAATATTTCGGAAAATTTCAGATTCTTGAAAAAAAGGAAAGGGGTACCCCTTCTCATTTTTTTGGGCCAAAAAACTTTTTATCGAGAATCGGATAATCTCGATGATATTCTCCATGGAAATGACCTGCTGATTCCGAATATGTGCGCCATTCCTCGATCCGGAGGCCTCCTGCGATTTTACCAATAAAAAACGAGCGAAAAAAAAAGTCAGATGAAAATAAAAAGTAAATCGACGATTAAAAATCGTAGGAATTTTTTATTTCAATTCGGCTTGCAGATTCTGAAAGCGTAGGTCCCGCAGATTCCAAATATAACCATCATTCCCACGTTCCGAATATTTCGGAAAATTTCAGATTTTTGAAAAAAAGGAAAGGGGTACCCCTTCTCATTTTTTTGGGCCAAAAAACTTTTTATCGAGAATCGGATAATCTCGATGATATTCTCCATGGAAATGACCTGCTGATTCCGAATATGTGCGCCATTCCTCGATCCGGAGGCCTCCTGCGATTTTACCAATAAAAAACGAGCGAAAAAAAAAGTCAGATGAAAATAAAAAGTAAATCGACGATTAAAAATCGTAGGAATTTTTTATTTCAATTCGGCTTGCAGATTCTGAAAGCGTAGGTCCAGCAGATTCCAAATATAACCATCATTCCCACGTTCCGAATATTTCGGAAAATTTCAGATTTTTGAAAAAAAGGAAAGGGGTACCCCTTCTCATTTTTTTGGGCCAAAAAACTTTTTATCGAGAATCGGATAATCTCGATGATATTCTCCATGGAAATGACCTGCTGATTCCGAATATGTGCGCCATTCCTCGATCCGGAGGCCTCCTGCGATTTTACCAATAAAAAACGAGCGAAAAAAAAAGTCAGATGAAAATAAAAAGTAAATCGACGATTAAAAATCGTAGGAATTTTTTATTTCAATTCGACTTGCAGATTCTGAAAGCGTAGGTCCAGCAGATTCCAAATATAACCATCATTCCCACGTTCCGAATATTTCGGAAAATTTCAGATTTTTGAAAAAAAGGAAAGGGGTACCCCTTCTCATTTTTTTGGGCCAAAAAACTTTTTGTCGAGAATCGGATAATCTCGATGATATTCTCCATGGAAATGACCTGCTGATTCCGAATATGTGCGCCATTCCTCGATCCGGAGGCCTCCTGCGATTTTACCAATAAAAAACGGGCGAAAAAAAAAGTCAGATGAAAATAAAAAGTAAATCGACGATTAAAAATCGTAGGAATTTTTTATTTCAATTCGGCTTGCAGATTCTGAAAGCGTAGGTCCAGCAGATTCCAAATATAACCATCATTCCCACGTTCCGAATATTTCGGAAAATTTCAGATTTTTGAAAAAAAGGAAAGGGGTACCCCTTCTCATTTTTTTGGGCCAAAAAACTTTTTATCGAGAATCGGATAATCTCGATGATATTCTCCATGGAAATGACCTGCTGATTCCGAATATGTGCGCCATTCCTCGATCCGGAGGCCTCCTGCGATTTTACCAATAAAAAACGAGCGAAAAAAAAAGTCAGATGAAAATAAAAAGTAAATCGACGATTAAAAATCGTGGGAATTTTTTATTTCAATTCGGCTTGCAGATTCTGAAAGCGTAGGTCCCGCAGATTCCAAATATAACCATCATTCCCACGTTCCGAATATTTCGGAAAATTTCAGATTTTTGAAAAAAAGGAAAGGGGTACCCCTTCTCATTTTTTTGGGCCAAAAAACTTTTTATCGAGAATCGGATAATCTCGATGATATTCTCCATGGAAATGACCTGCTGATTCCGAATATGTGCGCCATTCCTCGATCCGGAGGCCTCCTGCGATTTTACCAATAAAAAACGAGCGAAAAAAAAAGTCAGATGAAAATAAAAAGTAAATCGACGATTAAAAATCGTAGGAATTTTTTATTTCAATTCGGCTTGCAGATTCTGAAAGCGTAGGTCCCGCAGATTCCAAATATAACCATCATTCCCACGTTCCGAATATTTCGGAAAATTTCAGATTTTTGAAAAAAAGGAAAGGGGTACCCCTTCTCATTTTTTTGGGCCAAAAAACTTTTTATCGAGAATCGGATAATCTCGATGATATTCTCCATGGAAATGACCTGCTGATTCCGAATATGTGCGCCATTCCTCGATCCGGAGGCCTCCTGCGATTTTACCAATAAAAAACGAGCGGAAAAAAAAGTCAGATGAAAATAAAAAGTAAATCGACGATTAAAAATCGTAGGAATTTTTTATTTCAATTCGGCTTGCAGATTCTGAAAGCGTAGGTCCCGCAGATTCCAAATATAACCATCATTCGCACGTTCCGAATATTTCGGAGAATTCCAGATTTTTGAAAAAAAGGAAAGGGGTACCCCTTCTCATTTTTTTGGGCCAAAAAACTTCTTATCGAGAATCGGATAATCTCGATGATATTCTCCATGGAAATGACCTGCTGATTCCGAATATGTGCGCCATTCCTCGATCCGGAGGCCTCCTGCGATTTTACCAATAAAAAACGAGCGAAAAAAAAAGTCAGATGAAAATAAAAAGTAAATCGACGATTAAAAATCGTAGGAATTTTTTATTTCAATTCGGCTTGCAGATTCTGAAAGCGTAGGTCCAGCAGATTCCAAATATAACCATCATTCCCACGTTCCGAATATTTCGGAAAATTTCAGATTTTTGAAAAAAAGGAAAGGGGTACCCCTTCTCATTTTTTTGGGCCAAAAAACTTTTTATCGAGAATCGGATAATCTCGATGATATTCTCCATGGAAATGACCTGCTGATTCCGAATATGTGCGCCATTCCTCGATCCGGAGGCCTCCTGCGATTTTACCAATAAAAAACGAGCGAAAAAAAAAGTCAGATGAAAATAAAAAGTAAATCGACGATTAAAAATCGTAGGAATTTTTTATTTCAATTCGGCTTGCAGATTCTGAAAGCGTAGGTCCCGCAGATTCCAAATATAACCATCATTCCCACGTTCCGAATATTTCGGAAAATTTCAGATTTTTGAAAAAAAGGAAAGGGGTACTCATTTTTTTGGGCCAAAAAACTTTTTATCGAGAATCGGATAATCTCGATGATATTCTCCATGGAAATGACCTGCTGATTTCGAATATGTGCGCCATTCCTCGATCCGGAGGCCTCCTGCGATTTTACCAATAAAAAACGAGCGAAAAAAAAAGTCAGATGAAAATAAAAAGTAAATCGACGATTAAAAATCGTAGGAATTTTTTATTTCAATTCGGCTTGCAGATTCTGAAAGCGTAGGTCCAGCAGATTCCAAATATAACCATCATTCCCACGTTCCGAATATTTCGGAAAATTTCAGATTTTTGAAAAAAAGGAAAGGGGTACCCCTTCTCATTTATTTGGGCCAAAAAACTTTTTATCGAGAATCGGATAATCTCGATGATATTCTCCATGGAAATGACCTGCTGATTCCGAATATGTGCGCCATTCCTCGATCCGGAGGCCTCCTGCGATTTTACCAATAAAAAACGAGCGAAAAAAAAAGTCAGATGAAAATAAAAAGTAAATCGACGATTAAAAATCGTGGGAATTTTTTATTTCAATTCGGCTTGCAGATTCTGAAAGCGTAGGTCCCGCAGATTCCAAATATAACCATCATTCCCACGTTCCGAATATTTCGGAAAATTTCAGATTTTTGAAAAAAAGGAAAGGGGTACCCCTTCTCATTTTTTTGGGCCAAAAAACTTTTTATCGAGAATCGGATAATCTCGATGATATTCTCCATGGAAATGACCTGCTGATTCCGAATATGTGCGCCATTCCTCGATCCGGAGGCCTCCTGCGATTTTACCAATAAAAAACGAGCGAAAAAAAAAGTCAGATGAAAATAAAAAGTAAATCGACGATTAAAAATCGTAGGAATTTTTTATTTCAATTCGGCTTGCAGATTCTGAAAGCGTAGGTCCCGCAGATTCCAAATATAACCATCATTCCCACGTTCCGAATATTTCGGAAAATTTCAGATTTTTGAAAAAAAGGAAAGGGGTACCCCTTCTCATTTTTTTGGGCCAAAAAACTTTTTATCGAGAATCGGATAATCTCGATGATATTCTCCATGGAAATGACCTGCTGATTCCGAATATGTGCGCCATTCCTCGATCCGGAGGCCTCCTGCGATTTTACCAATAAAAAACGAGCGAAAAAAAAAGTCAGATGAAAATAAAAAGTAAATCGACGATTAAAAATCGTAGGAATTTTTTATTTCAATTCGGCTTGCAGATTCTGAAAGCGTAGGTCCCGCAGATTCCAAATATAACCATCATTCGCACGTTCCGAATATTTCGGAGAATTCCAGATTTTTGAAAAAAAGGAAAGGGGTACCCCTTCTCATTTTTTTGGGCCAAAAAACTTCTTATCGAGAATCGGATAATCTCGATGATATTCTCCATGGAAATGACCTGCTGATTCCGAATATGTGCGCCATTCCTCGATCCGGAGGCCTCCTGCGATTTTACCAATAAAAAACGAGCGAAAAAAAAAGTCAGATGAAAATAAAAAGTAAATCGACGATTAAAAATCGTAGGAATTTTTTATTTCAATTCGGCTTGCAGATTCTGAAAGCGTAGGTCCCGCAGATTCCAAATATAACCATCATTCCCACGTTCCGAATATTTCGGAAAATTTCAGATTTTTGAAAAAAAGGAAAGGGGTACTCATTTTTTTGGGCCAAAAAACTTTTTATCGAGAATCGGATAATCTCGATGATATTCTCCATGGAAATGACCTGCTGATTTCGAATATGTGCGCCATTCCTCGATCCGGAGGCCTCCTGCGATTTTACCAATAAAAAACGAGCGAAAAAAAAAGTCAGATGAAAATAAAAAGTAAATCGACGATTAAAAATCGTAGGAATTTTTTATTTCAATTCGGCTTGCAGATTCTGAAAGCGTAGGTCCAGCAGATTCCAAATATAACCATCATTCCCACGTTCCGAATATTTCGGAAAATTTCAGATTTTTGAAAAAAAGGAAAGGGGTACCCCTTCTCATTTATTTGGGCCAAAAAACTTTTTATCGAGAATCGGATAATCTCGATGATATTCTCCATGGAAATGACCTGCTGATTCCGAATATGTGCGCCATTCCTCGATCCGGAGGCCTCCTGCGATTTTACCAATAAAAAACGAGCGAAAAAAAAAGTCAGATGAAAATAAAAAGTAAATCGACGATTAAAAATCGTAGGAATTTTTTATTTCAATTCGGCTTGCAGATTCTGAAAGCGTAGGTCCCGCAGATTCCAAATATAACCATCATTCCCACGTTCCGAATATTTCGGAAAATTTCAGATTTTTGAAAAAAAGGAAAGGGGTACCCCTTCTCATTTTTTTGGGCCAAAAAACTTTTTATCGAGAATCGGATAATCTCGATGATATTCTCCATGGAAATGACCTGCTGATTCCGAATATGTGCGCCATTCCTCGATCCGGAGGCCTCCTGCGATTTTACCAATAAAAAACGAGCGAAAAAAAAAGTCAGATGAAAATAAAAAGTAAATCGACGATTAAAAATCGTAGGAATTTTTTATTTCAATTCGGCTTGCAGATTCTGAAAGCGTAGGTCCCGCAGATTCCAAATATAACCATCATTCGCACGTTCCGAATATTTCGGAGAATTCCAGATTTTTGAAAAAAAGGAAAGGGGTACCCCTTCTCATTTTTTTGGGCCAAAAAACTTCTTATCGAGAATCGGATAATCTCGATGATATTCTCCATGGAAATGACCTGCTGATTCCGAATATGTGCGCCATTCCTCGATCCGGAGGCCTCCTGCGATTTTACCAATAAAAAACGAGCGAAAAAAAAAGTCAGATGAAAATAAAAAGTAAATCGACGATTAAAAATCGTAGGAATTTTTTATTTCAATTCGGCTTGCAGATTCTGAAAGCGTAGGTCCCGCAGATTCCAAATATAACCATCATTCCCACGTTCCGAATATTTCGGAAAATTTCAGATTTTTGAAAAAAAGGAAAGGGGTACTCATTTTTTTGGGCCAAAAAACTTTTTATCGAGAATCGGATAATCTCGATGATATTCTCCATGGAAATGACCTGCTGATTTCGAATATGTGCGCCATTCCTCGATCCGGAGGCCTCCTGCGATTTTACCAATAAAAAACGAGCGAAAAAAAAAGTCAGATGAAAATAAAAAGTAAATCGACGATTAAAAATCGTAGGAATTTTTTATTTCAATTCGGCTTGCAGATTCTGAAAGCGTAGGTCCAGCAGATTCCAAATATAACCATCATTCCCACGTTCCGAATATTTCGGAAAATTTCAGATTTTTGAAAAAAAGGAAAGGGGTACCCCTTCTCATTTATTTGGGCCAAAAAACTTTTTATCGAGAATCGGATAATCTCGATGATATTCTCCATGGAAATGACCTGCTGATTCCGAATATGTGCGCCATTCCTCGATCCGGAGGCCTCCTGCGATTTTACCAATAAAAAACGAGCGAAAAAAAAAGTCAGATGAAAATAAAAAGTAAATCGACGATTAAAAATCGTGGGAATTTTTTATTTCAATTCGGCTTGCAGATTCTGAAAGCGTAGGTCCCGCAGATTCCAAATATAACCATCATTCCCACGTTCCGAATATTTCGGAAAATTTCAGATTTTTGAAAAAAAGGAAAGGGGTACCCCTTCTCATTTTTTTGGGCCAAAAAACTTTTTATCGAGAATCGGATAATCTCGATGATATTCTCCATGGAAATGACCTGCTGATTCCGAATATGTGCGCCATTCCTCGATCCGGAGGCCTCCTGCGATTTTACCAATAAAAAACGAGCGAAAAAAAAAGTCAGATGAAAATAAAAAGTAAATCGACGATTAAAAATCGTAGGAATTTTTTATTTCAATTCGGCTTGCAGATTCTGAAAGCGTAGGTCCCGCAGATTCCAAATATAACCATCATTCCCACGTTCCGAATATTTCGGAAAATTTCAGATTTTTGAAAAAAAGGAAAGGGGTACCCCTTCTCATTTTTTTGGGCCAAAAAACTTTTTATCGAGAATCGGATAATCTCGATGATATTCTCCATGGAAATGACCTGCTGATTCCGAATATGTGCGCCATTCCTCGATCCGGAGGCCTCCTGCGATTTTACCAATAAAAAACGAGCGAAAAAAAAAGTCAGATGAAAATAAAAAGTAAATCGACGATTAAAAATCGTAGGAATTTTTTATTTCAATTCGGCTTGCAGATTCTGAAAGCGTAGGTCCCGCAGATTCCAAATATAACCATCATTCGCACGTTCCGAATATTTCGGAGAATTCCAGATTTTTGAAAAAAAGGAAAGGGGTACCCCTTCTCATTTTTTTGGGCCAAAAAACTTCTTATCGAGAATCGGATAATCTCGATGATATTCTCCATGGAAATGACCTGCTGATTCCGAATATGTGCGCCATTCCTCGATCCGGAGGCCTCCTGCGATTTTACCAATAAAAAACGAGCGAAAAAAAAAGTCAGATGAAAATAAAAAGTAAATCGACGATTAAAAATCGTAGGAATTTTTTATTTCAATTCGGCTTGCAGATTCTGAAAGCGTAGGTCCCGCAGATTCCAAATATAACCATCATTCCCACGTTCCGAATATTTCGGAAAATTTCAGATTTTTGAAAAAAAGGAAAGGGGTACTCATTTTTTTGGGCCAAAAAACTTTTTATCGAGAATCGGATAATCTCGATGATATTCTCCATGGAAATGACCTGCTGATTTCGAATATGTGCGCCATTCCTCGATCCGGAGGCCTCCTGCGATTTTACCAATAAAAAACGAGCGAAAAAAAAAGTCAGATGAAAATAAAAAGTAAATCGACGATTAAAAATCGTAGGAATTTTTTATTTCAATTCGGCTTGCAGATTCTGAAAGCGTAGGTCCAGCAGATTCCAAATATAACCATCATTCCCACGTTCCGAATATTTCGGAAAATTTCAGATTTTTGAAAAAAAGGAAAGGGGTACCCCTTCTCATTTATTTGGGCCAAAAAACTTTTTATCGAGAATCGGATAATCTCGATGATATTCTCCATGGAAATGACCTGCTGATTCCGAATATGTGCGCCATTCCTCGATCCGGAGGCCTCCTGCGATTTTACCAATAAAAAACGAGCGAAAAAAAAAGTCAGATGAAAATAAAAAGTAAATCGACGATTAAAAATCGTAGGAATTTTTTATTTCAATTCGGCTTGCAGATTCTGAAAGCGTAGGTCCCGCAGATTCCAAATATAACCATCATTCCCACGTTCCGAATATTTCGGAAAATTTCAGATTTTTGAAAAAAAGGAAAGGGGTACCCCTTCTCATTTTTTTGGGCCAAAAAACTTTTTATCGAGAATCGGATAATCTCGATGATATTCTCCATGGAAATGACCTGCTGATTCCGAATATGTGCGCCATTCCTCGATCCGGAGGCCTCCTGCGATTTTACCAATAAAAAACGAGCGAAAAAAAAAGTCAGATGAAAATAAAAAGTAAATCGACGATTAAAAATCGTAGGAATTTTTTATTTCAATTCGGCTTGCAGATTCTGAAAGCGTAGGTCCCGCAGATTCCAAATATAACCATCATTCGCACGTTCCGAATATTTCGGAGAATTCCAGATTTTTGAAAAAAAGGAAAGGGGTACCCCTTCTCATTTTTTTGGGCCAAAAAACTTCTTATCGAGAATCGGATAATCTCGATGATATTCTCCATGGAAATGACCTGCTGATTCCGAATATGTGCGCCATTCCTCGATCCGGAGGCCTCCTGCGATTTTACCAATAAAAAACGAGCGAAAAAAAAAGTCAGATGAAAATAAAAAGTAAATCGACGATTAAAAATCGTAGGAATTTTTTATTTCAATTCGGCTTGCAGATTCTGAAAGCGTAGGTCCCGCAGATTCCAAATATAACCATCATTCCCACGTTCCGAATATTTCGGAAAATTTCAGATTTTTGAAAAAAAGGAAAGGGGTACTCATTTTTTTGGGCCAAAAAACTTTTTATCGAGAATCGGATAATCTCGATGATATTCTCCATGGAAATGACCTGCTGATTTCGAATATGTGCGCCATTCCTCGATCCGGAGGCCTCCTGCGATTTTACCAATAAAAAACGAGCGAAAAAAAAAGTCAGATGAAAATAAAAAGTAAATCGACGATTAAAAATCGTAGGAATTTTTTATTTCAATTCGGCTTGCAGATTCTGAAAGCGTAGGTCCAGCAGATTCCAAATATAACCATCATTCCCACGTTCCGAATATTTCGGAAAATTTCAGATTTTTGAAAAAAAGGAAAGGGGTACCCCTTCTCATTTATTTGGGCCAAAAAACTTTTTATCGAGAATCGGATAATCTCGATGATATTCTCCATGGAAATGACCTGCTGATTCCGAATATGTGCGCCATTCCTCGATCCGGAGGCCTCCTGCGATTTTACCAATAAAAAACGAGCGAAAAAAAAAGTCAGATGAAAATAAAAAGTAAATCGACGATTAAAAATCGTAGGAATTTTTTATTTCAATTCGGCTTGCAGATTCTGAAAGCGTAGGTCCCGCAGATTCCAAATATAACCATCATTCCCACGTTCCGAATATTTCGGAAAATTTCAGATTTTTGAAAAAAAGGAAAGGGGTACCCCTTCTCATTTTTTTGGGCCAAAAAACTTTTTATCGAGAATCGGATAATCTCGATGATATTCTCCATGGAAATGACCTGCTGATTCCGAATATGTGCGCCATTCCTCGATCCGGAGGCCTCCTGCGATTTTACCAATAAAAAACGAGCGAAAAAAAAAGTCAGATGAAAATAAAAAGTAAATCGACGATTAAAAATCGTAGGAATTTTTCATTTCAATTCGACTTGCAGATTCTGAAAGCGTAGGTCCAGCAGATTCCAAATATAACCATCATTCCCACGTTCCGAATATTTCGGAAAATTTCAGATTTTTGAAAAAAAGGAAAGGGGTACCCCTTCTCATTTTTTTGGGCCAAAAAACTTTTTGTCGAGAATCGGATAATCTCGATGATATTCTCCATGGAAATGACCTGCTGATTCCGAATATGTGCGCCATTCCTCGATCCGGAGGCCTCCTGCGATTTTACCAATAAAAAACGAGCGAAAAAAAAAGTCAGATGAAAATAAAAAGTAAATCGACGATTAAAAATCGTAGGAATTTTTTATTTCAATTCGGCTTGCAGATTCTGAAAGCGTAGGTCCAGCAGATTCCAAATATAACCATCATTCCCACGTTCCGAATATTTCGGAAAATTTCAGATTTTTGAAAAAAAGGAAAGGGGTACCCCTTCTCATTTTTTTTGGCCAAAAAACTTTTTATCGAGAATCGGATAATCTCGATGATATTCTCCATGGAAATGACCTGCTGATTCCGAATATGTGCGCCATTCCTCGATCCGGAGGCCTCCTGCGATTTTACCAATAAAAAACGAGCGAAAAAAAAAGTCAGATGAAAATAAAAAGTAAATCGACGATTAAAAATCGTGGGAATTTTTTATTTCAATTCGGCTTGCAGATTCTGAAAGCGTAGGTCCCGCAGATTCCAAATATAACCATCATTCCCACGTTCCGAATATTTCGGAAAATTTCAGATTTTTGAAAAAAAGGAAAGGGGTACCCCTTCTCATTTTTTTGGGCCAAAAAACTTTTTATCGAGAATCGGATAATCTCGATGATATTCTCCATGGAAATGACCTGCTGATTCCGAATATGTGCGCCATTCCTCGATCCGGAGGCCTCCTGCGATTTTACCAATAAAAAACGAGCGAAAAAAAAAGTCAGATGAAAATAAAAAGTAAATCGACGATTAAAAATCGTGGGAATTTTTTATTTCAATTCGGCTTGCAGATTCTGAAAGCGTAGGTCCCGCAGATTCCAAATATAACCATCATTCCCACGTTCCGAATATTTCGGAAAATTTCAGATTTTTGAAAAAAAGGAAAGGGGTACCCCTTCTCATTTTTTTGGGCCAAAAAACTTTTTATCGAGAATCGGATAATCTCGATGATATTCTCCATGGAAATGACCTGCTGATTCCGAATATGTGCGCCATTCCTCGATCCGGAGGCCTCCTGCGATGTTACCAATAAAAAACGAGCGAAAAAAAAAGTCAGATGAAAATAAAAAGTAAATCGACGATTAAAAATCGTAGGAATTTTTTATTTCAATTCGGCTTGCAGATTCTGAAAGCGTAGGTCCCGCAGATTCCAAATATAACCATCATTCCCACGTTCCGAATATTTCGGAAAATTTCAGATTTTTGAAAAAAAGGAAAGGAGTACCCCTTCTCATTTTTTTGGGCCAAAAAACTTTTTATCGAGAATCGGATAATCTCGATGATATTCTCCATGGAAATGACCTGCTGATTCCGAATATGTGCGCCATTCCTCGATCCGGAGGCCTCCTGCGATTTTACCAATAAAAAACGAGCGAAAAAAAAAGTCAGATGAAAATAAAAAGTAAATCGACGATTAAAAATCGTAGGAATTTTTTATTCCAATTCGGCTTGCAGATTCTGAAAGCGTAGGTCCAGCAGATTCCAAATATAACCATCATTCCCACGTTCCGAATATTTCGGGAAATTTCAGATTTTTGAAAAAAAGGAAAGGGGTACCCCTTCTCATTTTTTTGGGCCAAAAAACTTTTTATCGAGAATCGGCTAATCTCGATGATATTCTCCATGGAAATGACCTGCTGATTCCGAATATGTGCGCCATTCCTCGATCCGGAGGCCTCCTGCGATTTTACCAATAAAAAACGAGCGAAAAAAAAAGTCAGATGAAAATAAAAAGTAAATCAACGATTAAAAATCGTAGGAATTTTTTATTTTAATTCGGCTTGCAGATTCTGAAAGCGTAGGTCCCGCAGATTCCAAATATAACCATCATTCCCACGTTCCGAATATGTCGGAAAATTTCAGATTTTTGAAAAAAAGGAAAGGGGTACCCCTTCTCATTTTTTTGGGCCAAAAAACTTTTTATCGAGAATCGAATAATCTCGATGATATTCTCCATGGAAATGACCTGCTGATTCCGAATATGTGCGCCATTCCTCGATCCGGAGGCCTCCTGCGATTTTACCAATAAAAAACGAGCGAAAAAAAAAGTCAGATGAAAATAAAAAGTAAATCGACGATTAAAAATCGTAGGAATTTTTTATTTCAATTCGGCTTGCAGATTCTGAAAGCGTAGGTCCCGCAGATTCCAAATATAACCATCATTCGCACGTTCCGAATATTTCGGAGAATTCCAGATTTTTGAAAAAAAGGAAAGGGGTACCCCTTCTCATTTTTTTGGGCCAAAAAACTTTTTATCGAGAATCGGATAATCTCGATGATATTCTCCATGGAAATGACCTGCTGATTCCGAATATGTGCGCCATTCCTCGATCCGGAGGCCTCCTGCGATTTTACCAATAAAAAACGAGCGAAAAAAAAAGTCAGATGAAAATAAAAAGTAAATCGACGATTAAAAATCGTAGGAATTTTTTATTTCAATTCGACTTGCAGATTCTGAAAGCGTAGGTCCAGCAGATTCCAAATATAACCATCATTCCCACGTTCCGAATATTTCGGAAAATTTCAGATTTTTGAAAAAAAGGAAAGGGGTACCCCTTCTCATTTTTTTGGGCCAAAAAACTTTTTGTCGAGAATCGGATAATCTCGATGATATTCTCCATGGAAATGACCTGCTGATTCCGAATATGTGCGCCATTCCTCGATCCGGAGGCCTCCTGCGATTTTACCAATAAAAAACGGGCGAAAAAAAAAGTCAGATGAAAATAAAAAGTAAATCGACGATTAAAAATCGTAGGAATTTTTTATTTCAATTCGGCTTGCAGATTCTGAAAGCGTAGGTCCAGCAGATTCCAAATATAACCATCATTCCCACGTTCCGAATATTTCGGAAAATTTCAGATTTTTGAAAAAAAGGAAAGGGGTACCCCTTCTCATTTTTTTGGGCCAAAAAACTTTTTATCGAGAATCGGATAATCTCGATGATATTCTCCATGGAAATGACCTGCTGATTCCGAATATGTGCGCCATTCCTCGATCCGGAGGCCTCCTGCGATTTTACCAATAAAAAACGAGCGAAAAAAAAAGTCAGATGAAAATAAAAAGTAAATCGACGATTAAAAATCGTGGGAATTTTTTATTTCAATTCGGCTTGCAGATTCTGAAAGCGTAGGTCCCGCAGATTCCAAATATAACCATCATTCCCACGTTCCGAATATTTCGGAAAATTTCAGATTTTTGAAAAAAAGGAAAGGGGTACCCCTTCTCATTATTTTGGGCCAAAAAACTTTTTATCGAGAATCGGATAATCTCGATGATATTCTCCATGGAAATGACCTGCTGATTCCGAATATGTGCGCCATTCCTCGATCCGGAGGCCTCCTGCGATTTTACCAATAAAAAACGAGCGAAAAAAAAAGTCAGATGAAAATAAAAAGTAAATCGACGATTAAAAATCGTAGGAATTTTTTATTTCAATTCGGCTTGCAGATTCTGAAAGCGTAGGTCCCGCAGATTCCAAATATAACCATCATTCCCACGTTCCGAATATTTCGGAAAATTTCAGATTTTTGAAAAAAAGGAAAGGGGTACCCCTTCTCATTTTTTTGGGCCAAAAAACTTTTTATCGAGAATCGGATAATCTCGATGATATTCTCCATGGAAATGACCTGCTGATTCCGAATATGTGCGCCATTCCTCGATCCGGAGGCCTCCTGCGATTTTACCAATAAAAAACGAGCGAAAAAAAAAGTCAGATGAAAATAAAAAGTAAATCGACGATTAAAAATCGTAGGAATTTTTTATTTCAATTCGGCTTGCAGATTCTGAAAGCGTAGGTCCCGCAGATTCCAAATATAACCATCATTCCCACGTTCCGAATATTTCGGAAAATTTCAGATTTTTGAAAAAAAGGAAAGGGGTACCCCTTCTCATTTTTTTGGGCCAAAAAACGTTTTATCGAGAATCGGATAATCTCGATGATATTCTCCATGGAAATGACCTGCTGATTCCGAATATGTGCGCCATTCCTCGATCCGGAGGCCTCCTGCGATTTTACCAATAAAAAACGAGCGAAAAAAAAAGTCAGATGAAAATAAAAAGTAAATCGACGATTAAAAATCGTGGGAATTTTTTATTTCAATTCGGCTTGCAGATTCTGAAAGCGTAGGTCCCGCAGATTCCAAATATAACCATCATTCCCACGTTCCGAATATTTCGGAAAATTTCAGATTTTTGAAAAAAAGGAAAGGGGTACCCCTTCTCATTTTTTTGGGCCAAAAAACTTTTTATCGAGAATCGGATAATCTCGATGATATTCTCCATGGAAATGACCTGCTGATTCCGAATATGTGCGCCATTCCTCGATCCGGAGGCCTCCTGCGATGTTACCAATAAAAAACGAGCGAAAAAAAAAGTCAGATGAAAATAAAAAGTAAATCGACGATTAAAAATCGTAGGAATTTTTTATTTCAATTCGGCTTGCAGATTCTGAAAGCGTAGGTCCCGCAGATTCCAAATATAACCATCATTCCCACGTTCCGAATATTTCGGAAAATTTCAGATTTTTGAAAAAAAGGAAAGGAGTACCCCTTCTCATTTTTTTGGGCCAAAAAACTTTTTATCGAGAATCGGATAATCTCGATGATATTCTCCATGGAAATGACCTGCTGATTCCGAATATGTGCGCCATTCCTCGATCCGGAGGCCTCCTGCGATTTTACCAATAAAAAACGAGCGAAAAAAAAAGTCAGATGAAAATAAAAAGTAAATCGACGATTAAAAATCGTAGGAATTTTTTATTCCAATTCGGCTTGCAGATTCTGAAAGCGTAGGTCCAGCAGATTCCAAATATAACCATCATTCCCACGTTCCGAATATTTCGGGAAATTTCAGATTTTTGAAAAAAAGGAAAGGGGTACCCCTTCTCATTTTTTTGGGCCAAAAAACTTTTTATCGAGAATCGGCTAATCTCGATGATATTCTCCATGGAAATGACCTGCTGATTCCGAATATGTGCGCCATTCCTCGATCCGGAGGCCTCCTGCGATTTTACCAATAAAAAACGAGCGAAAAAAAAAGTCAGATGAAAATAAAAAGTAAATCAACGATTAAAAATCGTAGGAATTTTTTATTTTAATTCGGCTTGCAGATTCTGAAAGCGTAGGTCCCGCAGATTCCAAATATAACCATCATTCCCACGTTCCGAATATGTCGGAAAATTTCAGATTTTTGAAAAAAAGGAAAGGGGTACCCCTTCTCATTTTTTTGGGCCAAAAAACTTTTTATCGAGAATCGAATAATCTCGATGATATTCTCCATGGAAATGACCTGCTGATTCCGAATATGTGCGCCATTCCTCGATCCGGAGGCCTCCTGCGATTTTACCAATAAAAAACGAGCGAAAAAAAAAGTCAGATGAAAATAAAAAGTAAATCGACGATTAAAAATCGTAGGAATTTTTTATTTCAATTCGGCTTGCAGATTCTGAAAGCGTAGGTCCCGCAGATTCCAAATATAACCATCATTCGCACGTTCCGAATATTTCGGAGAATTCCAGATTTTTGAAAAAAAGGAAAGGGGTACCCCTTCTCATTTTTTTGGGCCAAAAAACTTCTTATCGAGAATCGGATAATCTCGATGATATTCTCCATGGAAATGACCTGCTGATTCCGAATATGTGCGCCATTCCTCGATCCGGAGGCCTCCTGCGATTTTACCAATAAAAAACGAGCGAAAAAAAAAGTCAGATGAAAATAAAAAGTAAATCGACGATTAAAAATCGTAGGAATTTTTTATTTCAATTCGACTTGCAGATTCTGAAAGCGTAGGTCCAGCAGATTCCAAATATAACCATCATTCCCACGTTCCGAATATTTCGGAAAATTTCAGATTTTTGAAAAAAAGGAAAGGGGTACCCCTTCTCATTTTTTTGGGCCAAAAAACTTTTTGTCGAGAATCGGATAATCTCGATGATATTCTCCATGGAAATGACCTGCTGATTCCGAATATGTGCGCCATTCCTCGATCCGGAGGCCTCCTGCGATTTTACCAATAAAAAACGGGCGAAAAAAAAAGTCAGATGAAAATAAAAAGTAAATCGACGATTAAAAATCGTAGGAATTTTTTATTTCAATTCGGCTTGCAGATTCTGAAAGCGTAGGTCCAGCAGATTCCAAATATAACCATCATTCCCACGTTCCGAATATTTCGGAAAATTTCAGATTTTTGAAAAAAAGGAAAGGGGTACCCCTTCTCATTTTTTTGGGCCAAAAAACTTTTTATCGAGAATCGGATAATCTCGATGATATTCTCCATGGAAATGACCTGCTGATTCCGAATATGTGCGCCATTCCTCGATCCGGAGGCCTCCTGCGATTTTACCAATAAAAAACGAGCGAAAAAAAAAGTCAGATGAAAATAAAAAGTAAATCGACGATTAAAAATCGTGGGAATTTTTTATTTCAATTCGGCTTGCAGATTCTGAAAGCGTAGGTCCCGCAGATTCCAAATATAACCATCATTCCCACGTTCCGAATATTTCGGAAAATTTCAGATTTTTGAAAAAAAGGAAAGGGGTACCCCTTCTCATTTTTTTGGGCCAAAAAACTTTTTATCGAGAATCGGATAATCTCGATGATATTCTCCATGGAAATGACCTGCTGATTCCGAATATGTGCGCCATTCCTCGATCCGGAGGCCTCCTGCGATTTTACCAATAAAAAACGAGCGAAAAAAAAAGTCAGATGAAAATAAAAAGTAAATCGACGATTAAAAATCGTAGGAATTTTTTATTTCAATTCGGCTTGCAGATTCTGAAAGCGTAGGTCCCGCAGATTCCAAATATAACCATCATTCCCACGTTCCGAATATTTCGGAAAATTTCAGATTTTTGAAAAAAAGGAAAGGGGTACCCCTTCTCATTTTTTTGGGCCAAAAAACTTTTTATCGAGAATCGGATAATCTCGATGATATTCTCCATGGAAATGACCTGCTGATTCCGAATATGTGCGCCATTCCTCGATCCGGAGGCCTCCTGCGATTTTACCAATAAAAAACGAGCGAAAAAAAAAGTCAGATGAAAATAAAAAGTAAATCGACGATTAAAAATCGTAGGAATTTTTTATTTCAATTCGGCTTGCAGATTCTGAAAGCGTAGGTCCCGCAGATTCCAAATATAACCATCATTCGCACGTTCCGAATATTTCGGAGAATTCCAGATTTTTGAAAAAAAGGAAAGGGGTACCCCTTCTCATTTTTTTGGGCCAAAAAACTTCTTATCGAGAATCGGATAATCTCGATGATATTCTCCATGGAAATGACCTGCTGATTCCGAATATGTGCGCCATTCCTCGATCCGGAGGCCTCCTGCGATTTTACCAATAAAAAACGAGCGAAAAAAAAAGTCAGATGAAAATAAAAAGTAAATCGACGATTAAAAATCGTAGGAATTTTTTATTTCAATTCGGCTTGCAGATTCTGAAAGCGTAGGTCCAGCAGATTCCAAATATAACCATCATTCCCACGTTCCGAATATTTCGGAAAATTTCAGATTTTTGAAAAAAAGGAAAGGGGTACCCCTTCTCATTTTTTTGGGCCAAAAAACTTTTTATCGAGAATCGGATAATCTCGATGATATTCTCCATGGAAATGACCTGCTGATTCCGAATATGTGCGCCATTCCTCGATCCGGAGGCCTCCTGCGATTTTACCAATAAAAAACGAGCGAAAAAAAAAGTCAGATGAAAATAAAAAGTAAATCGACGATTAAAAATCGTAGGAATTTTTTATTTCAATTCGGCTTGCAGATTCTGAAAGCGTAGGTCCCGCAGATTCCAAATATAACCATCATTCCCACGTTCCGAATATTTCGGAAAATTTCAGATTTTTGAAAAAAAGGAAAGGGGTACTCATTTTTTTGGGCCAAAAAACTTTTTATCGAGAATCGGATAATCTCGATGATATTCTCCATGGAAATGACCTGCTGATTTCGAATATGTGCGCCATTCCTCGATCCGGAGGCCTCCTGCGATTTTACCAATAAAAAACGAGCGAAAAAAAAAGTCAGATGAAAATAAAAAGTAAATCGACGATTAAAAATCGTAGGAATTTTTTATTTCAATTCGGCTTGCAGATTCTGAAAGCGTAGGTCCAGCAGATTCCAAATATAACCATCATTCCCACGTTCCGAATATTTCGGAAAATTTCAGATTTTTGAAAAAAAGGAAAGGGGTACCCCTTCTCATTTATTTGGGCCAAAAAACTTTTTATCGAGAATCGGATAATCTCGATGATATTCTCCATGGAAATGACCTGCTGATTCCGAATATGTGCGCCATTCCTCGATCCGGAGGCCTCCTGCGATTTTACCAATAAAAAACGAGCGAAAAAAAAAGTCAGATGAAAATAAAAAGTAAATCGACGATTAAAAATCGTGGGAATTTTTTATTTCAATTCGGCTTGCAGATTCTGAAAGCGTAGGTCCCGCAGATTCCAAATATAACCATCATTCCCACGTTCCGAATATTTCGGAAAATTTCAGATTTTTGAAAAAAAGGAAAGGGGTACCCCTTCTCATTTTTTTGGGCCAAAAAACTTTTTATCGAGAATCGGATAATCTCGATGATATTCTCCATGGAAATGACCTGCTGATTCCGAATATGTGCGCCATTCCTCGATCCGGAGGCCTCCTGCGATTTTACCAATAAAAAACGAGCGAAAAAAAAAGTCAGATGAAAATAAAAAGTAAATCGACGATTAAAAATCGTAGGAATTTTTTATTTCAATTCGGCTTGCAGATTCTGAAAGCGTAGGTCCCGCAGATTCCAAATATAATCATCATTCCCACGTTCCGAATATTTCGGAAAATTTCAGATTTTTGAAAAAAAGGAAAGGGGTACCCCTTCTCATTTTTTTGGGCCAAAAAACTTTTTATCGAGAATCGGATAATCTCGATGATATTCTCCATGGAAATGACCTGCTGATTCCGAATATGTGCGCCATTCCTCGATCCGGAGGCCTCCTGCGATTTTACCAATAAAAAACGAGCGAAAAAAAAAGTCAGATGAAAATAAAAAGTAAATCGACGATTAAAAATCGTAGGAATTTTTTATTTCAATTCGGCTTGCAGATTCTGAAAGCGTAGGTCCCGCAGATTCCAAATATAACCATCATTCGCACGTTCCGAATATTTCGGAGAATTCCAGATTTTTGAAAAAAAGGAAAGGGGTACCCCTTCTCATTTTTTTGGGCCAAAAAACTTCTTATCGAGAATCGGATAATCTCGATGATATTCTCCATGGAAATGACCTGCTGATTCCGAATATGTGCGCCATTCCTCGATCCGGAGGCCTCCTGCGATTTTACCAATAAAAAACGAGCGAAAAAAAAAGTCAGATGAAAATAAAAAGTAAATCGACGATTAAAAATCGTAGGAATTTTTTATTTCAATTCGGCTTGCAGATTCTGAAAGCGTAGGTCCAGCAGATTCCAAATATAACCATCATTACCACGTTCCGAATATTTCGGAAAATTTCAGATTTTTGAAAAAAAGGAAAGGGGTACCCCTTCTCATTTTTTTGGGCCAAAAAACTTTTTATCGAGAATCGGATAATCTCGATGATATTCTCCATGGAAATGACCTGCTGATTCCGAATATGTGCGCCATTCCTCGATCCGGAGGCCTCCTGCGATTTTACCAATAAAAAACGAGCGAAAAAAAAAGTCAGATGAAAATAAAAAGTAAATCGACGATTAAAAATCGTAGGAATTTTTTATTTCAATTCGGCTTGCAGATTCTGAAAGCGTAGGTCCCGCAGATTCCAAATATAACCATCATTCCCACGTTCCGAATATTTCGGAAAATTTCAGATTTTTGAAAAAAAGGAAAGGGGTACTCATTTTTTTGGGCCAAAAAACTTTTTATCGAGAATCGGATAATCTCGATGATATTCTCCATGGAAATGACCTGCTGATTTCGAATATGTGCGCCATTCCTCGATCCGGAGGCCTCCTGCGATTTTACCAATAAAAAACGAGCGAAAAAAAAAGTCAGATGAAAATAAAAAGTAAATCGACGATTAAAAATCGTAGGAATTTTTTATTTCAATTCGGCTTGCAGATTCTGAAAGCGTAGGTCCAGCAGATTCCAAATATAACCATCATTCCCACGTTCCGAATATTTCGGAAAATTTCAGATTTTTGAAAAAAAGGAAAGGGGTACCCCTTCTCATTTATTTGGGCCAAAAAACTTTTTATCGAGAATCGGATAATCTCGATGATATTCTCCATGGAAATGACCTGCTGATTCCGAATATGTGCGCCATTCCTCGATCCGGAGGCCTCCTGCGATTTTACCAATAAAAAACGAGCGAAAAAAAAAGTCAGATGAAAATAAAAAGTAAATCGACGATTAAAAATCGTAGGAATTTTTTATTTCAATTCGGCTTGCAGATTCTGAAAGCGTAGGTCCCGCAGATTCCAAATATAACCATCATTCCCACGTTCCGAATATTTCGGAAAATTTCAGATTTTTGAAAAAAAGGAAAGGGGTACCCCTTCTCATTTTTTTGGGCCAAAAAACTTTTTATCGAGAATCGGATAATCTCGATGATATTCTCCATGGAAATGACCTGCTGATTCCGAATATGTGCGCCATTCCTCGATCCGGAGGCCTCCTGCGATTTTACCAATAAAAAACGAGCGAAAAAAAAAGTCAGATGAAAATAAAAAGTAAATCGACGATTAAAAATCGTAGGAATTTTTCATTTCAATTCGACTTGCAGATTCTGAAAGCGTAGGTCCAGCAGATTCCAAATATAACCATCATTCCCACGTTCCGAATATTTCGGAAAATTTCAGATTTTTGAAAAAAAGGAAAGGGGTACCCCTTCTCATTTTTTTGGGCCAAAAAACTTTTTGTCGAGAATCGGATAATCTCGATGATATTCTCCATGGAAATGACCTGCTGATTCCGAATATGTGCGCCATTCCTCGATCCGGAGGCCTCCTGCGATTTTACCAATAAAAAACGAGCGAAAAAAAAAGTCAGATGAAAATAAAAAGTAAATCGACGATTAAAAATCGTAGGAATTTTTTATTTCAATTCGGCTTGCAGATTCTGAAAGCGTAGGTCCAGCAGATTCCAAATATAACCATCATTCCCACGTTCCGAATATTTCGGAAAATTTCAGATTTTTGAAAAAAAGGAAAGGGGTACCCCTTCTCATTTTTTTTGGCCAAAAAACTTTTTATCGAGAATCGGATAATCTCGATGATATTCTCCATGGAAATGACCTGCTGATTCCGAATATGTGCGCCATTCCTCGATCCGGAGGCCTCCTGCGATTTTACCAATAAAAAACGAGCGACAAAAAAAGTCAGATGAAAATAAAAAGTAAATCGACGATTAAAAATCGTGGGAATTTTTTATTTTAATTCGGCTTGCAGATTCTGAAAGCGTAGGTCCCGCAGATTCCAAATATAACCATCATTCCCACGTTCCGAATATTTCGGAAAATTTCAGATTTTTGAAAAAAAGGAAAGGGGTACCCCTTCTCATTTTTTTGGGCCAAAAAACTTTTTATCGAGAATCGGATAATCTCGATGATATTCTCCATGGAAATGACCTGCTGATTCCGAATATGTGCGCCATTCCTCGATCCGGAGGCCTCCTGCGATTTTACCAATAAAAAACGAGCGAAAAAAAAAGTCAGATGAAAATAAAAAGTAAATCGACGATTAAAAATCGTGGGAATTTTTTATTTCAATTCGGCTTGCAGATTCTGAAAGCGTAGGTCCCGCAGATTCCAAATATAACCATCATTCCCACGTTCCGAATATTTCGGAAAATTTCAGATTTTTGAAAAAAAGGAAAGGGGTACCCCTTCTCATTTTTTTGGGCCAAAAAACTTTTTATCGAGAATCGGATAATCTCGATGATATTCTCCATGGAAATGACCTGCTGATTCCGAATATGTGCGCCATTCCTCGATCCGGAGGCCTCCTGCGATGTTACCAATAAAAAACGAGCGAAAAAAAAAGTCAGATGAAAATAAAAAGTAAATCGACGATTAAAAATCGTAGGAATTTTTTATTTCAATTCGGCTTGCAGATTCTGAAAGCGTAGGTCCCGCAGATTCCAAATATAACCATCATTCCCACGTTCCGAATATTTCGGAAAATTTCAGATTTTTGAAAAAAAGGAAAGGGGTACCCCTTCTCATTTTTTTGGGCCAAAAAACTTTTTATCGAGAATCGGATAATCTCGATGATATTCTCCATGGAAATGACCTGCTGATTCCGAATATGTGCGCCATTCCTCGATCCGGAGGCCTCCTGCGATTTTACCAATCAAAAACGAGCGAAAAAAAAAGTCAGATGAAAATAAAAAGTAAATCGACGATTAAAAATCGTAGGAATTATTTATTTCAATTCGGCTTGCAGATTCTGAAAGCGTAGGTCCCGCAGATTCCAAATATAACCATCATTCCCACGTTCCGAATATTTCGGAGAATTTCGGATTTTTGAAAAAAAGGAAAGGGGTACCCCTTCTCATTTTTTTGGGCCAAAAAACTTTTTATCGAGAATCGGATAATCTCAATGATATTCTTCATGGAAATGACCTGCTGATTCCGAATATGTGCGCCATTCCTCGATCCGGAGGCCTCCTGCGATTTTACCAATTAAAAACGAGCGAAAAAAAAAGTCAGATGAAAATAAAAAGTAAATCGACGATTAAAAATCGTAGGAATTTTTTATTTCAATTCGGCTTGCAGATTCTGAAAGCGTAGGTCCAGCAGATTCCAAATATAACCATCATTCCCACGTTCCGAATATTTCGGAAAATTTCAGATTTTTGAAAAAAAGGAAAGGGGTACCCTTCTCATTTTTTTGGGCCAAAAAACTTTTTATCGAGAATCGGATAATCTCGATGATATTCTCCATGGAAATGACCTGCTGATTCCGAATATGTGCGCCATTCCTCGATCCGGAGGCCTCCTGCGATTTTACCAATTAAAAACGAGCGAAAAAAAAAGTCAGATGAAAATAAAAAGTAAATCGACGATTAAAAATCGTAGGAATTTTTTATTTCAATTCGGCTTGCAGATTCTGAAAGCGTAGGTCCCGCAGATTCCGAATATAACCATCATTCCCACGTTCCGAATATTTCGGAAAATTTCAGATTTTTGAAAAAAAGGAAAGGGGTACCCCTTCTCATTTTTTTGGGCCAAAAAACTTTTTATCGAGAATCGGATAATCTCGATGATATTCTCCATGGAAATGACCTGCTGATTCCGAATATGTGCGCCATTCCTCGATCCGGAGGCCTCCTGCGATTTTACCAATAAAAAACGAGCGAAAAAAAAAGTCAGATGAAAATAAAAAGTAAATCGACGATTAAAAATCGTAGGAATTTTTTATTTCAATTCGGCTTGCAGATTCTGAAAGCGTAGGTCCAGCAGATTCCAAATATAACCATCATTCCCACGTTCCGAATATTTCGGAAAATTTCAGATTTTTGAAAAAAAGGAAAGGGGTACCCCTTCTCATTTTTTTGGGCGAAAAAACTTTTTATCGAGAATCGGATAATCTCGATGATATTCTCCATGGAAATGACCTGCTGATTCCGAATATGTGCGCCATTCCTCGATCCGAAGGCCTCCTGCGATTTTACCAATTAAAAACGAGCGAAAAAAAAAGTCAGATGAAAATAAAAAGTAAATCGACGATTAAAAATCGTAGGAATTTTTTATTTCAATTCGGCTTGCAGATTCTGAAAGCGTAGGTCCCGCAGATTCCAAATATAACCATCATTCCCACGTTCCGAATATTTCGGAAAATTTCAGATTTTTGAAAAAAAGGAAAGGGGTACCCCTTCTCATTTTTTTGAGCCAAAAAGCTTTTTATCGAGAATCGGATAATCTCGATGATATTCTCCATGGAAATGACCTGCTGATTCCGAATATGTGCGCCATTCCTCGATCCGGAGGCCTCCTGCGATTTTACCAATAAAAATCGAGCGAAAAAAAAAGTCAGATGAAAATAAAAAGTAAATCGACGATTAAAAATCGTAGGAATTTTTTATTTCAATTCGGCTTGCAGATTCTGAAAGCGTAGGTCCAGCAGATTCCAAATATAACCATCATTCCCACGTTCCGAGTATTTCGGAAAATTTCAGATTTTTGAAAAAAAGGAAAGGGGTACCCCTTCTTATTTTTTTGGGCCAAAAAACTTTTTATCGAGAATCGGATAATCTCGATGACATTCTCCATGGAAATGACCTGCTGATTCCGAATATGTGCGCCATTCCTCGATCCGGAGGCCTCCTGCGATTTTACCAATAAAAAACGAGCGAAAAAAAAAGTCAGATGAAAATAAAAAGTAAATCGACGATTAAAAATCGTAGGAATTTCTTATTTCAATTCGGCTTGCAGATTCTGAGAGCGTAGGTCCCGCAGATTCCAAATATAACCATCATTCCCACGTTCCGAATATTTCGGAAAATTTCAGATTTTTGAAAAAAAGGAAAGGGGTACCCCTTCTCATTTTTTTGGGCCAAAAAACTTTTTATCGAGAATCGGATAATCTCGATGATATTCTCCATGGAAATGACCTGCTGATTCCGAATATGTGCGCCATTCCTCGATCCGGAGGCCTCCTGCGATTTTACCAATTAAAAACGAGCGAAAAAAAAAGTCAGATGAAAATAAAAAGTAAATCGACGATTAAAAATCGTAGGAATTTTTTATTTCAATTCGGCTTGCAGATTCTGAAAGCGTAGGTCCCGCAGATTCCAAATATAACCATCATTCCCACGTTCCGAATATTTCGGAAAATTTCAGATTTTTGAAAAAAAGGAAAGGGGTACCCCTTCTCATTTTTTTGGGCCAAAAAACTTTTTATCGAGAATCGGATAATCTCGATGATATTCTCCATGGAAATGACCTGCTGATTCCGAATATGTGCGCCATTCCTCGATCCGGAGGCCTCCTGCGATTTTACCAATAAAAAACGAGCGAAAAAAAAAGTCAGATGAAAATAAAAAGTAAATCGACGATTAAAAATCGTAGGAATTTTTTATTTCAATTCGGCTTGCAGATTCTGAAAGCGTAGGTCCCGCAGATTCCAAATATAACCATCATTCCCACGTTCCGAATATTTCGGAAAATTTCAGATTTTTGAAAAAAAGGAAAGGGGTACCCCTTCTCATTTTTTTCGGCCAAAAAACTTTTTATCGAGAATCGGATAATCTCGATGATATTCTCCATCCAAATGACCTGCTGATTCCGAATATGTGCGCCATTCCTCGATCCGGAGGCCTCCTGCGATTTTACCAATAAAAAACGAGCGAAAAAAAAAGTCAGATGAAAATAAAAAGTAAATCGACGATTAAAAATCGTAGGAATTTTTTATTTCAATTCGGCTTGCAGATTCTGAAAGCGTAGGTCCCGCAGATTCCAAATATAACCATCATTCCCACGTTCCGAATATTTCGGAAAATTCCAGATTTTTGAAAAAAAGGAAAGGGGTACCCCTTCTCATTTTTTTGGGCCAAAAAACTTTTTATCGAGAATCGGATAATCTCGATGATATTCTCCATGGAAATGACCTGCTGATTCCGAATATGTGCGCCATTCCTCGATCCGGAGGCCTCCTGCGATTTTACCAATAAAAAACGAGCGAAAAAAAAAGTCAGATGAAAATAAAAAGTAAATCGACGATTAAAAATCGTAGGAATTTTTTATTTCAATTCGGCTTGCAGATTCTGAAAGCGTAGGTCCCGCAGATTCCAAATATAACCATCATTCCCACGTTCCGAATATTTCGGAAAATTTCAGATTTTTGAAAAAAAGGAAAGGGGTACCCCTTCTCATTTTTTTGGGCCAAAAAACTTTTTATCGAGAATCGGATAATCTCGATGATATTCTCCATGGAAATGACCTGCTGATTCCGAATATGTGCGCCATTCCTCGATCCGGAGGCCTCCTGCGATTTTACCAATAAAAAACGAGCGAAAAAAAAAGTCAGATGAAAATAAAAAGTAAATCGACGATTAAAAATCGTAGGAATTTTTTATTTCAATTCGGCTTGCAGATTCTGAAAGCGTAGGTCCCGCAGATTCCAAATATAACCATCATTCCCACGTTCCGAATATTTCGGAAAATTTCAGATTTTTGAAAAAAAGGAAAGGGGTACCTTCTCATTTTTTTGGGCCAAAAAACTTTTTATCGAGAATCGGATAATCTCGATGATATTCTCCATGGAAATGACCTGCTGATTCCGAATATGTGCGCCATTCCTCGATCCGGAGGCCTCCTGCGATTTTACCAATTAAAAACGAGCGAAAAAAAAAGTCAGATGAAAATAAAAAGTAAATCGACGATTAAAAATCGTAGGAATTTTTTATTTCAATTCGGCTTGCAGATTCTGGAAGCGTAGGTCCAGCAGATTCCAAATATAACCATCATTCCCACGTTCCGAATATTTCGGAAAATTTCAGATTTTTGAAAAAAAGGAAAGGGGTACCCCTTCTCATTTTTTTGGGCCAAATAACTTTTTATCGAGAATCGGATAATCTCGATGATATTCTCCATGGAAATGACCTGCTGATTCCGAATATGTGCGCCATTCCTCGATCCGGAGGCCTCCTGCGATTTTACCAATAAAAAACGAGCGAAAAAAAAAGTCAGATGAAAATAAAAAGTAAATCGACGATTAAAAATCGTAGGAATTTTTAATTTCAATTCGGCTTGCAGATTCTGAAAGCGTAGGTCCCGCAGATTCCAAATATAACCATCATTCCCACGTTCCGAATATTTCGGAAAATTTCAGATTTTTGAAAAAAAGGAAAGGGGTACCCCTTCTCATTTTTTTGGGCCAAAAAACTTTTTATCGAGAATCGGATAATCTCGATGATATTCTCCATGGAAATGACCTGCTGATTCCGAATATGTGCGCCATTCCTCGATCCGGAGGCCTCCTGCGATTTTACCAATAAAAAACGAGCGAAAAAAAAAGTCAGATGAAAATAAAAAGTAAATCGACGATTAAAAATCGTAGGAATTTTTTATTTCAATTCGGCTTGCAGATTCTGAAAGCGTAGGTCCCGCAGATTCCAAATATAACCATCATTCCCACGTTCCGAATATTTCGGAAAATTTCAGATTTTTGAAAAAAAGGAAAGGGGTACCCCTTCTCATTTTTTTGGGCCAAAAAACTTTTTATCGAGAATCGGATAATCTCGATGATATTCTCCATGGAAATGACCCGCTGATTCCGAATATGTGCGCCATTCCTCGATCCGGAGGCCTCCTGCGATTTTACCAATAAAAAACGAGCGAAAAAAAAAGTCAGATGAAAATAAAAAGTAAATCGACGATTAAAAATCGTAGGAATTTTTTATTTCAATTCGGCTTGCAGATTCTGAAAGCGTAGGTCCCGCAGATTCCAAATATAACCATCATTCCCACGTTCCGAATATTTCGGAAAATTTCAGATTTTTGAAAAAAAGGAAAGGGGTACCCTTTCTCATTTTTTTGGGCCAAAAAACTTTTTATCGAGAATCGGATAATCTTGATGATATTCTCCATGGAAATGACCTGCTGATTCCGAATATGTGCGCCATTCCTCGATCCGGAGGCCTCCTGCGATTTTACCAATAAAAAACGAGCGAAAAAAAAAGTCAGATGAAAATAAAAAGTAAATCGACGATTAAAAATCGTAGGAATTTTTTATTTCAATTCGGCTTGCAGATTCTGAAAGCGTAGGTCCCGCAGATTCCAAATATAACCATCATTCCCACGTTCCGAATATTTCGGAAAATTTCAGATTTTTGAAAAAAAGGAAAGGGGTACCCCTTCTCATTTTTTTGGGCCAAAAAACTTTTTATCGAGAATCGGATAATCTCGATGATATTCTCCATGGAAATGACCTGCTGATTCCGAATATGTGCGCCATTCCTCGATCCGGAGGCCTCCTGCGATTTTACCAATTAAAAACGAGCGAAAAAAAAAGTCAGATGAAAATAAAAAGTAAATCGACGATTAAAAATCGTAGGAATTTTTTATTTCAATTCGGCTTGCAGATTCTGAAAGCGTAGGTCCAGCAGATTCCAAATATAACCATCATTCCCACGTTCCGAATATTTCGGAAAATTTCAGATTTTTGAAAAAAAGGAAAGGGGTACCCCTTCTCATTTTTTTGGGCCAAAAAACTTTTCATCGAGAATCGGATAATCTCGATGATATTCTCCATGGAAATGACCTGCTGATTCCGAATATGTGCGCCATTCCTCGATCCGGAGGCCTCCTGCGATTTTACCAATAAAAAACGAGCGAAAAAAAAAGTCAGATAAAAATAAAAAGTAAATCGACGATTAAAAATCGTAGGAATTTTTTATTTCAATTCGGCTTGCAGATTCTGAAAGCGTAGGTCCCGCAGATTCCAAATATAATCATCATTCCCACGTTCCGAATATTTCGGAAAATTTCAGATTTTTGAAAAAAAGGAAAGGGGTACCCCTTCTCATTTTTTTGGGCCAAAAAACTTTTTATCGAGAATCGGATAATCTCGATGATATTCTCCATGGAAATGACCTGCTGATTCCGAATATGTGCGCCATTCCTCGATCCGGAGGCCTCCTGCGATTTTACCAATTAAAAACGAGCGAAAAAAAAAGTCAGATGAAAATAAAAAGTAAATCGACGATTAAAAATCGTAGGAATTTTTTATTTCAATTCGGCTTGCAGATTCTGAAAGCGTAGGTCCCGCAGATTCCAAATATAACCATCATTCCCACGTTCCGAATATTTCGGAAAATTTCAGATTTTTGAAAAAAAGGAAAGGGGTACCCCTTCTCATTTTTTTGGGCCAAAAAACTTTTTATCGAGAATCGGATAATCTCGATGATATTCTCCATGGAAATGACCTGCTGATTCCGAATATGTGCGCCATTCCTCGATCCGGAGGCCTCCTGCGATTTTACCAATAAAAAACGAGCGAAAAAAAAAGTCAGATGAAAATAAAAAGTAAATCGACGATTAAAAATCGTAGGAATTTTTTATTTCAATTCGGCTTGCAGATTCTGAAAGCGTAGGTCCCGCAGATTCCAAATATAACCATCATTCCCACGTTCCGAATATTTCGGAAAATTTCAGATTTTTGAAAAAAAGGAAAGGGGTACCCCTTCTCATTTTTTTCGGCCAAAAAACTTTTTATCGAGAATCGGATAATCTCGATGATATTCTCCATCCAAATGACCTGCTGATTCCGAATATGTGCGCCATTCCTCGATCCGGAGGCCTCCTGCGATTTTACCAATAAAAAACGAGCGAAAAAAAAAGTCAGATGAAAATAAAAAGTAAATCGACGATTAAAAATCGTAGGAATTTTTTATTTCAATTCGGCTTGCAGATTCTGAAAGCGTAGGTCCCGCAGATTCCAAATATAACCATCATTCCCACGTTCCGAATATTTCGGAAAATTCCAGATTTTTGAAAAAAAGGAAAGGGGTACCCCTTCTCATTTTTTTGGGCCAAAAAACTTTTTATCGAGAATCGGATAATCTCGATGATATTCTCCATGGAAATGACCTGCTGATTCCGAATATGTGCGCCATTCCTCGATCCGGAGGCCTCCTGCGATTTTACCAATAAAAAACGAGCGAAAAAAAAAGTCAGATGAAAATAAAAAGTAAATCGACGATTAAAAATCGTAGGAATTTTTTATTTCAATTCGGCTTGCAGATTCTGAAAGCGTAGGTCCCGCAGATTCCAAATATAACCATCATTCCCACGTTCCGAATATTTCGGAAAATTTCAGATTTTTGAAAAAAAGGAAAGGGGTACCCCTTCTCATTTTTTTGGGCCAAAAAACTTTTTATCGAGAATCGGATAATCTCGATGATATTCTCCATGGAAATGACCTGCTGATTCCGAATATGTGCGCCATTCCTCGATCCGGAGGCCTCCTGCGATTTTACCAATAAAAAACGAGCGAAAAAAAAAGTCAGATGAAAATAAAAAGTAAATCGACGATTAAAAATCGTAGGAATTTTTTATTTCAATTCGGCTTGCAGATTCTGAAAGCGTAGGTCCCGCAGATTCCAAATATAACCATCATTCCCACGTTCCGAATATTTCGGAAAATTTCAGATTTTTGAAAAAAAGGAAAGGGGTACCTTCTCATTTTTTTGGGCCAAAAAACTTTTTATCGAGAATCGGATAATCTCGATGATATTCTCCATGGAAATGACCTGCTGATTCCGAATATGTGCGCCATTCCTCGATCCGGAGGCCTCCTGCGATTTTACCAATTAAAAACGAGCGAAAAAAAAAGTCAGATGAAAATAAAAAGTAAATCGACGATTAAAAATCGTAGGAATTTTTTATTTCAATTCGGCTTGCAGATTCTGGAAGCGTAGGTCCAGCAGATTCCAAATATAACCATCATTCCCACGTTCCGAATATTTCGGAAAATTTCAGATTTTTGAAAAAAAGGAAAGGGGTACCCCTTCTCATTTTTTTGGGCCAAATAACTTTTTATCGAGAATCGGATAATCTCGATGATATTCTCCATGGAAATGACCTGCTGATTCCGAATATGTGCGCCATTCCTCGATCCGGAGGCCTCCTGCGATTTTACCAATAAAAAACGAGCGAAAAAAAAAGTCAGATGAAAATAAAAAGTAAATCGACGATTAAAAATCGTAGGAATTTTTTATTTCAATTCGGCTTGCAGATTCTGAAAGCGTAGGTCCCGCAGATTCCAAATATAACCATCATTCCCACGTTCCGAATATTTCGGAAAATTTCAGATTTTTGAAAAAAAGGAAAGGGGTACCCCTTCTCATTTTTTTGGGCCAAAAAACTTTTTATCGAGAATCGGATAATCTCGATGATATTCTCCATGGAAATGACCTGCTGATTCCGAATATGTGCGCCATTCCTCGATCCGGAGGCCTCCTGCGATTTTACCAATAAAAAACGAGCGAAAAAAAAAGTCAGATGAAAATAAAAAGTAAATCGACGATTAAAAATCGTAGGAATTTTTTATTTCAATTCGGCTTGCAGATTCTGAAAGCGTAGGTCCCGCAGATTCCAAATATAACCATCATTCCCACGTTCCGAATATTTCGGAAAATTTCAGATTTTTGAAAAAAAGGAAAGGGGTACCCCTTCTCATTTTTTTGGGCCAAAAAACTTTTTATCGAGAATCGGATAATCTCGATGATATTCTCCATGGAAATGACCCGCTGATTCCGAATATGTGCGCCATTCCTCGATCCGGAGGCCTCCTGCGATTTTACCAATAAAAAACGAGCGAAAAAAAAAGTCAGATGAAAATAAAAAGTAAATCGACGATTAAAAATCGTAGGAATTTTTTATTTCAATTCGGCTTGCAGATTCTGAAAGCGTAGGTCCCGCAGATTCCAAATATAACCATCATTCCCACGTTCCGAATATTTCGGAAAATTTCAGATTTTTGAAAAAAAGGAAAGGGGTACCCTTTCTCATTTTTTTGGGCCAAAAAACTTTTTATCGAGAATCGGATAATCTTGATGATATTCTCCATGGAAATGACCTGCTGATTCCGAATATGTGCGCCATTCCTCGATCCGGAGGCCTCCTGCGATTTTACCAATAAAAAACGAGCGAAAAAAAAAGTCAGATGAAAATAAAAAGTAAATCGACGATTAAAAATCGTAGGAATTTTTTATTTCAATTCGGCTTGCAGATTCTGAAAGCGTAGGTCCCGCAGATTCCAAATATAACCATCATTCCCACGTTCCGAATATTTCGGAAAATTTCAGATTTTTGAAAAAAAGGAAAGGGGTACCCCTTCTCATTTTTTTGGGCCAAAAAACTTTTTATCGAGAATCGGATAATCTCGATGATATTCTCCATGGAAATGACCTGCTGATTCCGAATATGTGCGCCATTCCTCGATCCGGAGGCCTCCTGCGATTTTACCAATTAAAAACGAGCGAAAAAAAAAGTCAGATGAAAATAAAAAGTAAATCGACGATTAAAAATCGTAGGAATTTTTTATTTCAATTCGGCTTGCAGATTCTGAAAGCGTAGGTCCAGCAGATTCCAAATATAACCATCATTCCCACGTTCCGAATATTTCGGAAAATTTCAGATTTTTGAAAAAAAGGAAAGGGGTACCCCTTCTCATTTTTTTGGGCCAAAAAACTTTTCATCGAGAATCGGATAATCTCGATGATATTCTCCATGGAAATGACCTGCTGATTCCGAATATGTGCGCCATTCCTCGATCCGGAGGCCTCCTGCGATTTTACCAATAAAAAACGAGCGAAAAAAAAAGTCAGATAAAAATAAAAAGTAAATCGACGATTAAAAATCGTAGGAATTTTTTATTTCAATTCGGCTTGCAGATTCTGAAAGCGTAGGTCCCGCAGATTCCAAATATAATCATCATTCCCACGTTCCGAATATTTCGGAAAATTTCAGATTTTTGAAAAAAAGGAAAGGGGTACCCCTTCTCATTTTTTTGGGCCAAAAAACTTTTTATCGAGAATCGGATAATCTCGATGATATTCTCCATGGAAATGACCTGCTGATTCCGAATATGTGCGCCATTCCTCGATCCGGAGGCCTCCTGCGATTTTACCAATAAAAAACGAGCGAAAAAAAAAGTCAGATGAAAATAAAAAGTAAATCGACGATTAAAAATCGTAGGAATTTTTTATTTCAATTCGGCTTGCAGATTCTGAAAGCGTAGGTCCCGCAGATTCCAAATATAACCATCATTCCCACGTTCCGAATATTTCGGAAAATTTCAGATTTTTGAAAAAAAGGAAAGGGGTAGCCCTTCTCATTTTTTTGGGCCAAAAAACTTTTTATCGAGAATCGGATAATCTCGATGATATTCTCCATGGAAATGACCTGCTGATTCCGAATATGTGCGCCATTCCTCGATCCGGAGGCCTCCTGCGATTTTACCAATAAAAAACGAGCGAAAAAAAAAGTCAGATGAAAATAAAAAGTAAATCGACGATTAAAAATCGTAGGAATTTTTTATTTCAATTCGGCTTGCAGATTCTGAAAGCGTAGGTCCCGCAGATTCCAAATATAACCATCATTCCCACGTTCCGAATATTTCGGAAAATTTCAGATTTTTGAAAAAAAGGAAAGGGGTACCCCTTCTCATTTTTTTGGGCCAAAAAACTTTTTATCGAGAATCGGATAATCTCGATGATATTCTCCATGGAAATGACCTGCTGATTCCGAATATGTGCGCCATTCCTCGATCCGGAGGCCTCCTGCGATTTTACCAATAAAAAACGAGCGAAAAAAAAAGTCAGATGAAAATAAAAAGTAAATCGACGATTAAAAATCGTAGGAATTTTTTATTTCAATTCGGCTTGCAGATTCTGAAAGCGTAGGTCCCGCAGATTCCAAATATAACCATCATTCCCACGTTCCGAATATTTCGGAAAATTTCAGATTTTTGAAAAAAAGGAAAGGGGTACCCCTTCTCATTTTTTTGGGCCAAAAAACTTTTTATCGAGAATCGGATAATCTCGATGATATTCTCCATGGAAATGACCCGCTGATTCCGAATATGTGCGCCATTCCTCGATCCGGAGGCCTCCTGCGATTTTACCAATAAAAAACGAGCGAAAAAAAAAGTCAGATGAAAATAAAAAGTAAATCGACGATTAAAAATCGTAGGAATTTTTTATTTCAATTCGGCTTGCAGATTCTGAAAGCGTAGGTCCCGCAGATTCCAAATATAACCATCATTCCCACGTTCCGAATATTTCGGAAAATTTCAGATTTTTGAAAAAAAGGAAAGGGGTACCTTCTCATTTTTTTGGGCCAAAAAACTTTTTATCGAGAATCGGATAATCTCGATGATATTCTCCATGGAAATGACCTGCTGATTCCGAATATGTGCGCCATTCCTCGATCCGGAGGCCTCCTGCGATTTTACCAATTAAAAACGAGCGAAAAAAAAAGTCAGATGAAAATAAAAAGTAAATCGACGATTAAAAATCGTAGGAATTTTTTATTTCAATTCGGCTTGCAGATTCTGGAAGCGTAGGTCCAGCAGATTCCAAATATAACCATCATTCCCACGTTCCGAATATTTCGGAAAATTTCAGATTTTTGAAAAAAAGGAAAGGGGTACCCCTTCTCATTTTTTTGGGCCAAAAAACTTTTTATCGAGAATCGGATAATCTCGATGATATTCTCCATGGAAATGACCTGCTGATTCCGAATATGTGCGCCATTCCTCGATCCGGAGGCCTCCTGCGATTTTACCAATAAAAAACGAGCGAAAAAAAAAGTCAGATGAAAATAAAAAGTAAATCGACGATTAAAAATCGTAGGAATTTTTTATTTCAATTCGGCTTGCAGATTCTGAAAGCGTAGGTCCCGCAGATTCCAAATATAACCATCATTCCCACGTTCCGAATATTCCGGAAAATTTCAGATTTTTGAAAAAAAGGAAAGGGGTACCCCTTCTCATTTTTTTGGGCCAAAAAACTTTTTATCGAGAATCGGATAATCTCGATGATATTCTCCATGGAAATGACCTGCTGATTCCGAATATGTGCGCCATTCCTCGATCCGGAGGCCTCCTGCGATTTTACCAATAAAAAACGAGCGAAAAAAAAAGTCAGATGAAAATAAAAAGTAAATCGACGATTAAAAATCGTAGGAATTTTTTATTTCAATTCGGCTTGCAGATTCTGAAAGCGTAGGTCCCGCAGATTCCAAATATAACCATCATTCCCACGTTCCGAATATGTCGGAAAATTTCAGATTTTTGAAAAAAAGGAAAGGGGTACCCCTTCTCATTTTTTTGGGCCAAAAAACTTTTTATCGAGAATCGGATAATCTCGATGATATTCTCCATGGAAATGACCCGCTGATTCCGAATATGTGCGCCATTCCTCGATCCGGAGGCCTCCTGCGATTTTACCAATAAAAAACGAGCGAAAAAAAAAGTCAGATGAAAATAAAAAGTAAATCGACGATTAAAAATCGTAGGAATTTTTTATTTCAATTCGGCTTGCAGATTCTGAAAGCGTAGGTCCCGCAGATTCCAAATATAACCATCATTCCCACGTTCCGAATATTTCGGAAAATTTCAGATTTTTGAAAAAAAGGAAAGGGGTACCCTTTCTCATTTTTTTGGGCCAAAAAACTTTTTATCGAGAATCGGATAATCTTGATGATATTCTCCATGGAAATGACCTGCTGATTCCGAATATGTGCGCCATTCCTCGATCCGGAGGCCTCCTGCGATTTTACCAATAAAAAACGAGCGAAAAAAAAAGTCAGATGAAAATAAAAAGTAAATCGACGATTAAAAATCGTAGGAATTTTTTATTTCAATTCGGCTTGCAGATTCTGAAAGCGTAGGTCCCGCAGATTCCAAATATAACCATCATTCCCACGTTCCGAATATTTCGGAAAATTTCAGATTTTTGAAAAAAAGGAAAGGGGTACCCCTTCTCATTTTTTTGGGCCAAAAAACTTTTTATCGAGAATCGGATAATCTCGATGATATTCTCCATGGAAATGACCTGCTGATTCCGAATATGTGCGCCATTCCTCGATCCGGAGGCCTCCTGCGATTTTACCAATTAAAAACGAGCGAAAAAAAAAGTCAGATGAAAATAAAAAGTAAATCGACGATTAAAAATCGTAGGAATTTTTTATTTCAATTCGGCTTGCAGATTCTGAAAGCGTAGGTCCAGCAGATTCCAAATATAACCATCATTCCCACGTTCCGAATATTTCGGAAAATTTCAGATTTTTGAAAAAAAGGAAAGGGGTACCCCTTCTCATTTTTTTGGGCCAAAAAACTTTTCATCGAGAATCGGATAATCTCGATGATATTCTCCATGGAAATGACCTGCTGATTCCGAATAGGTGCGCCATTCCTCGATCCGGAGGCCTCCTGCGATTTTACCAATAAAAAACGAGCGAAAAAAAAAGTCAGATAAAAATAAAAAGTAAATCGACGATTAAAAATCGTAGGAATTTTTTATTTCAATTCGGCTTGCAGATTCTGAAAGCGTAGGTCCCGCAGATTCCAAATATAATCATCATTCCCACGTTCCGAATATTTCGGAAAATTTCAGATTTTTGAAAAAAAGGAAAGGGGTACCCCTTCTCATTTTTTTGGGCCAAAAAACTTTTTATCGAGAATCGGATAATCTCGATGATATTCTCCATGGAAATGACCTGCTGATTCCGAATATGTGCGCCATTCCTCGATCCGGAGGCCTCCTGCGATTTTACCAATAAAAAACGAGCGAAAAAAAAAGTCAGATGAAAATAAAAAGTAAATCGACGATTAAAAATCGTAGGAATTTTTTATTTCAATTCGGCTTGCAGATTCTGAAAGCGTAGGTCCCGCAGATTCCAAATATAACCATCATTCCCACGTTCCGAATATTTCGGAAAATTTCAGATTTTTGAAAAAAAGGAAAGGGGTAGCCCTTCTCATTTTTTTGGGCCAAAAAACTTTTTATCGAGAATCGGATAATCTCGATGATATTCTCCATGGAAATGACCTGCTGATTCCGAATATGTGCGCCATTCCTCGATCCGGAGGCCTCCTGCGATTTTACCAATAAAAAACGAGCGAAAAAAAAAGTCAGATGGAAATAAAAAGTAAATCGACGATTAAAAATCGTAGGAATTTTTTATTTCAATTCGGCTTGCAGATTCTGAAAGCGTAGGTCCCGCAGATTCCAAATATAACCATCATTCCCACGTTCCGAATATTTCGGAAAATTTCAGATTTTTGAAAAAAAGGAAAGGGGTACCCCTTCTCATTTTTTTGGGCCAAAAAACTTTTTATCGAGAATCGGATAATCTCGATGATATTCTCCATGGAAATGACCTGCTGATTCCGAATATGTGCGCCATTCCTCGATCCGGAGGCCTCCTGCGATTTTACCAATAAAAAACGAGCGAAAAAAAAAGTCAGATGAAAATAAAAAGTAAATCGACGATTAAAAATCGTAGGAATTTTTTATTTCAATTCGGCTTGCAGATTCTGAAAGCGTAGGTCCCGCATATTCCAAATATAACCATCATTCCCACGTTCCGAATATTTCGGAAAATTTCAGATTTTTGAAAAAAAGGAAAGGGGTACCCCTTCTCATTTTTTTGGGCCAAAAAACTTTTTATCGAGAATCGGATAATCTCGATGATATTCTCCATGGAAATGACCCGCTGATTCCGAATATGTGCGCCATTCCTCGATCCGGAGGCCTCCTGCGATTTTACCAATAAAAAACGAGCGAAAAAAAAAGTCAGATGAAAATAAAAAGTAAATCGACGATTAAAAATCGTAGGAATTTTTTATTTCAATTCGGCTTGCAGATTCTGAAAGCGTAGGTCCCGCAGATTCCAAATATAACCATCATTCCCACGTTCCGAATATTTCGGAAAATTTCAGATTTTTGAAAAAAAGGAAAGGGGTACCCTTTCTCATTTTTTTGGGCCAAAAAACTTTTTATCGAGAATCGGATAATCTTGATGATATTCTCCATGGAAATGACCTGCTGATTCCGAATATGTGCGCCATTCCTCGATCCGGAGGCCTCCTGCGATTTTACCAATAAAAAACGAGCGAAAAAAAAAGTCAGATGAAAATAAAAAGTAAATCGACGATTAAAAATCGTAGGAATTTTTTATTTCAATTCGGCTTGCAGATTCTGAAAGCGTAGGTCCCGCAGATTCCAAATATAACCATCATTCCCACGTTCCGAATATTTCGGAAAATTTCAGATTTTTGAAAAAAAGGAAAGGGGTACCCCTTCTCATTTTTTTGGGCCAAAAAACTTTTTATCGAGAATCGGATAATCTCGATGATATTCTCCATGGAAATGACCTGCTGATTCCGAATATGTGCGCCATTCCTCGATCCGGAGGCCTCCTGCGATTTTACCAATAAAAAACGAGCGAAAAAAAAAGTCAGATGAAGATAAAAAGTAAATCGACGATTAAAAATCGTAGGAATTTTTTATTTCAATTCGGCTTGCAGATTCTGAAAGCGTAGGTCCCGCAGATTCCAAATATAACCATCATTCCCACGTTCCGAATATTTCGGAAAATTTCAGATTTTTGAAAAAAAGGAAAGGGGTACCCCTTCTCATTTTTTTGGGCCAAAAAACTTTTTATCGAGAATCGGATAATCTCGATGATATTCTCCATGGAAATGACCTGCTGATTCCGAATATGTGCGCCATTCCTCGATCCGAAGGCCTCCTGCGATTTTACCAATTAAAAACGAGCGAAAAAAAAAGTCAGATGAAAATAAAAAGTAAATCGACGATTAAAAATCGTAGGAATTTTTTATTTCAATTCGGCTTGCAGATTCTGAAAGCGTAGGTCCCGCAGATTCCAAATATAACCATCATTCCCACGTTTCGAATATTTCGGAAAATTTCAGATTTTTGAAAAAAAGGAAAGGGGTACCCCTTCTCATTTTTTTGGGCCAAAAAGCTTTTTATCGAGAATCGGATAATCTCGATGATATTCTCCATGGAAATGACCTGCTGATTCCGAATATGTGCGCCATTCCTCGATCCGGAGGCCTCCTGCGATTTTACCAATAAAAATCGAGCGAAAAAAAAAGTCAGATGAAAATAAAAAGTAAATCGACGATTAAAAATCGTAGGAATTTTTTATTTCAATTCGGCTTGCAGATTCTGAAAGCGTAGGTCCAGCAGATTCCAAATATAACCATCATTCCCACGTTCCGAGTATTTCGGAAAATTTCAGATTTTTGAAAAAAAGGAAAGGGGTACCCCTTCTCATTTTTTTGGGCCAAAAAACTTTTTATCGAGAATCGGATAATCTCGATGATATTCTCCATGGAAATGACCTGCTGATTCCGAATATGTGCGCCATTCCTCGATCCGGAGGCCTCCTGCGATTTTACCAATAAAAAACGAGCGAAAAAAAAAGTCAGATGAAAATAAAAAGTAAATCGACGATTAAAAATCGTAGGAATTTTTTATTTCAATTCGGCTTGCAGATTCTGAAAGCGTAGGTCCCGCAGATTCCAAATATAACCATCATTCCCACGTTCCGAATATTTCGGAAAATTTCAGATTTTTGAAAAAAAGGAAAGGGGTACCCCTTCTCATTTTTTTGGGCCAAAAAACTTTTTATCGAGAATCGGATAATCTCGATGATATTCTCCATGGAAATGACCCGCTGATTCCGAATATGTGCGCCATTCCTCGATCCGGAGGCCTCCTGCGATTTTACCAATAAAAAACGAGCGAAAAAAAAAGTCAGATGAAAATAAAAAGTAAATCGACGATTAAAAATCGTAGGAATTTTTTATTTCAATTCGGCTTGCAGATTCTGAAAGCGTAGGTCCCGCAGATTCCAAATATAACCATCATTCCCACGTTCCGAATATTTCGGAAAATTTCAGATTTTTGAAAAAAAGGAAAGGGGTACCCTTTCTCATTTTTTTGGGCAAAAAAACTTTTTATCGAGAATCGGATAATCTTGATGATATTCTCCATGGAAATGACCTGCTGATTCCGAATATGTGCACCATTCCTCGATCCGGAGGCCTCCTGCGATTTTACCAATAAAAAACGAGCGAAAAAAAAAGTCAGATGAAAATAAAAAGTAAATCGACGATTAAAAATCGTAGGAATTTTTTATTTCAATTCGGCTTGCAGATTCTGAAAGCGTAGGTCCCGCAGATTCCAAATATAACCATCATTCCCACGTTCCAAATATTTCGGAAAATTTCAGATTTTTGAAAAAAAGGAAAGGGGTACCCCTTCTCATTTTTTTGGGCCAAAAAACTTTTTATCGAGAATCGGATAATCTCGATGATATTCTCCATGGAAATGACCCGCTGATTCCGAATATGTGCGCCATTCCTCGATTCGGAGGCCTCCTGCGATTTTACCAATGAAAAACGAGCGAAAAAAAAAGTCAGATGAAAATAAAAAGTAAATCGACGATTAAAAATCGTAGGAATTTTTTATTTCAATTCGGCTTGCAGATTCTGAAAGCGTAGGTCCAGCAGATTCCAAATATAACCATCATTCCCACGTTCCGAATATTTCGGAAAATTCCAGATTTTTGAAAAAAAGGAAAGGGGTACCCCTTCTCATTTTTTTGGGCCAAAAAACTTTTCATCGAGAATCGGATAATCTCGATGATATTCTCCATGGAAATGACCTGCTGATTCCGAATATGTGCGCCATTCCTCGATCCGGAGGCCTCCTGCGATTTTACCAATAAAAATCGAGCGAAAAAAAAAGTCAGATGAAAATAAAAAGTAAATCGACGATTAAAAATCGTAGGAATTTTTTATTTCAATTCGGCTTGCAGATTCTGAAAGCGTAGGTCCCGCAGATTCCAAATATAACCATCATTCCCACGTTCCGAATATTTCGGAAAATTTCAGATTTTTGAAAAAAAGGAAAGGGGTAGCCCTTCTCATTTTTTTGGGCCAAAAAACTTTTTATCGAGAATCGGATAATCTCGATGATATTCTCCATGGAAATGACCTGCTGATTCCGAATATGTGCGCCATTCCTCGATCCGGAGGCCCCCTGCGATTTTACCAATAAAAAACGAGCGAAAAAAAAAGTCAGATGAAAATAAAAAGTAAATCGACGATTAAAAATCGTAGGAATTTTTTATTTCAATTCGGCTTGCAGATTCTGAAAGCGTAGGTCCCGCAGATTCCAAATATAACCATCATTCCCACGTTCCGAATATTTCGGAAAATTTCAGATTTTTGAAAAAAAGGAAAGGGGTACCCCTTCTCATTTTTTTGGGCCAAAAAACTTTTTATCGAGAATCGGATAATCTCGATGATATTCTCCATGGAAATGACCCGCTGATTCCGAATATGTGCGCCATTCCTCGATCCGGAGGCCTCCTGCGATTTTACCAATAAAAAACGAGCGAAAAAAAAAGTCAGATGAAAATAAAAAGTAAATCGACGATTAAAAATCGTAGGAATTTTTTATTTCAATTCGGCTTGCAGATTCTGAAAGCGTAGGTCCCGCAGATTCCAAATATAACCATCATTCCCACGTTCCGAATATTTCGGAAAATTTCAGATTTTTGAAAAAAAGGAAAGGGGTACCCCTTCTCATTTTTTTCGGCCAAAAAACTTTTTATCGAGAATCGGATAATCTCGATGATATTCTCCATCCAAATGACCTGCTGATTCCGAATATGTGCGCCATTCCTCGATCCGGAGGCCTCCTGCGATTTTACCAATAAAAAACGAGCGAAAAAAAAAGTCAGATGAAAATAAAAAGTAAATCGACGATTAAAAATCGTAGGAATTTTTTATTTCAATTCGGCTTGCAGATTCTGAAAGCGTAGGTCCCGCAGATTCCAAATATAACCATCATTCCCACGTTCCGAATATTTCGGAAAATTTCAGATTTTTGAAAACAAGGAAAGGGGTACCCCTTCTCATTTTTTTGGGCCAAAAAACTTTTTATCGAGAATCGGATAATCTCGATGATATTCTCCATGGAAATGACCTGCTGATTCCGAATATGTGCGCCATTCCTCGATCCGGAGGCCTCCTGCGATTTTACCAATAAAAAACGAGCGAAAAAAAAAGTCAGATGAAAATAAAAAGTAAATCGACGATTAAAAATCGTAGGAATTTTTTATTTCAATTCGGCTTGCAGATTCTGAAAGCGTAGGTCCCGCAGATTCCAAATATAACCATCATTCCCACGTTCCGAATATTTCGGAAAATTTCAGATTTTTGAAAAAAAGGAAAGGGGTACCCCTTCTCATTTTTTTGGACCAAAAAACTTTTTATCGAGAATCGGATAATCTCGATGATATTCTCCATGGAAATGACCCGCTGATTCCGAATATGTGCGCCATTCCTCGATCCGGAGGCCTCCTGCGATTTTACCAATAAAAAACGAGCGAAAAAAAAAGTCAGATGAAAATAAAAAGTAAATCGACGATTAAAAATCGTAGGAATTTTTTATTTCAATTCGGCTTGCAGATTCTGAAAGCGTAGGTCCAGCAGATTCCAAATATAACCATCATTCCCACGTTCCGAGTATTTCGGAAAATTTCAGATTTTTGAAAAAAAGGAAAGGGGTACCCCTTCTCATTTTTTTGGGCCAAAAAACTTTTTATCGAGAATCGGATAATCTCGATGATATTCTCCATGGAAATGACCTGCTGATTCCGAATATGTGCGCCATTCCTCGATCCGGAGGCCTCCTGCGATTTTACCAATTAAAAACGAGCGAAAAAAAAAGTCAGTTGAAAATAAAAAGTAAATCGACGATTAAAAATCGTAGAAATTTTTTATTTCAATTCGGCTTGCAGATTCTGAAAGCGTTGGTCCCGCAGATTCCAAATATAACCATCATTACCACGTTCCGAATATTTCGGAAAATTTCAGATTTTTGAAAAAAAGGAAAGGGGTACCCCTTCTCATTTTTTTGGGCCAAAAAACTTTTTATCGAGAATCGGATAATCTCGATGATATTCTCCATGGAAATGACCTGCTGATTCCGAATATGTGCGCCATTCCTCGATCCGGAGGCCTCCTGCGATTTTACCAATTAAAAACGAGCGAAAAAAAAAGTCAGATGAAAATAAAAAGTAAATCGACGATTAAAAATCGTAGGAATTTTTTATTTCAATTCGGCTTGCAGATTCTGAAAGCGTAGGTCCCGCAGATTCCAAATATAACCATCATTCCCACGTTCCGAATATTTCGGAAAATTTCAGATTTTTGAAAAAAAGGAAAGGGGTACCCCTTCTCATTTTTTTGGGCCAAAAAACTTTTTATCGAGAATCGGATAATCTCGATGATATTCTCCATGGAAATGACCTGCTGATTCCGAATATGTGCGCCATTCCTCGATCCGGAGGCCTCCTGCGATTTTACCAATAAAAAACGAGCGAAAAAAAAAGTCAGATGAAAATAAAAAGTAAATCGACGATTAAAAATCGTAGGAATTTTTTATTTCAATTCGGCTTGCAGATTCTGAAAGCGTAGGTCCCGCAGATTCCAAATATAACCATCATTCCCACGTTCCGAATATTTCGGAAAATTTCAGATTTTTGAAAAAAAGGAAAGGGGTACCCCTTCTCATTTTTTTCGGCCAAAAAACTTTTTATCGAGAATCGGATAATCTCGATGATATTCTCCATCCAAATGACCTGCTGATTCCGAATATGTGCGCCATTCCTCGATTCGGAGGCCTCCTGCGATTTTACCAATAAAAAACGAGCGAAAAAAAAAGTCAGATGAAAATAAAAAGTAAATCGACGATTAAAAATCGTAGGAATTTTTTATTTCAATTCGGCTTGCAGATTCTGAAAGCGTAGGTCCCGCAGATTCCAAATATAACCATCATTCCCACGTTCCGAATATTTCGGAAAATTTCAGATTTTTGAAAAAAAGGAAAGGGGTACCCCTTCTCATTTTTTTGGGCCAAAAAACTTTTTATCGAGAATCGGATAATCTCGATGATATTCTCCATGGAAATGACCTGCTGATTCCGAATATGTGCGCCATTCCTCGATCCGGAGGCCTCCTGCGATTTTACCAATAAAAAACGAGCGAAAAAAAAAGTCAGATGAAAATAAAAAGTAAATCGACGATTAAAAATCGTAGGAATTTTTTATTTCAATTCGGCTTGCAGATTCTGAAAGCGTAGGTCCCGCAGATTCCAAATATAACCATCATTCCCACGTTCCGAATATTTCGGAAAATTTCAGATTTTTGAAAAAAAGGAAAGGGGTACCCCTTCTCATTTTTTTGGGCCAAAAAACTTTTTATCGAGAATCGGATAATCTCGATGATATTCTCCATGGAAATGACCTGCTGATTCCGAATATGTGCGCCATTCCTCGATCCGGAGGCCTCCTGCGATTTTACCAATTAAAAACGAGCGAAAAAAAAAGTCAGATGAAAATAAAAAGTAAATCGACGATTAAAAATCGTAGGAATTTTTTATTTCAATTCGGCTTGCAGATTCTGAAAGCGTAGGTCCAGCAGATTCCAAATATAACCATCATTCCCACGTTCCGAATATTTCGGAAAATTTCAGATTTTTGAAAAAAAGGAAAGGGGTACCCCTTCTCATTTTTTTGGGCCAAAAAACTTTTCATCGAGAATCGGATAATCTCGATGATATTCTCCATGGAAATGACCTGCTGATTCCGAATAGGTGCGCCATTCCTCGATCCGGAGGCCTCCTGCGATTTTACCAATAAAAAACGAGCGAAAAAAAAAGTCAGATAAAAATAAAAAGTAAATCGACGATTAAAAATCGTAGGAATTTTTTATTTCAATTCGGCTTGCAGATTCTGAAAGCGTAGGTCCCGCAGATTCCAAATATAATCATCATTCCCACGTTCCGAATATTTCGGAAAATTTCAGATTTTTGAAAAAAAGGAAAGGGGTACCCCTTCTCATTTTTTTGGGCCAAAAAACTTTTTATCGAGAATCGGATAATCTCGATGATATTCTCCATGGAAATGACCTGCTGATTCCGAATATGTGCGCCATTCCTCGATCCGGAGGCCTCCTGCGATTTTACCAATAAAAAACGAGCGAAAAAAAAAGTCAGATGAAAATAAAAAGTAAATCGACGATTAAAAATCGTAGGAATTTTTTATTTCAATTCGGCTTGCAGATTCTGAAAGCGTAGGTCCCGCAGATTCCAAATATAACCATCATTCCCACGTTCCGAATATTTCGGAAAATTTCAGATTTTTGAAAAAAAGGAAAGGGGTACCCCTTCTCATTTTTTTCGGCCAAAAAACTTTTTATCGAGAATCGGATAATCTCGATGATATTCTCCATCCAAATGACCTGCTGATTCCGAATATGTGCGCCATTCCTCGATTCGGAGGCCTCCTGCGATTTTACCAATAAAAAACGAGCGAAAAAAAAAGTCAGATGAAAATAAAAAGTAAATCGACGATTAAAAATCGTAGGAATTTTTTATTTCAATTCGGCTTGCAGATTCTGAAAGCGTAGGTCCCGCAGATTCCAAATATAACCATCATTCCCACGTTCCGAATATTTCGGAAAATTTCAGATTTTTGAAAAAAAGGAAAGGGGTACCCCTTCTCATTTTTTTGGGCCAAAAAACTTTTTATCGAGAATCGGATAATCTCGATGATATTCTCCATGGAAATGACCTGCTGATTCCGAATATGTGCGCCATTCCTCGATCCGGAGGCCTCCTGCGATTTTACCAATAAAAAACGAGCGAAAAAAAAAGTCAGATGAAAATAAAAAGTAAATCGACGATTAAAAATCGTAGGAATTTTTTATTTCAATTCGGCTTGCAGATTCTGAAAGCGTAGGTCCCGCAGATTCCAAATATAACCATCATTCCCACGTTCCGAATATTTCGGAAAATTTCAGATTTTTGAAAAAAAGGAAAGGGGTACCTTCTCATTTTTTTGGGCCAAAAAACTTTTTATCGAGAATCGGATAATCTCGATGATATTCTCCATGGAAATGACCTGCTGATTCCGAATATGTGCGCCATTCCTCGATCCGGAGGCCTCCTGCGATTTTACCAATTAAAAACGAGCGAAAAAAAAAGTCAGATGAAAATAAAAAGTAAATCGACGATTAAAAATCGTAGGAATTTTTTATTTCAATTCGGCTTGCAGATTCTGAAAGCGTAGGTCCAGCAGATTCCAAATATAACCATCATTCCCACGTTCCGAATATTTCGGAAAATTTCAGATTTTTGAAAAAAAGGAAAGGGGTACCCCTTCTCATTTTTTTGAGCCAAAAAACTTTTTATCGAGAATCGGATAATCTCGATGATATTCTCCATGGAAATGACCTGCTGATTCCGAATATGTGCGCCATTCCTCGATCCGGAGGCCTCCTGCGATTTTACCAATTAAAAACGAGCGAAAAAAAAAGTCAGATGAAAATAAAAAGTAAATCGACGATTAAAAATCGTAGGAATTTTTTATTTCAATTCGGCTTGCAGATTCTGAAAGCGTAGGTCCCGCAGATTCCAAATATAACCATCATTCCCACGTTCCGAATATTTCGGAAAATTTCAGATTTTTGAAAAAAAGGAAAGGGGTACCCCTTCTCATTTTTTTCGGCCAAAAAACTTTTTATCGAGAATCGGATAATCTCGATGATATTCTCCATCCAAATGACCTGCTGATTCCGAATATGTGCGCCATTCCTCGATCCGGAGGCCTCCTGCGATTTTACCAATAAAAAACGAGCGATAAAAAAAGTCAGATGAAAATAAAAAGTAAATCGACGATTAAAAATCGTAGGAATTTTTTATTTCAATTCGGCTTGCAGATTCTGAAAGCGTAGGTCCCGCAGATTCCAAATATAACCATCATTCCCACGTTCCGAATATTTCGAAAAATTTCAGATTTTTGAAAAAAAGGAAAGGGGTACCCCTTCTCATTTTTTTTGGCCAAAAAACTTTTTATCCAGAATCGGATAATCTCGATGATATTCCCCATGGAAATGACCCGCTGATTCCGAATATGTGCGCCATTCCTCGATCCGGAGGCCTCCTGCGATTTTACCAATAAAAAACGAGCGATAAAAAAAGTCAGATGAAAATAAAAAGTAAATCGACGATTAAAAATCGTAGGAATTTTTTATTTCAATTCGGCTTGCAGATTCTGAAAGCGTAGGTCCCGCAGATTCCAAGTATAACCATCATTCCCACGTTCCGAATATTTCGGAAAATTTCAGATTTTTGAAAAAAAGGAAAGGGGTACCCCTTCTCATTTTTTTGGGCCAAAAAACCTTTTATCGAGAATCGGATAATCTCGATGATATTCCCCATGGAAATGACCCGCTGATTCCGAATATGTGCGCCATTCCTCGATCCGGAGGCCTCCTGCGATTTTACCAATAAAAAACGAGCGAAAAAAAAAGTCAGATGAAAATAAAAAGTAAATCGACGATTAAAAATCGTAGGAATTTTTTATTTCAATTCGGCTTGCAGATTCTGAAAGCGTAGGTCCCGCAGATTCCAAATATAACCATCATTTCCACGTTCCGAATATTTCGGAAAATTTCAGATTTTTGAAAAAAAGGAAAGGGGTACCCCTTCTCATTTTTTTGGGCCAAAAAACTTTTTATCGAGAATCGGATAATCTCGATGATATTCCCCATGGAAATGACCCGCTGATTCCGAATATGTGCGCCATTCCTCGATCCGGAGGCCTCCTGCGATTTTACCAATAAAAAACGAGCGAAAAAAAAAGTCAAATGAAAATAAAAAGTAAATCGACGATTAAAAATCGTAGGAATTTTTTATTTCAATTCGGCTTGCAGATTCTAAAAGCGTAGGTCCCGCAGATTCCAAATATAACCATCATTCCCACGTTCCGAATATTTCGGAAAATTTCAGATTTTTGAAAAAAAGGAAAGGGGTACCCCTTCTCATTTTTTTGGGCCAAAAAACTTTTTATCGAGAATCGGATAATCTCGATGATATTCTCCATGGAAATGACCTGCTGATTCCGAATATGTGCGCCATTCCTCGATCCGGAGGCCTCCTGCGATTTTACTAATAAAAAACGAGCGATAAATAAAGTCAGATGAAAATAAAAAGTAAATCGACGATTAAAAATCGTAGGAATTTTTTATTTCAATTCGGCTTGCAGATTCTGAAAGCGTAGGTCCCGCAGATTCCAAATATAACCATCATTCCCACGTTCCGAATATTTCGAAAAATTTCAGATTTTTGAAAAAAAGGAAAGGGGTACCCCTTCTCATTTTTTTTGGCCAAAAAACTTTTTATCCAGAATCGGATAATCTCGATGATATTCCCCATGGAAATGACCCGCTGATTCCGAATATGTGCGCCATTCCTCGATCCGGAGGCCTCCTGCGATTTTACCAATAAAAAACGAGCGATAAAAAAAGTCAGATGAAAATAAAAAGTAAATCGACGATTAAAAATCGTAGGAATTTTTTATTTCAATTCGGCTTGCAGATTCTGAAAGCGTAGGTCCCGCAGATTCCAAGTATAACCATCATTCCCACGTTCCGAATATTTCGGAAAATTTCAGATTTTTGAAAAAAAGGAAAGGGGTACCCCTTCTCATTTTTTTGGGCCAAAAAACCTTTTATCGAGAATCGGATAATCTCGATGATATTCCCCATGGAAATGACCCGCTGATTCCGAATATGTGCGCCATTCCTCGATCCGGAGGCCTCCTGCGATTTTACCAATAAAAAACGAGCGAAAAAAAAAGTCAGATGAAAATAAAAAGTAAATCGACGATTAAAAATCGTAGGAATTTTTTATTTCAATTCGGCTTGCAGATTCTGAAAGCGTAGGTCCCGCAGATTCCAAATATAACCATCATTTCCACGTTCCGAATATTTCGGAAAATTTCAGATTTTTGAAAAAAAGGAAAGGGGTACCCCTTCTCATTTTTTTGGGCCAAAAAACTTTTTATCGAGAATCGGATAATCTCGATGATATTCCCCATGGAAATGACCCGCTGATTCCGAATATGTGCGCCATTCCTCGATCCGGAGGCCTCCTGCGATTTTACCAATAAAAAACGAGCGAAAAAAAAAGTCAAATGAAAATAAAAAGTAAATCGACGATTAAAAATCGTAGGAATTTTTTATTTCAATTCGGCTTGCAGATTCTGAAAGCGTAGGTCCCGCAGATTCCAAATATAACCATCATTCCCACGTCTCGAATATTTCGGAAAATTTCAGATTTTTGAAAAAAAGGAAAGGGGTACCCCTTCTCATTTTTTTGGGCCAAAAATATTATTTAAGATAATAAGATAAGATAATAAGATATTCCCCATGGAAATGACCCGCTGATTCCGAATATGTGCGCCATTCCTCGATCCGGAGGCCTCCTGCGATTTTACCAATAAAAAACGAGCGAAAAAAAAAGTCAAATGAAAATAAAAAGTAAATCGACGATTAAAAATCGTAGGAATTTTTTATTTCAATTCGGCTTGCAGATTCTGAAAGCGTAGGTCCCGCAGATTCCAAATATAACCATCATTCCCACGTCTCGAATATTTCGGAAAATTTCAGATTTTTGAAAAAAAGGAAAGGGGTACCCCTTCTCATTTTTTTGGGCCAAAAAACTTTTTATCGAGAATCGGATAATCTCGATGATATTCTCCATGGAAATGACCTGCTGATTCCGAATATGTGCGCCATTCCTCGATCCGGAGGCCTCCTGCGATTTTACCAATAAAAAACGAGCGAAAAAAAAGTCAGATGAAAATAAAAAGTAAATCGACGATTAAAAATCGTAGGAATTTTTTATTTCAATTCGGCTTGCAGATTCTAAAAGCGAAGGTCCCGCAGATTCCAAATATAACCATCATTCCCACGTTCCGAATATTTCGGAAAATTTCAGATTTTTGAAAAAAAGGAAAGGGGTACCCCTTCTCATTTTTTTGGGCCAAAAAACTTTTTATCGAGAATCGGATAATCTCGATGATATTCTCCATGGAAATGACCTGCTGATTCCGAATATGTGCGCCATTCCTCGATCCGGAGGCCTCCTGCGATTTTACTAATAAAAAACGAGCGATAAATAAAGTCAGATGAAAATAAAAAGTAAATCGACGATTAAAAATCGTAGGAATTTTTTATTTCAATTCGGCTTGCAGATTCTGAAAGCGTAGGTCCCGCAGATTCCAAATATAACCATCATTCCCACGTTCCGAATATTTCGAAAAATTTCAGATTTTTGAAAAAAAGGAAAGGGGTACCCCTTCTCATTTTTTTTGGCCAAAAAACTTTTTATCCAGAATCGGATAATCTCGATGATATTCCCCATGGAAATGACCCGCTGATTCCGAATATGTGCGCCATTCCTCGATCCGGAGGCCTCCTGCGATTTTACCAATAAAAAACGAGCGATAAAAAAAGTCAGATGAAAATAAAAAGTAAATCGACGATTAAAAATCGTAGGAATTTTTTATTTCAATTCGGCTTGCAGATTCTGAAAGCGTAGGTCCCGCAGATTCCAAGTATAACCATCATTCCCACGTTCCGAATATTTCGGAAAATTTCAGATTTTTGAAAAAAAGGAAAGGGGTACCCCTTCTCATTTTTTTGGGCCAAAAAACCTTTTATCGAGAATCGGATAATCTCGATGACATTCCCCATGGAAATGACCCGCTGATTCCGAATATGTGCGCCATTCCTCGATCCGGAAGCCTCCTGCGATTTTACCAATAAAAAACGAGCGAAAAAAAAAGTCAGATGAAAATAAAAAGTAAATCGACGATTAAAAATCGTAGGAATTTTTTATTTCAATTCGGCTTGCAGATTCTGAAAGCGTAGGTCCCGCAGATTCCAAATATAACCATCATTCCCACGTTCCGAATATTTCGGAAAATTTCAGATTTTTGAAAAAAAGGAAAGGGGTACCCCTTCTCATTTTTTTGGGCCAAAAAACTTTTTATCGAGAATCGGATAATCTCGATGATATTCTCCATGGAAATGACCTGCTGATTCCGAATATGTGCGCCATTCCTCGATCCGGAGGCCTCCTGCGATTTTACCAATAAAAAACGAGCGAAAAAAAAAGTCAGATGAAAATAAAAAGTAAATCGACGATTAACAATCGTAGGAATTTTTTATTTTAATTCGGCTTGCAGATTCTGAAAGCGTAGGTCCCGCAGATTTCAAATATAACCATCATTCCCACGTTCCGAATATGTCGGAAAATTTCAGATTTTTGAAAAAAAGGAAACGGGTACCCCTTCTCATTTTTTTGGGCCAAAAAACTTTTTATCGAGAATCGGATAATCTCGATGATATTCTCCATGGAAATGACCCGCTGATTCCGAATATGTGCGCCATTCCTCGATCCGGAGGCCTTCTGCGATTTTACCAATAAAAAACGAGCGATAAAAAAAGTCAGATGAAAATAAAAAGTAAATCGACGATTAAAAATCGTAGGAATTTTTTATTTCAATTCGGCTTGCAGATTCTGAAAGCGTAGGTCCCGCAGATTCCAAGTATAACCATCATTCCCACGTTCCGCATATTTCGGAAAATTTCAGATTTTTGAAAAAAAGGAAAGGGGTACCCCTTCTCATTTTTTTGGGCCAAAAAACCTTTTATCGAGAATCGGATAATCTCGATGATATTCCCCATGGAAATGACCCGCTGATTCCGAATATGTGCGCCATTCCTCGACCCGGAGGCCTCCTGCGATTTTACCAATAAAAAACGAGCGAAAAAAAATGTCAGATGAAAATAAAAAGTAAATCGACGATTAAAAATCGTAGGAATTTTTTATTTCAATTCGGCTTGCAGATTCTGAAAGCGTAGGTCCCGCAGATTCCAAGTATAACCATCATTCCCACGTTCCGAATATGTCGGAAAATTTCAGATTTTTGAAAGAAAGGAAACGGGTACCCCTTCTCATTTTTTTGGGCCAAAAAACTTTTTATCGAGAATCGGATAATCTCGATGATATTCTCCATGGAAATGACCTGCTGATTCCGAATATGTGCGCCATTCCTCGATCCGGAGGCCTCCTGCGATTTTACCAATAAAAAACGAGCGAAAAAAAAAGTCAGATGAAAATAAAAAGTAAATCGACGATTAAAAATCGTAGGAATTTTTTATTTCAATTCGGCTTGCAGATTCTGAAAGCGTAGGTCCCGCAGATTCCAAGTATAACCATCATTCCCACGTTCCGAATATTTCGGAAAATTTCAGATTTTTGAAAAAAAGGAAAGGGGTACCCCTTCTCATTTTTTTGGGCCAAAAAACCTTTTATCGAGAATCGGATAATCTCGATGATATTCCCCATGGAAATGACCCGCTGATTCCGAATATGTGCGCCATTCCTCGACCCGGAGGCCTCCTGCGATTTTACCAATAAAAAACGAGCGAAAAAAAAAGTCAGATGAAAATAAAAAGTAAATCGACGATTAAAAATCGTAGGAATTTTTTATTTCAATTCGGCTTGCAGATTCTGAAAGCGTAGGTCCCGCAGATTCCAAATATAACCATCATTCCCACGTTCCGAATATTTCGAAAAATTTCAGATTTTTGAAAAAAAGGAAAGGGGTACCCCTTCTCATTTTTTTTGGCCAAAAAACTTTTTATCCAGAATCGGATAATCTCGATGATATTCCCCATGGAAATGACCCGCTGATTCCGAATATGTGCGCCATTCCTCGATCCGGAGGCCTCCTGCGATTTTACCAATAAAAAACGAGCGATAAAAAAAGTCAGATGAAAATAAAAAGTAAATCGACGATTAAAAATCGTAGGAATTTTTTATTTCAATTCGGCTTGCAGATTCTGAAAGCGTAGGTCCCGCAGATTCCAAGTATAACCATCATTCCCACGTTCCGAATATTTCGGAAAATTTCAGATTTTTGAAAAAAAGGAAAGGGGTACCCCTTCTCATTTTTTTGGGCCAAAAAACCTTTTATCGAGAATCGGATAATCTCGATGACATTCCCCATGGAAATGACCCGCTGATTCCGAATATGTGCGCCATTCCTCGATCCGGAGGCCTCCTGCGATTTTACCAATAAAAAACGAGCGAAAAAAAAAGTCAGATGAAAATAAAAAGTAAATCGACGATTAAAAATCGTAGGAATTTTTTATTTCAATTCGGCTTGCAGATTCTGAAAGCGTAGGTCCCGCAGATTCCAAATATAACCATCATTTCCACGTTCCGAATATTTCGGAAAATTTCAGATTTTTGAAAAAAAGGAAAGGGGTACCCCTTCTCATTTTTTTGGGCCAAAAAACTTTTTATCGAGAATCGGATAATCTCGATGATATTCCACATGGAAATGACCCGCTGATTCCGAATATGTGCGCCATTCCTCGATCCGGAGGCCTCCTGCGATTTTACCAATAAAAAACGAGCGAAAAAAAAGTCAAATGAAAATAAAAAGTAAATCGACGATTAAAAATCGTAGGAATTTTTTATTTCAATTCGGCTTGCAGATTCTGAAAGCGTAGGTCCCGCAGATTCCAAATATAACCATCATTCCCACGTCTCGAATATTTCGGAAAATTTCAGATTTTTGAAAAAAAGGAAAGGAAATCCCTTCTCATTTTTTTGGGCCAAAAAACTTTTTATCGAGAATCGGATAATCTCGATGATATTCTCCATGGAAATGACCTGCTGATTCCGAATATGTGCGCCATTCCTCGATCCGGAGGCCTCCTGCGATTTTACCAATAAAAAACGAGCGAAAAAAAAGTCAGATGAAAATAAAAAGTAAATCGACGATTAAAAATCGTAGGAATTTTTTATTTTAATTCGGCTTGCAGATTCTGAAAGCGTAGGTCCCGCAGATTCCAAATATAACCATCATTCCCACGTTCCGAATATTTCGGAAAATTTCAGATTTTTGAAAAAAAGGAAAGGGGTACCCCTTCTCATTTTTTTGGGCCAAAAAACCTTTTATCGAGAATCGGATAATCTCGATGATATTCCCCATGGAAATGACCCGCTGATTCCGAATATGTGCGCCATTCCTCGATCCGGAGGCCTCCTGCGATTTTACCAATAAAAAACGAGCGAAAAAAAAAGTCAGATGAAAATAAAAAGTAAATCGACGATTAAAAATCGTAGGAATTTTTTATTTCAATTCGGCTTGCAGATTCTGAAAGCGTAGGTCCCGCAGATTCCAAGTATAACCATCATTCCCACGTTCCGAATATTTCGGAAAATTTCAGATTTTTGAAAAAAAGGAAAGGGGTACCCCTTCTCATTTTTTTGGGCCAAAAAACCTTTCATCGAGAATCGGATAATCTCGATGATATTCCCCATGGAAATGACCCGCTGATTCCGAATATGTGCGCCATTCCTCGATCCGGAGGCCTCCTGCGATTTTACCAATAAAAAACGAGCGAAAAAAAAAGTCACATGAAAATAAAAAGTAAATCGACGATTAAAAATCGTAGGAATTTTTTATTTCAATTCGGCTTGCAGATTCTGAAAGCGTAGGTCCCGCAGATTTCAAATATAACCATCATTCCCACGTTCCGAATATTTCGAAAAATTTCAGATTTTTGAAAAAAAGGAAAGGGGTACCCCTTCTCATTTTTTTCGGCCAAAAAACCTTTTATCGAGAATCGGATAATCTCGATGATATTCCCCATGGAAATGACCCGCTGATTCCGAATATGTGCGCCATTCCTCGATCCGGAGGCCTCCTGCGATTTTACTAATAAAAAACGAGCGAAAAAAAAAGTCAGATGAAAATAAAAAGTAAATCGACGATTAAAAATCGTAGGAATTTTTTATTTCAATTCGGCTTGCAGATTCTGAAAGCGTAGGTCCCGCAGATTCCAAATATAACCATCATTCCCACGTTCCGAATATTTCGGAAAATTTCAGATTTTTGAAAAAAAGGAAAGGGGTACCCCTTCTCATTTTTTTGGGCCAAAAAACCTTTTATCGAGAATCGGATAATCTCGATGATATTCCCCATGGAAATGACCCGCTGATTCCGAATATGTGCGCCATTCCTCGACCCGGAGGCCTCCTGCGATTTTACCAATAAAAAACGAGCGAAAAAAAATGTCAGATGAAAATAAAAAGTAAATCGACGATTAAAAATCGTAGGAATTTTTTATTTCAATTCGGCTTGCAGATTCTGAAAGCGTAGGTCCCGCAGATTCCAAGTATAACCATCATTCCCACGTTCCGAATATGTCGGAAAATTTCAGATTTTTGAAAGAAAGGAAACGGGTACCCCTTCTCATTTTTTTGGGCCAAAAAACTTTTTATCGAGAATCGGATAATCTCGATGATATTCTCCATGGAAATGACCTGCTGATTCCGAATATGTGCGCCATTCCTCGATCCGGAGGCCTCCTGCGATTTTACCAATAAAAAACGAGCGAAAAAAAAAGTCAGATGAAAATAAAAAGTAAATCGACGATTAAAAATCGTAGGAATTTTTTATTTCAATTCGGCTTGCAGATTCTGAAAGCGTAGGTCCCGCAGATTCCAAGTATAACCATCATTCCCACGTTCCGAATATTTCGGAAAATTTCAGATTTTTGAAAAAAAGGAAAGGGGTACCCCTTCTCATTTTTTTGGGCCAAAAAACCTTTTATCGAGAATCGGATAATCTCGATGATATTCCCCATGGAAATGACCCGCTGATTCCGAATATGTGCGCCATTCCTCGACCCGGAGGCCTCCTGCGATTTTACCAATAAAAAACGAGCGAAAAAAAAAGTCAGATGAAAATAAAAAGTAAATCGACGATTAAAAATCGTAGGAATTTTTTATTTCAATTCGGCTTGCAGATTCTGAAAGCGTAGGTCCCGCAGATTCCAAATATAACCATCATTCCCACGTTCCGAATATTTCGAAAAATTTCAGATTTTTGAAAAAAAGGAAAGGGGTACCCCTTCTCATTTTTTTTGGCCAAAAAACTTTTTATCCAGAATCGGATAATCTCGATGATATTCCCCATGGAAATGACCCGCTGATTCCGAATATGTGCGCCATTCCTCGATCCGGAGGCCTCCTGCGATTTTACCAATAAAAAACGAGCGATAAAAAAAGTCAGATGAAAATAAAAAGTAAATCGACGATTAAAAATCGTAGGAATTTTTTATTTCAATTCGGCTTGCAGATTCTGAAAGCGTAGGTCCCGCAGATTCCAAGTATAACCATCATTCCCACGTTCCGAATATTTCGGAAAATTTCAGATTTTTGAAAAAAAGGAAAGGGGTACCCCTTCTCATTTTTTTGGGCCAAAAAACCTTTTATCGAGAATCGGATAATCTCGATGACATTCCCCATGGAAATGACCCGCTGATTCCGAATATGTGCGCCATTCCTCGATCCGGAGGCCTCCTGCGATTTTACCAATAAAAAACGAGCGAAAAAAAAAGTCAGATGAAAATAAAAAGTAAATCGACGATTAAAAATCGTAGGAATTTTTTATTTCAATTCGGCTTGCAGATTCTGAAAGCGTAGGTCCCGCAGATTCCAAATATAACCATCATTTCCACGTTCCGAATATTTCGGAAAATTTCAGATTTTTGAAAAAAAGGAAAGGGGTACCCCTTCTCATTTTTTTGGGCCAAAAAACTTTTTATCGAGAATCGGATAATCTCGATGATATTCCACATGGAAATGACCCGCTGATTCCGAATATGTGCGCCATTCCTCGATCCGGAGGCCTCCTGCGATTTTACCAATAAAAAACGAGCGAAAAAAAAGTCAAATGAAAATAAAAAGTAAATCGACGATTAAAAATCGTAGGAATTTTTTATTTCAATTCGGCTTGCAGATTCTGAAAGCGTAGGTCCCGCAGATTCCAAATATAACCATCATTCCCACGTCTCGAATATTTCGGAAAATTTCAGATTTTTGAAAAAAAGGAAAGGAAATCCCTTCTCATTTTTTTGGGCCAAAAAACTTTTTATCGAGAATCGGATAATCTCGATGATATTCTCCATGGAAATGACCTGCTGATTCCGAATATGTGCGCCATTCCTCGATCCGGAGGCCTCCTGCGATTTTACCAATAAAAAACGAGCGAAAAAAAAGTCAGATGAAAATAAAAAGTAAATCGACGATTAAAAATCGTAGGAATTTTTTATTTTAATTCGGCTTGCAGATTCTGAAAGCGTAGGTCCCGCAGATTCCAAATATAACCATCATTCCCACGTTCCGAATATTTCGGAAAATTTCAGATTTTTGAAAAAAAGGAAAGGGGTACCCCTTCTCATTTTTTTCGGCCAAAAAACCTTTTATCGAGAATCGGATAATCTCGATGATATTCCCCATGGAAATGACCCGCTGATTCCGAATATGTGCGCCATTCCTCGATCCGGAGGCCTCCTGCGATTTTACCAATAAAAAACGAGCGAAAAAAAAAGTCAGATGAAAATAAAAAGTAAATCGACGATTAAAAATCGTAGGAATTTTTTATTTCAATTCGGCTTGCAGATTCTGAAAGCGTAGGTCCCGCAGATTCCAAGTATAACCATCATTCCCACGTTCCGAATATTTCGGAAAATTTCAGATTTTTGAAAAAAAGGAAAGGGGTACCCCTTCTCATTTTTTTGGGCCAAAAAACCTTTCATCGAGAATCGGATAATCTCGATGATATTCCCCATGGAAATGACCCGCTGATTCCGAATATGTGCGCCATTCCTCGATCCGGAGGCCTCCTGCGATTTTACCAATAAAAAACGAGCGAAAAAAAAAGTCACATGAAAATAAAAAGTAAATCGACGATTAAAAATCGTAGGAATTTTTTATTTCAATTCGGCTTGCAGATTCTGAAAGCGTAGGTCCCGCAGATTTCAAATATAACCATCATTCCCACGTTCCGAATATTTCGAAAAATTTCAGATTTTTGAAAAAAAGGAAAGGGGTACCCCTTCTCATTTTTTTCGGCCAAAAAACCTTTTATCGAGAATCGGATAATCTCGATGATATTCCCCATGGAAATGACCCGCTGATTCCGAATATGTGCGCCATTCCTCGATCCGGAGGCCTCCTGCGATTTTACTAATAAAAAACGAGCGAAAAAAAAAGTCAGATGAAAATAAAAAGTAAATCGACGATTAAAAATCGTAGGAATTTTTTATTTCAATTCGGCTTGCAGATTCTGAAAGCGTAGGTCCCGCAGATTCCAAATATAACCATCATTCCCACGTTCCGAATATTTCGGAAAATTTCAGATTTTTGAAAAAAAGGAAAGGGGTACACCCTTCTCATTTTTTTGGGCCAAAAAACCTTTTATCGAGAATCGGATAATCTCGATGATATTCCCCATGGAAATGACCCGCTGATTCCGAATATGTGCGCCATTCCTCGATCCGGAGGCCTCCTGCGATTTTACTAATAAAAAACGAGCGAAAAAAAAAGTCAGATGAAAATAAAAAGTAAATCGACGATTAAAAATCGTAGGAATTTTTCATTCCAATTCGGCTTGCAGATTCTGAAAGCGTAGGTCCCGCAGATTCCAAATATAACCATCATTCCCACGTTCCGAATATTTCGGAAAATTTCAGATTTTTGAAAAAAAGGACATTACCCAGGGCTGACCGTCGTTATATCGTTCCGTCAACGTGCACCTGCAACACCCTTAAGGGTGCTGCCCTGCAACACCCTTAATTTGGGGCGCTATCTCCTGGGTCATGTGACGTCCGCGGGCTCGCTATGTGCCCGCCGTCGTCTAGTTAGACTGTAGGACTAACTAACGGGACCAGGCCGATAAGAAAGGGCGCTAGAAATCGAATGAAAACGGAATAGAATGCGATACTCGCGGTGCGAATATATCTCCCGTCGCTTATCAAGTGTTAAGCAGCAAAGAATGAATGATTGTGTGAATGCGACATTTTCATGAAATGCAAATATATATCTATTTACACCTAGTATACATAGTGTATAAATATAAGATTCCTTTTCTTAATTATTAAACTAAAAGTTATATTTTACATAGGAGCCTTTTGCTCAGTTAAGAGGAAGCAATAAATACGAAATTGTAAAGTTACGACTCCTAACCGAGTCCCGAGCAATATATTTCTATAGGTTTTGAGTACCTTTGTTGGCTTCAGGCACATGTGCAGGGAAAAACCCATGTCTTGGGGGAGGTTGCTAAGATTCTAAATTAAAATCGAAACAAAGGATACTCGAGGACCTTTTTCAAGGGTCAAGCGAGGCCTGCAACCACTGATGTATAGACTAACTATATCAGTGCCTGCAACGCACATGTGCGTTGGGGTCCTCCGCTCGGCAAGACCCAGATACCTGGTTCCCGAACCGGGCAAAGGCGCGGGAAACCTCCCCCAGCTAACGGAAAAGAAAGCGCGGGAAGACGCTTTCAATGATTGGTAGATGACACAACGTGGGGGAGGATCTTCGACCTCTTTGCCGATTAGGCCAAGCGCAAACTAGAAGTCACTCTTGATCTAAACTTGAAGCAGTTAGATTAAGAAGTCTCTTTGAATTTTATATCCGAAAGGTTTATTAAATTGTCTGTAACGCGTTACTAAATAAATAGTTTTCTGTTCATGTTCTTTTCCAACTAAATATCAGAGTCTTAATATACCTATAAATTCAAATCAAATCCCTTTCCCGGCGCTCAGGAGCGAATTTCTATTCGCCACGGCAACGACGAATCATCGTCTCCATTCCACTGGCTCTGGGAGAGCCAATCATAATATTCAGACGGCCGTTGGGTCGTACAGTCATGTATTAGGTGTCATGTGGGTTGCATATGATGAGGCGAATCAGTAGCAAAACCGGAAATCGGTTTTCCCCCGGCCTCTGAAGTCGGGTGTCGCCACAGTCTTTCCGTCGTCCGTAACCTAAGTGCGAAGCCGATTACACAAGCAGCTCACGGTCCGATTGTTGAATTAATTGTGAAAATAGTTTCAAACCGCAGTGAATCATGGCTCGGAATGTTCAACATTTGTTAAGGATCACTTCGAACGTACTCAACCAGAATATCACTAAGAATATCTCACTCAGCGGTAAGAAACCCGCAGTTAACCTAGCTAACTTGAACTATCGCGCTATGCAGTCGCCATGGAATTACATTGATTAAAAAATAAATAAAACATCGACAAAATCGTCTATTTCAGACGTAAACTCTCTCGCTTTCGAACTTCAAATTACACACAACTATTCCATCGACCCTTTATTCACGTTTTCACACTCCGCTATCCATCGATTAGCTATATCGAATTTTCACGCCGGTTTGTGCCGCAGTTTCTCCGGCTTTCCCGTAACAACAGTGGAAATATATTTACTTATTCATTGAATCGCTGGACTTGAATAATTTGCCCATTCTGCTGGTCACGCCTTTCATTTTTAGTCACTTTTCTTACAAGATGTCACCTTATCAATCGTTTTACGTTCGGCTGAATGATTCTTACCGTCATGTAGCAAAACGGAATAAATGCTACGCCTATTTCTCATGGAAAAATTGGCTAATCGTCACTCCAAATAATGCCAGAGTCGTAGCAGTAACATATTTTATAATTGATCCGGCTGGAGTCATCCAACTTCATCATAAATATATCCATGTAAAGACCCAGAAGAATTCTTGCGTTATCAACGATGACATAGTTGACGTTGCTTTGCCACACTACTGCTCGCCGGATATCTATATCAGTATCATCGACAAATCTTCTCTGGGAGAATAATTCTTCTCCGAAGCATGTAGCGGCATTTTTAGTTGACGATATTCCCAAAACACCTTCTCCACATTCAATTGACATAGAATTAGTATAGGCTAAGATTTGTGGCCAAGTATTCACTATGTACTTGGAAAATTTGGTTCAAGTTGATCATTATTGTGACTTTTCTTAACCAATTGAATGTCAGGGGCTATTCACTTGGGAAGTCCTTTGGACACTGGTCTCTGAAGTCCTTGGAATTCTTTAGAAGTCTTTGGAAGGTGGTTGAAATTCAAAGACTTCCTCATAATATGCAACTGACGGTCTTTGAAAGTCTTGGGAATTCTTTGGAATTCTTCGAAATTCTTTGCAAGTCTTGGGAAGTCTCTGGAAGTCTACGAAATTCTTTGGAAGTCTTCGGAAGTCTTCGGAATTCTTTGGACTTCTTTGGAATCCTTGGGAATTCTTTGGAAGTCTTCTGAATTCTTTCAAAGTCTCCGGAAGTCTTTCGAATTCTGTGGAATTCTTTGGAGTTCTTAGGAAGTCTATGGAATTCTGGAAACGTCTCTGCAAGTCTTTAGAAGTCTTTGGAAGTCTTTGGAAATCAAAAGTCACCTGTACACCCAAAATCAAAGTGAATAGCCCCTCGACTAAACCCGCAGAATCGAAACCAAGCTGAGAGATTCTCAAACCCAATTTGTATATTTTATGGGTTTAAATAACGCAGGCACAAGAACGCTGTACGCAGCTGCAGCGCTGGGTCTAGATGGCTACAAAAGAACAAGAGAAAGTATACACCAACAGTTTTTGACCATGAGCGACAAGTTTCGTGAGAAGATGCACGCCTATGTTGAGGGGGAGTCGAGAAACATGATATTCACAGAGGACTTGAAAAACATGCTGCATTTAGTGGATGGTAACGCGTCAGACTTGGAACTCCTTTCAAAAATGATGGTCAAGTTTAACCAACAGAACAAGGAGATGCGATTTGGGTCATTTGTCTTCGGTCCGGTCGTTATGCGCGCTTATTACTATCTCGACAAACCTGAAGAAGCTTTGGCCGCTTTCAATGACCCGGCTTTGGAAGGATTCTTCGATCAAATCATCACCTACCAAATACTTATGGACTTGTTGTACAATCACAGCAAATGGGCCGAGTTGAGGCAAGTCTTCGAAACCATCTCCACGAGGAACACAGAGTTTTCAAAACATCCGAGACATGCGATCACTTTGATATTGGCCGGATGTTACAAAGAGGTACGCTAAAGCTTTAAACTTTTTATCAGGCTGGAGTTACTAACGACAACGCAACAAAATGTTCAGGAAAAAATTATCAGAATTGTCTTTTGTTCAGTTTGCAAATATCTGATATACTTAGCTGTTTTTTTGAGACATTTAGATCCTGAGATCTTGGATTGATTTCTGGTTATTATATGGTTGCATTATTGTTACAGACTTCAATCTCGTTGATTCTAAACTTCTTTTTCATTTCGGGCCTCACACTTATTCCCCCATTTGCCTTAAAGTACATTATTTTTTTGGATTTCTCTAATTTTGTACTAAATTGCTATGATTTCATCTGAAAACACTGTTCTCCAATACTTTTTCTATTGACGATATCACATTCTGGCCAAATGAGAGATTTTTTTGTACGGCGAGCTTGGTTTAAACTTTTCATATATGATTTATTTGTTGAATTAGCAAAGTAAACGAAATTCTGATCCACGGTGTGATTGTTTGCCCTTTTCAAAGTCAAAAGCTTTCGTAAAAAATATTGTTCAAAAGACAAATTTCTAATTCAAGACACATTTATCAATATTTTCTGTTTTCAGAAATCACTCATTTACTTACAGACTTCCCCCACTTCCTCCCGAATTGATAGTATTGAATGAATTTCTTCTGTGTATTTTTTTAAAGCACAAAAGTAGAATTTAATCTATTTCAATTGTTAGAAATGACTGCGTCCAGAATATAAAGTTTTTGTCACATTTTGTCAGCAGACAATTCAAAGTTTACCAGGTAAAAAATTTACTTCTCATCCACGAAAACCTGAGAATAGTCAAGAAATTTTGAACTTGGATTGCCTATTTCCCATTTCCTCACTTTCAAAAGATCCTTTTCATATATAAATCTTGGATAACATGTGATCTTTTTTTTTCAGAACACACCCGAGAGTATGAAGTACGCTTTGGATCTCTGGCAAGAGTTGAAAGAAAGAGGTCACTACCCAATGCGTAGGTCTTCCACTTTCTTTGCAGGACTTGCCTTGAACCAAGGAAAACCTGACATCGCTACGGAAGTTTTATTCAATGTAAAACAAGGCAGTTACGTCACCGTAAGAAATCTGAAAGTCGCAGGCCTCTCGGATCTGAACAGATTAGACGACGTAGTTCCGATACTTAGAATGTCCTTGACACACGATAATCCTTCTCAAATCAAGCAGACTTATACAAGAGAAGTTGTAAGTCACTTTTACCATTCTTTCTATCTTGTGGAAAACAAATTAGAGCGCAAAAAACCCCAACTGTTCACCTTTATCAATTGATTTCGCAGATTGAGAAAGTCGAGGAGGCCATACAGAGAGCACAGCTAAGCGGTAACGAGACCATTGTCAATTTAGTCAGGCAACTGAGGCAGAATGGTCACGTTATAGACACTGTAAGTTTGTTTCTGATCTGTTTTTGAGCTTTTAATTATGGAAAAATTGCTGAAAAACATAGATCGATGATCATTTTGTTAATTAAATTACAGAAACTCGACGATTTAATCAGCGCTGAGATAGCTGCCTACCCACGGACAATGGGAGACAATCGGAATTTGAACAACAATACAAATTACAATTCAAATCAAGATTCATTCGATAATTACAGGCAACCTAGACCCCGCAGGCAATTCAATATGTATCAACGGCCGGGTCTTAAGGAACTCATCTAGAAGTATACAATGCAATTTAGAATGCAGAAAACTTATGATTCATGTAATTAGTGAAGATGTAATAACAAATCACATTTCAATATAATCCTACAAAATATAAATTAGTATTTGTTAGAGCTGTTGTTTACGCAATTATTACATCCCTCCAAATTAGGTACATTGATTAATCTAAAGACTTGTTTATTTATTTTTTTACATTCTTTGAAAAACTTTTTAAAAAGATAAGTAATCAAAAAGGTGGCATAAAAAGGCTATTTAAAATTTATTACAACGCTGCTACTTGGTCAGCCATAAGACTAGCTTTTCTTTCATTGTTGGAAAACCATTGCGCCATTGGTCTGGTCATTTGGAAACGACGTCGAATTATTGAGATTAATACAGTCAGCCAGTGAGCGCTTGGTTTAGAATCATTATCTCCAGATCTGAAATGCAAGAAAACATAACTCGCTCTTACTCATTATCATTTTGCTGATTAAACTAGTGAGATTATTCTTGAATTCTGTTGAGAGAAGCGCATTTTTTTTTTCTTCTGCATGGCCTGAATCGAAGTTTACAAAATATGGAGAATTAAAAATCAGCCCCTACCTGGAAAGAAGTCCTGCGACTAAAGTAGCCCAACTTTCAGCCATGTAGGGAAAAGAGAATATTGTCTTTTGCGCAGATATCAGTCCATCGTTACCACGTCTGGAAATGAGTCGACTTATCGATGAAAAACAAGCCACTTGTGCCACGACATTTGAACAATTTTTCCTTCCCAAAAACAGAGCCTTTTCGGCACTAGTGCCTGCAATTTCTGGCTCCGATTCAGCCAAGAAACGTACCAGAGATACCCAGGATTCAACATCAGCTGTAAATTAGAATGTGCGTTGAATTATAGAGCTCTAAAAATTCTGTATATTTATTTATATTCACCTGGATGTCTATGTGCAGCTTTGCTCAATACCCTGATTGCTTTTTTACGGTCGTTTTGAACTATGTGGGAATAAGCGGAGAGCAAAGTGATGTGACTCCTGTATTCGGGACGATCTTGAAACGGCTTTAATTCCTTCAGAACAAGAGCGACTAAGTTAAAGTCTTGATGAAGTAGTCCTAAAGCCGCTGCAGCCAAAAGGCCTGGTACAATAGGTGGCTGAATTTGTATGCATTGGAAAAGTAGAGTTTTCGCATCGTCGACTCCTTGGAACATATAGGCCATTGCCGCCATTGCGCAAAGGACGTGAGCTTTGTCAGATCCTCCGCCTGCCAGCCAGTGCAAAGCTGCGTCGTAAGCTCCGTAAGACTCTTCGTATCTCTCCGCTAATAGCACGAATGTATTAGACTTTAAAGTTGTATATGTGTATTTCAATAATTTGGTACAAAAACGTGCAAAGTTGACTGATTTTCAAAACAGGGTGTTTGCTATATTTTATATTCAGAATTTCAGAATATTTCCAGGACTTTTTCAGGATCAAAGGATAATTTTCCGAGATAATATTCGCTGGCGAAAATCAATCGGAAGAGGCAGTTTTTAACGAAAATCTCTTATAAATTCACAATAATATCATGTATTTAATGATATTATGAACTCAGGACACAATGAAGATTTATGAATATTCCCAAGACTTTTTCAAAAAGTTATTGATTTCAGGATATTTTCAGTAGAATCAGCCAGAAAGGAGGAAAAAAATATTCATAAACGTTCCACAAAAAGCTACGAAAGCTTGTATTTTTGAATATATTATAGAAATGCTTTCCGTAACATTTTTTCAACTTTCCGTTCTGCCTTGAAATGCAAAAAGGTATGTACAAATCATGAATACTTGCCTTTAAATAACGAGACGGCGAGCTGACAGTGGGAATTGAAATCAGCGTTTTTAATTCCCTGGCAGATTTGCACAGCTTCGTCGAACTTATTAAGCTGAACTAAAACACGGGATAAGTTTACACGCACAGCGTCTCTTTCGCTTTCTTTGGTAGCCAGTTTCAGAGCCAAAGTCAAAGCCTTGGCGGCTGGATTGTACAGTTTTTTACGTTCTAATAAAAGACCGTGGGCATTCAAAGCAAAGGGATCGTCCGGAACATGTTCTGTAAGAATATATATATATGTACACAAAAGTGTGCAGCCTTTTGCAAAAATTCAATCCCAGGTAAGAAACAATTGTGATTACCTATGTACCAATTTATCGCATCTGTTGCAACGGATACAGCGTGCATATTCTCAATCGTGTACGTATATAGCGGGTCTTTTTTCGCCTCTGGATCCAAAAGCGTAGTTAAAACCCAGTGAGTGTATCCTAGCGCAGCTTGACTGTGATATCCCAGTTGCGTTGTGTGTCTGAATAAATCCATCGCCTCTTTTCTGCTCATTTTTTCAGCTATTAATGCCTGGCCAATCCAGCTGTTACCGTATCCAGGATCGACGCTTTGAGCCCGTGAAAATGCTTCGTTTGCTCTGTAAGGATCCCCTATAAATAATAGTAGAGCAAAATTCCGTTAGCTTACCAGATCGGATAAATTTAGAGAATTTTTTCTCTCGATAAAAGTTTAAGGACAAAAATAATACCCAAATGAAAATACAAAGTCCCTAAGTTTGTCCACGCGATGGCATTTTGCGGTTCCATATCGATTGCCATGACGTAGCAATGCTGCGAAAGGGCATAATTCCTGATCTCTTTAGTCATGCAGATAATGCCTAAGAGATTCCAATGGAGCCAGGAAGTTGGAGAAATTTTAATAGCCTGTTTAGCAGCAGCTGCTGCCTTGTTAGCTACGTCAGAACGATCGTTAGTTGAATTCAATTGTAATTGTGCCAGATAACAGGAAGCTAAATCGTGCCAGAGTAGCGCAGAACCTGGCGATAAACTCAACGACCGGCAGTAAGATCTGAAAAAAAAATAACCAATATGAACTCTTCATAGTTTAATTAATGAGAACTGAGGGTTTTTGGTAAAAAATTCATCCATTCTACCTTATGGACAAGGAGAATATATCCTCTCTTTTTATGGTAACGAAATCTTCTTGGCCCTCGGCTTTTACCAAGCCGCTTACGATTTTGAGAAAGCAATATTTCTCGGGCAAATTAGCTATTCTGTAACAAGCGTCGCCCAAAAGTTTCCAAATGCAGGATAAACCACTGTTCTCTATAATAGCGGTGGTCAAATGGTCAGCAGCTAGTTGCGCGTTTTCCCGGGATCTACCGAGCAGCTGTTTGTCCGAAAATTCTTTGGATAAACCAAGCAAAGTTTCTGCCAAACCCTTCAACGCAGGAATATAAAGTTGTTCAAGGAGTAGAACTTCTTCAAAGTCTTTCTTTGCCTCCAAAAATTGACTGCGCATCTGTAAATAAGTAAAATCAAACACAGATTGATGTGAGAAGGAAGCAATAATCTTTCCGATGCTAATGTTTATTAGCTGAAACTATACCAGTTTAATGTTCGCTACTTGTATCATCGGATACACAGATCTAGGAATTAGCTCCAAAGCTCGCTGATATGATCTCAGTGCAGAAGTATGAGCTCCTCTCGCCAGATAAGCGTCGGCCAAAATCTCCCAGCAGCGACTATAAAGTAAAAGAAATAAATCAGTTGTCCAATTTCTTAATGGCTTGGCATCTCTTTGGCACTGATCAAATACTTGTCGTTTGGATCGCTTCTGATCACACTTCGCAACGCATTTATTGCCTGATCAGCTTCCCCCTGGTCCAAATGATGGAGACCTAACTGGAGCCAGGCCCACTTTGGCCCGCCGCCGTACATTGTTACACGTTGAAGTAGCTGCATGTTCGCTTCCTATAATATAGATTAATAATTTAATATCATCAATTTTCTGTTTTTTTTTAGGGAGAATTTCAATTCTATCAATTGGCTTTGAACTCTCAGGACTTACGCCGTTCTTTGAAAGCCTGTAAGTAGTGCTGAGACCAACGCCAGCTTCCTCGGAGGCTGGATTAATCTGCAAAGCTTTCTGATAGCACTTTCGAGATCGCTCTAGCTCGTTGGCATGTCGTTGGTAATAATGTCCAAGGTAAACCAGGCATTCCCAGTTGAAAGGATCGGCGTGAACGCTTTTCAAAAAGGCCATAAGACTGTGGCTGTAGTCACCCATCTCCCAATGAATTTTTCCCAGCATCAACCACGCTTCGGAATTTTCTAAGGCCGAACCAAGCGCATCTGCTGCCTCGTCTAACTTCTGTGAATTCCTCAAGCCAATTGCTCTAAGAATAATAGCCTCCACTTTTGTTGCTGCATCAGCCTCGAGCTCCTTCAACAAGTCTTCAGCCCGTGGATCCATCAGGTACACGTATCCTCGAGCCAATAGCGCCTTAATCCCCGGCGAAGGATCTTCTTTAATCATCTGTTGATCAGACAAGAGACGAGGCAGTAAAGTACAAAACTGCAATCTTTGCTTTTAAGCTACGTAATATGGACTATGGCTGAGTGAAAAGTCGAGTTTGCACAAGCAAACTTACATCTTCGCATTTCGCAACTCCGATTTTCAGCTGGTCCGAATTTGGACTACGAATCAAGCTTTCGATAAGAGCCTGCTGTGTTTTAAGTTGTAACTTATGTGGCGTGTCGGGCTTGACAAGTTGTTCAGCACGAAGTGCAGCTCTTTCCGCCTCCTCAAAGCAATAGAGTCTTATATTAACTTGAGCGATAGCCAACCAAGGATGTAGCCAGTTTGGTTTTAGAGTAATAACTTGATTAAAAATGTCTCTAGCTTCCAAGAAATTGGCTTTTTGATAAAAGTGCATCGCTTTAGCCATCGCTGCCATACTGGACTTTGTGTTAAGAGCTAGATGCGCTTCGTAGAATGGAGTTATTTCTATACCGTCGCAAAAACCATTCAAAACACTTTTTTCTGAGTACAGTCGGCAGATCCATTCTATGGAAAGAGAAAAGATTGAGTCAAAAATCAGGGGTATGGATGAACCTAACAGATTTTCAAAAGAATACCTGAACCCACCCAGAGGATAAGTGTCGTCGGAAAATAACTCGTGCATTCTAGCGGCTTCTGTAAGCAAAGCATCCAGCTTCCCAGTGTTGTACAAAATCTTTAAATATCTTTTGTAATAAGCTTGTCTATTAGGAGTATCTTCGTGCTTGCACACCTCTGCGAGAACATCCTCTAACAGATGCGAGTATGTTTCCAAATCCTTTGGATACTGGGTAAGAAGCTTTGCCAGACCACAATTTATCTTCTTTTGTCGACCCTCGTCCGATACATCATTCAGATGACAAAATGTAGATATAACTCGGGCTAGAGCACTATCGTTTTGTAACTGTATGGTGTAATCGATGATCTTGTTCAACAAGTCACCAAATTTTGCCGGTTCGCTGTAATTTATCAATGAAAATTTAATTCCTAGTCGATTTGATACTTAAGGGGATATACTGCGGGCTTTGCGAATAGTATTTTTATAATCGCTGCTATACTTGAATCAAATGCTCTATTGACTCGGGGTTTTTACAGTTGCTCGCTACTATTCCGACAAATTATTCGCAAATATATAGGATTCCATGGACTTTGCCTTGTACAGACTGTTACTAGCCAAGAAAAAATTATTGTCACAGGATACAGGACGCAACTTTTGTTCGAACTTCTCTGACCTTCGAGAGAATTTTCTACATTGATGTTTCATCAGGGTAAACCGATAATACATCAACATGAGATCCGATCCCTATCGTTACGAGGATATAAGAAACCCTGTTTCTCAACATTTGCAAAGAAATAGCTGAAAATTGAAGATTTCTTAGAATTATTTAGGAATAGTGAAACCTGAACCCAGAAACTACTACTCCTTCTCCAAAGTAATGAATCTAATCGTAAGTAGGGGAAGTCCATAGGATCCTGAATAATTTTAAAAGAATATTTCTCTAAGGTATTGAGGGATTTGGAAGAAAAAAATGATTTCCAAGGCGTGTGAAGCCTCTTAAGTAATCATTGTTACTGAATATCATTTGAATTTAGTTACTTATCCAGCATCGAAAGTTGACAGTTCGCGATGATCAACTCAAGTAAAGAGGAGTCGCTGGTTGGTTCACGTTCGTAAAAAGCAACTAATCCTTGCCAAGCTAAGAAGTTATGTGGCTGAATTTCTGAGGCTTTTTTCAGCGCCAGAGGAGCTTGAGATCTCAGTTCTTCTACTTCTTGCATAGCTGCTCCCAGGAGTACTAGAGCTACGTAATTATTTTTATCGTACTTCAAGACAGACTTGCATTTTTTCATTGCGTCTTTATATTTTTTCTGCTTTATCAATTCGCGTGCTTCTTTCAAGCTCGCTTTCGATGCTGGCGGCGTATCCATTTCTCCCTAAAAAAACAACAAAATATGAATTTAGTTTGCCCTAGGCAGTCGAAAGATTATTCAATTTTATTTAGAAAATTAGTCCGCAAAATTAAATTAAACATTTTTGTATAAATCCCGACAATCAAAAATTTTTTTTCCAAATGAGAATCAAATTTATCGATAAATATCCGACATAGTGTAAAAATATTGTAAAATACCTGTAATTATCAATGAAAATATCGAGAATATTTGCTTTAGTTGAGGTTATGTATCATAACCTCATCGATTTGAATTCTTCTAGCGATACAATTTTGTAAATTTAATTTTTCGTGACATTTAGCGACATGGTAATCAGTTTCAGATGTTGAATCCCTATTTTTTCTTTCCTCAGTGATCCTATTTTCGCTTTATTTACATCAAAACCATACTAGTCTATTGTAAACGTCAAATGTAGCCGACGCGATTGGTAAGTTCGCAATCTTCCTTACCGGCAGAACATGCATTTTTTTGGATTGCGTTCGTGAAATCTGATGGGGATATCAGTGGTCTTTAGATGAGTGCGAGAGAGAAACACGAGTGAAAGCTACAGTATATAGTCATCTCTCTCGCACCCATCAACTGATCTCCACATTATAATCTCTGCACCCATAGGGTGCGTTCGTTTATGCAGCCAGAACAGCAGCTGCACGCTCTCATTGGTCATTTCCACTCTATTCTTTTATCCGATGGGATTAGCAGAACAGATCTGCTCCAGTCACCGCATAAACGAATGCAGCCTATGGGAAGATATTTTGCAAAATAATAAAACAATGTGGTGGGTCCACTGATCTCTACTGTTCAGTGGGTGGGTCATCTCCCTTCTCATCTATAAAATGAAGGAGTCGAAAGGACTTTTCGAACGCAAAAGAGATCCGTGAAGGGCGGGAAATACGAAATACATGTGAAATATCTTCCATTGTACGATAATACAGTATAATACTAAATGATAATTACCAGTTATATAATATTCGTCTTTATTGACTCTTCCCATCTCCGCTTCTTCTTTTTCACGTAATGCTGAAGCTCATCGTAGTTTAAATAGAATATGAATAAAAAGGATGGTAGAGTGGAGTAACTTAGTCCCATTTCTTTGTCCCTCTTTTCTTATTACTGAACACAGAAATTTCGTAATATCTGACCTATCACGATTGCTCCTCACTCATTTTATTTTTCAAACTGAGGAATATGAAACTCAAACGTGACCTTTAGCTTCTTGAATAAATACACCTTTCGCTTCAAGTTGCAAAAGAATTTCTCGCCTCGATAGAGAAAGGATCGCTAAGAATCCAAGCCAATAGAAGATACCAAATCGTGTTATAAGATATTAGGGAGATAAATGAATATGAAAATAGAATCTGGAAGTAAAAAATTTGGAGAATTTTAATTCCTTATACAACGTACAAATTTAATTACAGAAACAAGAAAAATGAACAGAAAATTCTTGGCTCTTCTAGTCTCAATTGACAAATTACTTGAGTAACAGAGTTACAGCTTGATACAATTTGAACTAGGCGAGAACCGGCCCTCCATCTAGTCACAAACGATTTATAAATTGCGTTGCGCATTCACCGGATAGATTTGATCGATTATTACAATTGAGCAAGTGTTACATATTCAATGCACTTGTAGTTAGTTGGCAGTTCAAATTTAATCGGTCGCATCCTCTTTAGCGACTGAAAACGGTTCGGCGACATCTTCTGCTCCGCAGTCAGCGATCTTAACTTCTTTGGTCGGTTTGTCACGGCTGTCCGTCTTCAAGCTTTCAATCTTCCTCACAACATCCTGTGAACAAAAAAACATTCGAAAATGTCATTCGATATACATATTTGCGGCTCATGATTCTTTTCTCGTATCTTGTTATCGCACAATTGACTTATTATTCAACATCATGTTCAAACTCACCATTCCACTGATCACTTTTCCAAATACAACGTGTCTGCCGTCTAGCCATGGGGTTGATTTAGTCGTGATGAAAAATTGCGATCCGTTGGTATCCTTTCCAGCATTTGCCATCGACAACCAACCTGCACCGTGATGCTTCAGCTTGAAGTTCTCGTCCGCAAAACGATCTCCGTAAATGCTGCGGCCTGTTTCAAGGAAAAATTACAGATAAGATAAGATGATGAGATTGATTTCTTAGATTTTGAAATGTGGAAACGAATATTCCAAATCTGACTGCACCAATAAATTTATCAAATCAACTGATTCATCATGATTATTGAAAACAACAGCAAAAGAGTGGAAACAGGGTTGGAATGGTAATCAGGAAAATATTGAAGCAAAAAAAAAATAAAAATTACCGAAATTGAGCATAAGAATCGATATTGAATTTTATCAGTTACCTTGATTGAATATTTGGAAACAAACTTAATTTATGCGTCAAAAAGATACAGAAGAGAGGGAATACAAAAATTTGGTAAATTATTGAATTTGGTTTGTGATTTCAATTGAATATGGAATTATGTTTGCGAATCTACTTAGCGTTTGTAAGTGGAATTGAAAAAATGGTATTTCTATAATACTGACCGCCGGTTCCATCTCCTCGAGTGAAATCACCGCCTTGGATCATGAAGTCGGGAATTACTCTGTGGAATATACTGCCTTTGTATCCCTCGCCTACGGGCTTCTTGGCTAATTCGGCAAAGTTTTCTACAGTTTTTGGTACAGTCTTACCAAACAAACCGATCTGAATTCTTCCCGCCGGCTCACCTCCAATCTCGATGTCAAACCATACCTGGAATTCATTCGGTTTTTAACTTGAACTCCGTGTCTTTGAAAACGTTGACAAAAATGTGGAAAGAGTTCCCAGGGTTTTGCAATATTTTACAAGATTTGAATTTACAAAAACTTTTTGATCAAGGATTCTAAATCGTGTGAAATCTTCACAAACTTTGATACCTTTACGAAAGATTGGGTGATTAATATTCAAGAAGTTTAGAAACGTTCCGAAAATTCACGAAACTTTAATATCATCGGGAAAATTATATCAATCGGAATTTGTTTGAATTTTCCATAACTCTTCGATGTTTTGAAAAATGTGTTTCGAGTATTCCGAATTTCACATGATTCTCTGAAATTTCAGTGTTTCAGTTTACGTATTTGAATATTTAACCTGACGTTTAATATCACAATAGTTGCGTGTTCGTAGTGAATAGAATATTTATTTTATACTTTCACAATGAAACGAGACGCGTACGAGAGTTGAGAAGTGCGATATTACAATGAAAAGATTTCATGACAAACAATCACCGTCGGATGACGACGATGGCGATGATAATAATCGACGAAAGTAATATTCACCTTTTGGGTAACTTTCGGTCCTTTTACAGAATCCGTTGATCCCGCAGAGCAGGAAACAAGGCCCACTAGGGCCGAAAAGAGTAAGAATCTCATGACTTGTAGGTATATGAATATTTAACGAGAGAGTCGCGTGAACTGAAGAGCGAACGGCCAAGACGGGGACCGGCCGACACGAAGGAAACTAAACGCAACTGACAATGGATCTCGGCGCGCCTTGAACAAAAGGAAATATGTGGTGGGCGCTGATTGGTTGGGGATTTGCCACGTAGTAGAGGAGCCGGTTTGAACGCCGGTGTTCGCTTCTACGTTATGCTTTTTTTCTTTCTCTCCTTTTTTTTTTCTTCCACAGGATAAACGCATTAGTAGGCAAATGTAGGAAGACGATTCGTCGACCTTTCGCTGTTTCGAAGCTTCGCTCGCAAGGACTATAACATGCGTTCGAATGTATTTTTATTTTTTCAGCGACTGACGATGTTAGAGGAGGTTTCAAGGTTGTTTTTGGTCGAATATGTTTTGATCGAAACCAAATAAAATTTAATGGAATGAATTCAAGTGAAGTCTGAATAAAACAGTCTGACTCGTAATTCTTATTCCCGTACTATCATTACGCGTTTCTCAATTGGTATTGCCGTCTCAATTTTTCAAACGAAACTTTCTCTCCACCACAGAAAACGATCATGGAGCTATTTTTATTCCCAGTTTATTATTATACGTATTTTAGAGACAGCAAAGATTGTGTGAATAGTTTCCACCTTTATTTATAATTTGCCGATTGCCCACTCTTTGTTTGCAAACTAGTACAAACTATATCTATACTTTCGCTTTGCTTACATCCTACCGTGTCGAATGATCATAAGGCAATCACAGTATTTGCCGTCATACAATTTCAAGGATATCCCTATAGTCGGGATAATTTATAAGAAATTATAGCCATACAAGCTGTCTTGGGTAAGAATCACTGGCAACAATCAATACTCAGGCTTTCGTTATCATTTTAATCAAAAAACCATCGATAATTTTTGGAAACAGCTTTTTGCTCATCTGGATGTGTAATCTTGCCACTCGAGACCATGACTAAAAGTATTCTGCAGTTTTAGATAGAATTCTTCGGATAGAGTGCTTATAAGATCAAAGAAAAAAAATAAGGTTACGTTCATAAGAAACGAACGTTGTTGATTAACTATACAGAAGAAGCGACGTATCAGTGGCTAAATTACGACGAAAAAAATATTTTTTTATCACTAATATTAAATCCCCGCCAAATTATTCGTATAGCCACACGTAGTACAACAGCTGTAAAACCTTTGAAACTCAAAATATCGTCTGCTAGGGATCAACTTCCGCGGCTAACTTCAGTCGTCACTTGTTTACCTGATGCACGAGTGATAATAGATACACATCGTAGGTATACGAGTGCGATAGCGTGAAAGGCGATTTTTAACAGACAAAATCTGAAGAACCGCTAATTCATATAAACGCTTTGCTCCACGAGAGGTAAGATTGAGAATATGACATAATTTTGCATAAAATTTTCTCGAGTTCAACTTAGTTGTTTTTTTATTTTCATTACTTTCAACGTAGTGAACAATATGAACTGCCGTCTGCCGATGATTTAGCACTTTTGTTATTTTCTTTTCACGTCTCTAGGGAAAGCGATCCGCTCTAATTGACAATTGATAATAATGAGCCGGCGATACTGACAACTTTTGTTTCTACTCGAGTCAATCGTGTCTGTTTAAAAAATTGGCAAATTATTCAGAGTCGCAATTTGTTGTTTATGAATCAAACCTAACCTCAGCGCTAATGTGCCAAAATCCTACGTCAATTTTCATCCGTTTATTGGAGTAAATATTTCGCCACAAATAGCGAAATAGAGAAAATTGCAAACAAAAAAACAAGAGCAGAAACGATTAAGAATAAATTTCAAGAATTATTAACGGTTTCTTCTGCTCTGATTTATTTATTTATCTATTTATTTATTTATTTATTTATTTATTTGTCTATTCAGATCTTGTCGTTTGACAGAGAAGAACATTTTTTTCTGCTTATTACCAGAGAGCTTTAGATATGGAAAACGAAATGATCAACCCCGGCGGTTCGCAAGCCGACTTTATCCAGAATGAGCTAAATTTTGACGTCGATCCTAAAGACCCTATGACTAAAGCTTCTCTCGAAGATCACGACGAGGGAGAATGGATGGACGTTCTCGGTGCCGGCCAATTGAAGAAAAGAGTAATAAAAGCTGGGCAAAAAGGAACCAGACCTAATCGATCCGATCTCTGTACCTTGAAATTAACTGGGAAATTAGAAGACGGAACAATTGTTGAAGAGCATGATAAATTAACTGTACAGCTGGGAGATGTCGAAGTTATTCAGGTGAAAAAGTTTCTTATTTTCATGGTTCACTGCCTTTTTCTTGGAAACTTCTGGAATCCAAGATTTTCTACAAAATTCTTCTTTCGTATGAAAAAAGTTACTCAGCTTAGTATGAATATTCTTAAATTAGTTGAAGAAGTTCTCATGTGACTAATTTCCATGCGAGTATATTAGAAATATTCTGATACTTGAATATCAGAGTTGGTACGCACCTGGAAAATCTGGGAAAACTGCAGAAGTCAGGGAATTTTGTGTGTGTTAGGAAAAAGTCAGGGAAAAATTAGGGAATTCTGTTGAAACATCTGGATTTTTATGTCGCAGACAATAATAGTGCGTTTTTATCTGAATTGTAATCCAATGATCGAACAACCAGTTTGTGTTTTTGCTAATTTTCAGAGAATTAGTTGTTGTTTATATGTAAACGGTGATCAAGACTCTGGTTAAACCGATACTGAAAATATTATTGTTATCAAAGACAATTGGGATTCTTAGGTGGTAAATATTTTAGTAAATATTTAGAAACGCACTATTCTTGGTCTGAAATATCTGGAATACTCAGGAAATCTTAGATTTCAGAAACCGTACCAACCCTGAATAAATAACATTGTAATTGGAGAAACTGAATATTGCTCAAGAATTTTACGTCAATTGCTATCCATCAAGGTATCAAAAAGTCCTGGAATTAGTCTAGGATTTTATTAGTGTCTTGGAATCCTGGAAAGGGCCTGGAATTTTTTTGAAATCCTTGATCGTTTCCCGATTAAAGATTTTTTCTATTTTCTTCATGGTATATTTGATCCTTTAATTAATATCCGCATTGTGGATACTAGTTCAAATAGCGATCTAATCATATTACGCAATAGATGATCTTATAATTGGTGAAAGGTCGAAAAACTTATCTGATTTGGGCAAAAAAATACTTCAACTTTCTCAAAATCCTGTAGTTACATCGCTGCATACTCCTCAGAGAAGTACTGAATTTTTATCAAAATATTCCTGAAAATCCTGCAAAAACCCAGGAATTTGGAAACCAGAACTCTGTAGACACCCTGTTTATGAAATACTTTCAATTCAAGAAATTGATATTGTTCTATCAATTCACCAAAATCTGTAGAACACCAAAGGAAATGCTAGAATTAGAACAATGAAGAATTACTACTGCTCGATTGCGAGTCACTTTTTAGTACATAAAAGTCTGTTGAAAATTTATGATTAAAGAATATCATACAGTAAAAATAGAAACTTCATCGATCAATCCGATGGACCAAAATAATTGAGGCGCCTTGTTTGTTTGTAATCAATTGCAGTTACTGATTCAAAAAACTGTTCGAAACCTACTGATAGATTTTTGCCATTCCCCAACCAAATAGGTTCTGCATTTATTCCGTCCTTTGTATTCAGATGATCAAAAAATGGTTCTAATACTATAAAAAAAAGGTTTAACGTGGTACTAATAATTCCATTCATTCGATCATCTAATCTTGTACACAGGGTTTGGATTTGGTTATCGCATTAATGGACGTAGACGAGGTAGCGGAAGTCGAGGTGGCTTCTAGATTCGCTTATGGCCATCTAGGAAAAGAGCCGAACATACCAGGGGGAGCGACGCTTTTTTACATCGTCGAATTACTTGGAGTTGAAATGGATCCAGAGATAGAATCGCTTAACGCCGCACAGAGAAAAGAAATTGGGTAATTTTATATTTTCAGGAATATAAATGGCCACTAAAATCATTTCATTAAAGCTGAATAAGAGTTAAGATAGGTTTTCTATCTGTTATCTACATTCTGTGACACAATAATGATTGGAATATGGTGGAATAATTTAGGAATAAAAAACGAGAGCGAGGAAACTGGTGGTATTCGCGGGACGAAGCATCTCTAGCAGTTCAAAGCTACAGAAGAGCTCTGGATTATTTGGACGAGACAAAAGGAGGAATAAAATACCCTCAGGGTGAAGAGGAGGAGTCGATAAGCGACGCAGATCTGCAAGCATTGTTGGAGGATCGTATGAAGGTTTACAACAATCTTGCAGCGGCCCAAATGAAGACAGAGGCTTACGACGCGGCTTTGAAAAGCGTTGAAAACGTGTTGAGGTGTCAGCCGAAAAACGTCAAGGCATTATTTCGGAAAGGAAAGATTCTTCAATACAAAGGAGAGCGAGCTGCTGCTTACACTGCCTTGGTTCAGGCTTCCAAGCTCGATCCAGAGTCTAAAGCCATCCAACAAGAGCTGGCAATTCTCAAAGAAAAAACAGCAAAGGATGCGAGGCACGAGAAAAATTTATATAAAAAAATGTTGGGCACGGATAAGCAGAACGGAACATCTTCGTCTAACAAAGGCGATGATAGTTCAAACCAGAAAACTACCCCTTCTAAAATTGCATGGAGCTTAATCGGCGGAGCAGTCGCTGCTATCGCTGGAGTTATCGTTTACAGGTATAACATTTTCTAGATCTGGAATCGGCAATATTTTATTAAACCGATTGTCTACGTGTTGCAATGATCAAATCAGTAGATGTGAGCAAAAAATTAGTAAAACGCGAGTATCTGCACGAAAATTTCAAATTAGGTACTTCGTTTGTGTTCGGCAACTTATTTTGACAAAGAATTAACTTTTTTGCTCGTTACAAGAGTCCTTTATCAATTTGTCACTAAGATGAAAATCTGTTTTCCTAACTTATTGAAATTTTGTTAATTTTGTTTTAGTTTTTTTTTTTTAATTATATGTAAGTAATATTGATGTTATATTATTAATATAGTCTCAATTTTGTTACGAACGTGGTGAATTTAGCTCTATTACAACATACTTGTGGTAAGATAAGATATTTCATTAGCTAAATACGTGAGGAGGACCAAAAACGTACCAAAATATTGCATTTCTATTACGTTGATTGGATTGTTTTATTTTTTTATTTTTTATTTCTGTTCTCAAAGCTCAGACGATTTGATAGACAGAAATAATATCTTTTTTTTCTTACTTTCGCTATAGTTCCAAACTACTAGATTTGGAATCTCAGTCGAGTAAATATAAATCGTTGCAATTAAGTTTTCGCTAATGACAAGAAAACGTATCAATTTCTTCGACAAGAATAACTGAAATAACATTCCTTAAGATGATAATCAACGTTACATAGAGTATAAATATACACACATTCAATGTCGGATTGTAAACGTCCCTATCTTTCAAAAAATGATAATAAAACAGTGTACAAAAAAAAACTTTTTTACATCGAACTTATGAAAAAATACTCTCAACACCGCACACACATACACAACATACCCACAAATTTTATATTCTCCAATTACTTTATCACAGCGCACAGTTCACTCTGTGTTTATTATAGGTAATTTTATTGTCTATTACATTATAATACGTGTTTAAAGTATAGTAATGATTGATTGATTGATTGATTGATTGATTGATTGATTGATTAATGAAGGAAAATTAGCTGAACAGAAATTGACTAAAAGTGAAATGGAGTAAACAGTAAATGCTACTTGAGGATAATGCTGCTCGACGAATACCAATTTTCATGCAGTTTACTGAAAATACATAAATCATCGATTGGGGATGACACGGGGAACACCGGTCAAGGATATAGACTGACTTATTAAGTAATAGAACTCATAGAATACCTATTTGTTAATTGATAGAATTTTTATAAATCAAATGTAATGTTGAGGAGAGATTAAGTGTAACCAAATCATTTATTTAGACGATCCTTTTAGTTTTTTTAACACTTTAAACTTTCAACTCTTGACAATTTTGGAATTAAAATAAATGAATCGACGAAATTAGTTTAGGTAAAATGAATAATTAATGAGGAAATCAATACTTGTATATTAATTTTATTCTGTATCTAATAGTCTATCTAATATGTAATACATGATTTCAAATAATTTATCAATATAATTAAAACTTAGAAATAGTTATTTTCATATCTGTACACTATTAATACTGAACTTTTGTTTAATTCTTCACTTTCTAAGGCTCTTTTTCTTTCGTTCTAGCCCATTTACTCGTCTAGAGAGATATATACATATACATATACCTATGTAAATTGTTCGATAAAATCTAGCTATTTCCATTTCAACGATGTAAGAAAAATATATAGTCGAAATGAACTAGATGAATACCTATATTGATATTTCTTTTACATTTTGAATTATTCAATCAAAATAAAGATTTCTTCATTTTAGAGTAAATACCGTATAAGCTTTTTTAATCGTTCTTTTATTATTATTATTAATATACTCTTCTAGAATTACCGCTATAATTCTTCAATAAAAAAATCAAATATCAAAAGATATTCGATTTATTAATTTCTATTTATTCAGAGATTCAAAAACGGAGAAAATGGCTGGGTCAAATAATTTTCTATAGCTGGTAGACTGTCCATTTTGCTTGAATTTGGGTCTAATAAAAGCGCCGATTCACCAACATTTTCTAAAGGTAATTCCGCGTAGTTTACTTGATCGTAATAATTTTGTTCCGTGCTTAATATACTGCTTTGAAATTCTAGATCCGGGTAACTAGATAGTCCAAGTATCTCGTTACAATTTGCTTCAAATTGATCAACTAAATCGGTCAAAGGAAGCGTATCGGGATTAGTTACTTCGACGGTAACAACTTGACCAGAATTAACATCGACGAGGGACAATACTTGAGGGACAGAATCGACCTCTGACATTGCGTTTGACAATCCTAAAGACGCGTCGTTCGATTCTGAGGTAGTTATCGTCGAAATTGGAGTAACATGGGACAATTCCGTCGGTAAATCTATCATGTCTTTGCTGATAACCAGACAATTCATAACGCTGGTACTAGATTCCTCGAAGTTTCTTGGCTGGCTTTCTTTCTTCGCTCTCGATCTTTTCACTTTTGGTTTCTTCGGCTCCTCGGGAATCGGGACTAGACGACCGTCGTCGGTTTTCATCAACTTTACTACCTGTTGACAATAATTAAGTCAATTTAATTAAGCTGAGTAGTGTAGAAACATTCAGAAGTTTAAAATCACTTTACGAACATCTCGGCGACAAAACCTAGCGGATCAAATTCGATGAAGCATTTTTTAATGCAGAGAAAACCAGCTTCTTAAAACTCTGTGAATAATATATTCACCATTTTCTTCTGGCCCTCGAGATAATTTTGAAAACAAATCAAATTCAGATTTATGTAAAATGATCAAGCAGGAAAAAATATCCCACAAGTATTTCAACATGAAGAAAAAATCTTGATTCTATCAAAAAAGGGAAAGAAGTTTGCGAAGTTTAATGGCCACTTGTTGCAGATAAAAAGGCTTTAAAATGTTGCAAAGTGACTGTGAGTTTCTAGACGAACGTATTGCACATCGGTTTTACCCTTTTCTTTTTCTCCAGCGTTATTCTATGGCAAGATTCCATGTGCCTAGTCAAATGATGCGATCTTTTAAAAGCGGCGCCGCATTGCTCGCAGGTAAACGGCCTGATTTGTTGATGGGACATTTTGTGTCTGTTGAGTAAACTGTTCCTTTTAAACGCTTTGCCGCATTCTTCGCAGACAAATTGTCTCTCCATATTGTGAACGTAGAGTACGTGATCCTTGAGTATACTGATAGTGGTAAAAGTCTTGCCGCAATGTTCGCATACTATGTTTCTCTCCTCTATATGTAATTGCCTGTGCCTTTCCAAGTCGCTTTTGTTTGTGGAATGGAACTCGCATCCCTCCGTATCGCAAGAGAATTTCTTTTCATCTCTGTGAACTCTTCTAACGTGTTGATCCAACGCTTTACGCGAAGTCAATTGCTTCTTGCAAATTGAACAGGTGAACAAAGCTTTCAGCGGTACTTCCGCGTGCATTTTACTCAGGTGCGACGCGGTCTTCAAATGTCTGAGGTAACTATCTTTGGTCATGAAGTTATGCCTGCAATCGTTGCAATAGAACATTCCTGGAAAGATAATGAAAAAAATCATTTTATTTATTTCGTCACACGTCATATCATGTGAAACGGCAGATCCATTGATTATTCGATTTGTCTGCAATTCCAATATCTTATAGTGTGTATTCAGATGTGAAAATCCTTCTGGTTTCAGACCTCTGGGCCATAATGCTCAGGATAAACAAGGTGATCAGTCTTTTAGCTTCGACTGGATTGACTCTCGAGTTTGAATTCTTATCCCATCTTTATCACGGGCAGGAAATATTGTCCGAAGTGTTTTTGATGGAGAAAAGAGTCTGATATTTCCGAACATAAAATATTTGTTTTGGTCTAGATCCTGGAAAACCTTGAAAAAACACGTTTCTTTATAACACTTTATACGTTTTGAATGTTTCCTAACGATTATTATGTCAATTTGGATATTTTTTCTTTGCAAGCTCGTAGCTTTTTCCCTAAAAATATCTAATATTAAAAGAGTGCTGGAAATGGGATCAGGCAGGAGCTACATTCGATTCAACGCTGTTATGTTGCCTACACAATTGATGCATAACTTGGTCAAATCAGAAGTACTTTACATCTGATCCTATTTCGAGCACTGGCTGAAAATTTCAGGTGTATGGGTAAATATTTACGAAATTTGAAATAAATGTTGGAAAATGTTAATGAAGTATATAAACTTTTGTGAAAAATGTGTTTTTTTCCAAGCTTCTTGAAGATCTAGCCCGATATGAATTTTAAATTCGGGAAGAGCAGAGTTTTTTCTATGAAAGACACGTTGGATCATATCTTCATCCAACGATAAAGATATTCTGATTCGAACACCAGAATCAATTTGGTCAAAATTAAAAGACCGAACAACGTGTTTCTTTTATACGGTGAGGCCTAGATGACTGAACTTTGCGAAGTTCTTTTACATTTGAATACAACCTAAATAACATCAAAATTGCAGATAAGTAAGAATTGGTTCCCTGGATCATATACAAATAATTAGCGGATCTACTCATACTTATACATTACAAAAAATTCCAGAAACAATAAAGTATTCTCAATTCATTTCAAATTCACACAGAAGCTAAAAAATCGTTAATCTCTGTTACTTATCCGTACCGATCATAGAAGTTTCAGGTTCTTTTGGTACTTTAGCAGAATGTTTAGTTCTGTAATGTTCATTGGCTCTTTTCTTGGACGCGAAAGTGGCTTCGCACCTAGGGCATTTGTATGTATCATGATTCTTAACGTGTACAAGATACTTTTGCTCCATTGTAAAGGCCTGTGGGCATTTGTTGCAGTGGAATCTCCTCTCCTGGCTGTGTTTTTCGTTATGTTCCCTGACGTCGGAGCTATTCTCCAATATGTCCCCGCAGTCAGAGCACATTTTCCCTTTTTCGTAATGGTGATTAGCCTTGTGTCTGTTGAGCAAAAGTCTGTTCGGAAATCCTCTCAAGCACACGTCGCATGTTTGCGTATATTTGACAACACGCTCGCCGTGCAGTCTGTACAAATGAACGTCCAGGTGCTTTTTTCTAGCAAATTTAGCGTCGCAATGAAGGCAGTTATTCTTCTGATGGCCTTCCAGGTGCCGGTCCAAGTGCCTTTTGTACTTGAAGGTCATCGGGCATTGTTCGCAGGCTTGGGGCAGCGACTCCACCCTGTTTATATCCTCGACAGATCTGTTATCCACCTCTGCCCCATTCTCGTAAGCTTTTTCCTCGCCGTCGGAGCTTTTCTCAACCTCAGAGTCTCTGTCCGAGCTGTAATCGCTGCTGGACGGTCTATTCCGAGGCTCTGATTGACTAGTATCTTGAGACTTGGTCAAAAACTCCCTTGAGCAAGCCTCCCTTTTCTTTTCTGAGCTCGAATCCTGGCTTGGGTCTTTACACGCTACTGTACAGTATTTATTTTTCTCTATTTTACATTGATTTGTTATGCCGTTACGGTCTTTTGTCAGATATTCTGTTTTGGATACGGAATCTTGCTTGAGAACGACGTTGTTTTTATTTTTTAATCCTAGATTCTCTCTCTCGTAGCTGTCTTCGTCCTGCAAGTCTACATCTTCGCTTTTTATTAGCGAAATATCTAGCCCGGCTAAGTCTGCTTCTGTAAATTTTTCTAGTCGAGGATCCGTCGCGAACATTCCAGGTGATCCAGGTGACAAACGTATGCCAGAATCTTTGCTTTCTAAGTCACTCATACACTCATGTAAATAGTCTAACGAGACTGCGTGGACGTTTTCCAAGGATATGCCGTCGATAGATTCGAGCATTGAATCGTCCTGATAAAGAAAATGTTACAAAATTTAATAATCTTGATATGAAATCTTGATGTAGAGTTTTTATAGAATCATAATTGAAGTGAATTTGAAGAGATGAAGAGAACACAGAGAAAAAAAAAAAAAAAAAAATGGCGGAGTCATGTGTATTGATGTTTGACATGATGTAATTGTACAACGATTTTGGGATATGATTTGAGAATTGGGTTAGATAATTTGAAGGAGAGAGTCCCACCTGGTTGGAATACGTCGACAATATAGTAAATTGTTGATTACTGGTATCGGACATTTTGGTTGATGGTATTTTTGAGGAAATATGTTTGATGATATCACAGGTATATTTTGATGCGAGGATAGTCGATAGCACGGACCGTTTGATATCGGGAGTAAAATTTCACCCGGAATTCGGTAAACTTTGATGATCAACAGTAATAGATTACGCATAACTTTCGACTTAGGTATGTAGAAAGGTTATGGGGGAGGGTTACACAATGAATGATATGTATGCGTATGTATTCACGAATGTCGAAATGTATATAACCTAAAAAAAAAACTGGGGTTAAGGAATAATCGTAATATCGGTATATTCGGAGGGAAAAATACCGTTGGATATTCCAAACACCGATACTACCTATTTTTACTACTTAATTTACTCGTTTCAACGGCCAATCTACTCATTTTACTATTTTATTACGACGCTTCTAACCTCCGCCATCTTTGTGGCACCACCTGTCAGTCAATCAATTTATTATTTCTTTCCCGCCAAAATCTACGTCATCCAAAGTCGTAACTTGAAGTTGAAAGCGCGAATATCGCCAGAATAATAAACAAGATTGTTTATGCATCGGTGTTCATTTCCCGAAACAGGTTGAATATCGACAAACCAAAGGGGTGGCCGAGGGTGAGTGTTTTTATTTTTTAATCCCGTGCCGCGAGATGATTAATTGATCCTAGATCAACAAAGCGTCGTGTTTACTGGCGAATGTTACCTCATGAATAAAACACTCGTATATTGTAATACATACCGTAACGCATATATCCATATCAGACAGTTGTAAATATTGAATATTGCTAATTTCTGTATTCTTGATACCGATGTGCGAGTGTTTACGCACACTTAAGGTATATTTTTGTTTGCTTGCTTCTCGATCGAGCTTCCTGAGGTTTGCTGCTGTGGTATACGTATGTATACCGCTATGCACACAGTTGGTAATTCCTTTATTCGTATTCGCCGATTCCTCATTATTCGCCTTTCGTAATTCGCAGATATTCTCCCTCTCTTCACTCATCTCTCCTCTTGTCTCTGCCTCTTCATCTCAAAGGGAAAACGTCATCGAGAATAATAGCCGAAGGCTGTACATTGTTCCTTAGGATCAACCGAAGCAGTATGTCCGACGATGATCAGGTACACCGAGAACTCAGCTCGTTATTTGTTCTGCTTTTTTTTTCTATTTCACTCAGGACTTCTGCATCTGCGAGAATGAACTTTGGCAGGCTGCGACTTCGAGTACAAAATTTCAAGAGGTGAATCACAAGGCAAAAACTTGTGCACCATATTTCCAATTTCTAAATATATCCCAGCATCTCCCCCTACGTTTTTCCAACAGTTTCAGATATTTGAACATTTTGCTATGAATTTTCAAGATTTTACAAAACTTCCCAACATTCTTTAGCACTATTGCCAATATTTGATAATACTTCCTTAATATCTCCTTCGTCATTCACCCCTTGGACAATCTTATAGTGAAATTGAAATGGAACTTACGCTTTTTACCATGTAAGAGATAGAGTCATAGAGAGAGCATTGATTGATTTTGTGTCAAGAATGAATTTGCCTGTTCAAAACATTCTCGACTTTTTTACCCTTTAGCCATCTGTCTGTCTGAAATGAATAAGAAGTTCTAGAAATAGTTGGACGGAAGATTTCGAAATTTCACAGGATTACAGCTCGTGTCCTGGCGATAATATAAGAATTTCCTAGTCTGATTCAGACCAATCGATTGGTCAGGCCTCAACTTTGAAATTGAATGAAAACAGAGTAGCCTAGTGATCGATCGGTTCGATAGAAAAACTTTAAAGCTTCACAGGGTTATAGCTTATCTTTAGACGATGACAAAATTCCTATTAGGATCGACGGACTGTGTTGGCCGGAAGTTTTCACGTCTGAACTGAAAAAAAAATAAAATTAAATCTGATGAAGACTCCAGGGCAACCTAGTTGGATCATTATTTAGATTATTGGAAAAGGCTGTTTATTATTTGAGAAAAAAAAAACATTTTCAATAAGCAATAATCGTTGTCACATGAAGATTTACGAGATACATAAAAACTGGTACCATGTAGATCTTACGGTTGTCAAAGACTAAAATAACAATGTGGCACACATTGGCAGGCACTATATTTAACAATTGACTTGAATAGATTGATTTAGTCCTTCCTCATATATAAGGCCAGGTCAACTTCACTATGAAGAATATTTAGATTCTTTTCAAGACTGATGCAAAGTCTGTTTTTTCTTATGAGCTAGTGCTGTAATTATACTGCAATAAGAATTGCTAATTTCTATGGGTGCCAATAACTGTTTCTAGATAGTATTAGAATCTTCTCCCATTAATGAAGAACGTATCTGGCATTCGACTTGACAAAAATGAACTTTGCATTGATTTAAAAATTTAAGCAAACAAATACTGCCACCAGATAATCGAATGAAGAAAGAAAAATAGCCGATAAAAGTTTGCTATCTCAATGATCGCTTGTAAGGTACATACATACTAGCTGAATTACTAATTTGGCAAAAAACAGATTTGCATTGCTCTTAGGAAACATTTGAAAAATACTATACCTAGATAATTGAACAAAGAAGACCCAAGTCCAATCGAATTTTGCTTTCGGAGTTGTCGCTCATAAGCTATGACCTGCTAGAGTCCTTTCTTGCGGATGCAAAAAGAGTCTTGAGGGTCATCTTCTTTTTTATTCCGTTCTAACTAATAGTAGTGGCGTTTGATTGATCAATTTTAATATAACTTTCAAGGTCGACGACGAATTAGTTGAACTGCGTGAAACTAAAAGCAAACTTCTCACCGAAGCCATTGAACTGAGGAGAAAATTCGATGATTGGGAAAAATCTCAGGAAAAGAATCATTCCTGGACCGAAAAGTACAATAATTATTATATCAACAATAATATCATTCATGGAAATTAGAGTTTTGGTTTAATTTCTTGAACTCCTTTGAGGCAAATCTTAAGAGATCTGGATCTTTCCAGCCCTAGAAATCCTGAAAATCTTCGAATTCTAAAAACATATACTATCAGAGGAAGCTCTTAGCTCTGTGTCAGATTCTAAGCACTTTTACACATTTATTTTTATTTTTTTACAATGCCGACATAGACTTTGGAGACACAATAACAAAGTAATATTTCTTTCTGTAATGTACCCTGAAATGTTAGATCAATCTATGCCGCGAATGACAAACTGAAAATCTGCGATAGGAAAAGTTCAACTCTTGCAACTGACTCTCATTGTACTGGTAAACACTGAGAGCTGTAAATCGAAAGCCTTTACATACCGTAAGACTTTTTATTCTGGTTTTTCATAATCACTTATAAGCAACGTCTCATATGGCATGCACACAAACATGTCTTATCAGTCATTCTTCCATATATGAAGTAATTTCTGAAAAAAAAGAAGAACAGTCTCTTAATTTCCGAATTTCTTTACTGAAAACGAAACAAAATTGAAGATTCAATATTTTAGTAAATAAAAAAATTATTTTAAGTAACATAGAAAACAAAACTGATGTTTTTTCTTCTTCTATCTTATGCAGAGATTTCTTACCTCCAAGAAGCGAATTCCATGAATTACTTAGGGGGAACGAGAACATACGATCGGTGAATAAAAAATGCGTCGCTGTGTCCAGCTTCATGATGAGCATTAAATTCAATGCGGTAGATAAGAAATGGATCAGTGGTCACAAGTTTGTCTACACATCTAACGTTAGGTCTAAAGCATTGGATTTCATCTTAGAGGTCACAGTCGATGCTACGGTACGATGAGACCTTGGAGTTGATTATTTCCTTCTAATGTACATACAGTGGCTGAAAAATTGGCGTACACAGCCTTTCTGATTGGCATTTCATGCCGACAATCAATATCCCTGAGAGTAACTCTGTCTAAAATTATCTCATTATTTATTTGTCTATATTTTAGGATGCAGATAAGAACCATAAAATATTGGGGATTGTCTGCCACTTTGTCAATGTCAGAAAATGTTATTCTTTGGAAATCACACCCTGGGTTCATCAATTTACTGAAGCTAAGGACATGTCCAATTTGTTTAGCGGTAAAGTAACAACGACACTCAGTAACTTGGAGTCTTTATGCGATAGGAACGTATAATTTCAAACACTAAAGGAGAAGAAGACGAATTTGCAATGTAACAGACGCAGGGGTCTTCTCATTTATTGCATTTTTTACTTGCATAGCTCCTAGTTGGTCATTTTCAGCTGAAAAGTCACTCTTTGATCACATTTATGTCACTGTTTGGTCATATTTATAGCAAAACACACCTTTCTCCAACTATTTTAGCAACGATTATTTTTTTATACTGTATTACAATACACGCAAATGCTGTGAATATTTCCTAGAGCCAGAGAAATAAGCTGATGGTTGCTTTAAAATAATTTCAGAGTCAAATCTATAGTATATTTTGTGTTCCAGCAATCCAGCTGAACGTTATCCCAGTTTTTTTCAACTGTAGTAATGTAAAGATCTAAAACAATGTTAGTGGTATAGACAATGATACAGTTAACGTAGCTTTTCCTGACTCTTCCTGAGATAATCTGTACATCGGGTACATCGACAAATCTCTTCCATGAGAGTAATCTTTGTTTAAAGCATTCGGGACAATTGGCAGTTGACGATATTAAAAAAACATCTAACTTTTTCCCATTCCGTTGACATTGAATGAGTATAAGCTAAGATTTATGCAAAACGTGCATGGTTTATCGAACAACATACTTGGAAAATTCAGGTCAAATCAATCACCTTGTGAAGATTCTTAGTCACTTTTCTTACTATCCTTGGCCAATTGATCGTGTTCTTATCGCATAATTTACAATAGATCATGTTTTACTCTCCTCGATTATAGTCTGATCGTGTGTCTGAAACAAAGTTATGATTTCAATATATTACAAATACTATTTAATTACTTTTTGAAATAGCTTTGCTACTGATTTCCAGCAATGTCCGATTACACTGAGCACAACGTAACGCGAACAAAAATACTGAGGAAATTTCTAGAACACAATATAGCGTCCGCTGAAGAATACACCGAAGCTGACGGTGGAATATTGGTTTCTTTGCACGCAAAAAACAACGCGGACTTTGTTTACTTTGAAATACGATGGATCCTGAAGTTTGTTGAGAGTCTTTGGCGAATCGATAACTTCTTCGTCATCCAACCGATCTCTGCAGGTATAATATTCGTTCGCTTTTCACAGGCGATGGCTATTTCTCAGTTGACAATCTTCTACGATAATGATAAATAATATTTCAGGGGAGGATTTTATGGCTGCAAATAATGAAGTTCTGCAAAGCTTTTGCAAGTACGGACTAAAAAAGGACGAGCTTCAAGATATGTGGGACAAGCTATGCACCGCTGTTGAACAAGACGAACCTTCGCAATCGACAAGTGGAACTACCTCCTCTTGAATTTTATTATTTTCTTACTTGAGTATCTTTGACACATTTTGCAAAATAAATTATAAACTTGGAATCTTTGAAAGGATGTCACAAATAAATGATGATTTGCATTGAAACTGTTCAGAAGCAGCTTTGTGATTGATCGAACGAGTTCCTTTTCTTCCATTCAACAATTACATGCTGAATGTGGGCAAAATTTTCATATCAAAAAACAAATAAGTTGATAAGTAGCAACTTCACAGTTAGCAAGTGGTGAAAATGTCAATGGGTTTCAGTATGAAATAACTTTACGAATTTCGAATTTAGACATCAAGATCTTTATCGAGATCACTGCTGAAATCTACAGGACATGAAATGGATATGTCGTATAATTAGCAGCTGCAAATGGAATGATGCAAAGAAATGCAGTTCAAAATAACGAGGGGAATTCAACCATTTCAAATACTCTTTGGGCCTATGTACCATGTCGATACGATACCTCGAGGGGATCAGAGAGCCAATATTCAACTCTGTTTTCTACACTTTGTTGTTGCTTTACCAAGGACAATAATGATCGTTATTCTGAGACTAATGATTCTGTTAATTTTACTCCGGGAGATGATCCCCCCGTTACGTTATCCCAGGCACTTTTATGCCTCGATAATCCTCAGGTAGGTCAATATCTTCGAGGACTTGATCAATTATTTTACCCATTGATGTTGTAGAGCAGTACAGATTTCAATTTCACCTAATTTTACCTCGCATACTCAGATCTCAATTTGAAAATATATGCGAGATTGAGAAACAAGAATACTTGTTTGATTCTTCCTAGGTGAATTATCCAATTTCTCTATCTCTGTTTACCTCCCATAAATTAGAGTTATTGCTCTACGATGTCTTGAAATCTAAGATTTTATACAATAATTATGTTTTTCTTTCTTCAAAAAATGATTGTTCATTTAGTCTTTAGATGTTGCATTTTGTCAAGAAAAAATCATTTTACTCAAAAGAACTCAATTTAACTTCAAATTGGCCATTTATCAAACATTATCCTACAATCCAATTTACATACTCATTATTATATCAACCCCTCTCAAACTATCCTGACTCCGAATGGAGATTCTTCTTAATTTCCTTGACTTTTGCCATTTCCTAAGTACAAGCCCTGATTCTTTGATGGACCAAAATATTTACAGATACCAAGTAACCTAGTCAGTTATCCAATCTCCGAAGAGCTAATCCTAGCTAATCATCGTTGTCAAAATGTATTGAGTCAGCCACGAGTTATCAGAAGTACACAAATGCTGTTCATGGGTTTAGACGTTGCATCTTTGCAAGAAATTGATATTTATCAGAGAATATCACCAGATGAGGCAAGACCTACGAACAGCAGTTCCTGAGGGTTCGATCAAGATATGGCATAGAGTGAATTTGTAAATAGCAATTGTAAATTATGTAGATTACAATAGAATATATCGATCATAGTGTGAATTATGCATTTTCTTCGAGACATAAACTGGTTGGAAATAAAAGAAGAATTCAAATGCTTGGAATTCGTTACGAAGCAAAGATCATGTCCATTAGAATTGATGAAGTCGTAAGATTTGACGAAGTAGTCTCATCTTAACAGCACCAATCGCAAAATCTAATATTTACTACCGATTATTTATAATTCATGAATATTTCAAGGTAAAATGGTAACTGTCAAGTGGTCGACGGTCTAATGATACGTTGCCAAAAGGAATAAAATTCGAATTGGAACCTAGGTGGGTAATAATGAACAGTGGCCAGAGCCGCAAGGCAATTAAAGATACTCTTGAACGTGCGAGATCCTTATATTGCGAGCTGCGTTTAATTGAATAACGAAAGCTAGATAGCCTTGAGAGTATAATACCAGAAATAATGATCCCGGCTTAACTATTGATCAATGAGTTCTTCGACCCATACCCGTATCTTATATCAATAATAATAGCCAATTATGTATTGTATAGAAAAGTGTTACGCAGACTTATATATAATGTATATCGTTCAATTCTTCTTAATGTGGATAGGTAATGAACAATATCAACCAAAAAACAGGAATGTTAATTCTCAAATAAATGATACGGTGTAGAAAGGAACTATAATTTCTTATAAAAAGTTCAAAGTATCTTATGAGTGTGTATAATAAAAAATCAGTTGGAATTTTTATCTCTAATATCTCATCCTTCATTTTTTGTCTTATGAATATAAAATTTTTTTTTTTTTTTACTCGTTTTTGGCAATGGTGAGATATGGTAGGTGTCCCGATTACCGACACTCTAAGCCACAATTATTCACACTCAGATTTTCTTTAATTTAAAATCGATGATACGAATTTTGAATGTTTCCGTTGCGAAAATCAGTCGCTAGAAACTCAGAGAATATGAATTGGATTTTTAGATAATTTGAGAGCTCACGGATAATAATGAATCATTGAAAAATGTCAATAATTGGGACAATTACCTCATAATATGAGAGATTAGAGTTAGAAATCTGTCGGAAAATACCGCAAGGAAATGCATAACACATACGTAGGTTGTATAATATATAATTGTAATTTATGAATACTTGGATATAGTCTATGAATAGAAAAAAAGAGTTAGTAACTAATTATCATTTTAACGGTAATCGCGAAAATGATTATCGTTTGAACGGTAAGTAGCTGTGGACAGACAACTTGTTATACCGGCCCATCATAATTACGATTGCGAATTTCTTACACTTTTTTTTTGTTGCTATTATATAATTTAATATAATTTATGTGCATTTTTGATACGTTATATTCGCTGAGATTCTAGGACTCGTTTATCGTGAGCATGGACCGTAAATTGGAGATCGTTAAATCGTAAAAACCTGAACAAAAAAATAACATAAAACTGTTGATGAGATCCGAAAAAACGAAGATATTTCTTTATTTATGATCTCGTTTATGATTATGACAATCAGAATCGTCTTGTTCCCGTATTTTCATCAATAATATTGAAAATACGAGGACAAGACGAAACAAAAGAATACGTTTCTGCTGCACTTGCCGCCTATTTCAAACAAAAGATTTGTAAGTAGCCTGTGATTGGTAGTTTTTGAAATATATCAGCCAATCAGAGAAGCTTCTCAATTGGTATCTCGGTTATTTGTGGGGCGGCAAAGAGAAGACAATCGTCGTCGAGCGTTAGAACGTGATTTTGAATCCCCTACGGCAACAATTTGCCAATAATTTCCGTGTCCCTCGGGTCGTTGAAGGGGATATAGGAACTTAATCATAATCGTGACACCCTGAGGTGATAAATCATCAAGACCACGCGAAATTTATGGTCTCTGCGAAGATATTGGGATATAATGAAGGAGACTTTCGTCAAGGAGAATCTATATCTATATGTATACGCGAGCTTATACTTAAGTTGGGTAATTAAACAAATCCCAATGTCATCGCGCGAAAAGATAATCGAAAAAGAAGAGGAAATAGACGGAAAGAAGACGAAAATAATAGAAGAACACCTGCCGGTACAGAACCAACTTCAGGGGCGCGTCTCATTGGCCACCTTTCAAAAACGAGAGATTCGAATCCGAGCAGAAACCAATCGGTAGTTTATTCGCGACCCATCGACCAATGAGATGCTTTTTCATAATCTTTGTCGCTTTTTGAAGCTAACAAATGAAACGCAACTTGGAAAATTTCTGCTCTTGAGCTGCAAGGCGTGTCCGTGATAATATTATCGATCTACTTCCGGTTCCGGCGCCGCGGTGACATCCGCGGACTAAATAACCCGGCCGGAAGTATAGTACCGCAAAAATACGGCGGGAGAGTGATTTGAATCGATGAAGCGTATATGCGAGTTTTTAGCAGCAGAGAAAATATCTCGATCTCGATCGCAATTGCCGGGGGGATTCGCAGTGGCCGACAGGTGTGACCTTCGCATGTAAATGTATTATACATATGAAAAAAGATAAATAAATAAAAATAAAATATACCTGTCTGGGAGTCAATTGCCTCTAGAACATTTCTACATATGTATACGTATATGTATATTGCTCCCCATGGATATGTGTATGCGGGCTCTTGATACTATGATTATGTAAATTAGGATCGAGCACAATTGTTGTAAAAAAGTAATTATATACAAATATGTTTAGGTATTTGTTTTGCAATTGAACTTAGTGCGTTTCTTTTTTACAAACTTTCCGCATGGGACACCAGCGAAAATTATTAAGACTTTTAGTACATACTTGCCGAAATTTCATAGATCTATCGTTGATGCCAGCTAATTCGGCAGGAGGCCTGAAAAAGCGTCTTTTTTATGATTTTTTTACGGCTGATTTATTTAGTTTTGGATTAATATTTTCTCAATATAATAATACAGATTTCAAGAAGTTCCAATGATTTTTACATGACGGAAAATTGATTTGCTGCCGAGTTACAATAGCGATCCCCGAGATGTCGGGGAAGAAAAAAACTATTTTCGCGGTGTTCACAGTTACTCAAGACTGGATCATTTGTACTAAATTGTAACGGAATTGTTAGTTAACAGCATCAGCTGCCGGGTGAACGAAGGGTTTAGACTAATTTTTTTTTTCACAAAATGTACGTAAGATGTGAAAACATTTATAATGTTATCTTTTTTCTCAACAAATCTCTCACTCATTTTTCAGCTTGAAAATGAAAAATATTCATTGTATGTAGTAAAAAATCCTTCGTTCACCCGCTAAATTATTGTATCTCAAATAAGCTATCCAAATTTGAAAACAATCGGATAAGCGATTCTCGAGATATCCTGAACACCGCCTCAAAAATGTTGTTTTGAAAAAATGCGTTTGAAGTTTTGGCAGAGCTTTTAATATCCCCATAACTTACCTTCATAAAATTGACAGAGAATACCTTTAACAGGTTGTACTTTCTAAATTTGAAATAAGAAAAAAAAATCGATTTGTTGAAGTTACTATAATAATCGGCCCTAGCCCCTAAGAACCGATTCCATCCGAATTTTCTGCTTGCCTGCAGTATTTCGAGTTCCTATCAAAGCGATGAATTCTATTATTCGCGAGTAATTCCGCATGACAGATGAATTAGAATGTGTGTGTCCGTGAAATTTTTTTACCGTTCATCATTTTTTATCACTTTCAGAATCTCTGACATGCAGATTAGCTCGCAATCACTTCCAGGTACAGCCGCGGTGCGTTAATATATATCCAGCATTAGACGTGTATAAATGATTAATAATGATTTTAACACGTAGGTATATTATAACACGTCTCGCGTTCGTCGAACATACAATTAACATTGGGGCGATAATTAAGTCAGGAAATTATAAAACCCTCTGTCAAGTTCAGGATTGGGTTCATGAATCTAGCTAGCGTGTATTACCATGGCGGAGATTGATATTAAGGATATTCGGTCAGACGGTGATTGTAATTAGCAATAATTCAAGATTAACTCATTAAATCATCGGATAGGAATTCACACTTTAAATTAGACACAGTATACGTACAGGTATGAATTGTTATATAGCTGTGTAGGTCGACAACTGAGATATATTCAACAAAACACTTTGGATACTTATATTTGTTTATTTCAAGGCTCAACAGTAGTTCTCGGTCATCACCCTCAAATCATCAAGTTCACAATAACCTGATACGTGACCGCATATCTGGCTTTCTATGTATGTAAAAGTGCCAAGTCTACGCGCGATGAATGTTCTCTGATTAATGACCTCATCTCGAAACGTGATCTTATACGAACGATCATTATGTCACGTACAATGAAATGGCTGACATATGAGATAGGATTTATTATACATACATGTATCAAAGTGTAGATATAAGAGAATATTTAAAAAAACTAGCTTCCCTGCGATAATCTAATTATACACACAAGTATAATTCTCTGTATATGTATACAATACATATACAGTAACAAGTTTCTTAAATTAAATTTGGCATTCAAATGAGGTAGAAATTTGAATAGATCGTTATTATAATCGTTATTTGTGAAAAATAAATATCCTAATATCAATAAATTATCGTAAAACAATCGAATATACATCCCACGATGATATTCCATATGTAAGATTTAAATATTATACCAATTTTAAAGCCATAATTCTTTTATAAAATATATCATAATTGAGCAAAACTTATATGAAGCATAAATATATCTTTGAACCTAATTTTATAAATTTATATACATTTACGTATGTTTATAAAAATTGACTTGGTTTTACTAAAAATCTATAGTATTTGAATGACAAGTTTCTCTTTATCCACATAAAATCACCGTCGCGTATAGTTGATTGGTTTATTAGTTTAAACAAATATTTCTCAACCTATTCTCACTTTTCAGTTAAACATTTTCGAATAAATTATTTATTGGTATACTCAAGGTCTACAGGGAGCATTGCTTGTCGAGAAAACCGCTCCAACCAGTTTCAAGTGGTAAATTACCTACGGTCAATTTTTCTCCGATAATCAGAAGCTTCGAAGGTCCTAGTGGCCATTGAACGCCTACACCGGTGTCATTTTCTGGCGTTGGATTTCTGCGATTTACAATCAATATCTTTACGTTACAATTTACACCATATTCATATTTATACATATGTGTATCCACTTTTCTCGGAATACAATAAAACCGTAGGCATAATAGAATCGCTTCTAATGACTCTAAACATTTCTGCGTCTGGATTTTTTAATTTTGGCAAGCCGTAGCTCCGAAATGGTCAATCGTAGAGCAAACCTTCTACGACATTTTTTGTAGCCCTATATCAATTATCTAGATACGTGATTTTTTATTCATTTCTTTCAACAAATCATTTAGAGCTACTTTTCGAACCATAAGAAAATCATTAAAAAAATGAAAAAATAAGTAAATAAAGAAATACGTATCTAGATAATTGATAGAGCAACAAAAAAAGTCCTGCAAAGTTTTCTCTAGGATTTATCGTCGCGGATCTACGGGTTTCCAAAGCCTAAATTTAGTAAAAAGTAGCTTCAAATGGATTGTTGAAAAAATAAAAAATAAAACAAAATTCATGTATCTAGATAATTGATGGGGCAACATGAAACGTCGTACAAAATTTTATCCACGATCGACCGTTTCGGAGTTACGGCTTGCCACCAAGTTTAAAAATCGAGATGCAGAAATCTCGAGGGTCATTCGTTTCTAATATAACATTAACCAAATATGGTATAATATAAAACAATCGATACGTGTAATAATAATTATTTTCACACTTACCCAGTCTTTGCAAAATTAGTCCACATTCGGATTAATCGTTGAGAAACCGCAGCTTCCGGCGAGTGATTAACAAGTCTAGGAAGTCCGTCGAACATTCCTCGCCCTTCGAAAAGATACGTTAACTCGTCCATGTGGCTCGGTGCTGCAAAATAAAAAAAAAATTTAAAAAAAAAAAAAATTATTACTGATACCTACGTACACTTCAAATGGTTTTTCAAACTTTAGGGGATGAAAATTCACGTTGCAAACTCAAGGCGTTCGATAACCATGAATAATACATACATATAACCATAGTATGATATAATATAGCTGAAAGGATTAGAGTTTTAGCATAGGATGCTAAACCTGTTCGTAAACGAAAAGAAAATGAAAGAAAAAAATGAAAGCAAAAACCTAGTATTAAATGAAAAACGACTATAAGTTACGTAATAATGGCTCACCTTGGTTGTTCCAGAATAATCTGGCGAAGTTATTTCTTCCGCTGAACGAAAAATGGTAAAGATACACGTTCGATCCAGCATTTGCATGATATCGCGAAGAGTCAATGATCGGAGTCTTAAATTCCAAGTCTCCTATGATGTTGCTAAGTATTCGCGATGATGTCTGTACAACGTAAGGTTTTCCCTTCAGGTATTCGAGATTTCTAGGCTCCCGAGGTAGAGCCCATGGAAGTAGTCTGGCACCGGCTTGTATGATAGAATCGACCAGTCCAACTGAACGAGACATATAAAGAAAAAGAGAAAAAAATGAACCGTTGAAAATCTTGAGGAAATTGAAATAATCGTTTTTTTTTCGTATTTACAATAAATTTCTTACGACCAACTTTGGTGAAAAATTCACCCTCCAAGGTATTGTATCCGGTTAGAAAGGGCTTCGTCTGACGCGTTTCTCTAAGTCGGACCAACATGTTCCTTGGACAATCCCGAAGAAAGGGATTAAAGCTTTCTGCCGGTTCCGCTGTCGGGGTGAAGGATACGCCGATAGGAATTTGCAGAATAGACTGAAAGCCATAGATTTGCGATGGGTAAAAATACAGAAAATAGCGGAGATGTAGAAACATTTGAACAGGCTATAATTAATTTCATGGCAACATTCCTCAAGAATGAAAAAAACTACGTTAATATGCAGGTGAATGAAACTTTAAAGATCTGAAATTCGAGTCTAGCAATTTTTTGTAGAAACATCAAGATCGTTGATCTCGACAGATTATTCAATCCTTCTATTTTATGGTAATTCGGCCTAGCAATTATTTTCAGCACACACTGACAAGCTTTTTCTTTATTCAACATCCGTAAACCGAATGTTGCAAAATGTGTATTACGTCAGTATAGGTAAGTATGCTATAAAGCGGTTTTGATAAAAAAAAAAAAATCTGCTCAGAACATACTTTGCGCCAAAACTAACACAAGACCTGCACAAAAATATTTAATACTCTACCAACGAATTAAAAATCTTCCAATAATCGCACTGGTGGTAAACTAATATCGAGACTAATATATTTGATTAATTTTTTCGAATCCTAGGAATAACTTTGTAAATTACTGAAAAAACCATGTATAAAGTTTCATAAGCTCTGATTATTTTCGAAACTGTATATTCTGAAGAATTCTCGAAGTTCAAACACTTCGTGATAATTATCTGGAGTTTTCCAAACATTGTTTGGAAATTTTCTGATTCGATTCGGAAAAAATGGTGAAAACTATGTTTGGCTAAAAGGATTATCACATCGAAGCAACTTTGATCCTGGTTCGTGTGAAGTGATTCTCGAATATTCTTTGTGCCTTAGAAACAACTCTATTTTGACTTTCTGAAATTTCAATAAACTTCTGTGAGAATTTCTTTACGAAATTCAGAATATTGCTCCCAATGTTCGAGCTCCAGTTTCAGAGGTAATTAGAGTTTTTGGATCTTTTTGCAAAGTGTTTCGAAGTTTTCTAGTTCTCAGAGCTTATAGTTAGAAATTATCCTCAAAATATTCATTGGGGCGAGATTGAATTACCGAATTCCAGCAGTTCCGAATGGTCAAAATTCTGAATTCATTTGAGCACGGAGAAAATTTTATGGTAAAGGCTCTCATACTGTATAGCAATTTCGATGTATTCCGCACTTTTGAAAACTAGGACTATAAGTATGTTGAATCAAGATATGCCAATCATAACCATTGCCTTAATTGTGAGAATGGTTACCATACTTATAGTCCCAGTTCTCAAAAGTGCGGAATACATCGAAATTGCTATACAGTATGAGAGCCCTTAACATAAAATTTTCTCCGTGAGACGCGACTTTGAGTTTCTAAAAACGTTAGAGTTCAGAGCTTGCAAATTCGAAAAGGTCGAAATGCAGACATTTAAAAAAATCGAAAATTAAAAACTCAGAAAGTCCAAGAATCTGCAAATTTAAGGTAGGCTCGTGGCAAAGCTATCAAATAAACGACTTGCATAATTGAATTTCTAGATTCGGAGTTTTAGCCTTCCGGATCTTATTACCATTCGAAATTTTGAACCTTCGGACTTTTTTAGATTTGTAGTTTTTCAAATTAACTACGTAGGCTTTTGGGGAAATAATCCTTCACCCCGGAGGATTTTCACCCTTCTCAGTTTCTGAAATTCGAAATTTCAATTCCGCCCCTATTCAGTGATGCATTTCCACCAAATAATATATCAGCTAGAAACCAATTTAGTTGAAACTAACGCGTGTATCGATGAATAAATAAATAATATAAAATAAGTAAATAAAATAAAATAAAATAAATAAATAGATAAATAAATAAATAAAAATATAAAATCGAACCTTCCATCAACTACTTATCACGACTTACCCTATCGGTGTAGAATTGATTTCGTATAATATCCTCGGAACTGGCTCTTTTAAGACAATCGATAATGTAACGAGGTTCCAGGTTGTCCGGGCACCCTACTATCCTGGCCAAGCGTCGCGTCCTTGTAGCAAGGACATCAGGTCTGGTCCAAGCCCATGGAGTAAGTACAGATCCGCTCTGAGCAATGGTACCAGAAATTATTTTCCTCGATTCTGGATTCATGGTATGATATTCGGCTGAAGCACCACCGGCACTTTCTCCCATAATAATTATCCTGTCAGGATCACCACCGATCGATCTAGCATTTGCTCTAATCAGCTTTAAGGCCATGGCTTGATCTTTGAGTCCCATATTACCAGGAACTGTGTTATTTTCCAAATAAAGAAACCCCATGGCTCCCAGTCGGTAATTTATCGTTATCAGGATAACGTCCTCGTCCATTATCCTGTCTGGACCATAAAGGTAATTGTCCATGTCTCCAGCACCAAGGACCCAAGCTCCACCATGAATAAAAAGTATTATCGGCAACAATTCATCTTCAGAATTTCTTGGCACGTTGCCTCTACTTGGCTGCAAGATAAAACGTCATTTTTTAACAGATCTGCCACTGCAGTACATAATAATAATAATAATAATGATAATATCGATGATGATGATGTGGTTCTTGGATTATTGACCCAAGTTGAGCAACGCCGTATGCGGTTGTATATCTTAAGGCATGTAAATTAATGACGGATAGTTTAATATTACCCATACACCGTGGTAATGACATTGACATTTATAACCAGTCATTTTTAAATGTTTACTTTTATCATCGTTATATTATTATTATTATTATTATGAATTTTTGCGTAATGCGTAACTTTAGACTGCAGTCATCATATGTCTTATACCATTGAAACATACACATTTATGAGGATATACGTACATGTGATACACATAATACATATACCTATATGGAAAAAGTCTCAAGTTATCTGGATATGGTTTTATACTCTTATATGAGAAAAAGTCATTCAGGTTTGGCATTCGCGTATAAGGTATACCAACCTGCGGTTATATTCTCAAGGTCATCAAGCCCGTTATTTTTAAAGAAAGTCTCGCATCATTGCAGACGAGGTAATATATGTTTAATATTTATGAAACCACGCGCATACTCGAGTTTAACGTCATTCAAAATTTTTTCACAGTAGTGACTCATCTGTTACTTACTTTACCGCAAAGAAATTTTACCCGACTTTTTACGCATTATATTTTTATTACATATATGTATACTATATTCGTTTATAGGCAAGTATAGGTACTCCGAAAATGCATCCATTAATCATTCATACTCCATTTTTCGTTCAAGTTCATTCCATTTGCATATTAAGCAAAAAAGACATCCTTTCATATCCTGTAATACATTTCTACAGACATTGTTAACTTTTTGTCTTTTAATGTATGTACCTGCGTTCATTACCACTGATTGGTACTTAATTTTCTATTCGGTTACAAATTTATAAGCGATTAACGCTAATCACCCGATTAGATCGCATTCATTAAATGTTGAAACCAGTATAATAATTAGTGACATATGTAGGTATAGAGTGGGATGAATCAATCACTACAATGGAAATATCTGTTTCACATCATCGATCAATGATATTGCTTTTTTTCATGCGGTGGGTATCGTGTGCGCAGTAGGTATACCGTTTTGCAAAGGGTCGTGATTCTGGGAACAGGCTTTGAATTTCCAACGAGGACAAAAACAGGGATATTTGGTTGCATAAAAATTGTGGCAAAATTTTCCATCAAAGTATATGATGAACCGGAAAAAACGAATTTTTTTAACCGCGTCTGGTTCATATTTTTATCATTTTGTTTCTCGGTTTCTGGCTAGTTTAAAACACAAAAACCTCAAGGCTGTTCTTTTTTGCTATACAAGATGCTTTTTTTCCTGAAATTTTTCCTCCCCAAGTCGATTGACGATATCTTTTCAATATACCAGAAATCGATTAAAAAGAGTAAACTGACGTCGCGTTCGATACGGTATTTCGTCCAAGTTCTGGGTAAGAATCGTGGTATACGAAACCAGAGACGATTGGAAAGCTTCTTCTATCAGATTTTGGAAAACCCCATTCTTTATTTTTTTTTTTTTTTAATTTTTTTTTTTTCGTTTTTTGCATCACAGAAAATTTGGAAATCAATTCTACAAATTTTTGAATACGTTAATAAGTATTAAAAATATAAATATTGCTTTTTCATTCGCAATAATTCGTGTTTAAAGCAGGACTTGCTGTATTACCAAAACTAATGATCTTCGATTGAAAGTCGAGAACATAATAATAGGCGAACAGTTTCTATACATATTTCAATTTCCAAATACAAAACGTTGATAGGATCAAATTTAGTATGGCGTTCGAGGCTGAATAACACATCTGTCTTCCGATGACCATTAATTATCGATTAAATATGCAATATGTATGTACACACTTCGTATATACCTACGTGTAAAAGTGGAAATTGGTTTCGAGTCATTCAGTGATATCCGGAATAGCAATTTTTCCACTTGACATCCTTATCAAGAATTTACTTGCAAAAAAATCCACCGAGGATTTCGAATCCTAATATGAATCCGTAAGAATTTCGAACGGTTTCAAATGGTTTCCCATGGTTTTACCCATAGGAATGTTCAGTAGAGATTTGATCCAGTGACTTTCTTTCTGATTTTCGTAAAAACGACATCCGTATAAAATACACCCGATTCGCTCAACGGTCTGATTCTAAGAGCATCAGGATCTACCATCAATGTTTAGAATATGTCATTGCCGAAATACCCACTAGTATACACCAAAAGTGGAATGTCAAGGCGTGAGATTTACGAATAAACGAATAACTGCGTTAGAGATTTTGGTTTAATTTTAACGATTCACTTCCGGCACACCGTCCCAAGAGTAAAAAAAAAAAAAACATCGATTCTTTATCCGCCGATCGACGAAAGTAAAATGCGTAAAAAACCGGAAGTGTAATAAGTTCGTAGAAGACGGATTACCTTGGGAACGCGGGTATTCGTTCCAATAACAAAACCATTAGAGACCATTCTTGAATTTTAATCAAACTCTCAGAATTTTTGGATCAAAGTTCCAAGGAACATCAGTTAACTCAGTAGCCAACCGCAATTACCGTCCACACGTTAAATCTCGTGTCACTAATAATTAAGCTAAACAGTTTTACAGATCGTGAGAATTTGCCTGAGAACCATAATAATTGTTACGCGTTGAAAAACACGTTCGTTTATCACTGCCAAGGGAATATGGAACACGATTTTCCAATTGGAATTTTTCAAAGCTATTTTGTCATCAAAAACATATCCAGTCAATATATGAAATTGGTCACAGGTATATATAGAGAAGAATTAAACAAAGGGCGTATGATACTCTTCGATTTTCAAAAATTGAGAAAAATTTCAAAAGATTACAACTTTTGATGAATAATCTGTAAAACTTTTGGTCGATTTTTGGGAATCGAAGAGTAGGTATCATGTTCTTCGTTTAATTCTTCGTTATCGCTGCTATCAATTTCACGTTGATCGGAAATGTTTTTGCTGAGAGAAAAAAGCTTTCGAACATCATCTTTAATTTTATCCCTTGAGGCGGTATGGTACAAGTCGCTTTGAACCTAACCTAGCTAACATTAGAAATATTAAGCTAACCGTTATTCTATTCATTTTTTTTTTTGAACAGTAAAATACTCAGCCACTTTCTGCCAAAAAACTGAATTCATTCATCGAGGGTTCATCCGGAACAGTTGGGTAGTCGTCGAGAAAGCACGATTCGCGTTTTCGAGGTGACAACAATTGGTAATCATGATACTTCTCCCACATCACTTTAACCCTTCGAGTGCACATCTCCGAATCGAACCTCAAAGTGCACACGAGGTCAAATTGATTCCAAGAGATTTTTCACTCAGAATATCTCGAGAACTAAGTACACACTTGTTTTTTAACAAGATCGCGGAATAAAATTGTCGAAAAAAAAACATTTCGGTTATCGAAAGACGTGGTTGAAGTCAAAGCTGCGTGCAAAAATACACTCTTAAGAAAAAAAAAACAAAAAACATGTGAAAATGTCAATTTTGGGTTTTGGGGAATAGCATTTCCTATACTCAACGCTTTTCCAATTGAAATACAATTTTGAGGTCGAAATGACGCAATGTGCACTACGAGGGTTAATTAAGAGATTCAAGCTCACCTGCGGTATGTAAATATTCAAATAAAGGCAATCCTCGTGACCGACGTATTTGTTGAGGAGAAACAATAGCTGCGGACATTGGGGCCCGTGACCCAGAGCATCTCTGACACCGAACCAAGCTTTTTTCTCCTGTGGTGGCTAGAAATAATAACATCATCTCACTCTGGGTCAATTTCTAATAACTAAAATCTTCCCAATTTTTTCATTTTTTATTTTATTTTTTTCTTCACTTTTTTTCTTCCTTCATTAAAATTTACCTCGAAGCGAAGATCGCCCAAGGGTGGCTGTGCATAAGGCACACCCTTATAGGCCGCGTATCTTCTGCCATGTGAAGAAGTCAGCCAATTTCCTCTGATGTATCCTAAAGTCAGTAGAATTACTGGATAATCCCTCGCACCCTCATCCGGTAGTAAATTTTCCGTATATTTTAGAATATTTGGGACGAATTGACTCCGTCGAGTTTGTATGCTACATACAAATGGTAGCGATAATAGAAACACAACGTTCCGCGGAAAGTCTAGCATTGTGTTAACGATTATGGTTTCTTATCATTCACTGATTATATTGCACTAGTTTTTATTTCGAGGTGGTAAAAATCCTCCCTCTTATTATTCACTCGTAATATAAATTCAACATCTTTCATTCATTCTTCGTTTCTTCATTCGTCTTGGTATACTCGAGATGTTTCAGAACACGTAAATTTGAATTTATTCGAAAAATTTCGAACTGCTTTCGACCGGGAGATACGCGTTTATCGTGTTTAACAGGTAATTTCTTACATTAGCACTGCAGATAGATCCTCATCGGCAAAGTTTATTTGATAAAAACAAAAACAAAAAAAACACACGTAGGTCAGATTGTATAATTAGTACAGTAAAGTTTGACGTATATACCGCAAGATGCGAATTGAATAACGGAATCAGGATATATCTTCCGCTTGTTGTTGACCAGTAAACGTGTTAAAAGTTTCACACCCCGTTGAAAAATTCGTCGAGAATAACCGCGTGAACAATTATCACTCAAAAAATAAATAAATTTGAAAAAAAGATCAAAATTATTTGTCTTAAAGCAAGTCGATGTCCCACACGTTGGTTGGAATAAACAAGTTTATATGGAATTGTTCAATGAAAAGTATAAATTATTTTAAGCAGAATTTTTTGTTCAGACAAAAACAAGACCTAAAGTTCAAATTAACTCTTAAAACTTAAGAGTTCTTCTATAAAGCACCCGATGAGTTAATCACTGATCGCGTCTCGGATCGCGACTAGGATTGATATCGGTAATTGCGGCTTAGCCTGATAATAGGCAACCCCGGTACCACGTTGCGCGACGTTTAGCGGTCATTAGGCGATAGCAGTGACCACTGCTCGGCTGCGACGTCTCTTAAGGACTAACGATAAACGGAATAAGCTTGAGAACTTCGTTCTGCCTCAAGTCCGGCATACGGATAGATCTTCCGCTTCCTTCCCCCGGCATCTAAGGTTAAATGGTTTACGAAGAGTCTCGTATTTTATTTGCACGGTAAGCAACGGTGGTATGACGTCTCGAGGGTCTCAATACACGTGCTTCTTGTCGTTTTGATTGTTGAAAATGTTGTTGTTTTTTTTTTCCTCCTTTTACTTTTTTTTTTGCATTGGTTTTGTTTTTTGACTTCTCGCATTTATTATTTATCCACTTATTCATTTATCATAGATATTTTTCGGCTATTGAACAGTACGCGGATGTGATCGATGGATGATCATCTCCATTAGATTTTTGCTCATTATTCGTTACACGGGTCTATGATGCTCATTACTAAACAACCTTCAATGCGTAGTGAATTTTGTTCATATAGTTTTTTTTACAAATTTTTTGTATTCCTCGACCGTTACGTCTTTTGGTAAAAAAAAAAACCGTGTTCAAAAAAAGGCCATAGCTGCAAGCGTTTGATCATTTCGATTAAATATTCATACCGACTTTTATACAAGAAAAAACCGAAAGAAAAAATCAAATAGCTAATGGTCAATAATTTAAATCGGACTTTGAAAAAAAGCTGATTTTGTCTCCGATTCAATTTGCGATTATGGGCATTTTGAATCAGCCTTGAAATGTTCATCAAAATGCATATAACTTTGAGAATGAGGATATACAAAAACGAAACACGTTTCATCCGTATATATATGATGGTTTACGAAATTTGCACGAAATGTTTATAAAATAAAATAATATTTACGATAAATATTTGGTAGACGTTCTCGATCGCGTTCACAATTATTAAGTATTATAAAGATATTCTTATATAAATGATGATGTAGCCATCGATTTTTAAATTTGTTTTCAACAGTCATTGACTATACACATTCAACAATAAGGCTGCACGATAAGTTTTTTTCCTGTCAACCTGTGACAAGTGTCTTAAACATTTATGACAAATGCAGTATTTTCAATCTTCCCCGGTCACTCGGGGTCGGAATGACCCCACCGATCCATACTGATCCCAATGATTGATTCATTGTTGAACAGTAGGAAATAAATTAACTCATAATTGTCCTTTCTTTGTTGACTTTAATTTCAACTCTCTTCAGATTTTAGAACAAAATACCTTTTTTGAAAGGCCCACTAAGAAACTATTTTTTTTCCCAAAAGTACCGTATCTCAAAAATATTGTCCATGAATCTCATTTTTTTAAATCGGAGAGCTTAACAGTTGTGATTTTTTTAATGCATTAACGCGTTTTCCCGCGCTCATATCCTCTTCACCTTTTATCTCCGTAATATCTGTCGATTTCTTATATTATAAAAGCGGTTGTCCCATATTCTGGAGTGTTCAATAAAAATCATGATGAATAATTATTTTTTGGAGTTAATTTTCATAACACTTTTCGCACGATATCCATTTGAAAATGGCTATGCTATTTTGACCCCGCCAAACGGCTAGAAACGCACCGTCCAAGGAGAGTTAGTATCATATAATTACTGATCATCGATGCATATAGGAAAATAATTGTGACACTGAACATCAACGTAGATATACATACAGACACGGATAGTGCAGCAAGAATATTTCTTTCCTGAGCTATTTCACCTGCACAATTAGCACCTCACGCTTTTATTTACACACTTTGTCAAATCTATGGCAAGGACATATTCCATCTATGGATATTTCAATGCCGCGATGTCGAGTCAACGATCTTCTTTAATTACATCAAAAATTTTACCAAAACTTTTATAATAATATACATTTCTAATATGGGAGATAAATATAGTATCTATAAATAAATGTGTATATTTCGTGTGTATATAATTATGTACCTACCTGCAAGAATTGTTCAGATTTACGTCATATTCATTGAAATTCTTTCCAATCTTCAAAATCTTTCCAATGCTACTTGCCATAGCTTTGATTGATTCCTAAACCTATTACTAAAAAATTAATGATTCTTTAATTAATTGATATCGTCACTGTCATTATATCTTCGCGGAAAAATAGATGTTCATCTGCAGCTGTGTGTGGATTTTAAGATTGACCTAGTTGAAAAAGTCAATCCTATATGGAGCTTCAAGTTTTTTCAAATTATACGAAATATATTGAGGGAATATAAGGAAAGAAATCGAATCGATCTATCTAAGTGATATCAAACGAACATAAAATCATGCAAGGATTTCGTTGATGCATAGAATATAATGACGCGAAATTTGATCATTTGATCTACGAAGATTAGACCCACGCGATTTTATAGCCGGAAATATAACGATTGGGGTATACGCTAATTTATTACCAATGTTAATGTCCACCAAACGCGGATATGTAATATAATCACATGTATAGGGTCCCTTATGACGCAGAGTTGTAAATTTGATCGTCAACACAATTGGCCTCGGATTTTTTTTTTTTTTTTTTTTTCTCATTTTCCTTAACCCGTGTTACTTATATACCTATATATATATGTATATATATATTTGCCTGAAGAGCAGTCCAAATATCTACATTATTCTAATAGAAGAGATATATCGGTAGTTCATCAAGAATTTATAATTACTCTTAATATTACATTTTAATGGACAGACGCAGCTCCACGCTGGCTTTTCGAAGTAACTTATAGTTGCATTTTGAATGTATAGATAGATCATCGACACCTGACGCAGATCACAATTCTTAGAATGATTAATGGGTAAAAGGAACTAATATTAATTTCGTCATTATTCAAGCCCGCGCTTGGCGCAAAACGAGATATATTTAAATAACGAAAATGTGACCTAGGAATCTCTTGGTATACTTTCATTAATTTCAAGTTGAATGATCAACCTAGAGAGGCAGAGAGAGATGGAATATATATATGTATGTACTAGAGACCGCGGTTTAGATTAAATTGTTAAAGAATATTGCGTAATTTGAAAGACACATAGGTATGACTATATGCCCTTGTTTGGAGTTTTGAGAATTTTTCAGTATATCTAGATAAATATACTGTTTTTTACTATAATTATTATAACTTATATTATTTACACTACTATGTAATATAAGTTTAACCTTCGCAACTATACGGCAGCAGATATTAAAACGCGATGCCATTTCACGTGTCCTATACTATATTAATGTAGAATCTCGCATGAAGGGCGGAGCTGCTCTCCGATGTTTACGAAATTATTTACTTCGTTTTTATAGTGTTTGATATGCAGTAAACAACTTCTATAAAATCACTCATTTTACCTATACATATATAGAGTTATACCAAAATAATCCATGAAATTATCATCTATGATCTTCCTGTATAAATATCATGACTCGAAATAATTTGATAAGTCGGTAGTTCATATATAAATTTGCACTATAGGGTAAGCGTCCCTAGTTACTGACACTTTAAGACCCAATTATTGAACTTTTAGTTTCTGGAATTTTAAATCGATGATACAAGAATTCTGAATGTTTTCGTTACAGAAATCAGTTGCTAGAGCCTTAGAGAATATAAATGAATTTTTTGATGATTTGAAAACTCACGAATAAAAAGGAATAATTGAAAAATGGAAATAATTGGGACACTTTCCTTATCCATTATTGTGCAAACTGTATCGGACATGCATCGCATTCAAGTTTAATCGTGATACTGGGTAAAGAAATTTTCTACTTCGCGTTTACCAGCAGCAAAAATTATTCCGAGGATTTTGACGAATTTTTATAGAGATTTTCAAAATTTTTTATAGGAATTTCTCGTGAGAGATTCTGTTGGTTTTTTTTTATTTATTTTAACGCCATAACGCCGTATAACGATTTAGAATACGGAGCTATACGGAAGTCTTCCGCATCTTGATTCGAAAAACTATGAAAATTCAATAAAAACTCTTAGCGATTCACTTCAGGGTTATTATAGCAAACGATTTTTGTATACATCAATTGAGGGATAAACGAAGCATTCCGGTTTCGTATGTCCAAATCGACCTTCGCCAATGCTAAAATTCTTCGACCTTCCGACCCTTCAGCTGACGTCACGCACGTGATTCAGAACATACGTCGGTCTGTCTGTCCGATATGAATAAGATCGTTGTTCTCATGGTGAATGGCTGGACGGAAAAATCTGAAACTTCACAGGATTGCAGCCTGTATCCTGGCGATGAAAAATCACCATGTCCCATTGAAATCGACCGGATGGTTTGACCGAGAAAATTCATAATGTTTCAACTGAACAGCGAACAGTATTATACACTCAGAAAACAAGTTTGGCAAATCCGACCAAAATAGTTTTGTTGCTGATTTTTTATCGATTGAAAAGAATTCCGTTCAACAATCGACGAACCGTTTCGCTACATGTAATCAATTCAAGTAAAATTCGCGGACAAGAATCTTTTGTCATATCAACTCCACATTTTGTTGGCTGTATATAATCTATATCGAGTAAATCAAATTGTTTTGTCAATTCAGCAAAATTTCGGTCTATTCAACGATACTTTTTTCCGACTGTGGAAAAAATTGAAGATGAACTGGACGCGCAACGAATGTTTATCAATTATTTTGAATCCGAATTCGAACGACAATCGTAAACATGTACAAAAATGTATAAGAAGAATCATCTATAGACTCTATAGTAAATCCGGACCCGATAATCAAATGCATTATTGCCTCGAGTGCTCGATGGTGATGAATTTATAATACATGAACTACCGCTATGTTCGCATTTGCATTTTACACCATATAAAATAGGTACTACATACAAATAACTCGAATTCAACGGATCCTTTGAACTTAACGTACAAACCACGTTATCAATTTATTCGCGTATAGATAAGAATATGTAATAGAACGATCGTAAATAAATAACCATATACATATGTATAGCGTGTGTCATGTTTGTAACGAAACATGTATGTTTATAATATTCATGTATGGGTATATAATAGCTTTATTAAGCCGATGACGTAGCCGGGGAGTATTTGGAATCATCTGATATTAGTTCACATGTCCCACTTGATATATCTATGGTTTCGAACTAAACGATGTTTGCCGTTTGAGGATCTAATCGGTCTCTTTGATTAATATTATTCTGTAAAACGATTGCACGCACAATCCCCAGTGGCGCAATTGGTTAGCGCACGGTACTTATATGACAGTGTTCGTGAGCAATGCCGGGGTTGTGAGTTCGAGCCTCACCTGGGGAATTATTTTTATTTTCATTTTTTTGGTCTTTTTTTCATTTTCTTTCAACCAAATACTTGTTTACTTCATTTACTGATTGCATTATCGTTCAAATATCGTCCCAATTACTTTATTAGATATGAAGAAGCGAAAATTGATAAATAATTATCAGATATACAACATCCGAAAGGCGAAACACAAATCCGAATCCCACTTTTCGAATCAGTATTCAGGACTTCTTTTCGCATATCTGACGATGAGTATAAGTCGAATTTCAGGAGTAAATTACTTTTCATCGCAGGCGGTTATTCGTTTGCAATATTGAATTTTGTTGAATAGGTAGCATAAATTGAACCTGAGTCAAACAAAATTACATACGTAGACATTTTTTCGGGTATAAATATTTCGATCAGTAGAGTCTCTTTTCTTTTAGCTTTCTCAATTATTGCAAGCACCAAATATCTCATTAACAATTTTGTCGTCCTAATTAACGTTTTCGGAAAAATTTGAAATTCGAATATTAGGATTATCGATCGATAAAGGAGTTTTTTTTATCGATGATGCAAATAAGACCTCTCGAATATAAGTCGAGTACGGTTTTTGAGCGTGAAATCGGTTACCAAAAACCACTGCTGGGTAATATTTGAAATGATTAATTCATTCAAAATAAGCATTTCAAATATAAATTGCATATTGCATTTTTACATGTTCTCGAAGTAACCATTCACATTTACCCATTTATATTATGTTTTCGAAAGCATTTTCCCTTTTTCATTTTGAATAGATGCATTTATTAAGCATTTCACCCAGCAGTGAGTAGACGATTGTTTTTCTACGATTTCATGATCATGCGGCCCAGAAGGAAAAGCAGGAATGATTGAGAAGCAGTTGCTCCTCAAAGTGAAAACTGCATTATACATTAAGGGGTTTTGAGCACGAGAGGCGAACTCCGAAATACGGCAAAACCAGGAACTACGGCTACGAGCCGGATTGCATGTGTGCGTGCGACACTGGTATATATAGATATATCAGTTGCGTGCTCGGAAGGACGCGTTGTGCATCTATCATTTCGCATCCAATATTCGGTCTCATTTTGCCATTTCGGCACTAATCCGTCTCGGAGGTGTATCAAAATATTGCTGGGATCGGCAGGAAGTGGCGGCTGGTCCGAATGAGGGTGTATTTTGTGCTGGAAACTAATCATAGGTAAAAGCAAGTGCTTCTATCTGTGTGTCTTACATGTGTGAGTAACAGCTGACTTTGCAGCGTCGCGGAAATAAATATAATAAAAATTGGTTTGGTCGTTTTTTGGTCCTAGCTGACCAGCGCGAACTTCCTAACATTTCAATGATCATTCAGAAAAATTTTGGAGCTGATCCGTAGTCTTACGAACAAATGAGACCGAATATCGTGAAGCGTTGCTGGAATCAACGAAAACCCGCGTCCCGCCGGTAAAGAAATCATGTGCTCAAAACTCACGAAAAAAAGAAAGAGACAGATAATCGTTGTTCAAAAAACAAGTGTTGTATTACAGATGAGATATTATAAAAATGATTTCGTTCTGTAAAACATTTTGCATTTGATAAACCATTTTAAATACCTATTTCCTATTTTTCATTTCAAATGTTCTCAAAGTAACCATTACATTTACCCATTCAAATTATGGTTTTGAAAGCGAAACATGCTTTCAATTTTTCATTTTGAATGGATCTATTAGTTAAGCATTTTACCCAGCAGTGCCAAAAACCTCGACTTATATTGGGGCCAATGCGATACTTTCGTTTTCGTTTCTTACAGAAACGACGAGTGCTGGTTAGTCTTTCAAGCTCCAAGCTCGTAAACTGCTGTCGACTATGTTTCAATTCTCTAAAAACATTACAAACTTGAAGAAAAAGCTTTTTATCTCATTGATCGAGTTTGGGTAGTCGATCACTCGATGAAAATCGCAATTGTCTCTTTAGCTAATCACCAGGGTTGTGATTCTCTTCATAAACAGACACCGAAATTGGATGCAAACATTTATTGGCATGTCTTTAACTATCTACAATACATGATACTTATAAAATAAGACTAGAATTAATCTATTTAGATTCTGCAGCTGCGGCTTCTTGGTCTTTAGCTGCTTCGGCAGCAGCAGCAGCCGCTGCAGCGATATCTGCAGCTTCTCTATTCCTCCAGGCAGTCATATAAGACCTCGGATGTACAGGGTAAAAGCCGCACATGCCAAACAGCTCTGCTACCGGAGTGGATAAGCGGGCTCCTCTAGCTATCCAGTATTGTATTCTCTCAAAATTTAAAGAGCACAATTTTTCATTGTAAGCATTTGCGATCGGATCGTAAGTTCCCAATTGTTCGATCGGCGGTCGATGAGGCTCTATTCTTGCCTGTAAGAAACAATTCATGTGGTCGTTGTCATTGTGGGAAGAACAACGATGTGAGGTAAGGAAACGTAAAAAGCTGCAGAAAACTACAGGCCAAGTTTGAAACATTGTTTTGGTTTTTAAATAGATTTTATAACATAAATATGATGAGTGTGAATTGAAACATTCACGAATTAGTTGAGGGCATATGAAACACAATTTCCCACTTGGAATTTTTCGATGCTATTTTCTTAGCAGAAACATGTCCGATCAATGTGAAATTGGTAACAGCGATAAGGTAGATTTGAACGAAAGACATGATACTCTTCGATTTAAAAAAATCAAGAAATAGTTCAAAAGATTACAACTTTTGATAAATAACCTGCAAAACTTTTAGTCGATTTTTGAAAATCGGCGGCTATCATGCCCTTCGTTCTATTCTTCTTTATCGCCGTTATCAATTTTACGTTGATCGGATACGTTTTTGCCGAGAAAATAGCTTTTGAACATCGTGTTTCATTACCCCTGTGTTAATCGATAATGTAGTGCCCTGATACCAAACTAACCTAAAAATTAAAGAACACATATTTCTCACCGGCATAACGACGATGTGAAAGAAGGGTCTGTTGGTGCAACCGTATCTGACAAATCTGATGATCTTTCTAGTAAATGTAAAAGTAATTCCAGTCCCCGAAGCGGGATGCCATGGCAGTTTGGGCATTTTGGTATTTGGATTGGTATACTAACGTACTACACCCAGACGCGGAAAGAGGTTATGTTTGGTTGGGTTAGGTTAGATGGAGTCGAATTAGGTTAGGTTGGCCAGGAGGTTAGCGATAAACTTTAAAGACGCCGCCGTTCGAGTTTCAAACAAGCGTTGCATAACCGATATATCGAATTCAAACGCTGCCAATTTCTCTACAATTACGTAATTTTGAATATTAGGGAACTCGGACTATACTGACTAGCGTTCGCGATTTTGCGAAATTTAGCTTTGAAAAAATATCAAGCGTCACGTTCTGAATCGGAACGAATACGCGAGCTCTTTTTTTCAGGTCTATCTCCGTTCTATTTTTCTCTTTCTGATATAATTCTAGGTCGAATAAAGCCGATTGATAAATTGATGAATTGATAATCCTTTCATCATATTAGATGTAATAAATATGTAATCTAGGATCATCCGATGAGAATAAAGAAAGTGAAACCATATTATCATACTTTTTCGCAGAAAGTTTTATTCGCATTATTTATAACAAGCCGATGCAACATCGTCTAGTTATAAATTTATTAAGCTGAAATAAAGAATCAAGTGATGTGATTTGCTGGAAATTTCATTCTCGAATCCTTGAAATTTCAATACTTTATTTTCGCAAATTCGTCCTCCGGTTTAATAAGTCGGAAAAGAATTTAGCGAATTGAGCGGCGCGCGCACGCATGTGTCCGCGTCGCCGGGGGGTTGATGAGCTTTGAAGGGGGGAGCCCGGGGTCACGTGACCGAGCTGCGTTTTGAGCGCACTAACCAGGTACGGTAAAAATCGTTGTTTTTTCGTCATATACGCCGGGCGCAAACGAGAAATAAAAAAATATCTAATCAAGTAAAGGTAGGGAACCCGTAAACGTGAAAGTTCATCATTCCGGCTCGATATTTGTGAGTTTTTTCCACGGTTTTTCCATCAGCTCTTAAGGTATTGATGGTCGAGCGATGATGGTTGACAAGCCTTGTCTGGGAAATGGCGTCTCTCGTCCACATGGTTGGCTAAAATAACCGTCTACAACCTCCGGTTACCATTCTAAAACTAAGGAAACCATTACCGAAACACTTATCCCCATTATACGATATTATTAATCTACAACTACCGCTAACTCCCGGTTTAATAACAATTATATCGTCAAAGTTTCTTTTGTGTGCTCTTTGCGTCCAGGCGATATACTCACCACTTTACCTACTCTCCTCTCCTCTCCTTTCCTTTCCTCTCTCTCTCTCTCTTTCTCTGTCGCCCGTTCCCAGCGTTGCCACACGTCAAATATTCTCATTTTATCATCATTTCACTTTTATCTTCATCTATATTTTATTCATTCACTATTTTCTACGATATTCTATTACCGCTTAATTTCTCCTACACATTCTTATTATCATTTCACCACGCACACTCAGCATATTCCCTCTTTCCCTCCCTCTCTCCCCCTTTCCCGTCTCTCGTAATCTCTTCTACCGAATACCGTGAAAATGCTCTATCTTCGCGTAACTCTCTGCCTTCCATTCTCTTAACTTGCATATTATAATGTTTATCAATCGCGCACACACAAGTTAACAAACATTAAACAGTATAGAGAAAAAAAAAACAACTAGAAAGAACAAAAAAAATTTTTTTTTATAAAAAAAACTAGTCAACGAGATTCGCGTGAATAATTATCGCTTCTCTGTCTGTTGTGCACTTTTGCGCATAGATTAGATTATCATCTGGTTTCATTACTTTGAACAGGCTTGATCTTGACCGAGCTTATCAGTCGGTATTCTAAATACAAAGCTGAACCAAAGCTGAACACATGTTGTATCTATCCCGTTCTACGTTGTTTGTCGTTCGATTCATCCACCTGCATAAACGAAGCGCAATAACAGATAGAGTTTTTTCTAAACAGCGTCGTCGGGATATTCTTTAGAGAGCGGAGAGGTATTACTCATTGAAAAGAGAGACTAGAAGTAGCAGAAATTGAGTTTGATTCGATGAATTATCTTCTTGTTCTTTGAATTTCTTTTATTTTTGTATTCGTTGCTATTTTCATGCTCGGATAAGATTGTTCAGCAAGGAATGCGAAACAGTTGAGTTTTTTCTTGTAAAGCGTAAATCTGAGACTATTTTATTATTTACAGATTGTAAATAGTGACTGTACATAGCGTGATAGGTGAGTGACATAGGTGAGCGAGGGTTTTTAGTTGGCAATGAGTTCGAGCAACAAATCGTCGGTGCCTTCCGGCGGGAGAGGCGCCAACAAGAACAAGTCGTCACAACAACACAGCAAGTCTGATCATCATCACTCCAAGTCCACAGACACAGCCAAACACGATAAAGCACAGGTAGATAATTCAGAATATAACTCGTAACTATTATACATGAATTTTTGTAGCCATCCTCGATTGACTGGCGGAAGTTTCGTTGCTCTGAAAACCTACAAACATTCACTTATTCCTTAATCAATGCCTAGACGTTTGTCGCCAATGATTTATACGTTTGAATTTTATTCTTGACACGGGTATTGCAGTCCGGACTTCTAATTGGTCACTTTTTTTAATGAAGTCATTCTTTAGTTACTTTTGTATATTGAAACGACACTGTTTTCAACCGTTTTACCCTGGATTCGAAAGAGTATCTCACTTCGTAGCAAAACGGAGGCAAACGTTACGCACATTTTCCTAGGAATAAAGAAACGAGTCAACGGTTACTTTGAAATAATTTCGAACCCGAAGCTGTAGGATATTCTGTGAACTATTCAGCTCAACGTATATGATGCGTTAACGTTACTCTCCCTCACCCTTGCCGGAGGAATTTCTAAATCATATACATCTAAAAATCTTCTCTACGAGAGTAATCCGTTTTTCAAAAGATTTAGTGCCATCAGCAGTCAGCGGTATTCAAAAACACCTTTTTTCCCATTCCGTTAACATCGATCACGATCAAGCAAAGATTTGTGCCTAAATAGTAGCTGGATGGATATAACATACATGGATTATTGAGATATGTACACACTTCGAGTTAATCACTTCGCAGTCATATTTCTCACTATCTTTTGCCAAACAGACCACTCGAAGCCCTGATCACTCTGTTACATGTTTAGATATCTTAGAACACGACGTTACTTAGTTCGTAGAATTACATGGTGGCCACTGGTCAGGGAAAACAGGGAAGTCTGGGAAAAGTCAGGAAACTTTTTGGCAATACGGAACGATAGAGGAGCAACTCTTTTTCCCATCTGCTCGGAATTTTCAATCAAAATCTTAGATCGAAATAGTATTGATCATTTGGAACAGCGTCACACCGCGAAATCGTGAACGTGTTTTTTATTGTCAATGTTTCGGATAATTATTTATCAGATATTTGAATTGGCACTGTTAGTTCAAATTTTAGTCGGGGAAAAGTTATAATTTGGTCAGGGAGAGTCAGGGAAAAGTCAGGGAATTTTCCCAACTCTTTTTAGTGACCACCATGAATTAATTTCAGGCCAAGGATGCAGTGTTTTTATCAAACGAAGCTGTTTCTCCTGTACTTCAGATTTGTTAACGAAAGTCTCGAACACATTTATTTTCTAATCAAGTATAAAATATGCTCAAAATCGAGTTCAATATCCTTTGATAATATCATAAGTGATATGCATCAATCGAATTTCGAGAAATTTAGCAAATTTAGCTCCCTTCCGGTTATCATTTTTTGAAATTATTCTCTTATGAAAAATAATTGTATTCTCCCTCTACGTCCATTATTACGTTTATAATTTATCCTTATTTCTTTCTTCTTTAACCACATTGCTTATTTCCTGTAAAGTTATCAAGTTGCACAGGAAGGATTGATGGAACATATGATACGCTGTAATAATCGCTCTTTGAGTATAAATTGCTAAAAAAATCCCCACAATCCCTACAAATTAAATGCACAAAAGATTGGGAAAACATTTTATCAACCAGATTCTCAAATCCCCTTTTTTTCTCCTCAATTATTTAGCCTAATACGGACCAGATGCGAAACGCACAAATAATTGACACTCGGATGGGTGGCGGTGAAGATGCGGTGGTTAAAGAACGGATTAGACAAGTTATGGATATGACTTGTCGCTCGGAAGATGAGGTGGTGCTAGCTTTGCACGATTGCGACGGCGATTTGGATAGCGCCGTAAACAATCTGCTAGAAGGTGTCATGCAGGAGTGGGAAGTTAAAAAGAAGAAGACACGTCAACCCGCAGGCTCAAAGCAGAACGCCGATCAATCCGGAGGCCAAGACGACACTGGTGATTGGGAGGAAAGGCGTAATCAACGCGGCGGAGGACCTCCTCGCTTGCGAGGACGTGGGGCAAACCACGATAATCGTGGCTGTAAGCTTTCATTTATTATAAGATCCAATATCGATCCACTAAAACACAAAAATCCCACAAAATCTTGAGATTTTCTATTCGAATTATTGTTTACTTTACCCCCATAAAAAGTTCCTCACTTCTGGATCAGTATTTTCAATCAATTTAAATAAGTGCCCCTATGAATTGCTTGTGAAATTAGATGGCCTCGCTGATTTCAATTTATTTATTCGATAAGTGGTCATCGATATGCTTGAAGAAACTAAATTTTACTCAAGAATTTTACATGATTTGATATTCATTAAATACTTTCGATTTATTCAATTGCAAATAGTGTAAAACTAATGCTGCTTGATTGCAGGGCGTATTCTTACAGTCTTCCAAAAGTTTGTTAGAAATTTATAGAAGAAATATCATTTTGCAATAAGAGCGTTGTGAATTATTTGGTAGAATGTGACGGAACAATCAAGATTCTTTGTTGTTCAGTTATCAGCAGCTGATACTGATTCAAAGAACGGTTCGAAACCTGTAAACAACCATTGCGTTATCTAATACTCTCAAAGCTCCCCTGATTCCAAATCAAGATTCTTTTAAATCTCTATAATTTTTGCCGTTTCCTAACTCTGAACTCTATTATGAAGCACTATTAAGGCGGTTTGGTGTCTCTAAATCAGTACATTTTTATTTGATTGTATTAAGCGATGAGCGTACATTGAATATTATTCACATTTATTTACCTGTAAACTACGATGAATTCTCTACGATTTTCCGAAAAAATAATCGTAAAATCCACAACAAACAAGCAAATATCATTGTTTCATTTCACAGCGCTTCAAAATAATAGGAAATCTGTAATATTCAATCGATTTTATTGTACGTAAGCTTGTTTTGTTCAGAAAACTAGTACGCACAACTTGACTATGACAGAATAATTTTTTTCGTTATAGTCGGTTAAATATTGCTACTTGTTGCTAACAATCGATATCGCTGCAATCTCGTGAAATCAATTACTTGACGATCAAACGTGAAAAAAAAAATTGGTCATGGTCAAGTTCAAGTTATGCGCATTAGGTTTCCGAACAAATAATGCCAACGTAGAATGAAATCGATTAGATATTACAGATTTTTCATCATTTTAAAGCACTGTGAAATGAAACACTGATATTTGCTGATTTGTTCAGGATTTCTCGAATTTTTTTTTTCTGAAGATTATAGAGAATTAATCGCAGTTCAGAAATAAATAAACGTGATTAATATTCAATGTACACTTATCACTCAATACAATTAAATAAAAATGTACTGATTGAAAGGCGCCAACCTCCTTAATTTCATTCCATCAACGTGATTCAATATTCTTGTGTTAAATTCTATATTTTACTACTTGGATGATATGAAAACGGCAAAATACCCAGTACAGATTTCAATTCCATTCATTTAGATAATCCTGCACCTAATTTTGCCGTCTTTGCAATATCCCTGTGTTGAATCAGAGAATTTCATCTCTATATTTTGTTACGTTAACGTCACAAACTTCAACGGTATTCTCAACTTCCCAAATTGATTCTAAAAATTACTCTTATCTTTATCTGCCTCAGGGCGTGGACGAGAGAACAAAGAGAATGAGAGAAATATGGAAGAGAGTGGCCGAGAGGGTGGCTACAGTGGTAACAGACGTGGAAGAGGTGGACCAGGTAGATCAGGACGTGGCGGTAGAGGCGGAGGCCGGGGTCTCGGTCCTCGTACTTTTGCCAATCGAGGTGATACGGGCTCAGGTGCTTCAGGGCACAGCTTTAGTCGACCTATCGACACTTGGACAGGCAGCGAAGAACAGCAACAGACTGCGCAGGAGCCCAAGATGGGTAAGAATCATACCGAAATCTTTTGTCGAGTTATCATTAGTTTGAATTTTAGTTATAAAGAGTTTTTAAGATTTGATCGAGGGCTGACGAAGCTTAATGCAGCTCTTGCAAAGCTTCCTCTAACTAATTGCTCATTCAATAAAGTTCCGTTCTTGTTATTCTCATAACTCTAGAAGCCTGGAACAACCTGGAACCTGCCGAAGATTGGGATAACGAAGAATACACCGGCTCTCTAGCAGACACCAAAGTCTTTACTCCGAGCAGTGGATTGCCCGAACCTACGCCTGGCACTGACGATCAAAAAATTCAGGAGATTCAACGTCTCCAATCCACGCAGTCGGTGAAACTTTCTCCGTTGCAGCAAGACGTGAGTTTTGTTTATTGAATTCTTTCAATTGGATTAAAACCCGACGAGTTTTTGGAGAGTTTTTTTTGTACAGTTGATTTCAATTCAATAATTTTGGTGTTTATAATTCTGACGAATCGTGTTTTTTTTTTCTTAACTCAGGAACTGCCCAAGTTGTCGGAAACTTCTCTGCAGCAACATCAACAGCAACAGTTACAACAGCAGCAGCAGCAATCAATAGTTTCTCAACAACAGCAACAGCAACAGCTCAATATGCCGGCAATGCAGTTACCTCAACAACCACATGCTGCGACCGGCGGTGTTCTTACCGCTGCTCAGAGCCAGTATTTTACTCAACTCACTCAGCAGACTAGCGAAAGCTTGAAAGCTGCTAGCCAAGGTGCTTTCTCATCCACGATGAACAATCAGGTGAGATTATTCAGCTATTAGTAACAATTGTTTATAAACAAGTGTTATATAAACTTGTATAAACTTATACAAACTTGTTACAAACAAGTGTTTATAACAGTTCGAAATTTATGAAAAGGTGTTAAAATTAAAAGCTACTCATTTTTTTCGTTGATCATTTCCAAATTACATGCATAATAATCGATTATTACCGATTCATAAATCAAACATTCATTCTGTGATGGTTTAACAATCTTTTGTCAAAGATCCAGTAGAATAATCGATTGATTGATAGACAATTAGCTGCAATTCATGAATTATTATGTACATTTCGTGAGTAATTGTTGTTAATCAATTATTATGTTTGTGATTGGAAAATTATGGATACAGCATTAGAGTTTTGATTGCTCGAACAATTTTCTCTATTTTCTCATTTGAATCGTTAGATTGGAAGACAAACTCCAGTCTAGTAACAACGAAACATGTATTCTTCAATAGTTGAACATTTTTCAGTCAAAAATAAAATGAGATAATTGATAGAGAGTTAATAATTGTTAATTATGGTTGATATCCAATTATTTGACTCCATTCCCCACTTTTGAACATGTTCCAATACTTTTAAATTGAAGTTTTACTCTCAATACCAGAATTTTACAGAGAAATAGTATCATTTAGCTAACAAACTATCTTAAAAAATGTAGATTCCTTGTTTTTTTCTAATTTTTCTAATAAAAATTGATCGATTCATGTAAATTTTTCCAGCCGCAAAGGCAGCCGAAGCAAAGGCCACGAGTACCACCACCGTCGAAGATCCCATCTAGCGCAGTAGAGATGCCAGGTGACGCTGTGAATAGTGGAATTGGTTTTCTGGACGTGCAGTTTGGCGCTTTGGAATTTGGAACTGAATCTGGATCATTGGACGGCGGTTCTGCGACTGATAAATATAATTCATCGAATTCAACAGCGCCTGGGATAGACGTTACCCCTCTCGCCAATGTCACTAATCCTACAAACGCTTCTAACACCTTGGATATCGAGACTAGCCAGACGAATACTAATCAGTACAACGCGACGTCTCAGATGGTAAGAAAAATCATTATATTTATTTATGTTTGTAAATGTCGATTGATTTTGTGTCTCCTTTTGTAATTAACAAGAAGAATTGAAAATTGAATTGTTGCGCATGAAGTTCAGATGCTTTTAAATACAGCGAAAAAACAGCTTTGATAACTTTCTTATCCCTGTGCCAGTCGTAACACCGTTTTCCCTTCTCTCCCTGATTTCAGTTGTCAAGCAATGATAGCTTGCCAGTGTCTAGTGAACACTCTCTAAGTTCGCAAAGCGGCTTTGCCGCACGTAGTGGCAATAGTGCAACTTCTTCTCTGGATATTACCAAGCAGGACTTCTCCTCCCAGGTATCACCGGGGAATAATACAGGATATGGAACAGCGGCTGCCTACCAATCACAGAAGACTGGTTCTTATCAATCCTCAAATGCTACACCAAACAGCTACAACGCATATTCAACCAGTACGCAATCTACCCAATCTTCATTCCCCGCACAATCTGCCAGCAACAGTAACAGCTACTCAGCTACGGCGACCGTCACTCAAGTTTCTGGTTACAACACGTCGTCCTCTTATTCACAAAACAATGCATCTACTTTTGTCAATCAAGCTTCCCCAGCCGCTGTCGCGTCTGCCGCGTCTACCTATAATCAGAATACTACTAATCAGGTAACTACTACATTCAAATTCCCAAGACATTATTCTTACAAATATTGTTTCACAATCACTCTTACACTTGAGAAAAAGGTGGCCACGGTCAGGAAAAACTTGGAAAACCTGCTAATGTCAAGGAATTTTGAATTGGTCAGGGAATTATCTTGTCATTTGTAGAGAAAAAATAATTCGCAATAGCGTTTATAGTATGTGAAATATGGTTCTATAGATATTTCATAACTAAATTCAGGAATCGTACTTCAATTTAATACAACTTGATTTTTTCTCATGAATCAGATGCTGTTTAATGATTTTCTGTGATACTACGCGATAGTAAAGATGAAGTGATTGAACAAAGATGTTCAAATGTGTTTTAACTTGGAGAATGTTTAATGTTACAAGTTGAAGCGAATACAAATAATACCGAATTAGGCTTTTTTTCTCAATGTTATTCGATATGAGCCCCTAGATTCGAAGAAATACTCAGGGAAAAAATGTAATTTCAATCAGGGAAGTCAGGGAAAATTGAAGAAATTTTTCTTCTTGATTTGAGTGGCCACTCTGTAAGAGGAACATTCGATTTCTAGTTCTAAACACTATTCAGTTTCAAGGTTTACTAATTATTTTCGATGAATTTGGTCAACAGATACGAGAATTTGGAATCTTGATACATTTTTGTTCGTAAACGTAGAGGATAAAAGTTCGTTACATGCTCATTACAATAGAAATCAGACCTTGTCTCTGTATTTCAGCAGTTTATCCCAAAACTACATAAATTCAAAGTATTACCTCTAAGATTCCGAGAAGTTCAGATGAACAATCTGGCTTTTGTTCTATGAGTGTTATTTTTTCTTCACTAGTTTCACTCTGCGTACAGAAAAGTCTATAAAATCTGAAACTGAATGTTAATCGACGATGAAGAAACTGACAAGGAGTCACTGAAATAATTTTTCTAATCGTATTTATCATCGATTTGGAAAAACTAATTTCTTATGTTTTTCGCTCATCGCCTTATTCTGTAGTTTTTTTTTCTTTCTTTTCTTTCATGTTCTGTATCTTTTTTTCCTTTGCGGTCAAAACGTTTAACGCTTTGCTTTTATCGTTTTTCAGGTCTATCAGCCAGCCAGTGCTTACGTACCTGCTACTACGTCTCAGTATCAGTCTCAATCGGTAGCAACCAATACTGCGGCTAATAGCAACTCTGGTTATCAAGCAACCGGCTATCAGGGATCCTCTTCATTCCAGTCTACCCCACAGGCCTATCAGCCTTCAGGAGCTAATTTTACTTCTCCAATAACTCAAGCATCAAGTGGTTATCAAAGCGCGACGCAATCGGTAATTTGGATCATAGTATTCATTCAGTATTCTCCGATGATCGATCTTGGGATATGAAACACGATTTTCCTCTTAGGATTTTTCAAAGCTATTTTCTCAGCAAAAACATAAGAAAGATAAGAAAGAAGAATTGAACGAAAGGGTTTGATACTCTTCGATTTTCAATAATCGAGTAAAAGTTCAAAAGATTACAACTTTTGATAAATAATCTGTAAAACTTTTGGTCAATTTATGGAAATCGAAGTGCATCACCCTCGTCGTTCCATTCTTCTTTATCGCCGTTATCAATTTTACATTTACTGGATATATTTTTGCAAAGAAAATCGCTTTCGAACGTCGTGTTCAATTTCTCTTTAATTAAACTCTATCTTTTATATGAACTGCTGTTTATTTTCATTCGTAAAGGTTTACGCCAGCGCGTATAGCAGCTACGGTAGCCAGCCACAGACTGGTACTCATAATCACAAGCTGAACAGCGCAACTAACAAAGATTCTCAATACGACGGCAGCGCTACTACGTCTAGTAATTCTCTGGCTACGACGAGCTCACCGGCACTCGGTCTTCCCACTACTTCGGCAAATAGCTCCCAGGCTAAGGCAACCAGTTCGAACGGTCAGTCAATACTCTAATTTCTCAAAAAATCCGAAATTTATTAATCAGATTATTACTTTCATCAGAAAACGTTTTTCAAAAGAATCGCCTCCTTTCTCGCTCTTGAAATTTTTGTGCTTCTGCTAGTATCAATACCATTACTTAATAAATATCATTTCATTATACTCAAAGAACTCGATTCACTTTAGAATTCCACATGATTTAATATTCGTGATATACTTTTCAATTATAAATCTGTTATTTTTGCTAATTTAATTTTAAAAAATCAGTGCAATCTCGAGGGAAATCCTCGAATCAAAATAATGTTAAACTTCTACGGCTTTACTTAATGCCGTGCCATTTTATCAGACAGTCAACAAAATTTTGTTCTTGTATGAAATTCATGGAGAGAACATTGCTTCGCAGTGATATTCGGTTTAATGTGATCGAATAATCAAGACACTTTGTTTGTTATCAGCAGCAGATTTACAGGTTTTAATTCGAAGAACGCTTCGATATCTGACAAGAGTGTTTTTATTATCTCATATATTTGATTCTATCAACCCTCTGAAACTCCCTAATTTGAAATCAAGATATCCCTGAGTTTCTCTGTTTTTTGCTTATTTAATTACGATAGAAAGTGATATTGTTTAATCGTCAACTTGTCAACAGTCGTGAAATAGAATTGTATTTTTGATATAGCCGTACCAAAGAGCACGTCTAGCGGCGTAGTTACTGGCACCGGAAGCGGAGCTGGTAGTATGACCGGAGGTGGTGCAGCTGGAAGTATGGCGCCAATTCTTAGCCATCAATATATCATGGGTCAAGGCGTTCCTTACGCTGCTTTCCAACAGCCCATGTACAGCTACGAAGATTTGCAGCTTATGCAGCAAAGAATACCACATATGGTCAGTTTGATATCCAAATTCATTATTTATTTTTTTTAATAGTTTCACTAGGTAAACTATCCGAATACCAGTACAGGTTCTTTTCATAGCTTACAATTAGCGAGTCCCGATTTCACATTCTACAAAGATGGTTTTATCATATCTTGAGAAATAAAATTCCAATTATCAGATCGAGTCTCATCTGGATATTGTTTTTAAAACAATTTGAACTTGATTGAATTTTTCATTCTTGATTCATATAAGCTTGTATCCAGATAAATTTTAATTAGATTTTTCAAAGATGTTCACTCATTTTATATTGAGAAAAATATTAAGCAACTTGATATAGAAATTTGAAAAGCAAGTGCCTGTTGCAGCTCGATGTTTGTATTTTAAATATCTTTTTTCATCGTATTCGAGTGTACTTTGTTGGAAACGATCACAGCTTTATTTATTCTATAGTATAAAATACCTATGATTATATTCACTTTTATTCATTGATTGATTGATTTATTTATTGAATTATTTTAGAATGACAATATGGTTACTATTGTTTATTTGGTGCTTGGTAGATGCTAGATATTTATAATAATTATTGCGAAATGTTAATTATTATTTGGTTTTCGTTACGGTAGCACCATATACTCAATCCTTTTTATTTATTCATTTTATTTTCGCTCTGGTTTAAGAGGGGTTCCTCCAGTAATGACAATATATTTTATCACATGATATTTATTAGACAGATCGAGTATTTATTATGCCACATCGTTTGAAATTAAAAAGCAAATTAAAAAAAGCAAAAAAGCAAATTAAATAATCAATTTACATGTTGAGTCAAAGTTCCATCTCTCAGGGTCAGAGAATAAAAAGATCACTATTAGTAAAAGGTTCATTCTATTCATTGGAAACTATAACAATAATATAATACAGCTCCTTTCGTCGATCATCAAAGTAATCAAAAATCATCCAATCTCAGTACTTGTACAGTGTCGATTTCTTTAGTCGACATTGAAAGGTGTTTAATCTGATAAAAATTAATCATATCCTGTGTTACCGCTTGCTTATGAAATGATTATTATTTATTTAAAGCATAAATTTATCATTCTATTACAATTTATCGATTATTGATGATTTAAATATCTTATTAAAAAATCTGCATTGAAGTAATGCGATGCAAATATGCGAAATATATTATTTGGCAGAACCACGGCATGGCAAAATTTCTGTTATTACATATATTCATTGGTCCTAGTAGAGCTCGATTGAGTATTTTATTAGTAGAGACACATCTAGCCGTTCGTTTGTTGGTCCCAATTTAGTTGGCGTAATACCCTAGAATTTAGTTAGTCTCCTCGTATTTGGAGTACACAGTGTATGCATGTAGTTTTGTGTTTGGCCTCCCTGACTAACGTGCAGCCCACTACTGGTTACTATGACGCGGCACTTGGCTATCAGACGACTGGTCCTGCTACAAGTCTCGGTGGCGGTCGCGGTGACGCTTTAACAGGCGTTCAAGGTGTCCAGGGTGTTCAAGGTGTTCAAGGGGCCTATACCAGTATTAGCGACGCCAGGTTTGCAAGAAATGATAGCAACGCGTCGCCTGTTCCCTCTACTATGTCTCAACAGGTAAGTTAAGTTCAGATTATAATCGAAATGGGATTGAAACGAGATCCCAGACTTGAATTTCGTGTTTCACTATAAGGCGCCACATTATCGGTCGATTATCAAGTACAGGGAAGCTTGAGGGTCGAGTCGTAGACTAATACGAAGATCTGGAATTTGTGATTATTGATTGTTTCAACTTTGGATAATTGAGAATGATTCTTTCGCAAGTTGCCAGTATCTTTAGAAATAGAGATGCAAGTTCTAAGGATGGATTCAAAGCGTTTCGAACTAGATCAATTCATTTTTAAATTTGTATGGAAAAGATGGGTTTCTAGCATAATTTGAAAACTGATAATATATCGTCAAAGTATCCAACATCAAATGAACACTACAGAAGATAACTGGTTTTCATTTCATGCAGACTCGCTGCATTTTATAAATCATTTATTTACAGGGCATTCGATGTCAAATTTGCAGCCCATGAACCTCACGCCCTTCGATTTAGAAATTTTTTCGGTATGAAGTTGTTATCAATCCAAAGGGGCTTTGGAATTTTTTTCAGACTTTTTTAATCATCAGTGAAATTCGACAAGAAATCGAAAAGTTTTCAGTTCTTCCATTTGCGAAAAAAATAGTGAAGATTGAGGTCGCATCATCGTTTGGTGCTTAAAATTCATATTTTAAATCATGGAATCAGTGTGAATTTTTGCAGATTTCTAAAAATGGTGTTTTCGGAATTGACTTCTCGATTTTTTTGTTGTTGAAATTTCACTGATGGTTAAGAAAATCTGCAAAAAAATTCCAAGACCTCTTTGGGTCGGTAACATCATCCTAAAAAATTTTCAAAATCGAAAGAGGTGAGGTACATGAGATGCGAATTGCTCCTGACGTGGAATGCTCTTTATATTCTACTTAGAATTCACAATATATTTATATTCTATCAGAAACATTAAATGGCACAGACCCCATTAACCCGATTAAAAGAAATTATTCTATGGGTGAATATAACCCACAGAATGCAAGCTTGGTGTTTGATAATCGAATCGATGATTTAAAAAAATTCGATTTACAGAATGGAGATAGTCAAACCTAATGAGTTTTTTTTCCGTTGAAGCTAGTTAGCGAGCTTAATACACAAATATTACCAAACCGCTGAATCTAGACAATGCAAAAAATCATTTGTAATTCTAGACTGCTACGCAGCATCAGCAACCGATGATGAACCCAACGTTACCACCAGGCTATGCATATTTTGCGTACAGCGGTGGTATGATGCCTGGAAGTTTTCAGTACGGAACACCGGCAATTTACCCAGTGAGTGAGATTTCAATCGGTTATTTTACAACCAGCTCTATGTTTTTGAAAGCAAATTTAACATCGAGTAATTACAGCTTAGCAAAGTGCATCTCTAACTTTTCACTCTTATAAATTACAGCAGATCGCTGCGGCTGGTAACGCCGGCACAAACAGCGGGGCTTATAGCGCAAAACCAGGTAGTTACGGCACAGGATACGGAGGCGGTGCTAGCTACGATACTTTAGCAAGTGCCGGTCCAGCTGGCGAATATAAAGGCGCCAGCAGTGGCTACACGGGAACGCAAGCCGGTAAAACTGGCACATCAACTGGAAATACTAATTCGGGAGGATCTTCTGCCGCTGATATCGGCGCTACTATGTATGGAAAGAGTCACGTCGCACTGAGCAAGGTGAATGTAAGTCGAAAGGATTTTCTGGAATGAATAACGATCTTAAAGGTGTTGCAGGAGTTTCTTATGGCGAGGGTATCGGATATGTACACTTTTTTGCACCTAAGAGTAAATTTCGCCTTTTAAATTCTCGTTGATGGAGAAATATTTTGAGTACCTGTACCATGGGTAAAGGATTCCTTTAGAGAAAATCTATTACCTAAATAGTTGAGGTCGTGTTAAAAATCAGCTAGCTCTAATAATCAAGTGTTTGTAAAATATCATGACACAAGGACGAACACATCATTCAACAGAATGAACATTGCTACCAAGTGACACAACTAGGAACATATTTCTACGACATAATGATTTCTCACACTCGAGGATAATTGTGTACTACTTTAATCGCTGCAATGTTAAGGCGGAGACAGTTTGATCGCAATAACTCGTGACGAAATGATCTCAATTCTGAGAATTTAGTAGGTGAAAATTCATAGCGAATGTGTAACGACTCATAGCAGACCAAAAATACCCGTGGGCCCCGTGTATGTCATTTACGGTGTCAAATACATTTTTATCGATTAAAAAATGGATATCAATACCGAGGAAGAGATCATTTTCATATTCCGAAGTATCGCTGGCACAATTATTCATTCATACGTGAAAATTTAGCTACAATAACAGAGAGCGCCCACGTTTTGTTTCTGGTCTGCCTTGAGATACCGCCGACCATAAGGAACCCCTGCAACATTCTTACAAGTCTATTTCCGGTTCCTAAAATGTCCCTATTCTTGTTGTTCGGTAACAACGTTTCTACAATTACATATAATCCTTCTTATCAACCTTCTAAAACTTGGCTAATCCTAATTCTGTTTGTCTTTTGGGTTTTTCTAGTCGTATGACAAACAGACGTTCCACTCGGCGACTCCACCTCCGTTTGGTTTAGCCGGTAGTCAGAGCGCAGGATTACCAGGTGGTTACGGTACTCCGCATCTGTTTATTCCGACTATGCCTCATCAGTTGCATCAACCGTTGCATCAAGATAGCGGTAGCAGCACGGGACAGCGTTCAAACGCAAGTTCTCAAAACAAGGCTCAAGCTAAGCCGGGAGGATACAGTCCAAGCTACTGGGCCGGTGGTAACTAACATAAATAACAGGAAAAAATCACAGTTCTAGACAAAAAAAGAAAAAAAGAAAGAAATGTAAAAGAAAATGAAAAATAAGTAAAGGTAAAAGTAAAAGTTAATGTAAAAGTAAGAGTAAAAGAATTTAAAAAAAAAAAAAGAAAAAAAGAATGAAGAATTTCACGTCGACACAGATTTAGATAAGCTTTAACAATCTACAAGAAAACTGATTTAGACCAGATTTTATATACAGAAATATAGACGATTTAAACTGGATATGTTAAGACGAATTCGAATTAACCCAAACGAATTACTAATGATTTGGGGAGGCGAATATAGTTGTGTTTCCAATTGAATGGAAGAATTAGACAATTTCATTCGTTTTTTTTGTTTTTTTTTTGTTTTTTTTTTGTTTTTTTTTTGTTTTTTCCCTCGTCTTTATCTCATTCAAGTAAGAATTATTAATTTATAGACGAAGAACTTGTTTTTTTTTTTTTTTTTATACATAATTACAAAGTAAGATGTATAATTATATATCAAGTGCTATGTAGACTATGATACGTCCTAAAATCAAGAACCTGTGTTTGAACATTTTCAGGTACGCTCATATACATATATACATACCTATATGTATATACATATATATATGATAAATAATTGAAAAAAAAGAAAGAATAGTAAAGAAAAGAAAAAAGTAAGATGATAATTCGTAAAGATATAGAAGAAATTCGTACATCTGTTAAATATACACACGTTCTTTCACTTGAATATAAATACATAACCCCCCGTATTTCTAATTAAAGTAATACAATCAACTTGAAGTTTATATTATCAAAATATCCTCTATAAATCTTGACAGCTTTTTTTCTACAATAACAAGCTTTTTCATATCGATATTTAGGAAAAGTGTTATATATATATATATATATATATATATATATATATATATATATATATATATATATATTATATGTATTCATAGAAATTATGACAAAGTAAAAAAAGAATGAAAGAACAAGAGAAAAAGAAAAGAAAAAGAATAGAAAAAGTACACATTTTTCACCTAACATAAAAAATACTGAGAGATAAGAATTTACGGATAATAGGTAAATGAAATATAATGAAAAAATGTTTCTTCTCTTATTCCTTATTATTCCTTTTATAAACTCGCGAGAGTATTAATCGAATATTTTCTATCATATAAGCTGTATAAATATTATCTTAAAGAGATTATGATGATGATGATGATGTGATGACGATGATTATCTTCTGTAAAAATCTATTCAACGATAATAAGAATTGATAAAAATAAACAATGATTGTGAAAATTTGGAATAATAATAATAACAACAACAATAATAATAATAATAATAATAATTGATAGTATAAATGATTAGGCAATTGTTTAGTTCTTCCATTCGTTGTTTGTGGCGATTACCTATTACTTCATATTTCATACAAGGCACAAGATAAATGGCAAGATGGCAAAGTACGTCGCCGATTTTCTTATGACTAGTTTGAAATTTGTTTTTTTTTTTTCTAGCGAAAGCTGAAACCGACTTGAGCGATAAGCGGGTATCAGATTTCTGCTGATACTACAAGTCACGGATTTATTATATAAAACGTATGGTAGTAGGTTTTGAAATAATCCTCGAAACAAAACTGAGATATACAAATGGATTACCCAATTGATGCGACGTTATTAATAAAATTAGTGCAATTGGCAATGTGGTTGCGTTTATAAAGCCAAAGGTGATATAAATACGAAAACGTTTGAACTGACGAACGCACTTTTTATACCGTCTTGAAAGTGAACTGAATTTTTATCTAGAAAATGAAGAAGTTGAAAATTGGCTATTGTAAAATACACGTCACTCTAGGTATTGAAATTTATCAAATAACGTCGTTTTCCAGTTTCTGATTTGTTCTTCCCGTCATCTTTTCGAATTTACGTCTTTCACTTAGATTCCTCATGGTTTAATAAATAATCTCTAGATCGTTCCGTTCATTTTTACTCCAACAATAAATCCTACCAAAGATGAAATTGACATAACAAAATGGTATTAAGGAAAAGGCTTAGCCAATTTTTCAGCTCTCGTCAAATTGAATAAATTAGTAAATAAAATTCTTGATAATAATTATTGGTTGGCTGTTAAGACGACGTCTGAATAAATAAAGTGCTTCGGAACGCGGTAGCCCAAATGGGGGTCTCGGATAGAAAATGGCATAAGGTAATGTTTATTATAGGATTATGATTGTGTGTATTTAATCATGAGAAACTAAAAAGAAATAAACTATCAAAATACAAATGACAGAAAAAATCGAAATGAAAACACGGAGAGTTAAAGAGGAGAAAGAAAGAAAGTGAATAATAGGTGAACAATTTATTTTCCTTGTACGACAGGTTTATATTATTACTTTATTATTACATGTTTCATCATTCATTTAAAACAAAACGAAAAAAAAAGATAATAATAATAATCGACATTCTTTATTCTGTATTTTCTTGATTTTTCTTTCCATTATATCTTAGATCATTACACCACCATCACCACCACTACCACCACCTTTTCTCTCTATTTACTATTTACGAATCTACGACAGAGCTGATTTATTATTCGATAATTAAATTAAAACCCATTCACTCATCCGCCCCTTCTCTCTAACTTGTAAACATACATATAATTATACACCCCTAAAATCATTGCCAAACTATTGCATAGATTGATGATTGTCGGAAAAAGTATTTTTTCTTATTTTTTTTCTTATTATCTCTTTCATTCGACCGCTGGGTATCCATCACAAAATATATCCACCAATTATTACAATATTATCATTATTATTATTATTATTATTATTAATCATCATTATTATTACAATTATTACTATTATTATTAGCATTATTATTTTCTACACTACACCGACATCAAATAATGAATAATAACAAAACGAACACTCCGCTAATATTCATCAATTATTTACAATATATACGTATGTATAGTCAAAAGGATAGAAAAATGCCAAAACTGAATTAGGAAAAGAATTTGAACTATATGTGCTGTATGAAAAAAAGACATGTGTATTTTTAACAGACTCATTCGACTCTATACATTTAGTTAAATAACAACAAAGAGAATAATCAACTTGATAAGTACGAACAAAGTGTTAAATAAAATCAGTCAATCAATTGTTCTGGTTTATTTACCGATTCAAATAGATTACTCAAATTTTTCTTTATTTTTTAACAGAAGAAAAATCTTTATAACTACTTTGATTATAAACTTACAATTAGTTTCAAACGTAGAATCGCAAGCTGCGAACTGGTCATACGATTCGAGTAAATAACTATAATAAATGGGAATTAATTGAATCGAATCAAATTTCTTTACTCTAGACTGAGAATCTGAAGGGTGCTACGACGTTTAGCTATACGTCGAGTGGTTATTTTCTATTTATATAATATTTTTTGTTTCCTTTAGAATTATGTACTAATTTGCAATCGTGAGCTCTGTGCGCAGATTCTTAAAAACCAGACCGCGACGGTTGGAACATGACAAAGATGAATTATAAAACAAAACAACAAATGAAAAGAAAAAAAACGACCGAAGTTTTTGATTAATAAAAGGAATAAAATTAGAAAAAAAAAAGAGAAAAGAGAAAAGATATTGGGGAAAAAAACAAAATCATTGTAGTAAGTAACTCTTCTTCTCATTAGTAGTCAACCGTATACAAGCCAAGCACACATCCCGAACACAATTCTATATACACAAGATAGACAAAGGTATACATAAATTATCCGCATTTGGCGAAAAAAAGGGAAAGAAAGAGAGGGAGAGATTGTGAGAAAGCGAGAGAGAGAAAGAGAGAGAGAGAGAGAGAGAGAGAGAGAGAGAAAGAGAATGGCGAGTAGGAATGAACGGAATCAAAAAGCAAACAGACACATGTTCTCATTTGATTTTAGGATATTTTAGTTTATTCGCGCATTCATACGTCATACTTACATAAATAAATATGAATGATGATCTTAGGACGAATTATGTATTAAGTGTAATGTATGATGAGGAAAATGAAATAAGAAAGCGAGAAAGAAAGAAACGAAAGAAAAGAAAGAAACAGAAAATGAAAATGAAATAGATTGTACGCGAGCAAAAAAAAAAGGGAGGAAAAATACAACAAAAAACAAAAACGAAATAAAAAAATTGAAGAAAACTAGTAAGGTAAAGTAATGTCGAAAAAGAAATGATAATGATGATTACAAGGAGAGAAAGAAAAAGGAAAAAAATAAAAAACAAACAAAAAAAAAAACAAAAAACAGAAAAAAAAACGAAAGGGCAAAAGAAGAGCTAAAAAAAGCGTTCGTTCTCATAATAATTATTATACCTTGATGATTTTTGTATTTTTGTCAAATATTAAACTGATTATGATCGAAAAATGCAAAATGCATTGCGCCACTACATGCTAACTACATATAATTATTAATAATAGCTACTACTGTGTATAAATATGGATATCTAAGAATAAATGTATTAAAACTACCATATATACCTGATATCCGTTGGTTATTCTTCATACGTATGATATCTATGTATGTATATATATGTTACACATACATATATCTGAACGCATCGTCCATTCCTCCAATCGTCTGCTTATAATGAAATGATGATACTTTTTTTTTTTTTTTTTTTCTTTCTTTCTTTGCCATCATAAATATAGCAATAACGATCAATTTCTTGGCATCCACAATAGAATATACAGCTATAGGTACGTGCGGATAATCGTTCTTACTCATTGACGGAATGATAATTATTATTATTATCATAATTGATCATCTAGCTATAGTCGATGATTAGTATAGCATATAAGTACACATCTGATTACTCAATCGTCGTATTTGTTGATCTTGATATCGATATTAATTGATCTTAACCCTTCGTGGCAAACGCATGGGTAAATTTCATCCAGGTATCATTTTGGGTAAAGAATATTTAACAGACGCATTAGTTACGATTTTCTTAGCGAAAAGATTCACTTTTCGTACTTATGTATTCCAGATAAATCCGCATTCATTTCTACTCCGGAATCGATCCTCTTCACATGTCGAAATAAATACCTGTTTTCAAAAGTGCACTACGTCACTATTTTTTTCCTAGAAGTACCATATCTGACGAATATTTTTGTTGAAATTTGACTTGAAAATATTGAAAATTCAAAAAGTTGTGATTTTTTGAGTAAAAAACTGTATTTTTCGACGGATTTATTTATTTACGATTTTTTTTTTTGTACATGTTGTGATTTGAATGTTGACAAAACAATTTTTCACACATATTTTAGAATGTTCAAAGTATTTTCAGTAGTTTTTCGATGCCGATCGGACTGATACTTTTCGCACAGCAACCATTTGAAACTTGGTAGGGTACATTTTACCGAGTGTAACCGCTATAAGTTAGTCTACAGAGGTGCGGCCACGAAGGGTTGATTGTGTACAATATAAATGAAATGATAGAATTATGAATTTTCAACTTCAATTCATAATCATGAACGGACTTCCTTTTTTTTTATAATAATTGAAAAAAAATGTATACTGTATATATATTTTTTAAAGCAGCGCAAAGCTTTTCCGACTGTCTTCGAATTTTTTTTATTTTTATTTTTTTGTTCTCGTTGTTTTGCTTATGATAAGAAACGGTTGTAAATTTGTCAGTATATGATGCCTGTGAAGAATTACAAGTACCAACATAAGGTATTAATACACCACGGTGTTAGACGACCTACATCACGCGCGTTCTATACGATAACTTTGAATAATTATAATTTCAAATTGTAGATTGTCATTTCAGTTCTGCATCATAAGTGGGCCGAAGTTTTAGCCTGATTTAGGTTCTTGCGCGTTGTTTGTCACCGGCATGAATTACGTCATTTATCATATTCCGCAACGAAACATACCTATACATCACATATCTATATAAATTCTAATCATTATTATTTATACCACCCGATCCGATGCTGCGGGTACGTTACATCACATGTTCAACTTTTTCCTTTATAATTTCGTCTCCATTCAATATTCTGTTCATTTCCTTCTCGCCAAATGTCTACGCGGGAATTGATAGATGGATCTTATTGGAATAAAGCCCTTAAAATGAAGTACAGGTTGATGTCTCACATAGCCGTTGTTGTTTTTATTTGAATTTTTTCATTTTTTTTTATTTTCCTTCATTGCTCCGTGGAAAAATTTAATCTGGTTGACTAAGGATCGGCGTTAAGGTCGTCAAGGAGGGATGGGGATGGCCTGCGGCGATGTCCCTCGAGCAAAGCTAAGATCCCTGACCCAGTATATTATTATATTATTATACAGTCAGAGACCGCCCCTTCCAATTCAGGATCAGAACGGATCCGGCACTGTTACATCCCTTCCACTGTTCTCTTCGTTTATACGAACTCTATAAGATACTGTGAGAATAGCATTCGTCATTATTAAACAGAGACGCACATTCTTCGTTGAAAACTCACAACTAAATGCAATCTTGTTGTATGTATGTACATAATCTCAGTTGACGAACATCTATGAAGACTTGCGAGAAATTCTTGGAATCGAAAACTAATCGATTTTGTCAAAAAATGTATATTTTTTGTCTATCAACTTATTTGGATGGAGAAAATGTTGAGAATTTTAATAAAAAATGGCGAGCTAAGCACGCCATTCATCTGCGTCAGTTTTGAATCCTGAAACTAATTGTAAGTTTGTTGGTGAATAAAAAAATAAAAGAAAACAAAAATTTGCCCAGTTTTGAACTCGCGCTTGAAGGAATGAATAATTTTTCAAGACTTATGATTATAATCAGCGTGGCTGTAAGAGTAAATGGTTTAAAGGTAATCGAGATTAGAATCAGGAGTAAAATTTATCGTGCAATTTAGAGTTGAAATTCGTCGGGTCTCTGCAGTATTTCGCGGTATACCTCTCGCTATGCAGATTTTCCTGTGGGTCTATAATCAGGTAGGAAATTATACCTGCCAGCTGTATACGTATAGATGCACGAATTGTAATGGGATTTGAATCATCGCGAGGTAATCGTCTTACACCCAGGAAAGCTGGGGTGGTACAATTGCGGATTTTCGGTCGTGAAGCTTTTCACGTTATGTCACTAAAACTCCGTATAACGTAACATCGTCTAGCATATGTTACGCATCGAATTATCTGCTTATCGATGACGCTAACTTACGTAAGAATTATACATAATTTTCTGCCGTATACTATAATGTGCAGAATATGTATGTATAAACAAAAAAAAAAAAAAACTTTTTCTGTCTTTCTTTTTCCTATTTTTTATTCTTCTTTCTTTATTGTTATTATTGAACTACTTTTAAAGGATCTAATCTCGTCATTTCGCCACGAAAATGTCTTGCAGGAAGTGAAATAGCGCACATCGATAAAAGGACACTTTATACACATTTCCGGCTTGAATTGGATACAAGATATTTTTCGGTACGGTCGCCTCTTCCTGATACTGTAATTAATTCACGATCAAGCCGAAATTTTAATGATTCCTAATTCATCTTGAATGAATAAATTAGAATAAATATATATATATAGTTATAGCTTCTTCGCTGTATGTTTTATTCCTGGTATACACGAATTATATGCTTCATTTCTGTTGTACATTGCGCAAAAATGTATCTTACACTGAATGGAGTTTATAAATCATTGATAATTTATTATACCTGAGAATAATTAAAGTTAACAAAACTTATATACATCTTTGCTGCAGGTTCCTATTTTTATCTCTTTTTTTCTTACGAAGTCTATATACCTATTCAATGATCGGCAACTGTTGATCACTTGAGATTTTAAGGTCTTCTAGACTCGAATGATCATAAATTTCATCCTCTATAATATATATATATATATGTATATCACCGAGATACTTTCGGTGTTGCGTGTAGTAGTTGTAAAAGGTGCGTTGACTGGTATTGGTATTGTTATACCGAGTATTGGGCCTCTGGCCTGTAATATGGTCATGGTCATTGCGGCGGATACCCCAGGGCCTTACATCGGGCCTTAAGGCCTGAGTCAACCTAACCAGTGCTTCTCAACGTTTGAAAAACCGCAAAAACTACCGCAATGTAAAATTTCCCCACAAGTTAAAACCCGTACTAATTGAACTTCAACGAATTTCTCAATTTTTCGGAGAATTTTTTTTCTAAAATACACTTTCTTATAAAAACAAAAGAATCACAGAAAACGATTCTCCTTAGAAACAATCACATCGTATTCTGAGTACAAAATACACAAAAATCCCTATCAAATTTCAAATTTAGAATACGAAGAAATGCTTTCCGTTTTCTGCGGGCCGTCGATGGCCGCTTCGTTGAAGATCGTGGATCTAGCAGCTCAAAGAGGAAACGTTGCGGATGGCTGATGGAGAAATTAACGTGGAAGTGGGTGCAGGTGTGGGATATAAGGTAGCCGAAGTATATGGTGGATATGACGAGAAAGAGAGGCGAGAAGCTTTATTAAGAAAAATTACTGGAGCGTAAAAATATGAGTTGAGAGCTCGAGGTCGATATGGCGGAGCTGCAGTTGAAAATGAAGAAGAGGAAAAAAAAAAATGGAATAAAAATGAACGATAAAGATACATGTATGAGTTAATAAATACATTAGATATAGAAGGAAAAGGGAAGAAAAACAAACCGATATAATAATAAGAAAATAAAAATCTAGTGATGAATTGAAAATAAAATTGATTTGAGCGTTTCGCGAGTTGCCCTGAGCCCTGACCTAGATTGTCTCCTGTCTCTTGCGGCCCGTAAGCTGGAATCGCCTCGGGGAATCACCGGCAGCCTAACGCGTTCCTTACATACGTTCCACGGGAACATTATCATATTTTTATATTATTAGCTTCTGCGGTTTACTACTCGGAGTCGAGTCAATAACGCTGTAATCCTAACTTCGTCTGTCAAGCTAAGTCAAAATTGGAAACGAATGAATCATCGTCAACGTTCGAATATCATTCAAAATCCAATCGAATGCGGTGTATAGGGTTAAGTCTAGCTCTCGTTTGCGCGGGAATCCCCGAGAAGATAGTCAGGTTGCGTGTTTGCAGGGGCTTTTTTTATTCTTTCCAACGTTCTGTATTTTTTCATTTTTTTTTTTTGTTCTGATTCTTTCAAGTAAACACCGAGTAAATGGGGTCTTGAACCGGATATCGTACTATTATACATCGACCCGCGCGCGTTACGTACCATTTTCTAGAAAATCAACACGTATGGTATAACGTACCTATGTAATTGTGTAAATGTCTAGGATAACGAGAAATTCATAACATAACATAACATGACTGCAGTAATTTCAACACTTACGGTACTATAAACGATCTAGAAATCGTCAACTCACTGAATTATTTTTTTTCCCTCATGCACGTTTTTTCGCTTCAATTTGTTCCCAACATTTTTTTATTTGGTTTTTATTTATTTATTTTTTGTTTTCTCTTACACCTTATCAAGAGTCTGTGCAATTATTTCCTATTCACAGGTATATACTTACGTGCTGTACAAATTCATCAATCTTGGCAGTAGGTAGGTATACATATAATGTATATGTATACCTATATCGACCTTTCTATAAGTTCGACGTGATTTAGTTTCAATATTAATTTCGCTTTCGTTTCGTCGTTGCGTCTGTCTTTCCGTGGTTTCGGAGCTAGAAGAGGAAGAGAGAAAAAAGAAAGAGAGGGAGAGAGAGAAAAAGAGAGCCTTGAAAGTAAATTCGTGAGGTGAGCCGTAGGCGTGAGCCTCTGCAAGAACTTGAGAAGTTCTCCCTATACACATGCATGTATACGCATAAGAAAAATACAATAACGAATTGATCACGTCAGTGTAAAAAGGAACAGACGATTTCGGAGCGAATTTGCTAAGGTTGTATAATATACGCGTATATGTCATTGGCTCGGAATAGTTTTGCATAGTAAATTCATCGATCTATCTATAAAAGTTCACGTCTACACACAGGTATAGGTACGTAATTATCATCAGACTGTTATTCATTATATACGTATACTTAATTAATTGGTCAGTTTTGCAGCTATACCATAAAACCTGCTCTTGAAATCTTCCTCGATATGTATGTATATATATGTATTTCCAATCGATTTTTTTCATATTAATATCAGAAAGAACGCGGTGCTTCTGATACCGATACTAAGAACTACTACATATGGATACAGTATTGTGCAACGAAAAACAAGATACTGATCTGCTCTCCAACAATAAAATGATCAGTTAAATTACCCGCTGCAGCTATAGCTTTAAGTGAGTTGAGGTATACCTACCAGTAATCGGACCTTGACTTATCTTGATTATTAACTTGACGTTAAAAGAAATCTGCAAAGCGGGTATACCTGCAACGGTGTCTCACTAGTTTACTAATAATTATCAATTATAAAGTGTACGTACGGTTAAGCGTCGCTGTTGACCCCCTCAATTGCACTTTATAACACGATCTATTATTATGAAATATAAATGCAACGAGCGAAAGTATATGATCCTGACCAGATATATATCAACACATGTGGGTAAACCAACTACATCGTGACAATGATATCAGCGACTCATTAACCACTTATACAGCTACTATTACTAGCTTGTTTTAAACATCAATTTACTACCTGTATGCGGTGAGACATCCATATAATATACATGTATATACAGATATTTTACAGCTGGAGTTGTAACCAACGATGCGTGATGGTTAAGTGCGAGGTCAGTTAGCGAGAGAGAGACGTGTATCTCACGATACTTAGAGCTTTCTCGATTCCTTATGTATTATATCCTACCGGCTGGACTATACAGGAGTATCGTATATCCCAGAAAACAACGACCCTCGCGAATATCCGTCAGATTGGCGAAATTTTTAACTTCCTGCTTACCTCAGGTATACTGTATATATATATGTATACTTACACATTCGAGTAGTGTCATATAAAAACTGGTTGTATTCTGCATTTATAGCTATACGAATTATTATCACAAGTAAACAAAATTTCTTTTATACCATATTTCGTATACTGTTGCGCCAGTGATGTGTGAAAATTATTGAAGAATTGTTTAACCCGTAAAGGTAAATTGATGATAATATTGTTTCACATCTTATACGATTAGTCAGCTGTTATTGTTTATCTTAGACGAATGATTGAGCGATTATTATACTCACTGCAGCTATCTGAGTTACAACAACATTTCACGTGAATTATACAGATGAGACATAATACCTTATCTAGTCAAGATCATACTGTTGGAAAATTAGTAACATACCATTTCATAGCACAGCACAGGTAGGTGTGTACAGTTTTCTATTGATTTATAGAGTGATGCATTACGCAGAAGTGTTTCTAATTATCCTCTATGCACATAGTCGATGATATGGTATAAAAAGTGTGTTAATTTGTGAATTACAAGCTATGCTATTAACCGTAAATACAAGAAGTGCCATCGAGGCGGTACTGGATAGGTACGTTCTTGTTTGTCGTAAACAATTTTATGAAAATATGGGCTTGATGGATTATTCACATATTTTTCTTACCAGCTTATATATACTCCGCAACAACGGTGCTTATTTTTATTTACTCAACAAACCTCTGCGTTTACCTCCAGTTGTAAATTATATAACCTCAGGCTGGGAATAACTGCAGTATAGGTACATACGTACAATCCCAAGCTATTACAAGCATACATATAATGTATATCGTTTCGTGACTAATTACTAATTGTAACGCATGGTAATGGTGCAGTTTATTCCGAATCGGATCAAGAACGAACGAGCTTTACAGGGTGTGTGAGTAACATTGTTTGCATTTGTGGAAATTGTTGATAAAAACACATCACAATGCATCGCATTTATAGGTTTACGAAGCATCGCACATGGGAAACTGACAATGAGCTCTATCCATTTAGGGTATGATTGTATGATTCCATCGGCACTGAACCCAGCCGAGATGGACTATTAACTATCTGTGTGGTTATTGCATCCTCCAAGGTTAAAACTCTTAATATTTCGGGTTACACAATTATGTATACCTACTTGATCAATAGGCCCTCAGGGGTCACGTCGATATTATCCTCCGTAGTGTTTCTAATTCTCTAATTACACCAGACCTTCCACTCTCGTGTGCAATACCCTGATGAGGTAACTCACGTGCTATACACCTGCACGTGAATTTATTAGCTTGAAAAATTCACCATTATAATGGGATGAGTTGCGATCGAAGATAATATCATCTTGGCCCATGATTATATATTTATAACCCGTCAAATATAAATTAGTAAGTCCGCCAATTCTAGACGTCGGGTCGGTTCTGGCCTCACACCCTCAGATCTTTTCGCAATTATTTGAGCTGGAAGTTCTAATCGAAAAACAGAATTCCATATTTTTCAGATTTTTGTCCCTTTTTACTTTCAAAGTTATTGTACAAGGTGTTCCGTTCAATTTTATAATTCTTGTTTCAGTCATTTTTTTTTCTTCGCGTTTTTCTCCCACTATACAAAAATTCCCAAAAAATAGGTTTTTTTTTTGTGTAAAAAATTTGTAGCTAGACAAAAAATTTTTGTATCGTTTACGCTCGTGGAAATCTCTCAATATTGAGCTTAAAATCTAAAAAGCTGTTTTTGGTTGTCGCCGAAATTGAAGAAAACTTTTCTTTCTTCGAAAAACTGATGAGACCATTTTTATTCCATTACCATTTCAAAAATTGAAGAAACTTTTCAATATATTTTATGCATTCAATGATTATTGTCCCCCCCCCCCCCCCCCCTCCCCCCTCTCTCTGTCTTAGTTTTGCTCGAGAAATAAATAAAAGAACAGAAATTGAAGAAAATATGCAATTCAATTATTTTTGACATGCTTTAAAAAATCTTTTGTACTGAAATAAATTTTAATTTTTTTTTGAATTTCTGTTCTTCTATTCAATTCTCATTTGTTTATAGAGATCCTATCTTGAAAATTACGTTTTTACGTAAATTATGATATTTCGTTAAATTTTCTCAGCTTTTCGAAAAAAATATCGAGAAAATTTTCAAAATTTGGGCAATAGCCAGAAAACAGCTTTTTAAGTTTTAATCCTAATTTTGCAAGAGCTCTTTTCAGAAGTATAAATCAAGAGACAATATTTTTTTGAGAAGCTGATACTTTTTGCATAAAAAACCTGTTTTCTGGACATTTTTAAATAGCGGCAGAAAAACGCAAAAGATAATTAATTAAACAAGAAAAATAACATCATACTGTATGGGAGTTCTCCATACAATAACTTCGAGAGTAAAAGGGAAAAAGATCTGACAAAATTCAGAATTCTGTTTTTCAATGGGGACTTTCATTTCGAAAAATTGCGAAAATATATGAGGGTGTGAGGCCAGATCCAACGTCTAGAATTGTCAGACTAGCTCAAATATTTCACGAAATATATTTACAGGGGTGGCGTGTTCCCGTTGCATAATTGATACTATGCCGCGAAGGAAGCCCCACGTAAAAACGAGGCAAGGCACGCACCTCGTAGCTAACTAAATACCTTTACGTAAAAGTTAAGCCAATTTGTCTGTCCCTCGAGCCACGTCCGATATTCGTCTTCCTTCTCCAATCTCATACTGCAATGACGAAACTATAAGGTGATCTACAAACGCCCGTAACGTGTTTATACTCGTGTCTATGGATCAGTATATACATATGTACGTAGCTCTTCGTTCTAAACGAATTATAAAAAGAGGCCGTCGCCTTCTGCGTAGCAGGCGTTTTGAAAAGTGCACGCCAAGCGCAGCTCGAAAAGAAGAACAAGAAAAAATAAATAAAATAACTAATTTCCCCTACCCTAGCAAAGGGGAATCCCATTAAGACGTCGAATGCCCTAAGTTATGGGAATAATCTTCCTTATATAATATTCGAGAAATGTAACAACGTGAAAAAGTATTAGAATATAATTCGAACCAGTGGATTGGAATAAGAAAAAAATAAAATAAAATAAAAAATTGCTCCATTAGACATAGCGTCTGTTGTACTGCATGGGGAAGGTGGAAAGATTTTAATTGGATAGTGATCAGAGAATGCTTCTCTGTATTATAAGACCCCTTCTCCGATCTTGAGTTGGTACCGGCCGCACTTGACCCATATCTTATTATTCGTTCAGCGTCCGGATGTGTTATAACTCTTAATACCGGCAGACGAGGTTGTTGTGTTTATGCCTTTAAAGCGATAAGCATTATAGGTAGGGTATAACAATATACATATAGGAGAACATGCTGGAGAGTGTTAAGACGTCGGGTATTGTACTCGTTTGAGTTATACCGCGCGTCGCGATATATTATAGGACATACGACATACGATAGTTGGCTGCTTATAAGTTGGCAAGACTTTAGCGCGTCGCGTCGCGGTCGCCTTAATACCGGACGTCCTTTCGCCTCTTTCCTTTAAGCTTCCGCAAAAATCACCAACTACGGGAAGGGGTCATACTTGACCGGCATACGAGAAGGTCACGACCTCATCGAGGTCTTTAAAGGTTCGCCGCGCGCGCGCGATTGTATATACATATACTCTACATCGCGTCAAATAGCTGACGAATATCAACGTACCGCGCAGGCGCATATCGGCTTACTCTGCATGTATACACGATTGAGGCGAAAGTATTTAAAGGAGGGAACAAGCCTTGCAGAAGGCCACTAGTTTGTCAACAGGCATATAAGCTCAGTGTGGATCCACCCTGGTGCCTTAAGAGCATCCAAAGAGCTCCAAGATCCGCTCTTTAACATCATATAATAATAATAACAAATCCAAAATCACACCCTCCGATTTTCCAAAAAATAAATTAAAAAAAAACAAAAAAACAACAACAAAAAGTTAACAAATGACAATTATCAAATTGTTCAGTTCTTGTGGAATCTAGTGTCGCACGTACTGTGCAAATATATTTATAGTGCCGTTTATACTACTTCGAAGTATTTTTTGAAAGAAGAAAAATCAGGCTTGCTTCCATTTTTTATTACATTATATTCGAAAAACACACTGATCATATTGATAGAGGGAAGTTTTTCAGTCGTAGTAGTTTCTAGAATTTTTCTAAAAAAAAAAAAAAAAAATTGTTAATTCGGTGCTAATTCGGACGCACAGTAATTACGATCCCGACTTGCAAAGAACTAATTGCGAGTACTAAGAGAAGCTGAAAACCGATTTTTGGCCAAAAGTTCGATATCCGCACGATCGGCGAAGTTAGATTTTTTAATTTATATCAAATAAAATAATGGAGGAGCTAGAAGTGCAGGGAGAGATAATGGACAAAGTTGGAAACTTGTCCTTCTCTCCACCACCGATGAAGAAATCGGACACAAAAGATAGTATATCGTCGATAGACAGCGACGTGAGTTTGTCATTTGATCGTCGAGGCTCGAAGGGTGAAGAAGCAGATTTTTCGGACAGTGGAAGTTCCGACTGCGATCCAAAGTCCTCGTCAAGTAACAAGAAACTGAAAATTAGCGACCACGATTCGGGGGCAGATTCCTTGGACGACGTAGTCTCGAGAGACACGGAAGTCTCCATCGTACCTAAGGCTAAATTAAGCCCAAAAATAATCGAAGAAGAATTTACACCACCTAGCGATGATTTAGCTGATAAAATTTGCGCCCAGGTGGAATTTTACTTCTCCGATGAAAATATCGTCAAAGACGCCTTCCTTCTGAAACACGTTAAACGAAACAAGGAAGGATTCGTATCTTTGAAACTAATTTCAAGCTTCAAGAGGGTCAAACACCTCAGCAGAGACTGGAGAGTTGTTGGCGCCGCTCTAGCCAGGTCGAAAAAGTTAGAGGTCAACGAGCTGGGAACCAAACTGCGAAGACTCGATCCACTTCCGGTCTACGACCAGACAACACCTTCGAGGACAATTCTTGCCGCGAGATTACCAGTTGATAAAATATCGGTTGAGACGGTAGCTGAACTCTTTGGATCATGCGGTGAAATCGCATTGATCCGTGTCCTTAGACCAGGACATCCGGCACCAGCGGAAGTTAGACAGGCGATAGCTAAAAGGCCGGAACTTGCTACCAGCGAAGAATGTGCTTTGGTAGAGTTCACCGACTCTGCATCGGCAAGAACTGCTTTGCAGATGAACTTAGGCGAGATGAGAGTATACGAACTGCAACAGACCGCGGAAAAGAAGCGGAAGCAACAACCGAGCAGTAAGAAAAATGCCGTTGCCAGAATTGCCAGAGAAGAAATTTACAACTCGTCGAGTTGCGCCAGCGGTTCCGAGGCCGAAGACACCAGGTCGAGACACAGACGGCCGGTTCATGGACATCCGATTTATCCCATGGCTATGTTTCCCGGGCAACCGTACCAAGGTATACTCACCGCCTTCTTTTTTCAATGTCTTTTTCGTCTTTCTTTGTCTATAATTTATGTTTTATTCATAAGTTTAGACCAGTTATATCTATCTACGATCTGCAATATATCGAAAGTCAAAGAAAAATAAGATATAAGAACAAATATCGCTCATCTACATGGACCGGGATTTTTTATGTTGTCTTTTTTTTTTTTTGCAACTTCTTCCACTCGAATCTAGTTCTGGTTAATCTGGATCAAGTCTAGCTTTATCTAACATCTGCGAGCTGGAGAATATTTTCGAAAGGTGCCTGAACCGATTCAGCACGCCTGTTCAAACCTAAAGTACAATCTTATAGATTATAATTATTTGAAGAAATATCACCGAGAATTTTGAAATTTTCAATTCGGAACTTGTACAATTTTTTTATTCCAGAATTCACACACGAGCTCTTAACGGCAGCATTTCTAGAAACTTAACAGTCTGAGCAAGCGACTGCGCATGCGGCGTATAGTTAGATAATATTGAATGAATCTCAGGGGCACCAACTTCATCGTATGAGATTCTAACCTGAAAATTTCAGATTCATGTGGTAACCGCTAGAAATTGAGTTTGACTCGGTGTAGCTAGCCTGAATGTGCTAATGCGGAAACTCGAGCATGCGCAGTCGGTCGCTCGGGCTGTTAAGTTTCTAGAAATGCTCTCTGCTGTGTAATGAATACTGAAGAAAAATAATACTATGTAACTAACTAGAAGGGGAACAAATTATTCTGAGAAAGAAATCTCAAGTCTTCTGATCTCTCCTTTCGAATTTCTCGCTGATAATCTTATACGGTTCAAAAAGGAGAAACGAGATACTTTGATTGAGACATAGAATTCTAAATCAAAATATTCCGTGGTTTCCGGAACTTTGGAATATTTTGCTGGTATAAGCCTGACAAATGAAAAAAAAAAGATCACAAGAAGACCTCGGGATATACAACAGCTTATACAAGGAAGGCTCCCCAGGTCGCCGCACATTTGATTCCTTTCGCAACATGTTGAAGTAGACCAAAAACGAGGCGATACATATTTTTTTTCAAATTCCAATAAACACTTTTAGGGGATGAAACCAGCCTCCAAAGTTGGGCTGAAATCGATCGAATTCATCATTATTTTATATGAAACAACATAATTTCCGACGATGAAATCAATTGGAAATATTTGCTCATGATTGAAAATGAAAGTTCATCGACGAAAATTATGTGGTCCTATACAGAATAATAAAGTCGACCAGGACTGGTTTCATCCCCTAAAAGTGTTCATCAGCACTTAAAAAAAATGTATCGTTTAGTTTTTGGTCTACTACAATATACAATATATTGCAAAATGAATCGAATCGACGGCGGGGGTAGCCTAGAAACCCGTCCTTGTTAGCCAAGAACGAAATTATCCCATGGGTTGAAAGTCGGAAGACTTTTGTAAATTATTTACTGTCAAATGACTGTAGCTACAATTTTCCGCAAACGAATAATGAAATGAAATTAAATGAATATTTTCTCGTTTTTCATAGGTCCCCCATCGCCAGAGTCTTGGTTATCTCGAAGATTGTCAGCGTGTTCAATGTCTGGTTCAGATCCAGGCTACGTACTGCGTCGTCTTTCTTCCTGTTCCGGTTCAGGATCGGACACCGGTAGTTTTGGTCGAAGATATTCAAGCTGTTCGACAAGTTCCGAGACTGGTTACCACCACCAGATTTACCCACCAGGATATTTCCCGCCGAATCGACGATTCTCCTGTTGTTCTGGTTCCGGTTCGGATTGCGGGGGAGGATTTAGTCCCTCGAGACGTGGTTCCACCGACTGCGGACCATTTTTACGAAGACTTTCCGCCTGCAGCAGAGATTCCGGTTTCGATGCTGGTACGAGAAGGCTTTCGGCCTGCTCCGCTGCTTCCGATACTTCCTTCTGCAGATCCAGAAGCAATAGCGGTGGCGGACTTACCCATCTTCCTGAAAATGTTACCAGGATGCCATCGGGCCCCGATGGAACTCGGGGATTCGGTAGACCCCCCCGAATGAACCCCATGGCCCCCCTAATGGCGGCACCCATTGGGCCCACGTGTTAAAATTCGAAACCTTTGCGAATTTATGTTCGTATATTTGTAACGATTACGAAACTTCATGTATGATTTTCGTACGGATCGAGTTCGTCCACAGAAAGTCACTGACGATTGTTCAAAATTCTATACGAACTCTCGAACGATTTTCAACTTTGCGTATTTGATTATACGGAAAACAAAAACGAAAGAAAACAAAAGACCGTAGCTTTTCAGAAAAAAATCGTTACTTACGTCGACGAAATACAAAAATGTTACAAATTTTCATTTAAAAAAACTATGAAAATTTCGAATTTTTCTTCAAGTTCGGAGAAAGTCCGTAGAATTATTTTCACCAGGAATGTATGTAAATATTATTGAAAGTTTTTACGAGCCTATCGGTAATCCGGGGTTTTGTAACTTTTGTTTGCAGTGAAATTTAGTTATTATTTATTACTCGACTTAATTTATTGTGTTTGTTGAAATGTATTATTTAATCTTATTATTATTATGTTACGGATATTATTACACACCTATATGTATAGGTACAAGTATGAGAATGGTTTTCTTATCGTTATTTATGAAGGATGTATCGATGGTGCGGAATTGTTTAATATTTGTATATTCATGTGTACTTGTGTATTTATACATACCTACTCTGTTCCTCGAAAAATAAACAAAAAAACAAACAAAAAAAAAAAAAAAGATGCAACCTCAGTAATGAGATGATGTTTGAACAATAATAATACATAATTTCAAAACTGTGTTTTTCACCCTTACTTCTTACTGTCTTCAATATTCGAAACCACTTCTTCAAAGTTTAATACTTAAACGTAAGAGAATCAGGGTGGTTGAGCTTCGAATTCAACAAAATTACTCCGTTGTAAGTAAAATACATCCATTTGAGGTGATCTGTTATTTTCTTAGAATTTTATTTCAAATTTTTGAAAGGTTTAATTAGCTGCCAGTTAATCATACATAGAAAAGAATTCTTGGACATGAAGATCAATGCATTTTTTTGGTTGTTGTTGAATACTATATAACAATTTATGAGTATAACAAACGAATCTATCTGAATTCTCGGAATTTTTGATGATTCGATTTCGAATTCTGATCAATTTTATTGTCACGTCAATAGATAATTTTTAACGTTAATTCAATTCTGACTTCTATAAGATTCCGTAAGAAAAGAAGCTAGACGCTAGATATGAAGAATCGGTGAAAGAAAACATCATACGAATTGTCTGACCCAATTCGATTCTGCACTTGGAGGTAATCTCCGTTACGACAGATCGTTTATCGAGTTAATTACAGCGACGACGTTACGTGCTAATTCGTTCGCTGCATCAACAAGGGCTTTAGCCCGGTAATTCGCATTGGGGAAAGCCTAAGCTCTGTCGAACATTGTTTTCATTGCTTGGCATTCCACGCTGTGCATGAAACTCCTTTGTTCAGGCAACCCAATGTACAAATTGCGGGCATTCGAATATCGAGGGTCTAGTTTTTTATCCAGGTGAATTCGGCTGTTATAAAAGATCGTAGGAATAATTCGTACGGTTATAAAAACGAAGATAAGTTTCGAGAATCAATTACGACTAATAAATTAGCGGTATTAATTCCTGGGCTTAAGATACGGCGATATTTAGTCATGTCGAGTTTTCGGATCTAGTCAAATATCTTACCGCCATTCGATACATATCGCAAATCGTTGATTCGAGCTACGTGTATGTCGATCCGCAGCTAACTTCGTTATGTCAACCGACCGAGTTAACACTATTTAGGTTAAATGGTGTTTACATATCATTTTGACGTGGAAAAGATACCGCGATAGTGAAATAACGACAAGTGAAATGTGAGGGTAGAATATTCGCGTTATATTCAAGACTCAATAAATCATGTTCTTCCCCATAGGATGGCCACGGGTATTGAACACGCCCGAAACGGAAAAAATTCGTTCTGTCGTTTGTAACAGGGACAAAATATTATTTGCTATTCTAACTAATGACGTGGTTGCCATCTGGTACTGCAAGGTAATTATTCACAGCGTATAAAACGCCTCGATATTTTATAGGAAGAACATTTCCTAACCCTCAATTTATACTTCTATCAATTCACCAAATTATAACCTTTCCCTATCCCCATTCTCCTGCCCCCATTTGTTATTCCCTTTCTTATCTCAACCCCTCGTCGTTATTTATCGCTTATCGTGAAAATACGTTGAACATTTTAGTACGAATACTGACAGTAACAATTTATCAAACTTCTTCATAAACAAAGACACCAAAACCTAAAATAAACTTGGATATTTTCTGAACTTGACCAATAAAAACATTGAATGTACAGGAGTTTTATTTTCTTGATATGAACATCAAACGACAGATTCCGGACGATATTAAGAAAATAGAGAAATGTACATATTTTACGTCGAGATGTATTTCATACAGTTTTGCTTGTATCACTGTATAATTTATTTTTTTAATACTTTTCAGCCCTGTGTACCGATCGTTTTCATCAGACGACCCCTAGATTCGATAAATAAACATGGGGATAACACGTTGGTTCAGTGGCGACCGGATTCTAGTATGCTGGTTGTTGCGGTGAGTATTTTTTGCTACTTTTCACCTCTTTTAAAAAGGGATTAATCTCGAGGTAATTTCATGAATGTGAGAAATTGTGGGACAGCTGTATAGCTTGATGAACCAGGTCCATGTTGTCTTAAAATCATTATTTTGGACTAGGAAATCTACTTTTTGATCAACTTTATTCAACATCTTTTTCAAGGTTTACCAAATCGAGTTGGTATCGCCTTTCTGAAATTTCTCAGGATAAGAAAAATCTACTTTTCGATCAAATCCGTGAATTTCCTTGAAAAGTTCCACAGATCGAGTCAATATTCTCCTTTACAAGTCATTCAGGAATGAGAAATCTAATTTTCGATCAATTTCACTTGATATTTATTATGCGGGTTTTATCCAAGTAATCAATGTTAGATTTAAAAGTTTATTTGAGACTCAAAAATGCACTCTTTACTCAATTCTATTCAACGTCTCTTTCAAGGTTTAACAAATAGTTTTGCATCAAATCTGTGAATTTCCTTCAGAAGTTGATCCACAAATCGAGTCAATATTCCCCTTTACAAGTCATTGAGCAATAAAAAATCTACTTTTCTATCAATTCCTTTTGATATTTCTTCTGAGGTTTTTATCCAGTTAATCAATATTAGTTTGAAAAGTTGATTGAGGACTAAGAAATACACTTTTTTATCAATTTCTTTAATATTTAATATATCGAATCAGTATTTCCATCAAACAAAGAATCAGGGTTAAGAAGCCACTTTATGATTCGTTTTATTTGATCCTTCTCCGATTCCTTTATAAACTGAGTCAGTATTTGAGTAACGCACTTAAGAGTAAGAAATCCTCCTACCGACTCATTGTGTACCTTTTTCTCTAGACATCGGATAGCTATCTTCTCTTCTATCGGCTGACAGAGTGTAGCGTAGAAGGGCGAGGTCTTTACGAGCAAAAAGACTCGCCTGTAACAAGTCTCAGACGTGATAGCGCTGAGCTATTCGTCAAAGAAGTGGTCCCACCGATAGTCTTGACCCTGGTGAGTGAATAAAGTGAATAATAACCAAATAAAACTTGCTTGTTTCCTGTGTCCAAACAACCATCTACTAATAAAAAGTACCAACAATAAATAACACATTTATTTGTTTCACAGGAAAAGTCGGTATGGGTAGACGGCGGTATAAGCTCCTTAGTCTGCATAAGGGACGAGTTGATGGTAGCGACTCAGACGAGTCACGTGGTTCGTTACAAATGGGATGGCGCTGTGAATCGCGACTATTCGCTCGACCTGCGCAGAATTCCATTTAGCGTAGATCAACAAGTGTCCACAGTAGCCGTTCCCATCACGGAAAACAACATCTATGTTTCAGACATCGAATATTCTCCTTTGGTTGGAGGATTCGCTGTTACGCTCAGCAACGGCAAAGCTGCATTTCTCACGGCTCAGTCTCTCAAATTTGATCCCAACGTAGGTGCAGAGATTTTTGGAATGTTTAGATTTAGATCAAATGATTAAGCACGAAGAGATGATAATTGCGATTTGTTTCTTTCAAGGCAGAGTTTTTTTTACATTCATAAGAGTTTTGTGTCTTAATACGTTTATAATAATTATATATCCATTTTACAGCAAGTTCAAGGCATATGGGCCCGGGATTTAGACGACGCAACGTGTGCCGCAGTCAATCACAAGTATCGGCTCATAGCTGTTGGCAGACAAAAGTAGGCGTCCTTAAAAGTTGCCGGTTTTTTTTTACCGAAGCTTCGAGGAAGCGTTAAATTTGAGATAAACTTTCTGTTTGCAGTTCTCAAGGGGTGGTTTATTACGTGGATGAGACAACTGGTGGCTTGGAAGTTTCTCACACTCTGAGCCTCCTGTCTAAAGATTATCCAGGCACCCCGGGGTCTGTTAAATGCTTGAAATGGACGCCAGACGGTTGTGCAATCGCTTTAGCATGGGAAGGCGGAGGTCTTGCGATATGGAGTACCTTCGGCGCCTTGTTATTGTGTACTTTGAAATGGGATTATGGACTCAGAGTCGACTTGACCAGGGACAATCCCCTCCACATCCACGCAATGGTGAGGGTTATTAATTATGCAGTACCGTGCATGAGTTCAATCTTATTTCGCTAAATCCAATGCACATTCTAGGAAAAAAACTTGTAAAAAGCGTTTGAAGGCATTCAAAGTTGGGGAAACAAGGTCTTCAAAGCTTTTTGTTATTCAATCGTACGATTTTTACTTACGTTTTAAAATAATTCTGCAAACGGGGAGATTTTTGTTCTTTGTTTTTTGTGTTTTTGGGATTTACAGATTTCCGCAAAGTGATTCAAAGAAAAGAAAAAAATATCCCCGAGTATCGTATACTAGGAGACATTAGCTCAGATTCTGTTCTTCAACTTTTACTTGCGAATTTTCTATCCTACGTTTTTTTTTAACTGCTTTTGGCAAGTATCGATTCTGATTTAAAAAATTCAGCATAATTAGAAATCTATTGATTTACCTATTCAAAAAGCGTACAGAGTTTGAAAGGTCGATGAAAATTATTCAAAACTTAATTGAAGCGATTTGTCTCTACTACGAAATATTTCTGTACATACACATATCTTTTTCGCTTGATCACTTCTCAGGAATCTGTACACAGCCAAAGGAATTGAACGGAATATCAGGAACTATCTGTTTTTGATAAAACTATTTCCAGATCATGTAAAAAATGGACGCAATATGTTGTGAAAAATATGAAAAAGCTGATTTTCCGCACTTCGGAATGCTTTTTCTGTTGAATTTCTTTCTACAGAGGATGTTGGACTTGGTGTTTCACCTTGAAATCTGCAAAGTAGGCTCGGACCTACGGACGTGATTTTAGTTTCACATTCACCTCCGGAATCTCAATTTTGTTTTTTTTGCATTTTTCTCAGGAGTGGTCGGCGGAGGGCTATCAATTATGGATGCTGCAAGAATCCCCCGAGCCAACATTGTCAGAGGAAAGCGGAGACCAGGAAATAAGCCAGAAACGTTCCCTCGTTCAACTAGATTTTGTCAAAAGTCCTCTGACCGTTAATCCCTGCATGGTGAGTCGAAGAGACTGAAATTCTCACAATACCGTTGAATCTGCGCTGTTAGTTTCCACTCGATCTAACCAATTTCGTTTTATTAATTCATTCAACCATTTCCACCCAAATACCCACCTAGTTTCTTCTCCTCACAATATTTCAGAGCATCCTGAATACCAGTTACGTTTCAGAGTCACCACGGCCACTTGTATCTTCAAGGGGAAGATCGATTGTATTTGAATCTGGGTGGAGGAGGTGTTTCAACGAGTAGCAGTGTTCTTTATCCTTCTAACGAGTCACCGTTAGATACTACAAATCAGGCTCTTGCAGGGTCTAAACAATGGCTGGTAGTTCCGATACCGAGCGCTTACAGCGGTTCTAACTGGCCTATAAGGGTGCGTCTCTATCCGATCTATGAAACAAGGCGATTTTCCGTGTATTCTTATTTCTAGGAAAAATTCTAATTTATCCAATTCAACAAAACGCATATTATCTTTCTAGTATACTGCGATAGACAACGAAGGGTTGAGCATCGCAGTGGCGGGCCGCGCTGGCCTCGCCCACTACTCATTACCGTCAAGGAAGTGGAAACTTTTTGGCAACGAAACTCAAGAACGAGATTTTATCGTGACAGGAGGTCTGCTTTGGCATCGAGGCCACCTTATAGCTGGGAGCTATTCCCTCCTCGAGGATAAAGACGAGATTAGAATTTACCCAAGGGATACAAGGCTCGACAATAGCTATGCCAAGAATATTAAAATGCCTGCTCAAGTCCTTTTACTCAATACTTTGAAAGACAGATTACTCACTTTCTGCGCCAATGGACAAGTCAGCATCTACGATATGGTCCTGGAAGGCAACGAAGGTCAGTTTTCCTTCGTCTTTATACATTTTTAAGCTTACAGAATCTAATTCGAATGTGAAAATAACAGAATCTTAGGGAAAAGACATGAATCATGTAAATATTTCATTGTTCTTTAGGCACAAGCGGTATAGAGTTGACCAGGATACAGACTGTAGATATCGGTGGTCTTTGCGTGCATCCAGCTTGCGTTGTGAGCGCAACCTTGACTACGATACGTGCAGAAACAGCTGGGAGCCATCCGCATCCTGAAAGTCTATTGCTGAACGTGTCTGGGCGATTACTTATGGTTCAACGGGATCATTGCAACGATAATTCTGAAGTGGTGAGAGCAAAGTAATTACCTATTATGTGTGTTTATATCAAACCGTTAGGTCACAGTGAAGCTTGTTTACTAGTTGATAATACAGTTACGACTTTTAGGGCATTTTCATACAGCACAAATGTGCTTCTTCAAGCTTTATGCGAAACATGTTCCAAAATTTTTTTTTTGCTGTTGCGATAATTGTGAAATTTGTTCTTTAAATTTCTTTGCCCAGTTATTCTACTTTTTCTGTTAAATATTGATTTTTGTCTAATTTTTTTTACCTCGAAAATTGTTGGGATCACCGGAAAGTGTCAGTAACAGAAAAAAGTCTATAGTTCTTGATGTATGTAGTTTATGTCAATTTCTTCAGAGTTTTATTTAAGTAATTTTATTTGATTTTTTGCCAAATTTTGTAACAACAAGATAGATTCGCTAGCAAGATGCTGCAACTTTCTGTTCATTGTAGCTTTGACGACTATAATCTTATACAGGGAATTTTAACAGACAGAAAGGTTCGGGTTATTAACTTCCAATATCATAAAATGTCTTTAAACATTTCTGAGATACTATTGCTCTTCTCTTTTCAACTTCTCACAGTTTTCGATCGACAATTCTATAAAAATTATTACTTCCCAGTAAACACAATTCCGTCACACTTACATCCCAGTTTCGGATCTCCCGATCTCTTCAATATCACAGTTATATCACTGGTTTAGTCAATGTACAGTCCCTGAACTGCATTATGTCCGGATCGCGACTTCATTAGAATTACGGAAATGATACAGACCCTTGTGACATTACCGCTACAGAACACGTGTACAGAACACGTATATCACTCTGTGATCTAAAACTGTAGAGAACAGTGTATCCATAATAGTTCCATCCTACTGCCCTGCTGAAAATTCTGTACAGAATCGAATAGATGCACGTTCATAATTTATAGTAGTATATCCTACATCTGTGCAGGACGAGAAAAAAATTATTTTTTCTTTCGTTTATTCTTATAGAAATTTATCGTAGACTAGATTTCTGTGAGTGATGATCATTCGCATGCTGAATCCATTTTTGCTGAAAAAACGCTCGCGCCATATTAGTCCGCATCGGGGATTTGAACCCAGGTCCGCCACCTTACCAGTCGCACGCCCTAACCACTACGCTAAACCTATCATGTTATAAAGCTTTGCTCTTAGAGTTATGATAAGAATTCAGTTGAAGAGTGGACGGCGAATGTTTGAAAAATTATAAAACAGCTGCAAAATTCGACAGGCAATTGAAGTATCTTGGTAATGCGAAATATTATTTTCGATGGGACATGATATCCATATTTATGACATTGATTTTACGGAATATCCATACTTTCTAAATCACGTAAGGCTTACAGATTCATGTGACATAAATTTGACTTGTAGTTTGTGCATCGTAAGTGACAGAACAAACTTATATCATTATCGTGTAACAATGACGTCACTTTCCAGTAAAGCAAAAGTACATCATTTGGTGACGTATAGTTTACATACAACTGATCTGTAACTGTGATACATCAGTCATACAGAACCATTATTGAACTGGTACCGAATGATGATCCGTTATATTAGTGTTACATCAATTTTACAAATCCTACCATATGTCACAGTGATTTGATACTGTGATGTAACTGTGATACGTATGATCCAAATGTGTTCACTGGGTTATTTTACATAAAAGGCTGAATAACTCTGTAAAATGAAGTAATAATATTTCTGTCCTAAGATTACACCCAGCCAAATTAAAGCTTTTAAAAAGAAAACAATGAAAATATTTAAAACCACCCTGTAATCAAAATTATTTTGAGACGACAAAAAAAATGGTAAAAAGATTTTCATAAAGCTTATTTTCCATGCTTCGAAATATTCTTCTTTATTATACTTCTCATTACTTTTAGTCATTATACTTCTAATTTCTCTCTGGAATATTTTTTTTCCGAGATATGAAACTTTTTCTACTGCCTGAAGACTTACGAAGTGATTTTCAACTCCTGACGTTAGTTTATGTAATACTCGAACCACACTACTACTTCTGACTGTTTAACTTCTAGCTGTACACATGTAGTCCTCCAACGGTGTTAGCTTCTTGTGTTGAGAACGTTTGGGTGCCGTGGAGATCTAGGCGAGACAAACCCCACCTGACGGAGGCTCTCTGGCTATTCTGTGGTGCTCATGGAATGAGAGTATGGCTCCCGCTGTTTCCCCGAAACCACCAAGACAAGGCACACACTTTCATGAGCAAAAGGATAATGCTCCCTTTTCATTTGCGGATATATCCCATGGCGATTCTCTTCGAAGATGCAATTCTACTCGGCGCCGAAAACGACACAGTCTTATACACCTCGGACACTAATTCTCCATTCTCATTGCCATTCAGTGTCCTGGAACTTACGGTAATTCAAAATTACACCTTCAATGTGAAATTTTGGCATCAATTTCCTCCATCCCTTCAACTATTCGTCATTTTTTATTCCAGAGCCAAGTCTACCTTCACCAAATACTCCGACAATTGATACGTCGGAACCTGGGATACCACGCTTGGGAAATAGCCAGATCCTGCGCCGCCCTTCCTTACTTTCCCCACTCTTTGGAACTCCTGTTACACGAGGTCCTTGAAGAAGAAGCAACTAGCAAAGAGCCCATTCCAGATGCTCAGCTACCATCTGTCGTCGAATTTATTCGCGAATTTCCTGGCGTATGGGCACGTGCCGTTGTTCAGTGTGCTAGAAAAACAGAGATCGCTCTTTGGCCCTATTTGTTCTCCGTTGCTGGTCCACCTAAAAAATTACTACAAGATTGTCTGCAGCGGCAACAGCTCGATACTGCTGCTAGTTATCTGATTATCCTACAAAATTTAGAACCTTCATCCGTCAGCAGGCAACACGCCACTCTTCTACTTGACGCCGCTTTGGAACAGGGTAGATGGGAACTTTCTAGGGATTTGGTACGATTCCTCAGAGCTATAGGTGAGCTCCAGTTTGCTTTTGGTATGGTAATGGTTCTTTTGAACAGTTGTACCTTTTTTATCAATGAAGGATCCTCCTCATAGTCGAACGCCGTAATGAAGGGTAGTTTGAGGAAGAGAATCAGCCGTCATAGACCTCTGGATTTCAAACCGTTACTGAATTATGCCAGTTCTACATACTTGATTTGTAACTTTCCCACTCTGACCACGATTGAAGATACACTAGAACTGTGGCAACTCAGTCACAGTTTGAGATACAGAGGTCTGTGTCGACTTGATTTTCTTCATCAAACTGCCTTTTGTGACTACAACAAATTATCGAAGGGCTACTTCATTATTCCAGAAGTTACAGCCACTCGAAAATATCTTCTGATCAAGTCTTCGAACTTATCTAATTAATAGTAATGTTCGGGTTCACAGCCTGCCCCCTAATTCTCTGATACTCCCGGGCTGGAACTCTGATGCAAATGTTCACGTTAGCCCATATACTTATTTTATAGCTTCCCTAAAAGTTTCCCAATTTGCAGTCTCTCAATTCTCCTGGATTTTTACATTTCCTAGATATGAACCCTGTAATGTTTTTTTCATGTGAAAATATTGCGAATACTGAAGAGTCTTATTTTCAAAAGATCCAAACGACGTGGAATCCCCTCGTACATCTTGGGGCGGAACAGGAAAACTTGGTGGTCCTGCACAAAGTCCTCCTGTACCTCCACACGAGGAAGACTTGTCGCTAGTTTTGGGCACGATGCAAGTTTCCAGAAGCAGAAGTTACAGCACTACTGCAACTCCCAAAGTTCAACTGGAACCGGTAAACAAAGACGTCGCGCCATCCTCGGTTTTGGAAAAAACTAGGAACGTCGTTATGAGGCGGAAAAAGTCCGTTCCTACTGCAAAATCAGAAAAAAATGAAAACAAGTAAGTCGATCGAACGGTTTTTGACGTCTAAAATTCCAGGAGCACTACAAACACTTTGTTGAAATAATTTCAAACGATTAAAACAACTCAATTTTCATATTTCTCGCATCAAATTTACAGAGAAGGATCTGCGGAGGAATTCTTCATCGACGTTATACTTCAGCGGCATGCGAGGCGCTTGCTGACTGCACGTCGACTAGCAGATCTGGGAAGATTCGCAGCCCGTCTTGACTTCCATTTGGTAACCTGGTTTGCTAGGGAACGAGATAGAGCAGCAAAAATCGAGGATTACATAATAGCACTGAAGACTATTCACGAAGATTTCGGGTTCTCGTATCCCGTATTGTCTTTACCAATGCTGCAGAAGATCAGACGCGCCAGTGTCACTTCGTTAAGATCAATGCGATCGATCAGCTTAGAGAATCCTGAAGAAGAACAACTCAAACCAAATTTCGCTGTCGATCTACCAGACAGCGGATACACCAGCTTACCTGGCGGCAGACCTCCTTATACTAGTCTCATTTCTCCCGTAGCTAGCTTGGAAACGCAGTTTCCTGCTGTCGAGGCAAAGCTCGCCCCCCACATGCTGCAAGGTATTTTTTTGTTCTCCCGATTATTTGTTCAGTCAAATTAAAATTTAAACCCAAGTGTAACTCGACTTTTTCTTTCCAGATGAACAAAGCGTTTTAAGCGATTCCAGCACAGTTTGGAGAGACGACGTTGAGTCTATTGTGGAAAGTGGTATCGGAACTGTTTGCTGGGCTACGGAACCAGTAGAACCAACCGATGTTCACGTCTCTGCTTCTTGTGGCCCCACTAGTCGTGGGGAAGTGCAGTTGCGTTATCTTCTACAATTGTTTCTAGAAGGTGGCTGCCTCGGATGGGCTGCTGTTTTAGCCACTGTTCTGAGAGACGCACCTGCTATCGCAAGGATTGTTCGAGCTGCTAATGCTCCCTCGCAGACTATAGATTCCATAATTAACTTACGCAATGGGTTAGTGATTCTGACGAGATGGTCTAATACCGAATGGTGAGTAAATGGGCAGTTGAATAAAAATATCCTATAAGCATACAGAAGTAGAAATAAGCACATTCAATGGTGATTTTTATTCTTCCATGTCATTATACTTCCGTGGTATTTTTTGCCTAATTGCTTTTCAGATATATGAGGGACAGAAAACTTTAAAAAAACCACAAAATTTATTGAAAATGATCTCGAAACCAAGAGGAAAGAATTGAAGAATATTTCACAAAAAGCTTTGCGAAGCGTTCTTTCTCTACTGCACAATACTTCATTGAATTCTGTTCCACATTTTTCTTCTGCTGAGATATCGAGCCTCCTGATCTGCCTCGACATTACTGCAAGGGCATTCCTAAATCAATTTTTGTCAGCTTATAACGTTGTGAGTTTCGCTGCTATGGAAGAAATTGAATTGACCATGTCTTACGTTTCTAGCTTGGGATACAGACCCTTCATGTCCGGCATCCGGCCTCAACTATCGCTATTGAATACATTGATACTGACAAAACACCAGCAAGAACAGGAGCAAATTCCAGAGAGTCCATCTCCGAGTCCTGCTCCATCGTCGAGCAGTAATCCCCGTGTATCAACTTCACGATCGAGACATTCCTCCATAAGTCATACATCAACAACTGCACCGCTCGAGGAAGAAAGGTCACACGATTCCTCGCTAACTATTGAAGATAGCGTAAGAGGAAGCCTGAACAACGTCAGCGTTGTTGAAAGCAATAATGTTCAATCTGGGTGTATCATCTCTTAATATGTGATTCGCAGATTTGTCACAGTTTGTATATAGACAGGGTAGCAGAAATTTCGAAGAGAAACTTTTGCAGCCGCATTGATATCTTCGTTTGATAAATCCGTTTGGAAACTCGAATTATTGATATCGAATTTTTCATTGAAACGGAGCAACGATACAAACTTGACCGGTGTTTCGTTTCGGTGATTGTTAGAAAAGAAATGTAACGGCTGTATTTACAAAGCGTCCATTGTAATATTAGACTAGAAATTGTCCAGAATCAAAAATCCTACGTTTATATATTGTAGATGAAATGATTGTCCGTCGTTATACTAGAGGCATTCTTTCAATGGGTACATTTTTCTAATTGGTGAGGGGTCGAGTATTCTTTCGAGAATAGAAAAGAAAAGAAAGGAAGAAAAAAATCTAAAACGATAGCAATAGCAAATTACTCAAGAGTACGGACTACTTGATAGCTCAATCATCGTATATCATAAGGCTTAGATGTTCGCGAAAAGAATTTTCTATGAAATTACCACTTCTTTGAAAATTAGCTGAGGATAAAATGCTTTGCGTTACACGTCAAGCAGAACTAAAGCAAGTCAGCAAATCGGCCTAATTATTGAATATCAGTAGCATAGACAGTGTGAAAATGGGCGACGGAGGTCAAGTAATTGATCAGGAAATTCTATTTCAGTATTATTCAATTATCTTGACAAGAAATACTCAGTAACATAATTATAATGTATTCTTTGGTTGACAATAATTAGGCTCGATATCCATTCAAAGTAATAAATTAAATCTGTATATTCGTAACAGATGCGCTTCCAGTGAATTATTTCTAGCTTTTTCGTGTGGTAATTTCAGCCCATGAATACATATATTATAAGTAGACCGGAATTAAGTGGCAGGATAAATAAATGAACTTTAGGGTGATTTCTTATCATTTACAATGATTTATGATATTATTAGTAACAATTTACTTTTACCTTTTATCAATAATATTCATTATTATAAGTCCAATAAATGTCGCGTGCAGTTTTTTTTCTCTTTCTCTCGCGACATTAAAAAAGACGGATATATGCATGTTATTATGATATTGCGTTTGATAGTAATATATTGTATTTTAGTCAGTACTTATTGCATTGACTTATGAGATCTCGGTGAGCAGAGAAAAGACTGTACAAAAACTGCAATGAAAATGTGTAATAAGTTAGCCGAGATAATAGGGAGGAATATTATAAGTAGTAATGAGAAAAAAAAAAAGAAAAAAAGATCCAAGACACTGTATAAGAGCAATTTTTCTTTTTATTCAAGATGAAAAAAAAAATGTTTACGTTTAATAGCGTTTTCAACTGGGGCTACACCGGGCTACACTAGTGTAGTGTAGCCATGTCTGTCTCCTTCTGCTCCAAAAGAAAGAAAGAGGTGGGAATAGCTGCACTACACCAGTGTAGCCCACTCAAAAACGCTATAAGTTTAGCCTGGTCAAAATTGAGTGAGACATCTATCGGTTTTTCAGGATAGGGTAACAGACGATGTTTGATCACCTAAATATCATTTTAATCAAGGATACCTGTGAATCTATCAGTTTTGAGGAGGCTAGATAGTATGATTACAAGTCAATAAGTCATATTTATATATGTAATATTTAAATAATAAGAATAATAATGTAAAATATTATTCGGCAAATGTATATTATATTTTCTCATAACTGTGTCTTTTTATTGCTACGGTATATGTATATTAATAATTCGTATTTCTTTCGCCAGAACTGATAAGATTGGGATTCCGAATTATGCAACTTAGGAAAGTTGGCTTGCACCGTTTTTACTCTTTTTAATCAATAATTCTGTGATTGCATTGTGAACCGCTCGCCATCCTTCCCAATGAGTATTTATTCCTAAATCAATCGATAATTTATTTCACTATACTGAGAAAAATCAAAATTGAAACTAATCTCTGCCCACTGTTTGCAGCAGAAATATTCAGGAACGAGGCTTATTAATTTTAGCTCATTTTTAGCTTTTTTCTGTTTCTTTGGGATACTTTTTCATTTTGTTCTTTTTATTCTTAACTTATTGTTAGTTTCAAATTCCAATGAAATCGTTATAGATATATGTTTTGATTAAATAAAGAAACCAAGTATTTCTTCTCTTTTAATGTACAATATTGAAAACCAGGATTACTCCGTACAACTAAAACTATTGCTTAATCTCATTTTCAGTTTATTTCATAATAATTTATTTACAGTTATTATTTTACTATGGATATTCGTCCGTTTTCACACGGGGGAAATATTACTTCCTGTACCAGACCTGGAGAGTCCTCATACGCTTAACTTTCTTTTGCAATTGCAATATACCGTATAACAAAGCCTCTGCAGTCGGGGGACATCCTGTAACGGAAGAAATTCAACAACAATTAATAAACAACACGATCCTCAATTCGTCAAAAGATTTTGCCAGAAAATACATACAACAAAATACTACTAATACTATAAAAAAATACCCACCTGGTACGTAAATGTCAACGGGTACTAATCTGTCGCATCCTCTAACAACTGCGTAACTGTAGTGATAATATCCTCCTCCGTTGGCACAGCTTCCCATTGAAATGACCCATCTGGGTTCTGGCATTTGGTCGTAAACCTTTCTCAAAGCTGGTGCCATTTTATTAGTAACCGTTCCTGCGACAATCATCACATCAGCTTGTCTAGGCGAAGCTCTGAAAACTACTCCAAATCTGTCCATGTCATAGCGGGGAGCTGCGATGTGCATCATTTCGACAGCGCAACAAGCCAAACCGAAGGTAAGCGGCCATATCGAACCCTTGCGACCCCAATTCAGCAAATCGTCCAAACGAGCTAAGGCGTATTCCGCCCAGTTGCTCGTCTCTTGGAAAGGACTGTACGGTTGTGTTCCTGACTTTGAGCTGGTCTTAGCTAGTTGAGTTTCTTTGCCCTGGGGAGCTGTTTCCACGCAACGAATCTGAGATGCTATTGGAGCGAACGAGCCTGGGGTCAACCCATTTTGACGGACTAGAGCCGCGAGGCTTTGCTGAGCGCCGCCTGTGAAAATTTGAGAAATGGGAGAGAGGATGACAACGGCGAATCGTCGAAATTTTATTACAGTTGTTTGGTGTGTAAGTCGGTAATCGACGTTAAGGTTATGTTAGATAACGTCGCAACGATTTTCGAACGTAATACGGATCAGGTAGCGACGAGGTTTTGCTTTTGCATATTGAATATTGTCTGCATTTCATTGTTACGTAATGGAGATAAAATTGCTTTTTAACTTTACTCTGCTAGTTCGGGCTGAAATACAGGTGAAGTTATTCTATGCGGGAATAAGGTCGGTTCTCAAAGAGCTGAACATTTTTTCGGAATTGAATCCATGGAGCGAAGAGCGTTGCGTATAACATGAATATATGACTAAATTAGAGAAATTCGTCGTATTATTAACGAGATAAATGATTTGTTTTTAAACTTACGATTTAATACGATAGAACGCAACATCTTTTGGCTCGATCGTGCACTGACGTCAGAGCGCTTCTGCTCCAAAACTTCTCTTTTCTGTGGTCTGAAGTTTGCCGAAAACTAAACTTGGTGTTATGTTGAGTTTATATCGAGGCTTGTCTCGAACTCGAATTCTTTATTCAATTCCTACAAAATCTCACAATGTTAATAGGGAGAAACAATTCTCACAATTCAAGAGATACAATTCTGATTATATCATAACTCAGATTATTCTGGAACAACAATTCTGTAGAATGAATTTTTTATTGCAATTTGCAATTCAAAAATACGATGTGGGGAGTTTTTACCGCGGTTCGACATGGTTGGCAGCACTGATGCAGATACAAACTGCACGTTTACAGCAAAACGTGTCGCGATGAAATCAAAGACTCTTTGGATGAAATTACCTTCACCTCTAATCCGGCGTTGGTATTGCCAAAATAGCTAATTTGCACGTTATAAATAATTTATCATCCTAGCCCGTCATCGTCATTTAACGAGTAAACGTATCAGTGCATAACGTCAGTTATCGAAAGTGTGACAGATGGTTCCAAGAATAATATCCCGGTTGACCGATAGCTAGAGTTTGGTTATGTTAGGTTAGGTTAGATTAGATTCATCGCAATCTTCTGACAACGTTCTCTTCCGATCGGACTGATAGAAAAAAACCTCTTCAATAATGGACGATCAAATTTGCCCCCGTTGCAAAACAACGAAATATAGAAATCCATCTTTAAAATTGATGGTCAACATATGCGGCCACGCATTGTGCGAGAGTTGCGTAGACCTGTTATTTTTAAAAGGTAAAAAAACTTTCGCCCCAATCTTTGACCTGATTTCAAACCCCTTGCTCATTTTTTCATCAATCTCAATTTCTTCTTCGCAGGTTCTGGAGCCTGTCCAGAATGCCAGATACCACTGCGAAGAACGAATTTTCGGGTTCAATTGTTCGAGGATTCGATGGTAGAAAAAGAGGTGGATATCAGGAAGAGATTATTGCGAGACTTCAACAAAAAAGAGGAAGATTTCGCTACGTTAAGGGAATACAATGATTACTTGGAAGAGATCGAGAGTCTGATATATAACCTGGCCAATAACATAGACATAATAGAGACGAACAAGAGAATCGAACAGTACAAAAAGGCGAACAAAGAACAGATACTGAAAAGCAAGTCTAAATTAGGCAGGGAAGAATACGAACTTGAGGAATTACTTGAGTTGGAAAAACAGCAAGAAGAGGAACGAAAGTTGGAGCTAATCAAGCAAGAGGCTGAACTAAAAAAGAAAAAAATCAGAGAGAAAGAGGCCTTGATAGACGAGCTCATGTTCTCAGAAGCAAACGCCAAAAATATCGTCGAAACATTTGCGTCGACTATACAAGCGACGAGAGAAGAAGCGAAGGTTGTTCCGGTTTCAAAAGTCACGCAGTTTAGCACGGGGATTAAATTCGGTAGACAGGGACATCAGACCTTCTTGCCTGTCCCTAAGGCCGAAGAGGGACCGACATTTGTCTACAAACCAATTGAACAGGAAGTCGAAGGTCCTTGTCCTCCAAGTTGGCAAGAAATGGAATCTAGAGGATACGTTTCTTACGTTAGAACAGAAACTCAGGCTGACAGAGCAGGCGGTTTCAAATCAAACATTGCGTGTTTGAGAGCTCTCCAAGAAGCTATGGCTGGACTCTACCACAATCCTTCTCAGAGACAGCCTGAACCGATGGCTATTTGACCTTACGATTGGTCTTAGTTTATTTATTATTATTGTATAAGAAATCGATGATGTTGTAAAGACTGTGAAGAATTTATATATACTCGAAAATAAATGATTCAGGATGAGAAGAGATAACTGGATTTTGTATAGACACGAGAGGCATTTGTATTAAAGTTTTTTCTATCGTATACGTTGTTGATCGTAATACATAATACATGAAGAAATACAATATAATATATGTTTTTTATCATATACAGGTAAAAATTAAAGTAGTTTATCTCATTGGTTCCGAGCTGTGAAAGTCATAACATCGTTTCGCGCGGTGTCGATACACGTTCGAAATACAAAAGATCAAAGAGTTGAATTTCGGTACGAGAGTTACTTCAGAGATGGCACCAGGAGTGGATGCGATAAATTTGTGCCGTTCAAAGAACGTGCGGGGGATACGGATACACACGCTATAAGACACGTGAAAAACACTCTCGAAAATTAATTTATTTGCATTTCATGAGTGCGCGGGTGTGTTCCGTTCGACGTATTTATGTCGAAGATCAACATTTTCGGGATTTCCACCACTAGAATCGAGAGAAACTGCAAGACGCTGGATTTCCCGGAGAGAGGTAAGATATTTATACCTACTCGTCTTTTACGTTCGAATTCTATTCCAAACTAACAACAATGGAAAAGAAACAATATCAGTAGTAATGATCGATAAAAATACGAGAAATCGAATTTGCCATTCCCGAATTCGACTTGTCGAAGTATTTGTCACGCGGTTTCTGCCGCGCAAAGTGGCGGACGAAGAAGAAGAAGAAGAGGAGGAGGAGGAGAAGGAAGAGGAGGAGGAAAGCGTGTGCGGTAAAGAGGCAAATCAGTTGTGTTGGCTTTGTATAGGTCTGCGCGCTCCCGCGCCGCTAGGCTCTTTCGCGGTGAGCGATAATTGAAATTTTGATTTACGCTCGTTGCACGCTTCGGTACCGAACCTACAACAATAAGCACGACCTCGCCTTTCGGCGTAGGTTCAATACGGGGCAATAAATATTACGAACGTCTCATGTAAAAGAGATCGAATTTGAAATTGTTGATTTTTCTTATTTTTCTTCTATTATGTATTCCCATTTCTCCGTATATACCTACTTACTATATCCTATATCTATGCGGTTATTGCTCTGCGTGTGTTTGAAGCGCATTGAAAATATCAACGAAACACACCCGCGGAAACCGCACATGAGTTTCGTTCATATAGTTTTTCAAAGAAAAGATAAGGATTATATTATACCTACATTCGTATTTTATATATACCTAAAAATGTTGGTACACATCCTCTCTTTAATTTTTCTTTACATATTTACTCGGTGTAAATAAACCCTGAAATATATCGAAATGGTTCATCTTATTTGAGGATATACGTTTAGAGATATACGAGTTATTTATTACCCTCACACTATTACCAACGTTGTTGTTCGTTCGCAACGCAACTACACAACGCTCTGCAAACATTTCACGCGATTTCTATATACCTACACAAAAGAAAAAAAAAAGGCAAACTTTTCAATTGACCCGCATTTAGAATTAGGAGAACAGAACAAAACACTAACGATGATGAAAAGGTAAAAAAACAGAACATCATTCGAAAACTCAGTTCGGTTCCTTCGTTCAATTTTTTTCATGCAGGAACATTCCCGCCGATACTCGACCCAACTGAAGCCTGCCGCAACTTGAACTCGGCCAAAAGCCATTGAGCTTCGGCGTAGAACGAGCGGCTGTTGCGGTTCGAAGATTTTTTAATTTCCTGCCTCGATGTGCTGCTGGTGCTGCTCCTATCTTTATATGCACGGGGCTCATTACATAATGATACACCTGCGCTGACTCTCGGTGTAACGCTAACTACATAATAATAGATCAGGACGAGCTTTATGCTTCTTGAAAACGCCAATAAAATAAAACAAAAAAACATCCAATTTCTCTCCTCTCCTCTCCCTTTCCTTTTATATAGTTTTCGGAAACGCTTTATGGGATAAATTTTCGCGTCGAAGACCCTCGCGCTATCCTGTTGCGTAAGACGTATGAGGTAGGTAATATACGGTTTCAATATAATAGCTATATGCCTATAAGCGCGCGAGTAGTTGCATCGCATTATGATTCTCGGATGTGTTGGTCGTAGGTATACGTATATAGCTGTGTATGATGCTGTGAATCGTTGCCCCGAGTGGTAGTGTTTGCGGATAACAAGAAGGGTGGGCATGCCTGATTAGCCATGCACAATGAGGTAGGCCATGCAACAATAGCATTGCCGTAAGAGCCCTTGTCGGTTGAACCCGGAGCTTAGCTGCACGTACAGGGTGTTCGAAAAGTTAATTATTTTTATTCTTTTCTTCTGCATATATCCGTCTGCCTCAACCACCCCTCAAAAATTTTTTGCAATTTAATTCCGAGGTAAATCCGGGCGTGTTCAAAATACAGGTGTAATTTAGTAACCGTGAGAATAAGTTATCGCACGTTAACGTAAAACGATAATAACCTAGAGGTATAGAGAGAGGTGAAAACGAGTATTTTGCAGAATCAAATTGTACACCTACTGCAGATCTCGACACGCGTGCAGTGAATATATATTTTTTCAAGAAACGTATACAGTGTACGGAAGAATTTTAAGCAGCGATATAACGCTGCAAGCATAGCGCCTAGCGCGGCTGGCGCGAGTAGGGGGTGTCCAAATGTCCAATTAGCCCTCAAGTCCCTCCCCTCGGTAAGCCAATGAAATTTGTCGGTTGTAGTATAGGCCACGCCTCCAAACCCCCCTTCAGTTATTCCTCGTGGCACGGAACAGTCACAGTCCGTTGGTGACCGCCGAACGCAACGGTTCTCCGTAACGCGCTTGGTCCTCGTTGCGTTTCCAACGTGGGTCTTGTATATTCTATCAGTTTATAAACGTGACGATAAAATCGCTCAACCTAACGTAATTATACCAACAACGGTTATACATAATCGTCTAACAATCAGACGGGATAAAAAAATCCGCGTTAATAAAACCAATATATAGCGAATTACATCGATGTTCGTTGCGGTTATTTTCATTATTTTATTTTCAATTTATATTATTCTATAAAATATATATTCTCAGTCTAAACGGTTTCTCGGAACAAGTTTAAACCCGTTCTATAATACTCGCGGAGTGCTCCTGACTTTTTTTTTTCTCATATTTTTCCCCTTCCTTCCCTCCCTCCAATCCTAACCCGCAAACTTCGGACATACATACACGCATAGTAGTACGTCTGTCGGTTGAAATATATATCAAAATATCTCACTCGATGCATATGCATCGAACGGTTTGAAAATAAAACGATAAAAAAAAAAAGAAAACAGAAAAAAGAAAAGAATAACGATAAATAACGTATATAAGACTTGTCGAAAGGTGTTCCTTCCTACTGTACGGTAATATAATATTGTGTCTTTGATGTAATCATACGCGCGAAAGATTTTTTAATTCGCCGCAACACAAGCGCTGCAGTGTATACTTGAAATATAAACTGAATCGTACCGTATCGTACTACTCCCTAATACAACTAAGAAATATACAGATCTATACAAGCATAGACAAGAGAAACGTGTGAAATGATCATGCGACGCTAGACTGTATAAAACTGAAGGAGAGAAAAAATAAGAACAAAAGTAATCAAAGACATAAAAAAAGAACATCTAGTGGTACAGAAGAGAGTGTTTTCAAAGTGTGGTGCGGGTGCCAATTATTTTGGCATTAACAATATTTTGTTCTTCTTCTTCGTCTGATATATACATACATATATATAATATGACCGAGACCCTTTCCGCTTGTCCGACAATGATGTTGGCCGCTATCGTCCTCGCACTTGTCACGCAGCAGAATGGGGTGCAGGCCAATTGGTGGTGAGTTTATTTTCACTGTATATAAGGTATATGGGTACGATAATATTATAATGTACGAAATCGATTTAGCACCGATTAATAACACGCGTATATCTGCAGTGTAGTATACTTTTCATTTCAATGAGGAGAAACAAGAGATGAAAGAAAAAATTGTCTTTCGATTGTTCTTTATTTTTATTTATTTTTTTTTTGTTTGTTGGGTTTTTCTTTTTTATTCCGTTTAAAAGCATTTACTTTCGCATTTGATATACATACAACATATAGAAAATAAAGCTTTGAGATTCTGACGGCGAAAGAGTCGAGTTGGGATTGTAAAGGTGTGCGGAGGGAGCCCCCTTTTAACACTTTTCATCTCTCCACCACCGTTGAGGATGAGGATAAGGAGGTGGAGGAAGAATAAGTGGTGGTGGTCGTCGTCGTCGTCGTCGTCGTCGTGGTGGCTAGATAGTAGTAGGCCGTATATAGTATAGGGGGATTTTCTCCTTTTTAGACTATTTTTCTACACGCGGTACAATGTGTAAACTTCTTCCTCTCCTTCATCTACTTCTTCATCTTTTGCTTCTTCTTCTTCTTATTCTTCTATATTTTCTCATCACCTGAACGCGGCGGTGTATAGTATATAGCACCGTATATGCCGGTTTTAGGACCTCGCACAACTCGATCTCATGCGTGTACATGATGCTTCTATATTCCATAATATGTTATAGTATTACAGTTTCGATCGTTAGAGATTACATTCGTGAAAATTCGGAATGTTTATACTAACGACTGACAGTTTTTCGAAAGATTATACACCCTCAAGTCTACGTTGCCAATATCGAAAACTTCGAATCGAGAAACACCGAAAGATCAAAATTCCGAAAGCTAAAGATCCGGAAGGCCAAAACTCCGAATCTCGGAATTTGCGTCGAGATGCAACGCCGTTTATTTGACAGCTTACTCATGAGCTTTCCTTAAATTTCCGGTTTTTTTTTTGGACTTTCTGAGTTTTCAACTTCCGGATTTTTGAGCCGTATGCATTTCGACCTTTCGGAATTTCCAACTTCTGAACTCTGACGTTTCTATAATATATAAGAAACTTGGAATCACGACTAAAATAAATTCGAAATTTTATAACCGTTCGGAACTTTTGGAATTCGGAACTTCTATCCTGTCTCACGTATTCACGCATTTTGTGTATATATTGAAAAAAAATGACTATATACGTTGGTATAAACAACTGGTGGATCGTCAGAATCTTTCATACGACTGTTATACTGTTATAGTTGAAAAGGTTTTATATAGGTATGTAATTATACAGGGTGATTCAAACTTTATGTTGAATATTTTACAGTGTGAATCCTTGTCAAAATTTAAGTCGAACATAATTCCTTGTAACCATTATTTCTAAAAATTGAGTTTCTTCCTTGAAAAATAATATATTTTGCAATTTTTTTTTTTTTCTGTCCCCAATTGAATTTGGAAAGAATTGTGTTATTGTTATGAATATATTGATTGAAACGGGAATCGGATTGTTATGTAAACAAGGGGCATTGAAACGATTTTCATGTCAGTTGATGGCAATTTGAAAACAAAAATAACAAAAAAAAAAAAAAAAAAAAAATTGTATAAACAAAAGAAACCAGAAGTTCAATGTAAAAAGTCGTTTTTCAGCATAAATGGTACATACTTGAAAGATATTCGTTACGACTTACGAATCATCCTGTGTACCTCTGTACATCCCTATAACTGATACGAAATTGATCAATCAATCGATCATCGTCATTGTATGTGTATATAAAACGCGCACATATACAAGAGTAAGTCGTGTTGCAAAGTAAAGAGAGCGATAGAGAAAAAGTGAGTAAATTATATGAAGAAAGGGAAAGAATTAGAAAAAAGGCAGTAGTTAGTTAAATCATCTCTATCATTCGAATTCGAACACCAATATTATATACCTATACGTATTTGCTGTATGGACCTTCGTCTGTATATACGTATATATACCTAATCATAATTGTTAGAACCAAACCTCGCGCGATAATGACGGGCGAAATAATGATTCGAGATACATATACCTACATAAATGGAAAAAAAATAAAAATAAAAAATAAAAAAAAAACAACGTATGATAATGATGATATTATATGGTTCTCTCAAACTGGTTTTTCGTTCCATTTACAGGTATATACCTACATACATATAGTAGGTATGTGTATATATGCCAGCAATTAATCGATGAGGGCAGAGCCCTGAGGTATTTCTGTATAACGATGTGTATGTGCAACGTACTATACCTATGTATGTATATGTATACCTACTCTTCTTGTTTCACTCGTCTCCTTCTTCTTCTTCTTCTTCTTTTTCTTTTTCTTCTTTTTATCTTCATATACTCCGCGGGATGTATGCGGAGTGGACTAATTGCAAATTAGTGTATAGTTACGTATAATATATATAATGGGGTGTTTCACGTGAAGTTAGGACAGATTTTTGCCGAAGGTCCGCGAATCTTTTGCCCGTCTAGTATATCCCGTTCTTTAGCATCATGCAAACACTTTTCACTTGTACTTATAGCTCCTCCTAATTCATTTTAGAATTCCTTTGGGGCCCTATGTACCGAAAGAATTTTTTTAGGGTCTACTTAATTGACTTGAAGAAAAAAAAATAATAATTATTGAATGTAATTGAAGATGTTACGAAAAAATTGTAAAGTTTTCAGCTTACCTTTTTTTTTTTTTTTTTTTCTAATACCTGGCAATTGATTATAGAGAAAAATTTCTCCTGGTCATTAATAATTGTTTAAAAAAAGGAAGTAATTTCTATAATTTATAGTTGCCGACGAATAAAAACAAAAAGCAAGCTGAAAATTTTACCATACTTTTGTTTATACATTTTAAATTACGTTCAGTAATTTTTTCAAATAAATCGAATATATACCCTAAGAAAATTCCTTTCCTGCAGACATTCGGCAAAAATCTTGTCCCACTTCACGTGGAACACCCCATATGATATATATATTTTTATATACTTATATGTATAGGTATATATAGGGTGTTTCTTCTTCTGAGGTATACATATAGTACCTATAACATACGACTCGATGACGTATATATATATATAGGTATCCTTCTTATATTATATATTCTCAGCCAACGAGATGTATGTTTGGAGACAACAAGTTGATGTATATATATACGTGACTTGGAAGTTGAGTTCAGTTTAGTTGACTTTAGTTCACCTGCATAATACACACGTATACCTATATATGTATACATATATACGGCTTTTTCACATTTATATTATATATGCTCGATGAAATAACTTCTTTCTATAATATTTTATCCTTATATATACATACCTAGATATTATACATCTGGTATATGTGTATGAATACATCCATTTCACTTATTACAATACTGTATATACTCCGATTTGTGTATAAATCAACTATATGTTGCTAATATTCCGACACTCTGATACAACAAAGGAATAAATAACATCGCTAATTCATATGCGTTATACAGGTATATATATATATGTACATAATATCTATGTATATATACAGTCGTTGAAAGGGGGCCGACCTTTCGCTATCACAGTATATACAATATACGTATAGGTATGTATGTAATTTCCATACGTTCAGTATAGACTTGTATCTATATGTATGTATGTACATTATACACGCGTGTGGGTGTATACGAAAAAGCATATTTATTCTTGCAATACTATTCGGTATACCTCTATAGGTTTATGGGTATATGCAGAAAATAATAATACGATCGCGTGTGTGCGATATGATATCATATATATGATATCCAGTTGCAAAATAAAAGTTCGTTCGTTTCCGGACGCATTTTGCTTCCGATTTTCGCGTTGTTCAGCGTTCAGAGTTCTGTTCAGGGGCTTAAGGTGCTGATATAATAAAGATCACTTATGACTTAACCTAGCTAACATAAAAAACATGAGTTTTACTGGAATCCTATCAGTTTTTTTTGACCAAGTGACATACTTGGCCACTTTCTTGCCAAAAAACTCAATCCATTCGTCGAGGGTTCGTTCGGATCGGTTGGGTAGTGATCGAGAAAGTACGATTTGCGTTTTCGAGGTGACAACAACTATGATATGTAATCTTGAACTTCCGAACATAGTCACACATGGCACCTTAAGGCGGTATCGTACAAGTCGCTTCGAACCTAACCTAACTAACATAAGAAATATGAATCTGACTGAAATTCTATTCGTTTTTTTCCCAACAGTAAAATACTCAGCCATTTTCTGCCGTATTAAGGCATTAATATCTAGAATTTCATTTCGGTAGATTGTACAGTTTAGGAAGAAATTACGAATCTCATTTTCGAGGTGATTTAACCGATCGGTAATAATGGAATTCCAACTATATTATAAGTCCCGTAGCACTTTAATAAAACGATTTTATTAAGCAATATCGCAAGGTATAGAAAAAGAAGCAAAAAAAAAAAAAAAAAGAAGAGAAAGAAGAAGAAGAAGAAGAGGAGGATGAGGCGTGAATCTCTTTTGCCGCCTACTATAGGACACGTGTTGACTTTACGATATCAATTAAGAATCGCATCATATCTTCTTTTATTTATTCTCGCGGATACATAATACACCGAGACCCCTGCTTAGGTTATTGGTTATTTCGTTCTTTAGTTCCCTCGTTACTGCACAGTTAGCATGCTGCTGTCTGCTACTGCTGCTGCTGCTGTTGCTGCTTCTCGTTTCTTCTCAACTCTTCAAGCTGTAACACGGCGACAACGACAACGACAACGACAACGTTAAGATGATGCTTTTAGTTGAACTAAAGAAGCTGAATATCGTCCCGTATACTTATACATATAGGTATGTGTATGTATGTGTGTACATAATACCTAATACTTCGTCTATTATAGCTGCAGGTTTATATGTATATTGATACATGTAATAGTATATATATATATATATATGTATACACCGATCCTCTCGCTTTATTCAAACTTTATTTTTCCATTGAAAAAGAGAGCCTTTATGACGCGATATAACCTTTGCTCTCGATCCAAGACAAGACGCTCTCTATAGAGTGTATATACGTATAATATACCTTTATGTATATACGTATGTATACTACACCTATATTAGAGTAGACAGTGCTGATGCTGATGCTGGTGCTCCTCTCGAAGAAAATCCTTTGTAACTGAAAATCATTCTTTATATCTGTATACAGTTATTGGTGTATAGGCATATATAGGTATACATGTAGAGTATATATATATATATCCTAAAAAGAGAATAGACTTTTGATATTATATATTCGCAAAGTTTAAAAACTTTCTCACTCCCTATATACTGTACAGACTTATACCTTTGTTATTATTACATCGCGATGTATTTTTATATGTATATATGTGTATAGGTATTTATTTCCATACCAGGTAGGGGTATATGAGTATTTATATTTCATGTATACACTTTATAACGTTTTAATCCCGTCAAACGATATATAAAGTTTTAACGTCACTTAGCGTGGATGTATAGATTCGTCGTTTAATTACCTATATGTGCGTATAATCGCCTCTTTGATCCTCATCTTTATTATCACTGCGTATGAGATTTTTTTCTTCATTTCATTCAGCTAAACGTTTATTTTATTTGTGCAATTTTAGTGCCGGAAATGAACGTATAGATATACATATTCTGAGATACATCGCGTGTCTAACAGTAAAAGGTGGTCAACGCCAAAAATTTTTTTTTTTTTTTTTTTTTTTTTTTTTTTCCGGAGCTTGCGACCTTTTACTGTTAGTCACGCGGCATAGATTTTTTGATGAATGAACAGTATAACTATATCCCTACTATTATCCCTATATATACACATAAACAATATATGTATACGCGGAATCGAAAGTTTAATTTCTTTTATCGTTTGTTAATGTTTTTGGAATTCATTTCTTTGTAAAAATCAATTATACTTGATTGACGTATGAATTAATTGTTAATGGGAAAGGAAGAATATTTTATCAAACGGGCTGCCTCTATCAATTTTTCATCGCCCTTAGTTATTATATTAATTTATACCGCTTTTGAAAAAAAAGGAAGTTGTTTATTATATTACTTCGAAAATGAAAAGTTGAGTTTTCACCAGATTTCCACGTTTTCGGGATCAAAGAATCAATTCCGGTTTCTTGCGGAATGCGGTTTCTTGTATAACTCAGAGCTGATTAGATTTTGAATTTAATTGGTCGACATAGTTTATAAGTATAAATTGAGCGAAAAAAATTTGGAAACAAAAATTTCAGATAGTCATATCTGGAGAAGGAGTCAACGAATTTTGATGATTTTTATCTTCATTAATGGCATTAGCTCCAACTTAGAAATAACTGAATTTTGGAATAGATCGATGCAGTAGTTTTGTGTTATTCGGACTTGGAAGATCTGCGCGGGAAGTTTAGGGCTGGCTCATCGTCGTGGTCTACCAATCGATTTATTTGCTTGTTATTTTTCTGTTTTTCGTTTGATTCAGACCTCATGCCTTATATGAATATACTAGAATTGTTCGTTTCGGATAAGACCGTAAAATGACGGATCAGCTGTGTACGTTCAGATTCACGCGTATGCGACATCAGATGAAGATACGAGAAGAAGTTGGAAAGCTTTTGAAATTTACAGAAATCACTAATTCCGTGACGGATTTCGTCATAATGATTTTTCATCCCTTAGGCAATTAAGAATAGGTGAAAATTATTCGACTTTGACATCGATACAATTAACACGGTTATAACAACGCTGCAGGGGAAAATCTCGCGATCGAATATAATTCACGCACATTTATATACGTGAGGTGAAGATGAATTTTCGGATTTCTCCTTCTTTCCATGACATATTTATATATTGAGGGGTGCTTTTTTTGCCTCTTTTTCTACGTCTCCCTCTCTCTCTCTCTCTCTTTCTCTTTCTCTTTATGACCGCATTGGCACCCAATATCAGGCTAGTCGTCACCGGGGTCCCCCCTTATATAACACGATTTTTTTTATAATACCAATATAAAATACCCCGTAATATATCGTCACGCCATCTTGTAGTCTCGTAAAAAGTGCACACAAAAGAACGTAGTGAACGAGAAAAGAGAGAAGAGAAAAGGGTGGGAGGAAGAGAGGGTCTCTCTCTGCCATCACGATCACCAGCAGTTAGAAACCCCATAGATTTTGCTGCGCTGCATGCACCGCGGTGCGGCGTCGTCTTTTTAACAACGACGACGTCGACGTCGATTCGCGTCAACGTCTTACGTTTGTACCATAAACTATTACAGCCTTTCATATTATATACAACTTTCGTCTCACGATTATTGACTATTATTTTTCTATCTTTACGGTGATATAAGGCGAACAGATATATACACATAAGCTGAGAAATGGTGAATAAATGATTGGATTTTCAGTCACAGAGAAGTCTGCAGAGAAAAGTTTGCAGGGAATTTTTCTTCTTCATTCGAGTCGCTACTACCCTGTTTTCATTTTCGGGATGATCATGTGATAACTCCTTTTTTTTTTTCAAAAGCTGATGGGGATAGCAACATGCTGCATGCTAGTTATGCAGATCACATCAGTGATTTTGTTCAGTGGACGTAAACGAGACGAGGTTATAACGTCAGAGACTTCGATCTTCTGTGTATATGTGAAATGTATATAATAATGCCGAAGGATCCTTTTCGTTTTTTGTTCCTATTCTCTTAAAATCGGATTCGGATGACTCGAAGAGGTCCCTGCAGCCAAACTCTTGATAAAAAGTTAATGGCTCTTCTAGCTTCTTCTTCTTCTTCTTCTTCTTCTTCTTCTTCTTCATTATACCTGAATATACCTATACTACTATATTCTTACCTTCTCTCTTATTCACTCTTCACATCCTCTGTAGCTACGTCGCGTTGCCTCGAATTTTCTTCGTCTTCTTCATCCTGCAAGCATTCCGTATATAAAACCCACTCCTAATTCCCTCACTCTCTCTTTCTCTTCTTTCCTCCTTTTTCTCTTCTTCTTCTTCTTCTTCGTCGTTGAACGATCACCGACAAAGGACATCGGCGAGCTTTGGTCATCCGGTTCACCCCGTAACTATACATACCATATATATAGGTAACTATACCTAACCACAGATCGGCTGCAGACCAGCGGGCGTAATATGCTACTGCTTTAGAGTTTTTGCCACGCATAGAGGCCACAACGTTGATCTGCAGTTGTGCAACTGTACCTACCGAAAATGTCATAACAATGCGGTGTAAGCAAGGTGAAGAAGTGATCCTTGTATAGGTGTCTCTGATCCTTTTTGGTCTGAAAAGCCGAGGTTCTGAACTCGTCATTTGCACCGTTTCTCAGTGGTGTATACTATGTATTTGTATGTGTGTGTGTGTGTGTGTAAGTCATGGTGAGACCGCCGACGCAGCAGCATAGAAGGATCTCATCTTCAAATCTTCTCATCTTCTCATCTTTGTTCATTTTGGTGCAGTGTCCTCTCTCTTCCACTTTCTTCTCAATTCTGTGCAGTCCTTATGTATGTACCTATATTCTTCTCTTTCTTGAACCGCTAGCTTGGGTTTGTTACAAAGGGAGGTGCTAACAGCTCTTCGACCTCTCCTCTGAAGTAGCCGACAGGTAGACAATGTGAAAAACTGACCCAGCCTATCCAAGACCCTTAGGGCTTCTTATACTATAACCTATATAGGCAAACTTGTTCTTGTTTCATCATTTTCAATTCATTCCTATACCACTGACTTACTACCTCACTCACTGATTGACTAACTTCGGATCTTTCACTCACTCTCGTCTCTCTTCTCTTCTCTTAGCTGGTAGTGCAACGGTTCACCGCTCTACCATTCGGACTGTAAGGTACCATCATATGTACCCAGTACCAGTACCAGTACCAGATTCCATGCTGATTTTCAGTCCTGTAGTCAGAGTCAGTCAGTCAGTCGATCTTGTTCTTGTTGTTCTTGTTCTTGTTCTTGTTCTTCTTCTTGTTCTTCTTCTTCTTGTTCGTCTTGTTTATATGCGGTTGATCCAGCGGTGCACGGCTCAGCCATATTCCACAATATAACGATCTCACAATTACTCAAGTGGGTTTATGATGAAGCCGGAGGACGAGTGTCGGAAGAAAAACTTTCAAGTGTCTCATACGCGCTTGGCTTGACTTGGCTATGCGGTTATACGCGTATAGAGTGTGTCTATCTATACACACTGAGCGTACAGCTAACTGAATCTCTTTTAACACGTCGCGTGTACTCAATTTTTCTTTTTACGTACAGTAACCGTGCAGCATTACCTATATATGACTATGCGGTACTTTCAAAACTATACTCCATTTTATTCGAGGGAAAAGGAACCGTGGATTTTCGAAATGTTAGAAGTCTCGAAGTCGACGTTATGCTCATTTGGACTCACTGATTCTGATTGATCATAATAAATTATGCCAGTCCAGGAGCAAAGAAGACACAACCCTGTCGTGAGGATCTGGCCACACCGTTGGTCTGATTCAACTCGCCTCCAAAATCCAGTTTTTGTAGATGACATACCCTCGTCATATGAACGAAGAAATTTGAGGAAAACAATTCATCATTGTGGGAAATATGATGAATTTGTCAAAATTTCAATACCAAATTTTCGCTCATCTCTCCAATAACTCGGTGGAGAAATTTTTCTTTCCTGCGTGCAAAAGATGAGAACTTGCTTTTCGAGTGCAATGAAACGTCAAAAATCAGTTGAATCGGGTGAACGGTGCTCGCAAACCCTCACGGTGAACGCAGTTGAAGTTCATTATCAGGTAGTTATAGGTAAGATCGAGACTGCAAAAAAAAAAGAACAAAAAAAACGAACCGTCCATTTCGAACATTTAAACTGTACATACCTACTGGTCCCCTTGGAAACAGGATGAAACATATGAGCAGACACGTATCTTTAAATGTGAGAATAATCATAATTCGAAAGATTCTTTGATCCGTTTGATCTCTGGAACCAGTGGTGGTAAATTCTTGCTGATAAAAATCGAACAAAAGTCGCCCATGAGGCGCATACCATCTGCACATCTATAGACAGTGTATTTTTGTGGAATCCGCATTTCTACGTATATCTTCTTCGCTAAAATCGGTGGGAATTAATTTAACTCGAATGGGTTGAACCCTAGCTCGCGTGTTTCATTCGAGAGTCCATTACAGCATCTCGGTTGGTGCACTGCGTGCTGTCCATAGAGCCAAAGAGCGAGAACGAGATGGCAAATAAGAGACTGAGAAAGGATAGATGGCTAGGGTGGGGGGAAGTTAGAAGATAGATAAATAGATAAATAGAGAAAGAGTGAGAGAGGGAGAGACCCTTCGTCGTCCAACTTTCCCCGCGGGATAAAATTGCATTCTGGGACTCCAGGGGTCAGTTGCAGCATCCAACGTTCACCATGCGCTGAAAGCAACTCGTAGTTTATCTACCTTTCATACTATATACCTACCAGTCATTTCCTATACCTAATGCAACTAAACGCAATAACGAACGGTGCAGAAAAACTACCCACTTTACCGCACACATGTATGTATGGGGTCCTGTACCAATACCAATAACCATACCTATATGTACTCTCCCTCTTTTTTCTTTCTTTCTCTTTTTCGCCTCGCGCAATTTGACTCATGGGATCAACGAACCCGCACCTAATTTATCGCCGAGGGTTGATTTCGTTTATTCCCCATTGCATGGTACATGGGATTAGGACTAACTGCAGTGTGTAAGGTATTTAGGTACGACCCGTACCTACGACTACCTTTAACTATTTACCTTATACCTACTACTCCACTCTATTTTATGCTGCATGCTGTACGATGCCATGCCACTATAGGTACTCCTGGGGTGAAATGCACACACGATCAGGAAATAGGTATGTGATATGGTATGTACGTATACGTACATACATACCCATGTGTGGGTTAGTATTATATACCTACCCGATATGGCTGTATATGTATACGTCACGTATGTATTATGCATATGATTCGTGACAGAGGATCACTCTCACGCACTGTCTCATGTTATACCAGTTATTCACGGGACTCCTGCAGCAAATTGCAGTTCTTGCAGCATCTAATTTATTATTGCTGGACCGCATCATCTCGTGTACAATATACATGTGGATACGTGTTTGTATAGAGATAGATAAATAGATATAGACATATACATATGAGGGGTTAACCAATCGTTGATTGATCGTACACCTGACTTCGGGACTTCACGAAGTCAACTCACTTTTCAACTGATTGCAATTGGTTAACTGATTGACCGAAATCACATGACTACAACTGATTTCATCCGACTTCAACAGACGGCAGCTGACTTTTAACTGACTTCGACTGACTGCATTCGAGTTTAACTAACGACAGCTGACTTCAACTTATGTCAACTGACTTTAGCTGACTTCAACTGACTATGATTGTCCTAATTGATTGACCGAATTCAACAGACTTCATCCGTCTTTAATCGATTAGAGTTGACTTTAACTGACATCAACGGACTTGAACCGACTTCAATTGACTAACTGACTTCTGACTTCAGCTGACTTGAACTGACTAACTGACTTCTGTCTTCAACTGACTTTTCAGCAAAGTGTATATCTGACTGAGAGTGGTTGACCCCTTGGCTGTATACATACGTAACAATATATACTGCAAGTCACCTTTACATACATACTACACGATGGTATACATGGATATATTTATATCCATTTCGGGTCAAACTTCATTTATCTTATTATCATTTTCCCCGTAATAATCCCCTTCAATTTATCAAATTTTTCGGAATCCTCAGGTCCTGTTCCTGCTACGGCGACGATGTATTTTATCTTTCAATATTTTATTCATCTCTTTTTTTTTTCTTTTCTTTTTTTTTTTTAAGTGCAATTTTCTGCAGCCTCACAGTTTGGTCCGTGCCAATCATTTGTACGTGTAAAAAGAGAGTTAGAGAGTGTGCGAGAGAGACCCATGGAGCTAGGCTGTGATCTATAGCTGAAGATAAGCCACGCATTCAACAAGTGTGCCTTGTAGATAGCCAGGGTGTTCTGTGTGATGGTTGCAGAGAAAATTTTGAACGTGCCGAAAGGACCTTCACATTTTCATTTCTAACTCATAATTCATCATTCATAATTCTTCTTTTCTTCTTTACTTTTCTTCTTTTTCAAGGGTTTATTCACGTTTAAAATCATGTCGTCCATATTCCTTTGATGATTCCTATATACATTATATATAAATCCCATCTTCTACATAGAGAGAGACTAATTTTCTTTTCCTAATTATAATAATATATCTATCTTTACCATATGTATAGGTATATACATGTATGTATGATACGTACATGGATATGAAATAAAATCTCTAAGGGGTTGACATAATCGTGATTACAGTAGTTGTGCGTTTCAACTACTATACATATATATGTATGCTTATTACTGTATAGTATTATGTGGAGGAGAAGATGTATAATAAATTAGGCACTAGTTAAACCTGTTCTAATCCATCATAAATAACTCCTGGGCTGCTGCAGCAAGTCCTACATGGTATGTATGTATGTATGTATGTACGTACATTGTACATCTATAGGTGTATAGGTCGCGGGTATAGTCATATAGGTATATTATATATATATATATATATGGATGTACATATGATGTACATAGATGCATATAATATGTAGATTCACGCGGGAGAATATTCTGTCCCCTAAATTATTTGGAAATGATTCCGAATCCTAAACCCTTCCAACCTCAACCTATCATGCATGTATATCACGCGTTATCCATATTGCTTTGTACTATGTATATAGGTATATATATATGTATGTACCTATGTCTGAATGATATTTACATGTATAGGTATGTGTATATCTGAAACATCTATTGAACCTTATCCTACCTTGGTCGAGTGGGTCTCGCGGCTCCTTCTTCTCCTTCTTCTTCTTCTTCTTCTTCTTCTTCTTCTGACTTTTTCTTTTTCTTTTTTATCTATCGCCAGCTCGACTTGCTAGGGAAAAAAAGAAGAAGAAGAAGAAGAAGAAGAAGAAGAAGAAGAGGAAAAGAGTATAGGAACAAAGACTGAACGGAGAGAAAATAAATACGAAGAATAGAAAAAATAATACTAGACAAACTCGGGTATCCCGGGTATATCTTTACTTTTGAAAGACGAGTGTATAGGTATGTATGTATACTTATATATACATACGTACATGTCTGGGAAAACGAAAACGGGATAAAGAAGAGAAAAAAAAAAAATGATTCACCTCACGTAAACGAGGAACCGGAGTCTAGAAAATATTCGAATATTTTATATATATCGCGCGTCTGAAGATGTATATAAGGGTGTAAGGTCAGATGAAAGCATGAGATGGAACATCGTTTTTCAACTGAAAACAAGAAAACAATAATTTTACATACTCCTTTATCGTTTCCGCATTACTTTTCTGACGCTATAATCTTTTTTTTTTTTTTTTTGTTTAATTTCTGTCTGTTTTCGATTCTCTTTTGCAATTAATTAGCTGACGTTGACGTCTGCAATAATTGTCGAGCTTGAATTATAAATTTATACAACTAATTTGATCCAGAAATGTCATAGACACATACATGAATAATTTCACTGTAAAAAAAGAAGCAACAAACTGGTGGATATAGAAGTTCTTGCTTTTTAACAAATGGGAAAATAATTACAAACTGTAAGAACTTTAAAGTCTGATTTTCATGATCTGATCATCCTATGAGTTTTTTTTCTGATCTTGGCAGCAGACATACATGAAAAATTAGAAATAAAAAATCACGCGCCATTTTGCTGTTATAAGAATTATCCTTTTTTTTGGTGCTCACGTTCTTTGAGAGGATTCAGCTGTAGGTAATATCTGTCCGTTTCTTGATCAAAATTGAAACCAAATCTACAAATTATTATACCCTATATTATATTAAATATATGTATATGGGTATATATTATATTTCATTAAAAATAAAAAAAAAAAGGTTCACGTGGATAGAAAAACACACGTAGTATGAGACGATCTCTATAAATACCTGTATGTACCACATATATAGGTTAACGATTGATAGATATATACCGCCATATAGTTTTTAGAAAGTGCTCTAAATCCTCTGTGAAATTTGAATCCATAGATTTTAACGTACTGACAAGATTTATACCCCACTATAATCGTTAGGTTGAGAATTGTTCTATATGTATGTATACCCATATAGATAATCTACTCGTATGCCTGTGTAACATACAATAAATAATAACAACAATTTGATGTATAGGTATTTGCCAAATGTCGACGAAAAACCAATTTACCTTTTTTGCTCTCTCTGTCTCTCTCTCTCTCTTTCTCTCTTTCTCTTTCTTTCTCAGTATATGTATAGGTACTACATGTGCGAAGAATGACGTTATATGTTTGCTCCTCATTATATAGCTGGGGCTATTAGCTCTGGCTAGTAACTATAGTTGTCAGGAGAAAGAGACTTATAGGTGACGAGTATATATATATATAGTATATATCTATGTATATATGTTTTTGATGTGTACATAAACTATTATATACGTGGCTAGTAACGTAGTTAGGTATATTTGTCATAGGCGTGTATTTTAGACGTTCGCGATCGATTCGTAAAGTTAATTTAATCGCGGCTGGACACGCGACTGGCCAATAAAAGAGAACCAGAGTCTGTTGGTCTGCTGATCACGAGGGGCATCTCATCATGCCATGCTACACCTTAATATCCGTTCATAATTATATTTGTTGGACATAAGGTGAATCGCCCCACACGATGTTACGGCTGCATATACATATATGGTGCTATGAGTTTAGATGAATAACTAAAATATCTGATTAGATGTTTATTTATTCATTTATTTAATTATTTATTTATTTATTTATTTAGTGATTTTTTTTTTTTTTCTTATGGTGAAAACATCGACGTAACTTATATTTTAACGATCTGCCATCGGTGCAGCGTTTGTGTGTTTATTCAATGAATTATCATTCCCTTTACGTACGTTACGAACTATTCGTAAACGAGCCTTGATAATGAAGACTGACCGACCACACAGTCAGCCAAAGTGGATAGCTTCTTAACATGATTTTTTTCTCTCTCTTTCTCTCTCTTACTTCTGGCTCAGTAGATACATACTCGGAGTATTCTTCGAAAGAGTCACTCACAATCAGTTAGCTTTTATTTCGGGGGTGATTGTAACGTATAATCTCTTGTTTTTTTTTTTGTTTTTTTTTCTGTTCTTCGAGTCTGGAGTTAGAAAAAGGTCTATTTTATCGTATAAATAGGTATGTACATCGCGTTTTATTCCGTCTTATATATACTCACTCGACTACTGAAAGGTAAAAGGCGGATTTCGCCCACCCCTAAAGTCTAGCCTCTTTCCTTTCCTTTCCTTTCCTTTTCTTTCCTTTCTTTTCGTCGGTGGAGATATCTTACCAAGAAGTCCCGCGTGACTCACGGGGGATCCCCAAAATCACCTGCTCATAAAAAGGCACCCCTTGCGTCGTCGACGTGCATACGTCGTGGTGGTATATACACGTAGGGGGATAAACGAAAGCCGAAAGAACATAAACCTGACTATCAATTCCCCATCCCTTAAGCCCGCAGGGTCATATATGTTGCTGCTGCTGTTGCTCTTGCTGTTGCTATTGCTATTGCTATTGCTACTGTTGCTGCTACTGCAGCGGTGGGTGGTGGTGGAGGGAACCGCAACGATGCGGTGTGTAGAAGAATACATGTGTATCTAACATACCTCGTGATTACGATAGCCTATCCTCTGAAAACATATCCCCCAGTTATTTTTTTTTTCACCCTCCCTCCCTTTTCGTACAAATGACATCTATGATAGGGGGGTGGGGGGGGGGGGGGGGGGGGGGGGCGCAAACCAGCCAGTAAACCAACCAACCAACCCAGGCAACCAACAACTACTAACTCGTCTGTTAATATTAAACACCCACGGGAATATATCTGGTTCCTGGACCCCCGCGCTTTAAGGGGTGTATCTGTATGTATATTCCTGTAGTGTATACCGTAATGTACGACTGACGCGATATATTCTCTCGTCATTTTCATCGCTCTTTAGTCTGTATTTTGTAATATATACATTTGTAATACAGAGGGTGTCGCAAAAATCGTACATTTTCCTCAGCGAGTGTCGTAGGTACGTGTAGTTCGCTAAAAACTATATGATCTCTAATTGCAGAAAAGTCCGCAAGCGTTTGGTTTTTTTTTTTTTCTCATGAGGAAGAAAAGTCGCCGCACCAATCATAGCCCGGCTTTAAAATTTAGTGGAAAATAAGACGGTTAGCCAAATACAGAAATCGGGCCAGCAACGCATAAATGTTCTCCGTACTTTCAAGCCACGAGGAAATATAAGCGCGACAAGCAAAAGGAACGCGGTATATTGTCCGTCTTATTTTTCTATTAGGCTAACCGTGTCTTTTTCCACTGAATTCTAAAGACGCGCGATGATCGGTGCACGCTTTTCTCCCTCGTGAGGAAAAACTAAGCGTCTGCGGGCTATTTTGCTGCAAGAGCAACTTTCGTCTTGGTTTTTTGCGAGCTACATGACAATCTGTGCGAAATTCGCGAATTTTGCAACATCATGTAGGTACATATACGCACCCTGAAGATGCGATTCGAAACGACAATCTTAGGGTGAAATGATCCGTGTTTCCAGAGGCGAGGTGAGTTTGAGGTGACGCCGAGGAATCAAGTACACAAACTAGCTTCCTAGGTACTATTATAGGTAGGGCACGATGATCACCTCTCGCTCGACCTCAGCCACTATAATTAATAATTTTCTTGAGGCACCATGCGACCCTTGATCTATCTCTCTCTAGTCTCTACTAATAATCGATGATACACTAGATGTGTGTGCTTGTGATTAATTAGCGTGTGTATGTACCTTGTGTTGAATTCGTGTTCTTATTCCTTAAGGTGCAATAGGTAGAGATCACTTTGAACTTAACCTATAGCTAACATGAAAAACGTCATTTGTACTGGAATCCTATCAATTTTTTTTTTTTCTCTTACGAAGTGACATACTCAGCCACTTCCTGCCAAAAGACTGAATATTCATTCCCAGGTGACAACAATTAGTAATCATGGAATTTCGAATAGACTCTCATAATTAATACCTCAAGGTGCCACGTGACCATTTCCGGAATTTCATTATTGCGAATTGTCATCATTTCGAAAACACGTGATTCGTAGTTTCTTTTAAACTACACGACGAAATCCATAATCTACGGGTTTTTCCATAAAATAAGAAATCAAGTTTTACTTCTTCACCGCGTATTCGTATGTGAATTAGTCTTTTTCGTTGGTTCAAAAAGGCTTGTCTAGCTCAATAGCAGAACTGCATACTTAATTCTTTCACATCTGCTGTCTGAATGAGCAATAGTTGAATATATATTTATTCTCGTCCATGACAATGTTGGACAAACTGCAGGTGAGCTGAGTCTTAGATTAAAAAAGCCTAAAACTATAGGAGAAATACATGAATGAAATTGCTTATAAAAATAAGAAATTGTGTGGAAAAGAAATAATGAGAAAATATAAAGAACCTAAGACTATAAAGACTACAACTAGCTGGCAGCAAGATGAAATAAGATGAGATGAGATATGATATACGCGATAAAGAAATAACCATATACAGATCAATCGAAATCAAAAAATTCTAAAATACAAATGAAAATATTGTATACTTTCGGTGATTCCAACATTCTTCTGTCTTTCCATTCCACTCTTGTTAACGTCGAAAAGTTCTATAAACTTTGTCTCTATAATAATTGTGAAAATTTATTTAGTATGCAACTTTTCTGGATCAATTGGCGTAAAGACTTTTAATCAATTATTTTGGCAATAGACCTACAGGTGTATCATCGGATTTCAACACTCCTGAACACATTCTCATTGCTTTGTGTTCAAATTCTCTTCCGTTATAGAGTTACTCGTGATATGTGCACATTAATAACATAATTACACATTACGCAATACATGTATGTATGTATGTATAGGTGCGATTGTCCAACGAGTATAGACGTAGAAAATTGAAAGAATCGCAAATTACATCGTACTATAAACTAATACCTCCAGGTGCATTGGTGGGTTTGGATCTTAATGCAAGAGAGGATCTAAATAGCTCTTTTTGGAAACTCAACGGGCAGTCCATACTCTATTAAATTTAGAGAAAGTAATTTACTTCACAGTATGGGATATTGGTGGTGGTGTTGGTGCAGGTCGAATATTAAAATTCATTTGTTATTCTCTATGTATGTACTTATATATATATGGTACATATACAATGCACCATATACAAGATTGCAAAAGCCGTCGAATGACTGGGAACTTTTTCTCTATTGGTGTTGGTATATGAACGTATGTATGTATGTAAAAGTATGTAAGCGTGAGTATAATATACATAGGGTATATGTACAGTATCTAGGTATATATATATTTAGCCAGTCAATTTCACCGAAAACTTGGAACTGCTTGTTATAGGTGGTGGTAGAAAATTGCTTGGGCAAATTTACCCGATTCAGCGTTCGCCCATACACACATATACATAGGTATATCTATATTGTGTAGACGAACTTTTCAAACGTTCGTTTTGTTTTGTTTGCCAGGGGAGAATTCCGTAATCCGGGTCACTCGTCCGCGGAGGGTTAGGCTAACTACTAGCATACATTTTATGCTTGGATCACTTATCTCATTTCAAAAGTTACATTTATATACATATACTATATACATATATTTACCCAGTTTCATTTTACCTCAGCTGTATCAAATTTCTTTTCTTTTTCTTCTTCTTCTTCTTTGTCTTTTTTTCCACCCATTTTCTTACGGTATACGATTTTTATTTCTCAGATCGTCATTTCACCGGTATTCTGATATAATTTGCCCTGGCAATGGTCCAATCCAATGTCATAAAATTGTCATTGTGATTACTCAATTTTTTTGCTTGGTTTTTTTTTTGTTTTTTTCTATAATTTTGAAACCTGGTCCCAATGAAAGTAGACGTAATAGTTTCTTGCCGAGTATATACAATTTTTTTAATATCATATTTATTCTGATGTTACATACGTATAGTGAAACGTAATCGCACTGTATAATTTTGAGTTTGGATTAAATCCGCTGTCATTCAATCTTACAGTTCAAATTTATTCATTTTTTCAAATCGGTTTTTTCGCTAATTATTCACTTTCACACTTTTTCGTAAAAAATTACTCTGAAAATCAGTTTTCATTATGGCCAATAAAAGATTCGAAATTTATTCTCGAGTAATAATAACTGCCCGGTTCATTCAACGTGTCTTACACAGCTCGCGTGAAGAGCTTGCAAGTGTCCCACTTTCTTGTGGGATAATAAAACAGAAAGTGGAAAGAAAGAAAAAAAAAAAAAAAAAAAAAACTGGAATCCGGGCATTGGAAAATCCGCGTTTAAAAAAAAAATCTGAAATATTAATTTCAGTGATACGCTGACCCATGTGATAAATGGTATAGGAAATTGAAAAATCAATTCGATGTGCTTTTTCACATGAATAAGCTGAAGCTATCAACCAAATGAAATGTTTTAATTAAAAATGAGTCTGCGAAGGAGTAGAATCCAAATTTTGTTAAATTTTTATCATAACCAAAGCTTCTATTGAATTATAGACGTAAATCTGTACTGCAATAATATATTCAAATTCAAGAGAAGTTCAGAACTTTTGGCTGCTAACTCTGGCTGCCAGTTTCAACTTCATCTTTTTCACTTGCACTTGCTGTAAAATGGAATATAATTCATAATCAATTTCTTTTTCCTTTACCAAAGTTCATTATACACACGGTTCGTATCATATTCGCGAAACGAACTTAATTGGCAAAGAAATAATTTAAAAAAAAAAAACAAAAAAAACAAAAAAAAACTGATTTTGCACACCATGTTTGATATTTCCAACCATCAACAAATATATGCTTCTCGAGCCCTTCGATAAAATACATATAGACATATCTCCGCATATACATATGCGCGGTTTAATTGAAATATGTCAGAGTCGATATAAACCTAAGTAGGTAGAATTTCCTCGAGATATATATACGTATGTATGCACGTGTCTCTAACCTATAAGGGAGGTAAAAATCCTTATGGAATATAAGAACAAGAGAGGCGAAGGGTATATAGGCATAGCGAGGGACGGAAGGGAGGAAGGTTTTTATTTTCATTTGAATGGCCCGCCATTTCACTTCCGTCTTTTTATTCATGTTGGCATGGGTATATAGGTATACATATAATACATGTATATAGGTATATAATCTTAGGCTATATGAGGTACAAGTACATAATACGTAAGTACGAGTTATAGGTATAATATGTATGTATATGCGTGTGTGTGTGTGGGTAGAACGCGCGTCGTCAAGTTTTCTTTTTTTCCTTTTTTTACTCAAGGCTCGCGAAAATGGCGAAACTCCCTAACAAGCTTTCGAGCTTGCGGGCATTCGAGCAAGGGTTATTCCATTTTTCAAGTACTCTTAAGCCGAGCGCATGCATGACTTACGCGCTTCACATCTTTCTCGAGCATCATCCAGCGGGGGGCTATCCAGAGCCATACAGCATCGCGCTCAACTACCCGCCCTTCAGAGCTATACCAGCGAGTTACTCGAACAAGCCAACCCCCTCGCCTTTATGCAACCGGGCCAATGAGCAACCCCCGAGAACGATTCTCTTAGTATATATATTCCTATCGCCTCGAAAATCATACGCGGCTACTTCTTTTTTACCATTCCCCTATATGTATTATGCTGTTTTCTGATTTTTACGATTTTTTTTATCCCATCTTGATTTTGTCTCTTATTTTCACTGATTTAAGGTTTTCTTCCTTCTGAATCCTTCTCACTTATACTCTTCTTCTTCTTCTTCTTCTACTTCTTGTACTTTTTATCGCGTACTCATATCAGGGATGTGGATGATTGTTTTTTTTTCATGGCAAAAAACTATTTCTGCAAATTTTAGAACATGTCATGATTCTCATCTCATTGTTATAGTTTACGTCATCATGTTCTTCAACGAAGCGTGTTTTGGGAAATGGTTAGGCGAAAAAATAGTTTGAAACTTTGAAGAGATCATAATACCATATGTATAGCTCGTGCACTGATGATGGAAATTTTCCATGTCTCATGAAGATCATCGGACGACTACTGCAGGTTCAGTCGAAGAAAGTCATGCAACGGAAAATAACGATATAATTCAAATCATTAACGATGAACCTTCGTGGCCATAATTCTGTAGAATAACTTAGTGAGCGTTCACACTGGGTAAAATTTACCCAACCAAGGTTCAAATGGTTGCTGTGTAAAAACTATCAGTCCGAAGGTGAAAATTCAGAATTTTTCTACTACCAGGTTTTTAGCGAGATTATATTTCCCCGAAAGTTTATGTAGCCAATTTGAAAAACTCCGAATGAAATAAAAACCGAAGTTTCAAAATTTCGAAAGCTAAGGATCCGAAAAGCCAAAACTCTGAATCTCGAAATTCGCGAGATGCAACGTCATTTATTTGACAGCTTTATTGTCATGAGCTTTTCTCAAATTTGCGGATTTTTGGACTTTCTGAGTTTTTAACTTTCGGATCTTTCAGCTGTTTACATTTTAACCTTGCGGAATTTGAAACTTCTGAACACTAACGTTTCTAGAAACTCAGAATCGCGTCTCAAATAAATTCGGAATTTTGAACGTTCGGAACTTTTAGATCCTCGGAACTTTAATCCTGCCCTATAATCGTTTGGAGTGTCTTGTGATCTATCTTCATTACTTCAGTGTTGTTCCAGCCGCGCTCATCGTAAAAAATTTATGATGCAATAATATGAAATGAAACTTTGTGTCAATCCGACACTATTTAAAGTTATTTTGAAACGTCGAGTATAGGTGTGGATTTTTCTAATAACCTCTATGATTGCACATTTACAGTGCATAACGATTAATATCTACTTGTACCTATTTCTATATACCGCGTTCAAATGGCGGCGCAGGATTTCCACTATAATTACTCTACATCGCATACATCAGAGATTCACTGATGCTATTGAGGTATATGAAGAATGCATCATTAATGAGAAGGCTCTTCACCCATTTTTCAATTAATTAGCACTTGGTCCTTCTCGTTCGATTACCATCAATTGTATAATTTTCTATTATACCTAAATTTCTCCTCTTCTACGTAGGTATATGGCATATCCTTCGGAATTTTACAAAATTGACTACATCACTTATACCTGCATGGTGGTGCAATTAAGTTCAATCAACGGACTGATGAAACATATACCAAAAATAAGATGAACAAATAATAATATATTGATCGAGTATGTTGCCCTACGTCCTTTTCGTCACTTTAATAGTTGATGTAATTTTTTTTATTTTATTTTTTTCTTTCACTCTCTTTGCATTCGTCCTCGAAAGACGAGGTGAAATTATCCAGTAGCGTTTCGATTTCTCCATCTTCGGAATCATAGATTCTTTCGTCGAGACTGTCCGAAGAGATCAACAGACAAGTGCAAGTACGTATATGTATATACGTTGAAAATCGCATGTGGTAAAAAATTTGCAAAATTTGTAAAATAATTCACTGCATAATTCCAGTTTTCGAGACGAAACCAATAGGTATTATACTTTTTTTTTTTTTTTTGATTCCTCACGTGATGAAAATTAAAAACGGAAAGAGAAAGAATTTTAGACAAATAGAAAAAAAAAAAAAAGAAGAGGAAACGTACAAGGTATTTGACTTTCCCGCAGTTTGCATTGTACGATGTTGACTCCCGCTCATGTACAGTTAAACCTACTAGTAGTATATACGTATCTACATATATACGTATACCTAGGTATAACGTATAAGTATACGTATACAGAAAAGAAATAAAAACTCGCGTTCTATTTTCACGGAATGAAAAATTGTGTGCGCGCAATCAAGAATCTCGCCCCAGCTGCAGCGGAGAGAAGAGAAGAGAAGAGAAGAGACGAGAGAAGATCGCGGGCGCGATGTAGCTTTTTGAACCCGTAGTGCTCAGGTATTCCAGGAGTGATTATAGACTCGTGATTGCTTGGGGCTTCTTCGTTTCTTCTGCATTTTCTTTCTCTTCTTCTTGCGCTTATATTCTTCTTCATTCAACTCTGCGACTATTTACGCAAACAAACATTCCGAGGTACATGTACTACCAACAAACACGCGGAAACAGAGATACACTCGTTTATCTACCTAGATACTATACCTATCGTCCCCCACCCCCCTACGTTTTCCATCCATTACACTATTCAATGGGCGACCACCACCCTCGAACATATATATATCTACCCTCTCGATTCCACGATATCATACCGCGCATTCAATGCCCAATGGTTCTTAAACCTCAGTCCATTTTAATCCTTCGAATTCTCGTTTTTTAAAATTCCTACTTTTGAAGCAAAAGGAAAGTTGTTATTAGACATCACGTAAATATGTCTAAAAAGTTGAGCTTTTTTTTTTACTAGATCTCTACGTTTTCGGGTCCAAGGAATCAATTTCGTCTAGGTGCGTGTGATCAATTTGATGTCCGCGACGCTATATATCTTGAGAACGAAACGAAGGATTTCGGTGATTTCGATCTCAATCGATACGGTTTTTTTTTTTTTTTTTTTTTTTAACTCGGAACTGATTAGGTTTTGGATTTAATTGTTCGGCTAGTTTTTCAGTAATTGAGCAAATGAAATTTTGCAAACAAAAATTTCAAATAGTTGAATATCTCGAGAACGAATCGATGGTTTTTTACGATTTTGATCTTCGTCGATAGAATTTAACCCAACTTGGAAATGACTATATTTTGAAATAGATCTATATAGGGTAATTTTGTATTGTTTGAACTTGAAAGATATTCTTGCGCGGTAAGTTTCAGGGTTGATCAATCGTGGTCGGCCGACTCACCCATTTATATATGTTTGTTGTACTTTCCGCATCTTACGAATGTGTAATTATTCAGCGACTCGAAAAAATCAGCGACAAAAAATCCAGACCAAATGCTCACGACAGGGCTGAGTTATGGCTGACAAATCAACAATAGAAATCTTTCAGGAACTTGGAAATCTACGACTCTTTTTTGTTTAAGAAAAGAGTTAAAAGTGAACTCAAAGAAAGGAAGTTATTGTCATCATCCCGACAATGAAAAGTTAAGTTTTCCCCGGATCTCCACGTTTTTAGGTCCATCAGAGAATCATTTCCGACCATTTTTGGATATATGGATCACGTTTCTATGTATGTGATCAATTTTTTTATCCCACAATATCTCGAGAACGAATTTATTCTGCAGGTCTCAACCGACGCGCTTCTGTGTAACTCAGAGCTAATTAGATTTTGGATTTGATCGGTGCGAAGTAGTTTTTGACTATTATTTTGAAAAAAAAACAAACAAAATTTCATTCGCTGATATCTTGAGAACGGATTAACGGATTTTTAAGATCTTGGTCTTCATCGATAGCGCATTATCTCCAACTTGAAAATGAATAAATTTTGAAATCCATCAATGCAGTAGTTTTCTTTTTTTTTTTCTCTTTCAAATTTAGAATTTTCATTATTTCTGCAGCTCGAAATGAGTTTAAAAACGGAAAGTTCAAAGACTGGCTCATGGTCATCAGCCCAAACCCATTTGTTTTTCGTAAGAATGAAGTGAAGTATAATAGCTTTTGCAGAATTCATACCGTGCTATAGTTTCCGTGAGGTGCGGTCTATATACTACCCCTGTTTTTCAAAATGGGTCCAAAAATTCCAATAATTATTATTAAAACAGACGTTTTCTTTCTTCTGTACATTCCTTATAGTACGATCTGATATACGTATAATAACCTAAGCTGCAGAATGTAGGTGCTTTGAGGTTATAATATACTCGCGACAATTAAGATTCATCGGCCATCTTGTTACGTAAGGGGTAGGTAAATAAATAACTTGGCATCTCGATTTAAATCGGATATATACACATATATATATATACATACGCCTGTATATGATAATCGAGATATCGAGAGATTGGCTCGGTATATAGGATAGAACGGAGCATTAGCTTATACCGCTGGATCATTTAACCACTACGCAATGCATAATATGGTTCGACATAGACATAGACATAGAAGACCGACCACCTCGACGACGTTGGCTGTCGTATGTACCTACGAGGTTCTCTCGTTTCCGTATTATATCGTATCGTAATACAGTGTGTAGTGCCTCAGAGGAGAGAGAGAGAGAGAGAGAGAGAGAAAGAGAAAGAGCTGCTTGATGCTGCTATATCGTGAAACGCTATTGGCTACCCCAGGCCCCGCCCGTAGCTAACTAACCCTCTGCACTAATTACTGCCTACCGTACGTATTATATGGCTGACATATAAACGCGTGTATAGACATATATATATATACATATATATATATATATCTATATACCTAACGCGGTACAGGGGTTGCTCCGCTCCGGCTCTGGCTCTATTGTGTTATTTTGCTGCTTCCACCATATTCGGAATGAAACATGAAACGCGGGCACAAGCCCCGTTCTCTCCATCTCTCTTTAAATCTCTCTATTTCTCTCACTCTTCTCTGTACCATACGCCTCCAGCCATATTCGGAGAGTCTATACTCATGTTTGCCAGACACATGCTAGTTTTCTAAATCATGGGATAAACCGCGACCCGTATATATATTATCGCGCATCGTTCGATTCTAAATACACCTACACCGTTTAGAAATAATATGCGTAGTGTAGGGTAATTTTTATTCTTTCCCTCTTTTTCTTTCTTTTTCTTACTCTCCTCGCCGTCGAGGGAGAAATCTTGACGGTGAGCAATTAAGATTATTATGGTGACAGAAGAGAATTATTCATCATATCGTCGACGAACCCCTTGCGAATATCATGGTTATAACTACTTGTGGCGAGCGATATTGGTAATAAGTCGCTTTGAACCTAACCTAGCTAACATAAGAAATATGAAATTCTACTTCTTTTTTGAAGCAGTAAAATACTCAGCCACTTTCTGCCGTATTGAAGCATTAATCGCCCGAGTTTCATTACGGTAGGTTATATAGTTTGGAAGAAACTACGAATCGAAATTTCAAGGTGGTGACAATTGCGCGGTAATGATGAAATTGGCAATTATGGCCAGCCCTGAAACTTACCGCGCAAATCTATTTCAAACCTTATAATTGTTAGTAATTTCTGCGTTGAAGCGAATGCTAGATCGATGAAGATCAAAATGATCAAAATTCGTTAATTTCGTTCTTGAGTTACAGGACCATGTGAATTTTTTTTTTTTTCTGTCGAATTTTGTTCGTCCGAAATACTCAAAAACTTTTGTCGGCGCAAAATGGTTTATAGAGCCCTTAGTTTCATTGGTCCATAACATATGGAGAAAAAATGATGGAGCATGAAATAAAAAACGATCGTAGGGCGTCGAGTTTTCTGCGTTTATTGATCATTTGCAAATTTCGGTGTGAAAATCATGAGAACCGTTACGACCTCCGAAGGGTAAAAAATAAAATGCAGTTTCCTAGGGGTCCATTGGCCATTCGTCAATTTCAACTCGTCACCATTTGGAACTCTTTCATCGAGATAGGTAATAATCGGAAATTCGTCATCTTTCGATGTATACGCGTTGTATTAAATGAGTAAGTATGCATATATTATATTTGTAAGTACATAATATGTATAGGGGAATGTCGTCAGGGTCGGCCAGGCGTCTAGGTAGGCCATCCGCGATTTTTCAATTACAGATAGTAATTCGCGACAACGATGTGCGTGTGTAGGAAAATTTTTATCACCGGTGCAGAAAACTTTTCATGACATTTCACATGCGCGAAGCGTGTAAGCAAAACACTTGTTTTGTACAACATACCTATACGGGTATACGAAACAAGTTTCTGTTCATCACTAAATATACTCAATCAGAAAGTGAAGGAAAAACATGGCATCGTCAAGTTATAAGCATTTGAGTGTGTTGTGTAGTATAAAGTACATGTCTCGAAATGAACCAAAGGGAAAATTCAATCCCGTAACGTGTTTGCTTATATGGCATGATGCTATATAAGCAAGAATAGCACATGTCACCAAGGTTGGACAAGCTGTGTATAATCATAGTTGGCCAATCGTAATTGTGTTCATTAATCCTTTCAAGAGCACATTTCTTCAATTCATTTTCAATTTTCGATTTTTTGTCATTGTCAATTCATTAATTTTTTGAAATTGTAACATATGTGAACAAAATTTTGTTATGCAACAAATTTGGCTTACTATTTTATTTGATTCACGTTTCGGATCATTTGCAATGATTTCATAACACATATTTCGTCGATTTTTAGCGATTGGCCTATACCTAGACTTTACATACAGGCCGACCTAGACAACAATTTTTTTTTGTTGCTCTCAAAGCCAATAACTTATTTCCACTTGTAACCTAATTATTTCACGATGCATAGCAAGTGTTCCTCTTCTTTAGACTTTTCCGAGGCTGTGATTAGAACAATCTAATTCTATCTCATTCTTAAACGGAAGTTATGGTCAACAGTCAAAAATCTGGCCGACCCTGACGATACATTCCCCTACATACATATTTACATGTATACAGGTGTTTTATGAAATTGCGTTTACCTGTACGAGGGAAGTAAACCAGTTCAAATATCGTATGTATGATACGATATCTGTGTACATACATATAAATAAATATGTACATATGTAGGTATGTATGTGTATAAGGTGGAAAACAAAAGGCTGGAGAAGGAAAATGCACGTAGAGTAGGTATGTACCTACATATAATAAAGGATACCTATGTGAATCGAACAGTCGCTCTACCCTATGCATGCCCATGTCAGCATAGGTATAGGTAAAGGTATAGGTATGTACTATCGTATGTATGTACAATGTGACTATATATATATGTAGGTGCAATGCAATTCTGCAGAATCCACTCAAAGCAATCTGCACACTGACACTGTGCGAGCCTCGGCGCGGCAATCTTCCTTTTATCTTGCCAAGCCGCTCGCGCGGCGGTCCTTCCTCCTTTTTCGTTCCCTTCTCTTCCCTTGACTTTCCTTCCGTTTCGTTTCGTTTCGCTTGGTTTCGTTTCGTTTCGTTTCGTTTCGTTTCTTGCCATTTCTTTTTTCTTTTTTCTCGTTCATTTTTCCTAGATACGGATTCTCAACGATTTTCCAACGGACAGAGCTACAGATATCAGACTCGAGAGTGCAAGTCTTTTCGTCTTGGCGGTGAAAAGGGAGGCTGCAGGGTGGAAATCCTTCTTAGTCTAATGAACCGCGGACTGATAGTATACGCTCCGGTATTATATCTTTCTTTCTTCTTTTATAATCTTTTGTCTTTTTCTTTTCTTCGAGTAGACGATATGCACAATGTACTACCTCAGGCACGATATGCTGCAATGTACCGATAATTATCATCTTCTTTTTTACAATTTCAATATAGGCAATGGCAATTTAGGCGTGAGGGAAACTTGAGCGCCAAAAAAGCGGTTTTAACTATATAACCGCGGACGTATTTTGATCGATTAAGTTTTATCGAATCCGAATGAACATGCGAAATTTTAAGTATCACTAATTGGATCAGAAAAATTTTACGCTGATATATTTTCATTCGATGCTGAGAGGTAAATCTACGAAATTTAGGTGCGGAACCAAAGCAACGGGGAATATCGCATTTTCATTCGGTTTCGATCAAGATTGATCGATCAGAACTTCAGTTACATAATTTTAATAGCAAAAAGACGTACCCAAAATTTTTGAGTAATTTATTTATTCATTTATTCATTCATTTTTAAACTGAGAAAGTCGTGGGGTAAAAGTAAAAGGTCTTCCGTATTGTCTTTTAAAACTTCTATTCAACAAATTTTTGCTCATTTTTCAACAAAACTGTTGCTGCAACATTTCCGGGACACATCACACGAATTCGCAGTTCAAATTTGGGTGTTTCTGTTAGTTTTGATGTCAGCAAATTAACCGATCAAGGGTCAAGAGTGGGGGGCAGGATTGAAGTTCCGAATTCCAAAAGTTCCGAGCGTTCAAAATTCCGAATTTATTTGAGACGTGATTCTGAATTTCTAAAAACGTAAGAGGTCAGAAGTTAAAAATTCCGAAAAGTCGAAATGCAGGCTGCTTAAAGATCCGAATCTTGAAAGACTCAGAAAGTTCATAAATCCGCAAATTTAAGGGAACTTGATGACAAGGCTGTGAAATAAAAGACGTTGCATCTCGCGAATTCCAAGATTCGGTGTTTTGGCCTTTCGGATCTTTAGCTTTCGGAATTTTGAACCTTCGGTGTTATTTCATCTGAATTTCTTTCAAATTGGCTACATCGACTTTCGGGGAAATAATCTTCCAAAAAAACTCAATCGGTAGTATAAAAATTCGAAATTTTGACCTTTCGCAGTTTTTGAATTTCGGAATTTCAATCCCGCCCCGCATAAAGAATCATATATATATAATACGTTCTTGTGCAATGCGTCGATCTTTTCGGAAAGATAAACGTCAGGAGTTCGACGTCCTGCCCGTTCTCACGCAGCGTTATATCTATACCTATTATACCCATACCAAAAGCTGGGAAGCCGAAAACCTCAAACTTTCGCTTCCTTCTTCTTCTGATCTTCTTCGTTTTCGTATTCGTCTTCGTCTTATGTTCTTCTTACGTCAGCTTATGCGGTGCGCCAGCAGGAGGTATAGTAGAAGTAGAGAGAATAGAATGCACCAAGAGTGACGGGTGAAAATAACCGATTCGACAGCCCTGAAATACCTAACTTCAAAAATGGATCGGCTCATCCGCGACTATACTTTGCTTCTTCTTCTTTCGCGGTCCGTCAAAACATCGACCTTAAGTTTCCTTGTGATTCTATTATAGGAAGCTAAACTTACATCATTAGGCCAAATTATATGCATATGTCACAAGCATCTAAATTTTTTCCTTTCCACTTTTTTTTGTCACCCTATTGGTGATTCCAGAAAAGTAGCGGTTTCGTCCAAAAATGCATTTTTAATTTTTAATTTCAACGAATCTTTACGTCTTTGGCTCTTTTATGGTATCCAATAAATAAGTTTTCAGGTTGCTAATGATATGGGCGTTGAAAATTGCCACATTTCATGTATATAAGGTAAGTGTTCCAATTACTGACCCTTTCAAGACCCAATTGTTGACTCTTATATTTTCTTGAATTTTAAATCGATGATAAGTATTCTTAATGTTTCCATTACACAAATCAGTTGCTGGAGTCTCGGAGAATATGAATTGATTTTTTTCTTATCATTTCAGAGCTCACGGATAAAAAGGAATCATCGAAAAAGGTCAATAATTGGGACAGGGTTAGTTATAACTGGTACACTTACTATCTATTTGATTCAAACACTCGTTTCTGCACGAGAAAATTCGACTTGTGTATGTACAATTGGGTTTTCAAATTTTGTCTTTTTCTTTGTTCTTCTTTTTCCGAATTAAACACGGTTTTCTGCGATCGAAGCAGTTGTATAAGGTTATAGTTTTTCAGCGTTTTTATAAAATTCTAAATCCAAACTCGCCCGATGACAGCAAAAACAATCGGACGAAAAAATACGAAATTTACAGAATTTCACATTTAGATATAAGAATCGAGAAGATTGTAAAGTCTCGTTCAATTTGAATTCATATAATTTTTCCAAGAGAAACAAATTCGAATCGGGCTGATGAAGGTGTTCCGGATTAGTCGATTCGGCGTGGATTGCACCGTATACATCGTTAAACACGGTAGTGAAAAGAAGGAATTCGCTAATAATAACCGAGAGCGATAATTCACCCCATTTTACATACAATACACATAAATTCAAACCTCGTCCTGTTCGTGCTCTCCTCGTTTATCTTTTTAGTCTCTTAATTTCGATAAGGTGAGGTAATTAGCGAGCGCTTTTGATATCAGTTTAATGCCTCTCGATCACTACGCGGACCCCAAATATCCTCACCGAATTCACCAGAGCTGTGTGATATATGTATACGTATATATTCCGTATCTCAGATATCTAAGTGGGAATATAAATTACCCAAAATAAAAAATTTCGAATTTACTTCTCGCATTTATTTTCTTCTTTGTCGTTTCTTTTTTCTTTCTTTTTTTATCTCGACTTTTTGGTTTCTTTCTCTCTTTTTTTTTTTGTGTAATTCTCGTGGAATAAAGGCTTCTTCATATACTATATATGTAGGTATATAAGTATACTTCGATCTTGACTTGTATATTACAAGTCTCTGCTGCTTTCTTCGGCTCTTTCTCAAGCACCGCGAGAACCGCGTTTTTCGAACCAAGAGACGAACAAGGGGGATAATAATAGGCGGATAATATGCCTTCTACGAAAAATCGTAAAACGTTTATCAGTGCTCGTATAATTGTGAGATGGGTAGAAATATGTATATGTATCTATGTATATTTATTTACCTACGTATAGTATAGTATATATATATATATAAGAGGCAAATAGTTGTTCCGTGTTTGAGAAAAAAGAAAAACTATAAAAGGAGGGAAAAACTGAGAGAGAAAATGAAAAATAAAATAAAATAAAATAAAAATTTACTAGAAAGAAGATTGGATAGTTTTAAAGAAAGAAAGAGGAAACAATTGTACATGTATATCCATAGAAAGAAAGACAAAAAGACTTGAAAAAAAAAAGGAAAAAAGGGTTCTTTTCGTTTTACGATCTTATTATCTCATTACACAAAACCTGACTCACAGAGAAATGACAATGCGGTCGGCTCGCTAGTCTGCTCGAACAACTAATATTTCAGGAAGATACGCGGGCGCGGACACAAACCCTACTTGCTCTTTTTAACAACGGTTTATACACACCTATGTGTACCTACATGTATAATACCTAAGAAACTCACCTATGATCATGGGTATAAGACATAAAGAGTCCTTTCTCACTGATTGACTGACTGACTGATTGACTGACAGACGTAGATCTGAACCTAGACGGATAGAGCAGAGCAGAGTAGTAGAGAAAACAGAAAGAAACGAACGGGCCCACCAGGTTGAAAATTTGTCTAATCTAAGAAATGCGGACCCTTTCTGCATTGGTTAAATATCGTTGATGATCCTACTCTTTCATACGGGATTTCAGTTTCTTCCTTTTTCTCAGTTTTTTTTCTTCTTTTCTTTCTTTTTTTGTTTGTTGCTTTTGAAGTACATTGCAAATGTTTTTACCTTGAATTTTTTTTTTTTTTATATGTAGGGTACGTGGAAATCAAATCGTCGTGATGTGAACGAAGGAATTTTTCAATGTTTCTAGATTTTGGCCAAGTTATTTGCAAATTAGTGGCCTAAATTTTGAAAACTCTGGATAACAATTGCGACTGTAAGTTTGCAGACAGTTAATTTTTTTCCAGATCCTCTCGTTCACATGAAGATTTTATTTCCGAACCAAATCAGCCCTCGAAAACCCTAATGGAATTATAGGTTTATAAAACTGAAGTTTCCTTATTTTATGCAGTGAAATTTATAACTTTGGTGAAAAATAAACGAATCAAATCGTGGATTATAGTTTACATTTCTGTAACCAAGCTGCATCGCTCTTGCTGATATTTTTCATAATTTGCCATTGAGTAGTTTTACTCGAAAAAATTCTTTTCGCATTTTTGAATGCTGTAAGTATAAACGTTTCGGTGTTGCAAGCGTTTTGCACATTTAGTACAAACCATAGATAGTCGGGAGTCGTTCGTCGTGAGTCTTAAGACCATTGTTAAGACTTTGATATATTCGAAGAAGCTTTTATATTCGCTAATATAGTATGGGAATTCAGGCATAGAGGTATATATATGTACATTGTACAGGCATAGGTATCCGAACGTCAAACGACCTGCAGGCTTTGAGATGATAGCTTCTTTACAAACAGTACATACTAACATACATACATACACATGGACCAGAAAGACTCTGCCAAGGTAGGTATATCTACTTTTGCAGACTTTTCATAAACACGAAATCAATTTTAATCCGCGTAGTATGCGCTCGCTACACCAAATAGATTTATTTATAAGCCAGCCATTTCCTGCGCACGTCTTCTCAACAACCAGGCTTAACACTCTCTCAAACTTCATCATCATCTTCTTCTTCTTCTTCTGCTTCATCTTCATTTTCTTCTTCATCTTCATCTTCTTCTTCTTCAGGGCGAGTATGAGCAACGACTGGAGTAATAAACCCATACGATTTCACCCTCGGTGCAGTCTGTATGTGAATTAGTTATATACGTATAATTTGAAGATATGGAGAAGTTGAATATATATAATATAATATAATAGACGTATAGGTGTAATACGTATATATTTATGCAACGCCATGCCTAGGATGAGAATTTAATGAAATTTACATAAGGTTGTAAATTAGAATGCTATTGACAGAAGTGGTTAGACTTATATTAAATTTTCGTCTTATATGGTCGCTGTTAGTCCGGTTAAACTAGACTTTACTGTTTTTAACCCGACCCTTTGAAGAAGTCCCGCCACATTATACGTCCACCACGCCAACCCGCACAACCTGCGGTAACCTCGGGAGCCGCAATAAAACGCTCACCCGAAACACACAGAAAAAAAGCGACACAGAAAATCGAAAAATAACAACAAAAAAAAAAACATTAAGATGATAATAGAAAAAAGTTATATAGAAACGTTGTGAAATATAAGTGTGGAAAAAATTTTTCAACTCATTGTATACGCGCATCGTCTGATCGTTTACTTGAAACCCTGATGAGTTTTCAATTATTTATGTAAAAAACAAAAAAGATTCAAAAACAGGATTTTTTTTTTGTGATTCATTTTGCAAATTTGTAGTTCATTTGCATGTGCATACATTTATCTATGCAAAATATGAACAATTTTATGATCCGTTTAATAGATTCTTTAACTTTCTTCTGGTTTTATTCAATTTTAATTAAAATTTTTTTATTTTATTTTTTTTTTCCTCTCACAATTCTGTTCGTTTCCAGATTTGGTTAAATATATATATATATAGGTATATATGTACTCGTTGATCGTGGTGGGTGCATATGGTATAGTAGAGTATAGAGAATTTCTAGGAACGGGGGCGGACGCGAGTTGTAAACGAAACTGACGAGAGAAAAAATAAGAAGAAACAAAGAAAGAGAAAAAAAAAAAAAATAGAAAAAAGCACATAAAAAAAAAAAGAATCAACAAGAGTATATATATGATCGCGAACGCACCGCAAGCCCGCGGTATATGTATACGGCGAAGGAGAACGGATGTTTTAAGTGATTGACGAACGGTCGCATCAAAGAACTTTGCCGGATTGTAGCTCTGCTGCAGGCGCGCCTAGACATTCAGTTAGCTCAGAAATCCACCAAGGACTTTCACTTGCATATAAATGTATGTGTATGTATTCATATATATGTGTGTATAAACTACGCAGGATACTGACATACACAGCTGCTGCGGTAACTGAACTTTTGCGCGCATACAATAATTGATATACATATATCTGTCACAATAAACTAATAATTACACCATTTTTTTGTAAATTTTGTAATTTTTTGAAATTCTATTCCAGTTTTTAGTTGTTTTTTTTCCTTCTTCATTTCATTTCTGTCCATTTTCAAAAAAAGAGGATCCCCTAATTATTGTAGGTACAGTCTAAAGTATAAAAGCGTTGACAAAAAAAAAAAAAAAAAAAAAAAAATGAAATTTCCTTTGGAGATGAGCTCAGAATCTTTATTGTATGACTTTGTGTTTATTTTGAATTTTCAGTTCAATACACAAGGGCAGATTTTGGTGAAATTTTGAAGAAATTGACTTATTTTGTTTATCAGAATTGCAAAGAATTAGAAAAGGAATCGAACTATAGAAGAGGAGACTGTTCGAAACTCGGCAGAGTCTTGTCTTGGTCTTGTCTCGAAGAAAACTCGATTTTCAAGTCTAGTCTTGGTTTCGTTAGGTCATGGCTGGTTTATGCATACGTCCTTAGATGCCTTAACTTAAGAATAGACCAATATTGGAGAGGATTCTTCAGTCGCATGCATGGCTACTGATTAGTCGATTTTTAATTTAAGGCACTTAGGACTTTAGGAGGCTTGCATAAACCAGGCATCATTCCTTGGCTTTCGATCATTTGGGTATTAAAAATTTCAAGTGTTCGAAATGATGCCGTCCAATTTCCGAGCTCTACGCGATTTAAAGTTTACGAATATTTAGAAAAACGCAATTTTGAATCTTGTAGTCATTATATGATTTTCCTTTGAATATCCCGCCCAATAGTCTTAGCGAGACTCTTGACGCGATTACGGAATAGTCTTGGTATATATCCTTTCGAAAATCAAGACTATAACGAAACGAGACTAGGTCGAGTCTTATGTTCTTCTGGCCCAGCAATAAATCGAACCGAAAATTCATATCTATGAATTGGTACGTAAATTTATTGCAAGAAAGAACAAAAAATATCAAACTTTTGCAATGATATATTTTGTGGACTTTGCGTGACACATTTTTTCGGTGTGTTTTTTTATTTTTTTATTTACCTATTCTTCTTCTTTTCTTGTTTCTTAGGCAGGTATATGTATACGCCGTATCTTTAGGTATATATAAGTTATATATGAAATTTATATGTATAGGGTATACATAGAGGCAGGTGATTGGCTTTGTGGAAACTATACGCCAAGTGGGAAAAGTCTTAAATCGAGCGAAAAAATGGGAATAATAGGTTTACATGGTAAACATGGTAATTGGGGGGGGGGGGGGATGGGGCGAGAGAGAAAGAGAGAGAAAAAAAGAAGCTCAAAGTAAGAAAGACGAAGAGGTTGAGACTATGGTAAGGAATTTTCCAGTGAATTAAACAATTCCTAGAAAAGATGGAATTTCTAGCTGGTGTATAGGGTCTATATAGGGTCGAGAGAAGAAGTGCTCTGGTGCACGGGGTCGAATGAGAAACTTTTCCAATAAGAAAAATCTAATCAGACGACTTCTTCACCGTATACATATATACTTACTTACTATGACGTCCCATACCAATCCCATACGCACGTATGTACATACATGGATACTACCTATATCTTCCCATCTGCTGCTCAATGGCGCTTGTGCATATGCCTGATCGTCTCGCGAATAATATACATGTATATACCCATGTATTGCGCTATGTATATGTATGTACGTACATCGTGTACCTATGGAAATTTGTACACAGAGCGATTTGCAAAATCGAAACGTTTTTTGTTTTTGTTTTTCTCTAAACTATGAATTTAGAATGGAACGTACAGTATATATAAGGATGTGACTTTTAGTTATCTTGGAGAAAAGGTAAAAATTAATCGGAAAAATGTAATAGACGGAGAGATTAGATGAAGAAAAAATTAGTTCCGTCAAACTTTGATCCTCGATCTATAGCACGCGGTAATAGGTATGTATAATTTACGAATACACGAAGATTCTGGTAAGATATTATATTTGTATACCAGAGGATGATCTCCGCTCCCTGATCGGATCCCGAGAAGAAAAAAGGATCTTTTAGATTTAAGATAAACCTGATGCAGCATCAGCATCAGCATCAGCATCAACAGCAATAGCAAAGGCGGTGCAGCATAGAACCAAGAAGTTTAGTCTTCCAAGACAGTGGTTAGGTTTAAAACTTGATACTATAAATCGATCGAGTCGAACAATTCAGCCACCAACGCGGTATACGTATACTTTACGTATATACCTATATGTGTATATATATATATGTATATCTACAGCCCCACCTGGGGATCAACTTTGTTCTTATCTGAATCGAGGAGCCGCGTCCGCTTCCCTAAGTTAGACTCCAATAAAAAAGAAAGAACAAAAAAATCATTGAAAGGAAAAATGTTAAACCTTACGCTGCACGGTATTATACTCATGTATGTATGTGCATCGGTAGTGGTATAGGTAGTTATCGTTTAATTTATCATCTCCGATTACAATACTCGAGTAAACCTTATAGTATGTACAATATTATAATCTATATAGAGAGATTTACTTTGTCTGTGATCTGTCATATTGCCATAATCCTTATTCTTACATTATCTATTATTTTACGACAATTGCCTATATATCTCGGAGTTGTGATTAGAGCATTCTGGGTAGGTACATACATAGAGTAGAGATCTAATCGTAAAAGAGCAAGAAATGAATAAAGGGCTTGATTCAATTACTCTCTTTACAGTCCATTTCACTATTTGTCGTCTATTTGCTTTTGCGTGAGTGCTGATGATAGTGCATCTTCAGTCACGTGTGCGGGCATGTTTTTTCGTTAAATGAGTTGAGTTTTGCCAATTTTTTTTTTTACAAGTTTAGTGTAATTATACTGGCAAGTGATAAACAATGTCTAGAAGTCACTTGAGAAATGCTACTTCATATTTCTTATATTATGTCAGCTAGGTTAGGTTCAAAGCGACTTGTAACATATCGCCTTAACGATGATGATCACCGAACATTGCGCTATGCGTATATCGATATGTAAAGATGTACGAGAGTTTTTTCAAAATGAAAAAAAAAAAAAAAAAAAAAAAAAATACGTATGAATATGCATGTGTAGAATAAATATCGAAAACGTTCTCTGTGCGTCTGCAGAAAGAAAATCTTCTTATGCTAGTTTCCTATATATAGTCTCAACCCCACATTTATATACTTCTTCCTGTTTCACGTGTATAATACACACAATAAATATCTATGTGCATACATATACTTTGATGGGTGTACAGGCACATAGGTATAACCGCGAGAGATTTGAATCACTAAATTCTATCGCCTACGTAAAGTCGCTTGACATAATGTCCAACCAATTAAAATACAGGGAACCCATGCCTGAAAATAAAGCCCCAAAGTGATCGAGCCGGTTAATCCGTCTCGTTCGTTTTACACGAAAAAAAGAAAGAAAAATGGAGATGGAAAAAAAACACACACACACACACACACACACACACCATTTATACGCCGTGGTAATTCAGCTTTTATCAATTCTTCTTGTATACGGAATTTTCATGATCCCGGAAACAGTGTACGTGTGTAGGTGTACTTGTGATATACATACATATATGTGTGCATCTATAACTGGGTGATTTATATCGGCTGTGCAAGATATAGCGTTCAAAATTTGTTACTCTGTTTCTACAGCATTATATATACAGTACGGCATAGCCCTTTACACGATTGAAGGCAATTTTTTGGAGCATGTGATTATAATATGGAGAAGCTGAAGTCTAGAGATTTAATGTATAAGGTGAGGTGTGGGATTAGAATTCCGAATTTTTAAAGCTGTAGCTAATTTGAAAAATACCGAAGGTTAAAAATTCCAAAATTGCTGAAGATCCGAAAGGCTGAAACTCCGAATTTTTGAATTCACTTATGCAACGTCGTTTATTTCACAACTTCGTCATGAGCTTAATCCCTTAAATTTGCGAATTCTTGTACTTTCTGAGTTTTTAACTTTCAGATCTTTGAGTTGTCTGCATTCCGACCTTTTGGAATTATGAAGTTGAAATTCGTAATGTTAATGTAACAGAATTTTTTGGAAGAATTCCCTATTTCCTGACTCAAATGTTATAAGATTTGCAAAATTGATGAGGTATTTACGTGTGTTTTACTCATTTTGGCAAATTATTCACTCTATTTTGTTTTTTTTGTACCATCCAAGTCGCGAAATAAAGAATTTTTGTCCCATTATCCTGTTGCTTTAACGTTTGCGAACTTCAATCTCATTCGGAATTTCCAACTTCTGAACACTTGACGTTTCTAGAAACTCAGAATCGCGTTTAAAATAAATTTGGAATTTCGACGGTTCGGAACTTTTGGAAACTCGTAACTTCAATCCCACTCCTATGAAATTCGTTGAATTAGATTATTTATCCGACACCGGGTAGGTAGGTAGGTATACAGTGTCGTTTACTGGGTGGAAAGGAGAAGGAGAAGGCCGGTGAAGACTTCTTAACTCGAAAACTGGTGTGTGGTAGGTACTCCTTCTCATCCTCTTCATCCTCTTCTCTCACATACACTATACATATACAGCCACATCATCACGCATTATATATTATGTAAACTAGAATGAAAGCACCGCGTCAAATTAATTGACGAATTAATTATAAAGAAAGGCGTAGACTCCTCTGCCTCACGTTTATATATATAATCGGTATAGGTATATTTATATATATATATATATTTTATGTATATATATAATAAATAAATATACATATGTACATTGTACATACATATATATATACGTGATGAGGTAAAAGGTATACGAAGGAGACGAAAAGTGTTTATCGATTAAAAATTCATCCTCGATACACTGGCCATGATCGAACCCCAAGGTGGTGGTGGGCATTCTTCGTTAAAGAATGCCGTCTTGATTACATTATAATAATAATTCTAAAAGACTTGGAACACGTCTCCCTGTGCAGCTTCACCACTACAAACACCTACCCAAACCTGGGTAAAATGGGTCATTATCTCCAAATCGCACCGCGCTCCCTAAAACTTGCCTTCATTTGATTTTTTATTTCTTATTTTTTTCTTGTCTCTCTCTCTCTCTCTCTCTCTCTCTCTCTTCTCTTTTTTTATTCATCTTTTTCTTTACTTTTATATAAAAAGTTGGAAACTATTTTTCATCGCTCTCATTATATTTCCCGTAATATCCATAGGGTATTTAGAAGAAAAAAAAATAATGTATCACGTCATGATCATTATAATAATTATGTGTAATTTTTACATCATTTTCTGTCCTTTTTATTTATACTCTATGATCTCATGTACCGAAAAGCCGATTTTAAACCGATATGAGAACTGTTCGAAATTTCATTATTATAAGCAAAATTGTCGTCACCTCAAAAACGCGATTCGTAGTTTCTTGAAAACCGTCCAATTTATCGGAATGACTTTCAATAGATTGATGCTTCACTATGGCAGAAAGTAACCAAGTATTTTACTTTTTCGAAAAAACAAAAAAAAAAAAAAACAAATGGAATTCTACATTTCTTATGTTAGCTTATAGGTTAGGTTTGAAGCAATCTGTATCCTATCAAATGGCAAAATGGCAAAATTAGTGGCAAAAAAAGCGTACGATTTTTTTCTCACATTCGATTTCAGAATGAGATATGTGTATGGAATAATCGAAATGAAAGAAATTAAAGAGTCGGAGCGAAAGATCGTATATGCTAGGCGAATAACGATCTCATAGCTTAACTTTTTTCTTTTTCATTATAGCATTTGTCATATGTCCAAAAATCCCATGTCCACCAATTTTCGTCTTTTTTTCGAAGAAAATTTCTCATTCGACATTTCTGAATCAATTAATAATATGATAATTCCAAGAAATTAGCGAAAAAAAGGAAAAAAACTACTCCGGCCCTTGTGCCTTAAGTCGTAAGGGAAGATTTATCTATGTGTATGAATAGATATGTTGTTTAGAAATAGTTGAAAAGACCGAGATTTCTACTTCATTGCGTATATTTCGGTGCAATATTTTCGGCTACATAGCTTAAAATATTTCTCTCTCAAACGTGTCTGGGGTTATGTGAGTAATATAACCCGTATGTACATGTATTTGCGTGTATGTGGATATAGGTTTGCACGTGTGTATGAGAACGAAGAGATAATTAAGTGAAACACAGGTGGACGTGCTCGTAATTTCTCTTTCCGAGAAGAGATCCCAACAGCACAAAGATATCGTTTAAGAATTTCACCCCGCACGTTTAAGCGCAAAATACTCACTGGGTATATAATACTATATCTGTCTGTCTATACTTTGACTCCGCAAATTCTTTTCCTTTTTATTCGCTATAATATTGTAATTGCGCAAGCAACAAAAAAAAAGCAAAACAAAAAGAGAAACTAAAGCAGATGAAAGAAACAAAACCATACACGGGAGGATTCATTAATCTCTAACAAAATGGCGTTGAATAATCATAGTATCGGCCAATTAATATCTGCCACATTATGATGGCTCAATGATAAAATTAGCTTATGAATAAAATAAAGAAAACTTCGCAATCCTGCACGAAGCAAAAATTGTCGTTGATTGTAAGAAACTAAAAAAAAAAAAAAAAAAAAAAAATTGGAAAGTGTCAAGGGTGCCATATTTTAAATATCGAAATTGGAAACTTGTGAAAAACTCCGGACAAATATTTACCTAATTGTAATGACAGAAATTTCTTATTAAAGATTTAATCTGCAGTCTGCGATATCTGAAAAAAGTGCGGAATTTATGAATTCTTTCGAAGTATTTGAACGTCGGCTATTTTGAAACCGGAAGTGGCAGAGGACTGACAATCTCGTGGGTTGAAATCATCCTGAGATACATGATTTTTATCACAAATTCCATCCAAGTCGAAGGTTCGTGTGTCGTATTCTTGGTAAGAAATTCCCACACACTCATATAGACACACGTCTCGAGAAATATTAGACATGATTTTTGTGATTGACGTCAGACGTGTTCGAATAAATTGATTTGACAATTATTTATGAACATGTAACGTTTTTCATCATAGTCGATGAAAAAACCTCAAATAGTGTAAAAATTACACCGAAATGCATAATTCTATCATTTCTCATTCCACACTCCATGATTGTACCGCAAATGAATTGCTTTACAGAGTGAATAACAAAATATGACAAAGGGATGAAAAGAAGAGGTAAGGTGTAATTAATTCATTAGTTTATTGGTGGAAATATTAGGAACGATGATGTTGTGAATGATTTTATGCAAAAATGTCTTTTTCGTGAATGTGAGACATGCTCAATCAACGTTCTGCTGAAAAAAAAAAAAAAATAGATTCGAAGATGTGAAGGAAAGCAGTGGTTTTCGTAAAAAAAATCTTTTAGTTTGAATGGTTGAGGAAGGAAGGAAGGAAGGAAGGAAGGAAGGAAAAGGAAAGTAAAGGAAGGCTTTGTTTTGCGCCTGAACGGTGGCTAACCCGGCGTACTGAAAGCTAAACCAACAAGGGGTGGTTTGTGCCGTATGGCAATGGATGGGGGCCGCGCAGTTCACAGCCCACAGCATATTGGCATAACCCTTATTCCAAGTATAAATGTATGAATGTTTCTCCAATGGTAAATGAAGTGAGCAGGGTGTCTCATTCCAACGGTACTATACCGCAATCCAAAACTACTGCAGTTCCACGTACAGGAAACTGGTTAATGAAAAGAAATTGAAAGAGAAAGCATAAGATATTAGTAGAAAATCAAAGAAGAAGATATTGAAATACGTAATAAATCGATTCAGAAATAAACCCAAAGAGCTTCTTTTTTTCTCAAACGTTAATTTCTCTTGCGGTGATTTAGTGGAAATCACTTATGACTTAACCTACCTAACATAAAAAACACGAGTTTTACTGGAATCCGTCAGTTTTTTTTTTCACGAAGTGACATACTCAGCCACTTTTTGCCAAAAAATTGCATATATTTGTCGAGGGTTCATTCGGATCGGTTAGGTAGTTATCGAGAAAGTACGATTCGCGTTTTCGAGATGACAACAATTGTTGATCATGGAATTTCGAACAGATTGCCATAATTATCACCTTAAGATGCCACGTGACTATGTTAGGAATCCCATTATTACCAATTGTCGTCACCTCGAAATTTCGATTCGTAGTTTCTTCCAAACTATACATAACCTACCGGAATGAAACTCGAGAGATTCATGTTTTACCACGGCAGAAAGTGGCCAAGTATTTAACTGTTTGGAAAAAAACTAATAGAATTCCAGTCACATTCATATTTCTTACGTTAGCTAGGTTAGGTTCGAAACGACTAGTTTAACGACTAATTGTAAGCACGTATAGAGTACGGTTCACCGTCTCTTTCGACCTCTTCTCTCATACCCCCGGAGGAGAAATTATACTAATCGTTGTAAGCTAAATACGATATGCGGCGATAAGGAATTATCGTTAGGGGGGTGTATGGGTTCGTTTTTTTTTTTTTATCCTTATGTACATTGTACATACATACATACATACATACATACGTACATACCGATATTAAACTAAACGCAGGGGATGAATCACCCTGTTTATACTATAGCCAGGTACATTACAGTATATATACTAGGTTATATAGCTATACATACGTAATATCTATATATATATATACATATATATATATATTACGTATATGGGAAACTGCTCACCCTGCTGCAGCGGTGGTAGCATTGTAATAATCTCTTGAGGGGCCTGGCAAATCATTCTGTGGGATGTTAAAACAAGGCCAATCTTAATTAGGGGATGCAACATCTCCCACGGGACTCCCATTGTTCACGTTTAACGCAACCAGTGTACACGTGTCTATACATATAGTATAACCCACCACACATGTCCACATACATATATACTCGTATATACATATAGACGTAACGCATCTGCGTCTATAATTACACATATATTTTCTATCTATATATCGATATACACGTGTATTACGTATGCATATAGATTCTTTTTTTTCTTTCTTTCTTTTTTTTTCATTTTCTTCATTTTTTTTTTCTTTCTTCTTTTTTTCTTTGTTCTCGATATACTATGTATGAAACGGATGTAGTGTACTCGTATGTACATGGTGTGGTAGTAGGTACGTGTAGAAGGGATGAAACGGAAATCTAAAAGTGCAGTCGAAACTCTCACGGGATATCAACTAGAGTACCGTATAATATTTTCTACACGCGGTCGCGTTCCTTTCAATCAAAATCACGTGACGAGATCATTGGTGGTATAAAACAGAGATATACAATTTGAAAGATTTGAAATTGACCGAATCGCACTCTTCTGGATTATATCGTATATGCCTGAATCTATACTGATATATATAGACAAATGGTTGTGGGTTTGATGATATAAAAAAAAAATCCATGAAACTGGATCTCGTTTCCATTTTATTTATCCTCATTTCGTTTGAATTTTAATTCTATTCTGATTTTTTTTTGTTTTTTTGTCTTTTTTCTTCGTATTTCTCTTCTTCTTCTTCTTCCTTCTTTTATATATTCGTCGAAGAGAGAGCCCAATTAGCCACTTGACTTATGCGGTGGAAAGATATGATGCCGTTCACGCGAGTTAGAAAAGTCGCTTATATGGTGGAAAGAGAAAGAAAAAAAGAAAGAAAAAGAGACGTCGCGGTGCTGACGATAGACTCGTTTTACGTATTCGTAAACAAAACGGTTTAGGTACCGACTGACTGACTGCCTTACCCAGCTTGGCTTTGCTGTGGGCCTGTTTCTTTTTGACGCACTCTACTTCTTCTTCAACGACATCATCTTCTTCTTCTTCTTCTTCTTCTTCTTCTCCTTTCTCTTCTTTTTGTTTAATTTTATTTTTCTCATTTTTGCTTTTTTCTGTGTTACTTTTCACTGATATGTCGTACACATATATACGTCTACCAGTACGAGTACACTTACTTACTTACTTACTTACTTACTTTTTCACTTTATACTTGCTGTACTTGTATTCAACCCAGAGCGGTTAACCCCGAGCATGAAAGTTTCGAGAGGTGTAGATTGAGCGGTTTTATAGCCGCCTAAGTTTATTTGGATTTTCTTACAAGTATCCAACCATGGATTGTTAGCCTCCTCTTCCTCCGTACCATCAACTCTATGTTCCCCTAGAGAGGAAAGAAAAAAAAAAAAAAAAAATTAAATAACTCTCTCTCTTAGATACTCTCTACAAACTTTATTTCTAGGGTTGAAACAAACCCAGTTTAAAAAATGAGGTACAGAAAAAAATTCTGTTATAGGAATTTGAATAGGGTGGGTGGGCGTACTTGCCCACTTTATAGTACGGTATACTTGTGTGGGCCACTAATTGTTCAATTTCTGGCTGTATCCAATGCATACCCACAGTAAACCGAGACCTGACCATGAATCAACGATTGATCATTAAAATAAGTTTTCTTGTATAATGCAACTCGGTATCAGGTTGACACTGTTTAAGAGGTTCATTTGATACAAGAAGAATTTTATCCGCGTTTTCTTAATTGGGTACGTAGATCAATGATCGAACCGGAAACTAGCAAGTGTGACATTTCGTGTATGACTATTTCGAGAGAAAAGTGCAGTTGGCAAAAATTGTACACGTTCAACTTGTCAGAGAAGTCCTGATAAATTTCTAATCCACGCGTGTAGAAAATATGCTGTAGTAATTATATACATTTCATGAACCATCCCCTGCATGCCCATGTGCAAATGCCGGAGTATTGCCGGATCTACCCACATGGCACAGAATCGGCACTATACCTCGGCTGCCGAATTTAATTCACGGTAATACTGGCCCAGTACAGATAAATTGTTAACCTAGCATTAGGCAAATGCTAATGACTAATACTGATAAGTAAACATACATGGATCTCAACCGGAAGTCAGTTCTGTACTGGGAATACACTGTGTCAATATGGTGTTTCATACTGGCTGCGGATTATTTCGTGCCGATTGACGGCACGATAAGTTGGACAGGTGTTAACAACCCAAAATTGTCCCAACATTGATTTTGATTTGGTTCAAGCTTTGCCCTTGGTGGCTGTCAGATTGGCAGCTATGGCTCCAATACTGTGTCAATGCCAAGCTAGTTTGCAGTACTGCATATGAGTGGTTTAATGAAAGCAAAATTACCTCAGTCGTATATCAATACATGAATCAATAAGTGCCACTGTTTCATCGGAAGAATTATAACTTATGCATTTTTGAATTGTTTAAACAAGTTTGAGGGTCATTCTTTCAAAGTATTGAACTTTTGGAGAAAAAAAAAGTATCGCATCGAGCGTTTCCTTAAAGATACTATGTACGATTCTGATGAGCTCTGAAGAGGTTATATACGTTTAAGACTAAAGAAAAAATGTCCCGCTCAAGAATGTTTGATAAAAGTCATCCCAGTGCAAAGTGGGATCATTTTGACGTATCAGGGTGACAAAAAAGGGCCAATATACTAACGATTGAGTAGTGATGAGTGGAGATAATCGCAATAATATGTATACGGAAACTGTGCGACACAGAATACTTTGAAGAAGTACAGAGAACGAGACTTGTTTTTTTTTCGTAATTCGGAGGCTCGCTCAGCGTCAGATTATTTCTTAACCTCGAACATATATATAGGAAGGTAAAGAAGAGTAAAAATAAGCAGTTGGTATACGCGTTATAGAGTTTGTTTGTAATGTATTTGTTAAATGCGCTTCGAACTCTGTGAACTCCGCAATACTCACTATAAGGTACTACCCATTGTAAGGTATAGAGTTTATCCTATTATGCGGTCGACGGATGAATGAATGGTAGCTAAATGGGCCTATCGCTGTCATGCGAACAATGCTTAAACTGACATGGTTATGACGGCAACATGAACCCCTTAATAATAATAATAAACATAGACGGTACCTCAATTTTTCTGAATAGCCTCTTTTGACAGGGCTTCCTATATATAGTCGAATTATGAATATGGATCTCGTATTTATCCAATATATGATGCCCTGCTGCTTCTTACCTACTCGACGCTGTTGCTTGGCTCTTTCATTGTTGAATACCGGAAAAATTCCGGCCGCACATCATCAAATTTCGTTGAGACGCTCTTCATAGAGAAACCTGTTGATAACTAATGATCGATTCAATTTGTTTTTTTTACCCCATCTTTTCTTCCCTCTTTTTTTTCTTTTTGTTCTTGTGTTTTTTTTCCTTACTCTATTTTTTTCTTCACACCATCGTTTTTCTCTTCTTCTTTTTATCGTTCATTCTTTCTTCAGTCTCTGGTCTCTTTTTTTATACCGTAAAACGATTGTTATGTGGTTGATTTGAAAATTCAGCACCACCGAATCTACAAGAATTTTTTTAATGCCACAAATTCACCTGAAGTAGTGTCGAATCGTGAATAGTGTCGAATCGAAACCAAGTTGCATTCTTTAGTATTTTTCGCTACGAATTTTTATAAAATAATAAAGAAGAAAAAAAAATAAAAAATTGGTGACTGCAGACAAATGGGAGGAGAATTAAGCATATTTTTTATGTATATGATATAAATGTGTGAATAATTAAGTTAACGAGGATCTCAATCGAAACAGATATTTTTTATTTTGGGTTTGAATCTTGAAAGCTAGGTCAGAGCTACGGTTTGATTCTATAAGTTTCTTCATATACCTATGACGATGTGTAGTGTACCTATATGTGTACCGATGTCAGTTAGTGCAGCAACTGAGGAAGTCGGAGTCGGATTTTCGTATTGATTTCAATATTGCGTGTAGAACGCGTGATGTGCGACACCCTCAGACATAAAAAATCGTCTGTTTGTCGAAAAGCTTAGTACTTTAGTCAATACAGACCGATACAAGTGTGTTCTATATGTATAAAATATACCCCGTGTGTTGAAAGAAAAAATAACTAAATATTTATACCTGCTGCACGTATAACAGGTACAGCGATTTACGTATAATGTAATAGTCACTCTTATTCTCGCATGCGAATCGGGGGTGGGATTGAAATTCTGAATTTCAAAAGTTGCGAAGTGAAACTCTAAATCGCGTTTCAAACAAATTCGGAATTTTGACCGCGTTTGGAACTTATTTGTAATTCAGAATTTCAACATGATTTTTGCTGAAAGATGAAAGAAAAACAATATGTTGAAACGTTGAAATTCGTATTAATAAATTCGCATGTATTATAAAGTATATTTGTGAAACTGGGTATATAATTGAGATTGAACACGGATGTGGAACGGTGCGGATAAGAAATTACCAGAAACTATACATACCTATACTATACATGTATTATTTATTTACCTTGAATATACGCGGGTATATACCTATATGTAGATAGGAGGTACTAGCTGTGGTCCTAGTTTTATGACCCCGCGGAGTATTTTCAGTATTTTCATTATTTTCAGTATTTCCAGTTTGTTTAGGGTACGGTTTACGGCATTTTGAGTGTGGCGTTTAATGGCTACTTTGACGAATCCCGTCCTGTGTGAAATGTTATCTTGTGTATTCCTTTAATGTTTCTTCTCGTTTACTCCCTCCCTACCCAGTACCCAACGCTGCCTGCCAGGGGCGTTTCAAACTCATCTCTATTTCCTACGACTTCCTATATAGTCAAATACCTAGAGACCCATGTCATTTATTCCCCCCTCTCCATCATCTTCCTATACCCTGCGCAAATCCAAGAATCTCAGATTAGTCAGATCATAAAACAATTCACAAAACTAGCATCATCTTGTTTTAATTCTTTCTTTTTTTTTTTTTTTTTCTTTGAAACCGCGCTTTTGATATTTCTGCGATTTATCTATTCCAAAAAACAAAAAAAATTCCTCCTCTTGTATCCTGTTTTTTTTTTTTTTTTTTTTCTTTCTTTACCATCGCCGCAGTTTTGACCGTCTCGAAAAAGTGAAACGAGGGGTAACGCCCACGAAGTGAATACTCGAGAGCTATGTAATTTTCACTCCGGACTACCATATATACCTGGAGTTCTAATTATAGGGTGGTCCTAAGTGTCAGAGATTCTAACCTTCGCCCTGGATGCTGTTATGGGTATGGACCTATCGCCGGTATGGAGGTCCGTGTCGATTTGTATAGAGTGATTAATAACGCTGCGAGTATATATATGTATATATATATATATATACAGAACCTCCTGTTATTACCGATTTAATGAGCGCAGGTTTTGAATTGCTCGGGTTATTTTCTGGTCTTGTGAATTTAAGACCGACGCAGCTCACTGCAGGGATAAATATTAAGGAGAAACAAGATTTTTCTTTCTCATATTGTTTACTGCTATTGTATTTCCTTATTTTTAGTCATTTTTTGCAGTTGACCTTGAACCTTGAGATCTTAGGCTTTTGTAAGTCACGCAGCTCGAAATTTGTCGTCCGACAGTTGCAGGACGCTGAACTGTTTGAAACGGTATATTTTATATAGTATCTATGCATATCAGACGATAATCGCACTTTTGGCATTAATCATATTCATCTACTTGGAAAGTAAGAGAAATTTCATTAGAATTTAACGACGAAGAAGTTTGAGAATCGAAATAAATTGTCGAATATATCGTTATGTTTCAATTCAAAGAGATCATCATTGGAGCAAAATTTGTGGTGAATTCAATCGATTTCATTCTGCGTTGGTTCTATTTTTTTTCATAGAACTATTCCCTACAATTTCACCCTGGCGGAATTTTTTAAATTTTTTATTTCTGACAGCCCGTTCAATATTACTATTCATCGCAATACAATAGATATCAATGCGATTTTATACAGATAGAGAAAAATATCCAACAATAAAACACGAGAAAAAAAAAAGAATATTTCTACGGTAATAATAAGTTCTAAGCATTAGTTTTTTGAATAAAAGAAACCACGACGTGGAATCGAAATCCGATATAGAATTTCTTAATATTAAATGATTTGGCTCGAAACGTTGACGTTCGACGATTTGTTTATGATTTTTCGATGTTTAAGATCCAGGGAACTTTTGGTCGTTTATTGGGGTTTTTTAATCTATAGGAAATTTCTCTTTGTTTCTGAATAATAATGAATCTGACAATTATTCACCATATTGCGATGATAGTATTATACATGAAACATTTTCAAATGTACCGGTACTTTAAGCAATTCAACGTCCCCTGATCGATCGAAACGGAACTTTGGGGAAAAAGATGAGATAATGAAAATCTGTGAGATTTTTATCAATATTTTGATAAAGTAAAATACTTGGATATACTTTCTGCCAAAACAGAGCATAAATTTCGAAATTTTCATTTCAATCGGTCTTATATTATGGTTTAGGAGAAACTAAGAATCTCGTTTTTGATGTGAGCAACGGACGTCTATATGTATAAACGTAGTAGGTACTATAGCTATATGGACCCTTAATCTTTATTTATCGCGTTGCGTTCCATAGCGATAAACCGCACACCTAACATCTTAATGGGTGCAGAATATCAAGCTAAAGACGCATTATTTTATTACAGGTACTTGGGCGTCGAGCCAAGATTAAACTTGGTAACGTCAAAAAACGGCAGCGATAATCCAACCCAAACGATCGGTGCTGGTGTCGTTGGACCTGCAAGTGCTGAAAAGAATTGCAAAACTTCACATCTCACGCCGAAACAACAGGATATTTGCGCCCATTCACCGCCAGTTCTTCAGGTGAACATATCATTCAATATTTATATACTTAATTTACGGAATGTAAATATAAATATTGAGTTCGATTTATTTTATTATCGATATTGATTTGATTTGATCATTATTTTTTTGTTCATTTTTTTTCATATTTGTATATGAATAGAGTAAGAAAACAACACAAGAAATAGTTGGAATTAAAATTTCTGCGATTGTTAACACGCGTTTTGCTCACAGACGGTTTAACAATACGTTAAGTTGAATCGCAAGCCAAACGACCCCCTTCGATTTATATCACTGAATGTTATTGATTGAGGCAATTGTAATTGATTTTTTTTTTCAATATCACGCAGTTAAATTAATTTATCGATTTTATATGCTTGTTTTTACATATACGATTTCGCCTGATGAAATCGAAAACGGTGACCTTTCGGTAATTAATATTCACGGTGCGATTTAAAACGTCAAAATTTTGTAATAATTCGCTCGAGAAAGTGAAATAATATTATTCAGCCCTTTGATGCATATGTATAGTAAATTATAAAAAATTTCACTATGCATAATTACGTTGAACGTTCTCGAAATCTCCCGTAAAATTTAGATATTTCGCTTTGAATATTATATATTTATGGCAGTTAATGGTCGGAATCGATATGGAAAATAAATCTTCGATGCATCATTCATTACGTACAGATTCATGTTGTCTCTTTTTCCTACTCCGTATAACTACTTTCTCTCTCTTTATCTATTTCTCTTTTCTTATGTACATTGCACCGCGTGGAAAAGTGAGAAAAATTGGGAATTTCAGCGTCCCGTTGAAGAAGATGGTTTTTTCTTATTGTTAGTCTCCTAAAAGAGAAAGAAAGAGAGAGAGAAAGAGAGGAGGAGGAGGGGAGAATGAGAGAGAGTTCAGAAATCCAGAGTCCCTTTCAGCCGGGGGAGCCCCAAAACGGCATTTACCTTTCCTAATGCGTAAATCTTGTGAGATCCACGGTCTAGGATCCACAGTCTATACGAACCTAGACAAACTCAAAGCAAAACTAGGATTTTTCTTTGAGGCTTGCCGCAGGCATGGCTATAACCGGCAACGCGGCCTACGAAACTTTGTCGTCGTTTCAAATGCACCGACCAAAACCTACAATATGAATATTCATACGCACACAGAAATATATACAACGGTCAAAATTCTCTTCTTCGATCATTCATTTCCACCTATAGGAACCCGAACAAAAAAAACAAAAGAAAAACACATCATCCCATTCCTGAATCGTTCGTTCTTCAATTGTCAAAAAAAAAATTATAGTTCCTGAAGAGGTTGGGGCAAAAAGCTTATAGGTCACAACTCCGCAATATTTTGTCTAAGAGTTCGCCTTTTTTTCTAAACATATTTCAACGGTCCTTCATTTCCTTTTATACAAAAATTCAACCGAAATAATTGGTCAACTGGATTGCCTTAGATTTTTTGCCATATCCATTTCCAATTTTTCTTTTCTTCTCGTATAATTCAGACTCCATCATGATTTTCTTTGGTCAAACCATTAGGTGAAAATCTCAACCCTTCGTGGCCAACAGCTTTTTGGAATAACTTAACGGTCACACTGCAGGGTAAAATTTAGTCAACCAAGTTTCGAATGGTTACTGTCTGAAAACTATCAGTCCGATCGGGATCGAAAAGACATTGAAAATACTTTGAACATTCTAAAACATGTGTGAAAAGTTGTTGTGTTAAAATGCCAATCACAACATGTTTAAAAAAAAAAAAAAAATCGTAAATAGGTAAATTTGTAAAAAAAAACACACCTTTTTACTCGAGAAATAATAACTTTGTCAATTTTCGATATTTCAAGTCAAATTTTAACTGAAATACTCGTCAAATATGGTATTTCTAGGAAACAAAGATAATGGCATAGTACACGTTTGAAAACAGGTATTCATTTCGACGTGTGAAGAGGATCGATCCTGGAATAGAAATGAATGCGGATTTATCTGGAAAAACGCACCTTTTCGCTAAAAAAAAATCGTTACTAATGCATTTGTTGAATATTTTTTATCCAAAATGAGAGGCCTGGATAAAATTTACCCATGGTGGCCACGGAAGGTTAATGGGACACTTAATGGCTTGTTCATTTCGGGCAGACAGATGGACTATAACTGGCATTCGGAATCATGTGTCGCATCAGCTAAAGAGTTGAAAGGCCTAAAATTTTTGAAACTGTATTTATGTGTACGTAACCAATCACTCTTTTCCATCCCTTATACGCGATGAAAAGTGAAGAAAATGAACAAACTATTTTTCTCTATTTCTTCCAACATGTATACGTATTGAACTTTTGTGTTTTATTTTAGGCAATTAGCGCCGGGGCGAGACTCGCGATCGAAGAATGCCAACACCAATTCAGATCGGCGAGATGGAATTGTTCGGTAAATTTGGAAACACCGAACAATATATTCGGTGGCGTAATGTCAGTCAGTGAGTAAACCTATTTTTTCATTTTTTTATTATCCAATATATAATAATTTGTTATAGTTATTGTTTAATCTATTGAATAAACTGACACGTCCCTTCAACATATACTTAAATTTATCATATTTTATTCAGACAGTCGCGAAGCTGCTTTCGTTTACGCGATTTCGGCAGCCGGGGTTGCTTACAGTGTAACAAGAGCTTGCGCAAGAGGTGAATTGAACGATTGTTCATGCGACAATCGAGTCAGAACACGACATCCGAGGCATTGGCAGTGGGGCGGATGTAGCGAGGTAATTAATACCATTCATATCACCATTAATCCACAAGTATATTATATTATATTATATCCACAAGTATATTCAAGAGTTTAACTCGCCCGGATTAAGCATAAAACGTGCAAGGGTTTGTAGAGCGCCGCGTTGCGGATGGCGTTTTTGTTTCGTTCTTATCTCGGAAATTATCAATCGAATCGAAAATTACCATCCTACATAAATTAAAGCTAAAACTCGGCGCTTTCTAACGAGACCTGTATTGTAATTCTATCTCAATTCCTTCTCGAGATGTAATTTTTTGAAAACAACAAGAAAAAAAAAAAAAATTAAGAATAAAAAAACAAAGCGTGGCATGAAAATTGTATCAGATAATTCGTTCGACCAGAAAATGACAGAGTGACCTTTTCACGGAGGAAAGAAAATCACGAAGTATGTCTGTATCTGCAGTAACTGATATATTTGAAGTCAATCAACCGACTGCTTCGAGGGGAGAATAACTCGTTAGAAAATAAAGTGTCAATAGCTCGTGAAATATTTAGAAATAACCCGGGGAATAAATGAAATCATCAAAAATAATTGAAATAATGAAAAATAATTAAAATAATTAAAATAATGAGAAATAACCCTCCCGGAAAAATCAAATAATGAGGAAAAACCGAGGACATAACTGAAACATACATATAATAATTTGGAATAAATGAAATAATTTGATTTATTGCACAAAAAAAAAAAAAAAAAAAAAAAAAAAAATGATGTGTCAATTAAGTATTTTAAGTTATTTGCCACTCGGGCTGTGTTTCATTTCGGAAATAATTAGATTGAATGAAATTGGCACGGTGATAAGAAGCGCGATTGCGCTTGGAGGCGTGCGAATTATTGCAGTAGAGCTATAGTCGAAAAACCTATTTTGAAGTTTTTTTTTTTTCTCCCTCTATACCATTATAATGGTAAGTATTGGTAAATGGATGCATTTCACGTGAACAGGTGACCCCTTGTAGACATTGTGAGCTTACAAGGGGATTACCATGCTAAGCTTGTTAAGTCACGACGACGACGACGACGACTACGACGACGACGACGACGACGACGACAGCCCTTACGCGAGTGAGCGCGTCGCACACGTTATATGTACATACTTACCTACGTTTCGTTCGTCTCCGTCGTTCATGGGACTCGGTATATATAACGGGAGGGAGGGAGGGAGGGAGGCCGAGGGATGAGGGAGATAAAAAAAAAAAAAAGAAAAGCAAAAGGGAAGGGAAGAGGACGTATAGGGTCGGGGCACGTATGCAAACTAACGATATAATACCGGAGACTTGGGTATTTGTCGAAACGCGTTGAAAGATTTCCTTAACAAGGGTCCCGCGGGATCACGACGAGAGAAGGAGAAGAAGAGTCAAGACCGAGAAGACTCAAGACTCGAGAAAACCCCCTGCCCCCTTTGTCCCCTTCTACATTTTCTTCCTATTTTTTTTTTTTTTGTTTCCAATTTTTATCTTTTTTTTTCCTTTCTTCTTCTTCTTCTTCTCCTTGCTGCACGCTTGGGATAACAATGTTTATTCTGTTACACGTGTACACAGTTACGTTATACATTTACGTAAAAGTACATACGTTTATACAATATACATATACGTCATTCAACAAATGCGAACTATCTACGAATATTCATTGTTCTTATTGTTTGACCATTATTTGAAGAAGAAAAATATTATAATGTTAAAAATCAATCAATATTTTATAAATATTTATGTCCATGGTTTGAATAATTTTTAGAATCTATAAATTGATATAATGATAATGATTTATATGTATATGTGTTTCTTGTATATATTAACAGGATATACATTTCGGTGAAAAATTTTCACGCGAATGGTCAGACGGGGGAGAAGAACCTCTTAAAGATGGTAATTTATCTGGACCCACCGGATTAGCCGGACAATTGATGAGAAAACACGACAGCGAAGCTGGGAGAAGAGCAGTTCGTTCGAGAATGCAACGAATTTGCAAGTGTCACGGTAAATTTTAACAAATATAATATACCTACGTGTGTTATAAATTTCTCAACTTTTAATCTGTTCAATCATTTATTTTTTTTTTTTTTTTTATAGACATTTTTTTTTCTTCTAAATTCCGTTCTGCGGTATTTATATTTCTCTTGTTATAATTATAAACTCGTTTCTTATTCGTTCAGGTTTTCTACCCCAATTTTGATAATTCAACAGGAATTTGAATTTTGGATTTAAAACCAAATTGCTAAATTTCAAACGTTTCTGTGTATATATATATATATTTTTTTTGTGTTTTGATTCCGTTGATTATAATATTTATCGTTATTATTTTATTTATTTTTTTGCGTACAGGTATGTCTGGTTCGTGCAGCGTTAGGGTATGTTGGCGAAAATTACCTCAGTTTAGAGTCGCAGGGGCGGCATTAGCCGCCCTTCATGAGGGGGCAGCTCTTGTTAGACTTGCTCAAAGGGGCGGACGAAGACCTGCTAGACTTAGACCGGCCAGACCTGATCTCAAACGGCCTAATAAAACTGATTTAGTTTATCTCGAAGACAGTCCGGACTATTGCGAAAGAAATCTCACGTAAGTGCGAATTATATATATATAAATAGGTTTTACGATAATTTTAAATGAAAGAAATATAATAAGGGAACCATGTTTGTCATTTTTATTCTTATTATCAATTCTTTCGTATAATATCGCGTTACTAATGTCATAAGGTAATGAGCAACTATTTCTTTCTTTTGGATTCGCCATAAAAGTTATAAATTACACATAAATTTATTAGAATTCGAAAGATCGAACATTTTTGAGTATACGACCTTCTGGATTTCGTTTTCTTAATTATTTGCGAAAGATAAATCCAGAGGGTCGTATGAACCAAAATGATTATTTCCTCTGTCTTTTTCATATCTGATCACTAGAACTTCCGATTGGATTTCTTTTTATGAACAATGTAATTTTCAAGAGTTTTGAAACACTTCTACTTTTAGTTTTTGAATTTTCCAATTTCAATTGATTTACACCACTTTATCGATTACTAAACGAGTTTGAAAGAGGATAAAAAAATCATTCAACTTTCTGGCACTAAAATCGTCTGTTGTGCACTTACGTCCGTATGGCATTGGTAACGCGATATATTTCTTGCATTTTCAATTCTATGTGTATTTTACAGTATAAAATACTGTTTTTTTTTTTTTTTTTTCTTTATCGTAATTCAAAGTCAGTCCTCTTTACCTACCGTTTAAAAAATTCGTAGAGCTATGTGTGAAATGAAAAGTTTTGCTATTATTATTGCGATGCGGATTGAAAAAAATGTATACGAAAAATTATTCATCTTCTCATTTTTCTTATCAATTACTTTTTTTATTGTTGATTTTTATCTCGACAAGTGTAAAAGTTACTATACTGGGGTAAACAAGGCATTTGGATTTCGGCAAATCAATAGAAGCCAAAGAAAATCATGGGGTCAATGTCAGTTTAAGCTCTGTAGAGGGTTACAGTTCGGAATTGAATATGATGGAGACTTTTCAAAGTCTGTAAATTGGGATATGAAAGAAAAAGAAAGAAAATACATCGCTGTTATAGATATGACATAACTCAAATTTTGTTACCCCTGAATTCTTCAAACTAGAGTTTTTCGTCTAATTTTAGAAAGGAAAGAAGCTCGGAAGATATAAACTCGAGAATGAATTTGGAATTTGAATTATAAATCGGAAAAAAAGTATTTCGAGTTCGTAATTGTTGAATTTTTGATAGACGGGGTATTAATTGAATTTCAAATTAAATGCGGAACAAATCTAGAATGTTGAAAAGTAATGCGATAACTCTAACAGAACTCGACATTTCTATTCTTCCAAATTAAGAAAATTGCAGATTTGAATCAACATTTGAATTGAAATAATTATAACTTTGGGAAAATAAAAAACTCGAAGCAAATATTAAAAATTAAGAAAACTTAATGTTTCAACAAACAATTGAATTCGTTAGATTTCAGAAGTTGTATCAAAATCAAATTGCAATTAATTGATTAATTTGAACACATTCAAAATTTGAATTTTAGAAAATTGAAACTTGCACTGAAAATCCAAAGAATCAACTAGAAAAATTGAGAAACTCAATTACAACGAAATCTATAAAGAAACTAATTTTACTATAAAAAAAATGTACACAATTCAAAATCCTAATTAAAACTAAGAAATACCCAAATTTTGTCGGTATTCTGAATAGCTGCTGTGTAAAGCTCAAATGAACTACATAAACATCAAATCCCTTTTGATTTCTGGAAGAATATCTCTATACTTATTCCTCCATTCTTCTTTATTTCTCGTCTCCAATTCTACAATTAATTCCAATTTCTCATTAACATCAAATCATTTACAGGCTTGGTATACCGGGTACTCGAGGAAGGCTTTGTAACCGGACATCGCCAGGGCTGGATGGTTGTCGTCTACTGTGTTGCGGTCGTGGATATCAGACCCGAGTACGAGACGTAACTGAAAAATGTAATTGCAGATTTGTCTGGTGTTGTCGCGTCCGATGCGACGATTGTCGACATACGCGCGAAGAACACGTGTGCAACTGAGATGATTTTTTTTTTTTTTGTCATCGACAACTTCTTCTCAGATTTGTATTAATTTCATCCCAAAACTTTACACATTACTATTAATATTATTATTATTATTTATATTTAATTAGCGCAGTAAGATTAGCCCGTTTCCAAAACCCGAAGATAAATTTTGCAAATCGAACAAATATATTAACAATATATTATATAAATTCACATACACAAATATCCGTACAATTAATTTATCTAAGAAATGATAACCGACCAATAGAGTTGAATTATTTGTGAACATTGAACAAAACTTGACTGTTGGAAATTATGATTTGATTTTAAAAGAAAGAAAAACAATCAGATTTCTTTTCATCCGCAGAAATGTGTTACTTGTGTGATTCGAAGCAAGATATAAGAGTTTCTTTTTGCTTTTATGTTTCTCGATAAACATGACGCCTGATTAGCTAAGGTTCATTAACTCCGAACGATACCGAAAGAGACATTATAATGTAGTAATGTAATAAGATTAAGATAATAATTAGTTCAGAATTATTACCTATGACTAAATTAAGATATTTCTATTTCCAAAGCGAAGAAACGATATATTTGTTCTCTTATTAAATACACATATGCGGTAACTCTGATTGTAAACCGCTGCATAATTATTTTCATATTGTCCCAGGTATTGAAAAATACTGGTAAGAAAAAACTATAATACATTCATCATTATTTTTGTCACTATGTTTTTCTACACCGCGGTTACATTTACGATACTTAATTTAAAGCTAAAAAGAGGCTACTCGGTACATAAAAACATTATACATATTTACAATTTATAATTTACAATTTACAATTTACAATTTACAAAGTATTTATAATTTATTGTATTCCCAAAAAAAAAAAAGAAAAGAAAAAACCAATCTTGTCTAACAATAAGTGTGAATGAAGAATGCGAGCGAACAAATGTTACCTAGTTTTTTTTTTTCTCATTTTCTTTTGCCGATTGTTTTTGATTTTTCTGTTTTTTTTTTTTTAATTTCTTTCTCTATCGTCTCTTTGAACATTGATTAAATTCTTTCTTAAATTTAAGATATTAAGATGCCAATGCTCTCTAGCGAGTAGGAATATTATCCATACCTAAGTACGCCTGACGACGGTACTTAAATATATTCATGAAAATATTATTAAATATAAAAGGAGAAGAAAAAGGAAGGTAAAAAAGTTTAAAATAAAAAAAAAAAAAGAAAACTTTTTTAAATCTATACACATACGACAGACTATCGCAGACAGCTAATTCAGCTTTATATTCACACCAAGTTGAATCATCCATTGATTAATGAATGAATTAATTAGTTTTCATGGAAAACTAATATTCGTAATAATCATAATTCATTTGACACCTTATCGTCAAAATAAAAAAAAAGATGAAAAATAATAGAATAATGTTCAAACACTAGCTTCTCTAAGTAGTCGTTAAAATATATTCTTAACACACGCTTTCTGTGATAAGTATAAAGAAGTCAAAAAAGAGGCAGAGGAGGACGGCAAAAAGGAATGATACGATGCAGATGGATTATAAAAAAAAAAAACAAGATTCTTTTTCGAAATGGAAATATATAACTTATGTGATCATGAATTTTTTTTCTTCCCCCCAGTTTTGTTTCTTATTCTTTACAACGCGTTATTATTGTGAACGGCTAAATTAGCTCTTTGTCGTATTCTGTTGTCGATGAAATTCTGCCAATGAATGTAAATATACTTTTTTACTATAGATTATTATTCTGTATATATATATATTTCAATTTTTTGTTGATTATTCGATTTTTTTACAATTTTTTTGTCTGTTTTTTTTTTAACATTATTATTATTATTATTAATATTATTCATAATATTCTAACATTTCCAGTGAAATTCATTTAAGTTGTTATAAGGATTTTTAAGGATCAGTAAATATTAGTATTATACATATAAATAAATACATAGATACATTATACATACATACATACATACATATTATACTATAGCATATAATATTATGTAGTATTATATAGTATAATATATATGTATAGATGTATAAATTAACGTAATAGTTACCTCTCTCCATGTAATGGAAGTCTTCGATAAATCTCGCTCTAAGATTATTACGGTATTTATATTATCGTTGCTTATAATAACTTTTGAAATATTCGACGTTTTATGACAGACAAAATAATCTAATAATAATTTTCTTAATTTTCGTTTCATAGTTTTGTTACAAGAAGCCATAACAAAAATTTGTCAATTTCACATATTCGCAATTCATTATTGACGAATTGTATAAAGCAAAATGGGACAATACGAAAACAGTTAGATTTTCTTCAAAATATGTAATCAATACTAAAATCTATTTTATTTCTCTCTGTCTTTCGTTTTTTTTTTTTTTATGCTTCAAATATGTAACAGTCGATAATGTTATTATAAGCAATGGATTCTAACGAATTTAGATGATATAAAATAGTTATATAAAAGTAGATTACCGTAGGTATACCTAGGAGATAAATATAATATAAAAATTAAAAGAAAACAACAACAAAAATACAAAGCGCAGTATTGATGAAGTGTAATTTATTTTCTTTGTAACTAATCATTAATATTATCATTATTACAATTATGATTATGATTATGATGATGATTATTATTATAGTTTTAGCTCGTTTTAAAGTTAATACATTTACTCTTAACTTAAATGAAATTAACTTAAAGAGTGGAGAGAAAGGAAAAAACGAAAACTAAAAAAGAAAAAAAAAAAAGAAACCAACAACTTTATTCGTAAAACTATAGGATCGTAATTATTAATAATATTTGTATGTATATGTATGACTTGTATTCTATATACGTGTATTTATAAACAATATAATATCGAAAAACTTTTTCGTGACAATTCAAAAAGTACGAAAAAATATAATATAACAAATCAAACAATATTCCAAAGTAACTAAAACGAGGATAGAAAAAAAAAAGTGATGAACGTTTTTACGACTTATATTTGCGTTTAGCTTTACTAGCCTGATTTCCTGGATTGTTATTAGCCGCTAGTATTTTTCCCGCCAAAATATAAGCGGATGGTAATACTGCGCCTGAAATTAAACCGCCAAGAAAACCGATCGTTAACCAGATATCGACGTTGAATATATTCTTGTAATTAATAATTCGGTTTTCTTTGGCGGATAAATATTTGTCTTCGTTTTTATTCCTCGCGAGGTAACCGAGCCAGTAGGTTATTCTATCTGTCGGAGGATTCGGTCGGTCTCTGATAGCTGTTGATATTTTTCGCGCGTTTTCTCTGTATCCCGCAGTCTCGTGGATTGTTTTAACCAACGACAATATGTTCGATGCCGTGTAATCGTCGTTTGTTTCTATCGAAAATCCCAGACTCATTGCTCGCAATGTGTTTTTTTTCTCTTGTTCTGTTCTCGGTATGCATATTACCGGCGTACCGTGAAATGCCGCCTCTAATATCTCCGTGTCCTCACAATGGCTCAGTAATACTCGAGTTCGCGGATATCCTGCGGAAGGGAAAAGGAAACAGTTTCTTATATTTATTCATATTTTATTTGCCCTAAGCAAATATCGCGGCGTAACGCAAGAGACGGAAACCCATCCGTTTTTCCTGTCTCAACCGTTTTTACCGATTGATTACTTCATCTCGAGTCTAAACGACTCGATTTTACGCTCCGTAAATCTTCACCTTCTGCTACTGAGTGCCTCGCTTTATTTCCGCCTGACTCTTCCCGGAGAAGTTGACAAAAGAAAGAAAGAAAAAAAGACAGAAGAAAATAACGCTTTGTTTCGTTATTTGCTTGTTCTTTCTATACACTTTTTATATTCTTTTTCTTCGCCTGATTCGACTCACTTCACTCAGTATGCGAATTCCCCAGTTTATCTCTATTCTGATTGGTTTAAAACTAGGGAATTTGCCATTACACCTATTCGCCTTCAACCCTGATGGTGTTATGTTTCTCTTTCCAACGCGCGGGAGTTTCGAATACTGTTTTTACTCACCGATAAGATCTTGGCGAATAACTCCGTTACTTATGAAAAGATTTTCCGGTTTTTCACCGTTAAAATCATTCAGATTTTTATTCTTCCAAACGACAGCCTGTCCTTGGCGACCCTGTGGCAATCCTTTAGCGATTTCTTTGACCAAATTCTTGTGTTCTTCGTCTAGTAAAACGGCCACAGTTCCTAACCGGTATTCTATCAATTCTTTCTGTAGCTCGGCTGGGACCGGATGGAAACCTCGACAATGGTGGCAGCCGATCTATCGTGTCAATAATTTATCAATCGATCATAAGTACTACCGAAAAAGTTGGATGAAAAAATGAATGGATAAAAGACAAAAGAGTTGATTGAATTTTTTTTACCTCAACTAAGAGCTGAGAGGCTGAAAATACTTCGGATCTCAATATGGGATCAGAACCCCAGAAAACTAAATCTACATCGGAATACAATTGTTCCAAACTATTGCTTTCGGCCGGCAGATGTTTTCCGACCAATTCTAACGCTGGCTTAACGAAGTTCGCGTTTATTTTATTAACTGATGATCTGATCCCGAGGATCGATGATAAACGCGACCAAAATCCACCCCTGAAAATCGGCAGAGCTATTCCTGATTGGTGAAAAGTGTAGGACTCCGCCTCGGAGCCTTGAGTCCAGATGACTGGAATTGATTTGAATTTTCTAGCCCATGGTAAGACGCAGGCGTCGTGTCTGAAATAGTTTTTGAATTTGTAAAACGAATCCAGATCGTTGTGTAATATTCGAGACTTTCTATGTCGTTATCTCGCGTACCTTAAAGCCGGTGAAATAATATAAGTTGGTGAAAATTCTTCGACTATTTTCGAAGCGGTTTCGTCTGTCAGTAAACTTTCACAGGCTTTTAACGCCCGAGATTCTTTGCTCTGGGTTTCATCTGCACCGTCGATAATCAACTGCAATACTTCGACGTCTATTAAAGTGTCGTACAAGTTGCGGGAGGTTGAGGGTATGATTAATATCGTGTTTATTCCCTCGTCCGATAACGTGTTCGCCAACGAAGACAATTCGTATTCGTCTTCGAAGGCTACAACGACTGCTGATTTTGGCGGCGTTACCAAACTTGATGCACTTGCCAAAGCCGCGAATGATACCCACGCACATATTCGCAATGAATACATTGTGATTCACTTCCGGTTATTATATGAATTTACAGCATTGAATAACGCAACCCTTTGTTGACAAATCACTCCGTTATACTCTAAACGAAGAGAATCACTGGGAGAATATCTACCGAGTAAATTCTCTGTCCACGAAGACAGTTTGGTTTACATGTGTATTCACATGTCCGTGTGCTCTTAGGACTGTATAGTTTGTTTTGTTACGGATGTGTCATATCTTCCACGTGTACAAGTCGGCGAACGCCAGCTCTGGTGCAGCGACTCTCTTTGTTTAATATATAACCGTGTACAACGTGCATGTACGAGTTTTAGGCAGTCTCAGGACCGGCATTCAACGACAAACTTGTATTATTGTATAAAAATAGATCAAGATCGACTGTGTATGTAATCTTTGTATTTGATGCCCCAAAGCTTGCAAAGAGTATATGATCGATGCCTACGCTAAACGCAGTACCGCCGAGGGGCGTGTGTCGGCCACTCGGTCTCTTTATTTTTCCTAGCTTCATCTCTCTCTCTTTCTTCGTGCTACACCATCCCACGCGTGGTTCTGGACCGCCGCGAATGAAGGGGCCGAATTCAGCTTATCGTCTGAATCTCTGCAGATAATTTGATGAACCTGACACAATACACATTTATGCATATTATGTATGTATGTACATCGGTAATGCGCTCATAGCAGTTTCTTGTTCCGTTAATCTTATTTACATACTTTTCTTAAATTAACGACAATGATTCATTATAGCTGAATCATTCGAGGGAAAATATATTGTATTTTGAGCAGCCTCAATCTGGTTTTTTTTTCTCATCGTCATGCTCAAATGTTATTCAATTCATTGATAAACCAGCCCCAATAACTCTAGATCAGAAAAAAAAGACGGTGTCTTATCGAACCGTGGATTCAAATATTATTCGGATGCAACGGTTCGCGCGGTCCGATTCCGTCGTTCCTCCGGTTTAAAGACCGACTGACGTGATCGCGCGATCGTCTCCGTTGAAGTGTATTGAAGTGTATGCATTCTGAATCCGACTGCGTAATTCCCTGTAAATTCTTCATGTCGTCGAATGGTTCTTTGAGTAATCGTTAGAAAGTGTTTCGTGACTTAAGGTCTTGTATACAAAGGCTATTTCCTGAGTGCGATCGCCAAGTCACGTGATTTTGTGATCCGAGTGTCTTTTGAGGTTAAGTGTTCGAATATCACATGCCTCATCGAACCCGCTGCCAATAAACAAACATGAGCAATTCTTTCGGCACCCCCAACACCCAATCCGGATTCACTCTCGGCGCGACTGCCCAGCCGGCCGGAGGCGGTAAGCAAAAATTATTTTGTCCGTTTGTATCATTGTGTCCATTCATCGTATTAGTTCTATTGTTATCTCGAAATCCAGTCTCTTCAATCTTGTTCAAAATTGTTTTTCACTTCTCATCACTTCTAGCTACTCCAGGATTCACCTTTGGGGCAGTAGCTGCTGGCGCAGGAGATGCTAGCAAAGCTGCGCAGCCCGGTCTTCCTCAGACGACGGCTCAAACTCAGGCAAAATCCTACGTACAGCCATTTTCAACGAGCTTCACAATCCCTAAGTTTGGCGGCCCGCCATCAGGTGGGCAGGTCTTTGGCGCAGCTCCCTCTGCAACAGCTGGATTTGGTACTCCAGCCTCTGGGACAACTGGCTTTGCTACTTCCCAGCCAAAAACTCTAGCTGGCAATGTTCCAGCCTCAACTAATGCAGTCGTACCTGGCGGTTTTACATTTGGAACACCTATCAGCTCCTCAACTGCTCCAACTGGCACCCAGATGGGCTTTCAAACTCCGGCATCACAGCCCGCAGGCTTAGGACTCGCCACACTTTCGGCTCCTTCAACTACTCCAGGCTTCAGTTTTGGCGCTAATCAACCTGCCACTACTACCTCTGCCCTGACTTTCAACTTGGGAGGAACTCCGGCCACCTCTGGATCTCCTGCGACTGGTGGGATCAGCTTCGGAGCACCGAAACCAAACGTTTCTGGAATTTCAACCGGGACTGCTCCTGCTACTAGCGGCGGATGGGCCAGTTTGAGCCTTGGAGCTCCTGGGATTGGCGGAGCTCAAACTCCGGCCAGTGGAACAAGCTTCAACGTCTCTGGCGCTCCTCTTCAAGTCGTTGCTAGCACGGGATCTGCCCCTGCTGGCTCAACGCCTGCAGCCAGCGCAGCAGGAGGCTTCAGTCTCTCTGGGGCTCAAACTCAAATCGCACAGACAACTGGAACTTCGTTCAATCTTGGTGGGACTGCGACTACTACACCTGCGTCAGCTCCTGCCTCTGGTTTCAGCCTCGCTACTCCTGCGGCTTCAACCACCTTTGCTCTCAGTAGCGCTGCACCCACAACTGCTGCGCCTAGTTTCAACCTGGGTGGAACAACGCCTGCTGCTAGTACCCCAGGGTTCACTTTGGGCAAAAGCGCTGCTCCTCCTGCAGCATCAACTGCTCCCCAAACTAGCGCACCTCAAACTAGCCTGGGAACTGCAACTAAGTATGAAATTTGGTGTGATTTTAGGTCAGACTTTTTAGGATTAGCAAATTTGCAGGAACACAGGGGCTTACACTCTCCTATTCCTGTTGACTGTATCGGAAATGTCCTGAAATTCAGGAAGTTACAGTAAAATTCTTGTTTTACTAAAAAAAAATTATTAATCTTGTACACTCCCTCTTGGCTAGCTCGTAGAATTTAAACTAATGGGAGCGAACTTTAAATCCAATCCGATTGTTTGGTAAATTTTGATCATTGGACTCGAAGAAACTGAATTTCACGTGATTTACGATTAAGATTGAATCGAAGAACTGTTGGAAAACTAATTACAACGTTTATATTCCCTAATTTGAAATCTTTAAGATTCCCCTGAATTCCACTGGCTAAGTAAAAAGATAGTGAATTTTCTCTCCTCTATTTCTTTTATTCATTCATTTTTTAAGTATAATATATTTGAGCAGTTTATAAATTTGGATATTGTTCAACACAGCGTGACGTCTTCAACTGCTGCTACGAGTCAACCGGGTGGATTAAACTTCTGCCAATTAGAAGAATCTATAAACAAGTGGACCCTGGAGTTAGAAGAGCAAGAAAAGGCCTTCGTAAATCAGGCGACACAAGTCAACGCTTGGGACAGACTCCTAATAGCCAACGGAGAAAAGATTGTTACCCTCAATCAAGAAGTCGAGAGGGTAAAACTGGAGCAACAGCAATTGGAGCACGAACTAGACTACGTGGTGAGTAGAATTAAATTGCACATTTATCGAGTGAGAAGATACTCTGAAAAAACACGATCCAATCCCCTTCTCTGATTTATTATTTCAGGTCGGTCAGCAGAGAGAATTGCAAGATTGTTTAGTGCCGTTAGAAAAAGAGTTGGCATCCGTTTCCGCTTCAGATCCAGAACGAGAATACACTTATCGACTGGCTGAGAATTTAGATACGCAGTTAAAACAGATGTCCGAAGATCTGAAGGAGATAATCGAGCACTTAAACGAAGCTAATCGTTCTCAAGACTCCAGCGATCCTATTGTTCAAATTGGTAAAATCCTCAACGCTCATATGAACAGCCTGCAGTGGCTCGATCAACGCACAGCAGTTTTGCAAACCAGGATACAACAGATCGATCAGTTGCATCAGAGCTTTAGACAGGAACATGAACGCAGCTTCAATTTAGCTTACAATTAAACCTCGTCGCTCGACAGTCATCCGCCGTATTATTATCAATAATTTTATTGTATTTTAAATGATCAATGGAAGAAAAACCAAAACAAGAAAATTAAAAAAAATGTAAATTGTTCTTTTTATACTGTGTATAATCGTGTGTAATAATAACGATAATCACGTGAACAAGTCTCTTTATTGTCGGAATTATTTAAAATTGACACAGAAAATTAGTATAAATAATGTAATTATAGCAATGATATACAATTCAAGTTTTTTGTTTGCTGCAAGTCGAAGGGAACTTGGAATTTCGTTTTCAAAATCTACGTTTGATGGAATCTTGCAAGATTTATCAATAATTTTGGATAAACAGAGCAGACTGAAACCGATCTCTTTATTCTGTACATAGTTAAGGCACTACTCTTTTAATCATTTGATATTCTAGTCCTTTATGCTTGAATCGAGATACCATTTCGAAAATATGGGGTAAACAGTGAAAGGTACTTGTTTGCGACTGCGAAATGATTTCTTTATGCATTTCTCGCAGAAGTTGTAATAAATTAGATTAATCTAGTTTTGTGTAATTGTGTAATTGTGTTTTGTGTAATTGTTATCACAGGGACGATACGGCAGGTACAAAGTAATGTATTTCTAAATATCCATCGATGTTCATGTACATGTTGATCATTCTGTCGGCAACAAGATTGCAGATTACATTTTCTGCTTTGATAATATCCCAGGTAAGGAACATTGAGAATTTTTTTATGTCGACAGTGGCTGCGATCGCATTCTCTTCTTCTCCTCCTCCTCCTCCATCGTCACTGTTATCTATATTTTCAACCCTCAGATCCTGAAAGTGAGTGGCGACTGTCGCAAAACTTGTTTCGACTTTGAGTACAAATTTTCCTGACTTTTTAGCAGTCAGTATCAAAAGCGGACTCATTTTTCCCATCTGGTCGACAACGTTTCGCAAATGTTTCAGCTCCGGCATCTCAATAGAAATCTGCAAGAATTGTTTTTGACCCTTTTTTTTTCTTGATTCGAAATACAACTATACAGGGTATCTTTAAAACAATCATACAAGCTTGCACGTGACGATTACTCTTGAAAATAAAAAACCTTGCCCCCTTAGCCAAATCTTCGTCAGTGGAATCCGTCAGTTCACCAGCAAATCAAGAAATGAGTTGACCAGTTTTCAGCAGATATTATCAGCTAGAGCTCAGAAATTACCCTGCTAAAACAAAAACTGTAAACTACAATCAGTTGCTAATTGGCAAACTTATTTATCAATTCGCTGGAAAGCGATTCCACTGAAGATTTGGCCAAGGTGAAGTGGTTTTCTACTTTCAAGAGTAATCGCCCCATACTTTTGGCCACATAGTTAGTGTGACTAATTGGAAGATACCATGTAGGTTCATACACGAGGGGCTAATCACTTGGGAAGTCCGATGTAAATTAGTCTCGGAAGTCTTTGGAATTTTTCGGAAGTCTGGAAGTCTTTGGTGGGAATTCAAAGAATTCCTCATCATTTACAACTGGTAGTATTCAGGGTTTTGAGTCATTAATTACATTTGTAATTCGATGATGAATTCGAGTGTCAATTACATTCGGAATATGTAACCGAACTCATTTGAAATGGAATGGTAATTGAAAATGTAATGACATTAAATCTTTGATTACATTTTTCAGAACCCTGGTTCTCTGGAAGTTGTCAAAAGTCTTCGGAAGTTTTTGGAAGCCGAAAGTGACCCTTACACCAAAGATCAAAGTAAATAGCCCCTCGTTCATAAATGATCATGTCTTCTTTCAACCTACATCAAATGCAGGTAGCACAGGAGCTTGATATTCGGCCCATTCCTTCCTGGGTATTACTTTGACGGGTATATCGTGCACGCATTGCCTAGACTCGTTGGTGATGGAAGGCAATTCGATTTCGATTGTTAAACAAGGCTGAGCTTTGTTGGTGAGTTTTATCTTAACGCTTCTGGCAGTCATTTTCAAAGAGCTCAAACTTTTGGCCAGCATAGCTGGCGAGAATTCTAAATATATTTCATTCTGATCCTCCGATACACCCAACATTGTGTATTCGCTGAAAAATTTGTTCTGGTACAAGACCGCCCAGGCTATTGGCGAACAATCGTCACCAACGTGAAAGCAAACCTGATCTTTCGTCAACTTCATTACGCACGATTTAGCCAGCCGCGATACTGTGTTTGCCACATCTGTTTCAAACAAAATATGCACAACATTTATTTTGATGAGATACGTGAGAAGAAAAGGAGAGCAAAAGTCACGACTCGAAAAACGTAGGTTATGGACATGAATTGTACTTGGATTCTTTTTTCTTTATTATTTTCTTATTACGTACTCGTAAAATCACGCATAGCTGCGGAATCAACCATTCTGCATCTGAATTTCATTATTATTTAAAGTAACAGTCAATTCGGTTAAACAATACGTTTTATTTTCTCAGACGACGACAATTGACGGGTACAGTAAAGAAAAAAAGATCGTCGAATACCACACGTGTATTTTTGGCGCTATTTTCGCCGTAGTTCTGTTCCGCCGTTCCTTGCGTTCGATAGATTGATATACCTATATCTTTATTGTTATAAAGGGATTGTATAATTAAATACACAGATATATGATACAGTGATGCATTTATACAGCAAATGTAATAAAATATTGAAACTATTTCCTTCCTATCTCTAAATACAGGAATAAAATTATTATTCTATTCCGAAGACGAAAAATATAAGAATCCGATCATATAGTTCGTCCAGAGATTTAGAGATGTCGCCAGGATGTGTGATGTGGTCCACGGTATGTTATAATTTGCGAAAAGTTACCCTACAGTGGTCGGATCACTAGCCCGCGGTCCTTTGTGTAAACAAATGAAATTATCTCGGTAATAGTTTGTGGATTCGAGACAGTGGGAGGTGTGAAAAGACCGTTTATTGTCAGTTGATTTGAACGAGAATTTTCGAGCATCTCCAAATCCGCATCAGTGAATGATATTTTGAATTCTTTGTACTGTCACGTATATATCCTAAGGGGTGAATGAGATGAGACGGCCATTTTGCAGATATTATCTCGCGCTGTAAATAATCAATAATATTTAAATCCACGTTCTAAAGAATATACGCTCGGATTACTACTCGTGACAATGTACTTATAAGTGAATAATGCAGTTTTATCGAGCTAGGTGAGTCGATGATATTCAATACCGTTTATCTCAATGTTTACTAAACAGAAACAGACTCCGTGAAGACTTTTTGCATCTTGAAACGCGGGAACTTCTCCGGTCCCATTGTTGACAGTTCCGAAGCGTCGACGGCACTTGTTTTCGATCTGAATACTACGTAAACATTGATATTCTTTTTTTTCTCTCTCTCTCTCTCTCTTTCTGTCTTTCTTTTTCATTATCCGTCGTGATTTCTGATCAAAGTAATTCTCACTGTTTCATACAACTGTAATTACAAACTATACAATGTAGTAACAAGCTATATAAGACTTTCGAAATCTTTTTTTATCACGATCATTGAACATGTGTAAAACATGTCTAGACTTTTTGGAGCTGCAAATATTACAAACAATAGTTTCTTTGTGCTTAATGTGTGCTCAAACTACAAATACACAAGTATAACACACATTCAATTCGGAGTTTATTTCGCTCTCGTTATTCCATATCCAAAACTTCCGGTCTACACCGACACATATTGCGATATATACAATAATGCAATCTTTTGTCTCGAGTTACGAAGATTGGAGGAGATTTTTTTCTCCATAATTACACGTTTACTAAATTCGATAAATATGTATAAGAGTAAGTTTAATTTTTTGAAATCTTAATCGATACGAGCGTAATATCGTAATAGATATGGAAAAATTGGAAAATAAGAGTATTTTGTCATTTTCCTTTCAGCTTTCAATTTTTATCGTTCACCTAGCCGCGACAGGTGCCCAGACACGTGGCACACGTTAGTCAGTCGCACCCGGCCTTCCTGTAAAATGTTTTTTCTATGTTCTATATATATATATATATATATGTATGTATATATACCTATGTATACATATATATTGTATATGTATAGCTCGTTACCCCACATCGGGGGTTTAATCTTCGCTCGCGGTAAATCGACGCCGCAGATCTTCGATTTCCCGCGCATTTGTCGGAATACGTGAATACCTATACCTACGTATATGTATATTTGGGAGAATACGAAAAGGTATTGTCAAATGTTAATGTAAATAGATATAAAACAAAAAATACCCGTTGGTGATGGGTCTTTTAAATATCCAACAGAATGCGAGTGAAAAGGTCAACTTTCTCCCAACGGGGGAGAAGATAATGACTTAATAAATGCGAGGTCATGAAAATTTTTTTTTAATATAAATAAAAAACAAAGACATAACGAGACAAGCGACAAGAAAAAAATGAAAGCTAAAACACGCGAATAATTAAGCTCCTTCGCGTTTGGCACTTGTTTGTCTAACATGCTGTGACGCGTTCCATTGAGAGGAAATGAAACACGATTTTCAAATACTATTTTCTAGGCAAAAACATATACGATAAATGTGAAATTCATTAGAGTGATGAAGAAGAACAAAACGAATCAACCGAAAGCTTTACAGATTATTTATCAAAATTTGTAATCTGTTGAATTTTTTTTCGATTTTTGAAAATCTAAGAGCATCATGCTCTTTATTCAATTCTTCTTTATTCCTGATATCAATTTCACATTGATCGGATGTGTTTTTGATGAGAAAATAGCTCCGGAAAATTCGAAGTGGGAAATCGTGTTTTACATCCCCTCGAACGGGGTGTGATGATCAAAAAGAGAGAGAAAATTACAAAAACTCTATAGAAAATATTACGCATGTGGTATGCGTGTTATTATTTGTCGAAAATAGATCTTCCCGTTTGCCCAAGTTATCATGTTAGTTTATAACAGTCTCTCAACCGCGCGGCGGTCTTTCGGGGGGGCGTGAAGAAGTGAAACTACCGTTTCTACTTATCAATAAATAAATTGGCCTCAGCGATACCGCGAGAGACCCGGGGTCCGTCCTCCCGGTCCTCGGCCCTCTGCAGTCTCAGTCCATTCGTTGTGTGACGTAATCGCGTCCCCGCATAGCAACTAACTCTAAGGACAGTCGGAAGGATAGGCGGCAAACAGAACTCTGGCCGACGAACGAATCAACCAACGAACCCACGGACGACGGACGACCGACGACGAGTAGAGTCGAGGGTTCAAATGGGGCAGCTGCCTTCTGTCTCCCGTCGTATGTATGTATGTATATACGTCTGCATGTATGTACATACGCGTATTTTCGTGTACAATACTACACACCGATGGTTCGTTGGTTCGTTGGTAGGCGTCGTACCACTTACACTCACCATGCGTATAAACACGAGCGATGCAGATAGGGACAAGGGACGCGGAGGACAATACCGATATATGTATTATGTACATACATACGTATGTATATACAAGTAATTATGTATCTATGTATGTACATACAAATACATGCATGTACACGTCTGCGCGATATTATATTATTCGATAAATTTACACATTGGTATAATGACGATGTTCATGGCGATTTCCATGGCGATGGCGATTGAGCGCTGCACAGTTCGAACGAAGAGTCAAATAAGTGACAAACGTTACAATTATATGTATATTAGTTTGCGAACCGAGTATTTAGTTTAATTTTATTATTCTAGATTCACATCATCATTAGCAACTTGTGTACATCAGCCGTATGGTTTCGAGCAAAGAGATCTTTCTCAATTCTCAAATATATGCCCATAGATAGTCGTGATTCATACGTTCATACAAAAGCTCGTATAACAAACTCTTTCCTGATATTTCCTTCGACGTCACTTTTTTTTTTACAACTTTTTCCCATCGCCATTATATTCTCGATGCATTATTGATGCGGGAATTCATTCTTCGTAGAATAATTCTCAGAAAGAGCATTTTTCTCGTCTTTATTTTGATTCTTTATTATTAATTTTTTCATCATTTTTTTTTTTTCATTCTTACTTATTCGTAAACGAGAGACGTACGTATGTACACCGGAGTGTGTAGATAAGACGGGTGTACGTAGGTATAACATATGTATATACCTACTTCGGATCACTTCTGAGAAACTGTACCAACTTTTTAATGTTTACTCGCATATATGGGTAACATTCGCACGGAAATAGCAACGTCGCGATAATACACGTGGGGACTTCATTCCGATGAAGAGAAAAAGAAACAACATTATTCTTTCGGCAATTTTAAGCTTCTTTGGGTGAAAAATATCTAATCTGCAATTTTCGCGACTTCATGACAGAGTCGGTTCTTCTATTAATTCTTTGTCATATGTGTAACCATTACAGTGGATGTTTAAAGATGACGCGATTTAATCTCTTTATCTTATTTTCAACGTCTGTCAGCAAATTGTTTAATTATAAAGCGTCAGGCTATTCGTGACGTAATTATTATATATCTTTTAAACTGTTTTACATTGACTAATTCCTGACCTCGAATTATTCTGATGAAGCGAGTGAAGCAGAGAAGCGGGAAATAAATTATTTGAAACCCGCCGCGCGGTCGGGGCGGGATTAAAATTTCAAATGTCAAAAGCTGCGAAAGGTGAAAATTCCGAATTTTTTCACTACCAACTCAGTTTTTCCGAAAGATTATTTCCCTAAAAGTCTACGTAGCCAATTTGAAAAACTCCGTATGGAAAAACACCTAAGGTTCAAAATTCCGACAGTAAAAAACTCAGAATCTCGATATTCGCGCCATGCAACATCGTTTATTTGACAGTTTTGTCATAAACTTCCCTTAAATTTGCAGATTTTTAGACTTTCTGAGGTTTTAGTTTTCGAATCTTTGAGCTGCCTGCATTTTGACCTTTCGGAATTTGCAAGTTCTGAACTCTATAAACGTTTCTAGAAACTCATAATCGCATTTCAAATAAATTGGAAGCTTGAATCCCGTCCCACGCGGTCTAATAATCAACCGAAAGATATACCTACTTATATATACTCTCTAGAGGCGAAAACGGTGAACCAAGATGAGAAAAGATGAAAAAATACCATCGAAGGCACATGCATACCTACCTACATGTGAGAATCGAGAACCTCCGTGTAAAGAGAGGAAGATAAGGCCCGGGGATGCTGCAGGTCGCTTTCGAGGTCCGGACAGGTTCCTGTCTCGAGTATATGAGGGCCGCATTCCTGGTTCTCAACTCGTAGGCAACGATTCTTGCCGTCCTGCTGCCTCCACCGGGCCTAATTTTCACCCACGGATTGACAACCGTCTGAGAACTATAGCTCCGCTGAATTACGTAAGAAAGCGTTATACCCCATCATTTTCTCGCCCATATATATATAATGCACGCGTGTAGACGTCGTATAAACATTCATCGCCGCATTTCTCTACGCGCATATATGCGCATGTGTATGTATATAACTCACACTGTGATTGTACATATTATGGTTGTATAGGGTAATAAGCACACCGGGCTCAGGAATCACGGAATTATTTTCCAAAAAAATTTTACTACTATATACGGTTTGAAGCAGCTTTCGAAACCCCACTGCTGTTGTTATAACTACTGCATTCTCTCTACATCGTCCAGTGTCCTTGCCAATGACCGACAAGGACGAGGTTGAAGAATTGTTTCTTCGTTTTATTGGCGTTTTTTTTTTTTTTTTTTTTCGTCATTTAAGAGTCTGGAATCTTCACCCATTCAATTTATACGTATTTATTTGTAGATCATATATTAGTGTATACTTTGATATATTGACTTATTTGTACACACATATGCGTGTACGAACTTCGAATCTAATTTCAGTTCTCTTTTCGCTATTTTAACCCTGCGTTATTATGGTCATCTGTTTTTTTTTTTATTAACCTTATAGTAACTCGTGATTGGGGTAGATTTGCTTCTCGCGCAATCGTTCATTCATCAGTAGTAAACTGACTCGATTGTATAGACGGATCTCTTTCTTTATTCAAAATCGAAGATAATTATGCGCGGAAAATATATACAATAAGCCTTTAGTTACCATCGTGGCAGAAAGATACCGAATGCCTCATATTTTGAGTAATAACAAAGCCTATAATGGATCATTGATGAGGAAAAGCTAATGGTAGCGCGATTCTACATGAAAAACCGAACACGAATATATTAGAACTTTTCTGATTCACCTACTGATGAGGTACAATTTTTAAATTGTACTGCCGAATTGGAGTCGGTGATCAAAGATCAAAATTACTGTCTTACGTGACGTATCGAATAGATGAGAATCACTGGTCTGAAAGCCACGTGGTACATCGACCCGTGGTAAAATACTCTTTGAAACCCATCTGTCGGGCATGGTGGAAACTAATATTAATGGCAGCTCACCCAGCCTTCAGCAATCGCTGATCACCGGTTCCGGCTAATTTGGCAGTAAGGTTTGAACATTTGGCGTTATAAGTACGGGTAATGGGAATGTTTTGATATATTCGTGTCCGGCTTTCCATGTAGAATTGCGCTATCATCGGCTTTTCCGCATCAATGGTATACCTAGGGTTCGTATTGGTAAAAATATGACGCGTTCGGTGTCTTTCTACCGTGTTGGTAACTACAGACCTATTGCATACTCCTAATTCAAGTTCAGCTATGGAAGAATATCATTTTCATTTGAGAATAAGTCATTAGCTCTACAGGGTTAAAGTTGGGGTTAAATTCCGGCCTAAAAAAAAACAAAGAATATAAAAAATGAAACAAAAAACGGAAGTTGATAAAATTACCCTAAAAATAAAAGATTGAGTTTTCAGGGGATCTCCAAGTGTCGAGGTTCGAAAAATTGCTACTAATAATGCTGTGATGAATCAACGGATTCTCGTGATTTTGCTATCAATCGACGTGTTTTTCGTAACCTAAGACTCATCAGATTTTGAAAACACAATATTTGAGAAAACTTATTCCGAGAACGTTTATTGCCCGTGAAAGTGAATCGTAATGCGAAGGAGTTTTTACAATTCACTCAAAGAATATGTAAATACGTTTTTGGGTATAACTCACGGAATTTCACCGGAATATAAGTCTATAATTGGCGAATTTAAACAGCCATGAAGGCCTGAAATCGTTGAATGGACTTAAAAAGGACAGTTCTCATGCACATTCATCCAAAATCGGCTACATCCCTAACGGGTATAAGTCACGTGTAAAGGATCATCATCTTACGCCCCTTCGCGATTAAAATTTCTGCCGCAAAAAAACTGCAGCTGTTTTGTTTCGTTTTAACCCTTTTTCTATGTATCGAACCGCGAATAAAACAAAATCATACGCCTTTTTGCCATTTCAATCGCATTTTACGTCGATTACGCCCCTTTTTTCATTACTCATCGCAATACCTAGCGAACTTTTTGACTTCTTACACAACTGCAATTCGAAAGCTTCCAAGAACCAAAGAACATGGCAAACTATAAAGTCCATTCGCATGGGAGAAGGTAGGTACATAGGTATATAGATACACATATAGCTAAGAGGAGGGTAGAAGAAAGAAACCCGTCGTAAAAGATAGTATAGCGTACAGTGTACATGAACGTGTACATGTATGTACACCATACATATGTATGTACATTGTACATATACCCATACCTGGACATGTACCCCGTGCCCCATAGTAGAAGTATAACCAACATGTGGCAAACGTGAAAAATCAGGCTTAGACTTGTTTCGCTTCTTTGAGCTCATGGGATGTGTACCAGCCGTGCGTTAAATTCGTCTACTCACCAAAAAATCATTCGGGCTTGGGTTTCGCAGACCCCCGCTCTTTGCACCGCATCCGCCTTTCCCCGTATTATTTTTCCTTCAATTTCAAAATTTGTAACAAAACAAAAAACACAACAAGGGAAAGAGACAACTACAGAGAACTAAAAGGGGTAGCAGATCCTTCCGCTGAGTCGCGTTTACGATGGGCCAAATATGTAGAAACTCCTGACGTTTCGAGCTCAGAAAAAAAAAAGATTTTTACTGATTTGTTTAAATTCACTTATAATTCCTTAAAGATTCCATCATAGATATAGATTCCATAAATTCCAAAAAAATTCCAAATACATATACAACACAAAATCGTTCTATATTAAAATCACGATTTTTGAAACAAACACAAAACGTGTCCGGCTCGTGCAGTGGCCGCCATTGGACTCCTCGAAGGGACGTATTAAGTGCCATGAATATACTCTGCTCTTTTTGGCATTAACTTTATTAAAAGAATCCTCCAAAAATGCATGTTTCACCAGCAGCTGAATGCGTTTTCAGGCATGAAAACGCATTTCCGAACGGAGAAGTTAATTTTTTTTTTCCACAAACATGGAGTTTTAGCGAATACACCCTTCTGGTATTGCTGCAGGCGTGATTTTTTGAAATAAAGTTACTGCCAAAAGCGTGTATCCACCAACATTTCTCGCTTTTCAACATTCACGTTTTGTTTTCCATTTTAATGCCTTTCTAGACGGATAACGCACAAAAAAAAAAAAAACTAAACTTACGCCCTTCTGCCCTCAAGAATTGCAAAAGGGTCATGCTAAAGATGTCATTTACGCCCTTTTTCCATTAGTCACACGATACATGTATAGTGTAAGGTATAAAGAATCCGGATCAGCGCGGAATCCGACTTGTAGTTACGCCCACGCCTTCCTTCTTCCGCGCTGCTGTTACTGTTGCTGTTGCTGTCGCTCGCTGTTGCTGTTGCTGTTCGCGCCCCGTTGCTGTCGCGGACTATAAAACAGCACTTAAGGCGTTGAAACAAAGGAGAATCGTCGAGGGCCCGCGTGGCAGTGTCGAAGCTGGTTTGAGTTCATGACATACATACATAGGTATACATATTATGTATCGTGAAATGACGTCACGGGAAGTAATGCCGCGAATCATAAATTTCAATATTACTGTTGTTGTTGTTGTTGTTATTATTTTAACGGACACTCTTATTCATCTACGTATTCAGAGCTGAGATTCGAACGAAAAACCTTGGGATTCGTTTCCTGGAACAATTCCAGTTTATTCTTTCATGTATTTGGTTTTTTTTTTCTTTTCATTTCATTTCAATTCCCAGTCGCACACGTATGTTTGTATGTACGCATAGGTATCACGAGTCCCCCGTCTGTTGCAGTACTGTACTGTACAGTACATTACCCTGTAGTGAGAACGAGAAACGGAGGAAGAGAGAGAGAGAGAGAGAGAGAGAAACTAAGTATACTTAGAAATATTTACATTCATGAGACGTGCTTTCGCTCTCTAACTTGCATGTATGTACGTATACATATATCCATATAGGTATATTTTACATCTTGAAACTAAAGTATGACAAATTTCAAACTTTTCTACATTTATTTCAATTCATGAAATTACCAGCTATTTGTTCGTTTGGAAATTTCGTGAATTTTTCCGTCCTAAATTTTTTTCTATGTATATGTTTTTAAAGTGAGTAAAAATACGACAGGCTAGTTTACATGCATGGTATGTACGTATAAGTATGAGGAGTTTTCTTGGCGGGTGGCGTTGCACCCAGCGAGCGACACATTCCCATGTATATACCAATTTAGAAGAAACCATCTCACGCAGAGATGTGAGAATCTAAATCTAGAAAATATTATGTACTCGTGTTGTAAAGGAATACAGACAATATCTCGAAAGATATGCAACTATGCGAAACAATTTTAACCCTTCGTGGCCACACCGCTGCAGAATAACTTAGCGGTGACACTGGGTAAAATTTACCCAACCAATTTTCAAATGGTTGCTGTGTGAAAACTATCCCTTCAATCGGGATCGAAAAAATACTGAAAATACTTTGAACATTCTGGAACGTGTGTGAAAAGTTGTTGTTGCAAAATTCAAATCACAACATGGTAAAAAAAAAATCGTACATAGGTAAATCTGTGAAAAAATACACCTTTTCGCTCAGAAAATCATAACTTTTTGTATTTTCAATATTTTCAAGTCAAATTTTAACACGAATATATACTCGTCAGATATGGTACTTTAAGGGGGAAAAAATAGTGCTCGTTCAAAAACAGGTATTTATTTCGACATGTGAAGGGGATCGATTTTGGAATAGAAATGAATGCGGATTCATCTGGAAGATGTAAGTACAAATAATACACCTTTTCGCTAAAAAAAATATTAAATAATGGATTCATCAAATATTTTTTACCCAACATAAGGTCTGGGTAAAATTTAGGTACCCATGGTGGTCAGGAAGGGTTAAAAAACGAATACGAATACAATAAGAACAACAAAAACAAAAAAGAAAACAGTAGAAGGCGACGGTTGAGAAAATAAGTTTCTGCGCGTCAAAAAGTAAGTCGCGAAACCCTTTAAAGACCGAACGGTGTTGCGATTGGCAGCAGGAAAAGAAAGAGAGAGAGACAGAGGAAGAGAAAGAGAGACAAGAGGTCGGAACCGCCTCCCGAAGATCAGGAACCAACTATTACATTCAGCTCTGCTTATACATATATGCATATAAGTATGCGTGTAACAAGATACGGATACAATTTGCTCCCGGGACGAAATGCGTTCGTATATATAAGCCTTCGGATGTTTTCTCGGCTTTCTCTGAGGATTGGAGGCAATCGCGATGCCTCCTCGGTGCTGGAGAGTAGCTTCTGAGATCGCGGTGAGACGAGATCTCGAATTGCGACGAAATACTTGCGCGGGGGACCGGTTCGGAACGTGCAACAATGCCTTGCGAGTTGGTAGGTAGCTGGCCATACCATACCATGCCATACCATGCCATACCATGCCATACCACCTACCATTAAAGGGCCATTCTTCTCTCTTATATTCCTCGCGCGCGTATACAAACACACGCGTAAGAAGAAGAATCGTATATGTATAAGGTATATTTACATCGCGTTTCAAGAATAATAAATAACCGATACATACATATGTACTTGGACCGCAAACTCAGCGCCACTTCCTTTCGTATATCAATGTGAGAAGATATCTAAGGACGCCGCCCTTTTCTCCCTCTTATTTCTATACATTATTATCAAGATTTCGTATCTCTATAATGTATCATATACAATTAGGTTTCCGCTTTCTTCTCGTTCTTGTAATAATTCACGACAATAGAAACAGATCATAATATTCTAATAGCCGATCATCATACCAATACAAATACGACACTAAATAAGAATTAAGTGGCACTTGGATTTCCTACAAAATCCTATAGCTAATCAAATAGAAGCAAATTATATTCCCTCTTTTTTCATGAGATTGAAATTCGTAACGTTAACGTATTTACATAATATCATGTAATCGGAAAAAAGTTGTGTATTTCGTGATTCGAACGGTTTGAAAACACTGAAATATAGTGCATTATTTTCCGGATTGTGAGAAACAGCACTTACCTATACATAGTCAATTTTACAAATCCAACAACGTTTCAGTCATGAAATAGTGAATTTACTCCGAAAATTCTATTACATTAACGTTACGAACTTCAACGTAATCTTTCTCCAATCCATAAGAAATGATCAAGTGAATATACAATACGATGGCAATGGCCATTTTCAACGAAAACAATAAAGTAAGAAGCTAATTTCGGTCAGTCTCTCCACTTCATATGCAAAAAAAATGCTATAGAAAAATTCAAAGAATGAATTATTCGAACAATTTGATACATGCAGCGGGTGTGAAAGATATATTCCCCTGTAATTATGTAACTTGTAGGTGTATAACTATATAGGTACTTATTCGCTTATGTGCATACACTCGCCAGTGTATGGAAGGGGTAAAAAAAAAGGAGTGGGAGAGGAAAGCGAGCGACAAGGAATGAGGAAAGAGGTAATCTGGGGAGAGAATTCCTGTCGGCGACCACCTCTGAGTTTAAAATTCGCTCGCAGATTCGGTTACTCCTTTCCTTTCTTCGATCGGAAACGCGATCCTCATTCATCCCGGATCGCTTATATGTTATATTAGGTATCCGTCGAAAACTTTATAGCAAGGTATACATACGACATATATATACACACCCTTAAAACCTTCACCGATTCAAAAACAGAAGTAAAGAAATCGAATGAAATTTTCTCTCATCGCGTCGTCAGCTTTCGCAAATATGTGTATGCAAATACGTCGCGTCTCTATAATACCATAAAGTCGTAAGCGCAAACGAAAAAGAGAAAAAAAATTCGGTTTTTCGTATGTCAAAATCTTTCACGCAATATAAAATCTTGTGGACATATCCGCAAAAAAAAAATTTTTTATTGGCGATTACGACCTTATAGTATTAGTGACGCGACATATCATTCAAAAAACACAACTTATGGGTATATACGCGTAAGGTTCGCGAAGTAACTATACATATAGTTGCTGGAAACAGTTTCAAATAATGAATTAGACAGCATTTCTGTTCAATCCGAGAGAAAAATCAAACAAACAAAACAGAAGCAAAAAAAAACGGTTGTACAAGTATTTCAACTAGATGTAATTGTATACAAGGTCTGATTCTAAACCGAGAAGATTTGTCCATAAAATCAGTTTCCTGAATCATGTAATAGTAACTGTAACTCGCACAATGGGTGCAAACTATAATAAACGAAGATAACACGTATGTGTAGATCGATGCCCATGCGGCGGTAACAACTATTGCCTTATAATTCTCATCACCCTGTGAGTTTGAGTGCGAAGCAGGGATACCCAGATGTCTGGGTATGGGGAGGAGAGGGGGAGGGGGAGGGGGAAGTCGCGTCTCGTCTTTTTTCCCTCCCTTTTCTTTTTATTCCTTTTTCTTTTCGTCCATCTATTTTAATTCTTCTCTCTTTTCTATGCCGTAACATCCCTCCATAACTTCGTGGATCTCCGCTGTTTTCGTTCGGGTATATTCGGGTAGAAAGGAGCGACGGGGCCCCATGCGGCCGAGCTTGCTTCAAGCGTCCCATGGCACAACATTACCTCGTCTCCTCTCCCTCGTCTCTCCTACCCGTAGCTTTTTCAACGTACCTAACCTAACTGCGCCCCACCCCTCATCCCTCTCCGAGTGGTACGAGGGACCACGACTCTGTGTGCGAGGTTACAAAGGGAGAGGAAGCTTCCTCAGCCGACCGACTGCAGCCCAGCTACGGAGAGTCAGCAGCGTCGACGACTCCCGCGGCTCTGTAGTCTGTACCCTTAGTTTAGTTATAACTTAGCTAGCGACGGGAGTGGACATGTCTACGTGTGTCTCTTTATATCTTCGAATGTTTACGGGTTGTTTTTAAAAAAATATCATTCATCTCGTATAAAACTAGGATACGCGAATAATATTATTATTATTATTAATACGCCCGTAATTCGAGGATATTTAATTAATCAAAACTGAGTTTTATAAAAATCGTTTCTAAATCAATTCTATCAACGTTGTTATTGTTTATTTCTCTATTTTTTGTTTTTCTTTTGACAATCGAATACTTATTGTAATAAAAATGGAGTAAAATGAATAAATAAATAAATAAATAAATAAATATACAAAGTTGACAATTGTAAATACACATCGACGATCGCTACTCGTGGGATTAACTGCAGCCGGGATTTAAATGTAAACAAAACAAACAACCGTTGCCCGCCAACTATGTCTGATGTGTCTATATATATACGTGTTGAGCGACTACGTCGCTTGGAACTCGATTAATATCAGCTGCTCGGTTGTATTATAATATACTAAATGACTTTAACTTTTTTTATTGAATTTCATTGGATAATATGACGCGATACGATACGATTATTACAATACATATAATAAACATCGAAGAAGAATACAAGAAGAAGAGAAAAGAGGAGGAGGAAGTAGAATGGCCAGTAAAAAATTAAAGAACGAAACTTACACTTCGTGGGATTCGACGTTGTTGTTTTGTTTGTTTTTCTTTGTATTTATTTGAATTAATATCGCTAAATTGACGTGAAGTTTTAGTACAAATGACGATGTTAATAATGGAGGAAATACAATAGATCGCGTTTTTTTTTCGTTTTTTTTTTTTTTAAAGAGCTATCGGTACGGTAGACAGTGCAGACATGGATTTATATGTTGAGAATAATTAATTCAAAGTTGTATATTGATTCGTGAAATTAAAAAAAAATACGAGGATCGAGTCTGGATGTAAACGTAAACGAATATCGAGTTGATATCATCGTTCATTCGAATCGGAAGTTAAACGAAAGGACAAGGCAAAAAATAAGAAAATGGATTTACTACCAGGCGGGATGATCGTTCCAACGAAAACGGTGGATTTGGCGTCGTATCACTCGACATTTTACTCGCCACCCCCTACAGAGGCGTAAGTTTCAATATTCAGTCTTTAGTGATTATTTACATATATGTGGAATTTCATCTCTTTATTGGAATCGAAGTTTCAAACAGTTAAGTCGATAATAAAATTTTAATGTACGATACGAATGTGACAAAGTATGCGATTCTTCCGATATTGTTGATATGCATAGTTGTTGTTCGTTTATCGAGTACCCTGAAGTGGGGCGGAATTGCAGTTCCGAATTCCAAAAGTTCCGAACGGTCGGAATTCCAAATATATTTGAGACGCGATTCTGAGTTTCTAGAAACGTTAGAGTTCAGAAGTTAGAAATTCCGAAAGGTCGTAATGCAGGGAGCTCAAAGATCCGAAAGTTAAAATCTCAGGAACTCCAAAAAGCTGTGAAATAAACGACGTTGCATCTCGCGGATTACGAGATTCGGAGTTTTGACCTTTCGGATCTTTAGCTTTTGGAATTTTGAACCTCTGGTGTTTTTCCATACGGAGTTTTTCAAATTGGCTACGTAGACTTTTGGGGAAATAATCTTTCGAAAAACTCTTGTGAATCGGTAGTAGAAAAATTCGCCATTTTCACTTTTCGCAGCTTCAGAAATTCGGAAATTCAATCCCGCCCCCTTGAAGTTTTCCGTCCGAAACTCGTCCCTCGCTTGTTTTATTTAGGCGCCAAGAATTCGGACAATCTGAAGTCTCTATACGTTCGCAATTTACACAGTCGACCTACGATTTCATACCTATACGATACATAACCTTTTACGAATTTTGTCTTGCAAAACAAAAAAAAAAAAACGTATTTCATAGGATACAACCTGAAGTTGGTTGCGAAAAATTTTACCAAACTCTACAGGGACGAAATTGATCGCCGACTTTCCAGCCTGCCTCCGTCTTTCTCTTCTTTTCTCTCCTTTCCTCTCTGCTCCTGTCCTCATCTCGCCACGTGATATCAAGCTGCTCCGGAAGTCGGGATATTTCTTTAATATATACATATTACATATACATACACGTGACATATTTGTGTAATATACATACGTATATATGTACAATATGGAATGAGTTAGTTTTATCGGCGCCGGGTTTTTCGAGATTGTAGTTTGTTATACATATATGTGTATCTAGAGCGGGGAAGGGAGAGAAACAGTCGGAAGTACATATGCACAATGCATACATGCAAGTATGTACATGCATATACATAAATATCTACACATATATACGTATATGCACCAAAGGCTCTTATCAGTCAAGTTTATACGAAATTTTTTTAGTCCTTTAACAAACGCAAGATTCAAGATAAGTACGTAAACAATTATTAGGTGATTTGTTTCTAATTGTCGAAGTACTACGAGTATTCTGAGACAGCAAGTATGTACATTTGACGAGTGATATATTTTAGAAGAAATATTGGAATCAGATTTTTTGAGGAAAAGAAAATAATTCTTTCCGAACACATTTAAGTTGCGTTAACGTTGATAACTTCAATTGCATATATATAACTCTGCCGTAATTCATAATTTTTTGTACAGCATGCGATATAGTTGGACGACATAGGTCGGAAGAATGCAAAAATTATACCACGCTCGTTTGACCGCTATAAGAATTCCTAAATTTTCAAATCTCGATAATAATCCACCACGATGCTAAATTTTTTAATATATTTCTAGCGAAGGAATATTAGTGGTAATAAATATTATATAAATTTTCAAATTTTCGTTGTGAACTTTAGGCGCGTGAATTTCCTACCTTGATGCTAGGTATCTTCCTGAGCAGAAAGAAGGAAGGGAGGACCCTTCTTTCTTTCCTTCCTTCTTTCTTTCTTTATTTCTTCGAACCCTCTTCAACTGCCGCATCGTGTCGTCCCTATATAGGCGTTAGCGTTATTAGTACAGTATATACGGTACAGTGTACAGGGTGGCGATAAAACTTGTAAATGTTTCTAGAAATTTTTCCTATCTCATTGTCAAACAACAAATAACAAAGTACAGAGTGCTATTCAGGTATGCACTTCTCACATATCGAATCCTTCAACGCAGAAAATTTGCAATTCATCTGCGCTTCGTTTTATTCCCAGGATTGTAAGTTAGTTTGATAAAAAATTGGTTCGAAATTCAGTTGAGAAGACCAGAAATACATGACTAAATCAGGGAATTGAAAATCCCAGTACTTTTGGCCACCCTTAACATATAGCATAGCATAACATGGCAAAACATAGCATAGAATAGCATAGTATAGCATAGCATAGCATAGCATAGCATAGCATAGCATAGCATAACTTAGCACAGCATCACATAACATAGCTTAGCATAGAATAGCAGAGAATCATCGCGTTGGTCGAAACGCTTGCGGGTACAAACGGATTCAACTCCGGAGCGATCTTCTATTTGTCTTCTCGCCCTTGCGGAGCTGCTCCGAACCGACCAGAGAGGACCGGTCGACCGTCAGGGTTTTAAACCCTCTTCAAAATCCTCCTAGGGAGGGGGGGTAAGGGGATTCTATCCGAAAGGATCGGTCCTTCGAAAGTTACGATGGTTAATTACGTCACTAGGATACCTGAGTGTATACAGTTATTTATATTTTATACATATATATATATATATATATTTATTATCTCTTCCGGAATTTGGCAAACTTTTGTTCAATCTCGTCTACAATTATTGAAGCAGATAATAATAATAATAATAAAAAATGATTTTACAATAATATTCATTGATCAACTTATAGTACACAATAAATTCATCGTGTTCAAGGATGAAAGAAATAGATGTTTAACTTTGTTTCTTTGTTTGTTTTTTTTTTCGCCTTTTTGTTTCTCCTCGTCAGAGGTTCTAATTAAATCACGTTAGATTCTTGAAAACAGGTATGTATCGAAACGAGAGAGAAAGATAGATTTATACATAATTATGTATCTATGTGTATATTGAGAGGCGGGGCAAAATATATTACCTTATAAGAATTATATAGAAACGACCTTGCGCGCTTGAAGAGCGAAACAGAGCTTAAGGAAAAAAAAAAAATAGAAAAAAAAAGAACTGCAGAAAGACAAGAAGAAGTAGGATGATTAATTCAAAATCATAATACCGGTAATGTGCTGACATGCAAATTCGGGGCAGGTGTAGAAAAAAACAATAAAAATGACAAAAATTTTTGCTGTTGAAATTTCATTTTAAATTTTACTTTTCTATATGTACATTAGGGTGGCCCTTAATATGGGTGAAAAAAAAAATTGATCGCGCCGCCCTCCAAAACAGTTCAAAATAATTAAAAAAAAATCCACGCAAAGTCCCAGCTATGTCCGTTAAGAAGAAGGCGTGCCTGTAAGCATGAACTTAAATTTAAATATCAATTTTTCTTCATGATTGGATAAATTTTGATTTTTTTAAACTTGTTCATGTGTCAATTTTTTTTCAACTTTCCGAAACTATTGTATATTGGTATTCAATATACAAATCAAATAATAAGGCCCTCCATACTAGATTACTATGTATCTCAGTACGCAAGGGATATTTCTAACAAAATTGAAAAAAAAACAATTCTGGCCAATCTGGAAGTTCGATGTGAATGGTTCATCGTAAATTTATATACTTCGTACTTGATAGATTTCTCTGATAAGATGCAAATTTAAAGTTTGATTCTGATGGGAATCAAAACGTTCGACGGCAGCTAAATCGAACTATTGTTCCAAAATAATGGGATGGTAGAACTGAACGCTCATCAAATTTAGTATGGAGGACCTTATTATTTGGTTCATATATTGAATACCAATGTACAATAGTTTCGGAAAGTTGAAAAAAAAATTGACACATGAACTAGTTTAAAAAAATCAAAATTTATCCAATCATGAAGAAAAATTGATATTTAAATTCAAGTTCATGCTTACAGGCACGTCTTCTTCTTAACGGACATAGCTGGGGCTTTGTGTAGATTTTTTTTTTATTATTTGGAACCGCTTTGGAGGGCGGCGCGATCAATTTTTTTTTTTACCCATATTAAGGGCCACCCTAATGTACATATATATATATATATTGTATATATGTATGTTTCTATTCCCTCCTGCAGTATATGTCAGTTGGCAATTCATTAGTTATAGCGATAAAAATTTCGCTAGTTTATTCACAGTTGATTTTTTTTATTTTTTTTTTTTATTATTATCGCGGTCGCGTTGTCAAGCGGACTAAAATTTGTCCGATCTTCGAGGAACGATCAGTAACACGTGACTGATGTGAGTGAATGAAGTTAGACTATGCGCGATATACCTACCCGCTCTATACTTAAGGTCGTTAAGGCGCCGCTTCGGGTTCGTAACGCGCGATCTTTCCTCCTCTTATGTATATATGTACAATATTATACAGATATATATATCCTATGTATGTATATAACACTCGTATACCAGTATGTACTACATACCTACTTGTTGAGAGGTGATGGTGCGGCGGTATAGGCGGAGGCTGCTCTTTTACTTTTGCTTTTGCTCTTGCGGTCAACACGCAAGCAGATTTGAAAAAAGTACGTTACAGGATACAACTCACATTCCCCGATATTGTCTCGCGGGCGATTATGATAATTATTTCACTGGAACCAAATGGATTCACGATTTTTCAATCTATCCTCCTTTTTTTTTTTCTCTTCCTCTCTCTGTCTTTCTGTTCTCACCGGATATATATCTCTACTCACACGTGTCTATTTCTTCTTTACTCTCCCTCCCTCCCTCCCTGTAGCTCTCTCTCTCTCTTTGAAATTCACTGTTTCTAACCAAAGTTTTCGACCTCGAAACCGCGATAAGCCGCAACACGTGCGTTCTCATCGCTGATTCCAGTTTCTTTTTATCACCTTGTTTTTTTTTTTTTCCTTTTTCTTTGAATCAAGTTTATTAATGAAATTGAATTCGGTTGATCTAGTCCTTATATACTTTCTACTTATTGTTTATTGGTATACACCTACATATGTATGTATATTGTATTTCTTATTGAATATACGATAATTCGTTACTTATGAGATGGTAAAAATAGTATAATAGATAAAACAAACGCAGGTAAAACGGCTAACCAGCCATGGAACTTACCCCGCAGATCTTTCAAGTTCGAACAATACGAAACTACTGTATCGATCTATTTCAAAATTGAGTCATTTTTGTGTTGGAGCAAATGCTATCGATGAAGATCAAAATCGTCAAAATCCGATTATTCGTTCTTGAGATATGAGTATTTGAATTTTTTTTTTTTTATCAAATTTTGGTCATTCAATTACTCAAAAACTAGTCGACTGATTGAATTCAAAATCTAATCAGTTCTGAGTGACGAAAAACCGCATCGATTGAGACTAAAGTCATCGAAATCCGTCGATTCGTTCTCAAGATATCCCATGTAGAAATTTACCAAGGGCCCCCAGTACTGGGCCGCAGTACTGCCAACGAAGCAAGCGCCAATGGTGGGCGAACGAACGGCAGTACGTCGGAAATGATAAATGATAACATGGGTCCTACGGTTGGTATAGCCAACGCTCAGCAATGGTGATGAATTCAGAATCGGGCCAACCTCGGCCCAACATTAATGCCTGTTCTACACGCGCACTTCAAGATTCTTTCTTTGGAATTTTCTGCCACTGTCATTGGCCCTTTCGGCTATAAACTCGATCGCTGATTGCCCGAAAATTTCAAAGATAGGGCCTTGAAGTGCACGTGTAGAACAGGCATAAACGCACGGCAGTCGGTGCTTAACGGTTGGCCAAGCATTGGCACCGTCGTATACGTGAGACGTGGCCCAGTGTTGGGCCAACGTTCCACAAGCATAGTCAACGTCCAAAATCGTGCCAGCACTGGCCTGTTTGTCAGTATCGGCGGGGTACAGAAATTTTTACATGGGATATAGTCGAACATAAAATTGATCGCACACCTAGACGTCGATTCAAAAATGGTCGGAGCTGTTTCTCTGGATCTGAAGACGTAGAGATCGGGTCGGAAAACCGACTCTTCATTATCGGAGTGATTATAATAACTTCCCTTTTTTTTTTTTTTTTTTTTTTTAAAGAGGGAGGTTATTAAAATAGAATACGAGAATTCGTCTAATGTAACGGCGAGTGATAGCAGCAGCTGCTGCTACTACTACGTCGCGTTACGAGGTACGAAATATACCGCATATAAGCAACACAATAGCCTTATATCGACGAACAGAAGCGGCTTTCGTATAGTCCGGCAGGCACCGACAAGTCTCAAATACGAAAGAAAAAGAGAGATGCGAAGAGAAAAAGAGGAAATTACGAGGGGGCCCTCTGTACCCGACGACGACGACGACGCGGTTTTGGCTCCCCTGAAAATTTTTCAATTGTAATATCAGCAAGGGGTTGGTTTCAAGACGGTCCTGGGACCCTCGGCTCGCCTTGCCTCGTACCGTCTCTTCTCTTCTCTTCTCTTCTCGTCTCGTCTATCCGCGACCCTTGGGTTATAGGTACACGTTGATGAAAAATGCCTACATTGGTGGCCAGCCAGGCTAATGCCGAGGCTGAGCCTTCCTTTACGCTCCCGTGATGTCGGGGGTTGACGGACCCACCATTCGCGAGAATTTACTTACGTGTGGCCATGGTGTAAGGGGCCTTTTACTACTCCTCATGGCTTGGCTGTGCTATAACACCACCAAAAGCCCCGAAGGCCTGATTGCCCACATCTGCTCCTTTATGTTTCATCCGTATATATATAATACACATACGGCGACGTAACATGTACATACGTTCACACGTGCTCGTATATGCACCGAAAGTACCATACCCATATCAAATTTTGCTCAAATTTTCACCACCGTGTACGCCTAGGATTCAAAATTCACGGTATGGATGATGCAGGGATTTACTCCCTCATGTTGCAAGAACAAGGTTGCGAAAATTGTCATCAACAATTTGTACTTATTGGTAACTGGTGAGACCATAGGTATAACCTGGGTATCTTTTTTCTGCAAAACGAACACTGCTGCAGGCTCATTGAAATTTCATGTTTGAACATTTCGTAATAGAAAGTGCAGGTCGAATATTGGAAAAATGTCATGATTCATCCTCATTGCATCGGATATTTGGTTGGTGGAAAAAAACTGGTGGTTTGCACTTGGAAGTATCTTTCGATTAGTGAATAAATGAAATTCATCTTTGAAAGTTAGGCGCTATACCCTGCGTTCGGCAATAAAGAATGACTAATGTATTTGGACTTTTTTCTAACGAAAAAATTAGCAGATGTATCGACGAATAAAAAGAATGTACAAAATAGACTCAAGCCACTATCGATGGAGTGGGGTCACGTGCGTGTTATATCCTATACTCGGATGAAATTTATTCCTTTTTATCTTCGCCAACGCGCTTCCATAGGGTATGGGTACGTGTATGCAGATATCACCTCGAGATATCGAACCAGCAGCATCTGTTACATACTACACACATAAGCATATACTCATATGTATACTTACATACCTATATGTGTATGTGTAGCGAAAGAAATCGATCATACTAACAAATCATAGGACAATGCTCGCTTTGACTCTTGAATACATACATATATATACATGTATGTCCACTTTTATACATACGAGTATGTATGCATAGATATATACTCATCGCGCTCGATGACATCGAACTAACGCTGCTTTGCTATATCTCTCAGGGTCAGGAAGCTAGACATCTGCTCTTATAAACATACCTCTGTCCTCATTCATTAAACCGTACACGAAAGACATAAATCCAGATTAAGATCTGTGGAATTCTTCACAATTGCGCGAGAAATAATATAAACATATAAATACATAAATGGATGGATAAAATAAGTAAATAGGATGTGAATTTAGTCTTTGATCTTTTCATTTTTGTATACCTATGTTTAAATATTATTGTATATTTTTGTATTTCTGTCTCGATAATAACAATAATTACGATGATGAAGAAACGTGGAATAATTATACTATATATAATATTTAGGTTCCTGGAATTCGCCATATTATATTATAACGTTCTATATATACCCGTTCACTCATACCTTCTATATACACCTTCCCTCGAAATTTAACACCGTGTGAAAAATGACCTTATGGGATTTCTGGGTAAAGCGGGTAGGTATAAGCTAGCTATATGTATATATTCATAAATACAATGCGGTAGGTACTAACTAACAAAGAGAGGGTGGTTTGCAAATTAGGTCCTAATTTCATACTCATTCTCATTCTTTTTTTTCTTCTTTCATTCCTCCTCCAACTTGTAATTTTTCTTCTTGAATTTCTCATCGCGGTCTTACCACACACCACCCATATGTACCTACATACAGTGGGTAGTACACAATGATATACGTACACCTTTCCCTTATATTCCCACGAAGAGGGAGCATAACGGAGGAGGGGGTTGGAAATTAAAGATTCCTTCATCATACGTGTACACCTATGCATATGTATATGTATATGTATATGTATATGTGTGGAAATCCCCTTAGGTATACACATATGCAAGGATCACACTTGTCATGGGAACGGGCAGCAGCAGGGGTACGCACACACATTTGCTACATAAGTTTGGTTGCATCATCACCTTGTGCTGCGCACCCTCTTCGTAATGGTCGACTCACTATATATCGGCATAGTCCCATAGCAGGAACGAAACCTATAAAGCCACCTTGTACTTTACTTCACATCACTTTATACTCCCGAACACATGCGTATAATATGGAGGACGTATTCTGTTGTAACCGAACCGAGTTCAGGAAGGGGATTTCCCGCCTTTTTTTAGGGGCTTGTGCGATGCTTCATCAACCCGATTCACTAGCGCCAAGGGTGCTTCTCTCTTGTACTTTTCTATCAAACACATTCAGATGTACTTTTCGTTCTGCGAATAATTCGATATTGATTTTCTATTCATGGATTTTTCAATCGGTTTACCAATAGACCGTACGTGTTTTGATCTTTTCACCGGAAAACACCGATAAGATATTGGAATATCGATGAAACGAAACGGACTATCTATTATGGGGAAAACAGACAGTCGAGGCACAGAAAAGATCCATAAGCCATTACCTAAAACTATCATGCACATATGCTATGTGGCTTCTGCATTCTACTTATGGTATAAGGCCGATGATATACGCATGAAACTCCAGAAGCCATAAGCAGAGGACAAATGCCATAGCGCATGATGCGCGTTACTTCCTGAGTACCATTGATGGCCAATTTATGTCTTTGATAAGCGATGATGATGATGATCCTTCAAATTTCGGCATATACTATATACCCGTTAGTTGGGGACTCCATAAGCCATAGGAAGAGGCCAGAAGTCTTAAGCCATAGATTAAAATATACCATAATTGGCAGTCAGCGAGTAATCCGCAGACGCTTATGTCGTTCGCCTCATGGCTTATGTGCCGCGGCCAACACTTACACTTGTCAGTCATTCTCAATTTTGGATTTATTTCGAAACTAACATACAGAATCGGCTCAAATTTTGACAGCATATTCCACTCATACCATAGAATAGTGGAAAGTCGATCACGTCGCGGAAATATTACCAAGAAAATTCAGACATAGTTTTTTGTTTTTTTTTCATCAGCCTTGCGATGTTGACTTGATCGACTTTCCAATATTCTGTTCGAAGTGTACCGTGTCTTGAGTATAGTGGGCTGAAATTTGACCTCATACTGTTCATTGGTTTAGAAATGAAAAAAAAAACCGATTGGAATGACCGTCGAGTATGTCGCTTGAGCACATTGAGCGATTTTAGCAATTTCTGTTTCTCGGTACAGCTTCATTGCTTTTCATATGTGCAATTTGGTATTAGTACCAACTCCCAATGACGTGATTAAAAAATTGCCAACACAACATCGGCTTTCAGTAGGCTTTCGGTACAACACGAAATATCGAACAGTCCTAGCTGCTGCCCCTGCGCACATGCTTTTGCCTGCTCAATCCTGCACGATCATGCAGTTCTCTATCTTTCTTCATCTCTGTATAAGGCTTATAGTTAGGTGAAGGTGAAGGTATAGGTTCATAGGTATAGGTGTACATGTATAGGTTGTAGGTACACGATGGGGGCTGCATGGTTTACCTTCTCGTACTTCAGCCCCGTTTCCTAGAGGCAGGTGGTGACCAGATGTCTCTTCCGCGAGGGAATTGAGCCCAGTGTCTATATGTATGCGTTTGTATGTGTATATAGGTATGTACATTTTACATGTACATATGCCTGCGTACGTAGGTACCTATACTCGTAAGTTTTGCGCCGCGTGTTCCCTCTAGAACTTTTTCGGATCGCCTACTTGTGTCCGTGTACTTGTACATCGCCACGTGTGCATGTACAGTGTACATACGTGCACGATGTCCTATCCGTAGGGGCAATCTATGTGAATCTAATATGAAAAAATCCTAAATCTGTAATGAACACTCATTTTTATCATAGTAAACAGTGTTTCTTACAGGTCAATGCAAAATGATAAGGCTTTTACACGAATTTCTTATGAAAATACCCTTTTCGACTTTCATCTTACATTAACGTCAACATAACCTTAAATATCGTCGTGCTGCCATCGACGGCGGTAAGTTAAGCCACTGCAGTGTTCATCGTTTAGAGGTTTAGAGTCGTTGATTAATAACATAGTAATTACTTTTCCGGAGATATTTGATAGAAAAAAATATCAAAAATATAAAACTTCAGTCAAGAAAAGGCTAAGCTAAAATCATCGGGGACTTTTCGTTCGAAGTTCTATAAGTTTGCAGAACATGAAGATTTTCGATTTCAGATTTTTTTTTTTTTTTTTTTTTTCCTGTTCAACGTATATTCTCACGCTGTATCGCATACTTTTGTTTTATAGTTGTGGTTTGTTTTATATTGTTGACTCTTCAAATTTCTGCGAATATGTTAATTTTCCCACTTTGTTAGCATACCTACGTACATTCATTGTGTATGGTGGATGTGTATCTCTGACTTCTTCAACTTCGCAAACTGGCTATGCTGATTTGAAATCACCTTATGTTTCATACCTCGTCGGCTAAGAATTTCAAATAGAGTATAACGTAGAGGGGAGTGTTTCCGCCGAAAAAGTTTTTTTTTTTCTTTTCTTTACTTTTAACGTATTCACAATAATAGAAAACTTAGGTAAATCCAATGCAGTAGGATTTCTAAAATTTGAGGAAATCAACCCAAAAAATAAAAAAATATAAGGGAAGCTCGTAAAAATTCTGACAAATAAACGACGTTGCATATGTGAATTCCAAGATTTGGAGTTTTGGCTTTTCGGATCTTTAGCTTTCGGAATTTTAAATTTTGAATCTTTCCATAAAAACTGTGAGTCGGTAGTACAAAAATTCCGAATTTCTTAGAAAATTTGTCATCCACTGCAACCCATAGAAAATCTTCTTTTCTCATTCTGGTAGCTCATCTTCGCGGTTGTCAATGATTATAGTATACCTGCATGTATATACGTACACATTTGATTATTGACGGCGCCAAGACGTGGGCGTATAACGAGAATAAGAACGATAATAGTCGCGACGTCGAGCGCAGAGGTATAGATATATGTATACACAGGTATAACGTAAATACACATATACTATACGGAAGGTGAATCACTGCGCGGCTTGAATGAAGTCTTTTTTTCATTCATACCGTTCGGAGCAGCGAACCAGTGCCTGGTTTAAAGTAAAAGTACTTTGTGGTCGTCGTAGACATCGAGAGCTCCGCGCACGTTTGCTGCTATTGCTGTTGCTGCTACTGTTGCTCTTGCTCTTGCTCTTGCTGTTGCTGTTGGCTCGTCTTTCCGTAGCGCCAGCTCACGTGCGACAGTGTAGGTATAGGTTATATTATAGTAAAACGATGAAAAACGAACCAAAGAAGTCTAGACTTGAAACAGGTATTTGTATAGCCTCTGATGATATGGAAGGAAACTAGAGCAACTTCTACAATCTCAGACTCGCGGAACCTACGCTTATACCTACTCACTAGCTGCTTATCACGTACGAGCAATTAGAAGAGAGATAGATTCGTCTGTATAATAGAAAAAGGAAAAAGAGGGAATTAGTCATTCATTCATTCATTCATTAACGATCGTGAGTCGCTATTTTCAATTTCATTAGAAATAATGCGATTCGAAAGTGATCGATTTGCTTAGTTGTACGGTGGACGTCGTAGACCGGAAACGACTGTACCAAAAAATGAAACTCAAACCAGAAGACATTCCCCGATGTTGGGCCTTTCGAGTGAACTACGTACACTTCGATCATAACTACTGGTTAGAAAATTTCAGCTGAAGGATAATACAAAAACTTCGTTGATTTCGTACTGTTTTGTTTATCGTTCAAAATTATTTCAGGCTCTAATAATCGCAGGGATTTCCGTTGTTCATGCGGAAGGCGTTTTATTAACAGACGCTCTGGATCCTCTGTTCTAATTTTCAGGTGGTTAGTTTCCGGTCTATGACGTACACTGTTGACTCTTCTTCCGGCTGGGAATCAATTAATTTTTTTATTTTTTATTTTTTTGTGTTTGGGTTATAAAACTTTTTGCATTTATTTTTGTTTGTTTCTGGTGTACAAATTTAGTCCTCCCCTGCAGACGAGAATGACTTTGATCTAGTTAGTTTCTGATGACAGCTTTAACAATCGCGTGGGAGTTTTTGGAATTAATCGTCAGCTGGATAGCAATTAGCGAACGATGCTGTTTCGTCTTCTCCCTTCACGGATCGCTAATTATTTTTCGATTCTCGCTTCGTTGCGCATCCCCACGGTATACTATACGAGGGAATACCTTGTGAACATGTATGTATAGCGGAACAGCTGTTTCTAGCGTAAGTAATTGCCGGTCGTGTTGTTTCTGTCTCCTTTTTTTTTTCTTTTTTTTTTTATCTTTCTCTCATTCTCGTTTTATACGGTGTATACTGCAGCACGTTATAGACCCCTGCGAGAAAAGATATATGTATACGTTACTCCACTTTGTTGCTCTAATCATTTTCCGTACCAATGCACATCGCTCTTATTTCTTGGTAGGTATATTTCCTCTCTGCAACTGTTTACGTTGTACGTTTGCCTGCGTTATACGTATTTACGTAATTACATGTACTCTATGTGGCCTTGGAGATCCGGGAAACGGGAGGCGGTAATTACCCAACGAGTTGAACGGAAGAAAGAAGAACAAAAATGACCCATGCAGTGATACGCGATGAATTAAGGGGGTCAGTACAGATGGCTTTCGGAAATTCAAAACTAGTCTGCGAAATCCGTTCATTTTTCACCAAAGTTCATTTTACATTTGAAAAAGTGTTCTTTTTTGAAATCTCTGTCCTTAGGATTTTAGAGGACTGTTGATTCGATTAAAGTCGCTTCCGAATTCCAAAAGTTCCGAACGATTGAAATTCTGAATTTATTTGAGACGCGATTCTATGAGTTTCTAGAAACGTTGAGAGTTCAGAACTTGCAAATTCCGAAGGTTCAAAATGCAAAAAGCTCAAAAATTCGCAAGTTTAAAACTCAGAAAGTCCGAAAGTTTATTCTTGATTAAAATGAACCCTCAACGTACGTTTTGGAACAGAACACTATTTTGGAATGTGAAGTGAACTTTGGTGAAATATACAAATGAATTCTCTCAAATGAATGCTTGAAATTCGAACAATCCAGTTGTACCGATCCCCTTAAGATGGTCTTACAATTATAAGTCTGGTGAAATAAAGAAGTTTTCACATATCTACACTAGAAACATGACAATATATTTTATTATATTATCGATAAACATTGAGATCGAGTAATTGCTCAGCTGAAAGCTGAAGGGCGTATATATGTACCGGTAGATACGAGATTTTCGATCCCACCTAACAATTCTGCAGACTTTGAACCTGTTCAACTTGGCTATGCGTTCGGAGCGCACTTTTCAAGCGAAAACAAGAAAACCTGATTCTCCACAGCTTTTGAATTTTCGATCGATCACTTTACAAAGAATTGCGGATGCTCTCGAATTTTTTCATATAAAAAAAATGATTCGTTCTTTTAGTTTGTTCTTCTTCTTCTTCTTCTTCTTCTTCGGTGGGGGCCAAAAAGTTCCTTGCCCCCTTGGTTCGCGTGTCGGAGTATAATATGGGGTAGCTATATGTATGAGAATTCGATTTATATCGCGAGACTTTGAAACCCGGAATTAAGGTCGCCCGAATAATTCCCCCCCCCCCCCCCCCCCCCCCTCTTTTCTGACTTCCTTCTTTCGTATTCGGCGTCTTCTTCTTCGTATTTCTTCCTTCTTATTTTGGATTCTAGCAGCTGTTGCCAAGGAGCCAGGCGCGTGCCATCGCCAAAGGCATCGCACCACCTGGAGCTTTAACTCTGCTCTTAAGGAAAATTTCCCCTTTGTACTCCCCGCATCTTGTACACGATCTCGTAGAGGAGGCACATCATTTATACCTCGACTCACATCTGCAAAGCCTCCCACTTGGACAAAATATTGCCATTCTATGTATTCTATACAAGAAAAAAAAAGAAAAAAAAAAAAAAAAAGAAAAAAAAGGATACAAATGTTCTTACCGTATAATATGAGATATTCAATTTTATTCACCGAAATACCAGATTCTCAAGGATTCAATTTCACAAAAGAGTGTAGAGAATAAAAAAAAAAAAGAGATTCAAGGTTTGAGAGGTCAAGAAGTATAAGAAACGACACCGATCTCTTTTTTTTTTCTACTTATTCTTTTCTATATATGTACTATATATGCACATGTATATATTTTGTATATGATATTCGTGATACGAATTCCAAAACGATTTGACAAAACTAACCCGGGATCACTAAAATGTGTATGAGAATTTATTAGAGGTCAATATCCTTGATCTGGACACGTGCGTAGAGATATATAGGTGGGTATGTAATGATATAGGCGAGGATAACACGCAGCTACAACCTTCGTTATATACCCATTGCGACAAGTATACATATATTATACGTATATACGAAATTTGAAAATCTTATTACCGATTTGAAATTACGTATATGATTTTCTATCTATCAGATTTCAATCTATGATTTATTTATTTATTTATTTATTTATTTTTACGTTGTGTAGCTAAGTCGTACGCTTCGCATGTAAATCCCAATCACAATCGTACGCATCATCCTCGTGTCACGGTCGCAATTGATCTATGGGACATTGACTTTTCAAAATTGAGATTTTCATGTACCTGCAGTGGTTTCTTTTTATTTATTTATTTTGTTTACTTTGTTCTAGCTCTGAAACATTCTTCTGAATTTTTCTGGGGGTTTCTTTTGATCAACCCTTTATTTTTGTTTGCACAATATTGTGAAACTTGAAAAAATTCATAAAAATTCTCTCGATGATGTAGATTCTACATTGTAGAACAACCTATCACTTCCAAAATTGTGGGTAAAATTATTTTTCTTGTGTTGTTTTTTTTTTTTTTTTTTTTTCAATTATTCATTTTATTTAACAAAACTCGTTACCCACGACAACTTCAAGAATTCTAGAAATAAATTATCTTAAGCGATCAAGCAGCTTGGAGTTGGAACTTTTTCGTTCGTTATTACCTAAAATATCATAAACGAACAATTGACCCGCATTCATGGAATACTTGAAGTCGTCGGTGACGCGTTTTGTCGAATAAAATAATTGAATAACTATACAAAAAATATAAGAAAAATTCCGCCCACGTTTTTAGAAGTGGTAGGTTGTTTTACATCATCGAGAGAATTTTGCTAAATTTTTTCAGAATCTACAAAAAGTTGCGAATTTTGAGTTCAAAAAAATACCGGCCCTCCATCGCACACAATGTATCTCCATACAATATCGCCACGTTTACTATAATGCATATAATAATATACCGAGAGCATTTCTATAAAGTTGACAGTCCGAGCGGTCGACTGCGCATGCGCAAATTTTCCTATCCATCCATGCAGGCTGGCCACCCCGAGCATAACCTGTCAAACTTCATGCCTAGCGGCACCTTGTCAATGCGAAATATTCAGTTTAAAATCTGAATTGATGAAGTTAGTGGTACCCTTGATTTCCGAGCCAAAATATGGGGGCGTGACGATCTCGGCAATTAATGGAATTAAATTGTTTGACGCATGCGCAATCCGTTGTTCAGGCTATTATAAGTTTGAAGAAATATATCCTCTCGGTATATTACACGTATAATCCTAATCCAAATCTTATACAAATTACATCTTGAAAGTTAGTTGACTTCAGATTAGTTCAGACAGTTCGCGCAGGTACAACTCGAATTTGTAGAATGTGCGGTAAAATGTGTAAACTCCGAAAATCTCTTTCCAAAATAAATTGATGATTGATAAATTTCTTTCTTGATTCAAGCTGCACCGGTCCTTTAAATTATAGAAGAAAAATCAACCACAGAAATTACACGTACAGCTACAACAGATTCGTAAAAAATGTCAAGACTGACGATGAGCTACACGCAGTTTAACGTTCGCGAATTTTCCTTATCGATAGAAAAAAAAAAATTTACACCTACATCATTATAATAAATATAATCAAGTGCGATACAAATTTTGTGACTCAAGGGAAGAGTTTTTTTTTTTATGTTCTAAGCAATACGCGATATCGTGATCGCAAAGTTTACGTATCTGTATAAGTATATAATACAACATATATACCTTATATATATAATTTATGAACGGCTTGAGAGTCACTGTCGAAGGCGTTACCCTTGCGGACAGCTGTTCGCCCTGACACCTGCTGACTGTCTAATCTTCTTCTCATTCTTCTACACAGCTACATAGGTATGTATCATATACATACATACATACATACATACATACATAAACGTATAATCGTTAAAGCACGATTTTTCCTTTCATTTCTTTACCTTCGATCTTATTTATCGATTTTCTTTTCTTCATCTCATTCAAGTGTCTTCAGTTTCTTTTTTCCTTTCTATTTTTTGTTTTTTCTTTTTCAACTGTGCGTGCAGTTGCCCTTGGTAATGCCTATGACGACATGTACAGTCTATTTACATATTATATATCTAGGTATATGGGGCATTTTACGGAAAACCAATCAATTGATAACGCTCACTCAAAAATTGTAGGAGAAAAAAATGTGAAAAAAATCAGGAGTGACCTTCATTGATGGAATTATAATAATTGAAAAAAATTGCCATCCAAATCGGAGTGGGTGTGCGTTATCAGTCGCGGTTAGTTTCGCCTGGAATGCCCGATATATACATATATATATTTATAGCATATTATATTCTGCGAACGAGAGTTATATCAATTTTTATTAGCATACACTGACGTGTGTGGGGGTCTGCAGTGAAGTCGTCGTTGGTTTTGCTTGCTGGACCTGTAACAGTCGCAAATTCCTTTCCAAGTTGAATAAATATATACAATCGAAATTTCTTAACTGTCAAGAATTTGATATATATATCCGCAATTTTTCCGCTATAATAAATTCAAGTACATATATGTGTACGTATATATGTGTGTACGAATATTATACAGGGTGATTCAGAACATACGTGACGAATCTTGTTATGCATATAAGGTATCCGGTAATCGTCAAAATTAAGATTGGAATTCGCCTGATCATCTATTCTTTTTTCTAAAATGGACTTTGGTCTTCTATTCTCAGAGAAAAAAACAGAATATTCCGCATGCTTCCGCGAAAATGACGAAGGGACATTCCTATAGGCTAATCGCCGCGAGGATTTAAAAAGGAAAAAAAAAAGAACGGCTAGCAACAAATTCTATCTTTAAAATTCAATATTTAAAAAAGAAAAAGAATTAACTGAGGCAATTTGGTTCCCAGATGTGATGAAGATGGAGAATGTAATAAAAAGCAAAAAATACTAGTTTAATCTATGGAAAATTTAGAAAAAAAAATGAATTTCGTTTTAGACAAAAACGAACGAATATGAATCTACTTAGATAAATAGCTGAGAAAATTGTAATCCTAATTCCAACAAGGATCTACCCTTCGCGCGAAGTTCGTGGGTACGGGTCAAAATTTTGAGGATCAATATGTCATGGAATGACCGAAATTTTGAATTTTCATCACAGACCAATACTAAAATAGCGACAGATAAAATCTGAGTGTAATTTTTTCAGTACTGCTTCAAAGCAATTGTCTTCAATACAGCATTTCTATATTTTGAACGATTGCTATTTTAACATTTGGATTTCTGGTCGTTTGAAATTTTGCTATTAATTTCACATATTTTTAACCCCTGCACTCAGATTCGTCACGAATTTTAAATCGCCTTGTGTATAAACGATAAACAAACATTAACACGCATAAGAACGAACGCAGACATTATCCTAATGTATAATGTGTAACATAATACATATATTTGCTCATGTATATAAATATAGATATGTAGTTTCAAACATATACCTATATGTATGTACCTAAATGGGTTTTTAGTCTCTGATTTCAAAAAGAATTTAAAAATCCGAATATAGGAACAGGTTTTTCGTTTCGATTCCGTGACATGAATGAGACTCGCGTCACTCGACGAAAAATTTTAGAGATTTTTTTTTCATCGCCTCATTTTGTTCATTTTATTTTTTATTTTTTTTTCGAGCCTTCCGCGTCAATAAACGATTGCGAACTCGATCACTTTAATACACATGCATATACGAGACGAAAGATCAACGCCGATTAGGAAGATATTTTATTATACTGTATTATTATTATCATTATTATTGTCGTTATTATTATTGTTCCATTTTTTTTCTGCCTTATTTTTTTCTTTCGAATTTTGTTAATCACCTTGGCCTTCCCTTCTTGCGGTTGCGTATGTAATAATTTTTTTTTTCATTTTTTTTTTTCGTTTCATTCTTCAAATTTTTTGCATTTTTTCGTATCCTTTTTTTCCTCTGGTTTTTTTTTTTTTTTTTTCTGTTCCATGTTTTATTTGCAACTCGTGGGAGCGCGTTTGAAATTTCACGCCACGTGCCGTGGCCGGATCGCAATATTTAAACTCAAGGATGGAACGGACCGTTGGGATCTTTAAAAACCGTGTCCTTACATAACTAACAACGTCTTTGATATTATGACTACATATATACTAAGTGTCTATATGTTTGTTATACGTTTACATAGATATACGTATTAAGGTATAAATATACGGATACGTCTGTGTATCCATATGAAATTCAATCTCACGCTATCAAAGTCAGTCCCACGACCTTCTCTCTTTTTCTCTTTCTCGCTATCTTGTTGCGGATGTTTTTTTTTTTTTTTCTTTTATTTCATTTTTTTTTTTCTATTTTTTATTGAGGACCGGTTTTTGACAAATCTCAAATTCATTCAAACGCCATTTATACGTCATGATATGTGCGGTGAGACGGATTCTAATCAATTAACCTAGGAAAAAGTTGCCTATATAGCATTCGACGATAATAATTATCTATATACATAACTATAACAACTTTCGATACATTTGTTTGGCAATGGAAAAATAATATGAAACCTAAGCGCGGGCTTCAAGAAAATTATAATATTATATATAACAAGTTTATTAGCGAAAGTTAGGGGAAATTAAACCGTTTTTAGATTTTCTGAAGAAATATTTTTTGCTTATGGAATTTATTGAGTTACTTATTGAACTGATGAAAAAAATTTCACAAAATAATGGCATGTGTATTTTGCACTTTGAAAATGATGAAAGAATATTGTTCCAGCTCTCTATAACTCTGTTCGTCCATCTGTCTTTTGGGAGGCGATTTTTTTCTGATATATAAAATTAGAAACTATTATTTTATGGTAGCTATATGAATACCGGAAGAGTATATCGCGAAAAGCTGTTATCGAATATGATAAATTATATTTTGGGATTTTTTGTTGTCAAGTTTTATTTATTTTTCTAAATTCTATTGTACAAACGAGTATATCTATATATTCCTGCACACATCGTGGTTTGCAGTAACTTGACAAAGGACCACCTTTTCGCAACGCACGTGTGATCGTGTGATATGAAAATGAAATGAAAAAATAATATCAATAATAGTATAGTAGAAGTAAGCTGATAATAAAATATTTCAAGATTGATCAAAAGAGATCTTTATTGCCGAATATTCGCAACCGCGTGACTTGAGGTTACGTCGGTTAATCAATTGCGTCATTGGCTAAACGACCAAAAGTATTATTTTCATCATCATCGTATAGGTATCAGTAGAAGAATATGCATGTTATACTTTACATGTGCAGCAGGTGCAGTTTTCACAATCGAAATCGAATTATTTAAAGCGTTTTCATACATCAGAATAGACAAAATATAATAAAAATTAACAAAAGTAATACAAAAATTAATCGAAACGAACTTTATTATTTATTTGTTCTGCTGTGAAGAATGGAAGTTATTGGATGCAGGTTTTTAGCTATGGATACATCCTCAAGGATTTCTCGAAATAAAGAACGAAATTAGCATGATTTTACTCTCAATAGATGCACTGTTTTTCGTAACCTAAAGTTCCTCAGATTTGGGAATTGATCGATCGAGTAGTGTCGAGATTATAAAAAAGATAACATTCTGAGAAACAATAAATTACTTTAACTTTTGGAACTGAATTTTGAAATTCGGAACATCAACCCCGTCCAAAATTTAAGCGGTAAGGTACAGATCTGCATGGCTCAACGTATGGGGTTACCCGATTTCTTATATCTTCTCGTTGCCATCGAAATTACATATACCTACAGGTATTTTCATATACGTGCCATGGATCTCGCGTGGGCCGTGGCTCGTGGCACGTTCTTTTTTCAGCTTTGATTGAAATACACATACATTGTATATATATGTATAATATACACCATACGTATCTATTACATGCCTCTGGTATATCGTCTCGTCGTATAAATAAAGGACAATACATTTCTAGCCTTATATACATACATATAGCGTGAGTCGAGTCGTGGGGTTGGAACGAATATTGTTAGATCGATATGGGGACCCTATATGGGACGACATGACTGCAGCTGCCAACACCGTCCTACGGAGGCATGCACCCCTATATCGTACTGACTAACTTCCCATGTGGATGTCCTGCATCGTATAGAAGAATGTATGCGTACGTCTACATACATACACTGCAGTGCATGTATTATATATACCTATATCTACGCGTGCTTCGAGTTGCCATGAACGCTATGTGTCATGGGATTTTGGGGGAGGCTATAACAATATATGTATAGGAAAACCCCACCACCCCATAAACCCGAGTACTGCACATGCCTCCTGGAGCATATGCTCGGCACAGATGGTGGTCGAAGGGTCTTTCTCTGTCTCTCTCTCTCTCTCTCTTTCTCACTCTATTTTTCTTATCAGACCCAAAAATGAAATCATCTCTCTTTTTCCGGGATCAAGATATCACCGAATATGTTTTTACCCAACTTTCCACTTTTTTTTTCGTTTCTTTTTTTATAGAAGAAGAAGAAGAAGAAATGGAAGTTGTTGTAATCACCATAAAAATGGAAATTTGAGCTCACAAAATTTTACAAGCCGTGAATAAGATTTTAGCTCATTAAAAAAATGCGAATTTTGGTTTTGGCGCTTACGACCTTATGGTATGATTAGTAACGCGATGTATATATATGTGATCAAATTTTTGTCCGCGACGATATCTCGAGAAGGAATCAACGGATTTTGATGATTTTTGTCTCAACTGACGCGGTTCTCTGTAACTTATGGTTGATTAGATTTTGGATTTTACTCGTGGAGTGGTTTTCGAATTATTGAAAAATAAAATTTTGAAGAATAAAAATTTCAATCGCTGATACCTCGAGAACGGATTAACCGATTTTTATGATCTTTGTCTTCATCGATAGCATTTGCTCCAATTTCAAGATGACTCGATTTTAAAGTACATCAATGCAGTAGTTTAGTATTGTTCGAACTCGTCTTTTTTTTTTCTTTTTTTCTTATTATTATGAAAACTTTTATTATTTCAGTTCGAAATGAATTTGAAAACGGGAAGTTCAAAGGCTGGGCTCATGGTCAGCTCATACCCGCTTGTTCCTTTTTATTTTTCTATTCTAATTCGTGGTGTATGGGTTTTTGTATAATAAAGCTATTAACAAGGATCGCAATTGAAAAAAGTCCGTCAATGTGGTTATATATACGAAGTAGCGTCCAGTGAACCCTGAATGGGAATTTAATGGGTATACATACAAGTATATTATATGTATTTTTTTTTCTCGTCTTTTTTTTCAATTTTTTTCATTCTCTCTTTTACTAGATTCTCAAATAAACTTGAAGCTGGAATTCCGTTTGGCATATATGCAAATTTGGATCCGTTTAGATATTTTTACTTTCGTTTTAGAATTGGTGTATTATACAGTATAGGCGTCGAACTAATTCGGCGTTAAAAGATATGTTTTTTCCACAGGTATATAATATCTATTTAGGTGCATAATAAGTATCTTTTTCTACAAATCAACTCTCGAGCCTCTTCTTTTCGATTCAGGGCGATATCGTAGAGATCACATTCAACATAACCTAGCTAACATAAAAAAACACGAGTTTTACTGGAATCCTATCAGTTTTTGTTTTTTTACAAAGTGACATATTTGACTACTTTCTGCCAAAAAACTGAATCTATTTCCAAAAGGTTCATTTTGATCGGTTCGGTAGTCATCGAGAAAATACGATTTGCGTTCTCGAGGTGACAACATTAATTGGTAATAATGGAATTTCGGACAGACTAACATATCGCCTTAAAATACTATGGAAATATGTTCGGAATTCCATGATTACCAATTGTCACCACCTCGAAAACGCGATTCGTAGTTTCTTCCAAACTATACGACCTACCGAAATGAAACTCGGGCAATTAATGCTTCATTATGGCAGAAAGTTGCTAAGTATTTTACTGATTGGAAAACAATGACTAGAATTCTATATTTCTTATGTTAGCTATAGGTTAGGTTCAAAACGACTTGTACCACTTGTAGACGACTTATACATAGTTTAGACTGATTACCTGGCGTACAGCGGCAGGTTACCATATAATGCACCGCGTAGCGTCTAGTTTCTATCTCGCGACCTGATCTTCCCCGGAATTCCAACAGGGAACTATACCGGACACTAATTCCCAAGCGTGGTATAAACCGATAAACGCGGATACATACATATGTAGTGCGAATCTTGTACCTATCCAGTTTCCAGATTACTCGGAGCAAATATCTTTTTTTTTTTTTTTTTTTTTCTTTCTTTCTTCTTTTCAGGCACTTCACTCATGTGTACATACAGGTAGTTCACTTAACCTCCACATGCCCGCGATCTTCGACTTTTCCAAAATGACTGATTTTTTGGTTTTTTTGTTTACCGTGAATTATCAGCCAAAGAAACCGACGAAATGCAATTTTTCTTTTGTTGTGGAGGAGTGGGGTTATTTTGACCCCTGCAAGAGACCAAGGATTATTAATCGAATGATTAATCAATCGAATCAATGACAAATAATATATACAAATGATACCGAAGAAAATAGAACTATAGGCAGAAGACCTGCGGTATCTACATACATATATAAAATCATACCTATCGTTTTTATAATAGTAACAGGAAATGAGGAAGGAAGAAGAAATTTCCTTGACTCGATTATAAACTGATAACCAAAATCAGCGGAAACGACGAAGGGACAATAATAATAATAATAATAACAATAATGACAAAACTAAGAAGAAACGAAGAAGGAGAAAAAAGGAAATCGTTCTTGAACCGGAAGGAAGTAAGTAAGTCAGTGAGTAACTATACCGGCCACAAGTTAAACGGTATAAAAAAATGACAAAGAAGATGATCGTAGACGTGTTGTCTTTTACGTCACGTAGGTAAGTCTTGATTGAAATCTGGAGTTCCGGCCGCGGTTCACGTCTTTTTCTTTCCGGACCTCTTTGAACACCCATAGGTATAATAACAGAGAAGCGTATCTAGATGGACACAGGAAATAGGTTAATTAAACAGGGACACTTGCCGTAAAAAGAAAAAAAGAAAAAAAGAGAAAAAAAAAATACAGAAGACATAAGCAGTGAGATCCTTACATACATATATATATATATACATATCTGTGCATATAATATTTGAGGGACGGAAATAAGTACGAAAGTATACGCGAATCGCGTGTCTAATGGCATAATAAGGTCGTAAGCAACAAATAGACGATTATAGTGACATAAGGTCGTACAATTTTTTTTTTTTTTTTCTACATTTCGTCATCCGCTGTAAAAATGATGAAAACGTAATTACAAATTAAGAATTTGAAAAAATTAGAAGCAAATGGTCGTATCTTGGTGAATACGACCTTCTGCCTTCAAGCTTTGATATTAAAAAAAAAAAAAACGGCCTGACATACGACCTTCTGCTTTCAAGATTCCCTTCTTTTGGATTCATTTTCATTTTCATTTATTTTTTTTTTAGATTTTACGGTGGATACGACCTTCTGCTTTTAATCGTCGAATAAGACATTTTTCAAGTTTTAGTAATGAGTAAAAGTGGTATAATGTTGCTTGAGGCCTTCCAGAATTAACTTAGATCATTATTTTCCTTCGAGTTATAAGTCAAAAGATTCGTATATGCGCCATGACTTGCGACGTCCTGCTTTTAATTGATCAATTTTCCAATATAAGTGGAAAAGGACTTTACAGCAAACGGTCGTATAATCGCACTATAATTATAACCTTATACCATTAAATAGAATAAGGAAATAAGGAATACATATCCGCACATAAGTGCGTCCACCACGTAAAAACAAATTGACGAATAAATAAGTAAATAAATAAATAAACAAATAAAGATATAAATACATCCACAAAGTATATTATACATGATATACGCGAAGGAATAGAAAGTAAAGTAAAGTAAAGGACAGGATGTGGTAAACCCATAACCCGAGGTAAATTTCGAAAGGATATATGGGGTAGCCCAATGGCTCGAAGAAGCTGATGCTTATATATATGTCGGAAGCAACAAGCAAGGGAAAAGGAAGAAGTAGAAGGAAGGGACAGGACACGAAGGTATCGCATGTTACTCTTGCCCAAAATACTTAAGAAAGAATAAGGACGAAATGCGAAACAGGAAGGATGTCTAGCCAAGCGTTATATCCTGCGTAACTAATAAACAAAGTCAAGAAAAATCCCATACCAAAGCTTAACCGCGATATTGGATTTTATAGTATAATCGACAAAATTACCCCATCGATTCCCACGCGATTTTTACTTATTGTAAACCAAACGAACTTTTTTCCCTTTTTTTTCCTTATTTTTTTTATACTTTCAAAAATGATTTCTCGCTCCTCACAATACTCGACTAAATCACAGGTTTCTGGTCCGCGGGACGAACATTTTTCAAAATTTGATATACGAAAGAAACCAATTAAGTTGATTTTCATATTTTTTTTGTCAAATTATTTTGATTCGCGAGATAATTTGGCGAAATTTGATTTATCTTTTTAATTATCTTTCTCTTTCATTCCCAACTCGTTTGAAATGTATTCCAAAATTGAGAAGAAGGAAGCAAAAAAAAAAAAAACGGGAAAATCGGATAGACGAAGTTATAGATTTTCTAATTCTAACCGATTCGGATTGATTTTGGAATTAATATATATATATATATATATAAATCCTTGAGAAAAGCGGTCAATTATAGTTATATCGCGGTTTGTTGGGGGAAGTAATAAGCCTCCTCACTTAGTAGACACGTGTGTAACGTGTATGTGAATATTAACGACTTGGGCGTTAATTATCAACAAGACCGCAAACGATAAGGTCAACATTCAGCTGCTCTCAAGAGAGCCTAGGCCTAGAGGCGTTAAGTAAATAAATAGGCTTTTGATAAATAGTAGCATAATTATAAATCCAGAACCAAGTAGTTAATTATCCTAGCATTTAGCAGCGTTTTAATGAAACCATGTCCACCCATGTTCGAGTCAGTTTTTATTCATTCATAATTATTATTTCTTCGGTTTTTTTATCCATCGATTTATTCACCACATATTTTGTCTTACACGTAAAGTGATTAAAACGATCACGTGGGTAGGTACATCGATGTTCTATATATTATTTCATTCATTTGTTTGGTATCAATGTCGATTAATGAATGAAATTATTTTTTCTTCTTCCAATTACAGTAAGTGTTCCAATTACTATGACACGTTAAGACCCAATTATTGACTCTTGTATTTTCTAAAATTTTAAATCGGTTAGAAGAATTCTGAATGTTTCCGTTTCACAAATCAGTCGGTATATGTACAGCAGTTGGTATGAAAATCAGGCATCAATGAAAATGAAAAGTTTTTTCGTTTTTTTCTTCTGGGCGAATAAGATTTATCCAAACTAACAATTAGTGAAAAAAAAAACCCTGAAAAATGCCGCCGAATATAATATAATATATGATAATTCATATGCATACTGCAACGGCCACTGCTCCCACGCGTTTTTCGTCAATCGATTTAAATTTATCTGTACAATATACATGTGTAGGTGCAGTACGCGGGGAAAAAGTAGATTAGATTTATTTAGCCGCAGTAAATATACGACATTATTTTATCGTCTTCCATGTAATTGTTTGTTTGTATATTTTGATTTCAGTTTTTGTTCGTTCTGATTTTTTTTTTTTCTTCTCGTCGTTCGCGAATTTTGCAATTTCAAACTGAAAAAAGAAAATGTAGTAAATTTCCTGTTATCGATGAGAAAAAACTGTATATAGATAATTATAAAACACAATTTCTTTTTCGTCTTTGTTTTTCTCTTTCAATCGGCGTGAAAATTTGTTCTTGGTTTTTGTATATCTTGTTTCTTTTTTTTTTTTTTTTTTTCTAAGCAATTTTTGTCATACCAACCAAGAGGGAGAGAAAGAAGAGAAATATAACAAGTACAAGTTTTGAAGATGAAAATATGTTTCAACTAATTTGATATCGAAATTTTGCTTGTTCTTTTTTTTTTACAAAATTTCGAACGTTAATCAAAATAATCGACGAAAATACAAGTACAGTCATATTATGGGAGTAAAATCAATAATTATGACGAAATTGAATCTAGGCAATAATAAAATAAAATAAAAACAAAAAAAATTCGAATTGTGCGATGTGTGGTATAAGCCCTTAAAAATATGATACGATACTAGGATCTGCGGTCGATCTTATTTGCCACCGTTTCTAAACGCCTATACCTATAGAAAATAATCTCGATCCTTAAGAGACGTCGCGAGTGTGTGAAGTGTCAACGAATTCTTTTTCTCCCTCTCACTGCTTCATTCATCGTTGTCGCCCAGTGTATATATTACAGCCATATTATACACACATACTACGCTTATGTGTATGTATCCAGTTCAGCCATTCAATTCTACTTTTTCGCAGGATTCTTCTTTAATGAACAACTTTTATACTTGTAATTGTGACAAATTTCTTTTTCGTGTTCTTATATAATTTTTTTTTTCTTCAAGCGATATGGTTTGGGTTCACGCTTCGAACCTAACCTATCTAACATATATAAGAAATATGGATCTGACTGGAATTCTATTCGGTTTTTTTCAAAAAGTAAAATACTTGGCTACTTTCTGCCGTAGTGAAGCATTATTCTCCCGACTTTCATTCCGGTAGATTTTATAGTTTGGAAGAATATTACGAATCCCGATTTCGAGGTGATAACAATTGGTAATAATGGAATTCCAAAGCTGTAATATCTTCTTTCGTCTCACCCCGTTAAAGTAGGAATATACATGTGATTAAACGAATTATCATGAAATTTCTTTCTTGTATAAAATGAACATCCTGTTTCTTTGATTATTCATGTAGGTACATATTTTTTCTCTCATATTGCTAAGGATTTTAGTTACGATTCAATTTTTTTTTTTTTCTTTCTTTCTTTTTCATAATCAGCCTTCGTCTTAGTTTGCTGTACGTTTAGTTTGGGTTTAGAATTACCTCCTTCCCTCTTGCTATTGGGTGTTTGAGATTAATTCGAGAATGTATATATGTCCGTCGCGAGAGACGAATGAGAGAAAGAGAGAGTCGTCCTCGTCGTTTGTCGTTTATATGCATTTATATATGAATAAGTATGTATTTAAGTATGTAAGTACGTATGTATCTAATACATATATGTACATACATGCTACTTCGTTGATACGCGCTCTTTGCTGAGCTCAGAAGAAGGCATTTTACAAGCCTATATCTACAACTCCCCCATACCGGATGTCAACCCATTGGCGCCACCGCCGTAGCTCAAATTTATCCCATACAAATCCATAATAATAACATATACATGTGTATATGTACGTACACGTGTTTGTATGTGTATGTCATTTATTATCGCCTTTGTAGGTACTGATGCCGTAAAGGTCGTGAACGACGTTATGCTACCCTTCTGGTCTTCTTATTTATTTAAACGAGGAGGTCGTAAAATTATTATTATTATTTTTTTTTTTTTTCGATTTCTCGGGAATCGTCTAAGGATTTATAAATATTTGTATATAAGTCCAATCGAAATAAGATCACAAAAGTGGAAATGAAAACATTTTTTTTTTTTTTAATCGAAAATACTAGAGGGTCGACCTGCTGGTTTTATTTCATTTTGACACAAAATTCTGGAAAGTTGAAGCCACAAAGCTTTCCTACCCGCCGAAATTTAGATTTTTTTTAACGCTTTTTCATTTAATCGTCACCTCTAGATGTATTTTTTTTTTTTTTTTGTTTTTTCTTCTTTGTATGGGTGAAGTAATTTTGAACATTTTGGCAGATACGACCTTCAGCTTTTAATTCTAAAGCTTTTTCAATTCGTTCTAATTGATCCAAGAGTATGTATTATCCTTATTCCTCTACCGTAAAATCATTTGCGTTCGGTAATTATTCATTCGAGGAAAAACCAATTACGAAACTGCATTAACGTTACTACATGAAAATAAAATATGAAAGAACAACAAATAAGAAACAAAAAAGACCATTGCAAATTAAAATACAGAAGGGATGAATGGAATGCGGTTTTTAATTTGTAACGTATATTCTTCAGTTTTCAACACGGAAGACACGGTCGTCAAACCGGTTGCAGGGTTTGCAGGCGCATTGTAATAAATTTATAGTTTTTGTTCTCTATTAAGAAATAATTTTTTCTCAGTATCATCGCGATTATTTCTATCACTTGTTAGTGTTGATATTGATCTTAATAAATCTAATTAAAATTGAAAGTAAAGATATTAATAATTATTAATAATTATTATTAAATAATAATTAGAACAGTAATTATATGACGACAACCACTGTTATATGTTGTATATATGTATATACGTATAAATATATACATAAAAATAAAAAAACGACACAGGAAATTATAGGTAATTTTATTTGAATTTTGTTTTTCTGTTTTAGGTCGCGTTCTGGTTACGATTCGAGCAGTGGAGATGAATCGGAAGGAGAATACGGATCGTCTACTTTAAACCCAACGAATTCATTGAATTCAAATTCAGGGACGACAACCTCTCAGCAAGGACCTGGCAAACACATCAACAAAGGCCGTTGGACCAAAGAAGAGGTAATTAATTCATCTTTATTTATATTCTCCTTTTTTTTTTTCTTCTTCTTCTTCATATATAATAACGTTATAATAATATATTCGAAACATTTAGAGATACGCGTAGATAATTTCTGTTATACTCGAATAGAATCTTAATCGATACGGATATTAAGTTTTTAAACAATGACAAGAAATATATATGTATATTAATTTGTTTGATAAATGAATTAATTAATCAATGTACAAAATGAAACTAATTTGTTATACGAAAAATATAAAGAACAGTGCGATTCATCCGGCACGTAATTTGGGCAGATGTACACATAGGTATACGTATATGTACGTGTGTATATATGTCAAACCTAATGCTGCGCGTGGGGTTTGTATACATATAAATAGATATATATGTATACACACATATGTATATAGGTATGTATAACGTGGGCATGTGTACCTGCATGAGTTTATATGATGGTGTAAATTTTCCCATGGGAAAAGGTCGTAAAGGTTGATCACACGTGATCGTGCCATCCCTTATACATACTATACACACATACACATACGGTATATACGTAACATATGTCTGTAGATTTGTGCGCTAAAGGGAAAAAGAAGAGGGAGAAAAATAGGGAGGGGCTGGGTGAATCGTGAGGTTTGAAAATTGTTTGAAGGTAAATGAAATACCATTTTCAAAAACGATATTTTCTCAGCAAAAATATATATCGCTTGTCTAATGGCATAGATTTTATAAGTCATATTTACCAATGAAACGATTTTGTTGGTATAGTAAGGTCATATGATTTTTTTTTGGTTTTCAGTTCGTCATTCGGTATTAAAATGATGAAAACGGATAGTTAATTCCAAATTGAGAATTTGAAATAGAATCTTTGATCGATACGACCTTTTGCTTTCAAGTTTCGATTTCAAAAAAAAAATCAAGGCATAAAAATCAAGGAGTCCAAATGGAAAATCGTGTTTTATTTCCGCCGTGTTCAAGAGAATTGAACGTGATCCAAAATCAACCCTGTTTCGAAACGCACTTGGTGAATAATTTTAAACACAACGTTGATCCGTTTCCACTTTTCCGGTATCGTAATTGTCCAGAAGACGAACGGTCGTGAACTGCGAGTACGGGAAATGAGATGAAAAAAAAAAAAAATAACAAAATAACAAAATTGTCACGAAAGATGAAAAGTGTAAATTTTCTAGAAATCTAACATTCATTGTTCACTTATTTTCAAATAACTCTACTTGAAAATGGAATCTTGTGATTTTCTCCACCCAATTCGTGACGGCTAGTATTCCAAACATTCTTCATCCAGAAAAGGCGAATCGTATCAAACGGTATGCCTGAATAAATTAGTGCAGCAGGTGTTTTCGAATGAGGCGACTATGATTACGTGCAATACACTTTGTTGAATAAATTCATTAATTTTTTGCCATGTTCAATTTTTCCAATCGCGTCATTAGCTGGTCCCCTTAATCTTTGTACATAAAATATTTTCATCACCGAACAGATTTGACTCTGAAGAAAGACTTGAGAAAAATTAGAAGGATTTTTTCGCCTCATTTATTTTTTATGAATTATTTCTATGCATATCGTTGATTTTTTGTTTGTTTTTTTATTTTGGCTTTTCAATACCGTTCCGTACATTCTACCTATGTTTTCGTATACTTTTAGCGCCTTTTCATAATCGAACAGATTCGAACTTTCGGGTTTTTGTTTATTTTTTTGGTTCCATGATTCGCCCAGGACGCTTTGTTGAAACAACTGGTCAGCAATACCGAAAGACTCGGCTCTGGACTAAGATGGGATTCTGTTGCTGCCCACTTTCCAGATCGAAGTGATGTACAGTGTCAGCAAAGATGGGTCAAGGTTGTTAATCCGGAACTGGTCAAAGGCCCCTGGACCAAAGAGGTAAAAACAACATTATTTTACGTCTAGTTATTTTTTCATCAGTTTTTCCTTTTTTTTTTCTTCTTCTTTTTTCTTTCTTCCTGAACGTGCGTATAAATCTAGTTTCTTCGGATAAAACAATAAGCAAAGGAAAAACAGAAAAAGAAAATAGAAAGAATCCTGAAACCCAATTTGAGCAAAAACTTTGAACATCGATGTGTCGAATAAAATGAAAAAAAAAACAAAAAAACAAAAAAAAAACATAATGAAAATCGGCGTAGCGTGTAGTATGTTGTCGTATGTCGCTCGCGTTGCATTACGAGGGCCTTAACCTGGGAGGGAGACCCACGCAGGTTTTGGGCCCAACCCAAGAGTATAACGTAAACGCATTCCGTTGAGACTCGCCCGGCAAGGGCCCCACGACGAACCAACAGAACGGTCCCAGTCCAAGTCCCAGTCCCATCTAGCCCATTGTTAGTCCTCGACTCGACTCTCTTCATACAAATAAAAATCTTGAAAGAAAAACAGGTTTGACTCTCTCGTGGTCCCTTTGAAATTTCCCGCTCATTTCTGGCTAATCAAATGAATTTAATCTAGAATTTTGTTATCCATTTTATTTTTTTTTTTCATTTACATATTCTGGATAAATATAAGAATTTAACTTGGTTACCCAAAACGCGTGTTAATGAATTCGCCAGTTATTTATATTATACATGGAGTTTAATTTAATTTTTTTTTTTGGTTTGGGTTTTTTTTTTTTTCTTATAAAGATTTTGTCGAGAATCTAATGAAAATCGTAAATTAATATCAGAATAATGAAATACACGAATACGCGGATTTGTCTTCTTCGAATATTTTTCGAAACAAAAACAAAGGTAGAAACAAAATTGTAATAAATATAACGAGAAACAATGGACAAAAAGATGAGAATACAAAGAGTGAGAAACAAATGTTCATATATTAAAATGTGGAAGATATTAATCTATTGTATCTGTACGTATTGAATAGCAGCGCATTTTGTGTTGTCTTTTTTTTTTTTCTATCTTACTAATCGTTGCGCATATGCCAGTGCGGTATATCTATGGTTCGATCTAAAGCGGGTTATCAAAGCTTTGATTCCGTTGTTGTTTGGTCCTACATTAGAGATCACGTGGCCTTGGGCGATCGGTATTATGCCCAGTGTGTTGTTGTGGCTATGCGCGGTTCCCACGCAGCATTCCAATAGCCAGTGGCGCCGATGCGATCCAATTCTATATACCTATGCCTATGCTGCTCTGCGATGCGCCTAATTAATCCAACTTGACTCCAAGTTTTCGTATTATTATCAAAACAAAAACAAACAAAAATCTAAAAATTCTAAAAATCTTCTACATCGCGATCTTGGGATTATGAAAAACTTATAAATCTACGCATAGAATTAAGAATCTGTATCTACGCGAAATCTTACATAGTAAAATCGATCAATTTTATTTTTACAATAAAACTGGAAAAAAAATAAATAAATAAACCAATGGGTATAAATAATAATTATGGAATTGAGAAGCAATTCCTTTTTCGAAATGGAAAACTTGAAGACGATTCCTGGGATAGGTTAAAGAAATGAACAGAAATAAATAGAAAATATAAAGAAAACTATGGATGGCTATAAGGAAATTCAAGTTTTTTGTTGTTAACACAGCGTGATCATCGAGCACTAAACAGAGGGGGTTTGAGTCTGATAAGAAGAAAAAGTAGTAGTGAAATGAAGAAAAGTTGAAAGAGTCGAACGCGGGCTTTTGAACGTTGTTATATATGTAGTTGGTTATACTGATGCTGCAGTGCGACCACTGGCGCTACCGCCGCTGTTATGCACCAAGCCAATGCACTCTCGGCGAGTTGCTGGTCCTCCAAGGGCAGCTCTCAGAGAACGAAGAGTCAAGAGCAAGAGAGAGGGCTGGATAGCCTCTCTGTGTAACATACTTCGTGTTGCTGGGGCCTCAGGGTCGCACACTGCATTCAGTGGGCCACCACGTTGCGATGCGTTGCACGTATACTTTGTACCCTTGTAGTTATACATGTACTCATACGCGTGCCTCACTTGGATATGGAGACGATGCGACGATGCGATCCTATATGTATACGTCGTATTTATACATCCTATCCTGTATGCTATCTTATATGTATATGCGCCATCCTTTTCTTCGGGGTATCTTCAATTATTCCCATGAGTTTAAAAGCCCGTCTCATGAGACTGTTTGTCAGCTTCTTCCTTCCTCGCTTCTGTACCTCATCCCCCGCGAGAAACCCTAACTGGAATTTATATACAGAGTGTCTCATCTCCCGGGTCGGGAATAGGAGGAGCTTGATCGACGCCACGCCACGCCCTATCAGCCAATCAGCAACTAACCGAATTTCTTCAAGAACTTCTTTTGCGAGATTCAAGAATAGAATTTCTTTGTTTGAGAATGAAATGTCAACAACGACAACGAAATGAGGTTTTCATGTTTGTTTGTATTGATAGGGAAGACTATCAATTCGAAGCGTTCTAGTAAAGAAACACTTGTGAGCTTCGAAATTAATAAATAATAGTTTTCTAGTTGTTGATTGGCTGTTGGGGCGTGGCTTAGCGTCGACTAAGCCCCTCCTACTCTCGATACTTGAGATGAAACACCTTGTATTATATATGTATACAAGTGAGTATACTGTATACCTACTAATGCTCTGTTTGCGAATTATATGTACAGGTACGCGTATTATGACTGGTCATTCCTAAACAGGAAAGAACCAATTCTTCTTACTCAATGAGAGTCAGAATTCATTATTTGGGTTTTGTTTTATTTTTCACTTAACGCGTGGCTAATGGACATATCATAAATGTGATCTTTTCTTAGCGAAAGTAAGAATAATAACCGTTTTAGGCCATATTTTCGTTTTGTTCACTTTCCTTTTCACTTCACAACACATCACTTTTCACGCGCAGCATAAGAGCGGATGATCTTGTTTTTTTTTTTCTCTATTCTTGACGCTCTTTCGATTAATTAGACATTATTATTTCTTGCTATGACCTTGATTTTAATGTTATGCTCACACAGTTCCTATTATCATAACCTCCTATTCGTTTGATTGGTAGAAGGGCGAGGCTTATCGGCAATTAGGCTCCTCCCATTCTCGGAGTATCTCGTAAATCACCCTGTATAATGGCTCTGGAAGCTTGGATTTTCCTACTGTTCAAACCTTTATGCTTTTAATTTTCCAATTTCTTAATTACGATTTATCTAGGCGTCTTTCGCGCTTAATCAGCGAGTGCGGAAAAGAATTCTATACCCTCTTTTGCAATAAAAATTATCCTTTTGGCATTTTCTAGACATAAGTCCTCGTATACTTGAATTATGTACTTAGGTACTTCTCAAAGTTTCTTCTTCCATCCATTGAACCAGTTTGTTTTTTCTTCTTTTTTTTTACTTCAAAACGTAACTGATTTGGTTATGTGGTAATGTTACTCCGAAAATGTTGCATTCCGGCGTAATATTCAAAATATTCTTCAACTAACAACGAACAAATGTTGACAACAAAGTTTGTACAAAAAAATGCCTGATGTTCTTCTTATCTAAATCTAAAGATAACATTGAAATCAAAGCTTATCTGTCGAATGAAAGAAAGCAGGTATACATTGTATCGTTTCTCACGCGATAAAGTTCGCACAAACTGACCTTACATGTCCATAACATAGGTACTTACAAAGGTATTCTAATCTGGCTAGAGATTGACACAGGAATTATAAAATTTTTACCAAATTATCGTCTACGTACATTCCACTTACCTGTTGCTACAGCTTAGTTACGTTTATCGTGAGAAATCTGAGACTTTATTTGTTGGTATCACTTTTCAACGTATAGCAAAACCTGCGTCAATATTTTTCTATCTGGCTTGTACAATTTCTGGTAGTATACAATAAGAACTAATTCTCAAGATTCTGTTGTATTACTTAAAACATTTAATCAAGTACCGCGAGTAATTCTCTGTTTCTCAGAAGGTTGACTGACCAACTAATTAGCTATCTAACTAACTAACTTACATTAGCTAACTAACTGCACAGCGGTCAGTTTTGCCAAGGATGAACTGTTACTAATACACCAATATTTTCTTTATGTGTTTCAACAGGAGGATGAAAAAGTTGTGGAATTGGTAGAGAGATACGGTCCTAAAAAATGGACTCTGATAGCCAGACACTTAAAAGGGCGCATAGGAAAACAGTGCCGCGAAAGATGGCACAACCACCTTAATCCAGGTATTAAAAAAACAGCCTGGACCGAGGCGGAAGATCGTATCATCGTTGACGCTCATAGGAAATATGGGAACCAGTGGGCTAAAATCGCTAAACTACTGCCTGGCCGGACCGACAACGCGATTAAAAATCACTGGAATAGCACCATGAGAAGAAAATATGAGGCCGAAGATGGCAGAGTATCTTCCTCGAGAGGTGAGCCTTAGTTTTTATCAATTCAATTTTTGTTTCATTATAATATTCAGAATTGCTTCCTTGATTCTTATACAGCAACTGATGGAATTTGTTCTATTATGACAACAAACATAAGAAAAGAAACTAAAATCGTTCTAACGGCTTAATTTGGATTATATTTAGGTAGAGGAAGAAGAAAAAACGCTGATAATACGGCGCAGATAAAGAAAGAAGTGGTACAAATTCAGGATGAAAATGCTGCCCACGGTTTGTTGGCAAATTCGGTTTCTACCAGCGGAGACAGTAGCTCGACTTTAACCGCAGCCAATACTTCGCAAGGGTTGGATATAGATCATATGGATTGGACCAGGGCGTGGGAACAACAACAGCAATTCCAACACCATCATCAAAGGCAAATGAACGATCGTGTCGGCAATGATAATCCACTCAATTCACCGCCAAGAAATACAAATTCTAGAGGGAAAACCGACGACTCTCCTTTGTCCAAGTATGAATCAGAATACGAATCTTATTTTTCTTGCTGTTCGATATTAGCTTACATTATTTTCATTAGCTTTTGTAAGGCAGATCCTGATATATATGATTCTCAATAATGTGATTTTAAAATTGAAATAACAATACATTCATTATCTGAAAGATATGAGTGCGGAAAGTGCACTTTTGCGCTTAAAAAATCGTAATTAATGCGTATTTTTTATATTTTTTTACCCAAAATGAGTTCTGGGTAAAATTTATCCATGTTGACCACTAAGGGTTAAGATCTAAGCAAAGAGTTCAAATTAATATATTTGCCCGAGAAGAAGAGAATGAAGAGAAATAGGAAAAAGAGAAAGAACAAAAAATATTCTTGAAAGGACTTTAAATCAAGCCTGTAACTTGTGACTAACAGGAGAGATGATGAATGGAAACTTTTTGCTGACATACTTTTTTTTGCCCTTCTCTTCCACGTTGTTATGATTATTTTGTTGTTTTTTTCTGCATCTCAGATATTTTGACCTGGAGATCCTTTCCGACGTAGCGAGCTCAAGGACGTCTGATATTCGACTTATGCCAATGCCTGACCTTGAGGAGGTGGCTGCTGCTCCTGACAAAGAAAAGTCTAGTCCACCTCCTATACTGAGAAGAAGACGTTTAGCTGTTACTAATTCTAATCTCAATGCAACGACAACTACAACAGCTAACGTTATCAACACCGTCCATCATCATAATCAACATCATTCCGTTGAAAGAATGGAAACTCCTGATAGCGGGAATCAGTCGGATTATCTTTTAGGACATAATCAGGTTCATCAGGTTGGAACGGCTCCTACTACGCCTATAAAACAACTCCAATTCAGCCCTTCGCAATTCTTCAATAGTCCCGAAATGAAGAACAGCAATTTATCGCCTAAAGCTTCTTGGCCTAGGGCTAGCACACCTAAAGGCAGTCCTGGATCTTTGACTACTCCTCAACCTGTTGGATTCAGGAGAAGTCAAACAGGTATATCGACATTATGTTAAATACATTATTTTTTGGCTCCAGAGCTGACCCTCGATTATTCGAGTCTCGTCTTTTCGGGGCCGATATTTCATTCGGATAATCGATTTTGTAACTGTTTTATTTATGTACGTGTAGGTTTTTTTTGAATTGAATGTTTGAAGCAATAGAGGAAAGGCTTCTCGTTTAAATCGAGTCGTTAGTTTTTATATTCATCAAAGAAATGATGGTGATTTCTGTTGTACTTGCAGATTGTTCTTGTTTTCTTGAAGAATATTCATTTCTAGATTTTTTCAAAATCGTTTTTTAACCCATAGTTTCCTCCGTTTGTATTTTAACGAAAATCTCGCTGTGCAAAATTCTTCAAAATCAAAGAAGAACTTTGAAGCATCTGTGAATTTAGTCTCTCACCTGAGTGGTGAATCACTTCTGATATCTGGTGGCAAATTCTTTGTAGAATAATTTCTAATTATTCAAAATCATTTGAAATCTGTTGACTGCAATTTTCAAATTATCCAAAGTAATTTGAAATCGTTGGAAATCTTTGGAAATTTCGAAGTCATTTTATACGTTGAAAATCTTGGAAATTCTTTCATATCACATGAAAAACACTCAAAATCATCGGACACATTAGAAATCACAAAATCATCTGGAATAATTAAAGATCACTTGAAATCATATAAAATCAGAATTCTTTAAAATATCTTCACATCTTGAAATCTTATACGTACGAAAATTCAAATTGACCGATTGACCGCAGACTCAATTTTTCAGGATCTAATTTGAATTAATTGAGTTTTTTTTTTCCAAATCTTAGTAAATCAGGGTTTTCAAAAATAAATATTATCTTCTCGAATTCCGCGATATGAAATATTAACGTTAACATTGGTAAATAGGTGGAAACACACCGAGAACACCAACGCCGTTTAAAACTCTTATGGAAGAGATACAGCGTCGTAGCGGAGCGACGACTCATCTTCCAGCAACTCCAAGTCGTCTGGACGCACTGACGGAAATAATAAAGCAGGAAACAGACAGAGAGAGTTTGGCAAGCACGAGTATGCTTCAAGATTCTGGATACGGTACCGGAAGAAGACGAGGGAAAGAAAATAGCGCACCTGGCGGCAAAAGGGCTCGTAAAGCACTTTCTCAAGCTTGGGCCAATTTGCAGGATAATTCTGACATGAGCTTTGCCATCGAGACGCCGGTGAGTATAAAATATAGCTAGATATATATGTATGTATATTTTTACCTTATTAAATCAATTGTCAATTTTCAAGAAATACATCTTCGATACAAAGATTATTAACGCAATCGTGTCGATCGATTTTTAATTACAGAGCAAAAGCTTGGATACTTCAGTTCTCTTCTCACCTGCCTCTTTGGCATTGGACGATAGCTTTTTGAACGCTGGACCGAGCCCACTGAAGGTAGAAAACTGCCCTTCTGAAAACCAACTCCAAAATCAAAACCAAAATCCACATCCAAATCCGCAACAAAACCAAAATCAAAACCAAAATCAAATCCATAATCAAATCCAAAGCCAACAACCAGCCTTATCCTGGTTTTACTCTCGTACCCATCGCCTTTAGACACGCTAGCCGGCCTTCTATTATTGTTATCATTATTATTATTATTATTATTATTATTATTATGTTTCTCGTTCTTTTCTGTCTCTAATATCTATCGCTCTATTTATTTTTCTCTCTGTTTTTTTTTCTTTTTTTTTTTACCCCACTCTGTATTTCCTCTCTTATCTATGTTTAATTTAACAACGTAACTACTACTCCTTTAGCTTAACGGGTTCCCCTTGATTATTATTATTATTATTATCATTATTATTTTTTGTTTATTTAACGCGTCAATACGCTTCGAAAAGTAAAAAACAACTAACGAATAAAAATAAGAAGAAACAACTTAAAAATTGGAAGAAAGAAACACAAAAAAAAAAAAACGAAAAGAAAAGAAAAAAAACCCTAACAAATACTAAAATTGTACTAAAAAGTACATACGCGTACCTAGGAAAAGATTTATTAATTTATTAAACCGTGAGAAAAAATTAAATTATTTTTTATTAAGTTATACTTATCCATATAACACACACACATTCGATGACCGTGTCAGTTCTTATTTATTCTTAACTTATTACGATAAATATATATATATATTATATATTACCATTTCTCTTTTAATTCTTATTTATTACATGTATAAATATATATTACATATGTATATTTATATATATATATCCCATGGTTGAGAAGTTAATTTATTGATAATGTAACTGATTTTTATTTTTATTTAAATTTTGTATTTTTCTTTTATCTTCATATCTTCAGTTATTATAACTTATATAAAAGAAAAAAATACGAATAAATAAAAGAACAAAATGAAACCCGGGTCCGAGACGCCATTATACTTATGTACTTATCAAATTATCGATTAACATTACTAATGACGAATTAATATTATGGAAAAGACACCAACTAACGTAGTATTTATATATTTAGGTATATAATATACCCATTTATTATTTTCATTATTATTATTTTTTTTTCCCACCCTCTTATATTCTTATCGCGATATTTATCCATGAATGTTAACGAATATTTTTGTTGTTATTATTATTGTTTGAAATCGATTGTATAATCGATAGAATGATAAATGTATAATCATCCTTGTAGTAAGATCAAAGATTAAAATTAAACTCAAGAGTTATTTTTCGTAAAGGTCGTTTTATTAATTCTATATACTGTATTATATACATTATAATATAAATAACGATACAAGGATCGCGGAAAAAAATGATATAAGATATGTTTTTCTGTTCTATTTTTTTTTTTTTTTTTTTTTTTAATTTTCCTCTCTTCCTCAAGTTTACGATTACCATGTTTTTTAGTTTTGAATCCTGTCTAAAAAGACCTAAACTTATAGAAAACAAGATTTATACGTTCAATCTATTTATTATTAAATGTTTGTCAACGTTCAATCTTACTTACGTAATGTATTGAAATTATTGGGTTGCCGCATGTCCGCACTAACCACTTTTGTTATAATTTATATCCCTACAGGCCTGGCCTAGCGTACCAAAGTACCTTAATACCCTCCGCCCCATGTCCCTTGAGAAAAAAAACAAAACCCTCGATAAGCAACCCAAAGATTATTGAATAATGAATGGAATGAAAGAAAGAAATAAGTGCGCGGCACTCGATCAATCATTCCCCTTCCCCCCTCTCCCCCTCACATTATGTAAAATATTGCACAGAGGCCTAGTCAAGCTTTGAGTCACGAGTTATACATACATTTGATAATCTAAAAGAGATAAATCAATCGAATGTTAATAATAAATATTAATAAAGTAAAATAAAGTGAAATAAATAAATCCCTATCGTCGCCGCTCGCTGCCATCTCTTTATATCTATCTAGCCATTTTTCTATGTGTGTTTTTTTCTTAACTGCCGGCTGTAGCTAGTGTGTCTATCCTTTCCAGAATTCCCACGACTTTGCGTCCGTACATCGAAGAACCAATGCGAAACGAGCTATACGCTTTGAAGCTATCGACAACTTGTGCAGTCTCAGCCCGTTGCTAGTTAGACCATTTAAACGTGCCAAGGTGAGTCACCTCGGTCATTTTTTCAATTTTATTATCCTTTCAATTCATGCCTTTTATTTAATTAATGATATTGTTTTCGCTAGACGTGTTAGAATAGCCGGTGTAATCCAAGGAGTTTTGATTATCTGGATTTTTATTTGTTTCGATGAGTTTGAATCATTTGGAATATATTTTCTTTTCTTTTCAGTTGGAAGTTCAATGGACAACAGTGGCCTGCGGTCAGACACAAGATCAACTAGAAATGACTAGAGCTGCTCGTCGTTTTCTTAATAATAGTGGATCGTTTGCGCTGCGACCACGTTCTCTTAATTTTTGAATGAAAAATATAATCTAATACACAATTATTATCGACCGTAAGATATTTATACACAAGCAATGCATCAAATTAATAATATATTCTAAAACAAAAAAACAAAAAACAAAAAAATGAAAAAAAACGAGAGTTAGATTATAATAAGTCTTTTCTTCAATAAATCCACATGCATATATACGTGTGTATTCGAATGTATGCAGATGATGAGGGGGGGGGGGGGGGGGGGAAGGGCACGTATTTCTTCACATTAGTTCTTTTTGTTTATTTGAATTATTTTTCGCTCAGCCCCCCAGGAAAAGTTTATACGACAAGTCGTTCTAGATTTTCATAATAATATTTAAAGAGTGGTTTAAGCGGCAGTTGGATTTTCATTCTAATTTCATCAATATTTTCATTCAACATTTGGGTACATTTTATAACGAGTATGAAAACAGAGTAGATCGCACGTTAGTCGGTCTACTTCATTTTTACCGTTGATTCATACCAACATCTGCGATTGGAAATTGTGTTGAATTTTGAAACATAGAACAAAGAAATGAAATCGAACCGAAAAACGTGCGGAAATAACAAAAACTCATAACTCATTAATGCTTGAGGAATTTTTTCAAATGAAAGTTATTCTTTATTTGTGATACGTCGATTCGTAGTACAAAAATTACCGGAGATATAATGTGACCTAGGATATTTGTCGGTCAATGAAACTTTTCAGTTAAATTGAAAATACAAAGTGAATATATTCGTATTAGTCAGATTAATTTCCGGTATTTCTGTACTTTTATCGAGTACATATTGTTGCACTATGTAAAATATGAGGGGCGAGGAGTGACAAGACGATTAGGAATCGTCGATTACGATTAAGATTGCCTTTCGTCGTCGTGTCACTTCTACTGGATATTCGCGCGTAGTTTTTTTTTTTTTTGTTGTTTTCTTTTTCTCTTGAAAGTTTCCACGTCGTTCCACTAATAGTCATTCCTGGCATTAATCTCGTTTATTATTAATAATAAATGTATTATAAATATGGAACATAGGTCTTAAGACTATCGAAGTAAATTTACAATAGATTTAAAATTGAAGTAGGAGTAGGAAGAGAGGAATTTTTTTTTTTTTTTTTTTTAATTTTTATTTCTTCTGTAAATATATTGTTTCTTTGAGAATTAAACTTACTTCTTTGATAATGATAAATATATTTCATTTGTAATGCAGACAACTTGTGCATCGAGACAATAATTAATTCTGTACAGTTACATTCATTAATTGAAAATTGGGGGAAAAAAAACAAGAAAATTAACGAGAACAAGAAAAAGAAGAAGAAATAAGAGTATTATTTATAGCTAGTTATTCATAGTACTTTGTTGAGCAGCTGATTTATGTTGAAAGACTCGTTATTCTACAACAAAAACTTAGATGATTTATCACAGGTTGATAATAATCGTAAATCGGTATATTTCCGTCGTCTGGAAGCTGCACGAGTTTTCTGTATAATTATGCTGAGGTATTCAGGTTCGCCTGACTACGTCTTCAATTACAATTACAACGACGTAATGTTGGGTAGTTTTTCTATTGGAAAAGACTAAAGCTGATTTATATTCAGAGTCCATGTAAAGCAATATTCGTCCTTTTTCTATTCAAACGTTCAGGGTTTAGGGCCAGATAATTATATTTACTTTAATTATACTGTATTATTTCATCCAAATTACATCATTTCGTATATAATTCATACATATAATTTGTCGCGAGCTAAATTAGGTGAAGCACCTGGACCTATCGGAGCTCAATAATTGTTGGAAATTACTAATAACAATTCGGCACATTTCAAAATCGTTAGAATGATTATTCGTGGTTGTGAAATGTGTGTATGTTAAAGATAGCATAATCTATATGATCTGTTTAGGACGAGTCTTGCATTTCATGAGCTTCTCTGATGAAGTATCATATTATAATATGAAAAATTTTCGCGGCCGTTATGTACAAAGAGCCTTGTAATTGGTATTTAGATTACAATTAAATAAAGTAAAAATCATCGAAATTTTGTTCGTTTCTCATATACCATTCATTACCTCACAATTCGCACTATTCCGTGATGAATGTACACTGATCCAATAAACTTGGTTCTTGAATAGAAAATTAAAAAGCCTAAGGGTGTTGCAGGGCAGCGGCCATTTTTTGAATCGATCGCAGCGCCGTTGCGGTGTTAGTTTTTCGAACTACTCCACCAGGTACGAAATCGTGCCAAACATACATGGTATGAAGAGGAAGGGCCCCTTTCACGAATATTGCGAATTTCTCCCAGTATATGCTAGTAGTGAAACTGGTTATTGAATCCAAGTCTTGGTATGTCTGTGAAACAAATTTTGAAAAACTAGATAAATGAACAAACGAAATCGTTTCAATACACACACCTTGTTATTTACCGATTGATTATTGATTCACTCATCGAACGCAATTGAACTTATTTGTCACGTATAGAAAATACAATGTGATCGTGTTCTTCTGGAATGATTCCGATAATCCTTTTACATTCTACCAGTTGCTACTACCCGAAAACTATAGTGAGCCAGAGAGCACGACCACAGATTTGACATTATACTCTGGCTCCATATATTGCGCACCGCAAATAAACGCCTAAACTGACAGTTGATTTGATGTTCGAGGACATAAAAAGATCGAGAAGATCTTTTCACAAATCTTATCTTCATCGCAATCGATGTATTACATGCAGTAGTCAACAGTTTTCCAAAAGTTCAATATTTCAGAATGACTGATTCAAATTAACCGCTAGAAAGTCAGCTGATCAGAAACGCTCTCCGATTGGTTTGAGCCACGGAGTCTGACGTCACTATGTCATATTACAGATGAAGGTGCAAGAAAAAGCATGGCATCAACGTCAGGTTACGTAGGTTAGGCTAGTAAAGCGAGGTTAGGTACACCTTATAATGGCGCGCTAAAGAGACTGTTTCAAACGCTACAGGATTTGCCATCGATATTACATTACATATTTGGTAAATAGTACTTGAATAATCGTTTTGGACAATCCAAGGGAATCGTGGAATACCTATTTACGTCAGTCTGAGATGCCAATATTAGCGCCTACCCGAAATCTGTAGTCTCATCGGTCTCATCTCGCACGGTTATTATTTTATTATTTAACGCCTCATAATTATCATCAATAACCTCTATCTATGCCGAGCAAGACATCGCATTGATCGTCGAATGCCATTTGCTGGGAAATCCAAATATTTCAATCTTTAGGACTTTAGCACATTCTCATAACGCTGTCAAAGTGCACAGCTTCGTCGACTGAAGAATTCTGTCAACGACAGCTTTCAGGTGTGTGAATATGTGTGACCATGTGTGACCATGTGTGACCATGTGAGTGAAATGGCTGGGGCCCTCGAGAATTTCTGGTCGGCTATGGGTTTTGCCAGCTGCATCGGCTAGTCACTAGTAGTGCCATCTATCGGCGCTGAAATTTTCACCTCCTAAATTCTCCCAAGTCGGACTTCTCGCAGACATAAGAGGATAATTAACCTAAAAGTACCATGATATTGCAGCGAATGAAATAATCCCCGATGATGCTCGAACGCCAGGAATTCTTAAAACACCGAAATGTGTCCGCAGTTGTTCTGTCCGGCAGCCATGTTTATTGTGTCAGTGTGTATATCCGTGTGTCATCGTATTTCACTAACAGTTTATTATTACCGCAGCCGCGTTTTTGGCTAGTCACAACTAATCATTCGCTACATTTACATCAAAGGAATCATTTCCACGTATCAGGTATTCGAAATATTATTTTATCAACGAGAATTTAGAGGGCGAAAATTACTCGTAGGTGTGTACATGTGTTGGTGCTGATACCCCCACCATGTGGACCCCTGCGACACCCTTAATCGTCGATTTACTTTTTATTTTCATCTGACTTTTTTTTTCGCTCGTTTTTTATTGGTAAAATCGCAGGAGGCCTCCGGATCGAGGAATGGCGCACATATTCGGAATCAGCAGGTCATTTCCATGGAGAATATCATCGAGATTATCCGATTCTCGATAAAAAGTTTTTTGGCCCAAAAAAATGAGAAGGGGTACCCCTTTCCTTTTTTTCAAAAATCTGAAATTTTCCGAAATATTCGGAACGTGGGAATGATGGTTATATTTGGAATCTGCGGGACCTACGCTTTCAGAATCTGCAAGCCGAATTGAAATAAAAAATTCCTACGATTTTTAATCGTCGATTTACTTTTTATTTTCATCTGACTTTTTTTTTCGCTCGTTTTTTATTGGTAAAATCGCAGGAGGCCTCCGGATCGAGGAATGGCGCACATATTCGGAATCAGCAGGTCATTTCCATGGAGAATATCATCGAGATTATCCGATTCTCGATAAAAAGTTTTTTGGCCCAAAAAAATGAGAAGGGGTACCCCTTTCCTTTTTTTCAAAAATCTGAAATTTTCCGAAATATTCGGAACGTGGGAATGATGGTTATATTTGGAATCTGCGGGACCTACGCTTTCAGAATCTGCAAGCCGAATTGAAATAAAAAATTCCTACGATTTTTAATCGTCGATTTACTTTTTATTTTCATCTGACTTTTTTTTTCGCTCGTTTTTTATTGGTAAAATCGCAGGAGGCCTCCGGATCGAGGAATGGCGCACATATTCGGAATCAGCAGGTCATTTCCATGGAGAATATCATCGAGATTATCCGATTCTCGATAAAAAGTTTTTTGGCCCAAAAAAATGAGAAGGGGTACCCCTTTCCTTTTTTTCAAAAATCTGAAATTTTCCGAAATATTCGGAACGTGGGAATGATGGTTATATTTGGAATCTGCGGGACCTACGCTTTCAGAATCTGCAAGCCGAATTGAAATAAAAAATTCCTACGATTTTTAATCGTCGATTTACTTTTTATTTTCATCTGACTTTTTTTTTCGCTCGTTTTTTATTGGTAAAATCGCAGGAGGCCTCCGGATCGAGGAATGGCGCACATATTCGGAATCAGCAGGTCATTTCCATGGAGAATATCATCGAGATTATCCGATTCTCGATAAAAAGTTTTTTGGCCCAAAAAAATGAGAAGGGGTACCCCTTTCCTTTTTTTCAAAAATCTGAAATTTTCCGAAATATTCGGAACGTGGGAATGATGGTTATATTTGGAATCTGCGGGACCTACGCTTTCAGAATCTGCAAGCCGAATTGAAATAAAAAATTCCTACGATTTTTAATCGTCGATTTACTTTTTATTTTCATCTGACTTTTTTTTTCGCTCGTTTTTTATTGGTAAAATCGCAGGAGGCCTCCGGATCGAGGAATGGCGCACATATTCGGAATCAGCAGGTCATTTCCATGGAGAATATCATCGAGATTATCCGATTCTCGATAAAAAGTTTTTTGGCCCAAAAAAATGAGAAGGGGTACCCCTTTCCTTTTTTTCAAAAATCTGAAATTTTCCGAAATATTCGGAACGTGGGAATGATGGTTATATTTGGAATCTGCGGGACCTACGCTTTCAGAATCTGCAAGCCGAATTGAAATAAAAAATTCCTACGATTTTTAATCGTCGATTTACTTTTTATTTTCATCTGACTTTTTTTTTCGCTCGTTTTTTATTGGTAAAATCGCAGGAGGCCTCCGGATCGAGGAATGGCGCACATATTCGGAATCAGCAGGTCATTTCCATGGAGAATATCATCGAGATTATCCGATTCTCGATAAAAAGTTTTTTGGCCCAAAAAAATGAGAAGGGGTACCCCTTTCCTTTTTTTCAAAAATCTGAAATTTTCCGAAATATTCGGAACGTGGGAATGATGGTTATATTTGGAATCTGCGGGACCTACGCTTTCAGAATCTGCAAGCCGAATTGAAATAAAAAATTCCTACGATTTTTAATCGTCGATTTACTTTTTATTTTCATCTGACTTTTTTTTTCGCTCGTTTTTTATTGGTAAAATCGCAGGAGGCCTCCGGATCGAGGAATGGCGCACATATTCGGAATCAGCAGGTCATTTCCATGGAGAATATCATCGAGATTATCCGATTCTCGATAAAAAGTTTTTTGGCCCAAAAAAATGAGAAGGGGTACCCCTTTCCTTTTTTTCAAAAATCTGAAATTTTCCGAAATATTCGGAACGTGGGAATGATGGTTATATTTGGAATCTGCGGGACCTACGCTTTCAGAATCTGCAAGCCGAATTGAAATAAAAAATTCCTACGATTTTTAATCGTCGATTTACTTTTTATTTTCATCTGACTTTTTTTTTCGCTCGTTTTTTATTGGTAAAATCGCAGGAGGCCTCCGGATCGAGGAATGGCGCACATATTCGGAATCAGCAGGTCATTTCCATGGAGAATATCATCGAGATTATCCGATTCTCGATAAAAAGTTTTTTGGCCCAAAAAAATGAGAAGGGGTACCCCTTTCCTTTTTTTCAAAAATCTGAAATTTTCCGAAATATTCGGAACGTGGGAATGATGGTTATATTTGGAATCTGCGGGACCTACGCTTTCAGAATCTGCAAGCCGAATTGAAATAAAAAATTCCTACGATTTTTAATCGTCGATTTACTTTTTATTTTCATCTGACTTTTTTTTTCGCTCGTTTTTTATTGGTAAAATCGCAGGAGGCCTCCGGATCGAGGAATGGCGCACATATTCGGAATCAGCAGGTCATTTCCATGGAGAATATCATCGAGATTATCCGATTCTCGATAAAAAGTTTTTTGGCCCAAAAAAATGAGAAGGGGTACCCCTTTCCTTTTTTTCAAAAATCTGAAATTTTCCGAAATATTCGGAACGTGGGAATGATGGTTATATTTGGAATCTGCGGGACCTACGCTTTCAGAATCTGCAAGCCGAATTGAAATAAAAAATTCCTACGATTTTTAATCGTCGATTTACTTTTTATTTTCATCTGACTTTTTTTTTCGCTCGTTTTTTATTGGTAAAATCGCAGGAGGCCTCCGGATCGAGGAATGGCGCACATATTCGGAATCAGCAGGTCATTTCCATGGAGAATATCATCGAGATTATCCGATTCTCGATAAAAAGTTTTTTGGCCCAAAAAAATGAGAAGGGGTACCCCTTTCCTTTTTTTCAAAAATCTGAAATTTTCCGAAATATTCGGAACGTGGGAATGATGGTTATATTTGGAATCTGCGGGACCTACGCTTTCAGAATCTGCAAGCCGAATTGAAATAAAAAATTCCTACGATTTTTAATCGTCGATTTACTTTTTATTTTCATCTGACTTTTTTTTTCGCTCGTTTTTTATTGGTAAAATCGCAGGAGGCCTCCGGATCGAGGAATGGCGCACATATTCGGAATCAGCAGGTCATTTCCATGGAGAATATCATCGAGATTATCCGATTCTCGATAAAAAGTTTTTTGGCCCAAAAAAATGAGAAGGGGTACCCCTTTCCTTTTTTTCAAAAATCTGAAATTTTCCGAAATATTCGGAACGTGGGAATGATGGTTATATTTGGAATCTGCGGGACCTACGCTTTCAGAATCTGCAAGCCGAATTGAAATAAAAAATTCCTACGATTTTTAATCGTCGATTTACTTTTTATTTTCATCTGACTTTTTTTTTCGCTCGTTTTTTATTGGTAAAATCGCAGGAGGCCTCCGGATCGAGGAATGGCGCACATATTCGGAATCAGCAGGTCATTTCCATGGAGAATATCATCGAGATTATCCGATTCTCGATAAAAAGTTTTTTGGCCCAAAAAAATGAGAAGGGGTACCCCTTTCCTTTTTTTCAAAAATCTGAAATTTTCCGAAATATTCGGAACGTGGGAATGATGGTTATATTTGGAATCTGCGGGACCTACGCTTTCAGAATCTGCAAGCCGAATTGAAATAAAAAATTCCTACGATTTTTAATCGTCGATTTACTTTTTATTTTCATCTGACTTTTTTTTTCGCTCGTTTTTTATTGGTAAAATCGCAGGAGGCCTCCGGATCGAGGAATGGCGCACATATTCGGAATCAGCAGGTCATTTCCATGGAGAATATCATCGAGATTATCCGATTCTCGATAAAAAGTTTTTTGGCCCAAAAAAATGAGAAGGGGTACCCCTTTCCTTTTTTTCAAAAATCTGAAATTTTCCGAAATATTCGGAACGTGGGAATGATGGTTATATTTGGAATCTGCGGGACCTACGCTTTCAGAATCTGCAAGCCGAATTGAAATAAAAAATTCCTACGATTTTTAATCGTCGATTTACTTTTTATTTTCATCTGACTTTTTTTTTCGCTCGTTTTTTATTGGTAAAATCGCAGGAGGCCTCCGGATCGAGGAATGGCGCACATATTCGGAATCAGCAGGTCATTTCCATGGAGAATATCATCGAGATTATCCGATTCTCGATAAAAAGTTTTTTGGCCCAAAAAAATGAGAAGGGGTACCCCTTTCCTTTTTTTCAAAAATCTGAAATTTTCCGAAATATTCGGAACGTGGGAATGATGGTTATATTTGGAATCTGCGGGACCTACGCTTTCAGAATCTGCAAGCCGAATTGAAATAAAAAATTCCTACGATTTTTAATCGTCGATTTACTTTTTATTTTCATCTGACTTTTTTTTTCGCTCGTTTTTTATTGGTAAAATCGCAGGAGGCCTCCGGATCGAGGAATGGCGCACATATTCGGAATCAGCAGGTCATTTCCATGGAGAATATCATCGAGATTATCCGATTCTCGATAAAAAGTTTTTTGGCCCAAAAAAATGAGAAGGGGTACCCCTTTCCTTTTTTTCAAAAATCTGAAATTTTCCGAAATATTCGGAACGTGGGAATGATGGTTATATTTGGAATCTGCGGGACCTACGCTTTCAGAATCTGCAAGCCGAATTGAAATAAAAAATTCCTACGATTTTTAATCGTCGATTTACTTTTTATTTTCATCTGACTTTTTTTTTCGCTCGTTTTTTATTGGTAAAATCGCAGGAGGCCTCCGGATCGAGGAATGGCGCACATATTCGGAATCAGCAGGTCATTTCCATGGAGAATATCATCGAGATTATCCGATTCTCGATAAAAAGTTTTTTGGCCCAAAAAAATGAGAAGGGGTACCCCTTTCCTTTTTTTCAAAAATCTGAAATTTTCCGAAATATTCGGAACGTGGGAATGATGGTTATATTTGGAATCTGCGGGACCTACGCTTTCAGAATCTGCAAGCCGAATTGAAATAAAAAATTCCTACGATTTTTAATCGTCGATTTACTTTTTATTTTCATCTGACTTTTTTTTTCGCTCGTTTTTTATTGGTAAAATCGCAGGAGGCCTCCGGATCGAGGAATGGCGCACATATTCGGAATCAGCAGGTCATTTCCATGGAGAATATCATCGAGATTATCCGATTCTCGATAAAAAGTTTTTTGGCCCAAAAAAATGAGAAGGGGTACCCCTTTCCTTTTTTTCAAAAATCTGAAATTTTCCGAAATATTCGGAACGTGGGAATGATGGTTATATTTGGAATCTGCGGGACCTACGCTTTCAGAATCTGCAAGCCGAATTGAAATAAAAAATTCCTACGATTTTTAATCGTCGATTTACTTTTTATTTTCATCTGACTTTTTTTTTCGCTCGTTTTTTATTGGTAAAATCGCAGGAGGCCTCCGGATCGAGGAATGGCGCACATATTCGGAATCAGCAGGTCATTTCCATGGAGAATATCATCGAGATTATCCGATTCTCGATAAAAAGTTTTTTGGCCCAAAAAAATGAGAAGGGGTACCCCTTTCCTTTTTTTCAAAAATCTGAAATTTTCCGAAATATTCGGAACGTGGGAATGATGGTTATATTTGGAATCTGCGGGACCTACGCTTTCAGAATCTGCAAGCCGAATTGAAATAAAAAATTCCTACGATTTTTAATCGTCGATTTACTTTTTATTTTCATCTGACTTTTTTTTTCGCTCGTTTTTTATTGGTAAAATCGCAGGAGGCCTCCGGATCGAGGAATGGCGCACATATTCGGAATCAGCAGGTCATTTCCATGGAGAATATCATCGAGATTATCCGATTCTCGATAAAAAGTTTTTTGGCCCAAAAAAATGAGAAGGGGTACCCCTTTCCTTTTTTTCAAAAATCTGAAATTTTCCGAAATATTCGGAACGTGGGAATGATGGTTATATTTGGAATCTGCGGGACCTACGCTTTCAGAATCTGCAAGCCGAATTGAAATAAAAAATTCCTACGATTTTTAATCGTCGATTTACTTTTTATTTTCATCTGACTTTTTTTTTCGCTCGTTTTTTATTGGTAAAATCGCAGGAGGCCTCCGGATCGAGGAATGGCGCACATATTCGGAATCAGCAGGTCATTTCCATGGAGAATATCATCGAGATTATCCGATTCTCGATAAAAAGTTTTTTGGCCCAAAAAAATGAGAAGGGGTACCCCTTTCCTTTTTTTCAAAAATCTGAAATTTTCCGAAATATTCGGAACGTGGGAATGATGGTTATATTTGGAATCTGCGGGACCTACGCTTTCAGAATCTGCAAGCCGAATTGAAATAAAAAATTCCTACGATTTTTAATCGTCGATTTACTTTTTATTTTCATCTGACTTTTTTTTTCGCTCGTTTTTTATTGGTAAAATCGCAGGAGGCCTCCGGATCGAGGAATGGCGCACATATTCGGAATCAGCAGGTCATTTCCATGGAGAATATCATCGAGATTATCCGATTCTCGATAAAAAGTTTTTTGGCCCAAAAAAATGAGAAGGGGTACCCCTTTCCTTTTTTTCAAAAATCTGAAATTTTCCGAAATATTCGGAACGTGGGAATGATGGTTATATTTGGAATCTGCGGGACCTACGCTTTCAGAATCTGCAAGCCGAATTGAAATAAAAAATTCCTACGATTTTTAATCGTCGATTTACTTTTTATTTTCATCTGACTTTTTTTTTCGCTCGTTTTTTATTGGTAAAATCGCAGGAGGCCTCCGGATCGAGGAATGGCGCACATATTCGGAATCAGCAGGTCATTTCCATGGAGAATATCATCGAGATTATCCGATTCTCGATAAAAAGTTTTTTGGCCCAAAAAAATGAGAAGGGGTACCCCTTTCCTTTTTTTCAAAAATCTGAAATTTTCCGAAATATTCGGAACGTGGGAATGATGGTTATATTTGGAATCTGCGGGACCTACGCTTTCAGAATCTGCAAGCCGAATTGAAATAAAAAATTCCTACGATTTTTAATCGTCGATTTACTTTTTATTTTCATCTGACTTTTTTTTTCGCTCGTTTTTTATTGGTAAAATCGCAGGAGGCCTCCGGATCGAGGAATGGCGCACATATTCGGAATCAGCAGGTCATTTCCATGGAGAATATCATCGAGATTATCCGATTCTCGATAAAAAGTTTTTTGGCCCAAAAAAATGAGAAGGGGTACCCCTTTCCTTTTTTTCAAAAATCTGAAATTTTCCGAAATATTCGGAACGTGGGAATGATGGTTATATTTGGAATCTGCGGGACCTACGCTTTCAGAATCTGCAAGCCGAATTGAAATAAAAAATTCCTACGATTTTTAATCGTCGATTTACTTTTTATTTTCATCTGACTTTTTTTTTCGCTCGTTTTTTATTGGTAAAATCGCAGGAGGCCTCCGGATCGAGGAATGGCGCACATATTCGGAATCAGCAGGTCATTTCCATGGAGAATATCATCGAGATTATCCGATTCTCGATAAAAAGTTTTTTGGCCCAAAAAAATGAGAAGGGGTACCCCTTTCCTTTTTTTCAAAAATCTGAAATTTTCCGAAATATTCGGAACGTGGGAATGATGGTTATATTTGGAATCTGCGGGACCTACGCTTTCAGAATCTGCAAGCCGAATTGAAATAAAAAATTCCTACGATTTTTAATCGTCGATTTACTTTTTATTTTCATCTGACTTTTTTTTTCGCTCGTTTTTTATTGGTAAAATCGCAGGAGGCCTCCGGATCGAGGAATGGCGCACATATTCGGAATCAGCAGGTCATTTCCATGGAGAATATCATCGAGATTATCCGATTCTCGATAAAAAGTTTTTTGGCCCAAAAAAATGAGAAGGGGTACCCCTTTCCTTTTTTTCAAAAATCTGAAATTTTCCGAAATATTCGGAACGTGGGAATGATGGTTATATTTGGAATCTGCGGGACCTACGCTTTCAGAATCTGCAAGCCGAATTGAAATAAAAAATTCCTACGATTTTTAATCGTCGATTTACTTTTTATTTTCATCTGACTTTTTTTTTCGCTCGTTTTTTATTGGTAAAATCGCAGGAGGCCTCCGGATCGAGGAATGGCGCACATATTCGGAATCAGCAGGTCATTTCCATGGAGAATATCATCGAGATTATCCGATTCTCGATAAAAAGTTTTTTGGCCCAAAAAAATGAGAAGGGGTACCCCTTTCCTTTTTTTCAAAAATCTGAAATTTTCCGAAATATTCGGAACGTGGGAATGATGGTTATATTTGGAATCTGCGGGACCTACGCTTTCAGAATCTGCAAGCCGAATTGAAATAAAAAATTCCTACGATTTTTAATCGTCGATTTACTTTTTATTTTCATCTGACTTTTTTTTTCGCTCGTTTTTTATTGGTAAAATCGCAGGAGGCCTCCGGATCGAGGAATGGCGCACATATTCGGAATCAGCAGGTCATTTCCATGGAGAATATCATCGAGATTATCCGATTCTCGATAAAAAGTTTTTTGGCCCAAAAAAATGAGAAGGGGTACCCCTTTCCTTTTTTTCAAAAATCTGAAATTTTCCGAAATATTCGGAACGTGGGAATGATGGTTATATTTGGAATCTGCGGGACCTACGCTTTCAGAATCTGCAAGCCGAATTGAAATAAAAAATTCCTACGATTTTTAATCGTCGATTTACTTTTTATTTTCATCTGACTTTTTTTTTCGCTCGTTTTTTATTGGTAAAATCGCAGGAGGCCTCCGGATCGAGGAATGGCGCACATATTCGGAATCAGCAGGTCATTTCCATGGAGAATATCATCGAGATTATCCGATTCTCGATAAAAAGTTTTTTGGCCCAAAAAAATGAGAAGGGGTACCCCTTTCCTTTTTTTCAAAAATCTGAAATTTTCCGAAATATTCGGAACGTGGGAATGATGGTTATATTTGGAATCTGCGGGACCTACGCTTTCAGAATCTGCAAGCCGAATTGAAATAAAAAATTCCTACGATTTTTAATCGTCGATTTACTTTTTATTTTCATCTGACTTTTTTTTTCGCTCGTTTTTTATTGGTAAAATCGCAGGAGGCCTCCGGATCGAGGAATGGCGCACATATTCGGAATCAGCAGGTCATTTCCATGGAGAATATCATCGAGATTATCCGATTCTCGATAAAAAGTTTTTTGGCCCAAAAAAATGAGAAGGGGTACCCCTTTCCTTTTTTTCAAAAATCTGAAATTTTCCGAAATATTCGGAACGTGGGAATGATGGTTATATTTGGAATCTGCGGGACCTACGCTTTCAGAATCTGCAAGCCGAATTGAAATAAAAAATTCCTACGATTTTTAATCGTCGATTTACTTTTTATTTTCATCTGACTTTTTTTTTCGCTCGTTTTTTATTGGTAAAATCGCAGGAGGCCTCCGGATCGAGGAATGGCGCACATATTCGGAATCAGCAGGTCATTTCCATGGAGAATATCATCGAGATTATCCGATTCTCGATAAAAAGTTTTTTGGCCCAAAAAAATGAGAAGGGGTACCCCTTTCCTTTTTTTCAAAAATCTGAAATTTTCCGAAATATTCGGAACGTGGGAATGATGGTTATATTTGGAATCTGCGGGACCTACGCTTTCAGAATCTGCAAGCCGAATTGAAATAAAAAATTCCTACGATTTTTAATCGTCGATTTACTTTTTATTTTCATCTGACTTTTTTTTTCGCTCGTTTTTTATTGGTAAAATCGCAGGAGGCCTCCGGATCGAGGAATGGCGCACATATTCGGAATCAGCAGGTCATTTCCATGGAGAATATCATCGAGATTATCCGATTCTCGATAAAAAGTTTTTTGGCCCAAAAAAATGAGAAGGGGTACCCCTTTCCTTTTTTTCAAAAATCTGAAATTTTCCGAAATATTCGGAACGTGGGAATGATGGTTATATTTGGAATCTGCGGGACCTACGCTTTCAGAATCTGCAAGCCGAATTGAAATAAAAAATTCCTACGATTTTTAATCGTCGATTTACTTTTTATTTTCATCTGACTTTTTTTTTCGCTCGTTTTTTATTGGTAAAATCGCAGGAGGCCTCCGGATCGAGGAATGGCGCACATATTCGGAATCAGCAGGTCATTTCCATGGAGAATATCATCGAGATTATCCGATTCTCGATAAAAAGTTTTTTGGCCCAAAAAAATGAGAAGGGGTACCCCTTTCCTTTTTTTCAAAAATCTGAAATTTTCCGAAATATTCGGAACGTGGGAATGATGGTTATATTTGGAATCTGCGGGACCTACGCTTTCAGAATCTGCAAGCCGAATTGAAATAAAAAATTCCTACGATTTTTAATCGTCGATTTACTTTTTATTTTCATCTGACTTTTTTTTTCGCTCGTTTTTTATTGGTAAAATCGCAGGAGGCCTCCGGATCGAGGAATGGCGCACATATTCGGAATCAGCAGGTCATTTCCATGGAGAATATCATCGAGATTATCCGATTCTCGATAAAAAGTTTTTTGGCCCAAAAAAATGAGAAGGGGTACCCCTTTCCTTTTTTTCAAAAATCTGAAATTTCCGAAATATTCGGAACGTGGGAATGATGGTTATATTTGGAATCTGCGGGACCTACGCTTTCAGAATCTGCAAGCCGAATTGAAATAAAAAATTCCTACGATTTTTAATCGTCGATTTACTTTTTATTTTCATCTGACTTTTTTTTTTCGCTCGTTTTTTATTGGTAAAATCGCAGGAGGCCTCCGGATCGAGGAATGGCGCACATATTCGGAATCAGCAGGTCATTTCCATGGAGAATATCATCGAGATTATCCGATTCTCGATAAAAAGTTTTTTGGCCCAAAAAAATGAGAAGGGGTACCCCTTTCCTTTTTTTCAAAAATCTGAAATTTTCCGAAATATTCGGAACGTGGGAATGATGGTTATATTTGGAATCTGCGGGACCTACGCTTTCAGAATCTGCAAGCCGAATTGAAATAAAAAATCCTACGATTTTTAATCGTCGATTTACTTTTTATTTTCATCTGACTTTTTTTTTCGCTCGTTTTTTATTGGTAAAATCGCAGGAGGCCTCCGGATCGAGGAATGGCGCACATATTCGGAATCAGCAGGTCATTTCCATGGAGAATATCATCGAGATTATCCGATTCTCGATAAAAAGTTTTTTGGCCCAAAAAAATGAGAAGGGGTACCCCTTTCCTTTTTTTCAAAAATCTGAAATTTTCCGAAATATTCGGAACGTGGGAATGATGGTTATATTTGGAATCTGCGGGACCTACGCTTTCAGAATCTGCAAGCCGAATTGAAATAAAAATTCCTACGATTTTTAATCGTCGATTTACTTTTTATTTTCATCTGACTTTTTTTTCGCTCGTTTTTTATTGGTAAAATCGCAGGAGGCCTCCGGATCGAGGAATGGCGCACATATTCGGAATCAGCAGGTCATTTCCATGGAGAATATCATCGAGATTATCCGATTCTCGATAAAAAGTTTTTTGGCCCAAAAAAATGAGAAGGGGTACCCCTTTCCTTTTTTTCAAAAATCTGAAATTTTCCGAAATATTCGGAACGTGGGAATGATGGTTATATTTGGAATCTGCGGGACCTACGCTTTCAGAATCTGCAAGCCGAATTGAAATAAAAAATTCCTACGATTTTTAATCGTCGATTTACTTTTTATTTTCATCTGACTTTTTTTTTCGCTCGTTTTTTATTGGTAAAATCGCAGGAGGCCTCCGGATCGAGGAATGGCGCACATATTCGGAATCAGCAGGTCATTTCCATGGAGAATATCATCGAGATTATCCGATTCTCGATAAAAAGTTTTTTGGCCCAAAAAAATGAGAAGGGGTACCCCTTTCCTTTTTTTCAAAAATCTGAAATTTTCCGAAATATTCGGAACGTGGGAATGATGGTTATATTTGGAATCTGCGGGACCTACGCTTTCAGAATCTGCAAGCCGAATTGAAATAAAAAATTCCTACGATTTTTAATCGTCGATTTACTTTTTATTTTCATCTGACTTTTTTTTTCGCTCGTTTTTTATTGGTAAAATCGCAGGAGGCCTCCGGATCGAGGAATGGCGCACATATTCGGAATCAGCAGGTCATTTCCATGGAGAATATCATCGAGATTATCCGATTCTCGATAAAAAGTTTTTTGGCCCAAAAAAATGAGAAGGGGTACCCCTTTCCTTTTTTTCAAAAATCTGAAATTTTCCGAAATATTCGGAACGTGGGAATGATGGTTATATTTGGAATCTGCGGGACCTACGCTTTCAGAATCTGCAAGCCGAATTGAAATAAAAAATTCCTACGATTTTAATCGTCGATTTACTTTTTATTTTCATCTGACTTTTTTTTTCGCTCGTTTTTTATTGGTAAAATCGCAGGAGGCCTCCGGATCGAGGAATGGCGCACATATTCGGAATCAGCAGGTCATTTCCATGGAGAATATCATCGAGATTATCCGATTCTCGATAAAAAGTTTTTTGGCCCAAAAAAATGAGAAGGGGTACCCCTTTCCTTTTTTTCAAAAATCTGAAATTTTCCGAAATATTCGGAACGTGGGAATGATGGTTATATTTGGAATCTGCGGGACCTACGCTTTCAGAATCTGCAAGCCGAATTGAAATAAAAAATTCCTACGATTTTTAATCGTCGATTTACTTTTTATTTTCATCTGACTTTTTTTTTCGCTCGTTTTTTATTGGTAAAATCGCAGGAGGCCTCCGGATCGAGGAATGGCGCACATATTCGGAATCAGCAGGTCATTTCCATGGAGAATATCATCGAGATTATCCGATTCTCGATAAAAAGTTTTTTGGCCCAAAAAATGAGAAGGGGTACCCCTTTCCTTTTTTTCAAAAATCTGAAATTTTCCGAAATATTCGGAACGTGGGAATGATGGTTATATTTGGAATCTGCGGGACCTACGCTTTCAGAATCTGCAAGCCGAATTGAAATAAAAAATTCCTACGATTTTTAATCGTCGATTTACTTTTTATTTTCATCTGACTTTTTTTTTCGCTCGTTTTTTATTGGTAAAATCGCAGGAGGCCTCCGGATCGAGGAATGGCGCACATATTCGGAATCAGCAGGTCATTTCCATGGAGAATATCATCGAGATTATCCGATTCTCGATAAAAAGTTTTTTGGCCCAAAAAAATGAGAAGGGGTACCCCTTTCCTTTTTTTCAAAAATCTGAAATTTTCCGAAATATTCGGAACGTGGGAATGATGGTTATATTTGGAATCTGCGGGACCTACGCTTTCAGAATCTGCAAGCCGAATTGAAATAAAAAATTCCTACGATTTTTAATCGTCGATTTACTTTTTATTTTCATCTGACTTTTTTTTTCGCTCGTTTTTTATTGGTAAAATCGCAGGAGGCCTCCGGATCGAGGAATGGCGCACATATTCGGAATCAGCAGGTCATTTCCATGGAGAATATCATCGAGATTATCCGATTCTCGATAAAAAGTTTTTTGGCCCAAAAAAATGAGAAGGGGTACCCCTTTCCTTTTTTTCAAAAATCTGAAATTTTCCGAAATATTCGGAACGTGGGAATGATGGTTATATTTGGAATCTGCGGGACCTACGCTTTCAGAATCTGCAAGCCGAATTGAAATAAAAAATTCCTACGATTTTTAATCGTCGATTTACTTTTTATTTTCATCTGACTTTTTTTTTCGCTCGTTTTTTATTGGTAAAATCGCAGGAGGCCTCCGGATCGAGGAATGGCGCACATATTCGGAATCAGCAGGTCATTTCCATGGAGAATATCATCGAGATTATCCGATTCTCGATAAAAAGTTTTTTGGCCCAAAAAAATGAGAAGGGGTACCCCTTTCCTTTTTTTCAAAAATCTGAAATTTTCCGAAATATTCGGAACGTGGGAATGATGGTTATATTTGGAATCTGCGGGACCTACGCTTTCAGAATCTGCAAGCCGAATTGAAATAAAAAATTCCTACGATTTTTAATCGTCGATTTACTTTTTATTTTCATCTGACTTTTTTTTTCGCTCGTTTTTTATTGGTAAAATCGCAGGAGGCCTCCGGATCGAGGAATGGCGCACATATTCGGAATCAGCAGGTCATTTCCATGGAGAATATCATCGAGATTATCCGATTCTCGATAAAAAGTTTTTTGGCCCAAAAAAATGAGAAGGGGTACCCCTTTCCTTTTTTTTCAAAAATCTGAAATTTTCCGAAATATTCGGAACGTGGGAATGATGGTTATATTTGGAATCTGCGGGACCTACGCTTTCAGAATCTGCAAGCCGAATTGAAATAAAAAATTCCTACGATTTTTAATCGTCGATTTACTTTTTATTTTCATCTGACTTTTTTTTTCGCTCGTTTTTTATTGGTAAAATCGCAGGAGGCCTCCGGATCGAGGAATGGCGCACATATTCGGAATCAGCAGGTCATTTCCATGGAGAATATCATCGAGATTATCCGATTCTCGATAAAAAGTTTTTTGGCCCAAAAAAATGAGAAGGGGTACCCCTTTCCTTTTTTTCAAAAATCTGAAATTTTCCGAAATATTCGGAACGTGGGAATGATGGTTATATTTGGAATCTGCGGGACCTACGCTTTCAGAATCTGCAAGCCGAATTGAAATAAAAAATTCCTACGATTTTTAATCGTCGATTTACTTTTATTTTCATCTGACTTTTTTTTTCGCTCGTTTTTTATTGGTAAAATCGCAGGAGGCCTCCGGATCGAGGAATGGCGCACATATTCGGAATCAGCAGGTCATTTCCATGGAGAATATCATCGAGATTATCCGATTCTCGATAAAAAGTTTTTTGGCCCAAAAAAATGAGAAGGGGTACCCCTTTCCTTTTTTTCAAAAATCTGAAATTTTCCGAAATATTCGGAACGTGGGAATGATGGTTATATTTGGAATCTGCGGGACCTACGCTTTCAGAATCTGCAAGCCGAATTGAAATAAAAAATTCCTACGATTTTAATCGTCGATTTACTTTTTATTTTCAATCTGACTTTTTTTTTTCGCTCGTTTTTTATTGGTAGGTAAAATCGCAGGAGGCCTCCGGATCGAGGAATGGCGCACATATTCGGAATCAGCAGGTCATTTCCATGGAGAATATCATCGAGATTATCCGATTCTCGATAAAAAGTTTTTTGGCCCAAAAAAATGAGAAGGGGTACCCCTTTCCTTTTTTTCAAAAATCTGAAATTTTCCGAAATATTCGGAACGTGGGAATGATGGTTATATTTGGAATCTGCGGGACCTACGCTTTCAGAATCTGCAAGCCGAATTGAAATAAAAAATTCCTACGATTTTTAATCGTCGATTTACTTTTTATTTTCATCTGACTTTTTTTTTCGCTCGTTTTTTATTGGTAAAATCGCAGGAGGCCTCCGGATCGAGGAATGGCGCACATATTCGGAATCAGCAGGTCATTTCCATGGAGAATATCATCGAGATTATCCGATTCTCGATAAAAAGTTTTTTGGCCCAAAAAAATGAGAAGGGGTACCCCTTTCCTTTTTTTCAAAAATCTGAAATTTTCCGAAATATTCGGAACGTGGGAATGATGGTTATATTTGGAATCTGCGGGACCTACGCTTTCAGAATCTGCAAGCCGAATTGAAATAAAAAATTCCTACGATTTTTAATCGTCGATTTACTTTTTATTTTCATCTGACTTTTTTTTTCGCTCGTTTTTTATTGGTAAAATCGCTGGAGGCCTCCGGATCGAGGAATGGCGCACATATTCGGAATCAGCAGGTCATTTCCATGGAGAATATCATCGAGATTATCCGATTCTCGATAAAAAGTTTTTTGGCCCAAAAAAATGAGAAGGGGTACCCCTTTCCTTTTTTTCAAAAATCTGAAATTTTCCGAAATATTCGGAACGTGGGAATGATGGTTATATTTGGAATCTGCGGGACCTACGCTTTCAGAATCTGCAAGCCGAATTGAAATAAAAAATTCCTACGATTTTTAATCGTCGATTTACTTTTTATTTTCATCTGACTTTTTTTTTCGCTCGTTTTTTATTGGTAAAATCGCAGGAGGCCTCCGGATCGAGGAATGGCGCACATATTCGGAATCAGCAGGTCATTTCCATGGAGAATATCATCGAGATTATCCGATTCTCGATAAAAAGTTTTTTGGCCCAAAAAAATGAGAAGGGGTACCCCTTTCCTTTTTTTCAAAAATCTGAAATTTTCCGAAATATTCGGAACGTGGGAATGATGGTTATATTTGGAATCTGCGGGACCTACGCTTTCAGAATCTGCAAGCCGAATTGAAATAAAAAATTCCTACGATTTTTAATCGTCGATTTACTTTTTATTTTCATCTGACTTTTTTTTTCGCTCGTTTTTTATTGGTAAAATCGCAGGAGGCCTCCGGATCGAGGAATGGCGCACATATTCGGAATCAGCAGGTCATTTCCATGGAGAATATCATCGAGATTATCCGATTCTCGATAAAAAGTTTTTTGGCCCAAAAAAATGAGAAGGGGTACCCCTTTCCTTTTTTTCAAAAATCTGAAATTTTCCGAAATATTCGGAACGTGGGAATGATGGTTATATTTGGAATCTGCGGGACCTACGCTTTCAGAATCTGCAAGCCGAATTGAAATAAAAAATTCCTACGATTTTTAATCGTCGATTTACTTTTTATTTTCATCTGACTTTTTTTTTCGCTCGTTTTTTATTGGTAAAATCGCAGGAGGCCTCCGGATCGAGGAATGGCGCACATATTCGGAATCAGCAGGTCATTTCCATGGAGAATATCATCGAGATTATCCGATTCTCGATAAAAAGTTTTTTGGCCCAAAAAAATGAGAAGGGGTACCCCTTTCCTTTTTTTCAAAAATCTGAAATTTTCCGAAATATTCGGAACGTGGGAATGATGGTTATATTTGGGATCTGCGGGACCTACGCTTTCAGAATCTGCAAGCCGAATTGAAATAAAAAATTCCTACGATTTTTAATCGTCGATTTACTTTTTATTTTCATCTGACTTTTTTTTTCGCTCGTTTTTTATTGGTAAAATCGCAGGAGGCCTCCGGATCGAGGAATGGCGCACATATTCGGAATCAGCAGGTCATTTCCATGGAGAATATCATCGAGATTATCCGATTCTCGATAAAAAGTTTTTTGGCCCAAAAAAATGAGAAGGGGTACCCCTTTCCTTTTTTTCAAAAATCTGAAATTTTCCGAAATATTCGGAACGTGGGAATGATGGTTATATTTGGAATCTGCGGGACCTACGCTTTCAGAATCTGCAAGCCGAATTGAAATAAAAAATTCCTACGATTTTTAATCGTCGATTTACTTTTTATTTTCATCTGACTTTTTTTTTCGCTCGTTTTTTATTGGTAAAATCGCAGGAGGCCTCCGGATCGAGGAATGGCGCACATATTCGGAATCAGCAGGTCATTTCCATGGAGAATATCATCGAGATTATCCGATTCTCGATAAAAAGTTTTTTGGCCCAAAAAAATGAGAAGGGGTACCCCTTTCCTTTTTTTCAAAAATCTGAAATTTTCCGAAATATTCGGAACGTGGGAATGATGGTTATATTTGGAATCTGCGGGACCTACGCTTTCAGAATCTGCAAGCCGAATTGAAATAAAAAATTCCTACGATTTTTAATCGTCGATTTACTTTTTATTTTCATCTGACTTTTTTTTTCGCTCGTTTTTTATTGGTAAAATCGCAGGAGGCCTCCGGATCGAGGAATGGCGCACATATTCGGAATCAGCAGGTCATTTCCATGGAGAATATCATCGAGATTATCCGATTCTCGATAAAAAGTTTTTTGGCCCAAAAAAATGAGAAGGGGTACCCCTTTCCTTTTTTTCAAAAATCTGAAATTTTCCGAAATATTCGGAACGTGGGAATGATGGTTATATTTGGAATCTGCGGGACCTACGCTTTCAGAATCTGCAAGCCGAATTGAAATAAAAAATTCCTACGATTTTTAATCGTCGATTTACTTTTTATTTTCATCTGACTTTTTTTTTCGCTCGTTTTTTATTGGTAAAATCGCAGGAGGCCTCCGGATCGAGGAATGGCGCACATATTCGGAATCAGCAGGTCATTTCCATGGAGAATATCATCGAGATTATCCGATTCTCGATAAAAAGTTTTTTGGCCCAAAAAAATGAGAAGGGGTACCCCTTTCCTTTTTTTCAAAAATCTGAAATTTTCCGAAATATTCGGAACGTGGGAATGATGGTTATATTTGGGATCTGCGGGACCTACGCTTTCAGAATCTGCAAGCCGAATTGAAATAAAAAATTCCTACGATTTTTAATCGTCGATTTACTTTTTATTTTCATCTGACTTTTTTTTTCGCTCGTTTTTTATTGGTAAAATCGCAGGAGGCCTCCGGATCGAGGAATGGCGCACATATTCGGAATCAGCAGGTCATTTCCATGGAGAATATCATCGAGATTATCCGATTCTCGATAAAAAGTTTTTTGGCCCAAAAAAATGAGAAGGGGTACCCCTTTCCTTTTTTTCAAAAATCTGAAATTTTCCGAAATATTCGGAACGTGGGAATGATGGTTATATTTGGAATCTGCGGGACCTACGCTTTCAGAATCTGCAAGCCGAATTGAAATAAAAAATTCCTACGATTTTTAATCGTCGATTTACTTTTTATTTTCATCTGACTTTTTTTTTCGCTCGTTTTTTATTGGTAAAATCGCAGGAGGCCTCCGGATCGAGGAATGGCGCACATATTCGGAATCAGCAGGTCATTTCCATGGAGAATATCATCGAGATTATCCGATTCTCGATAAAAAGTTTTTTGGCCCAAAAAAATGAGAAGGGGTACCCCTTTCCTTTTTTTCAAAAATCTGAAATTTTCCGAAATATTCGGAACGTGGGAATGATGGTTATATTTGGAATCTGCGGGACCTACGCTTTCAGAATCTGCAAGCCGAATTGAAATAAAAAATTCCTACGATTTTTAATCGTCGATTTACTTTTTATTTTCATCTGACTTTTTTTTTCGCTCGTTTTTTATTGGTAAAATCGCAGGAGGCCTCCGGATCGAGGAATGGCGCACATATTCGGAATCAGCAGGTCATTTCCATGGAGAATATCATCGAGATTATCCGATTCTCGATAAAAAGTTTTTTGGCCCAAAAAAATGAGAAGGGGTACCCCTTTCCTTTTTTTCAAAAATCTGAAATTTTCCGAAATATTCGGAACGTGGGAATGATGGTTATATTTGGGATCTGCGGGACCTACGCTTTCAGAATCTGCAAGCCGAATTGAAATAAAAAATTCCTACGATTTTTAATCGTCGATTTACTTTTTATTTTCATCTGACTTTTTTTTTCGCTCGTTTTTTATTGGTAAAATCGCAGGAGGCCTCCGGATCGAGGAATGGCGCACATATTCGGAATCAGCAGGTCATTTCCATGGAGAATATCATCGAGATTATCCGATTCTCGATAAAAAGTTTTTTGGCCCAAAAAAATGAGAAGGGGTACCCCTTTCCTTTTTTTCAAAAATCTGAAATTTTCCGAAATATTCGGAACGTGGGAATGATGGTTATATTTGGAATCTGCGGGACCTACGCTTTCAGAATCTGCAAGCCGAATTGAAATAAAAAATTCCTACGATTTTTAATCGTCGATTTACTTTTTATTTTCATCTGACTTTTTTTTTCGCTCGTTTTTTATTGGTAAAATCGCAGGAGGCCTCCGGATCGAGGAATGGCGCACATATTCGGAATCAGCAGGTCATTTCCATGGAGAATATCATCGAGATTATCCGATTCTCGATAAAAAGTTTTTTGGCCCAAAAAAATGAGAAGGGGTACCCCTTTCCTTTTTTTCAAAAATCTGAAATTTTCCGAAATATTCGGAACGTGGGAATGATGGTTATATTTGGAATCTGCGGGACCTACGCTTTCAGAATCTGCAAGCCGAATTGAAATAAAAAATTCCTACGATTTTTAATCGTCGATTTACTTTTTATTTTCATCTGACTTTTTTTTTCGCTCGTTTTTTATTGGTAAAATCGCAGGAGGCCTCCGGATCGAGGAATGGCGCACATATTCGGAATCAGCAGGTCATTTCCATGGAGAATATCATCGAGATTATCCGATTCTCGATAAAAAGTTTTTTGGCCCAAAAAAATGAGAAGGGGTACCCCTTTCCTTTTTTTCAAAAATCTGAAATTTTCCGAAATATTCGGAACGTGGGAATGATGGTTATATTTGGAATCTGCGGGACCTACGCTTTCAGAATCTGCAAGCCGAATTGAAATAAAAAATTCCTACGATTTTTAATCGTCGATTTACTTTTTATTTTCATCTGACTTTTTTTTTCGCTCGTTTTTTATTGGTAAAATCGCAGGAGGCCTCCGGATCGAGGAATGGCGCACATATTCGGAATCAGCAGGTCATTTCCATGGAGAATATCATCGAGATTATCCGATTCTCGATAAAAAGTTTTTTGGCCCAAAAAAATGAGAAGGGGTACCCCTTTCCTTTTTTTCAAAAATCTGAAATTTTCCGAAATATTCGGAACGTGGGAATGATGGTTATATTTGGAATCTGCGGGACCTACGCTTTCAGAATCTGCAAGCCGAATTGAAATAAAAAATTCCTACGATTTTTAATCGTCGATTTACTTTTTATTTTCATCTGACTTTTTTTTTCGCTCGTTTTTTATTGGTAAAATCGCAGGAGGCCTCCGGATCGAGGAATGGCGCACATATTCGGAATCAGCAGGTCATTTCCATGGAGAATATCATCGAGATTATCCGATTCTCGATAAAAAGTTTTTTGGCCCAAAAAAATGAGAAGGGGTACCCCTTTCCTTTTTTTCAAAAATCTGAAATTTTCCGAAATATTCGGAACGTGGGAATGATGGTTATATTTGGAATCTGCGGGACCTACGCTTTCAGAATCTGCAAGCCGAATTGAAATAAAAAATTCCTACGATTTTTAATCGTCGATTTACTTTTTATTTTCATCTGACTTTTTTTTTCGCTCGTTTTTTATTGGTAAAATCGCAGGAGGCCTCCGGATCGAGGAATGGCGCACATATTCGGAATCAGCAGGTCATTTCCATGGAGAATATCATCGAGATTATCCGATTCTCGATAAAAAGTTTTTTGGCCCAAAAAAATGAGATGGGGTACCCCTTTCCTTTTTTTCAAAAATCTGAAATTTTCCGAAATATTCGGAACGTGGGAATGATGGTTATATTTGGAATCTGCGGGACCTACGCTTTCAGAATCTGCAAGCCGAATTGAAATAAAAAATTCCTACGATTTTTAATCGTCGATTTACTTTTTATTTTCATCTGACTTTTTTTTTCGCTCGTTTTTTATTGGTAAAATCGCAGGAGGCCTCCGGATCGAGGAATGGCGCACATATTCGGAATCAGCAGGTCATTTCCATGGAGAATATCATCGAGATTATCCGATTCTCGATAAAAAGTTTTTTGGCCCAAAAAAATGAGAAGGGGTACCCCTTTCCTTTTTTTCAAAAATCTGAAATTTTCCGAAATATTCGGAACGTGGGAATGATGGTTATATTTGGAATCTGCGGGACCTACGCTTTCAGAATCTGCAAGCCGAATTGAAATAAAAAATTCCTACGATTTTTAATCGTCGATTTACTTTTTATTTTCATCTGACTTTTTTTTTCGCTCGTTTTTTATTGGTAAAATCGCAGGAGGCCTCCGGATCGAGGAATGGCGCACATATTCGGAATCAGCAGGTCATTTCCATGGAGAATATCATCGAGATTATCCGATTCTCGATAAAAAGTTTTTTGGCCCAAAAAAATGAGAAGGGGTACCCCTTTCCTTTTTTTCAAAAATCTGAAATTTTCCGAAATATTCGGAACGTGGGAATGATGGTTATATTTGGAATCTGCGGGACCTACGCTTTCAGAATCTGCAAGCCGAATTGAAATAAAAAATTCCTACGATTTTTAATCGTCGATTTACTTTTTATTTTCATCTGACTTTTTTTTTCGCTCGTTTTTTATTGGTAAAATCGCAGGAGGCCTCCGGATCGAGGAATGGCGCACATATTCGGAATCAGCAGGTCATTTCCATGGAGAATATCATCGAGATTATCCGATTCTCGATAAAAAGTTTTTTGGCCCAAAAAAATGAGAAGGGGTACCCCTTTCCTTTTTTTCAAAAATCTGAAATTTTCCGAAATATTCGGAACGTGGGAATGATGGTTATATTTGGAATCTGCGGGACCTACGCTTTCAGAATCTGCAAGCCGAATTGAAATAAAAAATTCCTACGATTTTTAATCGTCGATTTACTTTTTATTTTCATCTGACTTTTTTTTTCGCTCGTTTTTTATTGGTAAAATCGCAGGAGGCCTCCGGATCGAGGAATGGCGCACATATTCGGAATCAGCAGGTCATTTCCATGGAGAATATCATCGAGATTATCCGATTCTCGATAAAAAGTTTTTTGGCCCAAAAAAATGAGAAGGGGTACCCCTTTCCTTTTTTTCAAAAATCTGAAATTTTCCGAAATATTCGGAACGTGGGAATGATGGTTATATTTGGAATCTGCGGGACCTACGCTTTCAGAATCTGCAAGCCGAATTGAAATAAAAAATTCCTACGATTTTTAATCGTCGATTTACTTTTTATTTTCATCTGACTTTTTTTTTCGCTCGTTTTTTATTGGTAAAATCGCAGGAGGCCTCCGGATCGAGGAATGGCGCACATATTCGGAATCAGCAGGTCATTTCCATGGAGAATATCATCGAGATTATCCGATTCTCGATAAAAAGTTTTTTGGCCCAAAAAAATGAGAAGGGGTACCCCTTTCCTTTTTTTCAAAAATCTGAAATTTTCCGAAATATTCGGAACGTGGGAATGATGGTTATATTTGGAATCTGCGGGACCTACGCTTTCAGAATCTGCAAGCCGAATTGAAATAAAAAATTCCTACGATTTTTAATCGTCGATTTACTTTTTATTTTCATCTGACTTTTTTTTTCGCTCGTTTTTTATTGGTAAAATCGCAGGAGGCCTCCGGATCGAGGAATGGCGCACATATTCGGAATCAGCAGGTCATTTCCATGGAGAATATCATCGAGATTATCCGATTCTCGATAAAAAGTTTTTTGGCCCAAAAAAATGAGAAGGGGTACCCCTTTCCTTTTTTTCAAAAATCTGAAATTTTCCGAAATATTCGGAACGTGGGAATGATGGTTATATTTGGAATCTGCGGGACCTACGCTTTCAGAATCTGCAAGCCGAATTGAAATAAAAAATTCCTACGATTTTTAATCGTCGATTTACTTTTTATTTTCATCTGACTTTTTTTTTCGCTCGTTTTTTATTGGTAAAATCGCAGGAGGCCTCCGGATCGAGGAATGGCGCACATATTCGGAATCAGCAGGTCATTTCCATGGAGAATATCATCGAGATTATCCGATTCTCGATAAAAAGTTTTTTGGCCCAAAAAAATGAGAAGGGGTACCCCTTTCCTTTTTTTCAAAAATCTGAAATTTTCCGAAATATTCGGAACGTGGGAATGATGGTTATATTTGGAATCTGCGGGACCTACGCTTTCAGAATCTGCAAGCCGAATTGAAATAAAAAATTCCTACGATTTTTAATCGTCGATTTACTTTTTATTTTCATCTGACTTTTTTTTTCGCTCGTTTTTTATTGGTAAAATCGCAGGAGGCCTCCGGATCGAGGAATGGCGCACATATTCGGAATCAGCAGGTCATTTCCATGGAGAATATCATCGAGATTATCCGATTCTCGATAAAAAGTTTTTTGGCCCAAAAAAATGAGAAGGGGTACCCCTTTCCTTTTTTTCAAAAATCTGAAATTTTCCGAAATATTCGGAACGTGGGAATGATGGTTATATTTGGAATCTGCGGGACCTACGCTTTCAGAATCTGCAAGCCGAATTGAAATAAAAAATTCCTACGATTTTTAATCGTCGATTTACTTTTTATTTTCATCTGACTTTTTTTTTCGCTCGTTTTTTATTGGTAAAATCGCAGGAGGCCTCCGGATCGAGGAATGGCGCACATATTCGGAATCAGCAGGTCATTTCCATGGAGAATATCATCGAGATTATCCGATTCTCGATAAAAAGTTTTTTGGCCCAAAAAAATGAGAAGGGGTACCCCTTTCCTTTTTTTCAAAAATCTGAAATTTTCCGAAATATTCGGAACGTGGGAATGATGGTTATATTTGGAATCTGCGGGACCTACGCTTTCAGAATCTGCAAGCCGAATTGAAATAAAAAATTCCTACGATTTTTAATCGTCGATTTACTTTTTATTTTCATCTGACTTTTTTTTTCGCTCGTTTTTTATTGGTAAAATCGCAGGAGGCCTCCGGATCGAGGAATGGCGCACATATTCGGAATCAGCAGGTCATTTCCATGGAGAATATCATCGAGATTATCCGATTCTCGATAAAAAGTTTTTTGGCCCAAAAAAATGAGAAGGGGTACCCCTTTCCTTTTTTTCAAAAATCTGAAATTTTCCGAAATATTCGGAACGTGGGAATGATGGTTATATTTGGAATCTGCGGGACCTACGCTTTCAGAATCTGCAAGCCGAATTGAAATAAAAAATTCCTACGATTTTTAATCGTCGATTTACTTTTTATTTTCATCTGACTTTTTTTTTCGCTCGTTTTTTATTGGTAAAATCGCAGGAGGCCTCCGGATCGAGGAATGGCGCACATATTCGGAATCAGCAGGTCATTTCCATGGAGAATATCATCGAGATTATCCGATTCTCGATAAAAAGTTTTTTGGCCCAAAAAAATGAGAAGGGGTACCCCTTTCCTTTTTTTCAAAAATCTGAAATTTTCCGAAATATTCGGAACGTGGGAATGATGGTTATATTTGGAATCTGCGGGACCTACGCTTTCAGAATCTGCAAGCCGAATTGAAATAAAAAATTCCTACGATTTTTAATCGTCGATTTACTTTTTATTTTCATCTGACTTTTTTTTTCGCTCGTTTTTTATTGGTAAAATCGCAGGAGGCCTCCGGATCGAGGAATGGCGCACATATTCGGAATCAGCAGGTCATTTCCATGGAGAATATCATCGAGATTATCCGATTCTCGATAAAAAGTTTTTTGGCCCAAAAAAATGAGAAGGGGTACCCCTTTCCTTTTTTTCAAAAATCTGAAATTTTCCGAAATATTCGGAACGTGGGAATGATGGTTATATTTGGAATCTGCGGGACCTACGCTTTCAGAATCTGCAAGCCGAATTGAAATAAAAAATTCCTACGATTTTTAATCGTCGATTTACTTTTTATTTTCATCTGACTTTTTTTTTCGCTCGTTTTTTATTGGTAAAATCGCAGGAGGCCTCCGGATCGAGGAATGGCGCACATATTCGGAATCAGCAGGTCATTTCCATGGAGAATATCATCGAGATTATCCGATTCTCGATAAAAAGTTTTTTGGCCCAAAAAAATGAGAAGGGGTACCCCTTTCCTTTTTTTCAAAAATCTGAAATTTTCCGAAATATTCGGAACGTGGGAATGATGGTTATATTTGGAATCTGCGGGACCTACGCTTTCAGAATCTGCAAGCCGAATTGAAATAAAAAATTCCTACGATTTTTAATCGTCGATTTACTTTTTATTTTCATCTGACTTTTTTTTTCGCTCGTTTTTTATTGGTAAAATCGCAGGAGGCCTCCGGATCGAGGAATGGCGCACATATTCGGAATCAGCAGGTCATTTCCATGGAGAATATCATCGAGATTATCCGATTCTCGATAAAAAGTTTTTTGGCCCAAAAAAATGAGAAGGGGTACCCCTTTCCTTTTTTTCAAAAATCTGAAATTTTCCGAAATATTCGGAACGTGGGAATGATGGTTATATTTGGAATCTGCGGGACCTACGCTTTCAGAATCTGCAAGCCGAATTGAAATAAAAAATTCCTACGATTTTTAATCGTCGATTTACTTTTTATTTTCATCTGACTTTTTTTTTCGCTCGTTTTTTATTGGTAAAATCGCAGGAGGCCTCCGGATCGAGGAATGGCGCACATATTCGGAATCAGCAGGTCATTTCCATGGAGAATATCATCGAGATTATCCGATTCTCGATAAAAAGTTTTTTGGCCCAAAAAAATGAGAAGGGGTACCCCTTTCCTTTTTTTCAAAAATCTGAAATTTTCCGAAATATTCGGAACGTGGGAATGATGGTTATATTTGGAATCTGCGGGACCTACGCTTTCAGAATCTGCAAGCCGAATTGAAATAAAAAATTCCTACGATTTTTAATCGTCGATTTACTTTTTATTTTCATCTGACTTTTTTTTTCGCTCGTTTTTTATTGGTAAAATCGCAGGAGGCCTCCGGATCGAGGAATGGCGCACATATTCGGAATCAGCAGGTCATTTCCATGGAGAATATCATCGAGATTATCCGATTCTCGATAAAAAGTTTTTTGGCCCAAAAAAATGAGAAGGGGTACCCCTTTCCTTTTTTTCAAAAATCTGAAATTTTCCGAAATATTCGGAACGTGGGAATGATGGTTATATTTGGAATCTGCGGGACCTACGCTTTCAGAATCTGCAAGCCGAATTGAAATAAAAAATTCCTACGATTTTTAATCGTCGATTTACTTTTTATTTTCATCTGACTTTTTTTTTCGCTCGTTTTTTATTGGTAAAATCGCAGGAGGCCTCCGGATCGAGGAATGGCGCACATATTCGGAATCAGCAGGTCATTTCCATGGAGAATATCATCGAGATTATCCGATTCTCGATAAAAAGTTTTTTGGCCCAAAAAAATGAGAAGGGGTACCCCTTTCCTTTTTTTCAAAAATCTGAAATTTTCCGAAATATTCGGAACGTGGGAATGATGGTTATATTTGGAATCTGCGGGACCTACGCTTTCAGAATCTGCAAGCCGAATTGAAATAAAAAATTCCTACGATTTTTAATCGTCGATTTACTTTTTATTTTCATCTGACTTTTTTTTTCGCTCGTTTTTTATTGGTAAAATCGCAGGAGGCCTCCGGATCGAGGAATGGCGCACATATTCGGAATCAGCAGGTCATTTCCATGGAGAATATCATCGAGATTATCCGATTCTCGATAAAAAGTTTTTTGGCCCAAAAAAATGAGAAGGGGTACCCCTTTCCTTTTTTTCAAAAATCTGAAATTTTCCGAAATATTCGGAACGTGGGAATGATGGTTATATTTGGAATCTGCGGGACCTACGCTTTCAGAATCTGCAAGCCGAATTGAAATAAAAAATTCCTACGATTTTTAATCGTCGATTTACTTTTTATTTTCATCTGACTTTTTTTTTCGCTCGTTTTTTATTGGTAAAATCGCAGGAGGCCTCCGGATCGAGGAATGGCGCACATATTCGGAATCAGCAGGTCATTTCCATGGAGAATATCATCGAGATTATCCGATTCTCGATAAAAAGTTTTTTGGCCCAAAAAAATGAGAAGGGGTACCCCTTTCCTTTTTTTCAAAAATCTGAAATTTTCCGAAATATTCGGAACGTGGGAATGATGGTTATATTTGGAATCTGCGGGACCTACGCTTTCAGAATCTGCAAGCCGAATTGAAATAAAAAATTCCTACGATTTTTAATCGTCGATTTACTTTTTATTTTCATCTGACTTTTTTTTTCGCTCGTTTTTTATTGGTAAAATCGCAGGAGGCCTCCGGATCGAGGAATGGCGCACATATTCGGAATCAGCAGGTCATTTCCATGGAGAATATCATCGAGATTATCCGATTCTCGATAAAAAGTTTTTTGGCCCAAAAAAATGAGAAGGGGTACCCCTTTCCTTTTTTTCAAAAATCTGAAATTTTCCGAAATATTCGGAACGTGGGAATGATGGTTATATTTGGAATCTGCGGGACCTACGCTTTCAGAATCTGCAAGCCGAATTGAAATAAAAAATTCCTACGATTTTTAATCGTCGATTTACTTTTTATTTTCATCTGACTTTTTTTTTCGCTCGTTTTTTATTGGTAAAATCGCAGGAGGCCTCCGGATCGAGGAATGGCGCACATATTCGGAATCAGCAGGTCATTTCCATGGAGAATATCATCGAGATTATCCGATTCTCGATAAAAAGTTTTTTGGCCCAAAAAAATGAGAAGGGGTACCCCTTTCCTTTTTTTCAAAAATCTGAAATTTTCCGAAATATTCGGAACGTGGGAATGATGGTTATATTTGGAATCTGCGGGACCTACGCTTTCAGAATCTGCAAGCCGAATTGAAATAAAAAATTCCTACGATTTTTAATCGTCGATTTACTTTTTATTTTCATCTGACTTTTTTTTTCGCTCGTTTTTTATTGGTAAAATCGCAGGAGGCCTCCGGATCGAGGAATGGCGCACATATTCGGAATCAGCAGGTCATTTCCATGGAGAATATCATCGAGATTATCCGATTCTCGATAAAAAGTTTTTTGGCCCAAAAAAATGAGAAGGGGTACCCCTTTCCTTTTTTTCAAAAATCTGAAATTTTCCGAAATATTCGGAACGTGGGAATGATGGTTATATTTGGAATCTGCGGGACCTACGCTTTCAGAATCTGCAAGCCGAATTGAAATAAAAAATTCCTACGATTTTTAATCGTCGATTTACTTTTTATTTTCATCTGACTTTTTTTTTCGCTCGTTTTTTATTGGTAAAATCGCAGGAGGCCTCCGGATCGAGGAATGGCGCACATATTCGGAATCAGCAGGTCATTTCCATGGAGAATATCATCGAGATTATCCGATTCTCGATAAAAAGTTTTTTGGCCCAAAAAAATGAGAAGGGGTACCCCTTTCCTTTTTTTCAAAAATCTGAAATTTTCCGAAATATTCGGAACGTGGGAATGATGGTTATATTTGGAATCTGCGGGACCTACGCTTTCAGAATCTGCAAGCCGAATTGAAATAAAAAATTCCTACGATTTTTAATCGTCGATTTACTTTTTATTTTCATCTGACTTTTTTTTTCGCTCGTTTTTTATTGGTAAAATCGCAGGAGGCCTCCGGATCGAGGAATGGCGCACATATTCGGAATCAGCAGGTCATTTCCATGGAGAATATCATCGAGATTATCCGATTCTCGATAAAAAGTTTTTTGGCCCAAAAAAATGAGAAGGGGTACCCCTTTCCTTTTTTTCAAAAATCTGAAATTTTCCGAAATATTCGGAACGTGGGAATGATGGTTATATTTGGAATCTGCGGGACCTACGCTTTCAGAATCTGCAAGCCGAATTGAAATAAAAAATTCCTACGATTTTTAATCGTCGATTTACTTTTTATTTTCATCTGACTTTTTTTTTCGCTCGTTTTTTATTGGTAAAATCGCAGGAGGCCTCCGGATCGAGGAATGGCGCACATATTCGGAATCAGCAGGTCATTTCCATGGAGAATATCATCGAGATTATCCGATTCTCGATAAAAAGTTTTTTGGCCCAAAAAAATGAGAAGGGGTACCCCTTTCCTTTTTTTCAAAAATCTGAAATTTTCCGAAATATTCGGAACGTGGGAATGATGGTTATATTTGGAATCTGCGGGACCTACGCTTTCAGAATCTGCAAGCCGAATTGAAATAAAAAATTCCTACGATTTTTAATCGTCGATTTACTTTTTATTTTCATCTGACTTTTTTTTTCGCTCGTTTTTTATTGGTAAAATCGCAGGAGGCCTCCGGATCGAGGAATGGCGCACATATTCGGAATCAGCAGGTCATTTCCATGGAGAATATCATCGAGATTATCCGATTCTCGATAAAAAGTTTTTTGGCCCAAAAAAATGAGAAGGGGTACCCCTTTCCTTTTTTTCAAAAATCTGAAATTTTCCGAAATATTCGGAACGTGGGAATGATGGTTATATTTGGAATCTGCGGGACCTACGCTTTCAGAATCTGCAAGCCGAATTGAAATAAAAAATTCCTACGATTTTTAATCGTCGATTTACTTTTTATTTTCATCTGACTTTTTTTTTCGCTCGTTTTTTATTGGTAAAATCGCAGGAGGCCTCCGGATCGAGGAATGGCGCACATATTCGGAATCAGCAGGTCATTTCCATGGAGAATATCATCGAGATTATCCGATTCTCGATAAAAAGTTTTTTGGCCCAAAAAAATGAGAAGGGGTACCCCTTTCCTTTTTTTCAAAAATCTGAAATTTTCCGAAATATTCGGAACGTGGGAATGATGGTTATATTTGGAATCTGCGGGACCTACGCTTTCAGAATCTGCAAGCCGAATTGAAATAAAAAATTCCTACGATTTTTAATCGTCGATTTACTTTTTATTTTCATCTGACTTTTTTTTTCGCTCGTTTTTTATTGGTAAAATCGCAGGAGGCCTCCGGATCGAGGAATGGCGCACATATTCGGAATCAGCAGGTCATTTCCATGGAGAATATCATCGAGATTATCCGATTCTCGATAAAAAGTTTTTTGGCCCAAAAAAATGAGAAGGGGTACCCCTTTCCTTTTTTTCAAAAATCTGAAATTTTCCGAAATATTCGGAACGTGGGAATGATGGTTATATTTGGAATCTGCGGGACCTACGCTTTCAGAATCTGCAAGCCGAATTGAAATAAAAAATTCCTACGATTTTTAATCGTCGATTTACTTTTTATTTTCATCTGACTTTTTTTTTCGCTCGTTTTTTATTGGTAAAATCGCAGGAGGCCTCCGGATCGAGGAATGGCGCACATATTCGGAATCAGCAGGTCATTTCCATGGAGAATATCATCGAGATTATCCGATTCTCGATAAAAAGTTTTTTGGCCCAAAAAAATGAGAAGGGGTACCCCTTTCCTTTTTTTCAAAAATCTGAAATTTTCCGAAATATTCGGAACGTGGGAATGATGGTTATATTTGGAATCTGCGGGACCTACGCTTTCAGAATCTGCAAGCCGAATTGAAATAAAAAATTCCTACGATTTTTAATCGTCGATTTACTTTTTATTTTCATCTGACTTTTTTTTTCGCTCGTTTTTTATTGGTAAAATCGCAGGAGGCCTCCGGATCGAGGAATGGCGCACATATTCGGAATCAGCAGGTCATTTCCATGGAGAATATCATCGAGATTATCCGATTCTCGATAAAAAGTTTTTTGGCCCAAAAAAATGAGAAGGGGTACCCCTTTCCTTTTTTTCAAAAATCTGAAATTTTCCGAAATATTCGGAACGTGGGAATGATGGTTATATTTGGAATCTGCGGGACCTACGCTTTCAGAATCTGCAAGCCGAATTGAAATAAAAAATTCCTACGATTTTTAATCGTCGATTTACTTTTTATTTTCATCTGACTTTTTTTTTCGCTCGTTTTTTATTGGTAAAATCGCAGGAGGCCTCCGGATCGAGGAATGGCGCACATATTCGGAATCAGCAGGTCATTTCCATGGAGAATATCATCGAGATTATCCGATTCTCGATAAAAAGTTTTTTGGCCCAAAAAAATGAGAAGGGGTACCCCTTTCCTTTTTTTCAAAAATCTGAAATTTTCCGAAATATTCGGAACGTGGGAATGATGGTTATATTTGGAATCTGCGGGACCTACGCTTTCAGAATCTGCAAGCCGAATTGAAATAAAAAATTCCTACGATTTTTAATCGTCGATTTACTTTTTATTTTCATCTGACTTTTTTTTTCGCTCGTTTTTTATTGGTAAAATCGCAGGAGGCCTCCGGATCGAGGAATGGCGCACATATTCGGAATCAGCAGGTCATTTCCATGGAGAATATCATCGAGATTATCCGATTCTCGATAAAAAGTTTTTTGGCCCAAAAAAATGAGAAGGGGTACCCCTTTCCTTTTTTTCAAAAATCTGAAATTTTCCGAAATATTCGGAACGTGGGAATGATGGTTATATTTGGAATCTGCGGGACCTACGCTTTCAGAATCTGCAAGCCGAATTGAAATAAAAAATTCCTACGATTTTTAATCGTCGATTTACTTTTTATTTTCATCTGACTTTTTTTTTCGCTCGTTTTTTATTGGTAAAATCGCAGGAGGCCTCCGGATCGAGGAATGGCGCACATATTCGGAATCAGCAGGTCATTTCCATGGAGAATATCATCGAGATTATCCGATTCTCGATAAAAAGTTTTTTGGCCCAAAAAAATGAGAAGGGGTACCCCTTTCCTTTTTTTCAAAAATCTGAAATTTTCCGAAATATTCGGAACGTGGGAATGATGGTTATATTTGGAATCTGCGGGACCTACGCTTTCAGAATCTGCAAGCCGAATTGAAATAAAAAATTCCTACGATTTTTAATCGTCGATTTACTTTTTATTTTCATCTGACTTTTTTTTTCGCTCGTTTTTTATTGGTAAAATCGCAGGAGGCCTCCGGATCGAGGAATGGCGCACATATTCGGAATCAGCAGGTCATTTCCATGGAGAATATCATCGAGATTATCCGATTCTCGATAAAAAGTTTTTTGGCCCAAAAAAATGAGAAGGGGTACCCCTTTCCTTTTTTTCAAAAATCTGAAATTTTCCGAAATATTCGGAACGTGGGAATGATGGTTATATTTGGAATCTGCGGGACCTACGCTTTCAGAATCTGCAAGCCGAATTGAAATAAAAAATTCCTACGATTTTTAATCGTCGATTTACTTTTTATTTTCATCTGACTTTTTTTTTCGCTCGTTTTTTATTGGTAAAATCGCAGGAGGCCTCCGGATCGAGGAATGGCGCACATATTCGGAATCAGCAGGTCATTTCCATGGAGAATATCATCGAGATTATCCGATTCTCGATAAAAAGTTTTTTGGCCCAAAAAAATGAGAAGGGGTACCCCTTTCCTTTTTTTCAAAAATCTGAAATTTTCCGAAATATTCGGAACGTGGGAATGATGGTTATATTTGGAATCTGCGGGACCTACGCTTTCAGAATCTGCAAGCCGAATTGAAATAAAAAATTCCTACGATTTTTAATCGTCGATTTACTTTTTATTTTCATCTGACTTTTTTTTTCGCTCGTTTTTTATTGGTAAAATCGCAGGAGGCCTCCGGATCGAGGAATGGCGCACATATTCGGAATCAGCAGGTCATTTCCATGGAGAATATCATCGAGATTATCCGATTCTCGATAAAAAGTTTTTTGGCCCAAAAAAATGAGAAGGGGTACCCCTTTCCTTTTTTTCAAAAATCTGAAATTTTCCGAAATATTCGGAACGTGGGAATGATGGTTATATTTGGAATCTGCGGGACCTACGCTTTCAGAATCTGCAAGCCGAATTGAAATAAAAAATTCCTACGATTTTTAATCGTCGATTTACTTTTTATTTTCATCTGACTTTTTTTTTCGCTCGTTTTTTATTGGTAAAATCGCAGGAGGCCTCCGGATCGAGGAATGGCGCACATATTCGGAATCAGCAGGTCATTTCCATGGAGAATATCATCGAGATTATCCGATTCTCGATAAAAAGTTTTTTGGCCCAAAAAAATGAGAAGGGGTACCCCTTTCCTTTTTTTCAAAAATCTGAAATTTTCCGAAATATTCGGAACGTGGGAATGATGGTTATATTTGGAATCTGCGGGACCTACGCTTTCAGAATCTGCAAGCCGAATTGAAATAAAAAATTCCTACGATTTTTAATCGTCGATTTACTTTTTATTTTCATCTGACTTTTTTTTTCGCTCGTTTTTTATTGGTAAAATCGCAGGAGGCCTCCGGATCGAGGAATGGCGCACATATTCGGAATCAGCAGGTCATTTCCATGGAGAATATCATCGAGATTATCCGATTCTCGATAAAAAGTTTTTTGGCCCAAAAAAATGAGAAGGGGTACCCCTTTCCTTTTTTTCAAAAATCTGAAATTTTCCGAAATATTCGGAACGTGGGAATGATGGTTATATTTGGAATCTGCGGGACCTACGCTTTCAGAATCTGCAAGCCGAATTGAAATAAAAAATTCCTACGATTTTTAATCGTCGATTTACTTTTTATTTTCATCTGACTTTTTTTTTCGCTCGTTTTTTATTGGTAAAATCGCAGGAGGCCTCCGGATCGAGGAATGGCGCACATATTCGGAATCAGCAGGTCATTTCCATGGAGAATATCATCGAGATTATCCGATTCTCGATAAAAAGTTTTTTGGCCCAAAAAAATGAGAAGGGGTACCCCTTTCCTTTTTTTCAAAAATCTGAAATTTTCCGAAATATTCGGAACGTGGGAATGATGGTTATATTTGGAATCTGCGGGACCTACGCTTTCAGAATCTGCAAGCCGAATTGAAATAAAAAATTCCTACGATTTTTAATCGTCGATTTACTTTTTATTTTCATCTGACTTTTTTTTTCGCTCGTTTTTTATTGGTAAAATCGCAGGAGGCCTCCGGATCGAGGAATGGCGCACATATTCGGAATCAGCAGGTCATTTCCATGGAGAATATCATCGAGATTATCCGATTCTCGATAAAAAGTTTTTTGGCCCAAAAAAATGAGAAGGGGTACCCCTTTCCTTTTTTTCAAAAATCTGAAATTTTCCGAAATATTCGGAACGTGGGAATGATGGTTATATTTGGAATCTGCGGGACCTACGCTTTCAGAATCTGCAAGCCGAATTGAAATAAAAAATTCCTACGATTTTTAATCGTCGATTTACTTTTTATTTTCATCTGACTTTTTTTTTCGCTCGTTTTTTATTGGTAAAATCGCAGGAGGCCTCCGGATCGAGGAATGGCGCACATATTCGGAATCAGCAGGTCATTTCCATGGAGAATATCATCGAGATTATCCGATTCTCGATAAAAAGTTTTTTGGCCCAAAAAAATGAGAAGGGGTACCCCTTTCCTTTTTTTCAAAAATCTGAAATTTTCCGAAATATTCGGAACGTGGGAATGATGGTTATATTTGGAATCTGCGGGACCTACGCTTTCAGAATCTGCAAGCCGAATTGAAATAAAAAATTCCTACGATTTTTAATCGTCGATTTACTTTTTATTTTCATCTGACTTTTTTTTTCGCTCGTTTTTTATTGGTAAAATCGCAGGAGGCCTCCGGATCGAGGAATGGCGCACATATTCGGAATCAGCAGGTCATTTCCATGGAGAATATCATCGAGATTATCCGATTCTCGATAAAAAGTTTTTCGGCCCAAAAAAATGAGAAGGGGTACCCCTTTCCTTTTTTTCAAAAATCTGAAATTTTCCGAAATATTCGGAACGTGGGAATGATGGTTATATTTGGAATCTGCGGGACCTACGCTTTCAGAATCTGCAAGCCGAATTGAAATAAAAAATTCCTACGATTTTTAATCGTCGATTTACTTTTTATTTTCATCTGACTTTTTTTTTCGCTCGTTTTTTATTGGTAAAATCGCAGGAGGCCTCCGGATCGAGGAATGGCGCACATATTCGGAATCAGCAGGTCATTTCCATGGAGAATATCATCGAGATTATCCGATTCTCGATAAAAAGTTTTTTGGCCCAAAAAAATGAGAAGGGGTACCCCTTTCCTTTTTTTCAAAAATCTGAAATTTTCCGAAATATTCGGAACGTGGGAATGATGGTTATATTTGGAATCTGCGGGACCTACGCTTTCAGAATCTGCAAGCCGAATTGAAATAAAAAATTCCTACGATTTTTAATCGTCGATTTACTTTTTATTTTCATCTGACTTTTTTTTTCGCTCGTTTTTTATTGGTAAAATCGCAGGAGGCCTCCGGATCGAGGAATGGCGCACATATTCGGAATCAGCAGGTCATTTCCATGGAGAATATCATCGAGATTATCCGATTCTCGATAAAAAGTTTTTTGGCCCAAAAAAATGAGAAGGGGTACCCCTTTCCTTTTTTTCAAAAATCTGAAATTTTCCGAAATATTCGGAACGTGGGAATGATGGTTATATTTGGAATCTGCGGGACCTACGCTTTCAGAATCTGCAAGCCGAATTGAAATAAAAAATTCCTACGATTTTTAATCGTCGATTTACTTTTTATTTTCATCTGACTTTTTTTTTCGCTCGTTTTTTATTGGTAAAATCGCAGGAGGCCTCCGGATCGAGGAATGGCGCACATATTCGGAATCAGCAGGTCATTTCCATGGAGAATATCATCGAGATTATCCGATTCTCGATAAAAAGTTTTTTGGCCCAAAAAAATGAGAAGGGGTACCCCTTTCCTTTTTTTCAAAAATCTGAAATTTTCCGAAATATTCGGAACGTGGGAATGATGGTTATATTTGGAATCTGCGGGACCTACGCTTTCAGAATCTGCAAGCCGAATTGAAATAAAAAATTCCTACGATTTTTAATCGTCGATTTACTTTTTATTTTCATCTGACTTTTTTTTTCGCTCGTTTTTTATTGGTAAAATCGCAGGAGGCCTCCGGATCGAGGAATGGCGCACATATTCGGAATCAGCAGGTCATTTCCATGGAGAATATCATCGAGATTATCCGATTCTCGATAAAAAGTTTTTTGGCCCAAAAAAATGAGAAGGGGTACCCCTTTCCTTTTTTTCAAAAATCTGAAATTTTCCGAAATATTCGGAACGTGGGAATGATGGTTATATTTGGAATCTGCGGGACCTACGCTTTCAGAATCTGCAAGCCGAATTGAAATAAAAAATTCCTACGATTTTTAATCGTCGATTTACTTTTTATTTTCATCTGACTTTTTTTTTCGCTCGTTTTTTATTGGTAAAATCGCAGGAGGCCTCCGGATCGAGGAATGGCGCACATATTCGGAATCAGCAGGTCATTTCCATGGAGAATATCATCGAGATTATCCGATTCTCGATAAAAAGTTTTTTGGCCCAAAAAAATGAGAAGGGGTACCCCTTTCCTTTTTTTCAAAAATCTGAAATTTTCCGAAATATTCGGAACGTGGGAATGATGGTTATATTTGGAATCTGCGGGACCTACGCTTTCAGAATCTGCAAGCCGAATTGAAATAAAAAATTCCTACGATTTTTAATCGTCGATTTACTTTTTATTTTCATCTGACTTTTTTTTTCGCTCGTTTTTTATTGGTAAAATCGCAGGAGGCCTCCGGATCGAGGAATGGCGCACATATTCGGAATCAGCAGGTCATTTCCATGGAGAATATCATCGAGATTATCCGATTCTCGATAAAAAGTTTTTTGGCCCAAAAAAATGAGAAGGGGTACCCCTTTCCTTTTTTTCAAAAATCTGAAATTTTCCGAAATATTCGGAACGTGGGAATGATGGTTATATTTGGAATCTGCGGGACCTACGCTTTCAGAATCTGCAAGCCGAATTGAAATAAAAAATTCCTACGATTTTTAATCGTCGATTTACTTTTTATTTTCATCTGACTTTTTTTTTCGCTCGTTTTTTATTGGTAAAATCGCAGGAGGCCTCCGGATCGAGGAATGGCGCACATATTCGGAATCAGCAGGTCATTTCCATGGAGAATATCATCGAGATTATCCGATTCTCGATAAAAAGTTTTTTGGCCCAAAAAAATGAGAAGGGGTACCCCTTTCCTTTTTTTCAAAAATCTGAAATTTTCCGAAATATTCGGAACGTGGGAATGATGGTTATATTTGGAATCTGCGGGACCTACGCTTTCAGAATCTGCAAGCCGAATTGAAATAAAAAATTCCTACGATTTTTAATCGTCGATTTACTTTTTATTTTCATCTGACTTTTTTTTTCGCTCGTTTTTTATTGGTAAAATCGCAGGAGGCCTCCGGATCGAGGAATGGCGCACATATTCGGAATCAGCAGGTCATTTCCATGGAGAATATCATCGAGATTATCCGATTCTCGATAAAAAGTTTTTTGGCCCAAAAAAATGAGAAGGGGTACCCCTTTCCTTTTTTTCAAAAATCTGAAATTTTCCGAAATATTCGGAACGTGGGAATGATGGTTATATTTGGAATCTGCGGGACCTACGCTTTCAGAATCTGCAAGCCGAATTGAAATAAAAAATTCCTACGATTTTTAATCGTCGATTTACTTTTTATTTTCATCTGACTTTTTTTTTCGCTCGTTTTTTATTGGTAAAATCGCAGGAGGCCTCCGGATCGAGGAATGGCGCACATATTCGGAATCAGCAGGTCATTTCCATGGAGAATATCATCGAGATTATCCGATTCTCGATAAAAAGTTTTTTGGCCCAAAAAAATGAGAAGGGGTACCCCTTTCCTTTTTTTCAAAAATCTGAAATTTTCCGAAATATTCGGAACGTGGGAATGATGGTTATATTTGGAATCTGCGGGACCTACGCTTTCAGAATCTGCAAGCCGAATTGAAATAAAAAATTCCTACGATTTTTAATCGTCGATTTACTTTTTATTTTCATCTGACTTTTTTTTTCGCTCGTTTTTTATTGGTAAAATCGCAGGAGGCCTCCGGATCGAGGAATGGCGCACATATTCGGAATCAGCAGGTCATTTCCATGGAGAATATCATCGAGATTATCCGATTCTCGATAAAAAGTTTTTTGGCCCAAAAAAATGAGAAGGGGTACCCCTTTCCTTTTTTTCAAAAATCTGAAATTTTCCGAAATATTCGGAACGTGGGAATGATGGTTATATTTGGAATCTGCGGGACCTACGCTTTCAGAATCTGCAAGCCGAATTGAAATAAAAAATTCCTACGATTTTTAATCGTCGATTTACTTTTTATTTTCATCTGACTTTTTTTTTCGCTCGTTTTTTATTGGTAAAATCGCAGGAGGCCTCCGGATCGAGGAATGGCGCACATATTCGGAATCAGCAGGTCATTTCCATGGAGAATATCATCGAGATTATCCGATTCTCGATAAAAAGTTTTTTGGCCCAAAAAAATGAGAAGGGGTACCCCTTTCCTTTTTTTCAAAAATCTGAAATTTTCCGAAATATTCGGAACGTGGGAATGATGGTTATATTTGGAATCTGCGGGACCTACGCTTTCAGAATCTGCAAGCCGAATTGAAATAAAAAATTCCTACGATTTTTAATCGTCGATTTACTTTTTATTTTCATCTGACTTTTTTTTTCGCTCGTTTTTTATTGGTAAAATCGCAGGAGGCCTCCGGATCGAGGAATGGCGCACATATTCGGAATCAGCAGGTCATTTCCATGGAGAATATCATCGAGATTATCCGATTCTCGATAAAAAGTTTTTTGGCCCAAAAAAATGAGAAGGGGTACCCCTTTCCTTTTTTTCAAAAATCTGAAATTTTCCGAAATATTCGGAACGTGGGAATGATGGTTATATTTGGAATCTGCGGGACCTACGCTTTCAGAATCTGCAAGCCGAATTGAAATAAAAAATTCCTACGATTTTTAATCGTCGATTTACTTTTTATTTTCATCTGACTTTTTTTTTCGCTCGTTTTTTATTGGTAAAATCGCAGGAGGCCTCCGGATCGAGGAATGGCGCACATATTCGGAATCAGCAGGTCATTTCCATGGAGAATATCATCGAGATTATCCGATTCTCGATAAAAAGTTTTTTGGCCCAAAAAAATGAGAAGGGGTACCCCTTTCCTTTTTTTCAAAAATCTGAAATTTTCCGAAATATTCGGAACGTGGGAATGATGGTTATATTTGGAATCTGCGGGACCTACGCTTTCAGAATCTGCAAGCCGAATTGAAATAAAAAATTCCTACGATTTTTAATCGTCGATTTACTTTTTATTTTCATCTGACTTTTTTTTTCGCTCGTTTTTTATTGGTAAAATCGCAGGAGGCCTCCGGATCGAGGAATGGCGCACATATTCGGAATCAGCAGGTCATTTCCATGGAGAATATCATCGAGATTATCCGATTCTCGATAAAAAGTTTTTTGGCCCAAAAAAATGAGAAGGGGTACCCCTTTCCTTTTTTTCAAAAATCTGAAATTTTCCGAAATATTCGGAACGTGGGAATGATGGTTATATTTGGAATCTGCGGGACCTACGCTTTCAGAATCTGCAAGCCGAATTGAAATAAAAAATTCCTACGATTTTTAATCGTCGATTTACTTTTTATTTTCATCTGACTTTTTTTTTCGCTCGTTTTTTATTGGTAAAATCGCAGGAGGCCTCCGGATCGAGGAATGGCGCACATATTCGGAATCAGCAGGTCATTTCCATGGAGAATATCATCGAGATTATCCGATTCTCGATAAAAAGTTTTTTGGCCCAAAAAAATGAGAAGGGGTACCCCTTTCCTTTTTTTCAAAAATCTGAAATTTTCCGAAATATTCGGAACGTGGGAATGATGGTTATATTTGGAATCTGCGGGACCTACGCTTTCAGAATCTGCAAGCCGAATTGAAATAAAAAATTCCTACGATTTTTAATCGTCGATTTACTTTTTATTTTCATCTGACTTTTTTTTTCGCTCGTTTTTTATTGGTAAAATCGCAGGAGGCCTCCGGATCGAGGAATGGCGCACATATTCGGAATCAGCAGGTCATTTCCATGGAGAATATCATCGAGATTATCCGATTCTCGATAAAAAGTTTTTTGGCCCAAAAAAATGAGAAGGGGTACCCCTTTCCTTTTTTTCAAAAATCTGAAATTTTCCGAAATATTCGGAACGTGGGAATGATGGTTATATTTGGAATCTGCGGGACCTACGCTTTCAGAATCTGCAAGCCGAATTGAAATAAAAAATTCCTACGATTTTTAATCGTCGATTTACTTTTTATTTTCATCTGACTTTTTTTTTCGCTCGTTTTTTATTGGTAAAATCGCAGGAGGCCTCCGGATCGAGGAATGGCGCACATATTCGGAATCAGCAGGTCATTTCCATGGAGAATATCATCGAGATTATCCGATTCTCGATAAAAAGTTTTTTGGCCCAAAAAAATGAGAAGGGGTACCCCTTTCCTTTTTTTCAAAAATCTGAAATTTTCCGAAATATTCGGAACGTGGGAATGATGGTTATATTTGGAATCTGCGGGACCTACGCTTTCAGAATCTGCAAGCCGAATTGAAATAAAAAATTCCTACGATTTTTAATCGTCGATTTACTTTTTATTTTCATCTGACTTTTTTTTTCGCTCGTTTTTTATTGGTAAAATCGCAGGAGGCCTCCGGATCGAGGAATGGCGCACATATTCGGAATCAGCAGGTCATTTCCATGGAGAATATCATCGAGATTATCCGATTCTCGATAAAAAGTTTTTTGGCCCAAAAAAATGAGAAGGGGTACCCCTTTCCTTTTTTTCAAAAATCTGAAATTTTCCGAAATATTCGGAACGTGGGAATGATGGTTATATTTGGAATCTGCGGGACCTACGCTTTCAGAATCTGCAAGCCGAATTGAAATAAAAAATTCCTACGATTTTTAATCGTCGATTTACTTTTTATTTTCATCTGACTTTTTTTTTCGCTCGTTTTTTATTGGTAAAATCGCAGGAGGCCTCCGGATCGAGGAATGGCGCACATATTCGGAATCAGCAGGTCATTTCCATGGAGAATATCATCGAGATTATCCGATTCTCGATAAAAAGTTTTTTGGCCCAAAAAAATGAGAAGGGGTACCCCTTTCCTTTTTTTCAAAAATCTGAAATTTTCCGAAATATTCGGAACGTGGGAATGATGGTTATATTTGAAATCTGCGGGACCTACGCTTTCAGAATCTGCAAGCCGAATTGAAATAAAAAATTCCTACGATTTTTAATCGTCGATTTACTTTTTATTTTCATCTGACTTTTTTTTTCGCTCGTTTTTTATTGGTAAAATCGCAGGAGGCCTCCGGATCGAGGAATGGCGCACATATTCGGAATCAGCAGGTCGTTTCCATGGAGAATATCATCGAGATTATCCGATTCTCGATAAAAAGTTTTTTGGCCCAAAAAAATGAGAAGGGGTACCCCTTTCCTTTTTTTCAAAAATCTGAAATTTTCCGAAATATTCGGAACGTGGGAATGATGGTTATATTTGGAATCTGCGGGACCTACGCTTTCAGAATCTGCAAGCCGAATTGAAATAAAAAATTCCTACGATTTTTAATCGTCGATTTACTTTTTATTTTCATCTGACTTTTTTTTTCGCTCGTTTTTTATTGGTAAAATCGCAGGAGGCCTCCGGATCGAGGAATGGCGCACATATTCGGAATCAGCAGGTCATTTCCATGGAGAATATCATCGAGATTATCCGATTCTCGATAAAAAGTTTTTTGGCCCAAAAAAATGAGAAGGGGTACCCCTTTCCTTTTTTTCAAAAATCTGAAATTTTCCGAAATATTCGGAACGTGGGAATGATGGTTATATTTGGAATCTGCGGGACCTACGCTTTCAGAATCTGCAAGCCGAATTGGAATAAAAAATTCCTACGATTTTTAATCGTCGATTTACTTTTTATTTTCATCTGACTTTTTTTTTCGCTCGTTTTTTATTGGTAAAATCGCAGGAGGCCTCCGGATCGAGGAATGGCGCACATATTCGGAATCAGCAGGTCATTTCCATGGAGAATATCATCGAGATTATCCGATTCTCGATAAAAAGTTTTTTGGCCCAAAAAAATGAGAAGGGGTACCCCTTTCCTTTTTTTCAAAAATCTGAAATTTTCCGAAATATTCGGAACGTGGGAATGATGGTTATATTTGGAATCTGCGGGACCTACGCTTTCAGAATCTGCAAGCCGAATTGAAATAAAAAATTCCTACGATTTTTAATCGTCGATTTACTTTTTATTTTCATCTGACTTTTTTTTTCGCTCGTTTTTTATTGGTAAAATCGCAGGAGGCCTCCGGATCGAGGAATGGCGCACATATTCGGAATCAGCAGGTCATTTCCATGGAGAATATCATCGAGATTATCCGATTCTCGATAAAAAGTTTTTTGGCCCAAAAAAATGAGAAGGGGTACCCCTTTCCTTTTTTTCAAAAATCTGAAATTTTCCGAAATATTCGGAACGTGGGAATGATGGTTATATTTGGAATCTGCGGGACCTACGCTTTCAGAATCTGCAAGCCGAATTGAAATAAAAAATTCCTACGATTTTTAATCGTCGATTTACTTTTTATTTTCATCTGACTTTTTTTTTCGCTCGTTTTTTATTGGTAAAATCGCAGGAGGCCTCCGGATCGAGGAATGGCGCACATATTCGGAATCAGCAGGTCATTTCCATGGAGAATATCATCGAGATTATCCGATTCTCGATAAAAAGTTTTTTGGCCCAAAAAAATGAGAAGGGGTACCCCTTTCCTTTTTTCCAAAAATCTGAAATTTTCCGAAATATTCGGAACGTGGGAATGATGGTTATATTTGGAATCTGCGGGACCTACGCTTTCAGAATCTGCAAGCCGAATTGAAATAAAAAATTCCTACGATTTTTAATCGTCGATTTACTTTTTATTTTCATCTGACTTTTTTTTTCGCTCGTTTTTTATTGGTAAAATCGCAGGAGGCCTCCGGATCGAGGAATGGCGCACATATTCGGAATCAGCAGGTCATTTCCATGGAGAATATCATCGAGATTATCCGATTCTCGATAAAAAGTTTTTTGGCCCAAAAAAATGAGAAGGGGTACCCCTTTCCTTTTTTTCAAAAATCTGCGGGACCTACGCTTTCAGAATTTGCAAGCCGAATTGGAATAAAAAATTCCTACGATTTTTGATCGTCGATTTACTTTTTATTTTCATCTGACTTTTTTTTTCGCTCGTTTTTTATTGGTAAAATCGCAGGAGGCCTCCGGATCGAGGAATGGCGCACATATTCGGAATCAGCAGGTCATTTCCATGGAGAATATCATCGAGATTATCCGATTCTCGATAAAAAGTTTTTTGGCCCAAAAAAATGAGAAGGGGTTTTTCCTTTCCTTTTTCCCTTTCCTTTTTTTCAAAAATCTGAAATTTTCCGAAATATTCGGAACGTGGGAATGATGGTTATATTTGGAATCTGCGGGACCTACGCTTTCAGAATCTGCAAGCCGAATTGAAATAAAAAATTCCTACGATTTTTAATCGTCGATTTACTTTTTATTTTCATCTGACTTTTTTTTTCGCTCGTTTTTTATTGGTAAAATCGCAGGAGGCCTCCGGATCGAGGAATGGCGCACATATTCGGAATCAGCAGGTCGTTTCCATGGAGAATATCATCGAGATTATCCGATTCTCGATAAAAAGTTTTTTGGCCCAAAAAAATGAGAAGGGGTACCCCTTTCCTTTTTTTCAAAAATCTGAAATTTTCCGAAATATTCGGAACGTGGGAATGATGGTTATATTTGGAATCTGCGGGACCTACGCTTTCAGAATCTGCAAGCCGAATTGGAATAAAAAATTCCTACGATTTTTAATCGTCGATTTACTTTTTATTTTCATCTGACTTTTTTTTTCGCTCGTTTTTTATTGGTAAAATCGCAGGAGGCCTCCGGATCGAGGAATGGCGCACATATTCGGAATCAGCAGGTCATTTCCATGGAGAATATCATCGAGATTATCCGATTCTCGATAAAAAGTTTTTTGGCCCAAAAAAATGAGAAGGGGTACCCCTTTCCTTTTTTTCAAAAATCTGAAATTTTCCGAAATATTCGGAACGTGGGAATGATGGTTATATTTGGAATCTGCGGGACCTACGCTTTCAGAATCTGCAAGCCGAATTGAAATAAAAAATTCCTACGATTTTTAATCGTCGATTTACTTTTTATTTTCATCTGACTTTTTTTTTCGCTCGTTTTTTATTGGTAAAATCGCAGGAGGCCTCCGGATCGAGGAATGGCGCACATATTCGGAATCAGCAGGTCATTTCCATGGAGAATATCATCGAGATTATCCGATTCTCGATAAAAAGTTTTTTGGCCCAAAAAAATGAGAAGGGGTACCCCTTTCCTTTTTTTCAAAAATCTGAAATTTTTCGAAATATTCGGAACGTGGGAATGATGGTTATATTTGGAATCTGCGGGACCTACGCTTTCAGAATCTGCAAGCCGAATTGAAATAAAAAATTCCTACGATTTTTAATCGTCGATTTACTTTTTATTTTCATCTGACTTTTTTTTTCGCTCGTTTTTTATTGGTAAAATCGCAGGAGGCCTCCGGATCGAGGAATGGCGCACATATTCGGAATCAGCAGGTCATTTCCATGGAGAATATCATCGAGATTATCCGATTCTCGATAAAAAGTTTTTTGGCCCAAAAAAATGAGAAGGGGTACCCCTTTCCTTTTTTTCAAAAATCTGAAATTTTCCGAAATATTCGGAACGTGGGAATGATGGTTATATTTGGAATCTGCGGGACCTACGCTTTCAGAATTTGCAAGCCGAATTGGAATAAAAAATTCCTACGATTTTTGATCGTCGATTTACTTTTTATTTTCATCTGACTTTTTTTTTCGCTCGTTTTTTATTGGTAAAATCGCAGGAGGCCTCCGGATCGAGGAATGGCGCACATATTCGGAATCAGCAGGTCATTTCCATGGAGAATATCATCGAGATTATCCGATTCTCGATAAAAAGTTTTTTGGCCCAAAAAAATGAGAAGGGGTACCCCTTTCCTTTTTTTCAAAAATCTGAAATTTTCCGAAATATTCGGAACGTGGGAATGATGGTTATATTTGGAATCTGCGGGACCTACGCTTTCAGAATCTGCAAGCCGAATTGAAATAAAAAATTCCTACGATTTTTAATCGTCGATTTACTTTTTATTTTCATCTGACTTTTTTTTTCGCTCGTTTTTTATTGGTAAAATCGCAGGAGGCCTCCGGATCGAGGAATGGCGCACATATTCGGAATCAGCAGGTCGTTTCCATGGAGAATATCATCGAGATTATCCGATTCTCGATAAAAAGTTTTTTGGCCCAAAAAAATGAGAAGGGGTACCCCTTTCCTTTTTTTCAAAAATCTGAAATTTTCCGAAATATTCGGAACGTGGGAATGATGGTTATATTTGGAATCTGCGGGACCTACGCTTTCAGAATCTGCAAGCCGAATTGGAATAAAAAATTCCTACGATTTTTAATCGTCGATTTACTTTTTATTTTCATCTGACTTTTTTTTTCGCTCGTTTTTTATTGGTAAAATCGCAGGAGGCCTCCGGATCGAGGAATGGCGCACATATTCGGAATCAGCAGGTCATTTCCATGGAGAATATCATCGAGATTATCCGATTCTCGATAAAAAGTTTTTTGGCCCAAAAAAATGAGAAGGGGTACCCCTTTCCTTTTTTTCAAAAATCTGAAATTTTCCGAAATATTCGGAACGTGGGAATGATGGTTATATTTGGAATCTGCGGGACCTACGCTTTCAGAATCTGCAAGCCGAATTGAAATAAAAAATTCCTACGATTTTTAATCGTCGATTTACTTTTTATTTTCATCTGACTTTTTTTTTCGCTCGTTTTTTATTGGTAAAATCGCAGGAGGCCTCCGGATCGAGGAATGGCGCACATATTCGGAATCAGCAGGTCATTTCCATGGAGAATATCATCGAGATTATCCGATTCTCGATAAAAAGTTTTTTGGCCCAAAAAAATGAGAAGGGGTACCCCTTTCCTTTTTTTTCAAAAATCTGAAATTTTCCGAAATATTCGGAACGTGGGAATGATGGTTATATTTGGAATCTGCGGGACCTACGCTTTCAGAATCTGCAAGCCGAATTGAAATAAAAAATTCCTACGATTTTTAATCGTCGATTTACTTTTTATTTTCATCTGACTTTTTTTTTCGCTCGTTTTTTAGTGGTAAAATCGCAGGAGGCCTCCGGATCGAGGAATGGCGCACATATTCGGAATCAGCAGGTCATTTCCATGGAGAATATCATCGAGATTATCCGATTCTCGATAAAAAGTTTTTTGGCCCAAAAAAATGAGAAGGGGTACCCCTTTCCTTTTTTTCAAAAATCTGAAATTTTCCGAAATATTCGGAACGTGGGAATGATGGTTATATTTGGAATCTGCGGGACCTACGCTTTCAGAATCTGCAAGCCGAATTGAAATAAAAAATTCCTACGATTTTTAATCGTCGATTTACTTTTTATTTTCATCTGACTTTTTTTTTCGCTCGTTTTTTATTGGTAAAATCGCAGGAGGCCTCCGGATCGAGGAATGGCGCACATATTCGGAATCAGCAGGTCATTTCCATGGAGAATATCATCGAGATTATCCGATTCTCGATAAAAAGTTTTTTGGCCCAAAAAAATGAGAAGGGGTACCCCTTTCCTTTTTTTCAAAAATCTGAAATTTTCCGAAATATTCGGAACGTGGGAATGATGGTTATATTAGGAATCTGCGGGACCTACGCTTTCAGAATCTGCAAGCCGAATTGAAATAAAAAATTCCTACGATTTTTAATCGTCGATTTACTTTTTATTTTCATCTGACTTTTTTTTTCGCTCGTTTTTTATTGGTAAAATCGCAGGAGGCCTCCGGATCGAGGAATGGCGCACATATTCGGAATCAGCAGGTCATTTCCATGGAGAATATCATCGAGATTATCCGATTCTCGATAAAAAGTTTTTTGGCCCAAAAAAATGAGAAGGGGTACCCCTTTCCTTTTTTTCAAAAATCTGAAATTTTCCGAAATATTCGGAACGTGGGAATGATGGTTATATTTGGAATCTGCGGGACCTACGCTTTCAGAATCTGCAAGCCGAATTGAAATAAAAAATTCCTACGATTTTTAATCGTCGATTTACTTTTTATTTTCATCTGACTTTTTTTTTCGCTCGTTTTTTATTGGTAAAATCGCAGGAGGCCTCCGGATCGAGGAATGGCGCACATATTCGGAATCAGCAGGTCATTTCCATGGAGAATATCATCGAGATTATCCGATTCTCGATAAAAAGTTTTTTGGCCCAAAAAAATGAGAAGGGGTACCCCTTTCCTTTTTTTCAAAAATCTGAAATTTTCCGAAATATTCGGAACGTGGGAATGATGGTTATATTTGGAATCTGCGGGACCTGCGCTTTCAGAATCTGCAAGCCGAATTGAAATAAAAAATTCCTACGATTTTTAATCGTCGATTTACTTTTTATTTTCATCTGACTTTTTTTTTCGCTCGTTTTTTATTGGTAAAATCGCAGGAGGCCTCCGGATCGAGGAATGGCGCACATATTCGGAATCAGCAGGTCATTTCCATGGAGAATATCATCGAGATTATCCGATTCTCGATAAAAAGTTTTTTGGCCCAAAAAAATGAGAAGGGGTACCCCTTTCCTTTTTTTCAAAAATCTGAAATTTTCCGAAATATTCGGAACGTGGGAATGATGGTTATATTTGGAATCTGCGGGACCTACGCTTTCAGAATCTGCAAGCCGAATTGAAATAAAAAATTCCTACGATTTTTAATCGTCGATTTACTTTTTATTTTCATCTGACTTTTTTTTTCGCTCGTTTTTTATTGGTAAAATCGCAGGAGGCCTCCGGATCGAGGAATGGCGCACATATTCGGAATCAGCAGGTCATTTCCATGGAGAATATCATCGAGATTATCCGATTCTCGATAAAAAGTTTTTTGGCCCAAAAAAATGAGAAGGGGTACCCCTTTCCTTTTTTTCAAAAATCTGAAATTTTCCGAAATATTCGGAACGTGGGAATGATGGTTATATTTGGAATCTGCGGGACCTACGCTTTCAGAATCTGCAAGCCGAATTGAAATAAAAAATTCCTACGATTTTTAATCGTCGATTTACTTTTTATTTTCATCTGACTTTTTTTTTCGCTCGTTTTTTATTGGTAAAATCGCAGGAGGCCTCCGGATCGAGGAATGGCGCACATATTCGGAATCAGCAGGTCATTTCCATGGAGAATATCATCGAGATTATCCGATTCTCGATAAAAAGTTTTTTGGCCCAAAAAAATGAGAAGGGGTACCCCTTTCCTTTTTTTCAAAAATCTGAAATTTTCCGAAATATTCGGAACGTGGGAATGATGGTTATATTTGGAATCTGCGGGACCTACGCTTTCAGAATCTGCAAGCCGAATTGAAATAAAAAATTCCTACGATTTTTAATCGTCGATTTACTTTTTATTTTCATCTGACTTTTTTTTTCGCTCGTTTTTTATTGGTAAAATCGCAGGAGGCCTCCGGATCGAGGAATGGCGCACATATTCGGAATCAGCAGGTCATTTCCATGGAGAATATCATCGAGATTATCCGATTCTCGATAAAAAGTTTTTTGGCCCAAAAAAATGAGAAGGGGTACCCCTTTCCTTTTTTTCAAAAATCTGAAATTTTCCGAAATATTCGGAACGTGGGAATGATGGTTATATTTGGAATCTGCGGGACCTACGCTTTCAGAATCTGCAAGCCGAATTGAAATAAAAAATTCCTACGATTTTTAATCGTCGATTTACTTTTTATTTTCATCTGACTTTTTTTTTCGCTCGTTTTTTATTGGTAAAATCGCAGGAGGCCTCCGGATCGAGGAATGGCGCACATATTCGGAATCAGCAGGTCATTTCCATGGAGAATATCATCGAGATTATCCGATTCTCGATAAAAAGTTTTTTGGCCCAAAAAAATGAGAAGGGGTACCCCTTTCCTTTTTTTCAAAAATCTGAAATTTTCCGAAATATTCGGAACGTGGGAATGATGGTTATATTTGGAATCTGCGGGACCTACGCTTTCAGAATCTGCAAGCCGAATTGAAATAAAAAATTCCTACGATTTTTAATCGTCGATTTACTTTTTATTTTCATCTGACTTTTTTTTTCGCTCGTTTTTTATTGGTAAAATCGCAGGAGGCCTCCGGATCGAGGAATGGCGCACATATTCGGAATCAGCAGGTCATTTCCATGGAGAATATCATCGAGATTATCCGATTCTCGATAAAAAGTTTTTTGGCCCAAAAAAATGAGAAGGGGTACCCCTTTCCTTTTTTTCAAAAATCTGAAATTTTCCGAAATATTCGGAACGTGGGAATGATGGTTATATTTGGAATCTGCGGGACCTACGCTTTCAGAATCTGCAAGCCGAATTGAAATAAAAAATTCCTACGATTTTTAATCGTCGATTTACTTTTTATTTTCATCTGACTTTTTTTTTCGCTCGTTTTTTATTGGTAAAATCGCAGGAGGCCTCCGGATCGAGGAATGGCGCACATATTCGGAATCAGCAGGTCATTTCCATGGAGAATATCATCGAGATTATCCGATTCTCGATAAAAAGTTTTTTGGCCCAAAAAAATGAGAAGGGGTACCCCTTTCCTTTTTTTCAAAAATCTGAAATTTTCCGAAATATTCGGAACGTGGGAATGATGGTTATATTTGGAATCTGCGGGACCTACGCTTTCAGAATCTGCAAGCCGAATTGAAATAAAAAATTCCTACGATTTTTAATCGTCGATTTACTTTTTATTTTCATCTGACTTTTTTTTTCGCTCGTTTTTTATTGGTAAAATCGCAGGAGGCCTCCGGATCGAGGAATGGCGCACATATTCGGAATCAGCAGGTCATTTCCATGGAGAATATCATCGAGATTATCCGATTCTCGATAAAAAGTTTTTTGGCCCAAAAAAATGAGAAGGGGTACCCCTTTCCTTTTTTTCAAAAATCTGAAATTTTCCGAAATATTCGGAACGTGGGAATGATGGTTATATTTGGAATCTGCGGGACCTACGCTTTCAGAATCTGCAAGCCGAATTGAAATAAAAAATTCCTACGATTTTTAATCGTCGATTTACTTTTTATTTTCATCTGACTTTTTTTTTCGCTCGTTTTTTATTGGTAAAATCGCAGGAGGCCTCCGGATCGAGGAATGGCGCACATATTCGGAATCAGCAGGTCATTTCCATGGAGAATATCATCGAGATTATCCGATTCTCGATAAAAAGTTTTTTGGCCCAAAAAAATGAGAAGGGGTACCCCTTTCCTTTTTTTTCAAAAATCTGAAATTTTCCGAAATATTCGGAACGTGGGAATGATGGTTATATTTGGAATCTGCGGGACCTACGCTTTCAGAATCTGCAAGCCGAATTGAAATAAAAAATTCCTACGATTTTTAATCGTCGATTTACTTTTTATTTTCATCTGACTTTTTTTTTCGCTCGTTTTTTAGTGGTAAAATCGCAGGAGGCCTCCGGATCGAGGAATGGCGCACATATTCGGAATCAGCAGGTCATTTCCATGGAGAATATCATCGAGATTATCCGATTCTCGATAAAAAGTTTTTTGGCCCAAAAAAATGAGAAGGGGTACCCCTTTCCTTTTTTTCAAAAATCTGAAATTTTCCGAAATATTCGGAACGTGGGAATGATGGTTATATTTGGAATCTGCGGGACCTACGCTTTCAGAATTTGCAAGCCGAATTGAAATAAAAAATTCCTACGATTTTTAATCGTCGATTTACTTTTTATTTTCATCTGACTTTTTTTTTCGCTCGTTTTTTATTGGTAAAATCGCAGGAGGCCTCCGGATCGAGGAATGGCGCACATATTCGGAATCAGCAGGTCATTTCCATGGAGAATATCATCGAGATTATCCGATTCTCGATAAAAAGTTTTTTGGCCCAAAAAAATGAGAAGGGGTACCCCTTTCCTTTTTTTCAAAAATCTGAAATTTTCCGAAATATTCGGAACGTGAGAATGATGGTTATATTAGGAATCTGCGGGACCTACGCTTTCAGAATCTGCAAGCCGAATTGAAATAAAAAATTCCTACGATTTTTAATCGTCGATTTACTTTTTATTTTCATCTGACTTTTTTTTTCGCTCGTTTTTTATTGGTAAAATCGCAGGAGGCCTCCGGATCGAGGAATGGCGCACATATTCGGAATCAGCAGGTCATTTCCATGGAGAATATCATCGAGATTATCCGATTCTCGATAAAAAGTTTTTTGGCCCAAAAAAATGAGAAGGGGTACCCCTTTCCTTTTTTTCAAAAATCTGAAATTTTCCGAAATATTCGGAACGTGGGAATGATGGTTATATTTGGAATCTGCGGGACCTACGCTTTCAGAATCTGCAAGCCGAATTGAAATAAAAAATTCCTACGATTTTTAATCGTCGATTTACTTTTTATTTTCATCTGACTTTTTTTTTCGCTCGTTTTTTATTGGTAAAATCGCAGGAGGCCTCCGGATCGAGGAATGGCGCACATATTCGGAATCAGCAGGTCATTTCCATGGAGAATATCATCGAGATTATCCGATTCTCGATAAAAAGTTTTTTGGCCCAAAAAAATGAGAAGGGGTACCCCTTTCCTTTTTTTCAAAAATCTGAAATTTTCCGAAATATTCGGAACGTGGGAATGATGGTTATATTTGGAATCTGCGGGACCTACGCTTTCAGAATCTGCAAGCCGAATTGAAATAAAAAATTCCTACGATTTTTAATCGTCGATTTACTTTTTATTTTCATCTGACTTTTTTTTTCGCTCGTTTTTTATTGGTAAAATCGCAGGAGGCCTCCGGATCGAGGAATGGCGCACATATTCGGAATCAGCAGGTCATTTCCATGGAGAATATCATCGAGATTATCCGATTCTCGATAAAAAGTTTTTTGGCCCAAAAAAATGAGAAGGGGTACCCCTTTCCTTTTTTTCAAAAATCTGAAATTTTCCGAAATATTCGGAACGTGGGAATGATGGTTATATTTGGAATCTGCGGGACCTGCGCTTTCAGAATCTGCAAGCCGAATTGAAATAAAAAATTCCTACGATTTTTAATCGTCGATTTACTTTTTATTTTCATCTGACTTTTTTTTTCGCTCGTTTTTTATTGGTAAAATCGCAGGAGGCCTCCGGATCGAGGAATGGCGCACATATTCGGAATCAGCAGGTCATTTCCATGGAGAATATCATCGAGATTATCCGATTCTCGATAAAAAGTTTTTTGGCCCAAAAAAATGAGAAGGGGTACCCCTTTCCTTTTTTTCAAAAATCTGAAATTTTCCGAAGTATTCGGAACGTGGGAATGATGGTTATATTTGGAATCTGCGGGACCTACGCTTTCAGAATCTGCAAGCCGAATTGAAATAAAAAATTCCTACGATTTTTAATCGTCGATTTACTTTTTATTTTCATCTGACTTTTTTTTTCGCTCGTTTTTTATTGGTAAAATCGCAGGAGGCCTCCGGATCGAGGAATGGCGCACATATTCGGAATCAGCAGGTCATTTCCATGGAGAATATCATCGAGATTATCCGATTCTCGATAAAAAGTTTTTTGGCCCAAAAAAATGAGAAGGGGTACCCCTTTCCTTTTTTTCAAAAATCTGAAATTTTCCGAAATATTCGGAACGTGGGAATGATGGTTATATTTGGAATCTGCGGGACCTACGCTTTCAGAATCTGCAAGCCGAATTGAAATAAAAAATTCCTACGATTTTTAATCGTCGATTTACTTTTTATTTTCATCTGACTTTTTTTTTCGCTCGTTTTTTATTGGTAAAATCGCAGGAGGCCTCCGGATCGAGGAATGGCGCACATATTCGGAATCAGCAGGTCATTTCCATGGAGAATATCATCGAGATTATCCGATTCTCGATAAAAAGTTTTTTGGCCCAAAAAAATGAGAAGGGGTACCCCTTTCCTTTTTTTCAAAAATCTGAAATTTTCCGAAATATTCGGAACGTGGGAATGATGGTTATATTTGGAATCTGCGGGACCTACGCTTTCAGAATCTGCAAGCCGAATTGAAATAAAAAATTCCTACGATTTTTAATCGTCGATTTACTTTTTATTTTCATCTGACTTTTTTTTTCGCTCGTTTTTTATTGGTAAAATCGCAGGAGGCCTCCGGATCGAGGAATGGCGCACATATTCGGAATCAGCAGGTCATTTCCATGGAGAATATCATCGAGATTATCCGATTCTCGATAAAAAGTTTTTTGGCCCAAAAAAATGAGAAGGGGTACCCCTTTCCTTTTTTTCAAAAATCTGAAATTTTCCGAAATATTCGGAACGTGGGAATGATGGTTATATTTGGAATCTGCGGGACCTACGCTTTCAGAATCTGCAAGCCGAATTGAAATAAAAAATTCCTACGATTTTTAATCGTCGATTTACTTTTTATTTTCATCTGACTTTTTTTTTCGCTCGTTTTTTATTGGTAAAATCGCAGGAGGCCTCCGGATCGAGGAATGGCGCACATATTCGGAATCAGCAGGTCATTTCCATGGAGAATATCATCGAGATTATCCGATTCTCGATAAAAAGTTTTTTGGCCCAAAAAAATGAGAAGGGGTACCCCTTTCCTTTTTTTCAAAAATCTGAAATTTTCCGAAATATTCGGAACGTGGGAATGATGGTTATATTTGGAATCTGCGGGACCTGCGCTTTCAGAATCTGCAAGCCGAATTGAAATAAAAAATTCCTACGATTTTTAATCGTCGATTTACTTTTTATTTTCATCTGACTTTTTTTTTCGCTCGTTTTTTATTGGTAAAATCGCAGGAGGCCTCCGGATCGAGGAATGGCGCACATATTCGGAATCAGCAGGTCATTTCCATGGAGAATATCATCGAGATTATCCGATTCTCGATAAAAAGTTTTTTGGCCCAAAAAAATGAGAAGGGGTACCCCTTTCCTTTTTTTCAAAAATCTGAAATTTTCCGAAATATTCGGAACGTGGGAATGATGGTTATATTTGGAATATGCGGGACCTACGCTTTCAGAATCTGCAAGCCGAATTGGAATAAAAAATTCCTACGATTTTTAATCGTCGATTTACTTTTTATTTTCATCTGACTTTTTTTTTCGCTCGTTTTTTATTGGTAAAATCGCAGGAGGCCTCCGGATCGAGGAATGGCGCACATATTCGGAATCAGCAGGTCATTTCCATGGAGAATATCATCGAGATTATCCGATTCTCGATAAAAAGTTTTTTGGCCCAAAAAAATGAGAAGGGCCTTTCCTTTTTTTCAAAAATCTGAAATTTTCCGAAATATTCGGAACGTGGGAATGATGGTTATATTCGGAATCTGCGGGACCTACGCTTTCAGAATCTGCAAGCCGAATTGAAATAAAAAATTCCTACGATTTTTAATCGTCGATTTACTTTTTATTTTCATCTGACTTTTTTTTTCGCTCGTTTTTTATTGGTAAAATCGCAGGAGGCCTCCGGATCGAGGAATGGCGCACATATTCGGAATCAGCAGGTCATTTCCATGAAGAATATCATCGAGATTATCCGATTCTCGATAAAAAGTTTTTTGGCCCAAAAAAATGAGAAGGGGTACCCCTTTCCTTTTTTTCAAAAATCTGAAATTTTCCGAAATATTCGGAACGTGGGAATGATGGTTATATTTGGAATCTGCGGGACCTACGCTTTCAGAATCTGCAAGCCGAATTGAAATAAAAAATTCCTACGATTTTTAATCGTCGATTTACTTTTTATTTTCATCTGACTTTTTTTTTCGCTCGTTTTTTATTGGTAAAATCGCAGGAGGCCTCCGGATCGAGGAATGGCGCACATATTCGGAATCAGCAGGTCATTTCCATGGAGAATATCATCGAGATTATCCGATTCTCGATAAAAAGTTTTTTGGCCCAAAAAAATGAGAAGGGGTACCCCTTTCCTTTTTTTCAAAAATCTGAAATTTTCCGAAATATTCGGAACGTGGGAATGATGGTTATATTCGGAATCTGCGGGACCTACGCTTTCAGAATCTGCAAGCCGAATTGAAATAAAAAATTCCTACGATTTTTAATCGTCGATTTACTTTTTATTTTCATCTGACTTTTTTTTTCGCTCGTTTTTTATTGGTAAAATCGCAGGAGGCCTCCGGATCGAGGAATGGCGCACATATTCGGAATCAGCAGGTCATTTCCATGGAGAATATCATCGAGATTATCCGATTCTCGATAAAAAGTTTTTTGGCCCAAAAAAATGAGAAGGGGTACCCCTTTCCTTTTTTTCAAAAATCTGACATTTTCCGAAATATTCGGAACGTGGGAATGATGGTTATATTTGGAATCTGCGGGACCTACGCTTTCAGAATCTGCAAGCCGAATTGAAATAAAAAATTCCTACGATTTTTAATCGTCGATTTACTTTTTATTTTCATCTGACTTTTTTTTTCGCTCGTTTTTTATTGGTAAAATCGCAGGAGGCCTCCGGATCGAGGAATGGCGCACATATTCGGAATCAGCAGGTCATTTCCATGGAGAATATCATCGAGATTATCCGATTCTCGATAAAAAGTTTTTTGGCCCAAAAAAATGAGAAGGGGTACCCCTTTCCTTTTTTTCAAAAATCTGAAATTTTCCGAAATATTCGGAACGTGGGAATGATGGTTATATTTGGAATCTGCGGGACCTACGCTTTCAGAATCTGCAAGCCGAATTGGAATAAAAAATTCCTACGATTTTTAATCGTCGATTTACTTTTTATTTTCATCTGACTTTTTTTTTCGCTCGTTTTTTATTGGTAAAACGCAGGAGGCCTCCGGATCGAGGAATGGCGCACATATTCGGAATCAGCAGGTCATTTCCATGGAGAATATCATCGAGATTATCCGATTCTCGATAAAAAGTTTTTTGGCCCAAAAAAATGAGAAGGGGTACCCCTTTCCTTTTTTTCAAAAATCTGAAATTTTCCGAAATATTCGGAACGTGGGAATGATGGTTATATTCGGAATCTGCGGGACCTACGCTTTCAGAATCTGCAAGCCGAATTGAAATAAAAAATTCCTACGATTTTTAATCGTCGATTTACTTTTTATTTTCATCTGACTTTTTTTTTCGCTCGTTTTTTATTGGTAAAATCGCAGGAGGCCTCCGGATCGAGGAATGGCGCACATATTCGGAATCAGCAGGTCATTTCCATGAAGAATATCATCGAGATTATCCGATTCTCGATAAAAAGTTTTTTGGCCCAAAAAAATGAGAAGGGGTACCCCTTTCCTTTTTTTCAAAAATCTGAAATTTTCCGAAATATTCGGAACGTGGGAATGATGGTTATATTTGGAATCTGCGGGACCTACGCTTTCAGAATCTGCAAGCCGAATTGAAATACAAAATTCCTACGATTTTTAATCGTCGATTTACTTTTTATTTTCATCTGACTTTTTTTTTCGCTCGTTTTTTATTGGTAAAATCGCAGGAGGCCTCCGGATCGAGGAATGGTGCACATATTCGGAATCAGCAGGTCATTTCCATGGAGAATATCATCGAGATTATCCGATTCTCGATAAAAAGTTTTTTGGCCCAAAAAAATGAGAAGGGGTACCCCTTTCCTTTTTTTCAAAAATCTGAAATTTTCCGAAATATTCGAAACGTGGGAATGATGGTTATATTTGGAATCTGCGGGACCTACGCTTTCAGAATCTGCAAGCCGAATTGAAATAAAAAATTCCTACGATTTTTAATCGTCGATTTACTTTTTATTTTCATCTGACTTTTTTTTTCGCTCGTTTTTTATTGGTAAAATCGCAGGAGGCCTTCGGATCGAGGAATGGCGCACATATTCGGAATCAGCAGGTCATTTCCATGGAGAATATCATCGAGATTATCCGATTCTTGATAAAAAGTTTTTTGGCCCAAAAAAATGAGAAGGGGTACCCCTTTCCTTTTTTTCAAAAATCTGAAATTTTCCGAAATATTCGGAACGTGGGAATGATGGTTATATTTGGAATCTGCGGGACCTACGCTTTCAGAATCTGCAAGCCGAATTGGAATAAAAAATTCCTACGATTTTTAATCGTCGATTTACTTTTTATTTTCATCTGACTTTTTTTTTCGCTCGTTTTTTATTGGTAAAATCGCAGGAGGCCTCCGGATCGAGAAATGGCGCACATATTCGGAATCAGCAGGTCATTTCCATGGAGAATATCATCGAGATTATCCGATTCTCGATAAAAAGTTTTTTGGCCCAAAAAAATGAGAAGGGGTACCCCTTTCCTTTTTTTCAAAAATCTGAAATTTTCCGAAATATTCGGAACGTGGGAATGATGGTTATATTCGGAATCTGCGGGACCTACGCTTTCAGAATCTGCAAGCCGAATTGAAATAAAAAATTCCTACGATTTTTAATCGTCGATTTACTTTTTATTTTCATCTGACTTTTTTTTTCGCTCGTTTTTTATTGGTAAAATCGCAGGAGGCCTCCGGATCGAGGAATGGCGCACATATTCGGAATCAGCAGGTCATTTCCATGAAGAATATCATCGAGATTATCCGATTCTCGATAAAAAGTTTTTTGGCCCAAAAAAATGAGAAGGGGTACCCCTTTCCTTTTTTTCAAAAATCTGAAATTTTCCGAAATATTCGGAACGTGGGAATGATGGTTATATTTGGAATCTGCGGGACCTACGCTTTCAGAATCTGCAAGCCGAATTGAAATAAAAAATTCCTACGATTTTTAATCGTCGATTTACTTTTTATTTTCATCTGACTTTTTTTTTCGCTCGTTTTTTATTGGTAAAATCGCAGGAGGCCTCCGGATCGAGGAATGGCGCACATATTCGGAATCAGCAGGTCATTTCCATGGAGAATATCATCGAGATTATCCGATTCTCGATAAAAAGTTTTTTGGCCCAAAAAAATGAGAAGGGGTACCCCTTTCCTTTTTTTCAAAAATCTGAAATTTTCCGAAATATTCGGAACGTGGGAATGATGGTTATATTTGGAATCTGCGGGACCTACGCTTTCAGAATCTGCAAGCCGAATTGAAATAAAAAATTCCTACGATTTTTAATCGTCGATTTACTTTTTATTTTCATCTGACTTTTTTTTTCGCTCGTTTTTTATTGGTAAAATCGCAGGAGGCCTCCGGATCGAGGAATGGCGCACATATTCGGAATCAGCAGGTCATTTCCATGGAGAATATCATCGAGATTATCCGATTCTCGATAAAAAGTTTTTTGGCCCAAAAAAATGAGAAGGGGTACCCCTTTCCTTTTTTTCAAAAATCTGACATTTTCCGAAATATTCGGAACGTGGGAATGATGGTTATATTTGGAATCTGCGGGACCTACGCTTTCAGAATCTGCAAGCCGAATTGAAATAAAAAATTCCTACGATTTTTAATCGTCGATTTACTTTTTATTTTCATCTGACTTTTTTTTTCGCTCGTTTTTTATTGGTAAAATCGCAGGAGGCCTCCGGATCGAGGAATGGCGCACATATTCGGAATCAGCAGGTCATTTCCATGGAGAATATCATCGAGATTATCCGATTCTCGATAAAAAGTTTTTTGGCCCAAAAAAATGAGAAGGGGTACCCCTTTCCTTTTTTTCAAAAATCTGAAATTTTCCGAAATATTCGGAACGTGGGAATGATGGTTATATTTGGAATCTGCGGGACCTACGCTTTCAGAATCTGCAAGCCGAATTGGAATAAAAAATTCCTACGATTTTTAATCGTCGATTTACTTTTTATTTTCATCTGACTTTTTTTTTCGCTCGTTTTTTATTGGTAAAATCGCAGGAGGCCTCCGGATCGAGGAATGGCGCACATATTCGGAATCAGCAGGTCATTTCCATGGAGAATATCATCGAGATTATCCGATTCTCGATAAAAAGTTTTTTGGCCCAAAAAAATGAGAAGGGGTACCCCTTTCCTTTTTTTCAAAAATCTGAAATTTTCCGAAATATTCGGAACGTGGGAATGATGGTTATATTCGGAATCTGCGGGACCTACGCTTTCAGAATCTGCAAGCCGAATTGAAATAAAAAATTCCTACGATTTTTCATCGTCGATTTACTTTTTATTTTCATCTGACTTTTTTTTTCGCTCGTTTTTTATTGGTAAAATCGCAGGAGGCCTCCGGATCGAGGAATGGCGCACATATTCGGAATCAGCAGGTCATTTCCATGAAGAATATCATCGAGATTATCCGATTCTCGATAAAAAGTTTTTTGGCCCAAAAAAATGAGAAGGGGTACCCCTTTCCTTTTTTTCAAAAATCTGAAATTTTCCGAAATATTCGGAACGTGGGAATGATGGTTATATTTGGAATCTGCGGGACCTACGCTTTCAGAATCTGCAAGCCGAATTGAAATAAAAAATTCCTACGATTTTTAATCGTCGATTTACTTTTTATTTTCATCTGACTTTTTTTTTCGCTCGTTTTTTATTGGTAAAATCGCAGGAGGCCTCCGGATCGAGGAATGGCGCACATATTCGGAATCAGCAGGTCATTTCCATGGAGAATATCATCGAGATTATCCGATTCTCGATAAAAAGTTTTTTGGCCCAAAAAAATGAGAAGGGGTACCCCTTTCCTTTTTTTCAAAAATCTGAAATTTTCCGAAATATTCGGAACGTGGGAATGATGGTTATATTTGGAATCTGCGGGACCTACGCTTTCAGAATCTGCAAGCCGAATTGAAATAAAAAATTCCTACGATTTTTAATCGTCGATTTACTTTTTATTTTCATCTGACTTTTTTTTTCGCTCGTTTTTTATTGGTAAAATCGCAGGAGGCCTCCGGATCGAGGAATGGCGCACATATTCGGAATCAGCAGGTCATTTCCATGGAGAATATCATCGAGATTATCCGATTCTCGATAAAAAGTTTTTTGGCCCAAAAAAATGAGAAGGGGTACCCCTTTCCTTTTTTTCAAAAATCTGAAATTTTCCGAAATATTCGGAACGTGGGAATGATGGTTATATTTGGAATCTGCGGGACCTACGCTTTCAGAATCTGCAAGCCGAATTGAAATAAAAAATTCCTACGATTTTTAATCGTCGATTTACTTTTTATTTTCATCTGACTTTTTTTTTCGCTCGTTTTTTATTGGTAAAATCGCAGGAGGCCTCCGGATCGAGGAATGGCGCACATATTCGGAATCAGCAGGTCATTTCCATGGAGAATATCATCGAGATTATCCGATTCTCGATAAAAAGTTTTTTGGCCCAAAAAAATGAGAAGGGGTACCCCTTTCCTTTTTTTCAAAAATCTGAAATTTTCCGAAATATTCGGAACGTGGGAATGATGGTTATATTTGGAATCTGCGGGACCTACGCTTTCAGAATCTGCAAGCCGAATTGAAATAAAAAATTCCTACGATTTTTAATCGTCGATTTACTTTTTATTTTCATCTGACTTTTTTTTTCGCTCGTTTTTTATTGGTAAAATCGCAGGAGGCCTCCGGATCGAGGAATGGCGCACATATTCGGAATCAGCAGGTCATTTCCATGGAGAATATCATCGAGATTATCCGATTCTCGATAAAAAGTTTTTTGGCCCAAAAAAATGAGAAGGGGTACCCCTTTCCTTTTTTTCAAAAATCTGAAATTTTCCGAAATATTCGGAACGTGGGAATGATGGTTATATTTGGAATCTGCGGGACCTACGCTTTCAGAATCTGCAAGCCGAATTGAAATAAAAAATTCCTACGATTTTTAATCGTCGATTTACTTTTTATTTTCATCTGACTTTTTTTTTCGCTCGTTTTTTATTGGTAAAATCGCAGGAGGCCTCCGGATCGAGGAATGGCGCACATATTCGGAATCAGCAGGTCATTTCCATGGAGAATATCATCGAGATTATCCGATTCTCGATAAAAAGTTTTTTGGCCCAAAAAAATGAGAAGGGGTACCCCTTTCCTTTTTTTCAAAAATCTGAAATTTTCCGAAATATTCGGAACGTGGGAATGATGGTTATATTTGGAATCTGCGGAACCTACGCTTTCAGAATCTGCAAGCCGAATTGAAATAAAAAATTCCTACGATTTTTAATCGTCGATTTACTTTTTATTTTCATCTGACTTTTTTTTTCGCTCGTTTTTTATTGGTAAAATCGCAGGAGGCCTCCGGATCGAGAAATGGCGCACATATTCGGAATCAGCAGGTCATTTCCATGGAGAATATCATCGAGATTATCCGATTCTCGATAAAAAGTTTTTTGGCCCAAAAAAATGAGAAGGGGTACCCCTTTCCTTTTTTTCAAAAATCTGAAATTTTCCGAAATATTCGGAACGTGGGAATGATGGTTATATTTGGAATCTGCGGGACCTACGCTTTCAGAATCTGCAAGCCGAATTGAAATAAAAAATTCCTACGATTTTTAATCGTCGATTTACTTTTTATTTTCATCTGACTTTTTTTTTCGCTCGTTTTTTATTGGTAAAATCGCAGAAGGCCTCCGGATCGAGGAATGGCGCACATGTTCGGAATCAGCAGGTCATTTCCATGGAGAATATCATCGAGATTATCCGATTCTCGATAAAAAGTTTTTTGGCCCAAAAAAATGAGAAGGGGTACCCCTTTCCTTTTTTTCAAAAATCTGAAATTTTCCGAAATATTCGGAACGTGGGAATGATGGTTATATTTGGAATCTGCGGGACCTACGCTTTCAGAATCTGCAAGCCGAATTGAAATAAAAAATTCCTACGATTTTTAATCGTCGATTTACTTTTTATTTTCATCTGACTTTTTTTTTCGCTCGTTTTTTATTGGTAAAATCGCAGGAGGCCTCCGGATCGAGGAATGGCGCACATATTCGGAATCAGCAGGTCATTTCCATGGAGAATATCATCGAGATTATCCGATTCTCGATAAAAAGTTTTTTGGCCCAAAAAAATGAGAAGGGGTACCCCTTTCCTTTTTTTCAAAAATCTGAAATTTTCCGAAATATTCGGAACGTGGGAATGATGGTTATATTTGGAATCTGCGGGACCTACGCTTTCAGAATCTGCAAGCCGAATTGGAATAAAAAATTCCTACGATTTTTAATCTTCGATTTACTTTTTATTTTCATCTGACTTTTTTTTTCGTTCGTTTTTTATTGGTAAAATCGCAGGAGGCCTCCGGATCGAGGAATGGCGCACATATTCGGAATCAGCAGGTCATTTCCATGGAGAATATCATCGAGATTATCCGATTCTCGATAAAAAGTTTTTTGGCCCAAAAAAATGAGAAGGGGTACCCTTTCCTTTTTTTCAAAAATCTGAAATTTTCCGAAATATTCGGAACGTGGGAATGATGGTTATATTTGGAATCTGCGGGACCTACGCTTTCAGAATCTGCAAGCCGAATTGAAATAAAAAATTCCTACGATTTTTAATCGTCGATTTACTTTTTATTTTCATCTGACTTTTTTTTTCGCTCGTTTTTTATTGGTAAAATCGCAGGAGGCCTCCGGATCGAGGAATGGCGCACATATTCGGAATCAGCAGGTCATTTCCATGGAGAATATCATCGAGATTATCCGATTCTCGATAAAAAGTTTTTTGGCCCAAAAAAATGAGAAGGGGTACCCCTTTCCTTTTTTTCAAAAATCTGAAATTTTCCGAAATATTCGGAACGTGGGAATGATGGTTATATTTGGAATCTGCGGGACCTACGCTTTCAGAATCTGCAAGCCGAATTGAAATAAAAAATTCCTACGATTTTTAATCGTCGATTTACTTTTTATTTTCATCTGACTTTTTTTTTCGCTCGTTTTTTATTGGTAAAATCGCAGGAGGCCTCCGGATCGAGGAATGGCGCACATATTCGGAATCAGCAGGTCATTTCCATGAAGAATATCATCGAGATTATCCGATTCTCGATAAAAAGTTTTTTGGCCCAAAAAAATGAGAAGGGGTACCCCTTTCCTTTTTTTCAAAAATCTGAAATTTTCCGAAATATTCGGAACGTGGGAATGATGGTTATATTTGGAATCTGCGGGACCTACGCTTTCAGAATCTGCAAGCCGAATTGAAATAAAAAATTCCTACGATTTTTAATCGTCGATTTACTTTTTATTTTCATCTGACTTTTTTTTTCGCTCGTTTTTTATTGGTAAAATCGCAGGAGGCCTCCGGATCGAGGAATGGCGCACATATTCGGAATCAGCAGGTCATTTCCATGGAGAATATCATCGAGATTATCCGATTCTCGATAAAAAGTTTTTTGGCCCAAAAAAATGAGAAGGGGTACCCCTTTCCTTTTTTTTCAAAAATCTGAAATTTTCCGAAATATTCGGAACGTGGGAATGATGGTTATATTTGGAATCTGCGGGACCTACGCTTTCAGAATCTGCAAGCCGAATTGAAATAAAAAATTCCTACGATTTTTAATCGTCGATTTACTTTTTATTTTCATCTGACTTTTTTTTTCGCTCGTTTTTTAGTGGTAAAATCGCAGGAGGCCTCCGGATCGAGGAATGGCGCACATATTCGGAATCAGCAGGTCATTTCCATGGAGAATATCATCGAGATTATCCGATTCTCGATAAAAAGTTTTTTGGCCCAAAAAAATGAGAAGGGGTACCCCTTTCCTTTTTTTCAAAAATCTGAAATTTTCCGAAATATTCGGAACGTGGGAATGATGGTTATATTTGGAATCTGCGGGACCTACGCTTTCAGAATCTGCAAGCCGAATTGAAATAAAAAATTCCTACGATTTTTAATCGTCGATTTACTTTTTATTTTCATCTGACTTTTTTTTTCGCTCGTTTTTTATTGGTAAAATCGCAGGAGGCCTCCGGATCGAGGAATGGCGCACATATTCGGAATCAGCAGGTCATTTCCATGGAGAATATCATCGAGATTATCCGATTCTCGATAAAAAGTTTTTTGGCCCAAAAAAATGAGAAGGGGTACCCCTTTCCTTTTTTTCAAAAATCTGAAATTTTCCGAAATATTCGGAACGTGGGAATGATGGTTATATTTGGAATCTGCGGGACCTACGCTTTCAGAATCTGCAAGCCGAATTGAAATAAAAAATTCCTACGATTTTTAATCGTCGATTTACTTTTTATTTTCATCTGACTTTTTTTTTCGCTCGTTTTTTATTGGTAAAATCGCAGGAGGCCTCCGGATCGAGGAATGGCGCACATATTCGGAATCAGCAGGTCATTTCCATGGAGAATATCATCGAGATTATCCGATTCTCGATAAAAAGTTTTTTGGCCCAAAAAAATGAGAAGGGGTACCCCTTTCCTTTTTTTCAAAAATCTGAAATTTTCCGAAATATTCGGAACGTGGGAATGATGGTTATATTTGGAATCTGCGGGACCTACGCTTTCAGAATCTGCAAGCCGAATTGAAATAAAAAATTCCTACGATTTTTAATCGTCGATTTACTTTTTATTTTCATCTGACTTTTTTTTTCGCTCGTTTTTTAGTGGTAAAATCGCAGGAGGCCTCCGGATCGAGGAATGGCGCACATATTCGGAATCAGCAGGTCATTTCCATGGAGAATATCATCGAGATTATCCGATTCTCGATAAAAAGTTTTTTGGCCCAAAAAAATGAGAAGGGGTACCCCTTTCCTTTTTTTCAAAAATCTGAAATTTTCCGAAATATTCGGAACGTGGGAATGATGGTTATATTTGGAATCTGCGGGACCTACGCTTTCAGAATCTGCAAGCCGAATTGAAATAAAAAATTCCTACGATTTTTAATCGTCGATTTACTTTTTATTTTCATCTGACTTTTTTTTTCGCTCGTTTTTTATTGGTAAAATCGCAGGAGGCCTCCGGATCGAGGAATGGCGCACATATTCGGAATCAGCAGGTCATTTCCATGGAGAATATCATCGAGATTATCCGATTCTCGATAAAAAGTTTTTTGGCCCAAAAAAATGAGAAGGGGTACCCCTTTCCTTTTTTTCAAAAATCTGAAATTTTCCGAAATATTCGGAACGTGGGAATGATGGTTATATTTGGAATCTGCGGGACCTACGCTTTCAGAATCTGCAAGCCGAATTGAAATAAAAAATTCCTACGATTTTTAATCGTCGATTTACTTTTTATTTTCATCTGACTTTTTTTTTCGCTCGTTTTTTATTGGTAAAATCGCAGGAGGCCTCCGGATCGAGGAATGGCGCACATATTCGGAATCAGCAGGTCATTTCCATGGAGAATATCATCGAGATTATCCGATTCTCGATAAAAAGTTTTTTGGCCCAAAAAAATGAGAAGGGGTACCCCTTTCCTTTTTTTCAAAAATCTGAAATTTTCCGAAATATTCGGAACGTGGGAATGATGGTTATATTTGGAATCTGCGGGACCTACGCTTTCAGAATCTGCAAGCCGAATTGAAATAAAAAATTCCTACGATTTTTAATCGTCGATTTACTTTTTATTTTCATCTGACTTTTTTTTTCGCTCGTTTTTTATTGGTAAAATCGCAGGAGGCCTCCGGATCGAGGAATGGCGCACATATTCGGAATCAGCAGGTCATTTCCATGGAGAATATCATCGAGATTATCCGATTCTCGATAAAAAGTTTTTTGGCCCAAAAAAATGAGAAGGGGTACCCCTTTCCTTTTTTTCAAAAATCTGAAATTTTCCGAAATATTCGGAACGTGGGAATGATGGTTATATTTGGAATCTGCGGGACCTACGCTTTCAGAATCTGCAAGCCGAATTGAAATAAAAAATTCCTACGATTTTTAATCGTCGATTTACTTTTTATTTTCATCTGACTTTTTTTTTCGCTCGTTTTTTATTGGTAAAATCGCAGGAGGCCTCCGGATTGAGGAATGGCGCACATATTCGGAATCAGCAGGTCATTTCCATGGAGAATATCATCGAGATTATCCGATTCTCGATAAAAAGTTTTTTGGCCCAAAAAAATGAGAAGGGGTACCCCTTTCCTTTTTTTCAAAAATCTGAAATTTTCCGAAATATTCGGAACGTGGGAATGATGGTTATATTCGGAATCTGCGGGACCTACGCTTTCAGAATCTGCAAGCCGAATTGAAATAAAAAATTCCTACGATTTTTAATCGTCGATTTACTTTTTATTTTCATCTGACTTTTTTTTTCGCTCGTTTTTTATTGGTAAAATCGCAGGAGGCCTCCGGATCGAGGAATGGCGCACATATTCGGAATCAGCAGGTCATTTCCATGGAGAATATCATCGAGATTATCCGATTCTCGATAAAAAGTTTTTTGGCCCAAAAAAATGAGAAGGGGTACCCCTTTCCTTTTTTTCAAAAATCTGACATTTTCCGAAATATTCGGAACGTGGGAATGATGGTTATATTTGGAATCTGCGGGACCTACGCTTTCAGAATCTGCAAGCCGAATTGAAATAAAAAATTCCTACGATTTTTAATCGTCGATTTACTTTTTATTTTCATCTGACTTTTTTTTTCGCTCGTTTTTTATTGGTAAAATCGCAGGAGGCCTCCGGATCGAGGAATGGCGCACATATTCGGAATCAGCAGGTCATTTCCATGGAGAATATCATCGAGATTATCCGATTCTCGATAAAAAGTTTTTTGGCCCAAAAAAATGAGAAGGGGTACCCCTTTCCTTTTTTTCAAAAATCTGAAATTTTCCGAAATATTCGGAACGTGGGAATGATGGTTATATTTGGAATCTGCGGGACCTACGCTTTCAGAATCTGCAAGCCGAATTGGAATAAAAAATTCCTACGATTTTTAATCGTCGATTTACTTTTTATTTTCATCTGACTTTTTTTTTCGCTCGTTTTTTATTGGTAAAATCGCAGGAGGCCTCCGGATCGAGGAATGGCGCACATATTCGGAATCAGCAGGTCATTTCCATGGAGAATATCATCGAGATTATCCGATTCTCGATAAAAAGTTTTTTGGCCCAAAAAAATGAGAAGGGGTACCCCTTTCCTTTTTTTCAAAAATCTGAAATTTTCCGAAATATTCGGAACGTGGGAATGATGGTTATATTCGGAATCTGCGGGACCTACGCTTTCAGAATCTGCAAGCCGAATTGAAATAAAAAATTCCTACGATTTTTAATCGTCGATTTACTTTTTATTTTCATCTGACTTTTTTTTTCGCTCGTTTTTTATTGGTAAAATCGCAGGAGGCCTCCGGATCGAGGAATGGCGCACATATTCGGAATCAGCAGGTCATTTCCATGGAGAATATCATCGAGATTATCCGATTCTCGATAAAAAGTTTTTTGGCCCAAAAAAATGAGAAGGGGTACCCCTTTCCTTTTTTTCAAAAATCTGAAATTTTCCGAAATATTCGGAACGTGGGAATGATGGTTATATTTGGAATCTGCGGGACCTACGCTTTCAGAATCTGCAAGCCGAATTGGAATAAAAAATTCCTACGATTTTTAATCGTCGATTTACTTTTTATTTTCATCTGACTTTTTTTTTTCGCTCGTTTTTTATTGGTAAAATCGCAGGAGGCCTCCGGATCGAGGAATGGCGCACATATTCGGAATCAGCAGGTCATTTCCATGGAGAATATCATCGAGATTATCCGATTCTCGATAAAAAGTTTTTTGGCCCAAAAAAATGAGAAGGGGTACCCCTTTCCTTTTTTTCAAAAATCTGAAATTTTCCGAAATATTCGGAACGTGGGAATGATGGTTATATTCGGAATCTGCGGGACCTACGCTTTCAGAATCTGCAAGCCGAATTGAAATAAAAAATTCCTACGATTTTTAATCGTCGATTTACTTTTTATTTTCATCTGACTTTTTTTTTCGCTCGTTTTTTATTGGTAAAATCGCAGGAGGCCTCCGGATCGAGGAATGGCGCACATATTCGGAATCAGCAGGTCATTTCCATGAAGAATATCATCGAGATTATCCGATTCTCGATAAAAAGTTTTTTGGCCCAAAAAAATGAGAAGGGGTACCCCTTTCCTTTTTTTCAAAAATCTGAAATTTTCCGAAATATTCGGAACGTGGGAATGATGGTTATATTTGGAATCTGCGGGACCTACGCTTTCAGAATCTGCAAGCCGAATTGAAATAAAAAATTCCTACGATTTTTAATCGTCGATTTACTTTTTATTTTCATCTGACTTTTTTTTTCGCTCGTTTTTTATTGGTAAAATCGCAGGAGGCCTCCGGATCGAGGAATGGCGCACATATTCGGAATCAGCAGGTCATTTCCATGGAGAATATCATCGAGATTATCCGATTCTCGATAAAAAGTTTTTTGGCCCAAAAAAATGAGAAGGGGTACCCCTTTCCTTTTTTTCAAAAATCTGAAATTTTCCGAAATATTCGGAACGTGGGAATGATGGTTATATTTGGAATCTGCGGGACCTACGCTTTCAGAATCTGCAAGCCGAATTGAAATAAAAAATTCCTACGATTTTTAATCGTCGATTTACTTTTTATTTTCATCTGACTTTTTTTTTCGCTCGTTTTTTATTGGTAAAATCGCAGGAGGCCTCCGGATCGAGGAATGGCGCACATATTCGGAATCAGCAGGTCATTTCCATGGAGAATATCATCGAGATTATCCGATTCTCGATAAAAAGTTTTTTGGCCCAAAAAAATGAGAAGGGGTACCCCTTTCCTTTTTTTCAAAAATCTGAAATTTTCCGAAATATTCGGAACGTGGGAATGATGGTTATATTTGGAATCTGCGGGACCTACGCTTTCAGAATCTGCAAGCCGAATTGAAATAAAAATTCCTACGATTTTTAATCGTCGATTTACTTTTTATTTTCATCTGACTTTTTTTTTCGCTCGTTTTTTATTGGTAAAATCGCAGGAGGCCTCCGGATCGAGGAATGGCGCACATATTCGGAATCAGCAGGTCATTTCCATGGAGAATATCATCGAGATTATCCGATTCTCGATAAAAAGTTTTTTGGCCCAAAAAAATGAGAAGGGGTACCCCTTTCCTTTTTTTCAAAAATCTGAAATTTTCCGAAATATTCGGAACGTGGGAATGATGGTTATATTTGGAATCTGCGGGACCTACGCTTTCAGAATCTGCAAGCCGAATTGAAATAAAAAATTCCTACGATTTTTAATCGTCGATTTACTTTTTATTTTCATCTGACTTTTTTTTTCGCTCGTTTTTTATTGGTAAAATCGCAGGAGGCCTCCGGATCGAGGAATGGCGCACATATTCGGAATCAGCAGGTCATTTCCATGGAGAATATCATCGAGATTATCCGATTCTCGATAAAAAGTTTTTTGGCCCAAAAAAATGAGAAGGGGTACCCCTTTCCTTTTTTTCAAAAATCTGAAATTTTCCGAAATATTCGGAACGTGGGAATGATGGTTATATTTGGAATCTGCGGGACCTACGCTTTCAGAATCTGCAAGCCGAATTGAAATAAAAAATTCCTACGATTTTTAATCGTCGATTTACTTTTTATTTTCATCTGACTTTTTTTTTCGCTCGTTTTTTAGTGGTAAAATCGCAGGAGGCCTCCGGATCGAGGAATGGCGCACATATTCGGAATCAGCAGGTCATTTCCATGGAGAATATCATCGAGATTATCCGATTCTCGATAAAAAGTTTTTTGGCCCAAAAAAATGAGAAGGGGTACCCCTTTCCTTTTTTTCAAAAATCTGAAATTTTCCGAAATATTCGGAACGTGGGAATGATGGTTATATTTGGAATCTGCGGGACCTACGCTTTCAGAATCTGCAAGCCGAATTGAAATAAAAAATTCCTACGATTTTTAATCGTCGATTTACTTTTTATTTTCATCTGACTTTTTTTTTCGCTCGTTTTTTATTGGTAAAATCGCAGGAGGCCTCCGGATCGAGGAATGGCGCACATATTCGGAATCAGCAGGTCATTTCCATGGAGAATATCATCGAGATTATCCGATTCTCGATAAAAAGTTTTTTGGCCCAAAAAAATGAGAAGGGGTACCCCTTTCCTTTTTTTCAAAAATCTGAAATTTTCCGAAATATTCGGAACGTGGGAATGATGGTTATATTTGGAATCTGCGGGACCTACGCTTTCAGAATCTGCAAGCCGAATTGAAATAAAAAATTCCTACGATTTTTAATCGTCGATTTACTTTTTATTTTCATCTGACTTTTTTTTTCGCTCGTTTTTTATTGGTAAAATCGCAGGAGGCCTCCGGATCGAGGAATGGCGCACATATTCGGAATCAGCAGGTCATTTCCATGGAGAATATCATCGAGATTATCCGATTCTCGATAAAAAGTTTTTTGGCCCAAAAAAATGAGAAGGGGTACCCCTTTCCTTTTTTTCAAAAATCTGAAATTTTCCGAAATATTCGGAACGTGGGAATGATGGTTATATTTGGAATCTGCGGGACCTACGCTTTCAGAATCTGCAAGCCGAATTGAAATAAAAAATTCCTACGATTTTTAATCGTCGATTTACTTTTTATTTTCATCTGACTTTTTTTTTCGCTCGTTTTTTATTGGTAAAATCGCAGGAGGCCTCCGGATCGAGGAATGGCGCACATATTCGGAATCAGCAGGTCATTTCCATGGAGAATATCATCGAGATTATCCGATTCTCGATAAAAAGTTTTTTGGCCCAAAAAAATGAGAAGGGGTACCCCTTTCCTTTTTTTCAAAAATCTGAAATTTTCCGAAATATTCGGAACGTGGGAATGATGGTTATATTTGGAATCTGCGGGACCTACGCTTTCAGAATCTGCAAGCCGAATTGAAATAAAAAATTCCTACGATTTTTAATCGTCGATTTACTTTTTATTTTCATCTGACTTTTTTTTTCGCTCGTTTTTTATTGGTAAAATCGCAGGAGGCCTCCGGATCGAGGAATGGCGCACATATTCGGAATCAGCAGGTCATTTCCATGGAGAATATCATCGAGATTATCCGATTCTCGATAAAAAGTTTTTTGGCCCAAAAAAATGAGAAGGGGTACCCCTTTCCTTTTTTTCAAAAATCTGACATTTTCCGAAATATTCGGAACGTGGGAATGATGGTTATATTTGGAATCTGCGGGACCTACGCTTTCAGAATCTGCAAGCCGAATTGAAATAAAAAATTCCTACGATTTTTAATCGTCGATTTACTTTTTATTTTCATCTGACTTTTTTTTTCGCTCGTTTTTTATTGGTAAAATCGCAGGAGGCCTCCGGATCGAGGAATGGCGCACATATTCGGAATCAGCAGGTCATTTCCATGGAGAATATCATCGAGATTATCCGATTCTCGATAAAAAGTTTTTTGGCCCAAAAAAATGAGAAGGGGTACCCCTTTCCTTTTTTTCAAAAATCTGAAATTTTCCGAAATATTCGGAACGTGGGAATGATGGTTATATTTGGAATCTGCGGGACCTACGCTTTCAGAATCTGCAAGCCGAATTGGAATAAAAAATTCCTACGATTTTTAATCGTCGATTTACTTTTTATTTTCATCTGACTTTTTTTTTCGCTCGTTTTTTATTGGTAAAATCGCAGGAGGCCTCCGGATCGAGGAATGGCGCACATATTCGGAATCAGCAGGTCATTTCCATGGAGAATATCATCGAGATTATCCGATTCTCGATAAAAAGTTTTTTGGCCCAAAAAAATGAGAAGGGGTACCCCTTTCCTTTTTTTCAAAAATCTGAAATTTTCCGAAATATTCGGAACGTGGGAATGATGGTTATATTCGGAATCTGCGGGACCTACGCTTTCAGAATCTGCAAGCCGAATTGAAATAAAAAATTCCTACGATTTTTAATCGTCGATTTACTTTTTATTTTCATCTGACTTTTTTTTTCGCTCGTTTTTTATTGGTAAAATCGCAGGAGGCCTCCGGATCGAGGAATGGCGCACATATTCGGAATCAGCAGGTCATTTCCATGAAGAATATCATCGAGATTATCCGATTCTCGATAAAAAGTTTTTTGGCCCAAAAAAATGAGAAGGGGTACCCCTTTCCTTTTTTTCAAAAATCTGAAATTTTCCGAAATATTCGGAACGTGGGAATGATGGTTATATTTGGAATCTGCGGGACCTACGCTTTCAGAATCTGCAAGCCGAATTGAAATAAAAAATTCCTACGATTTTTAATCGTCGATTTACTTTTTATTTTCATCTGACTTTTTTTTTCGCTCGTTTTTTATTGGTAAAATCGCAGGAGGCCTCCGGATCGAGGAATGGCGCACATATTCGGAATCAGCAGGTCATTTCCATGGAGAATATCATCGAGATTATCCGATTCTCGATAAAAAGTTTTTTGGCCCAAAAAAATGAGAAGGGGTACCCCTTTCCTTTTTTTCAAAAATCTGAAATTTTCCGAAATATTCGGAACGTGGGAATGATGGTTATATTTGGAATCTGCGGGACCTACGCTTTCAGAATCTGCAAGCCGAATTGAAATAAAAAATTCCTACGATTTTTAATCGTCGATTTACTTTTTATTTTCATCTGACTTTTTTTTTCGCTCGTTTTTTATTGGTAAAATCGCAGGAGGCCTCCGGATCGAGGAATGGCGCACATATTCGGAATCAGCAGGTCATTTCCATGGAGAATATCATCGAGATTATCCGATTCTCGATAAAAAGTTTTTTGGCCCAAAAAAATGAGAAGGGGTACCCCTTTCCTTTTTTTCAAAAATCTGTAATTTTCCGAAATATTCGGAACGTGGGAATGATGGTTATATTCGGAATCTGCGGGACCTACGCTTTCAGAATCTGCAAGCCGAATTGAAATAAAAAATTCCTACGATTTTTAATCGTCGATTTACTTTTTATTTTCATCTGACTTTTTTTTTCGCTCGTTTTTTATTGGTAAAATCGCAGGAGGCCTCCGGATCGAGGAATGGCGCACATATTCGGAATCAGCAGGTCATTTCCATGGAGAATACCATCGAGATTATCCGATTCTCGATAAAAAGTTTTTTGGCCCAAAAAAATGAGAAGGGGTACCCCTTTCCTTTTTTTTAAAAATCTGAAATTTTTCGAAATATCCGGAACGTGGGAATGATGGTTATATTTGGAATCTGCGGGACCTACGCTTTCAGAATCTGCAAGCCGAATTGAAATAAAAAATTCCTACGATTTTTAATCGTCGATTTACTTTTTATTTTCATCTGACTTTTTTTTTCGCTCGTTTTTTATTGGTAAAATCGCAGGAGGCCTCCGGATCGAGGAATGGCGCACATATTCGGAATCAGCAGGTCATTTCCATGGAGAATATCATCGAGATTATCCGATTCTCGATAAAAAGTTTTTTGGCCCAAAAAAATGAGAAGGGGTACCCCTTTCCTTTTTTTCAAAAATCTGAAATTTTCCGAAATATTCGGAACGTGGGAATGATGGTTATATTTGGAATCTGCGGGACCTACGCTTTCAGAATCTGCAAGCCGAATTGAAATAAAAAATTCCTACGATTTTTAATCGTCGATTTACTTTTTATTTTCATCTGACTTTTTTTTTCGCTCGTTTTTTATTGGTAAAATCGCAGGAGGCCTCCGGATCGAGGAATGGCGCACATATTCGGAATCAGCAGGTCATTTCCATGGAGAATACCATCGAGATTATCCGATTCTCGATAAAAAGTTTTTTGGCCCAAAAAAATGAGAAGGGGTACCCCTTTCCTTTTTTTTAAAAATCTGAAATTTTTCGAAATATCCGGAACGTGGGAATGATGGTTATATTTGGAATCTGCGGGACCTACGCTTTCAGAATCTGCAAGCCGAATTGAAATAAAAAATTCCTACGATTTTTAATCGTCGATTTACTTTTTATTTTCATCTGACTTTTTTTTTCGCTCGTTTTTTATTGGTAAAATCGCAGGAGGCCTCCGGATCGAGGAATGGCGCACATATTCGGAATCAGCAGGTCATTTCCATGGAGAATATCATCGAGATTATCCGATTCTCGATAAAAAGTTTTTTGGCCCAAAAAAATGAGAAGGGGTACCCCTTTCCTTTTTTTCAAAAATCTGAAATTTTCCGAAATATTCGGAACGTGGGAATGATGGTTATATTTGGAATCTGCGGGACCTACGCTTTCAGAATCTGCAAGCCGAATTGAAATAAAAAATTCCTACGATTTTTAATCGTCGATTTACTTTTTATTTTCATCTGACTTTTTTTTTCGCTCGTTTTTTATTGGTAAAATCGCAGGAGGCCTCCGGATCGAGGAATGGCGCACATATTCGGAATCAGCAGGTCATTTCCATGGAGAATATCATCGAGATTATCCGATTCTCGATAAAAAGTTTTTTGGCCCAAAAAAATGAGAAGGGGTACCCCTTTCCTTTTTTTCAAAAATCTGAAATTTTCCGAAATATTCGGAACGTGGGAATGATGGTTATATTTGGAATCTGCGGAACCTACGCTTTCAGAATCTGCAAGCCGAATTGAAATAAAAAATTCCTACGATTTTTAATCGTCGATTTACTTTTTATTTTCATCTGACTTTTTTTTTCGCTCGTTTTTTATTGGTAAAATCGCAGGAGGCCTCCGGATCGAGAAATCGCGCACATATTCGGAATCAGCAGGTCATTTCCATGGAGAATATCATCGAGATTATCCGATTCTCGATAAAAAGTTTTTTGGCCCAAAAAAATGAGAAGGGGTACCCCTTTCCTTTTTTTCAAAAATCTGAAATTTTCCGAAATATTCGGAACGTGGGAATGATGGTTATATTTGGAATCTGCGGGACCTACGCTTTCAGAATCTGCAAGCCGAATTGAAATAAAAAATTCCTACGATTTTTAATCGTCGATTTACTTTTTATTTTCATCTGACTTTTTTTTTCGCTCGTTTTTTATTGGTAAAATCGCAGAAGGCCTCCGGATCGAGGAATGGCGCACATGTTCGGAATCAGCAGGTCATTTCCATGGAGAATATCATCGAGATTATCCGATTCTCGATAAAAAGTTTTTTGGCCCAAAAAAATGAGAAGGGGTACCCCTTTCCTTTTTTTAAAAAATCTGAAATTTTCCGAAATATTCGGAACGTGGGAATGATGGTTATATTTGGAATCTGCGGGACCTACGCTTTCAGAATCTGCAAGCCGAATTGAAATAAAAAATTCCTACGATTTTTAATCGTCGATTTACTTTTTATTTTCATCTGACTTTTTTTTTCGCTCGTTTTTTATTGGTAAAATCGCAGGAGGCCTCCGGATCGAGGAATGGCGCACATATTCGGAATCAGCAGGTCATTTCCATGGAGAATATCATCGAGATTATCCGATTCTCGATAAAAAGTTTTTTGGCCCAAAAAAATGAGAAGGGGTACCCCTTTCCTTTTTTTAAAAAATCTGAAATTTTTCGAAATATTCGGAACGTGGGAATGATGGTTATATTCGGAATCTGCGGGACCTACGCTTTCAGAATCTGCAAGCCGAATTGAAATAAAAAATTCCTACGATTTTTAATCGTCGATTTACTTTTTATTTTCATCTGACTTTTTTTTTCGCTCGTTTTTTATTGGTAAAATCGCAGGAGGCCTCCGGATCGAGGAATGGCGCACATATTCGGAATCAGCAGGTCATTTCCATGGAGAATATCATCGAGATTATCCGATTCTCGATAAAAAGTTTTTTGGCCCAAAAAAATGAGAAGGGGTACCCCTTTTCTTTTTTTCAAAAATCTGAAATTTTCCGAAATATTCGGAACGTGGGAATGATGGTTATATTTGGAATCTGCGGGACCTACGCTTTCAGAATCTGCAAGCCGAATTGAAATAAAAAATTCCTACGATTTTTAATCGTCGATTTACTTTTTATTTTCATCTGACTTTTTTTTTCGCTCGTTTTTTATTGGTAAAATCGCAGGAGGCCTCAGGATCGAGGAATGGCGCACATATTCGGAATCAGCAGGTCATTTCCATGGAGAATATCATCGAGATATTCCGATTCTCGATAAAAAGTTTTTTGGCCCAAAAAAATGAGAAGGGGTACCCCTTTCCTTTTTTTCAAAAATCTGAAATTTTCCGAAATATTCGGAACGTGGGAATGATGGTTATATTTGGAATCTGCGGGACCTACGCTTTCAGAATCTGTAAGCCGAATTGGAATAAAAAATTCCTACGATTTTTAATCGTCGATTTACTTTTTATTTTCATCCGACTTTTTTTTTCGCTCGTTTTTTATTGGTAAAATCGCAGGAGGCCTCCGGATCGAGGAATGGCGCACATATTCGGAATCAGCAGGTCATTTCCATGCAGAATATCATCGAGATTATCCGATTCTCGATAAAAAGTTTTCTGGCCCAAGAAAATGAGAAGGGGTACCCCTTCTGGAGAATATCATCGAGATTATCCGATTCTCGATAAAAAGTTTTTTGGCCCAAGAAAATGAGAAGGGGTACTTCTTTCCTTTTTTTCAAAAATCTGAAATTTTCCGAAATATTTTTCCGTTTCCCGTTTTTCAATGTCGAAATCGCAGGACGCTTCCGAATCGGGGAATTCTACACCGTTTCGGATTTAGCTAATCTGACCATGATACGAGGTTCTGTTTTCAGTTGATTTTGTAAGCAAAATCTAAGGTTCCCTGAAGAACTTGTAAGGAGTGTATAAACTATATATTCAAGCTAGAGAGAAAAGTTCGACTTGAATTGTCTACAGAGAATCGCCTCAAGAACGCTATAACTTCGTAATCGGGTCAAACAAATGCATCGATATTAGCATTGACTTACCATTCAGTAATTCTTAATTCAATGGTATTCTATATACCCCGACTAGGCTGAAAGAAAGATGTTGCTTCTCTAGGTCTAAATACATGTGTACCATTTTTATTACCTCTCCGGTCTTCAGAAAACCCATTTTGGATTTTCTTATTAAATTTAAGATTTCTCTGTAATGCCGGAACGCTGGGTATTTTCCGGGCTGGATGATTATCTCGTCCAACTGCTTGGTTATTTCTGGTTTGTTCTGGCCTTATGGAATGTTTTTGCTTAATTTCTTTGGAATTCTTTTCATTTTCCTTTAGTTTTCGTACGTTTTAATTTTTTTTTAATTTTTTTTTTCTCCTCTATCAAGACGGATTGGGTCTGACTTTAGTGCAAACCAAGTTTGAGGCTGATATTTTATTTTTGGCTTGGTTTTAGTTTGTGTTTTTTTGTTTTTGCTTGGCTTGGGCTTGAATTTTGCTTGGGTTTCGACTCTAATCCTTGGGGGGATCTCCTACTATGGCTACAAAGTTTGGAATGATACTTCCAGGGGGCAGTTTGGAACTTCTGCTTACCAGGTTGTGTGATGCAACCTTCCGCAAGCCTGCAGTTCCACAAGAATCGAGCCGAGGAAATGAGTGAAGGAGAGGCCAACTAATTCATTTAAGGGGTTATAATAATATTTTTTTAAAAATATATACATATATATAATACAAAAAAAAAAAACAGGTTTAATAAGTGTCTTTAATGACATTAATTAAGGTTAATTTCTTTGGTGTCCATCCATAAAATGTCATTTTACGGTTGGTGGTAGTGATGTTCTGAGTGGGTCTGTGGGGTGTCCGTGGTCTTTATGTCTCCGGGTTTCTTGGGTTGAGTGTCGGTCGAATTGAAGCAGCCACCGGGGCTGGCAATCGTCTGCCCTTCTCAGTGCCCTATGGGGATTGGCTAGATCTTACTAGCAAGCGTATCTATCATCTTAAAGCATTACGGTCTCCCCACTTCGTGGGGGAAGTCTAGTGAAAGATTGTCCTATTTTAATTTTCTTTCGGTTCAAAATGGTTTTCGGATGATAAATTCGACATAAATTAGAGTTTTGTTTTTTCAATCGGTCTAAATGTTATTGGAGAAATAATTGTGTCATTTAAACAATTTAATATGGTTAATAATTATTTATTGAACGGATCTAAGGTTTATACTGGTAACGGCTACTTCCCTTTTGGGTATATGCCAATAATAAAAGGATTAAGAAGAAGAAGAAAGAAAGATGTCATCGAGTATCGGAAATTGTATGTGCCGTCAGTGATGTAAAGCATCCTCGTTATCCGGTCGTTTTACATCCGATGAATGCTGAATGCATGGGCTGAATGTGACGAAAAAAACCGTTGAGACGCCGAGCGTAGTTGGACACAACCGTCGAGCACCGCTTTTCGAATTTCGAACGCGAGTGAAGATTCCAAGTCGGAGCGACGGGCCTGGTATTTACCGACCCGCGTGACCCAGCTTTGGCTTCAGGCTGGCATACCAAACTCTTTATATTCTTCAGTCAACGATTACGTTTACATACTTGTTTATTCTATAGATATCATCGTCAATTAGCGAATAATAGAATGACCTCGTTTTCGGATGAAGAGAAGTCTGTTCCCTTTGGCGCTCAATTTCTAATATTGTAAGAACTTGATTTACCTACCACGAGGGGTCAAAGACCCCGGAAAATCTTTCACCCAACTCGACAGTACGGTAGGTCAGTGCACCGCGTCGCCTTGCTAGTGGCGCCATCGACTGTGAAACTAAAATAGTAGGAACACCAGAAATGATCTGCAAGTCGCATGTGATAAGGCGCGAAATTGGAAATGCATACTTCAGGTTATCTACAATCAGGCGCTTTACTGAAATTTGACAGTTCCCATGACTCGACGTTCGTAGTGACGATTTCGAGAACTATTTTCGCCGAAAACAGCTGCCAACGATGTTGAAATTTGAACTGGGAACGGCGAATAATAAATTTGTAATAATGAACATAATCTTCCAGATGATTTGTTATTCTTTTTTTACTTCACAAAATCCTCAGAGCTGTCGTAATGATCAATTTTTAAAATAGCGAAGGCAAATGTTTTTTTCTTGATAGCGAAATAAAAGTAAGCAGAATACAATAAAAATTATCCATGCAAAATGAAATGTAAAAGCTGAAGTAAAAAAATCATATGTAACAGAATAACTAGTCAGTTTGAATTTGTACAATTTGAGTAAGTGGTAAATTTGTCAAAGATATACATATACGATTTATGAAGTTTTTATGATAAATAGGAAGGGAAGATTTGCTGAGGGTAAAAGTAACTCTTGGGAATAGTGTGTTACCTTTTTTCTAATATTTAAAAAATACATACATTTGTGGTAAAACAGCCTGTACAAGATTTAAGAGTTCTGGTTTTCACACACACTCTCTCTTTCTCTCTTTCTCCGAACAATCCGAGTCTCTCTCTCTCTCACGCGCACTTGTTACTTGCACTATCCTAAAGTGTAATCAAAACCCAAGCGTCGTAGTATAGATGCTTGGATTTAAGATTACAACAAAACTACACAATTGTTTATAAACTTTATTTCTCATTTTATACACAAGCGCAGCGTAAACAACCGTAACTTCAATTTTTACAGGATTTCTTTTTTTCGCACATGCTAGAATTTTGTATCCATTCGTTTTTGCTTTTGTTTTGTTTTTTTTTTCTCTCTCTTTCTTCGTCTTTTCACATAGATACTTATATACGTATATATTTACAATAGCACACTCCCGGGATGCTTAGAAGTATCTTAAGTTTAATATTCCATGCGGCCATATCTAAGAGCGTTATCAGAGACAGAGTTTCGTTATCAACAAATTCCTAAACTTGGGACGTGACGATGATGAAAAAAAATACTCACCGATCTCCATCCGATACTGGGAATCGGGTGTTTACGAATAAAGCTCTCAGATTTGCTATATTATGTTTGCGATTCTTAATCTTATGAAATAGTTAGCAAAGTCAGGGTTGAGAAATATCGATATGAAAAATGATTTAAAAAACATTTTATTCAAAACATAATTGTTAGGTACTTGGAAATTTCTGTTTTGAAAACGCATAATTAGCGATAAACTCTACACGAGTATATATAATAGATATTGAGTCCCAGGTTTTAACCGTTGTTTAAATCGATACTCTTCCTCTGACGACTCGCTTATTTCCACGCTTATAAATACTACTCGATATAATAATTCTTTTGCAATTATTACTTTACGTCTTATTCTCAATCTCGCTTCATTGTATCTTGTAAATTTAATAATTAAATTATGTACAAGACGCTGGGGTAACTTAAACGTTAGAAAGAAAAAAACAACAACTTGACGTTATTATATTTCATTGGTTTAAGTTACCGAGCGCTAAGGCCCCTGCAGCTCTATATATGTCATGTTAATTCTTTATAACTTTTAATATTTATATTAACTTTACGATTCTTATTCATTAAATTTTATTTTATCTTTTATTTTCTTTTTTTTTTTCTTTTTCTATTTTTTTTCTCTTCTTCCGCTTTTTCTCCCATTATTTATAATACAAGGCGTACCAAAAAAGAAAAACCAAACGATAATTATTATCATTATTATTTAGTATTTAAAATCATACATTTATTTTATATATCATTTAAATATATATATGAAAAATACTTGAGATCACTTTTTTGGCATACCCTGTATGTATCCCTTTCTCTCTCCTGCTCTCTCTCTCTCACACTCTCTCTTGTTCTTTCTTTCTCTCTCTCTCTCTCTCTCTCACGTACAACTTTATTACCTACTACTGTACACCGTTGTATGTAGTGTTTCTTGCCCGCACCCCCTTAGCTCCTTACTTTTACTTTTAATTATAACCTTTTAATTAAATTTGTACGTTTTACACACACTTTACATCCAGCGTTTTCATACGTTTCTATACAATTTAAATCACTTGTATTTATCAAGTGCATCTTACGTTCATCTTTTCTCGAACCTCTTTGAAAGCTTTTAGTGATAATTAATTTTGATAGCGCGCAAAAAGGTGTTCGAGAAAAACATTCTTTAAAATGCATTTTTAATGAATACAGATAACGTAATTTTGAAAATTTAATTAATTGCGCATAAAATATCAATTTTAAACGATGATTATTATTATTATTTTTCTTTTTAAAGCAATTAAATTATTCAAATCAGTCGAGGGTATATAAAAATCGATAAGATTCAATATTAATTCGCAATGACGAAAATGAACAAAAGAAATTTTGTTTAAAAATTCTTAGATTATAAAATATACGAATCTTTGCATATAATATATGTTTGACCTTCTACAATACTGGAAAAGCAATGATGAAACGTGCTTATTAATAATAATTGAAGAAAAAAAAAAGACAAAAAAAACCGAGAAAAAAAATAGACACCACAATTTACGTAAATGTGGTAATAATTTTGATAGATTAAGGACTTAGTCCAAAAATTTTTCAACAACTTCAACGATAAAGTTACAAATAATCGAAATACATAATGAGAGAAATTTTAGTTAGTCTCGAACGTACGAAAGCACGATAAAAGTCTAATGAAATTCAAGATTATCTCAAAATTCATGGTTTAAACAAATCCGTCAAGATTTATTTTATCCGACACGAAAGTATTCAATTTTTACTCGTATTATCGTGAAATTAAAAAATCTTGATTCTTCTCCGAGTGTATCCGAACGTGCATTCAACTTGGACCTGTTTTTTGTTTGTTTGTGTTTTTTTTTTTTTTTTTTTGGTTCACTTCAAAATCTGAGTTCTGAAAACGATTCGATCGTAACTCATCCTCTTTTACAAACTTCTAAAACAGGTTCTATAACCGCTATTTATTCCGGGGCAATTAAGGCCAGCGATCATAGCAAATTAAGTAAGTCCGCGAGCTGGTTTAGATATTTAATTATTTAGGCTTGGTTAGAGAACACCCTGCGACGTGGATGGAGGCGGATTGCTTGGTAGAGGGGGAACAGGCCCTTCGGTCCATTGAATAAGGGTATGCTCGCCCATTTGTGTGCTTTGAAAATGGTCCTTTAAAAGCATCTGTGAAAAATTACAGTGCATTTGATACGCTTCACTTTCACGATTTGGATCACCGCATATTCTGTAGAGGTCTGTAAAAGAAAAATTCAAATCCATTTTAAATGTACCAATTATAAATCTAACAAAATCTGTTCTCTAAAGAACAAGAATGTGTAATGAAAAAATAAAGACTACAGAAAAGTTTACACGATTTTTAGAAACGATTAGATAACAGTTTTTTGAGGTAAATACTCTAGATTATAATTATATACGAGTAAAGTAGAATTTCTACGAGTTAAGTACCTTTGAGGATTGCACTGGCCCAGAGCTGGACGTGTACATCTGGTATTTTGGAAGCTAATTGCATAGCAGGTGTGACCATATTCATAGATTCTCTACTATTACCGAGAGAGAGAAATATGTGACCCAATAGAACTAAGCTACACGATGTTAATCGATTCAGGTCTTCGGAGTTTGCCATTTTCAGTGTTTCTCGCAGGTATCTTCTAAGGAAAACAAAAATATGTTTGTTTAAAATTTGCTCATTCCGAGTGCCTTTTTAACCACAAGACTAAAAACTAACGCTTACTTTGCTTCGTTGTATCTTGCGCCAAAAAAAGCTTGGAGTCCTTGAACGTAGTACGCCGCTGCCCGTAAAGAATGGGAATGTGAGGGTAAAGATTCTGGGTTTATCCTTTCAAGAAGGGCCCCTAATTCCGCATCCCTTTTTGTTCTGAGGTAAACTATTGCTAAATTCAAATTTGCAAAGGTCCACAGTTCTCTTTCCTGAGAAGTCTGAAACAATATAATTAAAGAAATAACATAGAATTAGTCGCAAAAGCGATAAATGAGAATAATAAGCATCAAGTTTTAACACTCACTCCAACTGCGGCCGTAAATTGTGCCTCTGCCGATTCCATGCAATTCATAGACATTGCGTAAAGTCCTAAAAGCGCATGTAATTGTGGTTTGTGACTTTGTAGAAGGCGCGGTTGCCGCCTGCAGAGCTGGCAGGCTTGGGATATCTCGGCAAGGGCTAAACTCTTGTTTCCCATAACGAGCCGACACATAACTATGTGCTCTAGGAGCATTAGTTGAAACACAGACAAGATTGGCTTGTTATCAACAACTGTGAAAGAAGAAAAATGGCTTTAGAAAATGCGTAGAACGACGAAAGACGATTTGGTTTCTCAATAAATAAATAAATTTGATGATTTAGACTTTCTTGTGAGTTGGAATCTTAAGAACTAAACTCACTTTTGAGTTTTTCAATCTGCGTAAGAGCCTTGTCGGTGTATTTTTGAGCTTTATCCATGTAACCGGCTTGCATGGAATGCATGACTGTGACGAGGTAAACCAAAACGTATAAATGCTCTTTGGGCATCCACACAAACATGTCTCCGATATTAGAACCAGTGACTATTTCGTCCGAAGGCCAACTTGGTGACATGATCGTTTGTATACTTTGTTGCAACTGTTTTAGACAAGGTTTCACACTTTTCACCTGTTCAAAATATCAAAATATCAATTCATTAACATAATACACAAAATTTCGGGCTCTGATTATCAGATTCATCTCTAACAGCAGTATCATTTTTCAATATAATACATCGGAGATTAGTTGACCTACTTCATATGATGAAAAACATGGAATGAGGAAAATAATTAACGTACCTGACCAGCCATAAGAAAATGACAAACTTGTAGTACTAAAAAATAGACTTTCAAGTATTCTTTTTGGTGCGGACTTCCTTGCCAGGTTTCGACGAGATGTCCAGCTTGATTTAGTAGAGGATGAACCTCGTTAAATTTTTTATCTATCAATAGCAACATCCCTCGACTCAATAGAAACAAAACTCTAGTATAGCTAGCGTTGCTTATATGGGAATAGTCCACTCCGACGCCAAGCAAGCTGCTGGCAACGACAAAATCTTTTTCTGACGCATGAATTTGCTGAAAGGATGAAAATAAAAACAAATAAAAATGAATGAAAAATGTAACATGGTAAAAAGAGAAAAAGAGACAACCAAATAAATAAACTTCAGTAGAAATAAGATTATAGAAACTTCTCTTGTATTTGTTATTCAATACTTACAGCAAGCTGAAAAATAAGTCGACAATGCCAGTAGACACTGTGTTGCGACAATTCGATAGCCTTCCTTAGAATCGGCTTACTTAAACTTGGCTGTTGCTGTTGTTCGTACAATTCGGCGATGACGCTTGCTGCTTCGAATTTAACGTCATCAAAGCCGTTAATATTCTGGCTCAACATCCACTGAGGATAAAATTGCTCGATAAATAACAGAATTGAGGAATAGCATCGGAGACAATAATCAACTAACACCAAACACAACAATGTGGTGAAATATCTTGAAATATTGTATCGAGTATCGAGAATATAATTGTATTTTAATCAAGGGGGTGTGCCTGGGAAAGGGACGAGAGACAGGTTAGGATCGTCAGTCGGCGGGTGAATTGGTGATTTAAATACCTTAGGGTATGAAAAATATGACGGATAGTTAACGGGGGGATGTGACCTGTTGCCGAATAATAATTAAAATGTGAAACTTACCGCTTGATCGAGGTGATGTCGCGCCAGCTCGATGTTTTTGGTGTGCGTGAGTAGGATATTGCCAAGCTGTAAATGTGTCCTAGCTTCGACCCTGGGTGGTGGTTTAAAGTTAAAAACAGCCTGCAGACACTGAATGCACGATTTAATGTTCGGCGGGTTAGAGGTACGAAAGTTTTCGGCTAAACCCAACAACGAAAGATACCAAGCGTCCTGCGAAGACGCCATTTTGACATTTCTCCGAGCGAAGCACAAGCAGGTTATAAAACGACAAGTTTTACGCACCGTTAAACTATACCTTCACATCAGATATCGCGTTTACGGATTTATATTCACTCCGTAACCAACTAGTGTCCACATTTATATCAATAAAACCATCATTTCAACCGATAAACCACTGTATTGCGTAATATTTACGTTTCGTCTTGAACGCATCGTTCCCTGGTGGAGACGCCACTGCTTAAACGTTACTACCAACACCTCAAATATCCCTAGAATATTTTTAGGGAATTTTCATCGACTACATACAAAAATACACACTTTGCGGGGCAAACACTTACCGAATTCAAACGTATACACGCATCATATGAAAATATTGGTACCTTCTTTCAAATTCAGAAATATTGTAATACATTGCATAGCTCTAAAGGGTTAGAACATATTATGGCAAGTCTTCAAATATCATTATTATTATTATTATTTCTAAATATAACAGCGATTTGTGTAAGAATATAGTCTCGTTTTATTTTTAATTAATTTTATACAATTGCCTTGGCAAGAGGAATGAGATTTTTGTATTTCTTGGAATACAATTATTCGCGTGATTCCTGATTGCAAGTAAAAATGATAATCATATAGATTGCTACGGATTTTTTGTGAAATTTTGTGGAAGTTATTTTATTTTCATTCCTAGTATTTTTTATTCATTCAAATGAGAATAAGAATATTAAGACGTTTCAGGCACATTGCAGCCAGATAGACTTGGGCTTTGTAACCAGAGTGAATAAATGTTTGTACATCATGCTGTCGTATGCTTTATCCTTATAAAACAATTTCAAGTCTAGTAATTTAGCTTCAGACTCTTCAAATACTCGATCGATGATTTTGAAGTCGACGATATATTCCGTTGAGGTGAAGAGACAGTTTATGAGACCCGGAGGAAAACCACAACTAGCAAGTGAATCGCAATAGTTTGCAAAAGAAATGGAACTCCTAATGTCGAATAGAATAATGACGGCATTCCCAGTTGCAATTGCTATTGCCAATTTTGCAAAGAGCATTTTCTGATCATGCCCTGCAGTGATCAGCACAACTCCAACCGGCTCCAACGTAGATAATATCTCAGCTTCTCCGTCTCTTGCTATAGACGATGAACTGCCAATGTCCAATAGTCGGTTTGTTAATTGTAGAATTATATCTGCGTATTCAAATTCTCTGAAAAAGATAATTTTCTCATAATAATAGAACATATTTTCTCTAGAAGTTAATGTCCATTTAGTACCCATACACCTCACCTATTAGCTTCAAGTCTTTCAGCAAAAGATCTGATAATATTTGCCCTTTGGCTAAATTTTTTCAAACGCCAGAGCTTGAACGCCCCACGAGCGGCTTTGGCGCAGTTAATAGAATCTGTTCTGAAAATGTACATGTATATATATTCAATTAGGGACTAGCTAAAATGAAAATCAATGCACGTGAGAGTTTGATCCTAAGATTAAGCGTAATTAGTTTATTTATTACTTTGTCACTTCTGCGAAGTCTCCCTGTTGATTAGTGGAATATTTCCCGTCAGCGGGACAGTGCCACTGTCCTCCGTAGAAGAGATCGTAGGTCTTGTTTGCTCTCTTCAGAGAGTCGTCACGCTCCTCTGATACATTAGTAGAAAACTGCAATCGAGGAGAAGTATCATTGGTAGCATCGGATGCATAGAGCAGCGAGTGAAAACCAGCGTCGAATACGCCATGTGCGTTTATCCAAATGGTACTAATCTGTAATGATGAATATCATTAATTTTGATGATCAAAAATTCTGGGAATGATTATAAACCATATATGTGAACACAGTTTCACTGTTATATATAATTTATCAGGTAATCGAAACATGAAATTTCTAAGAATTTCACTCTGTTTCCCCTCAAACGAAATGAGTACAATTTATTATGTAATTTATTCACTTAGAAAATGTTGAATCATGAATCATTCTTTAACATATACATTATTCACACCCGTACACAGTCCTTAAAGTAGAGATTTCTCCTGATAATAGTAGATGGATATAGATCATTTTCTGAATTTGTTATCAAATTATTCGATTCGGATAAATAGATAATTTGAAACCAGTGAAATATGCCAAATATTATACCCGCGTACCTCAACATTCGCAGCAAGCTTCTTAGCACCGACAATATTTTCTGACCATATAGAGACGGCATTGAATTTATCTTTGCCGTTCAAATTTTCCAGTGCTTCTGTAGTGTTACGAAACACGTACAAATTCGACAATATTTCAATTTCACATCTGTAGTTTTCCATCGTTCTCAATAGCTCTTCTTTAATCGGTTCCTGGACTAGAATTCTATACACTTGGAAATATGTGTGGCGTGATTTGCTCAGAGCCTGTACTGCTGCATTCAGATCCGAGTCTGACATAATAATCATCGCCAGGGAACCTGGAGCCGATGTACAATCGCATTATATTATTGCAAGGTTTGATAATAAGTGATTTTTATCATTCATATAGGGTTCGCCATACAATTTTTGCATGAAAATGAAAAGTACACAAAAAATAATCTTTCAACTTATTTAAATGATATACAAATTCCATTCCGAATTATTACCCATTATCAGATTTACTCTGAATCTCAATATTTTCTATGCATACAAGTTATAATGAAAGTTGAGGACTAAATCAATCCCGTTGAGTCAATTAATTAATTTGTATGTATAATACAGGTCATAATAATATTTGTGGGTAATACTTGAGAGTTCTCGGTGATAAATCAGGTGAATATATAAAGGATGGGGCATGAAAATAGATTCAAAAAAGTATACATACCCTGGACAAAGGTGGAATCCATGTGACTGACCTGAAATGGCTGACTGTAAGAATTTTCACCCATTACACCTAATAGTGATGGTAAAATGTTGATAAGAATAAAGTAATAATTTGTAATATTACCAAAAATCGGTTAAAAGCAACGTCCAAACTCTATCTAACACTTTGTCAGTCCTCTCATTCTTAGCCAGCATCATGAATACAGAATATAACAGATTTGGACTGCTCGGAACTCTCACTATATCAAATAATATGTACAAAATCAACAATTGCTATAATATTTGATTTTTGATAAAATTTATTTGACAACTAATATTTAGTTTTATTTAAGTGAAATCCAAAAAAATTAAATAAAAAAATATCTGGTAAATTATTCAGGAAATTATCAGCTCGATTTGGAAACTTGAACCATATATGCAGGTCGTCTCCTAATGAAAAACTTTCTTCATCCTCACCAGGGATACCATTGATTTCTACGCCATGGTCATAAGATAATGTATAATAATCGCAATATTTTATCAGCGTATCAACACCGTTTGGATTATTAGTGAAGGAGAATAATTTGGTCAATATTGATCGACGCCATTCTAGTAGATCCCTGAACGTTGAAAATCTGTTAAGGATTGAATGTACAAAATATATATAAATAGGTAGAAAAATATAATGAGAATTCGAATTGTAATAACGCGTGTTTCAATGTCTAGTATATATGTATAGTGATCACATACAATTAGGATCAATCTATCACCTGAAAGCCTGAAGATGGGATACTGGCGAATCATAATTTTCAAAAATTTTTTGGCCCCCTCTTGGATACTTGAGTCTAAATAGACGACCCCTCTCCTGGAAATCATTACATTAAAGACAAGATGACGATATTTGATAGTGAGTCAATGTCATTTGATTCTCAAAATGATGGATTATCAAATATCATATTGGCCGATTTCAACAGCTCCATGCATAATAGTTTAATTCTGATATTTTGATTGATTTGTGCGATAGCTATGGCTGGAGAAGATGATATATGATCATATGTAATGGTACAGTTATATATAAAATTATATCTAAATTATATCTTCAGATGCACGCTTCGAAGAATTTCGAGAAGAATCTCGGATAATACCCAAAGTGTTCGAATTTTGAAAATCTTATTTAAGAATACATTTGAAAGTATTCCGGCGGGTTGACGAGACTTTTTACGTATAATTTCATTCTGCAGCTATTATATACTTTCAAAGTTGATCTAAATATTTTAGGAATTCAATATGAGAAATTCTTTTTCGCCAGGACAATAAGATAAGAATATATATTCAATGAGATGCTCCAATTCTACGATATACTTACCATTTCGAGATCCCTCTCAAATTTTTCAATATCATATTCGGCGTGACATTCCATCTCTTGATAAAGCGAGAGAATTTCTTCGCCGATTTCCTTCCAACTGGTCTTCATAATATTTCAACAAAACTATATATGAATATATATAGAGAGATAAATTCAGAATATGTAACCGAATGCGATTCTGCTCTACGCGTCAATTCAATGCCAGTATTCAACGTATGTTACAGCAGACGTTCTCCGCTGGACGTATAGCAGCGAGTGATATCTACATTGCACAGATATACAATAAGTCATCCGTACATCGAGTGCTTTGATATTTACAAGGGGAAGAAAATAAATTGGAGATAAGCCGGAGCCGGCATTTACGTAATCTATTTATGTTAGATGACGATGCGCGGGATTTGGAATACGACTTCATTAGGGATTCTTGTATTATGACATTTATTATGTTTTTTTTTTTTTCCATTTTCGACTGAACGTTGAACTATAAAAGACACTCGAGCAAATGTAGTTTTATGTATCGCTGATGATCTGATCAGGATTTATTACGTCATTCAAACTTAGAGAATATCATTCGATATGAATAATGCCATGTATATATTATATTCGTGAGTGAAAAAAATCTTACAAAAAAAAAAATGAATAAAAAAACGTTACAGGTATACAGGGTGATTCAGATTGAAGGCACCACCGGGCACTGTCGGATTCCTCTCGAAAAAATAAGACGAAAATCAAGAGTGACATATTTTTTTAATTGCCCAGTTGTCGAGTAATAGCCGTTCAAAGTTCGACCAATCCTTGCGCATCTTTAAAATCATCTCCCGGTCGCGCGCGGGAAGTCGGACCGAGCGTGGCACGTCATCACCGATATACCCATCGCGCGGCAGCGTGCTACCTAACAAACGGCGACCGACTGTGGGGCCAAGAGCGGATCCTTTCCTTTCATTAAAAAAGTCATTGTAACGGAAGCTGTCACCGCTTTTCCGCGATGCCCATTGGCTGTCGCGTGCACGCCGTGCCGCTTTCACAGCGCGACGGAAGTGCCTGCATTCATATTCTTATTTTGCTTGATTGAATCGCATATGCAATGCGTACGTATATGTATTTATGCTCAATATACTTCTATACAAGCGTGCAGTCATACTTGAATTCATTTCATCTTTCATGTAATATGATCTTTAGGTGCCTAACCTTTCGATTTGTCAGAGTTCTAGCCTTTTTTGAAGTAAAAGTCATCTTCATTTTTCAGGTGCGATACGTTGACGTCCGTACGGTTAAATGAAAGTCAGAGATTAATTTTATCAAGTACGCAATTTCTTCTTCCGTTGGCTAGCCTTTCAAATTTAAAGAATTTTCACTTGAGTTAGTCATTGATTATTTCATAGCAGAATCTTTTTATATTTTCATATATTTGTCTGTCCGTCCGTCCGCCCGTCCGCCCGTTCGTCCGTCCCCGGCCCGTCCGTCCGTCCGCCCGTTCGTCCGTCCCCGGCCCGTCCGTCCGTCCGTCCGCCCGTTCACCCGTCCGTCCGTCCGCCCGTTCACCCGTCCGTCCGTTCGTCCGTCCGGGGCCGGGGACGGACGGACGGGTGAACGGGCGGACGGGCGGACGGACGGGCGAACGGGCGGACGGGCGGACGGACGGGCGAACGGGCGGACGGACGGGCGAACGGGCGGACGGACGGACGGGCGGGCGGACAGACAGACAGACAAATATATGAAAATATAAAAAGATTCTGCCATAGAATAATCAATGACTAACTCAAGTGAAAATTCTTTAAATTTGAAAGGCTAGCCAACGGAAGAAGAAATTGGGTACTTGATAAAATTAATCTCTGACTTCCATTTAACCGTACGGACGTCAACGTATCGCACCTGAAAAATGAAGATGACTTTTACTTCAAAAAAGGCTGGAACTCTGACAAATCGAAAGGTTAGGCACCTAAAGATCAAATTACATGAAAGATGAAATGAATTTAAGTATGACTGCACGCTTGTATAGAAGTATATTGAGCATAAATACATATACGTACGCATTGCATATGCGATTCAATCACTGATCTCTATGATCAGTGGATTCAATCAAGCAAAATAAGAATATGAATGCAGGCACTTCCGTCGCGCTGTGAAAGCGGCACGGCGTGCACGCGACAGCCAATGGGCATCGCGGAAAAGCGGTGACAGCTTCCGTTACAATGACTTTTTTAATGAAAGGATCGGCTCTTGGCCCCACAGTCGGTCGCCGTTTGTTAGGTAGCACGCTGCCGCGCGATGGGTATATCGGTGATGACGTGCCACGCTCGGTCCGACTTTCCGCGCGCGACCGGGAGATGATTTTAAAGATGCGCAAGGATTGGTCGAACTTTGAACGGCTATTACTCGAAAACCGGGCAGTTGAAAAAAAAATGTCACTCTAGATTTTCGTCTTATTTTTTCGAGAGGAATCCGACAGTGCCCGGTGGTGCCTTCAATCTGAATCACCCTGTATATCCACCGTGAGGTCGAAAGGGGTATATATCTAGGTACGATGACGTATTCGTTACAAACGGATATATAATGTCATAGTCCGTATGTTGACCGATGACTAATTTAGCGAAATTAATCCAAGCGCGGCGACGGTATGGTGTGCGATATGATACATAACGTGCATCATATTGTGATATTTTGCAACAGTATGCGTCTATGAACGTAATACCTTTGTATAATACACACCTGCCCGCACATAATATGTATGCGAAACTAATATATGTATTTCTTCCCCCCCTCCCCCCCCCCCCCCCCCCCCCCCCACCCCCACCCCCACCCCCACCCCACCGCGGTGATATAAGTGAAATGTCCGATTCCCGATGAGTACTCTAGATGGGATCGGTAAGTACGAAACGAGTTGGCGGACTTTTGAAATCCCCACACATCGCGCCGCGCCGCGGACCTGTAGCAGGCAGTTGCGATTTGAATTTTCGAACGAACTGACGCGCAGGTTTTATTATTCGCCTGATTGTCTATACACATCGAATGATCATAAGATCGGAAAAATGACGTACGTCAAAATTACATTCGTTATTGTATTATCTGCACTTATCACACTGCAGAGTATAGATTCGTTGGAGGAAACGAGTCCGCGAGAAAATACCTCTGCCAATACGGCACTCGCTAAATTAGTTAAAATTTTCTCAAAACCAGGAGCATTCAAACAGGTAAACATTCTATTTGTTTTTGCAATCTTCTTTCTTTTTTGTTTTTAATTTCTCAATGCGGATCTCGAAATTACCTATATTATAATTTGATTTTTTTCCATCTTCATCAAGCTATGAGCTCGTTCAATAATGCTGATAATATTTAAAGGATTCAAATATTTCGAATGTTGCCGAATTTCATTTATTAATTTGAATTTCGGAACTTAGCAATAGATTCATCGATTTGAAAACGTCGAGGATTGTTTCTCAATGTTTATGACATTGTTTTTTTTTTTTTTTTTGTTCATTCAAAATCAACGAATCTCCGATCACTTCTCGTATAACATATATTCACAATGGTATCGATCACTAAAATTTTGTTCAGATGAACGAGCTTCTTGGCGAAAATTCCAATGAAGAAACCTCAACCTCTTGTCCGAAGGGCGAAGAGGGTTTAGAATGCCGGAGAGCCGAGGCTCGAAGATCCGTCGATTGCCCTCATGGTAAAAAAGTTACAAATATTACCATACGTAGCAATAATCTATTAATTATTTAGCGTTTTCGAATTAACCGAGTTTATTCCAAAAACCCTAAAAACCTCAGTATCTACATATATCAAATCTATCTCGAGTGAGCAAGTAGAACGTCCTGTTTGCTTCTATCTACGAATAAAAAATTGAAAAAAAAAATGAATAAATAAATAAATAACACAGAAGTTGAAGGATTTAGTTTTGACAGAAAAATTGAAATTTTCAATTATAATAGTAGAATGGAATGTAGTCCTGACATGGCATAGATGAATAATGGAGTAGCTGAATGTGACACGAATTTATGAAACGAAGTGATTAAATCTTCACGGTTCTTTGATTTGGCACTGTGCGTCCATCAGCCATCAGCGTATGAATTGCATTCTACAACTTGGTATAGTTAACAATGAGTTGACCTTGACAGTAGCCACTCCCGCATGAGTGTGTAACACATAAACATTGAGCATGTTTACAAAAATAGCATATGGAATTACATACCTACGCCTGTATGTATAGGTATATAGCAGTGGGCAAGAACATTATAGTTACGTAAAAGAAAACATCCCACACAATACTTGGCACAAAAGAAGCAAAGAAATGAACTCAAAAAAACTTTACGTTACATGTAGGCGTTGGAAGAAGCAACTGATTTTTAACTGACTAACATCATTCCTCATGATGGAATTCCATTTCTTCAATTCACTCGAAATTGAAATAACAGCAAGACATGGTTTCTCCCTTAGGAAAGTTATCAGAGTTTGTTACTATTTTTGTACGATATTAACTCAGGGGTGAAATAAACCTTTGCAAATCTTATTTTTTGAGTATTTGGGGTGTACCGTAACTTTCAACATGCTTTTGTGTTTATTGAATTCAGAATTGCGTTTTTTACTAAAGTCCTTCGATCCCGATTCAAAAAAGTAGTAACCGGTATCGTGGAACTCTTGAACGAAGGTAATTTAATATTGCTGAAAGAACAGGTGAAAAAATTCAGGTAGGGCATTAGTTAGAATTTTCTAATCATAGACTCGCTGCGAAATTAATAAGAAAATAACAAACTCTCAACACAGTCCCGAGAAAACGAAATTACTGCAACGATTTACATACCCGAGAGATAACAGTGTTAAATACAGAGTCGGTATCGTTATATCGTAAAATCCATTGCATAAGAACAGGACTTGGATTTTATTTCAAGTCCAATATCTAGCATCGTAGATACATACTCCACTATAGTACAGGAAACATAAAAGTCTTAATTATAATCAAATTGCTACAAATTAGAAGCAACGGTGGCAATTTTAATCCACCATGAAGATTCATACAGTACAGTTATCCATTTCTGGTCTCCTGATAGTGACAAAGATTCATAACTAATAATTGCATTACAGGAGACTGTTACTGTAACAATTGTGCAGTAGCCGGTCCTGAAATGTGGGCTTCGTGTTGCCGCCAAGGTTTGAGATGCTGTTCCCACTTAGCAGCGGCCTGTAGAACGTGTGATCATCCTGTGCTGTATCCATTCTGTTCAAAACATTTTAAAAAATGTTCAAATCATATGAATGAGAAAAAGCAGAAGTAAACTTAGCTTTTTATAATCGACAATGTATCGTTATTACAAAGTTCCAATCTGACCTGAATTAAATCTCGCTATGTATGCAGGATGGTTTGAATAGTTGACTGAACTAAAGAAAAAGGAATTCCTTGCCATATTGAACACACGGTGTTACATTTGGTTCAACCGTTCCGTAATATTCTAAGCCAGTATTTCACTGTACGGCTAGTTAAACTGGTTTGAAACTAATTAGCATTAGCTTTGGAGAAACTGGTGTAGAATTAGATTTGGATTGTCGAGATTTTACACTTTGAAACATGCGTTTATCTGTGAGCGCTTGTAGAATTGAGATGAAAAATAATTTTGGAAATAAAAATGAATTAGCTTCATTGTTATAAATAAAAGAAATATTTAAAAAATTCAAATTATGCGTATGGTAAATCCATAAAATGTCTTTCGTAATTTGTAACTACGATAACCATTCAATTATCATTTTCCTTGCTAAGCATAATTAAAAACTGTAAATATTTTACCTGGTGTAATAAATATACCTAATGATTAAATATACATATTTGTATAAATATATGTATATATATTACATATTGTAACTAAGAAATTGAAAGTTTTATATAAATAAAATACCAATGTTTAAATACAATCATTGACAAGCTTTATTTGTTTACCTTCTTCGTAATAATTCATTAATTAACTTTTAATTCTATTGATTGACGGGGTAAAAGAGGTTCGTGTTGATACATACTAGCTAAGGTCGATATACAAAGCGTAATCAGTTTCTAGTTAATATTCTTCTGACGTTTTCTTACGCAATTGAATCTAAACGACTGTTTAGAAAAGTGTCGCTAACATTTCGCATCATAAATAATGTATTAAATTAATAGTTAGCGAGTCGACCAAACTTCGTATATGGACCATAGCGTCAGGGTATAAATACTAAAAAATTAGGTCCTTTGAGGTCTGTTCACCTAACTGCTTCGCTGTAAACTTAAATTAACAACTATTGATCCTTTACCGTGTTAATAATATTCTCTTGATTCCTCTAATATTCTCTACCCTCAAAATTTCTAAATTTGGCGTAAAAACTCTCCGACTCATATAGCTGCAGATTTAGCACCATACAGAGAGACCCAAAGGACAAAAGTATCTAATAAATAATATACATAATTACAGAGTCATCAGATACAGAGTAAGTTGTTAAAAAAAACTTGTCATTCTCTCATGTATTTTATAGAAAATGAATTAAAAATTTCTTCGTACAATTTTGGAATAGTGAAAGAAAATAGACGCGATAGTACCGACTCCGCATTTGATAACTCTACGATTTTATAAAAGAAAGAAAGAAAGAAAAAAAAAAGGGAAATCAATAAAACTAATAAGAGTGGAGAAAAGAAATCTGTTTAAAAATCGAGCAAGGCTCGACAATTTATATCTGTTCGTTTAAAGGCGCACTCGAAATGTTAAAAATCTTGAGCTACATTTCGTTTGATAGAATAAGAAACACAGACTACCACGATTCCGTAAAAAAGTAGTAAGCAATAAGCTCCCAGAACTGTATTCGACTTACATATTTCGAGAGCGATTAAAGTTTCCAGAGAAACAAAGTTGATTCAAGTAAAGTAAAGTAAAGTAAAGTAAAGAATAGAAAAGAAAAAAGAAGAGAAAAAACATCTCAACATGTCGCTTTATTATACAAAACACAGAGATCCTTTATCTATTATGCGATCATATAGATTATGGTGTATATTTACTTATGAATTGAAATCTATTGTGTATTACAAAGAGGGACAATTACACTATTTTATTAATTATATACCGAGAAATATCGAGACTATAGTATATTTATTTAGTGAATCGGACATGAACGGCTATTATTTCATAAACGAGAATGTTGATCAAATTATTCTATAACAGAGGCCAATATTTATATAATACAGGGAAATTGCCAGTCTCTTCCTTCAATTCTAGGAATAATTAAATCCAGATTAAGGAAAAGTCAAACACGATCTCTGAAAGCTTTTTTTTCAGCAAAAACACACAAAATTGACAACAGCAATAAATAAGTATAGAACGAAGGGCATAATACTCTTCGATTTCAAAAAATTTACCGAAAGATTTACAGACTATTTATCAAAAGTTGTAATCTTTTGAACGTTTTCTCGATTTTTGAAAATCTCAAAGTGTCATGCCCTTTGTCCAATTCTTCTTTATCGCTGTTATCAAATTCACATTGATCTGATATGTTTTTGCTGAGAAAAAGCTTTGAAAATATCCAAGTGAAAAATCGTGTTTTTTCATATCCCCTTAGAGAAAATATTATTTAGTTAAAAACCCTCTTAAAAAATTACGAAATCTCTACAAGTTTCAAAGTTACCGGATAAACTTTAGCTTTGAATACTAAAGACTAACGAATAATAATGATAATAACAATGATAATATAACTATTCAGAAAAGATAAATCGAATAGCAATCTTCCCTGAAATTATAGTCATGTGTGTGTAATAACAATTTATTTTAATCAGGGATTATTTCAAAATGCTCATTTTGTGCACTTTTATTTTTGCAAATTGATGCCTTTTTGTTCCATCACATCAAGGTAATCGTGAAATGATCGCTGAGATAAACAGAACACTGAGAGGGAGAAAAAAAAAACAAAAAAAAAAACAGAAAAAATTGGAGCTGGTGGGCATGTTTCTTTCTAAATGATATAAATGTAATCTACAATTTGAAATTCATCATTTTATATAGTTTTTGTCGTTTAAAAATACTCACAGTTTGGAGCGAAAGAGAAAACAAAACAAAAATGATAGAACAATAGATTATACACAGAGTACAGGTACCGTCGCTGACGTAACTGAAACCAGCGACCAAGACTGTCTTAATTCTAAAAGTCTAGAAAGATTGTTTGTTTGTTTGTTTTTTTTTTCTTGTTTTTATTTTATATCCAGTTACTCGATTGTTTGTTTATTTTTAATGTTAATTTAATTTAATTTTTTTTTTCTTTTCTTCTCATCTTGTTGTTGTTTAATTATTATATAACACTTATTACTGCCTTAAGACCTTTACAAATGTTCATTATGTTCTATTCAATAATAATATTCACTCTCAAGAGTATGCTTTCTTATATTTTAAGCGCACTCTGTAATCTTGAGTTATTAGTTTTTGTCTTGATTAGTCGGTTTCCATATTTCCCAAATATTTTTCTTTTTACTTCAGACGCGTCTTTCACATTAAAGAAAATGTATTTAATAAGAAAACAAAATAAGAAAACACGTCACTAATTTTGTTTATTTATTTATCAAAAACCATATGATAATAATAATTATTATTATTACGCTTATTCTTCTTCTTCTCTTGGTATTTGTCCATTTTTCACGGTTTTACTACAATAATCCATGTTTACAAGATACTCAAATCGATGAATTATTTTATTACCTCACGTCTAGAAATATTCAAGAATAACAAAAGGATTTTAGACAAATATAATCAACAATTAATCAATCGCCGTGACTTGATATTATTTAAAGTTCAGATTCATACTTAGAACTACAATATGTTTACTATTTTCATTCAATTGTATCGTATTTAATGTTATTATTATTTCCTTTCGCTATTATGAATATCAAAAGTGAAATATCAATATTCAATATTGATTATCACACACACACACACACACACACATGCACACACAATTACGCGATGATACCATTGCAGATAAAAAAAAAAAATACAAATAAATAAATAAATAACAAAAGTAGAAAAAAAGAAAACAAAAAAAAAACTATACTTTTCTTGAATCGATGAATTATTGGATCGGTTATTGGTTGTATACTTCAATTATACGTATGTATACTCTCTTCACAATGTTCAATTCAATCAAAAATCATTTATTTCAATGCTACTGACGATGATTCGTATTAAAATAAATAAACAAATTGTATAGACATAAAGATTTACCACGTTACGGTTTCATTTCATTTTTGTTTCATTTTCTCTTCATTCATCAATGATTTATTTATTTATGTATTTATTTTTTGTTTCACCTTTGAAATCATCATAATCGTCATCATCATCATCATCATCATCATCATCATCATCATCATCATCATCATCACCATCATCATCATCATCATCATCATCATTCATTAATCATAATCAACTGTAACATTATTTTCCATGTTGTATGTTTCTTTTTTTTTTAGTTTTCATTTTTATTTATTTTTTCCTTTTTCATTTTCAACGATACATTGAATTATTTATTTATACTTTATGGAAAAAACAAAACAAAAAAAAAAACACCGCAGCAATGTCAATTATCAATATTCGGTATTGACTATAATATTTGTACGATCCAGTTATCTTTAATTTAAAAGAAGTCACGTACGTACATCGTTTAATCATTAATCAGCGTTTTCATTTTCCTTTATTATTATTATTATTGTTATCATTATTAATATTATCATTATCATTATTATTATTATTATTTCATTAATTTCAATTTTTTTTTTGTTTTTTTTTCTTCTTCTTCTTTAGACTATTTATTTATTTTCATTTAAATTTTTATTCACTCCTTTTTTCCATCTCTCACTGGTAGCGTTTTAACGCGTTCGGTTACGTTTTCCAGTTGTGCGGATGTGCCCTGGGCGGAGCTTGACTACTTTGAGCCTGAGAAGCTTGAGACGGTATCATATCAAGTAAATATTGACGCTGAAGATCAGCCGCCTGTCTTTGGAGTTCGACAAGACCCTTGGAACCGGCAGCCTGTGCCATTGCCAGTTGATACGGATAAAGAATCGGATTAAAAGCTGGTAATAAATGCGCCGGCAATGGTTGATGCTGTGGCAATCCGGGTACTGGATTTTTTGTCAATTCTATAGAAAGAAACGAGAAAGAAAAACAACATTTTAGCCCATTGTTGTTAGTTGAAAATTTTTTTCAACTATGGGAATGGTCAACAAAATTTATATATAGTTTTTAAAAATATTTAGACAAAATAAAATTGCTCTTTACAGAGGAAACAATCCAGATTATGTATTACTACAACAAAATTTCAAAGGGGTACATGAACTTCGTAGGGGGGAAAAAAGACGAGTTTTCGTTCATTTTTTTTTTCTCACATCAGAGTATCATTTCAAGTATCTTCCACAATTTTTTTGATTGAAAAATATTCATCAATGTGGTAGACACGATGGTTTTTGTGAAAACTCAACTGAATTCGTTCGGTTTTCTAGTTTTGTTTCCGAGCTGCATTGAATTTCTAGGATCCTAAGGGAATTATTGAAAATTGAATGAGATTTAAGTGAGATGCGCAAGAATCAGTCAGTTTTCAATAATTCAGTCATAGTCTGTAAGCCTTGTAATTGTAAATACAATTTCACATCGATAGAAACAAGAAATATGCTTTACCCAATGAAAGGAGAACAATTACAGTGAAAAAAAGAGTCAAAAGTTAATAATTACCTCTGATCAACTGTTGATGCAACGCAGCCGCAGCAGCGTGATGCGGACTGAATTTGCCACTCTCGGCTAATTTGGCGAGTGGATATTCTTGAAGTTTTGGTGTCGGAGGTGTAGGCGCCGGCGCCGGAGCCTGTGGTACTTGTTGAGGTGCCGGAGGAGTAGCGACTCTCCTTGTAGGTGTCGAAGCTTTTGGTACAGGCTTTGGCGGAGGTGGATCTGGACTTGGACAAGCGGCTTGAGCCAGTCTCTGTTCGATCTCTTGCTCCTGTTGCAAAGCCTTGACGAACGCTGTTTTTAATCTGTTGAAAATAAGAGAAAGTATTAAATAAACGTAGAAACTTGACTGAAATTTGTATTTAAATCTTATTTTTTTCTTTCGAAGCAAAAGTTTCCCACTCACCGATTAGTGTGCTCAGCTTTAAGGGCCTTTTTCACATTAGTAGTAACGCAGTGTTCGCATATAACTCTAGGATCACGACCAGCAGGAGGTCGTTGAAAGGTAGCGTGCTGTCCCCTGGGACCTTCTTTCTTTCCAGCTCCAGCAGACTTTTCCCATTTCCAAACAGGAGTAAAGTCGGTTCTGCATTGAGTGCATTCGAATGGTTCTGGGGGCGGAGGTATGGCCGGTTCTTTCGTAATAAAATCTACAACGTGTTCCAAACCGACAAGATAAATGAACTCTGTGTTGGAGGGATTCGGCACAAAATGCATTTCTGGAGGAGGTGGTTTTGGCGGCGGTATTTGCAATAATGTCTTTTCCAACTGTTTACGAAGCGCCAATTTTGCAGCCGCCTGACGTTGAGCCGGAGTCTGATTATCTTCTCGCGTTCTTTCCTGCTGTTAATAATAAGAAAATGAAACAAGGATTATTGAGAGTTGATAAAAGGCCTTATTCTTTCTTAAAGATAAGCTAATCTGCATCTACAACGACTGGTAACGATCAGTTAATAGCTCGATACATTTTGTACCAATAAAAGTACCTGCTCAGGAAGCGCAGGGGTGCTTATAGACGTGCTGGGTTTATTATCCTGAGTTCCGATATGCTGCTTTGTAATAATAACACACAGAATACATGTAGTTATTTAACTAAAAACTTATCTCACGAGTCTCGAAATGAGTCAAAAGATTTGGAAAAAGTGTAGATATCGTTTTGTCAAATAGAATAATCAAATAAGAAATGGATCTCTGTCTAACCTGATGAGGAATCGAAGGTGTGGGATCTTTGGTAGATCTTTCTGTCCTATCCGCTGGTGCGTGATAACTCGGAACATTGGGCGCTACGCTCGAAGGTCTGCCTCTGGGATGTGGAGGCTGTGGTATTACCATATTTGGTGGCATTCCGGTACTAGAAGTAGTGCTTCTTCCGGCTGTAGGTGGTAATAGTATGCCCGGTGGCGGTCCGTGCAAACTATTTCCTCTGCTGGGTGGCGGTTGACCTCTCAATAACGGCGGAGGGGCTTTTGCAGTTCTATGACTAAAGTCGAAAAGCATTTAGAAGAAGTTTTAGCAAATGGTTTCATATTCACGCAGCAATTATTGCAGACAAACATCTTTTTTAAATCATAGAGCAGAATAAAATCTTGAGGATAATCTATTTCATGTCAAATCTACAAGTAAAAGAAGTATTTCATTGATTACTGGTATTTTGATACACCAATCAATAGTTTTTCAGTTTTTATTGAATTTATGGGTATGAGAATTTGCAGGGAATATTTTACATCGATGTGATTTTGGAGTAGACCAATAATATATCAAGATAAGGTCGGATTTTACTTAGTTCTTCGTCGCTAACACGAAAAAAGCTTGAAATCAGATATTTTCGTATCCAACAAGTGAATTTATCAAGTATCGTTGGTTTACTCCGAAACTACATCAATACAGGATACTTTCTCTAAATTTGAAGAATTTTTTTTTAATCATGCAGCCTGTGCCCTGCAACAACAACTTTTTCTTCGATATAATAAATCTACGCGAACTGGGGTCTATAAAATTGCAAAACATTTGTCACAATGGGTCAAAATTTTGATAATCAATTGTAAAAAGAAAAACTTAGCCAATTAAATATATCCTCAAAGTATGCAATCGATTTGATAAGAATTTTGAGGTAATTCGAACGAGTGAAAAGATGAAAATTTATCATTTTTTACTATACATAGAGAGAAATGCTTACCTATGCGCGACTGGTTGTACTGTGACTGGCGGTGGTAATTTACTTGGAACTTTGGGTACAGCCGCAATATTTTCTTTGAGCTGCTGCGACTGTCTCAATTTTTTAAGCAATACTAATTTCATTTCTTCAGATCTCAGGTCTTCCCTTAATTTCCTAAGATTTCTTTCACGTTCGGCTAACTCGTCTGAGCTGAGTTCCTTGATCGGCAAAAGAGGCGGCATGTCGCCTGAACAATAAACAATATTGTAAAACATGTGTTACGACAATATTGAATGAGAAAATAATGTCTGGGACATTTTTTATGAATAAAATAGATAATTTTCGAGCAGTTTCTTACCTTCCTCGCTATCCGAGGCATTCCCATTAACGTATCCGTTAATTCTTGGTTCGTCAGGACTTTCGGCATAGCTTCTTTCCGTTCTAGGTCTCAAATTGCGTCTGGGTCTTCTGTCGTCGCCTGACTTAGCTCCGAGTATACCACGAGTTGCATTTTGTATATTCCTAGCCTCTGGCATGTTATTTTCAATACCAGGACTAGCTGCGAAATGAGAGCCTAGATCCAGAGGTACACCCAAGTCCGCAGAATTCGAAGGGACGGACGGGGAGTCCCTTCTACTGCTACTGCTGCAATATAAACGAGTAGATAATATTATCGTACACATCTTAGCTCAAATAACTCTTTGTAGTGTAACGTAATCAGAGGCATTGACCACAAACTGCGGTAAAGAATCTAATTTTAAAAAACGAGATTATCGGAGAAGAAAAACTGTGAAAAAAAAGAGGTAAGAATAAGGAGAAATAATTCAGGACAGAGTGAATATCGAGTATGGAATTATAAGCGCCAAGTAATATTGGACATTAAAATTCGCAACACGACAATGTTGGCCAAGGAAAAATACTGAGATAAGACAAATTTACTGTCTATTTTATAACAAAGAGAGGAAAAAATATGATAAACATATAGAAAAACAGGTTTTTTTACGTAACTCGGGGTTGGCGACGATAGTACAGTTTTAGAATTTAGCTGACGTTATCGCTGGCGCTGATAGTACAAAAATTGATATGGAATGTGTTTGAATTCTTGACGAGGTAATTTAGCCAATATGGAATGAATTCTACCTCATTAATATCATCGTTCGGTTAGAACCAATTGAAAATTCTCTAAAATATACACTTATCTATTAGCGATCAAGCAAAAACTGATACTGAGAATAATAATTCATATTTCATTATTTCTAATCCCAAGGAACGTTGAGATTATATCTTGGGAAGAAAAACAATAGCGTAAAATCTGTTTTAGTTAATTTTTTTCTTTCTAGTTTTTTCAACAGCTTGACACAGAGTCAGAGTTAGATTCTTACCTGACGCTTAGGTCAACCACAGTATCCCCGTCCAAATCCATCGCCTCCATCCTCCCCAGTGCTACGACCCTAAAAAAAAGTGAATAAAAAATAGAAAAGTGTTATTTTTTCATCGAATGATTGTCGTAGAAAAGAATTTGACAAATTTAAAGGAGAAGAAAAAAGGAAAACAACAACGCCGAACAAGTGTTGTGCATTTTCATCCTTTTTTTTTTTTTGCTTTTTCGTTTTGAAATACAAACGAATTAAAAGATTACAAAATGTTTCAGAGGCTGTCACAGAGTTTTCATAACACAAAATAAATAAAAAATAAGTAAATTCAACAACAGAAGTAGAATATATTTCTATATTTTGAAACGGATAAGATTTTTGCCTAGTATTTGATGGTTTTGTTAGATTCCTGGATTCAGTGAATATGATAATATTACGTTATTTTTACGTTTACGAGAAAGAGACAGAGAGAGAGAGAGAGAGAGAGACAGAGAGGGAGAGAGGGACATACAATACATACATGTAGGAAAGAAGATCGAATATCAAAAGAGAAAGCTAGTTCCGATAGAGTATGGAGAAAATTGGATAAGATACGAGCTAAGATTGTGTATAGAAAGATGGAGAGAGAGAGAGAGAGAAAGAGAGAGAGAGAGAAAAAAAAAGAGAAGACGCAAAAAAAAAAACACGCACGCATACAAAATTTTCACGTTGTCAAGACACAGCGCGATATCTTATATCTGGTTGGTAAAAAAACCAACCTATAAACGAGAATTTCACTTGCCTTGATAAGAAGTAAACAATAATAAAGAAGAAGGAAAAGTAGAGATGGTTAAATAAAAGAAGGAGAGAAAAGTGAAGAAAAAAAAGAGAAGATAGGCAGGCAGGCAGGCGGGACTCAGGAAGTAAAAATATTCTAACCTCTACAATCGGACAGCGAGAGCGAGATAGAGTGAGTCGAATAACCCGGCTTTAATACCGACTAAAAATCCCTTATTTAATAATCACATTAGAACAAGACAGACATTATCCGATTACGGATTAAAACCTCAACACCGAAAATAACGCGATTGATAACAAAAAAAAAACCACCAAAAGTTATACGAAACTAATTTTCACCCAACCAAATAAACGAATTTAATTTGATGCTTCGGAAGTAGCGTCTCTACACAATGGCAGCTAACCGTAGCAAGCAAAGGGGACAGGGGGCATGAGAGGGGGGGCAAAAAGGGTGGCAGCAGGGGGGAAGAAGAGGGGCAGCGGCGACTCGCCGGGTCGGAAGGGGGCGGCTAGGGGGGGTAAAAACCAAGGGAAGGAGGAAGGGCGGGAGGGACTGTCGCACATTAATTACTTCTCCGCTCGCTCGCTCGCTCACTCACTCGCCTTCTCCCCCCCCCTCCTCCTCCCCTCACCGCGTTCCCTCTTACCCCTCGTCCCTGACACCGCCTGGCTGCTGCCCTCCCGCCTTACCCCCCCCCCCTACCCCCCTATCCCCTCACACACGAAACACGAATCTCGAGAGTCGGAGAGATTTTCCCAAAATTGATAAAACAAGAAAAAAAAAAAAAATAATGATGATGAATAAAAAAAAAGACAAGACGAGAAAAAAAAACCACGAAACGGATTACAGCAGAGTGGATGGATTAGTGATTCGCGTTTATTTCGTGTTTTTTTTTTTCATTCCGTTACGTTGTTTGACGAATGTTAGTTCTTCGCGTCACGTGACACACGTGTACATTTTATGTATGATTATACTTATGTACTATAGGTATAGAATTATCGTAGTCAGTATTATTATTGTTATTATTGTTGTTGTTATCTATCATGATTCGTTTTTTTTCTATGCCGTTTGTTTACAACGACGTTGGACAATCGTAAGTCGCGATGGTTATTAAAACTATACATATTATATACATATATCTATACACATGTATATATGTATATTTATGTAGGTATGTTATTAATTATGATGGTGGAATTGCCGAACTCGTGGGGGGTTCGGATGGTATAACAGAACATTGTAGAGAAAGATTGTGTAATTATTTTCGGCTGACAGTCGTCCGTACATACGTAGATACATACATACGAATGTATGTACATACATTAATACAACTGTACACTGGTATGTATATACCTAAGCACAGCGCGAGACACGAATGATACGTGGCGATTCACGCGTTATCTTGAAATCTCTTTCGGTTAAAAGAGATGATTTTTGCCAATAAGTTCTCTATACTAGTATTTTTAGACAGGTTTTTTTTGTTTGGTCGTTTCTCATCTTGCTTTCTTCTCTTTTTAATACTCGGTTTAAATGTCGCCAAGATATTTGCAACTCGACGGAATATCTCCCGCCTTTTTCATTTTTCTACTCCAATTCTCTCTCTCTCTCTCTCTCTCTCTCTCTCTCTCGCTCTGTTCGGTTATGTCGATTGGATATGAACACCGATATATACAATAGTTGAATATACTATATCAGTGAATATAAAAGAGACGAAGGAAACGAAGAACGGATTTGGCGATACTAGACCACGTATCGCAACTTATTACATACGTAAATACATACATACATACATACATACTTGCGTACGTGCGACGCGATACGATCGGGGAATCAAAAACTTGGGGAAAAATATATACACATCTAGATATAGATAATTGTGCACGTAAATGTACACACGTACTTATATACGTATATAGTTGTATGCGAGGAAATCGCGCTCAACAAGCACCGTTACTAATGTCACGGTAGAAATTTAGAAGAGTCGCTCGTAATATACACTATACCTAGGCAATAATTATGTTATCGACGTGGAAGTATGTTACTCGGTACGAGAATAATAATTCAATATATCCATCTTTTTTTTCCTTCAACTTCTTCTCCTTCTCTTGTCGTGTCAGTTAGTTTGTTGTTTTTCTTTTTTTTTTTCATTTTTTTTTTTTGTCTTTCTTGCAAAACGAATTCTGCGATAATATGACTGCGATGTATATCAAGTTACGGAAATACGTTGTAATAGCGCATTCATTTTCACGAGTCTACAACGATATTGTTATAACGATGTGACAAAAATGTAGGTTTGGATTCGATAAGTTTTAATTTTGTCTTGTTTTACTTTTTTTTTTTTGTGGTTTTTTTTTAAATTTTTTTTTTCTCCACGGATGTTAATTTTGTCTCGATTGATGAAATCTGCGTAAAATACCGAGAAATTTGATACCCGACACGAGGTTATTTCGTTAATGTAGATTTCCGAGATCGCGAGGTCAACCGATGCGTACGGCGAGGTCGCACGCTCGTACATTTCCGCATATTTATGAACGCCGAATCGAGGTGGATGATTTAAAATGTATTGGGCGTATTTGCCGTTAATTTGCGAGTATTTTGACACCCAACATGCCTACATTCATAGTAATACGAAGACGTACCTGGGGGTCAATCAAGGTTGGTCCAAATTTGTGTAAACCGCTTGACACACAAATCGATTACACAAAGCAGCCGCTCTCCACACACTCGTCGTCCTAGGGACCCACCGCACTTCACCGCATTATATCCAACAAGATATTACACCTTATTTGATAAATCTCGCACTCGCGATAGCACATCTTTTATCATACGGTGTTTAAACACCTTTTTAAACACCGCATCAACCCTCCGGAGTACCCAGGGTCTCGGTTTAAGGGGTAAAAGATTAACACCGCCTTCGCGCAAAAATTAACGAGAGTGATTCAATATGGCGGGCTTGTTCTGCTGCTGCTGGCTGCTGCTGGCTGCTGTTCTTTACCCCCACCTCGTGTCGTCTCCCCCCCCCCCCTCCCTCCCTCAATCCCCCGTTACCCCCGCCTCGTGTGAAGCGCCGCTAGCTACGGGGCTCACCGGAAGGGCACCACGGACTCCGTAAATACGAGTGACAATCATCCAAACAAATCCACGTGCTTCTGCGCACCCCCGTTTGAGCGCCGAAACTTAAGAAAATCCACCGGATAAGGAGACAGATTTAAATATACAAATTGTCTATACTTGCATTTTCCTACTTCGGACATTCCCCCCCCCCCCCCTGTTTGTTCATCAATAACAATAAATAAAATATGATAAATTGCTGAATGAGAGTATTGAATTATTCTTTTTTCATTCCTTTTCTTTCTAATCTTAGCTATTAAGAGAGTGTCGTCAATTATTATCTCATATGTATGTTTTACTGGATAGGAAAATTATGAAATAATAACTAATAATAAATATGTACGTAACATACTTTTTATTATTTTACCATACATCATTTATTTATCGATATACACATTTCATATAACTTGTTAGATTTCATACACGCCAAGAGAATTATTATTTGTTTTCCATTTTTTTTTTTTTTTCTCTCTCCTTATTCTCTTTTTTCATTACTTTGAACTTATTTGTTGTTGTTTTTGCCTCTTCTTTTTCGTCTTTCAAAGTATCGGTATTAACATTATACTCCCCATTATAATTTATTCGTACATGTATACTTTATCATCATGAATTAAATGAAAATTCATTGACATAAACAACTGCACTGGTTATAACTGTATAATAGGTAGAGCTATATAGATTACACATATAAATAAAAGACGATTTATAATTAATTCCTTGAACAGTGGGAAAAAGTTTGACAAAAAAATGAATGAATACAGGAAAATAAAAGAAAAAACAAACAAAAAAACTAATACAATTTTGTCAGTTTTTATTGATATAGCAAAAATCCTTTTTTTATTTATTTTTTTTTCAGAATATGAGACGATAATTATATATATGTCATATGGATCAATGACGTAGTGTAATTAACAATATAATGTATGTTTATAAGTATTTAGTTTTTTTTTTGTTTTTTTTTCATTCGTTTAACAATTTATATATCATTATCATTTTTTTTTTCTTATCCGCGGGATAATTAAAAAATAACGCAAAAATCTGTGCAATTTATTAGATTAAATATGACATCAATTAATTTGCAGCGTTGATTGAAACAATTCCGCGATAAATTCGTGTATGTGTGTGTGAGTGTTATTATTCTTTTTTTTTATTCATTTATTTATTTATTCTTTATTAAAAATACACATAATATATGTGTACATAGACATACATATATGCGTTGCATTTCATATTTTAGAAGACTTTACAAGATAAAATTAGACAAAATAACGGAAAAAAAAACAACAACAAAATGAAAGAACAGAAATAAACATTTAAGATTTAAATAATAGACATGAATTATTAAGTATTATTATTATTATTATTATTATTATTATTATTATTATTATTATTTTGCGGGTTTTTATTTGTTGTAAATCGGCATCGCGATAACTTTTAAGCCGTTTACATTTTGCAAAGGTAATGTTGTTTCTTGCAATTTGAACAAGTTTTTGTATTTGCAAGTTTTATATATGTATATATGTATTGTGTTATTTTGTAATATGGTTTTCTGACATTATTACATTATAGTATAGTCGTCTCTCAATTACAATTTTACGTGCAATAAATTGCAAGAGCTAATTGTTGTTAATATATTTTTCTTATTTATTCTTTTCATTTTTTCTCGCACACTGGAATGAACCGACGATTTTTAAGGTCTAGCGATACACGATGTAAATACAAGAGCGTATTAGTTTTCTTTTTCGTTTTTTTAAATCTTTTTATTTTTATTTCATTTCTTCTTATTCTCCCTTTTTTGTTTTTCTATCACTTAAACAAATCGCGTAGAGTCTTTTAGGAACTTATAATACTGTTTCATGGAGGCCCTTATTCGGTTTACTTATACAGACACTTAGACCTGATTGCGGGTCGCTCTCTTTATTCCTATAGCTGCACTTTCGGCAGACATGGCCAGTAAAAAAAAAATTAGCAACCTTTCTCTACTGGTTACCAAATAATACTTCAATGGCAAGTGGAAAATGGAAGTGCGATCTTCCAAACTAACATGCGAGGATGGCGTATACGCCTTTGGGATAATTTCTTAGCGCTGGTATTTTCATTCATCGAACAAATTATTCCCGTTCATATGGTCTTTAAGTTTATAGATTTGTTCTTGAGAAGAAAAAGTGCTTGTCGCAGGGTACGGTTCGCATCGTTCATGAAATATTCTTCGAATTCAGAGGAGATATTTCTCTTCATTATAGTTTGGGAGTAAACCAATGATATTTGAGATTGTCATTATCAGATGAGAAAGCTTTTTATGACAAGCTATTTTTTTGCCATTGTTGCAGAGGAGATTGTATGACATCCTCGTAACGGTAGAAATCAAATTCTATTTTGAAACGTCATTGTTTCGCCCTGAAATTATATCGATGTAGAATATTACCTCCGAATTCAAAGAGGTTTCGACGAACGATGTGAACACTTTTTCTTCACATCAATTTCCTTTGTTTACGGCAAATTCCATGAAATCTTAAATAATTTTGAACGATGTGTGAAGATACTAGTTATCGACTATGAAAACACTTTGTCGAAGAGATAATTTCCAAGGCGTATACATCCCCTTAATAAATCCATTAACAATATTATCAAATAAATTGTATTATATATTTATTTGGTGTCATTTCAATTGTTCTGAATAAAAGATATTTCAACTGGCCACGTATTGGTTTTGTGTTTCGCGACTATTTATGGCACAGCTTTGATCGATAAGCTACAATATTGTATATAATTTATTGGAAATTGTTACTTTTTTTTCTTTTTCATTGTTGGTTTTAGTAAATTACTTTTCAGTGTAGATCAGCGATCAATATTTAAGGAATTGCCTTACAGACTGGCTAAAAAAACTATGTGAAATTCCATCCATTGAGATTTCTAGATGAGAGATAGTAGCTCTGCTCTGTTTCAAAAACATAATATTATAAGAATAATTATAACAAGTTAAAAAAAGGATAACTGAGAAAATAAATAACCAAAAAAAAAAACGAAAACGAAAAATACCAAAAACAACTGGTTTATATAATTTAGTTTCATGTTCTATAAACCCCAGTGTGTGTTTGTGTACATAATATTTATTTACAAGACACAGCCTTGTCTTGTCGTCTAGTAATCTTGAATGAAAGAAAACTTGATGCGTTTCTCATAATCATGCTTTTTTTTTTTTTTCAATTTTTTAATTTTTTTTTTTTATATATATAAGGAGCCTCTCGAGTATCCCTCTACGATTTTATTTTTTGTATCACAGATGTTGTTAAATATTAGCCCATATTTATAAAACAGCTCACTCGATACGTGCGTATTTTACTAATTTTTTATATTTTATTATTATTATTATTATTATTATTATTCTCCTTTCTCCGATTGCGCCTTCTTCGCAAGTATTTAATAAGAATCACAGTTGTTGATCTTGGCTTATGTAGGTATGTACAAGAAGGATGACACCTCACTAAGGCCTGCCTTAGTAAAAAAATATACATTATTAGCTTTTCAAAAAATAGATCTTACCACGTTTTTGTTTCGTTTTTTTTTTTTCTTTATCATTTTTTTTTTGTATTTCTCTACAATTTGAGATTCGTATATTATACAGTATTTTGATATGGGCAGGCTATTTCTTATTTGTTATGTTTTTTTTTATTCCTCGTTATTCGTTATTCGGGGAGATCAGTTTCGAGCGAGCTTTGTTTTTCTTTTTTTTGTTTTTTTTTGGGCTTACATATTCAGATCTAAACTACCTTGCGTACCATCTCCTCGCTGCACGTATTTATAAAATTATATATCATGGTCGTATAACGAGACAGAAATAAATATTGAGATAATTGTGTAAGAACAGAGAAAGTTCTGAATTGGAAATAGACAGTTACATTTTGTGCTTTACGCAACGTCGTATAACAGGGATTGGATAAACTCAAACCAGTGAAATTTGGGAGTAAAGATTACAATAAATGACGAAAGTTTGATTTGTTGATATTCTTGATGGTTTTAGAAGTGAATAAATAAAGATTTGTGCTTTAAGCTCAGATCCTGTGAAAGAGCTTGCAAATGAATTAAAAAATCTTGTTTAGTCTCGCTTTTATTATTTTATGAATACGAGCATATCGTATCTCAGCACGGTCTTTTTACTTCAATGTACCTTTTCGCAGGCTCAGTCTTATGATTTTGTCTCGAGTTAGTAATAGTATAATATTTATTTAAACCATTTTTCGTTAAAAGGCCGTGCGAGCTTTGGAAGTTTTTGTACATATAGATAATATATTTAGAGAGATGGTTACGGCTATATCACGATATTCACCTACGCGCGGGTATCCCTGCATATTTATTTATTTACTTTTTTTTTTCTCTATATCTTATTATTTGTTTTCTTTTTCTCTCTCTCTCTCTCTCTCTCTTTCTTTCTTATATATCTTTCGTTCCGTTATCACACCAAATTCAACTAGACTTTTTCTTCATATACGCCGCGTCGTCCGTTAGATACACATTGTTATTAGGACCTCGCTTTATAAATTTAAAAAGTAATTAACAAATTAAATTCAACAAAATAATACAGCACCAACGATTAACAAACAACAATTTTCTTCCCTTTTTTTGTTTCCTTATTTTTTGTTCCCCCCTCACATTTCATACGTAGTAACATCACACTTTATATTTCATTTCATTTCATTTCATTTCATTCATTTCTGGATTAGAATTAAACTGCTACATCTCGTTGCTGCGTTTGTCGTTATAGATATAGTTTTTTTTTTTTTTTTGCATCTTTTTACTATAAGTGTTTACAATAGTATATCTATGTATTTATAATAGCAACGAGGTATTAGAAGAAAATGCGCGTGCCAAGATCAAGGCGATAAATAAAATCCTTGGGCCCCCGCCCCCCTTTCCTTCCTTTCCCAAGGAGGATTGATTTTACCACGCGCACATGCTTAACGGACTTAAGAATTATTTCTTGGTGGTCGTCGCGAGCGAAATTTTATTAACGTTGTTTTTGTTTTCTCATATTCACGTTGTTTAAAAATTATTCTTACCGCGACTCAGGTACATATTGAGGCCCGTTTTCTTAACAGTTCAATTACTATACAATATAGGTATGTATATTATATAAAAGAAAGATAAAAGATTTTTCTCACATCTTAGCGGAATCACATTGCTCTTCGGATAAATCCCTTTCTAATAAACAATCAAACAATCAAACAAACAAACAAACAAACATACAGTATAGTACGATTCGAGATGTAGGTAACAGCGACGTACCGGATCGCAGGGTAATATTGGTACGCGACACATTCAAACGCAAGATGTGTTTCTACGTGTAGATTAAACCGGAGAAGTGAGAAAGGTAAATTTTTGCGAGAGTATTCTGATGGCGCGGGAAAGTTACGTCTTGGCAATGCTAAAAAGTGTACCAGAGGAAAAAATTCACCATCGATATCTTCTGATCCGGTAAACACCTCAAAGTTTTGAATCATTCAACACGGGGTTTGAATGGAAAAAAAGACCCTGAAAGACCATTGGAACTAAAAAATTTCGTAGAAACTCATCGGATTAGTTGATTTCAGTCTATTCGAATATGGAAGATCCCAGGGTAGCTTTCATGTCACTTGGTTTCGGAGATGCGAAAAATACCCTTCTCTTTAAGCGCTTGCATCTCAAAAACTAAGCAAGATATTTTCAATTTCAATACGTCATATGAAAGCTACACACTTTCCGCTACGAATAATCCTAATGAGGCTGATATCAACTGATCCAATGAGCTTTTATGAATTTTTTTAGTGCCAACTGATCTTTTCTGGCTTTTTCTTCATTTAAACTCCATCTTAAATAATTCAAAACGTTGAGACGTTTGTCGTAACGAAAGATATCGATGATAAATTTTGTCCTTTGACACACTTTTTAATTGGGCCAAAACGCAACTCTTTCCCACGCTATTAGAATACGATCCGCAAAAGTTGACCATTTTCACTCCTGCCTGAATCAGATATACATACACATCAACGTACAGACATACAATATTCAAATATAAAATGAAACAAGGTGTACAGATTCTTGTACATGCTATAGCGACACAATACAAGATAATAGAATGATGATAATAATAATAATAAGTATGATATAATGAATCGAAAAGTAAATTCGTATCTTCTCTCGGTACAAACGGTACATACTATATATGGATTATCGATGTTTGTTATCGCATAAATATTTTTTCAATTGTTACGGGGAGAAGGGCGGGGCGGGGTATCTTTGTAAACATTCAAAACCTTTCGATCGAACCGCACGACAGAAATAGATACACATCGCACCTTATTAACATTTAAAATTCAATATCTTACTAGTTTTATTACAGTATTAACACAGCTGTAATCATATCGATCAGCTGGTTACGGTATATTACCAAGAGCGTGGTAGAAGAAAGATTGTTGCAACTGTTGAGAAAAAAAAAGAAATCAATCAAAAATCATTACACATTGGAAACGACTCTTCAATTTATGAAGCTGAATTAGGAAAAGAATGATCGAACAAATGTTTTCCCTTTGTCAAATTATCGCTCTGTTATTTGAGACGGTAAATTATAAGATTAAACAATTCTACTCCGATATCAACAATTCTTGAAATTACGGCGCCCTTGGTGATTCACGAATGTTTGGTATTCGTGAAAAAAATTAGGTATATTATATGTATCCGATTGGTCTTGGTATTAAAAATAACCTCGGATAGCGATTTGATTTTCTTTACTTATTAAACAATAACTATTCGCTCGTATTAAGTTGTTTTTTTTCATTAAAATATGAATCCCGTAAACTTATTATCTTTAGTTACACGGCTTGCTTTTGCGCTCTTTTTGTTTCTTCTTTATTTATTCTTGTATATTTTCTTTTTTCAAATTACTTTATTCCAAGTAAAATGAAAAACAAAAATACCCGTGTATATATATTTATAACGTTTCTAACTACAAATGGAATATCAGGAGCTGATTTTTTTTTTTTGGAAGATATTTTTACTTCACCGATATTTTCTCATTTTCATTTTCGTTCCGTAAGGCCGGTGCGAACTTATCGTCTTATTATTTTAAATGATATATATTTTTAATTAGCTACCCTGTTGCACGGGTCAAAGTCACGAGAGGCTGTAACGAAGCCTTGTTGTCTATTCAAGTTGTTCAACGATAATTAATCATTTCTTTTTGAAATTTAATGTACAAAATATTTCATTTTTTCGCACCTATTTTTACCCTTACGGACGTTGGATTTTTATCTCGTATTTTCAATTCTCCCTATATGACAATTTCGATCCAGGATGCGTTCACGCTAATAACGTTCATCGATTTTAATTGAAAAAAAAAAAAGTACAATTAAAGATAAATTATTGCCAAATTACAGATTGTCTACTTCTGAAAATTGACTTCTTGCGTAAAACAAACTTGACACCCAAAAATCGTAGAAAACTATCTGTAAATTATTCAAAATTCATCAATTACACAATTTGCAAGCATGAAATATGCTGGTATAAAATACTTGGTAAATTGAGTAATAGAATTTTGGCTATAACCATTTTTAACTGTGGATTTACTTGTTTTATTTTTACGATACGGCAGCTCAACCGATCTGCAAATGTAAGTCTCCCGAATGAGCAATCGCTGGTTTTTATCCGAACAATAATAGGAATAAGTCGATGATATTGTGTACTGATTTTAAAGTAATAATAAATAAACCATGTAAACGCATCCTGGCATAAAAGGTTTTTGAATACATGTCGCGAGCTTCTCTTAAAAATAAATCCATACAAAAATAAATGATATAACATTGCGCCTGCGCTTCTGGGAAGAAAATCATTCACCAGAAATATTTGGCTAATGATGATGTTCTCGATAGGTGGTTCGTGTTCGTTAATAACATTTTCTCATATTTCATAACGAAATTACTTCTGGTCGCGAAGAACCATTGGCATTATTACTTCAATACTGTCACCGACTAAGGGATCCATTACAACTGGCGGTAATTCTGCGTCTGTTAACGGCTGCCAACAACCGCCCATAATGATTTTAATTTCCTGAAAAACAAATAGGAATTAAATATGTACAGGATTTAGTCTACTGTAAATTTCGTACGGTGTTCATTTTCACGTTTATTTAGAAAACTTTTTGACTGATTATTGGAACTGCAATTTGAAATCTTGAATGAATTGAATATTAAGACTTGAAACTTACATTCTTTATAGCCTCGGCTTCGCAAATTTCAATCAAAATATCTCGACCGGCAAACTCAAGCCGTTTCATAGTCGAACCCCTGAGTCTTGCGATGGCCAAAAGATCGGCTTGGAAATATTTGTAGCCCAGGAATACAAGCTCTGTTAGTTTACTGCATGTCCAAGCGAGAAGTACCAACGGATCGGGCCTGTTTTATATGATAATTGGTTTAGATCTGATTTAATTCATAATTCATATACAATGGACAGGGTTTTTACACGGTGGCCACTAATGAGAGTTGGTAAAAATTCGCTGACTTTTCCCTGTCCAAATTATAATTTTTCTACCACCATGTTTTAGTTACGGAATGGCAAAAGTTGGAAGAATTTAGGAGAATTTTAATTCAAAATCAGGGAGTTTCAGTCCAATGATTAAACAAATTGATTTAAAAAACTGGCAATCAAAACCAGAGAATTTGTTTTACTAGGGAATCTGGAATTTTGGGGAAAGTGACTGAAAATTGGGAAAGTTTTGAGGAATCGAAGGATACGCAGCGGTCCCTGAGATGTTGAAAAGTCTCACCTATCGACCTCGTAAGTAGCAGGCAGGCACTGCGAAGAATCGACGGAGTCTATCCATACGACTGATCTGAGGGTGTTAGGATACCATCCAGACAGTTGATGCAATGCTCTGACGTTAACAGATTCGCAAAATAAAACCTTGAGCTGTGATAGCGGCATCGCTGGTCTTAAAATATCAGACTCTAGAACGGTCACAGCGTCGTAGGAATGAAGTAAATTAAGACGAAGCTCGCAACGAGGACTGAAATCAAAGTAAATTGATTAGTATTTGAGATACTAGAAGATCTAGAACTCGAAAAATACCGAATTTTATCACTTTCGGAGGGTTCCGAGACCCAGAATTTGGATCTTGGATGCAAAAACATGAATTTTATCTTCAAAGAAGTTCTAAAAAAGTTTCCTGCCAATATCGTGACTCTGATAGGTTTTCAGGATCTGTAAAATAAAGTTTACTTTTTATCTACGAAGGATATCCATGCGTTGTTAGTTGTCCCCGGATGATTCTCCTCGAGGCCATGAACGTGGATGACTAATCTCTCCATCAGGCCGTTATCGAGCGCTTTGAGAAGAGTATCGCTGACGTAGTCATAGTCGAGAGTAAGTATAGAGAGCCTGGTGAATGATCTAAACACAGAAGTGTCTAGTTCTATAAGAATATAATCATCGGGATCATCTTTGACCGATGCCAAACTTAGATGAGTTAAATGTTTTGCGTGATGGTGGCGAAGAGGCTCCAAAATTAGACCAGAACTGGCTGCTAAGTCTTCGGCACATCCGAGACTCAGAGCTTGGAGGGATGTCGTAGTTTTTACAATCTTCAGCAGAGGTCCCATGAAAGGTGTGGCGATTAATCGTCTGGAAATGGAGATAGAAATTCTTAAATAATGATATTTCAATTATTCTTTGATTCGTAAAATAAGTCGACTAGAATATTGAATAGAAACAAACGACGCAATGATATTTTGGTTATCGTCGTTCGTTGCGAGAAGGCTTTAGTGAGGAAATTTTGATAAATTTGAACTAATAATCTTTGAAATATTCGAACAAAAAATTTCTCCTATCGAAATTTAGTTATCGACAAAGAATACGGAAGTTCTGTGACGAAACTGTTCGAGGGAAACACTTTTTGCTCAAATTTACATTTTATTTCTCTATCCAAATATTTCTGAAAGAAGTTGTTTATTAGCATTTTGGTTTTTTCCTGCAATTCAAGAATATGGATATCATCAAAATTTCACACAAGTCTCTCGTTATTTATCATTCTGCAATAAGCTAATCCTCAAATTAATGTACCCTTCGTCTTTGCTGTCCGATCTTCGGCTTGGCCATTCGAATGTACAACTGCTTGGCTCTAAGTAGAGTTTTCTGAGATGTATATTTGAGCTTAATTTGGCGAGAAGTCTAGATGTTTCGTCGACACAGTGACCGGCGGTATCGCATTTTATTGTAGCTTCGCGTACGCTGCGGCCAAAACAATTAGCGAGGAATCTGCAAAGAGGTAAAGAGTTGAACGGTTGGTTTGAAAATGTTATTGGCATGGGAAGAAAACATCGTATCTATTTCTAGATATCAAAGAAGCAGAGAAAATAATAGCATAGGAGAAAGGGAGATCATATACATAGACTCTGATTTGGAGAAATATTCGCATAAAATAAACAGGCAAATCAAAAATCGAACATTCTTAAACTAGTTTGAAACCGTCACACATTAATTAACATACTCACCTTGCTCTCGGCATGTTGTCTTCCTGTTTAATGTCCAGCGTGAAAGTTATTTTCTTCCAAAAACTTGGGTGGAAAAGGGCGTACCTCCAATTTCTGCATACCTGGTAACAACGAGGAATTACAGGTAAAAGATCTGAGTGTTCTACTTGAAAAATAATTTATCCAAAGTTCCAAACGTTTGTTTGAATGAAAATTTGAAAAGTTATCAGGTTTTCCACGATTTTTTATCCACCAAAGTATCTACAAATTTTTTATTCCTGGGAAATCTAAGGTCAGTTATGAAGAATTTGTAATTAACAAATTTTGGGCCATCGAATAAGCGCGATATCAGATTTTTTTGAACTACATAATTCTGTTAAAAAATGAACATTCGGAACTTCAGAAGAGTGAAAAATAGCCAAAGTCCTTGCAAAGAACACGATTTTTTTATTTTGTCAAAAAAGTATGAAGATTTTTGAAAGTTTATGGTAAAAATAATTCGAATTGTCGAATATTTTACTTTCTCATTTTTGGGTCTGACTTGGTTTTTGTTTGGGAACGAAAAGCAGGAAAAAGTAGACGAAAAATAACATAAATTTTACAAAAAAAAAAAAAAAAAAAAAAAAAACAAGCAATCGACTATATCTAATGTTTATTTATATCCTGTGTGAGCTAGATTTAGATGAATAACGACGATTCATTATAAGGATTCGTTCTTGAATCGTTAATCCGATATACATAGATGGATACATGATGTTTGGTTTTTTTTTGTTTATTTTTCTCTCTCGGTCTCAACGAGCGATATAATTTGTTTGCAAACAATTTGAGAGGGGCATTATATAGCGATGCATTGAAGAGATGTGGGGAACTGTCAAATGGAAAATGAAAATTTGAACAAGCGGAAAGTACGCGAATATGTTAGATGAAATAACGTAGAATATTAAGATATAAAGACAATGTTATGTTATGTATTGAAATGTGAAATAAAATCGCGGGTAGACTTCGATGTCAGAGACTAGAGTTAGGTATGTATGTATGTTAGATAAAGTGTATATGTATATGTAGGTACGGAATGTCGTAACGCATCAGCTCACCTGAGAAGTTCGGATTTTTTCATCGTGAGGTAAGTAAGAAAATATCTCGAGTAGAATGACGCTTGGTAAATTGTTCCAGCAGGGGCAGTTGTCCTCTTGCGCCATTTCCGCGGTGAAATAGTCAATATTTATGCAGCAGGAGGACGAACAGCTGTTTGTCGTCGTCCCTGATGACAGCTGCCCTTCTTTTCCTCCTCCTTCTTCTTCTTCTTCTTCTTCTTCTGCTTCTTGTTCTTGTTCTGCTCGTTCACCTTCTTCTTCTTCTTCTTCTTCTTCTTCTGGTTCTTTTGCCTCTTCGTCTTTCCCTCTACCTTCGTATTCGGTTGTTTTTTCTACCGCTAATTTGTCCAACGATAGTTTTAAACCGCAGCCAACTACACCGCACTGACTACGCACCATTTCCAGTCGAGAAAACTTGCCGAATATCAACCTACGGCTATACATATTTTCTCTTTACATGTATGTATGTTGTTATTCACGACCGTCTGACACTCTCGGGTACTTCTATACCTGCTTATACCCTATATATACCTATAACTGTCGTTTTTCCAACACCACGCAAATGCGTAAATTACCGATACTCCTATCTGGTTGGATACCTTCGCGCACGCATAAGCGAATATCTACGCATACCAACATTCGTATACATACATACATGTGTGCTCTCTCAGCTGCAGAGACGGGGGAACCCGCGATTTGCGAAACGAAACGCGAATCTTTTGAACGCAAAACGGGGATAATCGACCATCACGCGAATCAAATGACGAATAAATTATTCGAGCATTGATTTCCGCGGCGAAAATTGGCTTCTAAAATAATGCAACCGAAATTGGCTCGATAATGATTGCGCTTATTTGAGAGAAAGAACATTCATTCAACTTTCCGCTCATCGTGACGTCATCGCGCATGTATGTCAACAGACGAGATATTTATTCTGCAAGTTGGAGGATTGTCAGCTTCGCGTTGTGGCGGAGAATAATCTGACTGTACCGAAAAATCCGACAAGGTGATCGAGAAACTTTTCTTTCTTGTTATTCGGCACGAAACCGATTTTAAAAATCGCGTATTTGAGTTTGCGGTTTCGAGATAGAAACGTGTGAACTCGGAACGCTGGAAAGGAACCACACCGATGTTTCTTCGACTTGACGCAACGTCAAGTCGTCAACTGTCAAGTTTCGAAGACAACGTCACGCAATCGACAATAATCTATTTTCGGTGTTTCGAGGGGTAAACCAGATTTAAATGTCAGTTAAAAATGCAGCCTATAACCGGTGGAAAATTCAAACCAACAATAATAGTGTATTTTTGTTTATTCCTAACGTTTACAAATTGTGATAATAAACAATTACTCGGAGAAACCGACCGTCTCACTTCCGACGATCGTCAATCGGTAAAAAAAGATGTCCAATCTTTACAATCTCCGCAAAATCCTGCCACCCCAGCACCCTCAAATTCTGTTACGAAACAGTTGACCGATAAAGAAAATAAAACCGACGGTAAAATCGACTCGTCAATCAGTCTGGACGGCGTAAAGCACGATAATCAAAATTTAACCTCAAAAACTTCGAACGCTATCAACTCCTCGAAGGTCAAGACCGGCGACAATGTAAACTCAACGTCAACGAGGGTGAGATACGAAACAAAAAAGAAAAGAAACCAATTAGTGAACCCAAGTCGTTGACGTGAATACAAAGAAAAAAAAATCAAATCTATAATTTTCCCAACAGAAACCAGGAATCTCAGCGAACCTTCAACCGCCGGTAAACACTGGGGCCCTTTTGCGCGGTGCTTCGGTTTTTCTGGGCCTTAGCATCGCTGTGATTGGCTATATAATATTCAGATGTGCGAGGTGAGAAGTCAACTGATATAAGAAACGATTTTAGTTTAATTCAATGCAAATCCTACTAACTTTTATTCTTTTTATTCTCATCTCCAAAGGCTAAATCGAAACCGAACGCAGATGGTGCGAAAGTATGGGATACTCGCTCATCGTCAAGATGTTGAAATGAGGCCGTTGCCGTTGGATGATGAAGACGAAGACGACACGACGGTGTTTGACGCTAGTGAAATAGCAGGGATCCACGACAAGCACAGAAGAATGACGTAGCGTCAATTTTGTTGGGATTCGATGTTGTTTTTGAAATGAAATTTCAATCGTATGACAAATATATTTATTTTTTATGTTCGATTAAACGAGCAGATGAGACTGAATTTGGGTCAGGACCCCTATTCGGTAACTTGTTGTTAACGAAACGATTGAATACGTGCGATTGAAACGAACGAAGATCGGAAGGCCGTGGGCTATTTAATAGCGAGATCACTCGGACAAATCGATGTGACGTAGAACTCGATTGTAACGAATCGAAAGTTACTGAATAGGGGTCCTGATTATATATTAATGTGCGATTTACAGAGATTATGCAATATCATAGATTTCTATTTTCGAATTACTCTCTGCTAGTAATCCTCCGTTTGGGTAGACGGAGTCTTGTTTCCTGTTATTGATACGTATGTGATAATATTTCTTTGTTATTTTTGGCCAGGTTCTTCTTCTTTTTGTTTCTTTTTTTTTTTCCTATAGTTGCTTGACAAGTATCTAATTTCATTATTTCAAGAACTAAAAGTATTGGCCTTTATCTTGTACGTGACTTTACGCTCCATTGTAACATGAGTTGTCGTGTCGACAGAAAGTTGTATAGGAAAATATGTAGTTGAGTAAAGAATATCTATTTTATTTAACGCTAAGGGTTTATATAATAAAGATTATCTATAAAAGATGCTAATTAACTCGTTTTTTTTCTTCTATATTCTCTAATGTCTCATCCAAATTTGTTTATCTCTTGAATTATTACAAGACTCAAACTACCGGCCAGTGAGTTTGTAAGAAATGCAGACTTGATCCAGTTATTTGGACGCCGTTTCATAGAAGATGATGTCTTCCTCCAACGCTAGCGATGGCCTAGTGCCTATCTAGCTCGGATTGGATTGGCTGTAGCTCCCGGATTTTAGTGACATCGACTGTCTCATTATTGCCATTGAAATTATCCATATCAAAGGCCTCGGTACAAGGCAGTGTCGAAAATGGTAATACTTCTACAGGAAAACTCATGCCAAACAGATTTAGCTCTTGAAATCAAAAGCGAAAGTTTAATTACCGTGCTGAATCAATTCCTACAATTCAAAGTACGACTCTACCATTATTTTTCTAACAAAAAATGCAAACCCCACCAGGTTGGATAGGTAGAATATTTTTTAATCCAGTTGAGAGAAGGCGTACCTTTCTCGGGACAAGAATTCAAGGGTATAGCTTTTTTCGAATCTAATCTGGGCTTCGGATTAATTAAGTGTTATGGAACGATGTTTTCCAAAGTTATAACTCCTGCGTTTATAGTAAATAAGAGAAGTAGTTTCGAGAACTACATTCTTAATTGTTCAGATTATTCACTTTCACTTGTTACGTAATACACCCCTATGTGTAATTTTTGAAATCATTTCTATTTTGAAGCTATATTTGCATTAGATATCAAAATCAAGTAGTGACCTTGTAGTAAAGCAAGTAGAATGATACCCTAATTTTAATTTAATCAAGTTTTGCTTAAAAATTCAATCGCAGCTATCGGATAGAACGTCATAAATAGTTATTTTCAACTGCATGCTCTATGATGTCAACTAGCCGGCGTCTTCCCTCCTTCGATTTTATCGGCTTTAAGTTCCAGATTGTTGAAACATCCACCACCTCGTCTCCTTCGATATCTTCCATTTCGTAAGCCTCTGAGCCAGACAACATCGCAACAGGTACAGCTTCCAAAGCATAACTTATTCCATGCAAGCTCAGCTCTTGGACCTAAATACAAGTAAGACATCAATTCATCTTCTCGAATTATTTCTCTTCTTATAAATTCATTTTCCAGCAAGCAATGCAAACTGTCTCGCCTCGAATCGTTAAATAGAATATCTTTTATCGGAAGATAGGAAAGACGTACCTCCTTCATGAAGACGTCCCATGGGTAAAGTTTGTTAGGATCTGACCCTAACAAGGTGATGGATTTGCTGAGTTCGTCGTAGTAGATCTTGAAAAGGTCGTCGTAATGATTGTCGCGTAAGGATTTCTCTGTACATGTATAAATGAAGTGAGATATGTCCAATACAGGACTCGCGCATCTCACCGTCTGAAAATCTAGCATAAGAGCGACTGGATCTTTTCCTTTCGATTGGCTAATCAGAAAGTTGGGCGGCCAAGGATCGCCGTGAGTTATGACCGAAGTTGGCGCTTCGATTCGAGAACAGAACTCAATGCTCTTATAGTACATGTCTTTCCCTGACCAGGAATTGAAACGTTTCTCAACTTCACTACCTGGGCATTCTTTCGCTAACGCATCTTTCGCTACATGAAAAACCAGCGCCTGAAATAGAAGAGATGATCTATGTTTGGAAGATCTTTTACACAATCGGGGTTTATGATAATACAGATTGAAATTGAGTCTTATAGGTCTGTTATGTCTGCATCGATATTCCTCAATCATAATTAGTTTTTTATAACACCCAAACGATATTGATAAAGAGATGAACGGATGATGTTGCGTGACTAAAAGCAGAAGGGTGTAATCGCCGTTTTGAGCCTTTTTTTGCACTTTTGTGCTAAAAAAGCTTAAAAAATCGAGAAATCATGATAACGACTGTATTTATAATAGCATTTGTGAAATATACCTCTGATATTCTAAGGATTTTCGCTAAGGCTCAATACAAAAGGGCGTAATTTATGTTGGCGTCAGGCTAGAAGTCAGAAAGCCCCAGTATTTTTTCAGGGAGAAAACGCTTTGCATTTTTATTTCATTATTCAACTTGCAAGCATGCACAGAAATCTTGTGAAGTACAAATTATACGTGATAAATACCGGATTACCGTGATAAATACGTTTTCAAGTTCAAATAGCAAGAATTTGATTGATAAAACAACAATTTGAGTTGTATTTAGCAGAAAAAGGATCTTTCCCTTGTTACAACGACATGCAAAAACCAAATAAATTCTCCTCTGGAACCGGTGCGAAATGCAGGCTCTCCATCACGCAGAAAGTATTTTAGGGTAACAATCAACATCATTTGGACACCCGGACCTGAATTTTTGTTTAAAAAAATTGATTCAAACACGTCCTTTTAGCATTTTCGATTTAAAAAAAAAAAAAAACAACACATTCCTAATACCAAGAAGACGTGTACGCCAAATTATACGCCCTTTTGACTTCATATTCGACTTTTTGGCGCATATGTCTTTTTGCTGTTAGTCACACGATATGAATACTGACCTGATAGCCTTTGAACCAGTTGAACAATTCGGGAGTAAAATAAGTCTCCGACAATTTTCTAGCCAATATATGAAACTCTTCTTTCTTCTGATCTTTGTAAGCGAATGATACGGCGTGGAATCTGGCGAGTGACTTCAAAATCACGCTGCAGTCTGGCAGTGTTAAAGAGTTTTGACGTACGATGGGGCCAAATCCAAGAACGCTAACATCTTCCAGCGCCATAAAATCCTCCTTTCCATCTGTATGAGCCGCTAAACACCGAGGCACGACCATCATACTGTCATGTCCCTTGGATTTCAAGAACTCTCGAAACTTGGGGACAACCTGAAGATGAAATTAGGCTTTTGAAAACTGGAATCAACGCCAAACTGTGAAAATAATCAAGCGAAGTGAGAACCCTATTTACCTCAGTGTAAAATATGATTTCGTTGTAAAAGAAATCGGCACATCTGAAAGTCTTTCTAGCTGCCAAATTATTCAGAAACGATTTGACGACGAGTGATGTTTCGATTGGTCTACCAGCCGCTTCGCCGCATACTTTGATTCTGTTGATTGCAGATAAGTAGCTGTCTCCTTTCTTGCTTGCGTCCCCAAAGTCCCAGCTCAATATCTTGACTTCTGTTTCTCCGGATACTTTCTGCAGTATTTCTTCGAGAGTTTTCTCCGTGAAAAATGCGCTCACACTAGCCAACAGGCTCTTATCCTTTGCCATATCGTTGTCAGGTTTATCGATACGGATAAAATTCGATGAAAACTTCGGTCGAACGTGCACAAACTAACACGCTTTCTGTATCTGAACTAAATGAAATAAGAATGTCAATTCATCAAGTATTACTACGTATATCATTGAAAGCTGACGAATAACAGGTGGACTTGTGGCAAGCAATGAAACGTTAATTGCCACCTGTTGAACCACATCCTTTCACATGTACTTCTGTTTCTTATCCACAATCAAATATCGGCCAAAAAAGAACTCCAAAAGGTATTTTTTTAGCTTTGAAAATGATATTTACTTAAGGATGTATCTGACGTACCTTGTCAACCAAAAGTGACTTTCACGAACGATATTGCATACTTTATGATAAGATAAAAATCTGAAAAAAATCACCCACAATGAAGACGATGAGAAAATCGATTTTGAATAATAATAATGCCCGAAAAATATCAACAAATTGTTTAAACAAAACATTGTTTAACAAATTTGTAGAGAATGTTTTGCTTTGTCGTGTGAAATGAATTCTTTAATTTTTTCAAATACACATGAATTTTTGAAGAATATTCTGAACATTTTGAAATTTCCGTTCTCGAAAATTTTTAAAGGCTGTTATTTTGCGAATCTATTCGTTCAATGCCAATGTTTTTAGAACAACATATAAAAAATTCAAGATTTTTCCTTCATTTTTAAAAATAAGAAATTTTGAAAAACAGAAATTTCGATATGCTACGAAAATTCTTTAAAAATGTTGGTGTATTTAGGGAAATCAACGAATTCATTTTACACGACAAACAAAAACATTTCCTACAAACTTGTTAAACAATGTTTTGTTTAAACAATTTATTGATAATTTTTGGGCATTATTATTATTGAAGTTATTGTCTCATCGTCTCTATTGTGGTTGATTTTTTTTCAGATTTTTATCTTATCACAAAGTATGCAATGTTGTTGGTAAAAGTCACTTTTGTTTGGGAAGGTACGCCCAATACATCCTTAAAAAATAGGCGTGACAATTATCGGGGAGATTCAAGCTCACGGTTTTCACAGTTTGCTTTGATACGCACTGATATTAGCATTCCTATGCAGCGATTAGATAAGAAATAATAGGGGCTTATTGTCGAGGAGAGCCCAAAAGAAGAATCGGCTCGAGTCGCTAACTCCCAGTCGCTATCGACTGGTGCCCGGCGTTAGAGAAACAGAATTGTACTTCTGGAGTAATTAGCATATTATTAACTACGGTAAGTTTTCTACCACTAAATATATAGGCTGGTTTTAAAAATGTGATCATTTAATGGTTTACATCGCCTCATTTCACTTGTACTACAATACGAACATGTATTTGTTAAAAAACAGGTAATACTAACGATAAGTAATCTAGCTGTTGGAATTTTTTTTACAAAATATATTGTACCCGTAAGAAAATTAATTTAGCCCAAAGTTTATCCGTTAAAAAAGAATAAAAAATTCTCTTCTCTTCCAATTTCACTATTTTCCTAATGCTAGGAGAGAAAATGTTGCAAATAGTTGTGCTCTGCTGCATGCATTACGACGTCTGCAAGCCGACGCCTTCCTTCTTTTGATTTGATAGGCTTTATGTTCCAAATTTCAGCTACATCAACCGCCTCGTCTCCTTCCATTAGGTCCATATCAAAGGCCTCTGATGAATCTAGTAGCGCTCCTGGTATCGCTTCCATAGCACAATTTATACCATGCAAACTCTGCTCTTGGACCTGGGAAAACCGACACAAATCTGTTTGTTTGAATTTTGAGACTCTTTCCTAAAGATTATTCTGGCTACGGAATTCGCAAGTCAACGTAAAGAATGAAGTAACAAACACCTTGGTACGTCGAACACAGAAACATGAATCAATAAATTTCGTTTACTTAGATGTACAAGTTCTAGTATTCCAGGTGCTCAATATTTCTATCGCAAACAACATCTGGCTACTTCATTCGATAAATGAAATATTATTTGTAGAAGCGTCAGAAAAACACGCACCTCTTTTATAAAGATGTCCCATGGGTACAGCTTCTTTGGATCTGATCCTAGCAAGCTAATACATCTGTCGAGCTCGTTATGGTAGAGCTTCAACAGTTCTTCATAGTGATCGTCGCGCAACGATTTCTCGGTGCAGGTATAAATGAAGAAACATACGTCCAAACTTGGACTAGCGCATCTCGCTAGCTGAAAATCTAACGCTAGAGCGACACATTCGTCCCCATCACCTTTACGGATCAGGAAATTTGGGGCCCATGAATCACCTTGTGAGATTACCGAAGTTGGCGCATCGGTTCGGGAACACAGTTCTACGCTTTTATTATATAAATCTTGCCCCGACCAGGAATTAAAGCGTTTTTCACCTTCGCTACCCGGATACTCTTGAGCTAGCGCATCTTTAGTCACACTGATAGCAAGGGTCTGAAATGGGAGAGATTTAGCAGTTGAAAATCTTTCCTAACAGCAGCTTTATAACAAATAAGCTTTGGGGTTTCTTTTTTAGGTGGCACGTTACCTTCGCAGCTGGAAAAAAGCAAGTTTTCGTTAATTTTTTTTTTTGAAAAGCATGTGGAGGTTTTCAATTTTTTTTTTTTTTCTTCGTTTTACATTAAAGAGTGTAGTTTGAAGTATCTTCCACGATTATTTTCATTGAAAGATACTCATCAATGTAGTAGACACGATGGTTTCTGCAGAAAGCTGTTTCCCCCGCTATGACTACTGCTGCTCGAAAACATATCACCTTATAAATCAAGAAAACCAAACGAATGTAGTTTTTGTATGAAATTATTTAGTGCCTGATTTAAGGAATTTTTTTTGTTTTTAATGAGGAAACTGGAGCATTTTGTTCAGCGAAATTTATACAATCGCTTTGAATTGCTGCCATTTTTTCAAAAATCAAAATTTTATTGAACTCTTAGATCAAGCATTAGATAATTTCACACAAAAACTAAATTAGTTCGGTTTTCTTGTTTCAGGTGATTTGTTTCCCCAGCAGTACTTAATGGTCACTGTGGAGGAGGTTTTTTTACAACAGTGACCAGTGAACAGCGTTCTGAAGAAACCATCGTGTCTACCACATTGATGAATATTTTTTAATGAAAAAAATTGTGGAAGATATCTTACGTTTGACTACAATCTTTAATGTGAAAAAAAAAAAACAATTCAAAACCTCAACTCGTCCCCCCCCCCCCCCACAAAATTAGCGAAATTTTGTCTTTTTTGTTTCCGGCTACGAAAGTGACGTAGCCCCTTAAAAATAATAAATCGATGGACAAGCTAATGAAGAGGACGAGGCGAATGCTGACCTGGAAGCCTTTATACCAGCTGTACAATTCTGGAGTAAAATAAGTCTCCAATAATTTTCCAGCTATTATTTGAAACTCTTTTGGATTTTGATCTTTGTAAGCGAAAGATACAGCGTGGAATCTGGCTAGGGCTTTCAAGATCAAGCTAGACTGTGAGAGAGTTAACGTGCTCTGTCGAGTGACTGGGCCAAATCCAAGAACGCTGACGTCTTCCAGGGCGAGGAAGTCGTTTTGCCCATCTGTAAGAGCGGCTAAACAACGAGGCACGACCATCAGATCGTCCTGATTCTTGGATTTCAAGAACTCTCTGAACTTGGGAAATATCTGTAACGGAGATTATATTTTCCCATGAATGAATGAAAAGCCTTGTAACTGATTGTCAGCTGAGGGATATTCACCTCTGTATAACACGTGATTTCATTGTAAAAGAAGTCCGTACTCCTGAATGTTTTCCTCCTTGCCAAATTCTCAGGCATTGATTTAACGACCAGTGATATTTCAGTCGGCTTACCAGCCGTCTCGCCCTTAATCTTGACTCTATGAACTACGGACAAATAGGCGTCTCCCTTATTGCTCGCTTCCCCAAAGTCCCAGCTCAATATCTTGACTTGGTCCTCACCCGATACCTTGCGTAAAATATCTAGGAGCGTTTCTTCGGTGAAGAATTTACTGACGCTCGACAAAAGGGCTTTGTCTTTTGACATAATTATGTTCTTTAGACGTATACTTGTTCTATAAATACCAATTCACACTCTTAAACTCATGCAATCGAACCAATTGCGAGGAATTAATTGAGCATATGAAACGAACACTATAACTTATCGTCTAAACTATCACTGAACATATGTTTCCTATAGACAAATTTTAATATATCTAACTATATACAAACGAAACACACGTTGATTAGAATGAATGGGCGTTAACCAGACGTACTTTCAGGACCGCAGCTGGGTGTAGACTTTCTATTCAAATTAGTATATCACTCGAGTTTATTTGAACGGGCTCGAAAAGATAAGGTGAATAGAAAAACAAATAGTAGTATAATATCAGTGCGTTTCTGTATAGTTCAAAGTACATGTGATCAGGATGTATATCTACATCGGTAATCACCGATTAATAACACAAAGTAACGAGCGCATACATACATATACATGCAATACGATCATCAAACCATTAGAAAGTTTGAGTTCATTCTTTAACAGGTGGTTTTTTGTTTGTTTGTTTTTTTGTTTGCTATCTTCAATACTCTACCAGTGTCGTAAAATCTCGGAGCACAGCTGACTACAGCACCGTAACGTCGTGCGCGGCCGATAAATACGACGATCAGCTTTTCAGCCGAAAAGTAATACACACACGTGGGAATGTATTTGTATACGTATAGCTGGACGACTTATAGAGGCGACAATTCAATATCTAATGCTATAGTTTTGTTCTACGGCATTTTCAACTGACAATGAGGCTGATCTATATTATACTGTATATTGGAATTGTTTTTCCCTTCGGTTCTAATATGTATCTCAGAATTAATTGAAAACGCCATTAGCAGCTATTAGTTATTAGATAGCTTATCAATTATTCGTTAGGAATAGCTCGTGGTCATATTCCTAAAGCTGTATACTATGGTTTTTCAGTCATAGTTTATTCGGTTCTTCCAGTCGGAAAATTTGTTCGAAATTCGAATATCGCTAGATAATTTCCGACGCATAGCTGAGCTGTGTGTGCTCGGCCAGCATTTTAATACACGCGTCTATAGTAGTTTAAACTTCTAAGCGTATATGTACATATGGTGCATTCCATGCCAAGTCGACTGATTCAAACTCCCACCGTATCAGATCTGATTGATCGTTGATTTTTTTATAGTTTTGAACTTTTTGTCCGAAATTTTTTGAGTAACGAATTCTCAAACCTCTTCACGTTTTCGCACCGTTTTCAAAATGCCGAAAAAATGATCAAAAGTCTGATTTTTTATACATCGATTATTTCTAAATCGTGACTTTTGAAATATTATACATATATTTCATGCACTTTGAAAATTTATTCGAATATATACAAACTTCAAAGAAACTTTCCGATACATTTCCGATCAAATGAAATTACAAAATTACATGTTGAAATGACAAAAATTTCACCTTCAACAAAATTTCAACAACCTTTTTTTATTTTACTTATTGTCAGATAAAAATATTCGAGAATTTATTGTAGATTTCTCGATCGAATCGATCAAATCTGAGGTATTCAGCGAAGGTTATTTGATTCAGTCGACTTGGCCTGCAATGCCCCATATACACTCATCGACATATCGCGGCTATACAGGGTGATTCACAATTCGTGATGAATATCTATTACAGGGTGAATCCTTGTCAATATTGAAGTCGAAAGTTCCTTAGCCATTTTTCTGAAAAACGACTTTTCACATTGCAAATTTGTTTGAATTTGTTTATTCTCAAATTCCCATCAAGTGAGACGATCAAAATTGTTTCAATACCTCTTGTTTACATGTATAACAATCCAATTCTAATTTCATTGAATTCATAACAATCACACAATTTTTTCTAAATCCTGTCTGGAAAAAAAAATTTAACGAAAAAAAAAGCAAATTTTGGTTTTCAATGAACAAAGTCAAAGTTTCAGAAAATGGGTAAAGAACTTTCGACTTGAATTCTGATGGGGATTTGCCCTGTAAAATATTCATCACGAATTCTGAATCACCCTGTATAGTAAAAAGGGGCATAATTAATTATACCTGGGGGAGAATACATTATATATGTATTTGTTCAACACACACATAAGTCATTTAATTCATGCGTGTATAGCGAATTAGTACCTACGCTTGCCTCTCGTCACAATTTTCTGTTTTATATTCTTTTGATTTATTGCATTCAGACTGGCAACCAGTAGATACTTATATACTTGTTAATCATTAAGGAATAATAAATAAAAATGTTTCAATCACATCTGACATGGATCGCATGTTATACATGTATGAAGATATTACGGGTATATAAGTAGAGGAAAGCTAGATGAGGGACTGATGGAAAATGATATATTATGCAGTTAAATCTACTCACATTCCAAGTCTCCACCTAACTGGATTTTTCCAGATAAATATTTACAGTACTTAGTGAAAAGCCAGTCGCTCTTAGAGAGAATGAAACGTGCTGTGTACCCTTTGGTATATAACAATTCTTCCTGCAGCGACAGACACCTACCTCGTATCTTGAGTACACAACATGTGATAATAATTCAACGGCTATCACTAGTATGGTCAACCTACAAACTTCCAGTACTTTTGCAGCTCCGAGCTACTGTATTTGCGTTTTTTACTCTAAACTATCATTGAAACATTCATAACTGTATTTGTCAATAAATCTGATCAAAAAGGACTCCTGTATTTTTTGTCATTTATTAAATTTGCTGTTGAAATTCAACTTTTATTTTCCGCAGAGGATGGAATAAAATCTACGGAACTGATCACGTCGCAAGATATCCTCATTTGATATCATTTGTAATCTCTTCGAATGAACCGACTCGGATCACTATTAAATAAAACTATTGCTATTTTCAAACCAACTCCAATAGTTGATATACATACACATGATTAGTTATTAGTCATTTATTGTTTTCCGAGTATTATCAACGTGATTTAAAACGTGAACGCAAGATAAATAGCTTTATCGTCTCATATTAATTCAGGAATGAGGAACAACCCGTGGGTGTTTACCAGAGCAGTAAACCAATCATGTCAAGTTTATAGCACAAGACGTTATGCCTCTATTTGCTTAATATTTGTATTCGAATTAACCCGCTCCAGACACTTCATGCTGGAATAGAAAGTTATCGGTTGAAGATTATAAGTATTTAAAAATCTCCTCACAATTAGTCGTACACATATTTTGTGTAATGAAACTTAAAACGTACTTTATTGAACTGAATTATAAGGTTTACACTTTTCTAAAGCATCTACAATCATGTTCAAGTATCGCTTGCTGTGCAACGAGTATAAATTTATTTTATAAAAAAGTATCCTTTCTTCTGCTCTCGCATTTCAACTATAAGACGCTGGATGATAAAATGGAAAGATTACATACATGTTTAGTAAGCGATCGAAGCATTCATAGATGAAAAACGACAATAGTTTTATTATTTCTGTACATGAATAATGGATGAAATGAAATTTGTTGTAATATACAGATTTCTTTATGTTATGCTTAATGGACGAAATGTATGAGTCGATGTGGAATAGCAATTCTGGAAGGGACATCGCGTGTCTGGATAATAGAAGAAATCATTATCATATGAGCATTTTCTACCTTGTATATTCCGATTTCGACAAAGTCTATCATCGGCTATCGAACGTGTAGACAGAATCAGATAAAGATTGATAATGTGCTTGTATGAGGAGAACGCAGTTCATCTCTTGACCTACTTTTCATAAAGATGATTGATTTTCATTTCACTAAGAAGTTAGAAGTATTCGGTTATCTTATACGCAAGATTAGGCATCATTCGATCTATCGAATCATGAATAACTGATAACGAATATGATCATTAAAAAATAACAAAAATCTTGAAACGATTGAATTAACACGAAATGAAATTTGGTTTCATTAAAATGACACAGGAACTAATTGACACAATTTTTGATGAATCAAATTCTATCTTGAATTTGGCTATTACCAAACTTTAGTATGACGTAAAATTGTTATTGCTAATTAATAATCACATAATTTTTCTCCACCTAAATAAAAATTTTATCCTCAACTAGATTTCTGTAAGAAATTTTCTCGCTCATATTTATACTTATTTGAAATTAGTTTTCATTGATCTTGAAATAAATTGAGACCATAAAGCGTATCTCGAATCGTAAATGTCTTTAAATTGCGTTCCAAATTATCCGCATGTATATGTGATGTGAACAAAAACTTAACACAGAATCTACAAATAGTTACATGTATGATGTATTTCATTGGACGCTAAGGGTCAATGATAAAGATTATACCTATGTATATCTATATGGATAAAAAAAGCAAATGGATTACTTTTTATGTATAAATTGGCTAATATATATATATTGCCTATAATGTCATGTTATTGAGCTAAAGTGATAACTAGTTGGGTCACACGCGTGCGAGTGTATTTTTTTTTTTTTTTTTTCATATTACCGTAACCGGTTAGTAAAATAATATTAGAATAGATTTGATCTATTAGTTATTTCATACATAGATAAAAATAATACAAAACAATTAATTGCTTTGCAATAGGTACTCACTAATTCCTATTCAAATATTACATATCCTGCCAATTGAAATAATAACGCAGTTTGGAATCTAGGTATAATTATAACAAATACTGATTTTCCGGTTTGTGAATAGTGTTCGTGATAGGTATATACCCTGATTGAACCCAATCTTTTAATTTCTTGACTATATTTAAACTATTATTCAAAAGTTTCACAAATAATTATTTTCTGCTGCGTGAACTATAACGTCTGCGAGTCGGCGTCTTCCTTCCTTTGACTTAATTGGCCCTATGGTCCAAATGTCAGCAACATCGATCGCATCGTCTCCTTTAATAATATCCAAGTCGAAAGCCTCTGAAGAATCTAGTATTACAAACGGTATAGCTTCTATAGAGAAATTCACTCCGTGAACGCTTTGCTCTTTGATCTAAAAAGAGAAAGAAAAAAAGATTTGTATTAGTATTCGAGTGAATCACTCACGAGTTCAATTACACTAGTGTAATCTGAACGAACAAAGAAATAAATGATTACAACTCTTTGAAAATAACAGAGCAAAATGATGTTTTCTTAAAAACCTGCAGTGTAATCTGCTGTTTTTTCACAAGGCAATAAACAAATAAACAGATAAAACTTTACCTCTTCCATAAAGACTTCCCATGGGTATACTTTCTTCGGGTCAGATCCGAGGGAACTAATACTTTGGCTTAGTACGTCGTGGTAAAGTTTCAACATTTCTATGTAGTGATTATCGAGTATAGATTTTTCGGCGCAGCTATAAATGCAGAATGCTACGTCTAAAACAGGGCTTGAGCATCTCGCTAATTGAAAATCAAGAGCAAGAGCGATTTGTTTTTCCCCATCCACATTACGGAGCAAAAAGTTTGGAGCCCAGGCGTCGCCCTGGGTTATAACAGAAGTTGGGGAATTGATGCGGGAACAAAAGTCGACGCTTTTGTCATACAGTTCTCTGGCGGTGTACGAACTGAATCGTTCCAGGGCTTTACTGCCAGGATATTCCTGCGCCACTGCATCTTTAGCTGTGTTGATCAGACGGGCCTGAAAAAAAAATTGTTTTTAGTTTTAAAAACCAATTTGCTGAGATTGATAATCTTTCGGAGTATTTATCGTTGAATCGAAGTGGGTCGTTGAAACTTTCTGTATGTTGTTTAAGGTAATCGGGGAGATAAGTGGAAACCAGATAAAAATAACACGTACCTGGAAACCCTTGTACCACTCGAATAATTCCGGAGTGAAATAAGTGTGATACAGCTTCTTGGCGACCTCTAGAAATTCTTCTTCCTTCTGATCTCTGTAGGCGAAAGATACAGAGTGGAATTTGGCCAGAGCCGCTAATAAAACGTTGCATTGTTCTAGGGTAAGAGTATTCTGACGAGTAACAGGACCGAATCCAAGAACGCTGACGTCTTCTAATACAATATAATCGTTTTCTCCGTCGGTAACTGCAGCCAGACATTGAGGGACGACGAGCAGTTCGTTTTGGCCTTTGGATTTAGCGAATGCCTCGAGCTTAGGGAATACCTAAAATTTCCTTTATTTTAAAAAGAAATAATAACGAGACAAGAAGTAAAAATAAACAAAAAAACATGTGGTACTTACCTCGGTGTAACATTTGATCTCGTTGTAAAAGAAATCTGTACTTCTGAAGGTCTTTCTTCTCCCAAGATTATTAGGCATAGATTTTATGACCAGGGATACAGTCACCGGCTTACCGCCAGCCTCGCCCTTGACTACAACTCTGTCAACTATTGACAAATAGCCATCGCCCTTGTTGCTCGCCTCTCCGAAATCCCAACTTGATATATTGACATCTTGTTCTTTAGTGACTTTGCGCAATATATCTTCCAGCGTTTGTTCGGTGAACAGTGTGCTCACTTCGGACAAAAGACTCTGGTCTTTCGACATGTTTCAATTTGTCTATGCGGGGTGATGGCTCGTAAGTATAACTAGAACACTGAATCAGAAATGTTGTGTAGTAAAACTTGGTTGCAGAGACAAAAGGGCACTCCTCTCTGCACTACGGTAAATTGACTATAAATGATTATAGTTTCATTCACTTCCTGTGTTAAAAGATTGGCCTGTATCTAATTGGTAAAAGACTTTCATTGGCCGAGGGCGTTGAAGGGAGAATACCATATGGCAGTATAGTAAGGAATTAGAGTATAGAACGGTTTAGTTTAGCCCTTGAGATCGATATCCCGCACGTCAATTGTTATTTCGGAGTTATAAGAGAGAGGCGAGAGATAAAAGAAAAAAAAAAAAAAAAAAGAATCATTGTAAAAACAGATGAACGAGATAATAAATATGACTAGATTATTGTCAAACACGCACCTATATAAACTGCAGGAACAAATCGCAACGAACTTATTTAACAATTGAAGAGACGAGCGACGCGACGGGCGGCGTATCCCGCGTGCTGATATACCCTGTAGTCGGACACGTCAGCAATGGATAGAAGCAGGAAAGTCAGCGGTGCTCGAGCTCGAGTTCCAGTAAACACGTATACCTACACGAAAGCAAGCTAGCGATTGAATGCCTTGTTAGTGTTGTGTGCCACTTGTCACAGTAACATTTGTCGGCGCATTCCCACCTCCCTTCTATACATAATAGTTTTTAACTCGTATACAGCTTGGGAGAATGGGAGAAACTCGCAGTATAATACTGCACTGGCAAAGAGCCGCGTATATCGCTATCGCGTTATACCGCCGCAGCACACGGTTATTCCACTCCTTTATTATCGTTTTACAATTACAGACAATGAATGAAAAAAATATTTATCTCCATCAAGTGTACGTTAGTCACTTGTTTGTTGATATTTTTCATCTCGGCAGTTTCCTATACAATCTATTCTATTCATTTTCCCAGTCATAACAAGGTGGAGAAAATCAGTCCATGCTTCGGTTCACGGTCGTTTTATTATACTTGAAATGTATATTCATGAAAATGCCCTAAATATATATAACGGTATGAGAACATCTCATGAAGTATTATCGATCGATAACGTAGTATCAGTCAACGACGTGAATGTCATGTTTTGAAATTGGCGGTAAAATTTATGCGTTTCGAGGGTCGTAAAACTCGATCGATATATAGTTATGCGATAGATGATCTTTTTTTCCCGCTCATACATGACGTGTTTACAAATTATAATAGATATATGTATGTATTTCTCGGGTTATCTCTTGACCCTGAAGTTATCAGTTAATGAGAATGAGACATGACGTTATTAGTCCGTAGCTGGTGACGCGGGATTTGTCTGAAGTTTGAAACGATAGTCGATCGTCTTCCTGTTTAAATTTCGAACTTCGAAGGGTCACGTCTTTTGTTTACCTTCCGTTCGATTCCAGGCCGTTACACCCTCCGTAGTCCGTGTTTCGAATTTCGATTGTTACAAAATAGGAATATCAACTATAATCAGTGTTTGAGAGTTCATTTATCTGATCAGATATGGTTAGAACGAGGGCAGATGGGGGGGCCACTCGAGGTAAGTCAAGTTGCAATCAAACGTGTTTAGTATCAAAGAATGAAACCTCGATCCCAATAAGGATCGGGATTCGTAACCTCAAATATTTTATTTCCCCATAATTAGCCGCCGGAGGCAAGGCAGAACGAAAGAATTTAGGTGGCCCTTCAAACGGTCACAACGTAAACGCAAATTCCGATAAAGCTAAAGGTAAGACTATATTGGATCGATTCGATTGTTTTAATAATCACGTTCGCATCAGGATACCTAAGAATTCGATCGTCCTCGCTGGTCACGTGGTTATGCAACAGGTTGATCACACGCACGATTATACGATTATAATATTTCCCCTGTTATGCGAATTTCTACAACTGATTTTTGATTCTTCATCGATAATGAAGAGCCTTGAATGATCACAAACATAAACAAAACAGTAAATTGAAAAAATCAAATGTTCATTTCACCATCCCTGTCTAATTAGGTCGGGAACAATCAGGAGGAAATTCCTACCACCCTCGAGAGACGCCAGAATGGCAAAAGCCGATAACATCTTTTTTTATCCGGCCAAAAGAGTCAGGGGAAAGCGCCAAGCGTGATGATGAAAAAACGGTAATGAACTGTTGCGTAGAAGTAGGAATTTTCAGATGAAACAATTCTCGTTATTCCAATTGTCAACATTATTATAGACAATTATTGTCGATCGATCTAGCGATAGCAAATCCGGTACAGTGGCCTTTGTGAAAAAGGAGAATAACAGTACTCACCTTTTAAGAAATCTGAAGGGTAAAAACTCCTCTGGACGAATGTTTACAGGAGATTGTAGGTGCCGATTTAGGAGCCGGAGCTTCGACGTCTGATGGTCCTTCTACGTCCAGAGATGATACAACTGATTAAATTTTATCTAAGTTGTTAAGGGAGTGGGCGACACTCGAGTACTCATATAGTCTGATAATTGTTAAGATTCAACCTACAAATTGCTAGCACATGCTCTACTAGCTGTTTATATGGATGATCTTAAGCCGGGCTGGATGCCTGATAACTTTTTATCTTTATAAGCTCTACTATCATCATCTCGCTATTTTTACACTATTATTATTTATCTCACTTTCATGTTTCTTTATCAACGTCAACAGTCAATCAAAAAGATTTCCAAATGGTATTCGAGTAGTTGGAGCTCGAAATATCTTGAGCTTTGTACCGCTTTAACTACTGACAATATGAAACGTTAGGACTTTTTCAAATTAAAGCCTAAATGCCAGAAAAGTTCTTCGGACAAATTTTAGCGCAATGTATTAGGATATCTATGGTTGTTTGCCTGTTGGCTAAGTGTTTCTGCAGTATTATTGTGTTTTGTGAGTCATTAATTTCATAAGAAATAGATAACTGGTTTTATCGTTCAATATAATAATCGTATTGTAAGATCACTACCCATGATAATTGAAGAATGTTAATACTGAATAATAAATGAATAAACAAATATGAAAAGTTGGAAGAAAGTGTTTGATTTTTCTTTGAATCTTTTACCTTTTTTTTTTCTTTTGTTTTGATTACACGATTTTTTATTCAGTCAATTTCTGTTTTATACAAAACATCATCTACGCACACAGCTGCTGAACCGAAATGCACATATCCATCATCATTTCAAAATAAGCAGCTAAACTACAATCGTTCGGTCAATTATTAATACGAATTAACAATCAACATTCTTAAGCAAAAATTAATATTAATTAAGCTACTTGCATTTTTTATGGGACGGGGGGGGACGGGCGCGCTAGGCCTTTTATGCCAATTTAAAAAAAACTGGCTACGATCAGTTTCGAAGGCTTTTCTCTATATGTACACAGGGAGTCCTTGAGTCGTCATTTTTCATTCATCACGCAATAAGTTCAGGTGGAATTTCGGAGAAAGTACATGTACAATGAATTATTTCCCGTTACTCATTAGTCACTGCAATCATCGCTGTAACGAATGATGCCATACATAACAATTCGTCAAATTTCAAACGTCACTAACCACCATAGCTTCGATTAAAACGTAATTAGTCTTCAGAGCTATTTTCTGTGTCATTCCAATGTTAATCCAATTAGTTCATTTTTCTTTTTTATTCTCTTTTTTTTTTCAAATAAAAACGGCGAAACAAGGACCTCAATTATTTTTTTTCGTTTTTTTTTTTATTCTTCTTTTCTTTGGCAAAACTTATCAACAGCTATATTTAACATTAATTAACAACTTATTCTTTTATATCATCAACAACAACAATTTATAACTTCGGGTGAGACTTGCGGTTTCTTCAGTGTTCTTTTACGGCAATAATGATATACTGTCTTCACTTTGACAGATTTGTTGAATTTTCATTGAATTTCTTGGTTAATATCTCTTCATTCAACTTGACATCGTATGTATGTATAATAATGTATGAATAGCCAGAGCTGTATCATACGCCACGCGGTATAAACTCGGTTGAAAAAGATTTTCTTTCCACGCCGAAAACATACGCTCAGAATATTTTGCGAGTAAAAACAAAATGAATCGACTCGATAGTATACCTATGTATATTTTGTGTGATAATTGAATTAATATAAAATAAAATCTGTGCAATTAATAAGGGATCAAGAGAAATTGAATATATAGAAAATAAAAACACACTGTACAACGCAGCAATATATGAGACTTCGAAGCACTTTTCAGTTTTAACACCGTTAGCTCACCCGGTCAGCTATTTATATACATATACATAGTATATAGAAATATTATACGTATATACTACGTGCGCCGAGGGAGTTAGCGATATCTATTAGTTTTTCTACGCGTTTAGATGGTTTATTTTTTACTTATTTTTTGTTTGTTTGTTCTTTCTTTCTCTTTTTTTTTTCTCTCTCGTTATACGGTTTACATTATATATATATATATACGTGTACATACATACCTACAGACGCATAATTATACTTCTATAGGCTATATATCATCACGGTTATATTCTATCGATGTCTCGTTATGCATTGTGCGATTTTTTTTTTAAAATGAATATACAAGTAGATAGAAATATACTATTTGTACTTGTAGAAATTAAGCTATGAAAGAATAATGATGAAAGAAATATAACACTGCAACAATTTCATTCCCGTTTTTCATATAAATTTCTCTGTATATATATATAGTATATCGTATTGCAATACAGATCGTAAAACCGCGGAGAATTTCACTCCGAGAATTGCTCAGTGCACCATATTGCGCATAAATATTTTCAAGTACCTGGTACGACAGGAGAGAAAGGACAGGATATTTTTCCGCAATGTTATACAATCATAGATGTCTGATGGCGATAAGGCGATCGGGGAACTTTTTGCATAGTTCCATTTCTGTAGCCTATAGGACGCTTTTAAAAATCCGTTCGGCCATTGGCTATTTTTAAAATCGGTTTTTCTTCCGAAATATAAAAATGCCTTGAAGTATATAGACGTGGATCGTTCCTCGTCAATGCGACACAATCTTATTATTTATTTATTTATTCATTAATTTTCTTTATTTCGCCACTTCAATATACCGTGCGTTCTATTTAACAATTCTTTTGACATCAGTCATATGATTTACGACACTCGATATAAGGTCTTATTTCGTCACTCTGCCTTTGGGCTAATATAAGTGATTAAAGCGAGAAGGTGATCGTCTCGTCTCGTCTTTTACTCACTTCTGACCTATTTGAAAACTTCTCAGTGGCGTCGGTGCGACGATAATGAATGAAAAGTTTTTCGAACGAATGCCCTACGTCGATTTATCGTCAGAGGTAATAACAAAAGAGGAGGAATCCATGAATCCAGATATTTATATTTAAAACGATGACTCACCGGACTGAGAGGTAATTATTGCTGTTGTAACACGTACTAGACGCTTATCGTCTAAGTCTGTGAAATACTTCAAGGCTTTTCTCGACGGTAGTTGTAGGCAAAGAATTGCTCGGTTATAATGATAAGCGCCCTACGTAGTGCGGTTGGCCTACTAATTGTAAGTACCAGCTTGCCAACGCTCCAACGGCGTCTATATCGTTATTAGTACCTTCATGAAACTCTTCCTTTCCGAAAGTTCACGAGTCGAAAGTTTCCGACAAGGACGATATCTATTGCGGAGGTTTAGACCTCTCGGGTGTATGTAGTGATAGATACTCAATACTGAAGAAAATTAGTTGGTAAAGTACATAGACGAGACAAACTGGATGTAACTTCGGCTACAGAGTTCCTGATTTTTGGTGTTTCGAAAAGCGGCGAAAGCCTGGCGTAAAAGGCGCGAGTGCGAGGAGATATTCAGTTCGATTTTGGGTGTACAGGCGACTTCCGACTTCTGGAGACTTCCAAAGACTATCGAAGACTTTCAAAGACCAAAAGACTTTCCAAAAAATTCCGAAGGCTTTCGAAAACCTCCGAAGACTTCTAAAGACTTCGAAGAACTTCCGAAGATTTTCCAAGACTTCCAGAGACTTGCAAAGACGTCCGAAAACTTCCGAAGACTTCCGAAAACTTCCGAAGACTTCCGAAAACTTTCAAAGAATTCCAAAGACTTCCAAAAACTTCCGACCACTTTCCAAGACTTTCAGAGACTTCCAAAGACTTCCGAAGAATTCCAAAGAATTTCGAAGACTTCCAAAGAATTCCCGAGAATTCCGAAGAATTTCGAAGACTTCCAAAGAATTCCCGAAAATTCCGAAGACTTCCAAAAACTTCTGAAGACTTCCGAAGAGTTCTAAAGACTTCCAAAGGCAGCCAGCTGCGTATTATGAGAAATTTTTTGAATTCTAACCGAAGACTTCCAAAGATTTCCAAGACCAGTGTATGTATGTACATAGGACTTCCCAACTGAATAGCCCCCCGCGCGAGTGCGTCTTCTGACGAGGATCGATCCACACGTATAATCCACATTGTCATGTATCAATGAAGAGATAAAGGTTCGAATAAACGATGAAAAAACGGAAAAAAAAAAATTTTAATTTATCCCGCATAAGCTAATGATTCTTTCTGCGCATGTCCATCGACGCAATGTCGTCTACGGATATAAGTTTTTCTATTGGAATGCAAGACAATTCTCCACCGACGCATGATTGGGGCTGTTGCCACCTTGCCTCCCGCTCTGCTTCTTTGGCCTTAATCTCGGCCTCTTTTGCCCTCCGTTCTTTCAACTTTAACGAGAATATGGCGACGGAACGCGCCCTTTTCATCAGACTCTGCTTGACCCTTGTTTTCTTGGCCTCCCGCTCTTCCTTCGACGGTTTTTCGTCTTCTTGACTCGATACCGTTCTGCTAGAGTCTGACAAACCACCGCCGTCCCGGTCTTTGTCGTGCTGATGAGAATGCCGCTCTCGGTGGTCTCTTATCTCCCTGTTCTCTTTCTGCTCCCTTTGCTCTTTTTGCTCCCTCAGCTCTCGTTGCTCCCTCAGCTCTCGTTGCTCCCTTTGCTCCCTTTGCTCTCGTAGCTCCCTTTGCTCCCGTCGATAATCCTGCTGGTGCTGATGGTCCCTTAATTGCTTCTCGGCCATAGCTCGCTCGCGTTCCTTCTCTGGTGAGAATCGGAACTTTTGTGCTCTGTGCGCAGTAGCCCAAGGCGGTGCGGACCTAAGAAAATAAAAAAAGTTACTTTCAACCTGATCTAACCTAGCTGACATACAACACTCGAGTTTTACTGAAACCCTATCAGTTTATTCAACGAAGTGATATACTTGGTATATACTTTCTGCTAAAAAACTGAATCAATTCCCAGAAGGGTTATTCGGATCGGTTGTTTAGTCGTCGAGAAAGTACGATTCGCGTTTTCGAGGTGACATATCAATTGGTAATAATGGGATTTTGAACAAACTCCCATACGATTGACTTGAAGTGGTTTTTCCGGTACAGTCCCGCCAAGTTTCAGTCAAAAATTTTGAACACTTGCCGATGGAAAAATAATTTGAAAAAAATCGGGCATGTAAAAGATCCTAAAATGATTGATTTTGCTCAGTAATATTTCCGTAAAGTTATTAACGAATTAATAAAAAAAAGAACATTGTTCAACAAATTACTCGTCAACTCAACTTTTTTTTAACATGAAAATGATTTGTGGATTTTTCTGAATACGTATGAATTTAAGGCGAATTTTGTTTGATTATTAAACATTGTGTTTTTTCAGACGAAATGAACCAATGAAAGTTATACGATTTTAAATAATTCGAAAAAAAATTCATACGTCTTCAAAAGAACTAACAAATCATTTTCAACTATGAAGAAAAAGTTGGCTCGCCGCGTAATTTCCTGAACAGTGTTTCTTGTTCATCAATTTGTTGATAACTTTTTACGAATATTATTATGCAAAATGAATCTTTTCTGGATCTACTACATACTTCGCTATTTTTCAGATTTTATTTCCATCAAGAAGTATTGAAAATTTTCTCTGAAACTCACGTTTGCCGGGACTGTACCGGAAGAACCACCTGGAGGCCGATGCACGAGGTATATATGCCATCGCGCATGCGCATGACTTCCCAAGTACCATTGATAGTATATCTATATCTATGAGTTTTTCATTCTGCTTATGGCTTATGGAGATGCACATGCTACGGCCTTTAGAAGTCCAGGATTAGATCCCGCACGAATAATCGCCTCGAGACACGCGTGGTGCAATCGTAGTTCGGAATGTGCGGTTGTGAAATTCAGCTCCGCGTCACTACGCGCGGTAATTACCATACATATACATACCTGAGCAAATCACTGTCCGAAGAAGAGGCCAGCTCTTTTGAAACTATGCAGTCGGTAGATCGACGCAGGGCTAACTCATCTCCGCTTGCACTGCCGGTTCCGGTTCCGCTGATTTCGGAATCGCTGGTCTTTCTGCCCCCGGATTCTAGTCCCAATCTCCGGACCCAGTCCACACCACCGTGGGGACCTATGGTTAAGTGATGGCTGTAGTGGTCGCTCCCTGGCGTCGATGCCGGTTCCCCTGTTAACCAGTCTCGAGATCTTCTTCCTGAAGGAGAGCAGAATTAATAAATTATTCAGGTGGTTGGAAGACTTTAGATGATGGCTGAAGAACTTTTGAGCGAAATTGCTCATTCGTTGGCTGTAGGGAAATGAATTGCTCGGAATTTTTCTGAAATTTTCAAAGGGGTCCCGGTTCAGGACCCTGAAACAAGAATATGGACGACCTGAAGTTTCCCACTGTATTTTCACTAAATATCAAGATTAGACCTTCGCTCAAAACTGAAATTAGGAATAATTTCTGAATACACACTGTCGGTTGTGGTATGATATTCTATCGCATTGGGCCCAAATTTTAATCACATTTCAGTGGAATGAGGCTCTTCAAAGTTATGAGCCGGATTTGAAAAATATTGAGAATTGCGGAAGCCTGAAGATGTACTTGCAATTTTTTTTTTATGCTGCATGAACCTTGTGGTAGAATCCAATGAACTTGTCAAGTTTATGGTTCATCATTCCGAAAAGGATGAAGTAAAATTGTTGGATAAAAAGGGCGGGATTGAAGTTCTAAATTTCAAAAGTTCCGAAGGGTCAAAATACCGAATATGTTTGAAGACGCGATTCTGAGTTTCTAAACACGTTTAGGTTCAGAACTTGAAAATTTCGAAAGTTCGAGATGCAGACAGCTCAAAGATCCGAAAGTTAAAAACTCAGAAAGTCCACAAAAAACCGCGAATTACGGGAAGCTTATGACAAATAAATGAAGTTGCATCTCGCGAATTCCGTAATTTGGAGTTTTTGCCTTTCGGATCTTTAGCTTTCGGAATTTTGAACCTTCGGTGTTTTTCCATTCGGAGTTCTTTCAAATTGGCTACGTAGACTTCCAGGGAAATAATCTATCTAAAAACTCCGAGTCGATAGTATGAACATTCGAAATTTTGACCTTTCGCAGCTTTTGAAATTCGGAAATTACAATCCAGCCCCGGGTAAAACCGGATTCACAATCAGATCGGTTCAGCGGTTACTGAGATAAAGCAATTCTCGAAACTGAAGCAATTTTTGAAGCAGGAACAGTTTTTTTTCTATGTCGTATCATGAATTACCCCACAAATGTATATGTATTTTGAAAAGAATCGATTTTTGAAGACTTAGAGACGCATGTTCCCCTTTAATGTCACAGATTTGCTGACCAGGAAACCTGGCCGATCTTTAAAGACTTTTGAATGTCGACCTATATACGTGCAATATCGTTTCCTCGAGTTGTTAAAACGCTGACGCAAAGTATTTCTTACTTCTGAGATCCATATATACAAAACTCACGCATTTATTCTCGGAAGTTGATAAGCTACAGTTTGTTGCTATAGGCAGGAAACTTTTCATTCTGTATATTTTTCAAACAATTCACACGCTTCCAAAAAGCCCAGTTTCAATTCTTCCATCGAGAATTCTGAAGTATGCTGCAGTAATTCCTGCACTTTCATTCCTATAATAAACAAATATCGACCCTTACCTCTTTCTCCTCCGGGTATTGAAGCTCTTGGTGTATTGTGAGCGTCACGATGTACATTTCCGCTCCCAGAGCCCAGGGGACTTCGGTCCCCACCGCTACCAGGAGTTCCTGGCGTCTCAACGGGCGGTGGTGTTTCCGCGATCCTTGGCACCGTCGCGGCGCTTGGCGTCGGAGGATTGCTAGGAGTCTGGGCGGTTGATCCTAGCCCAGGTGTTCCTGGTTGACTCGAGGCCACCGAGTCATCGTCGTTTCTGGAATCCAGGGACTCTTGTTCTTCCTCGCCGTCAGCTGGACTGACGACGAAACGCCCTGGAATAAACAAACATCAGCGTATTGCGAGTCCTCAGATTCAAACATAAAACACAAATTATTTTTTCTACGTGACAGGAAAACTCGCATCATAGACTCAATCATCTCTTTAATGATAAATCATGAACTGTAACTGCTCAGCGGCAATCTAAACTCCAGGAATCGACATTTGCCAGAAAAAAGACGAGGAAAAACTTAGTGAGCGATAACCCGCGGTATATACAGCGGCAATTATATCCTCCATTGCAAAAAAACCAAGTTTGCTCATAAGTTTCCTCTTCTTTAGCTTCCAGTGAACGAATCGTTTCCTTATATTATGAACAGTAGATCTTTCCTGCTAGTGGTCATCAGTCCTTGTGCATTTGAGATCTAAGATATCCAATATCAGATTCAAAAGTCCTGATCCTTCATGGCTTTGAATGTGTGTAACTCTTCAGGAATACATCGCCACATTATGGGACCAAGATCGTTCCATATTCGGAAGAGTTGATCTTCTTATCACGAAGTCTCGATTGTTTCCGGTAGTTAGTTTGTTCATTATAGCGACGGAAATGAAAAGAAGTCCGGCATTTTGGGTCTTTTTGAGAAAAATTTACTTCAACTGCCTGCTTCTCGGTTTACAGGCTACGGAAAAGTATGGCGATTCGTTAATTTAAAAAAAAAACGTGTCATTTTATCAATTATGTTCATAGAATAGTGATGCGACGAACCATTTCGATTTGATCAACAATCGTATGTATGCGACGGTGCTATTTCGTCAATGAAAAACCATACGAAACCGTAAGAATCGTCAAGTTCCCTGAACGAATAACCAGCGACTCTCGTTCGTTCAGAATTGGTAATAACATCAGAATGGTTCGTCGCATCATGAACCTATTCGTACTGACATGTTTCTAGAAGATTGAGGATACACCAAAAAAATTGCCATGTTTTTTCAAAGCGTAGAAACCGAGAAGCAGGCAGGTGAAGTTGAGTATTACAAAAAGTACCTGGTATAGCATTTATCTTTACTTCCATTACCAGAAATGAAAGCTAATTATCGAAAAAAAATCGAGACTTCATCTTTTCGCCTCGAGGAGATCTCTGCAAATTATAGAATGATTCTGGTCCAACAACTTTGCGAATGTTTTCTAACGAGTTATACACTTTGAAAGCAGAGGGTCAGGCCTGTTGCATTCTATGTATAGTAGGATTCAACGGAATGAGGTTCGAGGCTTTCCATTTCTTGAATAAATAATTTGCAACTTAGAAGGTCGGGTAGGAAGCGGGTTTGAAATTCATCTTCATTAAACAGTAACAGCATAATTGTTAAAACGTGAGCTCGTTGAATTATGCGCCATCTGAATGTTCTGTAAATTGAAATTTCAACGGAAACGACCTTCACCTAGTTGTTACTAGATCTTCGCGCAATGTGGAAATGGATAATAACTAAAAAGAAAGAAGGAAATACATTTTAGAGGGATTTTTCTGGGTGGGGGTAGAAAAACCGAGGGACCAACATTTTTAATGACCAATATCCCAAAATTCTGCGACCCGAATATCAAACTTATGGAAAGCGCGTAATACAGAATAAAAAGTTGAGAAATACCAAGAATCCAAAGTACATACCTTCTCATAAAATCGTCCAAATTCCCAACGCTCATTTATTTCAAAAGATTTCCCTACATTTTGAAAATAGTAAAAAGCAGATTATGATCATGCTAAAAGGTTCGGCTTGCCGAAAATCAAATTTTCGTGTAGCCACCAATTCGATGATGCTAAACTTAGAAAATCCTTTAACACCGGCGATGAAAGATCAGATGTTTCTAAGGACATAAACTCGAAATTCCGAGAAATTAAAGTCCCGAAAATGCTGCTAGAATTGCTCATCGATTTACGCAAGTGTATATGTAGTGTTATTATTCTCGTTGAATAGATTTTCAATAATCATTGGTTACTATACAGACGTGGGAAATATTATATGCAGTATCCAATTTCGAGATCTTGCACCGTCATATCAACCATTCGATTATTCCGTAATTCTGACCGCTCGCTTCTTTAGTCATTCTATATTTTTAATTCGGTGTTTAATTTTCCCAAATTTTGATTCATCTGAGAAATGAGAAAAGTTGACTTGCACTTTCCAATGTTTACTATTTCTGTCATTTAGGTATTCCGTCAATCGAAAGTTCGCCAATTCTCAATTGCACTCATATGATCGGCTTATACTTTATCGACATTTTCTTATACTAGAATCTAGATGGTTCCAAATCATCTTCATGGAGCTAATTGTGTACGAGGATTATTCGGATTCTTAATTTTCGGGACTTCGATATCTCGGAATTTCGGTCATCACGTATTTTATAGTCTTTCGGTTTTTCGACTCCAACCCAATATCACTTCACCATGCAAATTACGAGTGAAATTTCACTCATTCAATTCCTCACCTATCACAGTTTGAGGCTGCTGCTCAGGTGAGGGTGTCGAAGACAGTCTCCTGACCGCTTCGCGCCTAAGGAATTCAACCTTTGCCATTTCGGTGGCAACCCAATTTGGTATGTCCGGGATAACACAGACTATAACGAATCTTATGGCCAGCATAATGTGCTCCAAGGCAACGATCAAGAGGATAGTCTGCGTCGCTGACATCTCCGGGAACATTCGTTGCACTTGACCACTCAAACTGATCAGCGCACAGTTTACAAGAATCGCCACAAGGCCCATCGCCTCCATCGCGTTCTGCGTGTCAAAATAATTCCAGATTATATTCGAAGGCCCAGTTCCAAAATTGCGGGCAAAAAAGAACAAAAAAAAAACAGGGATTTGTTATGCTGCACATTCGTGTTACGACTTTCAAAACTGCCCAAGGTGGGCACTTAATTGGAAAACCTGGAAAACCGGAAAATATCAGGGAAATCGGATTGGTATGGAAAAGTCAGGGAAATTTCAGGGAAATCGGATTGGTATGGAAAAGTCAGGGAAATGTCAGGGAACTTTGTACAGAGTCAGGGAATTTCAATTTTTGAACGTTAGAAATATGGTATTAGTTTGAATTTCTTTTCGAGCTAAGATATTTCGTTATCCCTGTCCAACGAATAAAAAAATTCCATGACGTACATGTTCACTCCATCAATTTTTTCAAAGTAAATTTTCATCCCCACTCTTCCTTGTCGTGAATTATGTTACGTGAGTTTTGTTCCGTGAGTAACCGAAATGCATGTAAATTGAACATTTGTATTGATATTACAAGTCGAAAAGTCAGGGAAAAACAGTAATTTCGGTCAGGAAAACGGGGAAAAGTCAGGGAATTTTAAAGTCGAAATTGAGTGCTGGCTGCACCCTGGGTACATTTCACTTGGCTAATGTGAAGTTTTGAGTATATTTTACCTGCCAAGTTCCGATGTTTGAAACTCTTCTACCAAACGGTCTTTGCAGAACAAAACATAGCTTGAAGGCATCTCCTCGTAGCTCCAATAAATTTCCTAGCAAAGCTGCCATCGCGGCTAGTGGAAATGCCGATGAGAAAAGACAAACGTATCCCAGTTGCGATAGCATTTCCAGATGTTCGGAGAAGGCACCGTCGTACTGAGTATTCGAAAGGAGTTTATTTTCATGGGTATAAGAAACATCTGGGAACGATTCTTACGATTGATTTAAAAATCATCAAAGTTTCAGGCGTGTAATTCAAAATTCGTACCCGACAGATGATTAAATCTGAATTGTTGTATTAGATTTCGAACGGAAAATTATTATTTATTTTTTGTTTTCTTCAATTTCATGGCATACTATGTTATATTTTATATTTTATATTTTATACTCATGGCAATCTATTTTGGATCGCGATAATATTCTTTCATTCATCGAGTACCAAGTGTTTCTGTTTGCAAAGGTGTATCGTATAATAATAATTATAGTAATATTACCAACGATGATGATAATAATAATAATAATAAGAAGTGCTATGGGGGTGGTAAAATATGAAAAATTAAAAAAATGACAGTGATTGTAATCAAGTTGATCGATTGTATAATAATTTTGAATAAATAATCGAATAAGCGTTAATAATGCGGTGAATTACCTTCTTGGGAGAGACCTGCGTGTCGTTGGATGGTGAAAAATGTAGAAATCATTAAAAAAATTGCGAAAAAGAACACTTGACAAACACAGGACAACATTAATTGATTTGAAATGAAAATTCATTGTATTATTCTCTCTGATCTCAAAATGAACAAACAAACAAATAAAGGAAAAAAAGTGATAAATATATATCGCGCAGTACCTGACAACTTTTTTTTACACTTTAAGTAAAAACAAATGATGAATGTTTATGACTGAATAAAATTAAAAAATCTTTGCAACAAAAACAAACGTTTTTACAATTTATGTAACACTAATTCGTGTGTCTATTATAAACATATTTGATTAATTTTCTCATGCACGTGCGATCGCTATACATAAAATACTGTGTTTTGTTATTATACAACTTGTGAATTTAATTGCAAAAGTGGCGACAGAGCATCTATTATCTATATATTATTAGAGCTAGGTGACTCGTGAAAGCTATAATTTCATAATAATCGATCAACTGGCTTGCCCTGGACTTTCCGTGACGCTCAGCTATATTTTCTTTCTGTTTATTTTGGACATTATATGACTATTTTCTCGGCTGAACCAGTCGGTCAATTTTAACCCTTCCTGGCAACACTGGGTAAAATTTACCCAACCAATTAGTTTCAAATGGTTGTTATGTAAAAACTGTCAGTCCGATCGGTATGGAAAAAAATACTGAAAATACTTTAAACATTCTAGAACATGTGTGAAAAGTTGTTGTGTCAAAAACCAAATCACAACATGTTTAAAAAAAAATCGTAAATAGATAAATTTGTCAAAAAATACACCTTTTCATTCGAAAAATCATAACTTTTTGAATTTTCAATATTTTTAACTCAAATTTCAACTGGAATACTCGTCAGTCATGGTACTCCTAGGAAAAAAATAGTGGCATAGCGTACGTTTGAAAACCGTATTTATTTCGACATGCGAAGAGGATCTATTTTGGACCAGAAATGAATGCGGATTTATCTGGAAGAAATAAATGCCAAAAGTTGACGTTTTCGCTAAAAAAAAATTGTAACTAATGCATCTGTGAAATTTTTTCTCCCCAAAATGAGGTCTAGGTAAAATTTACCCATGTTGACCACGAAGGGTTAAAGAGACATGGCAATTTTTCGTTATCAGGGCACAATTAGCTGTACAATCCTGTAAGGTTACAAAATGTCCTGTTTAACCGTGTTCCTTTAAATGGGATCATTCATTTCGGATAAAACTGACAGACGGACCAAAGTATCTTCGGAAAAGTGAAAAAGTGTGTTTTTTGTCACAAGAGCAATATTCTTTTTTCCCTTACGGAATGAAAAGTAAAAAGATTAACAAAAAGTAGTCAAAATTGACTAAATAATGAACCGCCACGTTTGCAGAAGTGAAATTTTGCCTCGAATATTAAAATATTAATGATAATAATAATAATAATAGGAAAAAAAGTGAGAGATCTTCTACGTCTACAGATCAAACCTTCAAGGCAATGTCACTAAGTAGGAAATTTGAGGGGTGTCCTACTCTATACAGTGAGCTCTCCAGTTCTGCTTGGCTGACGTTTCGTTTTCCCTTGCTCTGATTATCCTCCCTAATATCATCATCGGCGGTTCTCTTCTTTGGCTCTTTAACTTCCCTTCCGTTATTATCTGTACCCGGGATCTCTTCTCCTGGGGGTGGCCTGGCCTCACTGGGACTCAGAGCCCCAAATAATTCGAAACTCAAACGAGCCAGGCGAAGTTGTTCGACCAGGTAGGGCACCGCTGACTCCTTAAGATTTCCAATAACTTGACGAGCTATTAGGAGAGCCGCCAATTGCTGAGAAGCAAAAAGAAACAAAAAAATTAAAACAGGTAAAAGAAAAATGGGATTGTTAGTTTTGTTATATATTTTTTGTTCACGAAGGGGGAAATAACTCAAACTTATGGATATTGACGTAGAAATTTTTTAATTTGAATCACTAATTCTAATTACTTTCTTCAATATCACTTGATCCTTGTGGATTTCGAATTAATTCACTACAATTAATTAATTCTAATTCAAATTGATTCACTATAATTTGAATTGTTCTTTTCAATCTGATTTGATTCTTCGAATTCCCATTAATTTACTACAATTCATTCATTATGATTCAAATTATTTTCCATAATTCGAATCAATTCATGAATCCCGATTACATTTCCAATTTTTCAATTCATAAATTCTAAATTTACGTTAGTTTAAGTTACTTCGCGATCATTTAGAGAATTTTAATTCACTAAAAATTGAATTGGGCTGATTTTTTGGGTAATTCCGAATAAATTTTTTCAGGGTAAAAGACAGGTCATGAGCAGGTGAGTTTTTTGCATACGCTGTACGTAACTCATTAAAGAGGTAAATCAAACGAGTAATCCTTGACCTGCAACCGTGGTATATTTAAGTTCGATTTCGAATATTTCCTTCAATTTTCTTTGCGTTTCGGCTTCCGATAAAAGTGCTGTACCGACTCAAAGTGAATCGAACTAATTTGTCAATTTTTCTAAAAGTTAGAGTAACCCAGACACAAATTCACGTTAATTCTGATTAAATCCAATTAATTCGGAATAATTTCCGTTGATACAGCCTAGTCTTAATTCATCCAATCTAATTTCATCAATTTTATTCAATTCTTCCCAATTCTTCTTAATTTATATAATGCGAATTATTTCATGTCAATTCAAGATAATTCATTTAATTTCTGCCAATTCGCATTACTGTCAATTAATTCGTATCAATACGCCAATTCAACGAGTTATTTTCCCATCGTTGTTCGCCTAACATGTTAATAAAGTGTTAATTAATTTTAGATTGAATTTGAAGTATTGGTATGATTATCCAAGAATATTATTCTCACCTCTTTTAATCTCTCTTGATCTTGTAGGTAGAACGCGATGTAGAAGAGCGAGAGAAAGGAGTTGACAAACTGAAACTAAAACGAAATTATATTGAAAACGATGGTGTCGTTCAAGAATTGAAAGCAATATTCACGGTGCTTTTTCTCTCGACGTTATATAGAAGTGAATGTTTCTATGTACAGATTGAAAATCATCAGGCACTACGAGAATTTTAGTACACAAGACGACACAAACACAGGGATTTACATGCAGCGACAAAGACAGCCAGAGCGAATATATATCAACAGAATTCAACTAATTTTAATGTCACGATTATTTCCACCTACTAACTCTAGATGATGAACAAAATCTCATGAAGTGAAACCCCATTTTATTTTGAATTGGGGTTTAAACGAATACATTCGATGTACCGAACGATGTGACTGCAGATGACGTTTGTAAAAACTAATGCCTCAGTTATGAATCAATGATTTTCTACTATTTATTTTCATGTCTAAATGATGATGGTGAAGAGTTGCGTGTTAACAGATGCGACTGGACTCCATTGATCAGTGGTCCCCAGACGCGGTGAGAATAGTGGATTGAAAATTTTAGTGTAAAGTGAACTGTAAAAAATAAACTAATACATACGTAACTGAAGATGACGAATGAAAAATTGATGAATTATTTTCACGATGTAAAATTATCCTTACAGATATAATTGTAACACATTTACACAGAGATATACAATACAATACAGTTTTGAAACTAAAAATATAGTTTTTTTTTTTTTTTTTTTCTTATTACCAGGGCCACCTTGTAGATCAGATGATTTTCATATTCGGTGTCGAGCCGATAGTTTTCTGCGTCCAACACAAAAAAAAAAATCAAAATCATAGATACTATCTAACGTATAGGCAACTTGAAACTATAGCTCTTTGTCTATGATCATTTTATCAGCCTGCAGATTATTACTCGCGAAATACAAATATTTATGTAAAAAACTTCTATCAATATTTATATATAGTCTACATATAATTCGTATGCATGTATATCTATTATATCTTTGTCTTGAAATATAAACGTATTTACCTACAACCATTACGGAATAAAATGTCAAATAACTATAGATTCCTTGAAAATTCACCGCGTAATAAATTACATTATCTATACAGGTACATATAGTATGCGTATGCATATAATAAATCGTCAAATTGAACTGCGAGATATTTCGTTATAGTCTATTATATACGGAAGTAAGCTAAGCTTTGAAGAGATTAGTCAAAATATTATATCTACTGCGTAATATGTATATTCTAATCTTCAAATCGTGCAGACTCAGAGATGGGTATAAATGTATCTATGTACAATGTACACATTTATAGGTATGTAATATGTATACGCAGGTATGAGTTATGTGTTGAGTAGAAGTTCGTTAAATATGCGTAACAGATATACACTATCTAGGTATGTATACATTAGGGTGGTCCGCAAGAAGGCTTGAAATTTTAAAGCTTCGATTTTTTAGAGTGCTACTTTCTTTGCAGCCGAAGGTGAGTTTTTTCCCCTCATCCCGGTAGAAAAAAAAAACATTCCCACAAAAACTTTGACTCGATCGATTCACGTCTGTATATAGATCACTCGACAACATCAGTCTCAGAATTTTTACTGAATCCTTCTATGTCAATTATCTACCCAATTTTTTTTTTTTTAATGACATTTCACTGACGTTTTTTAATCCATTTTATGAAATTACTTTTGCAGGTAAAATTTTTGTATCAAATCGGCACGTGGTATGTTCAATACTGTCACGTTAAACCTGACGTAATGCCATGATGTTGCAAATAGCTTGTCCTCGGTACAATACGTAAGATAATAAGTCTTAAGTCATGAAGAAGTCATAGACTTGGTGACTGTAATTGATGTATGTACTTTTGATATGAGTTTACGATCATGTTTGCGTTGCATGCACAACCTGCGGTAAAATTTCTCAATAATTTTTGTCACTGCAGTTATGCTGATGGCACCTATCACGCTTTTTGTTCATCGTATAAATTATTACTGCAGACATAATTCAACGCGTTGATCATGTCGTTCATCAACATTATACTGAAAGTTAGAGTGTTACCCGACTTTGAATAACTTTCAAGGACTACCACAGATTCCAGACGAGTGTCATAGTGATTTCCAATGACTTTTGAAGACTCCCAATGGCATTCAGACTATTGCAAAGCAACTCGCTTGACTTCTATCTGACCATTCGTGACTTTCCTCAGATTTCTGAGGACTTTTAATACCTCTGAATGTTAGATTTCAAAAGATAGCGAATTACTTGCAAAGAATTCTAGTGACTCGAACCATTAATATGTATGAAGGACTTTTTAAGTAAAGAAGACTTCTGTTGATGAAAAGGGCAGTATTGATACCAATATCTGGACAGTCCTAGAAATGGTACCGGAAGAGAATTTCCTACAACTGTCCCAGCTACTGCAGGAACTTATTTCTTAACAATAATATATGTTGAAATCTTAGTAAGGATGAGAGACGACTATATGTACATACATACATATTATTTTCTGACCTCGTTCACCTTTCCGAATATCGGAATATCTTTCATTGGACAAATTTGAAGAACATAAATGTCGACGAATTTGAAAGACACTTTTTGCGAAGCACCCTTACGGACGTGTATATTTGTACGAATAATGAATAATGTTATACTGTGTACGAATAATGAATTGAAAAGGACGAAGGTAGCGACTGTGTCAGAAATCGATCGAACAAATTAACGAAGGAACGTTCTCGATATTGATCACCGTACTTGACTAATGTATAGTTATATATATACCGCATTGTAGTAGGTACGCATCAATAAGGACGTTGTGCCGTAAAAAAAAAAAAATACAAGATACAAAGGAATAATAATACGTGATATGTAAATGTATACGGGGAATACGAATGGCGTATCGTCGCTGTCTTTATAGGCCACTACAATAAAACGTAACGGTGTAAGAAATCGAAGACGTAGTAAATTCAATGCTTTAAGTTCAAATAGAATATACGTACCCATGTCGTTAAGGCAAACGGCGACCTTGAAGTAAGCTTCGTCCATCAAGGTGATGACCACTGCAAGTAAAACCTTGGGCACGTAGCTAAGCCAGAAACCATAACCAGCGGATTCGAGCCCAGCATCCCACCAGTCCTGGAGTAAAGAAGAGGAAAAAGATTTGAGTATATTTTTTATTTCCGAATGGTAGTTGGTGCAAGTTTTTCTGATCTTCAACACTCACCTGTATTTGAAAGCTCAGAATCATGACAACAAAGACGAAAAATAGGCACACTGCGACAACTGGAACACTGACGAAGTAACGGAAAACGTTTCTTCTCCAGGCTGGATAAGTTGGCTCTAGTCGTCCAGTTACCGGTGACCTTTCCAGGGTACCCTGCACCATGAGGTTGCCTTTTAATATAGTCAGTTTATACCATGACATGGTCATTCCATGTCGATGTTGTATGGTCAAAAGCTTACCATTCCCTTCGATTTTGTCTGAACAAAATCAGTTTGAAGCAAATCGAAGATTATGGTTTTTGGTCTAATCGACAAGGAAATATGATGCAATTCGAAGACTTGATTATATGAGAAAATGAGATGAAAATTTACCGTAAAGAGAGGCCGAGGTTCTACCAGTAGATCATCGCGTTGGTCTAAAGTTCCCCAGCGGTAAGCGAGCTCGGCGCCACGTCGTTTCCACGTTTCTAGATAAACTGTTGCCCAAACTACATTGAAAATTGAAAATAACACGTACGCCACATCTTCCACCGCCTGGTTCCTCCCGATGATGCCGACCTGGTAAAAGCACAGAGAAATTTAATAATAACCGGTTGGATGGTGAGGGAGAATTCCGGGGAATATAAGAAGACGAAATAGGTTTGATTGATTGAGCAAATAAGAGAAACTGGAAGGGGTTCGTTTATGCTGTGGCAACGTTATACGCTTTCTCGGCATTACGGAATCGTAAGATTTCCGTCGAGTGTAAAAAAGTGCCTGGACTGTTTCCAAGGAATAGAAAAATATACCGTACCCAGTATATGACACCCACAGCAGCTGGAACTATAAGGGCGGTGGTGTAGTGGCCAAGCCAAGCAAAGTACATGGTAATTTTGACGCCAAAGTAGCGGCAGATATCGTCGAGTGGTTGCGGGCTCAAAAATGCCCTGACCCAAGTTCTCTGAAGTTTTTCTAGAGCTGGTAGCTCATGGAGTGGAAATACCTGAGAATAATATTAAAGATGTTTCCGCATCAGGAAAAGCAAGTAGTTTCATCATCACGTTAAAAATTATCTGTATACTTCTCATCACGTTCAAAGGATAGAAGAATATCATCACTTTTGCCTTTAACACGACTTTCGCTAGATCGAAAAATTTCCGACTTTTAAACCCTTCAGCTGAACTGCTGAGTTCTGAACATATTACAAAATGAACAAATCTTGTGTTCAAGAAAATTGATTTTTCATCGGAAAAATCTGAATCCTGACAGGTCCTTTAAGGGGATGCAAGCGATGGGTCCTTACATTGTAGTAGGTATCTGATTTTATTCAACAACACGTAACCTAACCAGCAACAAATTATAAAGTATAGCTTTGACGAATTTTTTTCTCGAAAACTAGCAAGGATAAAAAAAAATCTCTTCGATGAATTTTTTGTTAGTCCTTCGATGTAGCTACCCGTGAAATTTCAGTATCATCCGATATTCCGTTCTTGAGGAATAGGCCGTTGAAAATCGCATGACTAGCACGCAACCTAACCTTAGAAGGTATGCAGGTGTGGAAGTTGATCATTTATCCTAAAATGCCTCGATGAAGTTTTAGTTTAAGGTTCAAGGATTATTTTGAAATTTGTTCCACTAATTTATTGGCTCTCGTTTTCGAGAAATAGCTCGCCGAAAATCGACTAAAAACAAAGTGCGCCTTGCATCCCCTAAGATCGAGTGATTGGTCCAGTCGCAAAAAGTTATAAAGTCTGAATTGAATGGCGAAAAAATATTTGAAGGTGATGAAAAGTTCAGGGCAATGGAGTTGATGAATAATTGATATTTTTGTTGTTAAAATTACTTGAGAAATAACGCCAGCAGATATGCACTTCGGAGCGATAGCTTGACCCTCGATCAATTTCAGGCCTGGTAAGCTGTGCAGATCCTGCTGTCCAGCTCGTAGAGTATGGAGCAAATGTAGGACCAGGGATTGTCGCTCCTGAGTTGTGAAGAAGCACGTTTCGTCATCGCTACCTTCGAAAAAGCTCGCCTCTGTACCAACGAACTCTTTTAAACCACCACCGAATTCCTGACGTAGCGTTTTTGGCAAGTGGACCTCTTCCGCGGCCTTCAGGAGGCTGTGAAGATCGTTGGGAAAAATCAGAGGGTGAATTTCAACGCGTTTAATATATTGTGATATTCCCCCCTCTGGGGACACTTCCTTTTTCGAATTGACGGGTTAAAATCATTCGGTTCTTGAAAGGAATTGAACAAATTTATGTAAAGAAAACAGCTAAATTTTCTGTATCCAATATGAAGCTGTTGAGGGAGTCGGGTACCGAAAATTTCATATTTTCCAGAACTGCTAACGGGAGAGACTCATCGATTTTTATCTCATTTTTAATTTTCATATCAAAGTAGGTACCTCCCATGGATGGAATTTCAAAAAATTCAGATTTCCCTCGTTTTCAGAATTGGTTCCTTCGAATCGATTGAGATATCCGAAATCCTATACCAGAAATACTTCACCGTGATCCAAGGAATGTATGAAAAAATCCACGACCCTGAAAGTTCAGAATTGTCGGAGGAAATACCATCGAAGTTACAAAAATCGTCTAAATGTGTAAAAAATGTATCACATTTGCTTCTAATCTCATATTCTCGTTACTTTTCGCTTCTTTTTCGTTATGAAAAAATAAACTCAATAAATTGATGGGGAGTGTATGAGAATTAAAAGAATGGATTCCATAGCCTAAATAAAAAATGTCTATGATATAATCAAGTAAAACGCGATTTGACACATCCTTTACACATTCGGAAGATTTTTGTGACTTCAAATGGTATCTCTTCCGACAATTTTGAACATTCAGGGTTGTGGATTATTTTTACACATTCTTCGAGTCACAAAGAGCAATTTCTTGCATAGGATTTTCGATATCTCAGTAGATTTGGAAAGAACAATTTTTGAAACGCGGGAAAAATAGATTTTTTCAAATTTTATCGATGTGAGGTCTTTTGATGAGAGAAATGATCTCTGGTTGTGAAATTTTCGGTACCTGACCTCCCTAAGATGATATGGTACAAGTCGCTGTAAACCTAACCTAGATAACACGAGAAATATGGATCTGACTGGAATTCTGTTTGTTTTTTTCTAACAGTAAAACACTCGGCCACTTTCCGCCGTAGTGAAGCATTAATCTCCCGAGTTTCATTTCGGTAGGTTATATAGTTTGGAAGAAACTACGAATCGCGTTTTCGAGGTAGTGAAAATTTGTAATAATGAAATTCCGATCATAGTTTCGTGGCGATATGCGGGAGTCTGTTCGAAATTCCATTATTACCAATTGTTTTCACCTCGAACACGCGAATCGTACTTTCTCGACGACTACCCAACCGATCCGAACGAACCTTCGATGAATGAATTCAGTTTTCTGGCAAAAACTGGCCAAGTATGTCACTTCGTCAATAAAACTGATAGGACCCCAGTAAAACTGACGTTTTTTATGTTAGCTAGGTTAAGTACGAAGCGACCTCTTAAACCATATCACTTTAAGAGAAGAGAGTAAGAGTATCTCGCATGCGTGTTCTGTGAAAGTGTACAGGCAGTTTGCGACGGTTTATGCATACGAATAAAAAAAGAAAAAAAAAAGAAAAAAAAAGAGGAATATATGAGATGTAATTCGGTGAAAAAACGGGGTTTCAAAGTCAGTAGTTACACGGCAAACGGGGCGGTTAGATAAAAACCGTAGCTGTCAGAAGAGGTGTGATGTCGTACGTGGACGACAAGCCCAGGAGTTCCTGCTCTTAGTCGTCCTAAAAGCCACATTAGAGTTTCGTCCCGGGCGCCGCTGGGGAACATTACCACCACGTCGCATTCCTGAAACGAGCACCAGAGCAAATAACTTATTAACTACGTTTATTTATCGACTAATCTATCTATCCATATATGTCGTTTATATACATATGTATATGTATGTACATACATAGCACGGAAATTAGTTCGAGCTAACGGCTTTAATTGCCGATCGAACTATTAGGCTGCCGGATATAAGAGCAAATGGTATTTCCATGATTTTCAAAATTCAATTTTCTTCCTAACGGGGGAGAAAAACGTCGAGAGGCTTCGCAAATTCGAAAAAAAAAAATGTCCGTGATTAAATTCGCCCGGGAAATTCTTAAACTTCTTTCATGCCCCGTGGAATTTTGAGGGCCATGGTTCACCCCAATATAATGCTTTTGGGTCATTCTATACCAATTTAACCAGAGGGGCCTATAAAATAAACCGTAGGTACCTCTTTTAATTCGGTTCAAGTTACAGGGACAGGTTGTAATCCGCCACAAACGAGTTCATGTAGAACCGTTGTTCGCTGAAAAGTCGTTTTTCCGAGAATGAGGTTTTCACCTGAAATCTTGGAGCCGGATTGAGTTACGAGATTCGCTAATTATACTCATCTCGAATCTAATCAACTAATCTGTAATAATTAATGATCTTACTGTATTCTATTTTTGAAAATTCTACGTTCTTTTCTGGAAAACAACCTACTTTTGATTTCTCTGATCATTTTATAATACCTATAGAGTATATTGTAATCTGCTGCTATCCAAAAAGTTTAAAGAAGCTAGAAGGTTTTTTTTTCTGAGGGTGAATACAGATTTTGGAACCATCTGTATTTTTATTTCAAAAAGCACTTTTTCCACTGAGAAGTTCAGCTAAAAGTTTTTTTTTTTTTTTTTTTTTTTTTATGTGATTGGTACAGGTAAAGTGTAGCACACGAGAGCACCGGAGTGATGCTACATCATAAAACTGCGGAGGGAGTATGTCTGCAGGTTCAAAAACATAAATTTTTTCTAACCGAATTTTCTAACGCCAACGAAAAATTCATTTCCATACAATTTCATGTTCTGAATCGGTTCGGTACTTTTATTTCTATACCTTGTAGTACGTTCATTATATAATGTACACGCACTGATTATGAGAAAAAAGTGTCTTTCATCTTAGAAGAAGAGATACTCTTTCCAAATTTATTCTCCAATAGCGGCACATAGCAATACTATACGAATTAGTATGAAATTTTTAGTCAAATCGGGGTGGAGTATTTCTCAAAATAAAATAAAAACCACGTGAAGATGAACCCTTCGTGGCCACCCCTCTGTAGAATAAGTTAGTTAACACTGAGTAAAATTTATCCAACAAAGGTTCAAGTAGTTGCTGTCCTAAAACTATCAGTCTGATCGGGATCGAAAAAATACTGAAAATACTTTGAACATTCTAAAACATGTGTGAAAAGTTGTTATGACAAAATACAAATCACAACATGTTAAAAAAAAAAATCGTAAATAGGTAAATTGGTCCAAAAATACACCTTTTCACTCAAAAAATCATAACTTTTTGAATTTTCAATATTTTCAAGTTAAATTTTAACTGGAATACTCGTCAGATATGGTATTTCTAGGAAAAAAATAGTGGCATAGCGTATGTTAGAAAACAGGTATTCATTTCGACATGTGAAGAGGATCGATTCTGGAGTAGAAATGAATGCTGATTTATCTAGAAAATATAAGTGCGAAAAATGCATCTTTTTGCTAAAAAAATCATAACTAATGCATTTGTTGAATATTTTTCACCCAAAATGAGGCCTGGGTAAAATTTACCCATGTTGGCCACGAAGAGTTAAAAACCCTCTGAAAGACTTGTCGTAAAATATCGTCTGGCCAGGATATCATAGTCCCTAGTGTATTCGCATGAAAATCAGCGTCTGGCAAACGTTCTGGTTGAATCCAGCCCAACGGATATCAAGCACGACCTGAACTTATTGAAAATTGTAATATGGACAACATATATATCTAGAAGAATCAGTTGCTCCTCAGCAAAACGTATTTTGATATGGAGTCATTTGCGGAAGACCATGATAACACGAAGGGGGTAGAATTTCGGGGTAGTTCAAACGGGAATGAAATAACCCTTAAAAAAATGAGAAATCAGAAACGTCAAAACGTGTAGGTTTTTCAAGTCTTTTCGTAAGTGGGACACGGTCTGAGAAACTCGCAGCGTGTTTCCTCCATCGGCCAATCTAGCAGACACATCGCAAATGATGTGGCGTATGGCAGGGGCGAAATTGCGGTGGGGATTCAAAGGGGTTGTTGACGTCAGAAAATTATACAAAGGACGGTTAGTATGAGTCTGCTCTGCGTCAATTATACGTAACTTGGAGGGGGCTCAATACCAGCTTCTGAATCCTGGCACGCCCGAGATAACGTTGTCTTGGCATCATACCAAATTCTTGGCACATTGCTACTCTCTCTCTTTCTCTCTCTACGTACTACGTGGCCAGTTTCGCGCGTTGCGGTCCGGTCGATTCGACAATCTTCATCGGGAGGAAAAACAAAAAAAAAAAACTACATTTTTAGTTTTCCAGAGTGAGCTACACGCGATTATTTGACCAGTTTAACGCCCCCGCGGCTACTTCCGGTCTCATATAAAACTCATAAAACTTGCAAGAAAAAAAAATTCAGAGAGGAATAAAAAAAAAAAGAAAAAAAAAAAGTAACATTGACGAAATTTCCTCAGCTCTGAAAGTTTTATTCAACATTTACGAGAGGTGACACCCAAAGCCCTTCAACGAACCGTACCCGAGTGAAAGAACTCGTGTTACATATCGACACGGAGATTTACTAGGACTCGGGTCAACTGCTGCTCAGATTTTATACTTTTCTCTTTCTCTAATTCTTTAGAATTTTCACGATCCTCTGTAATCCGATGAGCACACGAGACATGCTCATTTTTATAATAGGAAATAAAAGAAGCAGCGAAAAGCCTTCACCAAGTCGATAGAGGAGATTCAAGAAAGTTCAAGAAAGACCGAAAAGGTTTTTCGGTGGGAAGAAATTTTTGAAAATATACGGGCTAAAAGATGAGATCGGCGTTGTTCGTACCTCAAATATGAAAAAACGCAATGTTTTGTCACATGAAAGAGAGTAAATTAATTAATTACATTATTAGAAGGTAGCTGATTACGATTTAAAAAGCCTAATGCAGATTGCAGAAATTTTGTAGGGATCTGAATTCTTTCCGAGAGTCATGGTGCGAGATCCTCTGTTCTGTGTATCAGTTAAATTTGTTCGGAAACAGATTTTCTGCGTTGATTACACAGGGGAAGATTTCTGAGCTGTGAACATTTTTTGATAAAACACTCGGTTCTTTTCATAGCCTTACATGTCCAGTTTGGGTATTTCCGTTACATGATTAACTCAGAGAATTTATTTCCAAAAAAATTGTTCCATATCAGACAATCACAGAACAAAATCGAATGAACGTTGTGGATCCTGAAGTATTTCTCTAGAAAAGTATTGCAATCTTGATGAGAACCTAACGATAACTGGACTTTTCGAATTAAAATCAGTTACCAATTATTCAATCTTTTGTCTTGTCACAAGATATGATATTCGTCATCAACGCCAGTCTCATCTTCAATCAAGTATCTTTTCACTTTTTTTTTTTTTTTTTTCTCTTTTTTCAGATCAAACTTCCGATAACCATGCAGGCATCTTCATATTCTGTGAAAGGTATTCCGTCGAAATCAGGGTAGGCATATATAATTCTTTGAATAACAATGTCAAGTAGTTAATGTTACCCAAGCTTGTAAAAATTGTAGTACTTAGTAGTATGATCCGAGGTATGACAATTGGTGATTGCGCAGGTGTGATGATCTTTTACAATTATGGCTGGGTGAATAAGCTTACGGGAGCGCGCCTTGATCCGAGAGTATAAAAAAACCGTAGGTACTTAATTGGGCATCAAAAACAGAGAGAGAGAGAGAGAGAGAGAGAAAAAAGAAATAATAATGAAAATAATAAACTTGCGTAAGGGCTTTGTAGGTATATGATTCTAAAAAAGTTAATTCCCCGTCCTCCAAATGGCGTCCCGAGAGTCGAAGAAAGAAGAACTTATGACTTCTATAAGTGAAGTAGAAACAAAAAATTAGAAAAAAATTTATAAATTCATCCGCCTTTGTTCGAGGGATGAAAAAATATTGACTCCCAAACCTCCTTCGGCATTATTTAGTTATACCTGCTTGTATCTACGTATGTATACTGTATCCGCATACGTATACGTAACGTAGATTACACTATGTCTATAGTTACTCTTCCTGCGTGCGGGAATAATATTGCCCTGACTTTGAGATTTTTATCTTTTTAATGACTACGGGACGGGTTTAACATACTTTTCGAGGAGCCCTAGCTAGATCTACAAAATATAATAATTGTACGGATGGTCGTGTGCGTTTATACGCCGTTTATTATGTGTGTTTTCGTCTGAACAAATGCGCACGCGGGTGTTCAAGTTTATAATGTCGAAAAATATCGTGCATACGCCATTTCCGCGAGGTTTCAAAAGCTCAAGGAATCCGAGTTTCGTATACCAAAACGTTGTACAATTTTTTTTTTTTTTTTTTTTATTTTTTTCAAATTCGGACTGGAACTGAAAATTACCTCCGAATTAATCGAAATAAATTTGAGTGGGCGTGAGTTTAAAGCAGAACAGGGACGACTCACTGTCTTCAATTTTTCTAATTTTCTGCCAAATTTATAGCCAGACGGTCGTATCCGCCAGAATTGTCAAAATTACGTTAGTCGCGGGAGAAAATGAAAAAAAAACCAATTCAAGGTGATGGCGAAAGGCGGAACGGAACAAATTGAAATTTTTTTTTGGGACACAATCTTCTGGCTTTAACTTTTACAATTTTCTTTTATCATCATAACCAGAAAAGTTGTATCCGAAAAAAATGTTCGAAATTACAATAATCACGAGAAAAAAAAAATCAAAATGAATACAACAAAGAAACAAACGATTGGAACTGATGCCAGGAGAAAAAGCTGAACAGACAGACATTTTCTGGGAGATATAACGATCACGTTCTGGATTCAACCTAATTCCTTCGATTTTCCTGAAGTTAAAGCAAGAAATTCGCCCATTGATAGAAATATTTGATTTTTGGAATCCCAATGGATTTTTTGATATACCATATCTAGAAATTATTTCACGGGAATTCCACAAATAAAAACTAAATTCTACGACCTTCTGGTTTCAATGAGACCAAAAGGTTTCGCAACGTGTCGTCAGCTACGAACTCATAGGCACTTACAATTAGCGAAGTGATATTATCAGTGGGCTTTTGTACATATATAAGGTATAAACTGTTTTGTTCAAACAAACGACACGTACCAACACGTGTGCGGATGAACAACTTGTGCGGTTCAATAGAATTCCAACGCGTATTTCTCATCGCTATAACACGCCGTGAACTCGTACCGAGTGACACTGTGAATCGATAGCCACGTTTCCGCTTAACCAGCTAAAATTTCGTCATTTCGTTGGGTTTGGATTAGTCCAAATATCAAACCCTGTCCCAATTTGAGATAATTTTTAATACATCGAAACAGAGTCGATGATAAAATTATAGTCAAGAACCAACATAAATTTCGAATAATAATAATTGGCAATTATCGCGTATCATAAATCAACATTAATTTCTTACACTACACAATGTTATATTATATATATGACGTACTAACCTGCGTGGGTACTTTTTGTATCCATAGGCGGCGGGGGGTCATCAAATGACCCGTACATGGTATTTTGCGTCTGAGTAGACGCGAGGCTGAAATCAATTGAGAAAAAAGGATCGATTAGTCGATAAGGCTGGCTGTTGTTATCGTTGGCTCGTGGTTAGACTCGGGTTACGTAACATGATTCGGAACAGTTTTGATTAGGCTAATTTATTCTGCGGGATTAGCCGGAGTGATTATACCCGTTACATAATCACTCAATGGCTGCAGATTAATCATTCACTCGACTTAAGATATATATTAGTAGGTACTGCAGAGATTATGGGAATCGTCGATTTTCAATTACAACAAAATTCTGAGAAAAGATAATCAGCAATCTGCACTCGATGCTTCGACAACCCGTATTTCTTTCTACTGGATTATAGCAATCTTGGCTTATAATTACTGTAGAACTTGATGAACATGAGTAAACAAGGATTTGGTCATCCGGTTGACATGCCTGCTTCAGGATGTGATATTTGAATAAGATTATGCGTGAATTTTGAATTAAGGTGATATAGTAGAAGATCACTTTCAACTTAACCTAGCTAACATGAAAAACATGACCTTTACTGGAATCCTATCAGTTTTTTTTTATGAAGTGACATACTCAGCCACTTTATGCCAAAAAACTGAATTCATTCGTCAATGATTCGTTCGGATCGGTTGGGTAGTCATCGAGAAAATACGATTCGCGTTTTCGAAGTGACGTCAATTGGTAATAATCAAATTTCGAACAAACTCCCATATCACCACAAGGTGCTACGTGACGATGTTTGAAATTCCATGATTACCAATTGTTATCACCTCGAAAACGCGATTTGCACTTTCTTCCAAATTGTGCAACCCACTGGAATGAAACTCGGAAGATTATTGCTTCACTACGGCAAAAAGTGGATAAGCATTTTACCATTTGAAAAAAAAAAAACGAACATAATTTCATATGTCTTATGTTAGCTAGGTTAGGTTCAAAGCGACTTGAGTCATATCACATTAAGACGTGAGCATGGGATTATTGTACAGTTTTTTGGCTAATGTTGATCGGCACAAGGTAGATTTGCAATGAATAGTTCCTTGACCAAGAAAGCCCATACATTCGTTAGGAGAATTAATGAACGAATGCTCGAATTACGCCAAAGTATTGCCATTATAAGCCACGGGACTGTCTTATCTCTGATTTTATTGATATATGTATATACACCGAGAGAGGTTCTCTGATTAGTTCAGAGCAGTCACGTACATAAAATAGATCCCGACTTCCGAATTGCGTAACTTTACTGGCCACTTGGAAACAGGGTTAACGTCGTCACGAAGTAGTAACCGAATATCCGATATTTCCTCAAGTTTCCCGATTTAAAAATCACGAGAACAATCGAACGAACGGGTCAGGGAAACGAAACGATCATAGGAGAAATGCGAATTCAAAAAACGGAATAAATGTAGCTATAAATTCGAGAAAACCTACCCCTTGAAAGGACAAGTATTCTATTTGTATGCACAACGTAGCAGAGGGTGACGAACGATGAATTGAAGCAAAAGGTACGTGGAAACACGTCACAATTCTACGACTGTGACAGTACGAGTCAGGAAAAAAAAAGTAGCGATAAAGAAAGAAGAAAATTCCAGCCCATACAACGAGTTTATTTAATAATTTAGGGCGCTTAGGGGGTCCCAAAAGTCAAAGGGCACGTCGATCGTGAGGTGGAACGGTAGAAAAGGGGTTTTGTCTGTCAGTTATTCATGAGAAGTAATTCGAGGACTCATACGAATCATGAGTTTATCTTTTTTACTGTTTATTCATTTTTTTTTTTCTTCACAGGTATAGAATTTCCGTGGTACACGCAATTCCACATCCAGACCTCAGAGAATGGGTGAGGAAACTAAAGGCGGATAGAATGGATGGTCGATTTCTATGAAACGGCTTCAAAGATAGGTAGGCGAAAGAAATAGAAGATAAAGGATTGTTGTCGCGGGGTTATTCTTCACAAAGTAATAACAAAACACCAGAACGAGCCTTCATACTTTTCGGAACCTTCGTAATCACGCCAAACTGTTCCACCAGACGATTTTCCCGGCTCATTAACCCCCTCGCTTTAGCACTCCACGGTTTTTAATTTGCCTTCTTTCAAGCGAAACGACACAAAAGATACTTCGTGTCTGCGTATCCTCGAAAATCTCTCGTTTTTATTCTTTTTTTCCTTCTTCTTCTTCTTCTTCTTCTTCTTATTCTTGGACTCTGCCAAACTTTTCACCGCGAACTTCGCTACCAAAAAGTAAAATAACAAGAAGAGGAAGAATCCATTGCCCGAAAAATGTGGAGCAATCAATTCGACTGTTATCTAATGATGTCAGAAGACGCCCTTTCGAAAAGAAGAATTAAAAAAAAAATGAAATGAAATGAAGTGACAAAAAGCCGGCGAGTTCATCTGTGTTCTGGTTTCACAGAAAAGCACAAAGTTTGCTGTGCTACATGTGGATGTGCAACGATTGGGGATCAGACGTTACAGTATAGGTATAGTCCGTGTCTGCTACGTCATAAGGGCCGAAATATATCGGTTTGTCCTATATTTTGAGTCGTTCGAGAATAGAAGAGAATATAGAGGTTTCTCACCTTTATCAAGAGTCTCTTTGGCGGCGTGGATGACTTTTCTCCTTCTCAAACCATCGTTCGATGACGTTGGGTCGGTGTCAACGTTCGCGCACTCGTTTTGAAATTCTTTATTATGGTTTATTTTTATTGGGGCTGACCCCTCGCCGCCTGACATGCTGTCCTGAGGCACAGGGCAACTAAGGTCCTTCTTCGAGGACCTTTTCGTTTATACTGAAAACCGTTTCCCCACAACGTTACCACCACCACCACCGACACCACCACCACCACCCCGTGCTGGGGTTGTCTTCGTACCGGAGTGTTTCCTAAAGGCGCCATCTGACTGGGGTTGCAGAAAATACTCCAGGACCGATCAATGAACGACTCTAATACGTATATCGCTCTCTCCATCCCTCCTTATCTCCATTTCTCTCTATCCTCCGTGTTTAACTAAAGCATGTATGTATACGTACTGGGTGCACCCCTCAAGTGCCAACACCGGATCGCATCTCAAAGACAGTATAAAGTTGCGGATCATTCTTTAGCGGTATTAACAATAGCTAATTTACTCGAAGGATGGGTCCTCCAATGAGCTGTTTTTTTTTTTTTTGTGTTTTTTTCGTGCTTTTAGTTGATCTCAGTTATTCTCTTAATCATCATTCATTTCGTCATATTAATGACTAATTTTCTGATTAATATGCCGAACGAGGTACTCTTTTCCTCTCCTATTTCGGATTAAGGGGGAATATACACGTGGAAAAGAGAAATAAAAATGGTAATTTTCGAGAATTTTTTACAGAGAAACTATCGGAATCATCGGATCGAGATTTTTGCTAGTTGGAAATTTCTTTCGAAAGGTTGAAAAAACTTTCAAGAATGTTTTTCATCTTTGTTACTTGAAAATGTTGCAAATTAACGGAGTACTTGAGTCGTCTAAGATTCAAATCTGCCCCAGGGGTACCCAGTGGGGTTTCGTCAAAAATCATGTGAAACGGAAAAGGACAAACAGGATATCAAAATAGATACTATTATTCATTACTTGTCATAGGATTTTGTTTTTCCGATTCTTAGTATGTTTTTTTTTTCCAGCAAAATCTGAAAGATTTCTTTTCTGAAAATCGTTACGTTGGGTTCAAGCGTCCGTCATTCTGTCAAAAATCGATATTTTTCAAATCACCTATGACAAGTACTAGACAATAGTATCTTCTAGTATCCGTTTCAATATCCTGTTTCGATTTTTCTTGTTTCGGATGATCTCTGATGAAACCCCACTGTATTTTGTAAATACTTATTGGCGTATAAGAGAGAAGGACAGGGATGGAAAGTAACTTATAATTGCGAGACGTTTGCGACTTTTACGTTTGATCACATGCTATTCATTCGACGTTCGATGTTACACTGAGAGAAACAATGTGGACTGTATGTTCGAAGTCTAACGGCCTAGTCGAATTTAGGCTATACCAAAAAAAAAAAGAGATTAGCGAGTCCAAAGGATCACCAGCTGTAGTGAGGTGTCGCACACTCAGTCACGCCTAAATACACTACGTGTAGATATATATAGATATGTAAACACGAATTTATATATCAATATATGCGACGTGTACAGTATTATATTTTGCTGAAATACCCACTGGGTAAGGCTATGTCAGATTTTTTAACGGCACTCCGTATATCCGATTCAAGTACTACATGAGTTTGCAACATTTTTGAATGAAAAAAATGGGAAACATTCTGAAAAGAGTATATTTTTAACTAATAAAAACTCCAATCCGATAATTCCAATAAGGTAAGTGTACCAATTACTGACCCTTTAAGACAGAATTATTGACCCTTATATTTTCTTGAATTTTAAATCGATTCTATGAATTTTGAATGTTTCAGTTACACAAATCAGTTGCTAGAGACTTAGAGAATCCAAAATGATATTTTGATAATTTTAGATCTCACGGATAAAAAGGAATCATTGAAAACGGTCAATAATTGGGACAGGGTCAGTAACTGGTACACTTACCCTAGTTTCTCTGTAAAAAATTCTCGAAAATTACTTTATATGTTTTCGTCTGAGTTGGGTGAGAAGGTTGATGGTAGTTTGTGATCTTGCGAATATCGCTTTGTTTGCAGGTTCTCCACTGGGATATATTTCTTCTTCACAGGATTCACGGTAATTTATATTCAACCTGATCGATGTATTTGCTATGCCGAAGTACACATCGAGTTTGCGACACGTGCGCGGTGAAGTGCAAAACGCTCGTTAAACTATATGGTACCCATAAAATGTTTAAATACCTTCGTACGCACCTGGGACCTGTAGGTACACATGCGAAAATTCGAATATACACGTTCATATAAATCCGGTTTTAATTAGTCTTTCAAGCGGATTGACGACCATCGCGTAATTTCAACAGTCGTACTACTTTCCGCATAACTCAGGACTGTAAGTATAAATCGCAAGGACACGGCGAGGTCCCTGAGCCGCTAATTACAATCGTCATTTAGTCCTCGAACGGGAGTTGGAATTTCGGTAATTTTTGCAATTTGTCAAATTTTCGACAACTTTTACGTCGAGACTTTGGTGATTTACAATTCGAAATGTTGATATAAGCAGACGATCTTAAGTATATATATCTGATTTAGGTCAACGTCTTATCATACAAATGTACGTGAATATCGCTTGGGGCAAGAAAAAGGGTTGAAATGTTAGTAGGCGAACCTCTATGCGTAAATATTACACGAGGCATTGATCCAAAAAGTATCCCTTGAGCAAAAATTTTTATATACTTCCGTTTCAATATGCTATAATATTGCATGAGTCTCGAGAGGTTTGAATATGTCGGTTTGGAGGCTTTTGCATGTTACATTATATATATACCCGTACCTACTTTCATATTGTATAATATTTTTATTAAAAGGTTTTTCTTATTACTTTTAGGCAACACATCTCGTGTACAACGTATACACATGATTATATCTGTGTTCATGTATTTACTTAAATTTTTTAAATAACAAGATAAATTATATAATTTTTATACATTTACATACACATGATAATATATATAATATAGAAATGTCACGTGATTATAGTTACATATAATCGATTAGTCGCGCTTTAGCCAATTCATTTTACAGTTTTTTTTTTTTAAATAAAATGATAAAAGATGAGCTCGTACGTATGCGCTTTCGATTTATATTTATTATCCTTATCAGCCACTTAAATATATGCCACTTTTTTCTATCCTATATAATATAACATACATATATTTATGTGTGTGTGTATCCATATGTATGTATGTATGTGATTTTTCATAATATATAATATTTTATATATATATATGTATATATGTTGTATGTATTTAAATATATGTGCGTTTTAATAATTTATTCATGATGCGATGATTTCGTTGTTTTTTTTTTCTCTCCTTTCTTAATGCTTCCTTATCGTAATTTGGTTCTTCAAGTTAAAAAGAAAAAAAAAAAAATAAATAATAATAATAATTCGTGTGATTTGATGACTCCCAAGATTTTATAGCTCGTTGCTATCCATACGAGAGAGAATAATCGAAATTATTATTCAAAATTGACGAATAAAGTTTCGAGTCCAAGCAACTGCAGCAGTTTTGAGACTAGTTCCAGCTGTGATAGATTTTTTTAAAAATATTACAAACATTTATTAATCAATAAATTCTCAGTACGATTTTTCTTCAGCTTATATGAAACGATGTCTGAATATTATAATGTATGATTTTTTACTACCAAGCCTTTCATCTCCGTTTGATTTCTTTACGTGATTTAGTCTTTACGCAACGTCCTCTGTAGCATATCTCGGTCATGTGAGAAATTTCCGTAGTAGTCGAAGTCCTTAGAACTTTAGCTAGCTGGTGATTGGTGCTTGTGTTTGTTTCCTGCACTGTCGTTGCAGGTAACGGTGTCGTTGTCGCTGGCATTTCCGTTGTCAATTCTTCCGGAGAAAATGGGACTTCCGGTGTCGTAATTGGTGAAAAAATTGTCGTTGTTTCCTGCCCTGAAGTCGTTGCGATCTCTTCGATTTTTTTTGTCGTCAACGGGTCCTCTGTCTTGGCTGCTTCTTTCTCTTCGGTAACTTCCTGAAGATCGAAGACTGTCGTGGATTCTATCAGACTCGAAACGTTGCCTTTTAGCTCATCGGAAATGGTTGTCATGGTAATTTTAGTCTCCTTTTCTTCATCCATCTTCGAACCAGGAATGCTGAACTCAGTTGTGACTTCGGATTCTTCGACTTTGACGTCCGCTGCACTGTCCATGGTCTTGAAAAACGCGTTAACGTAATCGGAAAGGCTGTGTCCAGGTGCTGCAGAGTCCTTCTCTTCAGTGTTTGAAGTCGTCGTAGTTTCGGTGATAGATTCCTTATGGTCCATTTCAATCTTTGGAGTGGTCGTTTTAGCGTCATCTCCGCCATTGATATCTGTCGTGGATTTTGTCATACCATCGTAGTTATGATTCCACCAAATTTTCTGCGGGTGTTTTGGCTGGAATCGATTACGATGTTCCGGAATATCTTCGCTCAACTTCGACTTCTTATTCTCGTTAGATTTTTGAAAGAAATTATAGCGTTCGGTTGTAACTTCGGTAAAGAGTTTCTCATTTTCCAACAATGTCGAATGCTCGCCAATCGTGGTGAGGGAATCTGAACTCATTGTCGTTGTCACTGGTGTCGTGGTGATTTTTTGAGTATCAATTTCCTCAGGGATTTTCTTGAAACCATTAGTCGTTGGTTCGGTGTCATCGGGGACGTCAGTTGTCGTCGAAGTCGCAGTGACTGACATTTCTGGTTCGTTATCCTTGCTCATTTCGTCCAGTAGCTCGTCGAGGAATGATCTCACGGTGGTATCTTCAGTCGTCGAAGAAGTCGGAGGAACTGTCGTGGTCTTCGAGTGATCAAAGCTTCCGGTCTTGTGATCATAGGCCTGCTTTTCATGAATCAGTGAATTCCACGCTGAACTAACGTGCTGAGATTCTGCACTTACGAAATCATCGGCTGGCCTAACGCGAATTCGTACGCGTCTTCGTCTCGGGACAATCTGAAAAAATAAATTTCGAATAAAAAAAAAAAAAACGAGAAAATTTATGGCTGATTCGAACCATAAAGTCCTCAACTGGATCGACACTTACCCTTTTAGTGGTGGCTCCAAGTTCTCCAGTGATTCCCGAATCGGTGATCGAAGTGTCGTAATCGCGATTTGTATTCGGGCTGTTAGTCGCGATGTTGAAAGTCGTATCTTGTGTCATCCTTGTGGTCGTAGTGACGTCATTACCATTAGCAGGACTCAGATCCGAGTCGTTTTTGTTAAGATTCTTGGACTGGTTAGAGTTTTCTTGAGCTATTTTTTGGTCCTGTCCGTTGTTCCAGAACTGGAGGCTGTCCAAGCTGCTAGGATCTTCTCTGTAAGTGTCGTTTTTCCCTTCAACGATTGACCTGCCCTGAAGAACAGGATTTTCCCGTATTTCTTTCGTCTCAAATCCTTCCTTCTTCGAGTTTCCCAGATAGCTGGTGTTCACAACGATGTCCCTAGGCGCGTTTGAGTTATTACCAGTGACCACTACGTTAGCAGATGCGAGGTCAGGTCCAGCAGTAATTATGTCTAATGAATCCTCGCTCTTTTCTTGTCGCTCGTTAATTTTCTCCCCATTTTGTACCTGGTTGACTAAAGAGCTTGGCTGGAACGATGAATGAGTCAATTTAGTCGACCACTGACTTTCCGCTCCCTCGATATCGGCGACAGTCATACTTCCAGGATGAGATTGGAAGGGTCCTCGATTTTCGTGGTTGTATTTCCGATTATGAGAGCTCGCAAGTTGAGTTTGGTCGTATTCTTCTCGGGCATCTTGGTGTTCCGAACCCACACCAAAGTTCAGGACAAAGTCCTGACGGGTGAATTGCGGCTGGAAAAAAAAAAACAAAAAAATTATGAACTATGTAAATTATCCGTTTAGAATAAAAATCACGTACCCACAAGAAGACTTGTTTTAATGAGTTCGGGGGTGTCTCGAAAGAGAGAGAGACAGTAATTGGACAATATTGATGCTTCAGTGCGAATTAAAGAAATAAAAAGGAACTGCAAATTTTGAAAAATGTTCTTGCATATCAGATTCATCACAACTTTAACTGTTAAAAAATTTGTTTTAATTTTAACACATTCCGTTTGTTCCAGTCCGTCCACTCAAAAATTAATATCAATCTAACCAAAGAGTTGTATGTCAAGTGTTGACATGTACTTGATATTGATATCTCAACGCAAAAGCAAGTTAATCACAGTATCAATATTACATGAAATTTGTGTGATTGAAATTTTATTTGAGTAAAATTGATTTGTTTCTAATGTTATCATTAGCTAATTGAATGTGTCAGATTGACTAGAAGTTTGCGTGAAATTTGATTTTTCACATGCGTTTTTTTTTTAATATTGATGAAATTATCCAATCAATAGAACATTGATTTTATGTCTTACACAAAAGATATGTTGTTGACTGCTGATTCTTTTAACACGGGAACATAAATTTTCCAACAGTGTATAAATCCTACAACCGCGGCGATCAATTTGCGATAATAAATAACCCCGTGGTCTGTGAAGGTGTAGCAGCTGTTAACCATTCATCATATCCGGCCACATAAGTTCATCCGAAATCCAATTCGAAGGAAATGCAACGTTTTTTTTTTTCCCATCCAAACGATCGAAATAATAAGGATAACAAGCCTTGGAGCTGCATTTACTCACATTGTCTTGATTATAAGAAGAGGCAAGTTGCACGGGTCTCTGAAGAGCCACAGCCTGAGGAAGAGCTTCCAAATTAGGGGTCTTCAATTCCTCGTCAAAAAGGGTATGTCGATGTGTACCCGAAGAGGCAGGTACGCCTTGGATGATTTGGGGATAGTTTTCATCTAGTGGTAATTCATTGCTGGAGTCAAGAATGGACTCTGTCGTTGTAGTGGTGGTTGTCGTGGTCGTCGATGTCGTTGTCGTCCTTCTTTTTCCCGGCCTTCGAACCCTCCCTCGAGTTCTGCTGCCCTTGTACTCTTCGTTTTGGGCCTTTGGTCTCACCGTGTAAACGTCCTCCAATTGTGTTTCAGTCGACGTTATTGACAAGGGTGGCGAAGCCGTAGTTGACCTTGTCAAAGGTCGTCTGTTTGGAAGATGGTACTTCTGACGATTCTTGAGAGTCTGCGAATAAGGCGTGTTCACTTCGACTGGGGCATCGTTTGTCGGTTCTTCCGTTTGAACCTGAAAAAAAGTACAGCCAGAGTTTAGTATCGAATCCAACTATTTCTCGTCATTCTGATCCTGTTTATTTGATTTTTTCGTTGAACTTGAGTTGTCGCGAATGATTTTTCTACCGCAAAAAGTTCATCCGTTTGTTCTTCAAAGTTTTCAATTTCTTGTGAAACTAAAATATCTCGGAAAATAAGTTGAGGGATAAAAACGTCCGGTAGTTTCCTCAAGGGAATGGCCGTTTCTTATTCCCGCTTCTATAGGTAGCTCTGGCGAGGTATAAAGCTTTTTCAAACTTTCGGACGGCCCGAGAATCGTTTTTTGAATAATAAATCATTTTGCTACTTCTCTTCAGAGAAACGCCAACGAACCGAAAACCTTTTGAGATATGTTCGGGGCTACGAGTCAATTCATTGTTACGTTAGAAATAAGGAATCGTCCAATTTGTATCATCACAATTGCGATTCCTTGAACACCCTGTAGACCTCATTAACCCAGTTCTTATTAAAATTTACCCCCCCCCCCCCCGTTTCTCCCCCGCCACGTGATTATACAGTGAAAACAAAAAACATTGTATTCACAAAGACGGGATTAGAGAAGCTGAGTATTCTTGTAATTATTCATATCATTATGAGCATCTTGAATTGCAAATCCCACCGCATTATCCGCGTGTTACACTGCAGAGCCCCGCGGTAAGAAAATAAGAAGGAAATTAAACCTGTTCATATTTCGGCCTGTAAGTTGGTACGACGTTTGCAATTGGTCTTTCATTAACCGGATGGATTGGTTTGAAACTCGGAGGCCTGATGAAACCATATTCGACATCATCTTCCGTTTCTTTCGGGTAATTTAACGGTGCAGCTTCTGTCGTGGTTGTTGTGCTTGTGGTGGTGGTGGCTACTCTTTGAGCAGGTGATTGAATTTTCACGTAATCATTGCCTTCAGTTTGTATATTGGGCTGGTTAATTTGCCCGCGATTTCTCAGTCTCTGACGCGTTGCAGAGGACTGTGTCCTCGAAGGAGACGAAGAAGAAGAAGTAGAAGAAGAAGATGAATGCTGCCTAACGTCCTGATTAACAGCGCTGAACCGGACAAATTCGTCCCGTGATCCAGTCGGGCGTGTCTGGATTGCGGAGTCGACGTGAACACGTTGAGCGTTTTGGTTCAAACGACCGCGCATCCTTTGCCTGCCGATTAACGGTGCTGGAGTGAGGGTTGGTCTCGGTGTCGTGACCTGAAAAGGGACTTTAAAGTTAAATGGGGAACCGAAAGAAAAAAAAAAAATGTTATCCAAAAGTGTGTGATGAAACTGTGCAAAAAATAATGTAGCATTGCTTATTCCGTACCTCAGGGGTTTCTGTTGTGGTGCTGGGAACTGACAAGAAGTCATTTTTCTCATCTGATGGATGATTGTAGACTGGTCTATCACCGGTGTTTTGTTCATGACTAACCAGCTTCAGACTATCATCGTCTGTCAGAGAATGGCGATTCCCTGAAGCGTGGGATCCGTAAATTTGTTCAGGGTTCAAGTCGGGGTTTCGGAAGTTGTTAGGATTCGGTTTACCGGGTGAATCCGGTGCTTGATTACCGTGGAAGTTGTAAATTTCATCAGCGTTTTGGGGTCTTCGACCGTCGAAGGAGTTACCGTGATTTTGCGGGGAAACCGTAGCTTCTGGAACGTTCTCAAACTTCTCATTTTGCGATTGATAGTTGAAACCGTTTACCGGACTTTGTTCAACGTTTGAATGCCCGAAGTTCGAAGTCTTGAAACCCGAGTGGTATTTTATTCCCTCAATCTGTTGAACCTCTTGTTGGAAGACTGGGCTTTCTTCAGCAACTACTGGCTCAGGTACAGCACCTTGAATGGGCTGTGCCAGTCTCAAGCTATCGTCATTGTTCTGACCGTGATTAGTTGATGTGAGAAAACTGCCTTCTTGGTGAACAGGTCCGTTGATATTCTGGACCGTTGGATTCGGTTCCTGAAGAGAATGCCTCGGCGGATCATTCGCGAAGATTGTCTCATGACTAGGCTGATTCTGATCCACATCGGAGAGCCCAGCATCCGGACGAGCCTGAGATAAGGAATGATTTGTAGAGCGAGTGAGATCGTGAACAATGACTAGACTGACTAAATCCCATTATCTGCATAATTATGTAATTTGATTAGATTGGATAAGAGGATATAGTGCAGTGATATTTCAGACAGAAACATGGTGCCCTTGATACGTATGCGGAATGAATATCTCCTCTTATAGGCACAGGTATCCTACTTATCTGATTATTATTGCTTATTTACATCGTGAACGATTTTCTATTATCTATATTTTCCATGAAATCATCATTGGGTTGAACTATCTATATCATCAAAGGAGTCCTATGCTCACATATTTTACGACTAGACAAAGCTGCTTCGCGTGATCACGCAGATTTATTTCTGGTGTAATAAATATTCCAAGACTTTATCTGAACGATATACCTAGTAGCATGAAAAGAACTGAAAAGCTCTTGAAAATGGAATGATGTTGTGAAATCACTGATAATGACTCCTACGACTCTAACAATGAGTGTATGAATCTTTTCTCTGAAGAAAGGAGAGATTCGAACTCAAGATTATTTTCTCGATACTTTCATACTTCTGAGTTTCGAATATATGCTCCGTGTTTGGAATCCTTGAAGACGACTCAAAGCCGGTTGCGACTGGGTCGATTCTTGAGGTATAATAACGCGTAGATTGGAGGGTATTTTTTTTTTATTTCTATTTCTTTTTTTTTTTACCTCTGGTTGGACCGCATTCCTGTCACTACCTCGACCTCTGTATCTCTGGCTTCTAGGCGCAGGTTTTCTCTGAGTCTCGACTGTGGTGGAGTAATGAGTTTTTTCTTGTACCCCGGAGAATTTCGGCTTTGTCGAATCGTGTATCGTCTCTTGATAAGTCTCGGTTGTAGTAGCGTAACCCTGGCGCACCCTTGACCTGCTGTAGGGTCTTCGTGACCTGTCGACAACCGAAGATTTCGTTGGAGGAAATTCGGTAGTCGTTGGAGCTCTAGTTGGAACAATCCTGCCCCTGTGTCAAAATCGAAATTTAGAATCAAGAATAGCAATTGAAATTAATAAAATAGAGTCTCGCATCGACGTATGTATAAATTTCCTAACGGTATAAAAACATCGTTCTAACAATTTTCTGACGAAATTTTCTCCTTCTATTATAGAAGCTCTTCGAGCTTTTTCAGTTATTGACTTTGAAAAACCCTCACCTTTGTCTGCCCCGGGATCTGTACGTTGTGGTTGGAGGTTCGGGTGTCGTTGTGGTCGTAGTAGTTGTGGTAGTAGTTGTCGAGGGCGTAGCAGTCTTTTCGAGGAGTTCCTGATCCTCAATCAAAGAGTTCACGAGGCCAGGAAGCTGCTGAGATACCCTAGGTAATTCTGAGGGTATTGTGTACTGTGTAGGCCCAGGAGTCAACCTGGGTTCTTCAGGTTCACGAGCGAATTGATTTCCCCCATTTTGTGAAACTCCAAAGTCATATCGAGGCGCTTGGCTTCCATCGGGATAATTCAATTCACTATTAACATTAGTCTGGCTTAAATCATGATATGGGCCTCTGACTAGCTGCTGATCAGCAGTCACACCTTGAGCGATGTACCGTTCCGTGACGTCTCCATGTTGGGAAATTTCCTGTTCTCCATTCCCTGGGGATAAATTTTTTTGCAAATTCTTTTGGGGCCCAACGTTGTCTTGATATATCGTTTGTGGCACAGGAGTGGGTGCATTGTTGAAGCTTGAAGTACCATGATCCTGTTCCTCCTTGTAGAACTGACGGAATTTAGTTCTGGTCACAAGGCCAGGTTCGGTTGAAGAATTTTCTTCATAAATTGATGTGGATATCGCGTGAGGAGTCCTGTCGTTGTAGAACTGTCTGTGTCTGTACCTGGTCCCTGAAGCTGGAGTGGTAGAGTAACTGGCCTCGTATTTTGGTGTAGTTGTAGCGACTAGGGCCTCTTGAGTATACTCCGGGGTAACATGTTGAACGTACTGGTTGCCGGCGAGAATATGAGCACTTTCGATGTAAGAATTGGGTTCAATCAACGGAGTAGGATTGGGTTGCAGGGCCTCATCTGTCTTCAGGATTCCGCCAGGTGGACCATCTAAAGTGTCAGGCTCATTGTCGAGGGTGTTCACCACTACGGAGCCAATGTGAGGCGCTGGGAATGGAATCTTCGAGTATCCAGGTGGTGGTTTAAAGCTCAAAGGTGCAACGAAGAAGGGCAATTTGTCGACCTTTCGTTCAACCCGGTTGTTATCAATCGCCGACAGGTAAGGAAGGTCGAATTTCGCGTAACCAGCTGGTGGCTCGAGGTTTGTGGGACCTACGAAGACCTGGGGAGCATCTGGGCCCACAGAGTCAAGTACTGATATGGTTTTGGCACCCTTCAAAATGGTCAGGACGTCAGAAACCCGGAGGTTTTCGGGATTAACGATTGAGCTGGTGCTCCCCATGTAAACCGAGAGTGGAGGTTGATTAGGAGAAGGTGTCGTTGGCTTGTTTTCCAATTGACGATTTCTTTGCCTCTGTCTGCCCTTTAGCCGCAGACTCTTTGGTCTGGTAGTTTCGGTCAGATGTTGTTGTTGGGCCTGATTTTGGGCCCGATTTTGAGCGTCGAGTGTCGCCGCGTCGATTTGGGCTTGTTTCTGTTTCTCTATGGCGTCCTGATGTGCCTTTCGATGCGCTTCCAGCTGTGCTTCAGCCTGAGCCTGACGTTGGGCTTCAAGTTGGGCCCGAGCTCTGGTTTCGTCTTCAGCCTGCTGTCTTTCGAGTTCGCGTTGTTGTTCGAATGATTTCTGAATCTCAAGATCCTTCTGCCGCTCGAGGGCAGCTAATCTGTCAATTTCAGCCTGTCTTGCCTCTGCTTCTTTCTGTTTCCGGTCCTGCGCACGAATCTCAGCGATTTTTCGTCGCTCTAATTCCTCCTGTCTCTCAACTTCCTTCTTGCGAGCGGCTTCCTCTTCCAGCAACTTACGCTGCTTCAATTCCTGGAGCCTCTGGAGTTCCTTTTGCTTGGCTTCTTCTTCTTGTCGTTCCAACTCCTTCCGGAGTGCCAGTTCCTGCTGCCTCCTTAGATCCTGCTCCTTAAATACGAACTCTTGGTGCAATTTCGCCTGTCGTTCTAGCTCCTTTTGTTCATCTCGTAATCTGGCAAGCTCTTTCTCTCTGGCTTCTTGCTGTATGCGAGCCCTTTTCGCCTGCTCTTGTTGCAACTGGTACAATATATCATGAGCAAAGGTTTGCTGAGCTGCCGATGGCCTCGTACCTTCTAGACCTTGGCTTTGGAACTCCTCTGCTTGTTGTTGTGGCGATGGTTGCTGCTGATAACGGGTTTGCTGACGAGTCACTTGCTGTTGTTGTTGTTGTTGTTGTTGTTGCTGTTGCTGTTGTTGTTGCAACGTATATTGCTTCCTATTCCTCACCCTCTGTGTCTTTTGTTGCTGATCACGTTGTGCCAGAGTCTCTGCCGGAACATACAAGAGTTGTACCTGAAATAAAATGGACGATATTAAAGTAAACCGTAAGTTTATTAGCTAGATAGTTTCGCAACAGTGTCTGAAGATGTCGTCCTTTTGAATTTCGGTCTCACCTCTTCCTGGCCATCATCTCCTTGCTCGTTCAACGAGCTCGGAGTGGTTTGAGAGACGAATTGTTCGGTGTTTTGGTTCCCCCTAAGTTGTTTAGCATTTTTGTAATGTCCGCCTTGCCGGGTTGTGTGGTCTCTAGATTTGTCCAGACCTTGAGTGGAAGGGTTTTCCTCGTTCTTACCGCTCTTGGTACCATCTTGAACGTTTACATTGTACACCGCTGCCTCCTGAGTCTGCTGGCTTTGTTCGTCCCGTGTCGGAATCTTCTGCGGATTTGGAACCAGGAAATCTTGAGCAGAGAATTCTGGAGGTTGAGGTTGATCCCCTGGTGGTGGTGGCAGCAAAGCGCCTGGTGCAAGATGTGGAAGTGTCTGGATATTCGCAATTGTGCTTTGGTGCAGAGCGTTTTTTCTTTCCTCATCGCTGGAGAAACCCTCAGGAAGATACGACTGAGCCTGTAGGATTAATTTCGACAATGATTAGATTATTGGGTGGTCATTTCTCCTTTCTTCAACAAACGGATCATTTTGAAAATAGTAATTCAATGAAAATTGTGCATAACTTTCATCGTTCGAGTGTCACACGCTACAGGTATATACCTATATAATGCGCTTGTTTCGTAATTGGTACATTTCTAATTTCCCTTATCTGTTAAGTAATATAAATTTCGCTTCGGGTTTGCCTTACGTCTGTCACTTTTTTTCTTAGCACTTTAGTTTTTACATGAAATAAATTGCCGATCAAAGAGTTGTGCAAAAGGTCCCGAGATCAGAATAACAATGCGGTCAAGAATTATAAGCCCACTAACTGTACCGTGACTATAACATAGTGCAAAAAACAATTCGCTATACCCCACTCCGTACCGTAACCAAAGACAAAACTTATAATAAATTCTTATCGCATCATCAAATGAATACCTGAAGAAGTTGCTGCTGTGCTCTGAGCTGCTGTTGAAGTTGCAGTAATTTTTGTATACTCTCCTGTGTTTCTTGAAGCTGCAACAATTGCTGATGATATTGTTCTCTCAGTGCCGGTGGCAGTGCTATCGGTTGAAGCTGCGGTGGATTTACGACTCCGGAATTTGGCAAAATACCTTGCAACCCAGCTCCGGTGCTTTGTAGTGACCTAGGATTCGCCAGAGGTATCCATTCGCTGTTTAACACTTGTCGAGACCATCTCTCACCCTTTGTGGACCCAGGATGAGCCCAGAAGGTGAGGGCGATCGTTAGCACCAGGATCAAGTGGCGCCGCACGATCTACGGAAGGAGAAAACAAGAAGATAGAAGAAAAAAAAAGAGAAATTATAAAATAGTCTTACGAAATTAACGAAATCGGAGTATTTACCGATCGGTGAAATCGTCAGGACTTGGAATCATTTTAAAGCACAAGTAGTCGAGTTTCATTAATTAATATTATAAATCGTTAATTATTTAATTAATCGATATTATAATAAAAAAAAGTTAAAAATCGTTAGAAACGTTGATAGCCGGATGTGAGAACGTTGAAAGTAAATGAGGCTTCAATTATTTCCGTGGATGAGGAGGTTTTTTTCAAATCTAATCAAGTAAGAAAGTGCCAAATTGCCAAATATGATATTCTAGACGATTTTAGTTGACTCTTCAATGTCTATGAATAATTTTGAATTTATTTTCAAGTATTGTTATGACTGCAGGTCGTTGTTTCTTTCAAAGTTCAATCACACTGGGTGGTATTTGGCGGCGTGCGGTAGTTTGTGGAAAGTGTTTTATCGTATAAAGAAAACCGCAGATCGAATGATCCCGAGGCACGAATCGAATCAGGAAAGAAATGTAATCATACGCATTTAAAGCGCGGGTGCTAATAAATATCTTATTGTTCGAAACGTTTTGTGGCCAGATTTCTAATATGCCTTTGTGGTTTCTTTCCTCCTTTGCTGTAGACACCGATTACAGTTTTATACACAGACGTTTGTTTAAACAGCCGTATATCCTCCTATACAGCCATCAAGTTATAAAATTTCTTTATCCTTTCGTATAGCAAAACGTCGTTCAATTTGCCAGCAAATTCAATGCCTCGATAAATAAATCGATAAGTAAACAAAAAAAAAAAAAGGTTCGTAAAATGAGATCATTTAACGATTGAATAACGCCACGACGACCTTAAACAAATAGATCAATCGGTAAGTATCGGTTACTAACTACTTGTAAGAAAATACATGGTATCTTGAATCGAAAGGATCCTGTCGGACTGGTTTTAACGAAATTTTTTTTCCTATATCTTCGTTTTGTTTTTTCTGATGATTTCACAATTTTTTAATGCCTTTAACGTGGCCCAAATTATCACGAGGGACGACGAAAGTCTTTATAAGAATAAAAATCGCAGGGGACTTCTTTGGATGGATTTTAACTGGTATCGAAGTCCCTCCCCCCACTGAATCTGTCGCAGTACTTTTACTCCGAGTAAGTATTATAGTTAGCGAGTGGAAGTAGTAGGCAAGTAATTGGCTTGGTTTGCCAGTGAATGTAGTCGGCCTTCTGAAATCTCGGACCGGAACAACGGGAGTATCGCATATAATGGACGATAATTAAAATCGTCGTTACTATTTGAATAATATACGTATAGTTATTACTTGTTATTATGTATAGGAGAGTAACTCTCCTTGCGTGTCTACCCGATTTAGTGTATACAGGTAGGTATCTATATATCTATACATATAACCTACCCGTGTTTTAACTCTTACGTGCGATATGTGGAGTGAGACTCCCTGCCTAACGAACTGTGGCTAACTCAATCTTCGGATTTCTAATAAATAATTCAACATTTGTCGAGCAAATCGGTGCAAGCGAGATTCAAATAGAACATGTCAATTTATGAAGTTAGCTGATCCGTTTGTAGAATTTATCACAACTGCGCCATCGATGCATATATGTCGATGTGAATTTAGTGATTTGGGTAATCGAGCTGATCTTTGGCTCTGAAATAGTAGAGATCACTTACAACTTAACCTTATAGGTATCATAAGAAACACGAGTTTTACTGGAATCCAATCAGGTTTGTTTGACTATCTTAGCCAATTTTTGCCAAAAAGCAGAATTCATACGTCGAAGATTTGTTCAGATCGGTTGGGTAGTCATCGAGGTAGTACGATTCGCGTTTCCGAGGTGATATCAATTGGTAATAATGGAATTTCTTTACGGGATTGTGTTCAGAATTCCATTATATCCAATTGTTATCACTTCGGAAACGCGATTCGTAGTTTCTTCCAAACTATACAACCTGCTGGAATGAAACTTACGAGATTAATGCCTCACTATGGCAGAAAGTGGCCAATTATTTTACTTCTTGTAAAAAAACTAGTCGAATTCCAGTCAGAATCATATTTCTTATGTTAGCTAGGTTAGGTTCGAAACGAATTGTACTATATCGCCTTAACTTCCGAAGAAAGAACGACCGGAGGTGATGAGAGCGAATGACGATTTCGTGACACAGAAATTTTTGAGACAACTTTCTTCACCGAGATCTGAGTAGTTTCGATGGTAATTTCTCGTCCATACATAGAAAAACGAAAATAATTGCGTAAAGTTGAAAGTTCGGAGAATTCTGAGTGGGAATGAGAGTTAGAAGACGAAATAGTTGATCCAAAAATTGTGAGATCGTTAAATTTGGTAAACAGGAAACAATATTCTGCAGTAAGCAGTTTTTTCTTTTTTTCAAAGTCCAACATCCGGATCGCGCTGTATAATTTGAATACGAAATATAGAAATGGAAAAAGTGCGATAGAAAGAAAGACCAAACAACTTTATGAGGAGACCTTGACAGCTATTTAAGACGTTCTTAAATCTTCAAGAGGAGAAAGTATCGATACATATATTATACATTAGATGTTGATAATGACATGCTCGATGAATGTTTCGGTTTATATTAACCGCTAAACTGAATAGTGGGCGTATTTTAGATCGTTAGAAATTTTTCTAAACCCGAAAGCTAAGCGATGGGCCTAATTCAACCATCTTTATGAACGATATATATATATATATAATGATTCAATGAACCGTCCAGAGAGCAAATAACTTATTAAAAGGAGGTCAACACCTTTCTCTGTTTGCAAGAACCACGCGGCATCCATCCGCTCTGGCAGTCGTTAGGTGCGGTTCTTGTCCTGTCTCAGAATTCTCAGAGCAGATCTAGAATCACCATAAAATTAGCTCACGGTGAAATGCGGTCATTTTTCCATGGATCTCATTCGCCATAAATTTTCTGCTCGAAAAACAATAAACTATGGCAAACATTGTTCCCAATTTTTGATCTTCACTTTCTTATTTTTCTCTTTCCTCAACGACATTCTGCTGCTTCTTAATACTATATTAATTGAATAAACAGATGATCAGTTTTGGCAAACAACAAGTCGTTGTCGTATGGCTTTCGGTTCGCACCTACTTCGGAAGTGAAATTAACTGTATCCGATTATCATGATGACCATGTAGAAATTGCCAATACGATATGTCACGTGCACTTATGCATTATACGTGGGTATGCATTCCTGTAATTTCTGCATTAACGTTTAAGGTAATTTTTAGTGCGAGTCTAATGCGAATGTGGTATAAGCTTGAAATCTTCAGACTGGCATGTGTTCAGCTAGGCGTTGCAACGATTAATTTCTCTCACGCTATAAGGCTTTCGGACCAAGATGAAGGTGCGGACCCATAAGCTTATGTATAGGGGAAACAGTTCAACTAGGTATATCGTCATTTGATTATTAGTTGCCTATAAGTATACCTACGTTAGATCAACGTATTTTCTATTCCTCGGCAAATTCCTTTGATAAAAAGGAAATGATTTGCCTGAGTGATTCAATGAATTCAAACTGATCCGTATACCGCAGGATAGTAAAAGAAGTGCAGAAAACGTATATATATATTCTGCAAGCAATGTTCGGAGTCCATTGCTATGGCTAAAGTAGTTGTGCCCATCGGGCGTGAAACTGATGATTTCCTGGTCCCGAGTAATGTGTGGGATATTGAAACAATTACTGCTTATGCAATTCTGGTAAGAACGCTTATCAGATTCTCTTTTGCTTCTCTTTTCCTTCATCTTTTGCCTAATCTGCGATATTCATCCTCTTATTTGATTAGAAAGAATCCCGGATATTAAAAGCCGTGATTCCTAACCGAGGAGACTCGCAAGTCTCGTGCACTTAACGAGTACAAGATCACTGACCCCCACAAAGTGAGCTGCTCACACACTGACCCCCATTTTGTCGATTGGCGAGATCGCGCAGCATCCCGGGTTGCTTTTAGCGGCTAAATTTATTCCGAGTATTCTTTTTTCATTGGCACAAATTATCTATGAGCGATCACCGAGATATTTGGATCGAAAGTCTAGTTACGGATCTATCTAACTATATAGACAAACGCAGCGAATGAAAAAGTTGTTCATCGCATTTCAAGAACTACAACTGCACAGTGGGTCAGTATGTGAACCGGGTCTGCAGCTGGACCAATTCCCTTTTCGAGTAAACTTCTATGGTTCATACTATATGCATGTGGGGGTTTTTCATCGTGGAAATGAAGAGAAGGGCGTCAGACGATGCTCAGTCTAGATTTCCCTTAGCTATGTTAGTCTCGCATGTCTTATCACGAGGATGAAAATATTTCACAATCAGAAGCTGAATACAAAGAAAAAAAAAAAAAAAAAATGGAAAGAAGGAACTTCCCTCATCGTTCAAACTTCAGCGAGGGACATTTCTTGTGCAGGGGACTTCAACGTTAGTATAGTTCATAAGAAGACTTACCATGTTGGAGTGGTGGGTTTCTATCCTTCACTGATATCTGCTCACTTCAAATGTCAAAAGAGTATTTTTATTTTTTGGTCTTATTTATTTTTTTATTTTTTTTTAACGTTATAATCTGCAAGTGCTGCAGTTTCCGGATTATCTTCTGGTCGGTGTTTCCAACCAAATCACTTGCGGCACTGTCCCGTGTCCATATCCATCAGTAAATTTTTTTTGGAAATGTTTTTATTTTTTTTTTTTTTTTTTTTCAGGGTTCGCGATTGGAAATCGAGGATTGGGTTTCGGAGGGTAGTTGGGATGGGCACCTTCTTCCACAATTAAACTTTGGTTCGACCGTCCCGAGGTCTTAGCCAGGCTTGGTTAGTTTGAGAGGATGTGGTCGCGGTGGACAGTCTATATACTCTCCCCACCTTGATTCGGATGGACGACAGGAGCCGCATAGTCGTGCCTGCTGTATAAGTTCTCGGGGTGCCTGAGGAGAAAGACTTTCCTTCCATTTCCACCGACCAGCGCTTCATCCAATTCAGACGTTTTAAGGGTGTATTAATTAGCCAATCCCGCTTTTATGGCACCTGAAGAAAATTTTCCCTACTTTTATAATATACCTACACTCGCGATTAATGGATTTATATATATACGTTCATTACGAAACGGATCGGAGTCAAGAGATACGCTGATTTCGATTTTATCATCCAGCACCTTATTTCGTACAATTTAATCTTTAGAATTGAGTAATTTCTTGCATTTACTCTCTCGTTTGTGTGTCTAAAGTCCTCAATATTTGATCAAATTTTATATCACCGGGTGAACAGGTTTCTCCAGAAGATCCGTCCGCGACAGTCGATCATTAATATTTAAATGTCGAATTAGATTTTCACCAAGTTCACTTTTCGTCTCCCAAGACACTTTCTCATACACATACGTCTGGAAGATCAGCTATCGAATAACTTTCGAAATGGTGGATGGATTTGTGAAGAGAAAAAAAAAAAAAAATTTTCGCTACGCAGCTCGCCGGAAACATTTTTCAAATCCAATCGTTAAATTTGGAAAAAAATTTCTTTCCGATACAACAAATGTATGACTTGATCATTTGGCTGTTGATTTCTAACGCAAACGATTGACGTTCTAAAAAACCGGGATGATTGAACAGCGGCGTTTTGCTCCATAAGTCGAAATTATTAAAGATATACGAAATTAAAAAATTGAAAAGAAAAGAAAAAAAATGTATGGCTGGTCCAAAAGCCAGACCATAACACTTACGTTATGCACGGATATATATTCATATATATATCTAGGTCTCGCCAAGCAAGTATGTCTTTCCTTTCACTAGAGCAAATGCATAAAAATCTATACACGCTGTGATCTACTTGTGCTCGTCTACAAAACACTGGACTACCTATACACAAGACGTGAATAAGTGGTGTGGACGTATACGTAATTGCACTCGTTTTTAGTCGATAAACGTGGTTATGCATCGTGAATAATTCTGCAATGACACGAAGGTCGAAAATCGAATGGATTTTTTTTCTAACATTTGAAATTTGCTCCTGTTACTCAGATTTTACCGATTTCTCGTATTGATTATCAAGTGATATGATTGTGAGAACGTATTGAGACTATCCGTACGATAAGGTCGATTATCCTAAGAATCGGAGTTCTTTTTCATTCTTCGGTCAATTTATCAGATGCCGGAAGATGCAATCGGCGTATTTCCGGTCATTCTATTCGATCCGGGTTCTTTCGTAAGGTGGTCCTCCGCGACTGGCGTGTAAGGTAACATGAATGGAAAAGGGCGGGGAGGGTATCAATTAACTGCTCTGCCTTGGGAAGGGGCTTTTATATAGATGGTTCAACAGTTTAACCCACAGGTTACAACAATCGAACGGGAAAGCGTCGACGTATGAAAGCGAAAAATTGAACCAGGATTAGGATCTTTTCACTTCCGTATACATATCGTCTGTCTATACTAATTGCAAAAAAATGTCGGTGCCAAAAGGTGATTTTTAACGGTAAGAGGGCTTGGAATTTTGTCGTTTGTGCACTTTATATTACTGTCAGAATGAGAGAAACGCAAGTGGGATTTAACCACATAGATTTTTTAATTTGGCTTTTTCTTTCATATTATATTTGTTGACGACAAAAATTCTTATCCACCAATTGTCTTCTTCTCCTCTTATACAATTAGCGAATTATTGTTATCACAAGATTTCTGGCAAAAGAGTCAAGAATAGAAAGATAAAAATTTTGCTATTAGGAAAATAATCGAAATCATATAAAAGCGTGAAGTCGTTTCTTGCTCTTGCTTGGAAAATGATATTAAAGCGATATGGTCCCAGTTGCTTTCAACCTAACCTAGCTAACATAAGAAATATAGAATTCAATTCGTTTTTTTCCAATAGTAAAATACTTCGTTTGGAAGAAATTATGAATCGCGTTTTCGAGGTGATAACAATTGGTTACAATGGAATTCCAAACACAATCCCGTAAGGCGATGTGGAAGTCTGTTCGAAATTCCATTACTGCGAATTGTTGTCACCTCGAAAACGCGAATCGTACTTTCTCGACGACTACCCAACGGATCCAAAAAAACCCTCTTCAATGAATTCAGTTTTTTGGCATAAAGTGGCCAAGTCTGTCACTTCATCAAAAAAACTGATAGGATTCCAGTGAAACTTATGTTTTTTACGTTAGCTAGGTTAGGTTAAAAGTCATCTCCACTTTATCGCACCTTAAGGCATAAATGAGTTGAAGTTTTGAAAACGCAAGACCAAAAAGGTCGTATTCAGCAGTACATAATACGACTTTCTGCTTTCCGTTGAATACGTTTATCCGTTTATCAGAGAATCCTTCTAACTTTGGTCAGAAACTAAAATCGAGCTTACGCTTCTTGGTCTTGTAAGCTTCTGAAAGTGAGGTCAACCGCGAGGGCTAACCTTATAAATTGTGTAACAATACAAAGAACGTTATACATTGAGCTCTTGTTCAGGCCAGCTCACACGTTTATCGCGTCTCACTTCTCAGATTATTATTTGAGTTCTATACATATGTATATATAAAAATACGTTCATAGGTATTAAGCACATGTACTTTACACCAGGTGCAATTTATTCTAATTGTCAAATTGCGGAGAAGCTATTTGCGAATCCAGTCACGATTGCTCTTTGCAAACTCCGAGCTTACAAATTGTCCACAAAGCAGTAGCATTGCGTGTATATGCCTCTGTATATTCTGGTATAGTTTATTTGACAATATATTTCTACGTGAGACTGGTTCTCGTGGTCAGGAGTGGCAACAAAAAAAAAAAAAGAAAGAACAAAAAAAAAAAACAAATTAGATCGATAAAAAATTCGGCTCTTAACTATATTACGTTGCCCGAGAGGAGGGAACAAATCCCGGATATATAGGCTTGCATGTATTTGTACGCTCGAGCGGATGATATTGCGAAATTTTTCGGTGCCCCTGCAGGTAATATTCACAAATTCTGTTTCGTAATCGGCTTTAAAAGTATACGAGTATATCGAGGTCTATGGAATTCAATTGTTTCACACTTTACAACGATTCCATCCGGTGCTAAGACCTTCCAATGTACATTTCTACTCTTCAGTTAAAATAAAAAATAAAAAAACTACTCTTCAAAGTGAAGATCTAACGATAGAAAAAAAAAAACTTACTCACGTACCATTTGCTATTTGTTTATTTACTTTTTATTCACTCGGTGGTCTTTGATTAGGTTTCTGGATTTGATAACTAAACTTTATCATTTTATTCCTATTCGTCAATTTCATCGAAATCATTCGATTTTTCAAATTTTTCAGGATTCAAAAAAATCGAAGATTTCTAAACGGTTAAAGCCTATATTTTCGCCGAGCGCTCTAAATGTCTGGTATTGATTTTGGAATTTCAGAAAAATAGGAGGTAGCAATTTTGAACATACTTCAATGGTCGAAATATCCGCTTAACTGTATCAAACCGACTTTTGACTTTGAAAACGTTGCTGTCAAATACCAAAACAATTTTTTTCGAAAAGTTGGATTCATAAAGTATTTATTGATCGTCTGTTTTTTGTTGATAAAACTTTTGAATTCCATAGGAAAACACAAATCGAAGACGATCGTTCTCATGAATTGCCAAATTTTGATTTGCGACTGGGCAGTAAAAATTGTAAAAGAAATTTGGGTGCCAATTTTAGAACCAGAAGTAAAGCAGGAAGCTATAAGTTTCACTCGAACCCGAAAGGGTCAGATCTAAAGGCGGTTATCGGTTGACGTGGAATACGTCATATATGGACTAAGAAATACTATAATTTACAAGTCCATCGATACCTATGTATCAATTTATTAATTACGACATAATAATTACACAGGAGCTTGGGGAAAGTTGAAAATACCACATTTCACTCGTCGAACGATTCGAGCTGGAAATATTCAAGTATAAAAAGGAATTGCAACAAATTCAATTCGTAGAAAACTAAATGAATACGGTTTTAAAATAATCGGTACAAAATTCTGTCTGATTTCATTCCATCTGTTTGAATTCAGTTTTTTCTTATACTCTATCAGTTTCGGTTCACTGGGCTAATGGATCGGTGGTATAAGATGACGATGAATATTCTGCTGTTGCAGCTTTGCAAACTCTGCTTATGTGACCATTTATGTATTTTCCTTCTCTATCTTCTCAAGCTATTTGTGGGACATTTTCTTTAATTTTTAAGAAATTATTTTCATTTCATTGACGTGTGTCTAATTTTCTAGCCCCCACACATAGTAGGTATAACGTTTTGGTCGTCGGTTCACGTCGTTTGTCTCTACTTTTAGGCTCCAGCTTCTTCTCTGGCATCGTAATAAGTGAGTATAAGATTCGACTTGCGACTGATTGTGAGGAGAAAGTACCGGTGCCCCGCCCAAAAGTAAAATGCATTCCATCCCGAGAGACGCAGCTCTCGAGTCTCGCATCTTATACCGCTTTTTGATTACACACCGAAGTACAAAGATAATAGGTCTTGTCAGTAATATAAAGAAGCACCGATTGTATACCTCCATCAATTCAATTCAATTCATTTTATTTTCTCTTCCCTATCCAGTTTTCAATATCTTTCTTTCTGTCTAATTTGATTTTTCTCACTTCCCTAATTCTTTCTCCAATCAATTTCATCTTTGATATGAAGCTGCTTGATCATCGCCAACATATTGTATGCAAATACAGTGGAGATGATCGTATATTATGCTCTCGGTTTTGAATCAGCTCCGGTTTCTGTTTGGAAAATGTCCTATGGATTTCCAAAGACTGAGCTCGTCCAATTAAATGAGCGAAAGTTAAGGCAGTTGAATTTCAGCTATGTTTTTTTTTTCTAAAATCAAGCCTAGTTGATCAATTTTGATTTTGAAGACAGATTAATTACTGGGAATAGAAATTGTGTAAGCGGTATGTGTTATTTCTGGACTATAAATCTGCAGATTCCTCGCGAGTAGGTAATTCATTATAGACTCAGTTTCAGGTTACGGATAATTTAGTTGCGCTCTGAATAGCGTGTTAAAAATTTCACTATTAACACGTATCTGTGAACTAATATATATAGTATAGGCACATCCATATCGCAACTTGATTATATTCAATATTTATACACCTGTATACCTACGTATATTGTATGCGTAAGCATATACCTACTTTGTAAGAAGAAGATGAGCAATGAACTTGACCGGAAGTGGGTCAGGTCCAAGGCGTACTCCTATGTGTCCTTCTGACATGACGGGAGATCCCAGCCTACGTATAGCTTGCCAGCTACAGCCGCACAGCATCCAATCCGCTCGTTTTTCTCATCCTCGCATTTCGCTCATTCTTCTTTCTTAAGATGTAAGATATTATGCAATATAAAAGAAGCCTCGTTTCTTCAGATTAAAATTCTAATCTCTTTACCCACCTGCTATCATTAAATCTTCAACGAAAAAAACGATTCCGCTTTTCTTCTTTTCACGTCTCATGGGATTCCTCAGGTATAGTTCTCACAAAATTATTTATCCAAAATTCAGATACACAAATTTTTATGATTTTATCAACTGATTTTGGGTTCGCGGTTAATTAATTCACAAAGAATTATATCTGCAGATATAGAAGAGTTCTTTTCATTTTCAAATTTCTACGCGATTAAATTTCAAAGGGTGAAAATAATTACACGACAAGTTCTACGAATGCGTTCGTATACCTAGTATTTCAGAAATCGATTTTTTTGTCGCAAAATTACAAAGATTCTCATCTCTTCATAAGATTAATGGTGAAAGACTATAACCTCGTGATGGTATTGTCCCTGAAAAATTCGTATAATTTCACAGAAGTGGAAATGTTCACATGCAGGGTGTATATATTTTCATTTTTCGACATGTTTTGCTAGTATACGTAACATGATACAGAGAATTATTTATCCGTATGAGAAAACGTTTAATCAATAGAACGTACACGGTACGTACCCTCTACATCGAGCGAAATACATTTTTATTCGTATTAGGAAATGGAGAAAGCAGGAAGGTAAAGAAATAGCATTAATCATGATCTCTCCGGACGACCAGAGTTCACCAAAATCGCAATAACTTTTCTCAGATAATTGCTATAGCTGTAAGAAACTAGTTGTCTTATAATTAAAACGGTTCAAAAACAGTGCCCAGATTGATTGATCCTATATTCTTTCTTCAACCTCCTATACACATTTCTTAATGATTAGCGATTCTTCATAATCGAAAATTCGAAAAAAATTCATCACCGATTCTAATTCTTTATCCCGACTTTTTCAAAATGACTGATTTTTTTTTTTTTTTTGCCCGTGAATTACAAGTCAAAGAAACCGACCCCTATTCCCTGGTAACTCTTGAACCAGATGAATCGCCTTCATCGCCAAGGTCTTAACATTTTTATCGATCTCTGCAGAATTTTTGACATTTTTTTCGAAAGAATCGATGGACGGCCTACTTCTTGAAAAAAACTCGATTTCTGATGATTATTCGCATCTAAAACTACTTTCGAGTGTCATAAATTGAAAAAAAAAGTTTTTTTTTTTTTTTTTAAATAGAACATTCGAATACGAAGAAATTTTGCATCTAAAGTTTTTCGATGCAAGTACAAGATTTCGAGTTATCGGAGCACAAAATATGCAAAAAACCGAGAAGCAGGTAATTCCAAAAAAATGTCTTATCTATACGGTGTGACTTATGGACAAACCAGGAAACGGGGATAGGTTTCTTTGACTTGTATTTCACGAGCGAAAAAAATCATAGTCATTTGAAAAAAGTCGAGATTCCCGGACATGTGGAGTTGAAGTGGAATACCTCATACGTAAATACAGTACATCAGTACATACGTCTGCGATTTTGCCGATCTCATAACATCAAATCGAGTGCAAAACTTTTACTATTTTTTCGCAATCGAATGTATAATCGGTGGTGAGCATACTATACCTACATACAAATATCCGAAAAATTGCATCGGGGACTGTAAATTAGGCGGTTATAAAAGACTAGGCAGCTATAACTAAACCTCTGCCATTCAAAACACGATGTCGATACATATCATTGTAATATGTATGTATGTATGTGTGTATTGTATGTACATACGTAAAATACATACCTTATATCTGCGTATACTTTACTCGCGTACGTGGTCTCGTTCTTACCAAATCACTTTCAGACACGTACTCCATTTCCAGACATGTCTCCATCACAATACCCTCTTCGTATATGTAACTTATACCCAAATGATATTATGTACCTATATGTATGTATGTATGTATTACATACATTGGCAAGTGCTCCAATACTTGCCCAAGGAAATACATTATATACCCCTCGATCTTTGACATTTTTGAATGTATGTATATGTATAAATGGACTGCGTGCTTAGATTTCGCGAACACTTGTACAGTGTCGTATTCACATAGCTCATATACATATAGATACACGTATGTATGGATATACTTTATATAAGTAAATGCTCTGGAGTTCAGAACATACAATATATATATGCAGCCTTGATGCAAGCAGACGGTTACGTAATTCCACCTGAGTTAGACGCGTGACGAATCCTCGTAACTATAGGTATACTGTATACATATATATATATATATATATGTGTACAATATACATATATATGTTTGTATATATAGAGTATATGTAACGATCAGAAGCCTTTGGGTCTTTAAACTTTCAACCCAAGTCGTCTCTGTCGTAAGTACATAAGCCGTTCTTTTGGATTCTTCCATATATATATATATATATATATATAGCTACTGAGATTTTGAGACCTGTTTCTTATGCCTGGATCATATTCATACAAGTACAGGGTGATTTGGAATTTACGACCAATCTTTTCCACGATCAACTTGTAAGTGTCGAAATTTCCTCGGCTATTTTTATTTTATTTTTTTCTTCGAAATTGTAATACATATATTCTTGTTTTAGGTATATTCAGATCCTTTTTTTGTTCCAATCGTCGTCAAAATCAGGATCCGAATTTCCTCAGCCATTTTTTTTAATGACGATGTATACTGTTTAAAAAAATTTTCAAGTCTTGTCGTCTGAAATTTCCAGTTTCTCAGCCTTTTTGGTTCGAACGATAATTTATGTCCTTTCTTCATGCGGTGAATTTGTCACTCGGAGTTGTATATAATGTAGGAAAGGTCTTAATCAATCGAGATTAATCATGTGTTTGTGTTTGATTAAGATTTCATTAAGACCTTTCCTACACAATAATTTACGTCATCATTTTTTTTTTTCCGGGAGAATCAATTTTTGGATTTGTTTTCTCTCCCATTTCCGGCGGAATTTAAGTCGAGATTAAGACTCCGCCGTTGGCCATTTTTCTTTCCTTTCGAAATACCATTTTTGTACCATTTCCATAAGAACTAATTTGACTCTTTTGATTGGCTACTTTATTCTTAGAACGGACGAAAAATCGGTGGTTTTTCAAGAAATCGATCATGTAAATTCCAATCTTGACAATGATTCACTTTGTGAAAGAATTAATTCGTCCTGCAGAGTTTTTAATCACCCTGTTACCCAGATAAACAAAAAACAGTTTCTCTTTTACGAAATCGGACAGATCATGACGAAAAAAAGCGAAAAGAAAAAAACTGTATCGCATAAAGTATAGTTTCGCTACGAATCAGATTTCGCTATTAATCAGGCAAATTTCATTTCAGCGTTATTATTATTCTGTGACTTTCTTCTAATTTGAATAGGCGACGAAATTTCCTATATAAATGCATATACGTATGTGTATCTCTACGTTAATGGGTTATTATTTTTGTTCGTATGATAGTTCGCGTAACTGTATTAGTAGAGTATAATGATATCGTCGGCTTATTATTCGTTGAACAACCCTATCTTCTGAATAACGCTGACGTCACTTTAGAACGTTGAACAAGGCGCGGGGGCGTATGTATAGGTACTTCTATTCGTTTCCGGGGACAACTCGACGCCGGACGCACCACGTGTGTCAACCACCCCATGGCCTAAGGTCGCTGCTTGAAAGTTAGCCACTGGAGCTACTGCGGGCTGCGGGAAGATCAATTCTACAACTACAACTACAACTACAGCTACAGCTAACAGCTAACAGCTAACAGCTAAAACCACGTTCATTCTTTATACGCCTTACCAAGACCGCGAGTGTGTGTTTCTGGATTTGCGATCGCTGGCGTTTGCCCATGATGTATATGTAATAATATGTGTATGGTATATTGCCTACCCATTTAGAAATTAGCTTTTGGCTAATTCTGCACGAAGTTTCAGCTTATTGACTGTTTTATGACTTCATTTCATTGTCAGTAATCAGCACGAACGATTTTTTCCAGCAAAGATTTTACTAAATAATTCCAATTGCTCAGAAAATGTCATTTTCTCGAAAAAATGTAACACAGTTTCTGAAAAAATTGTTTTCGGTTAGACAATTTTTGTAATTTTTTGAAAAAAAAAATAGTATTTAGTTGAAAAGTATTTCTGATTTTCTAAAAAAATTATTAGTATTTAGTCAAAAAGTATTTAAATAAATTATTATTTCGTTAAAAAGTATTAAAAATTTCCTAATAAGATAGTATTTAGTCGGAAAGTATTCCTGATAGTCTGCAAAATTAGTATTTTTTATAGAAAATATTGCTAATTTCCTTCGAAAATTATTATTTTCGGAAAAAATTATATCCTGATTTTCCGAAAAATCAGCATTTACTGAGAGAACATTTCTAATTGTTTGCATGAAAGTTCTGATTTTTGAAGAAAATTAGAAATATTAGAGAATATTTACTAATTTTCGAATAATTCGAGATATTCAAAGAATATAATTACTAACTTTGAACAAACATACACAATTAGGTAATTATTGTATTGATTACAAATATGGACGGAATAATTACTGATTTTTTTTGTAAAATAGTGATTGGGTATTGAAAAATTAGTAATTTTTGAAAAAACATTAATATTACCACAATTTATAATTAATAATTATTCAAGAAATTTACAACTTTACTTCTGCGAGGTTCTCGCTTCTCAACAAACCATAATTCTTTAAGTTGGAATTAAAATTATATTTTTTAAACTACTCCAAAAATATGATTACTGATAATTCGTTATACTTCTGTAATAATAAAAGATTTCGAATATTATTTAAAATTACCTGTATAAATATATATTATATAGAAGATAAAAATAAAAAATGTGTTCTTTGAGGAACGCTGCTTCATATTCTTCTAGGGCTTTGCAGCTCCGGGTTAACCGGCGTCTAAAACGATTCGAAGGAGGAGTTCGTATTCTACCTGTTCACGTGGACGTGCGTATGATCCGGTGTTCCTGGTTGATTCACGTGTAAATATAATACCTACGCATAACGCATAAAGCATGTAGTACATACACGAACACGCCTGAATGGAGAGAGTTCGGAAATCTTACTTTCACATTCACCAGGCAGGCCCTGCTGCTGCTGGACCTCTTCAGCTCCAGAGTTCAATGCCAGAGCTTTATGAGGATGTGGTCGTATACATTATTATAATGTCTACCTTACGTTATGTACGTATAGAAGAGATTCCACACCTGTATATATACATATTTGTCGAGAATATACCTTATACCTGCTCGTGTTTGGATCTTATGAATGTTCGTACCGAAACCACCTGGGTCGAGTTATACTGGTTTACCAGGTAAGTCGGACCTCGCGGAGATCGACGTAAACTTGACCTCGATTCAAGACCGAAAAATGAATTAGGTATAAGATTTTGCGAAATGCTCGCGAATCGATAAAGTCTTATTCGGGCGAATGTTTTAGCTCTCCTCTCACCATTCACGAAACGTATCTCTGACGGAAATGCAAATCTTGATTTTTTTCAAGAAATTTTCAGAATTTACTTTAATAACTGGAATTCTATATATGAAATGGTCTCTAAAATCCTTCAAGAACTCTGAAATTACCGCCGAAACTATCTTGAAAATTCTCCCGTTTGCCAGATATTTTGCAGAAAATTTTCAGACTTTTACTCAAATTTGAGAAAAACAGTATCAAGTTGATTATGGAGCATGAGAAAGAAAATGGGAATCATCTGATCAAATTTACAATCAAGATCAAAGTTGTTTCAATGAAAGTGAACTTTTTGCTCTAAACATTCCTTTCATTATTTCATGCAAATCATATATCTAAACATTTTCTGACAAACTTTGAAATTATACTCTCACCGATATTCACGGAGTGTTCGAATGTTTCGAATTTTTTTGTAATAAATACGAAAATATTCTGAGATGATGAGACTTTCTTCGCAGTTTTCCGGCGGCGATTTTTCGAATTGTAGAACCAACATTTTAAGAAAATTATAAGCGGATATATTTTTCCACCAAGGGGACGTTGTGCGTTATGACATGTTCTTGGATCTAGATTGACATAGAGAAGAATGCTGAGTAGAATAAATAGTCAACAGTATAACCCTAAATACCATTTGCCAATAATTAACAAAGATCCTCAAATTTCATATAGGTAGTTCTGAATATATCTACAATATAGATAATACAATAACAGTGAAAGTGGATCAGAATTGGGTTTGCTAGGAATTTTCCTTATTATCCCGAACGATTATTCAGCTGGCAATTGATAAGAATTCGAAAAATATGAAAATTGTATGTAACGTTAAAAAAATAACATCAACTAGAAATCAACAGCTTTTGAAACGGGCGCTATTCGTGACGTCACTTCATAGCATGGCTAACTTCACCTCACTAACCTGACCAATGAAAACGAAGTATATATATAGTGACGTCACGACCAATCAACAGCGTTTTTGTTAGAGCGGATTTCCATCGGCTTTTGATGTTCGTTATTCAAAAATCGGACTTGTAAAATTGTGTCGTAATATCGTGAATCGATTTTGACGGATGTTAAACTTGAAAGAGAAAAAGAAAGTAACAACATTTCTCCAATATACTTTTTCTTGTGTCAAATTTAATCCCTCGTTTCCATCACTTGACTTTTTCCAGTCGACCCGTGAGACCCGAAGTTTAAATAATTCATAGCGCAGGGATTCTACTGTACTAATCAATTTAGATCCCCAATGAGCCTCTGGCAAGGTTTCTGCTGTTATTTATAGTCAAAACTGACATCCGGAGCTCAATTAATATACATTCACAGATAAGACGTGAATATCAACACGTGTTTGAACTTTGAACTGCTAGTTCGAAGATATCTAGCTCTTACATTTCAAAAGAATTTAATATCTTATGCGAGGGAATTGTTGCGGGCTGAAAATTGCACGTTTACCCGAATATGGAAGCATCGCATTAGTGAAAAAAAAATTTCAAAGAACAAAAATTGATACGAGTTTGTTAAAAAAATTTTATCTAATATTCCCGAAGGTTATTCAGAGGTACCTAATCGGTGAGAATGGAAATATTATCAAGTACATTATATTGTACAGTGTATATTATGAATAATACTATCGATTTGAAATTAATTAGTATTTGAAAAGCGCGCCATTCATGACGTTATTACATGGCGTGCCTATAACCTCACTTTATCGACCTAACTAATCTACGAGACCCTGTATCACCAATAATTCGAATCATCAAAAAGTGCGCACCGAGTGCGGGTTCTCTGATTTTCCTACTGAGTTACTATTGGTTGTGAAAGGAAAACCGCACCGATGCGCCATTGCGGTGGGACAAATTTGTGATTGGATTTTCTTCCCCTGTGGAGCCATCTTGAATAGTGTATAGTGACGTCACAACCGATCAAATTTGTTTCAAAAAACCGAATTTGAATATAATATTAAACAAAACATTCATGGACTTGTGAAATATTCTAGTCGTAATATTCTAAATCGACTTTATAATGGATTTATTATTGTTAGAGAAAAACATTAAGTCTCGAATTTTTTCGTTCTATCAAATCGAATTTTTTAAAATTTCCTACAGTTTCTATGATTTCTTCAAATTCCTATGACGGCGCGTGTAAAAGTGTAAGTCGTGAGAAATGCCGGTATTAGAAGGTTCTAAAAGCAAGTTGACGATATGCTAAATAGCCATAATACATAGATATACATATATACCTTAGTATATGGGCCCAGGATTCCGTTTCCATTTTATTTATTTATTTATTTATTTATTTTCCGAACGTTCGCCAGTCGGTCACTTTCTCCTCTGCAGGTTAAAGTCGCTCCCAGTTGAAGTACTAAATAGCTCTGCACAGTGAACGTGGAATTTTTACACATTTTTATTTTATTTTTTTCTTTCCTTCCTTCCTTTCTTAGTGCTTCTCCTTCCATGTCTACCGACGTTTTGTCAGATTCTATAACAAGATTAATTCTGTCATTCAAACACGTCTTGCATTTTTATATACTAATAGATTTTCGTCAAAGTATTCATCAATTTATATTTAAACTCATTTTATTTTTTCTTCCGTTCGGGGGGGTGAAGGACATTTTTATTTGATTTCCTTTCTTTTCATATCTACATGAATGAATATTGAAACGGGGAAAGAATATTAAGTATTTTTTTTATATGGATAGAATTGAAGGATTGGAAATTATTATCTTACTCCCGTTTCATGTTTGTTGCTTTTTCAATTGTATAGGAATATATCTATAACCCCGGAATATTATATAGTCATTTTTGGATATTAAAATTTTCATTTATTCAGATAATGTTAGTCTCATATAATATGAATATAATAACCATTTTATCACTTTTCTATAATTATAATATTTTACATTTTGATGGGAACAAAGGCACGTTCAATTCCGACCGAGTTTTCCACGATTATGTACGATATACAGTCATCTGTAAACTCCACTGTACCTATTAAAATCAATAAATAGATTCAAATATTCCTGGGAGACAATCGCACGACATTTCAGAAGAAATACAAAAAAAAAAAAAAAAAAAGAATAAAAAATTGATAAAACAAATAGAAAATTGAAAATTGACCATGGAAATTCCATTGATTTGTATTTTTGGTTACAAGTTTTTTTTTTCTTTGTAAAATCAATCAAATTTGATACGAAAAAGTTAGTCAATCAATCAACGAAATGAAAAGTACTGAATATTGTTAATTCATAAAAATATTTTTCAACGTGCGGAGATTTGATACGTCATGGTTTATGCCCATTAATTTATAATACAATTTTGACAGATTGATCGTTGAATGGTATATATGTGATATAGATCAACGCGTGTTTCTTGTAATCAGACTTATATTATTCACTTGATATACACATGTGGCTATGATCATTTGGGTAATTTCTTCGATTAGATCATTAATTTTGTATCATCAGCTATATCAGTTATGATTTTTTTTCTGCTTTTTTCGTACCTCTTTATCGTTTAATATTTATTGCAGATTTTTATCTTTATTGCGAAACACGTTATCGATCGTAATAATCGTTCGGAACTGAACAAAACGGTCATAATCTTAAAATTATTCACTATTGATGAATATATATCAAGACAAAACCCCTTCGTTAATTTATAATAAGTATATATAATAGTATATTCAAAACCACGATAAATAATTTATTGTTTTCTTAAATATACATTCTTCATTTATTCATTTATTTTGTTTGTTTGTTTTTTTTGTTTTTTTTTTGATTAAAAAGAGATAATAATTGTGCCGAGCGATATCACTATCGCTCACATAATATTATACACGTATATAGGTGACTTTCTACCAATTCCCGGTACATTTTATCGTGCCATGTTTTTCACCAAGAATTGGGCGTATAAAATAGTCTGATGAAACAAATTTCAGGTGCTTATATCTTTGAACATGTACAATTTGAAAAAAAAAACCAAAAAAAAAAAACCACGTTGACGTGTCGGAAATTGGGAGAAGGCTCGATATACTTATATATATATGTATATTATATAAATGTTTAATTCAAACTTAGAATCTAGAAAAAGTGTTGAAATTTATTTATTTCTATATATTATATATTTATAGCACACAGAGAAAATGGAAGTATTCATAATAATTCGTAAGAATTTCTTTTTCATTTCAAATATGTATCATGTGTACATGCATACTTTGCATGATCATTGCTAAATTTGTGAGTTCCTGTTTTCAAGATACGTTTCATTGTTCCGGTCTTGGAGAAAAAAAATTTATATAATCAAAAAAATACGTAAAGCTGGAAGTAGAAAAAATGGAAGATTATAAAAATTAAATTAATAAAACTGGTCCTTTCATACGTATAATATATCTAAAAAACACTATACTAGATACACATACACGTATCTAGGTACAAATTGTATGTACGTGTCATAGAAATTTGACGAAAGCATGAGATAGTTGACTGGTTCGTTGAACTTCTTATATTTTTTATTTTCAATGAAATTTTTTTTCCATTTGGTTAAAGTTTGTTAATTTTATTTCATTTTCTTCTTCATTTTCTTCCAGTTTAATACTGATGAATTCATGCTGAATATCCGTACAAGATGTACACATGTATAACATGTATATATGAATAAAACGTTTGAGATCAAAAATTTCTCTAACAACAATCGCATTTTCAATAAATTAAAAGACCGGAGAGATTTTGAACAAAATAAAAATAAAATCAGGATAATATTATAACCAAGAGAATAATAATATGTATTTACAACCAAGTTTTAGGTATTGCAGCAAAATACTACAGGAATGTGTATGTGTATTTATTTGTATTTGTATGTAAAAATTGTATATAATTTTATTCAACAGGATATGGAATTGAATAAGAGATTAAAAGGAGAAAAAAAATTTGTTTGTTCAATTCTTTTGTATTAAAATAATATATTTATATGTATATCAATATGTGTGTATATGTATTAGGGTGGCCCTTAATATGGGTAAAAAAAAAAATTGATCGCGCCGCCCTCCAAAGCGGTTCCAAATAATAAAAAAAAAATCTACACAAAGCCCCAGCTATGTCCGTTAAGAAGAAGACGTGCCTGTAAGCATGAACTTGAATTTAAATATCAATTTTTCTTCATGATTGGATAAATTTTGATTTTTTTAAACTAGTTCATGTGTCAATTTTTTTTTCAACTTTCCGAAACTATTGTACATTGGTATTCAATATATGAACCAAATAATAAGGTCCTCCACACTAAATTTGATGAGCGTTCAGTTCTACCATCCCATTATTTTGGAACAATAGTTCGATTTAGCTGCCGTCGAACGTTTTGATTCCCATCAAAATCAAACTTTAAATTTGCATCTTATCAGAGAAATCTATCAAGTACGAAGGATATAAATTTACGATAAACCATTCACATCGAACTTCCAGATTGGCCAGAATTGTTTTTTTTTCAATTTTGTTAGAAATATCCCTTGCGTACTGAGATACATAGTAATCTAGTATGGAGGACCTTATTATTTGATTTGTATATTGAATACCAATATACAATAGTTTCGGAAAGTTGAAAAAAAATTGACACACGAACAAGTTTAAAAAAATCAAAATTTATCCAATCATGAAGAAAAATTGATATTTAAATTTAAGTTCATGCTTACAGGCACGCCTTCTTCTTAACGGACATAGCTGGGACTTTGCGTGGATTTTTTTTTAATTATTTGGAACTGTTTTGGAGGGCGGCGCGATCAATTTTTTTTTTCACCCATATTAAGGGCCACCCTAATATGTATATATATATATATTTCGATAATTTTTGTATTCTTTCTTTTATGTTTTCCTCACTACTTAGACATATTCCCTTTTTGTCAAATGCTACCGAACTAACGACTAGATGTTACAAAACACACGCACGGCATGGCATATATATATATATATATAGTATATAAGCTTTCAGTCACAAAGCATACGAAGAAAATAAAAACATGATAAAAAAACTAAACCAAACTAAAGTCAACTAACTAATAGGAAACATAGAAAAAATCAAAATATGACGAATAAAAAACGGAGAAAAAAATAAAATTTCTTTAACAAGATAAAAAATTTATTTATTATTTACCCAGAGAGACTTGTTCACATACCTATAGACACAGACGACGATGATATATACATATAATATACTATATGTACGATATATTGCAGTTGATAATTTATTGTGATAATTGTATTATGTGAGAAATTTGTATTTTAGAATCAGCGAATTTTCTCGATTTTTTTATTTATTTTAATTTTTTTTTTCATTTTTTTTTGTTTGTTTTTTTTTAATAAAGAGAAGCTATATGTTTACCTATAATATGAACGATTGATTATCGGAAGAGGCGAAATAGCTAAATAGCTATAATTAATAATACCAATTTTAATAACAATAACGATGGAAAAAAAAAAAGATAAATCTTATTATCTCACTCAATTGGCAAACAGCCTGTATCTCGAATATATTATCTTTTACTGATTTTCGTTCCTTACTGCGGTATACATATACCCATCTGTCATGTATTAATTTCATATTTCCGACGGTTGGCCACCCTGAAAATTAATCTACGCTTGGAGCCTGCGCACGCGCACTGGGAATTTACTTGTTTACCCGTTAGGAATTCGATCTGTATTATATATATATATATATATATATATAATCATTATATATATATATATATATATAATTATAGAAGACGTAAACAGCGAACGATTTAATAATTATATTAACAATAGCTATTATATTATTATAAATATATAGATTAGGATGATTTGTTGCTAGCTAAAACATCAATGGACGAAATGCATGGTGGCCGATTGTTAAAAATCGGTCTTTAAATGTGTAATAATATTATCATTATTATTATTATTATTACATAAATATACAGAGTGTTTCATCTCAAGTGTCGAGGATGGGAGGGACTCCGCGGTTGACCCAAAGCCACGGCCACATGAAACAATCAACAAAGACAAAACATTCCGTCGAGAGAGAACTAACTCTAGATTTGACCGACAGATTATTATTATTATTATTTTTTTTTTCTGAAATATAATTCAAATTATTATTCATTTATTTCAAATGATTACTTTTGTTTCAAATTATTTTTGTTCAGTTACTTTCTCAGTTTTTTTTCTCATTATTTTAGTATTTTCTTATTTCTGTTATTTTTCAATAATTCAGTTATTTCCTGCGTTATTTCTCAATATTTCACGAGCTATACATACCGACACGTTATTTCAAAGATATATTTTCCCCTCGCATTACATAGACTGAAATTGTTGCTAATTGTAAGTAAACTGCCGTTACTCAACAGCCTGATTCGAGTAATTGTTGATATTTTTTTCCTTTACGAAGAAATTTTATCTTATACCTATTATTCGCGTGAGAATTACGGTCTACAGAATTTTCTTTTTTGTTGGTTAGTCGATGGGGCGTGGCTTAGCTTTAACCAAGTCCCTCTCATTCTCGACATTCCAAATAAAACACCCTGTACATTTCATATAACCAATTATCATTATTTTAATTTTTTTTTTCTAAACCTATAATCATTTCTTCGATATGCTATCGTATTATACATATTATATTGTGTTGGTGTTACTCGTTATTAGTTTTTATTTTCTTATTTTTTTTTCATTAAAAAATCTCACTTTACTTGACATAACACGCAGTTAGGTATAGGTATGTATCATGATGGAAATAATTTTTAACTAAATCATCCCTGTTATATCATTAAATTATAGCCATTTTTTTTTTGTTTAATTTCTTTTTTTCTTCCTCCCACAGGAACTGTGTCAATTAATTATAAAATCAGATTCTATACAGCCCATTTTTCTTCTCTTCGATTTATGTTTTCAATTTTTTTTTTTTTTTTTTTTAGCTATATTTTCGGATTCTTTATATTATTTCGAATCTGGTATAATTAGAAACTTGGGAATTATGAAGATATTCGAAGATACCTATATGGAAACATACGCATACCTATATGATGTATGTATTAATATATAATATTATATGTATACTTAGAATAAAATTTAGCAAACCATTAGGAAACAGATCAGTCTATTTTGCCATCTTCAGTTTTTAAGAAGCTCTTACGATGCCGTAAAGACAATAATTTACGACGTAATAAAACGGTCTTGAGGACGCTGCTTGTCATCGACAACCTTGGCGACGTCGTCACTTCCGGTTCAACGACTGACGACCGAGACCGTGGAACACTTTGTTACGCAGTTTTTTTACGCCGTTGATCTTTTCTTCCTCCACTTCCGGCTGGACCCGATGCCATTCCACTTCTTTCACAGTCCGGCGTAGGCACAGGCTTTAATTCCCTTAAGAAACATATAGAAAGAAAAATAAGTGATTTCCCTTATTAATTCTCTCTGACTTATGCAATCGAATCGATTTTATATTGAAATTTTACTAGAATTTTCTGAAAATCTATCGCGAAATCTCCGTTAACTGTTTCTTAGGATTTAAGTTCTTGGAGTTATTTGAGAATTTTTAGGAAAATTTGAAGGGAAATATTCAAGAATATAATAATATTATCAGTATATTTTCACCAGCGTATCATGGGACTCTGTAAGAATTTCGATGGGTTCCCTAAGTTTCTTAAATTTCATGAGATGTCATCTGCTTGCGATTTCATAAAGCTTTGGAAAATTTCACAAGATTTCATAAGATTTCACAGTTCGGTGTGGATCAGACTTCGCGATTGATTAATTAGCCCCTAGCGAATTGTCGAGTAATTTAGAAACTGACGTGACACTCGTAATAAAATTTGGCCAAAATATTCAATGTCTATGGAATGAAAATCAATGATAATAATTTATTGGTTATATCGTCAAACTGAAGAGAAGCATTGATCTTCTGACATGAGACAAGAAACAGAAAGTTATTTCGTTAAGGAAGTACCCTACGGAAATTTTGGTGAAAAAAAAAAATAGTTTTTCATTTTTAAAATGGTCAAAAAATGTCCAATCAAAAAACGGATACAAAGAATTTTAGACTAGGGTAGGATATGTTTTGAAAAAAAGTTTCAATTTTTATGCAACGAAAGTTCACACGCAGGGAATCTATTTCAGTACCCTAATCTCAAATTCTTGGTATCCATTTTTTGATTGGACGTTTTTCGGCCATTTGAAAAATGGAAATCTGCTTTTTACCAAAATTCCAGTATAGTCCTCCATTATAAGTTAATTTTCTCACAAAATAAGAATTCATTCAAAATAGTGTTTCTATTTACTCTAAAATCTCTGTTATTCAAAATTATTCATAATCTCTTTGGCTCACCTGTAAGAGATGAGATCCTCGTCGTCTGGTACCCTGGACAAAAGATCAAGAAGTTCGTTGTTCGGTATCGTATGAGGCCTGAGAATTTTTCGGAAAAATTTGTTGATGCCCCAAGCCATGATAAGGTAACGTACTGGCACGAAGTACAGTACAATCACGCCAAGAAATGCGAGTACCATTGCGAGGTAGCTGAGATAAGGAACGGTGAAATTAAACGTATTCTTAATACTCTCGCCGAGGCTAGCTATGTATCCAATTGAATTTTGAACAGTTTGCGTCACTTCCTGTATCGCCTGGAGTCGCTCCTTCAGAGATTTCTTCTCTTCCTGTTCAAAAAGACTCGTTTTATGAAATTTATTCAACAAATTTCCAACGTTCTCAGCGAAATTAAATCACGCAGAGAGATTCTACTAAGGTAAGTCTAGCAGTTACTGACCCTCTCCTAATTATTGACCTTTTTCAATGATTCCCGTTTATCCGTGAGCTCCCAAGTTATCAAGAAAATCAATTCGTATTCTCCGAATCTCTAGCAATTGATTTGTGCAATAAAAAAATTCAGAATTCTTACCATTGAATTGAAATTTAAAAAAAAGTGAGGGTCAGTAATTGGTACACTTAGCTTATCTGTGTACATTTTGAATTGTAATAAGATTCTGCTATCAATAGTTTAAATCTAGATTAGTTAAGTAATTGGCTCGACCTCGCGATTTTTCTTCTTTACTGTTTCAGACGGTCATTTGATACTGATGATATAGGTACGAATCCAAAAAATATAATTAATCATTACGAATACTGTTGTAATTGGAACAGATTAAGTGAACCTTGATCACGGAATATTTCAAGAACCGCTGAACTGATCTGCTGCATCCAATTTAATAAAAAAATTGCTTATTTCATAATCTTCAAAGTGATGAATCGATGTCGATTGATTCATCTTTGCAATGTAGTTCATTCGGCATATAAACAAGTGGAAATTTCCGCAATTGTCAGTCATTTATACCTCAACGAACGTATTGATAAAGGTGCTGCCTCAATATTCCGTAAGTCAAATTACGCTGATTTTAATTAAAAATAAGAAAATTACCTTGTCTTTGTCATCATCGTCATCATCGTCTTCCAAAGCTCCGGGTGTCGATGGAGCGTCATCACCACCGAGGTCATTCGGATCATGAGAAGATATAGAATGCGACGATGGATGATAAGTTGGCCATCCAGTCACGAGGGCGACCTGAATAAGGATAAAAATCATTAAAAATACAAACAATAAAAAAATTGCAAGTTATAAGTCTACCTTGACTGTATAGACTTACAGCTTCTTTAGATATCTGAAATTAGATTGTGTCATAACAATATCACATTTAATAATGATCTTGAGAAAAGAATAACTCACGATGTAGTATTTGAGAAAAACCAAGAGGGCTGCAGTCGGTATCATATACGGTTCGAAATAATAGCAGAGAAATATGAAGAGTGCAAAAGCTATTACGCTTCTTGGTGTACTTTCCCACTCAAAACAGCTCCTGCAAAATAATTTAAAAAAAACATCATTGTTTGGGCCCAATTTTGAATTGAAAATCGACGTGATTACACCTAAATTAAATTGCTCATCATTCGCCAAAGCTTTAGACATAATTTTCTTCAACTAAATCACAAAGAACTTTTTCGCTAAGTATGTCATTAAATTTTCTGGCAAGTAATATGACAATATCCAGTTTTAAATAAACTAAGAACTCATGAAACTAGGTGTAAAAATTCATTCTTTGGCCAGAAATGTAGAATTTAATGCATTTCTAATGTCATCCTGTAAGTATAAAAATTGTTAGATATTATAAAGAGACTTACTGAATGTACTTGCTGTTGTCGATGAAGAAGACGATGATGGCTTTGAGCCTGAGGACATTTTTTAGGAAGACTTGTCGTTTGAATTTCACCTCTGGTTCCATGTATTTTCTTTCTTTTGGATTTAGAGTTCTGGCACATGCTCTGAGGGGATTCCAAATCGCCGTCATCTCGAGTAATATTTGTGGAGAATTTCCCTTTGCCCTTCCTCTAAGCTTCTTGTCCTTCAAGGCGTACCAACGCTTTTCACCATTTCGTATCCTTAGCAATGGGATCGCCACTCGACCCAAAAATTCCACCTTATGATCTCTGTCTTCGTCGTAGACTGTTACTTCCAACACAGAGTTTATGTCCTTTACGTTGCTGAAATAATTAACTAAAATCAACCTTGTTCTTGAATTTTTTATCACGGTTTCTACAAATCGCGATTTATCATCGAATTTTGCAAAATTTGATTTCTAGGGGTGGATTTCAGCTGAATATTATGTCAAATTTCAAATCGCTGATCCAACATGACAAATAAACAGATTATCCACCAACAATCAAAAAGTTGTTGGAAATTGGTGCCCAGAGGTTTCTTGCGGGGTAAATAGTGGATTTGGGATCGATATTGTAAAATTTTAATTGACGAGATCGAAAGGGCAAACGGAATTGGGAAAAAGTAATTCTATTATTGGTGAAATCGATTCGCAATAGATTTTCGGATCATTGAGATCACGAATCTGACCTCTGAATTGTATAATTTGGCATTGTAACAGAGAAAGTCGATTTCCAACGCTTTTTGGTCTCACTGATTACTGACGGCTACGGAATTTCGAAAATCAAGATTGCTGATCAAAGCAGAGAACTAAGACAATTTCGATGAACTCAAATGTTTCGTAAAAATTGCACTTCATTTACTGCCAATTTTTATTGAAATTTCGAAATACTGAGGTCAGAATCGTAAAATCTGCATTCTGAAAAACCTCGAACAATAATTTTTCGTAAAAATCAAACTAGATAGCAAAAAATTTGAACAAAGACAAACTTACAAGGTGAAAATCTTCTGCCAATTCGGAGCCAAAGTCTTGTATTCCGTTTGGGTTTGCAGACGGGCGTTGACTAGCTCCAGAACACAAAAAGGGTCGCTTTTGCCGCCCAGATCAGCTGCAGCTAAGCCTTGAGCCCTGAAGACCTTGAGGATCAAAGAATTTTATTTAAATTTCAAGGGAATAAAATACTGAAATAATTTCTGTTAAAAAAAGAAAAACTTGTTTCACCTTCACGGTAAGATGCCCGACGTCTTGAGGCCTCTGGAAAGTTTTGAGTAGTGAATATCGCTGCAAAATGAGGGCCCGTTCTTGAGGGGTCTCCTCATGGGCAGCCAAATCGCTGATAGTTTCGCTCGCAGTGGTCCCACTGATTGTTAAAAGTAGGAAAACGCTCCCTGCACTATCCTCCAGATCTCGCCAAAGCCTATGGGTTTTTTCCCGCTCAAGAGTTGCGAGATTTATTGTGGTACGACCCATCAAGTCATCTCGAGATTTGTCTCGATCCCATATCGTCACTTCCAATTCTTGCCCAAAACCAACGTCCTCGTACAAGTGGAGATCGAATTGCTCCAGCCAAACTGGACTCAGGGTCTTGTGGACAACCTTCGATTTGTACTTTTCGGTCCCAAGTCTGCGATCCATAAAAGAAAAAAACAAACCCCCATACATTCGTCAAAATTTGGAACACATTAAAATATTCAAGCGAAATTTTCGATAACGAATTTCGATAAGCGAATTTAAGATAACTCACGAATTCCATAATAAGTTACGATCGAAAAGTGAATCAAATAATAGACAAACAAATTTTTGAACAGTGAAAGAAGAATTTTTTCCTTAAAGCTCACCGAAATTTCACATAGGGATCTGACAAGCCCTCGATGTCCATTGGCTGGAGATTTTTTGCTTCTACCAAAACGATGGTCACCACAGAGCTCCATATTTGGGATTTGAGTTTTCTATTGACGTCAACGAGGCGAGTGTTTCTTTGGAAATACTGAAACAAAGAATGAACATTGTTTAAAAACCAGTTGGCGAATCGAAACCAAATTCTATGGGGAATACAGATAGATTATTAGTCCAGTGTCATCTCATACGTCTCGATTCGTAATTTGAAAAAAAAAATATATATATATCAAGATTATTCAAACGATAAAAATGATCGAGTCGAATGACAAACGAAAAGATACGACAAAATTATCGCTTCGTCTACATTGACCGATTCGTCAAAGGCAATTGATCGAGCGTTGGACTTGATAAGTAAGAACTTTTGTTCAATGTGGCAGTTACTCGAAGGTTAATCGATATTTCGATTGAAAATAACTCGATTCATTTTACACGAAGCTTATAATATTTTCTTCGAGAAGTTCAACATCGGGATCATCAGCTGGATGATAAACTGATTCAAATGCCAAAAGAAACTACAATATACGATTGTAAATAAAATGAACGGAATGCTGCCCACCCTGTGAAGTTCTTTTTTAGTTTCCTTGAATCCCTCTTTTATTTTGTCCATAAAATCTGGCGAATGATGTTTGTTCTCGTCGAGTAGTTCCTGCTGATCAATTATGCTCTCAATGATATCCGGAGTCTCGATGTGATCAGGGTGTTTAGATTCGTTTGACAAATCCTGGCCTTCGACAGCCGGAGACTCTGGCAAATCTTGTGAGCCCAGAGGTTGAGATTCCTTTGAATTCAAGTTTAAAAAGCCCGGATTTTTATTGGCTAAATTTATATCCTGCGGATCTGGAGTCAGAGGTGCAAAATTTGGGGCGACATTTTTTCCAGGATCCTTTTCCCCTGCCATCTTGCGTTTTGGAGGAACTGGAGAACTGCCTCCGCTGCGACAGGCTCCCTTGAAGTGGTCGAAGACTTTCCTTTCGAAAATCCTGTGATCCGAGCTGCTTTCTCGGATTTTAAATCCTGCAGCTTCTTTGCCTGATTCTCCAGCTGCGGAGGCTGAGGACTCGTGAATCCTGTTTTGGACTTTCTCATGCTTTGCCCGGAGGCTTTTCAACTGCTCGATTATTTTCCTCTCAACTTTAAGTTCCGGATTTTTTCTTACCTCTAATTCCGGTTTTGGACTTGCAGATTTTCCACGGTACAATTTTCCCCGGACTTCACTGTCCGAATTATACTCCCGATTCTGTTCGCCAGCAAAAAGATCAGTTGGTGATGGCGTCTTGCATTTTTCTGTTATCCAAGTCTCGATTGGATGCAGCCATGGATGTTTTTCTAGCTGTTCTTCCAGCACTCGCTCAACCCGATCTTCCAGCATCTTTTCCATCCGCTCCACTCGTTTTTCCAAAACCGATCTGATAGCCGAGGAAAATTTTTTTTCCTTAAATTTCGTGCCTTGGTCAGTTTTTTCGGGTTCTTCTTCTCTTTCTGTTGCAGGTTTTTTTATTTCCTCATGGTGATCAGTAGATCCTCTTGCAGAGAACTGGTCCTCATCTTTTCCTCTCGAGCTTTGATCGGAAGATTTCTCGTAATTTGGACTCGACGGAAGAATCTCGTCGTTTAATTTTTTCCAAGAACCAAAATGAGATCCTATTTCATTTGTGCCTCTGAAGGTTCTCGTATTTACTTCAAAGTCATTTTCCCCGTGTACCACAGATCTGTCCACTTCGTCCTGTCGCTCTTTTGTGCTGTCAAACTTGGAGGTCACCCTTTGACTCCTTTCGATCGAAATTGTGGCTTCCTCTCGTTCTGCTCGAAGGAATTCGGTGCTTGTTATGCGTAAGTTTAGGCTATTTTTGCGGGGGTCCTTTTCTCCGGACTTATCACTTTCCGATTCTTCAATCACATTCGTTCTGTGATCACCAGAAGATCTTCTCACGTACTGTCCATCGCCCATCGATTCAGAATTCTCCATTTTGTCTATCGAAACTAGTGCGATTTAACGGATTGAAAATTTCTCTCTTATACACTAAATCGAGTTGTTATTCGAACGATTTGTTTAATAATTCGTCATGTCTTATCCCTCGAGGTCTCGCATCTGTTGAAAATCAAATATTTACCTTACGAAGAATGATATTTGTTTTTATTGGTCAGACGAGGGCCGCGTGTTTGCTTTTTAACGGTTAGATATTTTGAGGAATATTTCTTTGGAAAGAAAAGCGTGCGATTTTCCGCGATTCTGTGCCTTTATTCGGATATTCATCTACCGGATTACTTTACTTTTGCATTTTTAAACCGCGATTTGTCAAAAGCTAATCACAAGGCATGGCCATGCCTACCTCGCGGAGTTCAAAGAAACTCGTCAAAGAGATCGTACGACAATACCGCCACTTCGAAACCGAAATGAAACGAATCGTTCAAAAATCGTGCAAGCCTTTGAACGAATTTCGAAAAACGTTTGCGATCCGATTTTCTCATCTTGTTTTTAATCGGAGTTGTTGTAATAACAATGATCCAACTTGATCAACGGAATATATTTTCAGTAAAAACACTTCTTCCTCTATGTAGGTTATACTTCTCGAGTAAATGATCTCTCAAGAAAATCCGTGTTAGAACTGTGAAGATTTTGGTCCAGAGTTTGGTTTTATTAGGTCGATGTTAAGCTCGCTAACAGGAATTAATGAAATGCTTCCAAAAACTGAAACTGCGATCTGAGGCTTGCTATCGAAGTTTATTTATCCACAAACTATAAGCAAGTCAGGGAATTCCACAAAGTGAGCAAGAATTTTCACCGAGTAGAAAATTTACCTAGTCGATTCTGAGGAATAAACGTATTTAGATATCATGGCCATGTGCAGTTCTTAGGTAAAATAGCAAAATATATATTAATAATCCACCTTTAGTGCGGCTCGGTTGTTATAGATTCGTATAAACATCAAACAACCGTCCGTGGATAAAGATTTCGTACAAATTTTGGTTTATGAATTAGATACTTACTCTTATATAAGCAAAAGAGTTTTTCATTTACCCTGCCAGAATTAAAAGAATTAGTAAGAAGTAAATTAGAAATGAATATTATAAAAAGATCTCAAGGCCTAAATAATTATTGTTTCAAACTTTCCATGAACAGCCCTGATTCTTTAAATCAATTATTTTTCACCAGTTTCGGAGAGTTACATTCGAGGATAAATAATCCAAGGTATATTTTTGATCGCCGTAAGCGTGATGCGGGTTGATAATGAAAATCAAATCGGTCTTATACAATTAGCCAAGTTAATTACTTCCTCGTTCGGTATTTGACCCGTGACAAATTCCCGGGTCTCATTTTCCCCTGCACTTACAATAAGTGCTATAAGTCTGGTACTCCAATACCGAAGATGAACAATGCGAAGAGAAATTAATAGAATAGGAGGAAGAAGAAGATATGTTTGCCCAGTTGAAAGAATCTTTTGTAAAGAGGAGTTAATTATAATTGCCGGTTTAATTAACAGGTGATTCTTTCGAGTATGTGATAATTATACATTATATACATATGTGTCTACGTTATAACGTTATTATAGCTGAGATAATAACAAGGAATACGATTAGATATAATGTATTGAAGATAAAAAAAAAAAAAAAAAACCGTCTTGTATATTGTCATGTTCACAGATTTTTTTGAAAATAGTTTGTTCGTTTCACTAATTTTTGGTTAATCTCCTAACCAGATTGAGACCGATATCGATGATCGGTTTCAATCAGACTATATCGATAAATCATGAAATTTTCATACACATTCTCATCATGTCTCACACCAGATAAGCGGGTATTATCTACTATATATATATACACGTATACAAAGGTTCTGCGACCTCCCGTCCATTTACTTTCGTGTTCATCGATTATTTTCGCATCAGTTGTCAACCCACGATTTTGATTACGGTTTTCAAAATCGTTGGAATTAAAGCGTCTACAATAAAAGTCATCGAGCTTTCGGTTTGCGAATTTTCTACTTTCTGATCAAAAGTTCATAATTATAACGTAGTCGGCTTTTCAACTGTTCTAGTATAATGTAGCAATAGGGGTGGGATTGAAATTCTGAATTCCAAAAGTTCCGAACGATCAAAAATCCGAATTCAGTTCAGACGCGATTCTGAGTTTTTATAAACGTTAGAGTTCTAGAAGTTGCGAATTTCGAAATGTAGAAATGCAGACAGCTCAAAGCTCCGAAAGTTGATAACTCAGAGCGTTCAAAAATCCGCAAATTTAAAGTAAGCTCATGAGAAAAGCTGTGAAATAAACAACGTTGCATCTCGCAAATTCCGAGATTCGGAGTTGCGGCCTTTCGAATCTTTAGCATTTGGAATTTCGAATCTTCGGGGTCTTTCCATAATTCGGAGTTTTTCTAATTAGCTACGTAGACTTTCGGAGAAATAATCTTTCCAAAAACCGTAAATCGGCAGTATGAAAATTCGGTATTTCGACCTTTCTCAGCTCTTGAAATTCGGAATTCCAATCCCGCCCCTAGCAATATGTGGCTGAAGAACTACTGATTTTATCTAGACAACAACATCCACTAAATCTACGGCTACATCCATCGTACGGATAATCAATTTTGACCCAATTGACCCATACATCTTGGTCTGAAATAACCAAAACACAATTCAAAATCAGTTTATTTCTCGACCAAATTTCATTCCACATCATTATAATCGTTCTATTCGAAAACCGTTGGTCCGATTCGACTTTTTGAGGATAAATAATTGTTCGGAATTACGTGTCATTATAAATTGAATGTGAAAAAAATAGTGAAATCCATTTGTCGTTTGCAAATGAAGTGAAACGAAAATGACAAATTTTTTATGTTCCATTAATCGGACGAACCAACACGTTGTGCCTGAATTAGTTCCACATGTGTTTCGAAGTGAGATGATTATGACGATGTGTCATGAACTTCAGTTAAAGAAATGAATTGATTTTGAACAATATCCAATTACTCTGAACGACAAATTGATTCTATATTATGTTGGAAAGTGTGAATGACGTGATTTGAATCCTAAAACGTAAGTAAATTTCACCACACGCTGCAGGTAATATTCAAGGCGAATTGCGTTATTAGATAAGAATATTTCACAGCCTGAGGGAAAGCGTGCTGCGAGTATCATACCTCGCATGTCGTAATACTAGACCGGAAACGCGGTCTAGGATACTAGAAAAAATAATATGAATAAATAAACGGAGAAAAAAAAACCGCACACACAAAAAAAGTAAAAAAAAACCCGAGATCGTCATATTACTTGAGTCACTTCTCCTGAAGACTCCACTAGAAGATCAAACATCAAACAGCAAACGCGCGTCTGTACATATAATTAATACGTATCCGTTTTTTACAGCAATTATACTACTCCTCAACTCGCTTATAATTACTGTATGACTAAGAATACCGATAAAACGAAGAAAAATAAGAATTAAAACCAAAAAAAAAAAAGAAAAATTGAAAAAAATTGAAAAGGAGAAAACAAAAAACCGCAGACCGTAAAGTGTTCGAGTCATACGAATTTCGATTATTTCTCGGTATGAACTAATTAGTTGGTAATTATTATTATGCACAAGTACAATTGTTGTAAAAATTTGAACTTGGAAATTATTTCGATTCGTCAAATTTAAAACACGAAAATAAAACGTTGAGAGATGCGATTTTGATGGTGTGAGCGCGATTTATGTTACAAATGAAAAAAAAAAAAGCTACCTAAGCCGGTTTTGAAAGACCACTCATCTTATAATTTCTTCCGGTACGACACGTCACCCACGTTACATACATATTGCAATAGTACAACAAACAATGACTATATATATACTTAGGTACGGATGTAATGTATAGATATTCGTCCGTATGCTAGCAGGAAAAAATACCTTATTTTCGAACAATTTTTTTTCAAATTTCAACTATTTTTCTCTATTAGTAACTATCGAATTATCTTATATGAAGCACAAAACTATTTAAAACTTGTCAATTATACCGATCATGAAGACACTTGTTTTTAAATACATTAATTTAAACTGACAAAATTATACCGTCACTCATTGTCAATGTCATTCGTTTCTACCCACGTTTTGTTGTTAATAAACGAGAGTTGAATGATTATTGTTATATACAATTGACCGTATACTTGTCTATCTAAAGATACATCGCCGTAGATATGATCTCGTCGAAATGACAAGCATATTATATATAGCCCGGCATATCTATAATATTATACACATTATATATACACGCGTACAACCTACTTATGTTATGTTATGTTATGTTACGTTATGTTGTATTGTATATTGTATTGTGTTATTAAATCGCGACTGTATATACGGCAAGGATTGAAACTTGTTCGCCGTCGTAAGCTGAATTCTTACTGGCCAACAAATTTCCCTTTCTTCCCGTATCTATTGCCGAGATAGATATAGCTATACTCATATAAGTTATGATTGTGTGTGGAGATTTCATATATATATATATACGTAAATAAACGCGTATATGTGTTCGCGCCGCCTGATCCCCACCTTACAGGTTTTACAATCGTCTACAACGCACTTGTTCAGCTCCGAAACGAATGCACGTATACATATATATCCATACGAATGTGTGTGTGATGTGTGATGTGTGGAAAAAAAATCTCCATCGAACCGTACATATACTAATTTTTATTCTTTTTACAAATATACATGTAATACATATATTTATTCTTTGTTTTTCCATTTTTCGGTTGTATAAACCGTCTGGCATTGCCAATCGGGTATTCAGGTAAAATCTTTCTTCGTTTTTTAAGGGGAGTAGACTGTTTTTATGGTAAAAAAAATATCTGTCTATTTTACTGCGAAATTTCATAGATTTATAGGTCAGGAATGTAACCCTGAAATTCTGTAACAAAATTCGAAAAAATAGAGCAGCTGTGGACGGTTTTTTTTTAGCTGCGCGTGTTCAGCGGGTAAAGTAGGGAGAGCGCTGACCGATGCTTCATGCCCCTTTGTCCGTCTTTAGCAGGATTCTACGAGATATTGATAATTCTTTTCAAATCACGTATTATTGGAGCTCTATCTGTGCTTTGATATTAGAAAATTGTTGAAGCGAACAGATTTTTTTTTATCCTTGCGCGCAGGATGTTCCGAAAACCGCTGAATCGATCTGAGTGGACATTTTACCAAAAAATTGGCCGTTTCATCTTCTTTTGACGATGAACGGTGTTTCAGAAACTTGATACACCAATTGGGTCCGACAATGGAGTTTATTAACCCTTTGTCACACATCCCAAAAATTTCGTGCCTGTCACACTGGGTCAAAGTGACCCCAGTAATGTTTGAACGATTGCCACGTGAAAACTATAGATTCGATTGCAATGAAAAAAATCATGAATATACTTTGGACATTAGATAATGTTTGAAAAAAGTCCGCGTGTAAAAAATCAAATTACAACGTATAAAAAAAAAAAAATCATGAAGAGGTCAGTTTGTAAAAAAGACACTTTTCCACTAAAAAATTCATAACATTTGCACTTTTTACTATTTTTGGATAAAATTCATGGATGATATTCTTGAAATGTGATACTTTCAGGAAAAAAATAACTCATGTGGGGAACGCGATGCTCCTATTTACTATACGCTCAGGGAAATACTCCAAAGGGCTGGAAAATGCAGCGCCAACACCGTATCCAACCTCAACATTCACTTATTATTATATACTTATTCACGATAAAATTGAGAGTGGGGTCATGTTGACCCCTAGTAACAACGAAGGGTTAACGTAAAAAAAAAGGTATCTTGACGTTTCCGCAAATACCAATCCTTCAATTTTCGTTAATGATTTCGGCGAATCTAATTTACCGAAATGAACTTATTGTTAAATTAAATCTTGAATCCGATGACTTACAATTATGGCGTTTTCCACTTGACGAAAAAGTGCGCACCGAGTGCGGATTCCCAAATTTTCCTGGATTCCCATTGGTTAAAATCTAGAGAATCTGCAATCGGTGCGAACTTTTTCGGCAAATGGAAAACGCTATTAGATCATTTGAATCGCACGTACATTATTAGATTGAGTCAAATATATCAGGACATGAGACAGCTCCAATAAGAAATAAGACTATAAAGTATGATATAGAATTTGATCTCTACAGGCAGTTTTAGCTCTAGGCGAAGCAGCTGATGAGGCAAAGCGATTAACGTAGCAAAAGGCGTAATTTCTGTTCCGTGGTGACGACGTTGGCGAATCAGGAAATTAAAAAGGCTTTTTGCCTTGGCCAACGGAAAGTTCAGAGTTAAATCGCAAACTAGATTTCAGTCTCGCCTTGTCGAGATCGATAATATGTTCTAGCAAGCTAGGTGGGTAATGCATTTTCCAGACCCGGCAATCAACGCTGTATATATAATAAAACATCAGCTGATAGCTATACGACTGCCCGTATATTATTTTTATCTCCACAAAAGTTCGAAAATAATTGCATCAGGGCTATCGAATTTTTTATATTTTTTTTATATTACGACACACGTCTGCGTGAACCGTACTCAAGTTTAAATTCATAAATATGGCCTTACGAGGAACGAAATTGAGAGGGAGAAAAAAAGAAAAACAATTATAAAATTACGTATATAATCAATAGTTCTTATCAAACTTAATTTATCGGTATTTTTTATGACATTTTTTTCATTCTATCCGGAACACGATACTCCGGGGCTTTGGATGTCGTTGAACAATATTATGATTGAATTCAAACGGCTTCAGTTCAGTTCAGTTCAGTTCAGCTTATAGTTCATTGTCATTTCAGTCGGATATAGAAATTGCGGTGGGGTTTGCCTTATTATTCTCTATTATCGTACATTGTTCTACTGATTTTCAAACGTCGTTTTTAATGGCTTTGTTAGGTATATTCTTACGTAATTATTATACATCGACCTCGGTATTAATAGTACCTATATACATTTCTTTCACATGTATTTACCAATACATGTATACTATATCAATAGTCTCAATATAGCGCACAAACGATGCAGTAATTACCAACTCGACTATTCATCGCCTGATATCTGCACTGATTCAAAATTTTCAGCTGGATCTATTTTATTGTTGCGTTTTACCGACTGAAAAAGGTATAGATGAATGCGAATCCACATACCACCTACACTTTCATTCGAAAACTTGTATCATTGGTATACATGGCGTTATTGACGCCGTAAGGTCGTGGGCGACACATTATATGCTACTTTCTGATTTTATTAAAATCCAAAAGATCGTAAGATTTCTCTTTTTATTCGCTCAAAAATTCGATGGATACGCATAAATCCATTCAAATGAAAGAAATGGGCAATTTCCTACATACAGATATCGTATTCGTTTTTCAGGAAGGAAAAAAATTAGAAAATTTTGAGCCTGCGGATGGTCGTATCCATAAAAATTTCTGTTCTTTCAGATTATTCATTTTCCCATCGCTCAAGATTGGTTTACTTATTTCACAAAAAATGTGATTTTTAATATTTTCGCAAATATCACCTTCTGGTTCTGATTTTTATCATTCTTTTTTCTGGAATCAAAGCCAGAAGGCTGTATGTATTCTGCTAATCATTTTGCATTCTTCTAATTTCAATTGAATTATATACGTATTTATTAATTCCAAGGCGAATTCGAAAAAAAATGAGACCTTCTGGCTCCAAAATCGAATTTTTGACACTCACAACCTTATGATATCAGGGACGCGATTTATCATACATACACGATAGGTGTGCTCGTTTCCTATTTCTATTTCCTTTTCTCCTTTTTCTTCTTCTTCCTCGTCTTTTTTTTTTCTTTCGTATTGTTTTTCAATTAATATTTCATCGCTGCTGGCGGTTGTGAATTTTGATTACCATTTTATCAATTACCTACTCATTCATCATTGTACGACACACGCAATAGACTATATTAAAAAATTACTCCTATATTTTAGGATCCGTATATGGATTCAAAACCACACGGTATTGGCGAATTTGTACCTTTTTCAATCCTGCCGAGCAGACAGTTGCTTGTATTTTTTTTTTTAATCCGATTTCAGGATAAAATCGTCGATTTGAGTTTCCTCGATATTGATTCTATAATCTTGATTAAATAAACGGCTAAATTACGTTCCTAGACGACGATATGACAATGATTACTAAAAGTAACGTTCCGCAATCGATAATATTGTCGTTTGTCAAGTTGTGGTCAATTGATGTAGGTAGGTATATATTCGATTATTATATTGTTAACTATAATTAATTACTGACCTGTTCTTTGTCCTGTTGATTCCTTGGCCATAAAGTAGCGGTGAGAAATATATTTCCTAAGTGTTGTTTCGGTCTGGCCGGATCGGTAAGTTCGAGAACAACATCCTGTGCGTGTCCTAATTCTAGTAAAGTAAGATCTAGCATTGCTGACCCCATAAAATCGTCTTGGAGACCCCAGTCGTAGTCAAAGACCTAGAAGCAATCATATTCAATTGGTTAATCAAAAATCTCGGTTCTCATATCACATACTGCACTCGGTTAATAGAATACTTCGTCAGACACGAGAAATGTCGTAATGGTTAACAACTTGAGCAGTCTAATCGGTCTTGTCTGGTCAACCGATAATTGTTTCACAGCAAAGATGTATTCGTAGTAAACATTTTTTTTTTTTTTTTAATTTCTTATTCCAGATGTTTGAATTTTGTATAGTACGCTTCTATTGAAATCGGTCACGTCTGTAATGAAAGATAAAATCGAGACGAATAATTTAATAATCAATCAATCAGCAGCATCGACAATGTTTCGCGTGAATCAGTCAAATCAATCGTATCACATACGAAAGCTGTCTTGGCTGGTTATCAAAATCACCGAGGGCTTAATTGTCCAGTTTTGAATTTATTTTTCTGAGTTTAGCTGATCTTGAACGAAATTCGTGAAGACATGAGATATAATTGGTCTAGAAACTAATTTTTGAAGACATGGCTATTTTGAGAGGAATTTCTGAGTATGTAACAACGTTAAACCTTGAAACAAAATTTTTGGGAAGATGGCCATTTGTGTAAAAAAAAAATTAGATGTTCATGATGGGTTTTGGCAGATATTTTTGGGGACTGCATGGCCGGTTTTGGAATTTACCAAAATTGGGCCTGATTTGAATTGAACTCCGCGATGGATATACTTCGGTTTTTGAAGAAATTCCTGAGGACATCGACAATCTTGGATGCCATTTTTCTAGACGTGGCCATTTTGTAAATAATTGTTCTGAGACATGGCTGTTTCGAAAGCAATTCTCGGACACATGGCCAGTTATGAAATATATTTAAGTTCCGGCGACAATGCTGATTTTGACCGAAAATTCTGAGGATATCGTCGGTCTTGAAAAAGACTTTCTGGAACATGATCATTTTTCAGATAACCTTTGGGGCCATTGCCATTTCCGGAAGAGTCCTCGAAGTGCATGGCCGGTTTTAAACCAAATTCTCGAAAACACGGCCAATTTCAAAATTGATTCAACTTAGATCGGATTCGCAGTGAACTCTGTCATGGACATGACCAGTTTTGAAAAGCACTGCCATTGTCATGGTATATTTCACCGGACTTGGAATGACGTTGAAGATTTTCGAATTGTTAAAATGATAAAACACTAAAAACTCAATTAGGACTTAGCCGGTTTTGGATCAAGACAACTCTATACCTATATGAAAACTCGATTAATTGTAAATAACTAATATGATAATAATCGTTTTCATCAACTGGGTAAGAAGCTCTGTACACAAGCTCTAGCTGATTACATCTTTATACTATAATGGAATGAAGTTTAGCATGAAATCGATTGAGGTAATCTCGATGAACTGCCTACCCCGTTTGATTGCTTTGAGTGATATATACTTGAGGTGTTTAAGATGTAGTTGCGGTACTTACTTTGATAGTAAGGGGTTGAAATGGATCTTCTATTGGCAGAGTGACGCTCTCGTCCCAGATCGGATTTAGATCGCGATGAACGGTTCGAGACTTGTGCAGAAGACGACCTGACGATTTTATCTTCACGTAGGGGTCGCTAGAACCTGAAAACCCAATCAGTTCATCGATAATTGATAATCAACGTGAGGTAGCTGGCGATATTACATCGTCTGGAAAATAAAAATAAAAAACTAAAAATTCAATGTTGATGAAGTTGAAATTATAATGTTTGCTCAAAATTCACTAAATTATTAATTATTTAAAGTATATTGGAGTTTCGTACGTGCAGGGTAGTTATACAATATTCGTTTACTCCATGTACAGGGGAAAGTTTGAACTTTTAATCAAGTATATATAGTTGCATTGATTTCAGGCAAACAATAGAATAGCTGTCAATACCTCGGTTATAGAACTTTGATATGCGAGCTTCAGAATAACTTTGCGATTTGAAAGTTGTTGTAGTAGAATGCGGGGCTCGTATTATTCGAATATTACAAAACCGTCTGAATATTTCATCGGAGTTTGTTTCCATTTCCAAACTTTGTTGAATAGACAGTATTCATGTTATCCGCTTTCCTTTTCAAAATTAATTATAATAAGACAGAGGGTGTAAAACGATGAAAATAAACCAAATACAATATAAGGATGCATGCGAAATATTGTGCAAATATTTATTTTTCACAATTTGTAAAAACAAAGCTGTACATATGTATGATATGACAGCCTATCTCTTTTTACTTCCCCCTCGCTTGTACAGCTTCGATCCTGTACATTTATTATTCTTCGTTATTAATATTAAATCCTGCCTTTTCTGACATTTTCTCTTTCTCGATCGCCACTCGAGTCGGCGCTGAATTGATATCAATTGACAGGCAAACATTTCCTGCTTTACGTTTCGTCGAATCCAAAGACAGCTACAATCATCGTCGTAAAAATGAAAATCAAGAATGAAGAATGATGCGAAGAAACAAAGAACAACGAAGTGAGTGGAGAGTGAATAATGAACAATCAACAATTACGCATGAAGTAGAAATAGAAGAAAAAATAGAGAATGAAAAATAAAGACCGAAAATCGAAGTTCCAATGATGACGAATGAAGATCGACAATCAAAGATCCAAGAATGAAGAATGAAGCAAATGAAGAGGAATAGAGAATGAAGAAGAGAGTATGAAGAATGAAGATTGAAGGATAAAGAATGAAGAATGAAGAACGAAGAATGAAGAATGAGGCATGGAGATCGAAGAATGAAGAATGAAGATCGAAGAATGAAGAATCAACAAGAGAGAATCAAGAATGAAAAATAAGGGATAAAGAATGAAAAATGAAGAACGAAGATCGAAAATTGAAGAATGAAGAATGAAGGATAAAGAATGAAGAACGAAGAACGAAGAACGCAGCATTAAGCATGAAGATCGAAGATCGAATATTGAAGAATGAAGCATATAAAGAAGAATAAAGAATCAAAAAGAGAGAATGAAGAATGAAAAATGAGGGATAAAGAATGAAAAATGAAGAATGAAGATCGAGAATTGAAGAATGAAGAATGAAGATCGAAGATCCGAGAATGAAGAATGAAGAATAAAGGATGAAGAATGAAGAGTAAAGAATGAAGATTGAAGATCCAAGAATGAAAAATGCAGAACGAAGAATGAAGATTCAAGATCGAAGATCGAACATCCAAGAATGAAGATTGAAAAATGGACCAAATGAAGAATGAAGAATTGCCACTCAAGCGAATGAAGAATGCAGAATGAAAAATGAACAATGAAGCGGATGAATAAGGAAAAAAAAAGCGAATACCGAAGAATGAACCGAATAAAGAATGAAGTATGAAAAATGCAGAATGAAAAACGAATCGACTCACCTCCCCGATCCATTGCCACGAGGTTAGCGCCCCTTCTCAGGTGTACTCGAAGTTGAAAAAAGGCATGTTGGCGAAGCGCCAATTCCCTACGTCGCGTCGCCTCGTCTTGTCCCTGAAGAAGAGGTGAAGTTTCCGAGGTCGATCCCGAGGTAGGTTGAGGTCGTTCTTCGACCGAAGTTTTACCCTCACCCTGAATCTGCTGGGACCCCTGGCGAGCCAGACGATTTGACCCGTTGCTATACCTTCCCGGACTACCCTCGTGCGATGGAACACGATCTTTACTACCCCTAGCCAACGGCGAATCTGCCAATAAGGTGTAAAAAAATTCATTTCTCCATTACCAATTAATAGTACGTACCTGTATAAATTCTGCTTAGTTAGTCAAAGGTCAAACATAGTTTTTTTTTTTTTCTATTTTTAATGACACAAAGATTAAAAAATGTGCCAAAATTACCTACTGCGCAAAATTGTTTCCTGTTATATTTCTAATGAAAAATCGCCCATGTTTCGGTTTCGAAAGAACATTCTTGCGATTGCCAAAAATGATAATTATTCGGTATCGTAATTACTGATCATTGACAACGTTTCGTTTAATTCACTTTAGAGGGAGCATTCTTTGTCGACTGATTGTTAGTCATATTTTTTCGTCGACTTTTCAGATATTTTTGACAATTTGTTGGTTAGCAGTGTCACTAGTAAAAACCTAGTGTTTTTTTACCTTATAGATTGTTAAAGATAACTGTTTTCGAAATGTGCCATTTTTTTTTGAATTTGTAAAATCGCATGAACTACATGTACAGATTCCATCCAAAAGACCATTTTCGATTGTCGCTTTTCAGCATAAAGTGAAAAGTTGTGATGGACTCGTGTTCAGTGTTACTTGATAGGCTTGTTCTGTATAGTTAGAAGGTAATTTTCGGCCTTTACCCCCATATCAAGTTTCTTAAATTTCCTTTTATGTGAGGGATAGGAAAAACACGAATCGGGGTTCAGTATAGGGGTCCTCGTTTACATAAGAATAAAATTGGCTTTGTTACAGGGATGCAGGCTGATTGCGAAGTGAAAATAATCAGCGAATCACCTGGAGCGTAATTATCAATTGAATAGACCAAAATCGGTCGATGCACAAATTTGATCAATACCTATACGTGTCACATACATACATATCTATAGGTATAGTTACGTCATATGAAGCCGAGTCTATTGGTTTGAAATTTGTGTAGGTAGTTGGGATAAGGTAAGTGTCCCAGTTACTGACCCTGCCCCAATAACAGACATTTCCAATGATTCCATCTTATCCGTAAGCTCTTAAATTATGAAAAAATTAATCGTATCGTATTCTCCGAGACTCCAGCAACTGATTTGTCCGTAATGGAAACATTCAGAATTCTTATCATCGATTTGAAATTCAAGAAAATATAAGGGTCAATAATTTACTTTGGCTATTTATCGTTCTAGACGATTTAGTCAATGTCACGGTATGTTTAACACATATACATACACACACACACCCACATATACCTATACATATGTATATTGTATAGTATGCATAAAGTTCAACGTACTGCGTATTTCATGCTTGAAGAATTACGTGACGAGGGATCAAGCAAGGTCTCTTTTCCATGAAAATTTACGCTCTACTGCTGTATATACATATATATGTATATACTGTATGTGTACATATGTATGTACAAGCCCTATAGACCCCCGTGGACTCAAGGCTTATCGTAAATGCAACGATAATGATCCACCGCGTGCGTGTTTTCCATACATATATTTATATATATATATACATACATATATTCATATATACTCGTGTTTTTCGCGTATATTCATCCCTGTATTTATATACATACGCGGCATATACATATGATATATGTATGTATATACATACATAAGAAAGATAAGTGTATTCGTCTACGTATGTAATAATATATATATATACATTTACATTTCTACAGTCATTTTACAGTCACTTTACATGCACCCTGGCGAAAATATTGTTGTACATACATGTATTCATCTATTATACATTCGTATCTATGTAGGTTTGAATTTTTTATAGGCAGGAAACGTTTTTTTTTATCAAAGAATGGGTACACGTAGGGCTGTGGAACACATTTAAATAGGCCACTAATGAGCGAAAATGTACTATTCAGCAACAACTATATCTCGTTGCCACTTCTTGCATCTTGCCTTTGACACAACACCAGTCACTATAGATCTCAAGGGTTTTTTACGAAGAGGGTGATATTTGTTTCAACGTGAATGAGAATTCAGGGATAAAGTTATGAATCGGTATATGAATGTTCTTTTGAAAAAGAAGTAATTAAAAATTAAGAAATTTTCATAATATTTGTTACTCTTCATCACGTAAGGGGCGAAAAAGTATTGGCTTTATGTCAACTAAACGACTTTCGCCAATTCCAACAAATCTTGATTTTTCGAAATAAACTGGCCAAATTTTCTGGGAAATGGCTGGCCGGAAAAATTTGAAACTTTACAGGATTGCAGCTTGTACCTTGCGGATAAAAAATTGCTGTGTCTGATCAGAATTGACTGACTGGTTCAGCCTTGACTTTGAAATTGAATAAAAACAAAGTGGCATATTATCAGTAATTGGCGGAGATCGGCTCGATAGAAATATTTGAAACTTGACAGGGTCACAGCTCTTGTCTCTCGACGGTGGAAAATTGCTATGTCTCATCGCAAAAGTAAATAATACTTGACACACAGTCCAAAGAAAATGATTTTTGGATTACGCTGGATTTGGTAAAAAAAACTTATAGAGTTCTCAAAGAGTATCAATCGGACAAATATCGTCCTAATCTTACGAAATCTGTTGCAACAGAGTAATTAGCATTTTTTGAAAACCACGAAATTCCTTTTTTTCCTTTCATACCCCTCGAATGATCTGCCAGAAATTCAATACCCCGTCTGGAATCGAATCGAGATAGTTGTGTATCAAATTTTTTCTGAATAGGTTGGCTCGATCAAAATTGCTCGATCAAAAAATCAAATATAAAAACAGACACTAGAGAAATGAAAATGAAGAACTTATGTGAGTACATGTGTCTACAGTATTTCACACTTCGCTTGGTATGCTGGAATACGAGCGCTGTGGATTATTGGGATTGATTGATGTTGTTTTAGGTTGAGCGTTGTTCTTTCTAATTGAGAGAGAAATCCTTCGAAGCTGAATTGATCGCGATTTTCTCCTGACTAAACATAACTAAATACGTTTGATTAATTTCAAATAATCTTCTCGCTCAGTTTGTCTTTACCTCAGCTGTGTGTAACCCTCGAGTAAAAGTACCTAATTCCTAGAAAATACCTACGCATGTATGTACCTTTTTCAATTTTCTGTATTACAAACCACGATCGGAGTTATTATGTGAGGTATGTAATGAAAAGTCAACAATTACATTTGAGAAGGACAAACGATTGCTCTGGCGAATTCTTAGCAATAAACAATTCCTGTTTAATCTCGTTTAGCCACTTGTAATTTGATTTGCCAAAATGTCACGCCCTTTTACCTTGCATGAAAATTACATGCGTCAAGATCGACTTAGAATAAATTCCAATTTTGCGACAAAAGCGATTGAGAGTCTCTTGGAATTTGCACTGAAAGTGTAAAAATGTATTACGAAACATTGGAATTTAATTATTGGCCAAGTCATATTTACTGCCGTATACGACTTTATAAATTTCGTGATTCAAACTGCCCGGGTTCAATTCAATTTATTGTTAGCCATATGTCTACATGATTTTTCAAGGAAGAACAAGAACAAGCAAAATATGGGGGTATAATTTGGTTTTCTTCCCGCTTTTATAGGGAAGAAAAATCTTCTTCCCGCTTTTGTGGGGAAGAAAACAAATTCTTCACGACTTGCGCATGCGTAAGTTCGCTTGTGGCCCAAGAGAAACAAAAGGCCACTTTACTCTCGCCAAACAAGCGCAGAAAATCGGGTTTTCCGTGCATGTGTGATAAAAAGAGCGTTGTACACTAGACATCACTACATACTATAGTTTGGGAAAACGGCTTGGAAAATCGGTTTCCATGCATGTGAAATAAAAAATATAGTGTGCAATATACTATTTTCTCTCGATATCCCTCACTCTATTTCGGTTAATATGTTGACATTGACCATCAGAAATGGTCGAAATTGAATGGAAATTTATGTAATTTGCTCCGAAAACGTACTTGTGTCAACAATTTCGTTGAGAAAAAAAGAGAATACTTGATCGATGGGGCTTATTGCCCTAGCAAAGAAATGTGAAAGGATGTACAACTTTTTGCTTATTTTACATTTCGAATTTCTTTATTCCAAAGAATCAGTATATGAATTTCTCTCATTTTCACAGCAAATGGAAAAAAGTATTTTTCGCCCTTTTGCAATTAAAACAGCCTTTTCGGCGCCCACGTTTTTATATCATCAGACACGCGATCCATGTACTCTCCGTATCTCAATCACACGTATGAATGTACTTACAAAAGAACAAAGCGACTAAAAATACCTTATAATGATCAATATAAGAATGCGCGTATTATGTGCATGCGTGATTGCGTGCGTATGAGTTATTACGAATAACACGCAACCCCGATCAATTCGATAAGAAGAAGAACTTTAATTTTCAGATCTCGAGTTGGGTTTTTCCTGTACCTATGGATTTTTCAACGTCCTCATGCGCTTGAAGTGGAGAATGGAATCCACGGAATTTCCGAGGTGTGAAAAGGACCGATCGAATTATATTTCCTCTAGTTTATATATTTACGAATATATGTATACAGCTATATACTTATGTACACATATATATCTATGTATAATAAAACGTTATAATATCGCTATTAGATTTAACTATAAGCTCGAACGAGGACGGAACTGCGCCAACTGGCGATAAAAGCGTGATTTTAATCGCCGGAGAGCCTACAAACTGCGGTTGGATCAATTATTCGTTAATTCCTAGCCCTTATTAAACATAAAACACTGTTTTAAAAATTCGTTAAAAAATTTTCAACGATTTGATACACAGAAAATGAAAAAAAAAAAAATCCCGAAACGATTCGTAATCCTCTACACCGACGAAAATTGATAATAATAATAAATGTAGATTCGATTCATTGAATATCGTTCAAACTAGGCAAAAGAACCGAAAAAAAAAATATAGGCATGCAAGTATGTGATTGATTTTTTCATTCCTTATGTCTATCGCCACTGTTTTGAGTTTTGGTAATGAAGAAAATTCTTCAGGAGTTGAAAAACGCGTGCAGAATAATTATTGATGTGAAGAATTAATCAAGAATTGGGTTTCCCCAAAATGAAAATTCGGGAGATGAATTTTGTATACGAAAATTACTGTCCAATAATATCAATACCCAATAATATATTAGTTATGGATTTTCTAATATTTTGACTACTCCCAATTCCTAAGCCGGAAGTATTGGATGTTGGAAAAGTTGCGTGCTAAATGGCAACGCATTACCTCGAAAACAGGATTTGTAATTATATTACTTCCGAACCACACAACCGATTGAAATAAAACTTGAGAGGATTATCATTCAACAGAAAGTGGCCAACTATTTCACTTCCACAAAATTCACCAATTTTTTTCGGATGATATTTTAACTCTAGTCATCTTACTAGGGGTCCGATAGCCTCAACCCCAACTTCCGTTGGAAAACAATAATTCTGGATGAATAAAAATTGATTGAAAGACTCGTGTCAAAGTAGAACGTGCATTTCGTGATGCAAGAAATCCCTCACTTACGATCTTCAAAATAATTGAATACCTTTTGGAAGGCCCTAAACTATATGGTATTTTTTGTATCTTGAAGTGCGGCTTCTCAAGAATATGCAAATAACATTTCAGCCAAAAATATTGACGATTTTAAAAGTTATGATTTTTACAGTAAAAAAAAAAAAAAAAACGGACTTTTTCTAAGTTCTTCGCTTTGAGAATTTTTTAAGAGGCTTGAATCTAACTTTGTCTCAAATAACCAATTTGGGCCCATTCTGGAGACGCCAAAGTACTTCCAGGAATGTTTTTCACGATTAAACTCTCAACAGAATTAGTCTGACAACTTTTCACAGTTGGCTGGGGTCAAAGCGACCCCGTGCGAGCAATTCGAAAGTTTCAACCATGGTTAAAAATGTTTCCAAAATTTTGGAAAAGTGATATAGTCAGCCTCAGTCTGCTTGAAAGAACCAATAATCGCCAGAGTTCCGTTTCTATAGTTCAGGATAAACTACGAATCGCATTTTCCAAATTTCCAGATGGAACAGGCAACTGTTCGAGGCCATCAGACCTCATCAAAGCTGCATAATTCATTATCCAAATTTCATGCAAATCATGAAATTACATATTCGGTCAGAATCGAAAATCAAAAAATTACGCGAATCAATTTCCCGCGAAAATAAACCCAAGTAAAGCACATCGGATACCTGCAGACTCAGAGGCTTTTGCGAATACGAGGAACAGCCCTTGAGACCTAGGAATAACATTTTGGAGTTTAACAAGATTTGCGTGTATAGGATCGGAGGGTTCAAGCCTGCGATGGGCACCAAGGACGAAACCCTTTCAAAGGGTAAACAGCAAAGGCGAACTAAACTGAAACGGAAATTGCAGTCTGAACGTACCAGGATGATTGTGATAGTGTCTGGCAGGACTTTGGGTAGCCGAAGAACTCCGGCTGTGTTCAGACGAGTAGTCAGCCGCGTAATCCGACTCCATTCCAGTATTTTTATTAACAGCATCTTGGGATGCTGCTATGTCCCGTGATTTTTTACGCTCCTTACTCCGGCTTCGAGACCAACGACTTTTCAGGGTTGCAAAAAATGTATGAGTCCTTTGGGCCACCGATACATGGTGCCGATGATGACCGTGGTGAACCACTGGGTTACCGTGACCTTGCAGGTGATGATGACTTGGAGATCCATTTTTCGGCCTTAATTCTGTCGCACTTCTTGAAAGCTGGCGACTTCCGTTTAAATTCAATCTTGATCTTTCCTCTGGGTGAGGCGCGTCTGTGGAAAAAAAAAACAAAAAATCCATTTTCATGATCATCACGTCCAAGATTTTAACATTCAGAGATTTAAATGGGTCTGATACAACTCTGTGAGACTTATGTATGCGTAAATGCAAAGAGAAAAAATCATTTGGTTAGGAATTAGAGGATAAAATTTCGGAAAAGTCCTAATCAATCGAGCCGAGTCATGTGTTTATGTTGCCTGACGTTTCAGCAGTGATGTTCTGCCCTCATGCAGAGGCTGTTTATTAAAGAACGAAATGAAATAACAAATAGAACAGCAACGTGACATTGTTAGTAAAATCAAAGGAACTGGTACAATGCAGATCCGTGATTGTGAAGTTAACAAATGAAAAGGACTATTGTGTTCACCATGAAGAAAATAAAATTATAGAAATTTGCAGCATTTCATAAAATCGTGATTAAGGGGAGTCACGGCGATTTACTGTACGGATAAAAAGGATTAGTATAGGTATACACGGAAATGAAAAATGATGGCAGATTTTTTCAACTTTGGTCATTCGTTTATCCTCCAGTTAAATGCCTAATTCGTTTCTCTGATTGGTTATATCGAAGACTTTAACCGTAGGACAAATAAATAACCAAGAGTGAAGAAATCAGTCATTAGTTGAATCAACTAAATCCGGCGATGATAATATTTTTAATTGGTGCAGCTGCCTTGTCACGTCGTTAAATATTTATTTGCAGCATCTAAAAATATTGTGTTTGCCACATTATTTAATCATCTAAACTAATCTTTTATCTCTGCAGTGTACGGTGGATGTTGCCAAAAGTCCTTATGATTCTTAGCTTTATGTTTTCAATGAAGCACAGTAAGTATATGTTTGACTTGAATAAAATAAATCCAGCAGTGAATAACTGATAGAATAATACGTGAATGTATAGCATCACTTTTCGTTTTTCTTTTTCACACTGATCTTTTGAAACACCTTTCCTGACTTTAGCAAGCAATGCCGGATTTTTTATTTCGCGTATAGCGATAACTCGTGAAAGAGTGAACGATAAGCACTTTCATCGTATATATATGGTTGAATTTGTCTTCACTTACAATTAAAGTACAACTTGTGTTTTAATAAAGAAAGAAAAAATTGGATGGCATTTGAGAAAATGCACTTAGTGTTAGTTTCTCAAAAGTGGTGATACTTACAACCGTACCAATATCACCAGTTCGTTCCCCCCATTGGAACCACACAACTTTTATATGAAAAATTTTTCCATATCAGTCTTACTTTTTGAAATATTTTAATATATAATACAAAAATGAGGGCTTTTTCCAATAGTCAGTTTCACGGCTCTCTAGTGAACTATGAACGAAGAAATCCGGTGATACATTTGAATACATTTCCGGTATACGAGCTTTCCTGCCTTCAAGAAATCCAAAAAAAAAATTCATAAAATTTTGCTGTAATCGAATTTTTATGATGAAATTTTCACAGCTGAGAAAATTTTTATTTCGAACTTTCTCATTCATCTACGTATACATGATCGTCGTACTTTAATCTAGAACCGCAAGTCTGATATTATGATGGTTGAAAAAAGTTTTCATTTCTGTACTTTCGATTTGTGTTCTAATGACAAAACGGATGGAAGCCGGAGGCGCGTCAAAGTCAGGATCAAACTTTGACCGTTTGTGGCGGTCGCATTTATTGAGCAAATTTTGGTATTCTGGTTGAAAATGTAGTTACAGCTACTCGCTGTGTGAATAGAAATCCACAAGTTTTACATCGTACTTTGGTATGGGATATACGACGACCGAAAGAATTTGTTATTTTTCACACGACCTAGGGTCGGGTCTCCTCTTTAACGCAATTGGCCACAAGCTTGCGGCCCCTCGAAAAACAGGTCGATTTTCCCTATTATACCTACGTTCTTTTTGTCGCGCGTATTCGAATGATAAAGATCTTGTTTTCACACGCAGTCACAGTACATGTATATAACCTTGATAAATTTCAGTATTCGTTTCGTTTTTTTCATCTTAAGATATCAATAATTAACAACGAAGTTCTTGTCTAAATTGAAAAATGAATTTAGGGGTTGCATACCCGGCCAGTGTACGTCGTTTTGACAGTTAAAGTGATCCAGAATGAGAAATGGGATGGAATGTGCTTCTAGTGTGGTAGAAAAATTATCAACGGACCAAAAAGTTTCTATAGAAACGTTAAAAATTTCGAAAATTCAAATTAACAAAATAGAAAATATGACGTATAACGATATTCATAGAAAATTTCAAATCAATTAGATGTAAAAATTTCGAGTTATATGACCTACACTGTTTTGAAAACATGTACAAGTTTTCGGAAGAAACGAAAAACAAAAGTTTTTTATTCTCCTACTATGCGGCTTTATGATGTTCTACATTAAAATCGCGATAACTCAGCCAATTTTGATAATTTTTATCAAAACTCTCTCGCAAATTATTCGCGAGACTTATAGACTCCAAGGATGTGAAAGAAGAAGAAATAGATTTTTTAAACTTTCAAACCTATACAGATTTCTTATAAGGGGAATCGCATACTTACGTTCCGAAAAATGAGCCTTTTTCAAATCATCACAGAAGCGAAATATCTCCGCATTGACCGATTTTCGAGTACCTATTGTTTGTACAGGATACTCCATGAACCGAAAATTTAGCGCTTGTTTTTTCGAAGACGATTGAACGACGATTACTGAATTATGATCGAAGTTAATTGAAATTGCAAAAACTTGATATAATTATATTATTTCTCTGAATTTGTGATTGGATGGCAATTCAAAGAAAATGGCACAGTATAACCGTGGAGATATTGCGTAGTAATTTTTTGCGTCCAGATCCCATGAGGCAGTACGGTACAAGTATATTCGGAGCTTTTTGCTCTGGTTCTTTCATTGCTTTGTTGAAAGTGAGCAAACTTGTTAATTACGCAGTTGCGATGACTGAAAAACTGCTGAGCCGTTCTCGCAGCTGCCCACGCAAAGACGACCCTTTTTTTTTTATCTCACTTATAATTAGTAATTTATTGGAGTTGACGAAAAAATCGTATCTCGTTTATACACACGAATTATATTTGTCAGAGCCGAGCTCGATTTGCCTGGCACATTGGTATGTACATATTTTGGTGACTATTTTCCACAATGGAATTGCAGCTAACGAATTCACAATCTCGGGATCATACGACCGAACTGCTCGATGGCTAGATCAAGACTGACCTCTCTTATCTCATTGTCAGCTATCACAACAATTGTCACCTGTCTTGTTTATTGATATTCATCCCTGAATGATCCAGAGATCGTGACTATACGTTCGATGTTGATCGTATAACACCCAATTCCATGTATAACCTTACTTGTCAGTCATAAGTCTACTTTCAATGAATAAGTTGAATCTCTTTATTGAATAAGTAACGGAATACGCGGCTCTTTCCTCGATATATTTTACATTTTAACTCACAGTCAGATTTTCTCCGTGTTATTAACACATTATTCAAATTTTGCATACACAGGTACAACAAGAACAGTTAGGTTACATATATATGCACAGGGTTTTTCAGTCTTCATGTAAAAGCTAAATCCGGCCACTCGCTTTTATTATGAAAATACCAAACACAGGAAAATGATCGTGTAAAACGTGACCGTAGAGCCACTAAAACACGGTAACAACAGGCAGGTAAATAACAAGCAGTCCAAAAACTTTCCGTGCAGATCTTTGAGATTCGAACAATCCGTAACTACTGCATCGATCTAGTTCAAAATTTAGTCATTTCTAAGTTAAAGCTAAAGCTATGGATAAAGATAAAAATCATCAAAATCCGTTGATTGGTTCTCGAGTTATGACTATTTGAAATCTTTTTTAGTAAAATTTCGTTCGCTTAATTACTTAAAAACCAGTCGACCGATTAAATCCAAAATCTAATCAGCTCTGAGTTACGAAAAACCTCATCGATTGAGATAAATATCATCGAAATCCGTCGATTCGATCTCGAGACATCATCGGACTTAAAATTGATCAGACGCCTTGACGTCGCGATGTTGAAAAATATTCGGAGGCGATTTCTCTGGATCTCAAAACGTGGCGATCTGGTAAAATCTTAACTTTTCATTTTTGGAGTGATGATATATATAATAACTTCCTTTTCTTCAATAAAAGTAATAGATAAGCCTGATGCCAAAAAGTGATTTTTGGCATGGCGAAAAAGACACGTGTGAAGCAATATCCGTTGTTTAAATTCGTAAAAGCACATAGTACAAATCGTGATTCCGGGATTTATCCCAATTTCGCGTAAAACACTTGTTGTCAGTGCAGCAGATAGTTACATAGGTATGTACGTACATACATATATACAACACCCTGTGCTCTGTACGATATTAAATTTTCTTATTACGGACTTGAGATACAGCTATGTATACTAATAATACAAAATGAATTGTGGAGGTGCCTGGCACCCCTGGACACATGATGTAAAGTTTTTCTCCAGAATCATGTATGTACGTGGCGTTTCCGGAAATGAAAATCGGAGTAAATCCTCGACCACAAAACCCGCGACGTTTTGTTATATAAGAAAATTCAATTCAACCGATGCGCCATTCGGTTGTAATCCGATTAGAGTGTTTTTTATACCCAAAAGAAAGGGGGTCGAAAATACAGGCTTGTATATATCTATATATGTATATATATCTTGTGAATTTCCCAGAGGAGTTTAAACTTCCTTATATTCATTCCCTATTCGTAACACGTTGTACATAATATAGCGTATTGTGCATACCTACGTTTTTCCACATATCCCCCAAATCCCATTGAAAATCAACCACGTATGATTGATTTTAGGAAATTAAGAACTCCTCTAATTGAGAAGGTTTAGTCGCCGAGATCCCGAGCGTTAGTACCTACCCCAGTAATGAGACTTACTGGTCAAAGAGCGATTCGGCTACAGGGTTGTATAGGTACGAGGGTGGCAGGGTCGTATTAAAAGGTGGTTGATTTTCTGCGATTTACGAACAGAGGCAGTTCGTAATTAATGTCGTTATCAGACGACCGCGAGGCAGCGAGAGAGTCTTAATTTGTGGCTCGGGACGTACCAAAGCAGTTCCTTTTTATTTATTTCTTCTTTTTTTTTTCTCTCTCTTTTACTCGTATTTAGATTAACTGGATGAAAGATAAGAGCGAGTTATGTGTTATTTTCAAAGTTGAACCGTTTAAGAGGAGAAGTATGTCACGGTTGTAAAAATGAAACGTGGTCCAAAATCAATTATTTATTTCTTGCACTAAAGTTCATTTGACATCATTATAATCATTTCACTAAAAATCAGTCGCTGCATGAATTGAGATACACCGTAGGTCCGATTTCACTTTCTCAGGATCCGAATTGTTCGGAAGACCCGTTATCATAAATTGAACGAGGGAAATTGAATTCAAAAAATCATCATAGAAGGTATGGTCACTTTTCCAAAAATCGAACATTTCTTTGCCTCTCATTTGCAAATAACTCGACCTAAAAATTAAATTTTCCATTTTTCCTCGTTCAATTTGTGACGACCTGTATTCCTTCGAATCTTGGTCATAGATAAGTCGAATCGGACTATTACGGTGTGCCTGAATTCGTGCAGCAACCGTTTTTAAGTGAGATGATGATAATAATGCAAAATGAACTTTGGTGATGAAACAAACTGATTTTGGGCTATGTTTAACTTTTCCAACTGCGACATACTGCTTCACTTATAACGTTGTACAGAAAAGAAATTACATGTACCTAGTATGCAGAAGAAGTAAACTATTCTCCATTATGTACCTATACGTATACGTGTGCCAATTAGTTTTTATTTGACAAACAATTCGAGAACCATATACATATATATATATATATTACCTATATAGAATGTACATGAAGTTTACCAAGGGCAAATGTTTTCTGAATTAACAAAGGATTAGGGTACAAAACGATGTGTAGGTATATATATACGGTATGAGTCTTGTCTGTCTGATTCCTCGCTGTTTGCTGGTAAATAAGTTTAAGGGACTTATATACCTAGTGCGACAATGAGATCAACCAATTAAACTGACAATGAGAGATTTGAATAAGCTGTTGTATGTATTTGGGCATACCGTATATATATCTGCAGATGCTCGTATACGTATATGTAAATCTATGCATCGAAATGCGTACAAAGCATGATGAATATTCCTAGGCGTGTACAAAGGGTCTAGCTGGATAATAATGGTGAATTTACTCCAATACAAAATTTCGTACTACCAATTTTTTCAAAAGCTCCTATAAGCTAGTAAATAAATTTTGTGCAAAATTACAGCTTTCTTGATCGAACTCTACTCCGAAGGGACTTTCTGCTGAGAAACGTGCTTTTTTTTCGATCTTTGCAGTTTTCTAATACGAATAGGTGACCGAAAAATCGGAGAGAAACTCGGAAGAATCAGAACCATATCAACAATGATGGTAAATTTTTTCTAAATTTTTTTCCATGAGAAATTCTTTTGTCAATCATCGAAAATCTGTTCAAAATCCAACACAATTTTCCATTTACCGATTGCGATCGCCCCAATCAACCCGAAAAATGATTTTTGTACGAATTTTCAAAGGAAACTGAACTTTTGTCATTTCTATTCATTTTCTATGTGTCGCAAGTCGAATTTCCAAACTTTTTTCTAACTCGCAGAGGTTGAATTAGAGTATAGAATCATATTTATTTTTGTCATAATAGTAGCAAAATCAACGCACTACAAAAGAATTTGATTTAACGGAAGAATTAATGATTAAAAATAGAGTTTCGCATGTAAAAAAATTAAAACAAAAAATTGAATAAAATTTTCATCAATGGTTCTGATTTTTCAGAATTTTTCTCGGATTTTTTGGTCACCTTTTGGTATTTAAAAACACGTTTTTCAACGGAAAGACTCCTTGAAATTGATCTAAGAAGCTGTAATTTTGCAAAAAAAATATTGTTAGCTTGAGAACTTCTGATCAAATGGCTGCCACAAAATTCGGTGGGGGCAGATTCACCATTCTTATATAGCTAGACCGTTTCTACGAATTTTTAGAGAAATCAGCAGCTTCGGTAGTTTTTCTAATTGAAAGATCATATGTAGTATCTCGTAGTTTGGCATTTGGAATCGTGGATTTTTTCAGGTTACCATCAGCCCTAATAGAGCTCGTGTACGATATATTTTTTGTTTCATTTTTATTTTCTAACGTTCAAACTCATGATTGGGGTAGATAAGTACCCCTCGCATTCTGATCCCTCGTACAATCATTTCGGTCATTAGGATACCATAATACGCGATTTCTTCGTTGTTTTTATTAAAGCGAGTGCGTTTTCATCGAAGTTAAGTTGATGAAATTTTCATTCAAGGATCAAAAAGTGCTGCAAATTAGCAAGCAGCCCGTTTTTCATTTTTCAATTTGTAGTTTTTTATTTACGGTACAAAGATTCGCAAATGAGAAACAGTTCTTCGAAAAAGAGAAATAAAAATTGTGTGGCCAACAGATGAAAATTGCCATCTTTATATATTCTTCCAAAGAAGTGCATTTAATCGGATACACAAGAAGGATGAAATATGAAAGCTAAAGTTTTGGAAAATGCTGACCTAAAGACAGTACGAAAATTGATTCATTAAGGCATTCAGGTACACTCTTCTTCGGAGATACAGAAAAAATCCTTCGAACCTATCCGTCAAGATCATTTGGACCCATTATTTAAAAAAGAACGAAAAACAAAACAGAAGAAAGATGTAATTCATTCGTTTCCGAAATGTTCGTAAAATTTGACGTGCGAAAAGATGTGCAATAAAATTGACGTGTTCGTATTCTAGTTACGTATATAGAAATGATCATCGTATGATTATGGATTGTGCAGAGAATGAAAATCATGGCTTCAAATGATAACATACTACCTATGTGACTATTTGTGATCGAATTTCCAAATAATGGCTGGAATATATTGATCGATTAAGTAAGAAACGTGGAAAATTCGCTGAACGCGACGAAATGCCAACTGTAACACACTACTGGGGTAGATTTTTCTTTCACCTCACGCCAGCTGTACAACTTCTATATTGCCCATTTGCTTCACACACGGTGATCAACTATTGGCACTTACAGCTGCAGGACTCGACATTCAGAAAGTGATACTGATCAATATGAATTATAGTTGAGATTCTGAGCCAAAATAATTCTTTCTAGCTCAAGATTATAGTGCAAGGTTCATCTGGGGTAGATTTTCATGGTTGAAAGTTGTACATTCCCATAGTTTAGCATTATAAATTATTTTTCTGAAGAAAATGTGGGTGTCTTTGTAGCTTTTCGTTGGGAATATAAGATTGTTGTATCTTATCGTTAAATGTTATAGAGTGTCGATGTTCGTAAAAAAAATTTATAGATTTTAATGTAAGTATACAGAAAAAGCCAGAAAATGTTGCAGATTCTCAACAAGTTTATAATAATTCTTATATAGAATTAATTTTTCACCAGGGTAAAAAGCCTGGATTATTTTTAGGCTCCGGAATTTTGTTATCCGGGCAATTTTACTCCATAATTCATGCTTCGGATGAATTTAAACGAATTCAAATCCCGAATAACAAAGTGGAAAGGATGCTTTTGACTTTTTCTTTCCCTCCCCTCGCATTCACATCTTATGAATTTCTAGATTGTACCTATAACCAGGACGCGTACATAGAGGTGGATGTGACATTTGCATTTTTACAGAATCACAAAAGACGGCCTTTTCTGGTTTTTTTTTTCCTTTTTCTTTGTTTTTTTTTTTAATTCCTCCCTTAATGACTTACCGTTGGGCACTTCACCGTCCTCTGACCCAGACGCAAGAAGCTCGACACTTTTGCTCATTTTACAGGGTTAGGATATTATTGAAATCTCGACATTCATCGCTCGTGAAGATCTTTAATCGCTTTTTAAAATGTATTAAATCACTTTTTGGCGGTAACATTTTTTCCCACAAATATTATTGTTAATATTATTATTATTATTATTATTATTGATTATAAGTGTTCATATATATTTTCCTAGCTACAGAGCGAACACATTTACATATTACGGTTCTTTTTCTTCATCTGTCATATGTTACGCAATTATACATCATAGGTAATACAGATACCCGCACGCGATTCCGGATTCTTGATAGATCGAATTATTGTATTATAGCTCTGCTTCTTTTTTCCCACCAGAAATGTAAAAATTTTTCAAAAATTCTGTGAATCAAATTCATAATTCAATGATTATAGAGAAAATGAATAATATAGAAACACACACACAGTACGGAGGTAATTAAACTGTGCGATACGCTTCCTCTCATTTCCTAGATTAAATTAAAATTTTTTTTTTTTGATTATTTTTTTTATCAAACGCTAATTAACAACGGGTCAGAACAATCCTTATCAATCGTGTAGTTTCTGCACGACTAGGCAATAGATATAATGAGATAATGGAGAAAGAATGAAAATTAATAAATAAGTAATGAGTTTAGAAATGTTTTGGAAAAAAATGGGTTTGAGGGTTTTTTTGGAAAAATTTGTACGATCGTTTCTGTTTGTTTTGGGATTCGTTTGATTCGGGGATTTGTAGTTTTGTTCGGGTTTTATTGGCCGGGCGAAGTCTGACGAATGAATCACTCGAGTTTGAGAGAAGTATCAATAGATCCGAGTTGGACGAAAAACGAAATAGGAAGAGGAAGAAGAATAAGAAGACGGATATGGAAAAAGGAAAAGGGTTTCTAACTGTATTATAATATCCATCGAGACGGGGTTGTTCAGACGTTCAAACTTTGACAGGTTTAAAGCTAAGGGATCAATATTGTATTTACTACGAGAACGACGACGTTGCAAAACTCGCTTCGACAAGATACACGATCTAGAAAACTGAAGTAAATTGCATGAAAACTTGACAATTAAACGTTTTTACGCAGATTCAGAACTCGCGATATTTCGAATTCGAAACGGGGGTTGAATATCTCTGCCCTTAAGAAACGCGAAACGTAGCTGCTTCGTCTTTCGACCTGAATTCAAATTCGACTTATAATCAAAATCACCCTAAACCAAACGACTTTAATAAACAATTTATTAATCAAGCCATCCCGCGTAATTGACTACGACGTTAATTTCCCACTAATTATTACACACATCGCTGTACTACTCAGCCACATACAACACGCGTAAAATATAAATTGACTCTCTTGAACGTAACACACAATCTTTTTTTTTTTTTTTTTTTTTTATTATACCATCATTCCTGGGTTCGAATTCATTCTAATTATAGGATAGATTTTTTTCTCTTTTAATTAAATTTATTTTCGTCTTGTTAGTCGTTAATCATCACACAAATCTAATCGATCTTTGGACGCAAAAACTTCTTGCGTTTATTTATATTTTTCTATTTAAAAAAATCACGATTCTTCTTTTTTTGATCGCAGATCGAACCGTATTTGTAACAAAACGCGTTAAATATGAACCGATGCACTTTAGGGAGGCTGAATTAAACCGGGTCACTTTTCCGGTGGACTAAATTTCAACCCCCTTAACGTATACGTAGCACAGGGTATTGAGAATTGTCGGGAGTTGCGTGATGGGCGGCTTTATGTATAATCACCACGTGTCTTAATTGATCGGTTTTAATCCTTCGTCGACAAATGTAATACAGGTTGTTTTTTTTTTGTTTTTTTCTTTTCTTTGATTGTCTTATTCGTTTTTGTTTTTTTTTTTCTCCTGTTTTATCCCATTTTAAGGGACGCGGAAATTTCTTTCGAATCCTATATGGCTCGGCAAGGTTTACGGAGCCACTGAGAGAAAACGCGGTCGCATGCCGAGGACCGGTGTGGGGGGCTTTATCGACCCAGTCCCACCACTTTCCGTCAATTCACGTGGTCTCCATAGGTAGGCATATATAGGCTTACCTACACTTGCCCCATGATGCCCCCATACCTTCGTTATTATCAACTCATGATTTTTCTATAGTACTAGTACCTTTCGAACCATTTTTGAAATTCGAAATAAGCGAAATAAGAAATAAGAAAAACGTCCAACTTCTACAAATGAGAAACTAAAAAATCTACTTTTGTATATTCGTAATATATATATAGCTGCAGTTTTGAAAATTATTAGAAATTTTATTCTAAGGGTTGATAAGCTTTAAAAGAAAACGATAACCTGAACGTATAGGTCAGGGGAGGGATTAGAGTTTTTGGGAATTTAGATTTTGATCAGCTGTTGAAAGACGAGGAAGATGAGAGGTGAAGGGGTTGTTGGAGTTTGTATTTTTGAATGGAGAGTTGAGGGTGCGGAGTATTTTTGCAAATTTTTATGAAATTTAGATATTCAAAAAGCCTTTTAGGACGGAATTCTATTCAGCGACCCCCTAGTGCGGTTGACAGGACGAGACAAGAGCTTTTTAACGGCCCTCGACCGATATTGTATATACACCTTCTACGTACATAACGCGTTTTACATACATACATGATGTACATACATATAAAGCTCGTGTCTCGTAGTGGACGTGATCCAAAGGTATAGGTATAGGTTAGGTGTCAGTATGTGTGCTCGAAAAAATGTTAGACACTGCGAATCGATGAAAATGGTTTCGAATTTAGTTTACAAAAATTAGCGACAATTTTCGCTTTCTCGTATTGCCATAAAAAAATGCGAAATCTATTCAGATACATTAAAAATGCGAAGTATAGTGGTCAGCTGAGAGCAGAGTGTATAGATACGACTTTTTCGATTTGATACTTTCAATTTGTTCATGCTGACTTACATCTGTGCGTTATTTTGCCAGCGAAAGCTGGAAAAAGTTAATTTTGAGCTTCTCTGTCATTTTGAGGACTCCCTAACTGTACAAGGGCCTATAGTTTTCATTTATTTTCAATTCTTGACTTTCTATCGGTTAATTTACTTGCATTGACTAACAGGAATTGACGCAATTGAATTGCCAATTCGTGCCATATGATCAAAAAATCGTGTGTTATATTGCACAATTTGTTGGAAAAAGAGAGAAATTGGTGGATAGGATTTTCTGTCGTTAACAAATGTGAAAGAGAAACACAAAATGAAAAAAGCTGTGATTTCGTCTTGGGCTAACACGCGATTCGTTACTTTTTATTTTTTCGATTTCTCGATTTCGATCAACTTACGCGGTTTTATTTCCAAATTTTATATTCGAAATCGCCTTCCTAAGTCTTATATCCTTGTCCTATTTTTGACGGGGTGAAAAAAGTTGGAAATAATCTATTTTGGTTGTTTATCACCGAAGAACTTTTCACAGTAAATTTCCAATGAGTACCTATTTCTCTATGTACATCAAGCTGTTCCTTTGTCGAATTTACAAGACCGTCTTGAAAATTCAAAAAATATGCTGATGTTTCATGGATTCTAGTGACCGAGTTTAAAACTTCCCTACCGCGTGCAGGTTGGAAACTAGGGCACGAAGTAAAAAATTCGAAAGAATGTATTCCAAAATCCAATATAGGTATGTACATATCTTCACATAAAATTCCATTATTGTCTCTCAAAATTCAAACAGAAATCTGTACTTGAAATTTGATATCTTGGATATCACATGCAGTGTCGTGATGTTTCTGAATTTTCAAAACTACGTATCTCATAATTCTCCATCATCTGAATAGTTGAATTCATCAATTGGTAATTGCTTCACACCTATTTTTGATAATATTAAACATACTTTACATATAGTTGAAAATCGGAATTCTACATATATCTGCACTTTGGTAATATTACCTAATAATGACGAGAAGAAGTAGAATTTGTGTTTCATTTTATTTTATTATTATTCTTTCATGTTGTTTCTCCATCTTCCACTTGGAATTTCTCAAAGCTATTTCCTCAGCCAAACTATATGCAATCAATGTGAAATAAAGGAGAATTGAACAAAGAATGTGATACTCTTGAAAATATCAAAAATCAAGAAAAAGTTCGAAAGATTATAACTTTTAGTAAATATAGTCTGTCAAACTTTTGGTCGATTTTTGGAAATCGAAGAGTATCATGCCCTGTGTTCAAGTCTTATTTGCATCGCTGTAATCAATTTCACGCATTGATCGAATATATATGTTTTTGCCAAAAAAAAAAAAAACAACTTGAGAACATATATCGTGTTTCATTTCCCCTTAATTACGAAGTTGATCACGAAATTGGGTCAGCATTCTTCTCCTACGCTATAAGGACTACTGTTGCGTGTCACGAGGTGTGGTCATCCGGTTAATTTCACGGCTGACAATCATCATCATCGTTTATGCAAACTCGTGCAATACGTGCGCTTATAACTTTTCTTATAATTAAAAAATAACAACACGATCTTCATGTCTGCCTATGTATACCTTCGCTGTGCCAACCTGTAACATACGTATACATATACATATACCTTTACTACCTATAATACGACCTCGACATTCGTTGCTCCAAAAAGTGAAAGGCTACCCAAGAAGAGTCGCCGGTCCATTTACTCCAAATTCACATTACAAAATAGAGCAGCGCTAAAAAAATATTACTTCAAATTGCAGAACGAACTTGAATTTTCCCACGATTTTTTCTCTGATTAAAGAATATTAATTGAACTAAATAGAATGAGAAATTAATGAATTAATTAATGAATTAATTAACAAATGATGCAAAAAACACGAAAGTGAAATGATTTTTTCACAAGCCAGTTTCGTTTGAAATGAAGGAGGTATCAAAGGACTTACTTTCCACGCGGTTTATTTTATTATCAAAATAAAAAATCTTACGCTGTGGAAGCTTCCGGTCATTCGCATATATATCAGTAAAGCATAACGTCGACCTTGGAATAATTTTTTTTTTTTTTTTGTTAACAGAAAACCTGTGATTGTGAGGTCTGTCTGCACTGCAGGTCTGAAGAATATATTATACTATAGTATACGCACGAATGTGTGCGAAATTAACTGAATATTCATAAACGGTAAACTTATATACGTACATTGGGAAATCTAGTATATATTGCATATATGTATGTAATTCGTTAACGTTCTTTTCACACCACTGATTATTATTACCTCTGTCAGTGATAACAAGACGAAGGAGTTGAAGGACGTAAAGCTCATGAAATTTCGTACGTAAGATTCGACAGTTTCATTTCTTCATTTTACAAAACAATTGTAGATATAGATACTGTTTTATTTCTGTTAAATGATATTTATTGAAATAAATATCTAAATAAATTGTATTATAAATATACATATTACATAGCGTATATTATACCATATGAGTCACATGTAACAACAGATGGCCCAAATATTGTCCAGTATAATTAAATTGAAACTTCTTCCTCCGGAATCGTTCGGCGTTATTATATGCCTGTATATTGTATACCTGTATATACTATCTGTGTATATAAACTATAAGAGATCGCAAAAGTTTATCGTATTATTAATAAAAAAGGAAACCTAGAAAGTGACAGAAAGAAAAAAAAACCAGCGAAAATAGGATACAGGACGACGAAAATTCTCTTCACGTTCGCAAGTTAGGCTCTTCATGAAGGTTTCGTCGAGCTTTATACTTATTGCTAGATTTCACGGTAGGTACCGCAGACGAGTACTTTTTCTACACGTTCTTGTTAAACCTAAACCTTTTCAAGTATTTATATTGATACATGCGGTTATGCATCCTCGTATAAAAATTTCTACTCCAGTTTACGAATTTCCCACAAATATTTTTGGCAAATTTAGAACTTTTTCTGATTCCAATCTTTCGTTCGTAAGATTGTTATAGGTTTTTGTAGCTCTTTATGTAGATGAGTAAAAAAAAAAAAAAACCGTAATTTTTGTCGATTATACTAGAAAGAAAAATTACAAAAAAATAAATAAATAATCCACATTCCCTAAAAAAAAAAACACACACACCATAGAAATTGGCAGGAATATTTTCACCAGAATTTAGTTATAGTTGCTCATAGTTCTCAAATGACTGTTGCAAAATTTCGGATTTATCAATACACACGTGCATAGGGAGATATGCAGTGAAAAAGGGACCGTAGAATAAATGATGAGTAAATTTTGTGCGGACGAGTTAAATCTGAGGATGTCAAGATTTTTGGGATAAAAATTAAGTGAATTAAAAAAAAAAAAAAAAATAATAAGTAAAACTAGAAACAATAGGCCGAAAATTCTTACCTGTTCTAATCAGACACTTCTCAATCAAAACACAATCGTTCGGCTTCAGCATTTGACAATTTCTGCAAATCGTATACATACACAGCAGGCACTCTATACACATTTGATTGCGATAATAAAAAAAGTATAATATGAATTTACTGAGAAAAAAAATGTTACTGAATCTATCACATTGCAATTTCTTTGATTCGAGGCAATCAACCACTTTTGACTAAATGTTATCAAATCCTTTTGAACTTCAAGAAATAACGAATGGCTCATTTGGATTAAGATTGGAAAATTGTCTTTCAGTCGATAAACCGGTGCGCTTAGGCTGTAGCAGAGAAATATTCTGTCTGCGAAATTTCACTGATTTTATTAGAGAAACAAAAATTTATCAATCCGAAAAACAGTCCCATAAGCCTGTTTGAATATCTTCTAGATAAATCGGCATTCATTTCTACTCCAAAATCGATCCTCTTACACACGTCGAAATAAATACCTGTTTTCTAACGTCTACTATGCCACTATTTTTTTCCTAGAAATACCATATCTGACGAGTATTTCAGTTCAAATTTGACTTAAAATATCGAAAATTAAAAAAAGTTACGATTTTTTTAGTGAAAAGCTGTATTTTCTGACAAATTTACGATCTTTTTTAAACATGTTGTGATTTGAATTTTGACATAACACTTTTTCACACATGTTATAGACTGTTGAAAGTGTTTTCACTATTTTTTCGATCCCGATAGCACTGATAGTTTTCACACAGTAGCCATTTGAAACTTGGCTATGGGTAAATTTTACCCGATGTGACCATGCACTAAATTATTCTACATAGGTGTGGCCACGAAGGGTTAATCCGAATAAATCATTCGTTATTTCTTTCTATCAGCATCAAGTTTATTAGCTTTGAATACCATTTTGTCGTAAGTAGCTATATGATTTCATAATTGAATCAAAAAAATCCTATAGGTAATATAATATCATAGATTCGATAAAAAAAATTTTCTCAGTCTAGTTATAGGTAAACGAAATAAAAAGAAAAAGAAGGAGAAGTAGAAGAAGAAAAAGAAGAACTAGAATCGAATTCGTTCGGCTGATTGTCGTCTTACCTTGATCCCTGCGGTTGGAACAGTGACAGCATAACATACCGAAACTCTGATCATTCCTCCAGAGCTATATGGACAGAGAGTATAGTAGGATATCGTAGTGTGTATATAGGCGTGTAATATATGTGGGTATATAACTGGGATATACGGTATATTTATTACGTAATGTATATAGGTGCGTTTAGATCACCACAAGCCAAAGTCATGGGTATAATGATGATACTACGACACTATATGTATGTATATACATTAATACACATTATACATATATACGAGTATATGATTTAAATACGTACATTCGCGACTGCGTCCTTTAGGTATAATATTATTAATTATAATAAAAGTTGATTTCAAGCTGGTTTCTTAGCTGTATAAGTACGCGACTTGCCGCGTGACAGTTATCCTCGTGGGTATCAAGCACGTTGTGCTCGAGGTTTCAGGATCATCGCGCATCTTAACAACGCGCATTGCCAGACCCCCACTCTATACTCGCGAATATCTTCGACTGAAAAATAAAAGGTCATATCAAGAAGTAAATCATTTTTCAACAGCTTATACACTTCGTTCTCCATCTCCTTCTCCTCCTCCTACTTCGTCACTTGTAATTCTTCTACTTCTTCTTGTTCCGCTTCTTCTTCTTCTTCTTCTTCTTCTTCTTCTTCTTCTTCTTCTTCTTCTTCTTCTTCTTCTTCTTCTTCTTCTTCTTCTTATTTTCGTAAATTGTCACGATTAGTTAACAAGACACGTTTCAACCATTCTCTATACACAAGATTCTCCAACTTCTCGATATGTAGGTATGTATGTACATATGATATTCTTTATTACTCCGATCACCGCCTAGCTGCCCCATAATTCAAAAGTATTTAACTATTTAGGGGAGTCGTGAGATACCAGCGATTTATAGCTATTCAGTATAAAATAGAATATAGGATAAGATATTGTGTTATGCTTATTGGCCAAACGATATAGTATTTAGGTCAGAAATTCAAGCATACATATTATACTGATTGTTAGAAGAAAATGGGTGGGATTTTTTTTCTCGATTCAACGAAATCAGCCATTTTCGACCAAATGTTAATTTTATTCAACCATGATAAACTTCATATTGCTACAAGAAAATATCGAATGGTTTATTAATTGGATTGAATAAACCTTTTTGTTCATTTGATAAACCCTTGCGTTTGCCTTGTAGCGAAGAAATATTTGATCAACTTTCGCCCGCAAATATATTTATTCAAATTGAATATTCAAACAGGCCTATATGAAACGGTTTTTGGGATTGATAAATTTTCGATTCAGTCTCCAATGAAATCAGTGAACTTTCGCAGAAAGAATATTTCTTAGCTACAATTAGACAAACGCATCGGTTTATCAAATAAACAACAATAATTTCTTCAACCAAATGAACCATTTGTAATTTCTCTGTAGCAACACGAAGTTTAATAGGATTATATAAAATTCAGTCGAAAGTGGCTGATTTCCTCGGATAAAAGAAATCCCAATATGATAGATTCAATAACATGTTTTTCTCTGCAGTGCAGAAAGTTTTAGAATAAATTGCGGAATGAGTATACAAGATAATGCGCAGGCTATAGTATGCCAAGAAACATAATTTTAGACAGGTGATAAAAAAACAGAAGAGATGGATTAGAAATTTAGTAGACACTATAGAGGAGTCGATCGTCTCCGCGACTGGCATCGATCTCCTGGGTCTCGAGTATCTTCGCAGATATCGCATTCCGTTTGCTTTATACGCCCAAGATATTCTAGCCGTAGACGAATATATCTATACGTAACCTTCGGAATTCTACTCATTCAATTCAAAACGCGCTTCCTAATGTCGGATCGATTTTGTTAGGCGATTTTTATCTCCTACTCGATATGCACACGCGTTCATCTCACGTCTCCATATGAGTCGCAAGTGTGTGTCATCCGAACGACATTTTCCTTCCATCGACTGATACAATTTTTGGATATTTTTCGAAATTTGCCAAGTGGTAAGAAAACCTCGTGTAAACTTTACCGGATGTTGAAGCCATCACAACCGTCTTGGAGATGCACCTTTCTCCAATTGACCACGTCGTAGAACGCAATATACGACTCATAAATGAAGTTGACAAAAAAAAAAAAAAAACAACATTCTGGTTTTCTATGAACTTTTCGGGACATTTATATATCCGCCATCTTTCCGCACAGACAATTTTCAGTCAAAAAATGAGAAAGATTTGCTTCGTTGAACCACGTATCTTCATGTCCTTCGATCACCAACTTCCGAGTGATGAAAATGTCGAAGAAGTTGATGGAAAAAAGTGGCTCACAGTTGGCACACAATGGCTCATATACGTATGGGGATTTTCAGCGATTCTCGAACACGTTTTGATTTGACATTTTTTAAATTTTCTTATATTTTGATACTTTGAGGATCTACGAGAAGCATCTGTGAATTTTTTCAAATTTTTTCTTGCCACTACTTCCTTCTTATCAATATCACAAACGCTGACCTATAAAATACATCCTCCAATCTTCTTGGATGAAAACACAGGTATTCTTACATCAAATAGCCGATTTTTGAGACCGAGCTGATCGAGAGCGATTCGTTTTCCCTATTATGACTTCCTTCTACAATCAGAATTGAAAAATCGTTCTTCTGTGCCCATAAATTTTTGTGTTAGCTATCATAGTCTAGATTATGGGTATGTCTGTTTGAAAATATCATGTCTCATTTTATTGAGTTGATAAATGTCGAGGGAATAAAAATGCCATTTTATTCGTGTAATTGCAAAATTAATATACTGAATCTTAAAAACTTCGACTTAAGATATAGCCTGTGCTGCAGTCTTTACTATCCCTGCATACAATATCAATAATAATATTCCTAAGACTTACTGAGAAACGATTTTTCAATTTTGATTGTAAAAATTCGTTTTTTATTGGATGTAGAATACCTACGTTTGTTCCATTCCAAGAAGATCGGAGGATGTATACTAATCGAAGTTCGTTAAATTTATACATATAACAAGAAAACTGTTGAAGCATCAAAAATTAGAATAAAAAATTACATACGCTCCTTTATTGATACAGAATAACATCGTATGAAATAATTGACGAGATTATAAAATATTGAGTCAAATATTGTGCCATAATGGCTGAAATACCCGATGTATGTAATGCATTATATACCTAAATACAGGATTTGATTGGTGATCTATGAGAGATCGATGTAACGGTGAATAACAATTTTTAACGGTCAAATATTATGACACGATGCAAATTTCTATATACGTAACAATATGGCGTAAATATATCGTAAAAGGCGAAGGGTATATATATCTCCAAGATAAAAGAGGGAAATATTTTTCGGGAAATTGGTATCAAGGGAAGTACCCGGCAGATTGTATATACCGACAGCTTATTCTCGACGATAAGCTTTATGTATTATTTACGTAAGAGATCGTGAGAGGGGGACAATTTGACTGGATACGTCGACTTTTATTCCTGCCTATATCAGAAATCAATTATTCTTCGCGTACAGGATTAATTTATCTGATGAAAAAACAGAAGAAGAAAAAAATCGGCACGGCTATTATAGTCAGGCGATATTGTTTAATTAGTCTTTTAAAACTTTATATTTATAATCTAAAAAACGAATGTAATAATCATACGCCATGGTACAAGAACGTTTTTATTTTGTCATAAATAATATACAAGCATAAAATCTCTCATGATGTAATTTTAGTACTTAATTAGTTATAATTGAAGTGCTCTTTATACCTAATCGATCAGTATGGTGGTTTATATACGACTCGTGCGTTGTTGATTCTGACTGGTATGAAGTTGGGCGCATATATTCTACTTGCCTTTTTTCTGTGATTTCAAATTACGAAGAAAAGAACAGGACAGAAGACTATAGCGTGCAACTTCATACCGGTCAGAATCAATTACCTCGTCAAGATATAAACAAACAAATAAATAAGATAAAAAAAAAAAAAAATAAATAACAACAAAACTTATACCCGATAGAAAAAAGAAAACATGAAAATTAGGCGGTATGAAGTCAATCCAAATAGATGAAAGGTGTTTGAGTATATACAGGGGGCGCATGATCGCATTATGGTATAAGAATCGCTCGGAACCTTTGGATGGAGAAATGGGGAAAAGAGCATAAACAGAAAAGAAAGCGCCCGGGGTGAAAAAGGGTCGTTGTAGGATCCTCGGGCATTCCGCAGTAATAAACAGGGGGGGCCGAATGGCGACAGCCTGGAGCCGTGACGTCACGGTATTCAGTCGCCTGGCAACGACGTCTGCACGCCTCCGAAATATGTTTTAGTACATACATACCTTGTATATAGATATGTTTCTTATACATAAGTCTCACTATTATATGTACACATACATTATGCAGTTACGTATTTGTATATCATTTAATCTAAATGAAGAGTATGTACCTATTTTCAGACGTCTACATTATTATTATATGTAATACCTATATGTATATTTCTCGCTGAATTTCGAACGTCGGATGATAAGAATAACAATGAATTGATATGCAAAAATTATTATACCGCGTCTCGCATCTCCGTGCTATATCTGTATAATTCGTCAATCAATGCTTCTTAGGGTTTGAATACGTAATTTTAGTAGCAGTATGAGCAAAAAAGTAGAGCTTTTTTTGCCACACGCTAATTTCAATGTTTGAACACGCTTGCCATTCCGTAACCGGAATTGTTCAAATATTCGAAAATTTCATGGATAATCTATACAGTTACATCGAACACTTGATTTTTCCACCTAATTAAATCAAAAATTTTGTAACCGAAAGCGGTAAAATTTTCAAAAATTTCGTGGATCATCTCCACCTGGTACTCGATTTTTCCTGCAAATGTCATTTAAATCGGTCAAGCCGTTTTTTTCGAAATTCAGAATCCACGTAATAATTCTTTGAATGTTTTTCAAACACCCGCCATTTTGTAACCGAAAGTGGTAAAATATTCAAAAATTTCTTCGATCATCTCTACCTGATACTCGATTTTCTCTCCAAATTTTATGCAAATCGGTCAAGTCGTCGTCTCGTATAATTCAGGATAGCGATCAGTCCTTGGCGAGAACTTTTCGGAAAATAATAACAATTGATTACCCAATTAATATTGGCTGAGTTGATTAGAATTTCTATTTAATTGCGACGTATATTTCGCGACGACGAATATAATCGGCGCTCCGCTATATATGGGATATCGTGCCAAAAATTATGACGAGGGTCGTAAATACATATTTCATGCAATATTTACTACACGACGAAAACAATTCCTGTAATGTTATAATCATTTTATTATTAATCAGTGTACAAAAGATTTCTTCATTACTATATAATGATGTGTCTATAATAATATACTATATTATTATACATAGCTATATGTATATGTATATATAAGGCATACATAGTACGCAATTGCAATAAGTCTCCGCCAATTCACTGTACATGAAATTTATCTTTTTTCCTACTTACAATTATAACTTGACTATTTCTAGTACAGTGAAGATAACGCAGTGTTCGTTAGGTATAATATTATATCTATTATATGAATACATTAATTTCACATCTCGTTCAAAAAAAAAAAAAAAAGTTAACCGAAATTCGTTGACGAAATTCTTCGAAATTTCATCCGTATAATATATTTTATCATGTAACTAGCTATAGTTTTTCAAATTACGTTCAAAATTTTGGATATTTCGGCTACCTAATTCTTATACAGACGTTTTGATCGATAATGATCGATTAAAAAACAAACAACAAAAAATGTACATCTGTCAACTTCGTGCAAATTCAACGTTGCACAGAATTTATATACCATTTTTTTTTTCTTTCTTTATTTTTAATTTTTTTATTTTCAAGTTCATTTTTTCATTCAAAAGTAACAATTGATAATAATAATATCAACAAAATTTTCAATAGAAAATCAAAGGTAGGTATATTTTGACATAATTATTTAACGTAAAATTGATCAAAAATATGAAAACTTATAATTTTGAATATTTTACCCTCAGAATAGGAATCCTAGTCAGTTTTTAACTCCGGGAACAAAAAAAAGTGAATATATAATACTAGGGGTTGATTAATACTGAGGAATATCATTCCGACACGTGAGTCACTAAAACCTAATTAAGTAATTGATCGCCATATAGCATATAAGTCTAGGTATATATGTATAGGTAAGTAATATAGTAATGAAACTTTTTATCTTTCATTTTTTTTTTTTTTTTTTGCTTTCTTTTGTATTCCTAGATAAACGAGGCGTCGACCAACGACAAATTACATGCTGTACATTAGTGAAATAATTTTATATACATGTATATACTATATTCATATGTCTTTGGAAGTATTAATAGATATATTGTAAAATAGTACGGTTATAGCATAATATAATTGTTATTAGTGATTATATATGTATAGTATATGACAACTTTTCATTATTTATAATATATAATATAATACATAATATTTACGCATAAGCATGTACAGTGTGTGTATAAATATATATGTATAATCTTTATACATATACATGTACAGAAATATGTAACACATGTGGGACGGAGACACACACACACACACACACATACATAAACAGTGAATATAATTTTTAATTTTATCTCATTAAATGTATATTATCATAATTTACACAAAACACGTGAAAATAAAATAAAATGAAGGTTATTATAATTATTTCTAATTTGTTTGTTTTTTGACTATCCGTTCCTATATCATGTAATTGTTATTACTGTTGTATGGTACCCGGCACTAAAAACGTAAATAATTAATATACTGGAAAATGAAATTTTATATAAATTCGATTTCTACGTAAAATAATAAATGTGTGGATCGTTAAAAGTGAATTTTTGAAATATTCGCATCGGTGCAATCTTGAATTCTACATACACCTATACGTAATAATAATATATAATTTTACCGTCCACTTAATAATTATCACAGATATTGCCAAGTCTTTTTAGATATATTTTGTTTACTTTTAATTTATCTATATTAATTTCTTTTCTAATTCTTTTTTTTTTCTCCCTTTTTTTTCTTCACATTGAATACCTACGATTAACGTATTGTGCGATGGGAAAACAAAACAAATAAATATAAATTCCTTAAATGCAAACGCGGTTATTTTAATAAAAATTGTTAAAACAAACACGTCGTTCGAATAGGTTGATTTAAACAACCCGGTCGTTGAACGAAGTGAATGAATGCATTAGATTAGAAATAAAATATGGAAAATAAAAATGAAAATACTTTTCTGAAAAATCGTCAAACTAACGTCATAAATACGAAGCAATGCACTGTAGTCCACTGTGGAAGTCTATATTTCTCTATCATTTTCAAAATTCATAATTCTTCTTTGTTCATGACTTTATTATTATTATCATTCCCCCCCCCCCCCCCCCCCCCCAATTATCATTAATATTCAACACATAAAAAGCTAAAACAAAATCACAGCCTTTATAAATAAAACATTTAATTAGAAACAATAAAAATCGAGAAAAAATTAATGAAGAAGAAAAAGGCAGAAAATGATCCTTTTTAATTATATTATACTACTAGTTTTATACTATAAACGTGAAATGAAAATAAAAAATAAAAAATCTCTAATTATATCAGGCTTATGGACGTAAACAGGGACTACAGTTGATCGCTGCAATTTGGGTCTGGCAAGGATTTTCATAGTTTTTTAAATATTTTATTAAACAATTTGTTAAAACTAAGTTTTTTTTTGTTTTTTTTTTTCATCATCATCATAGTACAGGGAGCAGGAGGATCTATATTATATATATTTCACACAATAGATCAAATCGTCGCACCTATATATAATTACAGAATTTTATCGCTTATTTAAGGAACGTATGATATAGCTAATTATTAAAATTTGTACAACGAAAGTTATTGGGTTTTGGAAACGGAGAGCGAGCGGGTAATATTGATTTCGGATTCTAATCCTAATTTGAAATTTGAAGTAATTCTTCTCTATCACACATTTTTTTCTCAACAAAAAAAGACTTTTCCTGAAGAGGAGAAAAAAAAAAAAAAAAAAAAAAAGGAAAATCATAAGGAAATTCAAAAAAGCTCATTCAATTAATGGAAAATAATAGTGATCTTACATTTGATATAAAAGCTAATTTTATCATCACTTCAAATTTCAATATTCTAATATTCTAATATTATATTCTAATAATTCCTATAAAATTGAAGCCATGTTTTTATACAAAGTAATCTTCTCTGTTGATGAATTTTGAATCGCGTGTAATATAATATATCGGCTTGTATCTCGCGCATGCGTATTAAATGCAAAACCGAACACGCGAAGTTTGAATCTTATTTAACTGTATGTTGTAAATTGTTGCTTATTCGATTCACAATAAAAGAATAATACGATATTTTTTTGTATAATAATCACTGTGTAAAATCAACGTCTATTCATTTTTATATATATTTTTTTTTTTTTTTTTTATTTCAATATTTTTTCTTCACTTCACCCCCCAAGAAGACAGAGATGAATATTTCTACGCAATTCGTATATACATTTTTCATACATATCTACATACCGTTTATAATGCATTTTCAATGATGATAAAATAACAGATAAAAAAAATTAAAAAAAATCAACGAAAAAGAAAAACAAGAAACAAAAAGAAAAGCCCCCCCCCCCCCCCCTTCAAGGAGAAATGCACGTATCAATTATGTTACACATACATATATGAATATCTACGTTGCGAAATATTAATAAAGAACGTAAATGTTGGATTTATTAATACATGAAATAATGCATATAACATGTTTGCTGGTATTTTGAAAAATAGTTAATAAGATATCAGCATCTTAAACCAACACTGGTAGATAATAATTTGCCTATTTATAATAATATACATGTATTGATTATATAATAATAAATGTGTGTGTGACTGTTAGAACAGGTAATAAATTTGTAAAACAGAAGTCTATCACATATGTATAATGTATATATACCTATTATTATTATTATTATTATTATTATTAACCTGATTAATATTAAAGTATAACAATATAATACTCCTGACTATTCTTCCTCATACTCTTTAGCTATTTGATTAACTAGAAAATGTCATACGATTTATTTATCGTTGTTATATCCTAGACTAACTCCTCCTCTTCTCTTATATAATTATTCTAATATTTTATTAGGAAAATAATATACTTCAAAGATCAAGATCAAACAACGCCAGACTATCTCAAACTCAAGTCCGACTAGCTACCCACACGACCGAAGAAAACTAGCTAAAATTAATTATTCTCCGATAAGACAAACTAAATCAAAATAGTAATTAACGACTCGATTCACCGCGTTGCAAGATTAAATATATCTGCTATTATTTTTTCTTTCTATTTTTATTTATTCGATGTTGTTTTTTTTTTCTTTCTTCTTTTACTATAAAACGAGGAAAAATTATTAAAACTTATAACTTCTGACTCCACGAGAGATGAAAAATTTTTTAAACGAATACTCGATGACTTGTTGTTTTTTCTCGAAAGGTATGATATTTTCTTTTCGATATTTGACCAAATCCTTCTTCGTATGGTAAAATAATATCAGGAATCAAAAAAATTGTACAAAACAAGAAAAAAAAAAAAGAAACAACCGTTTCGCATGGACGGATATTTGGAAAGAATGGAAAAAGAAAAAACGAAATTTTCTCATCGATACAAATGATAGTGTTGAGTTGAATAAAAAGAGATAAATATTTAAATAAATAAAAAAGAAAATAGGAGTCTTTATAGTTATAAATTTTGATAAAGGATAAATTTTTGTTTTTTTTTCTACTTCTTTTATAAAAATAATAATAATAATAAAAAGGATATTATTCTTCTTGCATCACGGCGATATAATATATTTATAGATATACTATATAAACGTATACACGATATGGGATTGAGAAATGAATAGACGGCATGATAAATATTAATAATTAATATGTACATTAAACACCCAGTATGTGAAATACACGAGACCTATCATATCATATCATATCATATCATATCATATCATATATCATATCAGGATGCGATATACCTAACTATAAACACATTATATTCATTTCATTTCATTTTTGTCAAACACTGTTTTTTTTTCTTTCTTCTTCTTCTCCTTTTTCTTTTTCTTTTTTTTTTTTTCATCATCAATGAAATATTTAACAAACTCAATCGATATAAGAAATAAGATTCGATCAATTTATTACCCCTAATCTATCTAATAGTTGTAATATGTATAATGTATATCGTCGACTATTGAAGTTTCATATCGAAAGGAAAGAACCAAGAAAATTCATATAATCTCGATCTAATTTGTAAATACGATGTGAATAATAAAGTCTATATATCCTTATCTCTCTATTATCTATAATCTATCAATAATAATAATAATAATAATAATGATTGTAATAATTAATGATAATTATAATTAATATACTAATTTACTTAAAAATTAAGCTAGTTATGATCCTACCAATTACCAATTATTACCACCGCGACCTCCTCGACCTCTAAATCCACCTCTGAATTGGCCAATTCCTCGCTTTTGTCCTCGAGGACTAAAATTATCTCTTAAACCACCGCCTCGGCCTCCTCTATCAACCCACGGCGCTCTTGGTCCTCCTCCTCGGAATCCTCTGCCTCTAGGAGGACCGGAGCCTCTCCAAGGTGGAAAAGGAGATCCTGGAGGTCCCCCGCCTCCTCCACGAGGCCTGAACCCAGAATTTGAGTTATCGTATTCGTAAACAACAACGGGATGTATTTCAATGGGAGCGCCAGGGTTCATAAGCGTCCCGTTAGGTCCGAGCAAATGAGTTCCAGGTATGACTGGCCCTGAGGTAGTCAAGTGGCTGATCGGCGGTCCGTTAGGTAGTAGCGGTCGTTTTTTATTTGGCATACCATCTTCTGGTTTATCGATAAAATTACCATTTTCAGATTGTCGTTTCAAGTTATTATTAGCCTGTTTGTTATTAGAATTCATTAAAGCTTCTAATTGCTCGGATAGCTGCCTGGGCTGTTCGATTAATTCTCGTGATTCTGTTTCTAGTAAATTGTTTTCTTCTTCTCTCCCTGTATCTCCTTCGACTTCTTTTCCGTCCTGTAAAATCTCAGTCTTCTGTCCTTCGGAGGATTTTTCCTCAGACATTTCGGTCTCTTCTCCCTCCGCAGGATTTGTCGAGGTCTGATTTTCTTCTTTAGAAATAGACTCGGGGGGTAAAACTCGATCAGAATTACTTCCGGGTAAAGAATCCCTAATTTCTTCGCCAGGAATTGGAACAAGTACTTCGTTTTCTGCCTCCAAATTTTCCGGGGCATTTTCTTGGTCGTTTGACAATATTTTCTCATTTTCGTTATCGGTTGGTATAGAAATCGGCATTCCGTCATCATCTAGAACGACTATAGTATCTGGAGGCCTCAAAAGCAGCGGTCTATTATTGGGAAGAATTTCTGTCGGTGATTTTTGGTTCTCCATATGTTTAGGTCTCCGGTTATTAATCTGATTGAGATTTCTCTGCTGATTATGATCGTCGGAAAACCTGTCCCTCCTATTCCTAGGAAATCCTCGACCGCCTCTTCCGCCTCTTTCATTTCTTTGAAACCCGGGTGATTCTCGTTGATGATGATCAACAGGACCAGAGTATCTTCCGCACTGCAGAGGCTCCCCTTGAAAATCCTGACTGATTCTACGTCGATTTTGATTATCCTGAAATTCGAATTCTTGCTGATTCTGCCTGAACTCTTGCTGTTGATTTTGATAAAATTCTTGTTGATTCTGATGAAAATTAGGCGGCGGTTGATTTGTGATTCTGACGTTAGCCTCGTGGCGAAAATCAACCTGTTGATTTTGGTGAAAATTTGGTTGATTCGGATGAAAATCAGGCGGATGATTTTGGTGAAAGTTTAATTGATTTCCCCTAAAGTCAGGCTGCCCGTGATGAAATTGATTCTGATGAATCGGATGGGAATCCGGCCCTTGCAGTAGGGGATTATGTGGCGGCATCTGCCCACTAGGTAAAGGAATCATTCGCATATCCATATCGAGATGATGTCCAGGCGGAGGAAGCAAAGGGCGCATATCCCGATCCTGTGGTCTTAAATCGACAAGAACTCTTCCGCCTTTTTGTTTACCATCTGTTTCATCATCTGACATTTCCATGTCGACACTTTCGACTATATCCCCTGGCTGCATTTGTTGTCTGACAAAGATAAAAAAAGATTATCAATAATTTTGGGTGAAAAAAGAGCGACGGAAAGAGTAAAATCAGGTTTTGAGGGCAACAAAGAGTGTCCTACAGGATCATAAAATCATCAAGGATAAAATGTTATTGACTAGGACTGAAAAAAAAGCTCAAAGAAACGGTCGGATCGATTTGAAAAATAATCCAAAAGTATTTCGCACCGATAATCCTGATCGGTCGGTGGCCAAGAAGCATTCGCGTTACCGCTCGATGAAAGAGATTGATCCAAAGGATTATTGTGGTTCGCAGGACTGCCGGTTAGGCTGATGAGATTCCGATGATCCACATCTGCAGCTTTCATCAATCGATGTGGCAATTGGTTTTCGACGTTTAGAGGAAGAGGAATGACTCTGAATAAGAAGGAAAAATTTATGAGATCAAATAACTACGGGGGGATTGATTAAATAAAATAATTAATAGAAGTTACCTGTGATCTACGTCTCCGCTACTGCTAAGAAGAGGCTCTTGAGGTTGCGAGTCGTCGTATTCAATGGGATCTATAAATCCAGCCTTTTCAAAAAGCGGCGGTGACTCAGGAGTTTCGGAAAGAATGTCACTTTTAGATCTGGAATTAGGCCAGGCGTCGGCTCCGGAATCCCAATGTTCGTTACCAGAATCTGCAAGCCATCCTGATTTTGATTTAGGTTGATTGTCACCGTTGTCTACTGGCCAAATTGCATTCATGCTATTATTTCCTGAAGCATTTAGAGCGCAGCGTAATCATTCGGTTTTTTCGATGCTATGTCGTTATTTAACTGATATATCAGACATAAAAAAGTGTTCAAAGCATCACACAGTACCGACCCCAAGTACCAGAATATCTTACGAAATTTAAGGCGGAACAAAAAACGTTGAAAATAATGTTCAAAAGCTTATCAAATCTCTCCAGGGAATATTTCTATGATTTTTTCTCAAGATTTCAAGATCATTTTGAAAATATGTAGTTTCTTGAGATACTCTTGGTTTTTTTTTTTTCCATTTTGATTCAACCACGTGCAGATTTTGAAGAAGCAATAAGATGAACATCTTCCCATCAAGGTATTTAGAGCTGAAGAAAGAAAGCTTCAATTTTGTCAATTTTTTACTATTATTCCATGTTTTGTAAATTGAGAATTCCACCTTACTCAGAAATAAGTTATTCTATTGAAAACTTCAAAGAATAATAAAGTTTGATTGTTGGAATTGGAATTGTTTCAGAAGATTCCATAATACAGAATGTCAATCACTCAAACCTGTTTGTCTCATCATTTTTGAGTTACAACAAACACAGAGTTAGACCGTCTGGAATTTTGGAAACAGTAGTGAGAAAAAGAAGCTTCTTCATAAAATATTCAGAGAAAATTCACGTTGATAAAAAATCAAGAGTCGTAAACTTCGTACTTTCTAACTCTTTTTGATGAGCGCAGTTGTTTACGAGTTGTGAGAAATTTTATAAAAAATCAATTTTCCACACAAGAAGTTGAACAAGCTCGTGAAAAAAATTAGAAGAAAGTATACAAGAAAAAATTGAAGGATTTCTCATCTATTTTTAAATACTTCGAGGGTATCGTTACCCGAAAACCTGCAAAACATTAGAATAAAAAAAGCAAAAAAATCGTTAAAAATCGTCTGCTATCAAAATTATTCTCAGACTGAGAATAAAGAGTTGAGAAGAGCCTGTTTTCCCTTCTGTAAAATTCATTTGTGAGACTTCTATTATACAATGTTATTTTACCGAGAAGTTTTTTGGCGGTACTGTGAATCGGTCTGAATTCTTGTGAGCCGATTACTTCAGATTTAGCAAATAGACGATAAACAATCGAAAGATACCATAGAAATTCTAAAAAAAATCTCACCCTTTTCATCCCAACCTGACGATTCCTTATTCAATTCATTAGCCGAAGACCAAGTAGGAAACTTCGGTGGTAGTTTATTGTAGCAATTTTCATCGTCGAGAAATATTGGCGGTGGCATAGGCGGAGGTGGTAGAGGATTAACTGAATTCCCCGTATTGTCAAATGTTAAATTCATATTGTTGTTATTTCCTTGACTATTTTGACTCGAGTATGGCGAAGGAGTGTGAGAATCGCCAGCCAGGCTTCTGACTCCTGACAAAGGTGTGCCGTGAGGTAGGAGGCAATTACCAAGTGGTAAATTCTGCATATTTAATTGCCTGGAATTCACAGGTGTTCCCAGATGCTGTCGCAACGGAGAAGAATGTCTGTAATCCCCAGAAGGAGGAGACTCCATAGGACCAGAAATATCCAATCCAAGACCAGGAATGTTAGAATTATTAGCATTTATCTCCGAGCTAGGGATAACTGACTTTAAAAAATTTGAAATGTTAAACCCGTCCCCTTTTCCTTCCGTTTTTGATGGACGCATGTTTATCACTTCGATCGGCTTCGCCTGGTTAGAAAAAAAGAAATAACGAGTTAAAATACACGACTCGAGGTCTTTGCTGTTTGACATCATTTTCAAAAAATCATAAAGATGATTCCTATTTAATAATATCTGCAATCGGCATATCTCATGAACAAAGTAATAATTTTCCATTGTATAGGAGTGGAGTTTGATTCGTAGAAGGCGATACGAATTAGATTAAAAAATAAACAGAGCTGCTCACCTCTAGAGAATCGTTGTACTGGCTCATTCCGGTCGGAGTCTCTGATCTATCGTTGAATATATTGCGCTAAGGAAAAGTCAGATAAGATTCGATTAATAGAAAAAAACAGGTCAACTTCTAATCCATTTTGAGAATCTCAAAGTTTATCGAATTATCGAACAATCTGTTTGATTCCTTCGATTCAAGAGCCACAAAGAGAAAGTTAAAGAATAGTAAATTATTTTTTCTAGCTACTGAAAATGAAAAAATAGAGAATCACATCTTACCATATCAAATTCGACATTTCCACCCATAAAGGATGAAAAATTTCCAGGAAAATCGCCGGACATATTGCCCTGGGATTGATCGGGTGCAGGAACAGGCATCGGTTCGTAATCTTGTCGATAAGATCCGTACATCGAAGGAGGTGGTACGTCTACAATTGAGGATTGATTCATGCCGAGATGGTCGTCACCAGGAAGTTCGATATCGCTATCAGGACTTGGCGAGGGTGCGTTGATGTCTGGAGATGGGATCGGGGACACTAGAGTCGGCAATAACTCGTCCAATTTTTTCTTCAGGTTCTTTACACGGCTCCCAAAGTTCCTGTACGCCTGTTGCAAAATGATAAAGATTTTAGTGCAAATGACATTCGATTACGGCTACTTTGTAGCAAATTTTTTAAGGATAGAATCATTGATTAGAAACTTTGCGACATCTTACATTTGTAACTATCTTAACTTCTCCGCGTTGCGTTTCGTAGAATTGATCCGCCTGTTCCAAGAGATCCAAGACTTGTGTTCTTTCTCGGATTTCGGCCTCCAGTGCACAGACGTAATTTTCAATATTTCTCACCGCAATGTCAACGTCTTTTTCTGCATCTTCGACATGCCTTCTGTCTTTCAAAGACGCGCAGAGTTCCTCTGCGTTGTCAATGTCCGTGTTGCTGTCTCTCAAGTCTTGCAACCTTATGTATACAAAATAAATGAAAAATCTCGTTTTTTCACTCGTTTTTTATTTAGCATAGCTTCTTGGATTTGATAGTAAATTTATGCAACCAGATTCCATAGTAACTTTGCTTTGTATCTCATGATCTACTGATTTCTCCAAAGAAACTCAGCAGTTTTTATATTCCCTGACTTTTCCAGATTTTTCAAAAGAGTATCAATGATTTTCAATTATTAAAAAATCCTTTTCATTCATATTGTATGGCAAAAGATGAGATTTTGGGTCAAATCTTTACCTGATTATCGAAAGAATTAGATTTTGATCTTCTACTCCAATGAAATACAAGATCATTTTCATTGTTTCAAAAATCTTTGAGTTGAATAACAAAATTTCCAGTTGCGAAAAAAATTCTCCAACTAATTTCCAGCTAAATGAAAAAACATTGAAATTTTCAAGCAAAGTTTTAATCCTTACCTAGTATCGGTGGCTTGTTCAAGAGTGGCGCAAGATCTCATAGCAGATATCAAGAGACTGGCCTGAAATTCGTCGTTTGTGACGGTGGGCTGAGGGTCTGGTTTTTTTTTCGGGGCAGCAGAAAGTAGCCCTGATAAATCGGCGAGGAATTCTTCGTCGTAGACTTGCCTCTGGTCCCATATTTTGAAGATTCTCAAAATCCTGTGCTTCACTTTCTCGTCTCTTACCATTGTCGTCGCTCGCTGTAACGTCGTACCCCAAGACTCGACAAATTCAAAGTTTTTACGCTTTGAATATTGTATCACGTCGTTTGCCAGGTAGAATAGCGTCAGACGGTGCTCAACCTTGACTGTTAAAGAGATACGAATCGGCGTTAAATCTTTTACTACGTTTTAAAAAATTAGTTCGACTGATAGAAATTTATGATGAAGTAGATTCTGGGTGTTGATAATAGTAAGTATATGGAAATAAATCTGTATGAACGATTTTTATTATTGGAGCACAGATGAAGAGAATCAGAGTCAGATGAGATGATTTTTGGTGGATTTTAATTGTTGGACAAGAAATCAAGTTTTCATAGAAACTGGAGCCTCAAGCCGATATTTGAGAAAGATGAAAATCTTTTTAAATATTCAATTTTCAGGATGCACGATTATCAGATGAGGCTGAAACTAGCGGCTTTAGATAGCAGCCAAACGCGCTGAAAGTTTTTCTAATTGGATAATATATTGTTGTTTTATGCTTGAAATTTGCCAAAAGTATTAGCTTTTCACGAAATTTGATAAAATTTTGATTATTGGTTCTTCCTCCTTTATGTTCATCACTTTTACTACTTTCAGCCGCTAGTTCTAGTCGTTCGTTTCAGCCTCTTGATCATCAGATATTTATGTACGCAAAAATCAGCCAAATTTGGGGCAACTTTAAAAAAATTGAAGGAAAAGTGTATACTGTGTGTTCAGATGAGGCTGAAGCTAGCGGCCAGAGGCAGCGGCCGAACGTTCTATCTTTGGTGAAAATGAGGCATTGAAGTCCTACAATTGAAGAAATTGATAACTATCACATGAAGCTAATACTTTTATAGAATTATAGATAGAAATCTGTGTCACGTCGTCCTATTCGAAGGATTAAGTTTGGCATGTTCGACCACTAACTCTAGCCGCTAGTTTCAGCTTCGTTGTCTTCAGACATTTATTTCTGTATGAGGTCAAAGTTCATAATGTCGCATAACAATAATGCAATGCAATATGAGGGAAAAATTCACAGTTTCATGACTCAATTGTTGTTATAATTATAAAATATATGTAACGAGATATTGTTTTCTCAATTTCAGAAATTTCACACTGCATTTTGCTGTTTTTGAAACGTTTGATCACCGAAATTTGGATTCTTTTCTACTTTTGTATGTTAAGTTACGTTAAGAAGTTCAACCTGATATTTTCATACTGGTCAACTTCTGAATGGAAAATTTTTCTCGAGTATGTTTGCCACGTTAAAGTTACGACCTACAACCATATTTCGAACTCTCTTTAATTCAGCTTAAAAACATAGTAAAAACCCGACGGAAAGAATCGCTAGATATAATCCATGATTTTGGCCATTCAAGAACTTTAGGATCAGGTCCGCAGTTGCAAATGTTATCATAGCTCCTCGAAACATTGGACGATGCGTTTGTAAGCGATAGGAAACACGGGGATAGACTGAAACTCTAGTATGTAAAGTATTCAGCAAACTTAAAGCTTGAAAATTGAATCTTTAAGATCTCTGCGATCAGAGAAGAGATTCTAAATGTTCTAATGCGTTATTCTTTGGTCTGGAGAGAGGAGAAAATTTATAATCAATATCAACAAATATCTGATGTGAGAGAAGCGATCTCATGGGTTTCTGGAAATGTGTTACTTGCGTTACTTCATTTATCGTTTCTATGAAAAGGGGAGATTGTTTTGAAGGAATCGTGGACCTCAAATATGACGATTGATCTACGCCAGCCTTTTTTTTTTTATCTTACCCTTTTTCAGGACCTGAAGCCACGTTGCGACGATTTTTTTATGATGCGGTCTCCGCTCGAGACACCATGACGAAAGGGCCTGTATCGACTCCTGGGAATCTTTGAGACCTTGCAGTCTCTTCTCGAATAATTCGGTGTCAAATTCGGGGGCTGCCATGTTGCTGACTCTCGTTAGTAACAAGATATTCAATGATTGTTTAAATTGTCGTATTTACACATCGTGGAGATTTTATCCCCGAATAAAACGGGGTGGATAGTTTTAGCGTCATGCCAGCGTTAACCCCACTAACCTAACCTAACCTAACCTAAGAGCGCGCGGGCGATATAATATACGATAATTTGTCACTTTCACGGTGAGAATAGAAGCTGTGGATGATAACTGAGCTCAGAAATTAAGTTTTCAGTAACTTGTCACTATTCCGGTGATGATTATCAGACAAAATGTAGTTCGCGGTGATTTAAATGGATCGAAAGTATCTTGGGAATCTTGATGTTTTCAACATCGGTAATCCACAGAACGCGAAAAATTGAGCCTTCTACGAGGTTGAAGTTTTTCACGTTTTTAACAATATTTATCACTGGTTTAACACTCTGTCACTTCTCGTTTAGGCCTTGTTATTTATCCGCTCTATAAAATGCCGCACTTTTGTTGTCTGCGGGTTGTAAAATAACACATTTCGTTCACGATATGTAATCGCAAAAACAAATGTCGGCCATATTTATCGGTGCCAAAATACGACCGCGCAATGGCCGGCGCGGCGCCACCGAGTCTGTACCTTGAAAAATCCAGACCGCTGGCTAACCAACCTAAAGACCGCTAACTCAATGCAGAAATCTTTGGGTACGAACAATGTATGACTTTACCGACCGAAATATCATTGCAGCTTCTATATTCTTATTTTTCTTCTTGCTACTTTGTTTGGCTTATACCCGTTAGAGAAATAGCCAAATTTCAGGATCTTTCGGCTACTTTCCTAACGGGTCTAAGCCATTTCAAGAGATTATCGTCGTTCATGTCAATGTCATTCCATCGGTAAGGTCGGACACTGTTTGTATCCCCCGAACGGCTCAGATTTGTGAATTTGGCTAGCAGCTGTCTTCATATCATTCAGCCAACGTTCAAACTAAAAAGTATTTGAATAGTTTTCTATGTATGTGGATGTCATTTGTTTATTATAGCGATTTTTCGAATTGAATTCTTGTATGTTTCATTCTCATAAGAGAGGAAATAAAAGAAGAAGTAGAAAAAGGAATAGAAAAAGGAAATTGGATCAGAAGACTCCGGTTTCGATAACTTCTTCATCTAACTTCAGGGCGTAGTTCAAAGCCCGAATGAAAATAAACATCCGAATAGCAATGTGAGCCAGAGAAGACAAGTATGCGTGTATAACAACAGTCCGTTGTTTTCTTGAATCTTATACCCGCAGCCAATGAAAATGAATATTTAGAAACATCGGCGATATTTAGTAAGTGGCGATTGGAGATTGGCGACTTGACACATACATGCAAAGACGCCATTTTATCTCACTCAGGGAACTATTCTGATGTAGTGGTTGATGACTTGAAGCACACACATCCTATCGCGGCAATAACCGAAAAGTTCTCTTGCCGTAAACTTGTCTCGACTTGTCTCACGGTGGACAAGATCTCCCATTTCTAACCTTGGCTATTATCTCGTCTTATCATTCGGAGAAATCGATCACCGGCTATCGTCAGGCGTCGTTAAATCATCGTCGTCAACCGTCCTAACTAATCGGTTATAAAGCAATAATAACAACATATTTGGAAAAAAAAAAAAAAAACGAAACTATTTATCCTCGAACAAAGGATGTGGTGAGTTTGATAAACCGTATCCGTTGATTCAGATTTTTTTTTCCCTTTATTTTGACACTCTGTTCACCGTATTTTCTTATTCAAAATCTATAAGAACTTCGCTTGAATCGCAATCTTCTGAATAAGAACCCAAAAAAAACGATAATACAAAACTGAAATATATTTTTTTCCTCATTCTTTTTCAACAGAACTTCCGTCGATTACCTCTTCGCAATTAATAAGAAGAACACCATGTATGAGGGAATTTTCGAAGACGTTGAACATGTGAAAGAGGTTCTAGCTTCGCATGGTCATAATTCAGTTGACGAAACTCTGGTCTTTGAATTGTTGGAGGATTTGAAAGTGAGGGAACACGTGGTGAAGGTGCTTATGGGTACCAGGCACAAGCCGAGTTCGAATACCTCAGAAATTAGTTGGTCCCCGAATCGCACCGTTCCTCTAGATGTTTCAAGTGGCGATCCGAGGCCTAGCGATTCCCTCTATTTATCAGACACCATCTCAAACTCAAGCGACGATCTGGAGGTTGTGGAACACAATGTAACCGGCAGTCCTCGACGTCGGGAAGCTAGCGAGCCTGTCGATCTTACAATAGAGGATAACCAGTCATCCGCTACCTCCGCTTCTTCATCTTCTGAGAAATTCAATTCTCCAGAAACTGAGACTGAATGCGAAATCAAGGCTGAGGAAAAACCGACAGAAGCTGCAGAGTCGCTTATCGACCTGACCACAGAAGCTATGGAAGTTAACGAGGGTTGTTGTGAGGTAGACGGTTTCGAAGTCAAAATAGAAGAGAAGAACGAGGAAGTCGATGCGAATAATTCGTCTACAGATTCAGAATCCGAAATGGACGATTATTACAGAAGGCACGATGAGGAATCTGAGGAATTTGAGCCGTTTGGGGAATCGGACGATAAGGTTTCACCCTCCGTTAGTCCTCCCCTTGGCATTTGTCAGAATTCTGATAACGAGGGCAATGGCGGGGAGGTGGAGAGCCTTGAAGCGGGTGAAAATCGAATGGAAGAAATGCTCGAGGAGAATAACAACGACCCCAATAACAACCTAGAGGATATCGAGGTCATGGAACAGAACAACGCTGCTCCTACAGTCACAGAGAATTTAAATATTGAGAAAGAGCCAACGGAGAATAAATGCCGAAGCCCCAAGCCCGGTTGTAGCAAAGACTCATATTACGCAGACACTGATTTCTGTATAACAAATGATTCCGCAGCTCCGAGCAGCGAGAATCAAAAGTTTATCTCTGGGAAGAGAGCAAACGTCGCTAATATATTTGAGGACGAAGACTTTCTAGTTGGGAATTGCGTAAGGCTTTCAGACACCAAGATAGGCCAGGATGTTTTCTTGATTCAGAAAATTTTGCCCCACTTTACAAAGGCCAGGATTCTCTCGACGATAATGGAAAATCAAGATGCTTCTAACAGGATTGAAATAGCACTCTGGGAATTGCTGCCAGACGATAAACCCGCTCCTGTTTTTCATCCTAAAAGAAAACAGGCGGAGGATAACTGCCCTGCGCCAGTAAAGAAATTTCTACAGGACGATACAGTCCAGAAAAAAAATTCGGAAGCTAGTATTCCAGATAATCTACGCAATAGGGAAGAACCCGCGACTGCTTCTAAAAGCGGAATCATCAAACCAGCCACTTTCACAGTTATTGAATCTAAAAAAGTGATCGTAAAACCTGCAAAGCTTGAATTGTCCGCTGCTAAGCCTCTCCCAGCAGCTGCGACAATTCCTAAAAGCAGATCTCCAGGACTTTTGAAACCCAGTAAACTTGAACACCTGAATGCTCGGTCTTCCGAAGCTAAGATATCAAACAGTGTTTCTGGCCACCCAAAGAATTATCAACAAAATTTCACAATGGTTTCCACGGCTCATGGTGGAAATAACGAAGCTGCGCCTTCAGGCGTTAGTAAAACCGGCGCCATTGCTAAAAAGCCGAAGCAAATAACGCCGGTTTTTCCCAAACAGCTAGAAGACAAACCAAAGGATAAAAACGCAGTGAATAATTCTGCAGCGAGTCTCACAAAAGTAGACAACAGAGATGATGTTTCAAAGCATCAGCTTCCTCAGTCAACAGAGGCTAAGAAAAATCAAGAAGATACTCTACCGTCGAAGATTCAGAAGACTGGAGTAGTTCCAAAGAAGCTGGAGAAAGGAACTGAGAAGATAGCAAAGAAGCCGAAAGATTCAACGGCATCCGTCATCACGAATTCTGGCACTTCTGCTAAGGAAGTGGTGGAAACAATTCGCAAACCAGAACCAAGTCATTCCGTGAATCCTAAGCCTCAGCCGAAGCAGAATCTCTCTAATCCTACCGTTCAGGAAAGCGAAGTAAAAATTCAACTTCAATCTGCATTCCACAGGGCTGCTAAAGACACAGAGCAACTGCGCAAGTTACAAAGTATTCCGAAGAAACATGAAAACCAGCAGAATTTGGTAAAGAATGATATAAACTATATGTGCGCATCAACTATATCAACTTTATGCGCGCAAGTAGCGCATAAAGTTGAAAGTATGAAAATTGAGAAGCAGATTTTACTCGGAAAAGGAGCAACAAAAGAAGTTCCTAAGGCTGAAAAAAAACCACAACAACCAGAGCAGCGCCAACCTCACCCTCAAAATCATCCTCAGAGGGTACAACCAGCTCAGTTACCTCCTCGAGTGCAACAGCCGGCTCGATCTCATCCTCAAATCCAACAGCCGACTCATTCCCATCCCCAAGTACAACAACCGGCTCGAGCTCATCCTCAAATGCAACAAGCGGCTCAAGCTTATCCCCAAGTGCAACAGCCGGTTCGATCTCATCCCCAAATCCAACAGCCAGCTCATTCTCATCTGCAAGTGCAACAACCGGCTCGATCTCATCCTCAAATACAACAACCTCCTCAAGCTTATCCCCAAGTGCAACAGCCGGTTCGATCTCATCCCCAAATCCAACAGCCGGCTCATTCTCATCTGCAAGTGCAACAGCCAGCTCGATCTCATCCTCAAATCCAACAACCTGCTCATTCTCATCCCCAAGTGCAACAGCCGGCTCGATCTCATCCTCAAATGCAACAGCCGGCTCGATCTTATCCTCAAATGCAACAACCCGCTCAAGCTTATCCTCAAGTGCAACAGCCAGTTCGATCTCATCCTCAAGTGCAACAGCCGGCTCACGCTTATCCCCAAGTACAACAACGTGCTCAATTGGAACCTCGGATACAACAACAGCCGGCGCAACGTCAGCCTGAGCCTCAAGTAGCGCATCAACTTCCGGCTCCGCCTAAAACAAATATACAAAGATTGCAGCTTGCGGTTGAAGCTGCTACTGCTATGGCTGGTCCAGGAGCAGAGCAGCAGGCCGGAGCAGCAAGAATTGATAGACCTGAGGGGGTCCCGGTACCTAAGGAATTGCTGAATCCATTACTGAACATGTTTCCAGATGTCGATCCTAACTACATCACCGAATTGTGTGTATCTGCTAAAGAGAGGAACGAAGGCTTGGAATCGCTTGTTGAGGTGCTGTTGATCAACGGAGCGATTCATCCCCGAGTTATAAATCCGGATCCAGAACCACAGGAGTTAAATCCGGATGCTCAGTACGAGAATTTGCAGGGAATATTCCCAGACGCTCATCCCGAATACTTGAGAGGAATTGCGGAAAAGTATTACAACGATCCTGAAGCGATGAAAAATTTCGTACAAGCTAAATTGGAGAATCCAGATTATCCCACTATGGCTGATCATCTGAAAAAAATGAAAATCACCGAACAGATCAGACAGTATACAGTCGATTTTAACGCGGAAAAGTTTTTGCAGATTTTTCCTGACCCTTGGGCTCATTTTGAAGATCCTAAACGCCGTCCTGGGTACAACGTTATCGCTTTTGAATTCCTCAAGTCCCACTTCAGATCCAACAAGGTTTGTTTGTTATTTCTGAACTGCGTTAGGTTTTTGAGAAAATTTATCATTCGTTTTATTTTCTCTTGATTTGCTTATTCAGGTGGCTACAATCCTCAGCGCTTATAGATCTTCAAAGAATTTGTATCACATGAGTCTCGCTGCTAAAACGTTGGAGAAAATTGGGCCTGACATGAAGACCAGGAGAACGGACAGGCTGGTTCCATCCGAAGACATTCCTCTTCTTCAAGAATTCGCTTTTATAAAACACAAGGCCGAATTAAAGGAGTACATCTCTGCCCAGAAAGAGAAAGAAGAAAAAGAGTTTAAGAGACTTAAGGTATCCTTGTTAAATCAATTCAAGATATTCTGTTTTCTTTAATCTTCATAGATTCGATTCCAAAAGACCCATTTTTCTCTGTTATTTTGTATCCAATCAAATTTCTTATTGTCTTTGAAAAACGTCGAAAGAAACAGGACTCGGAAATTCTAGAACTTGCCTGGAATTTGAGTAGTCGCATGAAATCCTGTGGAATACTCTAGAATTTTCATGAAGTTGAAGTTCATAATGCTAGAAAAATCGAATCTTTGCAAAAAAATTTACTATTTCATGAGTCAAATGTTGTTAGATTAGAAAAATTGACAAAGTATGTGTATTTTGCTCATTTTGTAAAATTATCCACTGTATTTTAGTGTTTTATAAACCCCTCAAGCCATTGAATGAAAAATTTTCTCTCCCCAACGTTGACGTGCAAAAAGTTGATTGATTTTTCCTGATTCTTAACAAACATGATGATTCCTTTTGAATCCTGTAATTGTATTTAATGAAATACTTTTCAAATTGTCCTGAATTTTCATCATATTATGCCTAGAAAAATTCTGGCAGAAGCCTAAAATTTTCAATTCGGACTTCCTTAGAAACCCTGAGAGATGAAGAGCATTTAAAATAGAAATTTGTAGATATTCAGAAACTTGAGCTCCACGAATATGCTTTGGCGTTTTTCTCACAATTTTTGTATTCGAATAGTAACGAGAGCTGTGGACAAATTTGAATGTAATTGACCAATTGTTTGATTAACAGGCGAAAAACGAGCTGCTAGAATGCCAATGTTGTTACGACGAAGAGTGCATGCCTTCAAAGTGTTCGACCTGCAGCGAGGGCCACGTATTTTGCAAATTGTGTATTAAAACTGGATCAGAAACTAAAATAGGAGAGGGTCAGACGCAATTCAAATGTTTTGTCGAATGCAAAGGTGAATTCACCCTTCCAGTTCTTCAGAATGTCCTAGAACCAACTACGTTCAGTATTTTGCTTCGTAAGAGGCAAGAGGAAGAAGTCAAAGCCGCTGGATTGGAAGGACTAGTTGCCTGTCCCTTTTGCCACTTTGCCTCGATACCGCCGCCCGAAGACAAAGTCTTTAAATGCCTTAATCCTGAGTGTATGAAAGAAACTTGCCGGTCAGTATATTCTCTAATATCATTTTCCTTTTCTGGAATAAAATAATCCACAAACAAACAACAAAATCAATTCCTGATGCGTAACGATGGAAAATCTTTACCAATCGATCCATTTATCTTTATTTTTCATCCGATTAGGCTCTGCAAGGAATTGAACCACGTGCCTCTAAGATGCGACGAAGTTGATAAGGGAGAGGAAGCTAGGCATTATTTAGAAGAAAAAATGACCGAGGCTCTTGTACGCAAATGTTATCGATGTTCTCGTCCATTTTTCAAAGACGAAGGTTGTAACAAAATGACTTGTCCCTGCGGCGCTATGACTTGTTACATTTGCGGAGAACCTGTTAAAGATTACAAACACTTTAACGGACAAGGTTCAGATCGAACAGATCTGTGAGTATTTCTGATCTCAAATTCTACGAGATTCATTTTCGATCGAAAAATTATCTCGATACTGAATTACCTATTGATAAAACTGTATGAAATTTCGTTATTTTTTATTCCCGACAAGAGTTTGAAGAAATCATTTGATTTTTTTTCTTTTTTAATTGCAGAGATTTATTTCGATTGATTTTATTTACGATTGATTAATTGATTTCTCTGTTCCAGTTGCCCGTTGTGGAGCGATAATCAAGTATTAAACGCTCAGACTGTTCGTGTAGTTGCAGAAGCAGCTCAAAAAGAAATTCTGAAAAAAAATCCAAACTTGAAAATCGATGCTCAAGCATTAATGCCTTCTCTTCCCAAAGCTACAACCGGTCCTCATCAACACATAGCCAATGCTCACGTATTACCGGTAAGTGTTGGACAAATCTGAAATATTTGCTATTGAAATAAGATGATTTCTTCTTTTAACAAATTAATAAATAATTGAACAAGTTTTTATGCCATTTTCCTTATTTCTCACCAACGATTCTCCTTCTTTTGCTACAGGTTCAAGCTCGAAGGGTCTGATTAGATGATTCGTCAAGGAAAAGAGTTCCGTTTATATAGTATCTATATTTAAAAACACACTTCTGTTCGAATACTTGATCATTTTAATAAGGTATCAAATATTTTATTTATTCTCATTTTATATCGATAACTAAAGAACAAAAAAAAAAAAGCACAAAAGATAAATAAAAAGTGACAAAAAAAAATTCTATATATATTTAAGAAGACAAGAGAACACAAAAAAAAAAAGACAAAACTTTAAAACTATGTATGTACTATTGTTCGATGTTATGTATGATTGTAATTGTCTCTCTGCGAGTCTAGAGGAAAAAAAAAAGAATGCTGATTGTCATATTTTGTTAAATAATGAATGTTTATAAATATCATGAAATAATAATCTGCCGTTGTTAAAAATCATCACTGTGCACCGGAATGCAGCGGTGAATGTAAACAATTTTCAATATTCGTTAATCGTTGCAGAGTTCCTAAAAATGTTTGATAGTAAAGTTTGAAGAAAAAAAAAAGAAAGAAAAAAAAAGAAAAATTACCTGCTCGATGGTTGTTGTTGAGAAAGTTTTTACAAAGATTGAAATTTTCATTTCGTTTAGCATTAACTTTCACATTTCTCTATGATTCGATCAGATTGTTTGAACACGTAATTAACGCGTGCCAATCTACACACGTTTCTTTTTCTTTATTTCTTTCTTTCTTTTTCTCTACTCAAACATTTCAAACTCAATTTCACGATATTTATTATTACACTGAGACATTCAGCATTTGCGTTATTGTTCAGGTTGAAAGAAATACTTTGTTGTTTTTTTTTCGACCATTTTAAGTTTGTTATATTTTAACGTTTATTATAATACGCTGTTTAAAGCGCGAGACAAAAAAAAAAAAAAACCAACAACTCATAACTGGTAACTCATGATATTAATTACTACTCATTTCCTAGCAGCTATTGTTTCTTTTTTTTTCATAATACACGATTATTAACTATTATTAAGCTATATTTTATGGTATGTATTATAATGTTGAAGTACCTGATGCCATATTATTTTATTATTCTTCGACGTATATACGTAATTGTGGTTTCTTTATATTATTAGAGATGAGTTTCTCCATTTTGGCCTAGATGGAGTTTTACCCATTTCATTATTCGTACTTGAAATTGAAAAAAAAAAAAAATTAGACACCGATAATTGAGAGGTCTGATTTTTATATTACGTTTCAAAGATTTGCTCATTCTACTCATTATCAATTCATATTATATATTATTATTATTATTATTATTATTATTATTATTATTATTATTATACTAAAAATTTTCCATTCTGCTATATTAGAATAAGAATAAGATAATGATTGATAAAAAAAACGTAACTAAAACCAAATAAGAAAAAATACCAGAAATAAAAGAAAGAGAAAAAAAAAAAAGATGTAAGAAAAGTTCTGTGATTTAGAAATCGCGATAATTACCTAAATAAAGTTTACGAATAGCTCAATATCGTCTGTTCTCACGGACTTAATAACGTTTAACTTAGAAATTCTTATACGATATTTATATATTTTTTCTACAACATAATATGATATAAGTCCATATATGTATAATCATCATCATCATCATCATCATCATCTCGATAATATAATTTGTTAGTCATTATAAATAGGTTTTGTAATAATTTGTTGAAAGAATAAATATGAATTTATAGAAAAAGAAAACAATAAAACGTGAAAAGACGAGAACAAAAACAGAAATTATAATTGAAATCGCATGAAATTTGAAAGCAAATGAATTCTATTCTAATACATTTGTTACGGGGGCCTTTTTAACGTATTGCGTTTTCAACTATTTGTTGTTTTCGTATCCGTATACCCTCAATTATCACTTATTCAACTCTAATTGCGTAAGTCTAGGGAAATTCTTACAGATTTATCTTTACGGATACCTACGCGTCGATTTGATAAGAACGTTCGTAGGTATTGGTTTTCGAAAAAAATAAAAGAAAAATTGTCAACTGTTTTGGTAATTTTTCTTATGACTTAGTTCGAAAAGTAGTGTTGAAATTTTTGAGGCGTCCTGTAGTGTTGAACATTTTTCACAAACAACAATTCGGAGCTTATACTATAATTATGTATATCAAGTTCATGAATTTTCGCGGACACTTTCTACTTGTCGAAGACATTATCTACTTCGTTAGCACCCGGATTTCTTCCATTTATTAAAACCGAGGAGACTGAGATTCTCTGTACACTAGTTTTCTAAAAGGGAAACGAGCCACTCCTTTCTTTCAAGTACATATCAGTTTTTCGTCAGACGTCAGTTTATCCGTCTTTCTCACTGCTATATCGATTCGAGAAATGAATTTCAAATCTGTAAGTTATATAGAACGTATACATATATTTCTTTCCATTCATTTAATCTGTTCAAAGAAAAAAAATCATCGAGCATTCCATGTCAACCTGACCAATGATTTACCCCGCATCATTTTTGAATCGCTTCGCGATTTTTTTTTACCATTCTCTGATCTCACAAAAGCACTCCTGGAATTCTTTCGGATTTTTCCCTTTAACCGGTAATTTTTTATAATCAATCGAACCCATTGAAAATTTAGATTTTCTTTCTAAACTCACAACATCAAACTTTTCATTCCCATCATTTTGACACTCAGTCTATGATAGGCTGGTTTTGTTTTTCTATTATTGTTAGCCCTTCAAACATTTTTAATAAACAAGACGCCGTCTTTCAACGTTACGAAAATGCTAAAAAAAATTAGCAAAAATTCTGTGATCAATTCTGAATCTGTTAATGCGAGACCCACGATAACGCGCGACCGCCTTCTAAGCTTTTTTTTTTTGAATTTTTGCTAATTTTTTGAGAATTTTCGCCACGTTGAAACGCGGCGTTTTGTTTGTTCAAAATTTCTGAAGGGCCAACAATAATTGCAGAAAAAATTGGCCCATCATGGGGCGGGTGTCAAAATGATCGGAATTAAAAGTTTTTGATGTATGAACAAGAATCAAATATTGAGATGAGTTCGATTGATCATAAAAAATTATTAAAATAACGGTTAAAGGAAATAATCTGAAAAAATTCAAGAGTCCTCTTTTGAGATTGGAGAATCGTATGAAAAATTGCGAGGCAAATCAAAAATGGTATGCCAGGCAAAATCATTGGTCAAGTAATTGACGTGAAATGCCCCAAATAAGTATAATAATTCACTATTTGTTTAAATACAATTCAATAATGATATATTCGTATAACAGTAATGAAATATTATTTTCATAGATTTTATGGATCCTGATCCTAGTGCTTGGACTTTCTATGCTGAATGTGGCCAGCGGTCAAAACCAGCGTAGAAAACAAAATCCAAATCGTTCAAGACCGAGGCAACGTCCGGGGTACATAAACGGTGTACGAATTATATGGAATCATTGAAAAGAAAGCTGAATATGACATCGTCGCTTGTATAATATTTTTCTGTATTAGGAGACAAGAAAAAAAAAAAAAAATTATTATTAACCGATTTATACATTTTTCTTAATAAAATACGTTCTTTAAGAACAAATATAATACTGGCGTTGACTCACACTCACCCAAAAACATCGGAAATATTCCGAAGTAATTAATTTACGTCTAATAGGTAAGTCTGTGGATTATCTGGTAATTATTTAGCAAAATGATGATGAATTGGCATAAATGACGAAAATTATTGTAATATCTTATCTATTTTTGAAATAGGTACTCGGTAATTGATTTTCTCACCTAAGGATGAATGATGATAGTTTTTTTTTTTTTTTTTAATTTTTTTTCTTATACCTCGTGATCAAACATTGTGACAATTCGGGAGATTCCCACTAGACAGTTCACGGTTGGACATTACGCGAAATAAGACGTTGTATGTACGTTGTACCCTTGGTGCTGGGAATGTCTTAATAGATGAATAGTAAATCTGTTTACTCTGCAAATAAGATATATTTATACTTCGTCAACTCTCAAGTGGGTATAAATTGCGATGGTCGTGCCTTAGCACGGTTAGTTGACTCTTTCATACGATCGAAGAATCGGTAATAGATTTATATACAAAGATCGTAGATAGATAAGGTTTTTGAAAAAGTGCAAGGGGAGACTCGTTTGTGATCTTCACGGTGCAAAAATGAGTCGAATAGTCCTCGTACGTATTTATAATATATTTCTGTAATAAAATGAATGTTCGTTAACACGACATAAACAATCCTATCTGGTTCTTTCGTCGATATTTTTACTAGTATTGATGTCGAAAATTTTTTAGCGGATTCCGGAATAGTCAAAAATTCGTAATCAATGTCGATTTTATTCCTCGTAGAATATGCTTTGAAATTACAAGAGGTAGAGACATTTTTTCATGTTTTCTCTTATCACTGTGTGAAATCCTATGGAATTCATGTTTTTTCATTCAATCGTTTCGGTGATCATCGCGCGGATTTTGATTTAGAATTTTCTGATGAGAAATTGAAAATATTTTAAGACTGACAAACTTGATCAATACTATACCGTTTTGATCTCGGGAGAACTTCTTTCGCTCAGAAGGAAGAGAAGAAAAACGTCAAAACCGAGAAGTGAAACTCGAATTTTTTCCTATAGAAACGAGCGTTCGATTTAAAAGGGATATAGTGATTTTGCATACCCATTATTGTTTCAAAAAACGTGTTACCGGATACATGAGGGCCGAAGACATGAAGATTCATTGAAATTACCGCAAAGGTCTCGTCGCGAACTAAACCAATACTTTGATTTTATTTTACGTGGCAGTACAGATTGAGAATTTAAAAGAAATTGTAGCTTCATCGTAGGTTTACATTGAAAACTTGTAGATTTTCATAGTTTGCTCTATAGGAAATGGTCGATTTCCATAATTTTTCATAAAAAATAATTGTTATTCTCTTTGATAAACTAGGAAAAGAACGACGTTTTCTCATGTGAAAAAAACAACGGAAATTTCGAATTTCGATAAAAGTTTTCCAGCGATTCGTACAGAATAATTTCCACCAAGATTACAAAATGATTCCAACTTTGGTCGAATTGCTACAGTATCACAAATAGTATCGTTCTCATGGATTCCAAAAATTGATGGATCACAAATTAAACATTTTAGAATACATTGAACACATGAAATTAAATAATAAAATTGGAAAAAAATTGGGACGGCACTTACAGTGGGGAGAAGTTCACTTTTTCGCTAGCAAAATTTCACAATTATTATATTTTGGAATTATTTTCCAATGAAATTGGAGTATGATATTCTTAAGATAGAATAAATTCACAAAAAATATTATTCCATAGCGCATGTGTACCAAAATAGGTATTATATTCCGAAATCTGAAAAAGTTCTCCTAAGTAGTATAGAAACAAAAACGACAATTATGTGTTCACTGATTTCGTCCTGTTAAAAAACACTCGAAAAAAAATCTATACCCAAGTGTGGACTGAGGTAAATTCGACCCCAAGTAACCAGGAAGGATTGAGCACGAGAGATATAGCTGTACAACTTTCGCAATAACAATAATAAATGAAAATCTCATCTAATTTCGTTACGTCTTGCAGTTACTGATCTTCTGCATCTTCGCCTTCGATGTCGTTTCCTGTCAATTTGGATTCGCGGGAATCGGGAGCCCAGGTTTTGGCTTTGGAATTGCAGGTCCAGTTATACCTTTTGGTAGGCCACCACCTCCTCCACCGCCACCACCACCACCAAGATATCCATATTGCTCACCATTCTACAGGGGAATTGGATACGGAAACCCGTACGGTCGCTTTTGTTGAAAACCAAAAAAAAAAAGCACAATGTTATTCTCAACTCCAAATTCCAAGCGCTATGCTATGCGATAAATAATCGATCAATGTGATGCTACAATTTGTGAAAGTTCAAATTTTTAAATGTTATCGAAAATAAACTAATAATAACAATAATAATGATATCGAAATACTCTTTATACGTGTTTAGTTGTATTATTGTATATTTTTGTATCATACCTAAATATAAGTATTTGAATTTATACCTGTATTTATACTTGATTTATACGGTTGATCGAACGATCATCATTCCGTTTGCTCTAAGGATCATAATACATTATTGAAACGTATTAATTGATCAATAAATCACGTTTTGACTTTCTCAATGACTTTCCTCTGGCTCGATATCCCTTGAAATGATGTTTCGGCGGCGTACAAGTGCACGTACATATCGGATATTAGCTTTTTCGAGAATAGTAACTGGTACCGTTCTTTGCGGCCATGACGAATAATTAAGTGAGTGGTCATTTGACAAATCGATGCTAATCATATGAGTCATATGTCACGTGTATCGTTGTCAGGCCTTGTTTTTCTTGGCATTAGGTATAAGCGTGGAAATTACCTGAACTCTGATGAGACGGAAGCGGGCATATTGAATTGTGGCTTGCGCTGGTATTTCTGCAGGGATAATATTTTCACCGATTTTGTAAATGAAAATGTTTTTTCTCTATAAAGAACAGAAATTCATCACCTTTTCCGGGATTTTCTCTCTAGATCAAGAATGTTGGCAATGTGTGAAAAGTTCTCTTCAAGAGAAACTATAGCCTCTATTTTCCATTTTTTCAATCTGGATTGATTGTTGTTTTCCCACATTGTCCTCTACGTAAATAGAGATCTGCCAAACCCAGAAATCTGATATGTATAGATTCGAAAATCTATCGAATGGCAAAAATTTTTTCCCCCTTTGTTGTTATTTTCATCCATACAGCTAGACTAAAACCATTCAGATCGTAGGGAAATATTCTGCAAGCAATTATTTGTCATTTGCACGTCTAATTAGTGATTCTCGAAAGTTCACATTAGTGGTTATACGGTTTTTGGTGAATATGGATGTGATACGAGGATGGAACTTCCTAGCTTAGAAAGATTCATATAATCAGTTATCTTAAGTGTCTCACGTCTTCGAGTACTTCATATCCAAGTGGTAGGTTCGAATACTTGATATCTCATTGTTTATAGACTAAGGTACGAAAAAAACGTAAGGCGAAGCGATCAATAATTATAAAACAAATAGGTTAATTAGAAATCGATGTTAATTGATTTCATTTCGTTATTCGTACTTCACATTCGGAATAAGACACGCAGGATTATAAAAGTTTTGCTTACTTTACCGCGACTGTAAATTTTCTAATATAAATTGCTTTATACGTGATAGAATTAACGAAAATCGAAGAGGAAATTGAAAAGGCGAATTGGTCATTTTGGTCGCCCTGGACTTTACACGAGTGGTAATTTTTTTTTTTTCCCTCGTTTAATTTAGACGTTATGACTTTATTACAGTATTATTCATATAGATGGAGAGTCACAGTGACTTTCCATAGGCAAAATACATTTTGCTATAATCTTGTAAAGTTTCGAATTCATCTCCCGGCTTTCCAGATCACCGGGCTACTCTGTTTTCATTAATTTGTAAAATTGAGACCAAACCAGTCGGTCAATTTCAATGGAACACGGCAAATTTTCATCGTGAGAACACAAGCCGTATTCCTGTAGAGATTTTAATTCTTCCGGGTAACCATTTCCCAGAAAACCGGGCTTTTTCAAAATCTCCTGTGGTGCCAGGTACAGGGTCGAAAGTTCAAAAGGTCTAATCGTGAAATTTTACTGAACGACGAAAGTCATTTTTGACCCAACACCTATATATTAAATTTATACTTTTTTCCAGCTCGCGCAATAAAAAGTATAGAAAAAAAAAAAAATAGAAAAGGAAGTCAACACTTTTATTAGTTTCTTCTGAAATATTTTTCGTGAAAAATACCGGAGTTTTCGTAGTTTATATAACTTCGCAGACGTTTGCAAGTTTTTCAAGATGCTTTCATGTTCTCTTCGTTAGTTTTATTAAAACTGAACAGACCGCAATATACCCTGAAGACCACTTTTGTAGGAGAAGATCGAGCGACTTGTATATTTTAGTTTCGTGTCTTTTCAACGTCAATTTAAAATTAGTAACTCAAATGGCAAAAGTGATTACAAATTTGAGGGGGTGCGTTTTGTGGGTGACCATTCGTTTCTACCGAAAAATGTATATTTCTCATTTATTTTGAAACCGAAAAAGATGGCGAACGTTTTGATTTTTCTTCGGGACAATTGATATTGATATTGTATGTACAATTCTTCTTACAATTCTTCTCGCTTTACCGTGAATAAAAAATGTCGAATAACTTGACCAACGGGGTAAACTACCCTGAGTCGTTGAAAACCTTCGCAACGTTGAGGACATTTTAACGGCGTGTGGAAATCATCGAATTTGACTCGTTGAATGAGAAGCTACACTGAGAAAAAAGATCGGGGACAAAGGGGATAAGACTATTTTATAGTTGAATTAAACCAAAATTATAGTTTCTTATACGATATTATTGTATCGAAGACTAAAAATGCAGTTATCCTGACTATAAAATATCCTTATACCCTGAAGGAACTATTTGGATATTGAAGGTAACTATATTTTTTTCTCGGTGTAGACATGTAATTCCACGGCATAACTGATTTATGCACATGTTTAATGAAAACCTTCTTTGATTAACCCTGACAAGGCGCGACTTACCCAAAAGTATTCGAGAATCGCTATTACAGGTCTAGACACATACCTATGTATGGGTATTCGTATTTTATGTATACTGTGTAAATATAAAGTATTTACATATGAAAGACGAAAAATCCGATTTTTCTATATTCCCAATGCTCAATGCAATGTTAATTGATTTGCTCAAAGACTAGAATTTTTTGTTTGATTTAATGTTCGTATTCTTGTTGACGTAACTCTGGTTAAATATAAACGCAATTCAGGGGATTTCTATGGTTCAAGTACGAAGATCGTTCCCCTGATGGTGATGATATTTCGTATCTATATAAAAATTCATCTCATGTTTGTATGAATTGCAAATTCGATATCCACACCCTTTCAATTCTTGGGTATAAATTGGGACCGTCGTACTTCGGTGGAGTCAGTTGACTCTCGGTGATGATTGGAGAATCGGTATAGAAAAAAGATCGTCGATTTTCAGAGAGGATATTCGTTTATCGCCATACTCCAAAAATGAGGCGATTAATTTTCGTGCGTATTAATTATATTAATTGTACATTATTAATATTATTAATGATATTATTACCTGCATATCGATCATAAAATTTGATGAAGTAGATGTAACAAACCGAGATTCTTCTTATTATTGAGAAAATAGTGAATCATTAAGTTTCATTGAATATTTGTCGAAAATACTGTACAAGTTTAGTGTCTCCAATATTAAACAGTAATTCGGAAGTGAATGAGAAAAATTAATACATTTGATTACGACTGAAAATATTTCATCAAGTATAAAAATAACAAAAAAATGGATTTGAATTTGACTCAGTATCAATTGAGGTGCAGGAAAAACTGCCGAGTAGTAAAAAAAGGATGAATCGGTATAGTCTGTACTGGATCATCCGCGAAAAAAAATTAAAGCTATGCTTATACATATTTTCTGTTGTAAGAATTGCCGAAACAAAGTTAGAATTATTCTCAAAAGATAATAAAAAATGTGGAAACTCGCATTCTTCAACCTGATTTTTTTAACCACTATTCCCTCACTCTCTAAAAATCATATAATCTGATTCAACGGTTTTTTTAAATAATTTTTTGACATCCTGCAGATATTGGTCCTCTGCGTCTTCGCCTTCGATGCCGTTTTCTGTCAAATTGCAATCGGAGGTTTCGGAGTTCCAGGTTTTGGTTTTGGAATTGGCGGAATACCTTTTGGTGCTCCTCCACCACCTCCGCCTCCACCACCACCACCGCCACCACCACCACCACCATTTGTACCGTTTTATCGATATTATTAGTACTCACGATGTTTCGAAGGACTTGGAATGTACGGAACCAACGATTATATTGTTGAAAACTTCAATGTTATGTACATAATTGACTTTGGAACCCACTACCAGAAAATGTAATTATTGTGAAAGTGAGAATTTTTGAATGAAAAGAAAAATATATCAACAATAAATCATCTGTCGTGGTACTAATTGTTATACGTTTTTTTTTTTTTTTTTTATCAATCTATTCGTTTCGTGATGATTGTTAATGTTAAATGCGCGATACCAATGTACCTACTGATTAATTTTACTATTTTTTTTCTAGCTTTTTCCCTACGTTTGTAAGTCTTTAGAAATGTGTCTTATTCAACATTGCGGTGTATTCGCTTTCTTGAACGAAACAATTATCACCTCTCTCTAAGGTCGAGACGAAGGTGACCGCGATAATTTGACAAATCGATGCTAATCACGAGTCAAGTGAATCAATGCGACGCACGAAAATTATACAAACTTCGATATGCGCAGACTCATTATGGCTGTTGACGAGCCACTTATAATTACCAGAATGACCTTTTCATTGTATATTATAGGAAAATATATTTTACGGTACGACATCGCCGTAGAGATTTTTTGAAATTCTGAAACTCTTTCGTTACTCTCTGTAACAATATATACTATAACTATATAAGATCAGTTACTCTTGATGTTCGTGGAATGTTGGAGAATATAGATAAACATATTTTCACCATATGAAGCTCCCAAAAGAGTTGTCAAACAATGTAGGTACATTTTGCTATAGGAACTCTCAAGCTCTTTTTAAAAAATATCCTTGATTTAGTGCTGCTTCGAGGAAGCATTAAGAATCGTGATTTTTTGAAGAGATACACTAATATCAAGCATAAGTCTACGTAAGCTTAAATATCAGTCTTCAGGATCAGGATTAGAATGAATTGACAGTGAAGTCATTGGCCGATGAATTTTCTGTAAGTATGATTGCAAAAGAGGGAATCCCAGACCCGGAATCCCACTGACAAGCATAATTTTGTGTATTTTTGTTGTTACTGTCCGACTATACATATACACACAGTGAGATGATTTTTTTTTCCTCCGTGGAAACATAGGGAAATATCGCATGATGGTCAATTACTTGTCATTTGCACGTCTAATTAGTGATCTGTCAGAGTACACACCAGCGAGGTGGTTATATACATTTCGATAAATATCCTGCATATCAGGACAGGATTTTTAGCATCGTATTTAGTTGGCAAAAAGAAACGGCACTCGGAAGACATACCTATCTTATCTGGACGTTCTAAGTTGTTTACACCTAGAAGTACTTCAGAAGTGATCGATTCCGAATTTTGATATCTCATATCGTTCTGCAATTGACACAGGAAACATGCAGCCAACTACAATAGTTGTGAGTACCATCAATTAAAACTAATCAGGTTTGGAGATGATATGTAATTATGGGGTTATCAGACCGTGATTGATATTTTCTGATTAGATTCTTTTTCACATCTAACTATAAAAATGTATAGGTATTAATTGGGTTTGCCAGAAAACTATAATCGAAACATTTTCCTTTTATTGGACGTCACATTCATAAAATTGATCTTCAATATCAAGATACTCCACTGTAGAAAACTTTTAGTGTGGACTACGATAGAATGTAACTTGGTGTTAATCCAAGACTATACAAGGTTTTTTTTGGAAACAATAATTATTTTAATTTTGAATAATTTTTTACATCAGTTTGTTTCATCGAATTTATATAAAACGTCGGAATTTGCACAAATTTCGCATTTTTGCAAACTCTCTATTATGCACTGTACAAAATTAAAGGTCTATAAGATTCTAGATTACTATAAAGAATGCAACTTAATTGATGTAAATTTGACACCATTCAATAGGTTAATTTGTCACTTTGACACAATTTTAGGGTAATTTGACAAACCAAGAAATTGATCAACAACAACCGGCGATGAATGTTTGAATCGATACCACAGTATAATTGTGGGAACTGGTAATAATGTAAATTTCAACAGTGCATTTTGCAAGTCCAATGTCCCATTGAAAATTAATTGAAATCACTTGAAAGTCACGAGAGCTTTCAATGATTTTGATCGGTCGTGACGTCACTGTACCCAGTAAACCAAAACGTATTGAGTATGTGAAAAACGGAATTAAACAGAATTCGAAAGACGTGTACGCCAATTCTTTAGAATCAGAAAGAATTGCCAGACAATTCTTTGCAAATCTATTTAATTCGTGTTTATTCTGTTTTTGACACACTCAATTCGTTTCAATTCGTTTCGGTTTACTGGGTAATGTATTGATTATACTTCCAAACAACAGCATAGCATGCTAGTATAGATATAGTATATGGGGAATTCCAGCCCAACCTGGACAGCTTTTGACCCTCACCCCTCTCGATTTTTTTCATTTTTTTTTCTGATATTCGGTAGACTGAAAGAAGTGCTTGTGATTTATTTCAAATTTTTATCTCAATCCGTTTTCGATTTACATATTTTTGAAAATTCGCAATTCCCGATGATCGTCAAACGTTTAAACGCTTGTATCTCTGAATCTATCAGTCGGATTACAAAATGTGAGTATATGAAATTCATCGGAAAGAAGTGTACCTTTCGAAAAAAATATTTCTGGATAATTGTGCCTCGTCCTTCATAGTGAAATCTTCGTTTAAACATGAAAAATCGATTTTTCTCCAAGTATGACATGATTCAAAATTTTCAAAAAATTCTCAAAAATACTTCGAGAAAAGACAAAATTTTTGAGCTATGGCTGATCGTGGGCCTCGGCTGCTTTCTATTTTTAACAGAATTTTAATCGAAATTTTAATTGAAATAATTAAAATTCTATTGAAAATTGAAAAACAAATTTAATTAAATCAATCAAAATCCTGTTGAAAATTCATTTCTCAATTTTTTCTCAATTTTCAACAGAATTTCAAAATAAATTTTAAATTGAATCAATTAAAATTCTATCAAAAATTTGAGAAAAAATTCAAAATAATCGATTAAAATTCTGTTAAAAATAGAAAGCAGCTGAGGCCCACGATCAGCCATAGCTCAAAAATTTTGTCTTTTCTCGAAGTATTTTTGAGAATTTTTTGAAAATTTTGAATTATGTCATACTTTGAGAAAAATCAATTTTTCATGTTTAAACGAAGATTTCACTATGAAGGACGAGGCACAATTATCCAGAAATATTTTTTTCGAAAAGTACACTTCTTTCCGATGAATTTCATATGCTCACATTTTGTAATCCGACTGATAGATTCAGAGATACAGGCGTTTAAACGTTTGACGATCATCGGGAATTGCGAATTTTCAAAAATATGTAAATCGAAAACGGATTGAGATAAAAATTTGAAATAAATCACAAGCACTCCTTTCAGTCTACCGAATATCAGAAAAAAAAATGAAAAAAATCGAGAGGGGTGAGGGTCAAAAGCTGTCCAGGTTGGGCTGGAATTCCATATACATGACATGATAATTTATTACATTTTCTGTATTCTGACTTATTATTTGGACAATCGTTTGAGACAATGAATAAATATAATTGTGGCAATTCGAATTTTCGTATCAATTCAGCAAAATCTTTGTCCATCAGTATCAAGGAGTTTACAACAAGAGTGACCAATCACTTATAAATTCGATCGACAAAATATGTAGGTATATTGCTTCGATAGTTGCAATGTGATCGGTGCTCACTATCGGGCCACAAAGTGGAGACACCTGGGTTTGACACGCTGTAATTAAATGAAAAAAAAAAAATCGTAGAGCTTCGGGATACAAATCATTTTCAAGCTTGTTATATTCCCCATTAGATAAACCATAAACCATTGCTGTATGAAAATCAGGACGGGAGTAATCGGCCAATACCTGTATGTGTTAAAAACGTCGTTTTACATGTTACAAAATGTAATTTTTTCACATATATATTGAACGTTTGCTTCCCTGCTGATTTTCAAACAGCAACTCCTAAACCATGTCCTCAGAAAATTAATTACGATTTAAAATTTATTCAGATAATCCTTTGCTGTATCCTACTGACTCCTGACCTGGCATTTTGTCGTGGTGGATTTGGTGGCGGACGTGGTGGAGGATTTGGCGGTGGACGATTCGGTGGTGGACGATTCGGTGGTTTCAGGGGTGGATTTGGAAGACCAGGTTTTGGAATTGGTCCAGGAATTGGAATCGTCGGTGTTGGCCTTTATGGTCGAAGCGGGTACTGCTTATACAACCCCTATTACTGCTACCCTTATTACTAAAAACAATTCAACTGTACGCCGAAGATTTAAGCACGACCAATAAATTATTTCACTTTTAATATCATCTGCCAATGGTCAATTTTTACACCCAATTGTCATAAAATTGTACATAGTTTCCTTTTCCCGTACTGAATCCGGCCTTTACCTCTCATACGCATATTCCATCCAAATTATGTGTTAATTAGTTTTCTTCGTCGAATTAATGATTGCTTTGATTCGAATCTTACACTGGCGTTTGAGTATTCAAAACTTCAGTTCGGTAATTAATTTCTTTTTACGCGGCATTGGTATGTGGCTTTTTGGAGACTGTTTTCGGTTGGTAAAGTGGCACTTTATTCAGCTCATCTCAGAACTGCCATGAATAGTACATTTCAGTACGACTACGGAAAGGCTTAGTATCACGCCACTAAATTTCGACGTTCAATGCCGAATTTCCGTAAAAATCTAGCATGTATGATGAGATGAAGCTTTGGTTTCAGGTCTTCGATCAGAATTGACGGAGAAAAGTTTGTCGATTTTCTTAATAGTCCTTCGCAAATTGCAGTAGACAGTTCGTAAGCTCATTGGCAAACGCGATATCTCTCTAAAACAGTATTTATTATGTTAATTATTTTATGTTCAGTTGGATTTAACAAAAAAAAACAAAAAAACGTGAGATCATATGAGTAACTAACTCGTGTATAGGTATTGTGTACATTATTCACCGGACCTCTGTAACGGTGTGAACGGTTGATGAATGTCTATGGCAGCCCTAGACAGAAGTTGATTTCGATGAATTGCTTCCACTGATAAAGCCGTTGGATCGAGAATAGTTAAGTATATTCGGATTCATTGTCAGTGTTATACTGATAATGTTTATCGTTGTGTGACCACCGTCTTGACCCTGTACCATTTTTATCAGTGTCTGAAAAACAGCAATTCAATCTCTATGTACCTATAGCGAAGAATGGCGAAGAAAAAACGATCGCCGTTTGATTTTTTTTTTTTTTTTTTTTCAAATATTCACTCGATATCGTCCGTATATCAAATGAAATTCGTCTACAATTCAACAATATCTACGAACTTTTAAGGAAATTCAGACGCCTACCAGTTTCTTATCGTAGATAGATGGTTTTGTTGTTGTGAAGAAATAAGAAAAGAATCAAAACAATTTTCACGCACTGCTTACAATTCTATGCATAAAGACACTTCACACTACGTCTTCGTCAGATGGCCAGAGCTAATTCCTGTAGTAGATGTGAATCAAGGCTTCAGGTTTTCGACACTTTTAAAGTATTTTCCGGATGAAGGTCCTTTCAGACCCATTTTGCAGGGTCAGAAAGGATTTTCGAAAAGGATACGTTATTGGCCGAAACCAGTAAAGCGGCAGAAAAAAACATCATCAGAGTTATGTTATCTCCACGAAATGTCTAAAGCTACAATTAGCATCACGTCTTTTTTGAAGCAGATAAAAAAGACCGGTTTGAAATTGCACTTGGTTCAAAATCGATCTATTTATTCACCAGAGTTCGTTTCACATCGTTAAAATTGTCTCATTTCAAAACACCTGCTTTATTCAAGCACATCGTTCGTCCGTTTCAACTTCTGAATAGGTGGAAGATTTTTGGTGAGACGTGAGGCTGTAAACCGAGTGCGGGGAATCGAATTGAACAAATTTTCAGAAACAATATATGGTCGATTTTCCGAATTTGAACTTTTTTTTTTCACTCGTTTGCGAATGATCCAACTTGATTATAGAATTTTCCAAATGCTTTTTAACCACCGTTATTCCGAACGGTTTTAATCGTCCGATCGGTGTGTCTGAAAAAAAACTTACATTTGATTTAGGACGATGTATAATTCGGCCAAGCGTTTCCTTAATTCTCATATCATATCGTTGGATAGTCTAATAGAAATATCGCTTCGTTTTCGTAAAGTTGTTTATTTCTTTATAGAATAAGGGCCTACCTAATAATGCGTTCAAACTTGAACGAACCATATCCAGGTAGGTGTTCGTAATTTTCTACACAAAAATTGGTACCTAAGTGCCGATATAATTACACATACTTATATATGTATATCCGTACAAAAATCGTACTTTTATTTACCGTTGTGTTTCTACTATTTGTCAATAGCAATAACATTCGATAGTCACAGATTGAGCAAATATATTATACTTATATCTAAAATCGTATCCAATTGAGCAAAAATTAAAGAAAAAAAAATTGGACAAAGACAATTATATTAATATAGTAATAATACTCCAAATATAGGCATATTTAATATTTTGCACTTTACTTCGTCATTAATGCATAAAATTATTAATGGCGTGGATTGAGGTAGCCGATCCCATAGAGGCCTGGTGTGTATCCAGGGAAGGTAGGGCTTTGCGAGTAAGATGCGATGTAAACAGGCGACGAAGCTGCATAGCCATAGCCACCATACGGATATGTTAAACCCGGATACAGACCCCCGGCGTTTTCGCTCCAGCCTGGGCCTCTTGAGGGTCCAAGACTTAAACCCCAGGTCGGAAATGCTTGGGAGCAGCCGATGGCAAGAAGAACGATTACCTACGATCGGAAACAAAAATAACAATAATAATAATAATAATAATAACAATAATAATAATAATAATAGTAATAGTACACTCATAAAAAAGTATCGTTGAATGGACACAAATTTTTCTGAATTGACAACAAATTTGGTAGAGTTACAGGCAACAAAATGTGGAGTTGATTCAACAAAAGATTCTGTTGATTTAACAAAAAATTTCTGTCCGACAATCTTATTGTTAGTTGAATTAACATAGAAAAACAGTTTGCCGATTGTTGAACAGAATTCTGTTGAATCGACGAAAAGTCACTAACAAAATTATTTTTGTTGGATTTGTCAAACTTGTTTTCTGAGTGCACGCCCTGAAATTGTCCACCTTATTTATTTCACTTATGTAATACTTCGGAGAGATCTTTGAAGTAGTCGTTTCGAAAATACGCTTATATAATTGTTTCAGGGGGATTTTACGGTACAGACATTTCCGACTAGCCCTTTGTGTCATGGCCACCATGGATAAATTTTACCCAGGCCTTACTTTGGGTAGAAAATATTGAAAAACTGCATTAGTTACGATTCTTTTTTTAGCTAAAAGGTTCATTTTTTATATTCATATCTTCCAGATAAATCCGCATTCATTTCTACTCCAAAATCAATCCTCTAATTCACATTTCGAAGTAAATACCTGTTTTGAAACGTACGCTATGCCACTATTTTTTTCCTAGGAGAATCACATCTGACGAGTACTCCAGTTCAAATTTGACTTGAAAATTTTTTGAATTCGAAAAGTTATGATTTTTTTAGTGCAAAGGTGTATTCTTTTACTAATTTATCTATTGACGATTTTTGTTGTTGAACATCTCGTGATTCGAATTTAGACACCACATCTTCTCACACATGTATTAGAATATTCAAAGTATTTTCAGTATATTTTTCATCCCGATCGGACTCATTGTTTTTATACGGCAACCATTTGAAACTTGGCTGGGTAAATTTCCAGTATAACCATTAAGTAGTAAAGTACCACTAGTAAATTATCCAGTATAACCACGAAGTTATTCTACAGAGGTGTGGCCACGAAGGGTTAGGAATTATTTTAAATATTTTTTTTTTTTTTTTTTTTTTTGGATACTTACCAAAGTGAGGAACTTCATGATGGTCAAAATCACTTGGATGAGTTGCAGTCAAGAGTCAAATTCTCAACGTGCACAACTTGAAGAAGATCAAACTGAGATTTGAAGGGCGGGAGGCTGTGGCTGGAACTTATATACCTACGCCGCAACCTGCATGCAGACGCCGTTGAACTCACAGTTAAGAAGTTGTGCAATCGAATTCTTCCAATTGGCTTGAAACCAGGTGTAGATACAACATACGCCGCGGTGTATCTAAACATCATCATCTCACGTTTCCCACTGATTTCAAACACTTCATTATCCATGAAGCAAAAATAATAATCAGCAAGATCAATGAGACGGTATCTAAAAAAAAAAACCACCTCCTCTAACTATTCAAGAAGACAATGGATCTCAAAATGAATCGATTTTCGAATAAACTGAATAATAATTCAAATTTGATTTCCTATTTTTTGTTTTGTTATTTCCTTCTTCAAAATCACGTGACTTGAAACAATATTGATGATGCTAGTTTTTTTTTGTTTTTTTTTATGTGCGGGATATAATTAGACATAGCGGTTACCGTTTCGTCAGGTTGCACAATTGTCTATAGTAGCAGTGGCTCAAATCTATTAACATTTTTATTATCTTTCTTGTGGTGTTGAAATACTTGTAAACGCCCGAAGGCCTCGGCCAAACTAATAGGTAACTGTTGCTGCATTCATTCTTGGCAAGGCCCCCTTCTGTGGGTGTAGGTATATAAGTTCCACTAGAGGCTAGTGACCTTAGTAAAATATATTTATCCTAATATGAAGATGGATATCGTTTCATTTTTTCATTACAATTTTTTGGAGACTTTTAAACACCTGTCAAGTTTAAGTATTCGATATTGCGCCTGCTCAGAAACGATAAACATTGCTAATGCTAATGAGAATTGCAAATTCATGCAAATCTATTCACGGAATGCATTTTACATTATAGTATACATCATCGACGTATGAATACAATTTATACTCGACGAGTGAGGAGTAGGTATTGTTTTGTTATTCTCAGTGGAATAAGTATTTCGAACGTGTGAATTATTGAAATTCTTCCGAATATCAAACCGTCGAATTTCTCACTCGGTATACGGTGCGGCGTTGATTAACTCAGTAGATTAATATTCAAATTATATCTCCGATCAAATTCATATCCTGAAACACAACATCGCAAAGGCCACGTCTCGAGTTAACGGCATCAAAAGATACGCACGTAACTAATATATATATGTGAATATGCTATAGCCATATAATAACATCGTCGAAATTAAACAGAAAGCAAGTTTATATTGAATACACTTGTCGATAGTGATTAATTATATTCGTAGACGCGATAAAACGTCGTTGTTGCAAATAATGGTAAAAGGATTCTTCGTATAGTCTTGCTTGAAGCCCAGAGACCTTGACCTCTCCTTGTTTTGGTTCTTGAGTAATTCCATTCAATGCTAATCAACGAATTCGTTATTACAATTCGATTGCTTTAAGTTGAAGCTTAAAAATGACGGAACTATCGAAAGGAAATTAAAAAAAAAAAAAAAAACACGACAAAAACCCGATTAATGATTCTCAAGATCTCTAGTTTCGTATACGCACTCACGGTATTACGTAAGAATTGTAGACGTAGGTTGGGCTGCGTTGCAGCAGGCGAAGAGAAGGAATAATTTGAAATTTAGTGAAGAATTATCTGAAACAGCGATGAACTATTACCATCACATCGATTACATTTATTCAGATAAGATAATAGCCTTGGACAAGGAGTAGAGATGATTAATTATATTGCTAATTGTGGAAGAACAATATTCTCGAAAACTTTGGTTACGGCTATAGGTATATGGACATGGCTAATAAAACAATTATTCAAATCCATCTGACTAAACTAAACGGCAGGTAAACCGCCACTCCTCACATCAATGACACCAGCACCGCCAGTATTATCGACTGATGCACCATCAACGTAGTAATTATTCCAATCAAACTCTGTGGTAACCTTGACCGAGCTGTCAATCGTACTTTGAGTAACAGGTTCCACAATCTTCTCTGCATCTTTTGGTTTTTCTGAGGTACTCGGCACTGGGGAAGTACTAATGATGACAACGTCAAAGGAGTCACCCGATGTCGAAGATTCCAATTTATCAGATACGTCTTTTTCTCTCGAATTATCTTCGCATAGTTCCAATTCATAATGCGGATTCAGCTCATTATGGGGTCGATGCGGTGGTCGCGGTGGAAGTGCAAGTGGTTCTTGTCCATGATGATGCGGTGGTGGTCCATGTCCATGATGATGGGGTGGCGGTGCATGTCCATGATGATGAGGTGGCGGTCCATATCCATGATGATGGGGTGGTGGTCCATGTTCGTGATGATGGGGTGGCGGTCCATGTTCGTGATGATGGGGTGGCGGTCCATGTTCGTGATGATGGGGTGGTGGTCGATGTCCGTGATGATGGGGTGGTGGTCCATGTCCGTGATGATGTGGTGGAGGTGGCGGTGGACCATGAGGAGCTTGCGGTCCATGCCAACGATCTTCAGGATACCGATGTGGATAATAGTCGGTTTGGGTTCGGTAGTTATCGTTGTAATATTCGGAAGGATATTGAGAAGGTGGTCGGCTTGTCGACATATCTCTGTAAATGTGATAGACGGGATCCCAACACTGACCCGAAGATCCTCCATAATCTTGGTTCACCTCTTGCCCCTGTAACAGTCAGGGTAGAAATGAATGCCCATGAAAAATTATCAGGCAAATTCTAACAAGGTTCATAAATCTATATAAAACAATAACATACTGTCATGAAATATATTTTGTAATGTAATCGCGCATGATTATATTCGTAAGATTTGATGATCATAGCATCCTGATAAACAGGAATTCTCTTCAACGCGGAAAGTCTAGCCGTGTTATTAAAATGAATGTGAAGTCTAAGGCCTCCGGGCATTTATTGATCACGACGTCAGACTAATCCTTCGATTTCGAGTCAAACTGTGATGATAGCATCACTGTGTATACTATGTGGTGACATAATTATAAAAATATTTCAGGTAGAATACTGTGCAACGTACGTGATCATTTGGGTAACGACGTCCAGTGAATGTTGACTGCGAGGGAAAAGCATGGTGGCCCTGGTTCTGATCACGATTGTTATTATCCGTCCGGCTTTGATCTTGAAGAAGAAAATCCAGTGACGCCCAACGTCCTGAGTTAAATTTGTTGAATTGGGGGTCAGCCTGAGCACAGACAGTCAGTGCTGCTGTCAGGATAAGAACGAAGCGCATCGTTCGTGTCCAAATAGCAAATGTGATAATTTGCTTCGTCACTCGAGTTTAATTTTCATTCACGTATTTCATTCCACACTAACGAATATCGAAACCTAGATATACGGTTTCCCGCCACAACTAATAATTAAGAGAACGTGTTGGATGATCCAACGACTAGCAATGATACTTAACTGAATTGGGGAAAGGCTTCTGGCCTTCTTATAGCTTACCGCGACTCACGCTTACGATTAGAGACATAATACGAGCTCACCTCGGTTTTGTAATGAGAAACCGTCTGGCCCAGGGCTGGCTTCAGAATTACTGAATTTAACACTAATTACCTAGCGATTTCCAATTCTTGTACTAAGAATAATGGATAAGGGTCTAATTCGTCGTATATTTCCTTCACCACCTTCACTATTGATCTAAAAGAAAAATTTAGTGCTCAGGATTTTTACATCGCACAATCTTATCGTTCAAATTTCTGAATCATTTGATGCAAATGTTTAGTTATGCTCGACCAGAATTAGGTTTTTGGCTGTTTTATAAATAGAAATTCAAATTCTATCGAGGTAGTAGACTGTGATGTTGGGGCCCCATTGGATTGAGGCCCCAGCTAACTTGCTCCCGATATTTGTTGCACCGGAATTGACCCTGGCCCGAGGTCGACTCCAAAGGCATGAATAAATAGCCCAGTATTCTAAGAACTGGCGAATTATGCCTATAATTATACATTACAGTATCTGTTAATTTGCAAGAACTGTCAAGTCACCTTTGACATCTGATCACTAGGTGTAGGTACATGCATGTTGTTACAAGAACTTTATGAAGTACAATAGCAAGATCGAGATGTTGTTTACCTTGTATAACAAGGAATTATCTAACCGAAGAATTTTTTACAAATTATCTCTGATTATCAATACTGAGAAATACCAGTTTCGTAAAATTTAAAGTAGTTAACAAACCAGTCTGGCCAAACGGCAGTCCTTCCATAGTAGAGAAGGAAAAATTATCTATCAGTATAAGGTGATCACTTATGCACCTATTGTTACCTATATAGGTTATTCCAATCAGCAAACTTCTGTTAAATTTTTACAAATCTTAATAGTTTGTGATGCCTTATCGTCACGCTATCATGTGTTAATGTGAAGACACGCAATGTCAGGTAGTAATGTATACATGATCAAAGGTCAAATATGTTAATGATGTAAACGCGCCGTTTTGAATTAAATACGCCTCGGCTGATGGTCATTCCGTACTCGAAAATTTGGTACACATTCACTACCTCATGAATGTAGATAACAGTATAGGTGTCCGAGGCTAATTAAGACTCCGTGGTATCTGAGAAGTGTCTCTAAGTAGGTGATAATATGATATCATTCTAATTATTCAAGCATGCTGCTGAGATGAAAAACGACTGCACTTTGTCGTTTTTGCTGAAACAGTCGTAAATTCTGACTTGTCCCATCAGATCTATCCGCCGTAAACAAATCCTTCGTCCAGATCACGACCTTCGTGCATGCAGTACCTTGAGTCTGGAAGACTAAAACACCGGAAAACTAAAACAGCATAATTCCTCTTTCACGTCATAGCAATGAGACAAAACTCGATGTTTCACTTGCACACTATGGAAAATTCTTTGGGTCGTTTAGGAAAAGAATGACACGGATCAAGGCAATGTAGGGAGATTATTGTAGATTATAATTATTGTTTAATGATATTCATAACATTCTTGTAGAAACAATTGTACACGTTGTATAGCTTATCGGATGGAAGTTCTAATATTGTTTCTGGATTTGCTTGCGGCAAGAAAATGATTTGACAAAAAGTTCTTCAGGTTAATGTGTGGGTGTACATTATCGTCCGAAACCCGGCCAAAAAGAACCTCGTCTGGAGTTGCCGAGTTGTTGTGCGTTTTGGAACGTCCCCTGTGCAGACTGTCCCCTATTCATTCCACCAGCTATGTTCCCACCAAACCCTCCTTGTCCTCCTGCATTTCCACCGAATCCGAAACCTTGCATTGCTTTTGCAGCGCTTTCATCAAATGCTTTTCTAGCCGTTTCACCAAAATTAGTGCCGCTACCAAACCCTCCGAACCCGCCTAGTCCTTTTCCGGTGCCGCCACCAAACTGTCCGAACCCGCCTAGTCCTCCTGCGGTTCCTCCTAACCCTCCGAAATTTCCACCAAATCCTCCAAGGCCTCCGAATCCTCCTAACCCGCCTTGACTTCCCGTGGAACTTCCGCCGAGTTGCCCATGTCCGCTCAAACCTCCTCCTCCGACGCTACCGCCAAAGCCAGCAGACCCACCAAGGGTTCCTCCAATGTTCCCTCCCAATTGCCCTGATGGAATTGCTCCAGTCCCAGCAATTCCTCCCACTCCTCCTCCGATATTACCGCCAGAGCCAGCAGACCCACCAAGGGTTCCTCCAATGTTCCCGCCCAATTGCCCTGATGGAATTGCTCCAGTCCCAGCAATTCCTCCCACTCCTCCTCCGATGCTACCGCCAGAGCCAGCAGACCCACCAAGGGTTCCTCCAATGTTCCCTCCCAATTGCCCTGATGGAATTGCTCCAGTTCCAGCAATTCCTCCCACTCCTCCTCCGATGCTACCGCCAGAGCCAGCAGACCCACCAAGGGTTCCTCCAATGTTCCCTCCCAATTGCCCTGATGGAATTGCTCCAGTTCCAGCAATTCCTCCCACTCCTCCTCCGATGCTACCCCCAGAGCCAGCAGACCCACCAAGGGTTCCTCCAATGTTCCCTCCCAATTGCCCTGATGGAATTGCTCCAGTCCCAGCAATTCCTTCCACTCCTCCTGCGATGTTACCGCCAGAGCCAGCAGACCCGCCAAGGGTTCCTCCAATGTTCCCTTCCAATTGCCCTAATGGAATTGCTCCAGTTCCAGCAATTCCTCCCACTCCTCCTGCGACGTTGCCGCCAGAGCCAGCAGACCCACCAAGGGCTCCTCCAATGTTCCCTTCCAATTGCCCTGATGGAATTGCTCCAGTTCCAGCAATTCCTCCCACTCCTCCTGCGACGTTGCCGCCAGAGCCAGCAGACCCACCAAGGGCTCCTCCAATGTTCCCTTCCAATTGCCCTGATGAAATTGCCCCGGTCCCAGCAATCTCTCCCACTCCTCCTGCGATGTTACCACCAGAGCCAGCAGACCCACCAAAAGCTCCTTCCATGTTCCCTCCCAATTGTCCAGATGAATTTGCTCCAGATTCACCAATTCCAGTCACTCCTCCGCCGATGTCACCACCAGAGCCAGTGGACCCACCAAGTTCTCCTTCAATATTTCCTGCCAATTCTTCTGATGGATCTACTTCTGACCCACCGAATCTCGAACCAATTTCGACAGGTCCACCAGATTCATGTCCGCCTTGACCAGCCTCCTGACCACCTTGAGGGATCTTACCTCCACTGGCATGTCCGAGATCACCTGAACTTCCGTTGATGTCTTCACCTGCCTCGTATTCAGTAATGTGAAGAGGTGTGAGACCTTGACCTCGAAGATGTGCCGGACTTTTATCAAAGTCTATTTCGTTATCGTACTCTGTTATGTTGGCATTCTTGCGAACTTCAACGTCTGGCTGTTCTGGAGTTGCCTCAAGATCATATTCTGTAACGCGGACACCTTGGAAATTCTTAGCACTAGGCTTGCCAGTAGCTCTATTGAAAAAATCTATCACGCGAATGTACCTGCAACCCCGGCCTACAGGGTGTGCAGGACCTCCGTGAGGATCTGGTTCAACGGAATATTCCTCTACAACACGAACAGGTAAGTCATCCTGACCTTCTGGCGATTCAGGACTTGTGTCCGGATATTTTTTATCAAAAAGCTCTGTCACGCGTATGAGCTTGTGAATTGGACCACCTGGCTGTGCTGGCTCTCCCCTAGAGCCTTCCTCTGGATCATAATCCTTGACGCGAACATGCATATCAGCTAGACCTTCGGGCTGCCCTAAGCTCTCAACAAACGCTGTGTCCTCATCATATTCGGTGACGTGAACGTTCTTGCGAACTTGATCTCCCAGCTCTAACGGAATCGCGGGAGAATTTATCGCTACATCATACTCTGTTACTCGAACACGTGGACGACCTGGCTGCGAGGGGAGTTCAGGGCTTAATTTTTCTATTATGCGGATACTTTTGTAGGGTTTGCCTTCGAGCTTTTTGGGTCTCCCATTAGGACTGTTCGTATAATAATACTGTTCTACAACGCGTACAGGCGTGCGATCTGGCTGCAGCGTAGAAGCTGCATCAGAAACTTCGTCAGCAAAATACTTTTCTACCACGCTGGCAGGGCTGTGACCTTGAATTCCCAGTTCTGCTGGACTTCTAGCAAGGGATTCCTCATCCGTGTACTCAGTCACACGAGAATGTCTGCGGATTTGACCACGCGGAAACCGTGGGCTTTCGTCGGAACCGTTATCGCAAAGGTCATATTCGGTCACGCGAATGCGCTTGGTATCTTCACCTGCAGGCTGTTCGTAGATTAAATACAAACGATCTATCACACGGAAATGCTTGCAAGTTTGACTTTCTGGTTCTGCAGGATTTCCTTCAGAACCTTGCTTATTATCAAACTGCTCCACCACTCGAACAGGCTTGCGAGCTTGACCCCCCTGCTGTGCGGGATTTACATTAGAATCTGGGGCATCGAAATACTCTGTTATAAGCACAGGCTTGCGAGTGCTACCTTCCGGCTGCAGAGAATCTCCGGTAGAAGCTTGCTCATCATCAAACTCTGTAATGCGAACACTTTTGTAAGCTGGATCTTCTGGTTGAAGTAAATTCCGAACGAAGAAATCCTCGTCATCGTATTCAGTGATGTAAACATTGCTGCGTACTTCATCAAGCGGCTTCCCTGAACCTTCCTCGGGGTTTTCCGTAATATCATACTCTTCCACGTGAACGTGTCTATGACCCTGATCTGCCGGCTCTTTAGGGTCAGAATACTGTATCACGCGAAAATGCTTTCGACCTCGACCTCTCGTCTGTGTGGGACTTTCATCGGAATCCTCATCATAATCATACTCCTCTACCACGCGGACAGGCTGGGAATGTTGACCTCGCGGCTGCGCAGCACTTGTATCATAGTCGTTGTCGTCATAATACTCCTTCACGCTAGTAAGCTTGTAACCCCCTGTTTTCGGCCGGGTAGGGGTTCCGTCGGAACCCTTCACGTCACCATATTCAATATAACGAACACGCTTTCGAATTGGGTGTGTTGACTGAATCGGAGTACCATTGGGACTTACTGACTGACCTACTGCAGGTATTTCTTCGGGGCCATTGTTCTCGAAGTATACAAATACACGTTTAGGTCTGCGACCGGGACCTCCCGGTGGGATTGAAGTGCCCTCGGTTTCGCCTGGCTGACTTGATGTTCCTTCAGGATTTATTTCCTCTTCTTCATACTCCGTTGATCGAACAGGTTCACGATTCGGACGTCTCAGTTGTGCTGGGCTAGCGTTAAAGTCGTCCACGTTATCGTATACAGTCACATGAGCACGCCCGCGGACTGGACTCTTTCCAGGATCTTGTTTAACATCAAACTCTCTTATGCGAACATGCCCGCTCACTCCACCTCCCGGCTGTTCATTTTCGTCAGGATAATCTATCACACGGAAATGCTTTTTGATCGGCCTTATAGGGTAATATTCCTCTACAACGCGATGCGGCTTGTGACTTTGACTTTCCGGCCGTGCGGGATCTTCGACAGAACCTTGTTCATGGAAATACTGTTTTACACGAACGAGCCTGTCACCACCCGGCTGCACGATGCCTCCAACAGAACTTTGGGGACCATAACCGTATTCTATCACACGAACATGCTTGCGACCAGGATCTCTTGGTGTTCCATTCTCGTCATACTCGAATGAACGAACTGGCTTATGACCTTCACCTCTCAAGCGTGCTGAACTTCCGTCGAAGTCATCCTCATCTTCCCACCTACTCACGCGGATGCGTTGGCGATCTTGCCGGAGTGGACTTCCGTCAAAACCTTCCAGGAGGTTATACTCTCGCACCTCAACACCCCGTCTACCTTCACGTAAAGAATTTATGTACCTCACATCGCGGACATGCTTTGTAATTGGCTGTGGATCAAAATATTCCTCTATCACGCGTACGGGCAGCTGTGTAGTACCTTCATGAGAACTTGGTTCGTTAAAATACTCTCTTATGCGATCTATTTTGCTACTTTCATCTTCCGGCTGCACGGAGCCATCGTCCGAAATTTTCGGGAAACCATAGTCTGTCACACGAACACGTTTGCGACCGATCAATGGTGACAGATCTAGACTTTCGTAGAAATTTCCCTGCTGGCCTGGACTGCCGTCGACAGGGTTTATTTCCTTGTCAGATTCTGTAACGAGGAAGGGGTTACCACCCGAAATTCTCGGCCGCTTTGTAGTGCCTCCGTTACTCAATTCTGGCCGATCTGTGATAGGATATCCATCCTCGTCATACTCCGTCCCACCAGAAGGGTTTCTTCCTGGCTGAGGGTTTCCGTCCTCGTCATACTCCGTCACACCAGAGGGGTTTCTTCCTGGCTGAGGGTTTCTGTCCTCGTCATACTTTGTGACACGGGAGGGTTTACCACCGGGAATTATTGGCCGCTTTGTAGTGTCTTCGTCACTTCCTAGCCGACTAGTGATAGGATATCCGTCCTCGTCATACTCCGTCACACCAGAAGGGTTTCTTCCTGGCTGAGGGTTTCCGTCCTCGTCATACTCCGTCACACCAGAGGGGTTTCTTCCTGGCTGAGGGTTTCTATCTTCGTCATACTTTGTGACACGGGAAGGATTACCACCGGAAATTCTCGGCCGCTTTGTAGTGCCTCCGTTACTCAATTCTGGCCGATCTGTGATAGGATATCCGTCCTCGTCATACTCCGTCACACTAGAAGGGTTTCTTCCTGGCTGAGGGTTTCCGTCCTCGTCATACTCCGTCACACCAGAGGGGTTTCTTCCTGGCTGAGGGTTTCTATCTTCGTCATACTTTGTGACACGGGAAGGATTACCACCGGAAATTCTCGGCCGCTTTGTAGTGCCTCCGTTACTCAATTCTGGCCGATCTGTGATAGGATATCCGTCCTCGTCATACTCCGTCACACCAGAAGGGTTTCTTCCTGGCTGAGGGTTTCTGTCCTCGTCATACTTTGTGACACGGGAGGGTTTACCACCGGGAATTATTGGCCGCTTTGTAGTGTCTTCGTCACTTTCTAGCCGACTAGTGATAGGATATCCGTCCTCGTCATACTCCGTCACACCAGAAGGGTTTCTTCCTGGCTGAGGGTTTCCGTCCTCGTCATACTCCGTCACACCAGAGGGGTTTCTTCCTGGCTGAGGGTTTCTATCTTCGTCATACTTTGTGACACGGGAAGGATTACCACCGGAAATTCTCGGCCGCTTTGTAGTGCCTCCGTTACTCAATTCTGGCCGATCTGTGATAGGATATCCGTCCTCGTCATACTCCGTCACACCAGAAGGGTTTCTTCCTGGCTGAGGGTTTCCGTCCTCGTCATACTCCGTCACACCAGAGGGGTTTCTTCCTGGCTGAGGGTTTCTGTCCTCGTCATACTTTGTGACACGGGAGGGTTTACCACCGGGAATTATTGGCCGCTTTGTAGTGTCTTCGTCACTTTCTAGCCGACTAGTGATAGGATATCCGTCCTCGTCATACTCCGTCACACCAGAAGGGTTTCTTCCTGGCTGAGGGTTTCCGTCCTCGTCATACTCCGTCACACCAGAGGGGTTTCTTCCTGGCTGAGGGTTTCTATCTTCGTCATACTTTGTGACACGGGAAGGATTACCACCGGAAATTCTCGGCCGCTTTGTAGTGCCTCCGTTACTCAATTCTGGCCGATCTGTGATAGGATATCCGTCCTCGTCATACTCCGTCACACCAGAAGGGTTTCTTCCTGGCTGAGGGTTTCCGTCCTCGTCATACTCCGTCACACCAGAGGGGTTTCTTCCTGGCTGAGGGTTTCTGTCCTCGTCATACTTTGTGACACGGGAGGGTTTACCACCGGGAATTATTGGCCGCTTTGTAGTGTCTTCGTCACTTTCTAGCCGACTAGTGATAGGATATCCGTCCTCGTCATACTCCGTCACACCAGAAGGGTTTCTTCCTGGCTGAGGGTTTCCGTCCTCGTCATACTCCGTCACACCAGAGGGGTTTCTTCCTGGCTGAGGGTTTCTATCTTCGTCATACTTTGTGACACGGGAAGGATTACCACCGGAAATTCTCGGCCGCTTTGTAGTGCCTCCGTTACTCAATTCTGGCCGATCTGTGATACGATATCCGTCCTCGTCATACTCCGTCACACCAGAAGGGTTTCTTCCTGGCTGAGGGTTTCCGTCCTCGTCATACTCCGTCACACCAGAGGGTTTACTTCCTGGCTGAGGGTTTCTATCTTCGTCATACTTTGTGACACGGGAAGGATTACCACCGGAAATTCTCGGCCGCTTTGTAGTGCCTCCGTTACTCAATTCTGGCCGATCTGTGATAGGATATCCGTCCTCGTCATACTCCGTCACACCAGACGGTTTACTTCCTGGCTGAGGGTTTCTATCTTCGTCATACTTTGTGACACGGGAAGGATTACTACCGGAAATTCTTGGCCGCTTTGTAGTGCCTCCGTTACTCAATTCTGGCCGATCTGTGATAGGATATCCGTCCTCGTCATACTCCGTCACACCAGAAGGGTTTCTTCCTGGCTGAGGGTTTCCGTCCTCGTCATACTCCGTCACACCAGAGGGGTTTCTTCCTGGCTGAGGGTTTCTGTCCTCGTCATACTTTGTGACACGGGAGGGTTTACCACCGGGAATTATTGGCCGCTTTGTAGTGTCTTCGTCACTTCCTAGCCGACTAGTGATAGGATATCCGTCCTCGTCATACTCCGTCACACCAGAAGGGTTTCTTCCTGGCTGAGGGTTTCCGTCCTCGTCATACTCCGTCACACCAGAGGGTTTACTTCCTGGCTGAGGGTTTCTATCTTCGTCATACTTTGTGACACGGGAAGGATTACCACCGGAAATTCTCGGCCGCTTTGTAGTGCCTCCGTTACTCAATTCTGGCCGATCTGTGATAGGATATCCGTCCTCGTCATACTCCGTCACACCAGAAGGGTTTCTTCCTGGCTGAGGGTTTCCGTCCTCGTCATACTCCGTCACACCAGAGGGGTTTCTTCCTGGCTGAGGGTTTCTGTCCTCGTCATACTTTGTGACACGGGAGGGTTTACCACCGGGAATTATTGGCCGCTTTGTAGTGTCTTCGTCACTTCCTAGCCGACTAGTGATAGGATATCCGTCCTCGTCATACTCCGTCACACCAGAAGGGTTTCTTCCTGGCTGAGGGTTTCCGTCCTCGTCATACTCCGTCACACCAGAGGGGTTTCTTCCTGGCTGAGGGTTTCTGTCCTCGTCATACTTTGTGACACGGGAGGGTTCACCACCGGGAATTCTTGGCCGCTTTGTAGTGCCTCCGTTACTCAATTCTGGCCGATCTGTGATAGGATATCCGTCCTCGTCATACTCCGTCACACCAGAAGGGTTTCTTCCTGGCTGAGGGTTTCCGTCCTCGTCATACTTTGTGACACGGGAAGGATTACCACCGGAAATTCTCGGCCGCTTTGTAGTGCCTCCGTTACTCAATTCTGGCCGATCTGTGATAGGATATCCGTCCTCGTCATACTCCGTCACACCAGACGGTTTACTTCCTGGCTGAGGGTTTCTATCTTCGTCATACTTTGTGACACGGGAAGGATTACTACCGGAAATTCTTGGCCGCTTTGTAGTGCCTCCGTTACTCAATTCTGGCCGATCTGTGATAGGATATCCGTCCTCGTCATACTCCGTCACACCAGAAGGGTTTCTTCCTGGCTGAGGGTTTCCGTCCTCGTCATACTCCGTCACACCAGAGGGGTTTCTTCCTGGCTGAGGGTTTCTGTCCTCGTCATACTTTGTGACACGGGAGGGTTTACCACCGGGAATTATTGGCCGCTTTGTAGTGTCTTCGTCACTTCCTAGCCGACTAGTGATAGGATATCCGTCCTCGTCATACTCCGTCACACCAGAAGGGTTTCTTCCTGGCTGAGGGTTTCCGTCCTCGTCATACTCCGTCACACCAGAGGGGTTTCTTCCTGGCTGAGGGTTTCTGTCCTCGTCATACTTTGTGACACGGGAGGGTTTACCACCGGGAATTATTGGCCGCTTTGTAGTGTCTTCGTCACTTTCTAGCCGACTAGTGATAGGATATCCGTCCTCGTCATACTCCGTCACACCAGAAGGGTTTCTTCCTGGCTGAGGGTTTCCGTCCTCGTCATACTCCGTCACACCAGAGGGTTTACTTCCTGGCTGAGGGTTTCTATCTTCGTCATACTTTGTGACACGGGAAGGATTACCACCGGAAATTCTCGGCCGCTTTGTAGTGCCTCCGTTACTCAATTCTGGCCGATCTGTGATAGGATATCCGTCCTCGTCATACTCCGTCACACCAGAAGGGTTTCTTCCTGGCTGAGGGTTTCCGTCCTCGTCATACTCCGTCACACCAGAGGGGTTTCTTCCTGGCTGAGGGTTTCTGTCCTCGTCATACTTTGTGACACGGGAGGGTTTACCACCGGGAATTATTGGCCGCTTTGTAGTGTCTTCGTCACTTTCTAGCCGACTAGTGATAGGATATCCGTCCTCGTCATACTCCGTCACACCAGAAGGGTTTCTTCCTGGCTGAGGGTTTCCGTCCTCGTCATACTCCGTCACACCAGAGGGTTTACTTCCTGGCTGAGGGTTTCTATCTTCGTCATACTTTGTGACACGGGAAGGATTACCACCGGAAATTCTCGGCCGCTTTGTAGTGCCTCCGTTACTCAATTCTGGCCGATCTGTGATAGGATATCCGTCCTCGTCATACTCCGTCACACCAGAAGGGTTTCTTCCTGGCTGAGGGTTTCCGTCCTCGTCATACTTTGTGACACGGGAAGGATTACCACCGGAAATTCTCGGCCGCTTTGTAGTGCCTCCGTTACTCAATTCTGGCCGATCTGTGATAGGATATCCGTCCTCGTCATACTCCGTCACACCAGAGGGGTTTCTTCCTGGCTGAGGGTTTCTGTCCTCGTCATACTTTGTGACACGGGAGGGTTCACCACCGGGAATTCTTGGCCGCTTTGTAGTGCCTCCGTTACTCAATTCTGGCTGATCTGTGAGAGGATGTCTGTCCCCGTCATACTCTGTTACGCGTATGGATTCATGCTCTGGAGTCGTTGGCGGTTTCATATCAGTCTCGGGATTTTCTGGCTGGTCAATAGTTTCGCGAGGCATTTCTTTCGTGTTATACTCTCTTACGCGAACGGGCCTACGACCCGCACTTTCTCGGTGTTCTGGACTTTTATCGAAGGCTTCCTGATCTTTGTATTCTTTCACAATATTATGCCTGCGAACTTGAATGGCATTGCTGTCTGAACTATCGTCGACGTCGTAGTCCGTCACCCGAACCTGCCCAACGGGCTGTTCAGGACTACCTCGCGGAAAATCAATTATTCGGTAATGCTTGAAACTCTGACCTTCCGGCTGTGCAGGACTTCCATGAGAAACTCGCTTGACGATATACTCTTCAACCACCCGAACAAGCTTCCGAGCTTGACTCCCGTGCTGTGCAGGACTGTCATCGGACTTTGGACCATCAAAATACTCTTCTACACGCACGAGCCTCTGACTTTGATCTTCCGGCTGTGTATCGTTCCCAGCAGAACCTGCCTCATCATCATAATCTGTCACGCGAACACTTTCATAGGATGGATTTTGCGGCTGAAGTAAACTTTTGTCAAAAGCTTCCTCGTTATCATATTCAGTAACGTGAACATTTCTACGCACTCCATCGAGTGGCTTCCCGAAACCTCCCTTAGGGTTTTCCTCAACATCATACTCTTCCACGCGAACGTGTCTATGACCTTGATCTGCTGGCTCTTCAGGGTCAGAATACTGTATCACACGGAAATGTTTTTGACCTTGAACTCTCGTCTGTGTGGGACTTTCATCGGAACCCTCATCATAATCATACTCCTCTACCACGCGGACGGGCTGGGAATGTTGACCTCGCGGCTGCACAGGACTTGTATCAGTGTCGTTGTCGTCATAATACTCCTTCACGGTAGTAAGCTCGTAACCCCCTGTTTTCGGCCGGGTAGGGTTTCCGTCAGAACCCGTCACGTCACCATATTCAATATAACGAACACGCTTTCGACTTGGGCGTGTTGACTGAATCGGACTACCATTCGGACTTACTGACCGATCTACAGGTATTTCTTCGGGGTCATTGTTCTCGAAGTATACAAATACACGTATAGGTCTGCGACCGGGACCTCCTGGTGGAATTGGAGTGCCCTCGGTTTCACCTGGCTGACGTGATGGTCCTTCAGGATTTATTTCCTCTTCTTCATACTCCGTTGATCGAACAGGTTCACGATTCGGACGTCTCAGTTGTGCTGGACTAGTGTTGAAGTCGTCCACATTGTCGTATACAGTCACATGAGCACGCCCACGGACTGGACTGTTTCCAGGATCTTGTTTTACATCAAACTCTTTTATGCGAACATGCCCGCTAACTCCACCTTCCGGCTGTTCATTTTCGTCAGGATAATCTATCACACGGAAATGCTTTTTGATCGGCCTTATAGGGTAATATTCCTCTACAACGCGATGCGGCTTGTGACTTTGACTTTCCGGCCGTGCGGGATCTTCGACAGAACCTTGTTCATGGAAATACTGTTTTACACGAACGAGCCTGTCACCACCCGGCTGCACGATGCCTCCAACAGAACTATGGGGACCATAACCGTATTCTATCACACGAACATGCTTGCGACCAGGATCTCTTGGTGTTCCATTCTCGTCATACTCGAATGAACGAACTGGCTTATGACCTTCACCTCTCAAGCGTGCTGAACTTCCGTCGAAGTCATCCTCATCTTCCCACCTAGTCACGTGGACGCGTTGGCGATCTTGCCGGAGTGGACTTCCGTCGAAACCTTCCAGGAGATTATACTCTCGCACCTCAACACCCCTTTTACCTCCATCTGAAGGATTTATGTACCTTACATCGCGGACATGCTTCGTAATTGGCTCTGGATCAAAATACTCCTCTATCACGCGTACGGGCAGCTGTGCGGTACCTTCACGAGAACTTGGTTCGTTGAAATACTCTCTTATGCGATCTATTTTGCTACTTTCATCTTCTGGCTGCACAGAGCCATCCTCTGAAATTTTCGGGAAACCATAGTCCGTCACACGAACACGTTTGCGACCGATCAATGGTGACAGATGTAAACTTCCGTAGAAATTCCCCTGCTGACCTGGACTACCGTCGACCGGGTTCCCTCTCTTGTCATATTCTGTAACACGAGAGGGTTCACCACTCGAAATTCTTGGCCGCTTCGTAGTTTCGTCTGGGCTTCCTGGCTGAACTGTTGGCCGAAGGGGTTTGACACCTGGACCTCGTGGACGACCCGTTGTTTCACGAGGGTTTTCTTCCCTGTCGTACTCCGTTACGCCGGTTAGTTCACGACTTGGTATCGTTGGCCGTTCTATAGTAGTACCTTCGGGATCTTCCGGCAGATCAAATCTTCCGAGGGGCTTTTCTTTCACGTTATACTCTCTCACGCGAACGGGCCTACGACCCGAACTTTCTCGGTGTTCTGGACTTTTATCGAAGTCTTCCTGATCTTTGTATTCCTTTACAGTACTATGCCTGCGAACTTGGATGGCAGGGTTTAAATGTTGTGGATTGCTGTCTGAACTATCGTCGACGTCGTAGTCCGTCACCCGAACCTGCCCAACGGGCTGTTCAGGACTACCTCGCGGAAAATCAATTATTCGGTAATGCTTGAAACTCTGACCTTCCGGCTGTGCAGGACTTCCATGAGAAACTCGCTTGACGATATACTCTTCAACCACCCGAACAAGCTTCCGAGCTTGACTCCCGTGCTGTGCAGGACTGTCATCGGACTTTGGACCATCAAAATACTCTTCTACACGCACGAGCCTCTGACTTTGATCTTCCGGCTGTGTATCGTTCCCAGCAGAACCTGCCTCATCATCATAATCTGTCACGCGAACACTTTCATAGGATGGATTTTGCGGCTGAAGTAAACTTTTGTCAAAAGCTTCCTCGTTATCATATTCAGTAACGTAAACATTTTTACGCACTCCATCAAGTGGCTCCCCGGAACCTCCCTCAGGGTTTTCCTCAACATCATACTCTTCCACGCGAACGTGTCTATGACCTTGATCTGCTGGCTCTTCAGGGTCAGAATACTGTATCACGCGAAAATGTTTTCGACCTCGACCTCTCGTCTGTGTGGGACTTTCATTGGAATCCTCATCATAATCATACTCCTCTACCACGCGGACGGGCTGGGAATGTTGACCTCGCGGCTGCACAGGACTTGTATCAGTGTCGTTGTCGTCATAATACTCCTTCACGCTAGTAAGCTTGTAACCCCCTGTTTTCGGCCGGGCAGGGTTTCCGTCAGAACCCGTCACGTCACCATATTCAATATAACGAACACGCTTTCGATTTGAGTTTGTTGACTGAATTGGACTACCATTGGGACTTACTGACTGACCCACTGCAGGTATTTCTTCGGGGCCATTGTTCTCGAAGTATACAAATACACGTTTAGGTCTGCGACCGGGACCTCCCGGTGGGATTGAAGTGCCCTCGGTTTCGCCTGGCTGACTTGATGTTCCTTCAGGATTTATTTCCTCTTCTTCATACTCCGTTGATCGAACAGGTTCACGATTCGGACGTCTCAGTTGTGCTGGGCTAGCGTTAAAGTCGTCCACGTTATCGTATACAGTCACATGAGCACGCCCGCGGACTGGACTTTTTCCAGGATCTTGTTTAACATCAAACTCTCTTATGCGAACATGCCCGCTCACTCCACCTCCCGGCTGTTCATTTTCGTCAGGATAATCTATCACACGGAAATGCTTTTTGATCGGCCTTATAGGGTAATATTCCTCTACAACGCGATGCGGCTTGTGACTTTGACTTTCCGGCCGTGCGGGATCTTCGACAGAACCTTGTTCATGGAAATACTGTTTTACACGAACGAGCCTGTCACCACCCGGCTGCACGATGCCTCCAACAGAACTTTGGGGACCATAACCGTATTCTATCACACGAACATGCTTGCGACCAGGATCTCTTGGTGTTCCATTCTCGTCATACTCGAATGAACGAACTGGCTTATGACCTTCACCTCTCAAGCGTGCTGAACTTCCGTCGAAGTCATCCTCATCTTCCCACCTAGTCACGTGGACGCGTTGGCGATCTTGCCGGAGTGGACTTCCGTCAAAACCTTCCAGGAGATTATACTCTCGCACCTCAACACCCCTTTTACCTCCATGTGAAGGATTTATGTACCTCACATCGCGGACATGCTTCGTAATTGGCTCTGGATCAAAATATTCCTCTATTACGCGAACGGGCAGCTGTGCAGTACCTCCATGAGAACTTGGTCCGTTGAAATACTCTTTTATGCGATCTATTTTGCTACTTTCATCTCCCGGTTGCACAGAGCCATCGTCTGACATTTTCGGGAAACCATAGTCTGTCAAACGAACAAGTTTGCGACCGATCAATGGTGGCAAACCTAGACTGTTGTCGAAGTTTCCCTGCCGACCTGGACTGCCGTTGACAGGACTTTCTGGTCTATTCGGTGTCCCGCGATAGTTTCCCGCTCCATCATACTCAGATCCTCGATCTGGCTCACTACCCCGACCTCCCGATTGTCTCGGTTCGGAATCAAAACCATCGCCTTCCTCTCCATAGTATTCTGTAATGCGAATACGTTTACGACCTCGGCCGTCTGGCTGCTGTGCAGTTTTGTAAGAATTCTCTGGCTGACCGTTCCGATAAGAACCTTCCCTCGCATCATGATCGATTACTTGACCACGTCGATTGTATCGTCCGGTCGGCTGAGCAACATTCCGATCATAATCATCGGTGCTCGGGTAATGGCGGCCGGGCTGAAATTCATATCCTCGGTTTCTGTAGGACCTAGTCCGGTCATCTCGACCTCGATTGTATCTACCCCTCTGACTCGAATGATCTCGAAAACCGCTCGGTACACCCTGTGGACCGCTATTTCCTTCATTATAATTTCCATAATCTTCGGCTACGTCAACTTGTTCACGAACTCGACCTCCGCCGTAGTGATTCTGGAAACGTCGACCTTGGTTGTAAGCACCCTGCTGCCTTCGTCCCTCGACTTCGGGGGCGTAATCATTCTCGTAACTTTTGTCATGGGCGTTTCGAATACGAGTACGTGCTCCGTAAGGAACAGCCTGGATAAGGCTGACCACCGTCAACAATGCAATGATAATCTGTAAAAAGAATGTTCGTCTGACGTTAGCATGAGGCATTTTAATTCACCTTTAGGATTTATATTCCCATCGCGTACCTAATTGTTACAACTTATTTATCTTCTAGATTTATCTACCATATGAAAAGATATCGTTGGCTTTATCTATGGTGAGTTAGACGGCCATGTATGTATTACTTACTCTTATAATTTCGCTTTGCATTACAACATTTTTTGAGGTTGCAGAGTCGCTCGAAACTGAATACTGGATCGAATAAGCAAACTCGTGTCATGACATTAGTATGAAATATGTTCCATTGTATAAAAGTGTTCCAATTTTGCGAATGAACTTGCGCTTTCGTTTATAGTATAGTTGAGGTTATGGATCACGTTTTCAAAATTCATCCACCCAATGAGGAGAGAACGATAAAGAATCCTATAACTCGGCCTGATTGTCTTTAATCATTTCAAACATGCGTATTTTCAATTTTTCTTGAAATACCAAAAACTTTGTGTAATTTAGGTGGTGTGCGATTCTAGACCCTTGGGGATTGCTGCCGAATTCGAAACGAAATGAAAAATCATATTGTCTAAAATATCGTTTAACAAACTACGGGATTAGAACGAAGTAAATAAATAAATGAATCAGAAAAAGCAAGATTCGGAATGTGAAATTTTTCACATCCACTGTCATATTTCACAAATACTGCAGGTATACAGCCACAGGTGAAAGCTGAATAAAATCATCAGAATAATGCACTAATTCGTTTTCATTCATATTACACAGAAATTTAGACTTTGTTGGTAAAAATAGTGCACGATAACAGATCGAATCCATCGAACCTTATTATATAAACATGATTCTTGGTTGATTAGATAAATTTCATTTCGATTACATGATATGCTAAATTGATAATCTTCAATGTATGAAATGCTACGATGGTAGCTATGTGATATATTTTCAGAACAAACTGGATATCTCTACGTATTATTGATATAATTTCCAAATTAACTAGTAGAATCAAAATTGATGTAGTTCGTCGAATCTACGACCTTTGATTCAATTGTTAGTTTTCGGAGGAAAAATCGGAATTATAATGTATGTACCTATGTAGGTATAAAAATAATCCACAAAAAACCTTTCTCTCCAATAATTGCATTCACAAATGAAAATGAGCTAAATCTGCAATGAATAAATGAATAAAATCTAGAGTTACTGATCATCCGACAGTTGGTAATGTTTGTTCATATAAATATGAATAACCTGTATGAAGAGGTCTTGCGTCGTGCAAGGTAAATCTAATTGTAAAACTATATGTTTAAAATTATTTTGTTTATCATCATGAAATTGACACTTTAGCTTAGGCCTCAGAGCATATGTATAGTGCCGGTAGTTGATTCTCATAACCTCAAAGTCTGAGAACGCAAGACTGACCTAGACGAAGAAACTATTATCGTTGACCTTCAGTTAGTCCGGGCATTGTTACAGTTATTACTTACTTACAGATTCTAAGCTGTTGCTTTGATTACATTCTGGCGAGGATCTTGAATTAATCATCTCACAATAATTCAGAATATCAGCTGTCACTTCGAATAACATAAATACATCGGTGAATATAGTTGCGCATGCGCGATGCGACCGTCCTGCCCGCGGTAGGCCATAGAATAGATACATATAATACAGGGTGTATCAGAATGAGGCACTTTCCTCGCACCAGTGGATTCCTTGTGAAAATCTAAGACGAAAATAATCAATGAAAAAATGTCGAGGGAAGAACCGTTTTCGAGTTAGAGCCGTTCAAAGTTGGCCAATACGAGAGTCGATGAGAGACCAGTGCAGGACCGGGCCACCAGTCTTTGCCACCCCGATGTCAATTGTCAGGTGCCGCGTAATATTTTACTACAATTGCGTCGTCAGAATAGCTCAGCTATAAACAACCGATCTTCCGTCGCGGCTAGCTTGTCATTCTGTCAGTTGGCGAAATCAAGGCGGCGAGTGCCCCGCTACAAAGCTCAGTAGCCTCGTGATAGCGGCCCTGCAATGGACCCTCATCTGCTCTCGTATTGGCCAACTTTGAACGGCTTTAACTCGAAAACGGTTTTTCCCTCGACATTTTTGCATTGATTATTTTCGTCTTAGATTTCCACAAGGAATCTACTGGTGCGAGGAAAGTGCCTCGTTCTGGTACACCCTGTATAGTCTAGACTGATATGCTCACTCGAGTTTTGTATCCATGTAATTTTCTTCCAATCCATAGCCTCTCTATGTTATTATATGGCCGGCCAACTTTGATCCCGTGTAGCGTTAGCGAAATGAAACTCGTGAAATCGTGCAAATCGGGCCCGTGCGATTTTGAAGATTTTCATATCTCAGCTCTCTGCGCACCGATTGCATTGATTTTGGTCTTAAATGAAAGCTCTTCGAATCTTTATTCTTAAAATAAATCGCTGACCCCGTAATGCATGAAATAGCGACACATGTAAAAGAAACGTCATCCCCCCACTCCGCCGGACCTTAGTCGGCGCGGTAAATATACTCGGTCGAGCGCGCGGTTAAAAAAATTTTTTTAAATGTATTTGGCGCGAAACTCTACCGAGTTTCTTGATTGATATATCTTATAATAATTCTAAAAAATATGATAATCAACTGAGTAACACGAAAAACTCATCTTCTTTTGTATGCTCTTCAGTAAGACAAATGGCAAAGAGAAAAATACATCCTTCGATTCTTCAAATTTTAATTACTTCTAATTTTTGGGATTATTGATTGTACTGAATTGTCTCTTCAAAAACCGAAGTTCAAAGTAGCAGACGAAGACACTTGGTATTCTGACCTTTACAATTTAGAATGAATATAAGACCGATAAGATTTCTTAAACGTTTGCTTATGTCATGTACATGGTGTATAAAAATTATGTGTGACCACTTCTTCAGATGATTGTTGAAAATGATTGTTGAAATTAGTGAATTGATTGATGAAAATAATATTCGCTCCCTATCTATGACTTTTCAGAAACTTATTTATACGTTACCCCTCCTGAAAATTGGCATTTCTTCAGCTATAGAGAAAAATTTAATTCACTTCATTTCTCTCGTCATATTGAATCATACGTGTCTTTTACTTCGGTCTGAAAAACCGCGATGCCAAAGAAACAGAGCTATAAACAAAATTTGAAACACTGCAACAGTCTGAACCGTTTTCCAAGAATTTGGTCGGCTGTTCTAGTTCCGTCATTTAAATTTTTAAGTTTCGTATTCTGATTCGGAGTCAGCGATTCCGAAAACGACTGATATCTCATGTCAAAATTCTGGGAGCTGAAATCTGGTCCGACGTTTTGTTGTATTATAGGTAAAACAATCTGCGATTTTCGACGGGTTGATTTCACCCTTGTTGAATATTTATACCCCTTCCACAAAATTCCTAAGAAGTTTCTGATGTTTCCGACGAAACCGCAACTGATTTCATAAAATTCAAACTCTCGTAACATCTCAAAAGAATACAATTAAATTTCGTCCGAACGCAATGACACATGTCTCGTTAATTCGTTTGGAAAAAAACACATTTCTGCAATCAGCTTCAGCCATACATGTAAGACAAATTCACGTAGTTGGCAATGAGATATAATTTTAACATACGTCTTCGCGAGATTGAGATTGAAAAAAAACATCGTATGATTTGATAAGCAGACTCAATAGTCGCTATGATACGGTTGAATAACAGTCATCGACAATAAAAATTGATCACGAAAACATTGAAGAAACTATACAATACCTACTCACCTTTAATTTCACCATTTTGCTGGAGGTGCAGATTCTCCACCCCAGCCCGCACTCGAGTCTTACTGAAAAAACTCTTGCGACTGGCATTCGGCGGGGTGTCCGCTAAATTTTATACTTCTTCGGAAAGGTTCAAATGTCATCGAAATCATCGCTAAAGGTCATATTGTGAAACCTGAGATAGACGGTTACTTTTGAGAATAAAAAAAATGTCACAATCAGTAGATAATGAAATCTTACTCCCCGAAAATAATACACTATCTCGGTTCACGACTGAGTTATAACGAAAGCTTTGTTGATAAAGAAAAAGTAAAGACAACGAATTCTTGCAAAAACTTCGGTTAACTCTGTATACCTTATACCTAGATACTTGAACTGTTACGGAATCAAGAATGGAACTTGATGTCATTTTGACACTATTTAAACTTAATTTGACACAGCATGACATTTGTCTCTGCACCAATATATGGACTGAATTTAAAAAATAGCTACAAACGTATCGTGGGCTGCAGGGAGGAAAAAGGTGATATCTCAGCTTTGTCGTGAAGAAGGTGTTGTTTTGGCTTCTATTTGAAAAAGGTGATGTTTCACGAGCGATTTTTGTCTTTATAATTTCAAGTTGGCAATTGTACACTCGAGAAATATGAATTATCATGTTAATCGCTTCGAATAATTATTTATTTTATTTTGTGTAATAATTCAATTTTGATTCTTCGATTAATTCATACAATGGAATGGTTGAAATATTCGTATTATGTCACACACGATTTAGGATATTGTACAAGCAAATTATTACTTGATTCCGCAAGCACTGAGCGTTATTTGTATACTGATCTCTATAGTGACTATGAAACTACGTTCACATCGAAAGTAATTCACTTAACCGAGGTAAGATCTATCTTTTGAATACCAAACTTGGATTTTCTTTCAATCCTAAACTCAATCCAGTTGCAAATCGCATCATTGAAATATTTATGGTCTTCGAAAGAGAATAATTTGTATTCCACGGGAAATGTCGGTTGTACGATAAAATGATGCAGGAAATAATTACCATTTAACGGAAATCCAATGATCTCGATGTACAGCGTTATCTCCAAGAAAACTCCTCCGCTTCTAAAGTCGGAGGGAGTTGGAAATATGTATCTGATTGTGAGGCCACTCGCCGTTCCATATTGACGACATTACAAATCAGAAACCAATCAAGTACAATATATTTCGTTATCCTAATCATAGAGATCGACTAATGCATGGCATCCCCTGACCCAACCACTTTTTTTTTATACGCCAATGTTACCATCATCATTGACTAAAGATTGCCAATATGCTCAGGTATCTACACATTTTTGAAACCTGAACGAACTATTTCTAGAGCCTCCCGAATCCCACGCGTGTGTTTCATTTAGGCCTTGTATTTATAGTTGCACGAGAGGTCTAGATCAGTCAAAATTGATTCGCCCAACTTCTGACGCAACACATGAACGGTGTAAGGTGCTATCTGTGAAAGAAATAATTTGAGAAAAAAATAACCAATGCGATAAGACTTAATGAATTCCTGAGGCTAATTTATTTCGAATAATGTTTACGAGGGGGCAAATCTCTTCCTAATTCATCGGAAGACACATACGATAACGAAAAGATATAAGCTATGAGTAACTTGATACATTTAGTCACGTTACGGAAGCAAGACGTTGTAAGACAGACAAGACAGCAGTATGTCATAGCCTTCATGAACTGACGCGTACAATGATTGAAGTAGAATGCAGATATAACTTCATGTCAGTGACTGTATTCCACAGCTATCTATACAGGGTGAGTTTCCTCCGGGGTTCTGAGAGGGTGTGGCCTAAACTGGTCGAGGCTCCGCCTCCTTCTATTCATACCTGTTATTGTCAAGAAAATAATCTCCATTCATGTTGAGATACCTATATTCCCAAATCTACCTATTATTCTGGGCGATCTAGATCAAGTCAACAAACAGTCTAATCGCATATTGTATCACGATGATAGTGTAACGAAAGCAATGACACTAACAATAAGCTTCATTAATATTGATTCGTTCGGGTAGTATCACATTAGGTGTTCGAAGTGACTACCTTCTGCATCGATACACACAAGTCTGCGCTAGAGCCCAGTAAGCAATAACTGACAGTGGGCGAGGAATAATATTCCGATAATAACAAGTATGAATAGAAGAAGGCGGAGCCTCAACCAATTTAGGCCACACCCTCTGAGAACTCCGGAGAAAGCTCACCCTGTATAGAGATCAGTGACAGCAATCATTCACTTTTCCATCTACCTTTGATGTCGTACACTGTTATTATCATCAACTCATTCTTTATCCTTTTTTCTGTTCATTGTTCATCTTTCATAGTTTTCTTTCAGTAGACAGAAAGTGTATCACGATGCTGCAATGAGAACGAAGAATTCTATAATAATCTCGCAAATAATATCAGTAAAAGATCACTGTTCCCAGATCTTCAAGATGCGATGTTGCATGAAGTGGATGAGAATAAACTACTGTATAGCATCTTATCCGATTATAAAAATCATTGGATTCAGAATGATTTGAATCAAACAGTACACGAAGCTTGATGGAAAAATAAAGCCAGCTGGTCAAGAACTATACTGCCATGGCTACAACAGTCATTGACAGAGGATTTCCTTCTTATGGCCACCTTTTCTCTGAACAATGTTCAGCACCACAATGAATAGGTACATGGTACATCCATTTTACCAACATAGCACTGCACAATCCTGTCAAAACATTCAAGATTAACATTTGGACTAATTCAGAACTCTCTGCATAGTGCTCGAAACTTATACCTACAGTACAGCACCTGAAAAACGGAGATTTTACCTTTACATGCAAGAACTCTGAGATCGCACCAAACGTAATACCAAAAATTTATTACGCACTGGAACAGAATTATTTCGAGAATAAGTATGCGTACCTTTCGAAGGACTATTCTCAGCAGGAAATTGAATTCAGATTTTGACAGGACGATTCTCACTGACAGCTTCCGTTACAATGACTTTTTTTGGGAAAGGCAATAGAGGGATTGATTATTCGTGATAAATGAGTTTTATTAACCAATGAATCGAAGAAAATAATTAGTACGCATCATAAAGTATTAGTGATTACGATTATCCGTTAACCTACATACATATCTATAAACGTACTTGAATATATGTATGTATGTGTAATACGTCAGATAATAATTACAGTAATCGTGTTCCTAGAATTGACTAATCTTTTGGTAGAAGAGTATCAAGTCTCGAACGCAAATATAACTCGATATAGTATACGACGTTGTCGAAGAGCTTGAGGTCGGGAGGGTCCAGTTTTCGTCGCCAGGAATCGAGAATCCCTCGCTTTAAGCCCCAAGACAAGGAACTCCTGAGGTAAGTGCAGTCCCAACTACTGACACTGTCCCAATTATTGACATTTTTCAATCATTCCCTCGATGATTCCTTTTTACCCATAAGCTCGTATATTATAAAAAAATCAATTCGTATATATTTTCTGAGTCTCTATAAAGCGACTGATTAGTGCAACAGAAACATTCAGAATTTATGAGCAAAACAATTTCGTATGACTGATGCCCGCGGCGGAGTGTGACCCGGGATATTATACCAACCAGCCGGGGTTCAAATTTCACTGGAATCATCCCAAAATGTCCTGCCAATAAATTTCAGACAAGCATTCTATATTTTGGGAAGAACTCCACAATCAACCGGACGAAATCTTTTGTAATTTTGATATAAGTTCTAGATTCCGATGATAACTTCATCGAAGTAGATAGAAAGTATATGGGGTCAGTTTTCATCAAGATGTGAACTACATAGAAAACTACATCAACATCCAACTGCTTGAAACCAGAAATCAATAAAATTGGACTGATTGAACGTCGGATCAAAGTCTAATAGTACGTTAGCATTTTTTCAATTAGTAATTCTGTATTTATATGTATACGTCATTATATGATATAATGTGCTGATATTGGTAAACGACGAGTCGAGGTCAGTATCATGGCTAAGTCGGTGATTTATTTGATACTCTTTATCAACCAAAATCTGTCATGGCAGGCCAAGAGTCGCTCTACCAGATCCGGCATCGCGCATGAACTCCTAAATTTCATAATACTCTCTACATTATGAGCTAACAAGATATGACAATATCAACCAATCATGTAACTGCCATTTTTATTTTGATCGTCAGGAAGGCTTTACTTTATTCATCTTCATATTCCGCTTTTGAATTGAAATAAGCACAAGCTTCTACTACTACGTAATGTCATCAGTGAAGGCATTGCTCGAGAATGAAGAAGGAACCGTTAATTATTATTTACCAAATATATCAGTCCTCTGAATTAGAACCATGTGAAACGAGCGCGGCCTTTGATTGATTTTCCCAGAATAGTAACGGGAAGAATTGCCATCGCGTGCAGACAACTGCATAGGTTTTTCAAGTTCAGTGTTGGGAAAAAAGGTTGTCAGTAAATCAAATGTTGCTTAAAAGATTAAGTATATTTAAGTGTTACAGAAAATTCATGGTCATAGTCGATTATTCATTTCGATTGACTCGCTTGATGGTGGACTACAGTATCAAGACGCTGGAGTTTTTGTGCGAAAACAATCAGACGTAGAACTCTTCCTACGGTATATATGTTGGTGCGTTTTTACGACTCTAACCGAGAAGACCAGCACCACCTGCATTTGCTCCTGCTCCTGCTCCTAGTCCTGCGCCAAGTCCCAAGTTCAGTCCAAGACCAGCATTAGCATTACCATGAACACCGCCACCAAGACCGCCACCAAGACCGCCACCAAGACCGCCACCAAGACCACCACCAAGAGCGCCAGTAAGACCATGAGTGAGACCACCAAGAGTATTAGTGAGACCACCAAGAACACCAGTAGCGGCACCAAGCGTTTCAGCTGCCACGCCGACCACACCTCCAGCCAATTGAGTTGTAGCGCCTACGGCAGCTCCACGCAAGTGAGTTGCAGTGTCTACCACACCTCCAACCGCTCCAGCTGCAGCGCCTACCGCAGCTCCACCCAATCCAGCTGCAGTGTTTGCCAGACCTCCAGCCAAATTAGCTGCAGTGCCTACCGCACCTCCAACTACTCCAGTTGCAGTGTTTGCCAGACCTCCAGCCAAATTAGCTGCAGTGCCTACCGCACCTCCAACTACTCCAGTTGCAGTGTTTGCCAGACCTCCAGCCAAATTAGCTGCAGTGCCTACCGCACCTCCAGCCAAATTAGCTGCAGTGCCTACCGCACCTCCAGCCAAATTAGTTGCAGTGTTTGCCACACCTGCAACTACTCCACTTGCAGTACCTACCGCACCTCCAGCCAAATTAGTTGCAGTGTTTGCCGCACCTCCAACTACTCCAGTTGCAGTGTTCAGCGCAGCTGCACCCAATCCAGTTGCAGTGTTAGCTATGCCCTCCAACTGTGGTGTCGGGTGACCCGCAGCAAGGGCGACCATTGCCATTAACGCAACTGTGATCTGCGAAAGAAATAATTCCATTGAACCGGTGCCTTTCAACCAAGCGACAAGCTGAGAATGGTAACGTATCTACATTGTGACGATCGGGAGATGTGATTCTGAATAATATCATGTTCGAATTTCTGATCCCTGGATCTGATTATATAGGCATCATAGATGCTAAATGATTGATTGAACTTATTCGAAAGATTTTCATTAATTTTCATTTCTCCTCAAATCGCTCCAGTGTCCAATGCTGTGAGATATACAGAATGCTCTGAACGTCAGATTTCTGATGTGAGATTTTCGTGCGTTTTCAACGCAAGAATGCAAGCTGATTATAATTATACTTGAAACGGGAATCCAAAAGTTCTGAACGGTCGTATTACAGCATTTATTTGAGACGCAATTCTCAGTTTCCAGAAACAGAGTTTAGAACTTGAAAATTCCGAGAGATCAAAATGCAGACAGTTCAAAGATCCGCGGAAGTTCAAAACTCTGAGAATAAAAAAATCCGCAATATCAAGGGAAGCTCATCACCAAGCTGCGGTCAAATAAACGACGTTGCATGAGCGAATTTCGAGATTCGGAGTTTCGCGGTCTTCCGGAATTGTTAACCTTAGGTATTTCTTATGCACGCTATGATTAGAAAATTTGAGAATATGTTACTCACCAGGAATTTCGCCATTTCGATGGCTGGTTGGATTCAACTGTTCTGCTTTGTGGGACTGAGCGGATAGAGTTCGTAGAACTGATACCCAGTGATGTGTCGCCTGGTATTTTATACCGAATTCTTAGGGTTCAAGTGTCACCGAATTATCTTAAAACCTCGTATGTAATATGATGTGAGCCAGCGGAGTTATCCCTCAAAAACTGCGCAATCAGTAGACAGAAAAGGCGGCCTTGAGTTACTGTCGCGCAAAATCGTCGTTACGAAATATCTCGAGCAACTATTTCTCAGATCGTGATGAAACTTTTGATTTTATGAAGAATACGTTGCATTGTAAATTTTAAGAGGGTTGCCGGATCCTAAATATTCTCGAATCAATTAGATAATAATTCATACAGTTGTCGTGAAATTCATAATACGAAATTCACTCTCAGGTACACGCACATGAGTTTCACTTTGGTTTTCCCCAATTTCAAAATTCAAGGACTGCTCATTTCGTTTGAACAATATTTCATGGAACAGCTTGTACGTAATTCGTTTTTTATTCAAAAAATTGCTGAATTATGCGACTACAATGCCGGAATTATCAATTTCAGTGAAGATTGCCGAAGTTGCTTCCAGGAATAGTACATTATGCAACAAGGGAATAAAGCGGAAGATTATTCCCGAAGGTAAGTTTACTGCCCGAACGGAATTCCCGAGGGTGGGTTTACTGCCCGAGCGAAGCGAGGGCAGGAATCACCCGAGGGAATTTCCGCGAGGGCAGTAAGCCTGAGGGAATGATCTGCTTTATTCCCGTGTTGCATATAGGACTTTATTTCCGACTCAACCGTGGCCACTTTTTTGACCTAAAGAGTGGGACCCATGCAAAAAAGCGTAGTGTTCCAGATTTCCATAACAGGCGCATAAGTCTGGAGACTGAAACTCATTGGAAATTTATAATAATATGGAAAGGAAATAGTCAAGACCAAAGATAAAACAGATTGAAAAAAAAAATTTATAAATTAAAAAAGAAAAATTTTTCAAAATAATTTTGAGAAATCATAAATTTGCGGGACATAAAGTACTTTATGTCCCGCAAATCTACTTTACATCCCGCAAATCTACTTTATGTCCCGCAAAATCTACTTTATGTCCCGCAAATCTACTTTATGTCCCGCAAATCTACTTTATGTCCCGCAAATCTTACTTTACGTCCCGCAAATCTACTTTATGTCCCGCAAATTTACTTTATGTCCAGCAAATCTACTTTACATCCCGCAAATTCACTTTTCTCCCCTAAATGCGGGAAAAAAGTGAATTTGCGGGACAAAAAGTAAAGCAGGGAATCAAGTCCCACTTTTGTCCCGCTTTTTAGGTCAAAAAAATGGTCTTTACGGTTGAGTCGGGAATAAATGTTGTATTTTCCAAAATCGGTATAAGCGGTTAGTTATTCTTGAATTCCGATTTTTTTGGGAAATCCAGTAAGCCACCCTGTGTCCTTCTATATTATAAGAAAGTCTTGGTTTGACCCAAGGGCGGTGGCCAACAATGAGAATGAGGTGCATAATAATGGTGGTAATAAATCTTCAATATTTGCATGTCAATGTTCTACGGCTTCTTGGTCAATGTGTTTTTTGTATGAACGACGTGACGTTGGGTAGCGTAATTCAGGAAGCGTATAGCAAAAGGATTTACACTACACCCTACTCGATTAGCTCAAAATCTTCTAGAGAAAATTCTCCGAGTTTCATATAAATAAAACCACCACCTTCATCGACAGAAGTTGCAATGCTCGGATTAGAAATTTTACAAGAATCATGAGCGAAAAGTTATGAATTTTCGTATAACTAGCCTTTTTATTTTATCATAGGTAAACTACCCTTGAATGAGTTTTGTCGAAAAAACCAGCGTAGACTATCTTGTTCATCTTGAAAAACGCGGTTCGATTATGGAAACTTTGTAGAAAATCGTTGACTCTGATTTCGAGAAATTTGAAATTTTCAAAATTTGGCGAACAGCTGTAAGGTACCCTCAATTCTAGAGCTCGAATCGAAGTTTCAATTTTTCCTTGTGGGGCATTGCTAAATCGTGGCAAGTATTTAGTTTAAAGCAAAATCGTTGCGTATACCTGGTATACAAAATATTGCAGCAATATTTCAAAAACATATTGCAATCATGACGTCGAAATATTTGCAAAGTTACCCCAAAACGTTGTACTTAATTGTGGAATATTTATTGCTTTCATTTGATCCTACCTTTGCCTGTTCTCAGTATTGAAGTACAACAATCATCGAAAAAATATCATTGTATTGAATCGATTGCGTAAGGTTATATTCGGTGTCTAGCAACGCGTGTAACATCTCATGATGACATCAAGTGGAGCGTAACTTTTTATCGCGACAAGACCGCTCTCCCACATGGGAGATAATGAAAAAAAAAAAAAAAATTAATCAAAGATACACTCTAGAGAACTAGTAATCTGCGAAATGGATTAGAAAATGCGGGGGTCAAAGTCGTGACTCTTGATCTGTAAATTTCGGTAAATAAATAGACTCGATGACGCAAGAAGGCCGCACGCAATACGTGAATATATATATGTATAAACGTTTGAAAATTCAAAAAACCAATTCATCAGATACAACAAGTAGTATTCAACATCGAAAGGAAAAAAGCAGGTAAATCGAAAATAGAACTTCGTGCGCACATCTTGCAAGTTCGAACAATGAGCATCGATCTAATTCAAAATTCATTCATTTCTAAAATGAACTGACTGATCCCAGGAAACCAAAACGAATTGAGTATGTGAAAAACGAAATTAAACAGAATTCTAAAGACTTGTACGTCAATTCTGTAGAATCAACAAGAATTGCCACACAATGCTTTTCAAATCCATTCAGTTCGTGTTATTATTGTTTTTAACACACTCAATTTATTTTAATTCGTTTTGGTTTTCATGGGATATATGTCCATAAAGATATCAAAAGCATGAAAATCCGAATTGATTCTTTCTTGAGATATTATTTAAAATTTTGATTGTAAAAATTTAGTTCGCTAAATTACTCAAAAACTAGTTAACTGATCAATTCCAAAATCTAATTCGCTTTGCGTTACGAAAATTCGCATCGATTGAGAAGAAAATCATCGAAATCCGTTGATTCGTTCTCAAGATATCGTCAGACATAAAGTTGATCACACACCTTGACGTGAATCCAAAAATACTCGGGGGCGAATGATTCCTCCGGAGATCAAAACGTGAAGATCTGGTGAAAATAGAAGTTTCCATTTTCTGGGTGATTGTAATAACTTCCCATTTGTTAAAAGCGCAAAGTTCGGAATTAGCGAATAGAGTAAAATGAGTAAGATTAGCAAATAGATGAAAATACTCAATATTTTATACATCATTTCTATTTATTCGATAAATTCATATACGCTTCTGCGTATAGTTTGTATGCAATATTAGATTCCTCACGCATATGTATAAAGTCAGATGAGAATAAGAAAAAAAAAATCAAATAAAAGAGTTAAATTTGAATAGAGAAAACTACCGATGCAAAGAAACACTCACACATAACGAAAATAGCACAAAAAAATGATTAGAGACACCATATATATATATCTCATGTTAAATAGACTTTATTTACAAAACGCGTTGCAACAAACTTAAAATTCTAATATGGCACTCCGTAGCTTGTGGCTGGCTCGACATACGAAGGGCTTGGAGATCCAATTGGAGTTCCGTAGCTGGTTACAACTGCAGGTGGTCCATACGAGGAAACAGTTGGTGGATTCACCTGGTAGGTCTGGATGCTGATATCCGGTTGTGCAGGCTGGGGCAGAAGAGCTGTTAGACCACCAAGACCGCCGAGAATTTTTCCAAAGTCGATTTTAGGAGCGCCTGCACCCAAACCTCCGCCGAGTCCTCCAAGGAGAAGATCACCGAAAATTGAACCTAGAGGATTTTCACCTCCGTCACCAAAAGGCAAAGGTAGACCACCGCCGAAGAGTCCAGCTACGCCATCGAACAAGCCGAACTTTTCATGTCCGTCACCTTTTCCTTTAAGATCATGAACTTTGCCAAGTACAGCTTTTGCAGCGAGTTTTTTTGCTATAAATGGGGCCAATTTAGCAGCAGCTAAAGACTTTACGAAGACAAGTTTTCCCGCTTTAAGTGCAGCAAGTTTTGCCAATTTCACTGCTGCGATACTTCCGAGTACCTTTAGCTTTGCTGCTTTAATACCACCGAGTATTCCAAGCTTAGCTTTTCCCAGGGCTTTGAAACCTCCCAAAATTGCAGCTTTCTTCAACGCTGCTCCAGCCTTAAACTTCAACGCTGCTGCCTTAAGGTCAGCAAAAAATCCTGCCTTTACTGCCACTGCCTTCTTCAGTAGTGCTTTCTTGATGAAAAGACCCTCCGAGGTGCCAACCAGGATCACCACCTGAAACATATCACCATAACGGTTACTAAAATCACTAGATCACCTTTGGCAAGCACTTTGTAGCTGCGCCTGTAAAATAGGCACTGCGCTACACGCAGTTGAATATGAAGAGACACATCGTCTGGAGAATCGCTAATTACAAAAGATACCGATCTGAGTGATAATTGAGAAAGGCAACAGCAAAATGGTAAGTAATTTGTTATTACGAGTGAATTGTTCAAGAAATGACAAACAAGAAAAAACTGTATCGATCTATTGGTGGATTCTTGGCAATGGTAACAGATGATGATGCGGTGCAAGTTGATGATGAGGATTATAATAATTGAGATCGGTGACTTACCACAAGTAGGAATGCCCGAAACGCGTGCATGTTGAAGCGGTTTGAAATGTTACTAGTGAACAACCACCTTCGAATGATGGAAAGATGCACTTTTGTCGTTTATATATACCACACCGGACACCCCTGCGATTTTACTTTCCCGTGTTTTCTACCCTTGGGCTATATTCCGGTATTGTCTACCAGACCTATTCTTATGCGACGTATACGAATGCCGAGTATATCTATGTTCACTCCGTAGCCAGGTGACAAAATTTCCCCTTAAGAACTTTCTCTGGATTCCAATTAACATCTTTCGATTGCCCTTAATGCAATCTGAAAATTGCTCTTCTTGATGTAATTGGCAATACTAGAATTGCGTCAATGGATCGAGCTTCATGTATCTTACAGATTATTTAATGAAAATTAGTAAACCATTTTCACCCTATGCAAAAAAAAATTATTAGAATTGAAAAACGCTATGCAGCCTCAATTTCTTCGACCAAAATCCACAAACCAAACTAAATTTTTCGAAATGAAAAAATGCATGTCCCTGGAGCAAGGAACGTTGTGATGTTCGTGAATTAGATTACAACAAATTATATCCAATTTGGATATTCCTCGTTCTTTGGATATTTCCTCTTTCGCCTATTTATGGATGCAAGTTGAAGAGATCGATGTTTATTTTTATTTTTATTTTATTTTTTTCAAATCTGGCAATTTGTTTCTCATGGTGTACCGTCTAGTTATCGTAAATCGTAGCGCAACCGCTTCTCAATATAGAATTTTGAAAGTTTGTCATCCGATTTCATTAAGTTATACCTCAATTCTTACCGTTTTACTCGAGATCTATGAACATCATTTCTCCGCATATGGATGAAACTGTTCCTGATGGACATCAAAGCTTATGAAGAAAATCGTTTATTACGTGTGGGACAGATCTTTGTTTTTTTTTTCTAATAGGACAAAACATCATCGACAGATCAGACTATTTCATACAATGATTGTTATACGATGATTGCGTCGGGGAGAAGCTCATTTCTTTTTTTTACTATCAGATTCTACGACCGAACCATAATGCAGTGGTTTGTAGAATGAAAAGTTCACAGCGCATTCGTCGTCTTTCTGAAAAGGTATTATAATATTCGATCACAGTCTATAAACTCGAAATACTTAGGCATCGAAAATAGTAAAAGAAAGAAATCGATCATCGTTTTACTTCAGAAGCGAACGATGCCGTTTTGGAACTTTTTTTTGGAGGTGGAAGGACCTCGTTTATGGGAAAAGGACAAGAAAGCCATTCTTGACTAGTGCGAGATGACGGGACAACAATCTCCTCGGGCCCTACTGGAATAAGAAGTTTTATCGGAGTTAATGTAGGACTGATATTTCAAGGTTTAGACCTCACACTCATTTTCAGAAGGTAAGTCGTTCTCCGGGATCGAAGAAGCCGGCGTAAAATCGTCTATTCTGATAGTTTGATCGGCATAATTTTTCACCAAACGTCTGTAACCGTCGGAGCCTGATTTTCCGCAGTAAAGATCATCGAAAATCAGAGCAGCCGATGTGAGAATCGAAACGCCGGCTAGTACTAGCCACATTATTAGTTCAAGGCTGACCTGGGATAAGGTGAAGGGTATTTTTTTTACTCGCTATATCGTTAGTTTCGAAATATTCTTCTACGTGATAATTCCAACAGTTTGCATGATGCAAGAGGAATGAAACTTATCAAATTTGTTCGAGTCGAGGTTTTCTTATCGTTTGCTATAAAAAACTAAAGCTCAAGTATCGAACATTCGAATGCTACAAGAACTCCGAGTGAAATTGATAGAAAAAAGTGTTAACTTTGATACCCGAAAATGTTTAAGACAATAACGAAATGGAGTGTGCAATGAACATTTACCTCGAGAATCACTCGGAGCATCACCATTAAATGATCATTTTCATAAACTCTCTGACATGCCGTGAACGGCAGCAATCCGATCATCAACAAGAACTCCAAAACTTGCATTATCGTCTTTGAAACGATATTTGTTGATACGTTCGGTTGAGCCAAACTGAAATGCAGTCATGAATTGGAATTGGAGTTTTTCGTTTTTCGGAAATTTTCTTTGTCTATCCGCAAGTATCACAAGGAAAAAAGAATTGTGGACTTTTATAAAATGCAACTTCGTGTCAAATTGACACTATTTCAGGTGAGTTCGTCAATTTGACACTATTTGAATTGAGTTTACCAAGTCAATTTGACACATTGAGAAATTTGCTTTGTCATAATATAGCATAACTGAAAAATCGTAGAAAATTTACCAGTCCAAAATGAAACGGCAATTTTTTTTTCTCGTATAGAAGCAAACGTTCAAATTGCGAAAATCAATTCATTTCACTGATTTTTCGAGCCTAGCACATCATGAAACTATGACATACACGCAAAGTGACAAAAAAAATATTGGAAATTTGATAGAAATTCAGTAGGAATGAAAAAATTTCAAAATTGAGTTGATTGGATGAATTTACATGAATCCCAATAATTGAAATATATCATGCAATAAAAACTAACGCTTTTATTGTGTCATAATTAACAAATACGTACATCCGTGAAGGAATTAAAACTCATCGATAAATGCATTTCAGACTCTGAAGATCTTCGATGCATTTCTAAATTCATAAAATTTAGAGTCTGAGGTAATAATTTTGTTGCAATATTAATTGTAACCGTCTACTCGAATGATCTCCAATTCTTAAAGCGTGTATTCGAAATCATTTCATAGTTTTACGTGAACTCGATAAAGGTCTGTAAATGTTTATAATACGAATGAGCATGTCGTCTAGTGGGACTTTGGATAGGTAAAGGTCACACGATTAGTTTTTTGAGTTTGTTTTCTTTCGCTTTATCGTCTTTGCGAAATATGTGCCATTTGTTTAGAGACTTCTGATAAATATTCGTTGTATAATCGCACTAGATATATTTGAATAATTACGAACCCGGATAACTTAATTAACAGATAATTACCTCGCCGGGTGGGGGAAACTCAAATTATATTCCGACGAACTGCTGTCTCCGATAACTTCGCTGTGAGCGATAAAGTTCGGAGAGAAATCTGGCATTTCGATTCAAGAAGTCCACATCGACGGTCATCCGATCGGAACAGTTGGACTGATATATATTGATCTACGGTAATCTGTTCATAAATTTCAACCAAATCCAATTGAAAATTACTGAATTACTAGAATTCTGGTAATTCTTCTGCCCTAAATGTGCACAATGAAAACTTGAAGATTTAAACGCGATATGGACCATGAATTACTAGACAATTTAATTTATTTTTCAACCTCTTTACTGAGATATAAACAAAATATCGTCAACCAGAGCTCGCTTCATTCCTATAATCGATATGTATCGATAGACGAATGAATTTGGATCTACCTAGTGTTTGTAATAAGAAATATAATGACAGACCATTGGGATTTGTTGAAAATGTGAATGGCATTCTATCTCGATTTTCCGCCTTTGAAGATTCGATCTTTCTAATCGAGCTTGTCATTTTTATCCACGTGTGTGGTAATGATTCCGTCGATGTTGAGAAAAAATTCGGAATTCCAGATTTTGCAATGGTTAGAATTATTTGTATGTAAAACTCGAACCTGTGAGTCTTAATTATCGGAAGAATCAATCCCCCGAAATTTTTCCGTAACGAAATGCACTATTGGGAAATAATATTTTGAGAATTTTTCAACCCAGTTGGATACGCCGTAACATGTTTTTTGACTGTAGCCAATTTTCGGTTTTTCACCAATTTTTTCACAAAATTCTACGTGATTGTAAAAGGAGATTCCAAGCCCATGCCACATGTGATCTTACGTTCGGGAGTCAACTTCATTGGATCATCAAAAGTAATTGCGTCTATTCGAATTGGACCATCCAGCGAAAAAAATCCATTGACTTTCGACCTGATAATACTCGAGTATAATACTCAAGTCAGACTATTTCGCTTTTTCCCAAACGATTTCGACTATTACCTATAGGCAATTGGAACTTGTTACTAATTATCGTAACTTTTGAACGAAATGATTAGCCTATAAAGATCCGACAGGCCGAAACTCCGAATCTCGGAATTCACTTATACAACGTCGTTTATTTGACAGATTCGTCATGAGCTTTCTTCAATTTTCGGATCTTTGAACTGTCCGCATTTCGAACTTTGTGAATTTGCAAGTTCCGAACTTTAACGTTTCCAAAAACTCAGAATCGCGTCTCAAATGAATTCGGAATTTCGACCGTTCGGAACTTTTGCAATTCTGAACTTCACTTCTGAACTAAACTCACTCACGTCCCCTAAACACATGAAAAAAACAATAGTTTCTTGGTTTTATCTCATTCTAATCACGTTTGAAAAATTCCCCAAAAATCGTTCCCAAAAAGATCGTTTAATTGTCAACGAGTTTTTAATTATTCATTTCTCTGCCATAACTTGAAGATTTCGAGTTATTCTACAATCCAGGAAACGTAAAAATATCCGAATTCTTTAAACACCATGAAATATCTGCGTCTATATTATTCCACCATTGAATACAACCTAATTGGCACCAAGCTGACGATATTTGAAATTAATTCAACACAGCGAGACATTTCTCTACATCAATTATATGGTGCTGAATTTTCGAACACCTACATGAGATAGATAGCGAAAAACGATGAGGCAAATCGACAAAAATATAAAATCACGGTTAGATTCTATTGAACCGTTCTGGAAGTGGGTAATGAATTACCCCGATTCGAAACATCAGGATTTGAGGCAGAATGCCCCACAGGCAAAATATACAAAGTTCCATTACTCACAATCAGTGATATATTACCAGGAATATACATATATGTGTATCAATAACAGAAATGAGGTAATCGATGTTTGGCTATACGATTTTTATTCACCATACATACATACATATAAGTTGTAAAATAAGTTTATAAAAAATCGTGTTGACAAACGGGTGATAAGACTTATATTCGGATCAGTACTGTAATCATACAACTATAATTATGACCTAATCGTATATAGAATATGAATAGCCTAAATTAATCCTATTTACGTAATACTTTTTGGCGACCAACAGAGAGTTTCAATCAACTTATCATTCCTAGACACAACTATCACAGGCCACAGTATGTAACATTATGGGTATGTTACAGATTTAGACCATTTCGCACAAACAAACATAATCTCTAATCTTGTTATATCATTATCAGTGATTACTGGGAACATTTATCCATAAATAGAGACTGATCATCTGGTTAATCTGCATTAAAAATCCAACCCCCCATTAACTCACGTTTTTAAACTTATCACTAATCAAGATCTAGATCTAGAACTTAAAACAGTCGATCAGATATTATTACACAGTAAAATGATGATCAATAATCAAATTTTAACCAAACGAAGTTGTCAAAGGTTCGAGAAATTCTGCGAATGTGTATAAAAATTGAATTTGCAATTAAAATTAGTAACGTTTGTGAGAACCCATGGAATTTTTTTGTCTGTTAGCACCGTACTGATACGATCCATAGATCGGATTTCTTCTTGGTTTTATTCTGTACCTATCGGCAACCTGTTGCCTGTAGACAAACAACGGTCGAAAAACTTTCGCTTCTTGTGCCTCAAGGTCTACGAGATCGTTTTTCCCCAATCCATCGATGGATCTCGTTCTTCGATTAGAAGCACCGGTTCCCAAAGATGACGAAGAAGAAGAAGAAGAAGAAGAAGAAGAAGATTCGACTTCTTCATGATCCAGTCCAACTCGTTCGATGACGCCGTTATTTTCTGTGATTTTTTTCATCAAACCGTAAGCCTGAATTCCCGGATATTCTTTTCGTACTTCGTCAACTTTTCCATCTAGGCCAGAAACCCGGTCAAAATTAACCCTTTCGATTTCCCCGTTATTTTCGACAGTTCTTTTCGGTAGCCCGTATGCTTGGATGCTCGGTTCTCTACCCGGAGGATTTTGCGGAAGATTCGCGTACCTCCTCTGGCTAGTTTTCGTGATTTGGGGCAATTGATGACGCTCGATTACTGCGTCATTTCCAAAGGATGAATCCACCGATGATTTTTGACGACCGTAAGCCTCTAGCAATCGTTCATGCGATTTCCGGTCATGAGCTCTTTCGTGTTCCATAAAATCGACGCTTCTTGATCCTGGAGAACCGGCTAAGTTAATCTTATCCGATGAAACGCCGAGGATCACGCCGAATATTACGAAGATTAACGGTACCTGAAAGAAACAGAATATAAATGATAAACAAATTTTTCAAATCAACGTATTTTGACTATTTTCAATGAATGATTAAATTACCATGACGGTCTTTCTCATCGCGAACAAACTTTTGGCCGGAAAATTAATAGAAAATATCACAATCGAATAATTTGGGAATGATCTAAGATGTGAATCGATCGATCTATCGGTCCTTCGCACTTCCTAGAGTTTCTTGCCTGACTTGATCAGGGGCTTCGTAACGTCTGGTCTCAAGCAGCCGCGAACAATGCTTATATATATTCTCAAGGCGATCTTAAGACGCACCTATTTGAGAGCTACGCTCACGTTTAAACCAGTTTGCAGATTCACTGTAACGGGTGATTGCGCGTTTTCTTGGTATATGTATATAATATACATATGCCTAACCGCGATTAGCTTTGTGCCTGTGTCGGACCGGCAAAGCTATTCAAAAACCGCCAACTTCCGGTTTTCTGCAATTTCCACAGAAAAAAAGAAAATTACAAACATTCTTTGCATATAAATATACAAACAAAGAAAAAAGTGAAGAAATATTCCGAAAAATTTGTGAAATGTACATACGTTCGACTATAGTCTTTAATCGTTTTTGTTTTGCAAAGACTATTCCAGTCCTGTTATTTTTTATCTTGTTTATTTATTTCAAATTTTAGTTTCAAATTCGAACAAGAAATTGATAAATTTCACCTTCTTGCGGTATCAATTGGTCCATGAATAAGAAGTCTTTCACTTACCTACGTCAATCCAGAAATTTTTTAACTAAATAAAAATTCAGTTCATTTAACACAATTTTTATCTTCGTATGAGATCATCGTGAATTGCTGCATACATCGTGAATCATGAATCGCAGAGCGATAACTTTCGAGCGGAAAGAACATCGCGGCGTCGCTCTGTCTGCTGAATCGGAATATATACATTTATCTTTACGAGCAATATATGGAGAAAGCACATATCATATACATATAGGTAGGCACTAAATACATATATATATATATATATATATATATCATACTAATCAGTCGTCGTCACCTGAAGCGGCTAATTTGACTAGGAAATATCAAATGATGGCAACAGAAAAACGTGTCTTGAATTTTCAATTTCTTTTGTATATCATTAAAATATCCGTTGATGATCACTTCCCTTATGTTTTTTAGGCACGATCGCATAGTGGAGTGCCTACTACATTCGTCATCGCGAAAAACGTCGGATCGAAAGGAGAAAAAAAGTATTTCTTTCAACGTAGAAACCCGTTCAAACACTCACACAATCGATTTTTTTAGCATTTTCCAATAAGTATGTGTTTGTGTGTACCCCGAATTTTGTATCCTGAATTCTGGGAGAACAACTTGAGCGATTCGGATGAAATTTGGAAGGAAAATTAACCGTTTGGTGAGGATGTTCCATTACCCTTTTGAAGACTCTTCCACTTCCGGTTACGAAATCGTGAGTGTTTGAACATTTGAATGAGTATTACGCCTATATCCTCAAGTCTGAGAAAAATAGTTTAATCGATTGCAACTGAATCTTAGCAAAGTATCACTATCAGTTTTTGAATATATTAAAAACCTGCGACCTGTTGCAAAAAAGCGAAGCTGCTTTTTTGTTCATACCGTTAGTTTTATTTTGTTTTAACAAACTTGACAAATTTGAGGTTCATATGTGAATAAAATCTCGTAACTTTTACACCGTAAAAAAATCATCGTATAAAGATTAAAGAAACTTGGAATTAGTTGGAAAATTCGCCACGATTTGTCGTAGAAAAATGTCTGGCTGTGTTGAATTAACCCCAAATAGTGTTAAAGTAACACCAAGTTGGAATTTTCCTACAGTGCAATGATTGAGATCATTTTTTCTTGTACTTATTGCATTCATCATGTAAAGTGAACCATCAGGTGCTAATTACCTATTCTCGGATTATTATTCCACTGTACTATCCCGCGGCGTTGTAATGAGCAATGAATGAATGACTAATAGCTTACGATACTATGCGCCAGCTCACAATAAGCTTCCACAATTATCGGTGTAGGTCTAATTGTTAACATTCGGTGGAAATCTATGGGAAAAAGGAAAAAAAAATAATAATAATCTGTTCTAATCACGAGAAAGAAACCAACAACAACGCATTCATATTCTTGGTAAGGACATGACACAGGATTTCCGTAGCTTCAATGGAAGTTATCCTATCGACTTGCATGCCTAATCACTCTTTAGTCTGATCGTTTGTTCAAATGATATTTCACACGATCGGGCATCCAGTTATTTTCCTCTAGATATACTTATGCATACGATTAGTGCTACGGCGATAAGCATTTGTGATTAGCACATAGAATTCATTGTGTAGATCTATGAACGCACCAATTGTTGAGAGTCATTTTTCGATTCATCACAATACCGGAGCAAATTTGATTATAATTTACAAACGAACGTTTATTTATTAAAGAAATTTAGTGAGTGCTGAGGATGAAGACTTGCGAATTGCTATACAGTGGAATTATTCCAACTACGTAAATTAAATATGCAAATCTGTATGGGTGTATGTATAATTTGCACAGCACTGACTTTAATTTCTTCTAAGAGTAGCTAGAGTAAAAAATAATATGGCATTATAGATCGTTGAGCATCACGTTTTTCAGAATTGTTGAGCAAAATTGCAGGTCTGTCAATTCTGCTGCTCTAGAATTACCTCATTATCATAATCGCTCGGTTCTGATAATCCGGGGATGCTGGCTAGAATATCTTTTACAGAGAACAATACAGTAGTTGCAATACAAATTCTTTCGTAAGCACGCGTCTAATCTGTTCCTCAAAGTTAGTCATGACTATAATAAAAAATTTATTCCGAAGCGTTGAAACGCAAATCATGCCAACTAGCTAGAGTCAGAGTTAGGAGTTTATTTTTATTTTTTATTTTATTTTATTTTTTCTTCATCGAGTTTATAGAATGATAATTCAAAATAATATTGCGACGTGTGCAAGTGATTTGCTAATCAAATTCGCCGAACTATGAATAAATCATTTGTAGGTATAAAAATTCGTATCCGATCATTTATTGACCTGCCGAATTTATTTTCTTACCTGCGAATGGGATTCCCCAAGTTTATATATTCGTTACCCGAATAAAAACCACAACTGAATAGCTGCTCACGTGACGGGCATTTCGGAAAATAAAAAGTAGGTTTTGGGTCGAATTTTATTGTCGGTTTTGGCCCTGGTCAAATAACTATATAAGTATTGCAAAATTGTATCGTTTACATGCTATAACAGTTGATTCTCGTCTATGGGAATAAATAGATCGACTAGCGGGAGACAAACGATTGATTTGAAAGTTAAATTCGAGCAAAAAGTAGGATACGTACCTCGAGTTCAAGTTAGTAGGTATATGTATAAAAAATAACAGTTTTTAGCTGCTCACTTACTATGAAGATCGTTTGACCTTTGAGGCGACGTGAATAAACAATTACGCCAAGATTTTACGCTGAAAAGAAAGCAGCATGGTTTGTGTGGCTAAAGGAAATTCCAGACTCTCTAATCGCATATCTAACGTCAAAAGGATTATGAGGTTTCGCTTGTAATATTAACTGGAAACTTAAGCCAGTGATTCAGTACCGGCATGTATATGATTTGCCTCGATCTTTTATTCGTGGTACACTAATTATAATAAACAGTACAATATATTCTCGTCGATGATCATCAACCACTTCACATATAGATGTGCCTATATATTACATGTACAAATTACTTATGCTCTAATGTATTCATACAAGTTTTCTTCGACGGATTTCAATACAGTAAATTCAAATTTCAAAGTCTTTTATCTGTCAGTCAATTTTTTGTTCAAATATAATGAACCCTTACGATATAAAACGTAGGTATAAGTCTGATTCGCAGTCTTTGAGGTGCAAAGAAAAAAAAATTTATAAGTCTTAATAAATCTCTGACTTAATCATATAGATCATAGATCATAGATTAATAGTAATCGTTGTAGTATCTTGTTCTTTGGGGTTTTTTGTAATAATTTCTTCTCGGATAAGAGTTTTCATAATATGAAGATGAGGGTCTGTAACGGTTATAGTTAGTTTTTTGGTAAGCTCTGTTTTCCAAAACCCTTAATCGGTCGTTCTGCTGTTGACGGTATCGGAAAAGTGGCCTAAAAATTATGTCTTCGGCAGCAGCCATGTCGTTTTCATTGCTCTGATAATACGAGCTTTGTTCATCGGGAATTACGAATGCCGCCACTATATTTCTAGTCGATTTTTCCTCCGGTAAGATTTTCCCCTGTAAAGAGAAAGAAATAAAGAAAGAAAAATATGATTTTGCTAGAAATTATTGCACCGAGATTGTCGAATTACATCAACGGCAATTCAATTTGAAATCTTTATTCAATTTTTTTTCATTTTCCTGATCGTGAATTTCATAAAAAATGAACGTGCTCGCTCGAGGATTTTGTAAATAGAATTAATTTCAAAGGAAAAGGTGGGCGTAAGATGATAAATGAGAAAAAAACAAATCGTTTTCCAATGCAGAAAATTCTTTTTATTTAATTTTATATACCCTTGATAATTTTGACGAAACATATTCGTTAAGTTTTATCATTTTAAGTGCCAACACCGATTACTATAAGTACGATGATAGATATCTACGTAACTATATACACACCTTTAGACACACAGATTATTAATAATATTATTTTATTTTTTTCTTGTTTGCAACAATATCAGGAAATCGGAGTGAACTTTATCACTCGTTTGACATTTGAATTCCTTAATATTTTACCTCGATTTCTACTGCCGGTTGGTACAGTTCTTTGGTAGTTGCAACCGCCACTGGAATCCTGGCTCCGTATTCCGGAACTTCCTTTCCAGTTTCATCTGAATTGGAATTTTGGCTTTCAGACGAAGCGACTGAAGCTGGCGATAAATCGATCGCCGATTTTTGAACAGCGGGTAAATTGTTTGGACTCAAAACCGCCACAACTGGCTTGGAAATGACATCCTGAATCGGAGCAGGCAGATTAATTTTGCTCGGGTAAATTCCTTCGGGAAGCTTTATTCCATCCTCAACGATACCAGGAAGTTCTAATTTTACATCAGTCGTTACTCCGGATAGTTGAGACGATTTTGTTGTGGATTCTTCTTTGTCCAGGACTAAGGATTCCGCGATTAATACTTCCGGGGGATTTTCTGGAGCCTAAAATCGTTCGTAAGGAATATTGTGATTACAGTTATGATGCAGGGTGCGGAAAGGAATGTGATGAAATTACTTTTTCCGGAATCGGGACTTCCGGGTAAGTTTTATCATCGACAGGAACAATTTCTGATAGTAAAACCTCGTCGACTGAAGTAACTTCCGAGTTTTCCTTTTCGGATTCTGTCTCCGTTGTTTCCGTAATGTTTTTCCTTATGTCCTCGAGATGAGATAGCGGAGCTGTCAGTATTTCTTCGTTCTGAGTCAGTATCTGAATAAAGGATGTATGATAGACAAGGTCGATTGTATAAATGCCTTAAGGAATCTAAACTATATTAAATAAATTGCCATGCCGTTCGTGATTAACGAAAAATTGATAGAAAAAAACTTCAATTAGATACGGTTTTCGAATCAAATTATTTTTTTGTCTAACAATAAGCTACTATGAGGACAATCTGATCGTAAATTTTTTACAACAAAGTTTTGATATTCTCAGTATGAATGAAAATAGGAATTTATGTGTTTGAAGGCATGAATGGGAATCGGATCATGCGGATACATTTTCATTGATATATTTAATTTGATTGTGCCCCGTTCGATGGAACAATTGACTGTTTATTGGAAAATAGAAGAATTTCAAAAAGGCCCAATCCGAGAATTTATCGGAATATTTGACTGAATACATCATCCGATTGAATATATGAAATGAAATGAACTTAGAAAAGGCCGTTTCGCCGTATACTATGCCGATTATTATTTGGCCACGATCAGATTTTCCGGACACAGAATGATGTCCGAACACTCTATTGCGTCCAATCGGGCCTTTGTGAAATCATTCAATTTCTTGCGTACAATCAAGAAGTATCGCCAATTGCCCTTTTGAAAGTGTGTTGTTTTATTTCTTGTGTGCAATAAAAATTTGCAATTATTTTGTGTCAAATAGAGAGCTCCAAACAGATCTTCCTAATTATTCTCAGCACACACACCAACGGTGTTGATATTCAGCTTGAAGGACTTTTTGACCAGATTTTCCCTGGTAGTAATTTAATGAGGAATGAAAAAATCGCTTTGATCGACTTATCACCAAAATCTTCCTGCAACCCACTTACACAATTATGGAAACTTCCATATTAATGACAACGGGTCACTGATCTGACCTCAGTCAACTTTGAAAAGTTGTCTCACTAATTCTGTTGGAAGTTTCATCGTGAGAAAATTTCTGGGAGTACTTTGACGTCTCTTGAATGAGCTCAAATTTGATATTTGAAACAAAATTAAATTCAAGCCTTGTAAAAAATTCTCTAAGCGAAGAACTCGGAAAAAGTCAATTGTTTTACTGAAAAAATGATAAATTCTACAATTTTTCATGTTTTTGGTTAAAATTTCATTTGTATATTCTCGAGATATACCGCACTACAAAAAATAAAAAATGATACCGTTCATGGCCTTTTGAAAAGTATAATTATTTTGAAGATCGTAAGTGAGGATTTTCTTGATTCACGAAGTACACGTTCTACATTGATATGGGACTTTGAATCAATTAATAATTATTCATCCAGAATTGCTATTTTTGAACCAAAGTTGGGGTCATCTGGACCGCTCGTAAGTGACTAGGGTTAAGGTAGTTTTTGAGGTAGTCTTTGTTAATTACCACGTCTGGTTGGTCAGCGGGCAAAATAACGGTGTTTTTCTTCACTACGAGACCAGAAAGTGTTCCATCACCAACAACTGATTGCACTGCATCTTGAATGACTGGATCCTCTACGATTGCCGCAACTGTCTCGTTCTTCGTTTTTGGAATTTCAGGGAGCAGGCTTACCACATCTTCTGCGGTTAAGGGCTGCCCGTGAACAATCCCAACAGATAATAACGCGCAGACGGCCAGATAGATGAAATTGGCCTGAAACATCGAAATTTAATTAGATTGTGATATTGGGAAAATTAAATATAGCTGTCCAAAATTAATTCATTCCTTTACAAATTTTTATTTCACGTCATTATAATCGTCTCATTTGAAAATAGTTGCTCCAAATTCTCTAATTGTTAGATCAAGACTGTTCGAAATACAGGCTGTTAGAAATTGAGTGGGGAAAATTTGAAAATTCTATTTTTCAGCCGAGGCATTTGTGTATAAGAGAGAAAAGGGCGTTTAATTTTTGGTAAATCCGCTGATTCTTCTACAACGATTTTTCAAATTTATAATTTCCGTGACTGAATTTACCAAGTCATATCTTTGAAACAATATTAATCCTGTAGATATGAAATGGGACGAACACACGTACCTGATTTCAGTGAGCAGGTGTTTTTTTTTTTTTTTTTTTTTTTTATCAAGATGATTGTAATCGTAATGTGAACTGAACTTTGGTAACAAAATCGTGAATAATATGAATTTATTTTCCCGTTACGCGATCGTAGAAAAATTTGGTAATATTCTGAGAAATTCTCTCTTTGACTATAATTTCTTAGGAATTCAACGCAAATTGCAAAATCCAGATGGCAATAGTTATTTGTGTTTTCGTATTTCATTGGAACTCACGACTTCCAACTTCAGTCTCCGTACATCCATTCATATACCTTGTATGTATGCATATCTTTGGGTATGTATGAATTTAAATGCCGAGTCACTTTCTCCGCGAAAATTTTGACATATGATGTCGAATACTTAAAGAGAAATTGATGGCCGATGCATGTAAATACGTGTAGGCTCAGTATTTGGACAAAGTGAAACGCAATCTATTCACTTCGAATTTCAGATTTTGATTTTATACATAATAATTACATAACGAGACTCAAATCCAAGGTTCTAGTCGGTACTTCGCAACAATTCACGTGAAGGGGTTTAAATAACAGAAACAAATCTATATTGTGCGATTGTTTAATTTTTAACCGCCACAGAAATGTTCAATTTTTACTATTTCAAATAGATATTATGTATGTTTCAATCTATTTTGTAACTAGAAAATTACTACGTGCGATACTTTGAACGACGCACGCCTTACGATATGCAACCCAAAGACCATGCAATCAGCGACGCTGGATTATTCACTATTGTATTAGTACCTAAATACGCCGAGCAGGAGCGCTATGGATCACAGCATGAACTTGAGCTCAAGCAATGACTCTAGCGACAATTGTTTGAACTATTTTTACCGCAAGTAGATAGGCGGCAATTAGTACAAATTCATTCAAGAAAATGATATAGCTGTATATTAACAAACAAAACGTCCCCAATAATTGTTAGCTGAATAATGTAATGTATACGTATAATGTAATCGACAACGTACAGTATTTACCGCTTCGTTTCAAAAATTTTTACGATAGAATTCGATGCGCACAACACTATAACGATAAATAGGTAATTTAATTACATTACAGAACATTTTTTTCTGACTCGTATTATCATTGTTATTTTTCAATTTCAACGCATATGTATAGGAACTTATTATAATCACCCCTAAAATGAAATCTTTTGAATTTTCGGCTGATCCCCCTGTTTTGAAATCCATAGAATCACCCACAATAGTTTTTAGGTGGACGCTGGGTGCGTTTGTGATTGTTTTTTTTTTTTTTTTCTTTGTCCGACAATATCTCTATGATTTTAGGCTCAGTCGATGCGGTTCGTTGCAACGGAAGACTGATGAGATTTCGGTCTTAGTCGTGTCAGTAATTTTTTCAATTTGCGGGAAAAAAAAATGTTGAAAATGAAATTTTGTATCTGTAATATAACATCGCGAGAAAAGATCAGAGAATTTTCACGTTCTCGATCTCAATACTATAACGATTTGCCTCAGCTCAAGTCTGTTTAAATTTTGCTATCCGTCCGTTCAGTTTTATGAGTTCGGATTCATAGTTTATGAAAATTAATTTCCAGGTTTTTTTTTTCGTAAGGTCTTTGATCCCTAATATACGTGCTATCAGAATTCTCCACTATCAAATTTCGTAGTGCTAAATCCAATGTGGCTGACTGAGATTTTCCCAAGATAGAATGATTTATTTGAAGATTGGTACTGGTAAGTTTTTTGAGTCGTTGCAGATGTTCTAATCAGAAATCGGTATTAAAAAATTCCAAATAACGGATATAGAAATGGTAGAGTAATCAACTTTCCGCCTGTAATATAATCCATTTTCGGTCGGTTCAAGTTCTTCATTCGGAAAATACTATTTTTTTTGGTTAAAAAACCCAAGGGAAGGGAAGGCAAATGGCCGATTGCAATCAGCCACATTACAGCCTTGTTTCTATTAGTAGAAATGGCAGAAAGTATCCTGTAAACCTTCATTTCAATTAAAAGCTATATCAATTCGTGAATGAATAAATGAATAATGAATCAACTGTTATTCAACTCAATCCAACATTTACACAAATCCATACAACACGTTTCTGATTTTTTTAGCGGTTCAAGTACTTCGAACTACACAAATGCTCGAAATATGTCATCATAGGTTTCATGGTGAATGCAATTTTTGAAACTTTTAAGAAATCGTTATTATGAAAAGACTTTACCCCCCTGAAGCCCCCAGCAAATCGCAGGGTTGATCATCAAATGTGATATTGTAGGAAAGATTTACTTACCATGACGCGGCTAAATAATATACTTGTCGAAAACAATGGGAAGCAGATAATTGTATCTGCTGTTAGCTCGAGTAGAAGATGCTGGGCTCTGGCAAACCGATAACGGGTCGTTCTGGTTTTATACGAGGTGACGAAAAAATTATCGAACGAGTGCTAAACGAAATGTGTATTACCCTTGCGGTACTTATACGTTCCTATGATTATTATTTCAATATAACCAACTATACGCTTCGAACTTGCAGCCTCAACTGCACGACGTGGAAATTACGTCTTACGATAGTTTCAGTGTCAGGGTCACGCACTGCTGCAACCTCGATCAAGAATCCCATATAATAATTGTACACAAAATTATTCATCCATACCTACAAGATGTGAATGAGAATCAATTAGGGTGACAAATCGCGTGTAAAAAATTCAAAATCTTCAAATAAACGAAAATTCGAATTCGATTAGAATTTAGAGAGCAATTTATATTTATGGCAGATTTTTTTACTGGAACTTGATACTAGAAGGAAGAGATTTAATGGTTTTTAGCACGGTGAAATTTTGTTATCTACTAATTAGATTTGAATTAATTATTCGATTAGTAAGATAAACGAAAAGAAAATTGAACGAATGAAACTTCCTCTTCGCACACGTTGATGATGCCAAATGAGCGAGGAGGAACGTGTTGGATATTGAAGTATCTTCAAATGGCGAATTCGGAATACTGGAGTTTTGCATTAAAGCGTAGAAATATATTTGCAAAAGTGAGTTATAGTTTATCCGACTAGTTATCACCGTCGCACCTTCTGCCCTGACTTATTCGAATATAGAAAAAGCGCTAAGTACGTTGCTCGAAACTCGTCTTAACCACATGTTTTTGCGAATGTGGAAAATTTCGTGAGAAGATTCACGACGAGGTGTTAATTGCGGGCAGCCATTCATCCCCGCGGAATCATCATCATCATCAGTTCTGAGAACGATTTCAATCACAGATCATTTATTTGTCAAACGCAAATGCGAGAAGTCGGTGATTTCCCGAATTCGCTTCGCAGATATTTCTCCGCAATCAAAATAAAAATTCTATCTATCGAATCCGCAAAATTGTTTTAGAATCTATAGACGAAACGCACTATAATGTACAAAAATTGGGTCATCCATGGGTTTGGATTATGCACGAAAATTTGACCTTTAATTATGGTTGTGGGTCAACGGATATAATTTAAAGATAAAAAAAAAAACATCGAGTTTGTTTGTAACAACTGGAATCCGCCACTTAGCGTCCAATTACTTGGAAGTTTGTCGACGGTTGTGGACATTAGCAGGTGGTCACTATTTGCCGGTCATGCTAGTTTAGCGATAGTATAAAAGAGATCCACGGACCAAACGAGGGCAGTAACAGAATACGTTATCTTACAGCAACAAGTTCAATCGCGGTAAATCATCCGTCCAAAAAAACAGAAAAGAAAAAAAAAGAAAAAAAACGAGCAAGAAAAAATATCACGTTATTAAAAATCCTTCAAAAACTGGCACAAAATGAAGCTATTGGTGCTGATGTTTATCGGGATTATACAATTTTCCGAAGAAAAACCGACTGAAATTCCGGAGACAACAACCACCGGAAGCACGCTGGTTGAATCTTCGATCGTGACTGAGTTTCTGGCGACTTTAGAGCCCAAAGATGAAGCAAAGATCTCCTCGTCGAGTGAAAAGGCGGGAAAAAATTCATCAGAAGTCGATAAACCTCCAAAAGATGTTCAACTTCCGGTAGATCTGTTGTCTGATGATATTCTTCTGGATCCCAGCGTGATTTTAGCCCGTGCAGAAAGAAGTTTGAGCAGCTCAGATACCGGGGAAATTTTTGGACCGATAATTAACGATCCCTTGGACATTGGCCAATTCGAAGATGACACACCGACATTTTATTACCTGAAATTTGTCAGGGTGCCAAGATCGGCCGTCGAATCTGATTTTGAAACTTCAGCGCAGGACGCGGTCCCCGAAGAACCGGATGTGGCCAGGAGGAGACCTTCCCGTAATGCGGCGAACGAAGATGCCGACGATTTGATTGGAGCTCATGGGAGCTTTGCAGTTAGGCCTCTTTTCAAATACCGACATGAACAATTGAAGAGATCGAATCGCAGGGGATACAGGAATAGAGACACTTATTCTTTCTATCCAAGATATCCGGTTTTCCCGGGGAAATAATTTCTTGTGCTTATTTTTTATTTCAAACCGATAAGCCAAAATCGCTGTATTGGTATGACTTGAATCGCGACGTGCGGGCGATGCCATTTTATTGTAAAAAGTGTACATATATATTTTAACCATACAACATAAGGCTGATATGATGTAGATATTATATCGATATCTTAGCGTTAGTGTTAGAACTTGACATATTATACCATAGGAGGATACATGTATGACCAATTGAATATGTTTTCTCGAGAGAAATCCATCACCGGACTTAGGTTTAGAATTGAATAAATAATCAGTAGGCCAAAATAAAGATTTTCCATTTCTTTAGAATGTTTTTTGAATTGATCGTTATCGACTTTAATTGTCAGTATTCTTAACATGAAGTTGCGCAGTGTCGACCACTTGTTTACAACACTTGTGAAGAGAATAATAGTAATTTCGATTAATAAATATGTTCCAACTTGTTTGAAACGATAATTAAAGTGTACTTTTGACCTGATTATTTTGGATTTATTTTTCTCGTCCTTCGATTTTTCATTAAAAAAATTAGTGATACTATGAAGCTAATGAATCACGATGACTGCAGAAAACCTGATTTCTCCGAAAAAAGATGGATTAGGAAAATACGCAATTGATACCAGCGATGAAAAAATAGAAAATGAAAGTTACATGAGGCTTTCCGATTTCCGAAAATCAAGAAAAAGTTATACCGATCATTTATCGATGTAGTAGTAACCTCTGTAACTTTTTTTTTCCGATTTTTTGAAATCGAGAAGCGTCATGCTATTTGTTCTCATTTCCTTTCTCACTGATATCATTTTTATTTTAATCGAAAGCGTTCTCGCTCAGAAACTTGGTTTGGGAAATCCCAAGTGGAGCAATGATCATGCTCCATTTCTAACCTTAAAATCAACCCAGAATGTTCCCTGTGATTGAAATTGAGATGAACCGGATGCATCCGCATAAAACTCATCTTACACAGTAATTGTACCATTTTTATCGAGTAAATGTAATGTTTTCGATCGAAAGTTGTCCGAAAAATAATTATAATTTAACGCCTGATTTTGGAGCTCGCAGAGCAGTTCCACTACTTACACGCATTCTGAGTTGCCGAGTACCAGGCGTTCCTGCAACATTTCATGTATACCGTGAATACCGCAGGTGGATACGGATGTAAGGTTGTCATTCTACGGGCGTAACGTATTCGTTTCGGATTTCTAGTTGCCGGTTTTGATTTAACAACCGGTGAGATTTTTTCTTAACTTTCCACTTAAAAAAAAAAGGGATGTTATTATCATCACCCAAGAAATGAAAGGCCAAGTTTTTAGCAGTAGATCTCCACGTTTTGAGGTCTAGAGAATCACCTTCAACCATTTTTGAATAGACATCTGTGTGTGTGTGATCATTTTTTTGTCCGGCGATATCTTGAGTCCGAATCGACGGATTTCGACGATTTTGGTCTCAATCAATGCGGGTTTTCGTAACTCAGAGCTGATTAGATTTTGGATTCAATCGGTCGACTCGTTTTTGAGTATAATTGAGCAAACAGAATTGTAGAAAAAGAATTTCAAACAATCATATCTCAAAAACGGATCAACAGATTTTGATGATTTTGATCTTCATCAATAACATTCGCTCGAATTTGAGAATGAGTGAATTTTGAAATATATCAATGCAGTAGTTTTGTATCGTTATACATACTTGAAAGATGCGCGCGAACAGTTTTACGGCTGACCCATCGTAATGAGCCGATTTACCTGCTGGTTTTTTCTCGATCAAATTGTGATTGTTTCTGATTGTCTATCAGTGAAAACAAAGAAATATGGGAACGGAATCCTAGAAAATGGAATGTTATGTTGCGATTTAAGAAAATCATGATATCTCTGAGGTGTTTAAATCTATTAAAATTTTATGAAGCCCAGATAAAGTCTCCCTTTATACCATTGATCTTTCGTATATCATTTGGTTCAATACCTTGAACCGTTCTCGAGATATTTGCTTGTAAGACTTTAAAAGGACCACCATGTATATTAAACGACGTTTTTTTCCGAAAACATACATACATGTTGACAACTAGCTGATACCAGTATACGGAAACCGCATTTCTGTTATTTTTATAAGCAACACCACGAATGGACAGCAAAAATAGCTGACCAAAGGAAATAGGAGCTATATATAAATGATATAATATGAATGTTATGTCAATCGCGAATTCTAAGATGAACCGTATAAGCTATCCGTATACACACCTACTTCCGTTGAAAAACACAATTATCAAGTATTGATGGAGATGTAGAGATATTTTGAACATCGTTCCCTAGCCACTGAGATGCAAAATCACCGGTTTGTTCGGACGCAAGCAATTGTAGGTAAAAAATAAAAATAAAATTTATCGTAGCAGAAACCCATTACTTCGGAATTTAACAATACATGGAATTTTCCATGCACCGTACCTTTAGGTAAAATCCTGTGAATTAAGGATCTCTTATCTTATTCAATCATTTCCGAGATAATCGCGCGAGTTTGGTGTTCTACATTTCGGAAATTTATGAAATATACTGTTTTGATTTTCAGAAAACAGGCATTTTGTTTCAGAGCAAACAATTAAGGTCGTATACGAGAAACTGTCCTGATGTATCCTACAAATGCAATCGGTAGAGGTTACAGATTTCTTCATTACATTCTAACAGATATTCCGCGTGAATCGAATTGATTCATCGCTGACGAGCTAAAGAGTGTTGGTCAGAACGTAAATTTTTCTTCATCATCGAGGAGGCATACTTAAATGGCAATCCAAAGTTACACTTTCGACTTGTGCATATCTACTTGTTGAAAATCATGAGGCCTGCAGTTTGGAGGTAGTAATCAGCAGTTCCAGTGACTTCAACTTATCTCAGCGTGTCCGAATATGTTTAGACATTTTTGAGGAATAACCGTGACCAGGTGAGGTAATCAGTGACATTAAAACAGATGTATAGATGAAAAAAATTGAAATTTATTTACCACGCAGCAAAATAATCATGATATAACAAACACTCATATCGTCGAAATTTCACTAATTTAGATTCACGAAAGTCGGTTGTGTTTCCTGAAGATGACTCTTATGGGATGAAATGTGGATAAGGATTATCTTGCACATCGGATCGCCTTAAACTCTGCAGAATCACGGGACCAGCCGTTTAGTACCAATTATTGTACCAGGACCTCCAGCTGTATGAATTGGCATCCCATCCCGGGCCGTAATAACCCCATGTGGGCGCGTTGTAGGCGTACCTGTACCTAAAATCAGAAAAGAAGAGACCACGAATGGTAAAAACCACCGAGGAATGTCCAAGATATGGAAAACCGAGGTGTTGATGTTCATGCGCAAGCAGCAAGCCAGCCAAGAAACTTACCCCCAGTAGGACGTAGCGTCGGTGTCCAGGTCGCCCTTAGCCGGGGCAGCTGCACCTGCAGGACCTTCGACAGGTTGCTTCGGAGCCAGACCTGGCCCTGGTAGTCTCACAGGCCCTTGGGGAACGGGACCAGCCGGAGGCCCTGGGAACGCCGCGGCGCACAGAACGACTGCGAACAGGATCACCTGAAATGGGAAAAAGTGCGAAAGATTAGGAGTTGCATTTTTTATCTCAATCAAATGGTGAACATTCACAGTCAAGAGGGCCTTACTTCACTAAGGCTATGCACAATTGACGAATTAATTCATGAAATTATTCGTATATGAAATGTTTCTGAGTTTGAGTACTCTGTCCTGGTATAGGAGGATGTGTGTGAAAATGGGTCGTTTCAAAGCTTCAACACAGAGCATCAGAGATATGAGCCAATTTTTCGAAGAAGAACACGTGATAGGCTCAAGTGCTGCTTCAGTCTTACGCTACTCCCTCTTGACTTTAGTTCAAATAATTGGTACCACAAATTGTGGAACACGATAGTATATCATTGTTGGTAGAATGGATCGAAAATGGGAGCAAATGGAGCATATCAATGATTTAGTCTCTTTATCCGATGGAATTGACAACCTAATCAATGGTATTCCAAAACAGATGGACGTCGAATGTTAATTGAAGTTTACTTACGAAGTGAGTTGGTCGGAACATGATGTAGACTGAATTTACTTCAAATTTGGTGGCTTTATATATGGTTTTCAATCCTCTGTCATCCCCTCTTCAAAAAACCCATGGGGTATATTCTGACAAACATATACCTGTAGGGGACGTTGACGTGTGCAAAATTTTGCGTCTGAATGAACAAAAAACTTGATCCGGGCGAACTCAGGTTCAGGCATCTCGCAGGTGTAAGAGATATACATATAGATATACAGTGATACCCGTTCGAAAGCACTTAACCAAGCTATTGAGTATTGTTATGAGGAGAAAAGCGATTTGCCTCGACGGAAAACAAAATCAAAATGAAACACAAAAAACAATGGTCCGACTGGAAACCAGAATATTCAGACCGAAAGGGAAAAAATAGTACCAAATAATATGGAAGGTGAAAGGGGCCAAGATCGCATCACCTTCCACTGTCAAGATGATCTCCCAGTTATATTTGTATTCACGAAAAAAATAGGACGATCAACAAGATTCATCATTTTTTTGTATCTTCTTGGCTGAAAAAAGCGAATCTCTATTTCTGCTAGTCTAATGGGCTGTTTTATTCCAAATATACGTAGAGTATAAAGTGGCATATACAAATGCGCACTTTCACAAATAAAGGGATGTACGCAACAAGGATCTGAATCGATTTTGCTCTGTCTTCGAGAAGTCGACTTCGAAGATGGAGAAAACAATACTAATGAACATAATAAATAATAATTATATTAATAATGATGCGAAATTTGAGTCAAAGTCTATAAACAATCTGATTATTGAAGATGTACTTATAACGTACTGTCATGAACTCAGAAAGTGAATAAGGCGGTCGGAAACTGCCTAAGGCAACTTTGTTTCTTGTAAATATTTGTATCTTCGATTACCCTTTCGTGACTGGAAACCATTATACCGTAATCGGATGTGCAGGCGTTGTGTTGTTCATTCATATTGATTCATGATGTACGCGACATTCATGAATATCATGATCATTACGGTGATAAAAAAAGCCCATGTCACAGATCGAATGTCACTGTAAAATTTGACAGAATCAATAGATCCTCGAGGGAGACAGAACACGCTTGCTGGAGCCTGAAAGATAAGATTCGAAATTTGGAACAGCGGCCCAGATCAACTGACTGCTTCTATCTTATTTTTGGGCTGAGTTTACGTAGCAGTTTTTCTCAACAATCAGTGTAGAAGAGACTGAAACAAAATGAGAGCGACAACTGAAAATCAGTGAAATTTTGTGTTTTCCGTCACGTGAGGGGCCGGAAGGATAATTGATTTTCTTTCAAATCCCTGGGCAACCTTATTGACAAATTATTCGTCATATAATTATAATATATTCTCGATTTAGACCCTTGTTCCATCAATCTTTCCGATAATTATAGACATTTTGGTGAAAAAGACACAATTTTGATTGCACACGATTTCTTGGTACATGTAATTTTATCGATCAATCACAATCATCTGCGAGACATAATCATCGACAATTAGTCTCCTCGGACTTACGATTCAGGGATAAGTAATTAAAAATTTGTATCTAGCATAAGTTTATCTGACTTATTTAGTTCGACGTCGTTTTCTTTCTTCTCGTGGGCAAAAATACCAGTGGACGAAGTGGTCTTTCATCATTTTGGATCAATAAATGATCGACTGATTCTTCTTCGTTTGCGCTGTCTCAAATATTTTTAATGAATCTCTAATTAATTAAAGTAGTTTAATTGAGCGGAATGTTTTTAATACATATTCTTCGATTATGCTGTTCGAATTGGCGAGGTAAGAAGACGAGAGGCCACGTTTTCGAAGATTTTCCAGGAATCGATTCCTGCACATCTGGAAATGAATCATTCAAAATTACCTGACGATTAACAATGAATTATTCTGGCATTATAAAAACTCGATCACAATAGTGAAAAATGGATGTAAAAATTATCTATTGACAAAATCTAGGTAAAACGATAATCACATATTAAAAGAAATGTGTTCCGTTGTTCAAAGAATAGCGACATTGCGAGTCCATATTTTTGTGTTGAAAACGTAACACTTTTTTGTGTTACTATAACCCGTTCGTGAAAAATGAAATTTGTCAAAGAATTACTGTAAACTGTTAACTCGTCGTATCAAAGTTTGGTTTTGTTTGAAAATGATAAAAATATGTTACAATTAATTGCCTCATTTCATAATAGACTGAAACTGAATTTGTGTAAGAATTAGCCCGGAAGCCTAGGCTAAAATTTCTGATTTCTAACTAGAGCACTATTTAATTAGTTTATATAATTTTGGGAATAGATTTTCAACACGTCAATCATTAGAATCCACGATTTTTTATCTGAGATGAACAAAACTTCCTTGTCCAAATTCTCATCACAGTACACATACTGGTTTTGCAATACATAAGCAAGATGAAAAAAGTGCTGTTCTTTGCAACGTCACATCTAGTCAAAATGACCAGGAATTTTTAGTGGATCTTCTGAGCCTCATGTGAAATGAGCGAATTTAAATATTCCCACGATACATTTTTTGCTATCGATTTCTATAGCTTTCGACTCGAATTGAGACAGAGAATCACCTCCAATCATTTTCGGATAGATGTCTGAGTGTGCGAACAATTTTATGTCTGACGATATCTTGAGATCGAATCGACAATTTTGGTCTCGATCAATGCGCTCCTTGGTAATTCAGAGCTGATTTAATTTAAGATTCTATCGGTCGACTAGTTTTTGATTAATTGAGCGAAGAAAATTTTACAAATAGAATTTCAAGTGGTCATATCTCGAAAACGAATCAACGGATTTTAACGATTTTAATCTTTGTCGATAGCATTAGCTCCAACTTAGAAATTACTGAATTTAGAAATGGATCGATGCAGTAGTTTTGTGTTGTTCGAACTTGAAAGACCTCCGTAGTAATTGTTCCAAGGCTGGCCCATCGTTGTCAGCCGATATACCATACCGCCTTGTTTTTCCTCTATCTGCAGATTGTGATTATTTCTGATTTGTTATCTGTGAATACAAGGAAAGATGGGAACAGAATCCTAACCATTACATGGGGAAAATTTATACAGTGCAATTCTAGCGTTGATTCATATTATACATGTATAATGTATATTACGAGGAGTTTGTTTTCGAAAACATACATATAATACATGTTGAATGTTGATAAATAACTGATGACAGTGCGCGAAGACCGCATTTCCGTTATTTCCATACACAGCACGATGAATCCTGCACAGCAAAAATATCGGAAAAAATAGGAGCCACATTATTTGATTGATATAATAATATGAATGTTATGTCGATCGCGATCTTATAAGATGAACCGAAGGATTAAACTTCCAATACAAATCAGAATTGTCAAGTATATTAGTATATTAGATATTTTTCAAAGATTTATTCAATTCATATATACTGCATCTGGTTCCTTAGTTCTTGAGATTAAAGATTACCGGTTTTTTTCAGATGCAAGCAATTGTAGGTAAAATCAAAAAGTAAATTTGAAATATCAAAACGCCATTACGTTAAACTTGAACGATACATGGCATTTTCCATGTACCGTAAAAAGCACTTGAAAACAGTGTTGATTATGATTTCGTAGATTTGCCAAGATATGTTCGAACATTATTGAGGAATAACCCCGACCGGGTGAGGGAATCAGTGAGATTTAAATATATGTAGATGGACAAGATTGAAATTTATTTAACATAGCAAAATAATCATGATTTACAACAAACACTCCTATCATCGAAATTTCAGTAATTTAGATTCACGAAAGTCGGTTGTGTTTCCTGAAGATGACTCTCATGGGATGAAATGAGGATGAAGATTATCTTGCACATCGGATCGCCTTAAACTCTGCAGAATCACGGGACCAGTCGTTTAGTACCAATTATTGTACCAGGACCTCCAGCTGTATGAATTGGCATTCCATCCCGGGTCGTAATAACCCCATGTGGGCGCGTTGTAGGCGTACCTGTACCTAAAATCAGAAAAGAAGAGATCACGACTGGTGAAAACCACCAAGAAATGTCCAAGATATGGAAAACCGAAGTGTTGATGTTCATGCGCAAGAAGCAAGCCAGCCAACAAACTTACCCCCAGTAGGACGTAGCGTCGGTGTCCAGGTCGCCCTTAGCCGGGGCAGCTGCACCTGCAGGACCTTCGACAGGTTGCTTCGGAGCCAGACCTGGCCCTGGTAGTCTCACAGGCCCTTGGGGAACGGGACCAGCCGGAGGCCCTGGGAACGCCGCGGCGCACAGAACGACTGCGAACAGGATCACCTGAAATGGGAAAAAGTGCGAAAGATTAGGAGTTGCATTTTTTATCTCAATCAAATGGTGAACATTCACAGTCACGAATGTCTTGCTCCACTTAGGCTATGCAAAATTGACAAATTGATTCAAAAAATCATCGTAGATAAGGAAACTTTGTCTTGGTATAAGAGGATGTTTACTGAAATGGGTTGTTTCAAAGTTTGAACTTAGAGCATCAGAGATACAAGCAAATTTTTCGTGAATCGCCCAAGTTTTGCTTCACTCTGACGCTACTTCACGAGGACTTCAGTTTGAACAATTAGAACAATAGGAGAAAATAAATAACATTGATTATCTGGTCCCTGTCTCCGATCGATTTCGCATCAAACTAATCAACGTTATTCCAAAACAGATATATGTCAAATGTTAATTGAAGTTTACTTACGAAGTGAGTTGGTCGGAACATGATGTAGACTGAATTTACTTCAAATTTGGTGGCTTTATATATGGTTTTCAATCCTGTGTCATCCCCTCTTCCAAAAACCCATGGGGTATATTTTGACAAACATATACCTGTAGGGGACGTTGACGTGTGCAAAATTTCGCGTCTGAGTGAACAAAAAACTTGATCCGGGCGAACTCAGGTTCAGGCATCTCGCAGGTGTAACAGATATACATATAGATATACAGTGATACCCGTTCGAAAGCACTTAACCAAGCTATCGAGTATTGTTATGAGGAGAAAAGCGATTTGCCTCGACGGAAAACAAAATCAAAATGAAACACAAAAAACAATGATCCAACTGGAAACCAGAATATTCAGACCGAAAGGGAAAAAATAGTACCAAATAATATGGAAGGTGAAAGGGGCCAAGATCGCATCACCTTCCACTGCCAAGATGATCTCCCAGTTATATTTGTATTCACGAAAAAAATGGGACGATCAACAAGATTCATCATTTTTTTGTATCTTCTTGGCTGAAAAAAGCGAATCTCTATTTCTGCTAGTCTAATGGGCTGTTTTATTCCAAATATACGTAGAGTATAAAGTGGCATATACAAAAGTGCGCTTTTACAATGAATGGGATGCAAGGAACAAGGACCTGAATCGATTTTGCTATTTTTTCCGGACAATGACTTAATGCGAATTTGAGTCAAATCTTATAAACAATCACACATAGCAAAAATGATTATTGAAGATGTACGTGCGTGTCATGAACCCAGAGAGTGAATAAGGTGGTCGGAAACTGCCTGAGGCAACTTTGATCTTTGTAAATATTTGTATATCTTCGATTATTCTTTCGTGACTGGAAACCATTATACGGTGATCGAATGTAGTCTTGTGTTTCTCATTCATATCAATTCGTGAACTACAAATCATTCATGGATGGCATAGTTATTATAAAGTGATCACAAATACTCATTATGTCTCAGATAGAATATCGATGGAAAATTGAATAGAGTCCATAAATCATCGAAGGAGACAGACATGCTTCCTGATGGAACCCAAAAAACGAGAATCGAAGTATTTTTGAACATAAAGTTATCGTTTCTTTAACAATACATATTTCCTTAACAATCAGTGTCGGAGAGACCGGAGCAAAGTGAGAGTGACAACTGAAAATCAATAAAATTTGAGGTTTTTCATTACGTTGATAGAAAAAAAACATCGAATTTTCGAAAATTTCAAGGCAACCCAGTTGATAAATGATATTCTCTATAGTATGTACCATTTTCGATTCAGGCCCTTGTTCTATCAATCTTTTTGATTATTGTATATATATTTCGGTAAAAAAAGATACAATTTTTTATTGCACATAATTTGGTGGTATAATTTTATTGATTGATCACAATCATCGACGAGACATAATATCATCGACAAGATTCTTTGAGCTTACTATTAAGATATGTACATACATTAATTATTATCTAATATCAGAGCAATTGAAAAAATTATACGAGTAAATTTCTGCAGTATTTGCAGTCTATAGTGCGCATGTTGTGAATGTGAGATGATAATCTGAAGATGAGGTAAAAATAAGTGAAGTAGCATAGGAAAACGATCCTGACATTCATGAAGGTATAGTTAAAAATCTGTATGTATAGCATAAGTTTATCTGACTTGTTAAGTTCGATATCGTTCCCTTTCTTCTCGTGGACTTGCATTTTGAATCAATTAGTGTCGGGTAATCGACTGATTTTTGTTTCTTTGCATTGTCCTCGGTATATTTTTACTTAATCTCTAATTACTAATAAACTATTTCGACGTAGGATAATTTTTCTATACATTTATATAGGGTTCTATCCTGTTCAAATTGACCAAGTGAAAAGAATAGAGACCACGTTTTCAAAGATCCTCAGGAAATTGATTCGTGGAATATCTGGAAATGAATAATTTCAAATTACTAAAGGATGCCTATAGATGATATTGACATTATGAACAAATGCATTCGGTAGAACCCAATTTGGGATACGACCACAATATATTGAAAATCATACAGCGAAATTTATCCAATTGCAAAAACAAGATGAAATGATTTTCATAAACAGTGGAACAAAATCTTTTTTCACATTCAGTAAAATCAACCGAAGATTTTCAGTAGATCATGTCAGCCTCAGATATGTGAAATGAGTGAATTCCAACCTATTTTCTCTAATCGTAAGATGTAACATACAGGCTGCGAAAGTTTTTCCAATATTCTTGGTTTGTTTAATCGGATAACATCCGGTACATACCTCAGCTTAAATGCTGAAGAGGATGCAGCCAATCAGGAAATAAAGAAGACAAATAATGTTGGTAGAATGTTGCAGCTTCGATCCAGATCCGAGGGGACTTGCCCCAGATGAAGGTGTTCTAGGTAAAACAGTGAGTTGGGTGAATGCTTCGTTCTTGAGACTAACGCGACAGTAGATACGACCACCATCTGCCATGGTGACGTTTACGATTGTCAATGTTGAATTTTCGATCCCCTGTTTAGCGTCTCTTGTTATAGAAATGCGATCTTTGCTTGATGAGTAATTTTGGTTTCCTATCTGCCAGGTTATTTGGGGCTCCAAAGACGCCGGTGCCGAACATACAAGATTCAGTATTCCCCCTTCAACGACGCTAGAGTTTGCTGGCAATTTCACCACTGAAGTATTTCAAAATTAATTGTAATTAGTTAATAATTGATCATGATTAGTCTGAGGTGCTCTTCAAATCAATTTGCCTTTCCTACGGACCCCAACGAATTCGATTTGAACCGCGTGATTTTCCTAATGATATTTTTCCTGCTTTGATACATTGTTTCTAATTGTTTTTTTTTTAGATTTTTTCGGGCAAACCTTGGCGAGTTAGAAAATTTTCTGTCCTCGGAATTTGAACCATTTTGTATAATCTGAGAAAATTACGGAATATCCGCCGTTTGAGGTAGAACAGTCGCCCGTTTTCGGAAATATTAAAAGAATTCAATATCGATTCCTTTCTCCCCTAATGAAAAATTCTATTCGAGACAATGCTGCACCGATGAGTGGCTGTGTAATTTCCCGAATGCCATAGAAATGTACTAAAATTTCAAAAAAGTCGTATACTCCACGAAATTTTTCGACAATCTCCTAAAATTTTAGCCACGTATTTCACTGGTGAAAATTTTTTTATCATTCTGACAGCATTCAGCAACTAATAAATGAAGTGGTTGCTGTGCAGCATTTTTATATTTCTCACAATTTTTAACTGAGTGAAAACAAAAAATTACAAAATGAATCTGTCTCAGGTTGTTGGAAATGGGGCTGTTCTGAGTCCACCACTATAGATTCTTATAAATTTTCCAGGATTTCATAAAATAGTCTCATATTGAAGCTGAATGAATTCGAAGCTTGAAAGAAAATCGGTCCATGAAATCTGGAAATAAGTCAGTAGAATGTTTCGGAGCTAGGATAATGACAAAAAAAAAAAAAATCACAGCTGAAATCGGAAACCGTGAGGTCTGCAGGCTGAGTGATCGTTGTGAACCGTTCCATACTTAAGTAGGTAGGTACATAGCAGAAATATTTTATGAATTCAAATATGTTTTCACATTTCTAAAAATTAATTCATCTTTCTATTGAGTGGCGGACAATAATGATTCGGATTATATTTTTCCGAAAGTACATTTCTATATAGATGAAAAATTCTACAGGTATGTATGTATGCCTACCTGATGCAGGTGCGATGGTTGTCTGATCGGTCGATGGCGGAGCTGTGAAAATTAAAGAAGAATCAATTTATTCCTAAAGTATATTTACAATTAATTCCTTTTAGGATATAGTATGAATCTTTTTTTTTTTTCTTCTATTAAAATAATTACAACTGGATACTATAAAGCCTTATCTATAGAATCAACAGACATCTAGCAAAAGATGCGAATCGTAGAAACGAATTAACTTTCAGAAATAGTGAATCATTCATCAGCAGTTATGATCATCACGCAATGTTACTCTCTTCTATTTTAATTGTAACTTTCGGATGACTAAATCAATGAATCTGTCATAAACGGGAAATGAAATTTCGCCTATAACTTTCGTATTCAATGTTGAAGTTCCACTGCACCTTTTCCAAGGTTGGAATAGAACTAATCAGTTTATAATCAAGGTGAAAGCACATGAAAACTCCATATAAGCCATATAGGTAGATGATAAAAGGCATATAGCTCTACTACGTCTTCTGCCTTCTGCCTATGGCTTATGAAGTTTTCTGTGTGCTTTTTCACCTTTGGATATTTAAAGTTCTCGTAATAATACTCACCGGCATTTACTTGTAGATAGTGACTGGTGGTAGATGTTGAAATACATTTGTATTCACCCTGCTGACTCTCCTTCGCGACGGCCGTCGATAGAGTTGATGATGTCTTGTTGGTAGATACCAAAAATTCTTTGGTATCGAAATCTGACTTCACCGGAATCCCGTTTTGCCTCCATTCTACCTTATCTCCCTCCGTCAGACCGTCGCACGTTATGGACCATGCCTTTCCAACATTTGGATGCGTCCCACCAAAATACTTGATTCGATCGGGAAACGGCTCTTTGTCTTTTCGTAATACGAACGAAAGAAAGACGGACAAACAAATAAAACGATGAAATGTTTATCAGGGACTTGTTCTCAAATTCATCACAGAACCCGTGATCACAATAAGTATTGGTTCATGAAATATAGACAAAAAAGGAGTCGACTGAACGTCAAAGTGCCAGAGGGTAGAAAGAACGAAAGAATGAAAAAAAAAACAGCCAAATGGCATTTTTCATTCGAAATATAATCGATACTTGAACCCCTTGCGATGTGCAAAAATGGTACGCATTTGAATTGCAAAAAAGAAACGGGAATATCGATGAATGTCGGAAGTTTGAACGTTGGGGAAAACTCACCTGCAGCTTGAATTGTCAGAAAATTAGCCAAAAACAGCAAGATGATCGAAAAAGTAGCCTGCGTATCCATCCTGACGTATCTTTACAGCCGTTTTTCAGTCTCGGAGTTGCGATCAGACTCTTTTACGCGCCAATAAACTGCCACTGGGTTTCCAACAAGCTTATAGACTTCCGTATGAATCAGTTATCGCTGCAGCTGATTACTCCGCATGTGTGTAAAGAAAGTATTCGAAGGGCGTGTCCGAAGCGTAGGAGATGTTTTTTTTTTTTTTTAATTTTTTAATTTTTTAATTTTTTTCTTCAACGAAAGTGATTATAAAATATCAAAGTTGATCTTTGGCCTCGCAAATTGTTGTTGAGTGTAAAACTATTTTTTTCACACAACTACGAATGGAGTTGAAGATCTTCCAAGTTTTTTTTTTTTTTTTTTTTTTTTAAAGGAGAACAAACTTTCAAAGTGGTCAAAGAATTATTTTCATACTTTTATTTTTTGCTTATCGGATTCCTGCCCGATAATTAACACGGGAATGAATTTTTTAATCTCTTTCGGGAATTTTCAGCTGAGAATAAAGTTGTGAACTTTAATTTCTCAACACACGTATGACTTTAATGAATTAGAATAAACTTGGATTTTTTCCAATGAATTAAACAGTACGTACTTATGAAATTTTAAGATTGAGCCATAACTTCGAATCAAATCCGAGAAAGAGAGAGAGAAAGAGAAGATTTACAAAGACGATGTATATATCCACAGGAAACGTTTATTTTTCGTGGAATTTATTTAAATGAAAATATTTGCACGATGAAATAATATATTCGCGAGTAGGTTCTCGTAACTCACTAACTTCAATCGGAGTGACTGTATATAAACCGACTTGATATCGAAGGAAGAACTAGACTTCACACGTCGACCATATCATTACTCATCGTACAAAGTGGGGAGTCGCTTTGCGATATGGACTACGTCTGAAACAGTGTTGAGCGAGTATGTAATTGGTTAATTACACATTACAAGTAACTCTTGTAAATTGTAATATCTTCCAATTCATCAAAATTGATTTGCTTTCCATCTGTCACATAATCAGTCATTCCCGGCTTGATTCGAATTGAAAAATGTATTTGATCACCTAATTAATATATTTGAAAAGTAACTACAATCTCGAATGTAGTTGCGCTAGCTTGACCAAAGTTCAAAACCATTTCCCGCAAGTTCTCCATTACAATTAGAAAAGCAATTTGCAATTTCCACGTCATTAATTAGAAATGGTAATTAATGCTGCCCAGCACCGGCCTGGGGGACCTGGTTCTTTGGTTCATGGCGAGTAACTTTAGGCAGATATGATACGTTGTAATAGTATTCTTCGATGCATTTTCGTAAGTTCACATGGGATTCGCTATGATTGGGAAATTATTGAGTAATATATTAAATGTGCCAACAGGTCTATTCGAAATTCAAATTTATTCAACATCTGCATAATTATAGTTATGATTTACAACAAACATTCCTGCAGTGAAAATTTCCTTGATTTAGATAAACGAAAGTCGATTATGTTTCCTGAAGATGATTTTCACAGGATGAAATGTGGATGAGGATTATTTTGCACATCGGAACGCCCTAAACTCTGCAGAATCACGGGACCAGTCGTTTAGTACCAATTATTGTACCAGGACCTCCAGCTGTATGAATTGGCATTCCATCCCGGGTCGTAATAACCCCATGTGGGTGCGTTGTAGGCGTACCTGTACCTAAAATCAGAAAAGAGGAGACCACGAATGGTAAAAACCACCGAGAAATGTCCAAGATATGGAAAACCGAAGTGTTGATGTTCATGCGCAAGAAGCAAGCCAGCCAACAAACTTACCCCCAGTAGGACGTAGCGTCGGTGTCCAGGTCGCCCTTAGCCGGGGCAGCTGCACCTGCAGGACCTTCGACAGGTTGCTTCGGAGCCAGACCTGGCCCTGATATTCTCACAGGCCCTTGGGGAACGGGACCAGCCGGAGGCCCTGGGAACGCCGCGGCGCACAGAACGACTGCGAACAGGATCACCTGAAATGGGAAAAAGTGCGAAAGATTAGGAGTTGCATTTTTTATCTCAATCAAATGGTGAACATTCACAGTCAAGAGGGCCTTACTTCACTAAGGCTATGCACAATCGACGAATTAATTCATGAAATTATTCGTAGATGAAATATTTCTGAGTTTGAGTACTCTGTCCTGGTATAGGAGGATGTGTATGGAAATGGGTCGTTTCAAAGCTTCAACACAGAGCGTCAGAAATATGAGCCAATTTTTCTACGAAGAACACGTGATAGGCTCAAGTGCTGCTTCACTCTTACGCTACTTCCTCTTGACTTTAGTTCGAATAATTGATACCACGAATTGCGGAACACGATAGTATCATTGTTGGTGGAATGGATCGAATATGGGAACAAATGGAGCATATCAATGATTTAGTCTCTTTATCCGATGGAATCAACAACCTAATCGATGATATTCCCAAACAGATGGATGTCAATTGTTAATTGAAGTTTACTTACGAAGTGAGTTGGTCGGAACATGATGTAGACTGAATTTACTTCAAATTTGGTGGCTTTATATATGATAATCCCAGTCCTCTGTGATCCCCTCTTCCAAAAATTCGTGCGAGGGATACTCATACAAATTTACACTTGTAGGGGACGTTGTCGTGAACAAAATTTTGCCTCTGAGTCAGCAAAAAACTCGATCCGGGTTAAAACAGGTCGAGGAATCTCAGGTGTAAAAGATATACTGTATATAGTGATACCCGTCCGCAAGCACGCAATGGAGCTATTAATGATATTGTTATGCCGATCAGGAAAGTGATTTGCATTCAAGCGAAAAAAATCAAATTGTAAAAAAAAAAAAAAAAAAAAAAACCTATCCAGCTGGAAACCAGAATATTAAAACAAACAGGAAAAGTAGGGCCACATGCAAGGTAAAAGGTGCAAAGATCACATCAACTTCCACAGACAAGATCTTCTTCCCGGTTATATTTATATTCGTAGAGAAAACATCATCAGGGTGATCGACGATGATTTTTATTATCTTATATCTTTTACCCTGAAAAATCAAATTGTCATTCGGTATATGATGAAAAATAATCGGTATGTCTAAATATCTCTAATAATTCAATCAAAATATGCAAATCTAAACACGAATATATGTATTGTGACAGGAATTTGTATTTCTCCTCGACGTTACGCTCAAATGACTCCTCGAGCGATCCCTAATTTATAATTGTTACAATTAAATCCTTATAATTATATGTTATTGTGATGTCCGATTAATTTATTGAATATATATTATTTGCAATATGAAACTCCTCGAAAAAGGTTCACCTGAAGATTTTCCTTAGGTAAAATCGTCAAACGTATATTCTTGGGAGTATTATTTGAATATCCTGAAAACGTGCCTAAACGCCAGTAACATATAATATACCAAATTCACGTTCGTCAAATATCGGCAAGTGAAGCAGCTGTTCTAGAGGAGTCTTACCCGAATATAGAAGTATTGTCTATGAACTGATTTTGTCTAAGATTTAGACACTTATCATTGAATTTGTAAAATTATTATATTATTATGTGATTCGTCTTATTTAATATTGTCAAAAGTTAATAATCTTTTCCGCTAAATACCATTTTCTTATACTGGTTTTCCATTTCAATGGTCCTCCAACGTTCCTACCCCTGTGCTTGTCTCTTGTTCATTTATTTATCTATTATATTTATGCAATCGTCTGATTAACGGTGTCGGCTCCGTATAACAGACTGGCGCCCAATATTATTTATTTCTATAATTTATTTATTCGTCAAATCGTATGTCAGAGCCCTGTCAGCCGACGGACCACGGCCGTGGCAGGTGAAATCTCTATTAACTATATCTATATTATTTGTCGCTTAAGTTGAGGTTTTGTCTCAGTATAATTATACATTGGCTTAATTTTTTCGTTGTAAATAAGAGTAAATATTTGAAACATAATTCGTTATAGAGTTGAAACAACATCTATATATGAACAAAACAGCGTTCGCCAGTAAATATCGAATTTATAACACATGCGTGTGTGAGGAATTTCCTTTTTTTCTTCGAAAATATTGTACGTAATACATACATTGACTGAGAAATTTCAAAATTCAGTCATTTCTAAGTTGAAGCGAATGCTATGGGTATAATTAAAGAAAGATATAATTAAAATTTCGTTCGCTGAATTATTCGAAAGCTTATAGTCGATCGAATCAACCTAAAATCAAATCAGCTATGAGTTATGAAAAATCGCATCGATTGAGACGAAAATCCTTGGAACCCATCGATTCGTTCTCGAGATATTTTTGAACATAAAAATGATCAAACACCTAGAGTTCCATACAAAAATATGGTCGAAGGTGATTCTCCGGATCTCACAATGTGAAAATATATCCGGTAAAAACTCAACTCTTCATTTTCAGGGTAATTAAAATGACTTTCCTATTTTGTGAGTGGGAAATTTTAAGAATTAACATCCAGGCAAATATTATGTTGATAATTACATAATATTGTGTTAATCTCTCGCAGTGAAAGTTTTTTTTTTTTTTTTATTTCATATAAAAATCATACGTTATACATATCAGGCGTTGATATATTTATAGCAAGATAAATAATTTATCATGGAATTGTCGGTTTCCGGAAGTTTATATTATTTGCGGTATAAATTTCCCTAGAAGCAGGGGACTGGCCGCATGAAACCGTTTGAGTTCCAGATTCTTGTCTGATAGCGAGTTAACCAACGCGCGATTTCGTCCATCAAGAGAAATTATTTTCATACATTATTTTCTGCCATACGAATATATTCGTTTAAAAATTTCCCTGCAAAGATTTTGCGATATTTCTTGTGGTGAATTCTCTCTCTCTCTGTCTCTCTTTCTCGGCTTGGTCATTTTGAAATTAGCGTCATTTTCACGTTTGATAATCAGTGCTATATAATCATTGAGATCACAGAAGCTAGTTCTGAAATATTCGATCCATATCGATCACCAGAATTTCTGTTCGAATATATGGCTTGAAAATTTACCTCCAGACATTGTGCATATCCCTAATTTTTTTTATTGCAATCCAGTTTCAAGCAGCATAAATTACCATTTGTCATGAATTAATAACAATTATTAGAAATTGCAAATTACTTTTCTAATTGTAATGGAAAACAATTCCTTTACAGATTATATAACATTCCCTATAATATGAGAAACTGGCATATCTACACAGCCATTCCAATTATTCTTACGAAAAATGTTTTTCAACTTTGCGGTCCAGTTAGTAATTACATTCAAGATTCTAGATGAGTTTAAATGAAGTGATCAAATCCATACATTCTACAATATGAATTAGGTTGAAAATTAGTAATGCGAGAAATATAAAAAAGAAGTAATTCGTAATTTTTTTTTTTTTTTTTTTGTTAATTCATAAATTACCAGAGTAATAGTTGTAACGTGTAATTAACCAATTACATACTCGCCCAACACTGTTTCGGACGTAGTCCATATCGCAAAGCGAATCCCCACTCACGATGAGTAACAATATGGAGTAGTTCTTTGTTTGATAACAAGTCCGACCAAACACAGTTACTCCAATTGAAGTCAGTGAGCTACACTGAACTTACTCACGGAAATATATATATTTTTTTTTTTGCTACAAATTTTTTTGCATTTTAGATAAATGCGACGATAAATGAAGATATCGTGAAGTTCGTTTTTGTAAATATTCTCTCTTTTTCTCTCTCTCTCTCTCTCGGGTTTGATTTGGAGTTGGCTCAATTTCCAAGTTTTATAATTACTGTCAGGTAAATCTATTGGCAAAATCTAAGATTATTCTAAATTATCTTGTTCATATTATTAATGAATTGTGTTCAGGGAGGGAATTATACGGCTTCATTTACAGCTACATGTAGTATTCCAACGAGGAGATGCAAAAGTTTATATTTCCTCGTCATTTTTTTGCGAGGAATACGATGAGCATAAAATACAAGAATGGGAAAAATTTCTCAACCACATTAACATTTTGTGGTTTCCGGGAAAACTGGAATATATTTAACTTTATCTGTAATTGTCTGAAAAAAACTAGTCATACATTAAGCAAAAATTTTTGAAAAATTAAGGCAAAAAAAATTCTTCCTCGCTTATAACACGCCTTGAATATATATATATATATATATATATTATTTTTTTTACGTACATTAGCAGTAATCAGCTGGTGATAACTGATTCATACGGAAGTCTAAGCTCGCTGAAAACGTAGTGAGATAGTTTACTGGTTTGTAGAACAATCTGATCGCAGCTCCGAGACTCAAGAACGACTAAAAAGATACTTCAAGATGGATACGCAGGCTGGTTTTTCGATCATCTCGCTGTTTTTCACTAATTTTCTGACAATTCAAGCTGGTGAGTTTTTCCCATAACGTTCAAACTTCCGACATTCATCGATATTCCCGTTTCTTTTTTGCAATTCAAATGAGTACAGATTCCGAAATTGGGATGCCTGAAGATTTCCTTTTCGCACATCGCAATTAGCAGGTTTCAAGTATTGATAATATCTCGAGTCAAAGATGTCATTTGGCTGTTTAATTAGAAGCAATTGACGTACTGGTATCATGGCAATAAACTGTAGACTTTTAGTACCAAATTGTGAATAAGATTGAAAAAAAAAAAAGAAAAATTTAGTCATGTGCCCGATAAGTTTGGCTTTGCTTGATGATTTTTGTTGTCTGCTTAGATCCAAAGAGCGAGTCGCCAAGCGATCATCAGACGACCACGATGACTCCGGATGTACTAATGACGAATATCGAAAAGAAATTCCACGTATTTGAGCCTCAAGGAAAAGTGCGTTTAGTTTGTGATACAACTTCGATGGGATCGGTTTATTGGAAAATTGGAAACACCGAAGTTACGGAAGACGAGGAACATTTCGAGCTACTGGAGAACGGAAAACGACTTGTTCTATCAAATCCAGTCGAATCTATCCTTGGGAATTACACTTGCAGGCACAACAATTTTGACAAAGATTTCTTATCGCTTTTCCAAGTGATCGGTAAGCTGTCAAAAATATTTACGAGCCAACGTAAGGTTGAAGATTTAATTTTCTAATTCCCTTTTTTCCCAATTTTAAAGATCTGCCTTCGGTCAAGTTGCTAGGAAATCCTTTCGTCGTTGAAGGGGAAAAATTGGAGCTGGTCTGTTCAATACCGAAAAACTTGGGTCCGATGATCACCTGGAATTTTGGTGGAAGCAATTACTTGAGTAGCAACGGTCGTGTGAAATTAATCAGAGATGAAGAACAAGGGATCGACAACGCCGTGCTTACTGTTGAAAATATAAGCAAGACTGATGGTGGTTTGATCTACTGTCGAGTTCGATTGGAAAACACTATCGACAGTATTGAGATTGAAGAATTCACGGAGCTTGTGGTTAAAAGTAAACTTGCTGCACTTTGGCCATTCCTTGGAATTTGTGCCCAATTCCTGATACTTTTCATAATCATTCGTGTCTATGAGAAGAAAGACGGCAAGACTAAAGTTTACGATTCAGATACGGACCAGAGCCCAAAAACGTAAGATATATATTAATTTCAAAAGTAGATTAAATACGAAGGGCTTTTATTCACTTCAGGAATCACTGAGAATTTCGATGAAAATCGAGAAGGAATCGTTGGAAATCGACAGGAAATTGCAAGGGGCTTTTCCGGGAGGAAATTATTTGACCCTCTTTTGTACATGGAATCAAAGAATAAATTGATGATATAGAGATTTGTAATTAATTAAATCGTTTCAAATCGTGAGATTTCGGTTATACTCTGAAATAGCGGGAAATTATTTTAAATAATTCAAATTCAGAAATCATGCGCAGTCATGTTAATTGAATCGTCTTCAATCAGTCAATGGAATAGTTTCAATAATCACATGAGATCGAATCAATGTAATCATTTCAAGGAATCATATGAAATCAAGTCAATGATATCATCTAACATCACATGCAATCATCTGCAATCACAAGAAATCGTTCAAGAAATTACAAGAAATCGATTTCTGTTAAAGTCAATCGTACGTAGCCCCTCGAGATTATCCCTTTTTTTTATCCTATCCCGTGCATACATATATGTGCATGAAAGTATACATAGGTATAAGATTAATCGCTGTATATTGTATACCTACATTCTCACTTTTCGCATACCCGAAAAAGTGAATTTCGAAATTAATAATATTTCTGTCCCTGTGCAGCATGCCAACGCCTACTATAACGGAATCCCAAGGGAGATACAGACAATTCACACGTGGAGACTAAAAATTGAGTTAAAATGAGAAGAAGAAAACAAATAAACGATGTCGGTAATTAGGATGGAGTAGAAAAATTTCCTCGCGAAACTAAACTGATTGGGATAATATAATAACTGAGCTGTAATTAATGGACTAATTGTATATCTCATCTTGGCATATATCCTCTGCTGCCTCCACTGATCTTCACTCCAGATAGCACATCGTTGTATAAAATAATATAAAAATTAGAAAGAGATGATTAAAGGGCCCGAAAACGAGAGGAAAGAAAATAAAAACTTGCAAATTATTCCCTTTAATTAAGGGAGAACCGTATGGAACTTTGAAAAATTCAGTTTGTCATTTTTTTAATGGCCCAAGAACGTCCAATCAAAAAACGGGTGCTTGGAATTTCAGATCATAGTAGGATATGGTTCGAAGAAAAATTTCAATTTTCTGCGATGAAAGTTCAAGCGCAAGGAACATTTTGCAGAATCTCTCCTTCTCAGGGCTTCGAAAAGTTCCTTGCGCTTGAATTTTCATTGCAGAAAATTGAAACTTATTTTCAAAACATATTCTACCGTAATCTGAAATTCCAAGGATCCATCTTTTGATAGGAGGTTTTTTGGCCATTTTAGAAACGAAAACTGCTTTTTCCAAAGTTTCAGTATACCGTATTTTTATAAAAAAATCATTACTGAAAATATAAATTCTAGACGAAGAATTAAACGGACTATCGTAGATCTGAATCATACGGGTATGTCTTCTACGTTGATTAGAAGTAAAACAAAAAAAAAACAAAAATCATCAAAACTACCAAGAACTGTACGACTGAATGAAATAGTAAGAAAAATAAATAGAATTTTAAAATATATCATTCCTGCACTTGTTACAGTAATTTTTTTATGGCTCCATGTTGGAGGGTTATGGGTTATAGAGAATTACCAAGATATAATATAAGAATTCGAATGGTTATGGACAAAATTCGAATTTATTCATTATAATTATGTGTACAGTACAATATTCATCATTCACAATTATGGTTGGAATTTCTGTGATCTTGATATTGCACGACGTCAGTTGAATGTTTCTCTAAATCACTAAATGATTATGGATGACGATTATTAAATTCACATAGAATAATCCTCAACTCTGTAAATCAACAGACACGAACAGAGATCTAGTAGATGTGGTACGGTAGTCCATACGCTGTACCAAAACCCCATGCATGAGACCTGACGAAGCCTGGGTTGTAGTATCCTAATCTGGGTCCGTAGTAGGTGTACCTGGAATGCGAAGGAAGATCATTTTGGATTTTCGAACCAGATAAAAATTTAAGTGTGCTTATAATTGACATTCAAGCACAACTGATTAATGTCAACTGCGTTTTAAACTTACGCCAGATACGTCTGAGCATCGGTGTCTAGGTCGCCCTTAGCTACACCTTCAGGATTTTGAGAGGGTTTCTTTGGAGACAAGCCACCTGTCTCTGGTGCTCTCACAGGATCTGAAGGAGCAGGATTTGCTGGAGGTCCTGGAAACGCCGCGGCGCAAAAAACGACTGCGAAAAGTATCACCTAGGATATCGGAAAAAGTGTTAGAGATTAGTGGTTGGTTCTGATACTTCTATGCATTAGGCACTCATAGTTATGCAAAAATAATCTCATGAGATGATTGCGAGTTTCGGGGATTTGATTCTCTTGAGAAATGACATGCACCATGAAATAGGTATTTTCGGAGTTTCGACCAAAGGCGATAAAGACCTGTGCAAATGTTTTGAAAAAAGCCACGTGATACCCTCGAATACTGCTTTGAGACTCTTGCACTACTTTCCATTGGCTGTATTTCGAACTGGTATCACAAATCGAGCGACTACACTAATAAATAAATTAAGTTGAAGGGAGCAAGCAGCAACAATTGTTATTGATTGTTATAAAATGCGGAGTGGTTGTTCAATTTTTCACAAATCAGACTAATAAATACTGTTATTATAATTGAAGGAATCAAAACCCCGGGGGAAATTGACAGTATTTATATCCAAATTACTTCAATCACTTGAATTGACAATAAACTTATTCATAATATACGAATATATTGTTAATTGAAGTTGACTTACGAAATGTGTTGGTCGGAACATGGTTTAGCTGTAGACTGAATTGTCTTTGGATTCGGCCAGCTTTTATATGGTTTTGCAGGGTGCGTTATAACGTATTTAAATTCTGCGTCTGAATGGGTAAAATCCTTGATCGAGTCAAGATAGGTGGAGTCATCTTGGCCTACAAGATATATGGCGATATATTCACTAAGTCGTAATTGTATAACCTGCAAGTTATTATTACACGAAGAAAATTGATTCGAATTCAGAACTGAAAAAAAAAGAAAATATCATTCAGCTCGGAAACCGGATAATTAAAATAATCAGAAAAAAGATGACCACGTCCGAACTAAAAAAAAAAAGCAACGATACGATCAACTACCGCGCAGAAGAGGATCATCTTCTAAGTTATATTTATCTTCATGAATAAAAATGTGCTGTTCACAAAATTGTCAATTTTTTTGTGCGTCTTCAAAGCTATGATTAAATTACTCACAATTGCAGGGAATATTTGATAAAGTAGACTCAAAATTGTATAATTAATTATGTTCCCGATCATTTTTATTCTTCAATTTTCCTATCTTCGTGGTAAATCAATGAACCCATACTGACAATTTTTATCAAATACCTATAATCACATCGTGGTCCTCAATCAGTATATTGACAAAAATTTGTCCAAATCGATATTCTGGACATGGGAAACGCTTGCCTTACGTAAGCAATCTGCGATCAACGCGATAAGCTTGAAAATATTGAGAATAATCAGAAGAAATTTGCATATGACACGCTACATTAATTTTTCCGCTAAATATTCGCAACCGTTAAATCCTCTTCACGTTATACAACATCCAAGGTTTGTAATTTTTTGTTTTTCGGGACTGACCAAACCGCTGTCACCTTTTCAAATCGTCCGAAACGATTATTCTTGTGAATCACAAAGATGTTCCATCACGTTTTGTTTATATGAATTTAAAATGTGGGGGCCAGGCGAAGAAAGAAGCGGAGGGTAATAAATTCTGATCGATTTCGACGATTTGTGAGTAATTAGTACCTAAAAGTCTTTCGAGAAAGAATACAGCTGTTATGGTCAAGTTGACCCGTGACGAATGAACGTTCGTGAAGAAATTTCGATGAACGGGGAATGCATTGGGGAAACGTGTATTATAGGTTGAATAACTCAAGAAAAAAAAAAAATAAAATACTGCCAAAGTTATTCATATACCGGACTTACGAAAACGAAACGTCATTTTTGATTATCATTATAAAACATTTAACTGAAACGCAGTTTGCAGATGCTGAGACGCCTGAAGAATGATCGAAACTCTTCAAATTGACGTTTAAACTTCCGTTGGTGCTCCTTAAATGGTTACAATTTTCATTGCATTTTTCTGTTATTTTCTTTCGTGAAATCCGCAATTGGAAAAAAGTATTGCTGAATCGACCAAAATTTTACTGAATTAATGACCAAAAATTTGGTAGATTTACAGCCAACAAAATGTGAAGTTGATTTAACAAAATGATCTTGTCCGCTAATCTTACTTGAATTAACATAGCAAAACAGTTTGTCGATTGTTGAACAGAATTCTGTTGAATCGACAAATAATCACCAAAAAAATTCGTGAAAAGATGGATTTTTTGACCACCGATTTCCAGGTGAATATTTCGCCTTTATTTTAAAGATGTTTTGAACTTTTGCCATATTGGATTTGCTATTTTGAATTCCTTGAATCTCACGTCAGATTCGAATTCAGCGATCTTAAAAATCCTGAGGTATCAACTTACGTCGAATTCGAAGATTTTTGGAATGACATCCGTTACATTGGATCCGCCAATCTGAATTCTGAGAATCTAATTCCAGATTTGGGTTCAGCGACCTCGGAAATCTACGGGTACCGGATATCATGGAAATCGGTGAACCCGTTCTCGGCTTGAAAACAGTACTTACAAACGGCTTTTTGGGGGTGGTTCCTCTGCAATTCCGTCAGGATTTTTCCTTCCCGATACAATCGGACTTGACATTATTATATTGCTGCCCTATTTTGTTAATGCCTATTATTCTTTTACTTTGATTCTTTTTCATCAGTGATCAGACAATCAAACGTGCATTGGCAACTTGATTTTTGTACTACACTCAGAAAAAAGTATCGTTGAATGGACCCAAATTTTACTGAATTGACAACAAATTTCGTAGATTTACAGCCAAAAAAATGTGGAGTTAATGTAACAAAACATTCTGTTAATATCAAAAAATTTCCTTCCGCCAATCTAAGTTGAGTTAAGATGATTGCACGTTCAGTCGGACTGAAAAATCTTATCAGAAAATTTTTTGGATCTTCAAGGGAAAAGTACAAAATAGTAGAATAAAACGAAAGAATATCGTCACGTCATTTTTTTTTCAGCTTTCTTATTGTTCGAGGAAAACATTGGTGAAGATTTTCGAGAACGCTGAATTCAAAGTTGGACTGTAAATTCTAGAATGGAAAGTAGCATGGCAAATACAGGTATGGTGGAGTAGAAGAATTGGCCGTTCTATACTTCGTCATTTTGAGTTCAAAATCGTATTGTGTAAAGTTCAAAACCCCTAAGTAGCGAGTCTCATCCGAATCGAGTCAGTAATTGAATCTTTGGCCCACCATATGTTTTTTGTCATAGGGTTTTGAAAATCTCCTATAAACTTCGGATTTCTCCATTTCGCAGTCCGTGAAATATCGACAAAATTTTTTCAATCTATTCATTCATTGATAACTATATATCATTACGATTCGCCGACTGATTAGACCGGAAGAAATCTTGGCGTCTAAATTGCAGGGGGGGGGGGGGGGGGGGAATAATGAGAGGTGATAAAAAGTCCATGGCAACCCAGTTTACTACTAATCATTAATAGTACCTATCACACTGGTCTGGGATTTTCGCCATTTGTCTGCTCTATCTGCAGAGTTGGAGATATTCTTCCATATGAATTAGAATTGAATTAGAATTGCCCACCGCAAATGTCGACCATAATACCTATATCTCGTATGCCTTTGAAAAAGGATTGGGGATGATTGGAAAATTCACTAGAAATTATGTACAAGTCTTCGAACGCTTATTATAGAAAAAATTCAAATTTATTGATTTCGGTCAGTAATCCATAAATGAACGTAATGAAAAGTCAAGCAGCCAGAATATCCCTCATTGAGAAACATCGAAGTCGGTCATATTATTCCTCGAAGCTGATTCTTGTGGGGTGGAAAATTGATGACGACTATTTCGCACCCCGGAAGGTCTTCAGCTCTACAGAATTACCGGAACGACAGGGTACAAGATGTGCGGGTCCGGGACGTAAGTTTTACCAAAACCCCATCCATGGCGTAAACCGCCTGATTTCAAGCCGTAGCCCCATTTGGGAACGTTGTGCATGTATCTGTACCTAAAAAGTGGAAGAAAAATGGTCAGAATAATAAAATTGTCAAACATAAATGAAAACCAAAAGTGTGGGTTTAAAAAAAAAATCCATTTCAAATCCATCCGGAACTTACTCCCAGTCATATGTCGTAGCATCAGTGTTCAGGTCGTCTTTACCTGACCCAACCGCACCCTCAGCACGTGGGGCAAGTTGGTCTGGAGCCGGTCCTATTTCCGGTGATCTTCCAGGTCCTATGGGTGTCGGATTCCCTGGGCCAGCTGGTAACGCGCTGGCGTACAGAACGACTGCGAACAGGATTACCTGAAATGGCAAAAAGTGCAATCGATTACTAGTTGGATTGGTAATTTTGACAAAATGGTCAACATTCACAGTCAGGAGACTTCCCCTTCACAGGCTATGCAAAATTGACGGTTTGATTCATGAAAATAATCATTCGAGATGCTCATAAGTTCCGAGGATTTCATCCTGGTACAGAAGGATGTGTACTGAAATGGGTCCTGTCAAAGTTTGAACAAAGAGCGGTAAAGATGTGTGCAAATTTTTAGACGAAAAGCACATGATTCGCTCAAGTACTGCTGTACTCTTGTATTACTTCCCCTTGGCTTTGGTTTGAACAATTAGTAACAGGAATTGCGAAACACTAATTATACGTAAATGAACTGAATTGGAGGGCACAACCGCGATCGTGACTGATTAATACAAAGTACAGAAAGTTTGTTAATTTCTCACAAGTCAGACCAATAAAAGTGGCTGTTATTAGCGAAGGAATCAAAGTCACGGAGGAAATTGAGAATATCAGTGCCTAAGTTTTTTCGTGCAATGAAATGAACAGTAAACTAATTAACAAAGTTGTCGTTAATTGAAGTTGACTTACGAAATGCGTTGGTCGGAACATGATGTAGACTGAATTGTCTTTGGGATTCGGCCAGCTTTATATGATTATCAATCCTCCGTCATCCCCTCTTTCTAAAATGCATGGGGATACCCATACAAATATGCACCTGTAGGGCTTGCACGAGATTACATGTGTGTGAGTGAAATTCACAATCGGGTAGACGAAGATATCCCAGGTGTAAAATATGTTCAGTGATACTAATTCATCCGTTCGTAATCACGTGACTGAATACATATTAGTATGCAGAGCAGAACGGTTTTTATTATAACGAGATTTAAATTAATTCGATCATCCAGGTAGAAGCCGGACCAGGAAGAAGAAAAAAGAAAAGATCCAAAAATATCACTGCATGCAAGGTAAAGGATCAAAGATCGCATCAACTTCCACCGATAAGTGGATCTTCTCAGCAAAATTGATTATTCATGAAGAAGAAAGTGCAGCCGGAAAAAATGATCATTGATCAATCGTTTATCCACGTAATTAATTTTAAAAGGAGCTCTGCGGTTTGGTGAAGCAGGATGTGTTGAACTCTACAGCAATTCACTAGTCGCTAAAAAATTTCAAGATCTGTTCTTTTTTACTGTCCAGTATCGATATGCTTTTAATTCGATCTTATGTTGTTCAAGAATACTTCTAAACTCAGAAACGATTGTCAATATTTGGATTGTTAACTATCTATGGTCACCCATGGTCAAAATGACCCCACTATAATGTACTTGGGAATAGATTTAACTATTTTCAAGCAAGAATAGATAGATGTACTCGTAATCTCGATTTTTATCTTCACTCCAAACTACACCCTCTTCAGATCTGACAAAAAAATGTCTCTCTCAAACGCTTTAGATCGAACTATTTTTTTCCCAAAAGAACCATATCTCAAGATGAACACTCATAAATTTTATGAACAAAACTTCCAAGAATTCTAATTAACGAAGGTTCAATTAATTTTGCGCAATAATTGTGATTTTTCACTCACTGCATCTTCCAGACTGTTCGTCTCGCCATTTTACCCTTTAATTTTATGTGTGAGAACGGTTGTTTAATACTCTTGAATGTTCGATGTGTGATCCATAATTTATTGGAGTCATTTAGCAACGGCTGAAAAGTGTTACCAGAAAATAACCATAAAGTATAACGTTTCGATTGTGAAACATGAAAACGTAGAAGTATATTCGTTTCTATTCGCCCACGTTTTGAGGTCCACAGAATCACCTCCGACCATTTTTTGATGGACCTCTGGGTGGAGGTACTTGGGAACTTGACCCAAAAACTCATGGACCATTTTTCTCATGCCTTTAAACGCATGACCGCGGTGAATACGGACGCCACGCTTCTCTTTGTCATGAAACTGGTCCTTCGGGGATGAATAAACTTCGTCATACATGAATTTCTTCGCCTTTACATGTCAGGAAGAGAATACTGTGCGAGACATCTGATTTAATCATACATCCCAACATGATTTTCCAATACCCTTTTTTCTAGCACTATACCATCTCAAAATGTGCTTCGGAATGTCGGAAAATAATTCACGCTGATGTTCTACTGCACCATCTTGAAAGAAATCTACAAACCGATAAATCAGTATACGCCGATCTCATGGAGTGGCTCAATCATTCAGCACAGTGGACCAGGTGTTCAGTTAGCAAGTGCGCAATCAGTAGGATTCTACTACATTGACGACGCAGTGTGGTGATATTAACAATTTGAATGTTTCAATTTTGGAAAAAATCAACTGCCGCTATTATTTACTAGGACTACTTTTACACTATTTTAGACCGCCATAATGTCGTATGAGCTAAATTAGATAATAGCACCACGTGGTATATGCAACCCTAGAACACATGTATGGGATAGAAACCCACCTCATATACAGGGTGAGTTTTCTCCGGGGTTCTGAGAGGGTGTGGCCTAAATTGGTTGAGGCTCCGCCTTCTTCTATTCGTACTTGTTATTGTCAAGGAAATATTTTCCATTCATGTGGAGATAACTTTATTCCCAAATCTACTTATTATTCCGGGCGATCTAGATCAAGTCAACAAACAGCTGTCTAATCGTATATTGTATTAATAGTGTAAGGAAAGCAATGACACTCACAATGAGCCCTAATAATATTGATTTATTCGGGTAGTATCACATTAGGTGTGATCTACCTTCTACCTTCTACCTTCTGCATCGATACATACGACAAATCAATAAGGTTAGAGTCCAGTAAACAATAACTGACAGTAGGCGAGGAATAATATTCTGATAGTAACAAATATGAATAGAAGAGGGCGGAGCCTCAACTAATTTAGGCCACACCCTCTCAGAACCCCGGAGAAAACTCACGCTGTATATTGGATTTTAAATTGCGCTCCTAAGCTAGAAATTGATATTAGCGGATAGGGACTGTGACCATAATATAATTCATTTTCGATATCTGGCCGTCAGCTTAAACCAGTATATATGTATAGTATAGCAGCGCCGTTATAGCTAGAGATTCTCGCTCCCGGTGCCATGGATCGGCGTTTCGCCCCCTTTATGCCTTTTATGGGGTAATTGGCGAAAGTTTAAATCATAACATCAAGTTTATACAGGAGTGTGTTTATTTATATTTTAATACAATGTGACAGAGGAAAGCTCCTAGGCTCCGTACCCTATACGGCGTTTCTCTAATTTTTAATAAAAGAATCCAAAATAGCCAAAATTTAGTGTGTTGGGCGTCAAACGTATGGAAACGTCATTTATCAATAAAATCAATAAATCTACAAAATATCAATCAGAGAATTAACGACGGATGCGTTCGGCTAACGCAGACCAATCTATCAACGATAGAGGGGTTGGTTCACCGTGTTGTTGTTTGAAATAACCAGATTTACATGTTTCAGAAATTTATTTTAATTATCGATCATACCGAAGAAATAGTAATCAAATTTTATTCACAATCAATTATTCGAGTTTCAACAACAATGGTTCGATACGAGAGACATGTACAATAACAATTCAAAAGAAATGAGATTCTATACAATCGCAAAAAAAACAAGTTATCAACAAAGAAAGATTTGTTATCAGATCAGTGAATTAAAGATTATAAGAAAGTATCTGGTTCGTAATAATCGATCAAACTATCAATTCGTCCTAATGACAAAAGATTACTTTAGCAAATAACATCAATAGTCAAAATAGGCGACTGACCGAGTGCGGCTTAGCGCGACGGTACGATAGATAATAAAGAAAAACAAAGAAAAATAATACTACACACTACATCCATCGAACTCGAACGCGGCGAGTGGAGGCAATCGTTACTACGAACGCTGCGCCAAAAGTTAGCCCACTTTTTGAATTTCATCTCCTTCCCTCTTACTTCCTGATTTTTCCGAACAAGAATTTGGCGCCCTTGATTTCGGGGCGCCCAGTGCTGGGGCACCGCTGTAAATTTTTGTAACGTAAATTTTTCTTGAAAACACACCTGGGTGGGAATCTACCCCAGTATGAAGTCGCCGTTGGTGTTTTGTGGTAGTAAATGAATTTTACTCTTCTCGATCATTTAAAAAATTTCAAGACCAAATTTTTAAATGGATATTATCGCAAGCCTTATACTTCATATACGACACCAAGGGTTCGGTGGATTGTAGCATTTGCGCTGCAGTAGAATCAGTTTCAAATACGATTCCTTCTCAAATTTATCATTGTCATTATTATATATACATATAATACTATTACCTCAATACATGAACTGGAAAATATACGATAACCCTTTGCGTACGTTTTTTTTTTTTTTTTTTAATTCCGTTTTCATTTACTTTTTTCGTATTTCCATACTCCGAATTTTTCCCATTTTCATATCCCGAAGTAAATATACTTCTTGGACAGAACATCGTTCAACTAATTCTTTTTCATTGGCTCAATGTTTCTTCTCCAGAACGCTTTGCGACATTTGAGGACCGGTGGATAAAAAAAAAATTAAAAACAAAAAAAAGAAAAAACTAGAATTTGTAACTAAACTTCGATAAAACCAAATTTTCCATACGCCATTCTCTTATTCTCAATATGGAATAACGAAGAGATTGATATACTGACATTACTATACTGTTTATGGCTAACTCGAGCGATTGCACTTACAACGAACGCGAGGGGTGGACATCTACCCCAGTCATAAGTAAGATGATAGAAAAAATGATACACGTGTTCTAGGGTCAAGGAAAGAAATCTTAGGAATTTGAGGTTTTCTGTTATGGATTCGTGTCAATGGGAATTGGGAAAAACGACGGTGAGTATAGTATAATAAATGCTCGAACGGTTGTGAACGAAACTGTGAAATTTATTCATTACAGCAAAATAATCATGAAATAATATAAACACTCCTGTGGCCGAAAATTTCTTGATTCAAAGTACACTGAATTCGGTGATGTGACTAGAGGATTACTCCTACGTAGATAACATGATATCGAAATAGATTATTTTGCACGCCGGAAGATCTTCAGCCCTGCAGAATCACAAGACCAGAAATCATCTACCAAATGTACGGTCCCCAGCCATATGATCTGAAACCTGGTCCGTAATAGCCATATCCAGGTCCGTAGTATGCGTACCTGTAATATAAAATGACAGAAATCTTATGGCTGTCAAAAATCGTAAGGAAACGTCGCAGGAGTAAGAACCAGAATCATGCACGATTTATAACACATGGAATTAATCATTCCATCACACTCACGCGTAATGGGTAGCATCGGTGTCCAGGTCACCCTTAGCTGGTTCAGATACAGTCGAAGGTCCTCGGACAGGCAGCTTTGGCGCCGTCTGGCTTACGTCGGGTGTTCTTAACGGCCCTTCCCCAAGGGGGCCCGCCGGGGGCCCTGGGAACGCCGCGGCGCACAGAACAACTGCGAACAGGATTACCTGAAATGGCAAAAAGTGCAATCGATTACTAGTTGGATTGGTAATTTTGACAAAATGGTGAACATTCACAGTCAGGAGAGTTCTCCTTCACAGACTATGCTAAATTGACGGATTGATTCATGAAAATAATCGTTTGAGATGCTCATAAGTTCCGAAGATTTCATCCTGGTACGGAAGGATGTGTACTGAAATGGGTCCTGTCAAAGTTTCAACAAAGAGCGGTAAAGATGTGTGCAAATTTTTAGACGAAAGGCATATGATTCGCTCAAGTGCTGCTGTACTCTTGTATTACTTCCCCTTGGCTTTGGTTTGAACAATTAGTAACAGGAATTGCGAAACACTAATTATACGTAAATGAACTGAATTGGAGGGCACAACCGCGATCGTGACTGATTAATACAAAGTACGGAAAGTTTGTTAATTTCTCACAAGTCAGACCAATAAAAGTCGCTGTTATTATCGAAGGAATCGAAGTCACGGAGGAAATTGAGAATATCAGTGCCTGAGTTTTTTCGTGCAATGAAATGAACAGTAAACTTATCAACAAAGTTGTCGTTAATTGAAGTTGACTTACGAAGTGAGTTGGTCGGAACATGATGTAGACTGAATTGTCTTTGGATTCGGCCAGTTTTATATGATTGTCATTCCTCTGAATCCCCTCTTCGCGAATAATTCATGGGGGAAACCCATGCAAATATACACTTGTTACTAACTTGATCCGGGTTAAGGAAGGTAAAAGTCGTCGAAGGTGTAAAAGATCCATAGTAATACTGATCCTCTCGTGAAATTTATTTTTCTTCGGAGAAAAGAGGTTTTAATTCAAACCAGGAAAATAAAATAAAACCTCAAAGACAATCGTCCAGGTGGTAACAGGACTATCATATAATAAGCAGGAAAAATATTATTACGTATCAGGTAAAAAGAGCAAAGATCTCATCAACCTCCACAGAGAAGATCATCTTCCCAATTATATTCACATGTGAGTCAATAAAATAACGCAGTCGAAAAAATTATTCGGTATTTTATTGAAATCTCTTTTTTTGGGACAATATATTCCATAACACCCTGCAGACTCGATAATGTCTAATTTTCATATCCACCCTTTATCTCGTTCACAATGAACAATCGTGAGTAAAACCTACGATCAGATAGCAATTTAGCAATTAACATGACCGAATTTTCCAACCGAGAGATTATCGATGTAGCGTATGGACGTCAGCAATTTGCGGTTACCGCGATGCGCTCGAAAATATTTCAGAATAATAAAAAGAAATTTGAATATTGCACACTGCGTTTATTATTTTCCGATAAATATTCACGATCGTTGATTCCTCTTTTTTTCTCTCTGTTCAAGGCTGATTATTTTTCCCACTTTATCGCTGTCCGAAACGCAACTGTCACCATCTCATTGTCAAGGACGATTATTAACATATGTGGACAATCATTTGTCAGATCTATAATGTTTCTACGAATTTTCAATTCAGGGGTCCAGAAAGGACGAGCGAAGAAAAAGGCAGATGGGAATAGATGATGCTGACCAATTGTGACCATCTGTGAGAAAGTACGCAAAAGTCATTCGAGGATAAACTGCTACGGTCAGACTGACGGACCATTCAAATTTGGTGAATTTTTTGAGGAGGTATGTCTTGAATTTTCATTATTCTTAAAGTACTTAAAGTTCCGAACCGTCAAAGCAACGGACAGTCAAGATTTCAAATTTGTTTGGGCGATTTCGAGTTTCCAGAAATCCGGTAAAGTTCAGAATTTCAAAATTCCGATGGATCGAAATGTAGATAATCGATAGGAAGTCTAAAAATCCGTAATTCTATGGGGAATCGACCACCTCGAAGCAATTAATAATCAACGTTACATGTCGCAAGAACTTCAACCTCCGGAGATTTGGCCTTTCGGATCTTTAGCTTTCAGAATTTTAAAGCCTCTGTGTCTTCCGATTCGAAGTTTTTCAAATCGCGGTGGGTAGAATTCCAGGAATATAACTTTTCTAAAAACTTCGGCTCCCTGATATCAGAATCCAAAAAATTCACCATTCCGAGCTTTCAGAATCCGAATCAGAATCCGGAATTTCGAATCAGCCCTAAATCAGTCGTTGGCATGCTCCAAATATTGCTATTCTTGCCATTTGTTTACTCAGAATATAGGCTCCTGAAAAATTACTGAATTACAAAAGTCCAATTTGCCAGACAGATCCAATTTCAGCACAACTACCCCTATAATCACTAAGCGTGTCAAGTTCGACTTGACCTGATCGATCCAGTTTCAGAAAAAGTGCAATTAAATCAACTAAAAATCAGGTCACTATGAACTGAAAAGAGATTTCAAACCAGACTCAAAGCTTGTGAGTTATAGAACTCGCCGATTGTTGTGCAAATTGGCCATGAAATTGAAAGCAGCTCTGATTTGGAGAAATCTTGCCATCTTATTTATTATCGGGTATTGGAATTCTAAATCCTAGACTATTGCAACTGGTACATTGAGTTTCTGAGATTCGAGTTATCCGTATCATATAGTACTTCAACTCCAAAAGGCTGCTAACGAATATATCCATCAGTTGGTATCAACTTTCAGGTTCGTATACTTTTTCTCAGATTTACAATAGACGAACTTACCAAAGTTATTTCAGTATGAATTTCCAGTTCTATTTCAGAAATCCTTCGACTTCGTGAATTTTTTTTGTTGTTTCATTATCTCACATCCTACTCACATATTACGAATCAGATTAGCAATATTCTCCGTCATTTATTGTTCGCTTTAAAAATGAGTGGAATTATGGAAAGTTTCAAGTCGATTTGATGAGTGGGTCACCGTGGGAAAATTTTCCTGTTTATCGATGAATGAACCATTCGACCTTCAATAATTGATCAACTGGTTGGCCTGGACTTTTCATCATAATCGTTAATGTTTTTTTTTTTTTTTTTTTTCAACTTCAACGCCATGACTATCTTCAGCTGCGCCAATTAGCCATTCCTAATGGCACACGATAACTTCTCATAATCGAAAAACGCTAGCTACAAATTCCGTACAGTTTCAAATTTTCCCATCTGGTCATTTTCCAGAACATTTTGATGATTCGTTTCTGACGGTCGATCTATTTCTGATGGACAGAGAAGCAGACCGACCCGCAGCATACCTTCAGAATCATATGTGGCATAAGGTGAAGGGATCAAACAGTCGAAAATGTTTAGATTACCTATTATCTCTGCGTTGCTGTCTTTTCCACATGAAAAAATCGTTCCCATAACCTTTCTAAATGGAATTTTCGATGTTTTGAGAAGGTTTTGTTTGTGAAGTGAACAGAGTTCTTTAAAATGAAGTGTTTGTCTTTCCGGAAGGATCGTTAAGTTCGGGTATGGATCTTGATTGACTGTCGGAATTCTAAGTTCGAGAACTTGTTGACCGTCACCAAGACTTGTGGAAAAAGAATAAATTATTCCAAAAATCTGTTTTCAAGAGACTATGGCGTTCACCTGACGCATTTGTCACCCAACCAGGTCAATGGGCAAATTAGGCGAAGAAAATAGATGGCATCAGAGCATATTACTAAGCTCTTGCTATCAAAAGCAAGCAATCGCTTTGCCATGCTCAACAAATTGATCGAAACTGCAGACTAAAAAATTTTACCCAGTGATGGAATAATAAAAACGAATTGTTTTTGAAACTATAAACGATCGGGAAGTGGGTATATCATCTGTGAGGAGAATGGGCTGAATTGTGGAATAGATAAGGAATAATAAGCGTTCGAATAGTTACAGATAATATTCGAATTTATTCATAACCGAAAAATAATCATAATATACATTTAATGAACACGCAAGCGGTGAAAATTCAGTTGATCGAAAGATGTACAGCTTGTTCGGTTGTGTTTCTTGAAGCTGATGTTTAGGTATAGAATGTGTAGAATATGGCAGTATTGGTATATCGGATGGTCCTGAATCCTTGAGAATCACGGGATCAGAAATCTATTACCAATAGTACGGTCCCCAGCCGTATGACCTGTAAGCTGGGCCATAATAGCCCCATCTGGGCCCGTAGTAGGCGTATCTGTAAATGAGTAATTGAGGAATTGTAATTGTCAGAAAAATGTAATTGCAAGATTGAATTTGATTCGAAACAAAAATAGAACCACTTATATAAAACATACCCAAAGTGAATCGTAGCATCGGTGTCCAAGTCGCCCTTAACTGCTCCAACTTCATCTGCTGGCTGCTTTGGAGCCGTCAGACTTGTCTCCGGTGCTCTTCTGGGCCCTTCCGGAACAGGGTCTGCTGGAGGCCCTGGGAACGCCGCGGCACACAGAACGACTGCGAACAGGATTACCTAAAATGGCAAAAAGTGCAATCGATCACTAGTTGGATTGGTAATTTTGACAAAATGGTCAACATTCACAGTCAGGAGAGTTCCCCTTCACATGCTATGCAAAATTGACGGATTGATTCGTGAAAATAATCATTCGAGATGCTCATAAGTTCCGAAGATTTCATCCTGGTACGGAAGGATGTGTACTGAAATGGGTCCTGTCAAAGTTTGAACAAAGAGCGGTAAAGATGTGTGCAAATTTTTAGACGAAAAGCACATGATTCGCTCAAGTGCTGCTGTACTCTTGTATTACTACCCCTTGGCTTTGGTTTGAACAATTAGTATCAGGAATTGGGAAACACTAATTATACGTAAATGAACTGAATTGGAGGGCACAACCGCGATCGTGACTGATTAATACAAAGTACGGAAAGTTTGTTAATTTCTCACAAGTCAGACTGATAAAAGTGGCTGTTATTATCGAAGGAATCAAAGTCACGGAGGAAATTGAGGATATCAGTGCCTGAGTATTTTCGTGCAATAAAATGAACAGTAAACTAATTAACAAAGTTGTCGTTAATTGAAGTTGACTTACGAGATGCGTTGGTCGGAACATGATGTAGACTGAATTGTCTTTGGATTCGGCCAGCTTTATACGATTTTCAATCCTCTGTCATCCCCTCTTCGAATAATGCATGGGGGATACCCAAGGAAATAAACACTTAGCGCGCATTATCACGTACAAAAGATTGCACCTGAGTGAGTGAAACACTTGATTCAGGTAAAGCTGGGTAGAGCCATCTCAGGTGTAAGATATAGGTATGCATATATACTGCAGTGATACTTATACGTTCGTGACCAAATATAACCGAGTATATTGTTATGCGGAGAAAAGCAGTTCGCATTTGAGTCAAAATATGAAATAAAACACAAAAATAATTAATCGTCCAGCTAGAAACCAGACTATCAAAATAAGCAGGAAAAATATTATTACGTGCCAGGTAAAAGGAGCAGAGATCGCAATAACTCTACATACAAGATGGTTTAGGTTAAAACTGCATTCTTGAAAACAACAAGACGATCAACAAAATTGTTGACTATTTTTTTATTCATTTTTTTTTCAGCTCGAAAGAAGCCGATTGTTGTATTCCGATTAAAAATTTCTACAACTGACATATTTTCTAAATATTCTTAACGAAATTCGTAATGTTTTCCTTACGAAGTTACGTTTTCTTGACGAAAATATATATTTTTTTTCTCCCCACTTTTGCTTTTTGTTACGGACAGGAACAAATGAACACTATAGAAACCGACAATTTCCTAGACATTTATCGATTTTTGTTTTTCTACTACTAATTGTTTGTACAAATTGATTGCAAAATCAAAATCCATCAGAATCATTTCTACGAACTGTAAACCGACGTCTCATTCTCTCCAGAAAAAACACAATAAATTTCAATGCAAAATCACAACTTGTTACAAAAAACCACGAATTACCCAAATTCCTGGAAGATTCGTGAAAATTTTCTATAGATAGTTTCATCAGAATCTGAATTAATAGTTTCATCAGAATCTGAATTAATAGTTTCAACTCGAAACTGAATAGTATAAGTTGTGTTTGCTTTATATTTTTTCGGTGACAAACCAAAGTCGACAATTGGGGCAAACTATTGAAAAATAATTCACCGTACGATTACATATCGCATTTTGCAATTATTTCGGCCAAGTCTTTCAATCTTGGAATTTTCGATTGAAGGTATATCGGTTGCCGGATGACGTCAACGATATGCGGTTAACGCGATGAGCGCCAAAAAATTTGTAGAAAAATAAGAAGATATATATTTAAGCGATGCACACTACGGTCATTATTTTCCGATCAATATTTACGATCATTGATCTCTTCTTTGCATTCTATACGTTCAAGGCTGTTTATTTTTCGGTCTCTAGCACTGACCGAATGGCTATACCTATGTATACAATACACAAGATGATTCAGCATCTGTGACTAATCTTTCACAGGGTCGATCCTCGCGGAAATTGAGATCGAAATTCCTTCGCCCACGTAGTTTTGATTTATAAATACTAACTATAAACTGCGGGAATAAAACAGTCGCCGATTTCAAAATGATACATTGGTTCATCGTAAGGGAGGAAGTTTAGTTCAATTTTGACCAAGATGGAAATTAACAAATTTCTTTTGACGTCTTACGTACAGAAACTTGAATGAAAAGACAAGAATATTAACGCTAAAGAATCGTTCAGTAGAAAAAATGGCACAAAAAAGTTCGATCCCAATTTTGATAAGGATCGCGTCAAGTAGAAAATAATAGGTGTCAAATCAATACGACAAATTTGAAAAGGAAATTCTTCATTTTCCGAGAATTGACCAGATTCTCTACGACCATTTTTTAAATTCAATTTGGGGGAGCCTTCCGAACAATCTTGATCCTTAAAAAGTCAAATCGATACACCAGCGAACTAGAATTTGATCTGCAGGTATTTTGAAATGAGTTGATTGCGATGATATTATGAAACGAACTTGCGGTAAAGAAAAATATTGATTTAGGACTACGTCTGATTTTCGAATTAGAGGTAGAATTAAACGAGACAAGATAGATTTGTCCAAAATTGCAAAAAAAAAAAAAAAAACCTGGATATCCTGAGTGAAAAAGATAAATGATTCAAATTGATATTTCCATTTCGTAGCTAATCGGTTTTTTGCCATTTTCGAAAAACTTATCTTGTCTCGTCTTTCTTCTGCAAATCTTAATAATTATCCTTCATTCGAGAAGGATCTGTCCCGATTGGGAAATCAACCAGGAATAATGATCTATTCAAACGGTTGCAGATTAAGATTCAAAGTTTATTCAATGCAGCAAAATGATTATATAGGATAATAAAAATGTATATGCGACCGAAACTTTCTCTTCATTCTAAATACACTGAATTCTATTCTACTGCTTCTCGATGATAACTCTTGTGGAATATAATGCGGATGCAGAGGATTGTTTCGAGGACCGGAAGGTCTTCAGTCCTCGATGATCAAGGGAGCAGTAGGAAGCCCATAATACCAGCTGTATGGTGCATAGTTATATGTCTTGGCCACCAAGCCTGGGGCAATGTATCCCAAATAGGGTGTGTTGTAGGTGTATCTGTACCTAAAATGAACAAAATCATCGAATGAAAAAATCCAACCATCAGAAATTATCAAAAATTAAAAAAAAAATAATAAAAATGAATAAAAACAAGATCCAAAAGTGTCAATCTCATGATTATAACAAAGTAAATCGCTAATCAAACTTACGACCAGTACGTCTGAGCATCGGTATCCAGGTCGCCCTTTACTTTACTTTCAGAACCTTGAATTGGTTGTTTTTCAGTTAGAACTGCCCCTGGTGTTTTTGCCAATCCTTCGGGTGTAGGGTTTGCCGGATCCGCTGGCATTGCGGCGGCGCACAGCACAACTGCGAACAGAATAACCTGAAACGGGAAACAGAACGAGTGATTATTAATTTGATTTTTATAAAATGACGGAGATTTTCAATTCACAAGGTTGCGCAAAATTTACAGATTCATTCGTAAAAAGTAATCGTATGATCGAGGTGATCGTAAGCGTCAAGGATTTGATGATTTCTCGAGAAATTACGTGCACTGAAATAGATCTTCTCAGAGTTTCAACGAAGGGCGATAAAGACTTGCGCAAATTTTTTTGAAAATCAACACATAATGGTACCCCCAAGTACTGCTTCAAGATCCTTGCACTACTTTCCATTGGCTGTAGTTTGAACTAGTACCACAAATCGAGGGACTGTACTTATAAGTAAATTAGGTTAAAGGAAGCGAGTAGCAACAATTGTTATTGATTGTTATAAAATGCGGAGGGGTTGTTCAATTTTACACGAATCAGACTAATAAATACTGTTATTATAATTGAAGGAATCAAAATTTCGGAGGTAATTGCCAGTATTTATATCCAAATTACTTCAATCACTTGAATTGACAATTCAAACAAAAACTTATTCATAATATACGAATATATTGTTAATTGAAGTTGACTTACGAAATGTGTTGGTCGGAACATGGTTTAGCTGTAGACTGAATTGTCTTTGGATTCGGCCCGCTTTTATATGATTTTCAATTCTCTGCCATCCCCTCTTTGAACAATCCACGGGGGATACTCATACAAATATAAACTAGCAGGGTGCGTTATCATGTATTTAAATTCTGCCTCTGAGTGGGTGAAATTCTTGATCCGGTTAAGATAGGTGGAGTCATCATCTTGGCCTACAAGATATATGGCGATATATTCACTCGCGATCTGCAGTCGTAATCGCGTAATCAATTTATTCTTATACGACGAAAATTGATTCGCATTTAGAGTTCAAAAATGAAAAATAAAATATTATTCAACTCGCAATAACCGGACAACTAAAATGAACAGAAAAAAGATCACACCGTCCGATGTAAAAAAAAGCAACAATGCCATCAACTACCGCGCAGAAGAGGATCATCTTCTAAGTTATATTTATCTTCATGAATAAAACTGTTATACCGTCCGAAAAATTATTCATTCCTTTCAGATTTTTCAAACTATAGCGTTTGATAAAAAATGAATATCTTTACTAATTTCTCAGTCAAAATATCTGATAGCTAAAATTCGAAAACTCGAAAGTCTTATTGGCTTACTAATTCTTGGATTCAAATTCTTGAAAATCAATTTTCCAGAAGTGAAGATCGAAGGTGTGTTGTGGCAAATTAAAGTCCCTAGATCCCTCTCATCCAGCTAAATTCTCACCCAGTCAAATTTTCACAAGTCTGGCCCAATTTTCAGTTGCACAGCACAACGGTTTGCATAGCGTATTAGTATCCTGCGATTTGCGTAACTTTTCTGACGCACGGAATGACGTATTTCTAAGCTGTAGTTATTGGTGCGAAAATTAGCATCAGCTACGATTAGAAACTGCTTCTGAAACGATTGAAAATATATTTTCAAAGATAATGTTCGTATTCAGGAAATAGACTTTTTACGGAATATAGAATATGCATTCGAGCTTTCAATCCGAAACAATATCGATAATGAAATCCACAGTAATTAGGAATCCGATTTGAACAATGGCACGAAAGCGATTAGGTTCGGAAAACGTTATGTGTTTTAAGGGACCGATCAACTTTTTTCAATTTCGAATCAAGCCAAACAACCGTTCGATTGGTTTTAAATTGAATAGCAAAGGATCGACAAATATATATCATTTCAATCCAGCTGTTTCCAATTTTCCTGGAAAGTTGATCGATGTATAGTAATTATACTTAATTGGAAGTATATTACGGGATAGTAGTGGATTTAAAATGAGAATTGCATGATCAAATAAATTTCTTATTCAATTTCATTTATTATCAAAATATTCGAATCATTAATACTAGTAGTAATGATAATATATAATATTAATATTAAACCTAAATCTTAATTGGTATTGAATTCGCGCTTTTATAATTACTGTTTACGAGATACTTTGGTGGGTAGCTTCAATAGGCTATAATAAATCTAACAATGACTAATTAAGAACAATAATGATCAATAGCAAGTATTATACAGAGCTTAAATCTAAATTCAAAATCCTATTCTATGATTAGAGATCTTTTTTTTCTTCGACTTTAAAATATTTCATCGATCACTTGTACGATATTAACAACGCCGATGAAACAATCAACAAATACAAAAGAGAAAAAAAAAAAAAAAAAAAAAACAAGTCGATGATTTGTACAGCTGCAATTCGGCTAGCAAAATACTAGCCGAGGCAATTGTCACGTTAAAGTAATGTAGTTGTACGTTGAATGATGTTTCTGAATAAAACACCGTCTGTTTAAATTAAAGGACTAATTTTCATCTGCAGAGCAGTGGAATTTTTGTCCAAGAAAAAGAGTCTTTGTCCAATGAGTTAATTATGGCAAGAGAGCTCATGTGCGTGGCTTAGATCTTCCGCTTCGTCCCGCGGTTCCTGATTATAACGAATCATCAGTGAACCGGATTTTCATGCCTTTGGTCAGCCTTTGGTCAGCCCGGGATCTTTCGGATTCCGTTTTTTATATTGGACGCCACGTCTCCTTTTCTCCCGATTCGTTGAATCTTGACTTTAGCCAATTCTCAGTATTACCGCAAGTCTCTGGTCTTCCTGTGGTATCACCAGAGACAATTTGGGACCAGTGCTCATCACAGTAAAGATCAATGAACCTTAACGACTCGCGTTGATAACCAGCCACTTGTTCACCCGAAGAATAATCCATTTGTTCACAATTTTCAATCAGCTAGTGTCATCAAGAACTTCAAGATCTGCGGTTTCCACGACGGTTTGCATTCTTGACACGTTGACGGTAAGCAACTTGTTGACGGTATACGAAAAGTGGTCGTAGAACGTTGGTTCCAGCAGCAGTTTCCAAATCGTCATTATCGGCACTGGATTCTTCTTCGATGCTACGTTTCGCCACAGTCTGATCAACCAGTTCTTCATGGACCTCAGTTTTCGATGTCGACTCAGTTACAGTTTCCTCATCTTTGCCATTAACCGCCTTTTCAGTGGCCACAGTTGTTACCGGTTCTTGTACTGCAGTAGCATCCTTGACCTTGAGATCATTGGAAGCGGAAGTTGATTCCACCCTGGCGAACCGTGTGGTCTGGTCATCCTGATGAACAGGCATAGCCAGAGCGCAGGCAGCGAGGGCCAAGATGATGAATACTTTGTTGAAAGCCTGAAGAAAGAAAAAAAAAAAATCAGATTAATCGAATGGTCTAATTGAAGAGGAGGCGTAGAAGTCGATTGACTGAATTCACAGATGTTTTAATTAGTGTAACAAGCAAGTTCTGCTTACCATTTTATAATTTGAGATTGTGAAGATTGTAGTTTGACGAGTAGATTGAGAAATATTGAAGCTTGCGGATGTCCGTTGAACTTTCACGATATTCCAATGAGAGATTATATTTGATAGTATTGTTATTTGTCACGTTTTTTTTTTTAAATTTGATTTCAAAGCTGATTACAAATCTTTATGTGTATGTCTGCTTTGCTGAAGCTCAGAGTTGAGTATGCTCTGAATCTTGAGTGTCCGAGCATTTATACTACGACATGACGTCAAATGAGACCCGCTAAATGTTCAATGACGTTCTAAAGCAGGTGATAAGTGTCCTAGTAAACTCTGGTCATTAATTTTTTTTTTTTCTACACCATATAACGTCGTGCGTATGTAACACCGATGTATATACACTTTACTTTGAATTAACCAGCCTTACCAGTAACGTCTTTGGATTTGCATTCTCAGATCACAATGAATCATATGAGTGTAATCATCACCATCATCATCATCATCATCATCATCTTCGTCATCTTTTCTTGCATCTTTTCACGTCATCCCCATTTCACGTACAAATCCCATTCACGTGCTCCGGAGCAATACCGATGACAAATAGCTGTACCTGTTGATTCTGCTTTATGATCAGAATTAACAAGCCATGGCAGATATCTAGTTGTGATGGTTCGGTGACATCGGTAAACAAATCGATTGGACAACAAGGTTTGTTACCGGTAAGTTTCTCTGATCCGCAACAACAAATTATACTGAGTTCAAACGCTCATTGGGTCTGTGTTTAGATCTTCAACGTGAAACGAACCAATATTTAGCTCTAATTTCATGTCCTCGATAATTCTGGGTCAATTCTGCTACTTGTTGATCAGGAAACGTGTCGATAATGATTATGAACGTTTGAGGGTTGGCATTAAATTGAAAAAGAAGGTCGCCCTGTGTGGACCTCGAAGGTACACAACGATAATGTTCCCTTGACTTACAATCGGAGTCACGTTAATCGAATTGTTTTGCTTTTGCGGTAGAGCCGGGTGTAGCCTGAAGTTTTCTTTCTACGTAGCATTTGTCACGTAAGTCGATAGTGTTAATTAAAGAGTACAGTTTCAGCAGAGCAATTATTGTTATTCTTAGGCTCGTGATACCACTGCCAATATTTACCAGTATACTTTAACTTATTGGCTATTGTTCTCACTTCGATTTCATCCCATTGGTATAATTATTGCCGATTTATTGAATATCCAAAGCGTAAATCAGCGAAACAGGAAGTCACGGATCATATGCAGAACAGTCGTGTCATTTCATCTTACAATTAGTGGACAAATCAGTTTAGTCTTCTCCAAATTGTTCAATTTCATAAAAACATGGAAATATAAACAGCAGATTATTCTGTAATCCTGGAAAAAAAAAAACCTCATGGGAATTTGCTATAAGTAATTGACGAATTTATGGAAGATTAATGAGATTTTGCGGTATTTTGAAAACTGTGTGGAGCAAGATACATAGTATATTGACTGTTGACTCTTGGGGTTTGAAAACGTGTCGATCGCCCCGCACGCTTGTTGACACTCGGCTGGGTCCCAAAATCTGTTTCTCAAACACGACGCGATTGCCTGACGCATTTCACGCCAAACCACGTCAATGGGCAAATTAGATATAGAATATAGGTGGTGTCGATAAGCGTGAACCGATTATCACAAGAGATCGTCATTCGCTCTTAGACACTCAACATTCAACATGGCTGACTAAAATCGCGATATATACGAAACGTATACGCGTGCAGGATATACGAAGTCTGTGAAATTCCCAAACGTAATTCATATATTTATTTGTAAGTAGTTTGGAATGCCGTTGCACAATTAGCAACAAATACTGCGTAATAATCAATAGAGCGACTCGTCTTGATGAAAAATATCTAACAGACTCGCCTGTATTCGATTACATTTCTCAGCTATTTCTCAATAAAGACGTGATCAGGGATACGAAATAAATCAAGTTACATAATACGAATTTTAATTTTACGTCATTTTCCTTCAGTCAAAACCCTGAAATTTGAGAGTGCCAATATAGCTTGGGTTTCCGAAATATTTTTAATATATTTTTTTTTTTCTATAAACTGTGCATTTTGGAGTGTCTATAGAAAATCCACAGTCTACGCTGCTTCCTCGAGCGTACTGAGCCCGATTTTACCTGGATAATTGATCAATGATTTGATCAATTGATAGATTGATCAGGAGCAGAGAAGACTAATTGTAAGCCTGCAGTCGTAAGGATTTGGTCTGATTTCACTGCTCTAAGATCCAATTTGCGCAGAGGACATATCCTCGTCCTTTGACGGAGGGAATTTGTGGAGAACAATTCATATGTTGGAAAAATTATCAGTTTGTAAGAATTTCAATCTGATTAATTTAATCTCATTTGTAAAAAAACTCCACGAACAATTATAATTTCATAATTTTTGTTCCTTGCGTACAATAGACGAGGACTTGCTTTTTGAATGAAATAAAACCGAAAAAAATTCAATTAGGGAAACGGTGCTCGGAAAACCTCACGACAAACTCCAACAATCTAGTTCTGAGCTCAACACGCATTTGTTGTCGATTGTCAGGCATTGGCCATCCGTAACTGTAAAAAGTCAAAATTCAAGCGTTTCTGGTGTCCTTAAGGGATAAACAGAATCCCTTAACTTTAAAGGATTTAGCTCCAAGATGGAAAAGTTCATTCGAAAAGCCCCCAGAAGTTGGAAGTAAAAATGTATAACCTTTCAAATCCGAGTTGTTTTTTTCATCGAAGGGTCAAATCCATGTGATTCGTTTTCATTGAGTAATCGGCGAGGGATAATAAATGTTCGATCGGTTATGGAAAAAAATCAAATTTATTCGTTACTGCCAATTACAATCATATAGTATAAAAGAATAAAACGCCAACGGCCTGCAATGTGCTGTGGTCAATTACATCTCTTGAAGATTTATGCTCGTGTGCTGGAACAAGGCTGACTGCAATTATTCTGCCGATTGTTAGACCTCTTCAACCATGGTACACGTAGCATTACCGAACCAGAAGAGATTTAGTACAGAAGACGTAACCCCCAGCCAGATTTGCCAGGAGTATAAAACGGATGACCGTAATAGTAGCCCCAAGTTGGTCCGTAGCTATAAGTGTATCTGAAATACAAAATGCAGAAATTCTGTTCAGAAAACATCGTCGATACCCAGTGATGTTGAAAACTGGATAGTCTTCGCCAACCACAAGGTAACCCTACCCTATTCTAAACCTATTGAACTTACCCCAAGTGCGTTTGGGCATCGGTTTCCAAATCGCCCTTTGCCGGCTCAGCTTGACCCTTAGGAAGCAGACCTACCCCTGGTGCTCCTCCAGGTCCGGGTTTCGCAGGGTCAGCTGGAAACGCCGTGGCGCACAAAACGACTGCGAAGAGTATTACCTGGAATAGAAAGAAGCGTAAGAGATTAGGTGTTGAATTCGTGATTTTGACAAAACGATCTTTATGATTCGTCATTTTGACCAGTTACGAAAAATTGACCGATCGATTTGATGGTTTTGACAAAACGCTGTCTATATTTCGTGATTTTGACAAGTTACGAAAAATTGACCGATTTCCTCACAAAAAAAACAAAACAATAATTCAAGATTTTCCTAATATCAAACGGTTTTATCCTGATACATTAAAGATTTGTACTGATATATATAGCGAAATCGGTTGTTCGAAGTCTGAACGATGAACGATAAAGATGAAAGCAAATATTTTGACGAAGGGCATGAGTACATGGATACGCATCAAGTTCTTCTTTACTCTTGTACCTACTACTTCACCTTGGGTTCAGTTTGAACAATTAGTAAATATCACGAATTGAGAAACAGCTTGTTTATGCGTTAGGATAACTCGACGAAAGTGAACAAACAAGATCGATATCAATTAAGGGATTTTTTTTTTTTTTTAATCTTTCACAAATCAGATTGCTAGACGAATTCAATTAAGGGATCAATTAAGGGAATAATCCGATTGAGGGATTTCTTTATTTCTCACAAATCAGAGTGCAATCAGATTGCTAGAAAAAGTTATTACTGACGAAATCTAGATATGATCGAAGAAAGTGATCGGTCTGACGAAATTATCGGTATCTTAACTCATATAATGTATGAATGAATGATGTGTGTATTAGTATATTATTGTCGATTGAATTTGACTTACGAAATATGTTGGTCGGAACATGATTGAGACTGATTTATCTCTAGATTCGATGATCGCTTTATATGATTTTCAATCCTTTATTATCCCCACTTTAAGAAAAAAATTGCATGAAAAAATAACTTCCGCGAACAAAAGATCTCGTAAAATATCCCCCTCCGATCTCAACGACGTACTATTATAATTGGAGATATTCGACAAGCATTTTTTCACGTGTAAAAAACTCCGTTCCAAAGGGTTGGATTAAACCCCCTGAGAATTACAATATTCTCCGAGTATTTTACTACTGTATTCAAACGCTTGTCTATTCGGTAGATAATGTTAACTATCAAGTTCACTGATCTTGAAACTGATGTGAATATTTACAAATTCAGAATGGCCAGTCATTTTGAATCTGTCAATTGTGACTTCAGATTGAATAAACAGTATGCTTACAAATAGTAAACCCTAGACAAGAATTGCATCATTCAATTGAAAATCAACCGCGAAAACGAACCGGAAAAATATTCGAGGAGTCATTCACTTAAATTTTATATAGGTGTCGGGTGACTTCCGCCTTCCAATCACTTCGATTGACCGGCCAATTACTTTTATTGATTTTTGATGACTGCCAATGACTCCCAATGTCTTTTCATAACTCTCATTACTCCCAAAGACGACAATTGAACCCAGATGAGTCCATGGTGATTTTCAAAGGCTACCAATGACTTCCAGAGACCAGCAGCTGCAGTATTTTTCGATTTTCATTCAATTACTCGTGACAAGACTGTCATAAATACCAAGCAAGAAATACTACCTTGATGGTACTATAAATTCCATAAATTTCGAGGAATTTTTAGAAAAACTGAGTTTTATCGTCGTTTTTTTTTCATAAAAAGCTATTTCATATATTCTTTTCAGATATGTCAGTAGAAATATAGCCATTTTTCACTGAACACTACCATTTTCGACGATCAATCACCGGATGGTTTCCATAAATAACTACGAAAAACTGCAATGAAAAAAGAAACTTTGAGGCATTTCAATTCCCTAAATCCGTTAATTCCCAAGACTTAGTCTGAGGCTAAAAACGGCCTTTCCTCCGGCTGTAATCAGCTACTTCCAGAGTTTTTTGACAACTTCGAAGACCTCTAATTGTAAGTAAGACTGGAAAATACATAAAATCCTTTCCACAAGCTTCGAGGGACTTCAAATAGACGAAAGATTACCCACAGGTATAATATAACCCCTCGAAAATGTAACTACATGCAGGATAAGAAATACAAGTGGATCTTCTTGTTGATTGGATAAACTTCAGCCCATCTCTAAACTCGAAAAAAGTGTAGCTATATGGCTATTTTGTTCGGCAGGAAAAGAAATGTATGATCATGAATTACCTGCGAAGAGAATATCTGAAAATCTGCATTAGCTCGAAACCGAGCAAACAATTATCCTTGCTCTATTATTTGTCTCCTAAACAAATGTGAACGAACCCGATTACCTCACCTTCTCAATTTACTACAATTTGGTCGAATTTTCTATTCTCCAGATCCTTGACTCAGGATATATTGGTATGGTCACCTTTATGTCACCGACTTGCGGTCAACCCAGTCAAGTCAGCTCGAAATAAGTTTTCGGAATAATAGAAAGAAATTCAAAAACTGTGCAATTGATATAAGTATATATATTTTTTCCTTGATAAATATTGACGTTGGTTGCAGTAGGTATATCCTTGCTCCTTGGCATGTTGGGTGGTCAAACCGCTGAATATCATCCAATAGCAGAAAAGAAACGATCGTTTATCAAAATCACTCATACAAATGAGCAAATGCGTGTATGTCTTCGGAAAACATTCATCATTTTTTAGATGTTTATACCGAGGTATGTACAACCACCTTATACGAATTTATAATTCCGCGGTAACCTGCAGGATTAAGGAAGGACTAGCTGGTAGAGAGGGAAAGAAATTTTGACAGCAGAAATGAGTAAGTACGCAAAATTCCTTCGGAGATGAACGAATCGAATGTTGCGAATGTGTTGTTATTTTTTATCCCGCATCTTCACTCTTTGACCAAAGAAAACAGTTTATTAATATACGTCTATATAGTGTATAATAAATATACCTATAGTCTGTGAACTTAGTTCGACGAATGAATTTTTTTTTCCTTAAATTTGTCGAAAGCAGATGACCATGGATTATCATTGAATTTTTTATATTTATGGAGATCGTCTGTCCGGTTGATCGATAGCTATATTTAGCAAACACGATCAACGGGACTGACAACTTGACATCTACTGTAAAAAATTGGTGGATCAACTTGATCGCACCAGGATATTGTATAAAAACACGATAAAAATTCAAGAATTTTCCGTAAGGTCAATTCATCAATTCCGGTTTCATACTTTTCTTTGAACGGCAAAAAACGTCATTATAGGGATCAACTTCCTTTTATAGGGAACGCGTCTGCTCCTAAAAATGTTGCTTCGAAAAACTGAACCATTCGAGATTTTCATATTCATGTCAGATTGTAGAGTTTCGTAGTTTTTCGTTGAGAAAAGAATCAATATTTTTGTCGATAAAACTATACAGAAAAAAATTAGAATCAGTTGTGCAAAACTACGAAAAATCCGAATGTCCCAGAATTTCCCAGTACTGTTTTCCCCAGGGTCCGGTGTGTTTTTTTGTTGTTTTGTTTTTTTTTTTCGTTTTTTGCCTTACTATTCACCGACAGTGTCTAATTGAATATTGATGAAAAATATGTGAAAAAAGTCTGGGATGGTTCTAACAAACTATATGATAAATTTTCTATAAAAGTATGTAGAATATCATCATTTCTCGCCAGGATGCCTATATAATTTTCCCAATTATTGCTTGAATAGCAACAGTTTTTAATTCTGTATTTGAGCACGGGACCTAATCATCAGTCAAGTGATCGCCATAATATCATTTTTCTGATACATAACTCCTTTTTTTTAAATGTATTTTATGTGGAATGCAAAATCGTGATGGAAAGTACGTTGATCAAAACAAAAATGAGAAGGTAAGACTCGCAGTAATTGATAATTAATAATAACAGGTATAAATTTAGTTGGATATTGAAAATATTGAGATGAAATAAGATATACAGAAACGTTGTGTATATAACAAGTCCGAGAAGTACTACATAATAATTAAGAAACTGTCTGCAATGTAATTGTTGAGTGAAATGAAGTTCCATCCTCCTGAATTTGGGAGAAAAATATGAACCGCGGTAACGACGAGCGTGTGACGTTATTCATAAATATGTAATATGGGAAGCCCGTAACATGCAGATATGTGCAAATACGCGAATATATCGGAATTAACAAAAGGTATAAGGTGTGTATAAATTAAGAAATCTGTTCGACTATAAGGAAACGAAGAAGATCGAAGAAGATCGAATAAGAGGCGCGCACAATGTTTGTCAAAATTTGAATAAAACCGGTGGGAAAAAGACCATGCCGACACGACGGAAGCAATTAATTTATTATTCTTATACGGAGTCGCTGTATTAAAATCTTTAATTTCAAAGAAAACATATATGTCTACCGATATAACTCGAGACGCAGATATATAACTATATAACTAATAAATAGCAGCCGTTGCGTGTATAGAGAGATTTATGCATTAGTCAGACCCTCGCTAATTTCACATGTGGCAAATAACACACGTGTTTATCATTTCCAATTTGAATCAATAACATTAGCTAATCGCCAATACATAAAAATGAGAATATTGGAGAAGAATCAATGACAACAAATTCCGGGTTCATAGTCAGAAAACTGCATAAGAATCTTGGGAATTCTAACGAGACTTTGTTCGAAATGACAAGAGTTTCAGGGGGGAATGTGAGTCAATAATTCACAGTGATGTTATTGCAAAACGATGTATTGTTCATCACGTGAATTTTTTTCGGATTCTTGTGGAATGTAACAAAATGGTCCACAATCAGGCAGCATTATAGTTTTTCCTCATTCTGATTGTAGCATTTCCTCTGGCATTTTACTGATTTTTAGAAATTGAATAAGTAATAAAATAATAAACGTTCATGAATTGAAAAGATTTTTTACACAGCAATTCCGCATGAAATTAAGTTTCTTGTGCAGGTAAAATGATTTATGGTATATTTAATCAATAATCATTTCGAAATCATACGATCAGGGCGATTTAATTTTATGTCCGAACCAGAAGAGCGTTTAATTCAGATTAAATAAAAATTTCAAAGATAAAGTGGACACCTTGTTGTTGGAAAAAAAAATTCTGCCAGCAATAATTTGTTCGATTTCAGAGCGGACTTCGGGAAAATTATTTATATACACCGGGGAAAGTTCCGGAAAGTTGGAAAAAAATTTAAAAAAAATTGCGGAGTTTTGAGAATCTAAATAGTATAAATAGTAAATTAGAACGGAAAAATTTAGTAAATCCATGGGCAAGGTTTTCATAAAATGGCACCATCCAGAACCTCATTTCTCAATTTTAAGTCTCACCCTGAAAGTGTCTTCTCTTTCGCCTTGAATTACCCTGCAAAAGCTAAGACTTGACTGAAAAGTATCGAAAATAGCGTCTTGAATGGAATTATCCGTTTGTTAAACTTCAGAATAATACTAGAATAAATAAATAAAATCCACGACGATCAACTTTAAAAACTGGAAACAATTATTTGACATAAAATAATGAAATAAGAAATGAATAAGCGTAATAGCAGTGAAACAAACTTGATGGCGATGAGAGAAAAATCATTAAATCTAGCCGAATTCTATGTTCTCAGTAGGTACACAAAATTCAAAAAACTCTATAATTCAGTTTCTGATACTATCATAAATAAAACGTTGTTAGAAAATAAGGGAACTGTGTCTGGGCTCAAGCTTTGTACCGATTCAAATAGAGCAGAATTGTTTATAGTTTCAGGGCCGAATCGAAAAACCAACCGAAAAAGATAAAGAATCGAAAAAAAAAACCGACCGAAAACGATAAAGAATCGAAAAAAAACCGGCTAAAAAAGATAAAATGAATCAAATGAGCAGGTAGTCGGTATATTCAAGATCCTGAAAACGCGGATACATATAATTACGGGTTGAATGAAAATAAAGAAGAGAGAAAATAATTGGAAGTCGAAAATTCCGCGACGAAGATGATCCGAAAAGTAATTAAAAAAACTTTTATTAATAATAACACGATGACAGAACGTAACGATTAACTGCTGCGATATATTCGTTCATAACATCGCATATTATAAGCTTTGTGCTATTTTTAAAATCCCGGAGACGAAGAAAGAGGAATCAAAAAAAGCATTAGCTCTTACGGGAAATCTCAATTTCTGAGAGAACCTTGGGAACATCCGAATACTTCGAAGGAAAAAAAAAAAACAAAAAACATCACTGCAGAAAATAAGACAGCTGTTTGTTCAATAATGACTCAAGCTCGTGATGTAATTATATTTTATTGTTTCAATGATCGTTGAGAAATTCTGTTCAAAATACGAATTGTTACCGCAAAGGCGAAGATATTCATCCAAATTGTACAGCGAAAATCGTGGATAATATATCAAAACCTTAATCAAATTATTTATTCCTCCTCATCATCGTCCTTGCGAAATATGAATATTCAGAAATTAAACGCTCGTAAAATACAACCCGTAATTAAGAATGAAAAAAATGTATCACAAGAACTGCGTATTTGTTGAAAATTTCAATGAAAAACCCATAAATTTCGACCCCCTATTCGATCTAATCTTTTTCGTCGTGATATTAATCAATCTACTCGATATACGCAGTAGACGATTTATGTCGAATATATTTTCAGACCAGATTTGCTTAATATTTACTGGATTGTTTTAAATATAAGTGGAGATTTTTTTGGTTTTTGATATCACCATCGAAAATTGATCTCGACTTATACGCGGGGTCGATTTATATTCGGGAGTTTTTTAGCCGACTGAGACAAAAGATGAAATTATTCGCCGATTTACTTGACCGACTGAACAAACAATTCGAATTTTTTATAATTGACGGTAAAATTCGATCAACACATTTCCGAAACATCGAAAATTCGAATTTCAATTTCTTTAGCTTCGCGTAAGTTTATTTTATTCACAAATTGCAAACGAAAATACGTGTAATTGGTAAAAAATTATAGCAGCATTGGATATTTCAAGTATGGATATAGTTGAATCTAGAATTTCATAGAAAAATCAACAAAAGATACGAATAACTGTAAAAAAAAAAAAAAAAAAAAACGTGTGAAGAAAACTATCATTCACGAATTTAGATGTATTTGTAAATATTCTCTTGTTACTAAAATTTGTCATGAAATCCGACCTATATTTACTACCTAAAAAAAAGGTCCTGACATAAATTCCAAAAACTAGGGTCTAGTTCTGACTCATATTCGGAACAATAAGGAACAATAGGAATAGGAAGGAAGGACAATGAGGAACAATACTCTTTTTATCTAAGATTCTAGTATCGTTAAGAATCCGTATAAAAATTTCCAACTAGTAACTAATAGTAAAAAGACTAACAAGAATACTCCAAACTTTTTCAAATATAATCTTATTTTTATTTCCTTTAAAATTATATTTTATACATGAAAATAAACACTCTGTTTAATAATTCTATACAGTGATTTTAGTTTTCGAAACAAAACTGCTAACACCATGTCGTTTTATTGAATATAATAATAATAGAAAATAAAAAATCAAAAGACCGATAATACTTGAGGCGGAAAAAAATCGTTGACTGTTACAAAATCTTGTCATATATGTATATCGAAATACAATAATATTGACAATAATAATTATAATTATAATAATCTCTGGTCTGATAAAATTAATTCTAAAATTACACAATATACGTATTTAACAATGATAATAATTAATATACAAGCTCAAGTTCCTTGGGTAAAAATTATGCTGTACAATAGACAGATTGTTGGTATGAGAAAATCGATGATTTTTTTTTTCCAATAATGAAGTTCCTGGATGACGGATGAATTGTGATCGTAATCAATCGAAAGTGTGGCAGAAACCCCATCCGTGCCATTCCCCAGGATTAGTATACTCCTGACAAGCCGGACAATAACGACTCTCGAACTAAATATAAATATATTGAAAATATGAAAAATCGTATCATTCAAGTTGTAGACATTCCTCGACGTGCTCTTGCAGCGGTCTTATAGCTGTGAAAGTCAGGCTGCACTTTGGGCATGAAAATGCAGTGATAACTGGTATCGATTCGTCCTCCTGATCCTAAAAACGAAATTCAACAATTTCCTATCAATGATAATCGTATAGGAAATCCATTTTCTATCCTTTATAATAAAAGAATTCTCGAACCAAACCACCGACAATATTTCTTATCCGATAAAAATCAAAGCTACAAATTCAACACTCAAAATCATCGTCTAGAAAAAATAGTAGCACCAAATGTAGATACGAAGGTATTACAAAAACAAAAAAAAAAAAAAAAAAAAAAAAAATACTCACCGAGAACAAATTGTTTTTCAATTTACTGAATTTATACATTATAATGACTTTTCGATTATTTGAGATTCTATAAACTTCAGTTTAGGCAGAATAATACTAAGCGAAAAATTTTATTCATGAAAAAGCTCAGTTTTAATTGAATTCTTTGCCTCAAATCGATTTGAGTTTAGATTTGCCAGTAATATTTGTGATTTGAAGTAAAAGCGTGACTATAAATCAACTCTGAATTAATAAATTAATTCTACTCCGTACTGTATTCATAATTTTTAGTTATTGTTAGTGAGAAATAACTGGACGATCAACGCCGTGATTAGAAATGTTTATCCAGCTAAATGAAACATGGAACCAAAATGCAGCCTGCTTTCTGCGAAAGAGGAAAAAATGAGGACAAAAGATATATACAAAAGTAGTATTTAAAATAATCACCGTTTCGTTTCGGGGTGGCGCACTGGCGGTCGTTTGTCTTCGCTGTTCGTGTTGGTGCTGTTGTTGTTGTTGCTGCTGCTGCATCCCTGAATTTGATTGTACCTGATGAGGAGTAAGGCCCAAATTTCTATGATATTGCTGGAGTTTTCTCATCTCTTCTAGAACTGTATTTTTTTCTTCCGCCAACTTTTGTCTAGCTTCTCTTTCCTCTCTAAAATCAGCTTCGTAAACTTGCATCTGAGCTTCTAAAAGCGGGAGTTTTTCGATCTAGATGAGAAAAAAAAAATAACATTAGTTACATCATATTTTGTTCTAATTTTTTAAAGTATAAAATCAGTTAACGTGTCTTAAGTCCTTTACTAACATCTGTTTTCAGTGATTTGACCTCTGCTTTTAAACGATCAATTTCTTCTGCATTTAATTTCAAATTTTCTGCCAACTTTTGGTTCTTTGTTTCTAAACCTTTAGTTGTTTCACGTAGACTTTTCTTTTCGGCTAAAAATGCTTTCTGTTCTGCTTCCTGCAATAATTTTTGTCGATTTAAATCTATTTTAAGCTTTTCGTATTCGCTCTGAATTTCTTCTTTTGCTTTCTTTTCTTCGAGAAGGGTAGATCTTTCTTGCATAAGACTGGCTTTTGATTCTTCTAGCAATTTCTTTTCCTTAGACAAGTTTTCTTTCAATTCTGATGACGACTCTTCAGTTTCTTGCTGCGTCGCGACTTCAGTCTATAATAAAAATTACACAATTGTGTGTGATTTCTCAGTAATTAATGATCAGGTATTAGTTCAATCGCATTGTCAAAAGTAATAAGTGTTAACTGATCACCAAATACCAGGATAAGAAACTTACATTCTGATTCTGAAGACAACTGAGCTTGGCATTTTCTTCGTGCATAATTTCTAGCTCATATAAAACGGAATTATAGTCGGAAAAGACTTTCTGGAATTGGTTCTGAGCCTTAATCAACTCTTGCCTTTCGTTGATCATCTCTAATCGCTCCTCGTTCAATCTAGTTCTGCAATTTGCCAGCTTTTCCTGTTTCTCCTGTTGACTAGCTGCCGAGTCTCCATCGCTGTTGAAAGTATTTGTGTTTTTATTAAAGTGTTCTGAAGATCCGAATAATGAAGAAAAACTTCATCATCTATGAGATCTTGAACCAAAAGTAATCAACATTGTTTCTATGGACCTTTTGATCTTTTCTAAATCCTGTATAGTGTCGATAGACTCTTTCAAGCATTCTTGGACTTTAACATAGCCCGAACCCTGCTTGGCATAACATTCCGACAACTTTTGTAATATTTCATTATATTGTTTGACGTTTTTAATGAACTGAAGACGATCCTCGGTTGGAATACGGCTGCAATTATCGCCGCTTTGAATTTCGATCGATGGAAAAGACTGGAAAACAAAATACAATCAATAAATTTCATATCACATTTGAGTCCTCGAAGATTTCTCAACTCAAGCCAATAAAACCCGATGAATTTTTTTATTTCTGTGAGAACAGAGTGCTGAAATGAATGATCGAAAATTGAATAAATCTTAAGAGCCGTTATACGTTTTGCGAAGTCAATTTTAATTGCTGTTCCAAGGAGACGATCAATTCCTTAAGATGTATAATTTCCTTTTGTTGCTGGTTGCTTTTTTCCTTCCATAAATCAGCTTCCTCCGCCTGTTTTGAGGATACGGCCAACAGGCTGTAGTCTGCAAGGCTAGCCAGTTGTTCTTTTTCCTTTAAATTTAGCTCCAGTCTTTCCAAGTCAAGCTTTAATCCTTCGATAGTCAGATCCGCCTGTTTCAGCTGCTGACTAAGTCGAGTTGACAATGTTGTATAACGTTGGATATCCGTAGTTAACACCTTGCAAGCTGTCTTCGAATCTTCCAGCTCCTTCTTCATCTTCGTATTCTCATCTTCCAATTCAACTTCTCTCGCAGATTGAACAGCCTTTTGTGCCATTAGAGTTTTCTTCAGTTGCTCCTCGAGTTCTTTTACCTATAAAGAAAGAAAAGAAACTTTGATTGTGGATTTCTTTCATAATAAAATAGTCTAAAATCACCTTTGAGTCGTAACCGCTAGCGGCGACTAATTCCTTCGGAATCTTAGCCTTCAGTTCTAAGTTTTCTTTCCTCAACTGGCTTATCAGTTCTTTAGTTTCACTGAATTTTTCTTTATGGCTTTGATGGACTTTAGTTATCTCCTCTTGCCAGGCGGCTAATGTATTGAATTGACGTTTCATCGCCATATTATTCTGGCTCAAAGTCTCCTTCAGTTTAACATTCTCCAGAAGTAATTCTTTCAGTTTTTGCTCCGTCTCTTGAGCAGTGAGAGAAGAAATCATCGAATTACAGTCCTGGAAAAATTACAAGAACAATCAACAAGAGTTTGGAGAAGAAATTGAAGAATATCTGGTTTTCTGCTCCTCATTATACCTCCTGATTTGAAAAAAAAAGTTCTTTTTCAACACAATTGGCTGTAAAAATACGAAAAAAAATTCTAGAAAGTGTGAAAAAAAAAAGGGGAAAAGCAGTTCGATAGACAAATAATGGCACACATATTTATGCTTACGTTAGAAATACTTTTGCGTTGAATTTCGGCATAAGAAGCCAAAGCCGAGGCCTGAATAGAGCTGAGTGAGTCTTTTCCCAATACGACGAATGACTCATCTTCGGAATCGGTAGAATGTTGTTTAGACCGCAGACTGCTAAGTCCAGAATTCAAGTTGAAAACACCAGAAGAATTACGGACAGGTTCGTCTATCTTAAATCTTGGCCTTCCGTTGTCCATTACGAAGCCTAGACTTTGCAAATGACTTTCGCTAGTTACTCCAGCTCTTAGATTTGCTTCCAACAAACTGGCCGGCTCGACGGATTCCATTGAAGAAATACCGTGGGCTGCTGCAAGGTGCGAAAATATTTTTTCACTACATGCCAAGATGATTCATAATAATTACATAAATGCGAATATCAATAAAAATTCCGAAATATGGAGGAACGAAAAATTTTTATTCAGTAAGAACGATTCGGATTCGATTGGCAAATTGATAGAAAATACTTCACACAGAATCGAATATTCGTCAATTCTCGTAAGCAGATGATAAAGAGAATGAGTCACAGATCAAGATTGGAGGTTGAGTGCAGAATTGAAATATGGTTTTGGTTAATTTTTTGTTTTTGTTGTTTTTTTTCAATGGAAATTTTGGAGAATGAGCGACATGCGAACGTCACGTGGGTGGATCGGTGACGTTTAAATTGATGAATAATTGAAATTGGTCGGAATAAATCCAGCGATGATAATATCGTAAGTATGTAGGATGATTCGCTTACTTTCTTGTCGTTTTTGTAAACTTGCCATTGTAGTTTAAAGACACCTAGACAATCCGCGGATCTTGTTTTATTTATAAGTATTCATTTAAAGCTAAATACCCGGTTTTGCCAATTTGGCTTAACTATACACGTATATGTTTTTTTTTTTATAACTCTATTATGTACTGTGCACGGTATATCTGTGTTTGTACTTTACGTATTAGCAATTTTTTATTTATATTTCAGCTCATTGAGATACTCGTAACTCCTGGCGGATCCAGACGGAAGTCCGCACCCACGTTTTCGAATCATAACTGATCTATTCGTTCGATAACGAAGATTTTGCAACTCTGTTGGTAAATTAGATCAGCAAAACTTGAATGATGGGAAATCAGTAATTTTTACAACTCAACACTTTATTTCTGCCTTTTTGGTTATAGCCTTCGAAATTATTGTTTATTTCTTCAATCTTTGTGCAATAGAAGTTAGTATAGAGATCAGTGAGTAGAAGTATCAAACTGATTACCATGTTTACGAAACAAAGATTCCTTACCTTGTCGATAAAACAGAATAGGAGATCACTGATGGCGGGAAGTAGCTAATGAACGTTGACTGAAGAATTTAAAGACAGCTAACCCTGGGTAGTTTGGTGTGCCGAGCAAATGGACTTGGTTACCGACTGAAATAACATTGTGGTATATCTATATTATGTGCACACTATAGATATAGTGCAACGTTATTTTGTCGGTAAAGTTGAAGACCGTTCGTATCCCCGAGCCCACTTGGGCCCACTTGACTGGCACACAAAACCCCATAAGGATAGCCGTCTTTAAATTCTTCAGTCAACGTAATGAAACACGATTAATTTCCACTTGAAATTTTTCAAAGCTATTTTCTCAGCAGAAACATATCCAATCAATGTGAAATTGATAACAGCGATAAAGAAGAATTGAACAAAGAATCCGACACTCTTCGATTTTCAATAATCGAGAAAAATTTCAACAAATTACAACTTTTGATAAATAATCTGTAAAATTTTTTATCGATTTATGGAAATCAAATATTATCGTGCCCTTCGTTCTATTATTCTACATCCTTGTTATCAATTTCACATCACTCGCGTACGTTTTTGCTGAGAAATTAGCCTTTGCACATTGTGATTCATTTCCCTACATTCGCTGCTGCGATTTGTCAATATTGTTGCTTATTCATTTGTAATGCAATGATTATATCGAACGATCGCGTTTTCGTTATGAGATATTCAATAATTTACTTGCTATGTTAATTAATTAAATAAAAGGAGATTTCGCAGCTCTGTCACGAAGATAGCTGGATTATGGTAAATAAGGAACGGCGGGAAATTAAGGAATAAATTTAAACTGTACACATGTTCTGACATAACAGTCAGAATTATTGTTTCTTTGCTTACTTATTTATTTGTAATAAAATGATTAAATCAGACGACCATTTTAAATGTTATAAGATATTAAATAATTTTTTTTTTTTATTATTATATCAAATGAAAGAAAATTTTTAACAAAAACGACTTATACCATTCCGACCAGAAAGAAAGATTCATAAGTTCAAAAAGTGGAAAAGATTCGTTATTTCTTATTCGAATACAACCCTCGTTTTCGATAATTCAAACTGTAAAGTTTACTTGTAACGAAATAATTTTTTTCTCTTATTCTTTTTTTTTTATATTTGCATTTTGAACAAATATTCTGCGTTTAGTTTCATCGCCTTGTATGTACGGATAACACAAGAAACTATACCGAAATCACAAACACATACTATGATATAAGATCCTACAATATTTATACCAATCTTTTTATAAAAATGTGAAAAAAAAAAACGAACCAAAAAAACAAGATAGATAGGAAATAAACACGTAATTGTTCTTGTGGAACTTTCTTACTGGACTTCAGTAATATATACTATTATAAAACAATGAAATCAACAATAGATATTATTATTGCGATAAATTTGGCCCCCCTTCCCTATCATCTTCTCACATATTTATAGATAACCGCAGCTACCTGCACTTGTGAAAAAATATATGCCTCTGTTGTGATCTCCAGTTGTGAGCTCATATTGTATATGTATTTTTTGCTCTCATCCGGCAGTTTATTCAGAATCAGATTCCTGGGGGAAAAAAAATGCACAGGAAAATAAATAAATACTCAGGTAAACAAATAAATAATATAATTGAGATAAATAAAATGAAGGATTAACTTGATTAGGCAAAACACTGACCATATATTGTCCTTGTATATATCTCCCAGAGTTTCTTGCAGTTCTGCGTAATTCTCTAGTCCCTCCCATGTCTAAGCTTCGTCTTCTGAAATTAGAAAAAAAATGTTATGAAGACAAAAGGGATAATAATTTTCAGAAAAAAAGAAATATACTTACGATTTCGAATGGATTTGTAGTGACTTAAGTTTTCCATCGATTTCGTGAGACGGGGTATTCGAAGAATCGTCAATATTAGCTGACGGCGACATTGGAGGAGCTGGAGACTCGTTACTACTCTCGTAAAGAGTTGACGTTCTCACGGCTCTCGACAACGATGACTTGGTCACTGAAAGTCTGGAACATTGATATAGAAAAATAAAAATTTGCTTTTACGAGCTGCAATTATTAAGCAATAAATTGCAACTATGAAAAAACAGGACTCTAAATTTCGTCGCTAATCTAAATAAATAGACTGCGAGACAATTTACAGAATTTTATCTATCTCAGTGTTGGTATTGAGAAATAAGAAGAATAATTAGCATTTTACTCACTGATTTTTCCTTGGGCCACGTTTTTTCTTGAGTTTGCTGTAATAAGAATTTTTTATTCGAGTGGTGATATTCTGACATCGTATAAACGATTGGATATTACATGAATAATTCTAGGATGATTTTTTTTACGTATAATATTAAGAGATTTGGCTTCAGAATTATTTACTTTTGGCAGATTTGTATAGAATTGAATTTGAAGGCACATTCAAAGGTACGAATGCGACTTAATTACCTAACACAGCAGTAATTTTGCTCTTCTAAAGTAATAGGATCATAAGGTGGAAAAATAAAGTCCACAGAATTAACCCAGACGAATGAAAGAGGTGAACATTGAGTAAAATAAGTGTAACAAATGATACTGGCAATAGAGAACGTTATATGTATCGGGAAGCGTTTTGAATATCTTGTGAAATCTAATAAGAGTGATTTAATCAGCCTGATGGGTTAATTCTGTCCAATGTTTATCCTACATATTTGAAATTGACCGAAACGTTAAAAAAAAAAATGATTTTCTTACCGTGAATAATAATTTTGAATTTTGAATAATGTAGGATAGAGGAACGTCAGAGGATTTAGGCTTTTATTTGAATTCAATCAAAAGGGCGTTACATTAATTATTGTCTTTGTATTGGTTACCAAATTGTATTGAATTATAAACAGGATACAAATCTTTTAAATCTAAGTATTATCTTCATTACTTAGTTTCAAAGAAACACACATATTTCTTTGTACAAAATTTTTGTTCTGTGTTTTTTTTTTTCCCCATTGCTTTTTGAAAAAATACTAACTTTATTCTTTATTTATCATATTGTTCTCTATCACCATCTTTCTTAAATTAACTAGAAATTTCTTTTTTCTTTCGTTTATTCTATTTTTTTTTTCATTATTCCAGTATTACATGCACAGACTTACTAAAAACACATAATTTATCTGATTTATCATTGCATAAGAACGTCAAGAAGTAAAAAAAAAAAGTCTAACTGCGTATAATACAAATATAATCGTCTTGCATGTAATAGAAAAATAAAATATGCAATATCAACGGGCCATATAGGTATAAGTAGGTATTTAACTACTCATGCAACATATTAAAAATGCATTCAGGAATGGTAAATTGTTGTTTCCACCTATTATGAAAATTGAAACACACATATACATTATAATCGAGATAGTAGACAGACAGACAGATTCACATTAAGCCAGCTGCATGCCGTAGCTGGGAGTACCGTTTGATCGTGATTATTCGTCCCTGGATGCATTTAAATATTTTACCTGGTACAATATTCAGTTTCTATTAAGGAAAAAAAAAAAGAATAAAAAATCTAAGTAAAATTATAAGATTAGTTGAGAGAACTGCGATATTTTTCAAGCCCTGAAAGTTCTACCTTTTCAATAATCGATTCGATACCATATCTTTGCCACTTTGGATATTATTTAAGTATTTTAAACGACAGAAGATGATTCAAAAAAATCATCTAGACAAGTTTGAAATAAATTAATATTTACAATATTCATTGTGAGTAATGAAGAACGAACTAGACATTTCGAAACTGAACTTTACAAAGAACAACTTTTACAGTGACGTAATTCCATTTCAATTATCAATATAGACAAGAGCCAGTACGGTATGTAAAATAATGACATTATTGATCATTTTCGAGTTCCCAATTAATTTAAAAAAAACTTTTTATACGTTTCTGAATGTGAAACGCACGGTCTCAAGTGTAAAATCAACCCGTGTATGGCTTGAAAAAAAAAGACGAAAATACACACAAACTCTTTAAGAGCTTATTATTACATATTCGAATACCTAAATGACAAAAATGATACTGGAAAGTAAAATAACAGAGCCTATGGCAGTAGCATACTGTAACAGAAAATAAATAAATAAATGTTATATCGAGTTTCAAAATTGTACTCGTATATTCGATTCTGATAAGGCTGAGATGATTAAAGCGATCTACGTACAATGTATCAAGCTATGTAAATGATAATGCTGAAGCATAAGCAAAATAGGATCTAGGCGCAAGGGGATGTGTGCGACATGTAGACAGATGTGCAAGACCGCTAAGCGTTAGTGGTAACTGAAAAATTTATGAAAATATGAATAATTGCAGTGAGTTAGTTTGGATTGAGTTTTTAAGAAAGTGACAAACAAATTATTCTTTCCCACTATCCACATTGATATTCATTTGATGTCTAATCTCGAAATAGACTCATACTTATGTTAGAATGACCAAGAGGTTGAATGACAAATTTTTCTTGATCGTTTAGAAGAACAAAAAAAATAATCAAAAGGGAAGTACAAATGAAAATGTATTTCACGAAGCCAAATTGAATCTGTTATCTGAATGACATTCCTAAAAACCTCAATGCTTTGTGTTAGTCTGATGGATGATGTTGATATTCCATTTAATCAAGGACTGAGCATGTGAAACAGACATGGGACTATTTATGGATATACAGGACATTTTTAAACTCGGCGAAATTTGTCTAATTTTTTTTTTGTTCCTCTTTGATATCAATATACAGTTATCGGTGTCTTAGCCCATAATGATAAGCTAATGAATCCGAGTTTATTACTGATTATCTTTTGTGTAGTCAATTAATCAGGCTCACTAGCCTATGAAAATATAAAAGATATAGGTACTTTATGCAGTATCTACTGTTTAACCCTTCATGGCCACACCTCTGTTGAAGAACTTAGTCGTCACACTGGGTAAAATTTACCCAGCCAAGTTTCGAATGGTTGCTATGTGAAAACTATCAGTCCGATCAGGATCGAAAAAATACTGAAAATACTTTGAATATTCTAAAACATGTGTGAAAAGTTGTTGTGTTGAAATTCAAATCACAACATGTTGAAAAAAAATCATAAATAGGTAAATTTGTCAAAAATACACTGTTTCACTCAAAAAATCATAACTCTTTGAATTTTCAATATTTTCAAGTCAAATTTTAACTGGAATACTCGTCAGATATGTTACTTCTAGGAAAAAGATTGTGGCATAGTGCACGTTTGAAAACAGGCGTGTATTTCGACATGTGAAAAGGATCGATTTTGGAGTAGAAATGAATGCGAATTCAGCTGGAAGATATAAGTGCGAAAAATGCATCTTTTCGCTTTAAAAATAATCGTATCTGATGCATTTGTTGAATATTTTTTTCCCACAATGAGTCCTGGGTAAAATTCACCCAAGTTGGCCGCGAAGGGTTAAAATACTTACGTATTATTAATATTATGGAATGAGTTTAATTGTCCCTTATTATCTTACATATTTCATTTTTTTCTGTCTAGATAGTTTTGACGAATCTTGACTGCATAAAGTATATTTTAGATGATTGTTTCACAGGATATCGTATTTATTAATATTTTACCTATATGTTTTGTGTTTGATAAAAATAAGGAAAATTTCTAAACATGTAGGTATGCAATATCGCTATTAAACTTGACATCAACAAATTATTAACATCTCAACAACGAATAATGAATGATATAATTTCGTACTGTTTATAAATACTAATTGATAATAAAAAGATCCCAAACTCACCCCATGAATTCGTGATCAGAATTGTCATCCGCCTCATCCACCTCTTCTTCTTCTGAAAACAAAACGATATTAATGAAAACCAGATATCACATAATATATTAGTGTAATTTTTCATCAACCAACACCCAATTAGTGTATCGAAGTTTAAATTCTAAATAAGAATTAATAAAAAAAGTGGATTTCGAAGTACATAGAATAGCGACGCTCACCAGCAAGTAGATCCTTCTTGCGTCTAGTGTAGGCACGTTTACTGGTCACTGGAACTTGGTCCGTTTCTCCATGAAGTAAACTGTTTCTGTACAATAACAACGGCTGCCAATCCTCGCCTCTGGACGACGGCATACCGGCTTGTAATCTCTTGTCCAGGAAGTTTAATCTGAAAATTTCAAAGATCATTTACAATTAGCTGCATTAGTTATTTTCAAGATTATTTTCACGAAAAAGTGAAAAGTCTAGATATAGAGTTTACAAATAACACGATAGGTGAATAATTTTTTATGACTAGATATCAGAATAGACGCAGAAAAAGCTTAATAATCGATTGACATGCTTACACAACACGTTTATCCTGTTTTAGAAGCTTGTTTGTAAATTCAGACAGTATTTCAAGAAAAGCTAAATTTGGAGGCGGTCCGGTTGGATCCAACTCGACATTGTCTGGCGGAGTTATAGCGAATAATACACCAGCTCTGTGCAAAGCTGTAATAGCTTCTCGATTCTTGACCGCGTCTAATCCGAAAGATAAAGCGAATCTCTTGGCCAATTCCTGAAATTTCAATCGAATAATCAATTCGTATTGATCATTTAAAAATGATTATGAATAAATTATTAGATTTTATTCAACTGCTAAGGCAACTTGATCAGCAAAAGGGATGGAATTATTAAATAGAATCAATTTTTACCTTGATAGCGGTAAACTCTTCGCTATTTCTGTTCACTTTTGATTTCTCGGCAACAATTTCATTGTATAAAATATTCAAACTGTGCTGCATTGTAAGAGCACAATTTGTTTTATTAATATCTCGAGCTTTGCCGAGTGTCGTTTTAATTATGTCTCCGTAGTCGTTGTAGTATTTAACGTAATGTTTAAATACATCGGCTGCTGCTTTAGTCGGCACCATGTTATAAACAATAAGTTTACAATAGCCAGCCAAGAAGTTTCTCCTTTTGTGCAATTCTTCAATCTTAGAATGTTCGTCGTGCTCATCTAAATCCATTTTTGACATTTTCAAATCAATGATTATTCATTTTTACTTACATTACACGAAGAGAAATCTTTTTTAATCAATAATTATGAATCTAATAACGTATGTATTTGATTCCGAAATGATATCGAGATGCAAAACGTACATAAAACGATTTAGAGATTCCGATTATTGTTAATATTCAACAAATTCAATTAGATTTACTCTGTTTAGAAACTTCAAATAAATCAAAAAATGTACTAAATCTCAAAAGAACATAGGTTCTTGAAATTAATTGATAACTGTGAATGTATCTTGTAAACTTTACAGTATTTGAGGATTTTGAATACTGACCGTCTTCCTCCTCGAAGAAAACATACTCCTGTATGAATCGGTTCAACATATTTTGCATGGTTTGATCAGTTTCGTAAACTAGACGATGAAGTAGTGGATTATGATGAGTAGATAACTGATTGCAAAATACAACTAGTAAATCGCAAATAGTGTTGTAAGCCTCTTCTCTTAATATCGGGGGTGCAACCTGTGAAAATAATAATAAATTTGAATGTAAAGTGGAGGGATTTTATCGAATCAATTTGTATCACGTGAGAATCTAAAATATACAATTACCAAAGTGCTGCCGTCGCCTCCGACGAAGTTACGCATCGTACCCATTAGAGCATGCAGTCTTTTTTTCAATTCTTGACACTCATCTTCTCCTCGTTTACTCAGGGAATCAACTGCCTCTGTAAGATGATGCTGTCCCCATAGAATAGCAAAGAAACAGGCACTGATGCAGTATTTTACAGCTTCGTGAGGTAGACACCTGATAAAGTGGATGAAATTGTTTCAATAAATTGTGAGGTGACTCAATGTTGGGCTAATTTTAATTTGATCAATTACAATCGTAATTTGTAGTTGAGAGACGAATCAATTACAAATTAGAAATGTAATTGACACCTTTTTGTTAATGAATTAAAGATTACAAGTGTTATTGATCCGAAAAAACGTTCAAATTACATTTGGAAATTGTGATTGATTCGAAAAAAAGGTGTCAATTACACTTTTTACATTACAATTGATTTGACTTTCAATTACAAATAACAAAATTTGATTTCTAATTGAAATGTCATTAATTACAGATGTAATTGAATGCTGCCCAAGATTGATATGGCTGAACTAGATTGTACGATGAAATCTAAATCCGAAAAAGAATTGAATCATATCAATTGAATAAATTACCTCGTCGGATCTTTGGCTTCTTTAGCATCTTCGATATCTTTGAATAAAGAATCCCAAATCCCCCATGGATTCATGTTATGACAACTGTAGAATATCGCGACTTTTTTCAACGATTGAATAGTGTCGAATATCTCGTCTTCGTTAGGGACCTCCTCGCCTTCTATCAAAGATCTATATTCATCGATAGCTTCTTTGTATTTGTTGACTATCATGTCTATCAGCGTAGAGCGAGCAACGTCGCATCTGTAAAATACAAATTGAATCATCAGGTTGATCGCGAAATATCAATTTAATTATTATTTATTACTTAATTAACTTATCATTACTTAATCAATCAATTTACAGCAATTTAATCAAAACGTACTTCGTGTATATGGCGTGGCCTTCGATACACATATGTTCTAGTGTTTTAGCCGCGGTATCCAGGACCTCAGTGTCGTGTATTTTCTCAACGATATTGTGAACTTTGTTGAGTAAAGAATCGAGGTTTTGTTCCTGTCGAGATTTCGTGTAAATATCCAGGTCAAAGTACTGTGGAATTGCCAGTAAATTAGCTAATTTTTCTGGATCAGCACGATATTTATCCAAAAGCAATGGTAACGTCTGAATAAAGTGTTCCGTTAGTCTTTGCTTGTCGTCTTGTACTTGTTTCACTTCTTTTACCGACAATATTTTTCGCGTCGGTCCTCTGCCCACTGGAGCTTCGCCTGAAAGAGAACCGAAGCGTTGAGTAGTAGAAAAAGAAGCTTATATCAACAATTTGTAATCATAATGTAAATTACGATAGAAGAAATTCTCATAGGAAGAAAATAGTACTTGGAGTTCAGGATTTTGACCTTTGCCAGTCGAAATTTCAATGAAACATACATTTTTGAACGTTGTAGGGAATTTTTTGATGAGAAAAAGATTAGAAATTATCGAAAAAGGTAAAAAACCAACCCGTAGCGGCTTGTTTGATGCAGCAAACCATCAGCTCGATAAGAGAAGTTTCTTTTTGATTATCTAAAGCTTCTTCATCAGGTCCAGCTTCCTCAAGTAAAAGATCGGTCATACATTCCCAGTCCTTCATCATTTGATTAGTCTCGATAAGTGAGTCGACTAGATAAGCGCCGTGTTCATGGAGTTCAGATTCGATGAAGAATAGTACGAGATCACGAATGAGGGGAGTATTAGGAAGTCTTTTTTTCCCTCGTTTAGTCTTGACTCCAGCAACGGCCTCTTCATCTGGTACGAATAGACGTTCGTTAAGAAATTCCCCTGCAGCTTGAGCCACGGCTCGATGCGAGGAGTAAACCAGTTCGTAGACGTGTTCGCAGTCTTTGTCTGTTAAAATCTCTCTATGATGTTTTAGGATCGATATAACTAGTTTCACTGCTTGGACAGCAACATCGTACTCCTTGTCCAAAGTCATGGCAACTATTCGGTCCTTAAATTTACTCGTAAAGAGTTCGAGCTTCAGTTTTAATTCTTCGGAGGCGTAAAGTGGCTGCAATGCTTGTAAACACTTTAATCTGACCTCGCCAACTTTGTCGTGAAGTGTCCAGCCTGTAAATTGATTCAAATCATTGTAATTGGATGTATAAAATTGCAGATTCAAATTCGTTAAACTTAAAGTTAACAGACAGTAGAAAAAATTGCACAATTACCGATATACTTCAGATACGAATCATCGAGAAAGTTTTGGTGAAATTTTTTCATCCAAACTCCTATTTCGGCCATACAAATAGCTCTGATCTCTGGCAAAGTGTCTCTGTATCGATGAACGAAGACAGATTTAAACATGTAAGTCAACATGTTTTTAATCTCGTCCATATTTTCTTCGAGTTCCTTACGCTTTGCCATTAGCGATTCTAATCTATCAGCCGCTCGCTTTTCCCTCGCTTTTTGCCTTTCTGCTTCGTACTGGCGCTGGGTATTGTCCAAATTTATCGACACTGTTAATGCCACGTCGACTAGCGCCGTCATCAATTTCATTGCTGAAAAATTTTCAATACTTGGATAACAAACGAGCCATAGTTTTCAAAAATGGAAAAAATTAGATCGGCTTTTGATGAGAATATTCAATGTTGTTGTCATTTCACATATATTTGACTTGACATTATTAAATTTTTGCATTGAAGAGAAATATCGTTGATTAAGACTCAATAACTCTAAAATCATGTAATTTATTTACCGGCCAGAGTAGCGGTGTGTCTAAAAGCTCTAACTTGAGAATCCGAGAGCCCGGTGAGCAGAGAGATGACGTTGTCCATAAGAAATTGATCATAGATAATAGAGTACTGGCATTGGCGGACGAGTATTTGAACAAATTCACAGAAATTTGCTCGAAACTTTTTCCACTGTTGTCCAGTCATGATTAACGGATACTCTCCACTTTCCTAAAACAGTATATAGCATGTAAAAACGAGATAGAAACGAGTTCTCAATTGCAAATTGATTATTTGTTAATCAATGAGTTGAAAAATTGGTAAATTCGTAATCTATTTTTGTTTAGGATTAAAATTCGATTCTGAATGCAATTACCTCGTCGAACTCCTCAGTCATTTTACGAATAATAGCAACGTGCTCCATGGTGGCTTGCATCTCTGGTGTAATTCTCCCTTTACATCCGCTTCCATTTATGAAGAACTGCATCAACATTAGAAGCGCGTTTTCTCTGTTGCTTTTATACTTCTCTATCCAGTCATCGACGATTGTCTGCCAAGCAAATAATAACACAAAAATGAAATCAAACAAACATCCCTGTTCAAACTTTGTATGAAAAGAGTTTAAATATCGGTTTTATGAAAAGATAAATTATTCAGACCCCAATTTAAAGGCATAAAACATTAAAAAATCATCCATTACCAAATTTTGCACAAATTCAGCACTTATGAAGTGTTATTTTAATGTCTGGGTAAAATCAAGTTTGCTAATACGAGGAAACTTACGGTAAGTGAAGACCGATTGTTTTTAATAATGTAATAGAGACTGGCTTCGTCTTCTAAGTTACTCGAATGAAGAGGTCGTCGACCACGACCTCTACCTCCTCCGCCACGTCCTCTGGGAACTACAGTAGGCATGAAATCTGTATCGGTTTCTTTATATTTTGGTTGCTGAACCGCCCCACCTATTGAAATCGATTAATAAATTAGTAAGTACAAGAAAACGTTGTGTAATTAATTAGTAGGACCGGTTATTCAAGTGAAAAGTTGATATCCTGTTTGAAAATGGCGTGTTTTTGAGATTCAAAAGTAACATGCTCGTTCAAAAACATCTGAAATCAATAATCCGGAAAGAAATTATACGATTTCTAGCTACAAATTGGACAATAATCGAATAAAGGCTTCAGAAAATTATTCTTCCCTAAGCCTTAGGTGATTTTAAGATTCAAATCAAACATGTAATCGGATAAAAAGATTTTGAATTACTAATCAATGAACATCGAGTGATTTTTAGCTTAAAATCAGATTAGAATCGAACAAAAATGTTTAATCAGCAATCCTCGGCAATCGATTGGCTTTTGAGATTCAAACCAAACATAAAATCTAATGAAATTCTCTGAAATGAATATTAATTAAGAATCACAAGGTTTTTAGCGTTGAATCAAGCAAATAACGGAACAAAATAATCTCACCGCGCAATCTGGCTCGAGTATTCCTAGTAATTCTCATATTAGCAGGAGTCAGAGGAGTCATAGGTTGTTCGAACTGTGCAGGTGGTTCAAAATTGGATGTCTGTTCTTGATATTGTTGTTGATGAGAAGTACCCGGGGAGCTGTAGCTATCAGGAGAATAATGTTCGGGACTGAAAAAGGAATAAATCAAATGATTACAAGTAAGAGAAAAGTCAAAAATACTCAACTCGCAGATAATACTACTAAATTTCTTACGTAGGATTGTGCAAAGGAGTCTGCGGCGCTTGATGATACGACCCGTAAGTCGTATACGGTTCTTGAAGATCGTTTCCTGTTGTATCGTGCATCGGGGTCATAGGCGTCATTGGAGCTTCGTATTCCGGAGGGACGGGATCGTCCATCCGAATTCTTTTCCCTCCCCTTCGATGCATCATTATGTTCTCCCTTGTTCAATAATTTGCGATCTTAAAATTTGGAAAACAATATTCGTTACTTCTATTGAAGTTCAATTACGCAGGTATATTTATCGTCGGAAAATATTATACGTGATCAGGATAGAAAAACAACGATAAACAAACTTTGAAAAGGGTTAGAAATTCTTGATGTATTTTTAACATATCAATAAATCGCGTAATGGAATTTAACCCGGCGATAATTGGCGATAATAATCGATTTCAGAATTGTCTTTCATAGACGAAAACAATGGAATGCTAGTAAATAATAAGACGCGAAACGTCAACCTTGTTGTTACCAAACAGCGTCTCTGAGAGGCTAGGATATCGAGAGAAGAGATATACGCGGAAATAGGTGGAGATGGGAACTGTGATTATTGATTTAACAGCGGGGGATGTTTTGTGCGTATGAAAGATGTGAATTTTCACTAATTTACCTTTAAAATACGGAGAAATCGCGTTCGGAATAACCGAAATCACAACGTAACCTGCAATTCAGCCATTTGTAATTTGTGAATACATACGACAATAGGGATGAGTGTTTTTTGTTGTTTTTTTCAACGGGTTCCGAAAACTACATCGATCCTACGTCGCTCGGACAATCGTTTTGTCCTTTTCTAGCGTGGCTAGATAAAAAAGGACAGAACATAGCCAAGCTGCCTTTTGGTGCGTTTTGAAACGCATTGATTTTCATCCAGAGCGGTAAAATGGAATTGGCGGGAATTCGAGGTGCGTTCAGAAAGTCTCGTAATTTGCTTTCTGTGTTGCTGATTGGTCAAGTCTTTTCAACTCTGTCATTCCATTGGTCGCACGACTTACTGGGCCAACTTCACGACGTACCCATAATCCTAACCTCACTTCATAATATTACGAAGTGTCAACAAATAAATAATTACAGAAATGAATAATTAACCTAACAACGCTGCTTACATTAAGACAAAACGAAGTTTCAGCCGAGTTCACCATGTTATTAAAATAATTAGAGATATCCAAAATACGTTTCAATCTTATAAAACATAAATAAATTCGAAATGAATATGAGTAAAGTAAATAAGACAGGCGAAGTTTTTGAATCTATTTACTCTTTTCTCGCGTACGCGTCAAAATTCGAGTGATTATAGATACTAGGCTGTAGTTTTTTTTTTATAACAGATTTAATATTTATTATAAATTGTACATCCAATTGCGAGATAATGGCTCTGCAACAATTGAACGCCGCTTTGGAGTCCCTGTCGAAATCGGTGTCAAATTTCAACGTCGGTGCTGTTTCATTAGCCGATTTTAAACCCTTCGAAGAACAACTTACGGACATAAGACAAATTCTCAAAGTTCAAAAAGCACATTCTATGCTTATTCACGCGAAACAAAATTCTCGTGAGTATTTTCCACATTGTAGATTGAATTACTCGATAGTTGAATTAAGAAGAATTGAAAAAACCAAACATTACAACACTAGTTCGATTGTGAATTGCTCTGATACATTCTCACGAACTTTCAGAATCAGTTGCAGAAAACCAGCAGGAAGATATAAGCAATTTGGTTAGTCATTTGCACGACGATATAGCGAATCTGCAAATAGCGAATGCGGCTATAACTCTCTGCCTCCACAGCTGCTCGAGCAACGATATATTTTACAAAGAGAAACCCACACCAGAATTTAAAAAGTATGTGGATCGCAGAATCAGCTTATCTGCATGAATCGTGATTATGCAACTTCGGAGGAATTTCGAGACTCGAAGAATTGAAGAAGCTTCCTACCAATTACTTAATTCCTTGTCTATTTTTCCATCCTAATCAGTTATGACGTACTTTATTCCCAACTTCAATCTTTCCATCACTTTTATTCATATAATTTTAGGCAGAGATGAGTAAAATGCAATTAACAGTTTCGGTGAAGCTAGAATTTTGGTCAGAGTGAAAAATGTACAAGTTAGATAAAATTAGCATTCAAAGAGCATTTCTTAGTAAAAAAAGCCTCTGCTATCACTTCCCACTGTAGACTGAATCCTTGATTGATAAAGAAGTTGTAGCTAATATCAAAATACGAAGATCATCCTCTAAGGCAGATTGGAGATTTATATACACCTCCCTAAATCTGCTCTCCGAAACATGCTAATTCTGTTTCTATTTGTATTTAAACATTGTTTTATTTTATTTTTTATAGACAAGTCCAAAGCGGCATGAGAAAACTATTCACTTTGAACGACAGCTTGATTTCTTTGTACACATCGATGATTGAGGCATTGAAACATGAAACGAGATTGAAAATAGAGGATGTAAAGTTGCTGCGCGAATACAGAGTATTTTTGAAAGAGCAGGAGAAAGTTCGTGACAAGAAACTAGAAGAAACGAATCCACAAATTTTAAAGTACATCTCTAACGTCTATTTATTTGTTGAAATTCTGATTTAGTAAGATTGAAATTTCATTGTAGATTAAAATTCGATGGTCTAAAAACTCGAAATTTCATAAACATGGTTCATTTAACGGAGTTTTTACTTTCAGAAACAAGAAAAAATTGGAAGTTAAAATAGCCAAGATAAATATAATGAAACGGCTGATGACAAGCATGATCGCCACCTCCGGTAACATCGTTATGGAGAAACCGTTCTTATTCGAAATGTTGAAAAAGCATAGAGAGTTGATAAATATTGAATCAATCATCGAAATGGGACGTAGTAGAGCTTCTCCAGTTACGTCTCCTTCTTAGCTCTCCCCTTGTACAGAAATTGTTGTATTTCATAATTTGATATTTTTTTACTTTCGGTATTTAAAAATAAATACGTTCACACTTTTAGTAAATCCAATTCTTCCATTTCTCTGTTGACTGATTGATTGATTTATTCTCATTGCTAATATAAGGTACGATAAAGCGACAATAATAAACAGCGATATCGATAAGTATTGATTACTATTATATATTCTGTTGAATTCATTTGAAACAATGGAAATAATTGATTGTAGTTTCTACGCAGTGCTATATGATAATAACGAAACAAGGGGGGTCGATAAATTCATTATAGTTAATTCTTGAACCCCGGTACTCGGTACAAAAATTCTCCGTCATTATCATAATAGCAATCTCCAAGTTTATAGAGTTTTCCTCTTCTATATTTGTGTTTTGGTATAACGATCGATTCAGGATAAACGTCTTCATCGTTGCTAGCTTTCTTTTCCCATACTTTGACGTAAGTTTCTAGTCCCATTTCCTTAGAATCGCCATCCACAACTTTAACACCTTTTAGGTTTCTTTGCTCTTCCACAGAAGTCTGAAGGTCCGTTTTTGTCAGTACAGTCACAGAATCCGACTCCTTGAATTGAGCGTTGTAATTTCTTTCCATCAGCCTATCGTCGCTACCAAGATTATTATTCTCTTTCGTTATTTCAGACTCGATTTTTCTCTTGTATGTATCCACAAGGACTTTGTCTTCTATCGGAGATTTGTCATCGATGTTCTTCAATCTGTCTTTAAAAAACTCATCCAAAGTGAAGAAATCTTTTCCTTTGGCTCTCGTATTTCTGGATAATTCTTCGATGTTTCCCGAATCTACGTATCTTGACTCCATTATCCGCTTTTCTTGTCCAGAGTGTTTACTATGTCTGTCCATTAAATCGTCGTGATTGAATTTCTGGTTCTCAGAACCTGCGGGATCTGCGCTGTTATTAACAGGCGCAGAAACGCTCGCCTCTTCCTTATTGGATTCGTTATCTTTCTTCTGATCTAAATAAGTCTGTATTATTCCTGAGTAGAGTTGGCTCTTTGGTTTGGCAAAGGTTCTCTCAGGAGGTAAAAGCTTCTTTTCCAATTCTTCTTTGTCCGGCAAGCTTATCTTGCGCGATTTAAATTTTTGCAGATGTTCTCTGAGCCCAGGATCTATAGGTAATTCTCCACGTTTGAATTTCTTCCAATTTTCTATGACTTGTTGATCGTGTTTCAGGACTCTGTCCGCGGATCGAGGGGTCCATTTTGCCTTGAGAATTTTTCTAATAGTTCCAGGAAGCGCCGGAAAACTTTCGCTCAATTTTTCTGGGGTATATTCTACTGGGTCGCTATCTCGCAGGTAACGAATCTGCTCTTTCTCGACGTAGGTCAACATGTTCGGTTCTAATTCTTTGAAATATTTTCTGGCTACTATTCGGAGTTTTAGCAACTCTTTATTCTTCGTCAATTCCCTGAAAAATAAATAACAAAATAAACTTCAAATACGTAAATTTTGCGATTGTCTTTTTTTTTCCTTGCGAATGGAACACGTTTACTTCCACTTGGAAAGTTCCAAGCCTAATTTCTCAGCAAAAACACGTCCAATTGATGGGAAATTTATAGTAACAATAGAAAAAAAGGGAACGAAGGGCATGACGCTCTTCGAATTTCAAAAATCGATGAAAATTTTTACAGTTTAATTATCGACCTTGATCAATTTTTCGGATTCGGAGCGCGTTATGCTTTTGGTGTTTCTTCTGATCGGATCTACTTTTGCTGAACAACTAGGTTTTGAACATGCGTGTTGCGATGTTATTCATGACAACGTTGTTACCTACTCTTTATAAGAACTGTAGGATTGATGAGCCTGTGAAAAGTCGGGTTCATTTTCTAAATCTAAGTTTTCCATAAGTTCTGAGTCGTTTTCTCCTGCACCCTCTTCGAGGATATCTAACCTCTTTTGTATACCGGGGTTAGAGTGTCTTTTCCACCCGCTATGGGCACCGTACGATCTTCTCAACAGGGTTATTATCGTTTTACGAGCATTCATTTTTTATTTTTAATAACTATCCCAAACAACGTTGACACCTTCTTATCAATCGAACATTTTGATAATTGAAAAATTGAAACCGGCACTGATCGTACGAGACATGCGAAAACTTATTGACCTAACCTAACCTAACTGAATCCCAGTTCAATCCCTGCTTAGGATATAGCTGGCACCATCAAGTTGTGATGAGCAGAACTTTTGAGTGTTATCGATAAAACGTTGATAAAAAAGAGTCCTGTTCTTGGAAGAATATTCACAGACGCGCGAAAATAAATATATTTGATTGGCAGAAGCGCGCCAACATTCGCTTGAAATCATACTTTTGAAATTTCAACACATATCGTGCTTTACTTGCTTGATTCTTTCGGTCAGTTGGATCTTTAGTCGTTGGCTGGAAAATATACAGGGAGGGTTGTTTGACTGAGGAGTAGATTTCTAAGCATCGGAAAAGAAAAAAAAAATTCGTCGACCTAATCTGAAGAATTTCTTCTCCCTTATCTTGTTTTCTCTAGTATCTTTTTTATTTAAAAATTGAATAAAATACAAGATGTAAATAATAATCAACGAAAGACACGAACCAAGATGTATTTAATCTGAAGAAATTTCCCCACTCTGTTCTCAAACTTTTTTATTGTAAATGATGAAATTAATTGAAATTTTGTACCTCAATTATGTCGGAGATTCTTCCTTTCGTCATTATGGAATTTCTTTCTTCATTCTAAATATATGTATAAATAAAAATTGAGAAACTTGATTCGACCCCCCCGAAAACGATTTAGAATTTCAAAAATAAAAATCGTCAGACAGTATTGTTGTGTTTTCTCATTCAGAAGGATGTCTTCATATCTTTTACTTTTTCTTTAATTCCAGCAATTTTTTAATATAAATTAACGTAAACAAAAGAGTGGTTGGGAAATAAATAAAGAGATTTTGTATATTTTCTTTGGATTTTATTCACCCGAATTTACAATCTCACCGACACTAAACATGTTTGCGAAATAACAAACATGGTGATTAGTTAAAAAATCAATTCAGCTCAAACTTATTCTTAGGTCTACATATAATATGAAACGCTTGGAATACATGGGTAGAAATACGAATAAAAGTAGAATAAATTAAATACAGGGAAATAAATGCACCATTCAATCTCCAAACGTAGAAGACAATTTGACGAGAAATAGACAATATAAATAGAAGTACGAAATTGGGCGGAATTCTATTATTATACAAAAGCACAATTTCAAATACTATAATACATCATAATTAATAGGTACGGATGAGGATTACGGAGTCGCATACAAGTCGTGGAGTTCCTTGAGCAATTTATCCGACAAAACAGCTTGATCAGTCTTATCCAGCGAGTCGCGGATTTTCAGTTTTTCATCCGACCCGATTCTAATTCGCCTGGAATCTGGCGTGTTTAAGAATTTAATAGCCGACTTGAGAACCATATATTCTCTCAACGGTCGTTCGCTTCTTCTTCCCCATTTCGCATTTCGTGCAGGAGTCGTCATACTTGGTGTACACGGTTTAGACTTTGCTTGCATCACTGTAGACTTCTTTTTTCCTGTCGCAGGTGTACTGTGTTCGATAGGCAACGAAATATCGTTATTTTTCAAAGCTAATCTAGCAGAGCGTCGCCTCTGAGGCGGTTCGTTTTCAATATTTTCTATTTTATTATCATCCTCCTGATTTAACTCGCTCAAGACATTCCTAGGGGAATCATTTCTCTCGTCAACTTCTGCTCCAGGTTCTGCCTTCAATGACTTTCGATTCTTTTTTTGCTTCTTTTCCCTGGGTGAATCCGTTTGTAAATTCTCTTTGAAACTAGTTTCGGAGTTATCAAGTGGCTCTGACAAAGTTTTATCAGAATTCTTTGCTCCTTTGCTCCTATTCTTGCTCCTAAAATTACTTAATTCTTTCAAGTTCATGCTAGACTCCAAAGTCTTCTGTTTTTCCAATTGAGCGTCCACATTTTTCAGCATGAGCTTCATGCTCTGCAAATTACTTTCGTATTGCAATATAGAGTCCATTAAATATTTTTGTTGCTCAACGAGAACTGTCTTACTCGTACTCATCATTTCGAGAATAATTTCAGCCGTTTTATCATCGCCGTTCAATTCTTTGATCATTTCTAATCTAGTGCAAGCGTTTTCAGTTCTTTTGAAAAGCAGAGATTCGTCTACTCTGGATGAATTTGCAGAGGGTTGAAGGCTCAGAATCTCACTGTAAGATCCGTCTTGTACAGGGATGTGTGCTAATTCCTCAAAGTTACCCTTATTCATTTGCGATTTTACTTCTGACTGCATAACGATAACAGTTGGCCGGTCATAGACTCCTTCAGATTTATTTTCATCGCTTATTGAACCTGGGTCAACGATATCTTCCGAATTTACTTGAATTCTTATATTCGTACTAGCTAAATCATTGGCTTCTTCAGATGGATGAGAGCCATTTGTCGCTTTCAAGCATTTGCAACAGTACAGAAGTTTTTCTTTATCCTCTCGAGTATCAGTTTCTTTGCGAATATTATTCGAATCGTTATTATCCACTCCTTTCGAGGTTTCCACTGATTTTTTCCCTGTGGTCAGTTGTTTGGCTTCGTCTGAAGCGTCGTAAGAAGACTCTAAAGGCTGTGGAGATTCTTCAGGTACATCTGACGGTCTTTTAGGTTGTGAAATTTTATGAGCCAGTGTGAATCGCTTGTTCGGTTGTTTGGAGATCGAATTTCTAGGTGCCAGAGAGTTCCGTTCGTTCACATAAGTCCCTGCGATAGTACCCGGTGGCAAAAGCCTGCTTTGTCTTGAATTTGTGGCATATTTACTCAGCTCAGTTTTTCTATTTGACTTTTTAACCGAAGTAACAATTGAAACTGGTGTTTTGGGGACAATTTTTTTCGTACTAGAAACCTGAGCCTTTGTCATTATTGGATTAAGGTTTTCCTTCGGCTTGGAATAGTCGAGCCGCTTTCTAGCCGTTCGTTTAGGCGATTCGAGCAGCTTGTGAATATTACGAATTGGCTTTCGAGCCGATACACCTGTGGAATCAAAACAGAATTCATTTCTGCAATACAATGAATCAATTGCATTTAAATATTAATCTTTCTTGCTAAGCTTGTTTGAATTGCAAATTCCACGTTAATTTCTTCAAAACCGGAGCTGATTAAGAAGTTGATCAAGCATTTGAGGGATAAATAACTTCTTTAGATCAAGTTGGAGCCGATTTCAGTTTTTGAAAGTCTTTAGCTTCCTGAAATGATTTAAAAGTCTTTGGTAAATACAAACCCATAGTTTTGCGGCTTGAGCCAGGGTTCTTGGAGCCCAATTGTCCCTCGAAAAAAGCAGTTGATATTCTCACAGGCACAAATTTCTTTCCCTGAGCATAAAAAACAGGAATTTTTTAACGACGACTTAGTGTAATCGTCTTTTCACAACGTCGCTGTTATTTTACAACTAATTCAATTTCTCACCCCAGAGCGCGGGTCTCCCAGGAAACTTTTTCCATTTTCGGTAGATTTGTTAACGAAATCCTCTGGCGGACGATCTCGAGTTTTGTGTACAGAATACTTTTTGCCGCTGAATGCTAAAAAATCATGTTAAATTGTTCATGAATAGATTTCTGAGTTATGTGAATTATAAATAAATGATAAATTCATAGAGCAAAGGTTTGAAATTAATTTTAACGAAGTTCAGGCTGTTTTTAGAGAATCTTAAATTTTCGATGAAACCGTTTGATTTTCAACAAATAAACGAATAGAGGCACAGCGAGGAAGAGATTGTTGTTTGAGGTTATTTTGACGGTAATTGAGGATATCTCGCGAAAATTTTTTCAAATTAAGAGCAAAATAAAAAACGTTTGATTTTGAGCAGATACAGCAACAGATATCATACCTGCCATATCGCAGCGAGGATCAAAACAACTTTGGGGAACTGGACCTTCTCACTGACGGTTTGAATTAACGTTGGGGAACATGTTTGGATAGGTTAAAAGAGTGTGAAGTGTTGTGTCAGATTTTTTTTATGACTATCTGGAAAATGCTGTAGAAAAATTATGCCAAACTTGCTGAAATTAATCTCAGAACTTCACTTATCCAAAATTATACAAGATGTAAACCGCTGATGTAAACCGTTGAATTCAAACGAATTCAAACCTGGCCAGTAATTGACCTCGAACGCTACAGTAATGAAGAAATGAAAAAGCTGTGATTCCTGTATTTAAACGTAGATGGCGTTAGCATAGATTACGTTTTGGCGCGAAAAATGGTAAAATTCAAAATCAAAAGCAAATTAAGATAGAGCTCGGATCAAACCAAAAAGGAATTTCAGATAAAAATATCATACTCTATTATGACAGTATTCAGAGAATTAATTTTCAACGGCCGATCAAGGAATTTACTTCCCGATGAATTTGAATTCCGAAGTTGCCGCGGAAAAGTTCGTTGAGTGGTGCTGCCATCAGGCGGTTAGATTCCATAAGTTCGGAGTTCGATTTGATAAATTTCTAATCGTCAACCGATCTACTACGTATAAGAGATCTACGTCTATTATCCCCTCCTATTATCTCCCTTGCGAAAACAAATATGAAATCGTATTTACTTTTCCGACTGATGAATAGTTTCGCTGTTAATATAAAGCAGTTTTTCTGAGTGCCCACTTTTATTGAATCAAAAATAAACAACCGACATGGATTCTTACATAATACAGGTATCGGTCGATCAAACTGTCAAATTCGTTAAGATTTCGAAACTATTTTGAGGTTATATCAGGTTATCTCACGTTGTCTTAACATGTTATGTTTATTTACAGCTTCGGCGCGCGTGGTTAAATCAAGACGGGGATCTTCTTGCTGTAAATATCATTTTTCCTTTAATCCGTCGATAATCAATCTACCGATCAATTCACTCGATCGATTGAATTAGTATCATCAACCTAATTTTCTTCTTCTTCTTCATCTATTTTGTTTTCCAGGATTTGCTCTCCCTCAATCATAATCACGTATTAAATCCTCAACTCGGAACTGAATCTGCGATGACAAAAGCAATGGAACACTTATCAGCTCCATTTGATGATTTGGTTCTTCACCATTTGAAGTAAGGATTCGAATATCCCCCAAGCATTAAATGAATCGTATGTCACGGTTGATAAAATCAACCATAAAGTCCAAAATTACCTGATCCGCAAGCAAAGCTTATTTAACATCGTTATATTGTTTCATTTCAAAACACTTGTCACACCAGTTCAAGCACACCGTCTCTCAGATTAAACTTCTTTACGTGGAAGACTGCTCTAAATACAGGTCATCATTGATTGAGAGTAGGAAATTGGAAAATTCAATTCCTAAGCCGAGTTATCTGTTAATAAATGATAACTATTGTTTAATCCATGGAAAATCGACAGTATTATCTACGGCAATATTCAGAACTCAAATTTCCTGCATTCAATTTACAACAATACGTTTTTCAAATAAATGGATCCAAGAGAAGTCAAATTAGACTAACAATGTGCTCAAATTTGCTCAGTAGATGTTGTGAAATGTGCTGATAAAGATGAAGAGATTCTCAGATAAAGAAATAAACATAATTCGGACTAGCATTGATTGAAAAAAGACAAAATTTATTATTTATTCAGTCTTTTGAGAAATATTAATTAATATCGCACTTTCTCATTTATTTTTCTCATTGTTTGCTTTATTGAAAACTCCAACATTTATATCCCTTTAAGAATATTAATACAATATAATTATCGATTGAAATTGCAACTCTTCCGTCTTGCCAGAATCTATTCTATAAATTATTTACAAATATTTCCAGAGTCATATCGTCTATAAACAAAGGTGATCCTTATACAACGTATTCGCACCAAAGTGGCGCGGTACAATCCTTGGCAAAGATACTTCAATTGCAAAAAGACGAAAATTGGATGTTGCCTGTGATGAATTCGATGTGTTTGGATCTCAGGCGACTAGCAGTTAGATCTGAAACTTTGAAGTCTAGTAAAAACCAGAAGCCCGGAGAAGTGCTTGAAAAATGTGCAGAATGTCTGATGGGATGCTTCAGAGTTTGCGCTGCTGATAATCGCAGCTCCGAAGATGATACCAAGAGATGGGGAATGCTCGCTCTTGTCAATCAACTACTTAAAGTCTACTTTCGCATCAACAAACTACATCTTTGCAGGCCTTTGATCAGAGCCATTGAATCTTCCGCTTTCAAAGACCAGTTCGCTCTCGCTCAACAAATTACTTACAAATTTTTTGTCGGCAGAAAAGCTATGTTCGATAGCGATTACAAAGCTGGTAAGAATAGAAAAAAGAGAGAAGACCCTTGACTTCTGGATCATATTGTTTTTGTATAAAGTTGTTTCCTCAAAAAAATTATATGAAATATTAGGTTTTTTATACCTATTTCATACATTTCGAACTTTTTTACAATGTCGTTGAACGTTTTTCAATTATTTCTATCATGTTTATATGAATTGACAAAAAATTGATGGATTTTGATGAATTTTGGACTTGAGAATTTTGAAATATTTGTGTTTCAGCCGATGAATACCTGACCTATGCATTTGTGCATTGTCATAAACAATCGTCGAAAAATAAACGTTTAATTCTGACGTACTTAGTGCCGGTAAAAATGCTGCTGGGATATATGCCGAAGAAATCATTGCTTGAAAAGTACAACCTGATGGAATTTTGGGAGCTTGTAGAGGCGGTGAAAAGGGGGAATTTGCGAATTTTAGAAGAAGTTATGAGCAAACATGAGATATTTTTTATCAGCGCGGGGATTTACTTGATAGTTGAAAAACTGAAGTTAATTACGTATAGAAATTTATTCAAGAAAGTTTATCTCGTTTTGAATACTCATCAAATTCCCGTCGAGAGCCTCTTGGCTGCTCTAGAAATGCACGGAGTCGAAGACGTCGATATGGACGAAACCGAATGTTTAGTTGCCAATTTGATTTTCGAGGGTAAAATTAAGGGATATATTTCACACCAACATAAGAAATTGGTTATTTCTAAACAAAACCCTTTTCCTCAGTTGTCTTCTTTGAATTAAACCGCCCAAATAACAAATGTTCATGAATTTACTCTACTTTTACATCAATTGTAATATATTAGCTATAATAATAAACATTTTTGTTATACGAATTTATCTCTGCTTTCATTTATTCATAACTTGTTATTGCGTTGTTCGGGAAATATGGAGAAAATAGCTTATATAGCTATTACCTTCTGCATCAGAAATTCTCAATTATTATAACAATACGCGATGGGACAGTATCGAGTCTGGCATATCTGTTTTCAGATTCTAAAGACAGAGTATATTGTTTGGATATGCAAATTGTGTAATAGATTCGGAGAAACGTTAAATATGCTTTTTACTCTGTATTCGCAGTTAAGAGTCGAGTTTCAACTCTTGGAATTAAAATTTTGTTATTCAGTTGATTTGAATATCAATCATTTTGTACCTTTTCAAAGAATATCAATCATATATAGATCGATTTTCGTGAAAAGTATTTTCAGGTGTTTGAATTCCGCGCGTTATTGATTTACAATTTTCTCGAAAAACATATAAATAGTTTCGAATAATACCACTGATAATATCAACACTGGATTCTCTTTCCGATCTAATATAATTCCATGATAAATTTGACTTAACACTACAATTTTCGCCGCGTTAAACATGCATAGAAAATATATTTCGAATACGATTTCAATATTTGAATTTTGCGCGGTTCAATATTTTCGAAAAACAAACATGATTCGTCATATTATAAAAGATAGATGAGGTACAAAAATAGAGTTCTATTTCCTTTTCATTGCAATTTTGGGGCCGGTTGAGAAAACACCGCACGATCGCAATAGGGGAAACAAATAAAAACTGCAGCGTTCGAGCGCAGTTTCAAAATTTGAATTTCCCGCGATGAAATAATCTCGGAAATAATAACAGACATTTCACATACATCTCCACAGAGAGGATGTAAAAATTAAATTCCAGTTGATATTGTTGACAAATTTATTACAAGTAATCTGAAATACAACAATCGCTAATAAGCTTATATAAATAATAAAAATCTTGTTCGAATGTAATTTCAAAATTTGAATTTGACACCAAACGCGTGATTTCGTATGTTCGATATTCTGTCGTATGTATTCCCATCGAATACCCAATACTCTTTACAAAACTGTAAAAAACCGACAGCATAAAATGAAAAATTTATTTTACCGAGCCAATCAATAGCCGAAAACTACTCTATTAAATAGTTAAAAATCGTTAAAATGACGTACTATTGATTGAGGGCCTTATTGGTTGGGCCTCCTTACCTCGACCAATGAAAAGCAACTCAGTATTCGATGCAAGTATGGCCGCCTTGCCGTCACCTACGCAGGTATACGATATTTAAAACATTATTTACTGCTTCTGCAGTCTGTTGCGACGACATTAAACCGGCTGTAAAAGTGCTCCGTACATTTCTCCCCGTAATTAATAAAGAATCGTTAACGCATCTGTGATAACTACTTCAACAATTGATTTTTACTAAATCACGGCGGTCGTTTCGCCACCCGTGACACACTGACAGCAACATCAATGCGATCTCAGATTCTCGACTGTTTATTTTACAACATTGAAGATACTATGGCTGTAGGTTATCATAGATAATCGAGAAACGGGTTCGGAATAGGGTTGCCGATTATCTCCTTATTCCTAGCATCGTATTCGCCTGTCAATAACAGTTCTTGAAAATGGCGAACGCTTCTCGCACACCCCTTTCGTCGGGTCGTCTGCCGCGATTGATAAACGGATTTTTGACAGCTCGGTTACGCGTCGATTGATCTTACGCTGAAAACTATTGTTTTCTATTTGTTTTCGCGTCTTTCTAATATTCGCGCGTTATTTATTTATCATTATAATTCGACACGGTGTTGAATAACAGCTAAGAGAAGAAAAAATTCTCAAAATTCGATCTGCACTCGTTATCGCGCACTTACCAACGAATATCTCGTTTCCTGTTGATAAACAGACGATTTTACTGTTTTATCTTCGAGATTCGAAGAATTTAGACAAACTATCTGTTCGTTAATGACCTCTAAACGTCTCCCCCTAGTTTCCGACCGATATCTATGCATTTTTCAAATCGACTCAGACTCTGCTCGTCCGTTTAATATAAAATGCAATTTTCGCAGGTGGCTGGAAGCCACAGCGCCATATACGAGGCCTATTACTACCAGGTGATTATCAAAACCGCAACAATTGTCTTTTTGACAAAGTGCATATCGAATACCACTTTTTTTCTTTTTTTTTTCTGTATCTATAGATCGATCCAAATGGCTACGGGAGAATCGGGGCGATGGAGGCGGCGAGATTCTTGAAAAAATCTCAGCTAAGCGACGTCGTGCTTAGCAAAATATGGGACATGGCCGATCCTCAGTCCAGAGGATCGCTGGACAAAGCCGGACTCTTCGTCGCCCTTAAGTTATGTGCCCTTGCTCAAGCCGGGAGAGATTTGAGCATGGCTAATCTCAACGTTGAAACACCGCCACCGAAAATGGTAATATTGGGTTCGAGTCAATCGCAAGACCTCAGGATTCAACAATTTCATAAATTTTGTTGGATAAACCTGAGAATTTTAGTTACTTTGACGATTTTAGTAGTAAATTTGTTCAGATTTTTCAATTCTATTTAATTACAAGCTCAGATTTGGCTAAGATTTAGATGATTCTTGAGATTTGGGTTGTAAAATCATTAAAAAATGATTAAGATTTTGCAATTGCTTTGATTAATTGTCTAAAATTCGATTATATTGTTTATCGATAGAACTTAGAAGTAAAACAAAATATATCTGCTGATCAATCTGGAACTTTATAAATCGCAAAACTTAACGATTTGCCAATTTCGAAGATTTTCTTATTGAATTCTCCCGGAATCTTAGCTATTCCAGAGATATCAATAGAATCATTACAGTTTTGCAGGTCTGTCGATTATCCATCTGAATCTAAGCAATTTTCACGATAAACAAAAGATGAAAATGCAAAAACATGAAAAACTAGATTTCTCGATCAGTTTTCAATTGCTTATATATCAATTACAAGACTTCAGGATTTAAACAATCTTTAGATTCTGGTACAAGAAGCTTAGAATTTCAGCCATTTTGGTAATTTGGTGAACAGAATTATTGAGATTCAATAGTTTGGGTATTTATTAATCCGCAATTCAGCAACATTATTTCCAAAATAAGTGATAAACATGCTAAAAACAAAGAATCCTTAATTGAAAAACAAAGTTATTAGCCATTAAACAATTAACGATCCCTCAGCACATTTTTCCATCACAGTGTTAGCAACTATCTTATCGTTCCAGCATCGTAAATCAACGTAAACATGTTTGAACGTTACTTAACAGATTGAGCCATTTTATAGCAGCGGTCTTCTCTTTTTATCTCAGAAGCTAAACAAAGTATTAAGATTTTATTGAGACAATGCTTTATTTCCAATTTTTCATTCGGTACATTATTTCATTTCATGTTTGAATATTTTTTTTATGGATCAACAAATCGAATCTTTGAACTCTGAATTCATGAAAACTGATTGTAATCTTCTAGAGGATATTCAAGGTTCTACTTTTAGATGCTATATTTTACAGGGAGAAGTTCCGGTGATACCGCAAAAACCAAAGCCAGTATCCCCCGCGGTAATAACATCGATAAGCAACGGAGATTGGTCAATAAAACCGACTGAACGTGCGAAATACGATCAACTATTCGACAGTCTGCAACCAGCCAACGGTTTCATTCCTGGAAATAAAGTCAAGGGGGTTTTAATGGACAGCAAACTCCCGCTGGATACTCTTGGCAAAATCTGGGACCTCGCAGATATGGATAAAGACGGGATGCTGGACAGGCACGAGTTCATCATCGTGAGTTCATCCCTTCAGTCATTTGAGGATCTAAAATTGCGTTTTTGCATAAAAGTTTTCTTTTTTTTTTTTTCAATCTTCAACTGTAATAATCAAGTCGTATTTTTTCTTTTTCGTTAGAAATCAAAAGAGAATAAGAGGAGGCATATTTTTGTAATTTTTAGTTCCCTGTATTCATTTCAATTTGCAATCAATTGAAGAAAAGGCAAAATAATTTTGGTTTCATAAAACATAAAAATGTGAATTTGGAATAAAGTAGCCAAATCACGGACAATTTTAACAGCCAACGTTATTATTAACTGAATTTTTTCACAGGCCATGCATCTGGTTTATAAAGCGTTAGAGAAATACGCAATTCCCAGTGTATTGCCACCGGAATTGATGCCTCCGGGAAAAAGAAAAGAGATCGTTATGCCAGTGTCCAAATCTCCGGTTCCACCGATGGCTGCACCGCCGCCAATTCCTCCCTTGCCTAACGTACCTGTTCCAAATACTCTTGTCGGCCTCGAACCTGCTAAGGTAATTTAATAGTTTTCTGTCTACAATTTAGTCACACGAAATTGAAAGATAACTAGTTTTTGTATTGATTCATTCAATATTGAAGATGAATATTCAAGTCGCAGAGTTATAATTTAGGAATTAGTTCCTGATTTATTTATTAAATTCACACTTTTAGTCTAGAGAAAATGAAACATAACGTTAAACGATTGTGTCTATTGCTGTGTTACCAATTCCAGAAGTTTTTACATCAATTAAATTCTAGTTTGGCTTTCTTTTTCTAATGATGTACAGAAAATGGAGATTGGGCAATTATTTACAGAAATATTGATCGAATTCATAATTTCAGCCACCCGTTACTCAGCACTGGGTTGTATCAGCTGAGGATCAAGTCGCAGCAGACAAACTATTCGCCCAAGCGGACATGGACATGGATGGATACGTCTCTGGGTCTGAGATTAAGGATGTTTTTCTACAAAGTGGATTACCGCAGAGTGTCTTAGCCCATATCTGGTATGTTGGTAGAAACAAGACTGGCTATTTCCTGAGCGAGGATAAAAGCGGAATGAATTCAGAACGAGAAAACTAGATAAATTATTCACTATTTATTTATTTATTTCACTCGATACAGGGGACTTTGCGACATTTGTCAAAGCGGTAAACTCAACAAGGAACAATTCGCTTTGTCTATGTGGCTTATCAAGCAACAACTGAGGGGTGTAGAACCCCCTTCGACTCTCGCGCCAGAAATGATGCCACCGTCTTTGAGAAAACTTACAGAAAACATTGTGGTGAGTGGCGAGTTATGATTGAGTATAAAGTTATTATGGATAACTGTTTATTATCTAAATCAAAGATACACTTGCGAAAGATTTCAACAGCGTTACTAATGTTTTGTTATGCGTTTTCGACCTCTGAAAGCTTTCCAAAAAACGTAAAGAAACACAGAGACAATCAGAATCGCTCCAAACATGAAAACGTGATGATCGAATTTGATTTCTAATTCTTCCGTTACCTCCAGTCTTATTGTTCCAGCCAATTTCTCGTTCTGCCAACAGCTAGATACAAAAAATCGAATATTATTGTCAAGCAGAGATTGTTGAATCAATTTTTTATTTGTTGATTTTTATAGTTTTTGTCTACTTTTTACTGACTCACCTGTAAATATTTGCGTCTGCAAATCGCACCGTCTTTATTACGAATTCGTTTTTCATATCGATGGAAATTCTCCCTTCTGATTGCTCAGCTATTAGCTTCGGACTGACAAGTTTATTTCCAATTTGCCATAGAACCGGTGCGTCTGTATTGAGATTCCTTAAAACGATGATAAAATGTTGCGTAAACAAATTGTCGTTGGTTACCGGTCGAAAATTTTTGAGAAACAACATGTGGTTACCCAATATTTCGAATTCAAAAAATGTGGGTGGTAAAATGATGAGAAATTTGGATCAAACGATTCATATTTCCCATGAAATATCACTAGAATAATTATTTCGCCAAATCCTTGTCAAATTGCAAACTTATGTTCAAATCTTTTGCCATAACGTAGGTATTTATATTCTCTGAAGTTAAGATAAGGAATAGCAAATATTCTTGCTAGCCAATAAACCAAGTATATATTTTAATCCATCTTTTATAATTCAGATTCTTGATCGTTCGAGTTTGCGATTTTTTACCTGAACAAATTCGAATTACCGAATTGTCTGAATCTTAACTTTTCTTAATTTTTAACAGCTTTCTAATACTGCTTTTTTGAGTAAGAGATTTTCGTGCGCCTTAACATTTGAAGCCTGTGGTGGTTGTTTTTAATTTTTATAATTCGTAATTCAATTTCAATAACTCGAGAAATAATAAAGAAGTTCTTTAATTTTCTCTCACCCAGGACATTTCAGCGTCGACTTTGCCCCATGTTTCTGGTAAAATGTTATCCGAGTTACGGTTGGCGGCGGTTCAGGGATTCCCTGATGCATAGAATAAATTCCTGCGCTGTTGTTCGCGCTTTCCAATACCTTACCCGATTTATCGCGTACTTCGAATATCAAATTCCTCTCGCACTTTATCTACGATACTTGACATAAATGATCAAGAAGTGGAAATAACTTAACTAGTTTCACGGAAAAACTACAAATAACAATTTATTCACCTTGCAAAATCCGACCATTATTTCCGTCTTACGATTCTTTACTTCCTCTATATTTTTCACCACTTCCGGAGTATCTTCAGATCTGCAAGGCATCTTGTTCCTAAATACGGGCAATACGGCTTCTATCAAAGCCGATATTTCCTTCGAATTTTCTTCCCTTTTTTCTTTCTTTTTCGTATCGTCTCCTATTACATTAGATTAGCGAACAATCGTTAAATTTTCCAGCCTATTTCGAAAGATTATAGTTACCGTCTCGCTTGTTGAACTGCAAATTTGAGTGAGAATGTATTTTCGATAAACTTCCATCGTCGATATATTCGCTAGTGGAATTATTAAGCAACGAAATAGTACAATATCCATATCTTATCCTTTTCCCAACTTTATCACAAGCCGAACACTCGCTCCACTCTGTCCACGAAGAGTAGGCCTTCAAATTATACCGTGATATTATCGTAGGTGGTGAAGCGTGAGTCGCTTGAGGCGCGTCGTCCGGACGAACCATCTCTGTTGGCTCAGAGCCGTTATCTATGTGTACGAAGTACGGCGCTCCTAAGGTGTCGCCTAGTTTGCACCAATATCGGCCAGCCTGATCGGGCTGAATTGTAATTTGAATTCTTTAATCTGAGTCTTTGTTACAAACTGTGAACTGATTACTGATGCGAATCTAAAATAGCTTCAGAATCAAAAGTGCGAATTTTTTGTTATCCAGTCCTGGATCTCTTTATAGTTTATAGATCTTTACTTGAACGTTGTACATCAGCAGGCCTTTACCCTCTGGAGATATTAATGTGTGTTCATTCAATTCTACAGGCTTATTAGCCAGGCTTGTATTTGCGCTGCTGTTGAAATACCATTCGACTAATTCAATCACGTGCGTTTCAGCTGGAGATATGCATATTTCACAGTCTAATCTGTTGAAATGATATTGAAATCGAATTTTGTAATTGTCATTGTTCTCGCTGAGTGCTCACATCTTTTTCAAGGAGATGTTTCATTTCTAAACATTCAATAACTCGATTATTTTAATTACTCTACTGATGTGCCTTCCAGAGCCATTAACGCCAATGGATATACAGTTTTCTCTGCTCCGGCTCTCGCGTATTTTTCTTTCAAACATTCGTAGTATTCTAGCCATTGATCGCGGTGTATTTCTCTCAGAGTTTTGTTGTTTCCCGGATATTCAAAGTCGTTTATGTCCAAAAATAATTCGTCGCCTTAGATCGAGTGTTAATAATATTTTAGAAAATATTTCAGTAAAAAAGCAAGAAGCTACTCGGATATTGTGTACCTTTTTTACTGTTGAAGTTATGCAGCTTCTTTTTCAATTTTTCAGCCTTGTCCTTCAGTTTTTTGTTTATATTCAAACTCACTGCTACGTTTGTTACAACGTATAGCAAAATTGCGGTGTTGATATTCATCGTTCTATGTGTATTGGCTACTGAATGTCTTTTATTTTTAAATATCTGAACGTTTACTTCTCCTTTCTTTTATTCCATCATTTTTATGGATGTAATCGTACGCCTCGCTGCTTTTATACGATGTATGAATAATTCATAGGAACTTGATGAGGTGAAAAAAAACTGGACTGTTTCATATACACAGATCAATTTTATGCATACGATGAATCAGTCAGGAAAGAATAACATTGTCTTCGAAGAATACCTGGATCTGAATAACTTTATAAGAGTTTTACCCCCGTTTGTAAATCGAGATTCACGGAGAGCTGCTATTGAAAAAGAAAAGAATAAGATTTCTTTGTATATTAAAGAATTGCACAAGGAAGCGAGAAGAGTTAGAATGGAAACTCTTTATCAAGAAGATTGTTCAGGAAAAATTTCTAAAAAGTCTGTAAACGAGTACAAGAAAGAATTTTGTATGCGTAAATTAAATGATAAGAATTTTATTCTCGTTAGTAACGACGAACAAAGAAAAGACCAAAAATTTGATCTGCAAACTGTCGGCGAACGAATGAATGGCAGAAAATTGTCTAAAAATTATTGCAAATCAAAATCCCCCGATTTTACTGAGGATCGCAAGATTCGATAACAGAAATTTTGAAGACCTTAATCATCAGCATTATAAAATGAGAGTCCAACAATTTATAATCCTTATACAGAAAATACTAATAAATTCTTGAGAATTTGAGTTTTTTGTTCATTTATTCTTGATACGAAAAAATCTGCAAGAGATATTTAAAAGTATCATAAATAACAGGCATTTATATTCCTGTTTGATAAAAGTATTTAAATCAATGCCGTGACAAAAATAGAAATCAAGTTTATCCGCTTTGGGATGCGAATGTATTTTGGAAAGAGTTTTCAGATGTTTTTGACAAATGATAAGTCCTTTCTCGCCCCTCGTCGTAAGACCACCGTAGATAAATAGAAAACGTTGTGTTTCTTACAGGAAAACAATAACGTCTCCGGATATTCTAATCCAGAGCTTGATATGATAAGCAAAGATATTGCGGAGCTCGTGCGTGAAAGGCATACTATGGAACAAGACATAGCGCAAAAGGAAGCTGATATTAAAATTAAAAATGGGGAGATAAAAAGCCTTCAAAGCGAGCTCGATACCTTGGCTGCAACTTTGAAACAATTGGAAAACCAAAAAGGCGAGGCTCAAAAAAGACTCAACGACTTGAAAGCGCAGGTACATATTCACATGATTTATATTATTTGAATTTTATTTCAACAAACTGACTAGTTTGTCCATGTATCTGCATTACCGTTTAGCCTGCCTGAATTGATTTGTATCCGCTTTGCTTCTATATTCGAAATATTTATACGATATTTATATCTCGAAATTTAGTGGTGAGAAGAAAATCAAGATCCATTAATTGGCAATGGTAACAATAATTACCCCCGAATTTTTACGAATATTTAGAGAAATATAACATTCTTATACATTTTTCGTGAGAAATTATAGCTTTTTTTTTTTTAAATATATTGGCAAAAATGATGATTTTTTAAATCTCAAAACTACAAGAATCTACAATTTGTTGCTTATAAAATTCCAACTAATGTTAAACTATAGATAAAAATTCCAGTAATCATCTTCAAAAGGACTAAGTCAGAAAAATAATTGTAGCGCACAAGCTATTAAAAAAAAAAAAAACAACTGTTTTTTCATTGTACAGAATTCCTTCATAAGTTTTATAATTTATCGAGACTTTTCACCACTTAAAAACAATTTTACAGACGATTGTTCGTATTGAGATATTATTTCGATAGAAGCACATGATGCAGAGTTATGTAGCTAAGTAATAGAGCTAATGATATGCGGCTTGATATTACACGACTGTTGAAATTTGCCGATGAAGAGTTTCATTTAACTGTTACTACCTAGTACAGCATTATTTTTAGTTTTTATTAATAAACAATGTTTGCATATGGTTTTTTTTTTTTTTTTCTCGTTTTACGTTTGTGTTTCTTTTCTTTCGTTTTTATTTTCGCTTGTAGAGAGCTGATGTAGATAAAGAGTTGAGCGAGGTCGAGCACGAGATTCGCGAGGAACAAGACAAGGTATAATCGAAAATTATTACTTTTTGTTTTACACAATAGACGAAAATAGTTTACCATACTACATTTAGCATGAAACAACAATTTATTACAAGCACGTTTCTTAAAAGCATACCTTATACCCCACACGATTGATCGATATGCTTCGTTATTACATATATTATTTCAATGTTACTTCAATCATTGATTGTTCTGCAAGCGTTATTTATATGCATTTATACAATTACAATCACTTTGGCATGCTTGACTAAAGTCAGACTAAGTGATAACCAACATTATAGCGTAACACGCTTGGTCGCTTAATGTTAAGAACCATCAAGACAGTGATTATAACGATTTTGATCTCTCAGATATTACTTTACACTTATAAGTAGCTTCAAAGTATATAATTATAGTCTTTGATTCAATCTAGTAACTCGGAATAATGAAGATTCTTGATAATTAGCCAGAAATGCTCTTCGAGACTTTAGGATTAATAGTTAACACGTTAACTGATATATTTTTGTGAAAAAAGGTGGATAAGCTGCGTCAGCAAGCTGAAGAACAGGAATCTGTTTTACGCACGCAAGAAGAAGAGCTCAGTTCGAAAAGACAAGAGCTCGAGGGGCTTAGATTAGAGGAACAGCAACTAGAACAGCAGCAAGTTAAAAGCAAAGATCAGCTTAACGAATTAACTAAAAATCTGCAAGACACTCAGCTCCAGATCAGTCAAGCTAAAGTGAAAATTACTCACTTGGAGGAACAGCAAAGACAGATGAGCGATGCTATCGCTCTTTACGACTCTGCTCTCGCCGCTGGCGACGCTAGTCTAGTTCCGGACAGTTCTCTTCGATTTGAACCAGATTTTCACGATCCTTGGTTCGTCTATATAAAATCAAGCTTTTTTCTAGTATAATATCGTCTCTGAAAATGTTATAAATGAATATTTCTTATATTCTCTTAGCTATAAAGTTGACGACGATCAAAGTCCAGTTAAGGTCAATGGGTTCGAGGACAAAAATGCAGATCCGTTTACTAATTCAAACGGAGGAACCGAGTCTGGTGGCTTCAACCAGGATCCATTCGCCTCGAATAAAGCTAAAGAAGCTTTTGGTGCCCAAGGTGCTGATCCTTTCGGAAATTCTTTCAACTCTGAAGCAACAGCTGTAAGTGCTCTAGATTGTTTCCATTCTACTGTTACTTAAATCTATGCAGGATATGGTATAATTTAATCTTCTATCAAGTTGTATTTCATTAGTTCTTCCATTCATTGATAGGAACGATTCACTACGGATCCATTCTCAGGATTCAATAACGGAAGCACAGGCAAACAAGATCCTTTCGATCCGTTCGGAGATGGAAAAAGGAATAGTTCCAAGTCACCAGCAGCTGGAGCAGCGCAGGTAATTGGATAATAATTTAGATTTTCAATTCATGATAGTTTGTTAAAATCACTTTGCGATTTTGAAGGCAAACAAACAAAAAATTGAATCAAAGGTTGAGCTCCATTTTGATATCTCGTTAAATGAATATTTGAATCAATGCAGCCGGTGAAAGATCCTTTCGGCGACGATCCTTTCGCAAATCTTCACGCACCGACTCGTCCTGAGAGCCCGAGTCCTGCTTTACCACCTAAAAAAGCTAAACAACCACCGCCAAGACCAGCACCACCAAGACCTTCTCAAGGTCCAACTGCAGGACTCGGTGGAGGACCAATGCGAGCCGCGCCTGCACCTCCTACGCCTTCGCCTACCCCAGACCCATTCGTTAATGCAAATTCGGATCCTTTCGCTGCGCCTGTAGCAAATAATAACAACGAAATAGCTTTCAATACATCTACTTCTTCGAACGCAGGCTTTGCTGATTTTGCAAACTTCGACGCTAAGGTGAGTCTTCCATCTGTTGTTGATATTTTGAATGTTACAGTATTACAGTTCGAAATTATAAGCATGTATTATTTTCCATTTGATGCAAATTTATCAAATGGTATAATTAAGTATTAATTTTGAAAAGAAGAGTTATAGTGATTCGATGTTCACTGTTTAGCTAAAAATTTCATTTCATTTTGTATATTTTAACGATTAATTTTATTCTTCTGATTTGTACAGTGTTCCCACAAAACCTACAGTCCTACTCCAATATTTAACAATCCTTCGCCCTTATGCACAGTATGTTATTCATTATGATTCAATACTTGTTTATAAATAAGTAACTATCATTGTTTGAAAAGTTAATACTAAGTATTCGATACTTTAAAATGCACAAATATACAATTTATAAATTCTTCCTTTTTCACTCGTATTGGCGTAAAATTTAATTTTCCAGTAGTCGCAGTTTGTAAACTGTAGATATATTAATCGAGTTTTTTTTTTTTTCCTTATCATGAAAGTTTAACTTTTCAAGTAATGGATTTGCAGTAATTATACTATACTATTATTTTCTATTACTATTATTCGCCATATATTTATAACTGTATTTATTATTAACTGTTGTTGTTGTTTTTTTTCTTTTTATTTCGTTATCTAGGTAGACGCTGTTACAATTTTCAGTTTGTCCACTGACCTGACTTCCTGGAGCATGACGCAAGCCTGTTTTATTTATTTACCTACTTGTTCATTTACCTAGATATAGGTACATTTATTTATACATCTGAGAATGTATCTCGAACAAGTCGATAACAGTGTTTCACTATTCAAGTTATATTCGGTGTAAGATTTGACGAATAATCATTTTTCAATCATTCGAAGAATAAAATGATTGCTATTTCTGAAAGAAATTCTGTTATCGACCTGTTTTTTTTTTTTGGTCTCGTATCAATTTGATTTGAATTTAGTAGCTTTGTATAGCAGCGGAAGTACCAGGCGAGGAGGATGGAACCAGATGATAACCGGCGATTCTCGCATTTTTTTTCTTGAAATTTTTCAGTAAACCAAAACAAAACCAAGTGACAAAAACAAAACCAAAAAAAAAACATGCTTCAGCCAGAACCAGTTCCTAGTCGACTGGCGCCGCCGAGACCAGCTAGCAGACCGCTATCAACATCAACGTCGGCTTCTAAACTTCCCGACTTTACCGAAGATCCGTTCAGAGACTACAGATACGAGGATCCTTTCAATATCACAGATCCGTTTCAAGACGAAATCGAAGACTCTAACGCTAACAAAAAAATTGTTGGTAAGCTAGATCCTTTTGGATTTGAAACGGATTCGAAGTTTCCGGGAGGTAATAAGGATTCATTCCCAAAAGGATTTGATTCGGATTTTTCAAACACATTTCCATTGACTAAAAATAAACCAGATAACAAAATAGTTAACAAATTTGATACTGATTTTGGTAGCGCTTTTACAGATGCTAATAAAAATACTAGCAAAGCTCAATTCGAGGCTGATTTTACAAATAATTTTGTCGATCCAAAGTCAAAAACAAACGATATAAACAATGCGTTTACCAGCAAACTATCAGGTGCTGAAAAATCTAGTAAAAAGTCAGGATTAGATTTAGCCCATGTTTTAAAAGACAAGCTATCTTTCGGCGATAAAAAAAATCGTAATAATAAAAGTTGGAACGGTAACGGCGGCGGACCTATGATGTTAACCGAAGCTCAACAATTAGCTTTTGCCGCGCAACAGAGTTTAAGAGCCGAAGAAGAAAGGCGCAGACGTAGAGAACAGGAAGACGCAGACTTAGCTCTTGCCATTGAACTTTCTAGGCAAGAAAAATCTGGCAAAATTTAATCTTCGTTATATTAATATTATTATTTTTACTATTATGGTCTATAGAATTACACGGCTTTACATATGATTTGACGACAAGATTTATTGTTTTCTTTTATTGTTTTATTATGATTTCCGCTGAAATTCGTAATGATCGATGTATCTGTTATTCGGTATTTTTTATTTCGCTGAATTAATTTTCATTTGAATTTCATCGAGCATGAAAAATTATACCAGTTTCTTAAAATTTAACTTATATTATTTGTTAATTCCGTCTAAATTAGGCGTGTTTCTGAGCTTACGAAAATGAAAATGAAAACATGAAAGAAAAAAACAAAAAAAACAAAGAGTTGAAAAGAAAAAAACACTTTCCATATCAAGAATAAACGTATCGTTTGATTTATTCCGTTCTATGTAAAATTATCTTTATTGTTTCTAATCAAATATAATATCGTGTCGTTTAGTACGACTGATTTACCTATGCTAATAAATTATACTTCGCTTATAATACGAAGTTATTATTCATTCTGATCAATACGAGAAATGAAACATTGCTCTGAATTTGGATTAAAATTTTATGAAACCAGTTCAGTAAGTAATACAAAATAATAATCGCACAGATTCGAGTCGCAGTTTTGATTGGTAAAAAAAATTAATATATTATTTTAAAGTTGACTATAATTCGTCATTGTTTATCGTTAAGAATCTAGACGATTAGTTACATCGTCAATTTGGAAGAGACAAACTCAGATCTAGATTGTTAAGATAATTCTAATGTGCAATTACATTCGATTACAATGATATCAGTTTATCGTTTTGCTTAAACCAAAGCAATCGAACCAACACATCGATCTATGATTTAAACACATATTACTTCATTCGAGAACTTTAGATTATACGCATAAACGAGTATATTGAAATGTGTATAAATTGATCCATTGTTACCGTTGCCATATCACTTTCTTCATCAAACAGCGATATATTGTATTATTTTATACTTGATTAGAATAATGTCTTCACATCTCAGTTTAACGCATCGCGTTAATAATTATCATTGCAATTATTGGACCATGTTGTGCGTAAATGCAAATTATAGAAGAAAAAAAAAAAACAGCCAGAAACCTACAAACATATAAATATAAATCAATCGATAGTTTTGTTACAAGCCGAACGTTAATTTCATTACATACACGTAAAATTATTGAATAAATTATTTTTTTGTTCAATTGGTTCTAATCTCACAACTTTAGCTAAATCAAAGCAATACGTCGTATATAAATATATTAAAAAATAACTTCCGAGGTACTTTTTCCTTGGCGTCTACAAGATATGGTGTTAATGCATAGGTATCTATATTATTTTTTATTTCGATGTGGCTAACTCCCTAACACCTTAAATTTGAATATTCATTATATTTATCGTTATCATCATCGCTAAACTTTTCCCCATCCATCGTCTTAGCTACAGTCCGATATTTGAACAAGTTATGTCTGACATGTGATTTGGCTTTTATCAACGCTTACATCGATATGAATGAATGTCTTAATAGATATATCAATACTTGGATCAAATTGCTTTCGTATTTTAAGCCATGTAACTTTTTTGGTGACAATCAATTGTCGAGCACGATTCTCGACGGAATTGAATTGTTTACCAAGTTATTTGCGACTAATAGGCTGCGGTTTGAAGCTAAAATTATATAAATGCTGTTGCTTTTTTATTTCTTATATTCACAGGAATACAATAAGACGACCTGAAAATATAGAAAATATTTATTATGTATATCATTGGGACGTGTTATCATGTTTAAAGATTCCATAAGCCAAATGCATGTCATTCATCGCTTGATATACTTCTGAAGTAATAATAAAATTATCATAATGTGCTTTTACACTACATAATAGTATACATATAGCATACCAAAAAGAATTAAAAGTATATAATATATAATCGAAATACCTATATAGTAAAACAGATTAGTGGAAGGACAATAATGTCAGGCGGATATCATAGAAATTGATTATATTAATTGAAGGCATAAAATACAGCATTATATACGAAAATATTAAATTTTGAAAAAAGTAAATGATGAATAAAATATAAAAATAAAAAATATTTTCAATATATAAATGCATAACTAGATACATATATTGCATCGTAACGTATAACAAGATGATTTTTTTAAACTCATTGGTTTTTTTTTTGTGTTTTGTTGTTTTCTTTTTTCTCTGCAATAACAAAACGATTGTTTTATCACGCGGTGAAGGTAACGTGTTTTGTCACTTCCATAAATGCCTGTCATATTGTAACGTTGTCCTTTTTGCCTTCAAAAAAAAAACGATACATATATAGTTGTATAAATAACAATACATATATAAATAAACTTATAATCGAATATTCACTTTAATTTGCTTGTTTTCGTTATGATAATGGAAAATTATTTAAGAATCTTTGCCGTACGGTATTTCTTATAATATAATAAAATACCCTTCGTTAAGCGACGATATTGAGAATACTAAGTTCATTTCTAATTAGTTAATAATTTTAGGATCGCTTCGTCGTTATATATAATTGTTATAAACTTAGAATTAATTTGATTTTCCAATTTAGATAATAGCATTATTATTATTATTATTATTATTATTAATATTATTACATAAGTGATAATAATAACTTCCGTACCTTTCCGCTGTGTTGTATATATACATACCTATATATATTAGTTGAAATATTATAATGTTTTTCAACTACGACTCATTGTCTGTATTTCATTACTTGTATTATTTTAGTATAAGACAACATTTTGTCTTAGAAAGATTGATAATATTATATCTTACCGCTATAAGAGAATATCATTCTGATGTTAATATTTCATTCAGAAATAAGAAAAATGATATCGGAATGTAAAAAAAAGAAAAAAAAAAATTCGTTATTCTATGACTGGCAATTATTTTCAGTTATTTCCAGTTTCCGTTATTACAGTTTTTTTTTTTTTAAGGTTTTTTTTATCACCTGGCGATCATTATTCAATATCCATATCTTTCTGACTTTGATTTCTTCTTGATCTAAAGAAGAGAGAGAGAAAAAGAAAATGAAAAAAAAAATAAATAAATAAAAGCAAATAGAGAAATAGTAATATTAAGCACATTGAAAAAACATTTTCTAAGCCCAATTTTTATTCATAAAATATATAATAATAATTTATAAGATTGAAAAGTGATTGCAGATGATTAATTGAGACGCTATAATGGCGTCGTACTTTACTATACCATTGACATTGAAAGAAAAAAAAAAAAAACTTATGATTTTACGTTGCTTCTGATCTGTAATCAAAGATGTCGATAGTTGTGAATTCATTTTATTAAAAAAATAACTTTACGTTATACGTTTAGCTTTATCATTATCATTATCATTATCATTATCATTATCGTTGTCATTATCATTATCGATAAAATCCAAAGAGAATAATGGTGTTCAAATTTCTATACCTTGGCATTGATTTTGGATTTCTAAAGCGAGCCATCAATCAATGGTACCTTTCTTATATTACATTATTTTTATTATTCATTTATTTTCATTCTTATTTCCTTTGTTCAAATGTCTCTGCTTCTTATGGACGCGATGACACGATGTTGTATATATACCTATACTATTATTATTGTCATTATAATTATTATAATAACGATTATAATGATACGAGATAAAAATCACAAGAAAAAAAAACGAAGAAAGAAAGAAAAAAAAAGAAAAATAACAAAACGTTCATAATAAACCTTAATCATTAAATAATAAAAATAAATAAATAAAATAAAAATGAATACTGTAAATTTATTATTACATTTAATCTGTTCAAATGTAATCGTAAGTATGGTATGTACATTATGATATAAGGATCCCTGTATATAATAATAAGAATATACTGTATTATCTGTTTAGAAAGAAAAATCATGTATGAAAATGCAACTATATTACCTATTAATTAGATGATGAATTTATTTTCGTTTTGTTATACATACATATATATTCAATTACGAAAGATGAAATATACGTTCGGTATAACATTTGCCTAAAGAATTTCAATTCTATATAATCACGATACTGATAACAACAATATATAGAACGTTCATTATTATTATTATCATTATTATTATTATTGTTATTATTATTGTGCTTTTTTTAATAAATTTGCGAGGTATGCAAACGATCGAGAGATACACAGGCGATTGTTTAAAGTAAAAATAAATCTATACATAATACCTAATATGAAAATAAAATACTCATGTAACTTTTGCGAGAAAATGGCCAGAAATGATGTATTTAAGCGATGTTATTATAATTTGAGCACAAGTGTTTTTTTTTCTTTGTTTGTTTTCATCAAGTATGAAGAAAAAAAATATATAAATATACTTATAAATTATTTAAGTCTTCATTATTATTATTGTTATTATTATGATTATTATGATTATTATTATTATTATCTGTAATGTAATACTCCATTTCATTTAGATAATTCATTTCAATAATTATATACATACATATATAGTAAAATAAGTGCATAATCAACGAGTATGAATTGAAGCTGAGGAAAAAAAAAAAAACAACAGAAAATTAACAAAAACAAGAAATCTTGTATCCGTAATGAGCTTTACGAGAGAAAACTAATGAGTCGGAGAATAATAACGTATAAAATATGGCTACTTTTTATTTGAATCTTTCTGCCTTTTTTTTTTTTGTTTGTTTTTGTTTTTTGTTCATTAGATGACTTCGAATGTATTACGATTGATGCAATTATCAAGACCAATTGATTATTAACGTCGCTTAATTATCGAAAGCACTATATATCCCTAATTATTTGAATGCATGTTTGCTACGGAATAAGTGAACCGATATATATACATATAAATATATACATATATATACATAAATATAATAATATGAATAATAAACAATGTTCGGGTCTCTCGCATCTATCCATTTATCATCGATCATTCATATCATACCTCATAGTAAATACATTATAAATAGGTATATATATATTTGGTATATATATATATTTTTCAAATTGAAATGTTCTTTAGTCAAAGGCAAATTAATTTGAAAGTTAGTTGACCGTGTAACTTCATAATATTGTTGAATGTTAAAATTAAAGAAAAAAAAAAAAATATATTGTATTGTATTAATACCGATGTTCAGGTACAAAAATAAGAATGTTATGTTTCGTCTGTTATTTAATTCAAGTGCCCGTTTACTAAAATTCTGATAAAATGGTGAACTCATGAAATACTAATACGTGCTTTTCGCGATCATATATCCCCTTTTATCATACTAGAGTTTGATCTTTACGAGTGCGCTTCGCGCCCTCGTTAGATAGATCAAGAGGAACTTTAGGACAAATATTAGCTCAAATACAAACAGCGAAGGGTACCACTGTCCTTTTTTTCTTAATTTTTTTTTCTCCTTTGTTCATTGGTAGAATCGCAGGAGGCTTCCGAATCGAGAAATAACACACATATTTGGAATCAGCGGGTCATTTGCATGGAGAATATCATCAAAATTGGCGATTCTTGAGAAAGGAAATTTTGCCGAAAAAAATAAAAAAAATGAGAAGGGGTACCCCTTTCCATTTATTTTTAAATCTGAAATTTTCCGAAATATTCGGAACGTGGGAATGATGGTTATATTTGGAATCTGCGGGACCTACGCTTTCAGAATCTGCAAGCCGAATCGGAATAAAAAATTCCTACGATTTTTAATCGTCGATACACTTTTTATTTTTATTTGACTTTTTTTTTCGCTCGTTTTTTATTGGTAAAATCGCAGGAGGCCTCCGGATCGAGGAATGGCGCACATATTCGGAATCAGCGGGTCATTTCCATGGGGAATATCATCGAGATTATCCGATTCTCGATAAAAAGTTTTTTGGCACAAAAAAATGAGAAGGGGTACCCCTTTCCTTTTTTTCAAAAATCTGAAATTTTCCGAAATATTCGGAACGTGGAAATGATGGTTATATTCTGAATCTGCGGGACCTACGCTTTCAGAATCTGCAAGCCGAATTGAAATAAAAAATTCCTACGATTTTTAATCGTCGATTTAGTTTTTATTTTCATCTGACTTTCTTTTTCGCTCGTGTTTTATTAGTAAAATCGCAGGAGGCCTCCGGATCGAGGAATGGCGCACATATTCGGAATCAGCGGGTCATTTCCATGGGGAATATCATCGAGATTATCCGATTCTCGATAAAAAGTTTTTTGGCCCAAAAAAATGAGAAGGGGTACCCCTTTCCTTTTTTTCAAAAATCTGAAATTTTTCGAAATATTCGGAACGTGGGAATGATGGTTATATTTGGAATCTGCGTGACCTACGCTTTCAGAATCTGCAAGCCGAATTGAGATAAAAAATTCCTACGATTTTTAATCGTCGATTTACTTTTTATTTTCATCTGACTTTTTTTTTTCGCTCGTTTTTTATTACTTAAATCGCAGGAGGCCTCCGGATCGAGGAATGGCGCACATATTCGGAATCAGCGGGTCATTTCCATGGGGAATATCATCGAGATTATCCGATTCTCGATAAAAAGTTTTTTGGCCCAAAAAATTGAGAAGGGGTACCCCTTTCCTTTTTTCAAGAATCTGAAATTTTCCGAAATATTCGGAACGTGGGAATGATGGTTATATTCGGAATCTGCGGGACCTACGCTTTCAGAATCTGCAAGCCGAATTGGGATAAAAAATTCCTACGATTTTTGATCGTCGATTTACTTTTTATTTTCTTCTGACTTTTTTTCTCGCTCGTTTTTTATTGGTAAAATCGCAGAAGGCCTCCGGATCGAGGAATGGCGCACATATTCGGAATCAGCGGGTCATTCCCATGGGGAATATCATCGAGATTATCCGATTCTCGATAAAAAGTTTTTTGGCCCAAAAAAATGAGAAGGGGTACCCCTTTCCTTTTTTTCAAAAATCTGAAATTTTTCGAAATATTCGGAACGTGGAAATGATGGTTATATTTGGAATCTGCGGGACCTACGCTTTCAGAATCTGCAAGCCGAATTGAAATAAAAAATTCCTACGATTTTTAATCGTCGATTTACTTTTTATTTTCATCTGACTTTCTTTTTCGCTCGTTTTTCATTAGTAAAATCGCAGAAGGCCTCCGGATCGAGGAATGGCGCACATATTCGGAATCAGCGGGTCATTTCCATGGGGAATATCATCGAGATTATCCGATTCTCGATAAAAAGTTTTTTGGCACAAAAAAATGAGAAGGGGTACCCCTTTCCTTTTTTTCAAAAATCTGAAATTTTTCGAAATATTCGGAACGTGGGAATGATGGTTATATTTGGAATCTGCGGGACCTACGCTTTCAGAATCTGCAAGCCGAATTGAAATAAAAAATTCCTACGATTCTTAATCGTCGATTTACTTTTTATTTTCATCTGACTTTTTTTTTCGCTCGTTTTTTATTGGTAAAATCGCCGGAGGCCTCCGGATCGAGGAATGGCGCACATATTCGGAATCAGCGGGTCATTTCCATGGGGAATATCATCGAGATTATCCGATTCTCGATAAAAAGTTTTTTGGCCCGAAAAAATGAGAAGGGGTACCCCTTTCGTTTTTTTCGAAAATCTGAAATTTTCCGAAATATTCGGAACGTCGGAATGATGGTTATATTTAGAATCTGCGGGACCTACGCTTTCAGAATCTGCAAGCCGAATCGGAATAAAAAATTCCTACGATTTTTAATCGTCGATTTACTTTTTATTTTTATTTGACTTTTTTTGTCGCTCGTTTTTTATTGGTAAAATCGCAGGAGGCCTCCGGATCGAGGAATGGTGCACATATTCGGAATCAGCGGGTCATTTCCATGGGGAATATCATCGAGATTATCCGATTCTCGATAAAAAGTTTTTTGGCCCAAAAAAATGAGAAGGGGTACCTCGTTCCTTTTTTTCAAAAATCCTCAATTTTCCGAAATATTCGGAACGTGGGAATGATGGTTATATTTGGAATCTGCGGGACCTACGCTTTCAGAATCTGCCAGCCGAATCGATATAAAAAATTCCTACGATTTTTGATCGTCGATTTACTTTTTATTTTTATTCGACTTTTTTTATCGCTCGTTTTTTATCATCAAAATCGCAGGAGGCCTCCGGATCGGAGAATGGCGCACATATTCGGAATCAGCGGGTCATTTCCATGGAGAATATCATCGAGATTATCCGATTCTCGATAAAAAGTTTTTTGGCCCAAAAAAATGAGAAGGGGTACCCCTTTCCTTTTTTTCGAAAATCTGAAATTTTCCGAAATATTCGGAACGTGGAAATGATGGTTATATTTGGAATCTGCGGGACCTACGCTTTCAGAATCTGCAAGCCGAATTGAAATAAAAAATTCCTACGATTTTGAATCGTCGATTTACTTTTTATTTTTATTTGACTTTTTTTTTCGCTCGTTTTTTATTGGTAAAATCGCAGGAGGCCTCCGGATCGAGGAATGGCGCACATATTCGGAATCAGCGGCTCATTTCCATGGGGAATATCATCGAGATTATCCGATTCTCGATAAAAAGTTTTTTGGCCCAAAAAAATGAGAAGGGGTACCCCTTTCCTTTTTTTCGAAAATCTGAAATTTTCCGAAATATTCGGAACGTGGGAATGATGGTTATATTTGGAATCTGCGGGACCTACGCTTTCAGAATCTGCAAGCCGAATTAAAATAAAAAATTCCTACGATTTTTAATCGTCGATTTACTTTTTATTTTCATCTGACTTTTTTTTTTCGCTCGTTTTTTATTACTTAAATCGCAGGAGGCCTCCGGATCGAGGAATGGCGCACATATTCGGAATCAGCGGGTCATTTCCATGGGGAATATCATCGAGATTATCCGATTCTCGATAAAAAGTTTTTTGGCCCAAAAAAATGAAAAGGGGTACCCCTTTCCTTTTTTTCGAAAATCTGAAATTTTCCGAAATATTCGGAACGTGGAAATGATGGTTATATTTGGAATCTGCGGGACCTACGCTTTCAGAATCTGCAAGCCGAATTGAAATAAAAAATTCCTACGATTTTGAATCGTCGATTTACTTTTTATTTTTATTTGACTTTTTTTTTCGCTCGTTTTTTATTGGTAAAATCGCAGGAGGCCTCCGGATCGAGGAATGGTGCACATATTCGGAATCAGCGGGTCATTTCCATGGGGAATATCATCGAGATTATCCGATTCTCGATAGAAAGTTTTTTGGCCCAAAAAAATGAGAAGGGGTACCCCTTTCCTTTTTTTCAAAAATCTGAAATTTTTCGAAATATTCGGAACGTGGGAATGATGGTTATATTTGGAATCTGCGTGACCTACGCTTTCAGAATCTGCAAGCCGAATTGAGATAAAAAATTCCTACGATTTTTAATCGTCGATTTACTTTTTATTTTCATCTGACTTTTTTTTTTCGCTCGTTTTTTATTACTTAAATCGCAGGAGGCCTCCGGATCGAGGAATGGCGCACATATTCGGAATCAGCGGGTCATTTCCATGGGGAATATCATCGAGATTATCCGATTCTCGATAAAAAGTTTTTTGGCCCAAAAAAATGAAAAGGGGTACCCCTTTCCTTTTTTTCGAAAATCTGAAATTTTCCGAAATATTCGGAACGTGGAAATGATGGTTATATTTGGAATCTGCGGGACCTACGCTTTCAGAATCTGCAAGCCGAATTGAAATAAAAAATTCCTACGATTTTGAATCGTCGATTTACTTTTTATTTTTATTTGACTTTTTTTTTCGCTCGTTTTTTATTGGTAAAATCGCAGGAGGCCTCCGGATCGAGGAATGGTGCACATATTCGGAATCAGCGGGTCATTTCCATGGGGAATATCATCGAGATTATCCGATTCTCGATAAAAAGTTTTTTGGCCCAAAAAAATGAGAAGGGGTACCCCTTTCCTTTTTTTCAAAAATCTGAAATTTTTCGAAATATTCGGAACGTGGGAATGATGGTTATATTTGGAATCTGCGTGACCTACGCTTTCAGAATCTGCAAGCCGAATTGAGATAAAAAATTCCTACGATTTTTAATCGTCGATTTACTTTTTATTTTCATCTGACTTTTTTTTTTCGCTCGTTTTTTATTACTTAAATCGCAGGAGGCCTCCGGATCGAGGAATGGCGCACATATTCGGAATCAGCGGGTCATTTCCATGGGGAATATCATCGAGATTATCCGATTCTCGATAAAAAGTTTTTTGGCCCAAAAAATTGAGAAGGGGTACCCCTTTCCTTTTTTCAAGAATCTGAAATTTTCCGAAATATTCGGAACGTGGGAATGATGGTTATATTCGGAATCTGCGGGACCTACGCTTTCAGAATCTGCAAGCCGAATTGGGATAAAAAATTCCTACGATTTTTGATCGTCGATTTACTTTTTATTTTCTTCTGACTTTTTTTCTCGCTCGTTTTTTATTGGTAAAATCGCAGAAGGCCTCCGGATCGAGGAATGGCGCACATATTCGGAATCAGCGGGTCATTCCCATGGGGAATATCATCGAGATTATCCGATTCTCGATAAAAAGTTTTTTGGCCCAAAAAAATGAGAAGGGGTACCCCTTTCCTTTTTTTCAAAAATCTGAAATTTTTCGAAATATTCGGAACGTGGAAATGATGGTTATATTTGGAATCTGCGGGACCTACGCTTTCAGAATCTGCAAGCCGAATTGAAATAAAAAATTCCTACGATTTTTAATCGTCGATTTACTTTTTATTTTCATCTGACTTTCTTTTTCGCTCGTTTTTCATTAGTAAAATCGCAGAAGGCCTCCGGATCGAGGAATGGCGCACATATTCGGAATCAGCGGGTCATTTCCATGGGGAATATCATCGAGATTATCCGATTCTCGATAAAAAGTTTTTTGGCCCAAAAAAATGAGAAGGGGTACCCCTTTCCTTTTTTTCAAAAATCTGAAATTTTTCAAAATATTCGGAACGTGGGAATGATGGTTATATTTGGAATCTGCGGGACCTACGCTTTCAGAATCTGCAAGCCGAATTGAAATAAAAAATTCCTACGATTTTGAATCGTCGATTTACTTTTTATTTTTATTTGACTTTTTTTTTCGCTCGTTTTTTATTGGTAAAATCGCAGGAGGCCTCCGGATCGAGGAATGGCGCACATATTCGGAATCAGCGGGTCATTTCCATGGGGAATATCATCGAGATTATCCGATTCTCGATAAAAAGTTTTTTGGCCCAAAAAAATGAGAAGGGGTACCCCTTTCCTTTTTTTCAAAAATCTGAAATTTTTCGAAATATTCGGAACGTGGGAATGATGGTTATATTTGGAATCTGCGGGACCTATGCTTTCAGAATCTGCAAGCCGAATTGAGATAAAAAATTCCTACGATTTTTAATCGTCGATTTACTTTTTATTTTCATCTGACTTTTTTTTTCGCTCGTTTTTTATTGGTTGAATCGCAGGAGGCCTCCGGATCGAGGAATGGCGCACATATTCGGAATCAGCGGGTCATTTCCATGGGGAATATCATCGAGATTATCCGATTCTCAATAAAAAGTTTTTTGGCCCAAAAAAATGAGAAGGGGTACCCCTTTCCTTTTTTTCAAAAATCTGAAATTTTCCGAAATATTCGGAACGTGGAAATGATGGTTATATTTGGAATCTGCGGGACCTACGCTTTCAGAATCTGCAAGCCGAATTGAAATAAAAAATTCCTACGATTTCTAATCGTCGATTTAGTTTTTATTTTCATCTGACTTTCTTTTTCGCTCGTGTTTCATTAGTAAAATCGCAGGAGGCCTCCGGATCGAGGAATGGCGCACATATTCGGAATCAGCGGGTCATTTCCATGGGGAATATCATCGAGATTATCCGATTCTCGATAAAAAGTTTTTTGGCCCAAAAAAATGAGAAGGGGTACCCCTTTCCTTTTTTTCAAAAATCTGAAATTTTTCGAAATATTCGGAACGTGGGAATGATGGTTATATTTGGAATCTGCGGGACCTACGCTTTCAGAATCTGCAAGCCGAATTGAGATAAAAAATTCCTACGATTTTTAATCGTCGATTTACTTTTTATTTTCATCTGACTTTTTTTTTTCGCTCGTTTTTTATTACTTAAATCGCAGGAGGCCTCCGGATCGGAGAATGGCGCACATATTCGGAATCAGCGGGTCATTTCCATGGAGAATATCATCGAGATTATCCGATTCTCGATAAAAAGTTTTTTGGCCCAAAAAAATGAGAAGGGGTACCCCTTTCCTTTTTTTCGAAAATCTGAAATTTTCCGAAATATTCGGAACGTGGAAATGATGGTTATATTTGGAATCTGCGGGACCTACGCTTTCAGAATCTGCAAGCCGAATTGAAATAAAAAATTCCTACGATTTTGAATCGTCGATTTACTTTTTATTTTTATTTGACTTTTTTTTTCGCTCGTTTTTTATTGGTAAAATCGCAGGAGGCCTCCGGATCGAGGAATGGCGCACATATTCGGAATCAGCGGCTCATTTCCATGGGGAATATCATCGAGATTATCCGATTCTCGATAAAAAGTTTTTTGGCCCAAAAAAATGAGAAGGGGTACCCCTTTCCTTTTTTTCGAAAATCTGAAATTTTCCGAAATATTCGGAACGTGGGAATGATGGTTATATTTGGAATCTGCGGGACCTACGCTTTCAGAATCTGCAAGCCGAATTAAAATAAAAAATTCCTACGATTTTTAATCGTCGATTTACTTTTTATTTTCATCTGACTTTTTTTTTTCGCTCGTTTTTTATTACTTAAATCGCAGGAGGCCTCCGGATCGAGGAATGGCGCACATATTCGGAATCAGCGGGTCATTTCCATGGGGAATATCATCGAGATTATCCGATTCTCGATAAAAAGTTTTTTGGCCCAAAAAAATGAAAAGGGGTACCCCTTTCCTTTTTTTCGAAAATCTGAAATTTTCCGAAATATTCGGAACGTGGAAATGATGGTTATATTTGGAATCTGCGGGACCTACGCTTTCAGAATCTGCAAGCCGAATTGAAATAAAAAATTCCTACGATTTTGAATCGTCGATTTACTTTTTATTTTTATTTGACTTTTTTTTTCGCTCGTTTTTTATTGGTAAAATCGCAGGAGGCCTCCGGATCGAGGAATGGTGCACATATTCGGAATCAGCGGGTCATTTCCATGGGGAATATCATCGAGATTATCCGATTCTCGATAGAAAGTTTTTTGGCCCAAAAAAATGAGAAGGGGTACCCCTTTCCTTTTTTTCAAAAATCTGAAATTTTTCGAAATATTCGGAACGTGGGAATGATGGTTATATTTGGAATCTGCGTGACCTACGCTTTCAGAATCTGCAAGCCGAATTGAGATAAAAAATTCCTACGATTTTTAATCGTCGATTTACTTTTTATTTTCATCTGACTTTTTTTTTTCGCTCGTTTTTTATTACTTAAATCGCAGGAGGCCTCCGGATCGAGGAATGGCGCACATATTCGGAATCAGCGGGTCATTTCCATGGGGAATATCATCGAGATTATCCGATTCTCGATAAAAAGTTTTTTGGCCCAAAAAAATGAAAAGGGGTACCCCTTTCCTTTTTTTCGAAAATCTGAAATTTTCCGAAATATTCGGAACGTGGAAATGATGGTTATATTTGGAATCTGCGGGACCTACGCTTTCAGAATCTGCAAGCCGAATTGAAATAAAAAATTCCTACGATTTTGAATCGTCGATTTACTTTTTATTTTTATTTGACTTTTTTTTTCGCTCGTTTTTTATTGGTAAAATCGCAGGAGGCCTCCGGATCGAGGAATGGTGCACATATTCGGAATCAGCGGGTCATTTCCATGGGGAATATCATCGAGATTATCCGATTCTCGATAAAAAGTTTTTTGGCCCAAAAAAATGAGAAGGGGTACCCCTTTCCTTTTTTTCAAAAATCTGAAATTTTTCGAAATATTCGGAACGTGGGAATGATGGTTATATTTGGAATCTGCGTGACCTACGCTTTCAGAATCTGCAAGCCGAATTGAGATAAAAAATTCCTACGATTTTTAATCGTCGATTTACTTTTTATTTTCATCTGACTTTTTTTTTTCGCTCGTTTTTTATTACTTAAATCGCAGGAGGCCTCCGGATCGAGGAATGGCGCACATATTCGGAATCAGCGGGTCATTTCCATGGGGAATATCATCGAGATTATCCGATTCTCGATAAAAAGTTTTTTGGCCCAAAAAATTGAGAAGGGGTACCCCTTTCCTTTTTTCAAGAATCTGAAATTTTCCGAAATATTCGGAACGTGGGAATGATGGTTATATTCGGAATCTGCGGGACCTACGCTTTCAGAATCTGCAAGCCGAATTGGGATAAAAAATTCCTACGATTTTTGATCGTCGATTTACTTTTTATTTTCTTCTGACTTTTTTTCTCGCTCGTTTTTTATTGGTAAAATCGCAGAAGGCCTCCGGATCGAGGAATGGCGCACATATTCGGAATCAGCGGGTCATTCCCATGGGGAATATCATCGAGATTATCCGATTCTCGATAAAAAGTTTTTTGGCCCAAAAAAATGAGAAGGGGTACCCCTTTCCTTTTTTTCAAAAATCTGAAATTTTTCGAAATATTCGGAACGTGGAAATGATGGTTATATTTGGAATCTGCGGGACCTACGCTTTCAGAATCTGCAAGCCGAATTGAAATAAAAAATTCCTACGATTTTTAATCGTCGATTTACTTTTTATTTTCATCTGACTTTCTTTTTCGCTCGTTTTTCATTAGTAAAATCGCAGAAGGCCTCCGGATCGAGGAATGGCGCACATATTCGGAATCAGCGGGTCATTTCCATGGGGAATATCATCGAGATTATCCGATTCTCGATAAAAAGTTTTTTGGCCCAAAAAAATGAGAAGGGGTACCCCTTTCCTTTTTTTCAAAAATCTGAAATTTTTCAAAATATTCGGAACGTGGGAATGATGGTTATATTTGGAATCTGCGGGACCTACGCTTTCAGAATCTGCAAGCCGAATTGAAATAAAAAATTCCTACGATTTTGAATCGTCGATTTACTTTTTATTTTTATTTGACTTTTTTTTTCGCTCGTTTTTTATTGGTAAAATCGCAGGAGGCCTCCGGATCGAGGAATGGCGCACATATTCGGAATCAGCGGGTCATTTCCATGGGGAATATCATCGAGATTATCCGATTCTCGATAAAAAGTTTTTTGGCCCAAAAAAATGAGAAGGGGTACCCCTTTCCTTTTTTTCAAAAATCTGAAATTTTTCGAAATATTCGGAACGTGGGAATGATGGTTATATTTGGAATCTGCGGGACCTATGCTTTCAGAATCTGCAAGCCGAATTGAGATAAAAAATTCCTACGATTTTTAATCGTCGATTTACTTTTTATTTTCATCTGACTTTTTTTTTCGCTCGTTTTTTATTGGTTGAATCGCAGGAGGCCTCCGGATCGAGGAATGGCGCACATATTCGGAATCAGCGGGTCATTTCCATGGGGAATATCATCGAGATTATCCGATTCTCAATAAAAAGTTTTTTGGCCCAAAAAAATGAGAAGGGGTACCCCTTTCCTTTTTTTCAAAAATCTGAAATTTTCCGAAATATTCGGAACGTGGAAATGATGGTTATATTTGGAATCTGCGGGACCTACGCTTTCAGAATCTGCAAGCCGAATTGAAATAAAAAATTCCTACGATTTCTAATCGTCGATTTAGTTTTTATTTTCATCTGACTTTCTTTTTCGCTCGTGTTTCATTAGTAAAATCGCAGGAGGCCTCCGGATCGAGGAATGGCGCACATATTCGGAATCAGCGGGTCATTTCCATGGGGAATATCATCGAGATTATCCGATTCTCGATAAAAAGTTTTTTGGCCCAAAAAAATGAGAAGGGGTACCCCTTTCCTTTTTTTCAAAAATCTGAAATTTTTCGAAATATTCGGAACGTGGGAATGATGGTTATATTTGGAATCTGCGGGACCTACGCTTTCAGAATCTGCAAGCCGAATTGAGATAAAAAATTCCTACGATTTTTAATCGTCGATTTACTTTTTATTTTCATCTGACTTTTTTTTTTCGCTCGTTTTTTATTACTTAAATCGCAGGAGGCCTCCGGATCGAGGAATGGCGCACATATTCGGAATCAGCGGGTCATTTCCATGGGGAATATCATCGAGATTATCCGATTCTCGATAAAAAGTTTTTTGGCCCAAAAAAATGAGAAGGGGTACCCCTTTCCTTTTTTTCAAAAATCTGAAATTTTTCGAAATATTCGGAACGTGGGAATGATGGTTATATTTGGAATCTGCGGGACCTATGCTTTCAGAATCTGCAAGCCGAATTGAGATAAAAAATTCCTACGATTTTTAATCGTCGATTTACTTTTTATTTTCATCTGACTTTTTTTTTCGCTCGTTTTTTATTGGTTGAATCGCAGGAGGCCTCCGGATCGAGGAATGGCGCACATATTCGGAATCAGCGGGTCATTTCCATGGGGAATATCATCGAGATTATCCGATTCTCAATAAAAAGTTTTTTGGCCCAAAAAAATGAGAAGGGGTACCCCTTTCCTTTTTTTCAAAAATCTGAAATTTTCCGAAATATTCGGAACGTGGAAATGATGGTTATATTCTGAATCTGCGGGACCTACGCTTTCAGAATCTGCAAGCCGAATTGAAATAAAAAATTCCTACGATTTTTAATCGTCGATTTAGTTTTTATTTTCATCTGACTTTCTTTTTCGCTCGTGTTTTATTAGTAAAATCGCAGGAGGCCTCCGGATCGAGGAATGGCGCACATATTCGGAATCAGCGGGTCATTTCCATGGGAGATATCATCGAGATTATCCGATTCTCGATAAAAAGTTTTTTGGCCCAAAAAAATGAGAAGGGGTACCCCTTTCCTTTTTTTCAAAAATCTGAAATTTTTCGAAATATTCGGAACGTGGGAATGATGGTTATATTTGGAATCTGCGGGACCTACGCTTTCAGAATCTGCAAGCCGAATTGGGATAAAAAATTCCTACGATTTTTGATCGTCGATTTACTTTTTATTTTCTTCTGACTTTTTTTCTCGCTCGTTTTTTATTGGTAAAATCGCAGAAGGCCTCCGGATCGAGGAATGGCGCACATATTCGGAATCAGCGGGTCATTTCCATGGGGAATATCATCGAGATTATCCGATTCTCGATAAAAAGTTTTTTGGCCCAAAAAAATGAGAAGGGGTACCCCTTTCCTTTTTTTCAAAAATCTGAAATTTTTCGAAATATTCGGAACGTGGGAATGATGGTTATATTTGGAATCTGCGGGACCTACGCTTTCAGAATCTGCAAGCCGAATTGAGATAAAAAATTCCTACGATTTTTAATCGTCAATTTACTTTTTATTTTCATCTGACTTTTTTTTTTCGCTCGTTTTTTATTACTTAAATCGCAGGAGGCCTCCGGATCGAGGAATGGCGCACATATTCGGAATCAGCGGGTCATTTCCATGGGGAATATCATCGAGATTATCCGATTCTCGATAAAAAGTTTTTTGGCCCAAAAAAATGAGAAGGGGTACCCCTTCCCTTTTTTTCAAAAATCTGAAATTTTTCGAAATATTCGGAACGTGGGAATGATGGTTATATTTGGAATCTGCGGGACCTACGCTTTCAGAATCTGCAAGCCGAATTGAGATAAAAAATTCCTACGATTTTTAATCGTCGATTTACTTTTTATTTTCATCTGACTTTTTTTTTCGCTCGTTTTTTATTGGTTGAATCGCAGGAGGCCTCCGGATCGAGGAATGGCGCACATATTCGGAATCAGCGGGTCATTTCCATGGGGAATATCATCGAGATTATCCGATTCTCAATAAAAAGTTTTTTGGCCCAAAAAAATGAGAAGGGGTACCCCTTTCCTTTTTTTCAAAAATCTGAAATTTTCCGAAATATTCGGAACGTGGAAATGATGGTTATATTTGGAATCTGCGGGACCAACGCTTTCAGAATCTGCAAGCCGAATTGAAATAAAAAATTCCTACGATTTCTAATCGTCGATTTAGTTTTTATTTTCATCTGACTTTCTTTTTCGCTCGTGTTTCATTAGTAAAATCGCAGGAGGCCTCCGGATCGAGGAATGGCGCACATATTCGGAATCAGCGGGTCATTTCCATGGGGAATATCATCGAGATTATCCGATTCTCGATAAAAAGTTTTTTGGCCCAAAAAAATGAGAAGGGGTACCCCTTTCCTTTTTTTCAAAAATCTGAAATTTTTCGAAATATTCGGAACGTGGGAATGATGGTTATATTTGGAATCTGCGGGACCTACGCTTTCAGAATCTGCAAGCCGAATTGAGATAAAAAATTCCTACGATTTTTAATCGTCGATTTACTTTTTATTTTCATCTGAATTTTTTTTTCGCTCGTTTTTTATTGGTTGAATCGCAGGAGGCCTCCGGATCGAGGAATGGCGCACATATTCGGAATCAGCGGGTCATTTCCATGGGGAATATCATCGAGATTATCCGATTCTCGATAAAAAGTTTTTTGGCCCAAAAAAATGAAAAGGGGTACCCCTTTCCTTTTTTTCGAAAATCTGAAATTTTCCGAAATATTCGGAACGTGGAAATGATGGTTATATTTGGAATCTGCGGGACCTACGCTTTCAGAATCTGCAAGCCGAATTGAAATAAAAAATTCCTACGATTTTGAATCGTCGATTTACTTTTTATTTTTATTTGACTTTTTTTTTCGCTCGTTTTTTATTGGTAAAATCGCAGGAGGCCTCCGGATCGAGGAATGGTGCACATATTCGGAATCAGCGGGTCATTTCCATGGGGAATATCATCGAGATTATCCGATTCTCGATAGAAAGTTTTTTGGCCCAAAAAAATGAGAAGGGGTACCCCTTTCCTTTTTTTCAAAAATCTGAAATTTTCCGAAATATTCGGAACGTGGAAATGATGGTTATATTCTGAATCTGCGGGACCTACGCTTTCAGAATCTGCAAGCCGAATTGAAATAAAAAATTCCTACGATTTTTAATCGTCGATTTAGTTTTTATTTTCATCTGACTTTCTGTTTCGCTCGTGTTTTATTAGTAAAATCGCAGGAGGCCTCCGGATCGAGGAATGGCGCACATATTCGGAATCAGCGGGTCATTTCCATGGGGAATATCATCGAGATTATCCGATTCTCGATAAAAAGTTTTTTGGCCCAAAAAAATGAGAAGGGGTACCCCTTTCCTTTTTTTCAAAAATCTGAAATTTTTCGAAATATTCGGAACGTGGGAATGATGGTTATATTTGGAATCTGCGTGACCTACGCTTTCAGAATCTGCAAGCCGAATTGAGATAAAAAATTCCTACGATTTTTAATCGTCGATTTACTTTTTATTTTCATCTGACTTTTTTTTTTCGCTCGTTTTTTATTACTTAAATCGCAGGAGGCCTCCGGATCGAGGAATGGCGCACATATTCGGAATCAGCGGGTCATTTCCATGGGGAATATCATCGAGATTATCCGATTCTCGATAAAAAGTTTTTTGGCCCAAAAAATTGAGAAGGGGTACCCCTTTCCTTTTTTCAAAAATCTGAAATTTTCCGAAATATTCGGAACGTGGGAATGATGGTTATATTCGGAATCTGCGGGACCTACGCTTTCAGAATCTGCAAGCCGAATTGGGATAAAAAATTCCTACGATTTTTGATCGTCGATTTACTTTTTATTTTCTTCTGACTTTTTTTCTCGCTCGTTTTTTATTGGTAAAATCGCAGAAGGCCTCCGGATCGAGGAATGGCGCACATATTCGGAATCAGCGGGTCATTTCCATGGGGAATATCATCGAGATTATCCGATTCTCGATAAAAAGTTTTTTGGCCCAAAAAAATGAGAAGGGGTACCCCTTTCCTTTTTTTCAAAAATCTGAAATTTTTCAAAATATTCGGAACGTGGGAATGATGGTTATATTTGGAATCTGCGGGACCTACGCTTTCAGAATCTGCAAGCCGAATTGAAATAAAAAATTCCTACGATTTTGAATCGTCGATTTACTTTTTATTTTTATTTGACTTTTTTTTTCGCTCGTTTTTTATTGGTAAAATCGCAGGAGGCCTCCGGATCGAGGAATGGTGCACATATTCGGAATCAGCGGGTCATTTCCATGGGGAATATCATCGAGATTATCCGATTCTCGATAAAAAGTTTTTTGGCCCAAAAAAATGAGAAGGGGTACCCCTTTCCTTTTTTTCAAAAATCTGAAATTTTCCGAAATATTCGGAACGTGGAAATGATGGTTATATTCTGAATCTGCGGGACCTACGCTTTCAGAATCTGCAAGCCGAATTGAAATAAAAAATTCCTACGATTTTTAATCGTCGATTTAGTTTTTATTTTCATCTGACTTTCTTTTTCGCTCGTGTTTTATTAGTAAAATCGCAGGAGGCCTCCGGATCGAGGAATGGCGCACATATTCGGAATCAGCGGGTCATTTCCATGGGAAATATCATCGAGATTATCCGATTCTCGATAAAAAGTTTTTTGGCCCAAAAAAATGAGAAGGGGTACCCCTTTCCTTTTTTTCAAAAATCTGAAATTTTTCGAAATATTCGGAACGTGGGAATGATGGTTATATTTGGAATCTGCGGGACCTACGCTTTCAGAATCTGCAAGCCGAATTGGGATAAAAAATTCCTACGATTTTTGATCGTCGATTTACTTTTTATTTTCTTCTGACTTTTTTTCTCGCTCGTTTTTTATTGGTAAAATCGCAGAAGGCCTCCGGATCGAGGAATGGCGCACATATTCGGAATCAGCGGGTCATTTCCATGGGGAATATCATCGAGATTATCCGATTCTCGATAAAAAGTTTTTTGGCCCAAAAAAATGAGAAGGGGTACCCCTTTCCTTTTTTTCAAAAATCTGAAATTTTTCGAAATATTCGGAACGTGGAAATGATGGTTATATTTGGAATCTGCGGGACCTACGCTTTCAGAATCTGCAAGCCGAATTGAAATAAAAAATTCCTACGATTTTTAATCGTCGATTTACTTTTTATTTTCATCTGACTTTCTTTTTCGCTCGTTTTTCATTAGTAAAATCGCAGAAGGCCTCCGGATCGAGGAATGGCGCACATATTCGGAATCAGCGGGTCATTTCCATGGGGAATATCATCGAGATTATCCGATTCTCGATAAAAAGTTTTTTGGCCCAAAAAATTGAGAAGGGGTACCCCTTTCCTTTTTTCAAAAATCTGAAATTTTCCGAAATATTCGGAACGTGGGAATGATGGTTATATTCGGAATCTGCGGGACCTACGCTTTCAGAATCTGCAAGCCGAATTGGGATAAAAAATTCCTACGATTTTTGATCGTCGATTTACTTTTTATTTTCTTCTGACTTTTTTTCTCGCTCGTTTTTTATTGGTAAAATCGCAGAAGGCCTCCGGATCGAGGAATGGCGCACATATTCGGAATCAGCGGGTCATTTCCATGGGGAATATCATCGAGATTATCCGATTCTCGATAAAAAGTTTTTTGGCCCAAAAAAATGAGAAGGGGTACCCCTTTCCTTTTTTTCAAAAATCTGAAATTTTTCGAAATATTCGGAACGTGGGAATGATGGTTATATTTGGAATCTGCGGGACCTACGCTTTCAGAATCTGCAAGCCGAATTGAAATAAATAATTCCTACGATTTTGAATCGTCGATTTACTTTTTATTTTTATTTGACTTTTTTTTTCGCTCGTTTTTTATTGGTAAAATCGCAGGAGGCCTCCGGATCGAGGAATGGTGCACATATTCGGAATCAGCGGGTCATTTCCATGGGGAATATCATCGAGATTATCCGATTCTCGATAAAAAGTTTTTTGGCCCAAAAAAATGAGAAGGGGTACCCCTTTCCTTTTTTTCAAAAATCTGAAATTTTCCGAAATATTCGGAACGTGGAAATGATGGTTATATTCTGAATCTGCGGGACCTACGCTTTCAGAATCTGCAAGCCGAATTGAAATAAAAAATTCCTACGATTTTTAATCGTCGATTTAGTTTTTATTTTCATCTGACTTTCTTTTTCGCTCGTGTTTTATTAGTAAAATCGCAGGAGGCCTCCGGATCGAGGAATGGCGCACATATTCGGAATCAGCGGGTCATTTCCATGGGAAATATCATCGAGATTATCCGATTCTCGATAAAAAGTTTTTTGGCCCAAAAAAATGAGAAGGGGTACCCCTTTCCTTTTTTTCAAAAATCTGAAATTTTTCGAAATATTCGGAACGTGGGAATGATGGTTATATTTGGAATCTGCGGGACCTACGCTTTCAGAATCTGCAAGCCGAATTGGGATAAAAAATTCCTACGATTTTTGATCGTCGATTTACTTTTTATTTTCTTCTGACTTTTTTTCTCGCTCGTTTTTTATTGGTAAAATCGCAGAAGGCCTCCGGATCGAGGAATGGCGCACATATTCGGAATCAGCGGGTCATTTCCATGGGGAATATCATCGAGATTATCCGATTCTCGATAAAAAGTTTTTTGGCCCAAAAAAATGAGAAGGGGTACCCCTTTCCTTTTTTTCAAAAATCTAAAATTTTTCGAAATATTCGGAACGTGGAAATGATGGTTATATTTGGAATCTGCGGGACCTACGCTTTCAGAATCTGCAAGCCGAATTGAAATAAAAAATTCCTACGATTTTTAATCGTCGATTTACTTTTTATTTTCATCTGACTTTCTTTTTCGCTCGTTTTTCATTAGTAAAATCGCAGAAGGCCTCCGGATCGAGGAATGGCGCACATATTCGGAATCAGCGGGTCATTTCCATGGGGAATATCATCGAGATTATCCGATTCTCGATAAAAAGTTTTTTGGCCCAAAAAAATGAGAAGGGGTACCCCTTTCCTTTTTTTCAAAAATCTGAAATTTTTCGAAATATTCGGAACGTGGGAATGATGGTTATATTTGGAATCTGCGGGACCTACGCTTTCAGAATCTGCAAGCCGAATTGAGATAAAAAATTCCTACGATTTTTAATCGTCAATTTACTTTTTATTTTCATCTGACTTTTTTTTTTCGCTCGTTTTTTATTACTTAAATCGCAGGAGGCCTCCGGATCGAGGAATGGCGCACATATTCGGAATCAGCGGGTCATTTCCATGGGGAATATCATCGAGATTATCCGATTCTCGATAAAAAGTTTTTTGGCCCAAAAAAATGAGAAGGGGTACCCCTTTCCTTTTTTTCAAAAATCTGAAATTTTTCGAAATATTCGGAACGTGGGAATGATGGTTATATTTGGAATCTGCGGGACCTATGCTTTCAGAATCTGCAAGCCGAATTGAGATAAAAAATTCCTACGATTTTTAATCGTCGATTTACTTTTTATTTTCATCTGACTTTTTTTTTCGCTCGTTTTTTATTGGTTGAATCGCAGGAGGCCTCCGGATCGAGGAATGGCGCACATATTCGGAATCAGCGGGTCATTTCCATGGGAAATATCATCGAGATTATCCGATTCTCGATAAAAAGTTTTTTGGCCCAAAAAAATGAGAAGGGTACCCCTTTCCTTTTTTTCAAAAATCTGAAATTTTTCGAAATATTCGGAACGTGGGAATGATGGTTATATTTGGAATCTGCGGGACCTACGCTTCCAGAATCTGCAAGCCGAATTGGGATAAAAAATTCCTACGATTTTTGATCGTCGATTTACTTTTTATTTTCTTCTGACTTTTTTTCTCGCTCGTTTTTTATTGGTAAAATCGCAGAAGGCCTCCGGATCGAGGAATGGCGCACATATTCGGAATCAGCGGGTCATTTCCATGGGGAATATCATCGAGATTATCCGATTCTCGATAAAAAGTTTTTTGGCCCAAAAAAATGAGAAGGGGTACCCCTTTCCTTTTTTTCAAAAATCTGAAATTTTTCGAAATATTCGGAACGTGGAAATGATGGTTATATTTGGAATCTGCGGGACCTACGCTTTCAGAATCTGCAAGCCGAATTGAAATAAAAAATTCCTACGATTTTTAATCGTCGATTTACTTTTTATTTTCATCTGACTTTCTTTTTCGCTCGTTTTTCATTAGTAAAATCGCAGAAGGCCTCCGGATCGAGGAATGGCGCACATATTCGGAATCAGCGGGTCATTTCCATGGGGAATATCATCGAGATTATCCGATTCTCGATAAAAAGTTTTTTGGCCCAAAAAAATGAGAAGGGGTACCCCTTTCCTTTTTTTCAAAAATCTGAAATTTTTCGAAATATTCGGAACGTGGGAATGATGGTTATATTTGGAATCTGCGGGACCTACGCTTTCAGAATCTGCAAGCCGAATTGAGATAAAAAATTCCTACGATTTTCAATCGTCGATTTACTTTTTATTTTCATCTGAATTTTTTTTTCGCTCGTTTTTTATTGGTTGAATCGCAGGAGGCCTCCGGATCGAGGAATGGCGCACATATTCGGAATCAGCGGGTCATTTCCATGGGGAATATCATCGAGATTATCCGATTCTCGATAAAAAGTTTTTTGGCCCAAAAAAATGAAAAGGGGTACCCCTTTCCTTTTTTTCGAAAATCTGAAATTTTCCGAAATATTCGGAACGTGGAAATGATGGTTATATTTGGAATCTGCGGGACCTACGCTTTCAGAATCTGCAAGCCGAATTGAAATAAAAAATTCCTACGATTTTGAATCGTCGATTTACTTTTTATTTTTATTTGACTTTTTTTTTCGCTCGTTTTTTATTGGTAAAATCGCAGGAGGCCTCCGGATCGAGGAATGGTGCACATATTCGGAATCAGCGGGTCATTTCCATGGGGAATATCATCGAGATTATCCGATTCTCGATAGAAAGTTTTTTGGCCCAAAAAAATGAGAAGGGGTACCCCTTTCCTTTTTTTCAAAAATCTGAAATTTTCCGAAATATTCGGAACGTGGAAATGATGGTTATATTCTGAATCTGCGGGACCTACGCTTTCAGAATCTGCAAGCCGAATTGAAATAAAAAATTCCTACGATTTTTAATCGTCGATTTAGTTTTTATTTTCATCTGACTTTCTTTTTCGCTCGTGTTTTATTAGTAAAATCGCAGGAGGCCTCCGGATCGAGGAATGGCGCACATATTCGGAATCAGCGGGTCATTTCCATGGGGAATATCATCGAGATTATCCGATTCTCGATAAAAAGTTTTTTGGCCCAAAAAATTGAGAAGGGGTACCCCTTTCCTTTTTTCAAGAATCTGAAATTTTCCGAAATATTCGGAACGTGGGAATGATGGTTATATTCGGAATCTGCGGGACCTACGCTTTCAGAATCTGCAAGCCGAATTGGGATAAAAAATTCCTACGATTTTTGATCGTCGATTTACTTTTTATTTTCTTCTGACTTTTTTTCTCGCTCGTTTTTTATTGGTAAAATCGCAGAAGGCCTCCGGATCGAGGAATGGCGCACATATTCGGAATCAGCGGGTCATTCCCATGGGGAATATCATCGAGATTATCCGATTCTCGATAAAAAGTTTTTTGGCCCAAAAAAATGAGAAGGGGTACCCCTTTCCTTTTTTTCAAAAATCTGAAATTTTTCGAAATATTCGGAACGTGGAAATGATGGTTATATTTGGAATCTGCGGGACCTACGCTTTCAGAATCTGCAAGCCGAATTGAAATAAAAAATTCCTACGATTTTTAATCGTCGATTTACTTTTTATTTTCATCTGACTTTCTTTTTCGCTCGTTTTTCATTAGTAAAATCGCAGAAGGCCTCCGGATCGAGGAATGGCGCACATATTCGGAATCAGCGGGTCATTTCCATGGGGAATATCATCGAGATTATCCGATTCTCGATAAAAAGTTTTTTGGCCCAAAAAAATGAGAAGGGGTACCCCTTTCCTTTTTTTCAAAAATCTGAAATTTTTCAAAATATTCGGAACGTGGGAATGATGGTTATATTTGGAATCTGCGGGACCTACGCTTTCAGAATCTGCAAGCCGAATTGAAATAAAAAATTCCTACGATTTTGAATCGTCGATTTACTTTTTATTTTTATTTGACTTTTTTTTTCGCTCGTTTTTTATTGGTAAAATCGCAGGAGGCCTCCGGATCGAGGAATGGTGCACATATTCGGAATCAGCGGGTCATTTCCATGGGGAATATCATCGAGATTATCCGATTCTCGATAAAAAGTTTTTTGGCCCAAAAAAATGAGAAGGGGTACCCCTTTCCTTTTTTTCAAAAATCTGAAATTTTCCGAAATATTCGGAACGTGGAAATGATGGTTATATTCTGAATCTGCGGGACCTACGCTTTCAGAATCTGCAAGCCGAATTGAAATAAAAAATTCCTACGATTTTTAATCGTCGATTTAGTTTTTATTTTCATCTGACTTTCTTTTTCGCTCGTGTTTTATTAGTAAAATCGAAGGAGGCCTCCGGATCGAGGAATGGCGCACATATTCGGAATCAGCGGGTCATTTCCATGGGAAATATCATCGAGATTATCCGATTCTCGATAAAAAGTTTTTTGGCCCAAAAAAATGAGAAGGGGTACCCCTTTCCTTTTTTTCAAAAATCTGAAATTTTTCGAAATATTCGGAACGTGGGAATGATGGTTATATTTGGAATCTGCGGGACCTACGCTTTCAGAATCTGCAAGCCGAATTGGGATAAAAAATTCCTACGATTTTTGATCGTCGATTTACTTTTTATTTTCTTCTGACTTTTTTTCTCGCTCGTTTTTTATTGGTAAAATCGCAGAAGGCCTCCGGATCGAGGAATGGCGCACATATTCGGAATCAGCGGGTCATTTCCATGGGGAATATCATCGAGATTATCCGATTCTCGATAAAAAGTTTTTTGGCCCAAAAAAATGAGAAGGGGTACCCCTTTCCTTTTTTTCAGAAATCTGAAATTTTTCGAAATATTCGGAACGTGGAAATGATGGTTATATTTGGAATCTGCGGGACCTACGCTTTCAGAATCTGCAAGCCGAATTGAAATAAAAAATTCCTACGATTTTTAATCGTCGATTTACTTTTTATTTTCATCTGACTTTCTTTTTCGCTCGTTTTTCATTAGTAAAATCGCAGAAGGCCTCCGGATCGAGGAATGGCGCACATATTCGGAATCAGCGGGTCATTTCCATGGGGAATATCATCGAGATTATCCGATTCTCGATAAAAAGTTTTTTGGCCCAAAAAAATGAGAAGGGGTACCCCTTTCCTTTTTTTCAAAAATCTGAAATTTTTCGAAATATTCGGAACGTGGGAATGATGGTTATATTTGGAATCTGCGGGACCTACGCTTTCAGAATCTGCAAGCCGAATTGAGATAAAAAATTCCTACGATTTTTAATCGTCGATTCACTTTTTATTTTCATCTGACTTTTTTTTTTCGCTCGTTTTTTATTACTTAAATCGCAGGAGGCCTCCGGATCGAGGAATGGCGCACATATTCGGAATCAGCGGGTCATTTCCATGGGGAATATCATCGAGATTATCCGATTCTCGATAAAAAGTTTTTTGGCCCAAAAAAATGAGAAGGGGTACCCCTTTCCTTTTTTTCAAAAATCTGAAATTTTTCGAAATATTCGGAACGTGGGAATGATGGTTATATTTGGAATCTGCGGGACCTATGCTTTCAGAATCTGCAAGCCGAATTGAGATAAAAAATTCCTACGATTTTTAATCGTCGATTTACTTTTTATTTTCATCTGACTTTTTTTTTCGCTCGTTTTTTATTGGTTGAATCGCAGGAGGCCTCCGGATCGAGGAATGGCGCACATATTCGGAATCAGCGGGTCATTTCCATGGGGAATATCATCGAGATTATCCGATTCTCAATAAAAAGTTTTTTGGCCCAAAAAAATGAGAAGGGGTACCCCTTTCCTTTTTTTCAAAAATCTGAAATTTTCCGAAATATTCGGAACGTGGAAATGATGGTTATATTCTGAATCTGCGGGACCTACGCTTTCAGAATCTGCAAGCCGAATTGAAATAAAAAATTCCTACGATTTTTAATCGTCGATTTAGTTTTTATTTTCATCTGACTTTCTTTTTCGCTCGTGTTTTATTAGTAAAATCGCAGGAGGCCTCCGGATCGAGGAATGGCGCACATATTCGGAATCAGCGGGTCATTTCCATGGGAAATATCATCGAGATTATCCGATTCTCGATAAAAAGTTTTTTGGCCCAAAAAAATGAGAAGGGGTACCCCTTTCCTTTTTTTCAAAAATCTGAAATTTTTCGAAATATTCGGAACGTGGGAATGATGGTTATATTTGGAATCTGCGGGACCTACGCTTTCAGAATCTGCAAGCCGAATTGGGATAAAAAATTCCTACGATTTTTGATCGTCGATTTACTTTTTATTTTCTTCTGACTTTTTTTCTCGCTCGTTTTTTATTGGTAAAATCGCAGAAGGCCTCCGGATCGAGGAATGGCGCACATATTCGGAATCAGCGGGTCATTTCCATGGGGAATATCATCGAGATTATCCGATTCTCGATAAAAAGTTTTTTGGCCCAAAAAAATGAGAAGGGGTACCCCTTTCCTTTTTTTCAAAAATCTAAAATTTTTCGAAATATTCGGAACGTGGAAATGATGGTTATATTTGGAATCTGCGGGACCTACGCTTTCAGAATCTGCAAGCCGAATTGAAATAAAAAATTCCTACGATTTTTAATCGTCGATTTACTTTTTATTTTCATCTGACTTTCTTTTTCGCTCGTTTTTCATTAGTAAAATCGCAGAAGGCCTCCGGATCGAGGAATGGCGCACATATTCGGAATCAGCGGGTCATTTCCATGGGGAATATCATCGAGATTATCCGATTCTCGATGAAAAGTTTTTTGGCCCAAAAAAATGAGAAGGGGTACCCCTTTCCTTTTTTTCAAAAATCTGAAATTTTTCGAAATATTCGGAACGTGGGAATGATGGTTATATTTGGAATCTGCGGGACCTATGCTTTCAGAATCTGCAAGCCGAATTGAGATAAAAAATTCCTACGATTTTTAATCGTCGATTTACTTTTTATTTTCATCTGACTTTTTTTTTCGCTCGTTTTTTATTGGTTGAATCGCAGGAGGCCTCCGGATCGAGGAATGGCGCACATATTCGGAATCAGCGGGTCATTTCCATGGGGAATATCATCGAGATTATCCGATTCTCAATAAAAAGTTTTTTGGCCCAAAAAAATGAGAAGGGGTACCCCTTTCCTTTTTTTCAAAAATCTGAAATTTTCCGAAATATTCGGAACGTGGAAATGATGGTTATATTCTGAATCTGCGGGACCTACGCTTTCAGAATCTGCAAGCCGAATTGAAATAAAAAATTCCTACGATTTTTAATCGTCGATTTAGTTTTTATTTTCATCTGACTTTCTTTTTCGCTCGTGTTTTATTAGTAAAATCGCAGGAGGCCTCCGGATCGAGGAATGGCGCACATATTCGGAATCAGCGGGTCATTTCCATGGGAGATATCATCGAGATTATCCGATTCTCGATAAAAAGTTTTTTGGCCCAAAAAAATGAGAAGGGGTACCCCTTTCCTTTTTTTCAAAAATCTGAAATTTTTCGAAATATTCGGAACGTGGGAATGATGGTTATATTTGGAATCTGCGGGACCTACGCTTTCAGAATCTGCAAGCCGAATTGGGATAAAAAATTCCTACGATTTTTGATCGTCGATTTACTTTTTATTTTCTTCTGACTTTTTTTCTCGCTCGTTTTTTATTGGTAAAATCGCAGAAGGCCTCCGGATCGAGGAATGGCGCACATATTCGGAATCAGCGGGTCATTTCCATGGGGAATATCATCGAGATTATCCGATTCTCGATAAAAAGTTTTTTGGCCCAAAAAAATGAGAAGGGGTACCCCTTTCCTTTTTTTCAAAAATCTGAAATTTTTCGAAATATTCGGAACGTGGGAATGATGGTTATATTTGGAATCTGCGGGACCTACGCTTTCAGAATCTGCAAGCCGAATTGAGATAAAAAATTCCTACGATTTTTAATCGTCAATTTACTTTTTATTTTCATCTGACTTTTTTTTTTCGCTCGTTTTTTATTACTTAAATCGCAGGAGGCCTCCGGATCGAGGAATGGCGCACATATTCGGAATCAGCGGGTCATTTCCATGGGGAATATCATCGAGATTATCCGATTCTCGATAAAAAGTTTTTTGGCCCAAAAAAATGAGAAGGGGTACCCCTTCCCTTTTTTTCAAAAATCTGAAATTTTTCGAAATATTCGGAACGTGGGAATGATGGTTATATTTGGAATCTGCGGGACCTACGCTTTCAGAATCTGCAAGCCGAATTGAGATAAAAAATTCCTACGATTTTTAATCGTCGATTTACTTTTTATTTTCATCTGACTTTTTTTTTCGCTCGTTTTTTATTGGTTGAATCGCAGGAGGCCTCCGGATCGAGGAATGGCGCACATATTCGGAATCAGCGGGTCATTTCCATGGGGAATATCATCGAGATTATCCGATTCTCAATAAAAAGTTTTTTGGCCCAAAAAAATGAGAAGGGGTACCCCTTTCCTTTTTTTCAAGAATCTGAAATTTTCCGAAATATTCGGAACGTGGAAATGATGGTTATATTTGGAATCTGCGGGACCTACGCTTTCAGAATCTGCAAGCCGAATTGAAATAAAAAATTCCTACGATTTCTAATCGTCGATTTAGTTTTTATTTTCATCTGACTTTCTTTTTCGCTCGTGTTTCATTAGTAAAATCGCAGGAGGCCTCCGGATCGAGGAATGGCGCACATATTCGGAATCAGCGGGTCATTTCCATGGGGAATATCATCGAGATTATCCGATTCTCGATAAAAAGTTTTTTGGCCCAAAAAAATGAGAAGGGGTACCCCTTTCCTTTTTTTCAAAAATCTGAAATTTTTCGAAATATTCGGAACGTGGGAATGATGGTTATATTTGGAATCTGCGGGACCTACGCTTTCAGAATCTGCAAGCCGAATTGAGATAAAAAATTCCTACGATTTTTAATCGTCGATTTACTTTTTATTTTCATCTGAATTTTTTTTTCGCTCGTTTTTTATTGGTTGAATCGCAGGAGGCCTCCGGATCGAGGAATGGCGCACATATTCGGAATCAGCGGGTCATTTCCATGGGGAATATCATCGAGATTATCCGATTCTCGATAAAAAGTTTTTTGGCCCAAAAAAATGAAAAGGGGTACCCCTTTCCTTTTTTTCGAAAATCTGAAATTTTCCGAAATATTCGGAACGTGGAAATGATGGTTATATTTGGAATCTGCGGGACCTACGCTTTCAGAATCTGCAAGCCGAATTGAAATAAAAAATTCCTACGATTTTGAATCGTCGATTTACTTTTTATTTTTATTTGACTTTTTTTTTCGCTCGTTTTTTATTGGTAAAATCGCAGGAGGCCTCCGGATCGAGGAATGGTGCACATATTCGGAATCAGCGGGTCATTTCCATGGGGAATATCATCGAGATTATCCGATTCTCGATAGAAAGTTTTTTGGCCCAAAAAAATGAGAAGGGGTACCCCTTTCCTTTTTTTCAAAAATCTGAAATTTTCCGAAATATTCGGAACGTGGAAATGATGGTTATATTCTGAATCTGCGGGACCTACGCTTTCAGAATCTGCAAGCCGAATTGAAATAAAAAATTCCTACGATTTTTAATCGTCGATTTAGTTTTTATTTTCATCTGACTTTCTTTTTCGCTCGTGTTTTATTAGTAAAATCGCAGGAGGCCTCCGGATCGAGGAATGGCGCACATATTCGGAATCAGCGGGTCATTTCCATGGGGAATATCATCGAGATTATCCGATTCTCGATAAAAAGTTTTTTGGCCCAAAAAAATGAGAAGGGGTACCCCTTTCCTTTTTTTCAAAAATCTGAAATTTTTCGAAATATTCGGAACGTGGGAATGATGGTTATATTTGGAATCTGCGTGACCTACGCTTTCAGAATCTGCAAGCCGAATTGAGATAAAAAATTCCTACGATTTTTAATCGTCGATTTACTTTTTATTTTCATCTGACTTTTTTTTTTCGCTCGTTTTTTATTACTTAAATCGCAGGAGGCCTCCGGATCGAGGAATGGCGCACATATTCGGAATCAGCGGGTCATTTCCATGGGGAATATCATCGAGATTATCCGATTCTCGATAAAAAGTTTTTTGGCCCAAAAAATTGAAAAGGGGTACCCCTTTCCTTTTTTCAAAAATCTGAAATTTTCCGAAATATTCGGAACGTGGGAATGATGGTTATATTCGGAATCTGCGGGACCTACGCTTTCAGAATCTGCAAGCCGAATTGGGATAAAAAATTCCTACGATTTTTGATCGTCGATTTACTTTTTATTTTCTTCTGACTTTTTTTCTCGCTCGTTTTTTATTGGTAAAATCGCAGAAGGCCTCCGGATCGAGGAATGGCGCACATATTCGGAATCAGCGGGTCATTTCCATGGGGAATATCATCGAGATTATCCGATTCTCGATAAAAAGTTTTTTGGCCCAAAAAAATGAGAAGGGGTACCCCTTTCCTTTTTTTCAAAAATCTGAAATTTTTCAAAATATTCGGAACGTGGGAATGATGGTTATATTTGGAATCTGCGGGACCTACGCTTTCAGAATCTGCAAGCCGAATTGAAATAAAAAATTCCTACGATTTTGAATCGTCGATTTACTATTTATTTTTATTTGACTTTTTTTTTCGCTCGTTTTTTATTGGTAAAATCGCAGGAGGCCTCCGGATCGAGGAATGGTGCACATATTCGGAATCAGCGGGTCATTTCCATGGGGAATATCATCGAGATTATCCGATTCTCGATAAAAAGTTTTTTGGCCCAAAAAAATGAGAAGGGGTACCCCTTTCCTTTTTTTCAAAAATCTGAAATTTTCCGAAATATTCGGAACGTGGAAATGATGGTTATATTCTGAATCTGCGGGACCTACGCTTTCAGAATCTGCAAGCCGAATTGAAATAAAAAATTCCTACGATTTTTAATCGTCGATTTAGTTTTTATTTTCATCTGACTTTCTTTTTCGCTCGTGTTTTATTAGTAAAATCGCAGGAGGCCTCCGGATCGAGGAATGGCGCACATATTCGGAATCAGCGGGTCATTTCCATGGGAGATATCATCGAGATTATCCGATTCTCGATAAAAAGTTTTTTGGCCCAAAAAAATGAGAAGGGGTACCCCTTTCCTTTTTTTCAAAAATCTGAAATTTTTCGAAATATTCGGAACGTGGGAATGATGGTTATATTTGGAATCTGCGGGACCTACGCTTTCAGAATCTGCAAGCCGAATTGGGATAAAAAATTCCTACGATTTTTGATCGTCGATTTACTTTTTATTTTCTTCTGACTTTTTTTCTCGCTCGTTTTTTATTGGTAAAATCGCAGAAGGCCTCCGGATCGAGGAATGGCGCACATATTCGGAATCAGCGGGTCATTTCCATGGGGAATATCATCGAGATTATCCGATTCTCGATAAAAAGTTTTTTGGCCCAAAAAAATGAGAAGGGGTACCCCTTTCCTTTTTTTCAAAAATCTGAAATTTTTCGAAATATTCGGAACGTGGGAATGATGGTTATATTTGGAATCTGCGGGACCTACGCTTTCAGAATCTGCAAGCCGAATTGAGATAAAAAATTCCTACGATTTTTAATCGTCAATTTACTTTTTATTTTCATCTGACTTTTTTTTTTCGCTCGTTTTTTATTACTTAAATCGCAGGAGGCCTCCGGATCGAGGAATGGCGCACATATTCGGAATCAGCGGGTCATTTCCATGGGGAATATCATCGAGATTATCCGATTCTCGATAAAAAGTTTTTTGGCCCAAAAAAATGAGAAGGGGTACCCCTTCCCTTTTTTTCAAAAATCTGAAATTTTTCGAAATATTCGGAACGTGGGAATGATGGTTATATTTGGAATCTGCGGGACCTACGCTTTCAGAATCTGCAAGCCGAATTGAGATAAAAAATTCCTACGATTTTTAATCGTCGATTTACTTTTTATTTTCATCTGACTTTTTTTTTCGCTCGTTTTTTATTGGTTGAATCGCAGGAGGCCTCCGGATCGAGGAATGGCGCACATATTCGGAATCAGCGGGTCATTTCCATGGGGAATATCATCGAGATTATCCGATTCTCAATAAAAAGTTTTTTGGCCCAAAAAAATGAGAAGGGGTACCCCTTTCCTTTTTTTCAAGAATCTGAAATTTTCCGAAATATTCGGAACGTGGAAATGATGGTTATATTTGGAATCTGCGGGACCTACGCTTTCAGAATCTGCAAGCCGAATTGAAATAAAAAATTCCTACGATTTCTAATCGTCGATTTAGTTTTTATTTTCATCTGACTTTCTTTTTCGCTCGTGTTTCATTAGTAAAATCGCAGGAGGCCTCCGGATCGAGGAATGGCGCACATATTCGGAATCAGCGGGTCATTTCCATGGGGAATATCATCGAGATTATCCGATTCTCGATAAAAAGTTTTTTGGCCCAAAAAAATGAGAAGGGGTACCCCTTTCCTTTTTTTCAAAAATCTGAAATTTTTCGAAATATTCGGAACGTGGGAATGATGGTTATATTTGGAATCTGCGGGACCTACGCTTTCAGAATCTGCAAGCCGAATTGAGATAAAAAATTCCTACGATTTTTAATCGTCGATTTACTTTTTATTTTCATCTGAATTTTTTTTTCGCTCGTTTTTTATTGGTTGAATCGCAGGAGGCCTCCGGATCGAGGAATGGCGCACATATTCGGAATCAGCGGGTCATTTCCATGGGGAATATCATCGAGATTATCCGATTCTCGATAAAAAGTTTTTTGGCCCAAAAAAATGAAAAGGGGTACCCCTTTCCTTTTTTTCGAAAATCTGAAATTTTCCGAAATATTCGGAACGTGGAAATGATGGTTATATTTGGAATCTGCGGGACCTACGCTTTCAGAATCTGCAAGCCGAATTGAAATAAAAAATTCCTACGATTTTGAATCGTCGATTTACTTTTTATTTTTATTTGACTTTTTTTTTCGCTCGTTTTTTATTGGTAAAATCGCAGGAGGCCTCCGGATCGAGGAATGGTGCACATATTCGGAATCAGCGGGTCATTTCCATGGGGAATATCATCGAGATTATCCGATTCTCGATAGAAAGTTTTTTGGCCCAAAAAAATGAGAAGGGGTACCCCTTTCCTTTTTTTCAAAAATCTGAAATTTTCCGAAATATTCGGAACGTGGAAATGATGGTTATATTCTGAATCTGCGGGACCTACGCTTTCAGAATCTGCAAGCCGAATTGAAATAAAAAATTCCTACGATTTTTAATCGTCGATTTAGTTTTTATTTTCATCTGACTTTCTTTTTCGCTCGTGTTTTATTAGTAAAATCGCAGGAGGCCTCCGGATCGAGGAATGGCGCACATATTCGGAATCAGCGGGTCATTTCCATGGGGAATATCATCGAGATTATCCGATTCTCGATAAAAAGTTTTTTGGCCCAAAAAAATGAGAAGGGGTACCCCTTTCCTTTTTTTCAAAAATCTGAAATTTTTCGAAATATTCGGAACGTGGGAATGATGGTTATATTTGGAATCTGCGTGACCTACGCTTTCAGAATCTGCAAGCCGAATTGAGATAAAAAATTCCTACGATTTTTAATCGTCGATTTACTTTTTATTTTCATCTGACTTTTTTTTTTCGCTCGTTTTTTATTACTTAAATCGCAGGAGGCCTCCGGATCGAGGAATGGCGCACATATTCGGAATCAGCGGGTCATTTCCATGGGGAATATCATCGAGATTATCCGATTCTCGATAAAAAGTTTTTTGGCCCAAAAAATTGAAAAGGGGTACCCCTTTCCTTTTTTCAAAAATCTGAAATTTTCCGAAATATTCGGAACGTGGGAATGATGGTTATATTCGGAATCTGCGGGACCTACGCTTTCAGAATCTGCAAGCCGAATTGGGATAAAAAATTCCTACGATTTTTGATCGTCGATTTACTTTTTATTTTCTTCTGACTTTTTTTCTCGCTCGTTTTTTATTGGTAAAATCGCAGAAGGCCTCCGGATCGAGGAATGGCGCACATATTCGGAATCAGCGGGTCATTTCCATGGGGAATATCATCGAGATTATCCGATTCTCGATAAAAAGTTTTTTGGCCCAAAAAAATGAGAAGGGGTACCCCTTTCCTTTTTTTCAAAAATCTGAAATTTTTCAAAATATTCGGAACGTGGGAATGATGGTTATATTTGGAATCTGCGGGACCTACGCTTTCAGAATCTGCAAGCCGAATTGAAATAAAAAATTCCTACGATTTTGAATCGTCGATTTACTATTTATTTTTATTTGACTTTTTTTTTCGCTCGTTTTTTATTGGTAAAATCGCAGGAGGCCTCCGGATCGAGGAATGGTGCACATATTCGGAATCAGCGGGTCATTTCCATGGGGAATATCATCGAGATTATCCGATTCTCGATAAAAAGTTTTTTGGCCCAAAAAAATGAGAAGGGGTACCCCTTTCCTTTTTTTCAAAAATCTGAAATTTTCCGAAATATTCGGAACGTGGAAATGATGGTTATATTCTGAATCTGCGGGACCTACGCTTTCAGAATCTGCAAGCCGAATTGAAATAAAAAATTCCTACGATTTTTAATCGTCGATTTAGTTTTTATTTTCATCTGACTTTCTTTTTCGCTCGTGTTTTATTAGTAAAATCGCAGGAGGCCTCCGGATCGAGGAATGGCGCACATATTCGGAATCAGCGGGTCATTTCCATGGGAAATATCATCGAGATTATCCGATTCTCGATAAAAAGTTTTTTGGCCCAAAAAAATGAGAAGGGGTACCCCTTTCCTTTTTTTCAAAAATCTGAAATTTTTCGAAATATTCGGAACGTGGGAATGATGGTTATATTTGGAATCTGCGGGACCTACGCTTTCAGAATCTGCAAGCCGAATTGGGATAAAAAATTCCTACGATTTTTGATCGTCGATTTACTTTTTATTTTCTTCTGACTTTTTTTCTCGCTCGTTTTTTATTGGTAAAATCGCAGAAGGCCTCCGGATCGAGGAATGGCGCACATATTCGGAATCAGCGGGTCATTTCCATGGGGAATATCATCGAGATTATCCGATTCTCGATAAAAAGTTTTTTGGCCCAAAAAAATGAGAAGGGGTACCCCTTTCCTTTTTTTCAAAAATCTGAAATTTTTCGAAATATTCGGAACGTGGAAATGATGGTTATATTTGGAATCTGCGGGACCTACGCTTTCAGAATCTGCAAGCCGAATTGAAATAAAATATTCCTACGATTTTTAATCGTCGATTTACTTTTTATTTTCATCTGACTTTCTTTTTCGCTCGTTTTTCATTAGTAAAATCGCAGAAGGCCTCCGGATCGAGGAATGGCGCACATATTCGGAATCAGCGGGTCATTTCCATGGGGAATATCATCGAGATTATCCGATTCTCGATAAAAAGTTTTTTGGCCCAAAAAAATGAGAAGGGGTACCCCTTTCCTTTTTTTCAAAAATCTGAAATTTTTCGAAATATTCGGAACGTGGGAATGATGGTTATATTTGGAATCTGCGGGACCTACGCTTTCAGAATCTGCAAGCCGAATTGAGATAAAAAATTCCTACGATTTTTAATCGTCGATTTACTTTTTATTTTCATCTGACTTTTTTTTTTCGCTCGTTTTTTATTACTTAAATCGCAGGAGGCCTCCGGATCGAGGAATGGCGCACATATTCGGAATCAGCGGGTCATTTCCATGGGGAATATCATCGAGATTATCCGATTCTCGATAAAAAGTTTTTTGGCCCAAAAAAATGAGAAGGGGTACCCCTTTCCTTTTTTTCAAAAATCTGAAATTTTTCGAAATATTCGGAACGTGGGAATGATGGTTATATTTGGAATCTGCGGGACCTATGCTTTCAGAATCTGCAAGCCGAATTGAGATAAAAAATTCCTACGATTTTTAATCGTCGATTTACTTTTTATTTTCATCTGACTTTTTTTTTCGCTCGGTTTTTATTGGTTGAATCGCAGGAGGCCTCCGGATCGAGGAATGGCGCACATATTCGGAATCAGCGGCTCATTTCCATGGGGAATATCATCGAGAATATCCGATTCTCGATAAAAAGTTTTTTGGCCCAAAAAAATGAGAAGGGGTACCCCTTTCCTTTTTTCCGAAAATCTGAAATTTTCCGAAGTATTCGGAACGTGGGAATGATGGTTATATTTGGAATCTGCGGGACCTACGCTTTCAGAATCTGCAAGCCGAATCGAAATAAAAAATTCCTACGATTTTTAATCGTCGATTTACTTTTTATTTTTATTTGACTTTTTTTGTCGCTCGTTTATTATTGGTAAAATCGCAGGAGGCCTCCGGATCGAGGAATGGCGCACATATTCGGAATCAGCGGGTCATTTCCATGGGAAATATCATCGAGATTATCCGATTCTCGATAAAAAGTTTTTTGGCCCAAAAAAATGAGAAGGGGTACCCCTTTCCTTTTTTTCGAAAATCTAAAATTTTCCGAAATATTCGGAACGTGGAAATGATGGTTATATTTGGAATCTGCGGGACCTACGCTTTCAGAATCTGCAAGCATAATCGGAATAAAAAATTCCTACGATTTTTAATCGTCGATTTACTTTTTATTTTTATTTGACTTTTTTTTTCGCTCGTTTTTTATTGGTAAAATCGCAGGAGGCCTCCGGATCGAGGAATGGCGCACATATTCGGAATCAGCGGGTCATTTCCATGGGGAATATCATCGAGATTATCCGATTCTCGATAAAAAGTTTTTTGGCCCAAAAAAATGAGAAGGGGTACCCCTTTCCTTTTTTTCGAAAATCTGAAATTTTCCGAAATATTCGGAACGTGGAAATGATGGTTATATTTGGAATCCGCGGGACCTACGCTTTCAGAATCTGCAAGCCGAATTGAAATAAAAAATTCCTACGATTTTGAATCGTCGATTTACTTTTTATTTTTATTTGACTTTTTTTTTCGCTCGTTTTTTATTGGTAAAATCGCAGGAGGCCTCCGGATCGAGGAATGGTGCACATATTCGGAATCAGCGGGTCATTTCCATGGGGAATATCATCGAGATTATCCGATTCTCGATAAAAAGTTTTTTGGCCCAAAAAAATGAGAAGGGGTACCCCTTTCCTTTTTTTGAAAAATCTGAAATTTTCCGAAGTATTCGGAACGTGGGAATGATGGTTATATTTGGAATCTGCGGGACCTACGCTTTCAGAATCTGCAAGCCGAATCGAAATAAAAAATTCCTACGATTTTTAATCGTCGATTTACTTTTTATTTATATTTGACTTTTTTTTTCGCTCGTTTTTTATTGGTAAAATCGCAGGAGGCCTCCGGATCGAGGAATGGCGCACATATTCGGAATCAGCGGGTCATTTCCATGGGGAATATCATCGAGATTATCCGATTCTCGATAAAAAGTTTTTTGGCCCAAAAAAATGAGAAGGGGTACCACTTTCCTTTTTTTCAAAAATCTGAAATTTTTCGAAATATTCGGAACGTGGGAATGATGGTTATATTTGGAATCTGCGGGACCTACGCTTTCAGAATCTGCAAGCCGAATTGAGATAAAAAATTCCTACGATTTTTAATCGTCGATTTACTTTTTATTTTCATCTGAATTTTTTTTTCGCTCGTTTTTTATTGGTAAAATCGCAGAAGGCCTCCGGATCGAGGAATGGCGCACATATTCGGAATCAGCGGGTCATTTCCATGGGGAATATCATCGAGATTATCCGATTCTCGATAAAAAGTTTTTTGGCCCAAAAAAATGAGAAGGGGTACCCCTTCCCTTTTTTTCAAAAATCTGAAATTTTTCGAAATATTCGGAACGTGGGAATGATGGTTATATTTGGAATCTGCGGGACCTACGCTTTCAGAATCTGCAAGCCGAATTGAGATAAAAAATTCCTACGATTTTTAATCGTCGATTTACTTTTTATTTTCATCTGAATTTTTTTTTCGCTCGTTTTTTATTGGTTAAATCGCAGGAGGCCTCCGGATCGAGGAATGGCGCACATATTCGGAATCAGCGGGTCATTTCCATGGGGAATATCATCGAGATTATCCGATTCTCGATAAAAAGTTTTTTGGCCCAAAAAAATGAGAAGGGGTACCCCTTTCCTTTTTTTCAGAAATCTGAAATTTTTCGAAATATTCGGAACGTGGGAATGATGGTTATATTTGGAATCTGCGGGACCTATGCTTTCAGAATCTGCAAGCCGAATTGAGATAAAATATTCCTACGATTTTTAATCGTCGATTTACTTTTTATTTTCATCTGACTTTTTTTTTCGCTCGTTTTTTATTGGTTGAATCGCAGGAGGCCTCCGGATCGAGGAATGGCGCACATATTCGGAATCAGCGGCTCATTTTCATGGGGAATATCATCGAGATCATCCGATTCTCGATGAAAAGTTTTTTGGCCCAAAAAAATGAGAAGGGGTACCCCTTTCCTTTTTTTCAAAAATCTGAAATTTTCCGAAATATTCGGAACGTGGAAATGATGGTTATATTCTGAATCTGCGGGACCTACGCTTTCAGAATCTGCAAGCCGAATTGAAATAAAAAATTCCTACGATTTTTAATCGTCGATTTAGTTTTTATTTTCATCTGACTTTCTTTTTCGCTCGTGTTTTATTAGTAAAATCGCAGGAGGCCTCCGGATCGAGGAATGGCGCACATATTCGGAATCAGCGGGTCATTTCCATGGGAAATATCATCGAGATTATCCGATTCTCGATAAAAAGTTTTTTGGCCCAAAAAAATGAGAAGGGGTACCCCTTTCCTTTTTTTCAAAAATCTGAAATTTTTCGAAATATTCGGAACGTGGGAATGATGGTTATATTTGGAATCTGCGGGACCTACGCTTTCAGAATCTGCAAGCCGAATTGGGATAAAAAATTCCTACGATTTTTGATCGTCGATTTACTTTTTATTTTCTTCTGACTTTTTTTCTCGCTCGTTTTTTATTGGTAAAATCGCAGAAGGCCTCCGGATCGAGGAATGGCGCACATATTCGGAATCAGCGGGTCATTTCCATGGGGAATATCATCGAGATTATCCGATTCTCGATAAAAAGTTTTTTGGCCCAAAAAAATGAGAAGGGGTACCCCTTTCCTTTTTTTCAAAAATCTGAAATTTTTCGAAATATTCGGAACGTGGAAATGATGGTTATATTTGGAATCTGCGGGACCTACGCTTTCAGAATCTGCAAGCCGAATTGAAATAAAAAATTCCTACGATTTTTAATCGTCGATTTACTTTTTATTTTCATCTGACTTTCTTTTTCGCTCGTTTTTCATTAGTAAAATCGCAGAAGGCCTCCGGATCGAGGAATGGCGCACATATTCGGAATCAGCGGGTCATTTCCATGGGGAATATCATCGAGATTATCCGATTCTCGATAAAAAGTTTTTTGGCCCAAAAAAATGAGAAGGGGTACCCCTTTCCTTTTTTTCAAAAATCTGAAATTTTTCGAAATATTCGGAACGTGGGAATGATGGTTATATTTGGAATCTGCGGGACCTACGCTTTCAGAATCTGCAAGCCGAATTGAGATAAAAAATTCCTACGATTTTTAATCGTCGATTTACTTTTTATTTTCATCTGACTTTTTTTTTCCGCTCGTTTTTTATTACTTAAATCGCAGGAGGCCTCCGGATCGAGGAATGGCGCACATATTCGGAATCAGCGGGTCATTTCCATGGGGAATATCATCGAGATTATCCGATTCTCGATAAAAAGTTTTTTGGCCCAAAAAAATGAGAAGGGGTACCCCTTTCCTTTTTTTCAAAAATCTGAAATTTTTCGAAATATTCGGAACGTGGGAATGATGGTTATATTTGGAATCTGCGGGACCTATGCTTTCAGAATCTGCAAGCCGAATTGAGATAAAAAATTCCTACGATTTTTAATCGTCGATTTACTTTTTATTTTCATCTGACTTTTTTTTTCGCTCGGTTTTTATTGGTTGAATCGCAGGAGGCCTCCGGATCGAGGAATGGCGCACATATTCGGAATCAGCGGCTCATTTCCATGGGGAATATCATCGAGAATATCCGATTCTCGATAAAAAGTTTTTTGGCCCAAAAAAATGAGAAGGGGTACCCCTTTCCTTTTTTCCGAAAATCTGAAATTTTCCGAAGTATTCGGAACGTGGGAATGATGGTTATATTTGGAATCTGCGGGACCTACGCTTTCAGAATCTGCAAGCCGAATCGAAATAAAAAATTCCTACGATTTTTAATCGTCGATTTACTTTTTATTTTTATTAGACTTTTTTTTTCGCTCGTTTTTTATTGGTAAAATCGCAGGAGGCCTCCGGATCGAGGAATGGCGCACATATTCGGAATCAGCGGGTCATTTCCATGGGGAATATCATCGAGATTATCCGATTCTCGATAAAAAGTTTTTTGGCCCAAAAAAATGAGAAGGGGTACCCCTTTCCTTTTTTTCGAAAATCTAAAATTTTCCGAAATATTCGGAACGTGGAAATGATGGTTATATTTGGAATCTGCGGGACCTACGCTTTCAGAATCTGCAAGCATAATCGGAATAAAAAATTCCTACGATTTTTAATCGTCGATTTACTTTTTATTTTTATTTGACTTTTTTTTTCGCTCGTTTTTTATTGGTAAAATCGCAGGAGGCCTCCGGATCGAGGAATGGCGCACATATTCGGAATCAGCGGGTCATTTCCATGGGGAATATCATCGAGATTATCCGATTCTCGATAAAAAGTTTTTTGGCCCAAAAAAATGAGAAGGGGTACCCCTTTCCTTTTTTTCGAAAATCTGAAATTTTCCGAAATATTCGGAACGTGGAAATGATGGTTATATTTGGAATCCGCGGGACCTACGCTTTCAGAATCTGCAAGCCGAATTGAAATAAAAAATTCCTACGATTTTGAATCGTCGATTTACTTTTTATTTTTATTTGACTTTTTTTTTCGCTCGTTTTTTATTGGTAAAATCGCAGGAGGCCTCCGGATCGAGGAATGGTGCACATATTCGGAATCAGCGGGTCATTTCCATGGGGAATATCATCGAGATTATCCGATTCTCGATAAAAAGTTTTTTGGCCCAAAAAAATGAGAAGGGGTACCCCTTTCCTTTTTTTGAAAAATCTGAAATTTTCCGAAGTATTCGGAACGTGGGAATGATGGTTATATTTGGAATCTGCGGGACCTACGCTTTCAGAATCTGCAAGCCGAATCGAAATAAAAAATTCCTACGATTTTTAATCGTCGATTTACTTTTTATTTATATTTGACTTTTTTTTTCGCTCGTTTTTTATTGGTAAAATCGCAGGAGGCCTCCGGATCGAGGAATGGCGCACATATTCGGAATCAGCGGGTCATTTCCATGGGGAATATCATCGAGATTATCCGATTCTCGATAAAAAGTTTTTTGGCCCAAAAAAATGAGAAGGGGTACCACTTTCCTTTTTTTCAAAAATCTGAAATTTTTCGAAATATTCGGAACGTGGGAATGATGGTTATATTTGGAATCTGCGGGACCTACGCTTTCAGAATCTGCAAGCCGAATTGAGATAAAAAATTCCTACGATTTTTAATCGTCGATTTACTTTTTATTTTCATCTGAATTTTTTTTTCGCTCGTTTTTTATTGGTAAAATCGCAGAAGGCCTCCGGATCGAGGAATGGCGCACATATTCGGAATCAGCGGGTCATTTCCATGGGGAATATCATCGAGATTATCCGATTCTCGATAAAAAGTTTTTTGGCCCAAAAAAATGAGAAGGGGTACCCCTTCCCTTTTTTTCAAAAATCTGAAATTTTTCGAAATATTCGGAACGTGGGAATGATGGTTATATTTGGAATCTGCGGGACCTACGCTTTCAGAATCTGCAAGCCGAATTGAGATAAAAAATTCCTACGATTTTTAATCGTCGATTTACTTTTTATTTTCATCTGAATTTTTTTTTCGCTCGTTTTTTATTGGTTAAATCGCAGGAGGCCTCCGGATCGAGGAATGGCGCACATATTCGGAATCAGCGGGTCATTTCCATGGGGAATATCATCGAGATTATCCGATTCTCGATAAAAAGTTTTTTGGCCCAAAAAAATGAGAAGGGGTACCCCTTTCCTTTTTTTCAGAAATCTGAAATTTTTCGAAATATTCGGAACGTGGGAATGATGGTTATATTTGGAATCTGCGGGACCTATGCTTTCAGAATCTGCAAGCCGAATTGAGATAAAATATTCCTACGATTTTTAATCGTCGATTTACTTTTTATTTTCATCTGACTTTTTTTTTCGCTCGTTTTTTATTGGTTGAATCGCAGGAGGCCTCCGGATCGAGGAATGGCGCACATATTCGGAATCAGCGGCTCATTTTCATGGGGAATATCATCGAGATCATCCGATTCTCGATGAAAAGTTTTTTGGCCCAAAAAAATGAGAAGGGGTACCCCTTTCCTTTTTTTCAAAAATCTGAAATTTTCCGAAATATTCGGAACGTGGAAATGATGGTTATATTTGGAATCTGCGGGACCTACGCTTTCAGAATCTGCAAGCCGAATTGAAATAAAAAATTCCTACGATTTTTAATCGTCGATTTACTTTTTATTTTCATCTGACTTTCTTTTTCGCTCGTTTTTCATTAGTAAAATCGCAGAAGGCCTCCGGATCGAGGAATGGCGCACATATTCGGAATCAGCGGGTCATTTCCATGGGGAATATCATCGAGATTATCCGATTCTCGATAAAAAGTTTTTTGGCCCAAAAAAATGAGAAGGGGTACCCCTTTCCTTTTTTTCAAAAATCTGAAATTTTTCGAAATATTCGGAACGTGGGAATGATGGTTATATTTGGAATCTGCGGGACCTACGCTTTCAGAATCTGCAAGCCGAATTGAGATAAAAAATTCCTACGATTTTTAATCGTCGATTTACTTTTTATTTTCATCTGACTTTTTTTTTTCGCTCGTTTTTTATTACTTAAATCGCAGGAGGCCTCCGGATCGAGGAATGGCGCACATATTCGGAATCAGCGGGTCATTTCCATGGGGAATATCATCGAGATTATCCGATTCTCGATAAAAAGTTTTTTGGCCCAAAAAATTGAGAAGGGGTACCCCTTTCCTTTTTTTCAAAAATCTGAAATTTTCCGAAATATTCGGAACGTGGGAATGATGGTTATATTCGGAATCTGCGGGACCTACGCTTTCAGAATCTGCAAGCCGAATTGGGATAAAAAATTCCTACGATTTTTGATCGTCGATTTACTTTTTATTTTCTTCTGACTTTTTTTCTCGCTCGTTTTTTATTGGTAAAATCGCAGAAGGCCTCCGAATCGAGGAATGGCGCACATATTCGGAATCAGCGGGTCATTTTCATGGGGAATATCATCGAGATTATCCGATTCTCGATAAAAAGTTTTTTGGCCCAAAAAAATGAGAAGGGGTACCCCTTTCCTTTTTTTCAAAAATCTGAAATTTTTCGAAATATTCGGAACGTGGGAATGATGGTTATATTTGGAATCTGCGGGACCTACGCTTTCAGAATCTGCAAGCCGAATTGAGATAAAAAATTCCTACGATTTTTAATCGTCGATTTACTTTTTATTTTCATCTGAATTTTTTTTTCGCTCGTTTTTTATTGGTAAAATCGCAGGAGGCCTCCGGATCGAGGAATGGCGCACATATTCGGAATCAGCGGGTCATTTCCATTGGGAATATCATCGAGATTATCCGATTCTCGATAAAAAGTTTTTTGGCCCAAAAAAATGAGAAGGGGTACCCCTTTCCTTTTTTTCGAAAATCTGAAATTTTCCGAAATATTCGGAACGTGGAAATGATGGTTATATTTGGAATCTGCGGGACCTACGCTTTCAGAATCTGCAAGCCGAATTGAAATAAAAAATTCCTACGATTTTGAATCGTCGATTTACTTTTTATTTTTATTTGACTTTTTTTTTCGCTCGTTTTTTATTGGTTAAATCGCAGGAGGCCTCCGGATCGAGGAATGGTGCACATATTCGGAATCAGCGGGTCATTTCCATGGGGAATATCATCGAGATTATCCGATTCTCGATAAAAAGTTTTTTGGCCCAAAAAAATGAGAAGGGGTACCCCTTTCCTTTTTTTCGAAAATCTGAAATTTTCCGAAATATTCGGAACGTGGAAATGATGGTTATATTTGGAATCTGCGGGACCTACGCTTTCAGAATCTGCAAGCCGAATTGAAATAAAAAATTCCTACGATTTTGAATCGTCGATTTACTTTTTATTTTTATTTGACTTTTTTTTTCGCTCGTTTTTTATTGGTAAAATCGCAGGAGGCCTCCGGATCGAGGAATGGTGCACATATTCGGAATCAGCGGGTCATTTCCATGGGGAATATCATCGAGATTATCCGATTCTCGATAAAAAGTTTTTTGGCCCAAAAAAATGAGAAGAGGTACCCCTTTCCTTTTTTTGAAAAATCTGAAATTTTCCGAAGTATTCGAAACGTGGGAATGATGGTTATATTTGGAATCTGCGGGACCTACGCTTTCAGAATCTGCAAGCCGAATCGAAATAAAAAATTCCTACGATTTTTAATCGTCGATTTACTTTTTATTTATATTTGACTTTTTTTTTCGCTCGTTTTTTATTGGTAAAATCGCAGGAGGCCTCCGGATCAAGGAATGGCGCACATATTCGGAATCAGCGGGTCATTTCCATGGGGAATATCATCGAGATTATCCGATTCTCGATAAAAAGTTTTTTGGCCCAAAAAAATGAGAAGGGGTACCCCTTTCCTTTTTTTCAAAAATCTGAAATTTTTCGAAATATTCGGAACGTGGGAATGATGGTTATATTTGGAATCTGCGGGACCTACGCTTTCAGAATCTGCAAGCCGAATTGAGATAAAAAATTCCTACGATTTTTAATCGTCGATTTACTTTTTATTTTCATCTGAATTTTTTTTTCGCTCGTTTTTTATTGGTAAAATCGCAGAAGGCCTCCGGATCGAGGAATGGCGCACATATTCGGAATCAGCGGGTCATTTCCATGGGGAATATCATCGAGATTATCCGATTCTCGATAAAAAGTTTTTTGGCCCAAAAAATTGAGAAGGGGTACCCCTTTCCTTTTTTCAAGAATCTGAAATTTTCCGAAATATTCGGAACGTGGGAATGATGGTTATATTCGGAATCTGCGTGACCTACGCTTTCAGAATCTGCAAGCCGAATTGAGATAAAAAATTCCTACGATTTTTAATCGTCGATTTACTTTTTATTTTCATCTGACTTTTTTTTTTCGCTCGTTTTTTATTACTTGAATCGCAGGAGGCCTCCGGATCGAGGAATGGCGCACATATTCGGAATCAGCGGGTCATTTCCATGGGGAATATCATCGAGATTATCCGATTCTCGATAAAAAGTTTTTTGGCCCAAAAAATTGAGAAGGGGTACCCCTTTCCTTTTTTCAAGAATCTGAAATTTTCCGAAATATTCGGAACGTGGGAATGATGGTTATATTCGGAATCTGCGGGACCTACGCTTTCAGAATCTGCAAGCCGAATTGGGATAAAAAATTCCTACGATTTTTGATCGTCGATTTACTTTTTATTTTCTTCTGACTTTTTTTCTCGCTCGTTTTTTATTGGTAAAATCGCAGAAGGCCTCCGGATCGAGGAATGGCGCACATATTCGGAATCAGCGGGTCATTCCCATGGGGAATATCATCGAGATTATCCGATTCTCGATAAAAAGTTTTTTGGCCCAAAAAAATGAGAAGGGGTACCCCTTTCCTTTTTTTCAAAAATCTGAAATTTTTCGAAATATTCGGAACGTGGAAATGATGGTTATATTTGGAATCTGCGGGACCTACGCTTTCAGAATCTGCAAGCCGAATTGAAATAAAAAATTCCTACGATTTTTAATCGTCGATTTACTTTTTATTTTCATCTGACTTTCTTTTTCGCTCGTTTTTCATTAGTAAAATCGCAGAAGGCCTCCGGATCGAGGAATGGCGCACATATTCGGAATCAGCGGGTCATTTCCATGGGGAATATCATCGAGATTATCCGATTCTCGATAAAAAGTTTTTTGGCCCAAAAAAATGAGAAGGGGTACCCCTTTCCTTTTTTTCAAAAATCTGAAATTTTTCAAAATATTCGGAACGTGGGAATGATGGTTATATTTGGAATCTGCGGGACCTACGCTTTCAGAATCTGCAAGCCGAATTGAAATAAAAAATTCCTACGATTTTGAATCGTCGATTTACTTTTTATTTTTATTTGACTTTTTTTTTCGCTCGTTTTTTATTGGTAAAATCGCAGGAGGCCTCCGGATCGAGGAATGGTGCACATATTCGGAATCAGCGGGTCATTTCCATGGGGAATATCATCGAGATTATCCGATTCTCGATAAAAAGTTTTTTGGCCCAAAAAAATGAGAAGGGGTACCCCTTTCCTTTTTTTCAAAAATCTGAAATTTTCCGAAATATTCGGAACGTGGAAATGATGGTTATATTCTGAATCTGCGGGACCTACGCTTTCAGAATCTGCAAGCCGAATTGAAATAAAAAATTCCTACGATTTTTAATCGTCGATTTAGTTTTTATTTTCATCTGACTTTCTTTTTCGCTCGTGTTTTATTAGTAAAATCGCAGGAGGCCTCCGGATCGAGGAATGGCGCACATATTCGGAATCAGCGGGTCATTTCCATGGGAAATATCATCGAGATTATCCGATTCTCGATAAAAAGTTTTTTGGCCCAAAAAAATGAGAAGGGGTACCCCTTTCCTTTTTTTCAAAAATCTGAAATTTTTCGAAATATTCGGAACGTGGGAATGATGGTTATATTTGGAATCTGCGGGACCTACGCTTCCAGAATCTGCAAGCCGAATTGGGATAAAAAATTCCTACGATTTTTGATCGTCGATTTACTTTTTATTTTCTTCTGACTTTTTTTCTCGCTCGTTTTTTATTGGTAAAATCGCAGAAGGCCTCCGGATCGAGGAATGGCGCACATATTCGGAATCAGCGGGTCATTCCCATGGGGAATATCATCGAGATTATCCGATTCTCGATAAAAAGTTTTTTGGCCCAAAAAAATGAGAAGGGGTACCCCTTTCCTTTTTTTCAAAAATCTGAAATTTTTCGAAATATTCGGAACGTGGAAATGATGGTTATATTTGGAATCTGCGGGACCTACGCTTTCAGAATCTGCAAGCCGAATTGAAATAAAAAATTCCTACGATTTTTAATCGTCGATTTACTTTTTATTTTCATCTGACTTTCTTTTTCGCTCGTTTTTCATTAGTAAAATCGCAGAAGGCCTCCGGATCGAGGAATGGCGCACATATTCGGAATCAGCGGGTCATTTCCATGGGGAATATCATCGAGATTATCCGATTCTCGATAAAAAGTTTTTTGGCCCAAAAAAATGAGAAGGGGTACCCCTTTCCTTTTTTTCAAAAATCTGAAATTTTTCAAAATATTCGGAACGTGGGAATGATGGTTATATTTGGAATCTGCGGGACCTACGCTTTCAGAATCTGCAAGCCGAATTGAAATAAAAAATTCCTACGATTTTGAATCGTCGATTTACTTTTTATTTTTATTTGACTTTTTTTTTCGCTCGTTTTTTATTGGTAAAATCGCAGGAGGCCTCCGGATCGAGGAATGGTGCACATATTCGGAATCAGCGGGTCATTTCCATGGGGAATATCATCGAGATTATCCGATTCTCGATAAAAAGTTTTTTGGCCCAAAAAAATGAGAAGGGGTACCCCTTTCCTTTTTTTCAAAAATCTGAAATTTTCCGAAATATTCGGAACGTGGAAATGATGGTTATATTCTGAATCTGCGGGACCTACGCTTTCAGAATCTGCAAGCCGAATTGAAATAAAAAATTCCTACGATTTTTAATCGTCGATTTAGTTTTTATTTTCATCTGACTTTCTTTTTCGCTCGTGTTTTATTAGTAAAATCGCAGGAGGCCTCCGGATCGAGGAATGGCGCACATATTCGGAATCAGCGGGTCATTTCCATGGGAAATATCATCGAGATTATCCGATTCTCGATAAAAAGTTTTTTGGCCCAAAAAAATGAGAAGGGTACCCCTTTCCTTTTTTTCAAAAATCTGAAATTTTTCGAAATATTCGGAACGTGGGAATGATGGTTATATTTGGAATCTGCGGGACCTACGCTTCCAGAATCTGCAAGCCGAATTGGGATAAAAAATTCCTACGATTTTTGATCGTCGATTTACTTTTTATTTTCTTCTGACTTTTTTTCTCGCTCGTTTTTTATTGGTAAAATCGCAGAAGGCCTCCGGATCGTGGAATGGCGCACATATTCGGAATCAGCGGGTCATTTCCATGGGGAATATCATCGAGATTATCCGATTCTCGATAAAAAGTTTTTTGGCCCAAAAAAATGAGAAGGGGTACCCCTTTCCTTTTTTTCAAAAATCTGAAATTTTTCGAAATATTCGGAACGTGGGAATGATGGTTATATTTGGAATCTGCGGGACCTACGCTTTCAGAATCTGCAAGCCGAATTGAAATAAAAAATTCCTACGATTTTGAATCGTCGATTTACTTTTTATTTTCATTTGACTTTTTTTTTCGCTCGTTTTTTATTGGTAAAATCGCAGGAGGCCTCCGGATCGAGGAATGGTGCACATATTCGGAATCAGCGGGTCATTTCCATGGGGAATATCATCGAGATTATCCGATTCTCGATAAAAAGTTTTTTGGCCCAAAAAAATGAGAAGGGGTACCCCTTTCCTTTTTTTCAAAAATCTGAAATTTTCCGAAATATTCGGAACGTGGAAATGATGGTTATATTCTGAATCTGCGGGACCTACGCTTTCAGAATCTGCAAGCCGAATTGAAATAAAAAATTCCTACGATTTTTAATCGTCGATTTAGTTTTTATTTTCATCTGACTTTCTTTTTCGCTCGTGTTTTATTAGTAAAATCGCAGGAGGCCTCCGGATCGAGGAATGGCGCACATATTCGGAATCAGCGGGTCATTTCCATGGGAAATATCATCGAGATTATCCGATTCTCGATAAAAAGTTTTTTGGCCCAAAAAAATGAGAAGGGTACCCCTTTCCTTTTTTTCAAAAATCTGAAATTTTTCGAAATATTCGGAACGTGGGAATGATGGTTATATTTGGAATCTGCGGGACCTACGCTTCCAGAATCTGCAAGCCGAATTGGGATAAAAAATTCCTACGATTTTTGATCGTCGATTTACTTTTTATTTTCTTCTGACTTTTTTTCTCGCTCGTTTTTTATTGGTAAAATCGCAGAAGGCCTCCGGATCGTGGAATGGCGCACATATTCGGAATCAGCGGGTCATTTCCATGGGGAATATCATCGAGATTATCCGATTCTCGATAAAAAGTTTTTTGGCCCAAAAAAATGAGAAGGGGTACCCCTTTCCTTTTTTTCAAAAATCTGAAATTTTTCGAAATATTCGGAACGTGGGAATGATGGTTATATTTGGAATCTGCGGGACCTACGCTTTCAGAATCTGCAAGCCGAATTGAAATAAAAAATTCCTACGATTTTGAATCGTCGATTTACTTTTTATTTTCATTTGACTTTTTTTTTCGCTCGTTTTTTATTGGTAAAATCGCAGGAGGCCTCCGGATCGAGGAATGGTGCACATATTCGGAATCAGCGGGTCATTTCCATGGGGAATATCATCGAGATTATCCGATTCTCGATAAAAAGTTTTTTGGCCCAAAAAAATGAGAAGGGGTACCCCTTTCCTTTTTTTCAAAAATCTGAAATTTTCCGAAATATTCGGAACGTGGAAATGATGGTTATATTCTGAATCTGCGGGACCTACGCTTTCAGAATCTGCAAGCCGAATTGAAATAAAAAATTCCTACGATTTTTAATCGTCGATTTAGTTTTTATTTTCATCTGACTTTCTTTTTCGCTCGTGTTTTATTAGTAAAATCGCAGGAGGCCTCCGGATCGAGGAATGGCGCACATATTCGGAATCAGCGGGTCATTTCCATGGGAAATATCATCGAGATTATCCGATTCTCGATAAAAAGTTTTTTGGCCCAAAAAAATGAGAAGGGTACCCCTTTCCTTTTTTTCAAAAATCTGAAATTTTTCGAAATATTCGGAACGTGGGAATGATGGTTATATTTGGAATCTGCGGGACCTACGCTTCCAGAATCTGCAAGCCGAATTGGGATAAAAAATTCCTACGATTTTTGATCGTCGATTTACTTTTTATTTTCTTCTGACTTTTTTTCTCGCTCGTTTTTTATTGGTAAAATCGCAGAAGGCCTCCGGATCGTGGAATGGCGCACATATTCGGAATCAGCGGGTCATTTCCATGGGGAATATCATCGAGATTATCCGATTCTCGATAAAAAGTTTTTTGGCCCAAAAAAATGAGAAGGGGTACCCCTTTCCTTTTTTTCAAAAATCTGAAATTTTTCGAAATATTCGGAACGTGGAAATGATGGTTATATTTGGAATCTGCGGGACCTACGCTTTCAGAATCTGCAAGCCGAATTGAAATAAAAAATTCCTACGATTTTTAATCGTCGATTTACTTTTTATTTTCATCTGACTTTCTTTTTCGCTCGTTTTTCATTAGTAAAATCGCAGAAGGCCTCCGGATCGAGGAATGGCGCACATATTCGGAATCAGCGGGTCATTTCCATGGGGAATATCATCGAGATTATCCGATTCTCGATAAAAAGTTTTTTGGCCCAAAAAAATGAGAAGGGGTACCCCTTTCCTTTTTTTCAAAAATCTGAAATTTTTCGAAATATTCGGAACGTGGGAATGATGGTTATATTTGGAATCTGCGGGACCTACGCTTTCAGAATCTGCAAGCCGAATTGAGATAAAAAATTCCTACGATTTTTAATCGTCGATTTACTTTTTATTTTCATCTGACTTTTTTTTTTCGCTCGTTTTTTATTACTTAAATCGCAGGAGGCCTCCGGATCGAGGAATGGCGCACATATTCGGAATCAGCGGGTCATTTCCATGGGGAATATCATCGAGATTATCCGATTCTCGATAAAAAGTTTTTTGGCCCAAAAAAATGAGAAGGGGTACCCCTTTCCTTTTTTTCAAAAATCTGAAATTTTTCGAAATATTCGGAACGTGGAAATGATGGTTATATTTGGAATCTGCGGGACCTACGCTTTCAGAATCTGCAAGCCGAATTGAAATAAAAAATTCCTACGATTTTTAATCGTCGATTTACTTTTTATTTTCATCTGACTTTCTTTTTCGCTCGTTTTTCATTAGTAAAATCGCAGAAGGCCTCCGGATCGAGGAATGGCGCACATATTCGGAATCAGCGGGTCATTTCCATGGGGAATATCATCGAGATTATCCGATTCTCGATAAAAAGTTTTTTGGCCCAAAAAAATGAGAAGGGGTACCCCTTTCCTTTTTTTCAAAAATCTGAAATTTTTCGAAATATTCGGAACGTGGGAATGATGGTTATATTTGGAATCTGCGGGACCTACGCTTTCAGAATCTGCAAGCCGAATTGAGATAAAAAATTCCTACGATTTTTAATCGTCAATTTACTTTTTATTTTCATCTGACTTTTTTTTTTCGCTCGTTTTTTATTACTTAAATCGCAGGAGGCCTCCGGATCGAGGAATGGCGCACATATTCGGAATCAGCGGGTCATTTCCATGGGGAATATCATCGAGATTATCCGATTCTCGATAAAAAGTTTTTTGGCCCAAAAAAATGAGAAGGGGTACCCCTTTCCTTTTTTTCAAAAATCTGAAATTTTTCGAAATATTCGGAACGTGGGAATGATGGTTATATTTGGAATCTGCGGGACCTATGCTTTCAGAATCTGCAAGCCGAATTGAGATAAAAAATTCCTACGATTTTTAATCGTCGATTTACTTTTTATTTTCATCTGACTTTTTTTTTCGCTCGTTTTTTATTGGTTGAATCGCAGGAGGCCTCCGGATCGAGGAATGGCGCACATATTCGGAATCAGCGGGTCATTTCCATGGGGAATATCATCGAGATTATCCGATTCTCAATAAAAAGTTTTTTGGCCCAAAAAAATGAGAAGGGGTACCCCTTTCCTTTTTTTCAAGAATCTGAAATTTTCCGAAATATTCGGAACGTGGAAATGATGGTTATATTTGGAATCTGCGGGACCTACGCTTTCAGAATCTGCAAGCCGAATTGAAATAAAAAATTCCTACGATTTCTAATCGTCGATTTAGTTTTTATTTTCATCTGACTTTCTTTTTCGCTCGTGTTTCATTAGTAAAATCGCAGGAGGCCTCCGGATCGAGGAATGGCGCACATATTCGGAATCAGCGGGTCATTTCCATGGGGAATATCATCGAGATTATCCGATTCTCGATAGAAAGTTTTTTGGCCCAAAAAAATGAGAAGGGGTACCCCTTTCCTTTTTTTCAAAAATCTGAAATTTTCCGAAATATTCGGAACGTGGAAATGATGGTTATATTCTGAATCTGCGGGACCTACGCTTTCAGAATCTGCAAGCCGAATTGAAATAAAAAATTCCTACGATTTTTAATCGTCGATTTAGTTTTTATTTTCATCTGACTTTCTTTTTCGCTCGTGTTTTATTAGTAAAATCGCAGGAGGCCTCCGGATCGAGGAATGGCGCACATATTCGGAATCAGCGGGTCATTTCCATGGGAAATATCATCGAGATTATCCGATTCTCGATAAAAAGTTTTTTGGCCCAAAAAAATGAGAAGGGGTACCCCTTTCCTTTTTTTCAAAAATCTGAAATTTTTCGAAATATTCGGAACGTGGGAATGATGGTTATATTTGGAATCTGCGGGACCTACGCTTTCAGAATCTGCAAGCCGAATTGGGATAAAAAATTCCTACGATTTTTGATCGTCGATTTACTTTTTATTTTCTTCTGACTTTTTTTCTCGCTCGTTTTTTATTGGTAAAATCGCAGAAGGCCTCCGGATCGAGGAATGGCGCACATATTCGGAATCAGCGGGTCATTTCCATGGGGAATATCATCGAGATTATCCGATTCTCGATAAAAAGTTTTTTGGCCCAAAAAAATGAGAAGGGGTACCCCTTTCCTTTTTTTCAAAAATCTGAAATTTTTCGAAATATTCGGAACGTGGGAATGATGGTTATATTTGGAATCTGCGGGACCTACGCTTTCAGAATCTGCAAGCCGAATTGAGATAAAAAATTCCTACGATTTTTAATCGTCAATTTACTTTTTATTTTCATCTGACTTTTTTTTTTCGCTCGTTTTTTATTACTTAAATCGCAGGAGGCCTCCGGATCGAGGAATGGCGCACATATTCGGAATCAGCGGGTCATTTCCATGGGGAATATCATCGAGATTATCCGATTCTCGATAAAAAGTTTTTTGGCCCAAAAAAATGAGAAGAGGTACCCCTTTCCTTTTTTTGAAAAATCTGAAATTTTCCGAAGTATTCGAAACGTGGGAATGATGGTTATATTTGGAATCTGCGGGACCTACGCTTTCAGAATCTGCAAGCCGAATCGAAATAAAAAATTCCTACGATTTTTAATCGTCGATTTACTTTTTATTTATATTTGACTTTTTTTTTCGCTCGTTTTTTATTGGTAAAATCGCAGGAGGCCTCCGGATCAAGGAATGGCGCACATATTCGGAATCAGCGGGTCATTTCCATGGGGAATATCATCGAGATTATCCGATTCTCGATAAAAAGTTTTTTGGCCCAAAAAAATGAGAAGGGGTACCCCTTTCCTTTTTTTCAAAAATCTGAAATTTTTCGAAATATTCGGAACGTGGGAATGATGGTTATATTTGGAATCTGCGGGACCTACGCTTTCAGAATCTGCAAGCCGAATTGAGATAAAAAATTCCTACGATTTTTAATCGTCGATTTACTTTTTATTTTCATCTGAATTTTTTTTTCGCTCGTTTTTTATTGGTAAAATCGCAGAAGGCCTCCGGATCGAGGAATGGCGCACATATTCGGAATCAGCGGGTCATTTCCATGGGGAATATCATCGAGATTATCCGATTCTCGATAAAAAGTTTTTTGGCCCAAAAAATTGAGAAGGGGTACCCCTTTCCTTTTTTCAAGAATCTGAAATTTTCCGAAATATTCGGAACGTGGGAATGATGGTTATATTCGGAATCTGCGTGACCTACGCTTTCAGAATCTGCAAGCCGAATTGAGATAAAAAATTCCTACGATTTTTAATCGTCGATTTACTTTTTATTTTCATCTGACTTTTTTTTTTCGCTCGTTTTTTATTACTTGAATCGCAGGAGGCCTCCGGATCGAGGAATGGCGCACATATTCGGAATCAGCGGGTCATTTCCATGGGGAATATCATCGAGATTATCCGATTCTCGATAAAAAGTTTTTTGGCCCAAAAAATTGAGAAGGGGTACCCCTTTCCTTTTTTCAAGAATCTGAAATTTTCCGAAATATTCGGAACGTGGGAATGATGGTTATATTCGGAATCTGCGGGACCTACGCTTTCAGAATCTGCAAGCCGAATTGGGATAAAAAATTCCTACGATTTTTGATCGTCGATTTACTTTTTATTTTCTTCTGACTTTTTTTCTCGCTCGTTTTTTATTGGTAAAATCGCAGAAGGCCTCCGGATCGAGGAATGGCGCACATATTCGGAATCAGCGGGTCATTCCCATGGGGAATATCATCGAGATTATCCGATTCTCGATAAAAAGTTTTTTGGCCCAAAAAAATGAGAAGGGGTACCCCTTTCCTTTTTTTCAAAAATCTGAAATTTTTCGAAATATTCGGAACGTGGAAATGATGGTTATATTTGGAATCTGCGGGACCTACGCTTTCAGAATCTGCAAGCCGAATTGAAATAAAAAATTCCTACGATTTTTAATCGTCGATTTACTTTTTATTTTCATCTGACTTTCTTTTTCGCTCGTTTTTCATTAGTAAAATCGCAGAAGGCCTCCGGATCGAGGAATGGCGCACATATTCGGAATCAGCGGGTCATTTCCATGGGGAATATCATCGAGATTATCCGATTCTCGATAAAAAGTTTTTTGGCCCAAAAAAATGAGAAGGGGTACCCCTTTCCTTTTTTTCAAAAATCTGAAATTTTTCAAAATATTCGGAACGTGGGAATGATGGTTATATTTGGAATCTGCGGGACCTACGCTTTCAGAATCTGCAAGCCGAATTGAAATAAAAAATTCCTACGATTTTGAATCGTCGATTTACTTTTTATTTTTATTTGACTTTTTTTTTCGCTCGTTTTTTATTGGTAAAATCGCAGGAGGCCTCCGGATCGAGGAATGGTGCACATATTCGGAATCAGCGGGTCATTTCCATGGGGAATATCATCGAGATTATCCGATTCTCGATAAAAAGTTTTTTGGCCCAAAAAAATGAGAAGGGGTACCCCTTTCCTTTTTTTCAAAAATCTGAAATTTTCCGAAATATTCGGAACGTGGAAATGATGGTTATATTCTGAATCTGCGGGACCTACGCTTTCAGAATCTGCAAGCCGAATTGAAATAAAAAATTCCTACGATTTTTAATCGTCGATTTAGTTTTTATTTTCATCTGACTTTCTTTTTCGCTCGTGTTTTATTAGTAAAATCGCAGGAGGCCTCCGGATCGAGGAATGGCGCACATATTCGGAATCAGCGGGTCATTTCCATGGGAAATATCATCGAGATTATCCGATTCTCGATAAAAAGTTTTTTGGCCCAAAAAAATGAGAAGGGGTACCCCTTTCCTTTTTTTCAAAAATCTGAAATTTTTCGAAATATTCGGAACGTGGGAATGATGGTTATATTTGGAATCTGCGGGACCTACGCTTCCAGAATCTGCAAGCCGAATTGGGATAAAAAATTCCTACGATTTTTGATCGTCGATTTACTTTTTATTTTCTTCTGACTTTTTTTCTCGCTCGTTTTTTATTGGTAAAATCGCAGAAGGCCTCCGGATCGAGGAATGGCGCACATATTCGGAATCAGCGGGTCATTCCCATGGGGAATATCATCGAGATTATCCGATTCTCGATAAAAAGTTTTTTGGCCCAAAAAAATGAGAAGGGGTACCCCTTTCCTTTTTTTCAAAAATCTGAAATTTTTCGAAATATTCGGAACGTGGAAATGATGGTTATATTTGGAATCTGCGGGACCTACGCTTTCAGAATCTGCAAGCCGAATTGAAATAAAAAATTCCTACGATTTTTAATCGTCGATTTACTTTTTATTTTCATCTGACTTTCTTTTTCGCTCGTTTTTCATTAGTAAAATCGCAGAAGGCCTCCGGATCGAGGAATGGCGCACATATTCGGAATCAGCGGGTCATTTCCATGGGGAATATCATCGAGATTATCCGATTCTCGATAAAAAGTTTTTTGGCCCAAAAAAATGAGAAGGGGTACCCCTTTCCTTTTTTTCAAAAATCTGAAATTTTTCAAAATATTCGGAACGTGGGAATGATGGTTATATTTGGAATCTGCGGGACCTACGCTTTCAGAATCTGCAAGCCGAATTGGAATAAAAAATTCCTACGATTTTGAATCGTCGATTTACTTTTTATTTTTATTTGACTTTTTTTTTCGCTCGTTTTTTATTGGTAAAATCGCAGGAGGCCTCCGGATCGAGGAATGGTGCACATATTCGGAATCAGCGGGTCATTTCCATGGGGAATATCATCGAGATTATCCGATTCTCGATAAAAAGTTTTTTGGCCCAAAAAAATGAGAAGGGGTACCCCTTTCCTTTTTTTCAAAAATCTGAAATTTTCCGAAATATTCGGAACGTGGAAATGATGGTTATATTCTGAATCTGCGGGACCTACGCTTTCAGAATCTGCAAGCCGAATTGAAATAAAAAATTCCTACGATTTTTAATCGTCGATTTAGTTTTTATTTTCATCTGACTTTCTTTTTCGCTCGTGTTTTATTAGTAAAATCGCAGGAGGCCTCCGGATCGAGGAATGGCGCACATATTCGGAATCAGCGGGTCATTTCCATGGGAAATATCATCGAGATTATCCGATTCTCGATAAAAAGTTTTTTGGCCCAAAAAAATGAGAAGGGTACCCCTTTCCTTTTTTTCAAAAATCTGAAATTTTTCGAAATATTCGGAACGTGGGAATGATGGTTATATTTGGAATCTGCGGGACCTACGCTTCCAGAATCTGCAAGCCGAATTGGGATAAAAAATTCCTACGATTTTTGATCGTCGATTTACTTTTTATTTTCTTCTGACTTTTTTTCTCGCTCGTTTTTTATTGGTAAAATCGCAGAAGGCCTCCGGATCGTGGAATGGCGCACATATTCGGAATCAGCGGGTCATTTCCATGGGGAATATCATCGAGATTATCCGATTCTCGATAAAAAGTTTTTTGGCCCAAAAAAATGAGAAGGGGTACCCCTTTCCTTTTTTTCAAAAATCTGAAATTTTTCGAAATATTCGGAACGTGGAAATGATGGTTATATTTGGAATCTGCGGGACCTACGCTTTCAGAATCTGCAAGCCGAATTGAAATAAAAAATTCCTACGATTTTTAATCGTCGATTTACTTTTTATTTTCATCTGACTTTCTTTTTCGCTCGTTTTTCATTAGTAAAATCGCAGAAGGCCTCCGGATCGAGGAATGGCGCACATATTCGGAATCAGCGGGTCATTTCCATGGGGAATATCATCGAGATTATCCGATTCTCGATAAAAAGTTTTTTGGCCCAAAAAAATGAGAAGGGGTACCCCTTTCCTTTTTTTCAAAAATCTGAAATTTTCCGAAATATTCGGAACGTGGAAATGATGGTTATATTCTGAATCTGCGGGACCTACGCTTTCAGAATCTGCAAGCCGAATTGAAATAAAAAATTCCTACGATTTTTAATCGTCGATTTAGTTTTTATTTTCATCTGACTTTCTTTTTCGCTCGTGTTTTATTAGTAAAATCGCAGGAGGCCTCCGGATCGAGGAATGGCGCACATATTCGGAATCAGCGGGTCATTTCCATGGGAAATATCATCGAGATTATCCGATTCTCGATAAAAAGTTTTTTGGCCCAAAAAAATGAGAAGGGTACCCCTTTCCTTTTTTTCAAAAATCTGAAATTTTTCGAAATATTCGGAACGTGGGAATGATGGTTATATTTGGAATCTGCGGGACCTACGCTTCCAGAATCTGCAAGCCGAATTGGGATAAAAAATTCCTACGATTTTTGATCGTCGATTTACTTTTTATTTTCTTCTGACTTTTTTTCTCGCTCGTTTTTTATTGGTAAAATCGCAGAAGGCCTCCGGATCGAGGAATGGCGCACATATTCGGAATCAGCGGGTCATTTCCATGGGGAATATCATCGAGATTATCCGATTCTCGATAAAAAGTTTTTTGGCCCAAAAAAATGAGAAGGGGTACCCCTTTCCTTTTTTTCAAAAATCTGAAATTTTTCGAAATATTCGGAACGTGGAAATGATGGTTATATTTGGAATCTGCGGGACCTACGCTTTCAGAATCTGCAAGCCGAATTGAAATAAAAAATTCCTACGATTTTTAATCGTCGATTTACTTTTTATTTTCATCTGACTTTCTTTTTCGCTCGTTTTTCATTAGTAAAATCGCAGAAGGCCTCCGGATCGAGGAATGGCGCACATATTCGGAATCAGCGGGTCATTTCCATGGGGAATATCATCGAGATTATCCGATTCTCGATAAAAAGTTTTTTGGCCCAAAAAAATGAGAAGGGGTACCCCTTTCCTTTTTTTCAAAAATCTGAAATTTTTCGAAATATTCGGAACGTGGGAATGATGGTTATATTTGGAATCTGCGGGACCTACGCTTTCAGAATCTGCAAGCCGAATTGAGATAAAAAATTCCTACGATTTTTAATCGTCAATTTACTTTTTATTTTCATCTGACTTTTTTTTTTCGCTCGTTTTTTATTACTTAAATCGCAGGAGGCCTCCGGATCGAGGAATGGCGCACATATTCGGAATCAGCGGGTCATTTCCATGGGGAATATCATCGAGATTATCCGATTCTCGATAAAAAGTTTTTTGGCCCAAAAAAATGAGAAGGGGTACCCCTTTCCTTTTTTTCAAAAATCTGAAATTTTTCGAAATATTCGGAACGTGGGAATGATGGTTATATTTGGAATCTGCGGGACCTATGCTTTCAGAATCTGCAAGCCGAATTGAGATAAAAAATTCCTACGATTTTTAATCGTCGATTTACTTTTTATTTTCATCTGACTTTTTTTTTCGCTCGTTTTTTATTGGTTGAATCGCAGGAGGCCTCCGGATCGAGGAATGGCGCACATATTCGGAATCAGCGGGTCATTTCCATGGGGAATATCATCGAGATTATCCGATTCTCAATAAAAAGTTTTTTGGCCCAAAAAAATGAGAAGGGGTACCCCTTTCCTTTTTTTCAAGAATCTGAAATTTTCCGAAATATTCGGAACGTGGAAATGATGGTTATATTTGGAATCTGCGGGACCTACGCTTTCAGAATCTGCAAGCCGAATTGAAATAAAAAATTCCTACGATTTCTAATCGTCGATTTAGTTTTTATTTTCATCTGACTTTCTTTTTCGCTCGTGTTTCATTAGTAAAATCGCAGGAGGCCTCCGGATCGAGGAATGGCGCACATATTCGGAATCAGCGGGTCATTTCCATGGGGAATATCATCGAGATTATCCGATTCTCGATAGAAAGTTTTTTGGCCCAAAAAAATGAGAAGGGGTACCCCTTTCCTTTTTTTCAAAAATCTGAAATTTTCCGAAATATTCGGAACGTGGAAATGATGGTTATATTCTGAATCTGCAGGACCTACGCTTTCAGAATCTGCAAGCCGAATTGAAATAAAAAATTCCTACGATTTTTAATCGTCGATTTAGTTTTTATTTTCATCTGACTTTCTTTTTCGCTCGTGTTTTATTAGTAAAATCGCAGGAGGCCTCCGGATCGAGGAATGGCGCACATATTCGGAATCAGCGGGTCATTTCCATGGGAAATATCATCGAGATTATCCGATTCTCGATAAAAAGTTTTTTGGCCCAAAAAAATGAGAAGGGGTACCCCTTTCCTTTTTTTCAAAAATCTGAAATTTTTCGAAATATTCGGAACGTGGGAATGATGGTTATATTTGGAATCTGCGGGACCTACGCTTTCAGAATCTGCAAGCCGAATTGGGATAAAAAATTCCTACGATTTTTGATCGTCGATTTACTTTTTATTTTCTTCTGACTTTTTTTCTCGCTCGTTTTTTATTGGTAAAATCGCAGAAGGCCTCCGGATCGAGGAATGGCGCACATATTCGGAATCAGCGGGTCATTTCCATGGGGAATATCATCGAGATTATCCGATTCTCGATAAAAAGTTTTTTGGCCCAAAAAAATGAGAAGGGGTACCCCTTTCCTTTTTTTCAAAAATCTGAAATTTTTCGAAATATTCGGAACGTGGGAATGATGGTTATATTTGGAATCTGCGGGACCTACGCTTTCAGAATCTGCAAGCCGAATTGAGATAAAAAATTCCTACGATTTTTAATCGTCAATTTACTTTTTATTTTCATCTGACTTTTTTTTTTCGCTCGTTTTTTATTACTTAAATCGCAGGAGGCCTCCGGATCGAGGAATGGCGCACATATTCGGAATCAGCGGGTCATTTCCATGGGGAATATCATCGAGATTATCCGATTCTCGATAAAAAGTTTTTTGGCCCAAAAAAATGAGAAGGGGTACCCCTTTCCTTTTTTTCAAAAATCTGAAATTTTTCGAAATATTCGGAACGTGGGAATGATGGTTATATTTGGAATCTGCGGGACCTATGCTTTCAGAATCTGCAAGCCGAATTGAGATAAAAAATTCCTACGATTTTTAATCGTCGATTTACTTTTTATTTTCATCTGACTTTTTTTTTCGCTCGTTTTTTATTGGTTGAATCGCAGGAGGCCTCCGGATCGAGGAATGGCGCACATATTCGGAATCAGCGGGTCATTTCCATGGGGAATATCATCGAGATTATCCGATTCTCAATAAAAAGTTTTTTGGCCCAAAAAAATGAGAAGGGGTACCCCTTTCCTTTTTTTCAAAAATCTGAAATTTTCCGAAATATTCGGAACGTGGAAATGATGGTTATATTTGGAATCTGCGGGACCTACGCTTTCAGAATCTGCAAGCCGAATTGAAATAAAAAATTCCTACGATTTCTAATCGTCGATTTAGTTTTTATTTTCATCTGACTTTCTTTTTCGCTCGTGTTTCATTAGTAAAATCGCAGGAGGCCTCCGGATCGAGGAATGGCGCACATATTCGGAATCAGCGGGACCTACGCTTTCAGAATCTGCAAGCCGAATTGAAATAAAAAATTCCTACGATTTTGAATCGTCGATTTACTTTTTATTTTTATTTGACTTTTTTTTTCGCTCGTTTTTTATTGGTAAAATCGCAGGAGGCCTCCGGATCGAGGAATGGTGCACATATTCGGAATCAGCGGGTCATTTACATGGGGAATATCATCGAGATTATCCGATTCTCGATAGAAAGTTTTTTGGCCCAAAAAAATGAGAAGGGGTACCCCTTTCCTTTTTTTCAAAAATCTGAAATTTTCCGAAATATTCGGAACGTGGAAATGATGGTTATATTCTGAATCTGCGGGACCTACGCTTTCAGAATCTGCAAGCCGAATTGAAATAAAAAATTCCTACGATTTTTAATCGTCGATTTAGTTTTTATTTTCATCTGACTTTCTTTTTCGCTCGTGTTTTATTAGTAAAATCGCAGGAGGCCTCCGGATCGAGGAATGGCGCACATATTCGGAATCAGCGGGTCATTTCCATGGGGAATATCATCGAGATTATCCGATTCTCGATAAAAAGTTTTTTGGCCCAAAAAAATGAGAAGGGGTACCCCTTTCCTTTTTTTCAAAAATCTGAAATTTTTCGAAATATTCGGAACGTGGGAATGATGGTTATATTTGGAATCTGCGGGACCTACGCTTTCAGAATCTGCAAGCCGAATTGAGATAAAAAATTCCTACGATTTTTAATCGTCGATTTACTTTTTATTTTCATCTGACTTTTTTTTTTCGCTCGTTTTTTATTACTTAAATCGCAGGAGGCCTCCGGATCGAGGAATGGCGCACATATTCGGAATCAGCGGGTCATTTCCATGGGGAATATCATCGAGATTATCCGATTCTCGATAAAAAGTTTTTTGGCCCAAAAAATTGAGAAGGGGTACCCCTTTCCTTTTTTTCAAAAATCTGAAATTTTCCGAAATATTCGGAACGTGGGAATGATGGTTATATTCGGAATCTGCGGGACCTACGCTTTCAGAATCTGCAAGCCGAATTGGGATAAAAAATTCCTACGATTTTTGATCGTCGATTTACTTTTTATTTTCTTCTGACTTTTTTTCTCGCTCGTTTTTTATTGGTAAAATCGCAGAAGGCCTCCGGATCGAGGAATGGCGCACATATTCGGAATCAGCGGGTCATTTTCATGGGGAATATCATCGAGATTATCCGATTCTCGATAAAAAGTTTTTTGGCCCAAAAAAATGAGAAGGGGTACCCCTTTCCTTTTTTTCAAAAATCTGAAATTTTTCGAAATATTCGGAACGTGGGAATGATGGTTATATTTGGAATCTGCGGGACCTACGCTTTCAGAATCTGCAAGCCGAATTGAGATAAAAAATTCCTACGATTTTTAATCGTCGATTTACTTTTTATTTTCATCTGAATTTTTTTTTCGCTCGTTTTTTATTGGTAAAATCGCAGGAGGCCTCCGGATCGAGGAATGGCGCACATATTCGGAATCAGCGGGTCATTTCCATTGGGAATATCATCGAGATTATCCGATTCTCGATAAAAAGTTTTTTGGCCCAAAAAAATGAGAAGGGGTACCCCTTTCCTTTTTTTCGAAAATCTGAAATTTTCCGAAATATTCGGAACGTGGAAATGATGGTTATATTTGGAATCTGCGGGACCTACGCTTTCAGAATCTGCAAGCCGAATTGAAATAAAAAATTCCTACGATTTTGAATCGTCGATTTACTTTTTATTTTTATTTGACTTTTTTTTTCGCTCGTTTTTTATTGGTAAAATCGCAGGAGGCCTCCGGATCGAGGAATGGTGCACATATTCGGAATCAGCGGGTCATTTCCATGGGGAATATCATCGAGATTATCCGATTCTCGATAAAAAGTTTTTTGGCCCAAAAAAATGAGAAGGGGTACCCCTTTCCTTTTTTTCGAAAATCTGAAATTTTCCGAAATATTCGGAACGTGGAAATGATGGTTATATTTGGAATCTGCGGGACCTACGATTTCAGAATCTGCAAGCCGAATTGAAATAAAAAATTCCTACGATTTTGAATCGTCGATTTACTTTTTATTTTTATTTGACTTTTTTTTTCGCTCGTTTTTTATTGGTAAAATCGCAGGAGGCCTCCGGATCGAGGAATGGTGCACATATTCGGAATCAGCGGGTCATTTCCATGGGGAATATCATCGAGATTATCCGATTCTCGATAAAAAGTTTTTTGGCCCAAAAAAATGAGAAGAGGTACCCCTTTCCTTTTTTTGAAAAATCTGAAATTTTCCGAAGTATTCGGAACGTGGGAATGATGGTTATATTTGGAATCTGCGGGACCTACGCTTTCAGAATCTGCAAGCCGAATCGAAATAAAAAATTCCTACGATTATTAATCGTCGATTTACTTTTTATTTATATTTGACTTTTTTTTTCGCTCGTTTTTTATTGGTAAAATCGCAGGAGGCCTCCGGATCGAGGAATGGCGCACATATTCGGAATCAGCGGGTCATTTCCATGGGGAATATCATCGAGATTATCCGATTCTCGATAAAAAGTTTTTTGGCCCAAAAAAATGAGAAGGGGTACCCCTTTCCTTTTTTTCAAAAATCTGAAATTTTTCGAAATATTCGGAACGTGGAAATGATGGTTATATTTGGAATCTGCGGGACCTACGCTTTCAGAATCTGCAAGCCGAATTGAAATAAAAAATTCCTACGATTTTTAATCGTCGATTTACTTTTTATTTTCATCTGACTTTCTTTTTCGCTCGTTTTTCATTAGTAAAATCGCAGAAGGCCTCCGGATCGAGGAATGGCGCACATATTCGGAATCAGCGGGTCATTTCCATGGGGAATATCATCGAGATTATCCGATTCTCGATAAAAAGTTTTTTGGCCCAAAAAAATGAGAAGGGGTACCCCTTTCCTTTTTTTCAAAAATCTGAAATTTTTCAAAATATTCGGAACGTGGGAATGATGGTTATATTTGGAATCTGCGGGACCTACGCTTTCAGAATCTGCAAGCCGAATTGAAATAAAAAATTCCTACGATTTTGAATCGTCGATTTACTTTTTATTTTTATTTGACTTTTTTTTTCGCTCGTTTTTTATTGGTAAAATCGCAGGAGGCCTCCGGATCGAGGAATGGTGCACATATTCGGAATCAGCGGGTCATTTCCATGGGGAATATCATCGAGATTATCCGATTCTCGATAAAAAGTTTTTTGGCCCAAAAAAATGAGAAGGGGTACCCCTTTCCTTTTTTTCAAAAATCTGAAATTTTCCGAAATATTCGGAACGTGGAAATGATGGTTATATTCTGAATCTGCGGGACCTACGCTTTCAGAATCTGCAAGCCGAATTGAAATAAAAAATTCCTACGATTTTTAATCGTCGATTTAGTTTTTATTTTCATCTGACTTTCTTTTTCGCTCGTGTTTTATTAGTAAAATCGCAGGAGGCCTCCGGATCGAGGAATGGCGCACATATTCGGAATCAGCGGGTCATTTCCATGGGAAATATCATCGAGATTATCCGATTCTCGATAAAAAGTTTTTTGGCCCAAAAAAATGAGAAGGGTACCCCTTTCCTTTTTTTCAAAAATCTGAAATTTTTCGAAATATTCGGAACGTGGGAATGATGGTTATATTTGGAATCTGCGGGACCTACGCTTCCAGAATCTGCAAGCCGAATTGGGATAAAAAATTCCTACGATTTTTGATCGTCGATTTACTTTTTATTTTCTTCTGACTTTTTTTCTCGCTCGTTTTTTATTGGTAAAATCGCAGAAGGCCTCCGGATCGTGGAATGGCGCACATATTCGGAATCAGCGGGTCATTTCCATGGGGAATATCATCGAGATTATCCGATTCTCGATAAAAAGTTTTTTGGCCCAAAAAAATGAGAAGAGGTACCCCTTTCCTTTTTTTGAAAAATCTGAAATTTTCCGAAGTATTCGGAACGTGGGAATGATGGTTATATTTGGAATCTGCGGGACCTACGCTTTCAGAATCTGCAAGCCGAATTGAAATAAAAAATTCCTACGATTTTTAATCGTCGATTTACTTTTTATTTTCATCTGACTTTCTTTTTCGCTCGTTTTTCATTAGTAAAATCGCAGAAGGCCTCCGGATCGAGGAATGGCGCACATATTCGGAATCAGCGGGTCATTTCCATGGGGAATATCATCGAGATTATCCGATTCTCGATAAAAAGTTTTTTGGCCCAAAAAAATGAGAAGGGGTACCCCTTTCCTTTTTTTCAAAAATCTGAAATTTTCCGAAATATTCGGAACGTGGAAATGATGGTTATATTCTGAATCTGCGGGACCTACGCTTTCAGAATCTGCAAGCCGAATTGAAATAAAAAATTCCTACGATTTTTAATCGTCGATTTAGTTTTTATTTTCATCTGACTTTCTTTTTCGCTCGTGTTTTATTAGTAAAATCGCAGGAGGCCTCCGGATCGAGGAATGGCGCACATATTCGGAATCAGCGGGTCATTTCCATGGGAAATATCATCGAGATTATCCGATTCTCGATAAAAAGTTTTTTGGCCCAAAAAAATGAGAAGGGTACCCCTTTCCTTTTTTTCAAAAATCTGAAATTTTTCGAAATATTCGGAACGTGGGAATGATGGTTATATTTGGAATCTGCGGGACCTACGCTTCCAGAATCTGCAAGCCGAATTGGGATAAAAAATTCCTACGATTTTTGATCGTCGATTTACTTTTTATTTTCTTCTGACTTTTTTTCTCGCTCGTTTTTTATGGGTAAAATCGCAGAAGGCCTCCGGATCGAGGAATGGCGCACATATTCGGAATCAGCGGGTCATTTCCATGGGGAATATCATCGAGATTATCCGATTCTCGATAAAAAGTTTTTTGGCCCAAAAAAATGAGAAGGGGTACCCCTTTCCTTTTTTTCAAAAATCTGAAATTTTTCGAAATATTCGGAACGTGGAAATGATGGTTATATTTGGAATCTGCGGGACCTACGCTTTCAGAATCTGCAAGCCGAATTGAAATAAAAAATTCCTACGATTTTTAATCGTCGATTTACTTTTTATTTTCATCTGACTTTCTTTTTCGCTCGTTTTTCATTAGTAAAATCGCAGAAGGCCTCCGGATCGAGGAATGGCGCACATATTCGGAATCAGCGGGTCATTTCCATGGGGAATATCATCGAGATTATCCGATTCTCGATAAAAAGTTTTTTGGCCCAAAAAAATGAGAAGGGGTACCCCTTTCCTTTTTTTCAAAAATCTGAAATTTTTCGAAATATTCGGAACGTGGGAATGATGGTTATATTTGGAATCTGCGGGACCTACGCTTTCAGAATCTGCAAGCCGAATTGAGATAAAAAATTCCTACGATTTTTAATCGTCGATTTACTTTTTATTTTCATCTGACTTTTTTTTTTCGCTCGTTTTTTATTACTTAAATCGCAGGAGGCCTCCGGATCGAGGAATGGCGCACATATTCGGAATCAGCGGGTCATTTCCATGGGGAATATCATCGAGATTATCCGATTCTCGATAAAAAGTTTTTTGGCCCAAAAAAATGAGAAGGGGTACCCCTTTCCTTTTTTTCAAAAATCTGAAATTTTTCGAAATATTCGGAACGTGGAAATGATGGTTATATTTGGAATCTGCGGGACCTACGCTTTCAGAATCTGCAAGCCGAATTGAAATAAAAAATTCCTACGATTTTTAATCGTCGATTTACTTTTTATTTTCATCTGACTTTCTTTTTCGCTCGTTTTTCATTAGTAAAATCGCAGAAGGCCTCCGGATCGAGGAATGGCGCACATATTCGGAATCAGCGGGTCATTTCCATGGGGAATATCATCGAGATTATCCGATTCTCGATAAAAAGTTTTTTGGCCCAAAAAAATGAGAAGGGGTACCCCTTTCCTTTTTTTCAAAAATCTGAAATTTTTCGAAATATTCGGAACGTGGGAATGATGGTTATATTTGGAATCTGCGGGACCTACGCTTTCAGAATCTGCAAGCCGAATTGAGATAAAAAATTCCTACGATTTTTAATCGTCAATTTACTTTTTATTTTCATCTGACTTTTTTTTTTCGCTCGTTTTTTATTACTTAAATCGCAGGAGGCCTCCGGATCGAGGAATGGCGCACATATTCGGAATCAGCGGGTCATTTCCATGGGGAATATCATCGAGATTATCCGATTCTCGATAAAAAGTTTTTTGGCCCAAAAAAATGAGAAGGGGTACCCCTTTCCTTTTTTTCAAAAATCTGAAATTTTTCGAAATATTCGGAACGTGGGAATGATGGTTATATTTGGAATCTGCGGGACCTATGCTTTCAGAATCTGCAAGCCGAATTGAGATAAAAAATTCCTACGATTTTTAATCGTCGATTTACTTTTTATTTTCATCTGACTTTTTTTTTCGCTCGTTTTTTATTGGTTGAATCGCAGGAGGCCTCCGGATCGAGGAATGGCGCACATATTCGGAATCAGCGGGTCATTTCCATGGGGAATATCATCGAGATTATCCGATTCTCAATAAAAAGTTTTTTGGCCCAAAAAAATGAGAAGGGGTACCCCTTTCCTTTTTTTCAAGAATCTGAAATTTTCCGAAATATTCGGAACGTGGAAATGATGGTTATATTTGGAATCTGCGGGACCTACGCTTTCAGAATCTGCAAGCCGAATTGAAATAAAAAATTCCTACGATTTCTAATCGTCGATTTAGTTTTTATTTTCATCTGACTTTCTTTTTCGCTCGTGTTTCATTAGTAAAATCGCAGGAGGCCTCCGGATCGAGGAATGGCGCACATATTCGGAATCAGCGGGTCATTTCCATGGGGAATATCATCGAGATTATCCGATTCTCGATAGAAAGTTTTTTGGCCCAAAAAAATGAGAAGGGGTACCCCTTTCCTTTTTTTCAAAAATCTGAAATTTTCCGAAATATTCGGAACGTGGAAATGATGGTTATATTCTGAATCTGCGGGACCTACGCTTTCAGAATCTGCAAGCCGAATTGAAATAAAAAATTCCTACGATTTTTAATCGTCGATTTAGTTTTTATTTTCATCTGACTTTCTTTTTCGCTCGTGTTTTATTAGTAAAATCGCAGGAGGCCTCCGGATCGAGGAATGGCGCACATATTCGGAATCAGCGGGTCATTTCCATGGGAAATATCATCGAGATTATCCGATTCTCGATAAAAAGTTTTTTGGCCCAAAAAAATGAGAAGGGGTACCCCTTTCCTTTTTTTCAAAAATCTGAAATTTTTCGAAATATTCGGAACGTGGGAATGATGGTTATATTTGGAATCTGCGGGACCTACGCTTTCAGAATCTGCAAGCCGAATTGGGATAAAAAATTCCTACGATTTTTGATCGTCGATTTACTTTTTATTTTCTTCTGACTTTTTTTCTCGCTCGTTTTTTATTGGTAAAATCGCAGAAGGCCTCCGGATCGAGGAATGGCGCACATATTCGGAATCAGCGGGTCATTTCCATGGGGAATATCATCGAGATTATCCGATTCTCGATAAAAAGTTTTTTCGCCCATAAAAATGAGAAGGGGTACCCCTTTCCTTTTTTTCAAAAATCTGAAATTTTTCGAAATATTCGGAACGTGGGAATGATGGTTATATTTGGAATCTGCGGGACCTACGCTTTCAGAATCTGCAAGCCGAATTGAGATAAAAAATTCCTACGATTTTTAATCGTCGATTTACTTTTTATTTTCATCTGACTTTTTTTTTTCGCTCGTTTTTTATTACTTAAATCGCAGGAGGCCTCCGGATCGAGGAATGGCGCACATATTCGGAATCAGCGGGTCATTTCCATGGGGAATATCATCGAGATTATCCGATTCTCGATAAAAAGTTTTTTGGCCCAAAAAATTGAGAAGGGGTACCCCTTTCCTTTTTTTCAAAAATCTGAAATTTTCCGAAATATTCGGAACGTGGGAATGATGGTTATATTCGGAATCTGCGGGACCTACGCTTTCAGAATCTGCAAGCCGAATTGGGATAAAAAATTCCTACGATTTTTGATCGTCGATTTACTTTTTATTTTCTTCTGACTTTTTTTCTCGCTCGTTTTTTATTGGTAAAATCGCAGAAGGCCTCCGGATCGAGGAATGGCGCACATATTCGGAATCAGCGGGTCATTTTCATGGGGAATATCATCGAGATTATCCGATTCTCGATAAAAAGTTTTTTGGCCCAAAAAAATGAGAAGGGGTACCCCTTTCCTTTTTTTCAAAAATCTGAAATTTTTCGAAATATTCGGAACGTGGGAATGATGGTTATATTTGGAATCTGCGGGACCTACGCTTTCAGAATCTGCAAGCCGAATTGAGATAAAAAATTCCTACGATTTTTAATCGTCGATTTACTTTTTATTTTCATCTGAATTTTTTTTTCGCTCGTTTTTTATTGGTAAAATCGCAGGAGGCCTCCGGATCGAGGAATGGCGCACATATTCGGAATCAGCGGGTCATTTCCATTGGGAATATCATCGAGATTATCCGATTCTCGATAAAAAGTTTTTTGGCCCAAAAAAATGAGAAGGGGTACCCCTTTCCTTTTTTTCGAAAATCTGAAATTTTCCGAAATATTCGGAACGTGGAAATGATGGTTATATTTGGAATCTGCGGGACCTACGCTTTCAGAATCTGCAAGCCGAATTGAAATAAAAAATTCCTACGATTTTGAATCGTCGATTTACTTTTTATTTTTATTTGACTTTTTTTTTCGCTCGTTTTTTATTGGTAAAATCGCAGGAGGCCTCCGGATCGAGGAATGGTGCACATATTCGGAATCAGCGGGTCATTTCCATGGGGAATATCATCGAGATTATCCGATTCTCGATAAAAAGTTTTTTGGCCCAAAAAAATGAGAAGGGGTACCCCTTTCCTTTTTTTCGAAAATCTGAAATTTTCCGAAATATTCGGAACGTGGAAATGATGGTTATATTTGGAATCTGCGGGACCTACGCTTTCAGAATCTGCAAGCCGAATTGAGATAAAAAATTCCTACGATTTTTAATCGTCGATTTACTTTTTATTTTCATCTGAATTTTTTTTTCGCTCGTTTTTTATTGGTAAAATCGCAGGAGGCCTCCGGATCGAGGAATGGCGCACATATTCGGAATCAGCGGGTCATTTCCATTGGGAATATCATCGAGATTATCCGATTCTCGATAAAAAGTTTTTTGGCCCAAAAAAATGAGAAGGGGTACCCCTTTCCTTTTTTTCGAAAATCTGAAATTTTCCGAAATATTCGGAACGTGGAAATGATGGTTATATTTGGAATCTGCGGGACCTACGCTTTCAGAATCTGCAAGCCGAATTGAAATAAAAAATTCCTACGATTTTGAATCGTCGATTTACTTTTTATTTTTATTTGACTTTTTTTTTCGCTCGTTTTTTATTGGTAAAATCGCAGGAGGCCTCCGGATCGAGGAATGGTGCACATATTCGGAATCAGCGGGTCATTTCCATGGGGAATATCATCGAGATTATCCGATTCTCGATAAAAAGTTTTTTGGCCCAAAAAAATGAGAAGAGGTACCCCTTTCCTTTTTTTGAAAAATCTGAAATTTTCCGAAGTATTCGGAACGTGGGAATGATGGTTATATTTGGAATCTGCGGGACCTATGCTTTCAGAATCTGCAAGCCGAATTGAGATCAAAAATTCCTACGATTTTTAATCGTCGATTTACTTTTTATTTTCATCTGACTTTTTTTTTCGCTCGTTTTTTATTGGTTGAATCGCAGGAGGCCTCCGGATCGAGGAATGGCGCACATATTCGGAATCAGCGGCTCATTTCCATGGGGAATATCATCGAGATCATCCGATTCTCGATGAAAAGTTTTTTGGCCCAAAAAAATGAGAAGGGGTACCCCTTTCCTTTTTTTCAAAAATCTGAAATTTTTCGAAATATTCGGAACGTGGGAATGATGGTTATATTTGGAATCTGCGGGACCTACGCTTTCAGAATCTGCAAGCCGAATTGAGATAAAAAATTCCTACGATTTTTAATCGTCGATTTACTTTTTATTTTCATCTGACTTTTTTTTTTCGCTCGTTTTTTATTACTTAAATCGCAGGAGGCCTCCGGATCGAGGAATGGCGCACATATTCGGAATCAGCGGGTCATTTCCATGGGGAATATCATCGAGATTATCCGATTCTCGATAAAAAGTTTTTTGGCCCAAAAAATTGAGAAGGGGTACCCCTTTCCTTTTTTTCAAAAATCTGAAATTTTTCGAAATATTCGGAACGTGGGAATGATGGTTATATTTGGAATCTGCGGGACCTACGCTTTCAGAATCTGCAAGCCGAATTGAGATAAAAAATTCCTACGATTTTTAATCGTCGATTTACTTTTTATTTTCATCTGACTTTTTTTTTTCGCTCGTTTTCTATTACTTAAATCGCAGGAGGCCTCCGGATCGAGGAATGGCGCACATATTCGGAATCAGCGGGTCATTTCCATGGGGAATATCATCGAGATTATCCGATTCTCGATAAAAAGTTTTTTGGCCCAAAAAATTGAGAAGGGGTACCCCTTTCCTTTTTTTCAAAAATCTGAAATTTTCCGAAATATTCGGAACGTGGGAATGATGGTTATATTCGGAATCTGCGGGACCTACGCTTTCAGAATCTGCAAGCCGAATTGGGATAAAAAATTCCTACGATTTTTGATCGTCGATTTACTTTTTATTTTCTTCTGACTTTTTTTCTCGCTCGTTTTTTATTGGTGAAATCGCAGAAGGCCTCCGGATCGAGGAATGGCGCACATATTCGGAATCAGCGGGTCATTTTCATGGGGAATATCATCGAGATTATCCGATTCTCGATAAAAAGTTTTTTGGCCCAAAAAAATGAGAAGGGGTACCCCTTTCCTTTTTTTCAAAAATCTGAAATTTTTCGAAATATTCGGAACGTGGGAATGATGGTTATATTTGGAATCTGCGGGACCTACGCTTTCAGAATCTGCAAGCCGAATTGAGATAAAAAATTCCTACGATTTTTAATCGTCGATTTACTTTTTATTTTCATCTGAATTTTTTTTTCGCTCGTTTTTTATTGGTAAAATCGCAGGAGGCCTCCGGATCGAGGAATGGCGCACATATTCGGAATCAGCGGGTCATTTCCATTGGGAATATCATCGAGATTATCCGATTCTCGATAAAAAGTTTTTTGGCCCAAAAAAATGAGAAGGGGTACCCCTTTCCTTTTTTTCGAAAATCTGAAATTTTCCGAAATATTCGGAACGTGGAAATGATGGTTATATTTGGAATCTGCGGGACCTACGCTTTCAGAATCTGCAAGCCGAATTGAAATAAAAAATTCCTACGATTTTGAATCGTCGATTCACTTTTTATTTTTATTTGACTTTTTTTTTCGCTCGTTTTTTATTGGTAAAATCGCAGGAGGCCTCCGGATCGAGGAATGGTGCACATATTCGGAATCAGCGGGTCATTTCCATGGGGAATATCATCGAGATTATCCGATTCTCGATAAAAAGTTTTTTGGCCCAAAAAAATGAGAAGGGGTACCCCTTTCCTTTTTCTCAAAAATCTGAAATTTTCCGAAATATTCGGAACGTGGGAATGATGGTTATATTTGGAATCTGCGGGACCTACGCTTTCAGAATCTGCAAGCCGAATTGAGATAAAAAATTCCTACGATTTTTAATCGTCGATTTACTTTTTATTTTCATCTGACTTTTTTTTTTCGCTCGTTTTTTATTACTTAAATCGCAGGAGGCCTCCGGATCGAGGAATGGCGCACATATTCGGAATCAGCGGGTCATTTCCATGGGGAATATCATCGAGATTATCCGATTCTCGATAAAAAGTTTTTTGGCCCAAAAAAATGAGAAGGGGTACCCCTTTCCTTTTTTTCAAAAATCTGAAATTTTTCGAAATATTCGGAACGTGGGAATGATGGTTATATTTGGAATCTGCGGGACCTATGCTTTCAGAATCTGCAAGCCGAATTGAGATAAAAAATTCCTACGATTTTTAATCGTCGATTTACTTTTTATTTTCATCTGACTTTTTTTTTCGCTCGTTTTTTATTGGTTGAATCGCAGGAGGCCTTCGGATCGAGGAATGGCGCACATATTCGGAATCAGCGGGTCATTTCCATGGGGAATATCATCGAGATTATCCGATTCTCGATAAAAAGTTTTTTGGCCCAAAAAAATGAGAAGGGGTACCCCTTTCCTTTTTTTCAAAAATCTGAAATTTTCCGAAATATTCGGAACGTGGAAATGATGGTTATATTTGGAATCTGCGGGACCTACGCTTTCAGAATCTGCAAGCCGAATTGGAATAAAAAATTCCTACGATTTTTAATCGTCGATTTACTTTTTATTTTCATCTGACTTTCTTTTTCGCTCGTTTTTCATTAGTAAAATCGCAGAAGGCCTCCGGATCGAGGAATGGCGCACATATTCGGAATCAGCGGGTCATTTCCATGGGGAATATCATCGAGATTATCCGATTCTCGATAAAAAGTTTTTTGGCCCAAAAAAATGAGAAGGGGTACCCCTTTCCTTTTTTTCAAAAATCTGAAATTTTTCGAAATATTCGGAACGTGGAAATGATGGTTATATTTGGAATCTGCGGGACCTACGCTTTCAGAATCTGCAAGCCGAATTGAGATAAAAAATTCCTACGATTTTTAATCGTCGATTTACTTTTTATTTTCATCTGACTTTTTTTTTGCGCTCGTTTTTTATTACTTAAATCGCAGGAGGCCTCCGGATCGAGGAATGGCGCACATATTCGGAATCAGCGGGTCATTTCCATGGGAAATATCATCGAGATTATCCGATTCTCGATAAAAAGTTTTTTGGCCCAAAAAATTGAGAAGGGGTACCCCTTTCCTTTTTTTCAAAAATCTGAAATTTTCCGAAATATTCGGAACGTGGGAATGATGGTTATATTCGGAATCTGCGGGACCTACGCTTTCAGAATCTGCAAGCCGAATTGGGATAAAAAATTCCTACGATTTTTGATCGTCGATTTACTTTTTATTTTCTTCTGACTTTTTTTCTCGCTCGTTTTTTATTGGTAAAATCGCAGAAGGCCTCCGGATCGAGGAATGGCGCACATATTCGGAATCAGCGGGTCATTTTCATGGGGAATATCATCGAGATTATCCGATTCTCGATAAAAAGTTTTTTGGCCCAAAAAAATGAGAAGGGGTACGGAACCCCTCGGAACGTGGGAATGATGGTTATATTCGGAATCTGCGGGACCTACGCTTTCAGAATCTGCAAGCCGAATTGGGATAAAAAATTCCTACGATTTTTGATCGTCGATTTACTTTTTATTTTCTTCTGACTTTTTTTCTCGCTCGTTTTTTATTGGTAAAATCGCAGAAGGCCTCCGGATCGAGGAATGGCGCACATATTCGGAATCAGCGGGTCATTTTCATGGGGAATATCATCGAGATTATCCGATTCTCGATAAAAAGTTTTTTGGCCCAAAAAAATGAGAAGGGGTACCCCTTTCCTTTTTTTCAAAAATCTGAAATTTTTCGAAATATTCGGAACGTGGAAATGATGGTTATATTTGGAATCTGCGGGACCTACGCTTTCAGAATCTGCAAGCCGAATTGAGATAAAAAATTCCTACGATTTTTAATCGTCGATTTACTTTTTATTTTCATCTGAATTTTTTTTTCGCTCGTTTTTTATTGGTAAAATCGCAGGAGGCCTCCGGATCGAGGAATGGCGCACATATTCGGAATCAGCGGGTCATTTCCATGGGGAATATCATCGAGATTATCCGATTCTCGATAAAAAGTTTTTTGGCCCAAAAAAATGAGAAGGGGTACCCCTTTCCTTTTTTTCAAAAATCTGAAATTTTCCGAAATATTCGGAACGTGGAAATGATGGTTATATTTGGAATCTGCGGGACCTACGCTTTCAGAATCTGCAAGCCGAATTGAGATAAAAAATTCCTACGATTTATGATCGTCGATTTACTTTTTATTTTCTTCTGACTTTTTTTCTCGCTCGTTTTTTATTGGTAAAATCGCAGAAGGCCTCCGGATCGAGGAATAGCGCACATATTCGAAATCAGCGGGTCATTTCCATGGGGAATATCATCGAGATTATCCGATTCTCGATAAAAAGTTTTTTGGCCCAAAAAAATGAGAAGGGGTACCCCTTCCCTTTTTTTCAAAAATCTGAAATTTTTCGAAATATTCGGAACGTGGGAATGATAGTTATATTTGGAATCTGCGGGACCTATGCTTTCAGAATCTGCAAGCCGAATTGAGATAAAAAATTCCTACGATTTTTAATCGTCGATTTACTTTTTATTTTCATCTGACTTTTTTTTTTCGCTCGTTTTTTATTACTCAAATCGCAGGAGGCCTCCGGATCGAGGAATGGCGCACATATTCGGAATCAGCGGGTCATTTCCATGGGGAATATCATCGAGATTATCCGATTCTCGATAAAAAGTTTTTTGGCCCAAAAAAATGAGAAGGGGTACCCCTTTCCTTTTTTTCAAAAATCAGAAATTTTCCGAAATATTCGGAACGTGGAAATCATGGTTATATTTGGAATCTGCGGGACCTACGCTTTCAGAATCTGCAAGCCGAATTGAAATAAAAAATTCCTACGATTTTTAATCGTCGATTTAGTTTTTATTTTCATCTGACTTTCTTTTTCGCTCGTGTTTTATTAGTAAAATCGCAGGAGGCCTCCGGATCGAGGAATGGCGCACATATTCGGAATCAGCGGGTCATTTCCATGGGGAATATCATCGAGATTATCCGATTCTCGATAAAAAGTTTTTTGGCCCAAAAAAATGAGAAGGGGTACCCCTTTTCTTTTTTTCAAAAATCTGAAATTTTTCGAAATATTCGGAACGTGGGAATGATGGTTATATTTGGAATCTGCGGGACCTATGCTTTCAGAATCTGCAAGCCGAATTGAGATAAAAAATTCCTACGATTTTTAATCGTCGATTTACTTTTTATTTTCATCTGACTTTTTTTTTCGCTCGTTTTTTATTGGTTGAATCGCAGGAGGCCTCCGGATCGAGAAATGGCGCACATATTCGGAATCAGCGGCTCATTTCCATGGGGAATATCATCGAGATCATCCGATTCTCGATGAAAAGTTTTTTGGCCCAAAAAAATGAGAAGGGGTACCCCTTTCCTTTTTTTCAAAAATCTGAAATTTTCCGAAATATTCGGAACGTGGAAATGATGGTTATATTTGGAATCTGCGAGACCTACGCTTTCAGAATCTGCAAGCCGAATTGAAATAAAAAATTCCTACGATTTTTAATCGTCGATTTAGTTTTTATTTTCATCTGACTTTCTTTTTCGCTCGTGTTTTATTAGTAAAATCGCAGGAGGCCTCCGGATCGAGGAATGGCGCACATATTCGGAATCAGCGGGTCATTTCCATGGGGAATATCATCGAGATTATCCGATTCTCGATAAAAAGTTTTTTGGCCCAAAAAAATGAGAAGGGGTACCCCTTTCCTTTTTTTCAGAAATCTGAAATTTTTCGAAATATTCGGAACGTGGGAATGATGGTTATATTTGGAATCTGCGGGACCTACGCTTTCAGAATCTGCAAGCCGAATTGAGATAAAAAATTCCTACGATTTTTAATCGTCGATTTACTTTTTATTTTCATCTGACTTTTTTTTTTCGCTTGTTTTTTATTACTTAAATCGCAGGAGGCCTCCGGATCGAGGAATGGCGCACATATTCGGAATCAGCGGGTCATTTCCATGGGGAATATCATCGAGATTATCCGATTCTCAATAAAAAGTTTTTTGGCCCAAAAAAATGAGAAGGGGTACCCCTTTCCTTTTTTTCAAAAATCTGAAATTTTCCGAAATATTCGGAACGTGGAAATGATGGTTATATTCTGAATCTGCGGGACCTACGCTTTCAGAATCTGCAAGCCGAATTGAAATAAAAAATTCCTACGATTTTTAATCGTCGATTTAGTTTTTATTTTCATCTGACTTTCTTTTTCGCTCGTGTTTTATTAGTAAAATCGCAGGAGGCCTCCGGATCGAGGAATGGCGCACATATTCGGAATCAGCGGGTCATTTCCATGGGAAATATCATCGAGATTATCCGATTCTCGATAAAAAGTTTTTTGGCCCAAAAAAATGAGAAGGGGTACCCCTTTCCTTTTTTTCAAAAATCTGAAATTTTCCGAAATATTCGGAACGTGGGAATGATGGTTATATTCGGAATCTGCGGGACCTACGCTTTCAGAATCTGCAAGCCGAATTGGGATAAAAAATTCCTACGATTTTTGATCGTCGATTTACTTTTTATTTTCTTCTGACTTTTTTTCTCGCTCGTTTTTTATTGGTAAAATCGCAGAAGGCCTCCGGATCGAGGAATGGCGCACATATTCGGAATCAGCGGGTCATTTCCATGGGGAATATCATCGAGATTATCCGATTCTCGATAAAAAGTTTTTTGGCCCAAAAAAATGAGAAGGGGTACCCCTTTCCTTTTTTTCAAAAATCTGAAATTTTTCGAAATATTCGGAACGTGGGAATGATGGTTATATTTGGAATCTGCGGGACCTACGCTTTTAGAATCTGCAAGCCGAATTGAGATAAAAAATTCCTACGATTTTTAATCGTCGATTTACTTTTTATTTTCATCTGAATTTTTTTTTCGCTCGTTTTTTATTGGTTAAATCGCAGGAGGCCTCCGGATCGAGGAATGGCGCACATATTCGGAATCAGCGGGTCATTTCCATGGGGAATATCATCGAGATTATCCGATTCTCGATAAAAAGTTTTTTGGCCCAAAAAAATGAGAAGGGGTACCCCTTTCCTTTTTTTCAAAAATCTGAAATCTTCCGAAATATTCGGAACGTGGGAATGATGGTTATATTTGGAATCTGCGGGACCTACGCTTTCAGAATCTGCAAGCCGAATTGAGATAAAAAATTCCTACGATTTTTAATCGTCGATTTACTTTTTATTTTCATCTGACTTTTTTTTTTCGCTCGTTTTTTATTACTTAAATCGCAGGAGGCCTCCGGATCGAGGAATGGCGCACATATTCGGAATCAGCGGGTCATTTCCATGGGGAATATCATCGAGATTATCCGATTCTCGATAAAAAGTTTTTTGGCCCAAAAAAATGAGAAGGGGTACCCCTTTCCTTTTTTTCAAAAATCTGAAATTTTTCGAAATATTCGGAACGTGGGAATGATGGTTATATTTGGAATCTGCGGGACCTATGCTTTCAGAATCTGCAAGCCGAATTGAGATAAAAAATTCCTACGATTTTTAATCGTCGATTTACTTTTTATTTTCATCTGACTTTTTTTTTCGCTCGTTTTTTATTGGTTGAATCGCAGGAGGCCTTCGGATCGAGGAATGGCGCACATATTCGGAATCAGCGGGTCATTTCCATGGGGAATATCATCGAGATTATCCGATTCTCGATAAAAAGTTTTTTGGCCCAAAAAAATGAGAAGGGGTACCCCTTTCCTTTTTTTCAAAAATCTGAAATTTTCCGAAATATTCGGAACGTGGAAATGATGGTTATATTTGGAATCTGCGGGACCTACGCTTTCAGAATCTGCAAGCCGAATTGGAATAAAAAATTCCTACGATTTTTAATCGTCGATTTAGTTTTTATTTTCATCTGACTTTCTTCTTCGCTCGTGTTTTATTAGTAAAATCGCAGGAGGCCTCCGGATCGAGGAATGGCGCACATATTCGGAATCAGCGGGTCATTTCCATGGGGAATATCATCGAGATTATCCGATTCTCGATAAAAAGTTTTTTGGCCCAAAAAAATGAGAAGGGGTACCCCTTTCCTTTTTTTCAGAAATCTGAAATTTTTCGAAATATTCGGAACGTGGGAATGATGGTTATATTTGGAATCTGCGGGACCTACGCTTTCAGAATCTGCAAGCCGAATTGAGATAAAAAATTCCTACGATTTTTAATCGTCGATTTACTTTTTATTTTCATCTGACTTTTTTTTTTCGCTTGTTTTTTATTACTTAAATCGCAGGAGGCCTCCGGATCGAGGAATGGCGCACATATTCGGAATCAGCGGGTCATTTCCATGGGGAATATCATCGAGATTATCCGATTCTCGATAAAAAGTTTTTTGGCCCAAAAAATTGAGAAGGGGTACCCCTTTCCTTTTTTTCAAAAATCTGAAATTTTCCGAAATATTCGGAACGTGGGAATGATGGTTATATTCGGAATCTGCGGGACCTACGCTTTCAGAATCTGCAAGCCGAATTGAGATAAAAAATTCCTACGATTTTTAATCGTCGATTTACTTTTTATTTTCATCTGAATTTTTTTTTCGCTCGTTTTTTATTGGTTAAATCGCAGGAGGCCTCCGGATCGAGGAATGGCGCACATATTCGGAATCAGCGGGTCATTTCCATGGGGAATATCATCGAGATTATCCGATTCTCAATAAAAAGTTTTTTGGCCCAAAAAAATGAGAAGGGGTACCCCTTTCCTTTTTTTCAAAAATCTGAAATTTTCCGAAATATTCGGAACGTGGAAATGATGGTTATATTCGGAATCTGCGGGACCTACGCTTTCAGAATCTGCAAGCCGAATTGAGATAAAAAATTCCTACGATTTTTGATCGTCGATTTACTTTTTATTTTCTTCTGACTTTTTTTCTCGCTCGTTTTTTATTGGTTGAATCGCAGGAGGCCTCCGGATCGAGGAATGGCGCACATATTCGGAATCAGCGGCTCATTTCCATGGGGAATATCATCGAGATTATCCGATTCTCGGTAAAAAGTTTTTTGGCCCAAAAAAATTAGAAGGGGTACCCCTTTCCTTTTTTTCAAAAATCTGAAATTTTCCGAAATATTCGGAACGTGGAAATGATGGTTATATTTGGAATCTGCGGGACCTACGCTTTCAGAATCTGCAAGCCGAATTGAAATAAAAAATTCCTACAATTTTTAATCGTCGATTTACTTTTTTTTTTCATCTGACTTTCTTTTTCGCTCGTTTTTTATTAGTAAAATCGCAGGAGGCCTCCGGATCGAGGAATGGCGCACATATTCGGAATCAGCGGGTCATTTCCATGGGGAATATCATCGAGATTATCCGATTCTCGATAAAAAGTTTTTTGGCCCAAAAAAATGAGAAGGGGTACCCCTTTCCTTTTTTTCAAAAATCTGAAATTTTCCGAAATATTCGGAACGTGGAAATGATGGTTATATTTGGAATCTGCGGGACCTACGCTTTCAGAATCTGCAAGCCGAATTGAGATAAAAAATTCCTACGATTTATGATCGTCGATTTACTTTTTATTTTCTTCTGACTTTTTTTCTCGCTCGTTTTTTATTGGTAAAATCGCAGAAGGCCTCCGGATCGAGGAATGGCGCACATATTCGGAATCAGCGGGTCATTTCCATGGGGAATATCATCGAGATTATCCGATTCTCGATAAAAAGTTTTTTGGCCCAAAAAAATGAGAAGGGGTACCCCTTCCCTTTTTTTCAAAAATCTGAAATTTTTCGAAATATTCGGAACGTGGGAATGATGGTTATATTTGGAATCTGCGGGACCTAAGCTTTCAGAATCTGCAAGCCGAATTGAGATAAAAAATTCCTACGATTTTTAATCGTCGATTTACTTTTTATTTTCATCTGACTTTTTTTTTTCGCTCGTTTTTTATTACTTAAATCGCAGTAGGCCTCCGGATCGAGGAATGGCGCACATATTCGGAATCAGCGGGTCATTTCCATGGGGAATATCATCGAGATTATCCGATTCTCGATAAAAAGTTTTTTGGCCCAAAAAAATGAGAAGGGGTACCCCTTTCCTTTTTTTCAAAAATCTGAAATTTTCCGAAATATTCGGAACGTGGGAATGATGGTTATATTTGGAATCTGCGGGACCTACGCTTTCAGAATCTGCAAGCCGAATTGAGATAAAAAATTCCTACGATTTATGATCGTCGATTTACTTTTTATTTTCTTCTGACTTTTTTTCTCGCTCGTTTTTTATTGGTAAAATCGCAGAAGGCCTCCGGATCGAGGAATGGCGCACATATTCGAAATCAGCGGGTCATTTCCATGGGGAATATCATCGAGATTATCCGATTCTCGATAAAAAGTTTTTTGGCCCAAAAAAATGAGAAGGGGTACCCCTTCCCTTTTTTTCAAAAATCTGAAATTTTTCGAAATATTCGGAACGTGGGAATGATAGTTATATTTGGAATCTGCGGGACCTATGCTTTCAGAATCTGCAAGCCGAATTGAGATAAAAAATTCCTACGATTTTTAATCGTCGATTTACTTTTTATTTTCATCTGACTTTTTTTTTTCGCTCGTTTTTTATTACTCAAATCGCAGGAGGCCTCCGGATCGAGGAATGGCGCACATATTCGGAATCAGCGGGTCATTTCCATGGGGAATATCATCGAGATTATCCGATTCTCGATAAAAAGTTTTTTGGCCCAAAAAAATGAGAAGGGGTACCCCTTTCCTTTTTTTCAGAAATCTGAAATTTTTCGAAATATTCGGAACGTGGGAATGATGGTTATATTTGGAATCTGCGGGACCTACGCTTTCAGAATCTGCAAGCCGAATTGAGATAAAAAATTCCTACGATTTTTAATCGTCGATTTACTTTTTATTTTCATCTGACTTTTTTTTTTCGCTTGTTTTTTATTACTTAAATCGCAGGAGGCCTCCGGATCGAGGAATGGCGCACATATTCGGAATCAGCGGGTCATTTCCATGGGGAATATCATCGAGATTATCCGATTCTCAATAAAAAGTTTTTTGGCCCAAAAAAATGAGAAGGGGTACCCCTTTCCTTTTTTTCAAAAATCTGAAATTTTCCGAAATATTCGGAACGTGGAAATGATGGTTATATTCTGAATCTGCGGGACCTACGCTTTCAGAATCTGCAAGCCGAATTGAAATAAAAAATTCCTACGATTTTTAATCGTCGATTTAGTTTTTATTTTCATCTGACTTTCTTTTTCGCTCGTGTTTTATTAGTAAAATCGCAGGAGGCCTCCGGATCGAGGAATGGCGCACATATTCGGAATCAGCGGGTCATTTCCATGGGGAATATCATCGAGATTATCCGATTCTCGATAAAAAGTTTTTTGGCCCAAAAAAATGAGAAGGGGTACCCCTTTCCTTTTTTTCAAAAATCTGAAATTTTTCGAAATATTCGGAACGTGGGAATGATGGTTATATTTGGAATCTGCGGGACCTATGCTTTCAGAATCTGCAAGCCGAATTGAGATAAAAAATTCCTACGATTTTTAATCGTCGATTTACTTTTTATTTTCATCTGACTTTTTTTTTCGCTCGTTTTTTATTGGTTGAATCGCAGGAGGCCTCCGGATCGAGGAATGGCGCACATATTCGGAATCAGCGGCTCATTTCCATGGGGAATATCATCGAGATCATCCGATTCTCGATGAAAAGTTTTTTGGCCCAAAAAAATGAGAAGGGGTACCCCTTTCCTTTTTTTCAAAAATCTGAAATTTTCCGAAATATTCGGAACGTGGAAATGATGGTTATATTTGGAATCTGCGAGACCTACGCTTTCAGAATCTGCAAGCCGAATTGAAATAAAAAATTCCTACGATTTTTAATCGTCGATTTAGTTTTTATTTTCATCTGACTTTCTTTTTCGCTCGTGTTTTATTAGTAAAATCGCAGGAGGCCTCCGGATCGAGGAATGGCGCACATATTCGGAATCAGCGGGTCATTTCCATGGGGAATATCATCGAGATTATCCGATTCTCGATAAAAAGTTTTTTGGCCCAAAAAAATGAGCAGGGGTACCCCTTTCCTTTTTTTCAGAAATCTGAAATTTTTCGAAATATTCGGAACGTGGGAATGATGGTTATATTTGGAATCTGCGGGACCTACGCTTTCAGAATCTGCAAGCCGAATTGAGATAAAAAATTCCTACGATTTTTAATCGTCGATTTACTTTTTATTTTCATCTGACTTTTTTTTTTCGCTTGTTTTTTATTACTTAAATCGCAGGAGGCCTCCGGATCGAGGAATGGCGCACATATTCGGAATCAGCGGGTCATTTCCATGGGGAATATCATCGAGATTATCCGATTCTCAATAAAAAGTTTTTTGGCCCAAAAAAATGAGAAGGGGTACCCCTTTCCTTTTTTTCAAAAATCTGAAATTTTCCGAAATATTCGGAACGTGGAAATGATGGTTATATTCTGAATCTGCGGGACCTACGCTTTCAGAATCTGCAAGCCGAATTGAAATAAAAAATTCCTACGATTTTTAATCGTCGATTTAGTTTTTATTTTCATCTGACTTTCTTTTTCGCTCGTGTTTTATTAGTAAAATCGCAGGAGGCCTCCGGATCGAGGAATGGCGCACATATTCGGAATCAGCGGGTCATTTCCATGGGAAATATCATCGAGATTATCCGATTCTCGATAAAAAGTTTTTTGGCCCAAAAAAATGAGAAGGGGTACCCCTTTCCTTTTTTTCAAAAATCTGAAATTTTCCGAAATATTCGGAACGTGGGAATGATGGTTATATTCGGAATCTGCGGGACCTACGCTTTCAGAATCTGCAAGCCGAATTGGGATAAAAAATTCCTACGATTTTTGATCGTCGATTTACTTTTTATTTTCTTCTGACTTTTTTTCTCGCTCGTTTTTTATTGGTAAAATCGCAGAAGGCCTCCGGATCGAGGAATGGCGCACATATTCGGAATCAGCGGGTCATTTCCATGGGGAATATCATCGAGATTATCCGATTCTCGATAAAAAGTTTTTTGGCCCAAAAAAATGAGAAGGGGTACCCCTTTCCTTTTTTTCAAAAATCTGAAATTTTTCGAAATATTCGGAACGTGGGAATGATGGTTATATTTGGAATCTGCGGGACCTACGCTTTTAGAATCTGCAAGCCGAATTGAGATAAAAAATTCCTACGATTTTTAATCGTCGATTTACTTTTTATTTTCATCTGAATTTTTTTTTCGCTCGTTTTTTATTGGTTAAATCGCAGGAGGCCTCCGGATCGAGGAATGGCGCACATATTCGGAATCAGCGGGTCATTTCCATGGGGAATATCATCGAGATTATCCGATTCTCGATAAAAAGTTTTTTGGCCCAAAAAAATGAGAAGGGGTACCCCTTTCCTTTTTTTCAAAAATCTGAAATTTTCCGAAATATTCGGAACGTGGGAATGATGGTTATATTTGGAATCTGCGGGACCTACGCTTTCAGAATCTGCAAGCCGAATTGAGATAAAAAATTCCTACGATTTTTAATCGTCGATTTACTTTTTATTTTCATCTGACTTTTTTTTTTCGCTCGTTTTTTATTACTTAAATCGCAGGAGGCCTCCGGATCGAGGAATGGCGCACATATTCGGAATCAGCGGGTCATTTCCATGGGGAATATCATCGAGATTATCCGATTCTCGATAAAAAGTTTTTTGGCCCAAAAAAATGAGAAGGGGTACCCCTTTCCTTTTTTTCAAAAATCTGAAATTTTTCGAAATATTCGGAACGTGGGAATGATGGTTATATTTGGAATCTGCGGGACCTATGCTTTCAGAATCTGCAAGCCGAATTGAGATAAAAAATTCCTACGATTTTTAATCGTCGATTTACTTTTTATTTTCATCTGACTTTTTTTTTCGCTCGTTTTTTATTGGTTGAATCGCAGGAGGCCTTCGGATCGAGGAATGGCGCACATATTCGGAATCAGCGGGTCATTTCCATGGGGAATATCATCGAGATTATCCGATTCTCGATAAAAAGTTTTTTGGCCCAAAAAAATGAGAAGGGGTACCCCTTTCCTTTTTTTCAAAAATCTGAAATTTTCCGAAATATTCGGAACGTGGAAATGATGGTTATATTTGGAATCTGCGGGACCTACGCTTTCAGAATCTGCAAGCCGAATTGGAATAAAAAATTCCTACGATTTTTAATCGTCGATTTAGTTTTTATTTTCATCTGACTTTCTTCTTCGCTCGTGTTTTATTAGTAAAATCGCAGGAGGCCTCCGGATCGAGGAATGGCGCACATATTCGGAATCAGCGGGTCATTTCCATGGGGAATATCATCGAGATTATCCGATTCTCGATAAAAAGTTTTTTGGCCCAAAAAAATGAGAAGGGGTACCCCTTTCCTTTTTTTCAGAAATCTGAAATTTTTCGAAATATTCGGAACGTGGGAATGATGGTTATATTTGGAATCTGCGGGACCTACGCTTTCAGAATCTGCAAGCCGAATTGAGATAAAAAATTCCTACGATTTTTAATCGTCGATTTACTTTTTATTTTCATCTGACTTTTTTTTTTCGCTTGTTTTTTATTACTTAAATCGCAGGAGGCCTCCGGATCGAGGAATGGCGCACATATTCGGAATCAGCGGGTCATTTCCATGGGGAATATCATCGAGATTATCCGATTCTCGATAAAAAGTTTTTTGGCCCAAAAAATTGAGAAGGGGTACCCCTTTCCTTTTTTTCAAAAATCTGAAATTTTCCGAAATATTCGGAACGTGGGAATGATGGTTATATTCGGAATCTGCGGGACCTACGCTTTCAGAATCTGCAAGCCGAATTGAGATAAAAAATTCCTACGATTTTTAATCGTCGATTTACTTTTTATTTTCATCTGAATTTTTTTTTCGCTCGTTTTTTATTGGTTAAATCGCAGGAGGCCTCCGGATCGAGGAATGGCGCACATATTCGGAATCAGCGGGTCATTTCCATGGGGAATATCATCGAGATTATCCGATTCTCAATAAAAAGTTTTTTGGCCCAAAAAAATGAGAAGGGGTACCCCTTTCCTTTTTTTCAAAAATCTGAAATTTTTCGAAATATTCGGAACGTGGAAATGATGGTTATATTTGGAATCTGCGGGACCTACGCTTTCAGAATCTGCAAGCCGAATTGAAATAAAAAATTCCTACGATTTTTAATCGTCGATTCACTTTTTATTTTCATCTGACTTTCTTTTTCGCTCGTTTTTCATTAGTAAAATCGCAGAAGGCCTCCGGATAGAGGAATGGCGCACATATTCGGAATCAGCGGGTCATTTCCATGGGGAATATCATCGAGATTATCCGATTCTCGATAAAAAGTTTTTTCGCCCATAAAAATGAGAAGGGGTACCCCTTTCCTTTTTTTCAAAAATCTGAAATTTTTCGAAATATTCGGAACGTGGGAATGATGGTTATATTTGGAATCTGCGGGACCTACGCTTTCAGAATCTGCAAGCCGAATTGAGATAAAAAATTCCTACGATTTTTAATCGTCGATTTACTTTTTATTTTCATCTGACTTTTTTTTTCGCTCGTTTTTTATTGGTAAAATCGCAGGAGGCCTTCGGATCGAGGAATGGCGCACATATTCGGAATCAGCGGGTCATTTCCATGGGGAATATCATCGAGATTATTCGATTCTCGATAAAAAGTTTTTTGGCCGAAAAAAATGAGAAGGGGTACCCCTTTCCTTTTTTTCAAAAATCTGAAATTTTCCGAAATATTCGGAACGTGGAAATGATGGTTATATTTGGAATCTGCGGGACCTACGCTTTCAGAATCTGCAAGCCGAATTGAAATAAAAAATTCCTACGATTTTTAATCGTCGATTTACTTTTTATTTTCATCTGACTTTCTTTTTCGCTCGTTTTTCATTAGTAAAATCGCAGGAGGCCTCCGGATCGAGGAATGGTGCACATATTCGGAATCAGCGGGTCATTTCCATGGGGAATATCATCGAGATTATCCGATTCTCGATAAAAAGTTTTTTGGCCGAAAAAAATGAGAAGGGGTACCCCTTTCCTTTTTTTCAAAAATCTGAAATTTTCCAAAATATTCGGAACGTGGGAATGATGGTTATATTCGGAATCTGCGGGACCTACGCTTTCAGAATCTGCAAGCCGAATTGGGATAAAAAATTCCTACGATTTTTGATCGTCGATTTACTTTTTATTTTCTTCTGACTTTTTTTCTCGCTCGTTTTTTATTGGTAAAATCGCAGAAGGCCTCCGGATCGAGGAATGGCGCACATATTCGGAATCAGCGGGTCATTTTCATGGGGAATATCATCGAGATTATCCGATTCTCGATAAAAAGTTTTTTGGCCCAAAAAAATGAGAAGGGGTACCCCTTTCCTTTTTTTCAAAAATCTGAAATTTTTCGAAATATTCGGAACGTGGAAATGATGGTTATATTTGGAATCTGCGGGACCTACGCTTTCAGAATCTGCAAGCCGAATTGAGATAAAAAATTCCTACGATTTTTAATCGTCGATTTACTTTTCAGTTTCATCTGAATTTTTTTTTCGCTCGTTTTTTATTGGTAAAATCGCAGGAGGCCTCCGGATCGAGGAATGGCGCACATATTCGGAATCAGCGGGTCATTTCCATGGGGAATATCATCGAGATTATCCGATTCTCGATAAAAAGTTTTTTGGCCCAAAAAAATGAGAAGGGGTACCCCTTCCCTTTTTTTCAAAAATCTGAAATTTTTCGAAATATTCGGAACGTGGGAATGATAGTTATATTTGGAATCTGCGGGACCTATGCTTTCAGAATCTGCAAGCCGAATTGAGATAAAAAATTCCTACGATTTTTAATCGTCGATTTACTTTTTATTTTCATCTGACTTTTTTTTTTCGCTCGTTTTTTATTACTCAAATCGCAGGAGGCCTCCGGATCGAGGAATGGCGCACATATTCGGAATCAGCGGGTCATTTCCATGGGGAATATCATCGAGATTATCCGATTCTCGATAAAAAGTTTTTTGGCCCAAAAAAATGAGAAGGGGTACCCCTTTCCTTTTTTTCAAAAATCTGAAATTTTCCGAAATATTCGGAACGTGGAAATCATGGTTATATTTGGAATCTGCGGGACCTACGCTTTCAGAATCTGCAAGCCGAATTGAAATAAAAAATTCCTACGATTTTTAATCGTCGATTTAGTTTTTATTTTCATCTGACTTTCTTTTTCGCTCGTGTTTTATTAGTAAAATCGCAGGAGGCCTCCGGATCGAGGAATGGCGCACATATTCGGAATCAGCGGGTCATTTCCATGGGGAATATCATCGAGATTATCCGATTCTCGATAAAAAGTTTTTTGGCCCAAAAAAATGAGAAGGGGTACCCCTTTCCTTTTTTTCAAAAATCTGAAATTTTTCGAAATATTCGGAACGTGGGAATGATGGTTATATTTGGAATCTGCGGGACCTATGCTTTCAGAATCTGCAAGCCGAATTGAGATAAAAAATTCCTACGATTTTTAATCGTCGATTTACTTTTTATTTTCATCTGACTTTTTTTTTCGCTCGTTTTTTATTGGTTGAATCGCAGGAGGCCTCCGGATCGAGGAATGGCGCACATATTCGGAATCAGCGGCTCATTTCCATGGGGAATATCATCGAGATCATCCGATTCTCGATGAAAAGTTTTTTGGCCCAAAAAAATGAGAAGGGGTACCCCTTTCCTTTTTTTCAAAAATCTGAAATTTTCCGAAATATTCGGAACGTGGAAATGATGGTTATATTTGGAATCTGCGAGACCTACGCTTTCAGAATCTGCAAGCCGAATTGAAATAAAAAATTCCTACGATTTTTAATCGTCGATTTAGTTTTTATTTTCATCTGACTTTCTTTTTCGCTCGTGTTTTATTAGTAAAATCGCAGGAGGCCTCCGGATCGAGGAATGGCGCACATATTCGGAATCAGCGGGTCATTTCCATGGGGAATATCATCGAGATTATCCGATTCTCGATAAAAAGTTTTTTGGCCCAAAAAAATGAGAAGGGGTACCCCTTTCCTTTTTTTCAGAAATCTGAAATTTTTCGAAATATTCGGAACGTGGGAATGAAGGTTATATTTGGAATCTGCGGGACCTACGCTTTCAGAATCTGCAAGCCGAATTGAGATAAAAAATTCCTACGATTTTTAATCGTCGATTTACTTTTTATTTTCATCTGACTTTTTTTTTTCGCTTGTTTTTTATTACTTAAATCGCAGGAGGCCTCCGGATCGAGGAATGGCGCACATATTCGGAATCAGCGGGTCATTTCCATGGGGAATATCATCGAGATTATCCGATTCTCGATAAAAAGTTTTTTGGCCCAAAAAATTGAGAAGGGGTACCCCTTTCCTTTTTTTCAAAAATCTGAAATTTTCCGAAATATTCGGAACGTGGGAATGATGGTTATATTCGGAATCTGCGGGACCTACGCTTTCAGAATCTGCAAGCCGAATTGAGATAAAAAATTCCTACGATTTTTAATCGTCGATTTACTTTTTATTTTCATCTGAATTTTTTTTTCGCTCGTTTTTTATTGGTTAAATCGCAGGAGGCCTCCGGATCGAGGAATGGCGCACATATTCGGAATCAGCGGGTCATTTCCATGGGGAATATCATCGAGATTATCCGATTCTCAATAAAAAGTTTTTTGGCCCAAAAAAATGAGAAGGGGTACCCCTTTCCTTTTTTTCAAAAATCTGAAATTTTTCGAAATATTCGGAACGTGGGAATGATGGTTATATTTGGAATCTGCGGGACCTACGCTTTCAGAATCTGCAAGCCGAATTGAGATAAAAAATTCCTACGATTTTTAATCGTCGATTTACTTTTTATTTTCATCTGAATTTTTTTTTCGCTCGTTTTTTATTGGTTAAATCGCAGGAGGCCTCCGAATCGAGGAATGGCGCACATATTCGGAATCAGCGGGTCATTTCCATGGGGAATATCATCGAGATTATCCGATTCTCGATAGAAAGTTTTTTGGCCCAAAAAAATGAGAAGGGGTACCCCTTTCCTTTTTTTCAAAAATCTGAAATTTTCCGAAATATTCGGAACGTGGGAATGATGGTTATATTTGGAATCTGCGGGACCTACGCTTTCAGAATCTGCAAGCCGAATTGAGATAAAAAATTCCTACGATTTTTAATCGTCGATTTACTTTTTGTTTTCATCTGACTTTTTTTTTCGCTTGTTTTTTATTGGTAAAATCGCAGGAGGCCTCCGGATCGAGGAATGGCGCACATATTCGGAATCAGCGGGTCATTTCCATGGGGAATATCATCGAGATTATCCGATTCTCGATAAGAAGTTTTTTGGCCCAAAAAAATGAGAAGGGGTACCCCTTTCCTTTTTTTCGAAAATCTGAAATTTTCCGAAATATTCGGAACGTGGAAATGATGGTTATATTTGGAATCTGCGGGACCTACGCTTTCAGAATCTGCAAGCCGAATTGAGATAAAAAATTCCTACGATTTTTAATCGTCGATTTACTTTTTATTTTCATCTGACTTTTTTTTTCGCTCGTTTTTTATTGGTTGAATCGCAGGAGGCCTCCGGATCGAGGAATGGCGCACATATTCGGAATCAGCGGCTCATTTCCATGGGGAATATCATCGAGATTATCCGATTCTCGATAAAAAGTTTTTTGGCCCAAAAAAATGAGAAGGGGTACCCCTTTCCTTTTTTTCAAAAATCTGAAATTTTCCGAAATATTCGGAACGTGGAAATGATGGTTATATTTGGAATCTGCGGGACCTACGCTTTCAGAATCTGCAAGCCGAATTGAAATAAAAAATTCCTACGATTTTTAATCGTCGATTCACTTTTTATTTTCATCTGACTTTCTTTTTCGCTCGTTTTTCATTAGTAAAATCGCAGAAGGCCTCCGGATAGAGGAATGGCGCACATATTCGGAATCAGCGGGTCATTTCCATGGGGAATATCATCGAGATTATTCGATTCTCGATAAAAAGTTTTTTGGCCGAAAAAAATGAGAAGGGGTACCCCTTTCCTTTTTTTCAAAAATCTGAAATTTTCCGAAATATTCGGAACGTGGAAATGATGGTTATATTTGGAATCTGCGGGACCTACGCTTTCAGAATCTGCAAGCCGAATTGAAATAAAAAATTCCTACGATTTTTAATCGTCGATTTACTTTTTATTTTCATCTGACTTTCTTTTTCGCTCGTTTTTCATTAGTAAAATCGCAGGAGGCCTCCGGATCGAGGAATGGTGCACATATTCGGAATCAGCGGGTCATTTCCATGGGGAATATCATCGAGATTATCCGATTCTCGATAAAAAGTTTTTTGGCCCAAAAAAATGAGAAGGGGTACCCCTTTCCTTTTTTTCGAAAATCTGAAATTTTCCGAAATATTCGGAACGTGGAAATGATGGTTATATTTGGAATCTGCGGGACCTACGCTTTCAGAATCTGCAAGCCGAATTGAAATAAAAAATTTTTACGATTTTGAATCGTCGATTTACTTTTTATTTTTATTTGACTTTTTTTTTCGCTCGTTTTTTATTGGTAAAATCGCAGGAGGCCTCCGGATCGAGGAATGGTGCACATATTCGGAATCAGCGGGTCATTTCCATGGGGAATATCATCGAGATTATCCGATTCTCGATAAAAAGTTTTTTGGCCCAAAAAAATGAGAAGGGGTACCCCTTTCCTTTTTTTCGAAAATCTGAAATTTTCCGAAATATTCGGAACGTGGAAATGATGGTTATATTTGGAATCTGCGGGACCTACGCTTTCAGAATCTGCAAGCCGAATTGAAATAAAAAATTCCTACGATTTTGAATCGTCGATTTACTTTTTATTTTTATTTGACTTTTTTTTTCGCTCGTTTTTTATTGGTAAAATCGCAGGAGGCCTCCGGATCGAGGAATGGTGCACATATTCGGAATCAGCGGGTCATTTCCATGGGGAATATCATCGAGATTATCCGATTCTCGATAAAAAGTTTTTTGGCCCAAAAAAATGAGAAGGGGTACCCCTTTCCTTTTTTTCAAAAATCTGAAATTTTCCGAAATATTCGGAACGTGGAAATGATGGTTATATTCTGAATCTGCGGGACCTACGCTTTCAGAATCTGCAAGCCGAATTGAGATAAAAAATTCCTACGATTTTTAATCGTCGATTTACTTTTTATTTTCATCTGACTTTTTTTTTTCGCTCGTTTTTTATTACTTAAATCGCAGGAGGCCTCCGGATCGAGGAATGGCGCACATATTCGGAATCAGCGGGTCATTTCCATGGGGAATATCATCGAGATTATCCGATTCTCGATAAAAAGTTTTTTGGCCCAAAAAAATGAGAAGGGGTACCCCTTTCCTTTTTTTCAAAAATCTGAAATTTTCCGAAATATTCGGAACGTGGAAATGATGGTTATATTTGGAATCTGCGGGACCTACGCTTTCAGAATCTGCAAGCCGAATTGAGATAAAAAATTCCTACGATTTATGATCGTCGATTTACTTTTTATTTTCTTCTGACTTTTTTTCTCGCTCGTTTTTTATTGGTAAAATCGCAGAAGGCCTCCGGATCGAGGAATGGCGCACATATTCGGAATCAGCGGGTCATTTCCATGGGGAATATCATCGAGATTATCCGATTCTCGATAAAAAGTTTTTTGGCCCAAAAAAATGAGAAGGGGTACCCCTTCCCTTTTTTTCAAAAATCTGAAATTTTTCGAAATATTCGGAACGTGGGAATGATAGTTATATTTGGAATCTGCGGGACCTATGCTTTCAGAATCTGCAAGCCGAATTGAGATAAAAAATTCCTACGATTTTTAATCGTCGATTTACTTTTTATTTTCATCTGACTTTTTTTTTTCGCTCGTTTTTTATTACTCAAATCGCAGGAGGCCTCCGGATCGAGGAATGGCGCACATATTCGGAATCAGCGGCTCATTTCCATGGGGAATATCATCGAGATCATCCGATTCTCGATGAAAAGTTTTTTGGCCCAAAAAAATGAGAAGGGGTACCCCTTTCCTTTTTTTCAGAAATCTGAAATTTTTCGAAATATCCGGAACGTGGGAATGATGGTTATATTTGGAATCTGCGGGACCTACGCTTTCAGAATCTGCAAGCCGAATTGAGATCAAAAATTCCTACGATTTTTAATCGTCGATTTACTTTTTATTTTCATCTGACTTTTTTTTTTCGCTTGTTTTTTATTACTTAAATCGCAGGAGGCCTCCGGATCGAGGAATGGCGCACATATTCGGAATCAGCGGGTCATTTCCATGGGGAATATCATCGAGATTATCCGATTCTCGATAAAAAGTTTTTTGGCCCAAAAAATTGAGAAGGGGTACCCCTTTCCTTTTTTTCAAAAATCTGAAATTTTCCGAAATATTCGGAACGTGGGAATGATGGTTATATTCGGAATCTGCGGGACCTACGCTTTCAGAATCTGCAAGCCGAATTGAGATAAAAAATTCCTACGATTTTTAATCGTCGATTTACTTTTTATTTTCATCTGAATTTTTTTTTCGCTCGTTTTTTATTGGTTAAATCGCAGGAGGCCTCCGGATCGAGGAATGGCGCACATATTCGGAATCAGCGGGTCATTTCCATGGGGAATATCATCGAGATTATCCGATTCTCAATAAAAAGTTTTTTGGCCCAAAAAAATGAGAAGGGGTACCCCTTTCCTTTTTTTCAAAAATCTGAAATTTTTCGAAATATTCGGAACGTGGGAATGATGGTTATATTTGGAATTTGCGGGACCTACGCTTTCAGAATCTGCAAGCCGAATTGAGATAAAAAATTCCTACGATTTTTAATCGTCGATTTACTTTTTATTTTCATCTGAATTTTTTTTTCGCTCGTTTTTTATTGGTTAAATCGCAGGAGGCCTCCGGATCGAGGAATGGCGCACATATTCGGAATCAGCGGGTCATTTCCATGGGGAATATCATCGAGATTATCCGATTCTCGATAGAAAGTTTTTTGGCCCAAAAAAATGAGAAGGGGTACCCCTTTCCTTTTTTTCAAAAATCTGAAATTTTCCGAAATATTCGGAACGTGGGAATGATGGTTATATTTGGAATCTGCGGGACCTACGCTTTCAGAATCTGCAAGCCGAATTGAGATAAAAAATTCCTACGATTTTTAATCGTCGATTTACTTTTTGTTTTCATCTGACTTTTTTTTTCGCTTGTTTTTTATTGGTAAAATCGCAGGAGGCCTCCGGATCGAGGAATGGCGCACATATTCGGAATCAGCGGGTCATTTCCATGGGGAATATCATCGAGATTATCCGATTCTCGATAAGAAGTTTTTTGGCCCAAAAAAATGAGAAGGGGTACCCCTTTCCTTTTTTTCGAAAATCTGAAATTTTCCGAAATATTCGGAACGTGGAAATGATGGTTATATTTGGAATCTGCGGGACCTACGCTTTCAGAATCTGCAAGCCGAATTGAGATAAAAAATTCCTACGATTTTTAATCGTCGATTTACTTTTTATTTTCATCTGACTTTTTTTTTCGCTCGTTTTTTATTGGTTGAATCGCAGGAGGCCTCCGGATCGAGGAATGGCGCACATATTCGGAATCAGCGGCTCATTTCCATGGGGAATATCATCGAGATTATCCGATTCTCGATAAAAAGTTTTTTGGCTCAAAAAAATGAGAAGGGGTACCCCTTTCCTTTTTTTCAAAAATCTGAAATTTTCCGAAATATTCGGAACGTGGAAATGATGGTTATATTTGGAATCTGCGGGACCTACGCTTTCAGAATCTGCAAGCCGAATTGAAATAAAAAATTCCTACGATTTTTAATCGTCGATTCACTTTTTATTTTCATCTGACTTTCTTTTTCGCTCGTTTTTCATTAGTAAAATCGCAGAAGGCCTCCGGATAGAGGAATGGCGCACATATTCGGAATCAGCGGGTCATTTCCATGGGGAATATCATCGAGATTATCCGATTCTCGATAAAAAGTTTTTTCGCCCATAAAAATGAGAAGGGGTACCCCTTTCCTTTTTTTCAAAAATCTGAAATTTTTCGAAATATTCGGAACGTGGGAATGATGGTTATATTTGGAATCTGCGGGACCTACGCTTTCAGAATCTGCAAGCCGAATTGAGATAAAAAATTCCTACGATTTTTAATCGTCGATTTACTTTTTATTTTCATCTGACTTTTTTTTTCGCTCGTTTTTTATTGGTAAAATCGCAGGAGGCCTTCGGATCGAGGAATGGCGCACATATTCGGAATCAGCGGGTCATTTCCATGGGGAATATCATCGAGATTATTCGATTCTCGATAAAAAGTTTTTTGGCCGAAAAAAATGAGAAGGGGTACCCCTTTCCTTTTTTTCAAAAATCTGAAATTTTCCGAAATATTCGGAACGTGGAAATGATGGTTATATTTGGAATCTGCGGGACCTACGCTTTCAGAATCTGCAAGCCGAATTGAAATAAAAAATTCCTACGATTTTTAATCGTCGATTTACTTTTTATTTTCATCTGACTTTCTTTTTCGCTCGTTTTTCATTAGTAAAATCGCAGGAGGCCTCCGGATCGAGGAATGGTGCACATATTCGGAATCAGCGGGTCATTTCCATGGGGAATATCATCGAGATTATCCGATTCTCGATAAAAAGTTTTTTGGCCGAAAAAAATGAGAAGGGGTACCCCTTTCCTTTTTTTCAAAAATCTGAAATTTTCCAAAATATTCGGAACGTGGGAATGATGGTTATATTCGGAATCTGCGGGACCTACGCTTTCAGAATCTGCAAGCCGAATTGGGATAAAAAATTCCTACGATTTTTGATCGTCGATTTACTTTTTATTTTCTTCTGACTTTTTTTCTCGCTCGTTTTTTATTGGTAAAATCGCAGAAGGCCTCCGGATCGAGGAATGGCGCACATATTCGGAATCAGCGGGTCATTTTCATGGGGAATATCATCGAGATTATCCGATTCTCGATAAAAAGTTTTTTGGCCCAAAAAAATGAGAAGGGGTACCCCTTTCCTTTTTTTCAAAAATCTGAAATTTTTCGAAATATTCGGAACGTGGAAATGATGGTTATATTTGGAATCTGCGGGACCTACGCTTTCAGAATCTGCAAGCCGAATTGAGATAAAAAATTCCTACGATTTTTAATCGTCGATTTACTTTTCAGTTTCATCTGAATTTTTTTTTCGCTCGTTTTTTATTGGTAAAATCGCAGGAGGCCTCCGGATCGAGGAATGGCGCACATATTCGGAATCAGCGGGTCATTTCCATGGGGAATATCATCGAGATTATCCGATTCTCGATAAAAAGTTTTTTGGCCCAAAAAAATGAGAAGGGGTCCCCCTTTCCTTTTTTTCAAAAATCTGAAATTTTCCGAAATATTCGGAACGTGGAAATGATGGTTATATTTGGAATCTGCGGGACCTACGCTTTCAGAATCTGCAAGCCGAATTGAGATAAAAAATTCCTACGATTTATGATCGTCGATTTACTTTTTATTTTCTTCTGACTTTTTTTCTCGCTCGTTTTTTATTGGTAAAATCGCAGAAGGCCTCCGGATCGAGGAATGGCGCACATATTCGGAATCAGCGGGTCATTTCCATGGGGAATATCATCGAGATTATCCGATTCTCGATAAAAAGTTTTTTGGCCCAAAAAAATGAGAAGGGGTACCCCTTCCCTTTTTTTCAAAAATCTGAAATTTTTCGAAATATTCGGAACGTGGGAATGATAGTTATATTTGGAATCTGCGGGACCTATGCTTTCAGAATCTGCAAGCCGAATTGAGATAAAAAATTCCTACGATTTTTAATCGTCGATTTACTTTTTATTTTCATCTGACTTTTTTTTTTCGCTCGTTTTTTATTACTCAAATCGCAGGAGGCCTCCGGATCGAGGAATGGCGCACATATTCGGAATCAGCGGCTCATTTCCATGGGGAATATCATCGAGATCATCCGATTCTCGATGAAAAGTTTTTTGGCCCAAAAAAATGAGAAGGGGTACCCCTTTCCTTTTTTTCAAAAATCTGAAATTTTCCGAAATATTCGGAACGTGGAAATGATGGTTATATTTGGAATCTGCGAGACCTACGCTTTCAGAATCTGCAAGCCGAATTGAAATAAAAAATTCCTACGATTTTTAATCGTCGATTTAGTTTTTATTTTCATCTGACTTTCTTTTTCGCTCGTGTTTTATTAGTAAAATCGCAGGAGGCCTCCGGATCGAGGAATGGCGCACATATTCGGAATCAGCGGGTCATTTCCATGGGGAATATCATCGAGATTATCCGATTCTCGATAAAAAGTTTTTTGGCCCAAAAAAATGAGAAGGGGTACCCCTTTCCTTTTTTTCAGAAATCTGAAATTTTTCGAAATATCCGGAACGTGGGAATGATGGTTATATTTGGAATCTGCGGGACCTACGCTTTCAGAATCTGCAAGCCGAATTGAGATAAAAAATTCCTACGATTTTTAATCGTCGATTTACTTTTTATTTTCATCTGACTTTTTTTTTTCGCTTGTTTTTTATTACTTAAATCGCAGGAGGCCTCCGGATCGAGGAATGGCGCACATATTCGGAATCAGCGGGTCATTTCCATGGGGAATATCATCGAGATTATCCGATTCTCGATAAAAAGTTTTTTGGCCCAAAAAATTGAGAAGGGGTACCCCTTTCCTTTTTTTCAAAAATCTGAAATTTTCCGAAATATTCGGAACGTGGGAATGATGGTTATATTCGGAATCTGCGGGACCTACGCTTTCAGAATCTGCAAGCCGAATTGAGATAAAAAATTCCTACGATTTTTAATCGTCGATTTACTTTTTATTTTCATCTGAATTTTTTTTTCGCTCGTTTTTTATTGGTTAAATCGCAGGAGGCCTCCGGATCGAGGAATGGCGCACATATTCGGAATCAGCGGGTCATTTCCATGGGGAATATCATCGAGATTATCCGATTCTCAATAAAAAGTTTTTTGGCCCAAAAAAATGAGAAGGGGTACCCCTTTCCTTTTTTTCAAAAATCTGAAATTTTTCGAAATATTCGGAACGTGGGAATGATGGTTATATTTGGAATCTGCGGGACCTACGCTTTCAGAATCTGCAAGCCGAATTGAGATAAAAAATTCCTACGATTTTTAATCGTCGATTTACTTTTTATTTTCATCTGAATTTTTTTTTCGCTCGTTTTTTATTGGTTAAATCGCAGGAGGCCTCCGGATCGAGGAATGGCGCACATATTCGGAATCAGCGGGTCATTTCCATGGGGAATATCATCGAGATTATCCGATTCTCGATAGAAAGTTTTTTGGCCCAAAAAAATGAGAAGGGGTACCCCTTTCCTTTTTTTCAAAAATCTGAAATTTTCCGAAATATTCGGAACGTGGGAATGATGGTTATATTTGGAATCTGCGGGACCTACGCTTTCAGAATCTGCAAGCCGAATTGAGATAAAAAATTCCTACGATTTTTAATCGTCGATTTACTTTTTGTTTTCATCTGACTTTTTTTTTCGCTTGTTTTTTATTGGTAAAATCGCAGGAGGCCTCCGGATCGAGGAATGGCGCACATATTCGGAATCAGCGGGTCATTTCCATGGGGAATATCATCGAGATTATCCGATTCTCGATAAGAAGTTTTTTGGCCCAAAAAAATGAGAAGGGGTACCCCTTTCCTTTTTTTCGAAAATCTGAAATTTTCCGAAATATTCGGAACGTGGAAATGATGGTTATATTTGGAATCTGCGGGACCTACGCTTTCAGAATCTGCAAGCCGAATTGAGATAAAAAATTCCTACGATTTTTAATCGTCGATTTACTTTTTATTTTCATCTGACTTTTTTTTTCGCTCGTTTTTTATTGGTTGAATCGCAGGAGGCCTCCGGATCGAGGAATGGCGCACATATTCGGAATCAGCGGCTCATTTCCATGGGGAATATCATCGAGATTATCCGATTCTCGATAAAAAGTTTTTTGGCCCAAAAAAATGAGAAGGGGTACCCCTTTCCTTTTTTTCAAAAATCTGAAATTTTCCGAAATATTCGGAACGTGGAAATGATGGTTATATTTGGAATCTGCGGGACCTACGCTTTCAGAATCTGCAAGCCGAATTGAAATAAAAAATTCCTACGATTTTTAATCGTCGATTCACTTTTTATTTTCATCTGACTTTCTTTTTCGCTCGTTTTTCATTAGTAAAATCGCAGAAGGCCTCCGGATAGAGGAATGGCGCACATATTCGGAATCAGCGGGTCATTTCCATGGGGAATATCATCGAGATTATCCGATTCTCGATAAAAAGTTTTTTCGCCCATAAAAATGAGAAGGGGTACCCCTTTCCTTTTTTTCAAAAATCTGAAATTTTTCGAAATATTCGGAACGTGGGAATGATGGTTATATTTGGAATCTGCGGGACCTACGCTTTCAGAATCTGCAAGCCGAATTGAGATAAAAAATTCCTACGATTTTTAATCGTCGATTTACTTTTTATTTTCATCTGACTTTTTTTTTCGCTCGTTTTTTATTGGTAAAATCGCAGGAGGCCTTCGGATCGAGGAATGGCGCACATATTCGGAATCAGCGGGTCATTTCCATGGGGAATATCATCGAGATTATTCGATTCTCGATAAAAAGTTTTTTGGCCGAAAAAAATGAGAAGGGGTACCCCTTTCCTTTTTTTCAAAAATCTGAAATTTTCCGAAATATTCGGAACGTGGAAATGATGGTTATATTTGGAATCTGCGGGACCTACGCTTTCAGAATCTGCAAGCCGAATTGAAATAAAAAATTCCTACGATTTTTAATCGTCGATTTACTTTTTATTTTCATCTGACTTTCTTTTTCGCTCGTTTTTCATTAGTAAAATCGCAGGAGGCCTCCGGATCGAGGAATGGTGCACATATTCGGAATCAGCGGGTCATTTCCATGGGGAATATCATCGAGATTATCCGATTCTCGATAAAAAGTTTTTTGGCCGAAAAAAATGAGAAGGGGTACCCCTTTCCTTTTTTTCAAAAATCTGAAATTTTCCGAAATATTCGGAACGTGGAAATGATGGTTATATTTGGAATCTGCGGGACCTACGCTTTCAGAATCTGCAAGCCGAATTGAGATAAAAAATTCCTACGATTTATGATCGTCGATTTACTTTTTATTTTCTTCTGACTTTTTTTCTCGCTCGTTTTTTATTGGTAAAATCGCAGAAGGCCTCCGGATCGAGGAATGGCGCACATATTCGGAATCAGCGGGTCATTTCCATGGGGAATATCATCGAGATTATCCGATTCTCGATAAAAAGTTTTTTGGCCCAAAAAAATGAGAAGGGGTACCCCTTCCCTTTTTTTCAAAAATCTGAAATTTTTCGAAATATTCGGAACGTGGGAATGATAGTTATATTTGGAATCTGCGGGACCTATGCTTTCAGAATCTGCAAGCCGAATTGAGATAAAAAATTCCTACGATTTTTAATCGTCGATTTACTTTTTATTTTCATCTGACTTTTTTTTTTCGCTCGTTTTTTATTACTCAAATCGCAGGAGGCCTCCGGATCGAGGAATGGCGCACATATTCGGAATCAGCGGGTCATTTCCATGGGGAATATCATCGAGATTATCCGATTCTCGATAAAAAGTTTTTTGGCCCAAAAAAATGAGAAGGGGTACCCCTTTCCTTTTTTTCAAAAATCCGAAATTTTCCGAAATATTCGGAACGTGGAAATCATGGTTATATTTGGAATCTGCGGGACCTACGCTTTCAGAATCTGCAAGCCGAATTGAAATAAAAAATTCCTACGATTTTTAATCGTCGATTTAGTTTTTATTTTCATCTGACTTTCTTTTTCGCTCGTGTTTTATTAGTAAAATCGCAGGAGGCCTCCGGATCGAGGAATGGCGCACATATTCGGAATCAGCGGGTCATTTCCATGGGGAATATCATCGAGATTATCCGATTCTCGATAAAAAGTTTTTTGGCCCAAAAAAATGAGAAGGGGTACCCCTTTCCTTTTTTTCAAAAATCTGAAATTTTTCGAAATATTCGGAACGTGGGAATGATGGTTATATTTGGAATCTGCGGGACCTATGCTTTCAGAATCTGCAAGCCGAATTGAGATAAAAAATTCCTACGATTTTTAATCGTCGATTTACTTTTTATTTTCATCTGACTTTTTTTTTCGCTCGTTTTTTATTGGTTGAATCGCAGGAGGCCTCCGGATCGAGGAATGGCGCACATATTCGGAATCAGCGGCTCATTTCCATGGGGAATATCATCGAGATCATCCGATTCTCGATGAAAAGTTTTTTGGCCCAAAAAAATGAGAAGGGGTACCCCTTTCCTTTTTTTCAAAAATCTGAAATTTTCCGAAATATTCGGAACGTGGAAATGATGGTTATGTTTGGAATCTGCGAGACCTACGCTTTCAGAATCTGCAAGCCGAATTGAAATAAAAAATTCCTACGATTTTTAATCGTCGATTTAGTTTTTATTTTCATCTGACTTTCTTTTTCGCTCGTGTTTTATTAGTAAAATCGCAGGAGGCCTCCGGATCGAGGAATGGCGCACATATTCGGAATCAGCGGGTCATTTCCATGGGGAATATCATCGAGATTATCCGATTCTCGATAAAAAGTTTTTTGGCCCAAAAAAATGAGAAGGGGTACCCCTTTCCTTTTTTTCAGAAATCTGAAATTTTTCGAAATATTCGGAACGTGGGAATGATGGTTATATTTGGAATCTGCGGGACCTACGCTTTCAGAATCTGCAAGCCGAATTGAGATAAAAAATTCCTACGATTTTTAATCGTCGATTTACTTTTTATTTTCATCTGACTTTTTTTTTTCGCTTGTTTTTTATTACTTAAATCGCAGGAGGCCTCCGGATCGAGGAATGGCGCACATATTCGGAATCAGCGGGTCATTTCCATGGGGAATATCATCGAGATTATCCGATTCTCGATAAAAAGTTTTTTGGCCCAAAAAATTGAGAAGGGGTACCCCTTTCCTTTTTTTCAAAAATCTGAAATTTTCCGAAATATTCGGAACGTGGGAATGATGGTTATATTCGGAATCTGCGGGACCTACGCTTTCAGAATCTGCAAGCCAAATTGAGATAAAAAATTCCTACGATTTTTAATCGTCGATTTACTTTTTATTTTCATCTGAATTTTTTTTTCGCTCGTTTTTTATTGGTTAAATCGCAGGAGGCCTCCGGATCGAGGAATGGCGCACATATTCGGAATCAGCGGGTCATTTCCATGGGGAATATCATCGAGATTATCCGATTCTCAATAAAAAGTTTTTTGGCCCAAAAAAATGAGAAGGGGTACCCCTTTCCTTTTTTTCAAAAATCTGAAATTTTTCGAAATATTCGGAACGTGGGAATGATGGTTATATTTGGAATCTGCGGGACCTACGCTTTCAGAATCTGCAAGCCGAATTGAGATAAAAAATTCCTACGATTTTTAATCGTCGATTTACTTTTTATTTTCATCTGAATTTTTTTTTCGCTCGTTTTTTATTGGTAAAATCGCAGGAGGCCTCCGGATCGAGGAATGGCGCACATATTCGGAATCAGCGGGTCATTTCCATGGGGAATATCATCGAGATTATCCGATTCTCGATAGAAAGTTTTTTGGCCCAAAAAAATGAGAAGGGGTACCCCTTTCCTTTTTTTCAAAAATCTGAAATTTTCCGAAATATTCGGAACGTGGGAATGATGGTTATATTTGGAATCTGCGGGACCTACGCTTTCAGAATCTGCAAGCCGAATTGAGATAAAAAATTCCTACGATTTTTAATCGTCGATTTACTTTTTGTTTTCATCTGACTTTTTTTTTCGCTTGTTTTTTATTGGTAAAATCGCAGGAGGCCTCCGGATCGAGGAATGGCGCACATATTCGGAATCAGCGGGTCATTTCCATGGGGAATATCATCGAGATTATCCGATTCTCGATAGGAAGTTTTTTGGCCCAAAAAAATGAGAAGGGGTACCCCTTTCCTTTTTTTCGAAAATCTGAAATTTTCCGAAATATTCGGAACGTGGAAATGATGGTTATATTTGGAATCTGCGGGACCTACGCTTTCAGAATCTGCAAGCCGAATTGAGATAAAAAATTCCTACGATTTTTAATCGTCGATTTACTTTTTATTTTCATCTGACTTTTTTTTTCGCTCGTTTTTTATTGGTTGAATCGCAGGAGGCCTCCGGATCGAGGAATGGCGCACATATTCGGAATCAGCGGCTCATTTCCATGGGGAATATCATCGAGATTATCCGATTCTCGATAAAAAGTTTTTTGGCCCAAAAAAATGAGAAGGGGTACCCCTTTCCTTTTTTTCAAAAATCTGAAATTTTCCGAAATATTCGGAACGTGGAAATGATGGTTATATTTGGAATCTGCGGGACCTACGCTTTCAGAATCTGCAAGCCGAATTGAAATAAAAAATTCCTACGATTTTTAATCGTCGATTCACTTTTTATTTTCATCTGACTTTCTTTTTCGCTCGTTTTTCATTAGTAAAATCGCAGAAGGCCTCCGGATAGAGGAATGGCGCACATATTCGGAATCAGCGGGTCATTTCCATGGGGAATATCATCGAGATTATCCGATTCTCGATAAAAAGTTTTTTCGCCCATAAAAATGAGAAGGGGTACCCCTTTCCTTTTTTTCAAAAATCTGAAATTTTTCGAAATATTCGGAACGTGGGAATGATGGTTATATTTGGAATCTGCGGGACCTACGCTTTCAGAATCTGCAAGCCGAATTGAGATAAAAAATTCCTACGATTTTTAATCGTCGATTTACTTTTTATTTTCATCTGACTTTTTTTTTCGCTCGTTTTTTATTGGTAAAATCGCAGGAGGCCTTCGGATCGAGGAATGGCGCACATATTCGGAATCAGCGGGTCATTTCCATGGGGAATATCATCGAGATTATTCGATTCTCGATAAAAAGTTTTTTGGCCGAAAAAAATGAGAAGGGGTACCCCTTTCCTTTTTTTCAAAAATCTGAAATTTTCCGAAATATTCGGAACGTGGAAATGATGGTTATATTTGGAATCTGCGGGACCTACGCTTTCAGAATCTGCAAGCCGAATTAAAATAAAAAATTCCTACGATTTTTAATCGTCGATTTACTTTTTATTTTCATCTGACTTTCTTTTTCGCTCGTTTTTCATTAGTAAAATCGCAGGAGGCCTCCGGATCGAGGAATGGTGCACATATTCGGAATCAGCGGGTCATTTCCATGGGGAATATCATCGAGATTATCCGATTCTCGATAAAAAGTTTTTTGGCCCAAAAAAATGAGAAGGGGTACCCCTTTCCTTTTTTTCGAAAATCTGAAATTTTCCGAAATATTCGGAACGTGGAAATGATGGTTATATTTGGAATCTGCGGGACCTACGCTTTCAGAATCTGCAAGCCGAATTGAAATAAAAAATTTTTACGATTTTGAATCGTCGATTTACTTTTTATTTTTATTTGACTTTTTTTTTCGCTCGTTTTTTATTGGTAAAATCGCAGGAGGCCTCCGGATCGAGGAATGGTGCACATATTCGGAATCAGCGGGTCATTTCCATGGGGAATATCATCGAGATTATCCGATTCTCGATAAAAAGTTTTTTGGCCCAAAAAAATGAGAAGGGGTACCCCTTTCCTTTTTTTCAAAAATCTGAAATTTTCCGAAATATTCGGAACGTGGAAATGATGGTTATATTCTGAATCTGCGGGACCTACGCTTTCAGAATCTGCAAGCCGAATTGAAATAAAAAATTCCTACGATTTTTAATCGTCGATTTAGTTTTTATTTTCATCTGACTTTCTTTTTCGCTCGTGTTTTATTAGTAAAATCGCAGGAGGCCTCCGGATCGAGGAATGGCGCACATATTCGGAATCAGCGGGTCATTTCCATGGGGAATATCATCGAGATTATCCGATTCTCGATAAAAAGTTTTTTGGCCCAAAAAAATGAGAAGGGGTACCCCTTTCCTTTTTTTCAGGAATCTGAAATTTTTCGAAATATTCGGAACGTGGGAATGATGGTTATATTTGGAATCTGCGGGACCTACGCTTTCAGAATCTGCAAGCCGAATTGAGATAAAAAATTCCTACGATTTTGATTCGTCGATTTACTTTTTATTTTCATCTGACTTTTTTTTTTCGCTCGTTTTTTATTACTTAAATCGCAGGAGGCCTCCGGATCGAGGAATGGCGCACATATTCGGAATCAGCGGGTCATTTCCATGGGGAATATCATCGAGATTATCCGATTCTCGATAAAAAGTTTTTTGGCCCAAAAAATTGAGAAGGGGTACCCCTTTCCTTTTTTTCAAAAATCTGAAATTTTCCGAAATATTCGGAACGTGGGAATGATGGTTATATTCGGAATCTGCGGGACCTACGCTTTCAGAATCTGCAAGCCGAATTGAGATAAAAAATTCCTACGATTTTTAATCGTCGATTTACTTTTTATTTTCATCTGACTTTCTTTTTCGCTCGTTTTTCATTAGTAAAATCGCAGGAGGCCTCCGGATCGAGGAATGGTGCACATATTCGGAATCAGCGGGTCATTTCCATGGGGAATATCATCGAGATTATCCGATTCTCGATAAAAAGTTTTTTGGCCCAAAAAAATGAGAAGGGGTACCCCTTTCCTTTTTTTCGAAAATCTGAAATTTTCCGAAATATTCGGAACGTGGAAATGATGGTTATATTTGGAATCTGCGGGACCTACGCTTTCAGAATCTGCAAGCCGAATTGAAATAAAAAATTTTTACGATTTTGAATCGTCGATTTACTTTTTATTTTTATTTGACTTTTTTTTTCGCTCGTTTTTTATTGGTAAAATCGCAGGAGGCCTCCGGATCGAGGAATGGTGCACATATTCGGAATCAGCGGGTCATTTCCATGGGGAATATCATCGAGATTATCCGATTCTCGATAAAAAGTTTTTTGGCCCAAAAAAATGAGAAGGGGTACCCCTTTCCTTTTTTTCAAAAATCTGAAATTTTCCGAAATATTCGGAACGTGGAAATGATGGTTATATTCTGAATCTGCGGGACCTACGCTTTCAGAATCTGCAAGCCGAATTGAAATAAAAAATTCCTACGATTTTTAATCGTCGATTTAGTTTTTATTTTCATCTGACTTTCTTTTTCGCTCGTGTTTTATTAGTAAAATCGCAGGAGGCCTCCGGATCGAGGAATGGCGCACATATTCGGAATCAGCGGGTCATTTCCATGGGGAATATCATCGAGATTATCCGATTCTCGATAAAAAGTTTTTTGGCCCAAAAAAATGAGAAGGGGTACCCCTTTCCTTTTTTTCAGGAATCTGAAATTTTTCGAAATATTCGGAACGTGGGAATGATGGTTATATTTGGAATCTGCGGGACCTACGCTTTCAGAATCTGCAAGCCGAATTGAGATAAAAAATTCCTACGATTTTGATTCGTCGATTTACTTTTTATTTTCATCTGACTTTTTTTTTTCGCTCGTTTTTTATTACTTAAATCGCAGGAGGCCTCCGGATCGAGGAATGGCGCACATATTCGGAATCAGCGGGTCATTTCCATGGGGAATATCATCGAGATTATCCGATTCTCGATAAAAAGTTTTTTGGCCCAAAAAATTGAGAAGGGGTACCCCTTTCCTTTTTTTCAAAAATCTGAAATTTTCCGAAATATTCGGAACGTGGGAATGATGGTTATATTCGGAATCTGCGGGACCTACGCTTTCAGAATCTGCAAGCCGAATTGAGATAAAAAATTCCTACGATTTTTAATCGTCGATTTACTTTTTATTTTCATCTGAATTTTTTTTTCGCTCGTTTTTTATTGGTTAAATCGCAGGAGGCCTCCGGATCGAGGAATGGCGCACATATTCGGAATCAGCGGGTCATTTCCATGGGGAATATCATCGAGATTATCCGATTCTCAATAAAAAGTTTTTTGGCCCAAAAAAATGAGAAGGGGTACCCCTTTCCTTTTTTTCAAAAATCTGAAATTTTCCGAAATATTCGGAACGTGGAAATGATGGTTATATTTGGAATCTGCGGGACCTACGCTTTCAGAATCTGCAAGCCGAATTGAGATAAAAAATTCCTACGATTTATGATCGTCGATTTACTTTTTATTTTCTTCTGACTTTTTTTCTCGCTCGTTTTTTATTGGTAAAATCGCAGAAGGCCTCCGGATCGAGGAATGGCGCACAAATTCGGAATCAGCGGGTCATTTCCATGGGGAATATCATCGAGATTATCCGATTCTCGATAAAAAGTTTTTTGGCCCAAAAAATTGAGAAGGGGTACCCCTTTCCTTTTTTTCAAAAATCTGAAATTTTCCGAAATATTCGGAACGTGGGAATGATGGTTATATTCGGAATCTGCGGGACCTACGCTTTCAGAATCTGCAAGCCGAATTGAGATAAAAAATTCCTACGATTTTTGATCGTCGATTTACTTTTTATTTTCTTCTGACTTTTTTTCTCGCTCGTTTTTTATTGGTAAAATCGCAGAAGGCCTCCGGATCGAGGAATGGCGCACATATTCGGAATCAGCGGGTCATTTCCATGGGGAATATCATCGAGATTATCCGATTCTCGATAAAAAGTTTTTTGGCCCAAAAAAATGAGAAGGGGTACCCCTTCCCTTCTTTTCAAAAATCTGAAATTTTTCGAAATATTCGGAACGTGGGAATGATGGTTATATTTGGAATCTGCGGGACCTATGCTTTCAGAATCTGCAAGCCGAATTGAGATAAAAAATTCCTACGATTTTTAATCGTCGATTCACTTTTTATTTTCATCTGACTTTTTTTTTCGCTCGTTTTTTATTGGTTGAATCGCAGGAGGCCTCCGGATCGAGGAATGGCGCACATATTCGGAATCAGCGGCTCATTTCCATGGGGAATATCATCGAGATTATCCGATTCTCGGTAAAAAGTTTTTTGGCCCAAAAAAATGAGAAGGGGTACCCCTTTCCTTTTTTTCAAAAATCTGAAATTTTCCGAAATATTCGGAACGTGGAAATGATGGTTATATTTGGAATCTGCGGGACCTACGCTTTCAGAATCTGCAAGCCGAATTGAAATAAAAAATTCCTACAATTTTTAATCGTCGATTTACTTTTTTTTTTCATCTGACTTTCTTTTTCGCTCGTTTTTCATTAGTAAAATCGCAGGAGGCCTCCGGATCGAGGAATGGCGCACATATTCGGAATCAGCGGGTCATTTCCATTGGGAATATCATCGAGATTATCCGATTCTCGATAAAAAGTTTTTTGGCCCAAAAAAATGAGAAGGGGTACCCCTTTCCTTTTTTTAAAAAATCTGAAATTTTTCGAAATATTCGGAACGTGGGAATGATGGTTATATTTGGAATCTGCGGGACCTACGCTTTCAGAATCTGCAAGCCGAATTGAGATAAAAAATTCCTACGATTTTTAATCGTCGATTTACTTTTTATTTTCATCTGAATTTTTTTTTCGCTCGTTTTTTATTGGTTAAATCGCAGGAGGCCTCCGGATCGAGGAATGGCGCACATATTCGGAATCAGCGGGTCATTTCCATGGGGAATATCATCGAGATTATCCGATTCTCGATAGAAAGTTTTTGGGCCCAAAAAAATGAGAAGGGGTACCCCTTTCCTTTTTTTCAAAAATCTGAAATTTTCCGAAATATTCGGAACGTGGGAATGATGGTTATATTTGGAATCTGCGGGACCTACGCTTTCAGAATCTGCAAGCCGAATTGAGATAAAAAATTCCTACGATTTTTAATCGTCGATTTACTTTTTGTTTTCATCTGACTTTTTTTTTCGCTCGTTTTTTATTGGTAAAATCGCAGGAGGCCTCCGGATCGAGGAATGGCGCACATATTCGGAATCAGCGGGTCATTTCCATGGGGAATATCATCGAGATTATCCGATTCTCGATAAGAAGTTTTTTGGCCCAAAAAAATGAGAAGGGGTACCCCTTTCCTTTTTTCCGAAAATCTGAAATTTTCCGAAATATTCGGAACGTGGAAATGATGGTTATATTTGGAATCTGCGGGACCTACGCTTTCAGAATCTGCAAGCCGAATTGAGATAAAAAATTCCTACGATTTTTAATCGTCGATTTACTTTTTATTTTCATCTGACTTTTTTTTTCGCTCGTTTTTTATTGGTTGAATCGCAGGAGGCCTCCGGATCGAGGAATGGCGCACATATTCGGAATCAGCGGCTCATTTCCATGGGGAATATCATCGAGATTATCCGATTCTCGATAAAAAGTTTTTTGGCCCAAAAAAATGAGAAGGGGTACCCCTTTCCTTTTTTTCAAAAATCTGAAATTTTCCGAAATATTCGGAACGTGGAAATGATGGTTATATTTGGAATCTGCGGGACCTACGCTTTCAGAATCTGCAAGCCGAATTGAAATAAAAAATTCCTACGATTTTTAATCGTCGATTCACTTTTTATTTTCATCTGACTTTCTTTTTCGCTCGTTTTTCATTAGTAAAATCGCAGAAGGCCTCCGGATCGAGGAATGGCGCACATATTCGGAATCAGCGGGTCATTTCCATGGGGAATATCATCGAGATTATCCGATTCTCGATAAAAAGTTTTTTCGCCCATAAAAATGAGAAGGGGTACCCCTTTCCTTTTTTTCAAAAATCTGAAAGTTTTCGAAATATTCGGAACGTGGGAATGATGGTTATATTTGGAATCTGCGGGACCTACGCTTTCAGAATCTGCAAGCCGAATTGAGATAAAAAATTCCTACGATTTTTAATCGTCGATTTACTTTTTATTTTCATCTGAATTTTTTTTTCGCTCGTTTTTTATTGGTTACATCGCAGGAGGCCTCCGGATCGAGGAATGGCGCACATATTCGGAATCAGCGGGTCATTTCCATGGGGAATATCATCGAGATTATCCGATTCTCGATAAAAAGTTTTTTGGCCCAAAAAAATGAGAAGGGGTACCCCTTTCCTTTTTTTCAAAAATCTGAAATTTTCCGAAATATTCGGAACGTGGGAATGATGGTTATATTTGGAATCTGCGGGACCTACGCTTTCAGAATCTGCAAGCCGAATTGAAATAAAAAATTCCTACGATTTTTAATCGTCGATTTACTTTTTATTTTCATTTGACTTTCTTTTTCGCTCGTTTTTCATTAGTAAAATCGCAGGAGGCCTCCGGATCGAGGAATGGCGCACATATTCGGAATCAGCGGGTCATTTCCATGGGGAATATCATCGAGATTATCCGATTCTCGATAAAAAGTTTTTTGGCCCAAAAAAATGAGAAGGGGTACCCCTTTCCTTTTTTTCAAAAATCTGAAATTTTTCGAAATATTCGGAACGTGGGAATGATGGTTATATTTGGAATCTGCGGGACCTACGCTTTCAGAATCTGCAAGCCGAATTGAGATAAAAAATTGGTACGATTTTTAATCGTCGATTTACTTTTTATTTTTATCAGACTTTTTTTTTCGCTTGTTTTTTATCGGTAAAATCGCAGGAGGCCTCCGGATCGAGGAATGGCGCACATATTCGGAATCAGCGGGTCATTTCCATGGGGAATATCATCGAGATAATCCGATCCTCGATAAAAAGTTTTTTGGCCCAAAAAAATGAGAAGGGGTACCCCTTTCCTTTTTTTCAAAAATCTGAAATTTTTCGAAATATTCGGAACGTGGGAATGATGGTTATATTTGGAATCTGCGGGACCTACGCTTTCAGAATCTGCAAGCCGAATTGAGATAAAAAATTCCTACGATTTTTAATCGTTGATTTACTTTTTATTTTCATCTGACTTTTTTTTTCGCTCGTTTTTTATTGGTAAAATCGCAGGAGGCCTTCGGATCGAGGAATGGCGCACATATTCGGAATCAGCGGGTCATTTCCATGGGGAATATCATCGAGATTATTCGATTCTCGATAAAAAGTTTTTTGGCCGAAAAAAATGAGAAGGGGTACCCCTTTCCTTTTTTTCAAAAATCTGAAATTTTCCGAAATATTCGGAACGTGGAAATGATGGTTATATTTGGAATCTGCGGGACCTACGCTTTCAGAATCTGCAAGCCGAATTGAAATAAAAAATTCCTACGATTTTTAATCGTCGATTTACTTTTTATTTTCATCTGACTTTCTTTTTCGCTCGTTTTTCATTAGTAAAATCGCAGGAGGCCTCCGGATCGAGGAATGGTGCACATATTCGGAATCAGCGGGTCATTTCCATGGGGAATATCATCGAGATTATCCGATTCTCGATAAAAAGTTTTTTGGCCCAAAAAAATGAGAAGGGGTACCCCTTTCCTTTTTTTCGAAAATCTGAAATTTTCCGAAATATTCGGAACGTGGAAATGATGGTTATATTTGGAATCTGCGGGACCTACGCTTTCAGAATCTGCAAGCCGAATTGAAATAAAAAATTCCTACGATTTTGAATCGTCGATTTACTTTTTATTTTTATTTGACTTTTTTTTTCGCTCGTTTTTTATTGGTAAAATCGCAGGAGGCCTCCGGATCGAGGAATGGTGCACATATTCGGAATCAGCGGGTCATTTCCATGGGGAATATCATCGAGATTATCCGATTCTCGATAAAAAGTTTTTTGGCCCAAAAAAATGAGAAGGGGTACCCCTTTCCTTTTTTTCAAAAATCTGAAATTTTCCGAAATATTCGGAACGTGGAAATGATGGTTATATTCTGAATCTGCGGGACCTACGCTTTCAGAATCTGCAAGCCGAATTGAAATAAAAAATTCCTACGATTTTTAATCGTCGATTTAGTTTTTATTTTCATCTGACTTTCTTTTTCGCTCGTGTTTTATTAGTAAAATCGCAGGAGGCCCCCGGATCGAGGAATGGCGCACATATTCGGAATCAGCGGGTCATTTCCATGGGGAATATCATCGAGATTATCCGATTCTCGATAAAAAGTTTTTTGGCCCAAAAAAATGAGAAGGGGTACCCCTTTCCTTTTTTTCAAAAATCTGAAATTTTTCGAAATATTCGGAACGTGGGAATGATGGTTATATTTGGAATCTGCGGGACCTACGCTTTCAGAATCTGCAAGCCGAATTGAGATAAAAAATTCCTACGATTTTTAATCGTCGATTTACTTTTTATTTTCATCTGACTTTTTTTTTTCGCTCGTTTTTTATTACTTAAATCGCAGGAGGCCTCCGGATCGAGGAATGGCGCACATATTCGGAATCAGCGGACCATTTCCATGGGGAATATCATCAAGATTATCCAATTCTCGATAAAAAGTTTTTTGGCCCAAAAAATTGAGAAGGGGTACCCCTTTCCTTTTTTTCAAAAATCTGAAATTTTCCGAAATATTCGGAACGTGGGAATGATGGTTATATTCGGAATCTGCGAGACCTACGCTTTCAGAATCTGCAAGCCGAATTGGGATAAAAAATTCCTACGATTTTTGATCGTCGATTTACTTTTTATTTTCTTCTGACTTTTTTTCTCGCTCGTTTTTTATTGGTAAAATCGCAGAAGGCCTCCGGATCGAGGAATGGCGCACATATTCGGAATCAGCGGGTCATTTCCATGGGGAATATCATCGAGATTATCCGATTCTCGATAAAAAGTTTTTTGGCCCAAAAAAATGAGAAGGGGTACCCCTTTCCTTTTTTTCAAAAATCTGAAATTTTTCGAAATATTCGGAACGTGGAAATGATGGTTATATTTGGAATCTGCGGGACCTACGCTTTCAGAATCTGCAAGCCGAATTGAGATAAAAAATTCCTACGATTTATGATCGTCGATTTACTTTTTATTTTCTTCTGACTTTTTTTCTCGCTCGTTTTTTATTGGTAAAATCGCAGAAGGCCTCCGGATCGAGGAATGGCGCACATATTCGGAATCGGCGGGTCATTTCCATGGGGAATATCATCGAGATTATCCGATTCTCGATAAAAAGTTTTTTGGCCCAAAAAATTGAGAAGGGGTACCCCTTTCCTTTTTTCCAAAAATCTGAAATTTTCCGAAATATTCGGAACGTGGGAATGATGGTTATATTCGGAATCTGCGGGACCTACGCTTTCAGAATCTGCAAGCCGAATTGAGATAAAAAATTCCTACGATTTTTGATCGTCGATTTACTTTTTATTTTCTTCTGACTTTTTTTCTCGCTCGTTTTTTATTGGTAAAATCGCAGAAGGCCTCCGGATCGAGGAATGGCGCACATATTCGGAATCAGCGGGTCATTTCCATGTGGAATATCATCGAGATTATCCGATTCTCGATAAAAAGTTTTTTGGCCCAAAAAAATGAGAAGGGGTACCCCTTCCCTTCTTTTCAAAAATCTGAAATTTTTCGAAATATTCGGAACGTGGGAATGATGGTTATATTTGGAATCTGCGGGACCTATGCTTTCAGAATCTGCAAGCCGAATTGAGATAAAAAATTCCTACGATTTTTAATCGTCGATTTACTTTTTATTTTCATCTGACTTTTTTTTTCGCTCGTTTTTTATTGGTTGAATCGCAGGAGGCCTCCGGATCGAGGAATGGCGCACATATTCGGAATCAGCGGGTCATTTCCATGGGGAATATCATCGAGATTATCCGATTCTCGATAAAAAGTTTTTTGGCCCAAAAAAATGAGAAGGGGTACCCCTTTCCTTTTTTTCAAAAATCTGAAATTTTTCGAAATATTCGGAACGTGGGAATGATGGTTATATTTGGAATCTGCGGGACCTATGCTTTCAGAATCTGCAAGCCGAATTGAGATAAAAAATTCCTACGATTTTTAATCGTCGATTTACTTTTTATTTTCATCTGACTTTTTTTTTCGCTCGTTTTTTATTGGTTGAATCGCAGGAGGCCTCCGGATCGAGGAATGGCGCACATATTCGGAATCAGCGGCTCATTTCCATGGGGAATATCATCGAGATCATCCGATTCTCGATGAAAAAGTTTTTTGGCCCAAAAAAATGAGAAGGGGTACCCCTTTCCTTTTTTTCAAAAATCTGAAATTTTCCGAAATATTCGGAACGTGGAAATGATGGTTATATTTGGAATCTGCGGGACCTACGCTTTCAGAATCTGCAAGCCGAATTGAAATAAAAAATTCCTACGATTTTTAATCGTCGATTTACTTTTTATTTTCATCTGACTTTCTTTTTCGCTCGTTTTTCATTAGTAAAATCGCAGAAGGCCTCCGGATAGAGGAATGGCGCACATATTCGGAATCAGCGGGTCATTTCCATGGGGAATATCATCGAGATTATCCGATTCTCGATAAAAAGTTTTTTGGCCCAAAAAAATGAGAAGGGGTACCCCTTTCCTTTTTTTCAAAAATCTGAAATTTTTCGAAATATTCGGAACGTGGGAATGATGGTTATATTTGGAATCTGCGGGACCTACGCTTTCAGAATCTGCAAGCCGAATTGAGATAAAAAATTCCTACGATTTTTAATCGTCGATTTACTTTTTATTTTCATCTGAATTTTTTTTTCGCTCGTTTTTTATTGGTTAAATCGCAGGAGGCCTCCGGATCGAGGAATGGCGCACATATTCGGAATCAGCGGGTCATTTCCATGGGGAATATCATCGAGATTATCCGATTCTCGATAAAAAGTTTTTTGGCCCAAAAAAATGAGAAGGGGTACCCCTTTCCTTTTTTTCAAAAATCTGAAATTTTTCGAAATATTCGGAACGTGGGAATGATGGTTATATTTGGAATCTGCGGGACCTACGCTTTCAGAATCTGCAAGCCGAATTGAGATAAAAAATTCCTACGATTTTTAATCGTCGATTTACTTTTTATTTTCATCTGAATTTTTTTTTCGCTCGTTTTTTATTGGTTAAATCGCAGGAGGCCTCCGGATCGAGGAATGGCGCACATATTCGGAATCAGCGGGTCATTTCCATGGGGAATATCATCGAGATTATCCGATTCTCGATAAAAAGTTTTTTGGCCCAAAAAAATGAGAAGGGGTACCCCTTTCCTTTTTTTCAAAAATCTGAAATTTTTTGAAATATTCGGAACGTGGGGATGATGGTTATATTTGGAATCTGCGGGACCTACGCTTTCAGAATCTGCAAGCCGAATTGAGATAAAAAATTCCTACGATTTTTAATCGTCGATTTACTTTTTGTTTTCATCTGACTTTTTTTTTCGCTCGTTTTTTATTGGTAAAATCGCAGGAGGCCTCCGGATCGAGGAATGGCGCACATATTCGGAATCAGCGGGTCATTTCCATGGGGAATATCATCGAGATTATCCGATTCTCGATAAGAAGTTTTTTGGCCCAAAAAAATGAGAAGGGGTACCATGACCCCTTTCCTTTTTTTCGAAAATCTGAAATTTTCCGAAATATTCGGAACGTGGAAATGATGGTTATATTTGGAATCTGCGGGACCTACGCTTTCAGAATCTGCAAGCCGAATTGAGATAAAAAATTCCTACGATTTTTAATCGTCGATTTACTTTTTATTTTCATCTGACTTTTTTTTTCGCTCGTTTTTTATTGGTTGAATCGCAGGAGGCCTCCGGATCGAGGAATGGCGCACATATTCGGAATCAGCGGCTCATTTCCATGGGGAATATCATCGAGATTATCCGATTCTCGATAAAAAGTTTTTTGGCCCAAAAAAATGAGAAGGGGTACCCCTTTCCTTTTTTTCAAAAATCTGAAATTTTCCGAAATATTCGGAACGTGGAAATGATGGTTATATTTGAAATCTGCGGGACCTACGCTTTCAGAATCTGCAAGCCGAATTGAAATAAAAAATTCCTACGATTTTTAATCGTCGATTCACTTTTTATTTTCATCTGACTTTCTTTTTCGCTCGTTTTTCATTAGTAAAATCGCAGAAGGCCTCCGGATCGAGGAATGGCGCACATATTCGGAATCAGCGGGTCATTTCCATGGGGAATATCATCGAGATTATCCGATTCTCGATAAAAAGTTTTTTCGCCCAAAAAAATGAGAAGGGGTACCCCTTTCCTTTTTTTCAAAAATCTGAAAGTTTTCGAAATATTCGGAACGTGGGAATGATGGTTATATTTGGAATCTGCGGGACCTACGCTTTCAGAATCTGCAAGCCGAATTGAGATAAAAAATTCCTACGATTTTTAATCGTCGATTTACTTTTTATTTTCATCTGAATTTTTTTTTCGCTCGTTTTTTATTGGTTAAATCGCAGGAGGCCTCCGGATCGAGGAATGGCGCACATATTCGGAATCAGCGGGTCATTTCCATGGGGAATATGATCGAGATTATCCGATTCTCGATAAAAAGTTTTTTGGCCCAAAAAAATGAGAAGGGGTACCCCTTTCCTTTTTTTCAAAAATCTGAAATTTTTCGAAATATTCGGAACGTGGGAATGATGGTTATATTTGGAATCTGCGGGACCTACGCTTTCAGAATCTGCAAGCCGAATTGAGATAAAAAATTCCTACGATTTTTAATCGTCGATTTACTTTTTATTTTTATCAGACTTTTTTTTTCGCTCGTTTTTTATTGGTAAAATCGCAGGAGGCCTCCGGATCGAGGAATGGCGCACATATTCGGAATCAGCGGGTCATTTCCATGGGGAATATCATCGAGATGATCCGATTCTCGATAAAAAGTTTTTTGGCCCAAAAAAATGAGAAGGGGTACCCCTTTCCTTTTTTTCAAAAATCTGAAATTTTTCGAAATATTCGGAACGTGGGAATGATGGTTATATTTGGAATCTGCGGGACCTACGCTTTCAGAAGCTGCAAGCCGAATTGAGATAAAAAATTCCTACGATTTTTAATCGTCGATTTACTTTTTATTTTCATCTGACTTTTTTTTTCGCTCGTTTTTTATTGGTAAAATCGCAGGAGGCCTTTGGATCGAGGAATGGCGCACATATTCGGAATCAGCGGGTCATTTCCATGGGGAATATCATCGAGATTATTCGATTCTCGATAAAAAGTTTTTTGGCCGAAAAAAATGAGAAGGGGTACCCCTTTCCTTTTTTTCAAAAATCTGAAATTTTCCGAAATATTCGGAACGTGGAAATGATGGTTATATTTGGAATCTGCGGGACCTACGCTTTCAGAATCTGCAAGCCGAATTGAGATAAAAAATTCCTACGATTTATGATCGTCGATTTACTTTTTATTTTCTTCTGACTTTTTTTCTCGCTCGTTTTTTATTGGTAAAATCGCAGAAGGCCTCCGGATCGAGGAATGGCGCACATATTCGGAATCGGCGGGTCATTTCCATGGGGAATATCATCGAGATTATCCGATTCTCGATAAAAAGTTTTTTGGCCCAAAAAATTGAGAAGGGGTACCCCTTTCCTTTTTTCCAAAAATCTGAAATTTTCCGAAATATTCGGAACGTGGGAATGATGGTTATATTCGGAATCTGCGGGACCTACGCTTTCAGAATCTGCAAGCCGAATTGAGATAAAAAATTCCTACGATTTTTGATCGTCGATTTACTTTTTATTTTCTTCTGACTTTTTTTCTGGCTCGTTTTTTATTGGTAAAATCGCAGAAGGCCTCCGGATCGAGGAATGGCGCACATATTCGGAATCAGCGGGTCATTTCCATGGGGAATATCATCGAGATTATCCGATTCTCGATAAAAAGTTTTTTGGCCCAAAAAAATGAGAAGGGGTACCCCTTCCCTTCTTTTCAAAAATCTGAAATTTTTCGAAATATTCGGAACGTGGGAATGATGGTTATATTTGGAATCTGCGGGACCTATGCTTTCAGAATCTGCAAGCCGAATTGAGATAAAAAATTCCTACGATTTTTAATCGTCGATTTACTTCTTATTTTCATCTGACTTTTTTTTTCGCTCGTTTTTTATTGGTTGAATCGCAGGAGGCCTCCGGATCGAGGAATGGCGCACATATTCGGAATCAGCGGCTCATTTCCATGGGGAATATCATCGAGATTATCCGATTCTCGGTAAAAAGTTTTTTGGCCCAAAAAAATGAGAAGGGGTACCCCTTTCCTTTTTTTCAAAAATCTGAAATTTTCCGAAATATTCGAAACGTGGAAATGATGGTTATATTTGGAATCTGCGGGACCTACGCTTTCAGAATCTGCAAGCCGAATTGAAATAAAAAATTCCTACAATTTTTAATCGTCGATTTACTTTTTATTTTCATCTGACTTTCTTTTTCGCTCGTTTTTCATTAGTAAAATCGCAGGAGGCCTCCGGATCGAGGAATGGCGCACATATTCGGAATCAGCGGGTCATTTCCATGGGGAATATCATCGAGATTATCCGATTCTCGATAAAAAGTTTTTTGGCCCAAAAAAATGAGAAGGGGTACCCCTTTCCTTTTTTTCAAAAATCTGAAATTTTTCGAAATATTCGGAACGTGGGAATGATGGTTATATTTGGAATCTGCGGGACCTACGCTTTCAGAATCTGCAAGCCGAATTGAGATAAAAAATTCCTACGATTTTTAATCGTCGATTTACTTTTTATTTTCATCTGAATTTTTTTTTCGCTCGTTTTTTATTGGTTAAATCGCAGGAGGCCTCCGGATCGAGGAATGGCGCACATATTCGGAATCAGCGGGTCATTTCCATGGGGAATATCATCGAGATTATCCGATTCTCGATGGAAAGTTTTTTGGCCCAAAAAAATGAGAAGGGGTACCCCTTTCCTTTTTTTCAAAAATCTGAAATTTTCCGAAATATTCGGAACGTGGGAATGATGGTTATATTTGGAATCTGCGGGACCTACGCTTTCAGAATCTGCAAGCCGAATTGAGATAAAAAATTCCTACGATTTTTAATCGTCGATTTACTTTTTGTTTTCATCTGACTTTTTTTTTCGCTCGTTTTTTATTGGTAAAATCGCAGGAGGCCTCCGGATCGAGGAATGGCGCACATATTCGGAATCAGCGGGTCATTTCCATGGGGAATATCATCGAGATTATCCGATTCTCGATAAAAAGTTTTTTGGCCCAAAAAAATGAGAAGGGGTACCCCTTTCCTTTTTTTCAAAAATCTGAAATTTTCCGGAATATTCGGAACGTGGAAATGATGGTTATATTTGGAATCTGCGGGACCTACGCTTTCAGAATCTGCAAGCCGAATTGAGATAAAAAATTCCTACGATTTTTAATCGTCGATTTACTTTTTATTTTCATCTGACTTTTTTTTTCGCTCGTTTTTTATTGGTTGAATCGCAGGAGGCCTCCGGATCGAGGAATGGCGCACATATTCGGAATCAGCGACTCATTTCCATGGGGAATATCATCGAGATTATCCGATTCTCGATAAAAAGTTTTTTGGCCCAAAAAAATGAGAAGGGGTACCCCTTTCCTTTTTTTCAAAAATCTGAAATTTTCCGAAATATTCAGAACGTGGAAATGATGGTTATATTTGGAATCTGCGGGACCTACGCTTTCAGAATCTGCAAGCCGAATTGAAATAAAAAATTCCTACGATTTTTAATCGTCGATTCACTTTTTATTTTCATCTGACTTTCTTTTTCGCTCGTTTTTCATTAGTAAAATCGCAGAAGGCCTCCGGATCGAGGAATGGCGCACATATTCGGAATCAGCGGGTCATTTCCATGGGGAATATCATCGAGATTATCCGATTCTCGATAAAAAGTTTTTTGGCCCAAAAAAATGAGAAGGGGTACCTTTCCTTTTTTTCAAAAATCTGAAATTTTCCGAAATATTCGGAACGTGGGAATGATGGTTATATTTGGAATCTGCGGGACCTACGCTTTCAGAATCTGCAAGCCGAATTGAAATAAAAAATTCCTACGATTTTTAACCGTCGATTTACTTTTTATTTTCATCTGACTTTCTTTTTCGCTCGTTTTTCATTAGTAAAATCGCAGGAGGCCTCCGGATCGAGGAATGGCGCACATATTCGGAATCAGCGGGTCATTTCCATGGGGAATATCATCGAGATTATCCGATTCTCGATAAAAAGTTTTTTGGCCCAAAAAAATGAGAAGGGGTACCCCTTTCCTTTTTTTCAAAAATCTGAAATTTTCCGAAATATTCGGAACGTGGGAATGATGGTTATATTTGGAATCTGCGGGACCTACGCTTTCAGAATCTGCAAGCCGAATTGAGATAAAAAATTCCTACGATTTTTAATCGTCGATTTACTTTTTGTTTTCATCTGACTTTTTTTTTCGCTCGTTTTTTATTGGTAAAATCGCAGGAGGCCTCCGGATCGAGGAATGGCGCACATATTCGGAATCAGCGGGTCATTTCCATGGGGAATATCATCGAGATTATCCGATTCTCGATAAAAAGTTTTTTGGCCCAAAAAAATGAGAAGGGGTACCCCTTTCCTTTTTTTCAAAAATCTGAAATTTTCCGGAATATTCGGAACGTGGAAATGATGGTTATATTTGGAATCTGCGGGACCTACGCTTTCAGAATCTGCAAGCCGAATTGAGATAAAAAATTCCTACGATTTTTAATCGTCGATTTACTTTTTATTTTCATCTGACTTTTTTTTCGCTCGTTTTTTATTGGTTGAATCGCAGGAGGCCTCCGGATCGAGGAATGGCGCACATATTCGGAATCAGCGGCTCATTTCCATGGGGAATATCATCGAGATTATCCGATTCTCGATAAAAAGTTTTTTGGCCCAAAAAAATGAGAAGGGGTACCCCTTTCCTTTTTTTCAAAAATCTGAAATTTTCCGAAATATTCAGAACGTGGAAATGATGGTTATATTTGGAATCTGCGGGACCTACGCTTTCAGAATCTGCAAGCCGAATTGAAATAAAAAATTCCTACGATTTTTAATCGTCGATTCACTTTTTATTTTCATCTGACTTTCTTTTTCGCTCGTTTTTCATTAGTAAAATCGCAGAAGGCCTCCGGATCGAGGAATGGCGCACATATTCGGAATCAGCGGGTCATTTCCATGGGGAATATCATCGAGATTATCCGATTCTCGATAAAAAGTTTTTTGGCCCAAAAAAATGAGAAGGGGTACCTTTCCTTTTTTTCAAAAATCTGAAATTTTCCGAAATATTCGGAACGTGGGAATGATGGTTATATTTGGAATCTGCGGGACCTACGCTTTCAGAATCTGCAAGCCGAATTGAAATAAAAAATTCCTACGATTTTTAACCGTCGATTTACTTTTTATTTTCATCTGACTTTCTTTTTCGCTCGTTTTTCATTAGTAAAATCGCAGGAGGCCTCCGGATCGAGGAATGGCGCACATATTCGGAATCAGCGGGTCATTTCCATGGGGAATATCATCGAGATTATCCGATTCTCGATAAAAAGTTTTTTGGCCCAAAAAAATGAGAAGGGGTACCCCTTTCCTTTTTTTCAAAAATCTGAAATTTTTCGAAATATTCGGAACGTGGGAATGATGGTTATATTTGGAATCTGCGGGACCTACGCTTTCAGAATCTGCAAGCCGAATTGAGATAAAAAATTCCTACGATTTTTAATCGTCGATTTACTTTTTATTTTTATCAGACTTTTTTTTTCGCTCGTTTTTTATTGGTAAAATCGCAGGAGGCCTCCGGATCGAGGAATGGCGCACATATTCGGAATCAGCGGGTCATTTCCATGGGGAATATCATCGAGATAATCCGATTCTCGATAAAAAGTTTTTTGGCCCAAAAAAATGAGAAGGGGTACCCCTTTCCTTTTTTTCAAAAATCTGAAATTTTTCGAAATATTCGGAACGTGGGAATGATGGTTATATTTGGAATCTGCGGGACCTATGCTTTCAGAATCTGCAAGCCGAATTGAGATAAAAAATTCCTACGATTTTTAATCGTCGATTTACTTTTTATTTTCATCTGACTTTTTTTTTCGCTCGTTTTTTATTGGTAAAATCGCAGGAGGCCTCCGGATCGAGGAATGGCGCACATATTCGGAATCAGCGGGTCATTTCCATGGGGAATATCATCGACATTATCCGATTCTCGATAAAAAGTTTTTTGGCCCAAAAAAATGAGAAGGGCTACCCCTTTCCTTTTTTTCAAAAATCTGAAATTTTTCGAAATATTCGGAACGTGGGAATGATGGTTATATTTGGAATCTGCGGGACCTACGCTTCAAGAATCTGCAAGCCGAATCGAAATAAAAAATTCCTACGATTTTTAATAGTCGATTTACTTTTTATTTTTATTTGACTTTTTTTTTTCGCTCGTTTTTTATTGGTAAAATCGCAGGAGGCCTCCGGATCGAAGAATGGCGCACATATTCGAAATCAGCGGGTCATTTCCATGGAGAATATCATCGAGATTATCCGATTCTCGACGAAAAGTTTTCTGGCCCAAAAAAATGAGAAGGGGTACCCTTTCCTTTTTTTCAAAAATCTGAAATTTTCCGAAATATTCGGAACGTGGAAATGATGGTTATATTTGGAATCTGCGGGACCTACGCTTTCAGAATCTGCAAGCCGAATTGAAATAAAAAATTCCTACGATTTTTAATCGTCGATTTACTTTTTATTTTCATCTGACTTTTTTTTTCGCTCGTTTTTTATTGGTAAAATCGCAGGAGGCCTCCGGATCGAGGAATGGCGCACATATTCGGAATCAGCGGGTCATTTCCATGGGGAATATCATCGAGATTATCCGATTCTCGATAAAAAGTTTTTTGGCCCAAAAAAATGAGAAGGGGTACCCCTTTCCTTCTTTTCAAAAATCTGAAATTTTCCGAAATATTCGGAACGTGGGAATGATGGTTATATTTGGAATCTGCGGGACCTACGCTTTCAGAATCTGCAAGCCGAATTGAGATAAAAAATTCCTACGATTTTTAATCGTCGATTTACTTTTTATTTTCATTTGACTTTTTTTTTCGCTCGTTTTTTATTGGTAAAATCGCAGGAGGCCTCCGGATCGAGGAATGGCGCACATATTCGGAATCAGCGGGTGATTTCCATGGGGAATATCATCGAGATTATCCGATTCTCGATAAAAAGTTTTTTGGCCCAAAAAAATGAGAAGGGGTACCTTTCCTTTTTTTCAAAAATCTGAAATTTTCCGAAATATTCGGAACGTGGGAATGATGGTTATATTTGGAATCTGCGGGACCTACGCTTTCAGAATCTGCAAGCCGAATTGAAATAAAAAATTCCTACGATTTTTAACCGTCGATTTACTTTTTATTTTCATCTGACTTTCTTTTTCGCTCGTTTTTCATTAGTAAAATCGCAGGAGGCCTCCGGATCGAGGAATGGCGCACATATTCGGAATCAGCGGGTCATTTCCATGGGGAATATCATCGAGATTATCCGATTCTCGATAAAAAGTTTTTTGGCCCAAAAAAATGAGAAGGGGTACCCCTTTCCTTTTTTTCAAAAATCTGTCATTTTTCGAAATATTCGGAACGTGGAAATGATGGTTATATTTGGAATCTGCGGGACCTACGCTTTCAGAATCTGCAAGCCGAATCGAAATAAAAAATTCCTACGATTTTTAATAGTCGATTTACTTTTTATTTTTATTTGACTTTTTTTTTCGCTCGTTTTTTATTGGTAAAATCGCAGGAGGCCTCCGGATCGAGGAATGGCGCACATATCCGGAATCAGCGGGTCATTTCCATGGGGAATATCATCGAGATTATCCGATTCTCGATAAAAAGTTTTTTGGCCCAAAAAAATTAGAAGGGGTACCCCTTTCCTTTTTTTCAAAAATCTGAAATTTTCCGAAATATTCGGAACGTGGAAATGATGGTTATATTTGGAATCTGCGGGACCTACGCTTTCAGAATCTGCAAGCCGAATTGAAATAAAAAATTCCTACGATTTTTAATCGTCGATTTACTTTTTATTTTCATCTGACTTTTTTTTTCGCTCGTTTTTTATTGGTAAAATCGCAGGAGGCCTCCGGATCGAGGAATGGCGCACATATTCGGAATCAGCGGGTCATTTCCATGGGGAATATCATCGAGATTATCCGATTCTCGATAAAAAGTTTTTTGGCCCAAAAAAATGAGAAGGGTACCCCTTTCCTTTTTTTCAAGAATCTGAAATTTTTCGAAATATTCGGAACGTGGGAATGATGGTTATATTTGGAATCTGCGGGACCTACGCTTTCAGAATCTGCAAGCCGAATTGAGATAAGAAATTCCTACGATTTTTAATCGTCGATTTACTTTGTATTTTCATCTGAATTTTTTTTTCGCTCGTTTTTTATTGGTTAAATCGCAGGAGGCCTCCGGATCGAGGAATGGCGCACATATTCGGAATCAGCGGGTCATTTCCATGGGGAATATCATCGAGATTATCCGATTCTCGATAAAAAGTTTTTTGGCCCAAAAAAATGAGAAGGGGTACCCCTTCCCTTTTTTTCAAAAATCTGAAATTTTTCGAAATATTCGGAACGTGGGAATGATGGTTATATTTGGAATCTGCGGGACCTATGCTTTCAGAATCTGCAAGCCGAATTGAGATAAAAAATTCCTACGATTTTTAATCGTCGATTTACTTTTTATTTTCATCTGACTTTTTTTTTCGCTCGTTTTTTATTGGTAAAATCGCAGGAGGCCTCCGGATCGAGGAATGGCGCACATATTCGGAATCAGCGGGTCATTTCCATGGGGAATATCATCGACATTATCCGATTCTCGATAAAAAGTTTTTTGGCCCAAAAAAATGAGAAGGGGTACCCCTTTCCTTTTTTTCAAAAATCTGAAATTTTCCGAAATATTCGGAACGTGGAAATGATGGTTATATTTGGAATCTGCGGGACCTACGCTTTCAGAATCTGCAAGCCGAATTGAAATAAAAAATTCCTACGATTTTTAATCGTCGATTTAGTTTTTATTTTCATCTGACTTTCTTTTTCGCTCGTTTTTTATTAGTAAAATCGCAGGAGGCCTCCGGATCGAGGAATGGCGCACATATTCGGAATCAGCGGGTCATTTCCATGGGGAATATCATCGAGATTATCCGATTCTCGATAAAAAGTTTTTTGGCCCAAAAAAATGAGAAGGGGTACCCCTTTCCTTTTTTTCAAAAATCTGTCATTTTTCGAAATATTCGGAACGTGGAAATGATGGTTATATTTGGAATCTGCGGGACCTACGCTTTCAGAATCTGCAAGCCGAATCGAAATAAAAAATTCCTACGATTTTTAATAGTCGATTTACTTTTTATTTTTATTTGACTTTTTTTTTCGCTCGTTTTTTATTGGTAAAATCGCAGGAGGCCTCCGGATCGAGGAATGGCGCACATATCCGGAATCAGCGGGTCATTTCCATGGGGAATATCATCGAGATTATCCGATTCTCGATAAAAAGTTTTTTGGCCCAAAAAAATTAGAAGGGGTACCCCTTTCCTTTTTTTCAAAAATCTGAAATTTTCCGAAATATTCGGAACGTGGAAATGATGGTTATATTTGGAATCTGCGGGACCTACGCTTTCAGAATCTGCAAGCCGAATTGAAATAAAAAATTCCTACGATTTTTAATCGTCGATTTAATTTTTATTTTCATCTGACTTTTTTTTTCGCTCGTTTTTTATTGGTAAAATCGCAGGAGGCCTCCGGATCGAGGAATGGCGCACATATTCGGAATCAGCGGGTCATTTCCATGGGGAATATCATCGAGATTATCCGATTCTCGATAAAAAGTTTTTTGGCCCAAAAAAATGAGAAGGGTACCCCTTTCCTTTTTTTCAAGAATCTGAAATTTTTCGAAATATTCGGAACGTGGGAATGATGGTTATATTTGGAATCTGCGGGACCTACGCTTTCAGAATCTGCAAGCCGAATTGAGATAAGAAATTCCTACGATTTTTAATCGTCGATTTACTTTGTATTTTCATCTGAATTTTTTTTTCGCTCGTTTTTTATTGGTTAAATCGCAGGAGGCCTCCGGATCGAGGAATGGCGCACATATTCGGAATCAGCGGGTCATTTCCATGGGGAATATCATCGAGATTATCCGATTCTCGATAAAAAGTTTTTTGGCCCAAAAAAATGAGAAGGAGTACCCCTTCCCTTTTTTTCAAAAATCTGAAATTTTTCGAAATATTCGGAACGTGGGAATGATGGTTATATTTGGAATCTGCGGGACCTATGCTTTCAGAATCTGCAAGCCGAATTGAGATAAAAAATTCCTACGATTTTTAATCGTCGATTTACTTTTTATTTTCATCTGACTTTTTTTTTCGCTCGTTTTTTATTGGTAAAATCGCAGGAGGCCTCCGGATCGAGGAATGGCGCACATATTCGGAATCAGCGGGTCATTTCCATGGGGAATATCATCGACATTATCCGATTCTCGATAAAAAGTTTTTTGGCCCAAAAAAATGAGAAGGGGTACCCCTTTCCTTTTTTTCAAAAATCTGAAATTTTTCGAAATATTCGGAACGTGGGAATGATGGTTATATTTGAAATCTGCGGGACCTACGCTTCAAGAATCTGCAAGCCGAATCGAAATAAAAAATTCCTACGATTTTTAATAGTCGATTTACTTTTTATTTTTATTTGACTTTTTTTTTCGCTCGTTTTTTATTGGTAAAATCGCAGGAGGCCTCCGGATCGAAGAATGGCGCACATATTCGAAATCAGCGGGTCATTTCCATGGAGAATATCATCGAGATTATCCGATTCTCGACGAAAAGTTTTCTGGCCCAAAAAAATGAGAAGGGGTACCCTTTCCTTTTTTTCAAAAATCTGAAATTTTCCGAAATATTCGGAACGTGGAAATGATGGTTATATTTGGAATCTGCGGGACCTACGCTTTCAGAATCTGCAAGCCGAATTGAAATAAAAAATTCCTACGATTTTTAATCGTCGATTTACTTTTTATTTTCATCTGACTTTTTTTTTCGCTCGTTTTTTATTGGTAAAATCGCAGGAGGCCTCCGGATCGAGGAATGGCGCACATATTCGGAATCAGCGGGTCATTTCCATGGGGAATATCATCGAGATTATCCGATTCTCGATAAAAAGTTTTTTGGCCCAAAAAAATGAGAAGGGGTACCCCTTTCCTTTTTTTCAAAAATCTGAAATTTTCCGAAATATTCGGAACGTGGAAATGATGGTTATATTTGGAATCTGCGGGACCTACGCTTCCAGAATCTGCAAGCCGAATTGAAATAAAAAATTCCTACGATTTTTAATCGTCGATTTACTTTTTATTTTCATCTGACTTTCTTTTTCGCTCGTTTTTCATTAGTAAAATCGCAGGAGGCCTCCGGATCGAGGAATGGCGCACATATTCGGAATCAGCGGGTCATTTCCATGGGGAATATCATCGAGATTATCCGATTCTCGATAAAAAGTTTTTTGGCCCAAAAAAATGAGAAGGGGTACTCCTTTCCTTTTTTTCAAGAATCTGAAATTTTTCGAAATATTCGGAACGTGGGAATGATGGTTATATTTGGAATCTGCGGGACCTACGCTTTCAGAATCTGCAAGCCGAATTGAGATAAGAAATTCCTACGATTTTTAATCGTCGATTTACTTTTTATTTTCATCTGAATTTTTTTTTCGCTCGTTTTTTATTGGTTAAATCGCAGGAGGCCTCCGGATCGAGGAATGGCGCACATATTCGGAATCAGCGGGTCATTTCCATGGGGAATATCATCGAGATTATCCGATTCTCGATAAAAAGTTTTTTGGCCCAAAAAAATGAGAAGGGGTACCCCTTTCCTTTTTTTCAAAAATCTGTAATTTTTCGAAATATTCGGAACGTGGAAATGATGGTTATATTTGGAATCTGCGGGACCTACGCTTTCAGAATCTGCAAGCCGAATCGAAATAAAAAATTCCTACGATTTTTAATAGTCGATTTACTTTTTATTTTTATTTGACTTTTTTTTTCGCTCGTTTTTTATTGGTAAAATCGCAGGAGGCCTCCGGATCGAGGAATGGCGCACATATCCGGAATCAGCGGGTCATTTCCATGGGGAATATCATCGAGATTATCCGATTCTCGATAAAAAGTTTTTTGGCCCAAAAAAATTAGAAGGGGTACCCCTTTCCTTTTTTTCAAGAATCTGAAATTTTTCGAAATATTCGGAACGTGGGAATGATGGTTATATTTGGAATCTGCGGGACCTACGCTTTCAGAATCTGCAAGCCGAATTGAGATAAGAAATTCCTACGATTTTTAATCGTCGATTTACTTTGTATTTTCATCTGAATTTTTTTTTCGCTCGTTTTTTATTGGTTAAATCGCAGGAGGCCTCCGGATCGAGGAATGGCGCACATATTCGGAATCAGCGGGTCATTTCCATGGGGAATATCATCGAGATTATCCGATTCTCGATAAAAAGTTTTTTGGCCCAAAAAAATTAGAAGGGGTACCCCTTTCCTTTTTTTCAAAAATCTGAAATTTTCCGAAATATTCGGAACGTGGAAATGATGGTTATATTTGGAATCTGCGGGACCTACGCTTTCAGAATCTGCAAGCCGAATTGAAATAAAAAATTCCTACGATTTTTAATCGTCGATTTACTTTTTATTTTCATCTGACTTTTTTTTTCGCTCGTTTTTGATTGGTAAAATCGCAGGAGGCCTCCGGATCGAGGAATGGCGCACATATTCGGAATCAGCGGGTCATTTCCATGGGGAATATCATCGAGATTATCCGATTCTCGATAAAAAGTTTTTTGGCCCAAAAAAATGAGAAGGGTACCCCTTTCCTTTTTTTCAAGAATCTGAAATTTTTCGAAATATTCGGAACGTGGGAATGATGGTTATATTTGGAATCTGCGGGACCTACGCTTTCAGAATCTGCAAGCCGAATTGAGATAAGAAATTCCTACGATTTTTAATCGTCGATTTACTTTGTATTTTCATCTGAATTTTTTTTTCGCTCGTTTTTTATTGGTTAAATCGCAGGAGGCCTCCGGATCGAGGAATGGCGCACATATTCGGAATCAGCGGGTCATTCCCATGGGGAATATCATCGAGATTATCCGATTCTCGATAAAAAGTTTTTTGGCCCAAAAAAATGAGAAGGGGTACCCCTTTCCTTTTTTTCAAAAATCTGAAATTTTCCGAAATATTCGGAACGTGGAAATGATGGTTATATTTGGAATCTGCGGGACCTACGCTTTCAGAATCTGCAAGCCGAATTGAAATAAAAAATTCCTACGATTTTTAATCGTCGATTTACTTTTTATTTTCATCTGACTTTCTTTTTCGCTCGTTTTTCATTAGTAAAATCGCAGGAGGCCTCCGGATCGAGGAATGGCGCACATATTCGGAATCAGCGGGTCATTTCCATGGGGAATATCATCGAGATTATCCGATTCTCGATAAAAAGTTTTTTGGCCCAAAAAAATGAGAAGGGGTACTCCTTTCCTTTTTTTCAAGAATCTGAAATTTTTCGAAATATTCGGAACGTGGGAATGATGGTTATATTTGGAATCTGCGGGACCTACGCTTTCAGAATCTGCAAGCCGAATTGAGATAAGAAATTCCTACGATTTTTAATCGTCGATTTACTTTTTATTTTCATCTGAATTTTTTTTTCGCTCGTTTTTTATTGGTTAAATCGCAGGAGGCCTCCGGATCGAGGAATGGCGCACATATTCGGAATCAGCGGGTCATTTCCATGGGGAATATCATCGAGATTATCCGATTCTCGATAAAAAGTTTTTTGGCCCAAAAAAATGAGAAGGGGTACCCCTTTCCTTTTTTTCAAAAATCTGTAATTTTTCGAAATATTCGGAACGTGGAAATGATGGTTATATTTGGAATCTGCGGGACCTACGCTTTCAGAATCTGCAAGCCGAATCGAAATAAAAAATTCCTACGATTTTTAATAGTCGATTTACTTTTTATTTTTATTTGACTTTTTTTTTCGCTCGTTTTTTATTGGTAAAATCGCAGGAGGCCTCCGGATCGAGGAATGGCGCACATATCCGGAATCAGCGGGTCATTTCCATGGGGAATATCATCGAGATTATCCGATTCTCGATAAAAAGTTTTTTGGCCCAAAAAAATTAGAAGGGGTACCCCTTTCCTTTTTTTCACAAATCTGAAATTTTCCGAAATATTCGGAACGTGGAAATGATGGTTATATTTGGAATCTGCGGGACCTACGCTTTCAGAATCTGCAAGCCGAATTGAAATAAAAAATTCCTACGATTTTTAATCGTCGATTTACTTTTTATTTTCATCTGACTTTTTCTTTCGCTCGTTTTTTATTGGTTAAATCGCAGGAGGCCTCCGGATCGAGGAATGGCGCACATATTCGGAATCAGCGGGTCATTTCCATGGGGAATATCATCGAGATTATCCGATTCTCGATAAAAAGTTTTTTGGCCCAAAAAAATGAGAAGGGGTACCCCTTTTCTTTTTTTCAAAAATCTGAAATTTTCCGAAATATTCGGAACGTGGGAATGATGGTTATATTTGGAATCTGCGGGACCTATGCTTTCAGAATCTGCAAGCCGAATTGAGATAAAAAATTCCTACGATTTTTAATCGTCGATTTACTTTTTATTTTCATCTGACTTTTTTTTTCGCTCGTTTTTTATTGGTAAAATCGCAGGAGGCCTCCGGATCGAGGAATGGCGCACATATTCGGAATCAGCGGGTCATTTCCATGGGGAATATCATCGACATTATCCGATTCTCGATAAAAAGTTTTTTGGCCCAAAAAAATGAGAAGGGGTACCCCTTTCCTTTTTTTCAAAAATCTGAAATTTTTCGAAATATTCGGAACGTGGGAATGATGGTTATATTTGGAATCTGCGGGACCTACGCTTCAAGAATCTGCAAGCCGAATCGAAATAAAAAATTCCTACGATTTTTAATAGTCGATTTACTTTTTATTTTTATTTGACTTTTTTTTTTCGCTCGTTTTTTATTGGTAAAATCGCAGGAGGCCTCCGGATCGAAGAATGGCGCACATATTCGAAATCAGCGGGTCATTTCCATGGAGAATATCATCGAGATTATCCGATTCTCGACGAAAAGTTTTCTGGCCCAAAAAAATGAGAAGGGGTACCCTTTCCTTTTTTTCAAAAATCTGAAATTTTCCGAAATATTCGGAACGTGGAAATGATGGTTATATTTGGAATCTGCGGGACCTACGCTTTCAGAATCTGCAAGCCGAATTGAAATAAAAAATTCCTACGATTTTTAATCGTCGATTTACTTTTTATTTTCATCTGACTTTTTTTTTCGCTCGTTTTTTATTGGTAAAATCGCAGGAGGCCTCCGGATCGAGGAATGGCGCACATATTCGGAATCAGCGGGTCATTTCCATGGGGAATATCATCGAGATTATCCGATTCTCGATAAAAAGTTTTTTGGCCCAAAAAAATGAGAAGGGGTACCCCTTTCCTTCTTTTCAAAAATCTGAAATTTTCCGAAATATTCGGAACGTGGAAATGATGGTTATATTTGGAATCTGCGGGACCTACGCTTCCAGAATCTGCAAGCCGAATTGAAATAAAAAATTCCTACGATTTTTAATCGTCGATTTACTTTTTATTTTCATCTGACTTTCTTTTTCGCTCGTTTTTCATTAGTAAAATCGCAGGAGGCCTCCGGATCGAGGAATGGCGCACATATTCGGAATCAGCGGGTCATTTCCATGGGGAATATCATCGAGATTATCCGATTCTCGATAAAAAGTTTTTTGGCCCAAAAAAATGAGAAGGGGTACTCCTTTCCTTTTTTTCAAGAATCTGAAATTTTTCGAAATATTCGGAACGTGGGAATGATGGTTATATTTGGAATCTGCGGGACCTACGCTTTCAGAATCTGCAAGCCGAATTGAGATAAGAAATTCCTACGATTTTTAATCGTCGATTTACTTTTTATTTTCATCTGAATTTTTTTTTCGCTCGTTTTTTATTGGTTAAATCGCAGGAGGCCTCCGGATCGAGGAATGGCGCACATATTCGGAATCAGCGGGTCATTTCCATGGGGAATATCATCGAGATTATCCGATTCTCGATAAAAAGTTTTTTGGCCCAAAAAAATGAGAAGGGGTACCCCTTTCCTTTTTTTCAAAAATCTGAAATTTTCCGAAATATTCGGAACGTGGAAATGATGGTTATATTTGGAATCTGCGGGACCTACGCTTTCAGAATCTGCAAGCCGAATTGAAATAAAAAATTCCTACGATTTTTAATCGTCGATTTACTTTTTATTTTCATCTGACTTTCTTTTTCGCTCGTTTTTCATTAGTAAAATCGCAGGAGGCCTCCGGATCGAGGAATGGCGCACATATTCGGAATCAGCGGGTCATTTCCATGGGGAATATCATCGAGATTATCCGATTCTCGATAAAAAGTTTTTTGGCCCAAAAAAATGAGAAGGGGTACTCCTTTCCTTTTTTTCAAGAATCTGAAATTTTTCGAAATATTCGGAACGTGGGAATGATGGTTATATTTGGAATCTGCGGGACCTACGCTTTCAGAATCTGCAAGCCGAATTAAGATAAGAAATTCCTACGATTTTTAATCGTCGATTTACTTTTTATTTTCATCTGAATTTTTTTTTCGCTCGTTTTTTATTGGTAAAATCGCAGGAGGCCTCCGGATCGAGGAATGGCGCACATATCCGGAATCAGCGGGTCATTTCCATGGGGAATATCATCGAGATTATCCGATTCTCGATAAAAAGTTTTTTGGCCCAAAAAAATTAGAAGGGGTACCCCTTTCCTTTTTTTCAAAAATCTGAAATTTTCCGAAATATTCGGAACGTGGAAATGATGGTTATATTTGGAATCTGCGGGACCTACGCTTTCAGAATCTGCAAGCCGAATTGAAATAAAAAATTCCTACGATTTTTAATCGTCGATTTACTTTTTATTTTCATCTGACTTTTTCTTTCGCTCGTTTTTTATTGGTTAAATCGCAGGAGGCCTCCGGATCGAGGAATGGCGCACATATTCGGAATCAGCGGGTCATTTCCATGGGGAATATCATCGAGATTATTCGATTCTCGATAAAAAGTTTTTTGGCCCAAAAAAATGAGAAGGGGTACCCCTTTTCTTTTTTTCAAAAATCTGAAATTTTCCGAAATATTCGGAACGTGGGAATGATGGTTATATTTGGAATCTGCGGGACCTACGCTTTCAGAATCTGCAAGCCGAATTGAGATAAAAAATTCCTACGATTTTTAATCGTCGATTTACTTTTTATTTTCATCTGACTTTTTTTTTCGCTCGTTTTTTATTGGTAAAATCGCAGGAGGCCTCCGGATCGAGGAATGGCGCACATATTCGGAATCAGCGGGTCATTTCCATGGGGAATATCATCGAGATTATCCGATTCTCGATAAAAAGTTTTTTGGCCCAAAAAAATGAGAAGGGGTCTTTCCCTTTCCTTTTTTTCAAAAATCTGAAATTTTTCGAAATATTCGGAACGTGGGAATGATGGTTATATTTGGAATCTGCGGGACCTACGCTTCAAGAATCTGCAAGCCGAATCGAAATAAAAAATTCCTACGATTTTTAATAGTCGATTTACTTTTTATTTTTATTTGACTTTTTTTTTCGCTCGTTTTTTATTGGTAAAATCGCAGGAGGCCTCCGGATCGAGGAATGGCGCACATATCCGGAATCAGCGGGTCATTTCCATGGGGAATATCATCGAGATTATCCGATTCTCGATAAAAAGTTTTTTGGCCCAAAAAAATTAGAAGGGGTACCCCTTTCCTTTTTTTCAAAAATCTGAAATTTTCCGAAATATTCGGAACGTGGAAATGATGGTTATATTTGGAATCTGCGGGACCTACGCTTTCAGAATCTGCAAGCCGAATTGAAATAAAAAATTCCTACGATTTTTAATCGTCGATTTACTTTTTATTTTCATCTGACTTTTTTTTTCGCTCGTTTTTTATTGGTAAAATCGCAGGAGGCCTCCGGATCGAGGAATGGCGCATATATTCGGAATCAGCGGGTCATTTTCATGGGGAATATCATCGAGATTATCCGATTCTCGATAAAAAGTTTTTTGGCCCAAAAAAATGAGAAGGGGTACCCCTTTCCTTTTTTTCAAAAATCTGAAATTTTCCGAAATATTCGGAACGTGGAAATGATGGTTATATTTGGAATCTGCGGGACCTACGCTTTCAGAATCTGCAAGCCGAATTGAAATAAAAAATTCCTACGATTTTTAATCGTCGATTTACTTTTTATTTTCATCTGACTTTCTTTTTCGCTCGTTTTTCATTAGTAAAATCGCAGGAGGCCTCCGGATCGAGGAATGGCGCACATATTCGGAATCAGCGGGTCATTTCCATGGGGAATATCATCGAGATTATCCGATTCTCGATAAAAAGTTTTTTGGCCCAAAAAAATGAGAAGGGGTACCCCTTTCCTTTTTTTCAAGAATCTGAAATTTTTCGAAATATTCGGAACGTGGGAATGATGGTTATATTTGGAATCTGCGGGACCTACGCTTTCAGAATCTGCAAGCCGAATTGAGATAAGAAATTCCTACGATTTTTAATCGTCGATTTACTTTTTATTTTCATCTGAATTTTTTTTTCGCTCGTTTTTTATTGGTTAAATCGCAGGAGGCCTCCGGATCGAGGAATGGCGCACATATTCGGAATCAGCGGGTCATTTCCATGGGGAATATCATCGAGATTATCCGATTCTCGATAAAAAGTTTTTTGGCCCAAAAAAATGAGAAGGGGTACCCCTTTCCTTTTTTTCAAAAATCTGAAATTTTCCGAAATATTCGGAACGTGGGAATAATGGTTATATTTGGAATCTGCGGGACCTACGCTTTCAGAATCTGCAAGCCGAATTGAGATAAAAAATTCCTACGATTTTTAATCGTCGATTTACTTTTTATTTTCATCTGACTTTTTTTTTCGCTCGTTTTTTATTGGTAAAATCGCAGGAGGCCTCCGGATCGAGGAATGGCGCACATATTCGGAATCAGCGGGTGATTTCCATGGGGAATATCATCGAGATTATCCGATTCTCGATAAAAAGTTTTTTGGCCCAAAAAAATGAGAAGGGGTACCCCTTTCCTTTTTTTCAAAAATCTGAAATTTTCCGAAATATTCGGAACGTGGAAATGATGGTTATATTTGGAATCTGCGGGACCTACGCTTTCAGAATCTGCAAGCCGAATTGAAATAAAAAATTCCTACGATTTTTAATCGTCGATTTAGTTTTTATTTTCATCTGACTTTCTTTTTCGCTCGTTTTTTATTAGTAAAATCGCAGGAGGCCTCCGGATCGAGGAATGGCGCACATATTCGGAATCAGCGGGTCATTTCCATGGGGAATATCATCGAGATTATCCGATTCTCGATAAAAAGTTTTTTGGCCCAAAAAAATGAGAAGGGGTACCCCTTTCCTTTTTTTCAAAAATCTGTCATTTTTCGAAATATTCGGAACGTGGAAATGATGGTTATATTTGGAATCTGCGGGACCTACGCTTTCAGAATCTGCAAGCCGAATCGAAATAAAAAATTCCTACGATTTTTAATAGTCGATTTACTTTTTATTTTTATTTGACTTTTTTTTTCGCTCGTTTTTTATTGGTAAAATCGCAGGAGGCCTCCGGATCGAGGAATGGCGCACATATCCGGAATCAGCGGGTCATTTCCATGGGGAATATCATCGAGATTATCCGATTCTCGATAAAAAGTTTTTTGGCCCAAAAAAATTAGAAGGGGTACCCCTTTCCTTTTTTTCAAAAATCTGAAATTTTCCGAAATATTCGGAACGTGGAAATGATGGTTATATTTGGAATCTGCGGGACCTACGCTTTCAGAATCTGCAAGCCGAATTGAAATAAAAAATTCCTACGATTTTTAATCGTCGATTTACTTTTTATTTTCATCTGACTTTTTTTTTCGCTCGTTTTTTATTGGTAAAATCGCAGGAGGCCTCCGGATCGAGGAATGGCGCACATATTCGGAATCAGCGGGTCATTTCCATGGGGAATATCATCGAGATTATCCGATTCTCGATAAAAAGTTTTTTGGCCCAAAAAAATGAGAAGGGTACCCCTTTCCTTTTTTTCAAGAATCTGAAATTTTTCGAAATATTCGGAACGTGGGAATGATGGTTATATTTGGAATCTGCGGGACCTACGCTTTCAGAATCTGCAAGCCGAATTGAGATAAGAAATTCCTACGATTTTTAATCGTCGATTTACTTTGTATTTTCATCTGAATTTTTTTTTCGCTCGTTTTTTATTGGTTAAATCGCAGGAGGCCTCCGGATCGAGGAATGGCGCACATATTCGGAATCAGCGGGTCATTTCCATGGGGAATATCATCGAGATTATCCGATTCTCGATAAAAAGTTTTTTGGCCCAAAAAAATGAGAAGGGGTACCCCTTCCCTTTTTTTCAAAAATCTGAAATTTTTCGAAATATTCGGAACGTGGGAATGATGGTTATATTTGGAATCTGCGGGACCTATGCTTTCAGAATCTGCAAGCCGAATTGAGATAAAAAATTCCTACGATTTTTAATCGTCGATTTACTTTTTATTTTCATCTGACTTTTTTTTTCGCTCGTTTTTTATTGGTAAAATCGCAGGAGGCCTCCGGATCGAGGAATGGCGCACATATTCGGAATCAGCGGGTCATTTCCATGGGGAATATCATCGACATTATCCGATTCTCGATAAAAAGTTTTTTGGCCCAAAAAAATGAGAAGGGGTACCCCTTTCCTTTTTTTCAAAAATCTGAAATTTTTCGAAATATTCGGAACGTGGGAATGATGGTTATATTTGAAATCTGCGGGACCTACGCTTCAAGAATCTGCAAGCCGAATCGAAATAAAAAATTCCTACGATTTTTAATAGTCGATTTACTTTTTATTTTTATTTGACTTTTTTTTTCGCTCGTTTTTTATTGGTAAAATCGCAGGAGGCCTCCGGATCGAAGAATGGCGCACATATTCGAAATCAGCGGGTCATTTCCATGGAGAATATCATCGAGATTATCCGATTCTCGACGAAAAGTTTTCTGGCCCAAAAAAATGAGAAGGGGTACCCTTTCCTTTTTTTCAAAAATCTGAAATTTTCCGAAATATTCGGAACGTGGAAATGATGGTTATATTTGGAATCTGCGGGACCTACGCTTTCAGAATCTGCAAGCCGAATTGAAATAAAAAATTCCTACGATTTTTAATCGTCGATTTACTTTTTATTTTCATCTGACTTTTTTTTTCGCTCGTTTTTTATTGGTAAAATCGCAGGAGGCCTCCGGATCGAGGAATGGCGCACATATTCGGAATCAGCGGGTCATTTCCATGGGGAATATCATCGAGATTATCCGATTCTCGATAAAAAGTTTTTTGGCCCAAAAAAATGAGAAGGGGTACCCCTTTCCTTTTTTTCAAAAATCTGAAATTTTCCGAAATATTCGGAACGTGGAAATGATGGTTATATTTGGAATCTGCGGGACCTACGCTTCCAGAATCTGCAAGCCGAATTGAAATAAAAAATTCCTACGATTTTTAATCGTCGATTTACTTTTTATTTTCATCTGACTTTCTTTTTCGCTCGTTTTTCATTAGTAAAATCGCAGGAGGCCTCCGGATCGAGGAATGGCGCACATATTCGGAATCAGCGGGTCATTTCCATGGGGAATATCATCGAGATTATCCGATTCTCGATAAAAAGTTTTTTGGCCCAAAAAAATGAGAAGGGGTACTCCTTTCCTTTTTTTCAAGAATCTGAAATTTTTCGAAATATTCGGAACGTGGGAATGATGGTTATATTTGGAATCTGCGGGACCTACGCTTTCAGAATCTGCAAGCCGAATTGAGATAAGAAATTCCTACGATTTTTAATCGTCGATTTACTTTTTATTTTCATCTGAATTTTTTTTTCGCTCGTTTTTTATTGGTTAAATCGCAGGAGGCCTCCGGATCGAGGAATGGCGCACATATTCGGAATCAGCGGGTCATTTCCATGGGGAATATCATCGAGATTATCCGATTCTCGATAAAAAGTTTTTTGGCCCAAAAAAATGAGAAGGGGTACCCCTTTCCTTTTTTTCAAAAATCTGTAATTTTTCGAAATATTCGGAACGTGGAAATGATGGTTATATTTGGAATCTGCGGGACCTACGCTTTCAGAATCTGCAAGCCGAATCGAAATAAAAAATTCCTACGATTTTTAATAGTCGATTTACTTTTTATTTTTATTTGACTTTTTTTTTCGCTCGTTTTTTATTGGTAAAATCGCAGGAGGCCTCCGGATCGAGGAATGGCGCACATATCCGGAATCAGCGGGTCATTTCCATGGGGAATATCATCGAGATTATCCGATTCTCGATAAAAAGTTTTTTGGCCCAAAAAAATTAGAAGGGGTACCCCTTTCCTTTTTTTCAAGAATCTGAAATTTTTCGAAATATTCGGAACGTGGGAATGATGGTTATATTTGGAATCTGCGGGACCTACGCTTTCAGAATCTGCAAGCCGAATTGAGATAAGAAATTCCTACGATTTTTAATCGTCGATTTACTTTGTATTTTCATCTGAATTTTTTTTTCGCTCGTTTTTTATTGGTTAAATCGCAGGAGGCCTCCGGATCGAGGAATGGCGCACATATTCGGAATCAGCGGGTCATTTCCATGGGGAATATCATCGAGATTATCCGATTCTCGATAAAAAGTTTTTTGGCCCAAAAAAATTAGAAGGGGTACCCCTTTCCTTTTTTTCAAAAATCTGAATTTTTCCGAAATATTCGGAACGTGGAAATGATGGTTATATTTGGAATCTGCGGGACCTACGCTTTCAGAATCTGCAAGCCGAATTGAAATAAAAAATTCCTACGATTTTTAATCGTCGATTTACTTTTTATTTTCATCTGACTTTTTTTTTCGCTCGTTTTTTATTGGTAAAATCGCAGGAGGCCTCCGGATCGAGGAATGGCGCACATATTCGGAATCAGCGGGTCATTTCCATGGGGAATATCATCGAGATTATCCGATTCTCGATAAAAAGTTTTTTGGCCCAAAAAAATGAGAAGGGTACCCCTTTCCTTTTTTTCAAGAATCTGAAATTTTTCGAAATATTCGGAACGTGGGAATGATGGTTATATTTGGAATCTGCGGGACCTACGCTTTCAGAATCTGCAAGCCGAATTGAGATAAGAAATTCCTACGATTTTTAATCGTCGATTTACTTTGTATTTTCATCTGAATTTTTTTTTCGCTCGTTTTTTATTGGTTAAATCGCAGGAGGCCTCCGGATCGAGGAATGGCGCACATATTCGGAATCAGCGGGTCATTCCCATGGGGAATATCATCGAGATTATCCGATTCTCGATAAAAAGTTTTTTGGCCCAAAAAAATGAGAAGGGGTACCCCTTTCCTTTTTTTCAAAAATCTGAAATTTTCCGAAATATTCGGAACGTGGAAATGATGGTTATATTTGGAATCTGCGGGACCTACGCTTTCAGAATCTGCAAGCCGAATTGAAATAAAAAATTCCTACGATTTTTAATCGTCGATTTACTTTTTATTTTCATCTGACTTTCTTTTTCGCTCGTTTTTCATTAGTAAAATCGCAGGAGGCCTCCGGATCGAGGAATGGCGCACATATTCGGAATCAGCGGGTCATTTCCATGGGGAATATCATCGAGATTATCCGATTCTCGATAAAAAGTTTTTTGGCCCAAAAAAATGAGAAGGGGTACTCCTTTCCTTTTTTTCAAGAATCTGAAATTTTTCGAAATATTCGGAACGTGGGAATGATGGTTATATTTGGAATCTGCGGGACCTACGCTTTCAGAATCTGCAAGCCGAATTGAGATAAGAAATTCCTACGATTTTTAATCGTCGATTTACTTTTTATTTTCATCTGAATTTTTTTTTCGCTCGTTTTTTATTGGTTAAATCGCAGGAGGCCTCCGGATCGAGGAATGGCGCACATATTCGGAATCAGCGGGTCATTTCCATGGGGAATATCATCGAGATTATCCGATTCTCGATAAAAAGTTTTTTGGCCCAAAAAAATGAGAAGGGGTACCCCTTTCCTTTTTTTCAAAAATCTGTAATTTTTCGAAATATTCGGAACGTGGAAATGATGGTTATATTTGGAATCTGCGGGACCTACGCTTTCAGAATCTGCAAGCCGAATCGAAATAAAAAATTCCTACGATTTTTAATAGTCGATTTACTTTTTATTTTTATTTGACTTTTTTTTTCGCTCGTTTTTTATTGGTAAAATCGCAGGAGGCCTCCGGATCGAGGAATGGCGCACATATCCGGAATCAGCGGGTCATTTCCATGGGGAATATCATCGAGATTATCCGATTCTCGATAAAAAGTTTTTTGGCCCAAAAAAATTAGAAGGGGTACCCCTTTCCTTTTTTTCAAAAATCTGAAATTTTCCGAAATATTCGGAACGTGGAAATGATGGTTATATTTGGAATCTGCGGGACCTACGCTTTCAGAATCTGCAAGCCGAATTGAAATAAAAAATTCCTACGATTTTTAATCGTCGATTTACTTTTTATTTTCATCTGACTTTTTCTTTCGCTCGTTTTTTATTGGTTAAATCGCAGGAGGCCTCCGGATCGAGGAATGGCGCACATATTCGGAATCAGCGGGTCATTTCCATGGGGAATATCATCGAGATTATCCGATTCTCGATAAAAAGTTTTTTGGCCCAAAAAAATGAGAAGGGGTACCCCTTTTCTTTTTTTCAAAAATCTGAAATTTTCCGAAATATTCGGAACGTGGGATTGATGGTTATATTTGGAATCTGCGGGACCTACGCTTTCAGAATCTGCAAGCCGAATTGAGATAAGAAATTCCTACGATTTTTAATCGTCGATTTACTTTTTATTTTCATCTGAATTTTTTTTTCGCTCGTTTTTTATTGGTTAAATCGCAGGAGGCCTCCGGATCGAGGAATGGCGCACATATTCGGAATCAGCGGGTCATTTCCATGGGGAATATCATCGAGATTATCCGATTCTCGATAAAAAGTTTTTTGGCCCAAAAAAATGAGAAGGGGTACCCCTTTCCTTTTTTTCAAAAATCTGAAATTTTCCGAAATATTCGGAACGTGGGAATGATGGTTATATTTGGAATCTGCGGGACCTACGCTTTCAGAATCTGCAAGCCGAATTGAGATAAAAAATTCCTACGATTTTTAATCGTCGATTTACTTTTTATTTTCATCTGACTTTTTTTTTCGCTCGTTTTTTATTGGTAAAATCGCAGGAGGCCTCCGGATCGAGGAATGGCGCACATATTCGGAATCAGCGGGTGATTTCCATGGGGAATATCATCGAGATTATCCGATTCTCGATAAAAAGTTTTTTGGCCCAAAAAAATGAGAAGGGGTACCCCTTTCCTTTTTTTCAAAAATCTGAAATTTTCCGAAATATTCGGAACGTGGAAATGATGGTTATATTTGGAATCTGCGGGACCTACGCTTTCAGAATCTGCAAGCCGAATTGAAATAAAAAATTCCTACGATTTTTAATCGTCGATTTAGTTTTTATTTTCATCTGACTTTCTTTTTCGCTCGTTTTTTATTAGTAAAATCGCAGGAGGCCTCCGGATCGAGGAATGGCGCACATATTCGGAATCAGCGGGTCATTTCCATGGGGAATATCATCGAGATTATCCGATTCTCGATAAAAAGTTTTTTGGCCCAAAAAAATGAGAAGGGGTACCCCTTTCCTTTTTTTCAAAAATCTGTAATTTTTCGAAATATTCGGAACGTGGGAATGATGGTTATATTTGGAATCTGCGGGACCTACGCTTCAAGAATCTGCAAGCCGAATCGAAATAAAAAATTCCTACGATTTTTAATAGTCGATTTACTTTTTATTTTTATTTGACTTTTTTTTTCGCTCGTTTTTTATTGGTAAAATCGCAGGAGGCCTCCGGATCGAAGAATGGCGCACATATTCGGAATCAGCGGGTCATTTCCATGGGGAATATCATCGAGATAATCCGATTCTCGATAAAAAGTTTTTTGGCCCAAAAAAATGAGAAGGGGTACCCCTTTCCTTTTTTTCAAAAATCTGAAATTTTTCGAAATATTCGGAACGTGGGAATGATGGTTATATTTGGAATCTGCGGGACCTACGCTTCAAGAATCTGCAAGCCGAATCGAAATAAAAAATTCCTACGATTTTTAATCGTCGATTTACTTTTTATTTTTATCAGACTTTTTTTTTCGCTCGTTTTTTATTGGTAAAATCGCAGGAGGCCTCCGGATCGAGGAATGGCGCACATATTCGGAATCAGCGGGTCATTTCCATGGGGAATATCATCGAGATAATCCGATTCTCGATAAAAAGTTTTTTGGCCCAAAAAAATGAGAAGGGGTACCTTTCCCTTTTTTTCAAAAATCTGAAATTTTTCGAAATATTCGGAACGTGGGAATGATGGTTATATTTGGAATCTGCGGGACCTACGCTTCAAGAATCTGCAAGCCGAATCGAAATAAAAAATTCCTACGATTTTTAATAGTCGATTTACTTTTTATTTTTATTTGACTTTTTTTTTCGCTCGTTTTTTATTGGTAAAATCGCAGGAGGCCTCCGGATCGAGGAATGGCGCACATATCCGGAATCAGCGGGTCATTTCCATGGGGAATATCATCGAGATTATCCGATTCTCGATAAAAAGTTTTTTGGCCCAAAAAAATTAGAAGGGGTACCCCTTTCCTTTTTTTCAAAAATCTGAAATTTTCTGAAATATTCGGAACGTGGAAATGATGGTTATATTTGGAATCTGCGGGACCTACGCTTTCAGAATCTGCAAGCCGAATTGAAATAAAAAACTCCTACGATTTTTAATCGTCGATTTACTTTTTATTTTCATCTGACTTTTTCTTTCGCTCGTTTTTTATTGGTTAAATCGCAGGAGGCCTCCGGATCGAGGAATGGCGCACATATTCGGAATCAGCGGGTCATTTCCATGGGGAATATCATCGAGATTATCCGATTCTCGATAAAAAGTTTTTTGGCCCAAAAAAATGAGAAGGGGTACCCCTTTCCTTTTTTTCAAAAATCTGAAATTTTCCGAAATATTCGGAACGTGGGAATGATGGTTATATTTGGAATCTGCGGGACCTACGCTTTCAGAATCTGCAAGCCGAATTGAAATAAAAAATTCCTACGATTTTTAATCGTCGATTTACTTTTTATTTTCATCTGACTTTTTTTTTCGCTCGTTTTTTATTGGTAAAATCGCAGGAGGCCTCCGGATCGAGGAATGGCGCATATATTCGGAATCAGCGGGTCATTTCCATGGGGAATATCATCGAGATTATCCGATTCTCGATAAAAAGTTTTTTGGCCCAAAAAAATGAGAAGGGGTACCCCTTTCCTTATTTTCAAAAATCTGAAATTTTTCGAAATATTCGGAACGTGGGAATGATGGTTATATTTGGAATCTGCGGGACCTACGCTTTCAGAATCTGCAAGCCGAATTGAGATAAAAAATTCCTACGATTTTTGATCGTCGATTTACTTTTTATTTTTTCTGACTTTTTTTCTCGCTCGTTTTTTATTGGTAAAATCGCAGAAGGCCTCCGGATCGAGGAATGGCGCACATATTCGGAATCAGCGGGTCATTTCCATGGGGAATATCGTCGAGATTATCCGATTCTCGATAAAAAGTTTTTTGGCCCAAAAAAATGAGAAGGGCTACGGGCTTTCCTTTTTTTCAAAATTCTGACATTTTCCGAAATATTCGGAACGTGGGAATGATGGTTATATTTGGAATCTGCGGGACCTACGCTTTCAGAATCTGCAAGCCGTATTGAGATAAAAAATACCTATGATTTTTCAACGTCGATTTACTTTTCATTTTTTTTCTCCATTTTTTTTCCCCTCGTTTTTCATTGGTAAAATCGCAGGAGGCTTCCGAATCGAGAAATGACACACATATTTGGAATCAGCGTGCGATTTTCATTGAGAATATCATTAAAAATATTCGATTCTCGTCAAAAAGTTTTTCCGCCCAAAAAAATGAGAAGGGGAACCACTGTCCATTTTTTCAAAGATATGAAATCTACCGAAACATTCGGAACATAGGGATGATACATATTTTTGGATGCTGTGGAACCTACGCTTCCAGATGGTGCAAGCCGATTTGGAATGAAAAAAATTCCATCTATACATTTTAAATTGTCGATTTACTTTTTATTTTTTCCGATTTTCTATCGGTAATATCGCAGGAGGCTTCGGAATCGAAGAATGATCCGTATATTCGGAATCAGCGTGCGATTTCCTTCAAGAATTCCATCATGAATATTTGATTCTCGAAAAAAGTTTTTTCGGTCGAAAATATGAGAAGGGGTACCACTGTCCTTTTCTTCAAAAATATGAAATTTTTCGAAATATTTTGAAAATGGTAATGATTTATATTCTCGGAAGCTGTGGAACCTACGCTTTCAGTTGGTTCAAGCCGATTTGAACTGAAAAAATTCCTCCTATTTTAAATCGTCGATTCACTTTTCATTTCCTTCCGAATTTTTTGCTTTTGATTTTCTATAGGTAAAATCGCAGGAGGCTCCCGAATCGAGGAATAATTCACATATTTGGAATCAGCGTGCGATTGCCTCCAAGAACATCAATTCTATCATTGGAATTCCGACGTAAAATATTTACGGCCGAAAAACAGCGAAGGGGTAGGTTTTCAGCATACTAACTGTGCTGGTTTCTACAGGTACAGAAGCACTGATCCCAAAAACGATGTATCGCATGTTCATATCATCATGTCAGATTTCCAAACAGTCGAACGGAAGAAAATATTAACCAACGACGGTACCCGGTCTTCATTCGCAGCCAATCGCCGCTTGAATAGAGTGATGATAGTGATATCACACAGCAACCTCACATGATTCTGACTTTGGAAAAAGCGATGTTATTGTTTATACAATAAAATATTTCTGTCGTCTTGAGCTCCAGAGGATCTTTTTGTTGATTTATAGAAGGTTTTCTGGCCTGTTCAATCCATCTATTACCCACACATACAGGGTGAGTTACGAGAAACTCTGAGAATAGGAGGAGCCCAATTGTCGAATAAGTTCATCCCTTCAATTAATCAAACATTAACAGCTGTTAATGACAATAGGAACTGTGTGAGCATAACATCCAAATCAGAGTCCATAGCAGCAGCTGATAATCAAATAATGACTGCCTTCCCGTTCAATACAAACATCGAATCGATTATGTATGTACTTTCCTTGATTATAATGTTATGCTCACGGAGTTTCCATTGTCATCACCTATTATTCGTCTGATTGGTTGAAGGGGTGGGCTTATTCGACAATTAGGCTTCTCCTATTCTCGGAGTTTGTCGTGACTCACCCTGTATATTAGCTTCACGGTTATTCTACAGTCCTGAATAAGAAACGTTCTATCCATATCCTGGAAGCGGGAAGCAAATTGTGTTATAAATGATACCACAATTACGTAAATCTTCGAATTTTTCTACCCGGAGAACCCATTCCCGGTGACTCGTAGAATTATTTTGGCACATCGATGAGTTTTCTATAAGAAATTCCCAAAGATTGTTATAATTAACACTCGTTGCTTGATGCCCAATGATTACGCAACATTGCGCGGATCATTGTAGCTATACGCAGCAGTTGACGATGTTGCAAATTGCAAATCTATATTGAAGTTGAATTTCCTCATTGAATGGTCTCCAGACAGACAATTTGGCTATTATACTTACTTATTGGGTTTTCCATCATACGGAAACGAACATTCGCGTCGTCCATAGTTCAGTAAGTCTATTTGAATTCCGGAGACATGGCGAGTCAATTACGGATTATGTCAGTGGCGAACCTAGCATTCCAATCTATGCCTTGGACAGATTGATCGCCATTCGTCGTCCCAGTTTGTGTTTGCAGTTATAATATAAACTCAATTGGATGAGGCAGATGACAGGAATTTGGAAAAATTGTAATCGAGTTAGACAATACGACTGCACGATACTATTCGAACAGTGTCGAATATGAAATCACAGTGTACTATAGACGTAGGTACCGTTTTTCGCCACCTTAGTAACTTTTGTGGTCATCACCTGCTCTATTTGTGGCTATACCCACTACCATGTAAATTCTGGCCACAAATAGTACAAAAATGTTCTAAGTTCAGCTGCAATTACTGGAAACTCCGCTATGAAACAGTCAAGTATGAAAAAGTTGGGTTCAATATTCGCGGTCACACTGTGGAGAAAATTACTCATCCGGATTATAGCTGAACTGATGTGAAAAAGAATTGCATTGCCTTAGAAGGCGTAGTTGGAAATGTATGGTGAAGGCACTTCCGTTTGATGTCACGATTCGGAGTCACATACGGAAGTTCCTCGATCGATTGTGTTAATTATAGATGTTACTTCATTTCGAATCATGCTTTCGCTTCAGGCTGCAAACCGCATTCGTATGGTTGAAGCCGTTATCGTCGTGCGCTAATTAGTCTAAGAGTTTATGTGACTCTTATGTGGGTCTAAGTGGCTCCATGTAACCAAGTTGGATCTGCTTCTTGTCATACGCACTGAACGTTATCATCACAACGATCAAGGTCTTCTAAGCAATGAAAACTACACCAGGAAAAAATTTTTATCGGATTCATCATGCTGAGTTTTATTTGTTTCAATGAGATCGGCAACTCTCAACTGAATGTTATTGAATGTTATGAAAAGGATCTTTTAACAGTGACATGAAATATGTTGGAGTAGATTTAAGGGACTATAGTTCAAACAAATTGACTAAAGTTGAATCAATTTTACACACAATGCGACTCAATCTGAGAATAATTACAAGTCAGCGTAATATGGAATTATCGGAATCACGTCCAATGTCAAGTGAAATTCATTAGATGCTGTTGAAATTGGACAATTCAAACGGAAATTTGAACAAATCTTGAACAAATAATTGAATGGAGCATTCATGCAATATTTAGTATATCCTGCAAAGCGTTGGTCTAATTCTCGCTCGTTTTATTAAATTCAATAACTATAGGTACGTAGATACATATCTGTCTAACTGGGAATGGAAATCTGGTTGCTCTGTAGAACAGCATACGTATGTACAATATAATATGCTGCCGGTGAAATAACTCAACATGGAATTGACTTCTTGCTACAAAGCAAAAATTGTCAACCGTTGGATGATTTCACCTCTGGGATGAAGAAATCACTGCACTTTGTCATTGTATAATTATATATATTTGATGGATATGATATATGAAACAAAGAATACAATAATAATAATAATAGAATAATACAATACTATAAGATTGTATAATACAATAACATTAATAGGTATATATTTCAATTATACTCTGGAAACAATTATTTCTGATTGTCAAATAAACTCATCTTGGTGATTGCTTTGAAAAGTTGAAATTAACTATGGTACTGCAAGTATAACTGTAGATTATAATGCTAATTATAAAATAGATAATGAGTCATAAGGTTAGGCTTTTGAACACCACCCATACCTGTGAACTGTTTGGACAGCTACCGCGGCTGGCACGATGATGATAAGTCATTCGTCATGTATATGGGGGCAAACGCAATCGTACGTGTCTCAAAAATGCATTTGTGGACTGTCAATAACAAATTCGATTTCATTGATATGCAATATCTGATATACAATACTTCAATCAACGTATGCTTTAAACATTCGGAAAATGGCCAACTTATAATACATTCATTTCTCATGAAGAAAAAAAATAATTTTTGTCTCTGTGTAGTTGTCCCTGGAGCCAAAGTTCCCAGCAATAGGAACCTGTCAGTCTCGGATTGTGGGGAAAAGAATCGATTTTCGTAATTTCATTAATAGGTAGGCAATCTTTTCGCGAAGTCGTCCGTATTTGTCGGAATTCATTGTCTTCTTGTGAGTTTACTTTAGTCGCAATTGAGGAAGTACCCCTAGAAATAGGGATTTCTCGGCTCCAAGGATAATCATATATTTTATTCAATCGGATCAAACGAATCCGCATATGTTGAATTCGAATAAGTTTCGCATCTCAGTGTATGCATTGGCTATGATTCACCTACTACGCCTCTCCTTCCGGTGCAGTTGACGAGGTGTCATGCAAAAAGATACATTTTCACAAAAATCAAAAAGCGAGATTTCACTTGGATATATATTTTTTTGTTCTAATCTATCATCTATCTATTTTTGCATAATGCCAAAACTCGTTCAGGTGTGACTTGTATCCTTTTGCATTGCACCTCCTCAGTTGTCCTTACATCGGGGAATTTATTCGGGCTTCAAGGTGGTAATTACAGTAGTCCTTTCGTTCTGTGTAATCAAATTGATCAGCGAAGCCAATGACTTTGGCCATGGAAGCTAACGCATCCTTCGTGAGCTTCCGTATCTTGACCATCCCATTTCCTGCATTTTTCAATTCATCCAAAGCACTTACGCAAGCTGTTTCTACCTTCACCACATTGGAACGATCAGCTTCTATCATCTTGGGATTGATGTAAACGAACGCATAATGGATTGTCAGTTTTATCTTGTTATCGCGCACCCAGACTGTCAGCAAGGGCGCACAGTACTCCGTGCATGGAGTATAGTTCGTGTACACTTCCAACGAATCGTGTTTCGTCTTATCCTGATAATTGTCCCACCTTAATGAACATGCAAATATACGTGTCAGCCAGGAATTGATTGTATTCGTCAAGTATAATTAGGTATATATTCGTTAGCATTATCATGAAAAGTAGGCGATGGCTTCAATGACTCGCCATTGTGTACGACGTTTCACCATTTTCAGAATCATGTTATCTATATTATATATATACAATATAGAGAATGATGTTGAGTGATTACGTTCGTACCAGTCGGTGAACACTCGTTCAGCATGGGACTCCCACTGATTTCTTGCAGCTCCAGTTAAAACCCTTGTACGTCCTTCGGGAGTTCCATCATCACGGGAGTTCGTCAGTTTGATTATCCAATAAGTTTCCGTTAAATATGGCGTGTTGCATACATCGGTATAAAACGTATTTACCAATTTGTTGAAGTCGGCTCCCTCGAACTACATTGTAGATAGCCTGTATAAAAAAATTTGTTTCCAATTCTCGAGCACAGTCGTGAATTGAGGATTCGATCCCCACACAAAACATGGACCCAAGTCTGATGTACGGTGAAAATCATTCCGAGTTCTAATGACACAATAAATAGTTTTGTCCTATTTTCGACGAGAAATAACGCTGCTATCTTTATAGACAAGAATTAAGTTACACTCTGTGTGCAAAAATACTTTGCTCAGTTAAAACAAAAGTATCGATCATTGTCTGCATCGCATTTGCTCTTCGTAAAATGGAACCGTCGAAATCAGATAACAATGCCTACAGCAAAGTATTTTTGCACACAGAGTGTAACTTAATTCGTGTCTATAAAGATAGCAGCGTTATTCCTCGTCGAAAATAGGACAAAACTATTTTTACCATGAAAGTTTTCTCCGGGTCATAGATTTGCAACGTGTGATAGCGATCGAAGAGTAACCAATCATTTATGCGCTGCTAAAGCTCTTCCACAAGATGACCATAAGATAATACGTGTTATACACTCAGAAGACAAGTTCGGCAAATCAAACGGAAATAATTTTTCTTGTCCATATTTGCAGGAAATGATTTGACTTCTTTTGAATCGATCTTCATGGTGAACCTGCACTCCCAAATCTGAAGCTACAATTACAAATTCCATTCCCCCTTGAAACATCAGCATGTCATACTAAAAAATCAAATTCCCAGTAAATTTTTTGCCCTGCAGTTTTGCGTATGCACTTCTCGAATTTTCACGCTTACAAGACGCTAAGTTCATGATCTTGATGTGGAAGAATTTCGGCTACGGCAATACTACGTATACCTACAGAATTATAGAAAAAGAAGTGACAATTATGGGAGTACCGCGGTCAGTGAGAAGACAAATTGAATTGTTACATGGGTAATAAGTTCAGGATTTTTTTTTCGAACAACAATTATACGTAGTCATACATTTACATTTCTATAATTCCAAAAAATTCCTACCTTCTCCAGAGCCCAGTAACAAAGTACGTTTTTCACCTGCGACCGAGAACCGCTTAACTTGCGATGCTGCAGGGAAGGAACGATTAATTTCATTGCGAATCACCGTGTAACAGCTTTATATCATTGTTGCACCAATTACGGGTGAGGTCATCTGATTTTTTCTCTCACAATCAGATAATAACAGTTTGAGGTATTACTTCCGACATCGAACACCTGCGTATCGCAAATACTTGATAATCCCGTCAGGATCACGGACCAATTCATGATCATCATTGGTACCTACTCATGGGATCAAAGAGAAAAATAGATAGGAGGTGATATGGTCTGGCTGGAGATACCACTTTATAAAAATCTGACTTTATATTATAGACACTCACGTACTTCACTAGCTTATCAGATATGATTAGATAAATTGATACGATACTTATTATTGTCTAGCGATTCTACTGATTCCTAAAAGATTCGAGAATCAGAAAAATTTGAGGTAACATTTTTCTAAGATTGAAAGCTCAGTTTGAAGGGATGAAAACCATATTTTCTATGGTACCTTTTAGAAATTGGGTCCATTGAAAGATTCCGACCTTTCGATAACCGTATATTCCTTTTCTATCTCCTCTAATGGATGGATAATGGAAGTCTAGGAGTTTTGCTCAAAATTTCGGAAAAACTTCGGTAAGGATTTCTTAATGTTTCACCAAAGTGTACTGAGGAAATCGATATCTCACTCGACTCTTTCACGTTAATTATATTGATTGACGCACTCAAATTAAGGGGAGTTAAATCTTTTATTGATTCGTGTTTTTTAATCAAGTTTTACACGTTTTTCCATTTGTATTCGATCTGAGAATGCATCTAGTATTAATTTCTGCCGAACGAACTTCTCTCTATTGATTCATTCTCACTTCACTTTTCCCAAGGTAGAACATGGGACTTCAATCGCTAGCTGACTAGAATATTTTTATCTTAATACCATAAATTTATTTGAGACAGAAGGTCATATCCTCGCTGAGAGGATACCTTATCAATCTTTTACTTGATGGCTATTGTAGTGCCGCGAGTAATCGTTTACGTAGTTACTCTTAATTCGCAAAAGAATTTATTCAGTCAGAAAAAAAATGCTGACTTCATTACGATAAAACAGAAAGAGAAAAAAAAAAAAAAACAGTAATTTATAACCTGAAATTTACGTCACCAAACTTCGACAAATAATTACAAATAATTTGTGGTCGTCGACTGCAGGTACTGAATCCAGGACAAGAGTCAATATTTTCTCGTGGCTTGAGTCTTTATCAGATATGGTGGTAAGTAAATTTACCGTTTTTTGTTCTCTAGCGATAACGATGTACTTCACATGATATAAAAAAAAAACTTCATCCATTTACTGCAGCCTTGAGCGATTTCACTCAACATAGAAACATTAATCGGTGTGTTCTGTTTTCTGGCGAAGACATAATATTGTACGTCTATTTATATTAAAGAAATTAGTATTATTGCACAAAATATCAATGGTCTAGATGATTCTAATAATACGTAACGTAGATTCGTCAGTCTGCAAGCGTTATTCAATTAAGTATCCCAATTCAACTAGGCGAAATTTTAGATATGCGAATCCAAATTCCTCCCTTGGGAAAAAGAAACCTTGCCTTTGGCTCGATTTTCAGGGGATTTTGCGACTTCTCAGTAAGCGAAATCTTGAACTTGTTGACCAGCTGAACGAGGGCCATTTTTGTCTGCTGCTCCGCAAACCTCAAACCTGCGCAAAAACAATTAGTGTTCCTTATCTTCATATCATATAATGAACAGGCAACTCCACAGTAAATTATTACGGCCAAATAATAGCAGCACAGCAGATTTTTGCGTGTAGCTTTGATCGACCAAAGATCTCATGACCGTAATCGATTCCATTTTTGATCGAAGACTCAAATTCAAAGAGTGTGTTTTTGATAATTATAGTAAATAGATCACCTATGCAAACTCTGGGACCACCTCCGAAAGGAAGGAACGTAAAGGCAGGCCGCTGGCTTTTGGCTTCATCGGTAAACCTTTCAGGGTCAAATTTTTCCGGGTCAGGGTAATAGTCCGGATCATGATGGAGGGCGTAAATAGGGATGATACAATCCGTCCCCGCAGGCAGATCCACGTTTGTGTCTGGGACCCGGTACGGCTTGATGGAAGTTCGCCCAATAATCGGAATGGGAGGATATTTCCTCAGCGTTTCTGAAAATGTGATCAAAAGCTTTGAAACTTGAGTTTCCACTTTTGGTAGCCCATGATTGAGTGGTGCCTCACCTTGAACGACCATGTCAAGGTACTTCATGTGTTTCACGCCATCCCAGGTGATTTCTGCGTTGCTCGCGGCTATCGTTTTGTGCACTTCTTCTCGGAGTCGATCCTGGATATCTTGGTTGACGGCCAACTCGTGAAGGCAATAGCTGATCACCGTGGAACTAGTCTCAAAACCAGCGGCGAAAAAAACGAAAGCTTGCGCAGCTAAGAGCTTGTCATCGAACTCTGAAACAGAACAAAGTTGATGGATCATCGATCCCGATTGAATCCATCAACGCAACCTTCAACTCACCGACTTCGTCTTCTTCTAACGGTGCGCCAGTATTTTTCAGACTCCTTAAAATGTCGATGAAGTCGTTTCTTTGCACGTTGTTCTTCTCCCTGTAGTCCAAGTTCTCTTTCGTTATCCGAAGGAAAAAATCTGTGACATCCTGCGTATGCGTGGAGAGTTTCAGAAGTTTAAACAACGGCGTAAAATTCATTTGGAACAATCTAACTATGCTAAGTCTCTTGGTCGGTTGAAAAATTTTCTTTCCCATTATTCTAAACTGTGAATTGTCATCGCCGAGGGAATTCATTTGAATTCCAAATGCACACGAACCAATTACGTCGGTAGTGAACCTGGCACTCATTTCCCTGGCTTCGACGATCCCACCATTCGCCACAATGGCATCAAGGTGCTTTTCAAAGTCTTTTCCGCACTCTAACAGAAGATTGTGCATCTGTTTTAATTTTCCAGAAGTAAATGTTGGCGTCAGCTTCGCCCTGACTGACTTCCACTTTTTACCATCGAGATTGACGAGATGTGCCGAAAGTGGATCGGCGTCTAAGTTTACAGGTATACCCCGGCTTGACCACGTGCTGAAGTCCTTGGTCATTATATCGCGGATCAACGCCGGATCGATGGCAAACAGTAATGGCGAGAAGAGTCGCCAGACACCGCCGAGCCTTTCACTTTTAAATTCATTGTAGATATTAACGGTGATCTCGGCCGATGAAATTTTTCCCTTGACAGCATCTTCGAAGTTTCCAAAAAGCCAGTGAGGTTTTTTGAATGGAACACCCTTCTTTGACCAATAAGAAAACTGATTTTGTAAGTACCAATACACGAGAGTAATCACACCCAACAAAAATACACAAACATTTAGTGGACTCAAAACCCACATATTGCGCAGCAGCAACGAGACCGGAGGCCGTAATTACGTCTGACTGATCGTAACGCAAGTCACGACACTACTGATGGTAAATAGTCTCGTTAAGTTCTAGCCTTGCAACTGAATTCTTTAAAGCGAACCAAATTCCAGTGTATATGCTGTCGGAAGGTAAAAGTCCAATAAGATCAGCGGATGGTAATGTTTAACGACATTCTTATGACTATGTTCAATGTTTACTCAAGATCTAAAGATTATTTCGAAATGCACGATCACGAATGCCAACAAACTCTTTGACGTGAAAAGAACAATTCCAATGTGGCAGAAATGTGCAAGTCAGAGAATAAAGCACGGGTTTATTTCCAACGTATGTTTTTTTTTTACTTTTGAGATGATAAATTTCAAGTAATCTCGCATGTAGGTATATACATATGAGAACAGAATAGATTCATATTAAATATTGTTATCGTTCAGACAGTTCGGAAAGCATACGCGTAAGTGAAAACGTAGTCGTCAACAAACATAGCATAATTACGAAAGCTTATCTTAATATTGCGTTGTAGATAAAATAGCTTCAATCACAAGTGTAGCCGCCACAAGGCGTAACGTTACGAACAAAAATCAGGTAAAGAAAGTGAAAATCTCTGCAATATGTAATGTAACAAAACTCTCTACGTATATTATTAAAAAATTTTGAATTGTTTCTAATTGATTTCAATTAGTCAGTGCTCTGAGGTTGGTTCTGGGACAATGTAAACGTATTCGTATAGTCACACTTCTGATAGAATCACACGGTAGTCACGTTGGGGCAAAATCAACCCGACTGATTTTCAATTGGCTGCCCTACAAATAGTATCCGTTCCATGTGTTTTTTTTTTTCAAAAAATTATGGAACATACTTTGAACATTGTAGAATGTCTTCAAAAGCTAATTTAACTAAAATTGAATGTCAATGTGTCTAAACAAATTCTTGAAGTTTTGAATGTGCGACAAATGCACTTTGTTAGTGAAATATTCATAACTTCGGCATTTTTCAATTTTTTTAAATATAATTTTAGGGTCATACTCACAAGTTATGGTACTTTGACTAGAAAAAAAAAAAAAAACCGCTGAATAGTGGAAGTTCCAGGAAAGATATTCGTTTTGACATATGAAGAGGGTCTATTTTGGAGTTGTAACAAGACGCATTGTATACTGGATGATATACCGTCATACATTAAGATACATTTTTCAGTTATTTAATTTCTTTTATTAATTTCTCTCTTCATCTTCGATATAAGGTATAATCTCACAGCAAATTGTAGTTACTATTACTTAAAGTCTACCGCCTCCGATTACAAGCTTCATTTATACGTATTATAGTTACTCATAAGTTTCCACTTTCGAATTCGCATGTATCCATATGATGAAAAGGTTACAGTATTTTTCTACCCTTCGAATAAAAGACTGAAACTAGATTATTCTTACGACCTTTTTTGCCGCAAACAATGCAACCGATTCAGTTATCAGATTTTTAAGATTTTTGATTATACAACATGTTTCAACTGACAGAAATTTTAAGTACATACAGAAACATGACGTACTGCTCATACGTATTTTTTCGAGTCATGGGTAGGCATTCGGTGTACCGGTAGTGCTTGCTGTAATTATCTCGAGATAAAAAAATCGGAATGATTGTTTTCTCAATAGATATACCCACTAAATTAAACCTATTTGATGAAAAAACTAAGAAAACAAAAAAATAAATAAATAAATAAAGAATCCAAGTGGAATTGAATAACAGCGATACGTGAGTATTAAATGCTCTTTTCAAAAGGGAAATTTCTTGAGTTAACCATGCAATCGAAGTCGTACAATATTATTATTCTAAATAATACTTCCCCTATAGCTTTATCCTCTATAGTGCAGATACTCAAAAAAATACTTACTAAAGATGCAAATTTTTACACGTGGAACAAAAATCTCCGCTGACAGAAGTAGTGAATAATATTCAGGACATGTTCCCAATGTCATTCGTTAACAATATCCACCCCTAACAAATCGTAAAGAATCGTCATACATCTTGTCCTCATGGAGCAATAAATTATGAAACTGGGGGCACTTTTCTCTGTACGTACAATCCCTGTTTGCCATGTTTATAATATAACATTGGAAATAAAGACATACTACCATTGAAAGCTATTGGTGAGTATACATATATACACGAGTATAGTTCTTGTTCTAGAATTGAATAGAAAACTAAACACCTGTGTTAGCACTGTTATAAAATCACCCAATATCCGAAACCGGAAATTACCGAAACCGTTTTTTTCTTCAATCAACAGAGATGTTAACTAACGTGTTTTTTTTTTTTTTACAATGAAAGAATGAGATATTTTTATTTAGTTAATTTAGAGATTCGAATCCAAATTCCTTCCTTAGGGGCAAGAAACTGTGCTTTTGGGTTAAGTTGCAGAGGATTTTGCGATTTCTTTGGATCAAGTGAAACCTTGAAGTTGTTAATCAACTTAACAAGCGCCATCTTCGTCTGCTGCTCTGCAAATCTGAGACCTGCAAGAAAAAAATTAATGTCACTGTTCTAATATGGCAGGATGAACTCACAACCTCACTGGGAAGAAATGAGATCAATCGAATCGAAGATCCCATGACCGAAATTGATTCCATTTTCAATTTAAAACTAAAATTCGTCTAGATTCTGGGTAATTAGTCAAATAGATCACCTATGCAGAGTCTGGGACCACCTCCGAAAGGAAGGAACGTGAAGGCAGGCCGCTGGCTTTTGGCTTCATCGGTAAACCTTTCAGGATCAAACTTCTCCGGGTCAGGGTAATAGTCCGGATCATGATGGAGGGCGTAAATAGGGATGATACACCTCGTCCCCACAGGTAGATCCACTTCTGTGTCTGGGACCCGGTATGGCTTGACGGAACTTCGCCCAACAAATGGAATGGGAGGATATTTCCTCAGCGTCTCTGGAAATGTGATTAAATGCTTTAGAACTTGAGTTTCCGCTTTTGGTAGCCCATGATTGGATGGTGCCTCACCTTGAACGACCATGTCAAGGTATTTCATGTGTTTCAAGCCATCCCAGGTGATTTCTGCGTTGCTCGCGGCTATCGTCTCGTGCACTTTTTCTCGGAGTTTATCCTGGATATCCTGGTTGACGGCCAACTCGTGTAGGCAATAGCTGATCACGGTGGAACTAGTCTCAAAACCAGCGGCGAAAAACACGAAGGTTTGCGCAGCTAAGAGCTTGTCATCGAACACTGAAATTAAATGATGTTGGAGAATCATTAGGGTGTCCGTTATTTACCAACTTGATTTATTTTTTTGCAGCGCCCTCTAAATTTTCAGTTCATGAAGTGAAAAAAAAAAAATATTAGGTCCATATAAGCCCTTAATATTCATATTAAACCCCGCCGCAAATTAAGACGATACATTTCCCATTTAAATAACATGGGGTTTCGGCACGGTTACATTTAATCTTTTTTTTTCTGAGCGAGTTAATATACGGCGATGAAAGATACATATTTTTGTAGGAAATTGAACGCTCTACAAAAAAGCTGTGATATGATTTTTCGATAAATTCACTGCTTTCAAAGTTATTCAAGGTTAAAGTTGAACTTACAGTAATGTTTTAGATTTCTTTACTTCGACAGTCAAGTTATTATTATTTATATGAAAGTAAATGGTTTATTGTGAAAAATACCTAATTTTGATTGTTTTTGATAATAATTTCACTTATAATACATTTAAAATTGGGTACAATAATGTCACCACAATAAACCATTTACTTTCATATAAATAATGATAATTTTGCTATCAAAGTGAAAAAAGTGAAAAAATCAAAAAAATTACTATAAGTTCAACTTTAACCTTGAATAACTTTTAAACCAGTGGATTTATCGAAAAATCATAGAAGAGCTTTTTCGTAGAGCGTTCAATTTGTTACAAAAATATGTATCTCTCATAGCCGTATATTAACTTGCTTAGGAGAAAAAAAATTAAATGTAGAACGTGCCGAAACCCCATGAATCATAGATTTCGATGAAATCTAACAGAGACTTAAACTCACCGACTTCGTCTTCGTTCAACGTCTCACCCTTGTGTTTCAAATTTATTAAAAGATCGATGAAGTCGTTCCTTTTTATGTTGTTCTTCTCTCTAAAGTCGATGGTCTCTTTTGTTATTTGCAGAAAAAAATCAGTGACCTCCTGGTCGGTCGTAGAAAGATTCAAGAAATGAAAGAGGGGCGTGAAATTCAGTTGTATCAATCTCACTAATCTCCTTTTGTTCGTAGGTTCAAAAATTTTCTTTCCCATTCGTCTAAATTGAGAATTTTCTTGGCCGAGCGAGTTCATCTGAATTCCAAAGGCACATGAACCGATTACATCAGTCGTAAACCTGGCGCTCATTTCTCTGGCTTCGACTAGCCCACCGTTTGCTACGATGCTATCAAGGTGCTTCTCAAAGTCTTTTCCGCACTCTAACAGAAGATTGTGCATCTGTTTCAATTTTCCGGAAGTAAATGTTGGCGTCAACTTCGCCCTGACTGATTTCCACTTTTTTCCATCAAGGTTAACGAGATGTGCCGCCAGTGGATCAACCTCCAGGTTTAGAGGTAAACCACGGTTAGGCCAGGTTGCAAAGTCCTTGAGCATTATGTCGCGTATCAGCATCGGGTCGATGATGAACAATAGTGGTGAGAATATTCGCCACACTCCACTTAGCCTTTCGTTTTTGAATTCATTGTAGATTTCAGCAACAAGTCCAGCTAAGGAAATCTTTGACTTAACGACATCTCCAAAATTTCCAAAAAGCCAGTGAGGTTTTTTGAATGGAACACCCTTTTTTGACCAATAAGAAAACTGCGTCTTGATGTACCAATAAAATAGAGTAATTACACCCGCCAAGAACATCCACAAATACAACACATTAAATGACCACATAATTATTATGTCACAATGGAAACGGATACTGCGGTGTCTGACCAGCCTCAGCTCCTGTTGGTATTATACTGACGTTTAATTGTGCCGTTCCTCTATGTAAGCTTACTAGCAGCATCAATTGCCGAGGAGTGGACTTTAGTAGACGCCGGAAGCGAGGATTCCAATAAAATCAAGATAATATTTTTCGCTTGTCATGCTGACTATTCCAATCTCAAGTTCGAAGTTGTAATTATTTTAGTTAGATCTGTATTTTCAATACTCATCGGGTATCGTGTGGTTAAATGGTGATGTAAGATCGAGAGATAATTTCAAAGCATGGATACATTAGTACACCTTCCACAGGCGGCAGTACACATATATGTGGGTCCAATTATTGGCGATATTCGACTTGAACTTGGTATACCAACGATACCGGGTATTTCTGAACATTTGAAAGTTTTCAATTTTTATATTTTTTCCCTTATTCTTGTTCAGTCATTTCGGACATTCTGGCAGATAGACCGACAGACCAACTTATATGTTCAGAATCATTTGCGATGTCAGCGAAATTGGTCGAAAAGTATAACATTTTTTGAATCGGCGAAAATCGTTTTCAACACGAAACTGATACTTTATGGTCGATTGTATGTAGGTATGTACATAAATAATAAGAAGTAAAATAAATTCTTGGTTACCTAGTCTTCAATTATACACTGGATTCAATATCTCAGGTCGTCCCATTCAAATTCGCTATATACTGTATCTATGTGATAGATCATGCGTTAGAAATTTGAAGCTGACCTCGAAATGACCATAATAACTAACAATAAATAAAATATGTATGGGCAAGGGCCTTCGTCAGTTCCCCTCCTTGCGAAATTATTTGACACGTGTTTCAGTCTCTTCTTTTTATATTTTTTATGTTCTCGAGACATTTCATTGCGTCAACTTATTTCGGATACACTGTATATATATGTATCACTCCCACTGGTGAGTTGGTTCTGCGGAGATGAGTTATAGAGTAACGTTTTTTTACAGTCACCTTTAGACGGAAGAATAATTTCGCATATCACTTTTCTACGTAGAATGGGCTATATATAGATTATTTCAATATGATCGTTTCTGCAGGATGATTCAGTGACGAATATTCTATAGGGTGATTCCGTGTTGATTTCGTATCGAAATCACATAAGTTATTTTTTTTTTTTCTCATAAAAGTTAAAGGGTTTTCATATTTTGAGGTAACTACCTTACAATTAATGAGTTTTCCTTTATTTTTATTTTTATTTTTTTTGTTTCAGTCTCCGGAAATCACTGAATCAGAGTTCCTTATCTGGTGAAAATCTTGATACAAACGAAGTTTTCATCGTAGATATATATTTAATGAATCTAGAAGCGGATTATATAAAGATGAGGTACGTATTCGTGGTGGCCACTTTTTTTTTGAAAAGAAATTCCCTGACTTTCCCTGACCAGTTGTTCAATTTTCCCTGACCAAAGTGCTTACTGTCTTTATTAGTGCTACGTATCAATGTCCCTAATCCTTCATATCCATTCCAATGTAAATTCATTAGGAAATTCAACAATAGCTAAAAAAAACTTCACCAAATTCAGAATTCATCTTGAAGATGATGAGGTTGAAAAAAATGCGGAACTAAAGTGTTCATGTTTGATTGTGAGCTATAGTTCCTCAGAGACTTTTCTTCCTATACTGACAAATAGAATTTTTGAAGCTCACAAAAAAATAGCGACATTGGGTTTAAGGATCAAAGTAAATTTTCCTGGGGCATGATATTGCGATGCTTTAGCTGCGCCGATCTGAAGCTGGAAAATCATCTGGCACAGTAGCGACCAAACCTTTTTATACACACCGTATTCGTACAGGAACAGTTATACATTTCGACAGGACTACAGAAAATTAATTTATTCATGTATTAAACAAAAATATTACAGGAATCAGGTAATTACAATGAGATTTTATAATCCCGCAAGATCGGTACGCACCAATGAGTTAAAAAAAAATATATATTGTAGGATTTACAAGAGTCAGCATGCAGCGGCATTATAGGGGACAAGCAAACTTTTTTTTTGTAAAAATGACAGAAACTTTGGTAGATATCACTGTATTTGCTTGTCAAAGTAATACAATCGCGGTTGCATCTAATACTGAAAATTTCTGTCATTTTTACAAGAAAGTTCGCTTGTCCCCAACTCTTGTAAATCCAACAATAATTTTTTTTTTTTCCTCCGTGTATACTTATATCTGAACCATATGGTATCTGAGAAAAGAGTACGAAAATCCTGTACCCTATTGCTGCCCCGTGTAAAGTCCTGTGAAGAGGGGTACCTCCTGTCTTCCATATCGAATTTGGAAGTAGAAAGGGCGATTCACGTCAAATTCTTCAGTCGGTATGTAGCAGCAAAGCATTATTTCAAAATCTGAAAAAGCAGTGAGTATAAATTGATCACGCTGATTGATTTGTCACAGAATTCCCACCAATGGTAGGGAATTCAGTTCGTTCCCTCGAGTAAACCGAGAAGCTAAGGAATGGTTGTTATGTTCATGGATATTATTTCGTTCAGCATTCAAAAAAACTATAGATCATTCAAAAATATCTGTATTCATAGATAATCAAAATATTACAGGATTCAGTCATAACAACGATTTTCTGAAATTATGAAGTCACAGTAGGTAATACAATGTTTATTTCAAGCGAAAATTTCGCGTTCATTTTTCCTATTGCTGGGCAGTGTAGATCCCTTGGAAGAGTGAAAAATTCTGAGTCATAGATGATATTTGGAAATAAAAGGGACGATTCACTTCAAATTCTTCTCCCAGCCTGAGGCACATTCCGATGAATTGGACATCTGTAAGATGACGAGTATAAATTAATGACATTTATCAGCCCCCAATATGGCAGTCCTTGCACTGATCCAATATCAATCGCACTGTGAATGGTATAATCAATCGACATTTGTGTCATAAAGCACCTCTTCATCTCGTTTATTGTTGAAACAGGCAGACGATTCCTCAAATAAAAAAAAAAGTAACGCTCGGGTTTCAACTACGATGTATATTGGTAATATTGAAATATTTGACTCTTGTCTGTCTGATGAGCCACCATCCTGCAAATCTGCTTCCATCCATCACCGTAGCAGTCGAAGACAATTTGGGGAGGATGATTTTCCCACGTAAAATTATCTACAAAATTACCGTAATTTTTTGGCAACGGTTTATAGCTATTATATTACAAATGAATTGGTGGTCATTTGACGCCCTTTCTGCAAGGTGGCTAACTCCTGAAGCAAGCGTATCATTTGTAGAATGGCTTCATTGAATACACTCTTTTGTTGTGCGTGAAAAAAATTCTACAATAATGCATGGAGAAATTATTTTATTTACGTAATAAACAAAAATATTACAAAAATTAAGTTATTATTACAATGAGATTTTGGAATCCTGCAAGATTATTGAAGACCTAGAAGGTCTAATCACGGCATAATTATAGTACACGTATCTGAATCATATTGTATCTGCGAGGAATGAGCACGAAAATCCTGTTCCTTATTACAGCCCCGTGTAGACCCCCGTGAAGAGAGGTATCTTCTGTTTTCCAGATCTGATTTGGTAATAGAACGGACGATTCACGCGAAATTCGTCAGTCGGCATCAAGCAGCAGTAAGCCACTAGAAGAGCTGAAAAAAGAGCGAGCATAAATCGATCACTCAAATTGATTCCAGAAAGAGCACCCGCACCAACAGTTTCGTTCCCTTGAGCAAATTTATTAAAAGGGTTGTGTTCAAGGATACTATTTCGTTCAGTATTTAATAAAATTATAAATAAAGAAACATTCATCACAACGAGATTCTGAAATTACAAAGTCACAGTACGCGTATTACATTTTATTTTATTTTTTGTCTCAAACGAGAACATCGCGTTTGTTTTACCTATTGCTGGGCTGTGAAAACTCCTTCGAAGATAGGAAAATTCTGAGTCCTAGATGATATTTGGAAATAGAAGGGACGATTCACTTCAAATCTTGCTCCCAGCCTGAGGCACATAATTTTCATGAATATGACACCTGTAAAATGGCGAGTATAAATCAATGACATATTGATCAACCGCCAATATATGGCAGTCCTTGCACTGATCCAATGTCAACTGTACTGTGAATGGTACTATAATCCATTGAAATAAAAAAAAAAGATCTACAACTAGATGATGTTTCATGCCTCAGGACCGTTAGGTTATTCTGCGGTAGACAGCCAAAAAAATCTATAATGCAGAGAGGAAGTAATTTATTTGAAGTCATTCAAAATATTACAGGAATTCAATTAGCATGATGACGAGATTATGGAGTTATATTCAGAATCATTATATAGGTCTATGAATCAATGTCGCAGCAGACGATGAAATTCGTCTGAGAAAAATCACTGTAATTCTATTTCCTATTGGTGTCCTTTGTAGAGTCCTGCGAAGAGGGGCACATTCGGACCTTTTGATCTGATTTGGAAATAGAAAGGACGATTTACTCTTAACTCGTCATTCTCTATAAGGCAGTAGGTCATCATTTGGACACCTGAAAAATCAGCCAGTATGAATCGAAAGTACTAAAATTAATAGAAATTACAGCTCAGGCCACAATAGCCGTTCCAATATGCCTCAGACAATATGAGAATGAATAGTAATCACAAAAAGATCACAATGGCCATACACTAGCAATTATCCGTTAAAAAGTACTCCGTCACTTTTCTTCTGTAAGCAACTATTTGATATTTTACCTAGCGATTCTCCAACAATAAAAGCGATCTATTCGCATTCCACAGGTTTGTGTCGTTATCCCACACTGAAGGACTCGAAGAATTGCCCAATTACTAGACTAGTTAACAAATATATTAAAAAAATTGAATGTCTTTTTATTCCCCTTGCTGTGGTGACCTAGGATACCCTGTCAGTTGATCATCAAAAAATCTACAATGTGATGAGGAATATCTTTATTCATAGTCGGAAATCAAAATATTACAGGCATTTAGTGCGATCAGAATGAGATTCTGGAATTCTGAAAAACATTACAACCTAATGTCAGAATGTATTATAATATATTTTTTTTATCCTCGACACGACCAACGCGATCCTTTTTCCTATTGCTGTGCCGTATAGAACCCTGTGAAAAGGGGTATGTTCTCAGCTGTAGATCTGATTTGGTAATAGAAGGGACGATTTACTTCGAATTCGTCACACTGTATGAGGCAGCGTCGCATGATTCGCATACCTGGAAACACCAGCGAGTATAAATTTATTAGACTAGAAACGAGATCTGTGATCTCAATAATAATTGTGACGTCGATTCGCAATATCCCGCGTTGCTATGTCATCCCAGACTGGTTTATTCCGCAAATACATATTTGCAAAGTTGAAGCACTTCGAGCAATCGGTTTTTTTTAGAGATAAATAATATACATCATAATGAATATCGTCTTATCCTAGATCCCTTCCCCCCAGGACATTAGTCGGTTCAAACTTCAAGAAGTCTAAATGCAATGAGAAATAAAATTTATTTATCAATAGCTAACGAAAATATTACAAGAATTGGATCATTGCAATGGGATTATAGAAGCATGTAAAATCCTGATAGAGGTATATTCATTCAGCTCCGTTGTGTTCCGGCTTATACCCTTTCGGGAAGTAGCCATAAGATAGAGGTATGTGCTCATACATAGAGCAATGTCACAGCATAGGTATAATAAATTCATAAGAGAAAAGAACATTGAATATTATTATTCTTATTGTCGTGTGTAGATTCCTGCGAACAAGGGTATATTTTGAGTTGTAGATCTGATTTGAAAGTAGAAAGGACGATTGACTTCAAAATTTCTCCATGGTTTACAGCACCTGCGTTTCAATCGGATACCTGAAAGCAGCGGGTGCATACTGACTACGTTGAGATCAATAGAAATCAATTGATATATCAGTCCTCGCATAACAGTTAGATTCGCATTTGGAAGGCTCAGAACAAAAAGGTCTTCGGTTACAAAAAGAGAAGTTTTGGGAAAGGTGTACCTCCGTGTGTATTTCAAGAACTAGAATCTACAACAAGAATAATACTATTTTCAAAATGTCTAATTAGATGAATACCCTTTCTGTTATAACTTCTTTGTCTGTATCTATTCTGCTCAATTCTCGGTGAATATGGCTGCGACAGAATTATTGAACCAGCAAATTTGGATGGAAATACGTATAGTTTCAGAGTTTTCGTCGTTGTAAAAAATTTTAGTCAAATTCCGAAAAAAAAGAGAGAGACAGAGAGAGACACAGAGAGAAAAGCAGTTTGAAAGATAACGAAGGATCCGGATCACAGCCACATTTCACAATCTGCAGCTTTGGTCTTTGTCATATGCACTTGGTCATATTATGTTCTGAAAACCCTTCACTCGCTCATATAAGTCAACAAAAACGGAACACAAAACCATACTGCAGTGTTAGAAATTAAGAACAAGACTGAAAAGAAATAACAATTTCATTGAAAAATATTTATTCATCAGACCGATGGTTTCAACGCTTGAGTAACTTTCAGATTATATATATTATCTTAGATAAATGTATGTGCATAATGCTCGTGACTGTTAAAAATCCTAAGCTGAATAGGGGAATAGCGTATTATAATATGGTAAATAGCAGCAGTTAGTTGTTGTTTGATTCGAGTTTAGACGAGCAGATAGAACTGTGAAGATTTGCATAAACTTATGCCACGGTCGGTCCATGAACAACACCAGTGAACAAGGGTATCCTGGTGTTATCGTGATGTATCGCATAATAGAATGGTCGATCAATTTTGAATACGGCTGGTGGCGCGGCAGGTACAAAGGCACACCGTAAGGTCATCATGACCGCTGGAATAAAGGAATTCATGCAATTCAATAGTATACCTACGTTCAAAAATCAATTCCATGCGAAAGAATCACGCGACTTTGGAAAAGACCTTGGAATTTTTTCATGTTTTAGAAGGACTGTTGTCGTTTGCGAGAGAATAATTTTATCCCATGCGGAATGGTTTTCGAAATCCACGAATTTTTATTCTACGCAACTTTTTGTTTGATAATTCAAAGCTTTGGCCATAATCTATCACCATGAGCGATCCAAATTCTACAACAAAATGTGATTGCTGACATGAACGTTGTCATTTGATCAACGAGTTCAGAACTTGCAATTTCCAAAAGGTCGAAATGCAGACAGCTGAAAGATCCAAAAGTTAAAAACTCAGAAGGTCCAAAAACCCGAAAATGTAAGGGAAGCTCACGACAAAGCTGTCAAATAAACCCTTCGGATATTTAGCGTTCGGAATTCTGAACCTTCAGCGTTTTTCAGTTCGGATTAATTCTTTATTTAAATTGGCTACGTCGACTTTTAGAGAAATAATCTTTTACAAAACTGAGTCAGTGTAGTATTGAAATTCGGAATTTTGACCTTTCGCAACTTTTGAAATTCGGAATTTAAATCCCTTACTCTAAAAAGTTGCTATAGATAATCAAATTCAATAATTCCGAAGATCCTGCAATTTTCAGAAAACATATCCTTTCCTCGACGACAACAACGTTATCTCTGATTCACATGACAATTTCAAAGTCTTCGTCTTTAAAGGGCATGATCATCTCACATGCAATTTTCCAGAAGCTGTAGTACGCGTATGACAAACAACAATAACTTTACTTTATTGAACGACCAAAAATAAATGTGTGAGATGCGGTGATTATAGATGAAAGACAAAATTGATGTAGCATATTGGAAGGCGGGAAATCTGAAATTTGATCAACGAGACAAGCAGCAAATTTGTATAATTGTATTGTCCCTCCCGATAATAGATGCGAAGTGACAATTATTATGCCCCAATTATCAACTGTCCACTTTATTGATTAATGTGGTTTGTTGTTACAAGCTGCAAGTGTGATGCGGGTAAAATGTCAAACACCTCAAGACATTGCACAACCAAGCCTAGGACCATTGATCATCGACCAGCTATAATACATTTTTGGGGAGGAGTAAGAGGTCGAATACAAAGTAAAATCCATGACATTACAGTCATTACACAGCTGTGGATGATAGAAAAAAAATTCTGGTGTGAACCACTTGTCATCTCACATCACAATATATGACTTTTCTTCCCCTACATTAACACCACAAAATGAAAGTGTTCACCAGAAAAATTTCCGCAGTAGGTATTTTTAAGAGCAATTAATTCCGAGACAGAAGATGTGAGTTGTTATAGTTGAAGATCTATTTCTATCATCCTGCAAGATATTACGATCCCTCCAAAACTGAGGATCATTTGAACGATACATGATAGTAACTTTGTTGGATTTAATGTTGACAGATCATTGAACAGTATCACGTTAGTGAATGAATGGCGCAAGCACTCAAATTCAAATTGAAAATATGCAACAAAAAGGACAAACACATTGGATTGAAGCCAGTACAAGGAATGATAAAAGAAATATCCTTACCAGTAGCAGCGGCTGCTTCGCTGCCCTCTTCGTTAACCTCAATGAATGCCTTTTGGATCACTTTACTGACTTTGAGTGGAACATCGGATATACCAGAAAAGTCGGCGTTATCTTCGAACATGTTGGACATTCCCATCTGGAACGAGATATGCATGAAAATGAGAGATGTGACGGTGGGTAGTAACAGAATCGATGATTGTGTCGATTGAAAAACTCCAAAGATTTGGATACTTTCGAATATTGTAATGCTGAATTCAGTAGAAATTGAAGATCAACTATTATTGTAACTACAAATAAATCTGAATGCCGAGCAGATTCGCTGCGTTTTTTGATGAAATTTTCAGATCCATGTGCAAAACTAAATCTCAGCAAACAATTAGAAACACGGGGTTCTATGTTCTCATGAAAAATAAATCGACTATGAATATTTGATGAATTATTTATGTGTTACCTTCTCTAAAGTCGATTTGAGATCCAGAGTACTTTCGATTTTGAATTTTGGTAGAAAGAGTTCCACATCGCTGGGAAAGCTTTGTTGCAAGCTCTCATGTAGATTGACTTTGTGAAGATTATCCTGAACTGTTTGAAGTCCATTTATTTCATTTGGTAGAATTATAACCATGCTGACCTCTCCACCCTATGGATTGAAAGAATTAATATCCCATCAATACGTACACGTTTCAAGACGAGTTCTCTGCATTAAAGTGGTGAAAAATCCTACAGTTTCCCCCCTCATACCTGATAAGGTATTTCAAGGAATCTTGCGCTCAGATCCGGAAGATTACCGAATCGTAGTTTGTTCTTGACAAACATGGTGGGTACGTCGATGGTAGTAGTTTCATCGACGTGGAAAGGTCGATCTTCGGTCAGAGCTGGATTGAACTTTTTCTCCCACTGGCCCTTGAAGTAGACGGCATTCACAAGTACCAGCATTGTGTCTGGGCTGAGGCTGTCTGTGAAAAGATTCATTCATTGGACTCTATAAACTAAAAACTTTCATTCTTCAGCATCTTCTGGATATTGTTTTTATTATACAATCAAAGATGTACCAGAACTAATCAAATCCTTGATCCGCTTGTTGGTTTGTTCTTCACACCAAGCGTTAATGGAGTTCGCAGTGCCCACTGCATCGTTAAAATCCACTTGCTGACTTGATGATAAAAATTTCGAAGCAGTCAATTCCTTGTACGTAGCTTTGACTTCGGCTTGAATTGACGTGTATATCTTGTTGGCAAGACGGAGATCAACACCTTTTGGAGCCTGGAACAAGGTCTCATTCAATTAGCAAATTTCGTATTCATTTTTCTAGGCTGAAGAAGTGCACAACAATATCATGCTCATAAACAGAGAGGGTATCAAAAGTATTGAGATGATATTACAAAAGGCCTTCGTATGGATTGTAAAAGTTGCAATAGTCGCCAATATGTGGCGTAGCAAATTCTCTGGATAGTTACGTTCAAGGCTTTGATGAGTGATTGATAACCAGTCTGGCCAATTGCGTCGTCTTTGGGAATATGAAGACCTGATCTCATTTGCTCAGCAGTTGTACCACCGGCACCATACGCAGCCATGGCAAGTACAACCTGAGCACTCAATGGAGAAGAGATCAAGTTGCCGGGTTTGTCACTTGCCACCGTCTGAAATTTTTTAAGAACATGTAATGAGATGAGAAAGAATTAGCAACGTAGGTATGTATCTTCGTTGTGTAATTGCTGCAAGACACTACGATTATTACGAAGCTGGAAATTTTTCATTTCTGTGCTAAACAGCCGAAGTTATCCTTTTGAATTTCCACCATCAATCTTGTCTCGAGGTACTCTTAAACGGGTATTAAAAGTTGTTACAATCTTACATACCTGCAGAAATTTGTTGGCAAATTGGCTGATGGTCTCAGCCACGGCGTGAAGCCCAACGTCATTGCCGTCAGTCATATTTGTAGAAGAGATTGTGGACGATACACCAAAAAGGAATTATACTGGAAAATATAAAGGTTCAAAATCAATGTAACGTTAAAAAAAAAAAACAAAAAAAAACGAAAGGCTAAATAATAAATTCTGGGAATCTGCGGTCCACAGATATCTGTGCGATATCTTGTGGGAATCCATAGCAAAACCATTACCAGATACCAAAATGTATGTTTCTCTAGGAAGACGAACACTCATGTTCAAGTCCAAAAAAACGTAAATCCAGCATGGGTTGAAAATATTCATTATGGTTCGGTATATCTTCAATACGGTGGTTCATGGATGGGAATCTGTGTGAAACGCACATACCCGAGTGAAACAATGATCTCAAGTGAAGCCTTAAACCTGGTAACTGGTTATAAGGAATTCCAAACAGAAATAGACAGTGTTTGTTATGAGTACGAATAGCTCTCGGATAGACTCGTTCACAGAATTATTCGTACCCACTACCCATGGTGGTCTGAATTTAAATCACTAACAGCATAGTGCCACACCAGTGGGTCACTTATGCTTTAGACATCGGGTCAGGAATTTCGAATTCTTGAAATACAATAAAATCTACTTCACATTTGTAATAATAGCAGCCGGGAAGACCCCGAACGCCGAAGTCTAAAGCAAATGGATTCCAAGGGAGAAATGAACTACATGCTGTGATGGAACCTCAGTCGTAGTCATTCGTATACCTACTAATATAACAGAATCTGCTCATAGAGCGTTCATAGTGTGTCACATTGTGAGCATGACCCTGAAATTAGCAGGTAATATTGCTAGCAGGTACCACACCTCAGAGGATGATCCAACAAGGAGACTTCACAGGCCAAATGTAACAGAGTTTTCTGAACAATCTGTTGAAAATTTCAAAGTCTGCTCACTTCTACCAAGGAAATTGCATAAGGTAGTAGGTATGTTAATTCAGAAATCCTATGTTACCTGCTAGCTTCAGCCTCATATTGTGAGGGCCATGATCCCATATCGGTAGGCTAATGTTGTAACTTAGAAAGAGTTGGATTTCGGAAACTCTTTTCTGTTTGTATTAGATTACGAATGTGATTTAGGGCTTTCTCACGTCCGTGCATAGTTAGTCAGCGTGAAAAGCCACATTTTTAAATCGAACATCATGCGACAGAATTCAGTCTAATAATTTGATATCTCAGAATTTGGTCCGAAAACATCAGACTGATTTGCTCCGAGAGTTTTTTTTCCATCTCAAAAAATTTTGTTCGAGACCATCGTATCTGAATATAATATTTCGTTCGTATAATTTTCAGAAGTTACGCTACTAACGCGTATACAGGATTCCCGAAAATATACAGATCGTATTTCACTCACAAATTGCGATGAGGATTCAATATTTATCTTCACCAAATCGTTTCTCAATCTTGGATCATAAACGCTCTAGTTATTTACTAACATATTGAAATATTTCTTTTTGTTTCTAATATCAATTCAATCGAGATTCATCTTAGAATCCCGTCCGGAACTCTCATCGGAAACTTATAGTATGAAATTTTCATTAGAATTTTCACATTATAATAGGAACCTATATATGCAACAGGTTTTCTCCCCCCTCTGTACAACATCACGTACATAACGCATCGTCAGTCGGATCTCTATATTTGTTGAAAAACTATTCATTGCGTCGCAGAAAGTTAAATTTGAATGTTCTAAGAACCATCCAAATAGCGCACCTTCCTCAGTTATGTCGGGATAAAGAGCAAACTATTCAATGGAAAAAAATCTGGTCTTCCTGTGTTAGAGAAAATCTCTTATGTCTAACTAAAGAATACTTCCTACCACATATTCTTGCGAACTTAATTTTTCAACGAGTAGCTCACTCCGAAAGCTATGGCCCACAACCTTTGAAACGAATAGTAATTACATGTTCATTTTTTTCAACAAACATTTATTCACATTGTGATATTATTTATGGGTGGAGGTAAAAAATTCGAACTATCGGAATTCGAAATACGAACAATCTGGATATACATCTTCGAATTGATTCACGTTTGGATGAATCATCTTTCGTCGAAACAATTTATCCAACATATCATGAGCTATCGGAATAAATATTCCGAAATTAAACTCTGTCGCTATGCTATAGCATCAATATTTTCAAGATTCGAAATAACTGCCATTCCACACATATTGGTATTTCGGAATATTGACCCCAACCCGATATTTATATCTAATTATACTTTCCTTGCAGTCTGTAATCTGCGTGATATCAGTAAGCTTATCTATCTGCCCACCTTAAGTGGATATTAAGCGTGTACGTATACAGGGTGATTCAGAATTCGGACGAATATTTCACAGGGTGAATCCTTGTTAAAATTGAAGTGGAAAGTTATTTAGCCATGTCTTAAAAAATTGACCCATTCCATTGGAAGATTTTATTAATTTGATTTAATTTCTCATTTTTTGTTGCATTCTGATCGAAATGGGGATTGAAATTTTTCTTATATAATTAGTTCATAATATACTCGAGGAAAATAATCTCTTTTTTTTGCTATAATTAATTTAATTTTTTTCCGATTCTTGAACAAACAAATTTGAAAAAAATATTTGTTCTTTTTCAATAAAAAAAGTGTTTTTCAGAAAAATGGCTAAGGAACTTTCGACTTCAATTTTGACAAGAATTTACCGTGTAAAATATTCGTCACGAATTCTGAATCATCCTGTATAACAACATCCATGTATGTTTTTAAACATTCGCTACCAAACAGATGTACCGCGCGGCGTTTGCGGAAGACTTGTGAAGGACAAACCGAGCTATAGCGCACCGGTACTTTCGCCGGTCAAGTTTAGTAATAAAGTATAGGATATTATTATAACTCTGTATCTAGCCAGATCCAAATCGCATGAAACTACCGTTCAGGCAATAAATTCGTATATCGCATCGCATCAAAGTATTTTGATGTGTCGATGACTTCATCATTCAATATATGTATTACAAGAGTTCGATTTAGCGCAATATATAGCTGCTTCTCTGTCGTAGTTAATAATTCCGCGATTGGGGGAACTCAGCTTCGAATGACAGAGGTGGATAATAGATGAAAATCAGAAACGATTGCGTCTCACGGATAATCAAAACAAAAATTCGAACGCGTAGGCATGTCAATTTATCTACGAGTCGCGCAGAAATTATATTCGCAATTGAGGGATCGTAACCATCAGCGATTATTCGTAATTGAATAGATAAATTTTCAGTCTTACCTCAGCGATGTTTTCTGTCTAGCGATGAAATTTCAAGAGCCGAACGTCGCACGGCAGTCGTACCACGCAACTGACCGTATATACATAAAATCTTCACCGATACGTCAACACAGTGAGACTCAAGAGAACGGACATGCGCAGTAATTTCAAACGTCTAGGAAACTCGGCGCGGAATAATGTTACGTATGCTGTTATAACTGTATACGCGCTGTCGTTTGTGTCGATAAAGTCACGCCCAGAACACGTCACATTCACAAATAACAAAATTGTGATTAGAGAAACAAATGCTACTAGTTAAATTGGCAGTCTGGCTTATTATCCCTAATTTTGTATCTAATCTCGTCCCATGCCTGCTTCATATTCAGTTCATTATATCTTTTACCACAGGAACAACAGAAAGGATTACTAATATTTTTACATTGTATATAGTTTGACAGATAATTCCCTAGCCGGTTCGAATACGCGGACTATATGAGTCATCGTCAGGCCTGGCGAGAGAAATTTTTCATCAGGTGCTTATTGGAATAGCCGATAACAGGAAGCTGGAGGAATAGTATTTTCTGGTTATTTTTTTTTTAGAATAATTTCCACTCAACGATTTTTGTTGTAAAAATTTGGCTAATTTTTTAAATTAGAAATTCTGTTATTTTACTGAAGGTAATTTTCGGGAGTTCCTCACACGAAGCATACGTAGAATTATCAGCACTGGACTCATACTGTTGTTTAATCTTGTCCATCAGTCATACTGGTACAGACGACTGGAGCCACTCGCAACTGCACGTCAATAATATAAATTATCGCTGGTATAGACATATTTTTAGCTCTATGAGTTGTCATATGCACGTTTAATCGTTCGCGACAATATTGTGGAATTATTTATTTTTATAATATTTATAGGGGAGGAGCGGGCAAAATGGGCCTCCTAAGAAATTAACGCTTCAAGTAGAGGTTTGAAGCGCAATGAATTTTCGAATTTTCACCGAAAAACAATAGCCTGACTAATGCCGAGTGTTGAACCCTCTTATCTGAAAAGACTGAAAATTACGGGCAAAATGGTCCCCCTAAAATATTTTCTAAATGATTCAAAATTGAACAATTTTTTTTTGGTTTTCGGCCCCTTCCAAATTATGCGTACTTTTCCAAAGTTACTTTGAAGGCGTTATAGAGATTGGGTTATTATTGATTTGATGTTTGAAATTCGCTCGGGCAAATAAATAATGAAATTCAGAAAACGGTTGTCTATTTTGAAAACGTACTCGACGTACTTTTAAGGGTGCCCATTTTGTCCGTTTTTTCGAAAGATGTCAAGATATACATATAGTTGATTTGGCGTTTGAAGTTCAGTAGATCACGTAAAAGATGAACGTTTTTCGATTTGAAGAAGTACGAATAATTTGCAGGGGGGCCTATTTTGCCCGCCCCTCCCCTACTTATGATTATAGTACTTATTTTCATATTTTAATAACCTAGTAAGTGTATATTCATGAAGATGAGATCTAGCCATGTATTAATATAATTATCGATAAAACTGATCTTAGTGTGATAATATCCTAGAGAACATTTATCTATGTACGCTGGTAACGTTTTAACAAGACTGTTGACCATTTGACTGTGAGTGACACCGCGCCTAACATATTACATAGCCGAAAAAAGGTCATGCAGTTTCCGAGTCATCACACGTATACAACTCCTCTGGTGAAAATAATTCTACGCGTCTCAACCAATTTCTGGAAATTTTTAAAAGAAATTCTATTTTTTATTTTAGCTTCATGGAAAAAAACATCGACTTTTTGGAAAATGGAACGAATATCAAGAATTTTTCATAGTGAACTACGAGAGTCTACAATTATTCATGATAAATCAGGGCAATTTGCAGGCTTCCTTTATGAAATCATCGGAAACTACTACAATTTTTTATGAAACAATAAAATACTATGCGGTTCGAAGACTGCACTCGAAGAATCGTAGAAATTAGGAATTTCTACCAGTGTATTGGCATTCAGAAGACAAATAATTAGATGAATCGATGCTACACCGATTCAATTGTGCCTAAATAACTTAAAGTTTCAGAGGTTGTTGAACCCAAATCTGGAATTAGATTTTGAAAGCTTGAAATGGTAGGTCCCATATAAGTTTCGAAACCTGTGAACACAGAGAACATTCACTGATTACGCTATCAATATTCAACAAATTTGTACATCGACTATTCAAAGCCATTCTAAGATTTCATGTTCAGAATTAGGGATTGAATACAAGCTTCTGTCAAAGCCACACAAAATTGCTGATCCATGGCGAGCTAAGCTATGATAATTTTTCAAATTCAACGACTAGGTCCAGGAATAGTTTCTGTTCTGTGGAACCTCGGTGATCCTCTACTATTTGCCACCAAAATATGCATGCAGGTATTTAAAATGAGGTCTGAGAATTTAGCAATTAATCAAGATGGAAAGCTATGTAATCATCCCACATTTCGAAGAAATGCTACTCAATTTATCATTCTTCATTCGTGATTACAGAGATATTGAGATTTCGCAATCAGCTGACTCGTCACAGTAAAATTGATCTCATTAGACATTCAATGATCGAGGACTTTTTCCAATTTTCGTAGCACGCTGGTTCCGCTTCTGTGTTTCTATCGGGGCAACCTTCAATATCCATGCTTGAAACTTTTGTTCGCAATTTCAGGAGAGTTCAATTTTGGCAGCTGTCACTAAATTTCAATTACAAAATCGATGATGTCTCAATTGCTCAAAAATTCTAGTGAAATACGTTCCAAAATAATTTTCAAGTTATGAACCGAAATCTTTGACAAACGCGATATTTCTATACCAATACAGTCCCGTCTAAATTTATCTAACCTCAAGAAATGTCACATCATCTTGTCGAACTTGATTAATTCCCAACTGACGTATATCTGCTTCCCAAATCTAATTCACACTCGCAATTTCGGAGGACTTAAGTATTTCAAAAGAAACCTAGAAACCGTGAGTGAAATTATCAGACCAGCACATTCCAATTACCTGCCATCACTTCCATCAGAGTTTCGAGCCCGTATAAGCATTTGGCAAAATGTACATTCGTCAATGACAAGACGCGATATACCTGGATTTGCGTTCTACATACATGATCAGTTCGAAGTCGATCACTGAAGTATTCAGTAGGAGATGACAGATAAGAAAGATGAAATCCAGTCGGGCACGAGCATTAAATATGCGGAATCCAATCGGCAATGCTCCCACTCGTTCACTACTGGCAATAAGCAATCCATCTGCATCTGCCAGTACGCTTATCTCAAGATCCCGAGCCGTAAGCTATGCTGTGACCAGTCCTTTGGTTCGGTCCCAAACCCCTGGTGCTACTGCTGAAACGGGTATCTCGCCAGATGGCCAACAAGGCTTACAGATACAGGGAAACGTGAATATCTTAGGCCAAATGTATGCTGATTACATGTGTTCCAGTTTAGAACAAAATTAATATCACGTCCTTGCAAAAAATGTTTGATAGAAAGGGATCAAAACGGGGTGTCAGTTTGAATATGCGTTTTAGTTCTGGGTTTTCAGATAACGTTTTTTCTACTGATTATTTATGTTTCTATCGTCTTGATGAGGATAATTTTGGCCATAATTCATTCTATTATTCGAAATGATGAAACAGTAGTGACTTTGAGTCATCAATCATACCCATGGCTAACTATAGAGTATAGATACTGATTATGATGAATGAAGCACACTTTGTGTTTGAACAATCTTTGTTCAAATAATTCGGCTGACCACGTTGGGCCAGACCTACTACTTCCCACCTTGTAAATTTTTTTTTCAGCACAAAATAATCTTTGAGTAAAAAGTTCATAAATGCTCCATTTAACTCGCAAATTACTGGGTCAATTATTTGAAAAATTTTATTAGATTCAATCGGAGGAAATTCTATCGATTAGGACGGAAATGATAAAAATCCGTTCATTCATTCTCGAGATATCGCCGGACATGAAATTGATAACACATACATGATACATGTTCCTTTGATTAGCAATGTCTCAGCAAAGTGGGTTGGGTTCCAAGGTACTACAACTTTGACAGGATTTAGAATTTCATTTGTGCAAATCACTTTAATCATTCAATCCAATGAATCGGATCAAATCAGATTAGTTTTTTCTTAGTACCAATCCGCTCGACAGGTAAAGCATGGAGATACTAATGGAAACTAACGGAAAATCGATGATTTTCTATCGGACTTTTTTGCGGGGATAGGTATTGATCTTTAGCAATAGATTTGTTTAATGTACACTTCACCAACAAAGGTCCAAATATCTCTACAATCACTAGCAGGAGAGCATACGCTGAGAAACATTTTCGGTGTATGGACTACTATAGATTGCAATTTGGTATCAATTCAACACTATTAAAGCCTTTTCAACCAAGTGAACAAATATTTCACATCGATTTGGCTTAAATTTTCAAATTGACAAGTATAATTATTCTGTAATGGTCCAAGCTAATCAATTTAAAGACCACTATCTTCCACAGTACAATGAAATATGAACAGACATTGTGCGTTTGGAGTACGTGCAGTTCTACCTAAATATTGATAACCGTTTCTTGTTGTTGAATGAACGCCATGTAGGGAAGGAACCCAGGATATATTATGCCTAGCTTACACGGAACAATGTGAGATGTTAGCTGCAGGTCTTTCCGACGGTACAATAAGAATGTTCAAAGTCGATTCAGGCCAGTACGTAACAGCACTTCGGGATGCCGAAATGCGACAGAATCCTGGACCAACAACTGCCATCAAACACCGTCCCGTTCACAAATCTCATCCGATAACCCAAACACTCACCGCAACATGTTAGTCTGTCTTTCACGTGGCGATGATCAATGTTTACAGTACTCAATTATACTGATGGGGCTATTTGGAGTCGGGAGTTGAAGATTTTATATTTATTAGATGTCACCGGTTGCGTTAAATGTTGGCACTATCCGACTGGCCAATGTCTTTACACCATAAGAGAAAAACGGCAGACTTTAGGGCTGGGTTACCATCCGTTCCTTCCAAAGTTTGTGACTGTTGGCGACGATACTAATATTTATCTTTACGACGAGGAGACGAAAATACAGGAACGCATTTTTCATGCTAGGTATACAAATATAGTGGTAACCGTATGATAATTCCAACAATTGTTCAAACTCCCAGATGATGATAACTCCTAGATAAAATCCAGATATCTGAGCTCATCCCCCGATGATTTTTGATGACAATCATTTTTACTTTATTTGAAATTTTGTTGGATTAATTGACAGCAATGCCCCGGACACAATGAACGGTCATACTTCTCGAGTCTTCTGTTCCTGTTTCAATCCAAAATCAGCCTATGAACTGATCAGCGGTGGTTGGGATGACACTGTACAATTTTGGGACACGAGACAGCCGTACGCAACGCGACGTATTTCAGGAGTTCACATGTGTGGCGATGGCATTGACATAAGCAAGAATGGGAAAGAGGTACACAATTATTTTCTGGGTACTTGAAGACTACGTACGATTATTCTATATTAACGCACCATAATGAGTGTGGCTTTCGGATGAATTTTCTACTGTTCTGTCCTGATGAGAATATTACTTAATTGACACTGCAGATATTAACTTGTGCTTGGCAACGAGCGAATTCCCTACAACTTTGGGATTATGGTTCTGGAAAACTGATGGTCACCATAGAACCAGATATTTTTCATTCGCAGCTGTACTGCGGAAAGTATGTCAATAATCTGTTCATTGTTTGTGGCGGTGGTGGTGTCAACCTCATGAGAGTCGTGGATTTGCGTTCCCATACGGTAAGACTGATCCTCATTATGAGTTTGATCGAACAAGTATATAAGATCTAGAAATAATGATGATAACACACAAGTGAAATTAACTGAGACTGTTAGCATGTTTGTCATATTGTATATTTCCAGTCTGTGGCGTTGGTTAGAAATTTGCCTTCGGCGGTATTCGATATTGACGTAAGTTCGCAAGTCCTGAAACATCCCAAACGGTCGAAGCTTAACGACATTCCCCCACTACCAAAAATGGTCTTTTGTTGTGGGAAAAAAATTTATGAAATCGATATTGGCTAAGGCCAATGCGTCATCAATTATTAGCCAAGTTGCATTGGTCGCAAACTTTGCTTAGTTTACGATTTAATATTTGTATTTAATTTGGTCTTCATGTAACCCTTTTGGCACCACGAGCTTTCCTTGCAGTAACGTAAGTAGAACAATGTAGTAATAAACGTAAATACCTACTTACAATTAGTGCATCCATCGTAGCTTCGCTCGTACCGCCATCGGGAAAAAAATGAACTAAAGTGAACGCGACGTGTTCGTCAAGTTGCATACGCTAAGGCGTTCGACTGTACGGATTGATTCAGCGCTCTGAATTCTAATTGTATGTAATGAAGTATCACTCATTCATAATCCATCAAATGAATTGTAAATAATACCAATGTTATTCGGGTTGTGTATAACAAAGTGTACCAATGAAATGATTGCTTGAAAGATATTATTCAGCCATAGATATTACTAACAAGGAGATTCAATAATACTGTACTGTCTTATTATTTAAGACTTTGCCATTAATTGGTATGTCCGTAACATAAATGTCGGCTATCAGCACTGCAGTAGTGCGATTTCAAGGGCCATACTGATTATTATGAAAAATCAATCCTTTCCATAAACGATCAAAGTCGAACAGACCTTCGAATAGACATTAGTTGGATATTCAGGAATTCTACAAAGCAATATATGTGTATGTAATTTGTTGATTCACAGGTAATGGAAATATAACAGTAATTGTGTCTTCACCAATTTCACTGTCTCTCTTTGAAAAATAGCAGAAAAATTTGAAAAAAATAGCCCGTGGAAAGATGACCACCCTTCTAGTAGCTTTTTCAGATAGATTGATCACAGCTATTCTGATCACCGAGCGACGTGATCGTCTATTATTCGCTAAGAAGACCAACTACGGGAAATCAACAAAAGGAAAGAATAATCACGTAATCAGTCGGATTAAGGATAAATTCAAAGTTGTTTGACTCAATGGAACGAAATGGCTGGTTTGCTGGTATGGTGACTTTAGTCTACGCTCTGCGACCCGGAAATTTATAAACCGGGTACACCAGATCCGGATTCGATTCCGCTGATGGCTTCAGTCCCACAATTTGCTCATACATTGGAAATGTCCGATGAAATCAAATTCAACTATGATGGACCTTCTGTTAGTTGAGAAAATGAATAATTCCGTGGGGAATATTCGTTAAAAAAAAAAATCAAGAACTTCACTATCCAGATAGCTGGAAGAACGTGATGATCAATGGAAAAATAGACATTCTTTAAATTACAGCCTACCTTTGACCTGCTTCGCTTTTGTGAGTTGTACCAGCAATCGGCCAGTTATTTTTTGCCCCGTGTAATAAACGGGGCTGTCAAGAAGGATTCGAAATTCTTCCAAAAGCATCTTTGATAGCGGTGGCTACACGTTGAGCGATTCTTACGTTCTGAACTTTGCAAACAGTACTAAATAAGGAAACGCTTACTTGTGGAAAAACTATAAATAGCAGCAACAAATATATTTACGCCCGATACGTATAAGAACACGTTTGAGATTGAGAATGAAAAAGAGTAGGTACTTGTACATTTCAGATTGACTCGAATACTAGCACGTTTCAGATTCACTCGAAAACTAGCACAGTTCAGGTCGGAGTGCAATAATTTTTCATTAAACGCATTGTTTCGTTTGTTAATGAAAAGTTTACTGGCTATAAAACGACATAGTAGTTAAAATATTTAGTTGTTTTTTTTCTCTCAATTCCTATATGAGTGTATCGATGGATCCGCGGAATAGCCAGCTATCTCAGAAGTTGCTTGAAAAAGCAGCTATCTCAAATTTTGTTGGAAAAAGCAGCTATCTCGCGAACGACTCTGAAACCGCTCTGTAGTTGCATGGCAAGTCAAAAGCGCTATTCACTTTCGTGTACAATTATGAATTTCCAATTTTATAATGAATCAGCCTGTGACAATTGCTAATATTCGCTGCGAACTGAATTGTGCTAGTTTTCGAATGAATCTGAGATGTGCTCTTTTTCATTCTCAATGTGAAATGTGCTCTTTTCCACCCGGAATCTGAAATGAGCTCTTTGCCACGCGGAATTTGAAACGTGCTCTTATTCGTATCGGGCTTCGATATAGAGTCTGGAAACCTGGACGCTTGTGCAAACTTGTTGATTCCCACACAATTTTCTAGATTGGTTGGATCGGCTGAGCCAATCGGATTGAAAATAATGAAATTGAATAATCACATCTTGATCTCCGCGGTTCGAGGGATGAATAACGTACAGGGACTTGAATCTACGTAGGCCCTAATTTCGCAGCTTTTTTAGACAACGGAAATCTTTTTCACTTGTCCACTGGAAATTTTCCATCATAGGAGATAAAAATGAGTATCCAAGTTCATGAATGAACCCACGATCCTTCAGCCAACGTTTCTGAAGAGTTCCTAAAAACTCTAGTGCTGCCTAGTCCACTAAGTGCCAAAACCAACTCGGCCTGCCCCACACAAATCGCATGCATCGGTGCAAACGTGAAATCCACAGCTCTGTAGGAAAAGCCGCTATCTCATAAGTTGCAATCTCTGTAACCGCTCTGTAGCGCTATTGACTTATCATACTGCAACTACAGAGCGATTTCAGAGTCTGCACTCGAGAGATGGCCGGTTATCCAAGCTACTTCTGAAATAGCTGCGTTTTCTGCGGAGCTGCATCGAGGTTATCGTTTTGAGGAATGGGGGGTGACGAGATCATCAGACATCATCATACAATCACTGAATCTTTTCTTTGTTTGACCGCTGATCAGGCCACGCGCTATATCGTACTGTACTATTATCTCGTTTCTACTTGAGATCTCTCCCTAGCTTTCGTTCCGTTTCTTAATTATTTCGTAGTGCCTTTCCAGTTTAGATTTCATAAAGTACGATAATTAATTAGTGCACTGCGGAGCCAGAGTATTGTCTGTAAGGTAAGCCGAATCAATTCAACGTAAAGTCGAAAATCAACTGATCAATAATTTGATGGTTATTATCATATCGCGTGATTAGGCACTTGATGATAATAACTCATAATATTCCGTAAAAGTTGGGCCATGATCAGGTCTCGTCTCGCTGGAGCTGGTTGTTCACCATCAAGGGGGCTGTAACATTTAACGACGGATTTTTTACTCGTAGATTGACTAAGGCTATGTCAAGGTCATCTTCGTTTTTTCAAACGGCGCCTGTACTTTCGGCTTTTTGTTTATATCATACATTCAACGTTCGGACGATTCCAAAGAACTGCGGGTGGGAATGATAAAGGTTATATTCATTTCACACGACAAAAAAAAAAAAAACATTTTCTACTACTTTGTTAAACAACGTTTGGTTTAAACAATTCATTGATAATTTTTGAGCATTATTGTTATTTAACCCTCCGTCACGCAGGTTATTTTTACTGGCTCCGTTACACGTACAGGTGGGTCGTTCATAGCCAGCCGTCTTTTTTGTTCAATAAGAGCTTGTGAAAAATCTGAAGAAATTCACGGATAGTCCCCAGTGATTCTACTACACGCTCAAACTGGTTTCAGGATCACTAATTCTATGATTTTGTAATAACGTTTGAAATTTGAACAATGACTTGAAAAAAATTGGACATCTACGTAGAAAAATGCATATCTTTCCAGTTCACGAACAAGAAGAAGAATCGCTTATGGGTTTCAAGGTCCGGATGATAACCTGTCAGATAAATATAGTCTTATCTATTCCGGTTTCAAGAAATATATTTTCATCACGAGAGCCGGAAAATCGCGACGAAGTTGTTGAAATTATATCCGTCACTTGTACGGAAAGGCTTTTTGACGAATCTCGTCACAGCCCTCGCCTTCGGCTCGGGCCATAAACCTCTCGTTTCGCCGAAAAGCCTGTCCGTAGTCGTAACGAAATGTACTATTATTTTCACACTCGAAAGTGGTGTGATATTTTGGCGTTTCGTTCATGGAAAAAATAGAAAGAAAACTCGTTTTCCTTAATCAATAGGACAGTGAAACTTGAGATCGGTATAATTATCAAGCTCACACATTTCAAACGATTTGTTCCAGAAGTAAGTCAAATGCCAACATGTTGTTCATAATTCCCCTGCAAGTATGGATGGTGCTGTTGGGTCTCTTAACGCTCGCTTATTGGTATATTCAATACGAATTCTCGTTTTGGACTAAGCGAGGCGTTGGGTGTAAAAAATCACCGCACTGGTTCTTCGGAAGCTTTCAAGATTGGATATGTGGCAAGGTTTCCTTGGCTCAGAGCATTGTGGATGTCTATCAAGAATTCAGGAACGATAAATTTTGTGGAGTCTGGCTCTTCCGTACACCAACGCTAATACCAATCGACCTGGAACTTATCCGCAATGTCCTAGTCAGAGACTTTGAGACGTGGTCGTCACGGGGGCTGCCCTTCAACATAGAATCCGACCCGCTGTCTGCGACACTCGTCAACATCGACGGCGAGATGTGGAGAACAGTGAGAAAAAAGCTAACACCAAGCCTAACCCCGGGGAAACTAAAACAGATGTACCCACTTGTGCTAGAGTGTCGTGAAAAATTGGAAAAATACCTGGAAACCGCGATTGCGGCTGACGGAATCTTCGAGGTTATGGATATGAGCACCAGGTTTCTCACTGATGTAAACGGCTTGACTGTTCTCGGGATTCATATGGACTCGCTGAACGGTAGTAATCCGCTGTACGATAAAATGAAACGGAACATGTTCGAACCAACGCTTCAGAGGAGGATCGCATTAAACCTGCAAGGGACGTTTCCAATATTATTCAAAGTCCTGAATTCCACCCTGATTTCACGGGAAGTTACCGACGAGTTTTTGAATATTGTTAAACAGAATTTCGAGTACCGAGACAAGAACGACGTACAGAGGAACGACTTCACAGACTTGCTGAGGAGTCTGAGAAATACAGGCCAGTCACTGGGCAAAGACGAAGTTGGTAAGTCGAGGACTTTCTCTCGTTTTGCTGGGAGCTGTGGACATGCGAAAGACAGAATGCCGATAATGAGTTCATTATTGCTCTTTTCAGAATTCGATGACAAACTTCTGGCAGCACAAGCCTTTGATTTTTTCCTTGGTAGTTTCGAGTCCACGTATGTAACAATAAACTGGTGCCTCTACGAGTTGGCTGTCAACAAAGATGTACAAGATCGGCTCCGAAAAGAAGTACACGTGACTAAAGCTGCAGGGAATGGAAAAATCACTTGGGATGTTGTAAATGAAATGAAGTACCTCGACATGGTGGTTCAAGGTGGTTCGAAGCCGTCAAATCTATCCGAACAATAGCAATGCAGTGACTTCAAATTTGAATATGTTTTCAGAAACTCTGAGAAAATATCCTCCAACTACACTACTTGCGCGACAGTCCACTAAACCTTACCGACTCCTAGACACGGACGTTGAGCTACCGTCTGGAACGCTATGCTTAATTCCTACCTATGCTATCCATCACGATCCGGACTACTACCCTAATCCGGAAAAGTTTGATCCAGAAAGGTTCACTTCTGAAGCCATGAATGGACGTCCGGCGCCTCCGTTCCTCCCTTTCGGAGCTGGTCCCAGAATTTGCATTGGTGCTGTACATTTAGCAAACTAACAAATATTTCAAGTTAGATATCATCATCGCCACTGATGGGTCACAAGCGATTATCATCTTTCCTGTCCAACTTGACTTGACGGTCGATTTCTAATAACCAAACTTAGAAAACTCGTCCTATTGTTGATCAGACCGTTTCACTTTTATTTCGTCTTGTATTGCACGTGTTGCCTGATTTACGGAAACAAGTAATTTCTGTTTTTGCAGGTCTACGACTTGGTGAATATGAGGTGAAGGTAGCAATCCTGACAGTACTTGACAACTTCGAAATTTCATTGTCTGGAAAAACCAAGAATCCTTCGGAATTCCGACTGGGAACACCATTCCTCGAAGTTGAGGGCGGAACATGGATTCACGTATCTAAAATTGTCCATAACTAGAAATCCACGTTGAGTTGCATTTGTATATTCACGTTAGTCTCGAGTATATATTTTGTAGCGAAGTAGGGGCAATAAAGAGTAATTTAATAGAATAATATCACAGAATATAGATTTCTTCTCCACGCACGTATCGTACAAGGGGTTTTGAGCTTGAGAGTCTAACTCGAAATTGCCCGGTAAATGTGACAAGACACTGAACCACCGCTACAAGCCGCATAGCATGTGTGACATCCTGAGTGAATTTTCAGAGCACCAGATCAAATAGGATGTAGTTCTGTTATCAGTGAATTGGACTATACAATATTGTAATTATAATTGAAGGATTTGCTGGTTAGGTGATGTAAAGGTTCAAATGAAGTTTCAAAGCTATTACAATTTCTGGTTGAGACCAACTTTGACTAAAAGATTGAATTCTAGAAACTGCATAGTACAACTTTCTCACTCAATAGCTCGGAAAGTAGTGAAGTATACGTGGGAGGGCCCAAGTTCCTCATGTCCTTACTCTAGACGTCTCCCACTCGTATGCAAGTCTATGGTTCGTCTCGTCTATCGGACGTACATCGAAACGCATCGCCAAAACGTCTATTAGCTGTCTATGGACGTACACCAGCAGTTTCGTCTACCTTACCCAATAAGATCAGGTTTGACGAATAAACGTTGAAAAATATACACAACCCTACGTTCAGTATGCTCCAGAAATGACCGTTTATTAAACTGGAAAATGTCCGCGTGATATATGAAAATAATAACGAATTAACGTGGATGATCGGTATACCGATAACTATCCTATCATGTTCGAAGATCATTTAATGCGTCCCGGATAAGATCCCATTCACAGAAACGTGTCTTGTTCGATATGGAATAATACATTAAAAATCGTTTATCATTGAAATTAGTGTTTTCGTTATTAATCGGTATTTTTGACGTATTTTCGACCGGCTTGAATCCGAATGGCATAAATTGGTGTGTAGATGACTACTCTACGCCATTCAAGGATCGTTTAGTGGAGTTCCGAAACGTGTCTTACTCGTTGTGTGAATACCGAATAAATAAATAAATAAATACATTAATTATTCAATCAACGCCCGCTCCATCGTTAAAGCGAGGAATTTTCTTCTATTGAACTGGCGGTAAGAAAAATGAGAAACTACACGGAAAAAAGTGCGCTAAAATTTACTACGTGAAGAGTAATTATATAGAGAGCACGTGTTTTCAGTAAAAATTGCAGCAATTGTGGTGTTTGGTACATATTGGGGCAAGTAGCTTCAATGTCTATAATGAGTAAATGTTATCGCAATTGGTGTGATTTTTACCGAAGACCAATGCTGTCCATATAATTACTCTTCACGTAGTAAATTTCACAGCACTTTTTTCCGTGTATTAAATTTTTATATTTTTTATTTTGATAATTTTTATACTGATAAGTAAACTTGAATATTCAAACATAAAGTTTTAATCCGCAAAAGTGCGAAATAAATACAAAGACAATATAATTTTCAATTCAGCCTCATCATTAGAGTATCTAGGCCAACTCGATAAAACGAATCTATTTTGTCTTTAACTGGGGGCTTCGCCCCCAACCTCCACCGGCGCCTCACCTCTGGGCCCCACCGAGGCTCTGCCCCCGGACCCCATTATTATGGATAATTTTGTTCCCTCCCAATGTATGATTTTCCTTTCCTATATCATTTTCCTTTTCCTCACATGTGTATTTTAACCGAAAAATCGCGACGAAGTGAGAGTGATGAAAAGTGCACTTTCCGTACCAGTATGGCGGGCGCAAAATGGCTCTTTACCGCCCCAAGGCAAGAAAGTATCATGAATTAGCCATCTGCGAACGTATAATACACTTTATCTTGTGTTCGGTTTGTCTACCGTCAGTGAACTAGCGATCATTCAGACAATTCATTGAAGATCTCTGTCCTATTCTTGTTCGAGATAGATTTCCTCTCATGTTTTAGTCTGCAGGTTATAGATTTCTTGTAAGGGAATTTATCGAAAAGTAACTTATCAAGATGGGACGTATAAATTCATTTAGATAGGTTGTACAGTATTGTGGTATGTACAATATCGTTTATCTCATGAAGCTGAAGCTAGCAGCCAGAGTTAGCAGCCAAACGTGCCAATTGTCTTCCAAATAGGATGATGCAGTACAGATTTATGACTTTTCAGGTCAAATTCATTCGTTATTAATGAAGCATACCGAAACTCCGATTTTTCAAATTTCGCTGCCTCTTTTCCATTAACTAAGAATCGTTTGGCTGCTAATTCTGGCTGCTAGCTTCAGCTTCATGTTTATCTCGGGACTCATATTATGTATTAATTCCCTATGATGCGCATCTACATCTGCCCAGCAACTTGTTCCACGTACCACAGTTATTGATAAGGGCTCTAATCCTCTTTGAAGCAACTAGACCTGAGTAACGCGCTTGCGGGATGAATGATAGATTAATATATATGGGGAATTTCACGCGTACTTGACCAGTCCCCACACATTGACTTTTTTGAAGTGACTGATTGTTTTTTTTACTGTTATTTATACTTTTGTATACATTTCATATACTTACTTTTATATACTTACTATTTATACACGGTTATACTACTAAAAAAAAACCTACCCCTATTTGGCGGTTTTTTTTCCTGTCTCACCGTTACTCGATGAAACGAAATTTGGAAATATCACGGTTGTTGAGGACAGGAAAGAATGGCATATTTGAAACATTGATTGTATGTTGATACCACCCTGAGAACTAAGTTAGAAGAATGTGAAAGTATGAAGGAGAGTTACTATAATGAGTGTAGGAATGCCTCTTCTGTAAGTGTAAATACGTTAAACGGGCAAAGTCCTGTACTCTGTCGAAACCAATTTGTCATTGTAACTAGGTACATGTATATTAGACTGTGCCAAAAAAAACGATTATTTTTTTTTTTTCGGTCCCATGTGAAAATTTTGTTGAGAGTCACGAAAAAAAAATTGTGTCAAAACTTGAACCCTCTATCTTCATTTTTCAGTTAGCGCTCGCAAAAATAAGAATTTTCGCGAAAAAAAGTTTTTTTTGGCTTATTTTTTTATTATAGACAATTAATTATACTAAATATGAAAAATCCCATGGTATGGTTTTGTAGGAAATTAAATTCTCTACAAAGATTACTCTTTGCCAAATTTCAAAAGTCAACACCGTTCTCTTGAGAGCCAATTGAATTTCGAATTGTTCTATAATTTTTATTTTTATTTATTCATGATCACTTATTAAACAACTTTTTAACCAAAAGAACTCACTAATTTGATTTTTCTAGGAATACTTATGATTCAAAAAATAGTTTTTATGCTTAGTTGATCTTCATATGAGACGTTAAGTGATAAAAATAATTCTAGTAACAAGAATAATTTAGATAAAAAAATTAACCTTTTTATAATTTTTCTATTTATAAGTCTCATCGGGTTATTGATTCATAACTTGGTAAAAGTAGTGTTAATGTTTAAAAAAATTTACGTAAAATAAAGAAATCATATGCTGAATATATAACAATTTTTATTCAGACTCTTTACAAATTTTCAAGAGCTTACGTCTTATATTACGCACATAAATTGCGTTTGCTACAATTGGGATATTTTTCACGATGTTCAGCAACAACTTGTAATAAAAACTGCCTTTGTTCTTCATCATAAGTGAGGGTATCATTATATTTATTAAATATATCATTAAAAATATATTTATGAAAAATATCATTATATTTATTAAATATATCATTAAAAATATATTTATTAAAAATATCATTATATTTATTAAATATATCATTAAAAATATATTTATTAAAAATATCATTATATTTATTAAATATAATGATACCCTCACCTATGATGAAGAACAAAGGCAGTTTTTATTACAAGTTGTTGCTGAACATCGTAAAAAATATCCCAATTGTAGCAAACGAAATTTATGTGCGTAATATAAGACGTAAGCTCTTGAAAATTTGTAAAGAGTCTGAATAAAAATTGTTATATATTCAGCATATGATTTTTTTATTTTACGTAAATTTTTTTAAACATTAACACTACTTTTACCAAGTTATGAATCAATAACCCGATGAGACTTATAAATAGAAAAATTATAAAAAGGTTAATTTTTTTATCTAAATTATTCTTGTTACTAGAATTATTTTTATCACTTAACGTCTCATATGAAGATCAACTAAGCATAAAAACTATTTTTTGAATCATAAATATTCCTAGAAAAATCAAATTAGTGAGTTCTTTTGGTTAAAAAGTTGTTTAATAAGTGATCATGAATAAATAAAAATAAAAATTATTGAACAAATTGAAATTCAATTGGCTCTCAAGAGAACGGTGTTGACTTTTGAAATTTGGCAAAGAGTAATCTTTGTAGAGAATTTAATTTCCTACAAAACCATACCATGGGATTTTTCATATTTAGTATAATTAATTGTCTATAATAAAAAAATAAGCCAAAAAAAACTTTTTTTCGCGAAAATTCTTATTTTTGCGAGCGCTAACTGAAAAATGAAGATAGAGGGTTCAAGTTTTGACACAATTTTTTTTTCGTGACTCTCAACAAAATTTTCACATGGGACCGAAAAAAAAAAAATAATCGTTTTTTTTGGCACAGTCTAATGTATATGAATGTGAATAAGTCTACCCGCTCGCAGCTTGTTGATCAGTCTAAAAGATAATACGGTCTAAGTTTGAGAGACCGAGAGCAGTCAGTCTTGATTAGATCTCGCAAGAGTCAGATTGTAAGTGTACGAAAACTGAGACGTTGCATGTGTGCGAGTATTGGGGTGCACTCGTGTGTGAACTTGGGGCTATCAACTCGTCGACTATACATATAGTATCATATTCAATTGCTTGGTAAATGATTTTTGGGATCGACTGGTGAAGAATCTTGGATTCATGCGAATGAGACTCGATAAAGAGACACGTTGTGAGTAGACTTGGGAAGTAGCACGTTGTGTGTGTGTGTGTGTGTGTGTGTGTGTGCGAGTGTCTCGACTCAAGTTCTGTGTATAAATTGGGCTATCAGTTCGCCGACATGACTTAGATCAGAATTATTTCCTAAATCGGTTGGAATTGTAATGCAGGCGGAAATGCAGAGCGGCGCGGTGAACGATGGGGTTTCGCGGACTGGCCTTCCCGAGGGCCTTTTTTTTGATAAGGCTACGTCGGGGTGGTTATCCCGCTGGGAAACCAGCGAGGAATAACACAGTCCGCGAAAGAACGATCGAACCCAATATCGGGTATCGCGGGTCAACCGTCTCGTAGTGGCTTTGATAACAGAAAAAGTGGATCTGCGAGGCGGTCGACACTGACCATATGACCATGGGACACGGTAACTTGAAATTTTTTTTGTAAAGTAATTGGACATCGGAAGACATCTCCATTTTCGGCAACGATACACGGAGAAAATTTCATGGTAAGGGCTCTCATACTGTACAGCAATTTCGATGTATTCCGCACTTTTGAGAACTGGGACTATGAGTATGGTAACCATTCTCACAATTGAGGCAATCGTTATTCGTTATTGGTTACAATTTGACATACTTATAGTCCTAGTTTTCAAAAGTGCGGAATACATCGAAATTGCTATACAGTATGAGAGCCCTCACCATAAAATTTTCTCCGTGTACCTATATATAAAGTCGCAATTCGTCAGGCTGCAGATCATTGACAACTGACCAGTTCGAGAATCGCGTGGGGCATTTTAAGCAAATCTTCACGTCGTGATTGGTGGCGATAAACTAGTCTATTAAGACTGAAATATTCAGTCTATGTTTGATCTATGAATATTATTGTCTTGACACAAAACGGTGTACACGATGGCTAGTTAGTTTCTATAGGGAAAACTTCAATTTTGCAACGTCGACAAGGTTCATGTATCTTCACTTCATTGAATTCGCTGTCTCAGATACTGTCCATAGCAGATAATTATTGTTTATTCCTCATTTCTGACAAAGGCACGTTGAAGAAGGTATTCGTAAGTGATACTACAGTGAAACTTGAGATCGGTATTATTATCAAGCTCACACATTTCAAACGATTTGTTCCAGAAGTGAGTCAAATGCCAACATGTTGTTCATAATTCCCCTGCAAGTATGGATGGTGCTGTTGGGTCTCTTAACGTTCGCTTATTGGTATATTCAATACGAATTCTCATTTTGGACTAAGCGAGGCGTTGGGTGTAAAAAATCACCGCACTGGTTCTTCGGAAGCTTTCAAGATTGGATATGTGGCAAGGTTTCCTTGGCTCACAGCATTGTGGATGTCTATCGAGAATTCAGGAACGATAAATTCTGTGGAGTCTGGCTCTTCCGTACACCAACGCTAATACCAATCGACCTGGAACTCATCCGAAGTGTCCTAGTCAGAGACTTTGAGACGTGGTCGTCACGGGGGCTGCCCTTCAACATAGAATCCGACCCGCTGTCTGCGACACTCGTCAACATCGACGGCGAAATGTGGAGAACAGTGAGAAAGAAAATGACACCAAGCCTAACCCTGGGGAAACTAAAACAGATGTACCCCCTTGTGCTAGAGTGTCGTGAAAAATTGGAAAAATACTTGGAAACCGCGATTGCGACTGGCGGAATCTTCGAGGCTATGGATATGAGCACCAAGTTTCTCACTGATGTAAACGGCTTGGCTGTTCTCGGGATTCATATGGACACGCTCAACGGTAGTAACCCGCTGTACGATAAAATGAGGCGGAATACGTTCGAACCGACGCTTCAGAGGAGGATCGCAATGATGCTGCAATCGACTTTTCCAATGTTATTCAAAGTCCTAAATTCCATCCTGATTTCACGGGAAGTTACCGACGAGTTTTTGAATATTGTTAAACGGAATTTCGAGTACCGAGATAAGAACGACGTCCAGAGGAACGACTTCACAGACTTTCTGAGGAGTCTGAGAAATACAGGCCGATCGCTGGGCAAAGACGAAGTTGGTAAGTCGAGGACTTTCTCTCGTTTTGCTGGAAGCTGTGGACATGCGATAGACAGAATGCTGATAATGAGTTCATTATTGCTCCTTTTCAGAATTCGATGACAAACTTCTTGCGGCACAAGCCTTTGATTTTTTCCTTGGTAGTTTCGAGTCTGGGTATGTAACAATAAACTGGTGCCTCTACGAGTTGGCTGTCAACAAAGATATACAGGATCGGCTCCGAAAAGAAGTACACGTGACTAAAGCTGCAGGGAATGGAAAAATCACTTGGGATGTCGTAAATGAAATGAAGTACCTCGAGATGGTGGTTCAAGGTGGTTCGAAGCCGTCAAATCTATCCGAATTATAGCAATGCAGTGATTTCAAATTTGAATATGTTTTCAGAAACACTCAGAAAATATCCTCCAACTACACTACTTCAGCGACAGTCCACTAAACCTTACCGAATCCCAGACACGGACGTTGAGCTACCCTCTGGAACGCTATGCTTAATTCCTACCTATGCTATCCATCATGATCCGGAGTACTACCCGAATCCGGAAAAGTTTGATCCTGAAAGGTTCACTTCTGAAGCCATGAATGGACGTCCGGCGCCCCCGTTCCTCCCCTTCGGAGCTGGTCCCAGAATTTGCATTGGTGCTGTACATTTAGCAAACTAACAAATATTTCAAGCTAGATATCATCATCGCCACTGATGGGTCACAAGCGATTATCATCTTTTCTATCCAACTTGACTTGACGGTCGATTTTCAATAATCAAACCTAGGGAACTCGTCCTATTGTTGATCAGACCGTTTCACTTTTATGTCGTCGTGCACGTGTTTCCTGATTCACGGAAACGAGTGATTTCTGTTGTTGCAGGTCTACGACTTGCTGAATATGAGGTGAAGGTAGCAATCCTGACAGTACTTGACAACTTCGAAATTTCATTGTCTGGAAGAACCAAGAATCCTCCGGAATTCCGACTGGGATCACCATTCGTTGAAGTTGAGGGCGGGACATGGATTCGCGTATCTAAAATTGTCCATGACTAGAAACCCACGTTGAGTTGCATTCGCATATTCACATTAGTCTCGAGTATATATTTTGTAGTGAAGTAAAGGCAATAAAGTGTAATTCAATTGATTAATACACAGATTATAGATTTCTCCTCCACGCACCTATCGTACAAGGGGCTTTGAGCACGAGAGTCCAACTCCAAATTGCCCGGTAAATGTGACAAGACACTGAACTACCGCTACAAGTCGCATAGCATGTGCGTGACGTCCTGAGTGAATTTTCAGAGCACCAGATTCAAATAGGCTGTAGTTCTGTTAGTCGCCAAGGTCCTGGTGGACACTCCAGTGAATTAGACTATATAATATTTTAATTATAATTGAAGGATTTGCTGGATAGGTGATGTAAAGGTTAATTAAATGAAGTTTCAAAGCTATTACAATTTCTGGTGGAGACCAACTTCGACTAAGTTATTGAATTCTAGAATCTGCTATAGTACAATACTCCCTCACTCAATAACTAGAAAAGTAGTGAAGTATACGTGGGAGGGCCCAAGTTTCTAATGTCTTTACTCTAGACGTCTCCCACTTGTCAGCAAGTCTATGGTCCGTCCCAATAAGAACAGATCCGTTGAATAAACGTTGAAAAATGTACACAACCCTACGTTCAGAATGCTCCAGAAATAACGTTTATTGAATTGAAAAATGTCAGCGTGATATATGAAAATATTACCGAGTTAATTTGAATGATCTGTGTACCCGATAATTATCCTATGATGTTTAAAGACCGTTTAGTGCGTTTCGGATAAGATCCCATTCACAGAAACGTGTCTTGTTCGTTATGGAATAATACATTAAAAATCGTTTATCATTGAAATTGGTGTTTTCGTTATTAATCGGTATTTTTGACGTATTTTCGACCAGCTTGAATCCGAATGGCATAAATTGGTGTGTAGATGACTACTCTACGCCATTCAAGGATCGTTTAGTGGAGTTCCGAAACGTGTCTCACTCTTCGTGTGACTACCGAAAAATTAAATAAATGAATACGTCAATTAATCAATCAACGCCCGCTCCATCGTTAGAGCGAGGGAATTGTCTTCTACTGAACTGGATGGCGGTAAGAAAAATGAGAAACTAATAAATAACTGGCATTTTTATACTGATAAGTAAACTTGAATATTCAAACATATAAAATTGTAATCCGCAAAAGTGCAAAATAAATACAAAGACAATATAATTTTTAATTCAGCCTTAGTTTCATCATTTTTCAGTTTTATCATTAGGGTATCTAGGCCAACTCGATAAAACGAATCTGTATCTTTTCTTCAACTGGGCGGCTTCGCCCCCCCCCCCCCCCCCCCCCAACCTCCACCGGCGCTCCGAGGCTCTGCCTCTGGATCCCATTATCATCGATAATTTTGTTTCCTCCCAATGTATGATTCTCCTTTCCTATATCATTTTTCTTTTCTCCACATGCGTAAGGAAAAATATCGTGCGTAACTCGGGCGGATAGGAAATCCCTCACTCGTACGAAGTTCGCGGCCCTCCTCTTGGCCGCGGGATTCGCCCTCGTAGTAGGGTGTTTGCAGCACAAACCTTACCCTCCTACTCGTGCGAATGCCGCGCTTGCCTACGACTCGTGCTGCAAACTCCGTACTTGCGGGCGGGAATTGCCTATGTTGCGCCCTAGATACACAATATACTACATATTATCTTGTGTTCGGCTTGTCTACCGTCAGTGAACTAGCGATCATTCAGACAATTCATTGAAGATCTCTTTTTTATTCTTGTTCAAGATGGATTTCCTATCATGTTTTAGTCTGCAGGTTATAGATTTCTTGTAAGGGAATTTATCGAAAAGTAACTTATCAAGATGGGACGTATAAATTCATTTAGATAGGTTGTACAGTATTGTGGTATGTACAATATCGTTTATCTCATGAAGCTGAAGCTAGCAGCCAGAGTTAGCAGCCAAACGTGCCAATTGTCTTCCAAATAGGATGATGCAGTACAGATTTATGACTTTTCAGGTCAAATTCATTCGTTATTAATGAAGCATACCGAAACTCCGATTTTTCAAATTTCGCTGCCTCTTTTCCATTAACTAAGAATCGTTTGGCTGCTAATTCTGGCTGCTAGCTTCAGCTTCATGTTTATCTCGGGACTCATATTATGTATTAATTCCCTATGATGCGCATCTACATCTGCCCAGCAACTTGTTCCGCGTACCACAGTTATTGATAAGGGCTCTAATCCTCATTGAAGCAACTAGACCTGAGTAACGCGCTTGCGGGATGAATGATAGATTAATATATATGGGGAATTTCACGCGTACTTGACCAGTCCCCACACATTGACTTTTTTGAAATGACTGATTGTTTTTTTTACTGTTATTTATACTTTTGTATACATTTCATATACTTACTGTTATATACTTACTATTTATACACGGTTATACTACTAAAAAAAAACCTACCCCTATTTGGCGGTTTTTTTTCCTGTCTCACCGTTACTCGATGAAACGAAATTTGGAAATATCACGGTTGTTGAGGACAGGAAAGAATGGCATATTTGAAACATTGATTGTATGTTGATACCACCCTGAGAACTAAGTTAGAAGTACGTGAAAGTATGAAAGAGAGTTACTATAATGAGTGTAGGAATGCCTCTTCTGTAAGTGTAAATACGTTAAACGGGCAATAGTACATTGTACAACAAGAGGGGGAAATGGGCGATTTCGAGCGAGGGTTAGATGATGGTGCACTCGACTCCGACTCGTGCATCATCATCCATCCATCATCTTACCCGAGCTAAAAATTTCTCTCCCCCCTTGTTGTACACCGTGCTTTTTTCAACAAGTGCGGGTACAGGCCCTTTTTCGAGCATTCAGAGCGAGAGAAAAAAGATATTGATTGATTTTCTTAATCTGGAAAATTTTCGAAATTTTCGAAATTTTGAAACTTTTGAAAAATTTTGAAAATATTGAAAAAATTTTGAAAAATTTTCGTCCCAATGGACTCAAAGAAATGGATCCATTACCTCTCTAGGGAGGTAATATTTATTACTCTTTACTTTACTTTATTTATTACTATTAGTAATATTACCTCCCTAGGGAGGGAATGTAGTCCACGCTAGAAACGCGTCACTTCCCATCCACTTTACACGCGAGAAAAAGGGCTTATTCCATGCACATGTTGAAAAAATCCTTTACTGTATCGAAACGAATTTGTCATGGTAACCAGGTACACGTACCCGTGTAGAAATTTACTGGAAAGTGGGAAGGCTAGCCAGCACCAGGCCTGGCATGTAACGCCAGGCTAGACACTGGCCTGGTGCTGGCTAGCCTTCCCACTTTCCAGTAAATTTCTACACGGGTATATGAATGTAAATAAGTGTACCCGCTCGCAGCTTGTTGATCAGTCTAAAAGATAATACAGTCTAAGTTTGAGAGACCGAGAGCAGTCAGTCTTGATTAGATCTCGCAAGAGTCAGATTGTAAGTGTACGAAAACTGACACGTTGCATGTGTGCGAGTATTGGGGTGCACTCGTATGTGAACTTGGGGCTATCAACTCGTCGACTATACATATAGTATCATACTCAATTGCTTGGTAAATGATTTTTGGGATCGACTGGTAAAGAATCTTGGATTCATGCGAATGAGACTCGATAAAGAGACACGTTGCAGACGCCTGCACGGAGAAAATTTTATGATAAGGGCTTCCATACTGTACAGGAATTTCGATGTATTCCGCACTATTGAAAACTAGGACTATAAGTATGTTGAATTGTAACCAATAACGAATAACCATTGCCTCAATTGTGAGAATTGTTACCATACTTATAGTCCCAGTTCTCAAAAGCGCGGAATACATCGAAATTCCTGTACAGTATGAGAGCCCTTACCATAAAATTTTCTCCGTGTGGGTGGTTGACACGCTGGGAAACCAGCGTGGATATTACAGCCCGTGGAATCATGGGTATAGGTATGTGCAAATCGATCTAAGATCGACTGTTGCATGCCTTACTTTAGCCGTGATCCGTGATCGCTCTGCTCGCGGATTGACACGCGATATATTCAAATTATAATAATTAAGGGCAATTGAGGGACACCCGCGTACCTGAGCTGCGAAATCAGAGTTGTATATTGTTACAAAAGATAAATTCACCCCTTTGATTACACATTTACACGGTCTAGTCGGCTTCATAATAAAAGACATATCACACTACCAAATGTTTATAAATACTTGAATCCTGTCACTACATACTACTCTTGTTTTGTAAGTCGGTTCAGACTTAAAACCGAAAACACGCATCTCTTTGAATACATATACTGGAAATATTTCTTTGCTCAATTAATTTTGTCTCTGCTCACTTTATTTCTCTCAGGAACTCACGCCTTTAATTTCTCGCTGCAAAGTCAACCTTTGGAACAAATGTATCGACCTAATGAAGGTTGTTATCAGAAAGGTTGATATCGGAGTAGTTATCATTGATAACTCCAGATTCGCAGTATTCCCCTTTTTTTGGGCAAATCTGAGCCTATTGGTAGGGCGACGTCGGCTTGTGGCCTACGCAAGTGAACCTGGAGGCGAGAGCATCCGGGTGGCGAGGTCTGTCACTAACAACGGTTTTTTTCACGATTTTGATATTTTGAGGAGCTGTAACTGCAAATCTGTTAGCCGAATCAAAAAAGTTTGTTGACCAAAATTTCTTGGTTTAAGTGAACTATGTGAAAATTATTTTGTCCAAATTTTTGATTCGTCTCAAATTTTTTTTCTCATGCGAATGAACACCAAAAACCCATTTTTTTCATGAGAAGGACCGGTTTGATGTTTTTCGAAAAATTTCACAAAATTCCTGACTGGAAGCCAAAATTTCCAGACTTTTTAGAATTCGGGCCGATTTTTTCTTCAGAAGTTATGGATTATATTGTGGCTAAAATATCGGTACGGCTAAGAGGGAGTCGCGAATCATTGACAACTGGCCAATTCGAGAATTGCGTGCGGCATTTTAGGCAAATCTTCACGTCGTGATTGGTGGCGATGAACTAGTCTATTGAGACTGAAATATTCAAGCTATGTTCTATCTATGAATATTCTTTTCTTGACGCAAAACGGTGTACACGATGGCTAGTTAGTTTCTATAGGGAAAATTTCAATTTTGTAACGTCGACAAGGTTCATGTATCTTTACTTCATTGAATTCGATGTCTCAGATACTGTCCATAGCAGATAATTATTGTTCATTCCTCATTTCTGACAAAGGCACGTTGAAGAAGGTATTCGTAAGTGATACTACAGTGAAACTTGAGATCGGTATAATTATGAAGCTCGCATATTTCAAACGATTTGTTCCAGAAGTGAGTCAAATGCCAACATGTCGTTCATGAGTCCCCTGCAAGTATGGATGGTGCTGTTGGGTCTCTTAACGTTCGCTTGTTGGTATATTCAATACCAGTTCTCATTTTGGACTAAGCGAGGCGTTGGGTGTAGAAAAGCACCGCACTGGTTCTTCGGAAGCTTTCAAGATTGGATACGTGGCAAGGTTTCCTTGGCTCAGAGCGTTGTGGATGTCTATCAAGAATTCAGGAACGATAAATTTTGTGGAGTCTGGCTCTTCCGTACACCAACGCTAATACCAATCGACCTGGAACTCATCCGAAATGTCCTAGTCAGAGATTTTGAGACGTGGTCGTCACGGGGGCTGCCCTTCAACATAGAATCCGACCCGTTGTCTGCGACACTTGTCCACATCGATGGCAAGATGTGGAAAACAGTGAGGACGAAGCTAACACCAAGCCTAACCCCGGGGAAACTAAAACAGATGTACCCACTTGTGCTAGAGTGTCGTGAAAAATTGGAAAAATACCTGGAAACCGCGATTGCGGCTGACGGAATCTTCGAGGTTATGGATATGAGCACCAGGTTTCTCACTGATGTAAACGGCTTGGCTGTTCTCGGGATTCATATGGACACGCTCAACGGTAGTAACCCGCTGTACGATAAAATGAGACGGAACATGTTCGAACCAACGCTTCAGAGGAGGATCGCAATAATGCTGCAATCGACTTTTCCAATGTTATTCAAAGTCCTAAATTCTACCCTGATTTCACGGGAAGTTACCGACAATTTTTTGAATATTGTTAAACAGAATTTCGAGTATCGAGACAAGAACGACGTACAGAGGAACGACTTCACAGACTTGCTGAGGAGTCTGAGAAATACAGGCCAGTCGCTGGGCAAAGACGAAGTTGGTAAGTCGAGAACTTTCTCTCGTCTTGCTGGAAGCTGTGGACATGCGAAAGACAGAATGCTGATAATGAGTTCATTATTGCTCTTTTTCAGAATTCGATGACAAACTTCTGGCGGCACAAGCCTTTGATTTTTTCCTTGGTAGTTTCGAGTCCACGTATGTAACAATAAACTGGTGCCTCTACGAGTTGGCTGTCAACAAAGATATACAGGATCGGCTCCGAAAAGAAGTACACGTGACCAAAGCTGCAGGGAATGGGAAAATCAGTTGGGATGTCGTAAATGAAATGAAGTACCTCGACATGGTGGTTCAAGGTGGTTCAAAGCCGTCGAATCCATCCGAACGATAGCAATGCAGTGGCTTCAAATTTGAATATGTTTTCAGAAACTCTCAGAAAATATCCTCCAACTACACTACTTAAGCGACAGTCCACTAAACCTTACCGAATCCCAGACACGGACGTTGAGCTACCCTCTGGAACGCTATGCTTAATTCCTACCTATGCTATCCATCACGATCCGGACTACTACCCTAATCCGGAGAAGTTTGATCCTGAAAGGTTCATTTCTGAAGCCATGAAGGGACGCCCGGCGCCCACGTTCCTTCCCTTCGGAGCTGGTCCCAGAAATTGCATTGGTGCTGTATATTTAGCAAACTAACAAACATTTCAAGCTAGATATTATCATCACCGCTGATAGGTCACAAGCGATTACCATTTTTGCTGTCCAACTTGACTTGACGCCGATTTGTAATAACAAAACTCAGAAAACTCATTCTATTGTTGATTCGACCCTGTACGTGTTTTTACTGATATACGGAAACAAGTAATTTCTGTTTTTGCAGGTCTACGACTTGGTGAATATGAGGTGAAGGTAGCAATCCTGACAGTACTCGACAACTTCGCAATTTCACTGTCTGAAAAATCCAAGAATCCTCCGAAATTCCTACCGCAAACAATATTCCTTGGATCTGAGGGCGGAACATGGATTCACGTATCTAAAATCGTCCGTAACTCGAAACGTTGAGTTGCGTTTGCATATTGACGTTCGTCTCAAGTATATATTTTGTAGTGAAGTAAAGGCAATAAAGTGTAATCCAATAGATTAATATCACAGATTACAAATTTCTTGTTCGTGCACCTATCGTATAAGCCCTACTTAATAGCTTCGTTTTTTTGCAACAGGCATGAGCATAGGTTTTTATTATTCAAACTGAAAGTGATACTTCAGTAAAATTCAGTTGAAATCGGTTAAACTATTTTTTCTAGACTTGAGGATAGGCGCAATAATCATTCAAATGTTCAAATACTCGCAATTTCGTAACCGGAAGTAGAAGAGTCTTCAAACGGGCGATGGAACATCTTCGCCGGCTAATTGATTTCCCCTCCAAATTTCATCCGAATCGCTCAAGTCGTTCTCCCGAAATTCAGGATATAAAATGCACACGCACACACATAATTTTTTGAAGATGCTAAAAACCGATTTTGTCAGTGATGAAACGGATTTCTACGTTGAAAGAAATTTTTTTTTTCTGATCCGACGTTTTTCGCGATGACGAATGTAATAGGCATTCCGCTATGCGATCGTGCCTGATGAAAGAGACTAATTCTTAATCTTGGAAGATGTTAACAGTTCCAAGTTCAGATCAAGAGTGAATTCTACTTAGCGCTGGACCTTCCGGCGTTCTTCGCCAAAATCGGTAAAGAGATCAAGGATCTTCCCCCGCGTTGTCTCATCTTATATAGCAAACAGTGAAAGCGTCTTCTCGCGTTTTCTTCGCTGTTAGCTTGGGGGAGGTTTCCCGCGCTATTTGGTTCGCCAGGTATCGGGATTTTCCCGCGCCAAGAAACCCAACGCACATGTGCATGGCAGGCCTCGCTTGACCCTTGAAAGGGTCCTAGAGTGTCCTTTGTTTCGACGCTAACTTAGATATTTCTAGCATGGGAATCATTTTACGATCTAGGATTTATTACTTTCTCTCAAAAAATGAAACGAGACAAAGCAGAAGGCTCCTAGATACACGGTATAGTTTCAGTTTAAAAGAAATAAGAATGTGTCTTATATCTATATAATGTGAAGATAGGTTCAGGGCTATCCATCTGAAAAAGATACACCTCCAGACCGCACCATCTCCGATTCAATCAATTTTTGTCTACGTTGTTGTTCTGGCTCTGAAACATACTTCTGATTTAGATTTTTTTTTTTTTTTCATCAACCCTTTCTGAGTAATAAATTGTTTTCAACTCAAAATTTGCACCATTTCATAAATTCTGAAAAAAATTCACGAAATTCCTTTCGATGATATGGAACAACCTTCCACTTTCAAAAACGTGGACGGAATTTTCCTCGTATTTTTTTCTTCGATTATTTAATTATCTTATGATCATTACGATGACTTCTAGTATTCCATAAACGCGGGTCAATTAGTGGTTCATGATATTTTGGAAAGCAACGAATGAGAAAATTCACAACTCCAGCTTTTTGATCACTTGAGAATTATTTATAGAATTCTGTAAGTCGTCGGTGGCGCGTTTTGTCAAATAAAATAATTGAATAATCGAAGAAAAAAAAACGTACAAAGAAAATTCCGCCCACGTTTTTGAAATTGGAAGGTTGTTCTACTACATCGAAACGATTTTTGTGCATATTTTTAGAATTCACAATAAGGTGAAAATTTCGAATTCAAAACAATGTTTCACTCAGAAAGGGTTGGTAAAAAAAAAAAATCTCCAATAAATTCAGAAGCAATATGTTTCAGAGTTACAACATAACGTAAAAAAAAGCAGAAAAAAAATTCATCGCATCGGAGATGGTAAGGTGTGTCGTATTGAGATAGCCAGCCCCATATGTAACATTATGCATACTTACATTTTACGTATATTTGTCAAATTCACACTGCAACCATCCATTTCTATAGTAGGCGCATCCATCATAGGGCGATGTATTGCATTGCGAATTTCTTCATTCCCTATCTTATCGACTCAGTCCCGTGAACAACTGCTGTGGACGTCAGAAGTGATTAGCCCGCCATCTACGAGTAGTAACCTCAAGCTCAGTAGTAGTTCGCCACGACGCTCCTAGAGGCTACGAATGTTGTTATTCGACCGTTGAAATTCACGATGATGTTTTCATGGGTCGAATTTAAACCGCGGTGGGATTGTTAGTACCATTTCCAAATCCGCATTTTAATCGTATTTGATATTTATTTAAGACATTAAAATAAACGTGTTCAGATCTGTGGCGGAATAAACTTCCGCACTATATTCACATCACTAATCCTCACTCACGTCGATTCGCCGAAATGGTCCGACGAAAACAAACGTCAAGGTATGCAGGTTAGAAAACACTAATTCCAATCATTTGAACCCGATGTGTATACAAAGAATATTTTCAAACTCAGGCGGTCCGCTTCTTCCCGGCATTCGTCAGTTTCTTCAAAATCGAACGCCGTTACCGAGGTGGGTTAATTTGAATATAATCACCTACCTCTTCTTTACGTAGGAATAATAATATTTTAATCACGACGTTATAAATAATGGCAACTCTGTTACTTCAATTTTAATATTCATAATTTCTGTCATATATTTCTTTGTCAAACGTCAGCTCTAACTAGTTTTCTTGTCATTATCCAAATTCAAACATGTTCCAAGAAAGTAGGCAATCTATCAGATTTCTCCAACAAAACAGAGTTTATGGTTAAACGCAATTCTCTAGCAAATCTCGATGAAATTACTCCAATAATCTACTAGGTCATCGACAGCAAATAAATGTTAAACTTTCATTTACGGTCCCCGAATTATGCCGTATTTGACCGAAAAGGTCGCTGGCTCAAGAAGTAACAACCAAATATTGAATTTGCTCTAAAATGCTGAAATGGTTCTAGAAATTTGAAAATTTCTTTATGAAAACATTTTTGATTCTAATCTTGAAACCCTTGGATCAATTTTGTTAAAATTTTAGGAAGAGATTGAAAATGATTCAAGATACTTGGGGTGTGAATTTTGTAAAAATTCATCTACTCGATGAAAAGTTATGAGGTCGAAGTTCGTAACACTAACGCAACAAAATAACGAGTAAAAATTTTCGATTTCATGATTCGGATGATTGGAAAGAAGCAGAACACGGTGCATAATTTGCCAAATTTCTTGAAACACACCTAACTCTACTATTTGACAATTCTAACAAAATTTCTGTTACATTAACGTTACGAGCTTCAACTCCATGAAAAGTTACAGGAATCAATAAATGAGAGTCCTTGTTTTCTTGAATTATTGATGTGGATTATCTAATGTATTTAATAATATGTATTCGATAGAATTGAGATAAAAATTTTGGGTAAACACCGATAAGACTTGGATTTTTTTTTAGGCAAACTCAAACAGGACATCAACTCTTGTTAATCGTCGAGCAAAGCCGGGTGACAAAGCATTGAGAGAGATAAGATATTTGCAAAAGTCTACCAAACTTTTACTACCCAAGGCACCGTTCGCCAGATTAGTCAGAGAAATTATGCTGGATTTATTTCCTCGACTAGACGTATTTAGGTATGATATACGTAGAGGTACACGTTTTTTATTCGTGCATTAAATTTTAATGCCGCTATGCGTGGAGAGTTTTATTCTTTATTTTCTTCATTTCGTCTCCTTCACTGGAAGTGAAATTTTCGTGTTAGTTTTTGTTCATTAATCTTTGACTTGTCTTGATCATGTCAGCGCAGTTTAAAACTTGCTAAACCTTACCCTAAGATTGAAAATTCCAAGAGAATTTCAGGACATTCGTAATGAAGTGAACATTTTGTATCATTAGATTTGATATTCGATCCCTTGTTTCCACAAAACAATTGGAAATCGAATTTTTAATCCAATTTTTCCGCATATTTTATACAAAAATTGAAAATTGATTCTGTATCTGTTCGAAGCAACTAGGGCAATAATCTTCAATCCTCTACTAAAACTTATTCTTCTCAATGTTCTAAACACCTCTTTTAAAAAGCATTATCAAATTATCTATTTTTCATGACATAATTTTGAAAATCTTCTGTATTTCTTACTCAATTTTCAATATCAGGGTGAGATTTGATTAGTTAAAAACAGCACCAACATCATCAAAATTCAATTTCAATTGAAAGCAATTGTTAATATTTCTCGACTGCTCATTTTGTTCAGAAGAAAAAATCTGTCTCATATAATTCGACGATTCTCTAACTTTTATTACTAAATTTTTCGTGTCGACAAGCTTGATATATTTCTCATTGAATTTTCTGAATCCACAATCTTGAAAATATATACCGACAAACGTTTCCAAACCATTTCAATTATTGCGTTAAACATAATTCATTCGATACATATTCACCAAATCCGAAATACGATGATTTTACAAAAAAGTTCGCAATTATTGACTGATTAAAATAAATTACTTTTGTTTCTGGCCTTCAGGAAGTGAATGTCTCGACGGTTTGTAGTATAATATTGTAAATATAATAATTACATAATTAGAAGCAAATAACCAAATAATAATATTCCATTTACAGAATACAAGTCACGGCCCTACAGGCGCTTCAAGAATCAGCCGAAATGTATTTAGTTCAATTCTTTGAAGATGCGATACTTTTATCGTTACATGCCAAACGAGTAACGTTGTTCCCACAGGACATGAGATTAGTACGAAGAATGAGAGGTCGTCATGATATTGTCAACAGATAGTCTTTCGATAACAAATCCTCACTTTCTTATCCTTTCTCGCAATCAATACCTGCCTGTATTTTCATTTGACTGGAGTTACCCGAGGGAATCTCGTTTATTGGTCACGATGCAAGTGCCATATCAACCGTATTTTATTTTATAATAACAAATTAGTTTTTATACTCAATGAACAAATTCATCAATTTCAAGGAAAATAGTAATGCTGGTTCAGATATTATTTAAGATAAATATTATGCATTTCTTTTCTACTCACGAATCTCAAAATTGTATAGATTCTAAATGCTAATGACTCAGTTTGTGACTCTTTGCTTTTTATATTTCTAAAACTTTTGGGGCCAAACTTGAATTGTAAAAACAAACGAAAAAAAAAAAAAAAAAACAATAATAAGAAGAGAAAAAGGATCAAAATGTTTGATGGACAGTGTTGATCAATAAGTTCATATTAGACTAGACTAAATATTGTTCGAAGTATTACTGACAAACAATTTTCTGATCATTCTGAGCCTGAAAATATTTTTAAGTACCTTACTTATAGTATTATATGAATAAGATGAAAAAACGTACGAAGGCATATTTTATATCAAAATTGTCTAAATATCTGTTGAAAAGATTGTATAAAATTAATTATTCTTTCAAAGGAATGTTGTTATTTCGTCGTTTTTTTTTTTTAATTTTCTATGAAATATAATTTTAAGCTTTCGGACAAATTAAATAATTAATTCACTGTTTGTATTATTTGCGAAATAAAATTTATTCACGAGAAACATTTAAATATTTCATAATAATAGTAATAAAAATTCTTATTCCACTCTGTGAAACTTTGGTAAAATATACACTTTATAGATTTTTCATTTTGTTTTGTTTTTCTGCTAATTTTTCTCCTTACTACTCTTCTATTCAATAAAATAACATCGTTTTATTTTTATTTCTTCTTCTTCTCAAAAGCATTAAAAAATCTAATGCAATTGTTTTCTTTTTTCTTCCGACGTATTACCATATTTTGGTTGCTTTATAGGTATTATGTGTAAACGATACAGCATCACACCTATCGTTAATTTCTTAACAATAACAATAATAATAATAATAATAATAATTAAAAATAATATTGTTAAATAGCAAAATAACGTGTATACGTAACTAATACCTAAATTATCATCTATTCATAATCGGGTTAGCTGCATTAAAAACAACCGTCGTTTTAACAATTATAAATATAGTATAGTTTGTAATAACAATAATCATAATAATGATAATAAAATACGATGAAATTAAAAATGCTATTCTAAATATAACTGCCTACGAGAATTAAAAATTGGTATTATAAACAAAACTGTAACATAAACTGTATAAGATTTTTGTATATATATAATTGAAAATATATCTAAGCAATTGTACGCATAATTATTATACGCTTTAGTTGAAAGATATAAAAAAATTTTTTTTTTTCAAATACAGACTAAATTTTCATCATGATCGTAAATCAGCGTAGTACATAATATATTAAAATTGAAAACTGAAATAGAATTTCAGCTATAAGTTATCATAGTTGCCATTATAGGTATACCTTACATACTTATTATGAAGACACTTTCATTGTCAGGCACAATTCATATTATAATTATAATTAAATACGCATTTTATATGTATTCTATCACGCTGCCATTCATCATAATAATCGTTATTATATTATTAATAATAATAATAATAATAATATACTGGAACAAAATCACGAGCCTGTGATTTATTTCTACGCATACAACGTGCATACATAAACAATAACTTTCATTCTATCACGAAATAAACATTTATACGATATAGTCATATATCATTATTTATACAAATTACTATTTCTATTATATATATATACCGTATCTAGTATATATAATATAATAATCACTATATCAGCTCTTCGTAAATTGTACGAATTAATAATGATCATAATCGCTGTAAACGTCGATTTTAATATTAATAATAATAAATTTATTGATTATCTCAATCAATTTTAATAATAATAATTAAATAACAATTCAGTATCACCGCGGTATACATATAATAATCTCTGAAATAAATATAAATTATTATCTCGTAGATGTATAATAATATATAACCAGCGTATAGTTTTATTTTTATTCATTATTTTTAAATTACTTTCGTATAAAAGACCGTACTTTATTGACGCATTTGTCCATAAAGTTACGTTTTCTTTTAGGCTCTACACCGGTAGGCAGTGACAATAACGAGCCTTGAACTTTACCCGGAGGTTTATAATCATTAGATGAAAAACTTTCATCCGAATCCAACCCCGCACCACAACTTTTAGCTTTTGATAATGTTGATTTTTCGTTACCGCTCGTCAACAGTCTCTCTTGACCAACAGATGATTCCGGAGCCTTAGTCTCTTCCTCGGACGATTTAATCTCTTCCTTTTTACTGGCAGATATTTTAGAAGATTCTAAAATATCGTCCATGCTAACGGATCTCGTTGATATTTGTGGCCTTAACGTCGAGCTTTTGCTATCGCAAATTTCCCCCCCAGAAGCAGAAGAAGAAGAAGAAGAAGAAGAAGATGAGGATGACAAAGTCGAGGATATCCTCGGTTCCTCCATCTTCGATATTATCGCCTCAGCTGATTTCAAATCCTCGAAATTATCAACCCTGACTGTTTCCACCGAGAGCTGAGGTTTTGCTCTGGCTCTGGGGACAGGCGTGGGACTAGGAACTTTGATTTCCAGATTCCCTACGGTCTCAGAGACGGTTACAATTCTATCCTGACTAGGAGTGATCGTAACGTTACTATCTTCAGATTCGGATGAAGATTCAGCGACGACGTCTTGTCCGCAGTTGTTGGTTTCGAGAATTTCTGGTACTACAGCGTCTAAAAGTCCATCCAAACTTCTCGATCGCGGTCTAGTCCGCTCATGGTTTTCCTTGAGCATAGATTCTTCGTTTTTTAGTACGGATCCTACTAGACCATCGTCGTCTAGTAGGCCGTCTAGACTTCTTGATCTTGGCCTTGGCAGCGGTTCAGGAACTGCGACCGGTACTACGAGTTGTTTTTCTTCTTGGTCGAGGAGCTCCAGGGATTTGGATCGCGAAGATGGAGGTGCAGGGTGACGAGGTGGACGACGAGGAATTGAACTTCCGCCAGGACGTGTATGGACGAATTTTAGACGCGGTGAAGTTGGAGGTAAACCCATTAGCCAGCGAGATGGACTTGAAGATTTCCGAAGCCTGTAAATAGAAGATGAATAAAAATATAACAATATATATTGTTTCTTGAATCTAATATTTTACGGTGTGAGAATTCGCGTAACAAGCAATTCAAAGAAAGAAACGTTCAACACAACAGCACGGTGAAATTTGAAAAACAGAATATTAATAAACATATAAATGATTGACAACGTTAAAGCGTATCTACTGAAAAGCTGATATTAGATTGCGATTTTTACTTTCGAATTTAGCAGTTGATAAATAAAACAAACGTAAGAACAAATTTTGAAGAATTATAAACTCCCGATAAATCTAATAATCAGGTGTGATTCTATTCCATTAAAATAGTAATTGATTATAACTATCTGCGAGAATTCCAATGAACGCAAAATTCATGTAACTTAGATAGATTCTACAGATTTGTAATTCGTTGATTGATTGAATTGAGTTTCTAAGACACAGACAATGTTGAATGATAGTTCGTAAGTGAAATATTGATCAAAGACGAAGACGATGAATTGGGAACATGAATACAATTGACTACAATAATTAATTAACAAAGAAAGTGAGATAAAAAACGAACCTATATAATTTATGTTAGCGTTACTGCAATGCTCAATCCTGGCTGCATAAAAGAAATAAAATAGTGTTAGTAATTGTGGGTTTTTTGTTATGTATTTTCTACCACAAATCAACTCTGCAGTAAACATCCCGCTCAAAACTTAACAATTCTATTCCGTGAAAAAATGCAAATCAATTCCTAAAACAGTATCTTCAGTTATATAGTTAAGTTTGAAAATAAACATCACTGAAAAGTTTTGAATATTGGAATTGACAATTTTTAGAATAGTTTATCGATTCCGAAATGCGGGATGAATACCGTCGAGTCTTGAATGCGTTTTTGAATTGTATATCACAAAATTCTCACCTATTGGGTATGGCTGTGGGGGGGCCATCTAGTCAATCTCTACCATTCGTTGAGTCTTTATCGCTACCTCTGCTCTCGTTGCTGTGCATGCGCTGATAACTAGGTTGTCGCATATTCGTACTTCCCGGTGTACTGGGTTGCGTGACATCTTTGGAAGCAATACTTCTTGGTAGGCCACCGGAAAGATCCGACCTCATTGGAATTTCACCACGCATAAACCTATAACGCAATCAAGTTTATTCATAAACGAACGAGTTATAAATAGTACACATATAACTTATTCCCAGTGTATATCGCTGAACACTTTGGTTTTCCAGAAACAAAAAGTTCCAAAAATTAGTCGGCATAAACATTAGATCCATTCGAATCGATTCAGAATATTAAAAAACTGTTCCAAAAGTCTAATTTCTGTGAAAAAAAATTATTAAAAGTCAATGAAGAGCCACGCCGGTATAAAAAAAAGCTTTTGATTGGTCATAACCTCATTGCGTATTGTTCGAGACGGTGGTATATATATGAGAAAAGAATGGTCAAGTTTTGCTGTAGATTGACGTCATGAAACGAGTTCGTTTATAGAATATTATTGAATTACAATAGATCGTACTTTTTCTGTATGCTGTATAATAAGCCATTATATTGTTTCTATTGTTGATAACTACCCAAATAATAATTTTCTGAACAAATAACAAAAAATCGTGGTAAAGCAGTTGTTATCCTTTGTTGTCCTGCTCACCTTTCGAGCTTGTCTACGCATGCATCCTGGTAATCGTGTATCCAGCGAACACCGTTGAAGTGGCAAATGGCTCTCATGTCTTCGGGGAGTTCCTCTGGTTCTGGCCATTGGAAATTGTCGATTATGGGAATGATGTTGCACTGCGATTGTAGGGCCGCAACAATTTCCTGATAATCAAAGACGATTGGTCATAAGAAAAGTTCTCCAGCACACATTACTGTTTGACTTTATATCGAGCAGACCGCAGTCACTCTCGAAGTGTGAGGTAAGCTGATCAGTCAAACTCCGAAAGAAACATCTTGAAGTGAGATTTTGGAGTATTTTGGATAAAATGAAAAGTATTTCATGAAATTGTACGAGCAGTTGATGGATATCTGCAGATTGTAAGAGAGAATATACGTTTACATTGATTTGAATGGAAATGCTTACCCTATGGACCCAGTCCTTGCATTCGGTGTCCTGTAAACATCGGTCCAAAGCCTTAGGTGTGAGAACAAGAAGGAAGTGTTTGGCTTGTCTGATGCTTTGTAGAAGATTATTGTCAAATTTCCCAGCCTCTAATCTCTCGACGTCGATGAATACGGAGAAACTCCTAAGCTGTAAGTGGACTTTGAGTAAACTTGCAAGTTGCGAGCCATTGGATCTTCTATAGCTGACAAATACGTCCAAAGATTTATTCAGCGATTCGTCACCAGATGAATTCAGTCCCAAACTATGTTGTATATTTTTGATAGCTTCCATTATCCTCAACCTATGAATGCTGTTAGTTATACTACACTCCTCGAGTAGCTGATCGTCGGTTAAATTTCTAATAGACTCTTTGTCCACTCCAGCATTCAACATGCCGTAAGTATAGATGGAATACTCCTGGCCAATAGATTCAAGGAAACTGTTCAAATTTCCAGTGTCCTTGCTGCTATAGTCTGCCATTTTTTTTAGATTCTGTAATTCCCGTGTGAACCTCCGCCTTCTGATACCATTCGTCAGTCCAATATCATCGATCAGATCTGACTCTGTCAATTGCAAGAGAAGATCTCCGTCGACTCTGCTTTCAACAAAATTTGGAGCATATTCAGCGAACCCAATCTGTTTAACCCATTCGCGTACATCTTCGGTTGACCAAAGTGGAACCTGTTGACTTAGCTTGTGAGGAATTTCTTCGCCGATGAGTCTGAGAGCTTGAACAGAGTATTTGGAAGCAATGGCATTGGGACAGCTGGCAACTTTTTTCAGTGGTTCAATGGCTCCGATTTCCCTAAAAATCTCAGTGTTGCCTTGTTGTTTCTTGATACCAGCTTCCATGCAAAAATGAAAAGCAGCCAAGTTCCTAGCCTCCTCTCTTTTCGAACTTAGTACCGGTACCAAACGTTCGAGCCAATTTTTACTCTGGCCATGAGCGTGGGCGAGATTCGATTTAGCAAATTCGTAAGGATTGTGTGATGTGACGAAGGGTTCGACAAGGTCCAGAGTACCAGACTTCAGTACTGCAGCTTCGATTTCTTTGTTTGCTACGAGAACAGCAATGGCTAAGCAAGCGTAGTATTTGATATTATCGTCGTTGTGAAAGGCGAGAGGAAACAGCCACATGGGAACCTTCCGCTTGATCATAGCTTCCTGATTCTCTGCTCCACCGTAAAGAGAAAGATTAGCAAGAGCCCCAGCGCAGTGCCTCAAAGTCTCAACGTCGTTTTTCCTACATTCAAACAGCGCAGCGTCCAGACCACCAAGTCTAATAACATCACTGCATGTTCCCTCGCTGTGTTTGAAAAGATGTTCCAATATTCCAGTTCCAACTCGGGAATGATCAACGGAAGCATTCTTTGTGCATACGCAAGCGACGTTCACCACCTTCTCCAAACCGTTCTCAACAACGTGTGCTCTGTTCTCGTTGGTTAAACATTGTTCCAAAAGTTTTGCCGATGAGAATTGTAGCTCACTGTCACCAGCCATGCAATTTGCCATTAAAAGATCCAGACCACCTCGATTTCTCAGAGTGTTACACAGCGTGTAGCCAAGTTCATGACCATGAGTTGGAACTGCCCAAGCCTTGCGTATTATTTCGCTAACTCTGTTGAGGAGTAGCGGTGCTTTAGCATTTTTGCCATCATTAGCTTTGAGCCTCTGCAGTAGAGTGTCCAAGAAGCCGGAGTATTTGGCAATTGCTCTTTCCACATCTTGGGTATTTGAATCTGCACTCAAAAGATCAAGATCATCAAGTGGAAGGGAGAGAAGCTCGTCTTCCGCTGGTCGTATGCCGTTCATAAGCTGATTTACTGCCGAAGTTGCTGATAACATTGAAGCCTTAGAGCTAACACCTTTTGATGCTATTGTTACACTGGATTGAGAACTTGCTGCCATGTGCTTTTCGTGATTGAATATACCGGTCGATGTCACTGTCTGCCTTTGCTGTTGAGCTGCCATTGCTTTCTGCAAACGATTAAAAATTAGAAAATGATGAGTATGTATGTTTTTTGTTTAATATATTGTATAATGTTGCATGAGTTTTCACTATATACTTAATATTATACCATTCGTGAATCGAGACTCCATTTTCGCAACATTTTATCAAGATATAAAGCTTACAGTACCGATGCTTGACTGACAATAAGAGACTTTCGAAAATTCCGAAAGATTTTATACTCTCGAAGTCTGGAGATTTTATATAGCGAGTTGGAAGTTTCAAGTCGTGTTATGAATCGGTGACGGCATTCGCGAGGTACCGCGAAAAAGCTCAAGATCAACTTTAAGCCGTGTTATACATGCGTATTGCAAAGTGCGATTGAATTCTTGAAACTTGGCCAAATTTCTTTACTTATCTGTATACGTGTATCTATTTATCTCTCTTTCTTTCAGCTAAAAATTTTCGCGTGCGATAGGTCCGTATAAATAAACCAACTCCACGTCACTTAACGTTTCCTGATCTTCATATCTGTTGACGTAAAATTATACAAAATATTTCTAGAAATTTCGGTTGATATATCCTTACCTTTTCAGAACTGTACGAATCGCTCTGCACCTTCATAGTCGATGCTGACATGTTGTTGCTTTCTTGATGCGACAGATCACCTGCTTTCAGACTTCGTTGTTCCTGAAATGAAAAAAATTAGGAACAAATTATTTAAAATTATTCAAAAATTACCCTATGCAGAATTTCACTAATTGTTATTAGCAGTATACAGTCTAAATTGCATGATTTCAATTTTAAACCACCTCAATCACATCGCGTATGACCAAATTCTTCGATCTTCGCTATATTCTATCTCACTTATCCGGATTTATTCGAAATGCAATACGACTAACAATAAACTTACCGAAGACTGATGAGTGCTAGCATAGCACTGCGGATTTAAAAACAGAGTTTCCTTCATGAGGTCAAAGGTTAGTTTATTTGTGGATAATTTTCTATTTTCGTTTCTCTTTAACGGTATAGATAACTTAATTGCAAATTTCCGAGCAACGGAATAACAAACAAGTTGTAAGTTGTTTAGTCAACGAGAAAACGATAAATGAGATAAATCAATAACGGGAAACGAAAATCTTCTATATGTAATATTATAATGCAGCTGCAGATAAGCAACTAGGGATATTTTGATTAATAAAACAAATTTACGCGAACTGTCTACTTTTATCGCTTCGTATATAAAATACAATCGTTTCGCCGATAAACTGGGACCCAAATTTTTTATATCTGTTGTAAAAGTTGAACAGGAACGATCGCGAGTCGTTAAAATTTCAAAACATGCGACTTGGTTGGATGGACGAAACGTTCTGGCAAACTCGATCGACGCGTGTTGATCACAGCTCATCCTAACTGATCATGACGTAGCCATGCTAAATATATCTATACGAAACGGAGAGGTAATGACGTCGCAGCGTATAACATGTACGTTTTTTTTGTTTCATTTCTTTTTTTCTTCCAAATTTTGATCAAATTTGAATCCATGCAAAAATGTTTTTCAATTTTTTGTTTTCTTCTCAGACTAAAAAATTTCTTTCGCTCTTTGTTCGATGATCTAGCGCATTTGACCAAAGCCAAAATCATCATGCGATTCGAAAGATGGGAACGCATTTCCAATTACGAATCGAGACTGAGAAATATACTGAGTAATATTCACGCTGTAATAATCCTTCGAAAAATTGTCTGGTGGATAATATTTAAGATCGTCATTCCGAAAATGAGAGTAGACTTAAAATATCTATCGGTAATCGTCATTGCTGTTTTGGTTATGAGCTCGGGCATGTAGGCGTGCGGAACACCTGGTTCGATCTATCGAGGATCTGCGAATACCTTGGACATTTTTATCTGTAGGTATGTACGTAGAATTGGATCTAAATGTATATGTATAATATCGGATTAAAAATTACTTGGAAAATTATTCGTACCCAGGAACTTATAGATTCATATTCCAAATCGAATCTTGAATGTAGGTAGGTACACGAAATATTAACGAAAACTTACCGAAACAGGTGGTAAAAAGGTTTCTCGACGCAAAATGCCTCGACGTATTGGCCAAGGTGCACTCATCTTTGACAAGTTTTTATTTTCAACTACTTACACGAGAATAGATTCATAAAAAAATAAAAAGGAAATGAAAAAATGATTAAACATCGATCGACTCTTGAAGGATTTAAACCATGTTTCGTATTATCTTATATCTTATTGTTAGCCAAAATATCGGTCACTTCGCGAACAAAGTTTGAAATTTTGATTTTTTTGGTGAATGTCACTATGAAAAAACACAAAAATTTCATTTTAAAACGAAAGCAATTCCTATAGTTTCGTATTAATTGAAAAAATTTGTCATTTCTTGTTGTTTTTCAATCGTAATATCGGTTTATCTGCAATGTCGAAAGCATGTTTTATTTTACAATTAAATCTGGTGTTATTTCGAAAGCGATTTTGAATGATTTCTTCTTATTGATTCACTTCAATTGTAAGGGAAAGAAAGTAAAGTCTGGATCGAGTTTGAGAGACAAAAAAAAAAATTAAAACAAACTAAATAAAATGGTAAAAAGTACGAAAAATATGAAAAATATATGGGGACGATTTTATCGATCTTAGAAATCGGTGGAAATTGATTTTTTCAACGCGACGGCGCTCGAGGCACTGCCACAAATATCGAGTAGAGGATCACCCGAGTATACAGCAGCGACGCGACGCGACGCGACGCGACGCTTGGCGTCGGATGTTTAATTTGGTACCTCTTGTACCGTAGGCGAGAAGCAAGCAAAAAGAGAATACAAGTGCCATGTGACCCACCGCGAACAGCCAATGATAACAAAGCATTACGAACGGCGCGTGGGCGCTCCTCTCGTATCTACAGGTGGAAAAACAGCCGCGTGAAAAATCGACAGAAAAAAATACATAAAAATACACACAAATATGGCGCGGTATTGAAGTTTCGAATTCCAAAAGATTCGAACGGTCGAAATTTTGAATTTATTTGAGACGCGATTCTGAGTTTTTCAAAACGTTAGAGTTCAGAAGTGAGAAATTTTGAAAGGTTGAAATTCAGACAGCTCAAACATCCGAAATTTTAAAATCAGAACGTCCAAAAATCCGCAAATTCAAGGGAAACTCATGACAAAGCCGTCAAATAAACGACGTTGCATAAGCGAATTCTGAGATTCGTAGTTTTGGCCTCTCGGATCTTTAGCTTTCGGAATTTTGAATCTTTGGTGATTTTCCATTCGGAGTTTTTCAAATTGGCTACGTAGACTTTCGGGGAAATAATTTTTCTAAAAACTGTTAGTTGGCAGTATAAAAATTCTGAATTTTGACCTTCCGCAGCTTTCCAATTTCGGAACGTCAATCCCGCCCCACAAATATATATGTATAAAACAGAGGATCAGTAACTATAATCTGAAATCTGAAAGATATTTTTTTGAACCATTTTTGACTTCTTCATAAGAAAATAAAATTAAAATCGAATGGGAGGCTTTTTTCTGAAAATTATCTATTTTCTGTACGCGACTCGGGAGTCTAATTGATATTTAGCGAATTAGAGTGATCTTGATTCTTGACCGAGGCTGTGATGCACCGTAAGCTATACATATAATGCAACTGGCAACGGACCCAAAATCATTCTATTTCAGTAATTTCTCAGTCACGGTTAAGCTCAAAGTTACGTATTCATAGATCACGGTATTTCTCGCTCTGGTTCTTCAGTTTTCCGTCGAGTTTGATTTGTTCATAAAAGAATTATGAATTTCGAGTACATATATAGGCATAGTTATCATCAATTTTTTTAATAGACCAAAAAATTCATCCACTTGCGAATATATATCGTAACATACAGCTTTACGTTCTTTATAATTAAATAATCACGGATGTTTTGGATTTTCCATAGTTTTATCGTCAGGGTTTTTTCACGACGCTGTAATCAGTAAGCCGGGTAATCATCATCTGATCTACAACGAATACACTTGATCTGATTATGATGATGGCAAGTTATAAATCAGATTATACTCGGGTGGTCTGCCAATCGAAACATCAAACCCTGCAGCTATCGAAATGACCGAAAATCCAAGATGTCCATTGCTGTGTAATTATATAACGAAACGAGCAAAGAAATGAGGATAAGAGAAGTCGAAATCACATACATCCCGGTGCAGGTACTCGAATCATCCTTTTTGTACGAAAAAATTCTTAGCACATACCTAATTGACACATGGTTTATTTAGTGAAGAAATTCCAGTTGATTTCGTAATTCTCCAAATTGCCTAATTGCATCTACGGATACTTTTATGCAACGTTCTTTTATTCGAAAACGTATATAAAAAGAAATTCAAGATAATTTTGTGGGAATGGGTGAAAAATACTATAACTGACGATAAAACCAAAGCAACTGAAGAATTTGAAAATAGTAACAATCGAAAATAGCGATATCCAGCTAATACATATACGATACATTTACATATTACATATACGAACAGTCCCCACGCTAAAACACGTCAGAAATGTTATATACAGGGATATTTACACATAGATCGTGAAAACAAGCCGATAGGCACATTTCAGCGATTGATTTACGATACAGAATCGATAACAACGAACGAACGGGAGAATTTCTCGAATTACATACATGACGTGTCGGTATGTCTTGTTCAAAATTTCCAAAAAAAAGTATGTATTTGTATATCAGAGTTACCATATAGAATGTAAAGAATTACTCCAAGAATAGATTTTGTATAGATTTTCAAAATATCAGTCAACAGCTTTTCTTTGAAAAAAAAAAACCATACGGTCTATGTGAGTAAATCAAATATATTTTACTTTTGAGAAAAGCACACAATCGGATCTTACATACCCTGTAGTATTCCCGATTCTTTGAATTATTTTCGATTTCCTTTGCTGATAAAAATTTATCCCTTTTTTCACTACCTATAGAAAAAAACTTCAATTCTATCCTGCGTGTTGGTTTTATTATAATAATTGGGAAAAAACCCCTTGTGAGTCTGACTAGCTGCAGACCCATCGCACACTACGTGGCAACTACCCTTACAAATCCACGACTTCGGTTAAACTCCGGTAGGTATACTATACCAAACTGAGGCGAATATATCGACCCAAGCTAGGGGTTGTAGTCGACTACTACGTCACCAACGTTATATTCCTGAGTCACCGGAATTCGCAAAACCACCCCCTGAATACTTCTGTTTTCCTGATACCACGAGATGTCTAACTATGCGGAGAGTTTACTACTAAATTAGAGGACCGAATATATTTTTCCGAAAACGACGACAGCGACGAAAAACAAAAGAAGTAATTACTTGGATTTGGTTAAATAAATGAAATTAGAAGAACAAAAATAAGAAAAAAAAAAACGCTAAAAATGTGAGTGTATTATAGAGAAAGTTACGTCGTCAATTATACATCTACATAATATGTGAGCTTGTATTATAATGACGTGTGGAATAAGGATGAATTTAAAAACCTGTCGCGTAGTATAATATATAATTGAGTAAATGATAATATGTATATATATATGTATTTATTATAGTACGTTTGAACGAGAGGTATATATTGAGAGTTAACGCGAATAATAATTAAAACGTACCGAGTGTTTGGCTAGTAATAAATTATGGTAAATTTTAAATTTCAATCTGTACCAGGAGCACATCATCTTCAAGGACTAAAAGGAGTGCCCACCGTCGCGGTGTTTCCGCGCACCACGCGATATATTATGACGCCAGGTGGTAATCGATCGAACTTTTATATCTATATCATGTTGTACATACAACAAACGCTTGAATCACCTTTTTTTTTTTTTTAATTTATATATTTTCTTGTGATTAATGGTACCTTTTACTATTCGTCTGTTTTTTCTTGATCTTTATTTTTATTTTTTTTATTTTTTATTTTACCCAAAATCACGTTTATTTTCAATGATTCTCTGCCCCTTCTTTCATAAAGATGTTTTACTGAGCTGCAGCTACACACGTACGTTTTGTATAAAAATTAAATAATCGATGATTCATCGATTTGATTCACCTTTCTACGCGTATAGACATTTGTTCAGACTATTCTGCGCCGCCTAATAATACCCGCCTTGAAATTTGATTAGTCTCTGAAATTTAGGTCAAAAGGTAAACCAGCTACAGGGAGTGAATCAAAGGGAAGAAAATCCGGAAGTTGTCTGACCACTCGGGCTTTTTATCACTAATTGTACAAACAATCAATAAAATCTTGTTTGTCTGTCAGAAACAAAACATCCAACCTCGCATGTACTTTGAAATATTCGAACAAACAGAAATAAACCGCATCGTATTCAGTCCGTTTTTTTTTTTTCATTTGGAAGAAGAAAAAAATGTATCTCTGAATTGGTAAAATTTTGACAAAATCGATTTGTCAAACTTGTACTTCGTATAATCTGACGTGAAATTCCTCTTAAAAAAATTCAAATCACTAGAAATTATTGTTCTAGTCATACTAAATTTTACTGTAAGAAAATACTGATCAAATTTTATATTCAATTAGTTGTAATGAAACCAAAGAAATATTTCTTGTCAAAATTTTGCCAAAGTCTTCCCTAATCCAAATCTGATTGTACAAAAGTGACTGGAAAAATTAGTCCTTAGAAAACAAAAAATAGGAAACAATGGGAATAAAAGAACAGCAGGATACTCGTTATACATAGCACGATGAAATACGACATGTGATAATACATAAAGGCCTATAGGCATATGCATTTATGTATGTAAAACAATGTATATATTTCCATATATATACAGTTATGTATATAGTAAAGAGTTGGAAAGCCTTGAATTTCTGGTACTCTGTCGGCGAGATAATCAGTTCGCGTGACAAGCTAATGGGAAGTAGAAAATAAAGAATAGAAAGAAGAAAAAAAAGAAAAAAAAAACAAGGGGAGAAAAAAGGAAAATGGTGAGAGAAGAGAGGGGAAAGAAAACGCTAACCGCAAATAAATCTTGTCAGTTTCACCCGGCCTTGGTTCATCTGCTGGTCTGAATACACATAGAAAAATCTATCCACCACCAAGGTTCAAGGGGTTGGTCTACGAAATCGCGTGATAACCTTGCTCGATATTCACCTTTGTAACTAATTGCCAAACACGCACAGCTGAGCTATATAGTTATATACAATTCAACCCCATTCTTCTCCCATAATGTATATTTATTCCAGACAAAATAACTAGTGAATTTTGAACAAATGACAAAACTGAAAAATGAATGAATCGATAAATTCAAGAATTCAAAAATTTAGGATCGATTCAATGGCAGACCAAAAACAAGTCGTAGATGAATATCAGCTGATGAGTTTTTTTGTCTATTCTTTTTTTTTTTTCTTTTTTTGTTCTGCTTCTAAACAAAATATATGTATAATATCTACAGATCTGTATATATGACGTATGTTGGTATTTATTATTATCATTAGAAGATCTTGGCTTTGGAAGACAGAAAAGTAAAATATAGTGAACGAGTTCTTTCAGGGTCAGCGTCATAAGCTTTGGTAATTCATACATGACAGAAGAAGACACATACGTAGGTCTTACACAATGCGGGTAACTGTCTACTAGTTCAAGAGCCAAAGAAAAAAAAAAAACGAAACAAACAAAAAGGAAAACAAGAGAACAAAAAAGAAGAAGAAAAAAAAAGAAACTAGTTGCGTTAAAAATCGTGGGTAGTTTGCGCCAGAATTATATGTATACCTACGCGAACGTTGACAGGTATTGTGTGTATGAGTCCACCGCCTCGCATACATCGATACATTCATGTATTTTTAATTTTTATTTATTTTTTTCAATTTTGGCATTAGTTCAAATATATCCAACGTGAGTCAAAAACTCGTTACAAATCACAAAAGTCTGGTTGAAAATCACCGAAAGTTGACAGAAAAATTCTAAACATCGATAATTATTAGGTATACTGTATTTTGGTATTACCGGAAGCGGGATTCAACCTCGAGTTATGAATCAACGTACGATATACGTAAAACGATAACTTTGAAAAATAATTTTTGCACGAGCATTGAATTTTTCTAATTTTTGTTCACCGCGTTGGGGGAGTTTTTTTTTTTTTTTTTTCTCTCTTTGTATTTTGAAAGATCGTCAATTTCTATTTGCAATTTTCTTCTTTTGGTATATATTATGGGTATCAAAATTAATAAGATTCAGCTATATGGTACCTATATCGGATTTTTGAAAAACTATATGTAATCTAAAAAGTCTAATTAACTCACCCTTGTCAAAGCGACGCTTTTTTCTGCAGAAACGCCATCGAGTTCAACTCTCGCCCTTGCAGCTGTAGCGGCACTTTGTTCCTTATATGAAACGTCGCCAGTTTGAAGTGCCCTCATCTCAGCACTGTTAGCCGTTGCTTTTTCAGCGCTAAAACCATCGGTAACAACCTGAAAATGAATAATATTCGTTTAATTAGAAATGGTAAATCAAAATATAATTAAATTATTTGAAAAGAAAAGAAGAAGAAGAAGAAGAAGAAAGGCTACATCCGTACAAACAAATGAACAATTTCAAGTTTTCTCTGTCAAAAAACGTCTCAAATTCGATTACATGTACTCTTACGTATTGTACAAATGAAATCGCAGATCACATGTAACGCAGAATGCGCAAATATACGCATATGGACGCAAGAGCATGGAGTAATCATAGTTCTGTTTTTTTTGTGTTTTTTATTTTTTCATTTTTCTAGCATTAACGGGTTTCAAGTGTCATTTAAAAAGTCGAATCTATTTACCAAAGCTCCCCAAGGACCAGAGGCTTATGGCACAACCCGACTATATAAAACAAGAATTGTATTTTTGGCAGTCGTATTAGTCGTGACGATAATTACGTTATGCTTGTGCATAGCATTGAATATTATCTATCTCAATAGACTATGATAATTTTGACAATTTACTCCGTTTGTCTATTTGTGCAAATTTATGTAAAACTGACAGTTCTCGCATGATGTCAAAAATATACACTTCGTGCCAAAATATCCGCAATATAAAATCTAATATACGACCAACCGATTTTGACTTATCGAAAAATCGGAAAAGACTAATCAACGAATGAAAAAAATGAAATAAAAATAAATGATAAATTTATTCCGACTTACTTTGGTCTTTGAGGCGCTGGTCATTTTCTTCTGTTCAAATTTCATTGTTTCTGGACCAGCTGGTATGTTCGACATACTGGTGATAGTTGGCATGTTCGACATACTCATTGGTGGACTCATATTGTGGAGATTGTTCAATGAGTTTAGAGAGTTTAGTGGCGAAGGTGAGCCCCCCGTCAATGTCACGGTCCCCGTAACCGGTGGCGGAGTATCAGGATCCGGAAACGTAACCAGAGGCTCAGAAAGATTCTCTTCTGGACCACTGCCATCCCTGAAAAAATAATCAAGAAAAATGAATCCTGGTATCAAGGCGATTCAATGTTAAGCTCGGTTCATTGATCACCGAAAAAACCACCCCAATAACGAAAATTTCAACCAACAATTTCGAGAAAAATAAAAATGGCACTTATAATTTTTTTAGTACCACGTGCAAAGAAATGCATACGAGGTGATCGAAGGGATTGATAGACTGTGCGAATCATTTGATGAGAAAAAAAATTGGCAAAGATTTAAGACATGGTGCATAGTGATGAAATCGACCCTTACCTGTCAATCAAATTTTCCATGCTGCTCCTGAGTCGTTGTGAAAAGTTTGAAGACATGTTTTTCATTTCGGTAATGCCTCGTTTCAATTCGTTTAATCCGTCTTTAACTTTGACGTTGCTCGCATTCATCTCCCTCGAGGAAGATGATGTCGAGAGTATCCTCTGCGAGGTCTGCTGTGCCACTCTGCTCGAAGTGCTAGTCTGACTCTGGTTCGTGAGCATCTGAAGCCAAGAATAAGAAGAGAGAGGGTTCTATTAAAACTTAGGAAACTGTGAGTCATGTGGGATGTATACGTCACAGCATAGCACAGCAAACAGTGTTTTGGAAAATGGCCAATGGCCGTTAGATTTTCGGTTGAATCCAACCAATGGACCATAAGCTTCGTGGGAATGTGACAATGATCATGTAAATAGAATCATTTAGGCGTCCCGACGCTACTCGACACTATCCGTCATTATATTACTTATAGGAAGAGAAGTAACGTCCAAGGCAGTTTGTTCCAAGGCTTTCGACTTTTCAGAACCAAACTAATCGCGAGTAGGCGTTATAACAGACATACGCAGGATTATTCGTGATTACGTAACGTATTTCATTATTGGCTATACCAGGAATTCATTATTCGTCTGACAAACTAATTTCATTTTTCGATATCACCGCACGATCATTTGAAATCAAAGTATTAGATCGTATTTTTGCGAATTTGATCCGGGACGCATAGTCCCAATTGGTTTTTTTTTTTTTTTTTCATTTCTTCCGCGTGAAAAAAAAAAAAAAAATAATTTTCTGAATTGGGAACGAAAAATTGTTATCTAATTCTGTATAATAGAAGAAACGGAAAATAGATTACATAGGTGGATTCGTCAAGTGGTACAAAAATAACGAGCCACTTCAGCGAGCTGGCGCCAAGTGCAGTAAGTATGAGTGTAAGTCGTGAACCGTAAGCCGTAGGCCGTAAGTGTTCAATTTCGTAGTGGACAGGTCATTGGAATTCGATCTCTAAATTTTCAAAGTTTCAAGAGTCTTTTCGCTGACGGTTGTGTTTATTTCTGGCCACTCTGTCACGGGATGAAACACGTGTATCATAGAGAACCGCGTGCGGTCCGCAAACACCGTTTCACGATTCATTTCTCATATCGTGGTTCATTTATACTTTTATTTACTTTTGACGTTTCCATTTCTTCATATGTATCTATTTCTAAAATCTTTTTAGGTTCCCGTCATGATCGAATAGAGATTTTGAACCCTGCAGCGTATAGATAAATTCATAAGTGATAATCGCTTCCAAGGGTTTCCTTCTACGATGTCATAATCTTCTCGTGAAAAAACACCTGCTGCACAAATTCACGGGCACTGCTTGAATTTCAAAAAGTTACTAATTTGCTGATGTCTCATAATTAGTGAAAAATTCATGCAGCAGGTATTTTGAAATGAGAAGCTTCTGATGATCCGGAATGAACTACAGTTTAAAGAAGCTAATTGATTTTGGAAGACATGTTTCGATGATGTGGCATTCCATGTCCACAACATTTCTGCCAAACCCATTCATCGTCGGACTTGGAAATCTGATTTTCAACTTCTTTATGGTGAGCTATCAGTATATATAAAAAAAAGATATGGAAATACTTTCCAGTCCTCTGTAAGGTGCCACAAAAAATTGAAGAATTTTCCTTTCACGTGGTGTAATTAAACGAGTCGTAATTAAACAGCAATTATCGTGTTTCAAGGACGAGCTAAACATCACCAGTCATTGAACTCTTGATTACTTTTTTTTCAAAATATATTTCTTTAGTCATCAAATAGTCGTGAGAATATCACGGTTTAAATATTCGATCCAGACAGGGTAACCGTAATTCAAAAAATATGTACCCAACGAGACGTATAGAAGAATTAGAAAAATACATCTTTACATATTTCTTCGGTTTATCAGTAATTTTTATTTTTTTGAAATTTTTTTTTCCTCATTCTAGATGACGAAAACCAAAACTGAGTGGAGATCGAGAATGTGCGAATGAAATTTCAGGATCAAAGAAACTCCTACGCACGTGTTTCCACGTATATAACCGATTTGAGTATGTAGATATAATTTATGTAGAAATCCATTCATCGATTATCGCGCGTTTCTACGAAGATATGAAAACATAATACGTGTATCACACTATGTGTGGGTGTTGACTTGCAGAGTCGCGTCACACATTGCAATATATATAGGCAACTTGGGTATATTATAGGTATATATTGCATGATGAATAAAAAGGCGTTAATCCATTGATATTCGAATCTCTATTGCTAATGCATGGAGATAATAACTAACTTTGGGAATTTGGAATCGAATATATTTACCTGTGACGATGTAGTGACTTGTGGGTGATGAGAATGAGATACGTGGGTGTGGTGACCCGTCGTTCTACCCGAAGACATGAGATTACTCTTTTTTTGAAAGTTCTCGATGACGGTGTGCATGTCTCCATTTTCGCCACCCTCCACTGGGAACTCGGACATCTGAAAAACGTCAAGAAAAAAACCAATTAATTCGAAACTTCTTAATATATACATTCAACTATAGTACTTATTATTAAAAATAGACAAATCAATTTATAAATGAACCCGATACGCTATAATTTCGCCAATTTTTTGCAAATGGTCACATATTTTGGGGGTACAAATAGGACCCAGTTCGTAAATAATCTGTAGATTATTATGGCACAATCTCCGACTTTTCTGAAGATTAATTTTTATTAGTCGTTTCTTTCTCTTCTTCTGCTTATTTTGATCAAAATCACTCTAGTGAGGCGAACCAAAAAAAAGTCCACATCATGATTTCGAAATTCGATGTATTGGACGAAATACTTTCGTCAAGTTTTACTTGGACTTTTTTGGGACCGTTTGTCTTTGTTTGATGCAAAATAAAAGTTTCAAAATATTTTTCTCGTTTTTCTTTTCATTTTTTCCTGCTCTCTGCACCGGACAAACCAGTCTGTTACCTGATCCGCGAAGATACTGTACGGTTTCTATTCTAATTTTCTTGACCTTTCCACATTTTGCAGTTATAAAGTTTGTTCGAACATGAAATCAGATATCAAGGAAGGAAATCTTGAAACTTTTTTTTTTTTTTTTCTTCTTTTGCAAATACCTATAGATGGGCGTTCGATTCCAGTCTGTGATTCAGATTCTGCATTATGTTAATTATACTTTACAAAAAAGACAAACACATACTTCGTGTATACTTATAGTAAAGATACTATAAACTGAATGGCTTTGACATTTTTTTTTATGTTTCTTTTTCTTTAATTACCAACATCGTTTCTTGTTTTTTTGTTTATTAATTTTGTTTTTCTCACAAATTTTATACATCGACCTAAGTGTTTGTTGTTTAATATGCAGCACGTTGATTCATCGATTAACCAATACTTATGTATACAATACCTATATATAAGTATATTATTCTCTAGCTGTGTATAATTGGAATTTATTGATATTTATTGATCGTATAGGTTGTGTGTGTATAAGTTTACTATAGTGTGAAGAAAAAAAAAAAAGAAGAAAAATCACACAAGAAACCGGAAAAATTTCAACAATTACGAATGTACGTGACACGTAATTCAAACTCGTTACATGCATTGTAAAAGGAATTCGATCATTTGCATTATGCGTTTTGTTATTCGATTTTAACAATTTTGAATAAATTATACATCTTTTCTAACGATTATTTGAAAATTATCATATCGTTGGAATTCCAACTTTTTACTGCACAGCGATTGAAGAAGGAAAATACATTGAACGTGAAAATTGAAAATAAATTATGTTTATTCGATAGTTCGAAATATAATACATATATATATATATATACATATGTATACATGAAGAGTATTTAAAGCATCTTTGAAATAGCTCCCCGTTCTATGAATGTGTACTAATCTAAAAATAGATAATCTTTGGACGGTTTTTCTCTAACATATATATATATATATATATATATATATATACCCCTCACACCAAATTGCAAAAGTCGCAGACGAGGAGACAAAATCAGCGGTGAAAAAAAATAAAAAATAACCGCGCGGTGGTTTAAAAACGTTTCTAAATATAGAGAAGAAAAGAAACAAAAAAGAAAAAAAAGAATTCAAGAAAATACATTTCATATGTTTATTATAATAAAAAAACTCACTGCGATTCGCATTTATGTTTCCTTCTTTGGTCTACAGTAATATGAATAGTTATGTTTATCTAGTATATTCCGTTATTTGGAACTTTTCACTAAATGTATTTAATATTTAACTAAAGAATTATTTCCTCGATGAAACGTTTATTTTTCACAATATACATCCGTACAATAATTATACATTTCACTTTCAGCTGCAGTATAAAAACCGTTAAGATATGAAACTAGATGGTAAAATCTACGATGTGTAAAAATTGTTTAAACCGAAAGTTTACGTAACAATATCCGCACATGATGTTTACTGGGGATTTATCAATTTAACATTACAGAATAAGAATAAGATCGACCGTCCAAACGAATATTTATTTACGAAAATAATTTGACGGGGGTAAAACTTGCGATTTTCTGTATAACGTAAAAAAACCCGAACGGTATATAAATTATACGGACGTATAATATTTAAATGGGATCTTTAAATGTAACGAGTACATAAGTAAGTAAGTAGTAACCGCGGTGTTCGGCGCCAGACACCGGCGCGGCACAAAGAACGCGTCACTCTCCTGACTCGTGAGCAAAGAGTAGCAACAGACAGCCGGTGTCAGACTGGTCAGAAAATAACGTAGCCAGCGCCACCGGCCGCGCATCGACGATCTCCTTAACTTTAAACTCCCCCTTGTCGCCGCGCCTCACTCTAACAGTCCACATGTTAAACATGCTGTGCCCCGCGCGACGAGATTAGCTCGTGTGCATTTTTCTTTTAGTTTGAAAATTTTCCGGAAGACCGTAAAAACGGTCAACAATTATTATGATTTTCGATCTTATATGCAGGTCGTTTGGATAATTTTTTTCCCATTCTATTTATTTAGTGGCTTATTATTTTCGGCGTTTGGTTTAATTGAAAATATAAATTGTATCAAGTTTTCCATGATTTTGATCTGCCAGAATGTTTTTTAGTTTTGTTTTATAAATTAGGTTACTTTCATTGAAATCGAATTACAATACAACGTCGCTGTTTTACGGGTAAAATTATTCGGAAGATGTGATTAAAATTAGATCATAAAAGTCACGTGAGCGTAGAAACGATTTTTATTGGTCGCGACGTCATTATACATATAGTTTCCAAGATGGCGGTTGGTTTAAGAAAGTGAGGTTAGGCATGCTATCAACTGACGTTAGGAATGGCGCGAGTTTTGAATTTCAAATTGATAGTTTGTTTCATACACGCTATATACCTAGTAAATTCGTACGTTGCTTTTCACCTCACTGATCAATTGAATAATTCTTTCAATCAATGAAAGAATAAAAATTGTGACAAACTTAATTATTACTAAAAACATACACAGATATCTGACATTACACGAATTTAGGCCCTGGCGTTTAACAATATTGTAATTTGAATAATTTATTGTATTTATTGTTAACTTTTCACCGAGTTTTATTTTCTGATTTCCTCATATTGTGATGTGATTGGGAAAATCCTGAGATTCTTATGTCGTTACTTGGGAAAAAACTTGTTCGTGTATTGTATTACCAATTACGCAAGGTTCGGTAGGAACTCCTGATGTATAATTATAATTATAATACATATTGCATCGCGTGGCTTTAATGTATAAGAATTACGCTCGTGAGCGATCGCTACAGTATAATTGGAATTCGATTTTTTTTCTTCCCGTTTCAATGAATTCGACAGATTTGATTCCTTTTTGAGTTTTCTTGTTTTTTTTTTTCGCTTCCACCGGCCCCTCGACTGTCTCTCTAAGACATTTTTTCGAAAATACTAAATCGACTTCAAATATCGGAAATGAATCAACGAAATACCTAGTCCGTTATAGTTTTTCATACCGACAAGTCTTAAAAAAAAAAAATTTCTTTCATTTCTTTTAGTTTTTTTTTGTTCTTTCAACAAAATGTCTCTCATTAGGTATAATATACCGTTTAATTATCGTCCGAATAACGAATACACGGATGTGTAGATACACGTAAATTAAAAAAAGTGCAACCATAAAAATGTCTGATCAATATATAAAAAGTTTTCAAGGTGAAGACAGATAAACGTCTTCGTCTTCAGAGCAAAGCTTCGAAAACAGAGCAGATATGAGAAATATATTTGTTCTTCTGTATAATTTCGACGTTGAATTCGAGTCCCGTCAGTCGATAAATCCTGATTAGGTATTATACACTTCGATTGGTGAATTAGCACATGTATAATATACATATATTTCGCACTAATGTAAACGTATCGAATAAGAATGAAAAGAAGTGGCATGAGGGAGTTCGGAAAAGAAGTTGATACAAAGGTTGGAATGTTGCTCAATGAGTGACGATGAAAGATATACGATATACCCTATATGTATGCCCGTATGTGATTGAACAAAAAAACATTTTGTAAAAGAACTATAATGTCTATGTCTTTTCATCTTTCTTTTTCTCTGTAATTCTTACGTATGTACAGTGTCAGCTACGCAGGAATTTCTATCGCGGTATTTCATTTATTGTCACATACATATGTATCTTGACGAATAAGGTATTGACGAGGCTATATTTATCGAAAACCTTCAAATTCATACGATGAATTGAAATCTATGTCTCTACATCGTTATAATACGTTTATTTTATTCTGTATTTTTTATTTTCAGATTTTGTCATCTTCTCTTTCTTCATTTCGATCGAATTCAGTAAGTAAGAAATGCGTGCGGAAATTAATTATTATTCAGTTGCATAATGTAAAATTGAAATCTTGCGATGTATTCCATTTTTTTTTCACTTTTTTGTCTTCTTTCCCCGTATAAATTAGGATAAGGGTTCCGATGATGTTTCGTATAGCGTTTTTGTGATATGGTTATACTTGCCAAACGCATAAAAAATGAGATTTATATGAAGCAGCTGTCTAAAAAACGCGGTATGTGAAATGAGAATTTTTTTTTTAAAGAAGTATATTCATAAGCGTTTATCTTTTTAGTCATAGTCATAAAATTCGCGGTATCTTTATATTCGCTGTGTATAAGAGTCCGTGATGTACTTTACCGATTATAAATCATAAAATTATGTTTCGCATAACTCTGAGATGTACATTTTGGATCATAGATATTCACTTCACTTTCATTTCATTCCTTTCCACCATTCATTAGCATTCGATTAATTCCCTTTCTGTTCCTATACGTAAGAATGAAAAGTTTTTACATTACCTACTCAAGAACTGAGAGTCGAATTACGAAAATTCAACGAAACGAACTTTGGAAACTAATTCCCACAATTACATTACACTTGTGGGGAGAGAAAAAAAAAGTCTGAATTTTTTCGGATTCAGGATGTAAGAATTTTGAATGCCGGACCAAATAATCCAGTTTTTTGGTTTTTCTGGTATTTGATTAGATCGAGAAGATGGAACAGTTCGATGATATAAATTCTGAAGCGTTATAGCTGATTATTGTTCGAAAGCAGAATAAAATCGGAGAAATAATTATTTAGAAATAAATGATATGAACAACTACGAGAAAACGTCAAATTTCCATTGACAAAATTTTTCGCGCCAACTAAGTAGTTACGTAGCAAGAGAGAGGGAAAAAGCGTTGATGCAAAACCCTTCAATGAATGACACCCACCATAAATAAGCCCGTCCACGTATACGAGTATGTGTAAAACGTACACTGTGTGGACCACGTGTTCACGGATGGACGTACACATGTGAATAGATAAAATGTTATAGATGTAGGTATGTATAGATTTGCTTGCAATAGTCGTACGTATAACAGTACGTTGGACAAATACCTACATACACATATACGTATGTGAGTTGTTCCCACGCAAAAGTATGACTCACATGACGTCACTGATACCACGACGCGTTGTTTTAGTACGTAATAATAACAGCTGGTAAAATAGCGTGTGTGTATAAAAGTAGATTGAACATATATATACGCTTATGAATGCAATTAAACAATATATATATATATATATATAGTTCTATCAGATCGTTTCAAATTTTCCCGCCCTTATTTTTAATTACGAGTTAAATATATCTATTTTTATCTAATATTATATGTATAATAAATCAATCGATTATTCATCGATCCTTGTACTTTTAATCTTGCAGTAGATGTGAGTTTAGTTATGTATAGATTTCACGTCATCGAATCAAAAATCGTAGAAAAAAGCAATGATAATGAATTATATACTTGACGCGACTTATTTAAGTATATGTATACGTATATATGTATAGTCGCGTGGCGATTAGTCACCAGAGTTTATTTAAACATTGCGATAACAGAATCGGCGAAAAAAACCTGATTGGTTTTATTGAGGAATGACGCAATTCTACGCGAGTTGGTCAAAGGGGTCGCGCTCGTCTAGCGCACTGTATATATATATATATATATACTATAATCTGTAAATAAGTACGTAGGTATGTGTAGGTACATGTATACTATTATTTCGTTGGTCTAATACGATGAAGTCATGCATTGTCGCGTGTAGCTTAGTTAATGACGTAGGTAGGTACATACGTAAATACGTATACATGTCATTTTCTCGGTACTGCGATATTATACTAGATACACATAACCGATATATACCTAAACACACACGCATCATTCGTTGGTTGTGATAAATTATACGAAACGTGAGTTGGAGAAGAGCATTAAGCCGTTATTGAAGCTTGTGAATTTCATATACGATATTTTCGCAATTAGAATTGTGACGTAATAATAACGACGTCTTAATATCAAGCAGCAACTCATGCGTTTCGTATTGTTACGTATACGCAACGTCACACTCGAGAACAATGACGACATAAATCATCCAGCTGTGCAGTGTACACATTTCGGACGAAAAGTGCCCCAGAACAGGAAAAAATTCGAATTTCAACAAAGTCTATATACGTCGATTCAGAAATATCCGCATCAGGACGGAAATAGCCAGTGTTTGAAATCACCTGGGGTCAATCGGACCCCAGTGTGCAGTGAGCTCCAGAGTGTTTCTATAGGGCAGAAATGAACCCCGAACGAACTTGAAACCGAACCATTATTTGAATTATTTTCCTCGCCATACTTTTTCGTTGAAGTATCATTTCTGAGCGGATTTCTAATTACTGACATTGACTTTGACGCTGCACATTGTTCTTTTCCTTAATGAATAAAAAAAAGATGAATGCATAATAATCAGTCTAATATCGCCTAGAGGAAGTATTTTGCTTTTCGGAAGCGAATGGCGAACGTTACAAACCCCGAGGTAGCGATTTAGGGCAAAAAAGGAGCACTTTAGGGCCGAGGTTTGAAATTTGGCTGATAAAACGACGCAGGTACGGAAATTATACAATATTTAATCGACCGATTGCTCGAAGTATTTGTGCCGCCAAATGCTGCTACCGGAACTGAAAATAACGAATGAGTAAATAAATAAATAAATTCACATCTTTGCTAGGAATCGATGGACTTGCGGTATATAAGCGTGATATATACGTTCACATGCCTATCCGGGAGTTTGGGTATAATTAGATACACGGTAATATGCGCGAATTCAATTTCAAGCACGTGCTACATAGTTCCTATTTACTATCCAACATAACTTTGCCAGGCGTTCTGTTTCGACGAAATACGTCAGAAATTCCAAAAGAGTATGATATAACGAAGATACAAATGTTTCTATACATATACCTACATGTATGCATACAATTCTCTATAGCTATTTATTCGTACATATAATTGAACCTTTTCAATACACGCATTTATAGCAATAATATTATCATCTAATCATACTTGGAATGTAGATTGAAATGAATTACCAGATTTCCTAATACTGCGAGAAATCTCTGCTCCGATAGATTTATTGCCGCACAGCTGGCGATCAGTTTAATTCATTTATAAATCGATTATAAGTATGGATACCGAGAGCTTATTTCTTGAAACTTAACAGTTTGAGTGACCCACTGCGCATGCTCAAGTTTCCAGATCAGCTCGTACAGGCTGGTCACTTCGAGTCAAACTCCATTTCTAGCGGCTACCTCATGATTCATGAATATGAAATTTTGGGGTTTGAATCCCACATGATGAGGTTGGTGCCCCTGAGTTTCGTGCCAAACTATGAGGGCGTGGCAATCTCGCCAACTAATGTAATTTAATTATTTGCCGCATGCGCAGTCGGTCGCTCAAGCTGTTAAGTTTCAAGAAATTTTCTCGATTTATAAGACGACACAAATCGAGGAGAAACGAAAGACACAGAAGAAAAAACAAGTATACAAACACGTGGAACGGTATATCTGTTTGAGATTCGGCAAATTATATTATCAATTACAGCAGATTCCAAATTGCAATTGGAATAAAAATTTTTTTTTTTTAATCAGCTGTGATAAAAAACTGGATACTAATAGGTACTCATATACCTGTAATCTCTGTATACATGTATATCATCGCTTATACATGCATAGCATGATTCAAAAATGGGTGAGTATCATTGTATCGGGAATTATTGCAGATTTTAATCGAACCCATGCAGGTATATAATATAGATATCATTGCGATAGAGTTTCATTAATTTCTCATTATTGATTGATTTGATCCACGGCGATAGTTCGTTGATTATGCTTTCGACGAAATACGCGGGAAAATTAGAGAACCACGAAATTAATAAAAGCAACGAAACAAAGAAGAACAAACAAACAAATAATTTTCCAAAGGCATGTTTCACCATTATAGATACTCCATCCACGATTTTTTATTTGATTTATAAAATCGAGTTATTTCTTACCGATTTGAGAAATGCACCTCTTCCTTTATACATGTTGCTACGGTACGGGTACCCGGAAGTCAGATGCAGCATGTTAAGTCCTCGATCGACGCTCATTAGTAAATCCTTATTGGTTACAGTTCGAGGAAAAAAAATGAGTAATCCACCAAATCACGTAGTATTTTATGTCTTTGAGTATATGAGACTCTTTTGCTCTTTTTTTTCTATTCTGGTTTTTTATTCCTGCTTCCCTAGGTTCCGATCATTTCGATTTCACTTATACCTGCAGCACCGCGGAAAGAAAAACGAATTTTAGCAACAATCGTAAATACTACAAGATCACACATAATATGTGCGAGAGGAATAACGAATATAAACAACATTCTATTGAAATAAAAAAGAAGAAGAAATTAGTAGAAAAAATATCGAAATCGAACGGACGAACAACGAATAGTGTGTAAAAAAACGAAAAAAAATCATATTCCTTTTTTTCCTCACGTAGGTATGATTTGTGTGTATACGATATCTGATATTCGTTTTGGCCGAACAATCTGAGTCTTACATATGAACAGAATTTTCTCTTATCAGTTCAACGTTAGCCTGGCGACGATGGCGTTACAATTCTCAAGGCTGGCAATGAGTATTGTCTCTGATAATCATAGGCATACTGATAAAAGACTGGCTGCTTATCTATAAAATGGTCTGGAGCCTCCAGCGGAAGGAAACTTGAATATTTTTTCAAACTGACGAACGAACGTATCAAAAAAAAGCCAAAAACTCAGACTCAATCGATCGAGAATGAACAAATGACCAAATCCAAAGAATCAAATTCGTGTAATGCAAAAGATGAGCGAGATAATAAAAATTAAAAAAAACAAAGTTGAAAAACTTGGCAAATTTGTAACTTCATACATTAATGAAATATTTTTCTAGTCAAGTTTACGAGTTTCATAGAAGTTGCGTTATGATTAGGATTTTATTAATCGTTATTTCGACAATCCGAAGAACAAGGTAGAACGTCACTCTTTTATTATCAGTCACGTTTCCAAAAGATAACTGAAAGTACGATGTTTAATTATAACAAACGATTTGGCTGAGTGGTTTTTTCGCCGGTATTCCACGTTGCCAACTAATCCTGTCCGAGTCATCCAATGAGCAAATATCCAATTGATAACAAAAAAGTTATCAGTCAAAATCAAACAGAAATACAAGATAAAAAAAGGGAAGAAAAATCTTTGGAGTTTTTCGCAATCGAAAGTCCTACATAACTTTTCTCCATTTCTTGGATCTACTCGTTCAACCAAATTCGATTTTTTCTTCAGTCAATGACAGAGACTGCGGCTAGGTATGAGAAAACGGAAGTTATAGCGCCCATTTCCGGACGGAAGTCACGTGCCGGTAGTCTAGTCGGTATTTAAACGTACGGTACGCGTCAATGAAGCGAAAGAGAACGTGGCCATGTGCATGAGCAAAAGCCAGATAGTATATGGCTAGAAAAATTAAATTATTCAATTATTAACCAGAGAAGAAGAAGTGGGAAATTTTTTAAACTACTGTTTCCACATGATGATGAATAAGTTTTTAAGGAATAGATGTTTGTTAAATTCTTTTCGTCTCGTAGTTCATTGTGGATTTTAAATCAAAATCGATACCGTCGATGATCGCTGAGCTTCTAATCTCCACTTATCGTATTTTCAAGGCTATGTCTGCATACGACGCAGTGTCAAGAAGAGAATGAATGAAATTTACACTTCGATCGAGGACGCGTCGTACGAGATGCGGCGCAGTGCAGTATGGAAAATTGTATAGCAACCCGTGCTACACCGGTAAAGTATCAGTCTTTTTGCGAATTACCAATTTTCACATAAATTTCCATCGATTAAGTAACGTCATAGTATGTATACACCGGCTGTTCATCATAATCGGACATCGTTGTACCAGAACTTCAAAAATTTCAAAATTGTCGAATAAAAAACCCACTGAAACTGTTTTGTCTTACATTTTTTAAAAGATTGAGAATTTTACACAAATTTTTCTCATATCTTAGAGACTATTTGCATCGATATAAAGACGATTTGAAGAAAGGAAAGAGAATGATAGTCCGACTGTGATTCGTTGCACAATCAATGATAAAATGAGACTCGTTATTCTTCTCTATCGTTTATTCGTAACGGGATTGAAGTTCCAAATTTCAGAAGCTGCGAAAGGTCAGAATTCCGAATTTTAATACTATCGACTGACAGTTTTTAGAAAGATTATTTCTCCGAGAATCTATAGCCAATTTGAAAAGCTCCGAATGAAAAAACACCGAAGGTTCAAAATTCCGAAAGCTCAAGATCCGAAAGACCAAAACTTGGGAATCTCGGAATTCATTTATGCAACGTCGTTTATTTGACAGCTTTGTCATGAGCTTTCCTTAAATTTGTGGATTCTTGGTCTTTCTGAGTTTTGAAATTTCGAATCTTTGATCTTTCCACATTTTGACCTTTCGGAATTTACAAGTTTCGAACTCTAACTTTTCTAGAAAGTCAGAATCGCGTCTCAAATAAATTTCGGAATATGTGAAATTCAGAATTTCGCGGTGCTCAATAGAGCCGGATAGCTGGGGCAAACCAAAAATTATTTATCTATCCCAGATATAGGTGTGTAATAACGATAGTGCGAGTGGTAACATTAAAAGCCGAAGATAACGCCAAGCAAACAGTCAAATACACGGATGAAATCTTCGTTTTAACGATATATTTTTCTTCTCTATTTCTTCTTCTTCTTTTTCTTTTCTTTCTTATATATATATTCAATCAAATTTCCCAACGAAAAGGAATCTTACTCCACTCGCATAATTATATACTCTCGATTAATTATAATCATATATTTCTATACCTAACAATCATTTACAAAGTCGTGTATACAGATATATCATTCAAATATTCAAATATACACGATATTTGCAAACGGTTAATCAAATTTTATAAAAAAAATCAACTATCACCTTGAGAGTAGATTAATTAAATAAATATTTTCATCTTCAATTTGTTGTCAAATGTAGTTTAAAACAATTAACGTAAAAAAGAAAGATTCACTCGCACGATTTGGATTATATGGAAAAATATTTCAAAAAAAAAAAAAAAATTCATCGATAAATCACACGCGGTTATTAATTTTCAATTCGTGTCTCTGTATCATATCGGAGTACATAGCTATTCGTTAGGTGCGTAGGCGACCGCGGCACGCGATAAACTGACTTGCGAATCGCTCTCGACTCGCGAACTCTATGCTTGACGAGTACCTACCTCCACCGATATAAGCCTCGGTATAACATTAGGTGAACGTGTGCGATTAGCGTTAAAGTGGGCGAAAATCAGCTGTTCTCCAATAGTAGCGATCAGCTATAGCGATTGCTAGCGGATTGGCGAATAGGAAAGAGGAGGAAAAAAAGAAAAGGAACGAAAAAAAAAAAAAATGAATAAAAATGAAAGGAAAAAATTTTTAAGAGTTGAAGTTGAGTGGGGGTGACTTGATGATGCCTAATCATCCGCCGCATGCGGTAGTCGCGAATTTACAAGAATGATTCATCATCGTCGTGCGGTATTCGCGAATCTCTGTGACACTCGCTCTAAAGTAGGCGGGGGTTATAAACTCACTACGTCATAATATACTTACAATTATTTCCACGAGCTAACCGGACGTATGTATTACTAGATACATAAGATATATACATGCTCAAGTCGGTACCCGCAAACTTCCGAGAATGAAATTTTTGCAGTTTTTATCACTATAACTATAATTAGCACTGCAAAAAAAAAAAAGATTGGCACTTCTAGTTTTTCCCGTATGGTAAGTGTACCAATTACTGACCCTTTAAGACCCAATTATTGATCCCTATATTTTCTTTAATATTGAATCTATGATGAGAATTCTGAATGGTACCGTTGGATAATTCACTTGCTGTAGACTCGGAGAATACGGATCGATTTTTTTTTGATAATTTGAGAGCTCACGGATAAAAAGGAATCATTGAAAAAGGTCAATAATTGGGACAAGGTCAGTAACTGGTACACTCATCCTATATAGATTTAGATCTTTCACACTTTTGTTACCGTTTCACTTCGATCAGAATTTTTCAAAAGAAGAAATGCACTTTGGCAGTTTTGATTATTATGCTTTTGGTTATTCTGGTTTTTCTTTATTTTCTATTTTCAGTTTCATTGATCCCATTTTTTTTTCCCCCAATCTTGCAAATTTATAAACTTGTAAACCTATATACGTGTGTTTAATCTACTACAGATGATGAAATTTTTGAAGAAACGGATGTTTGAATTTCTGGTCGTATTTTAATTGGCTGTTCAATATACATATAGGTATATGTATTCGTATCAATAGATAGTGGATATTATACATGGAGTTGTCGGGATATTGAAAATGGAAGTATAGTGTCGTATACATGGAATGAAATTCATCTTTTACATGCGTATTGTACATACATAACTATAGAGACATCTCTGACGTAAGATTCTTGGTAGTTGAGTTAGCGTTCCTCAAATTTATAAATATACCTAAGTAAATCCGTATTTTAGTACAGTATAGGTATGTATACTTGCATGTATATATATTCATGTATGTATCCGTGTAACACGGAATGTGTGTATTACGTGATAAGAAGAAGTTTATAAATTCTATCTAATCATATTACACATACGGTATCCATATATATGTGGTCATATTTAAAACGCAGCCATTAACCATCGCCTTTCTCGAATTTGATTGGACCACCATTTTACCAGTAACTCTGTATACTTTTACTCTAGATTAGATTAAGTACTCGGTTAATATATATATATAATATTTACTATACATGCTGTATCATTTGATTCACTTTCACACCCCCAGACACGTACACATGTATTTACTACATGCATTGGCTCTAGATATACGTACACACAGTGAATATGAATCATTCTCAATTTTTGAAATTGCTACGAAGACCGCACACTGATTGTAAGCCATACGTACACTTACTAGAAGTCTAGACTATTCATAATTGGACTGAATGATTTTTCAGCTTTCCCCTTTTGAAACTTTACACTTTTGGAAGTAGTTATTATAATCACCCCGAAAATGAAAAGTTGAGTTTTCAGCAGATCTCCATGTCACAAGATCCAGAGAATTACCAGCGACAATTTTTAGATGAACGTCCAAATGTTTGTGTGTGATCAATTTTATGTCCGACGATATCAATTAAGAACGAAAAGACAGATTTCGATGATTTCGGTTTCAATCAATGCGGTTTTTCGTAACTCAAAACTGATCAGATATTGGATTCAATTGATCGACAAGTTTCTGAGTAATTGAATGAACAAAATTTCAGCAAAAAAATTTTAAACAGTCATATCTCGAGAACACATCAACAGATTTTGATGATTCGAATCTTCATCGATAGTATTAACTCTGTCTAAGAAATGACTGAATTTTGAAATGGATCAATGCCGTAGTTTTGTATGGTTCGCCCTTCAAAGATCAGCACGAGCAGTTTTAGGGCTGGCCCATCATGGTCAGCCAATTTATTTCTCATAAAGAAATAAACGGAATATAACAAACATAGAAAAAATATATCTCCGCCGTTTACCAAGGTGACTAATATCTGTAGATAATTAAACAAGATATCTATAATATACGTGTATATATATAAATACCTGTATACGTATAATGTCACTAGAAAATTGTATAATCGATTATGTTATTTCTTGAAAAGTGACTCACAACGCCCACGTGGAGGAGTCCGACGAGCCCCTATATACATACACCTATATCTTTCGCGATGTAGATTTAGTCGTTTCAATTTTTATTTCCTTCATTTTTCTTTTTCACTTTTATTTTCTGTCGCTTCTACTCGATAACGATGGGAGTACAGATTGTGCTTTGGGTTCAAGAATCATATAATCTCGTTGTAAATACCTCAGCCTTCCCCTACACAACGTGTAATACACGTGTAAATGTATGCCTATACGTGTATGTATGTACTACATACTTATATACGTATATATTTGTATCTCATGAAAAATATAAGCAAGACATCGATGCTAGAGTCACGAACCTCTGCAAAGAGCCATGCAGACCGAAGAGTTCGTAGTACGCGGGCTTATGCTTAGATATATATATATATATACATATTACATATATATATATATATAAACCATGTTACGTCATTGCTTTGTAGATCCCTGAGCTCGGAATTACCTCTACATGCATATCTGTGTGGTATATACGAACGTGCGTATACATATAGTGGTAGTACTTCTTCCACGTTATGAATGAATGAATGAATGGAGTAACTATTACACGCACGCCGCAAACGCGATATCTGCACGTGTGACGAGTATAATATACGTATGTATGTATATTCGTAGAAATACTCCGAGTATTCGTGGGAGTATTAATGCTCGTTTTACCGTATACTCATACGTTTCCAATCACGTACTAAGAATCATACGTAAATTACAGCTGATTTGTGTGCTAATGAAGATAATGTACATTATATACAACGAGTTCAATCGCAGTGAGATAATCGCTGGAAATTCTTCAATCGTTTCCACGTATACTGCAGAGAAATAAATATAATTAAAACGACAATTTTGCTATATATGTGATACTGTGATTCGTCATGTTGTAAAATGATGATTCGCAGCAATTATAATATCATCCAGAATATATGGCCAGATTTTTCGATCGGATCATGACCCGAAATTATTCTATAATTTTGTTCTACGAATTATTTTTCACACTAAAATCTAAGCGTCTCAAATTTTTAGTATAAAAACCCAAAAATGAAATAAAGAAGAATATGTCACGCTTCAAATCCTCATTTTACATCCATCATAAACCGAAGTAAAGAAGCTCACTATAACTTCTGTATATATTTTCTCATTTTATATTCCGAACTCGGAAGCACGCGAAAAATTATATATGGCCTCTAAAGTGGGGCCTTTTCTTTTAAATATTATGAAAATCTCTAAAAATCACGAATTTCATCTGTCTAACCGCAAAGTCTTTGTAACGATATTTTCTCCCGATTTAAAGTCAAGTTCATAAACAAGCATATTTTTGATAAATCGAAAAGAAACTTGCTGAAATGCGTGGCGAATTTGTCACAATTTTCACTGATTCATGTTCATTTAATGTTCTCGACTGTACTGAATCGATATTATAACGAAAAGACGCATAATGATGAGAGAAAAAAAAAAAAAACCCTCATTCAAAATCAAGGAATAATTGATTTACTCACTAGGTTGTCAATTAGCGTAGAATTATTCTTATATATACAGCGCAAGTGATACAAGCTCTTCGAAGCGTGATAAATTATAACACTTCTGCGAGTAACTTCTTATACACCACTAATTACTAGTTAGCGATTAATTTCACTCGCAACGGACTATCCGTCCAATACCTACTCGACTAACACCAACTCAAAAGTACAGAACACTGCACAGAGTTTCCTATTTATAAATCGGTGCACCGAATAGCCGGGCAATAAGCCAAAAAGCTCAGCCTCGCGATCTATTTGGACATTGATAATTATTATTGTTTTTAGCTTTTTGAAAATTATTTAACTCATTTAATATACCGTTTATTCGGCATTTGACTTTCATTTGATAACATTTTGAGGAAAAAAAAACAAACAAAAAAAAAAAAAAAAGAAAATGAAAAATTTTATCACACGCATGAGGAAACAAACCCGAAACCGAGAAGATGACTGAACAATTTGGTTTAATTGTAATTGAGGTGAGATAGTATTATATGATGGATTATTATTATTCTGGGTATAGGTAACTCGAATTAGTCTCTCGTTAATTATTGATATGTTGTTTTGACATGTCCGAGACAACCTTTATACACCTAACAATATAACATGCACGTGTGTGTATGTAACATGCGTGCATAATATCGATGATTCAGAAGCTTATAAATTGTAAACGTATATACGCCTCTCTGTCTGTATAAGCGATTAATTAGCATGAGATTTATAAAACAGCGGTTAGGTACCTATATATCACGTAAGATTAATTTTCTTCTCACAATTTGTTTGTCTCATTGAATTATTAACAGCTGATCGTATCATGAGTACGACAATTATTTACTATATTTTTATACATCCAATCCGATTGCTAATTCATTATACGAATTACATTTTCTAATTTTTAATTTCGTGAATCGAAAGAATTAAGATCGTCAATGTGATTTATCACGTATAATAAATCACCATCGCGTATATTTATTGAAACAAAAAAAAAAAAACTATCCCTTTGAAATTGAACAGTATTTGAATAGCGCGCCAAAAATGACGTAATTTAACAGCTTAAAATTAGGCCTTGCAGATTTTGGGATCATCAGTTGAAAAAATCGTGAAAATAATGTTTGGTCAATTGGCAAGGATTACTGTATATAAGAAAGGCATAAAACCTGTATCATCCTATACATCCCTACCTAATCCTATAACGAGATACAAAATTCGTCATCCGGTATAAATTGGAAAAATAAGACTCTTCTCGATATATGCATATTGTGTAACAGCTCGAATATAAATTCATGATCTTAACGGTTTGGAATTCAGCCGATGGACTTCCTTGTTCTTTATCGATCGATCAATATATATGAAATTAATATACCTACTTCAAAGTCTCGTAGCCCATAATGAAATTTATTCGAAAATAATGAAAACTACGATAATGATCAAACCAGAATGATTTTCATTAAGTTATAGTCCGCTGTTTTCATGTAAAAAATGAAAAGCCAAACACCCACTGTGATGACTCATATTTATCTCTGTATACATATCATATTATTATCCGTCACGTCAAATGTGAATTCTAATCTCTCCGTGCCAATGCGGTCATTACAACCTGATTTCATATTATCGATCGTGACTGAAGATCCTGGTGAACGAAGAGATCGAACTTGATTGAAAAGAAAAAAAAAAAAAGGAAGAGAACAAATATCTTCAAGTTTAATGACGTCGAAAAAAATTTGGCATGGACGGTGAAAGGGCCTGTGTAAGTACATCGCAGGCACACCCTGATCTATGAAGCTCGAGGCAGGATATTTCTTAATCATTTTAGCAAAAACCCCGACATCTTAACTCCAAAAGACGTTTAATTGACGGCCTATGTAATTAATGGAGCCGAACCAATCTCACCGATCGATTAATATATCTTAGGCGTTCATCATCGTTCATGCCAACCATAACTGTTTTCTATTATTAATTTTTTCCTTCTTTTTCTTTTCCATTCCTCTTCCCTTTCTCTCTAAAAAAATATCGTATGCAGACTTTTTCAAGATCCGTTCACATTTTTATTCAAATTTCCAAACGCGTGTAATTAGTATCGGACAATTTGAAGTCTGCAGTTCACACCATCCAAAAAAAATTGTGAAGCATATTGTTCCGGAAGAATTTTGATACGTTCCGGCCACGTCACGGGGCACATGCGTGCTTTCAAATAGAAAATAATTGACCTTTACAGATCCGCATCATCAATGATCGGATAGAAATTAATGCACAGAAAGAGTCTGCGCTTGAGGCTATAACGACTGTAAACCCGATCATCCCGGCTGTCATTATCGGACAGGTGACACGTGTAGGTATACGTGTATGAAACTGTGTATAGCCGTACGAAGATCCCGTAAGAAGATGTGAATCATCTCCGCCGTAAGAGAAGGAGAGACAAAAACGTAAAAAAAAATAAAAAATTCAATAAATAAACGAAGTGAGGAAGTGAGCGAAAGATAATGGGAGAATAAATTTAAGCTGGTGATGATTCACACGACAAGAGAGCTAAACATGATGATGTATATCTAAATCTACCATTATCCGTTATTGTTGTTAACAATATGGTTTTTTAATCAATGAGCTAGACGACAGTGATTCACGTTTTATTTTTATTTTTTTTTCAAACAAATCGCGAAATATATGTAAGTCAAGATTTGTAATTGTATGTTCCAGTGGATTTTTTTTTCAAATTTTCATCAAGGTTTTGGTAATTATTCCGCAAAATAAATCTCTCCAAAAATTGGTACAGGTAAGAATTAGAATCTCGGACATTCCCTCAGGGTTTGATTAGAATCGATGTGAATATCAAACGATGACGGAATGGTTGATCCAGTGAAGACGAATTGGCATTAGGAAAGGTCAAAGTCAACCGGTTCTTCGAATGTCTGCATTTCTCATTCATTCAGATGAACAAATCGAGAAAAAGTTAAAAGAGGCATCCGGATCATGAGGCTGCGGAATTCACAATGGTAACAATGGCGAATGGTATTCATTCGAAGATCAGCTTCGTGGAAGAACGGTTCTGTTTTTCCCTGCGATATTCAAAATTTGCTTTTCGAACCATATAAGGTATAGTAAAAAAAAAAAAAAAAAAAAAAAATGCATCGCTGATACGTTTACAGGCTTTATACAATGAAGACAATTCTCTTATTCGTATTCAAATACTTCAATTCATGAATAGAATAGTTCGATTTTTTGTCTCTGATCTTGTTGGCACGCAAAGGGGATGGATTTTCGAAATTAAAAGGTGATTCACCAACCTGCATCGAAGAAGTGATCAATGAAATGCAGATGGTATTGAGAAATCATCGGACAAGAAATTGTGTACTTGAAAACGGTCGGAAATGATTTTCCAGACTACAAATCGTGGAGATCTAGTGAAAGCTCAATTTTTTATTTCTATAGGGTGATTCTTATAGCTTCATTTTTCTTTAAGGATAAAAGTTAAAAGCGAAAACATGGGCATATATGTATGTACAGAAGTTTGAATCTGTCTCAAAAGCCAGTAATTTTCATTTCTCAATTTGAAGGACGGAACACACGCCAACTAATGTATGCGAAAAGTATTCCCAGAGCTAAAATCCCCTGCCCAAAATTATCGAAATTCTTCAACGTCGTGCGAAGATCTAAATCATTTTCGCGGATACACGCAATAGTAATTAATTTTGATTGAAATGCAGTTGAGATGGGAACTTTTCAATTGTAAGACACGAAAAAAAAAAACGAAGCAAACAATCTGAACAAATCAAATCCCCTACGTTAAGGGGTCAGTGAAATGTCGATTAGTCATCGACACATACCTGTACAACTTTCCAAGATTTATGAAAGTGGGTTATGTACGGGACTGATAAACCGAATGTACGCGTTTGTACACACGCGCATACGTCACATGTATACGTACACGACCTATATCTATACTCCACATAAATCTGTGTTAGAAAAAGGAAGAAATAAAATATAAATTGATCAATGAATGAATAAACCTGCAGTATAGAAAAAAAAAGAAAATTAAAAAATCAAATCAAGCAGGTCAATCGGCTGACCACGTGATGGGCCAGTCTTGAAATTTCCCGGGTAGATCTTTCAAGTTCGAATTATACAAAACTACCGCATTAACCTATTTCAAAATTCAGTCATTTCCAATTCGGTACACGAACGTCATCGATGAAGATCCAAATCATCAAAATCCGTTGATTCGTTTTCGAGGTATGACTATTTAAAATTTCTTTTGTAACATTTTGTTCGCTCGATTACTCGAAAACTAGTCCACCGATTAAATCCCAACTCTAATCATTTCTGAGTTATAAAAAACCGCATCGACTGAGACCAAAGTCACTAAAATCCGTCGATTCGTTCTCAAGATATCGTTGGACATAAAATTCATCACACAGACTCAGACGTCGATCAAGAAATGGTCGAAGATGATTTTCGGTTTGATTATGATAAATTGATAATTTCTCATTTTTTGAACAAAAAAAAGCGGTAAGTTAAAAGTACAAAAATCTTTCCAATTTTTGACTCCAGGTGTACTAATATTCACTCGTCTATAGTTCCAGTTGAAATCTTCGTCTACCTGACGCAGAATCCAAACCGAGTGAACGAAGAGTGTTTACGCACGTTACATACCATCGTACATGAGTCACCGTGGCAAAGAATGCAGAAAAAAAAAAGAATTCCTGGGGTGACCTGAGCTGGTTTTTTTTTTCTTTTTCTTTTGCTTTTTCTTTATCTCTTTTCCCCGTCCATCGGCTGCAGGTTAGTGGACCATTGTACCGATGAGAACCTGAATGATTATTCAGGAATTTATGCTGCCTTTCTGAGGGGTGGGTACCCTTAGGATTCACTCAAGTATTTGTGCACGTAGATGTGCATCCACCATTATAAAATATCATATGTATTTGTGAAACAGGCATTGCGTCATATCCGGCCCTTGAATACCGCCGCTTAGGTATACATATAATATATCCAGGTATATAGATTCTGGGATATAAATAACCAGATTTCTGATCTAGATTGATACCGAGTGTAAAATAAAATAAAAAAAATTTCGATAACGAATATTAGTTGTAATTATATACCTACTATCATGTATTATCTATACTTGACTTTGATTTCTTCATCATGAGTTTGATTTCTGAATCTTCTTTCATATAATAGGGGAGGCTGGAGCAAAGTGGGTAATTTAGTTCAAAATTGATAGAAATTTTTCCTTTTCTCTAAAGGTTCCTAACGAGAAAAGTAATTCGAGAAAAAATTAGACTTAAAATAATCAATTATTTGAGCTTTGGAGGGAAATTTTTAAACAGGAATTGGTGATGATCATTCAAACAAGTGGCCTGCATCACGTGAAAAATCACGTATTGTATGTACATACGAAAATTCTCCGAATTATATTTATCGGTACCATATAGTGTACATGTATGTATAATGTATATAGATATATATTCAACGAACGATAACTGATAAGACTTTGATGATAACGTTATATAAGCCTACCAACAAAACATGAATCATTTCTCGAACACGTTTTCTTTATGCATAATACGATTTCGCTTTATTTTTTTCTCATTCAGTTTGATGTACATCCATCAGGACCGCAGAATTACAAACCGGAAAAAAAAAGAACCCAACGATTTATGAAAAAAACTGGAGTCAAATCCACCAATGTTAATTAATTTTTGGATAAAAGAACAGAAAGAAAGAATTAAATATCTGCTCCATTGGACGTTCAACTTATACGTATACTTTCATTTCTTTTGTACAGCAAAAGAAAAATATGATACTTGGAATCAAAGAGTGAAATCAATTTGGTGAATGAACTGATTAGTAATTTTAAATTCGTTTTGTTATATCAGGTAAAGAGAATCCATATATCCATGTCTACATATAGATACAGGTATGTATAGCCGTGTATCTTCGCGTCGCATGGTTCGGGAATATTCTTAGGTATTATGGTTATTGACTCGTACATATAGGTATATACGTATTTGCCATTGATCGATAAGATAAATCGAAGAAAAAAAAAAAAAAAAAACAAATAAAAATCCCGCACCTTTGATTAGCCAGAGTTAGAAATAGAGCCCTCTTCTAAATGATCGTGAATTGGTAAGGATTACAATCTGATATTGGATGTATAATAATTTCGTGATCGTCATTTGGTCAGTAATTAATCAATTAATTATACTCTATTATGGATCCTATCTATACTAATATGCCTACACACAGCACACAATATACCTATACATATACCATCGATATTTTGTTGGACATTTATTTTTTTCGATCACATATGCCTGGCTGACGTTTTAGCCAGTCGCGGCCACGTCACTGATACACAATTACATTCTATGTCACCGAGATTAGATCCAATCACGATGTTAAATTATCTCCAATCTTGACGTTCGTATGTGAACGGGCTTCGCGATTCTTGGATCTCATGAATTCATTTTTATTCCTGTACGCCTATGAATGTATGTATGTATTTATGTACAATTTACATACATACATACGTACAACTGTTTGCTCTGATTGTGAGTATAAAAATTCCGCGAATAAAGGCTCGACTGTGCGAGATTTCAGAAATCGTTCTAATAATTGGACTGGAGGTATCAAAAATTACACCTGTATGTCCAAGATCATGATTTTCAGATCCTCATTTTTTTCTTGTCTTTGGTTAATCTTTGTTAATTCTAATTCTCTTTTAAATCACGATCTCTGGTCGCGTCGACTAAATTTCACGGTATAAATTGTGCCTCGAAAATTAATGATATTCCTGAAATTCGTCGATCATTTATTTTCAATTTCCATCTTTTGGGAAAAAGGAAGTTATTTAGAATCTCTCCGAAAATGAAAAGTTGAAGTTCCACCAAATCTTCACGTTTTGAGGTCCAAAGAATCATCTCCGATAATTTTTGGATTCACATATATCTGCAGAGTGTGCGTGATCAATTTTATATGTTCGACGATATCTCGAGAACGATTTGATAGATTTCGATGATTTTGGTCTCGATTCATGCGGGTTTTCATAACTCAGAGTTGACTAGATTTTGGATTTAATCGGTCGACTAGTTTTTGAGTAATTGAGCGAACAAAATTTAAAAAAGAAAAAGAAAATTTCAAATGATCATATCTCAAGAACGAATCAACGGATTTTTACGATCTTGATCTTCATCAATAGCATTGGCTCCAACTTAGAAATGATTTAATTTTGAAACAGATCGATGCCGTAATTTTGTATAATTCGAACTTGAAAGATCTGCGCGGGAAGTTTCAGAACTGATCGATCGTGATCGGCCGATTTACCTGCTTGTTTCTTTTCTGATTATCGAATGATTCTTTTTTTTTTTTTTTTTTTCTCGTCAATTAACTCGCTGCAATACGAAAAAAAATTGCTTCCTAGCGATGGCTAAGCTAATTCAAAATGTGATTTAAAATCGTTTTCACTTATAGAACTCGTGCTCTCGACCGACGACCCAGTACGTTATGAATGGAATCCCTCGGGCTGCGATCGTGCGCCTCCGTGATTCCGTCTTTCATGAGTCACGCGAGATCGGTCATCGGGAGCGTTGAGACGCCGAGCGTCGTGTCGCATGGTTTCGTGCGACGCGCACGAGGTAGTACCCTACTACAATCCAGACAGAAAGGCGCGGGTTTGCAGTGGTTCTCATACAAAATGAGACAAAAAATTTACAAAAAAATTGGATGACCGTAGACAGAAAATCGTCAAATGGTAAATAAATCTCTTTCTCCTATCTGCAAATTATGAATTTCTAATCTGAAATATGAATTGTTCAAATTAAAATAGAAACAGAAACGAAATTCATCAAATTTTACATTAAAAATGACAAATGGAAGTTAAATTGCTTTCGAATTTGTACAATTAACACAAATCCAATCATATGAGAGATATTGAAATTGATTTGTCGATTGATTTTCAGTATTTTTCACACTTTGATTGATTCCCATAACTGTAAACTACATAAAGACGCACAATTGTTATTTTCTGTTTATTCTTCACCTGCTCAAGGTTCATTCAATCAAAGTCATTCAATCCAAAATTCAGAATTCAAAAATCCAATTTTTTTTTTTTCCCAACAGATCCAAAGACACCAGTGGCCAGGACTTTGGCCCATTAACAAATGTGTGAGGTGAGTTCGAAAAATTAAAAAACTTATATGTAATAGGTTCGATTATTCAATACGATTTCCTCATTTCCACAGCTGGGAATTCGAAAAAAAATAATCAAAAACATCGAATTCGTTCTTGTTGTTGAAATTTCTTTTTTTCAAATCACGCACGTGATACATGGTCAAATATTTTTGACTACACAATAGTGAAAAAAATATCTTTTACTTCTCGCGACGTTGCAGAGATGGGTTGGCAACACTGTCAAAGGCCATCTTATCTTTATTCTCTCACAATCAGCTATATATACGTATATAATATACATGTGTATATAATCTCCCCTATATGAGCTCAATAAAACCCAAACAGTATACATACATACACATAATAAATTGGGTCAATTCCCGTCAATTTTTGTTATATTTAGGTAATTTTTTTTTCAATACCAAACACATATCCGTCATTATCACAGATCGAGTGAATCGATCGTAAAGGCAATTAGATAAGCTTATTAATTATCTGACGATGAAATAAGATGAATGAACGAATTGTGTGAACGAATTACGAATAATTACCTTTATACACGACTTAAGTCTTCGAAAAATAGCGTCTCGATCGAGCATTACTCAACAAACGTATGTATAATATATAATATGTATAATTAATTCCGGTTATCGTATATATAATCCCAGTTATGAAATTTTCCGTTTTTTTTTTTTTTTTTTTTTTTTTTATACACATACTGTAGAGAAACATTGATGTTTATTTTGAGGTATATAACATTCATTGGAATGACAAGTTACGGTGATATATTTCAAAACCACTCGAGGGATTAATTTGTCGTTAAAATCAATTCGCTTCGCCGGGGCCTGATATATATATATAAACACTCGAACCCCACCGGAGAAAACGGGGGGGGGGGGGGGGGGGGGGGGGGGGGGATCTCAAGTGAGATGGAAAGACGAAGAAAAATATGAGACAAAACGGGACGGAGAATAAGTACTTCAGAACTCGTGGGCGGCGTTAATTGCTTATGGCGCCATACTGACGCCTATAATCCGCAACGCGGACTCGTCTGTACGTCTGTACGTCTGTCGTTTCTACCTGCGAGTTCAATCGAAACGGTCAAAATATGTTGAGGTTTGGTTTTTTTTTCTTTTTTTTTTTTTACTATTTTCTCAAAAGTTGACGTCCGCTTAACCCTGCGGAGCACATTATTATAGCCTCATTCCGGTATGACACCGATTTTAAGTTGTTTTTTTACGATTCTTAAGTATCGTTCAACGCATGACCCTATACATATTAGGTTTGTAGGATGTTGAGAGGAGGTAGTAAAAAGAAAAAAAAATGATAATACCGATTTTTAAAAGCTCGTATTATCACCCAGCGGATTTTATGATCGAATGATGAGCAAATAAACGCACTTTTTTATATGTCCTACGTACAGAGGTAAAATTTATGTATTTGTGACTAATCGGCCTGCAGGTGAACCACATGTATATGAGAGAGCAAATAATCGGTAGAAAGAGTTTATTTTTGATTGGTGACCATTAGAAGGGATATTACTAACATGGTATAGTAAAAGTTGCTTTGAACCTAACCTAGCTAACATAAGAAATCTGAATACAACTGGAATCCTATTCGTTTTTTCCAAACGGTAAAATACTTGGGAACTTTTTGCCGTACTAAAGTATTAATCTCCTAAGTTTCATTCCGGTAGGTTGTATTATTTGGAAGAAATTACGAATCGCGTTTTTGAGGTGATAACAATTGGTAATAATGGAATTCCGAACATAGTCCCGTAGTACTTCAAGGCGATATGAGAGTCGATTGGAAATTCTAGTATTAGTACCAATTGGATTCTAGTAAACTGATGTTTTTTATGTTGGCTAGATTGAGTTGGAAGTGATTTCTACCATGACAGCTCAAAAGATGCCAAATATTAAATGGCGGTTCCAACATTGCCAACCGCCAAACCCGAAAAATGACTTTGTTTGAATGAAACTTGGTGATCTGGGGTTATTAAGGGCGTGCTACAGTCGATTTTTACCGAAATTTGTTATAATTTTGAATACCGAATATAAATTACCCGTTTACGAAATCTAAACGACTCGAAATTCACGAATACAAATTGCAGATCGAATATAGTGACCCAAATTTCAAAGAGTGTGACTTGATTTACACAGAGACTGATGATCAGTGACTCGAAAACTCTGACTACCGAGTTTTATCCGAATCGAGTCACTGATCTATGCATCTTTGTCCACTATGATGGATCCACCATCTTGAATTGAAGAATTCCTGATGATTCAAATTCGTAATCAGCATCCCCTAAAGTGCGATATTTCAAGTGGATCAAGAAAGTTGAGTGAATTCGCCTTTCTAATTCAAACAATTCATTGAACGCTGCAGTTTACCATACAAAACAAATGGGAAGACGACATTTTTAACCGATTCGAAATTATTATTTCGAAAATTGAGAAAAGCAACAAGATTGAAAGAAAATACTCTTCAAGACTACTTCCGTAGTTGATTGATTTTTTTCTTTCTGATTTTTCCTCAGTGTAAAATATAGCTGCGAAGTAATTATTGACGATTTGTTTGATATTCAGCTTTGTTGTGTTTTATTACGTTGCAGACGGTGTTGAGCAGCACAGTGCAGCGACTCTGATCTCTTATGCTATCAAATGCATGTATATATGTACCAATTATGTATATAGTTACGTATGTATGAATGTACAGAAGAGATGGTGGCGTCGCAAACATCAAAGGGGTCTGGCCTCTGATACCGCGCGTTACCATTACGTTTTGCAATATATACGGTACGTGATTAGTCATTTGATCGGACAAAGTCGACGTGTATTAATTAATACGCCGCAACTATATGTATACGTATGCACGAATCTCGAATGAACGATGATTGTAAAAATTGAAGAAAAAGTAGATAAATAAATGAAAATTAATTTAAAAAAAAAAGCCATCTCACCCCACAATTTATTTGTTAATTTACTAATTCATTCATTCATTCGATGAAAAAAGAAAGACGAATAGAAGAGAAAGACAAAGAGGCGAAGTTCATTCGAATTCAGGATTCACTAGGGATGATTTTATGACATCAAAATGCGAGTAACATTACGGTTTTTTTCGTATACATTTTTTGTTGAACAACTTGAACACCAATAAACCAATTTTGATTGCTGGATTGTTCTTTGGATCCCCAGCAATAATGATTTTTTTCAAAAACCAAATTTTTGCAAACATAGAACTTCTTTATTCGTGTTGCAATTATTGCAATGAAGTATCGGAATCTTTCCCAAACCAATTAGAAGAAAATCTGGAATTTTACATCCGCCCCGGTTTTTCTTTTTATAATTTTCGGTCTTCACTTTCTAATCTTGCTATAATTATGACGATGAATATTGTATCAATTATAATATGGCGGAGGATAAAAAAAAATTACGTTTTACAAAAATAAAGTGAAATGTTCGGAGAGTTACTGAATGGGTGATTCGGCATCGAATGCCCCATACATACCTACATACGTTGATCCAGGTAGGTAGGTAGGTATACCAGGGAAAACGAGATCGTAAAAGGTGACAGGAAGTAAGTATAGGTACTAAGTTCTAGGAACGGTACGTAACCAGCACGTAAAGAGATATTCCATAAAGGACACCGGAGACTATACGCCGTAGGTATTAAATAAGGCTCTGTACGTTCTTAGTTACTCACTTTCCACGGAGGTGTCATCCGAATATGGGAATTAAGTGCCTAAACGATCATTATACTATCTCGTTCACATAGGAATTCAATCGATCGATCATGTACAATTATCAGCCATTGAAAATTACAAAAAAAAAAGAAGGTTATAAACTTTATTTTACAATTACCGAGGGTGGATTTACAGTTTGATGAAAACCTTTACTATATATATATATATGTATACACTGAACTAGAATATTAGGATTTGATTGATCTTCCAACATCGTCAACATGCATGTACGTATACAATAAATGCTTTAAAATATGTGCAAATAGTTATAAAAATCAAACAAATGAAACAACAATCATAAAACTAGAACAGCAGAAAGGAAAATATATGACTTTGCGTAAAAGAGAGAAAGAAGAACGGAAAATCTGCAATAGTTGCTCATAGACTGGTTTTAATTACGCGTACATTTTTTCTTTTTCAAAAATTTACATGCTGATGAGATTAATCGGCGTTTTCACAAAAGTACGTGCGATAAGCCTGTGCAGATATCAGAGTACAGTCGAACCCCCCATGAGCAGAACTTCTCCTCTCTCGGTTGCTCCCACTACCTAAACCTGCGACGCATGCGCACAGGCATATGACCCTAACCTCTTTGACTACACGTGCGCAACGATGCAACGCGCATGGCATAACAAACTCACTGTCAGCCATAGTACTGCATAGTACGCCGATCAAGGCGGGATAGGGAGCAAGAGCGCTGATAAAGAATTGTTAATGACTTTTTCGTGGTTTCCGTTTCTCGAGTCTGAAATTTATGCGAGATTCGACTGTATATTGTTTGAACGTTGAAATATATCCTCATTTTTCGTACGACGCCTGATTAAATTCTATCGCACGCTTTATCGAACGTTTAGCGATCGTAGAATTTTTCTACGCGGATACGTAAGGACATAGATAAATAAATTCTCCAATTTTCATAATGTTTGAAAAACCCATAACTAAAATTGACTCTCTCGAATATGGTATAATAAAATAGTCTTCGATATATAGCCTCAGATGGGAGAGAATTTATGTCACTGTTGTCCTCATGAATATATACGTTTTAAAAACATAATTGGTATGAATATAATTATACTCAACTCTGACAGTTTTTATTAAGGATGATCAATTACGGTTGAGATAGATTCCTACCAATATTTTCCATCAGAAATTAAATTTTTTGTTTCACACGTGTTAATAAGTTCCGCATTTTTTTTTTTTTTTTTTCCAGTCAATAGATGTATAATATATATATTTTTTTTTTCCATTATCGAAATCGGGAGCTTAATTACCTAACTAAAATTTTCTACCAATTAAAAAGAAACGACAAAATTCTATAGAATTGATATTCAGATCCTGGATAAGAGACTGCAGTATTATAATTACATGATTATAGAAAACGATAATTTTATGCGAATTCCTTATTTTTCAGATTCTTGATTTTATTTTTATTCTTATTTTTTGTTGTTGTTACCAATTAATTGGAATAAACAGCCGATTTCGACGGTATTAATACGGGTTCGATGAGACTAACATTATACGATGAGATAATTTATTAATGAAACTGTTTATCGGTGAAATTTTTTGTGTATTCCGCACGGGTGATGAGAAATATATGGTTAAGCCACAAGAGTTAGATAATTAAAATGAGTAAAAGAAGGAAGAAGGCAATAGAGTGAAAAAAAAAATAAAAATAGAAATAAAAAAATAAAAAATACTAAACATCAACGACGTACTAATATGGAGTTGTTCTGAAATACACGCGTAATGCATAATTTGTCAGTTTCACAAACCACGGAATTATTATTATTATATACCTACACTCGACGAAAGTTATGGGAGCGGAACCAGTCTCCGTATAAAACGATATAACCATACGAATAAACCTGACGACCGCATTTAAACGTACGCTCTGGACCACACGCACGACCGTTGTGAATTAGCTAGTTTAGTCAAGTTCGTAGCCGCAACAAACCCGATGAGTCAGTCGTGTCCCCGAGGCTTTACATATTCTTCGATGAAACAGCAAAGAAACAATAATATAAAAGAACAAATTTCAAATGGATGCAGACTGGAAAAGTAAGAAAAAAAAAACGAGACAAACATAAAAAATTCAATTGAATTGCCTAGAAATTTTACAATTGTCTTTGTCAAAAAAAAAAAAGAGAAAAAATTGAGTCGAAAACCGAAAAAAAAAACAATCGGAAAACAGAAATAAGCTCTGAAATTAACCCTCCATAGTCACTGTGAGTCAAATTGACCCACCTTCCAACTTTGGGGCTGGTTTTGTTTCAGCTCCAAAAGAAATCCTTTTCAGATGTCAAAATAAATACGTTGTCTGGAATTTCCACTATTAAGCTATTTTTTAAATATAAGTACTACATGTTGTGAGTATCGCCCTAAAATTTTGTTAGAAAAAATTGAAAAATGAAAAAGTTACGAATATTTAACTGAAAAAGTGTATTTTTTGCACATTCATATCTTCACGAATTTTTTAGACACATTGAAATTTATTTTTAATCAAATTGACTTTTGGCACATATTCTACAATGTTCGAAGTATGTTCCATATTTTTTTTTTTTTGAAAAACAATCAGAGGGATAGTTTTTGTGCGACAGCCAATTTAAAATCAGTCGGTTCAATTTCACCCTGCAGTGTGACTATCATGTGATTTTACAGAGGTATGACTACGGAGGGTTAGAAAAAAAAAAGAAAAGGAAAACCTTTTTTCCCTAAATTTTGAACTCCAGCCTAATTTGGAGAATCAATGTAATTCCAAAAGCCCCGAAGGCTGCTGCAGGTTTTTCGTAAAATTGAAAACGAGGGGATATCCTTTCGCCCAAAAATTTCGGGCCGGTTATATACCTGTAGGTACATACATACATACGTATATGTACAGATATACTTAGCCCGTCCTTCGTGAGGCTTCGTTTTGAGTGATGAGGCTCAGAATCGATGGAACATTGTTTAGTTTTCCTAAAAAATATTTTTCTCTTTCCCTTGAGATATCGTGTATTCAGAAATTATCCTTTGCAAGCGTTGAAAACCTCGATCTTTCGCTCGAAAAATCTTTGCACGTAAAAAAAAAACTTGAATAGAAAATATAACAAATTTCCATCTATTTTCTGTCGAAATACTGAGTTTCATCAAACCCTTTTGGTTCTTTGTATACAACTGCGGTTCGTCATTTTATCCAGCAACGATGATTTTCTTGCAAGAGAACGAGAGCTATTTAAATTCTCGCATGTTGCAAAGGAGGCTGTGTTTTTCTGCTGCCCCAGCGAAGAGCGAGTTAATATGATTGAATGCAGAGACGAGACGCAGAGGTAGTTCCTAGAAGAAGAACTGATTCATACTAGCCAGAAACTAGAGGTTCAAAAGTCTTCAGTAGAATAACAGAGATCAATTGTCAAAAATTGACGGTAATCATTACAAAGGTGTGGAATGCATCGACTTCGATTCATTCCTAAAGTCAAATATTTTTCCGGGTTCGATGTCGATCGATGTATAATTTCCGGGTCTGATGTCATTCTAATATCAATTATTTTCTATATTTTGCACACACGTAGTATTGAATCATCTCTTTTTTCGACATCGATCAATATCGCGCGACCTTAAAAATTTTTTTATTGAATAATAAATGCAATTTTCGATCAATTCGATTGAAAAATTTCATATCACGCACATCATTTGTTACTGCTCTTTATTCATGGTATAAATTGCCAATTTTTTGACAGTTTTTCTGGAAGCCACATCGATTTTGAACATCTTGTGCCCTCAAAAGATAGAAATTCAAAAAATTTCGTCTTCCGGACGAGGAAATGTGACTATTACCTGCCTCGCTCAGGGTAATGGTCACTGTTTGCCAGAAACAGTAGGTATTGCACATTTTTGCCGACCATTAGGGCAAGGTTAAAGAAAGCTATTCAACCCATAAGGGATTTCTATTTTCCCAGTTTTTATGTTCTCAAAGAGCTATACATACAATTATCTCGTTAAAATCATGCTTTGACATTGCATGGCACACGTTTTTTCATTTAGCAAATTGACTTCCAGACTGTACATCAGTTCTTTTGAATAAGTAACTGCGATAATTTCTCTTGACATGATCACTTCATATCCCAAATGATTCGTACTAAAAAAATCAAAAGCCTCAGTATCTGCTGTACCATGAATAGAATTTTTATAGATTTCGCGTTGAATGATCTTCTGGAAATCAATCTGATCATGAGAAACGATGATATTTCGCGTGGGAGCAGTTTACTTCCACGTGAATGATAATTAGAAATTCAAAAAACATGCTTCATGTTATCACTATTTTGCACATCAGTTTCTTAAAAAAGTTCATGGGACTTAGAAATTTATAGCTAATCGTTCCGATACGGTTAATTTTCAATTTGATTAGACCCAGTAGATTATGATGATCTTCCGACATGTTGACAGACTAAGTGTAATCTCCTGATTCGATATTATAGCTGTTATTTCGGGGCAGGAAAATTTCGAGTTTTCAAACTACCAATCCAGAGTTTTTAGAAAGTATTATTTCCCCGAAAGTCTACGCAGTTAATTTGAAAAACTCTGGATCAAAAAACATGACGGAGGTTCGAAATTCCGAAAGCTAAAGATCCGAGAGGCCAGTCGTTTATTTGACAATTTAATTGTCAATAGCTTCCCTCAAATTTGCGAATTTTTGGACTTACTGAGTTTTCAACTTTCGCGTCTCAAATAAATTCCGAATTTTTATCACCCCGAACTTTTGTAATTCGGAACTTGAATCCCGCCCCGATATTTCATTTTGAAAATGAAATATTGTCAAATTCTTACCCAGGCACGTGTGTCAAATACGTGGGTTCATAAATATGGATTACTTTTCACCGGTATATAAGGAATACATTTTCAATATTCTCGCTATTTCCGGACAGGGAAAGCCTGTGCGGTCTCCCTGCGTGTAACTTGCACGCATAGGCTTAGGAATATCCGTACCTAAGTAGGTGTCTGTCTATGACGCAGTAGGCATGTAAATACATATACTATACATACGTACTATTAGTACATACCGACAAACGTAGGTACCTTTAGGTATGCGTACAGATAGGATCCCGTTAGACCGTGACCTCGTCAGGCTTAGGACCTCAGGAATGAAAAGGGTCTTGACGCAGACTTCGGCCAAAGCCTACGCGTGTTTACAGGGTGGCGAGTTAAGATTGGCCATCGCAGTTTGTACATGAATTTTTTTAAAATCCAAAACCAAAATTTATAAAATACTTTCGAAATTTTCATTTATTTTTGCAGTTTGAGTGAAAATCGCGTCATTCGGAAAAAAATCGAATGAAAGAATTTCAATCCAAAAGTCAAACTGACTTCTTCGATCTGACTTAAAAGGAAATAAATTCCACTCGATTTGGTACAAAAATCGCCCAGTTTCGGAATAATGCAGAGTCAAAATACATTCGACAAATTTATAGAGAGTGGAATAGTCCAGACCAAAGTTTATTCTTCCATTTAGAAAATCAGCTTATCAATTCGATTCAAAGAAACTAAATCAGCTGATTACACCTGATTTTATACATAGAACTTTTTATTATTTCAAAATTAAAGAACAAGAAAACGATTCGTTGTCGTGAAAAAATCTTTGCTAATTTTTCTAACGAAGAAATCTTATTTTTCGTTAGATGCAATTGCGAGTAAGCCACCGGGTACGTGGGTTAGGGGCATGTGGGCCCATGCGGTGATGGATTTAGACAATTTCATGGAAGTAAAGAGGAGTTGGGTAAAGAAGAATTCGAAACATGGAAAGGGAAGAAAAAAAGAAGGAATTGCAGAGAAACAAGGAATTAAGAGAAAGGAAAGGATAAGAAAGAAAAGGAAAGAAAAGGACTAGAAAAACCTAAAACATTTCTACGTGCTTTATCTCGGCGGATTATATTTGGCCCAAGTAAAATATGAGCTGTGCAAATGATCAACCCTCAGAGAGAAGAGGGAAGTTCGAAGTTTTGCAGATCATCCCACCTCTGCAGTCAAGTTCAATAATAATTTCAAAAATTTCGACCACCATTCTAAATTCATCACCCGAAGACGTGCGATTTTTAGTGAAAAAATTTAACAAAGTGAATCAAAAAACCAACTAAATCCGCTGGATGATCAGATTAGGTGCAGAAATCAAGAAAATTGGACCGTTCAAGTTTGGTAAATATTTTGCTGGAGGATTTCTTAAAATTGGAAAATTGCGAAAATCACACTCAGCAAACAAGTTTGGCAAATCCAACCAAAATAATTTCGTTGGTGATTTTTTGTCGGTTCAACAGAATTTTGTTCAACAATCGACGAACTGTTTTGCTATGTTTATTCAACTGAAATTGGTGGACAAGAATCTTTCGTTAAATCAACACAATCTTTTGTTAAATCAACTCTGAATTTTATTGGCTGTAACTCTACCAAATTTGTTGTCAATTATCAGCTAAATTTTGTTTCGATTCAACGATACTTTTTTTTGAATGCAGACTGCTGATATCTAATTTCAAAATCTTCAAATGCTGATCAAACAAAATGACTAAAATTGAGCCGTGCAATTTTCCCCCAATCTATATTCGATATTGGACCCGCTTCTGGTACCCTTTCGATTTTTATAATTCGCCAGATGTTTTTTGGGGACTGTCTTCCTACTTTTGCAGCCGGCTTTGTTCGACCTTCTTGAAACGTACGTGTCGCAAACAAATTTAATGTTGATTTAACTATGTGTATACGAGGCTGAGTTATACATATATACTTTTATACTTTTATACTTTGTTCATTTTCGCAATGACGTAACATCAAGTGACTAAATGGACCCGGTCCAGCAGCTGACTCTTTGGTAGGCGTTTCTCCGTTGCGTAAACGTCACTCCGACGTATACTGTCACGATGATGTGTGACGGGGCGATGGTCCAAGCTATAATACAACATACGACGACCATCATTCGCCGAATATAATTAGCAGTTTTACGAACTGACTTTCAGAACGCGATGATGGTTACTCGACTTGACTCCCGCCGTATGGTATACGATGCAGTATAAACTTCTCCTTTCGCAATTTAAAGACCCGAAATTCAAACTACCAGGTCGTCAAAATCTCCCTCTGAATATTATCCCGGGGTAGGATTAAAATTCCAAATTTCAAAAGCTGCGAAAGGTGAAAATTCCGAATTTTTCTACTACCGATTGACAGTTTTTAGAAAAATTATTTCCTCGAAAATCTACGTAGCCAATTTGAAAAACTCCGAATTGAAAAACACCAAAGGTTCAAAATTCCGAAAGCTAAAGATCCCGCGAAACGCGTAAACTCCGAATCTCGGAATTCGCGAGATACAACGTCGTTTATATCACAGCTTTATCATGAGCTTCCCTTAAATTTGCAGATTTTTGGACTTTCGGACTTTGAGCTGTCTGCATTTGGAACTTCTGAAATTTGCGAGTCGTGAACACGATAACGTTTCTTCAAACTCGAAATCGCGTTTCAAATAAATTCGGAACTTTTGGGATTCGGATCAACTTTAATCCCAACCCATTATTATTCCTTCCGTGTAAAAAGCGTAGAACTTGAATCTTTCATTTTGGATTTTATTTTCCGAAGCGTTTTTTTTTTTTCTTCTTCAGATAAAACAAAATTACGAAAGAAACTCGAAGCTTTGTTACACTTTATTGGAAGAATACAGACGATGACGATCTTGGCACGAGCTAATTAATCAGCATATGATGCATCGTACTCGCTCGATTCATTATGTTTTTTTTTTTTTTTTTTTTTTTAATTCTCTTATTCATGAAACTAAGAATTAGACTCGCACGCGAGGCACGGGGGTCAATTATCGCGGTTGCAGAGCTTCCTCCTCCTCTTCTTCCTCGATCGTATACGCTACGCGGCTTATATAGTATGTAGTAAGATTAAATACATCCGGTTGGGCGCCCATCCATTCATTCATTCATTCATTCGTTGGTTTGTTCATTTGTTCATTCACTTATTCGTTGAAGACCATGTGAGAACTACCAGCTCTCTTTCTCTCTCTTTTTTTCTCTATCTATCTCTGTCGTAAAACCGCTAAACTTTCATTCATAAATTCTTCAACTAAGAACGTAACTGACCCCGACTTATCATCATCGTGTGGTTTTACCTCGACGACGTATATATGTATAACATGAAATCCACTTTCTTTTTTTTCCCAAGATCCATATGTCCTTTTTTGCAGAAGAGCTCAACACACTTTCAAGGGCCTAAAGTACGTCATGAATGAAAAAATGAGACATTATATAGTCCAGAATCAATTCATTACTTATTCATCGAAGTACGTACGGATTTTCCATCATTCCAATCGTCAGAACTGCACTCCGAAATACTTGCTACACACGAATTCAGAATCGATTAAAAAAATTGTTCGAACTACAGGAAGTCGTGAATTGAGAACGAAAAATTGGAAAATACAATCTTTGGGCAGATTCATGTGCAAATAAGGGCAGGAAACGTAATATGCTCGATTTTTGGAAATTTGACAATATCTTCTACAACAATTTTTTCAATCGAATTTCCTGCATTCCATTCACTTAACGTTACGGCTTCCGAAGAATTTAAATCCTAGAGAAGTCAAAGTGAGATGAACCATACAGCGGAAAAGAAAATTTATCTCTGACAATGTTTAGTTTTTTCAGTCGATTCTAAATTCGAAAATTGATGTATAATTTTCATCATCCGATTTTCGGTTCTTTCAGAGAAGTTTCCATGCGCACTGTGAAAGCCTAACAAAAAATTTCCCTGACAAAAAACCCTGAACCAAGTACGTGTCTCGGTTTCGAAAATGAATCTAAGGAAATAATCAATGAAACAAATGCGGAAACGTGGTTCTAAAATCGAACGATTGCGTCAACCGGAATATCCAATTGATATCGATTTGTATTCTCCATACCAATCACAGACATTGCGTATCTCAAACGTACGAAATAATGAACACACACTGGGCTCTGAAGGGCCGATATGGTATTTGAAAACTAGGTACCTACTTGAGGCAATATTCCTCAAGAAATATTTATCATTTGATAATTTATTTACCGCTTCTTCATTTTCTATGTCACTTAAAGTCGTGGCTACTGCCTTTAACTGAGCTTTTGAGCTTTTTCGCTAGGAATGATGGGGACGAGGTACCTTCGCATATATTTATGCATAATAAAATGTATCACGTATGTGAGAATCGTTTGTGTGAATATCTGCCTTTAATGGGAGAACGTAAAATAATTTTTAGCCATGCTGACCTGTTAGACTCGCGAGTACAGACGACCTCTTAGAATAAAGTTTAACCGGTCCAAGTATCGAGGCTGGAACTGGTCCCAGAGTCTCAGAGAGCGTGTCATAAAATTAGTTACGACTTAGGCGAGAAGCCGTAAGTCTAGCCTTGCGAATCGAAATATAAAACATAGAGGAGATCCTCTCTCTTCTTCTTCTTCTTCTTCTTCTTCTTCTTCTTCTATGCTAGGTTTGACCCCAACCACGACCTGGCATCCGCTCAGTCGAGTGGGCGACAATTTTTTCTTATTTTATTTTTTTATTTTCTGATTTGATCTTTCCGTCTTTATTTCTTTCTTGTCTCGAGTTGGCCTTAGGCCTGGGCAGAAAGCCGGACTGAGAAATAAAAAATAGTGAATTGAGGAGAAAAAACGAAAGTTAAGAACACGCAGGAACACTCGGCGCCTTGTTAAGCCAATTAAACTACTTATGTTAAGTTTAACTTCCATTATGTTGCAGAGAGTTGGGTGTTTCGAGGTTCAGGATCATGCGGAGCTGAGGCTTACTCAATTGCGAGAAATTTTATCACACGGAGTTCATCGTCGTCCGCTTTCTCAAATTTGAAAAAATTATCATAATTGTAAGATCCAGCGGGCCTTAACATCCTGAGGTTGCATTCAAAAATCAGTCAGGTGAATTCGAAATAAAAACTTGGTATCTACTAAAGATCATGCAAAGAGCGTTTCGAAATCAGCCAAAATCGTCTGCATTCAAAATTCTTTCAGCTTCACAAATCGGTAATCACGGAATTCTGCAATTCAAAATCTTCTGTCAGACTTTTAGGTGTAATTCTGAGAATACCTTTAATTTGTAAAATCTGATTACGGGTATATAGTTTTCGAGAAATTTATTTTTTGGTGATTTTGGAATCGTTATCAAAGAAAATTCAGTTCCTCAACTTTGAGATTGTTTCAACTGATTAATGTATTTTAGCCATCGTTTTGATACCCACCGAATTTACTTCGTACGACTACATTCGAACTTCAGTCATGAAAAAAAAAAAACAAAAAAAAAAAACTGATTCCTCTTACATCTCCCAAACTTGAGATTTAGACAGAAACTGTTTTCAAAATGATTATGGCTGTTCTTGCCTGCCTCAGACGTATAAGTCCCTGAAAATCTTCTGTTTCTTTTTGTTTTCAACTCGCCCTCCTACTTAAACCTCCGCCTTTCGCAAAAAGAGTTGAGTAGTTATTATAGTCACCGTGAAAATGAAAAATTGCGTTTTTTGCAATCGGTCGACTGGTTCTTTCAGTAATTGAGTGAACAAATTTGTACGAAAAAAAATCCAAGTAGTCAAATCTCGAGATCAATTCAAGGGATTTTGACGATTTTCATGTTCATCCATAGAATTTGCTCCAACATATAAATGACTAAATCTTGAAACAGATCGATGCAGTAGTTTTAAATCGTTCAAACTTGAAAGATCCGCGCAGAAAGTTCCAGGACCGGCCGAATCGATGGCTAGTCGATATTTACCTGCTTTTTTTCATCTTCGTTTCGATTTTTCTTCTTCACGTGAATGTGAAATACAAAGAAGAGGAAAAAAAATCATGAGAAGAAGCAGCAGCATAATGGGTCATTTATTGGGCTTATATGGAAGTGGCGCGTGACAACAGGAAGTGTAAAGTGAGTCTAGTAAGAAGGAAATTTAAGTGGAGGGCCCCGCGCACTACGTACGTCCTTCTCTTCGGCCATCATCATCGGCGGGCGCCCGCGCTCTAGGGCGTCCATTGATATTAATGTCGTTATAACAACCGTCTAATGGATATGATCGTCTATGGCACGAGCCACGCGCGATTATCCAATTGAAAGACAATATAATCTGCACTTTTAATCATCCCGGGTTTATCGTCGATTTTTCCCTCTGTCTCTCTCTCTCTCTCTCTCTCTCTCTCGATTGAAAAAAAAAAAAATTGAAGAAATATGTGACATGTATAAAAAAAAAGCTGATTCCGTCGATGTAACATAAATGTTTCGACAGAACCGAACGATTTTCTTAATTTTTTCAAATTTCTTCAAATTTCTTTCAGATTTCTTCAAAATCCTTCAAATTTTTTCAAATTTCTTCAAATTTCTTCAAATTTCTTCAAAATTCTTTCAGATTTCTTCAAAAGCCTTCAAATTTTTTCAAATTTCTTCAGATTTCTTCAAAATCCTTCAAATTTCTTCAAATTTCTTCCAAATTCTTTCAGAGTTCTTCAGAATCCTTCAAATTTTTTCAAATTTTTTCAAATTTCTTCAAAATCCTTCAAATTTCTTCAAATTTCTTCAAAATTCTTTCAGATTTCTTCAAAAGCCTTCAAATTTTTTCAAATTTTTTCAAATTTCTTCAAAATCCTTCAAATTTCTTCAAAATCCTTCAAATTTCTTCAAAATTCTTTCAGATTTCTTCAAAAGCCTTCAAATTTCTTCAAATTTTTTCAAATTTCTTCAAATTCCTTCAAATATCTTCAAATTTTTCCAATTTCTTGTTCCCGCCATGCTGTACGGAGCGAAAAGTTTTTTATAATATTGAGAAGATATCTCAGTCAATTGTGTTGAATTTCAGCGTTTCACTTTGTCGGCAAAATTGTCGAGTTGCCCCAACCCCGCATATGAACGATACGAGGATTATACATATACCTACCTATATGTATAAGAGATTTCCAAGAATCATCGAGCGCGCTATATACACAAGATGACACGCATCACCGTGTGTGTTGAATTGCGATTTGGAATGTATATTTTTGTCTGGAATCTATCTAAATATATCTCTGCGCGAGAGACCCAGATTTTCTCGACACGCGACTGCACAGATAACGAATCGAAGTCTCCGGAGCATTATGAAATATCTCTCTTTTTTTTTCTTCTTTCTTTCTTTTTTACTTTTCTTCAAATTTCATTATTAGTATACATGCGCGTTAATAATAGAAATTCGGAGAATGAATTATTGATGCAATAGGATGACATAGAATAACGTAATAGTTTCGAATACACCGAATGCCAGAGTGCTAGAGAAATTGATAGCTTCATGGATAATTCTTATCCATTATTTTTGGATATTGAATATAAAATTGTTCGAATTATCATTTCCTTGAATTCGCAACGAGTAACAGAAATTCGCGGTTTCCGTTTGCGCTGCAGCACACACGCGATTGTATAACTTTAACAAGGTGACAAGTAAATTGTACCACGCAGTTTCTGTTATTTCTACAAAAACAAAAATGAAGAAAAAAAGAAAAGAAAAATAAAAAATAAAAAAACTTCTGTCCCCTGTGTACTGCTGTCAACGGAAATAAATCCGAAGGATTATTTTTTTGCCGTGTAACCGCGTTTGCAATGTTATTTCCGAAATATGCAAAGTCGGAGCTACACATGCGTCTGTTTCTTATAATATGCGTGATTTTTAATTAGTATTTTTTTTTCGAAAATATATTCCTGTGTTTTATTAAAACGCAAACGTGTCAAAAGACAGAGTAAAAATTGTGGCAGATTTTCTCCAAATTTCTTGAATTACAGATCTTGGAACTAATTCGTTAGATCGAATTGTGAATAGGTGAAAAGTATATTACAGGTGAATGATCATTAATTCGAAAAAAAACGAGGATATAATTTTCATACAATGCGTAGTCGATTATGTTTAGAAAAAAATCAGCATTCCGCTGTTAATTAAAATCGGACTTGTGATAGGTGAGTAGATTAATATATTGAAGAGACTGAAGAATTCTCAATCAATTGAAAACATCCAGTACACACATATAGCTGTGTATGTATCGTTCAATCATTCAATGCAATTCAATTGAAATTGCAATTATTTTTCAATCAGAAGCTACAGTAATTTTACTCAAATGAAACGAAATAACAAAACAAAAACAGTGAATCGTGTTTTATGCTTACAGCTCGTGGACGGTAGATAATTACCGATCAACAAACCGAGCGATAATTCGATCAGATCAGTTTAATCAATTGATTGATAAATCGTTATCTATAAATACGTGTCCCTTTAATTTATACGACTCCGTCGTAGTACAATTACTACAATCGACTCATGTCTCGTTTAATAAGAATGGAAACCTCTCGAGCTCAATGACTTGAAAAATTTGATGGATCGAATCCCTCGACTACTGTAATATAATTATAATTATAAGAAACAGAAACGAAAATAAGTTCAACTCTTGAGATCGGAGGGAAAAAAGTCTATGTATAACGCGAAAGTAATCAAACAACGAGTTATATTTAAACCCTGGTAACGATAATAAATTTTCTCCAATTTATTCAACTCTCATGATCCAGCAAACTTCACACGGTCAGATGTACATTATATACCTACGCATAATTTCTATCTCCAATTTTCTAGCTCCTATTTCTCCAAAGATTTCTCAACCATTACTTTCGTTCCGCAGCTTCTACGCGCAAAATATCATTCTGCAATCGTCGCACTTTTTCCGCTTCAGTGTAATTTTTTATCCATGAAACAAAAAAATTAATCTGCCGTTTATCTACATTCGTTAAGAACTGACAATTGCGATGGAATCGATCAGCTTCTGCAATCGGATAGCGAATTTTATTCAAATTTCCCGCCACCCGCAAGTTCTTCCACTGCAATTTGATTTTCTTAAAAAAAAATTGGCAAACTCAAACGAGTATGATCGATGGATCTGGTGCAGTGAAATGAAATTCAGAGTAAATTCGGTGACAATCTGGTTTCTCGAAGTGATCCGTAACCTTTTTAGTTTACTGGGAAAGAACCGTTTTCGCCAAGTCTACTTCGGCCAACTTATTCGTGGCAGTTAAGTTTATTTTTGAATCTCGAATCCCAACCGACGGTCGCGCTAAGACTTTCCGCCTCTTCGGCATCTTCGCCGTTTGCAAAACTGTTGCCTGAGTTAGCAGAAGTAGCTCCGAATAACGTTTCGTTTCTCTGTCATCGAATAATCTGCTCCGAAAGGTAAATGAAGGAATAAAAACAACCAGGGTGTATGTGAGATGATGAAAAAATTTCTTATTTTTCATCAGGTTTGAGTTTCGTGACGAGAACGATTTTCCCCAATCCCAGCAAATTTTATACTCTTTTAATCCTCAGCTACAGCCACACGATTCTAACTCGGTTTTTCGGAGAACCGCTGGACGAGAATTTTCTAAACTTTACAGGATTGCGGAGCTAATTGTGCTTAGAGGATGAAAAATTGCCGTACATCTCATTAAGGGGGCCAGTATACAGTTTGCTTTCAGAAATTCAAACGAGTCTGGAATTCCTTCATTTTTCACCAAAGTTTATTTCACATAGAGAAAATGTTCTCTTTCAAAACTTATGAGGATTCTAATTATTTCCGAACAAAATGGATTTTCAAAAACGTTAATCGAACCAACGGTGTTCCAAAATTCTTACCATACAGGCTTTAAAAAACAACTTTTTGCTTATGTGGAATGAAAGAAGAATGAATTTAAATTCTGGCGTACTTAGAAATCGAACAATTTAGCTGTACGGTATACCGTTAAGGCGATATGGTCAACGTCGCTTCGAACCTGACCTAGCTAACATAAGAAATGTGAATCTAACTGAAATTCTATTCGTTTTTTCCAAACAATAACCTCGCCGATTGAATTCAGTTTTTTGGCAGAAAGTGGCCAAGTATGTAATTTCGTCCAAAAAACTGATAGGATTCCAGTAAAACTCATGTTTTTCAAGTTAGCTAGGTTAATTCGTAACTGATCTCTACCATATCACTCCAAAATCAAACTTTGAAATAGAATTAAAAATATGAAAAGCGTTAATATTAGCCCTGTGAAAGTTTAGACGTCTTCATTGACAGAAAAGAAAAATTAAAACGTGTCGAAAAGTCAGTTCTGAAGTTTCGACTCAGCCAAAATCTACAAAAAAGTAAACTTTTCGGCAAACTTATCAAATCGTCACTAAATTTCAAATTTCACCGTCTCATCTCGAGGCAGACGATTTTCTACTCCTTAGAGATCCTTTGGATGAAATTTCAATCCAATATCTTCTTTCAGAACGTTCGAGGACGAATTATTGAAAATTCAAATAAACCGCCGCTCATATGGTAATAAGAAAATCTTTAAAAAATTTACCTTAGCTTGAAGTCCAGAGAATATGGATCGCCTGGTTGGATATGAAGACATGTTGATCTTGTTGACGACCATTGTCATTGCAGAATGATAAAAGATATTCGTCAGTACGAGATGAGCGTGAGATCCGCGAGGTATTATTTACGCCCGCGGAATTGCGCAGAGACTCACACAATAATCAGCTACAGATATATAAGTCAACGATTTTTCAAAACGATCGTATACTTGTTCGCCTTCGTACTGCGCATCGACAAATACGATTCAAATTCAATCCTACAAATTTTCCTCCAGTTCACCGCACTAAACGTATCCACTGTTAATATTTCACTCTGATAATCAATCCTCGATTTATCATCAAAAATTGTCCAATATAATGACATGAAAAAGTCGCGAATTCAAAATTACAACAAAAAAAAACCTAAATTTTTCGCATAATTTTATGACAATCTTCAGCACTTTTTCAAATTCCTCACACTCAATTTGACTAATCACACTGTAATTCTTAATTACAATATTAATTTTCGACAGCTGATTAGATTTCGATGTCGTTTTATTTTTCTCGCAAATTTGACTCGCAGACGAAAAAAAAAAAACAAATTAAAAAACTTATTGTTCGATCTTTGTTTTTCGATATCGTTAGACTTTGGCTCGTCGAGCTTATGTCTTAAGTTATAAATGAGTGGACACTATAAGTCGTCACTTCACTTGGTCAGCGAATCTCACCGCACTGAGCCTTCGGCGATCCGAAGCTGGCTTATAAGTATTTCGCTTCCCCCACTTCGAGGGAACCGATCGCCAACACAGCTAGATGTGGCTGTTGGTTTTACGCTAGTTCTTAAGTGTCATCATTGCCGACTCGCTCCTCGACGGAAGGGGATGGTTATAGTTTTACTTGCCCACTGGCAATGATAGAACTAGACCTAGGGTCATTAATCACCTATGATCACAATTCAGAGAGACAAGGGCTGCAGAGAATTTTCGAAACAATCATTTCCGCGAAAGAAACGCTCGCAAATATCATTTTTCACGTTTCATTTGATTTTTGGACCCTTCAGATAATGGCATAACTTTTATGTATACGGGGAAAAATTCATTTATCTTTTTTTTTGCACAAAAAGTTGGAATTACAGGTGAAAATAAATTCCCAGACAAAGTTTTCAATTGATTACCAAACTTATCTAAATCATATCGTCGAAATGATTGTTCGTCCTAAAAAACGATATTGAACATTAAAAAACATGAATCGTGATGGTAAAACGTAATTTCTGTATTGATTTTCAAATTGATTAAGACGTCTTACGTCAATGGGCGAATCGCTGAATCCAAAAGAGTGACTGAAATGGACTCGGTGACTCGCGTCATTGTGATTTTTAGTTTTTCTATTCATTACGATGACTTGATTTTTCGTTGGAATACACTGATCATTTCCATGCAAGAAATGATCGTTTTTCATGTTTTGAGTTTAGCCTAGAAGAATTCTTAGGATCGAATAAGAAGTCTTGGGATTTTCGTTCACTGTACGTGCTGAATGACACAAATTTTGATTTTGAAACGTATTCGTGCGATCCGAGTCATTAATCAGCGAAGAATAACCAGATGGGTAAGGTGCTGCAAGAAAATTTTGAAATATTGATGTCAGCTAGAGGAACGATATAAACTAAAGTTTGGAAAATGTTTTCTCATTAAATTTTAGAATCGAATTAAATTTTACGTGGATGAATTGTTCAAAAAGTCATCAAAACGCGAACCGTCTTCGTTTTCCTGTTCATTTCTATGAATAATCCCTTCATTTTCATACAACGAACGATCATTTTTCATGCTTTGAATTTGTCCCCTGCGTTCTTGGGATTCGAATACATCGCAAGAATTTTGATTTTCACGCTAAATATTTTGTCTTTTTCCTCATCCCGGAGTTTACAACCTGAAGGGCGGTTCGCCGACGTGCCGAATAGCACATATTTCGATTTTGAATTGTACGGAGGTTCACTTTCCGTGATTCAAAAAATCAACAGTCTGAAAATACGCTTCTGCATCTCATATGTTATATCTCGGAGAAGGGTTTCGTTTTATTTATTGCTGGTACGCTTGACTCACTTTCGCTTTCTGGTCGAAACGGACTTTCCTCATACCTTTTTCGAACTGGCTCAAATCATCGTACTCCGACGAAATTTCCGTTCAAATTTACTCCAGATTCGATTCCGGAGTGAATTTTCCAAGAAACTGTATAATAAATGCGACTTAATTATAAAAACTCTGCAAGGAGATGAAAATCAGTTCCAAAATTCCTGATTTATCGAATAGAATAAAGATTTTGAATTTCTAGGACTCACCTTTTAGGAGATTTTGAATATTTCCAATGATTTATGTCTGGCGTTTATTGACCGAGGATGATTTCACTCTTGGCGAGCCTTATAGCTTGTTCAACAATTTTAACACTCTAAGTGAGGTCTTCTTTTGTTGTTACACTACTCACGTTTCTTTCGTAGTAACCGAGAATATATTATATTCTCAGTTTCTGTTATTTAAAGAATAACCGCGTTTTTATTTAAGCCGAGAAGAAGAAGAAGAAGAAGAAGTAGAAGAAAAAAAGAAACAGTATGGAGAAAAAAAAACCTTAACCCAGGATTACTTGGCATGGGAAAAACCCGGTGGTGATCGTAGTGCAATTTCTGCCTATACTTAATAATACATAGAACACATAGAAATGAGTACCTGAAAATTACTTCTTTTGTACGCTTATTCTATAGATACCTACGCTAAAATCGCATTTCAAAACTGTTTTAGTCGCTTACAAAAAATTTATTGGTTTACGTTAAATCAATAAAAAAATCATATATATATATAAAAAAAAAGAACCAGTCGTTCAGTCTGAGACCTTATCAATCCTCAAACCTGACCAGCACGATCAGCAATTATAGGCTTCGGAGTTTCGAAACTTGTATTAGCGAGGGAAGGGTTGAAAATAGGTCAGAGAAGGGCCTTATATTCACACCTATTAGGATCGTCAATTAATTGGCCATCTTTCCCTACAGGCGTTAATTGACTATACGAGTCGTATGGCCCTATTACGGTCCTCGAAGTTTCGGATTGATTTATAATCGTCAATTACTTATCCGAACATTCGAATATCCATTCTTGTCTCTATTAATACTTTAATGGCCAGCGGACTAATTAGGTCCGTCTTCTTTCGCTAAGGAAATAGGGTTTTTCGTAATCGATCGTTTATCTAGCAATTATGATGAATATCTTATGTAGAGAACAGCTGCAGCGAAAGGGAACACACAACTTGTGTAAAACAGATTTATACATTTTTTAGGATAAGATTTACCTACACAATCATATATCGCGTGACTAATAGAAAAGGGGCGTGAGCAATGGAAATGCGATTCACATGGTAAAAGGGCATGCAATTTATTATTTTTCCACCGTTCGATAGATGAAAAGGGTTGAAACGAAAAGAGCCGTTATTTTTCTAAGACAGAAATTTTATGGCAAAAGGATGGCGTAAGTCCCGTGAATATAGGCCCTTTTGGCATTGCCTTTATTGAAAAAATCAGGCGCCCTAATGCCAGAAGGGCGTATTTGCAAGAAATTCATGTTTCGCCAGAATTTCTGTTTTACCGAAGGACAAAAGTTTTTCAGGGCATAAGTCGCCCTGAAAGTTTTCCGACCAGAAAAGTTAATTTTTTGGTAAAACATGAATTTTCGGTGAATACAACCTTCTGCAGGCATTAATCGGTTTGCTTTTTTTAAACGAAACTAATCCTAAAACGGCGCATTCAACATAAATTTCTCGCCTTTCAACATTGAGGTTGTTTTTTCTTCACTTCAAAGCCTTTCTAGTCGAATGAGGCAAAAAAAATAAACAAATAAATAAATAATAGTTACGCCTTTCTGCCTTTCAGAATTGCAAAAGGGCGTGAGTATGTCACTTAAACCATTTTTCCATTAGGTACGCGATACATTATACGTGCATCGGTGATTGAAGAATTTCGTCAAACACTAAATGAGGATAAAGTAATGAAAATTAATGTGAGTAGTGAGTGAAGTTTGACATCGAAATAACGAATGACGAACAAGAAATGAAAATTATTTTGTAATTAGTTATGAATTAATCAGACGACGAGATATGATAGGCTGATCGACGTCACGCTATGCATTTCAAAAAAGTTTTATATGAATCAGAATTATCGGATTACCTACCATTACGCGGGTTGCAATGTGCGATCAGTTTTTTTTTCTCCATTTTCCCGTATCAAAGGTTCTAAAGGAAACGTTCATGTTCGTATACGAAGATGAGCAGACTTCCGGTCTTCAATGAAAAATACTCGATATACAGTCACGTAGGCAAAACCACGCATTGTAAATCGGTCAAGGTGTCTTAACTTCTCTTTTCGATTTCGAACGAATTTTATAAGGATTAATAATCCTGCGACCGCACGTTGATCATTACAAGGATCTTTCAGTCCATCGAAGTAAATTTTTCAACGATGAGTGATAATCGTAAAGTTGGATAAAAAGTAACGACGGATGATCGAAAGGATACAGAAAAATTATATCTGAAAAGAAAATAAGATTTTCAAAAGAATGTATGAAAATATAAATTGACCAAGTTCCACGAAGTCAGAAAATTTTCGTTTTTCCTTCAACATCGGAAGATGGAACCGCAGGAGCGGATGTATCAGAGATTATGTGTCAAAGACATCATCCGGCATTTCCAATTACGTCACTGCAACAGCAATTCGTTCGGTATTTAAAAAAATTCATAATACACTAGCGTGACGCATCGCATATGTGCATACTAGATCGTTTCGGGAAAGTCAACAAATTTTTTATGTACATACACACGTACATACATTCATAGTTACTCACTAATTTTTATCACCGCAATATCGACTGGTGTTAGCACAATCGATTATTGAAAAATTCAACTTTCGTATCCAAAAATTATTAGCAGGTGTTTACCATTCATCGAATATCGCCTGGTTTTGTTTCACCGATTATAAGATGATATGGCAAAGTGTCGAATAATTGAATATCTCAGTACATCGCGAAAGTTTTCTTGGTCAAAGAAATTTTCCAATCGACGCAGCGGTGTGCTGGAAATTTGTCATTATTCCACGAGTTTCGTGTTTTGTATTTTTTTTTTTTTTTTTTTTTTCCAAAACGAAGATAAACAAGGGAGAGCATATGCGAACAGTCAGCAGTACTGTCTGAAAATTCAATTTTTGGGAAATAAATTTCTCGAAATACGGACGTTGTAGTGATAATTGGAAAAATCCTGAGAAAAAGCGTGTCACCGTTTCCATGTACAGATTGATATAAATATATATAATCTTAAACAAGAATAAAAAAAATAAAAAATAAAAATAAAATACCGACAAGTCTGCAGTGTTTAGAAACTTCCAGCTTTACTGATGATTTTCTGAGAATCTCGATTCCTAAAATCGCGTTAAGACGTCCGAGAAATTTGATCGAAAAATTAGAATCCCGGCAACTTGTGGATATAAATAGTATACAAGCGATAGCTCATTCCTGCAACGATAAACATCTATTCGTCATTCCTATCTCGACGATAATTGTGCTCGATATGGGACTTCCCATGCCTGTTTGACGAAATAAACCACCAAGACGGTGATAAAATGTCGAATAGAAATTTCGGATGAAAATCGATCAAAGATTGTCGAATAACAGATAGAGTCATGTAAACTCATTTTTTCCTATTCAAGCGCAATTTTTGAAATAAAAAATGGCCGGGAGATTTTTGAGAGAATTTTTTCATGGTTTTGAAGATATCTGCACAAATGAAGTACGGCAATTTGTAGCTCTTACGGCTCTGGAAGATAACTGTGCGAGTTATAAAAACTTTTTTGTCCCATTTCGGCTTTTTTATATAATTGAACTTTTTCGCAAATTTTCTTAGATTTTTCGCGCAGCGTATTTCTGCTACAGATCAATGCTGCACCACTTCCTCTCATCTCAATTATTAGGGTGATTTTTTACAATGTTCGAGATAAAAGGTTTTTCAAAATCTTGAACTCGAAAATGCTTAAACTGCACTTATATCTCTGATCGTTGATGTTTCAGAGCCACAAATAGTGAAACCTGCTTTATTGCAGATATCTAGATAATAATTATGTTCATATGGTAATAATTTTTCGCTCAAAAAAATACGTTTTAATTGTCAAAGATTGCACGTTGTGCCTTCCGATCCGATTTGGCGATCGGAAGTTACAGCAAATTGAAAAGATGCCTACAAGGTAAGTGCACCAATTACTGACCCTATAAGACCCAATTATTGACCCCTATATTTTCCTCAATTTTAAATCGATGAGAAGAATTCTGAATGTTTCCGTTTTACAAATCAGTCACTAGAGACTCGGAGAATACGAATTGATTTTTTGATAATTGGAGAGCTCACGGATAAAAAGGAATCATTGGAGAAGATCAATAACTGGGACAGGGTCAGTAACTGGTACACTTACCCTAATATGTATCAACGTAAATTGGTAATATCGAGAAAAATATAATTCGTGCTATCCTTGCGAGATAAAAATGAAGAGAAAACTACCGAGTGTTTATTTTATTTCGAGTAAACGCGTTGGAAAATAAGTGACAAGTGAAAATTTGAACCACTGAGGATCAGGCGTCGGTCAGTTGGACGCGAAATGTTCCATACACGTGCGGATGCAGCGATAATTTTCGATTTGATCGGAAAAAAATACAGAGCCAGTATTATAGCGGGCCGTAAAACGATCCCGGATTCTCGTTTCCGTAAACATTAGGCGTCTTCCTGTGCACAGAGTTGAAGTGCGTGGCGCTGAGCTCCAGAGATAAATTTACCTTATGTTGGGGACGTCGCGACGCCCCTGACTCACGAGCGTCGCCCGACCGCGACCGTTCGGTTCAGTAACGCCCAAAGAAACTAACCCTACATATTCGTATTTTTTTGTTTTTGGATTTGGCGAACCCGCAAATAGGACGAAGAAGTCTCCATCATCACTAGCTTAATAGATTGCGTCGCGACACTGAATCAAGCGTCGCGACGGCGTCCTACCCTTATACACCAAGGAGAATCACACGTTAGTGCGCTACATCTAAAACCGTGTTCTGTCTGTATCAATATTAGTCTAGTTCTCGCCGGAGATCTGAGGAAAGTTAGGGCGAAATGAGGTGGCTGAGAAAAAAAAGCGATTTTTATAAATTTTTCTATACCGTTTCCCTAACATATCGTCTGATTAGAATTAATTTCAATGTCATAGGTATATTTCATTGTCCAATTGACGATAAGGATATTATAAAGGTAAAGTTCGATGCTTCAGTTTTTCAAATTCGGTACGTGAACATCTCCAATTTGTATGAATCAACATTTTCTCATGCTTTCGATCAGTCTTGGGCAGTATCCAATGACATTTGTTATTAATTACATGTAAATTACAACTTACAATTGATTTGAAATGAAAATATTTTAATTACATTTATGATTTGTAATTGATTTCCTAAAATTTGTCAATCACATTTGTGATTTGTAATTAATTAGTTTAAAAATTTCCTAACACTGCTCTCGATCACCAAGAATTGAGAAACAAATTAGGGTTCAAAACGGCTTTGTTGAAAATATGGATTTCGTAATATCAATCTGGAATTGGAATTGTCGTGTGAATCATGATAATGCTGTTTAAAAAAATTGTGGTGTCGGCTTTGAGACTGCAGGGGTCCCTTTTTCCCTCAAATCGATACAAAATTGTCTTTTTAATCGAATTATTGATTTTCGAATTGTTTTAGGTCAACTGGAGGTACGATCTTGCATCCAATATTCCATGATTGAAACACAATTGAGAGCATGTTGAAATCACCCATTTTGGCTACTTGTCGTAAGGGTATAAGCCGGAACAGGATCTGAAGAAGAAGAAGAAGGAGGAAATCACTCAGTTCCTATACTATGTAATAGTGAACTCTTGCATTTCTAATATTATTTTCGATGTTGGAGTGGAATTTTCTTAGACGCAGTTTGGTAGATCATCGAGAAGGTGCCATGGAAATAAAGATACATGTCCAGAAAAATAAGATTGAACGAGATTTCAGTTAGTAATTTTTTTTGTTCCTACATCTATATCGGTTTTTTGCATATTGCAAAATTCTTTTTGGTGTTGCTTGCATCTTTGTGCATTGCACCTCCTCAATTCAAATCGACGTATTTTATGTTTTCGTCATTTTTTGAATCCCATATGAATTTGGGTTCGATCAGATTATTCAAAATCAATAAAAATCAATGAGAAAAAGTCAATTCTTGTGGATTTGTATATTGTGAAAGAAGAAGACGATGTGATCGTTATGCTTGTGAGTTCCAGTGCATACATGAGTTTAAAGCTGGAATATGATTTTTCCCGTTCGAAATCTCAACTTCGATATATCTATGTATGTTTCCAGCTTCTTTGATTCCGATTAATTCCAGTGAACTGGTATATCTTACTTCCAGCTCTTCGTGCGAATGGAAATGGTGTCGTTCTCCGCACGGGTGCAACAGGTTATGCTATTTTCATCTCATCGTCAGCGTGGAAGCTGCAGACGCGACGAGACGCTTCGCGTCTTTTAGTTCTACACCGAGTCGTCGCTAAGGCGAGACCAAAAGCTCTCCCTTCAAACTTTTTGCCACCATGACATCTCCTACTTGTACATGTATACATATATATAGACACTTGTAATTTATATTCATGGCAAATAAAACCACCCTTTCGTATCTATATATATATATATATATATATATGTATACGTCTATTTCGCCATTTCGCAAACAAATCACGCTATAAGATATTTTCGACAAGGATATTTGACGAATAGGGATCAGTACACCGAGGATGTTGTCAAAATTAGGAGATGAATCGAATTTTTCCAGATCAAATCACGCCGGATTTTCAAATAACAAGTTCAATTTTCTCAAATTGTATCCAATTTGTATCCTGCACCGGTTTGAAATTGCGAATTAGAAAAGTTCGGTTAAAATTCAGTGATCGGTGGATTGAAAAACCATTGGGAACTCTATGAGTTTTGAGAAATATATGAATGCAATTCAATTCAAATTCACTTAGATTACAGTCGCGGAAAATCCTATCGATTGAGACCAGAATCATGTAAAACCGTTGTTTAGTTTTCAAGATATATCAATATAGTTTGGATTTCGTTTTCAGCATTTCGTTTTTTAGATAACTCGGAAACTACTGAACCGAAAGAATCAAAAATCGAACCACCAGCGAGTTAGCAAAAGCTAGATTAATTAGGATCAGAATCATCGAGATCCATCGATGCGTTCTCAAGTTATACGTCCGAAAAGAAACTGATCACATGCAGGAAGGTTCAAACGTTCACTTAAAAACTCGAAAGCATGAAGATTTACTGATTACGGAATTAATTGTCTTCATTTTTTAAAGTTGGACGTTGATAGCGGTTATAACCATCAAAAATCATTTTGATCAAATTTATTCTGAGTGAGTCTTATCGTGAGATTAGCCTTCGGCTTATAATGATCGAATTGCGTAAATGATCATAAGTTGATTGCAAAATTCTGGTTGATTTATTAGTAACTGCGCCTTTCAGCGAGGGAATATCCGCTCGACGAAGGAACGGAACCAGGATAAATTCATCAGTTACTTTTTACCGGCTTCGTAATCGTATAGTACGAGTGTAATCGTTACAAAACGTGTTAAGAATCATTTGCGGTATCCGTTTAGCTGCTGGACATTGATCTTACATTTCAAGATATTTCTATTGCGCTGTACTTTCGACGAGAAGATTACAACTTACTAGCAGGAAATTTCCTACATCTCCTCATATTCGTTCATACATTTGTTGGAAGAAGAAACGAACATTACACTATAATTATTATAAAGAAAAAATTTTACAAGTAATAGGAAAAAATGACGAAAATATGACGCTCTTAGAAATAATTACGTTCTTAGCGAGCAATCCACTGTGTTATGCAGTTTATCTGACCATGTATGTACCATAAGTACCCGGTAATAAATTTGTCAAAGTTCAGGAAAACCTAGTTTTTAGAAAACAAAATATATCATAAAAAAAAATTGATTACTTCGTAATTCATACGGCCCGATGCAAAGGTTTGTAATCGCTCGTAGAAATCTGAGACCTTTGTAAATTATATTAAATACGAGAAATCCTCTTATCGCGATGAGGATTTATTTCTACAAACGTTCTATAATTCGCACAGATCTGAAGTCATTTTTCAGGTAATCGGTCAAACAATCTCCGTAAAAAAAAATCATCAATCGGTGAAAAACGGACTCCAAAATCCTGAGGACGGTGATATACTGATTTGTATTATTGTTTTAGGAATTGAGACAAGCTGATGAACTTCGGATATTGACTTACACGGTTAAAAAAAGACAACGAAACTTTCTTGTCAAGAATCGTAAGATTAATCAGTGATATCGAAGAGCCAACGATCCATATGAGTCACTTTGAAACAGGCCGAGCTACACTGTCGTGTGCCGGTTAAAAAGTCTAGTGTGTTACTGGTGACAGATAAAACGGACTAGATTAGCGTGAAAAAAAAGGTAAAAAAACGTAGAGTAAACATTCTGTTGACGTATGCTAGTATATTATCAGAAATATAAACCGGACACATGATGCATTTGTTCTTTTTGGAAGAACAGAAACATGAGACATTAGTTCACTGTGCAGGTACTAACAAGTAAGGTTTTTGTAATATTTAAAATTCGTTTTGTGCAAAGCGACAACCTGATCCTCCTAATAATCCACTCAACAAAACACTTTGATATATTTTTGGAAATTTCGTAGCCGAATGTTCAGCATATGGACTATTATATAGTGAAATAATTACATGGCTGGCATGATATTCGCAAAAATGAAGAGTGACGCGATAAAACGATGTAAGTGGCATCATTATAATGTTACAAAAGAGTAAAAAAACTGTCCCAAAACTGAATTTATTAATCTGAGGAAAGAATGAGAAAGTACTTTCAGAGTTTTTGGAGCTTTTTCAAAGGGTCCAAGCCCCGATTTAATACATCGATCGAAAATTAATTTTTTTTTTCCGTTCCAATGCAAGTCCGCGGTTCGTACCAATATTTTTTGTCTTCAACTTAGATGCTGATTAGAAGCACAATTGGGAGATAAAAATCGTAGGACGAATATGAATCGTAAGCTCCAACTTCAATACAAGATCCGGTTATAGATTTTCAAATTCGTCGCAATTTTCAAACATTTCGGAGCAAATAGGCGGACTAGGGAGAAATCGAAAGCGGTGTAGTGCCAAAATAAATATAAGATGTTAACAAAATCGTGAAATATTAATGAAAAAACAGTAGAAAAGTATAGGAATGTTCAATCAGCATCCAAAGTCGAAAAAAAAAGATGTGAAAACCCGCCGACTTGCACAGGAACGGAAAAAAATCTGTCCCAGATAAAGATTGCTATATATTGAACCGAGATGTAGACCATTTGGAAGAGCTTAAGAAACTTTAGAAACTACTTTCCCAGTTGAAAAAAAATTCATTCACCGAATTTTGGAACACTTATTTTGCTATCCGGTAACATCATGATGATGTCAGTTACACCGTTTTGCCGTGCCACCCTTCAAACCAAGTTTTTCAACTCGTATGTAACTCAAAACGCTACCTATTTGGAGATTTGAAGGAGCCGTTTTCGAACATGGGACCAAGAATACGATATTTACCAATCTTGCTTTCAATTAGTGTATGCAAAATAGTTGAATATTAGCTATCTTTTCCCAGCGAATATATAATATAGCCGTTCAGATGTACAAGCTTCAGGTAGAACATGTTCCTACGGGCAAGTCAATTTGAGTATTTTGCATACAATGAGGATCTACGTCACCCTGAAAACTCGCAACTAGCGCCTGACGCAGGTCAGTTTAGAGCAAATTGTTTGATAAATCCCATAGGCCATTTGTTCATTCATTCATTCATTCATCTTGAGAGTGACTAATATCTCACGGTTTCTCTGACCTTAACAATTGAACCATCAGCATCAGAGTAACAAGTTACTCACCATCTGCAGGCGAGTAGTCTGAGATCTTGACCGTTTCACCAATCGTTGCATTTCATAATATCCTTACGATCAAACTCAGTCCTGAGTCACGATTTGGCGCACCGCGTAAAGATGAATGAAGTCTCGGTTATACATATACTATACAGATTCGTCAGTATACAGAAGAAGAATAAAAAGAAGTAGAAGAGGACTAAGAAGAACAAGTATGAAAAGAACAGCTGCGAAAAAGACGAGGTCTAACGAAAACCGCACAGATCCGGTTATACTGCGGTTAGAAAAGAAAAAAAGCAAAAAAAAACCGAAGATAGATAGGCGCGAGAAAAAAAAAACGGATGTTATCAATGTACCATCTGTATAGCATTCTTTTGACCCAGGGCTCGAATATAGTTTCTTATATTAAATTCTCGTATCTCATCAACGACCACGAAGTGCTACACACATCCTCGTTCCAATTAATCACACAAATCTCATATCCCAACCACTTCTTAATCCAATTGAAAACCGCAGCTACTTATGTCGATCTCTTAATTGCTAATACCGTCAGAATCACATTACCATATTTGTACAATTAGATCTGATCATACTCGATCGAGTAAACGATTCTGATGAACAAATGTTGGGTTCTTGTGCTAGACTTCAATCATCGAGTAGATAAATCAACCGTGTCCTCAGGAATTCAAAGACTTTGCGAAAAAGTATTTTGGACTTCAGTGTTGGAGTGTAATCATCACGTTTGGAAATGGATTTGGAGTATGCATATTGAGTATGAATCATTTTTGATAACATACCACTGTGATACAATCGAAATAATGAAAGATGGAGACATTTTGAAGATACGAGACTTTAGACTGTCGACAGTATTGTTTCAGGATCACAATTCAAAATTGAACAGACTATAGAATCTATAGATCTGATAGTTCGATAGTTTTTTCATGTTGCCTTGTAGCTAGTTGTACAGCTAGTACCGGAAACGTCGAAGAAAATGAGAATACATACCTATAGTGTCGATGAGTCAATAGAGGCATGAGCACATAATCGCGTTCAACATTTGTCAGAAATAGATCGTAAAATAAAAATGCGTTATTACGAGGCATGAGAAAGTTACTAGTAATGACCATTTTCAGTATATGTATACCAGTATGACATGTACTGCATTTCCGTTTGATTCACACCGCTTCGACGCAATGTCGCATCGTTTCCGATAACGGGCTGTAGTTACATATATATGTGCGATAGACGTGCATAGAGAAATTCCGCAAATCTGGGATATTCCCTGAACTGAGCTTTATATATGTCTTCAAACTTAATACTTCTCACAAATAATATACCTACTTATCACATTCTTACATCGCAGATAAGCCCAGTAATCGTATACAAGTTATTTTTATTTTCAAGAATTCACCTTTGAAACATCTCTCTTTCTCTCTCTCTCTGTTCTAATTCTTTATAACACGTGGCATGAAGCTCGATGTTATTTTTCGATAAGCAATTAACAACCTGCTGACTAAATGTCTTCGTTTAATATAATTGCAGGCATCTTTTTTGAAACAAAGGCACTTTTTTACTTGTATAGCGTGTCGACATTGTTCGCAAAAGAACAACTTTTCTTTCTCATCAAGACCTTTCTTCTCTTAAAGTAATATGGTAGAAATCAATGCCAACTTAACCTAGCTAACATAAAAAAACATGAGTTTTACTGGGATGCTATCAGTTTTTTTTGACAAAGTGACATACTTGGCTACTTTGTGCCAAAAAACTGAATTTATTCGTCGATGGTTCATTCGGATCGGTTGGGTAGTCATCGATAAAATACGATTCGCGTTTCCGAGGTGACAACAATTGTAAGTCCCAATTGTCATCACGTCGAAAACGCGATTTGTAGTTTCTTCCAAACTATACAACCTACTGAAATGCAGCTCGGGAACTTAATGTATTACTATGGCAGGAAGTGGCTGAGTATTTTACTCTTTGAAAAAAACGAATAGAATTCCAGTCAGATTAATATTTTTCATTTTACCGAGGTTAGGTTCAAAGGGACTTGTACCATATCACCTTAAGGTACTACGGAACGATGTTCAGAATAATTACATTATACAGCGTTGAAGCCACTGATTGATAACGTTCGCGAAATAAACGGACAAACGCAAAAACAACCAAGAATCGTTCAAATCTAATTCAATAAGGTTCAATCAAAGCTAAATTTCTAATCGAACAATGCGGTGTTGTCAATATCTTCGTAGCTTTGATTTTCTTCTTCTTCTTCTTCTTCGTCTTCGTATTCCTCTTCTTCGTCCAGGTCTTCGAACGGTTCCATAAGTTCCATTGGCAGTTCGTCGACAGCTCCTTCTGGGAAGTAGAGATCTATAAGCTCCAGAGTTTCCTCCTGGCTTTCGCTTTCAAAGTACGGTTCGATCCCCGCGAATCCCAAAAACGTCTCTTCGTTCACGTAGTCCAATACCACAACGAAAATTTCGTACCCGGTCTTGAACTTCACCTTTGTGAAATGAAATTCCTTTACGGTTCAAAATTTGGTGCTTTTGGGATGATGAATTCTCATCACATAGCCGAAAAACAAGCGTGTAAAGCAACCTTTTCGTCAAAGCTTTCCAGCGACGAAGCAATTCTCTTAGCAATTGGTGGATTGTCATTTTCAAAAACCCCAAATCGATCGACAGCTTCACTGAAATTCGAAAGTGCTTCGGCAAGTTCCTTAATTCTGTTTGCTCCGTATTTAAAAAAGCATTTTGGTAATGGCGGTGGCGTTTCTTCGTACGGATGCGACGCCTCCATGTATCGTTGAAATATTGTTTTGAAAACGTGGACCTTGCTTCTAGCCTAGAGTCAAAAAAGCGTGGAAAATTCATCGATAACTTCGTCGCAAAGTAAAAATTGCAAAAATCATTCAGGCTCTACTTGAGGAGGGACCCAGACTGCTGGATACGTTCTTCTCACATCGTCTTCAACCTCCGGGTTTGGTTCATGAACGTGTACGTGTCGACTGGCGAAATCTTTCTCATAAACAGTTCTGGCCATGGGAATCAGAGTCCCGGTACCATGGACCAACGGTGGTGGTTCATCGTAGATTATTTTCAACAAATAATTCTCAACGTCGTTGATTTCCCGAATTGGACAGTCCTTCGATTTGTCAGGACACTCCACCGGGTATCTTACCGGCCAGTCTGGATGAGGAGGCCTTCCTTTCAGCCTCATGATCATGCATTTTCCTTCCGTCAAACCTGTGGAAAGTATCAATACCATTTCGACGATGTATCCTTAGGGATTCATCCTCCAAGGAGGATCATGATGATCCATGAACGAGTCATGATCGAGGCATTGGTACCTTACCAAACAAAATATCATCAGTGATATCAAAGTTGCTTTCGACAAACATCTCGTTGATAATTTCTTCGGTTAGATCAATGCGGACTTCCTCGACCACGTCAAAGCACTGTTCAAATAAATCAGTGACCAGTTCTTGGTAAGGAGGTGAATTCTTTTTGTCTCTCGGATTACCCTCGTCGTCGATAAAAACCCACGGGAATAAAAGCAGCGCGGTCTCTTCGGATAGTTCGACCATCATTTGGCTTAGCATTGCTTCATACTTGGCTTGTTTTTCGGCGTTTTCTTTGGCCTCTATCACTCTCGCCTTTGCCAACCTCAAGATTAACACAAAAAATTCAGAATCAGGGTCAAATATAACCAACTGCCGAGGCTAACCTTTGTTCCTCGGCAATTTCCCACCGCTTTTGCTCTTCAGGGCCTCTTTCTGAAACTGGTAAAATCCATTTGGGGGGTTCGTCTCGCTGCACTCTCTTGATCTCGTCCATCAAGAGTCTTGCAAGTTCTGGACAGTGGGCTCCGAACATCATGTTAACCATCATACCATTTTGGATGAACATCCAGGCCGGTTCGCTCTTGCCACGAAAACGTTCGAGGTCGATGATCTCGTCGTTTTTTGCTACAGCGTAGCTCAAAACCTCTCCACCAAAGTCTAATTTAATCTTCTTTAAACTGCTAACCATTGCCATGCACGGGCCACTCCATTCGGAGTAAATGTCTACCAAAACTAATCCCTTGCGTTCCAGTATCAAAGCCCATTCTGCATCGGTGTTTACCTCAGTTTGCAGGGCTACTGGGCCTCCCTTCTTCGCCATGGTGACTGAAGACTATTTTTTTCGATCTAGGTTATCAGGATTCAATCAAGAAGTTGATGGGATGATTTCACCTAGAGCTGATTTGATCAGTCGATTCATTGGAATCGATGGTCTTCCGATAACTTCACACTGTAGTCGATTTAAAATTGCCGAACGATATCTTCCATATTTGTTCTTCGGAGATATGAAATCTGGCCGCAAAGTAGATCTTCTAAAAATCGCAAAGCATTTAGTTCCTGAAATTGTGGGAGTTCTTGGTTTCTATGACAATTATTATTGTCTCGAGTAGTAGCATTTAGTATACCGAGTACAGTACAGTATACCTACATCGTTCGACTTATTGTCGGAATTGAATCCTGCAATCGAATGACTAACGATAAGTTCCTATATCGTCTAAACGTGACAGTCTTAGAGTAGCTTTGTTATGAACAAGTATAAGTCATGGAAGTGTAGCATTCCGGAATGAAAAAAAAAACTGCGAACGAGTTCTCCCTTTCAGAAAATGAGAAATACTTGAGAAAAACGAGGCAGGATTCAAAAACTTATGAGTAATGTTGAACTTTCGGTAGTTTTAACAAGCGAATTGACTCATTTGTTTCTACTGCTTTTGTATTCTGCCATTTTACATAATCGGAAACGCTCCGCGGCGTATAACGTTGAAACATATAGCTGATTCGCCGCCGTACACATATGATCATACATTTTAGGACTGTACGTGGTTTAAGTGCACGTGTGTTTACACTGTATGATCATAAGCGAGCTCAAACCGTGGGCGGATATCCCCGAAGTCTGGATGACGAATAATCATAATCTTTGAATTTGTCATACCACCCGTAGCATAGGATATAGCTGTGATGATGGAAACTGATGCACAGAAATTTCTCATAAGCATGTACCAGGAATGGCTCCTCCACTGTTCTACCTTAACCCTTGAAAATAATGACTCGCAGAATTTCTGGGAAACGAGAAATCGTGTTGTTTCAAAAGGAGTTTTACGACTTTTGACGGTTTTATCATCATAGCCCATTTGTTGAGGGGAACAGTACATCAAGGTAACTTAGTGCGAAATTGATTCATGCCCCCTGCCACAGTTCATCTCACATGATTATAATCGAAGATGAACTTTGACAAAGAAATAAGATCATTTTTGACAAGATTCGGCCCTTGACGCAAAAAGTGGGTCGTTTTTATCTAAGTAAATTCAAACTGTTCGGATAAGTAAAGAAATATCCACTACTCCGTAGTGGTTGCCCAGCCTGAAAAAATTTAATGGAAAAGGTGAAGCTCATTCAAAAGGTCAATTTCCTGCATCATTTAATACTCGAATGCCGAATGATGCAAACTATAACGCGCGGCTGAAATCGACCCACGTTTTGGAGAATCGTAGACTTTTTATGTCAGCTGCTCCACAGGATAATGTCTTGCTCGAATGTGTTTTTCGACCGATGAAATTTCGTATGTTTCGAATACTCAAGAACACGCTTTTAATTTTTATGTATTTTCCGACTGAGGATTTTCTATTCTGACAAAAATAATATACAAAATGCATTGCATTCGTACCTTAAAGTTACGATTTTTCATGATGGAAATTACATCCAGCATTGCCATCCAGTTACAATTTTTTGGAACGACTTACTCTTACTGGTACATTTATTCCTGTTCGATTTTTTATGTCCATACGTTTTTGTACTACGTTAAGGTGGGACTCTACAGATTTGGTTAAAAACGAAAATTCCTGACAGCCATTTTCAAATTATAGTATTATGTCTCTTGAAAAAAAATTTCAACAGCTTCTACGATCAAAGTGTATGCGCAGGGAACCTTTCGCAGCGAAGAGACTGCCATAAGAGACTGCGAATGAATCTCTGCGGATACAATTTCATTGCGAAGAATTTAAATTTTTTTTCAAGACACATAATACCATTATCTAAAGATTTCTGTCAGGAACATTCGATTGGATGTTTCTCCGTTATTTCAAGAGCAAAACCGTAGTTTCCACAACAAAACCTGCGTAGTCCCACCTTGAGTTATAGTGTGAAACGAGTCAGACAAAAAAAGACCCACGTTTTGAATTTGAGGGTACCAAAAAACGTGTTGGGTTGCAGGATGAATCATTCGAACCTCTTTCTGACTCGCAAGACTTTAAATTGTAGGTTCCGATCAGCCGGACCTGACAATATTTGTTACAGATCAGAAGTTCCGGACAATGTCGTTTCCGTCATTAATATTACAGGTGATTTAAAATCGGATTCTTCTCGATCGCATTCCGGTGTCAGTATCTGATTACAGCCTCATTTTTCTTTACCTGGAATATAAATTTAGCAGCAAGTGAGGGAGTGGATATAAAACTATGGCCTAGACTCCTAGACTCCTAGAGCCTAGACCGAGCAAGTGACATGACGCGATAAAGGTTTGCCATTTTTTCGACGGCCCAATCCTGATGATCTGATGGAACATCAATCAATGGCAGTTCAATTTTGCATAATATGATCCAAGAGTATTGGGCGAGTCTGATTCATACGCACAAGATACAGATCGTCATCAGTTCGACGCACTCCGTGTTGTTGTCCATTCAGCTGGAGCGATTTTCGGCTATGTATTTTCATCCTGAAAGTTTAAACGAGAATACATATTTCTGAATCATAAAGATATGCAGGTTCATTTTTATTTTTTCCTACTGCACTTGACGTTCCTGATCATCGAATGCATCCTGGACTTGCGATGGTCGTGTATAAGATCCGGTACGTCGAATGACGTGTATTGATACATATGCGTGAAATGTACGCAGTTGGTCGTTCAGCTATAGGAGATAATGAGGTTTTCAGTAAACACGCGCCTAAGGGGCTGGAGCTTCGAGACTTTCCTCGTCTTTTCTCCAGTACGTGGAATTAGGAATGTTAATACACGTGTAACGCGTGAGAATTCCAATTTCTATAACAGGATGACTAACCCTGTTCTGATCTGTGTCAACTGCACATCGTTGTCATGCCCCCTTGAATACTAAGGCCTATCCCCGTTCCTTGATTTCTTCTTTTTATTCATTTTAGTTATACATTATATGCTGTTGCGAAGACTGCAGCGTTTAACCTCTCAGCTTTTTCCTTTTGCCTTCTTTCATTATTTCTACAACCCACCCGATCCCCTCTCTCTTCTTATTCTTATACTTCCCATGGAACCTTTCGACTCTCTTACTCTGTCCTATCAGGACGTACCAGTTTTCAAAAGACACGACTTCTCCTACAAACGTGCGACTCATCTTATCTTTTTCTTCCACTTCTTCTTCATCCCGTCTTCATTGACCTTCCTGTTTGCAATAATCTTCGCCCTCAAGTCTACTGCGGAATCGTCCCAGACTATAGAATTCGAGGTCGTATCAATACGTTGCATGATATGCGTCGTGGTACCTGGAACGTGCGTGTTTCTAATTGTCAGAAAGGATCTGGTAATCGGAATTCCCGTTGAATTTAGTTCTCCTTGAACAGAAATTGATCGGCTATGTATTGCAAAATACTTAAACCATCGTTGTCACTATGGGTGAATTTTACCCAGCCTTCATTTAGGGTCAAAAATATTCAGCAAACGCATTAGTGACTGTTTTTTTTAGCGAAAAGGTTCATTTTTTGTACTTATATCTTCTAGATAAATTCCCATTTATTTCTACTCCAAAATCGATCCTCGAATCTTCACATGTCGACATGAATACTTGTTTTCAAACGTGCACTATACCACTATTTTTTTCCTAAAAGTACCGTATCTGACGAGTATTCCAGTTGAAATTTGACTTGAAAATATTGAAAATTCAAAAAGTTATGATTTTTTTTAGTGAAAAGGTGTATTTTTTGACAAATTTACCTATTTACGATTTTTTTTAAACATGTTGTGATTTGGATCTTGGCACAACAACTTTTCACACATGTTCTAGAACGTTCAAAGTATTTTCGGTATTTCTTCGATCTCGATTGGACTGATAGCTTTCACACAGCAACCATTTGAAACTTGACTGGATAAATTTTACCCGGTGTAACCACTAAGTTATTTTATCCAGATATGGCCACGAAGGGTTAAGATCCATCAAAGGATAACGAATAATTCGGACTGGGTAGAAAGTAGGCTTCAAAAACATGCTGTTTCCCAGAATCCGACGATCCACCAATTTTCAGCAAAGCCATAGATAACCAAATTTCTGTTAATCGCTTCCGTTTTGGCATCGAGTCAAGAAGGACATGCGCAAAAAAACGATCATTGAATGATAACGGGAGTGAAATTTTCCTCAAATCGGTTAACTCGTTAGCAGCAAATCGGTCTAAGCGTAGGCTTTGGTAACGGTATAGACGATCCTTTCGATTATATATACCTACCAAGTGTTGAATCAATCTTTCAAGGAACTCGAGAACTCATCTGCGGTGCATGAGAATGTAGGCGTTTACTGGAACAGCAGACCAAGCCTTATGGCCATATTGATTCGAAACATCCTTCCAGTCATCATACCGTCGCAATTTCCCACTCTTCCTTACTCGATTATCACCATAATCAAGTGTTTAATTAAACCTGATGGATACGGGCTTTCGCCCAGGTTCTATCAGGCACTTATTCTTCTTTGGCTGAAGCTGATCATTAGCAAATAACTGTACGATCAATAAACACATCGATAAACGATTATTACGTCAGCAGAAATCATCGATTATTTTATCAATTTATCTTCCGGGATTAGGCGAATTTTCGTACCAAAAAATCTGAGAAATTCTTGTCAATGATCTTCCGGGATTCTGTTTGAAATTCATCGCCTCTTTAATAATTGGTCCGACTAATTTTTTTCTTGAAAAGAGTTTGCGGATATATTTTGTTTTACTTTTTCTTTTTTTTTTTTTCCTCAGTGGAAGCGATATATTATACATGTAACTTGGTGCTGGTGTATATTAGGGTGTCCGTTATTTACCAAGTTGGCTATTTTCACTTGGGTATAGTCGAAATCGTTTCTCTTTTACCTAAAAACAATTTTAAAAGCGAGAAATAATTTTTACAATGCCGTTTAACCCTGCCTAAATAACGATACTTTTCCCATTTGATTAACATGGGGTTTTTGCACTTTTCAGTAAATAATTCTTATTTCGCTTATCATACTCTTCAACTTACCAACAATTCTTGATTCTGCTTCTATTATGATCCCTTCAGATGGAAAAATTTTCATATTGGTGCAAAAAAATTTGTTATCCAAGTTTTGAAAAGGTAAAAATTCATTTTTATTGATTTTTCTATTTTTTTCGTTTAATCTACTTACTGATGAATTTTTATTCTGTATTCCATTAGAATTTTCTTATTTTATGCTTCTGAATGATTTCAATTCATGTATTATCCAAAAGTCACACAGAAATCCTATGAAAGAATCATAGTTCAAATTGAGTACGGTGATACGGTTATTACTAACACAAAAAAAATAAAATAAAAAAAACAGATATATCGGACACGTGCCCCTCTAGCGGACAGTCGTCCAAGAGAATAAAAAACAATCAACTCATTTTCACTTAATATTTTGTTTTTCATTTTCTTGAAAGACTGTCCGCTATAGGGGCACGTGTCCGATATATCTGTTTTTTTTTTAATTTTTTTTTTGTGTCAGTAATAACCGTATTACCGTACTCAATTTGAACTATGATTCTTTCATAGGATTTCTGTGTGACTTTTGGATAATACATGAATTGAAATCATTCAGAAGCATAAAATAAGGAAATTTTAATGGAATACAGAATAAAAATTCATCAGTAAGTAGATTAAACGAAAAAAATAGAAAAATCAATAAAAATGAATTTTTACCTTTTCAAAACTTGGATAACAAATTTTTTTGCACCAATATGAAAATTTTTCCATCTGAAGGGATCATAATAGAAGCAGAATCAAGAATTGTTGGTAAGTTGAAGAGTATGATAAGCGAAATAAGAATTATTTACTGAAAAGTGCAAAAACCCCATGTTAATCAAATGGGAAAAGTATCGTTATTTAGGCAGGGTTAAACGGCATTGTAAAAATTATTTCTCGCTTTTAGAATTGTTTTTAGGTAAAAGAGAAACGATTTTGACTATACCCAAGTGAAAATAGCCAACTTGGTAAATAACGGACACCCTAGTGTATATTAGTTCTGGTTATTTGTACGTATCATGCATTATATATAAATATATATAAGGCGCAAAGAGGACAAGTAGTGTGACAATGCCGAAGCTATAAAGACAAATAGTGCTCAAACGAGCCCAACAAGACCTAATGCCATATTTGCATCGACCATTAAACCAGCTTAAAATATATAGTCCATTTGTCGCGAAGGGAAAACGTTGCTGGTAGTTTAGACAATATCATTACTGTCGGCCGGACAAAGAACACCCGCGTAACTACTCGTTCATTATTAGACATGAAACGTGGCTGCGCACTCGCATGCCGTTGATTTTTTCTTTTTTTTTTCATTTTTTTTTTATTTTCTTTATTCCAACCTGAAATTTGCATTAAAATCCTCGCGCTGGTTGACCCTTATTAAATTGAAGAATGCTCAGAATTTTACACTCGAAACTCCCAGAGGCAATTCAGACGATATTATATTAATGCAAGAATTAAAAATGCAATTTGTCGTGGATTTATTTCACTTTACTCAATTAGTTTAGTCTCATTAAGTTTTTACTCCTATTGCCTTTACTTCTCGTCTAGATCCTTGTGTGACTTTTGACACTGATTATCTGTACACGCGGCGTTTAAAAAATGGATCTTAGATATACACAGAAGCTATATAGCTTATGTGTTTTGCAACGCGATATCCTTGTGCTGATGAAGCAAAAGGCTTAGATTTCATTGACATATTTTGATAGGGAACTTGTCGGAATGACACGTGTAAAAAAAAAAAAAAACCAAAAAAAAAAACTAAAGTGTAAAGTCACGCACCGCTACTGTTTTGAAATTCATTGTGTATTGTTACGATGATGGCCGATATAGATAAATTAGACTTTTATTCCAGTATTCGAGTAAAATCAAAACATACTGTGACATTGATTCGTCGTTCGATATTTGACGATTTCCAATTTTTGGAATGATATTGCAAATTATTTTACTGAGAATTCGGTCGATTTAAATGTCTTCTTGAGAATATGATAAACTACGGATTCTTTATTAAAGTTGCTCAACTTCCTTCTGCAGAGGATATCACACGGTGTGTTATATATATGGACATATCATGCTTGATGGAAAAAACTAATAACTTGAGCAATCGATATGCGATATGCCACTCTGTGTAAGGATCGTTTTAAGCGATTATAATAATTATTGTTCGCAATGTATTGCTGACTTGCATATTTCTGTTGCAACGCTATGGAATTTGTGTCACGTACATAAAATTCACTTCTGGGTTCATCGGAGTTCAATTTAACGAAAGAGATTTAATTTTCTTCTCTTTTAAATCGCTATACTTTATTTGACACCTGTCGAAATTCAACATCCATTGAAAAACGCAAAATGTTTCAAGTTGGCTATTCACGATATCTAGTTTCTTTTCTAGAGATGACATATGATTCTTTCGAATAATGTAGAAGCCTAGGTAGCAAGGCGTGGTATTACTTTTCTAATTTTGACGTCCTCGTCAACGAGATCGTAAAGCTAAACTTCTAGACTAGACAAGGAAATTAGGGCTGCGTCGTAAAACTAAGTGAAAACCTTGTCTGTCTAGAGAGGAAGAAGAAGATGAAGATGAAGAAGCAGAAGAAGATGGTGCTTCGGGAAACGACGCTACTTCAAGAGTGGCTATAATCTTTGGCCCCGATCTCGGTGCAGGATGTGAGAAACCTAACTTTGCACGTCTTCGTTAAATACCTACATCTTTTCGCCATTTGCATATACCGAGTACGTAGTTTTGCATGAATTTTCAGAACCACGTTTCTAACGTACAAATTCGGTTCAAATCTCGTAATTTTCAGCCATCAAAACTGAGGTGACGATCAGTCAAGTCTTCCAAAAAAAAAAAGGACTCAAAAGAAAAAAGAAAAAAAAAAAAAACCGAGACGGATGTGTGTGTAAAAATGGCAAAATTCATGAATGGGAATGGCGAACGTTGTTGGCCAATTATACTTTCTGCGGTTACAATTACATGCCTTGTCATAAATCCTGACGCAACGTATTTGGCCTCAAGGATTGCAGCATAAGACTTTGTTAAAAATGATCTGCGGAGTTGCAAAAGTAGTATAAAACGATTAGGAGCATAAGTGTGTCTAGTGTTTGAAAAATGACAGCAATTATTTCAAAAATTTTGAAATAATTAAGCAGGCAATGGTGGGACGCTTAAAACCTGCAATGATGACTAAGAATAATGATAAAAACCGAAATTGGATTTGCAGGTATGACTGGTCGATATATAATAGGAGAATTGCTTAAAAATGAATAAAGAAATATACGAGTAGGTCATATTTATTGTACAAATATGTATCCAAGTGTTGTTTTAACAGATGTTCACGATCCAGAGTATACGGGAATGCGTTTGATCGTTAACAGCTGGAAAATAGCACCTGGTTTTTCCATACCGGTAATGTTTTCGTTTCTGGAATGCAACGTTCACGGTACTGGTGCAGTTCTGTTCAACCCACGCAACGAGACTTTGCGGCGCCGCAAGAATTGCCACGATCAGAAAGATGCGGTTTACAGGATAATGAAAATCCTTCGCAGGATAAATATCAAACGCTCATATATCTACACTCGAATGAGATATGTGCATATGTATCTATGAAAAGAAAATAATTTTATCTGAAAAACCACAAAACATCCGAAACAATTTAGCAAATTTTTCCGATTTCAAAGAGTCGGTAAAAATTCCTATCCATTCCTGAATCTCTCAAAAGCACCTTGAGCCTATGCAACCCGAGTAACGTTCTTGTACGGCGCGTCACGAAATTATCAATCAGTAAACACAGGTGGGTCCCAGGAGTATCTACTGTCAAAATTGAACATCATGCTGGATCAATTTTTATCTTTCTTTTTTTTTCACACTAAAGTTCGATTCGTATCGATGTAATCGTTTCATTTCAAACCACCTGTCACTGCACAAATTCAGGCACACCATTGGTCCGATTTCACTGCTAGATTTTTCGGGATCAGACTCTCAGAAATTGAGTACCTTCGGGGAATTGGAGTTTAATTTTTTGGCTGAACCATTTGCAAATCAGTGGCATTGAAATGTTCGATTGTTTTTTGTTTTTATACTGACCACATCTTCGCCAATTTTTTGCTATGTATAAGTTCCAGACAATCTGAAACCCAGAGAAGAGTCTTTCAAAGAGGTAAGTTCGCGAAGATTGTTTTTTTTTTTTTTTTTTTTTTTTTTTTTCTTTTCAATTTCTCTGAACAAAGAATGTAGGTATTTACACGTATATATTTATATACACACGATGGAAATTTTCTTCAGTTAATTATACCCGTACTTGAGTATTTAATTAGCCGCACGCGGTTCGACAGCTCGCGATAGTGATATGCGATTTGAACGGCAAAGATGACTTTTTTCTATTTGGTTTCTATGAATTTTTTTTTTGAAATTCCGTTGTATAATTACAGGTATCATATGTTAAGAGGCAGTAAATACAAACACGATGCCAAGGTTAACAGCTGCGGGGACGTAAATCAATCCATAGAAACGAAAGTTTATTATCACTTCGCGTCGATATCCTGCCGATAAACTGTAGTAGCAATCTGCAATATTGATATTTATACCTACCAAGGTAATTACACTTCATTAAGAATGTAAGACAAATGTGCGTTCTTGCAATTAGTTGTAATTGTGCAATACACTTCATGCGATTTTTAATATGAAATCTATCGCATATGGAGGGAACTGCAAACGTAAAATACTATGTATATAACTACCAGACCAGTATTATAATTTCTGTAATGGTAATTCATAGGAATTCTATGGCGTTTCTGTATTTATTATGAATCTGTAAACGATTCTGGACTCAAGAATTTGATTTTTCTGTATAATTCTTGATAGCTCAAATCTTGAAACTTCAGATTTTGTGTCGTTCAAGATCAAAACGCCAGTTTATTTTTTCACTTCGAAAATATAATGCTTCGCCAATCCGAATTTGAAACTTAGGTTCTACGTGAATTTTCAGCTATTGCAGAAAAGTACGTGACTTTCGAGGTGAAGAATTGATTTTTCGTGACATTCTCTAAACCGTGATGTTACTTTTTCAATTCCATCAGAAGGTTCGGAATATTTTCTCAAAGATTTATTACTTTCAGGGTGAGAATACTGTAATGTACGAGATATTGCGAGAGATGCGTAAATACATGCATGAAAAACCATGTTTTCACAATTCTCGGTTAGAACGAAAAGTACACAAGGAAAGAAATGATTGAATTTGCGAAACTTGAAAAGACTTATTGTATAGTTGTTTCACCTGAACAAAACGTACATTTTTTTAATGGAGAGGATCAGATTCTTTCCCATTCGAAGAATCCGAAAGGTATTTTATTCCTGATAATGAGATATATAATAAGGCTATGATATAAAAATTTTATCTTACCAAAAACCGAAACTGCTAAAAACAGTGAATCGAATTGATTCGTATCTCGGAAGCGAACGACTTCAAGATTTTTAATCTGGCGAAATTATAGATCGTAATTAGCACTAATAGAGTCGAAAATTAAATATTATAGACAAGTAAAAAAAAAAAAAAAAATTAAAAAAATTAAATAAAAAAATTCGTGGGAAATTTACCTGCCGCGTTCGATCAAATCGCCAGGTAAACAGCAAGGTATAGATACAGGTATGTGGGAGTGAAGTTCATTACAAGTACAATATAAACGGATGATGAATGCTGCGTCTCTATAAGGGTACGTACCTCTTGTATAATTAGTAATTGCTATTCGGATAAAGAGTAATGGTCGGTTATACGATTGTCTGTACCTACCTACTTACCCATACTTATACCTTAACTAACTGCACAGGCATTCATGTATATTCTACTACCAACAAGCAATCGGATCTCCAAAGAAACTATATCGTAAATATGTATGATATGTACGATGCTGGTTAACAATCATTATGCGGCTTATGCAATTCACACTGTATGTATGTATGTACAATGGCATGTGCAGGACAGTCGGTGTTCAGAAACCGCATGTCAGATTAGACGAAGAATATTGCCAATTTTTTTTATCGACTGAAAATTGTGTTAGCTGTGATTTATTCAACTAGCAAAACATTGCTGTTAATTAATACACGGGAAGGACAGAATTAGCCTAGTGGACTGTCTGCGTGAAATGAGCAGGTGAATCAGATGACCACGATCATAGGCTAGCCCTGAAAACTTTCGCGCAGATCTTTCAAGTTCGAGCGATGTACGAAACTACTGGAAATGTGATGAAAATGATGAAAATTTATTGATTTGTTCTTGAGATATGACAATTTGAAATTTTCTTAGTAAAACTTCATTTGCTCAATCACTTGAAAATTGGTCGACTGATTGAATTCGAAATCTAATCAGCTCTGGGATACAAAGAACACCGCATCGATTGAGACTGCAGAATCATGAAAATCCGTTGATTTGTTCTCAAGGTATCGTCGGACATAAAATTAATCCATCCAAAAATGGTCGGAGTTGATTCTCTGGACGTCAAAACGTTGATATCTGGTGTAAAACTCGACTTTTCATTTTCGATATGATTTAGGTTTGATTAATTAATCTGGAATCGACAGAATTCCATTTCGGGATAGATCATCTTGATCCTTGTCTGCATGAAACTGTTTTATGACAAAGCATACCCAATAATGTTGATCTTATAGTTTCGTTAAGTCTGAATTATTTTTAGTCAAGTTAGGTCTGATGATTCTTTCTCATTATTATAATTGTTAGTATAACGTTGAATGAAATGTGGGGAAAATAAACGTATGAGCTGCAGATAGTCGAGAAGTCAATTGTCGCGAGTCTGAAGAGTTGATAGTTTATTTATATAATTATAATTAATGGATTGCGCAACAAACTGGGATGATTGCAGTTTCGTAAGATCCGTAACACCTACCACAACGCATTACTAATTGCTCTATAGTATAGACGCGGCGCGGTCATCCTTGAGACATCTCCGATGTATATACTTTGTGTTTTATGATCTTGCTGTGCTTGGGAATAATAGGCGAAATATAATCAATCGCTATAACTAGCTGATTGGGAGATCAAACTGAAAATTTAATACTGAAATTCATTCATCAAAGAAAAAACCTTGCGCTAGAAGCTCTCAAAGAAGATTGAGCTCGATCACAAATTGCGATGATGGAATTTGGATCTAGAGATAACAAATCAAATTTCCGTATACCAAAACCAGAAAAAATTACAATCGTTTACTAAAATATCTAGTAATTTCAAGACTGAAAAAATCCCATACGGATATATTTGATGATAATGAAATTTGACTACAGTATAATACGCTTATCTAATTTAAACCCTCGATAAGCCGACTGTTCCTATTGTTGACCATTTTTCCATGGTATTAAACTCCTGTGACTTAAGCCGTAAAGTATAACTAGTTTATTTCACCGCTTCTCCCGACTCCAAACCATAAGTTCCATGCAATACAGGGCAACATAACCTCACTTCTCTCAACCTGCGTATTGCGCATGATCAGAAGATCGCGAGTTGGTCAAGGTAGCAACGCGCATGCGCTCTGAAACGAGTGTGGGAGGATGAGGGGAAAGTTGAATTACGAAGGCGTCTACTGTAGAACGACAAAAAAAACATAATGAGATGTAAAAATACTGTACGTAATCTCATTTCCACAGCCATTTTCGAGGTGTTAAAAATCCGCGTTTTTACTCTATTCCCGAATGAAAGTGGGATAAATTTCTATGTCAAATCTCAGATAAAACCTAGCTATAGTATTTCAATGGTGTGTTCGACGCTAAAGTCCATCTTCCTTACGCTATAATATACTGTGACCGGTTTTCTCGAGTTCCTGCAGCAGATCCGACGATTACACTTAATGCATATTCAATAAGTTGGAATAGATTCACTACGATGAAACTTATACCGCCTGATTCTTTTCTATTTTTCTTAACATCTACAACCTACGGATCTAAACTCCTCGTACAAACAGAAAACTATAATATCTCATACCGATCTATGTATAAAAGGCTCTTTTTTTTTTTTACAGTCCTCGAGACATCTTAATTCGCAGCTGTAGGTCTTTATTACGATCTTTGCGCAATTAGACAGGCATAATGTTTCCTGTTGAAATAGTGTGAAGCCACCATTCTTCGTATCTACGTGGGTAAACGAATAAATAGACTGACAAATAACTCAGAGAAACTGAGTAAATATTCGGAACTTATAATACTTGATGGTATAATTGATGCTTGAAAGTTCAATAAGATCTTTATGTAGCAAAAAAATGTTTTTTAATTCAAAGGCTAGCTGCTATATGGCACATACCTATAGCTACCTACGTAGGTACTGCATACATATGTACAAAAATACATGTATTTATTTACATACTTACATTTAAAAGGGCCGAGTGTGTCAGGGTCGAAGGATACATTGATGTTATCCGTTTCTCTGCCCCCGCGGTTATAAACTTATAATATAATAGTATAACTCGCTCTAATCTTGAGCACCAGGTATGTTAATATTACTATTACAGAGTGACGAGTGTACGTACCACGTAATATGGATTGATGTTTCCGACGATTAGATTCAGGCATTATTTTATATGCACAAGAGATACCAAGTAAATTACCTTATCGTTGGTTGAATTAATCTTTCGAATTCTCGCCGTATGGTTAACGGATGTATTTTGCATTTTTATTTCTTGTTTTACACCATTCTTCATAATAAGTATACCCACTCACGTTTATGGATAATCAAAAATCCTTTGCTTCGATATGCGATTGGAAATTTTGAGCGGAATATACGAAGTTTGTCAGAGAATTTCGGAGGAAGGAAGGAAAAAAAGAATTGAATAATGAATTAATCAACAAGCAAAGAAAAAAAAAAAGGCTGATTTCAGGAAAGATTTTGTCGACTATCCCACGCCAGACAATAGCTAGTAGGTATGTGCGGAGGCCGAAGCGCTGCAGAGGCAATTCAAATTCACAAATTATACGGAGATTCGCAAATTAACTGGATTTTTACGTAGAGATAAAAATTTAGCCCGAGCAAATTTGTCGCTGGTCGTGAAATTGGCGGAATTTTTACAATTGAAAATTTCGAAGCGAACCGCACGCGGAATTAAGTGGGCGAAAGATGGTGCGGGAATATTGTGTTACTTTGACCAGAGCAGACTGAATTACGTATAAACCCGTCGAAATGGAAGTCTCGTATGAGTTAATTTTTCTTCATTTTCTCAATTTTATCCATTCGGTACATTTTTGTTATCTTTATCTATCTGCTGCTGCTCCATGTATCCATTTCGTGCAGCGTATTTTCCGTTTATCTATGAGTACCTAATATATTGCTCGTTTGTCTATCTGCCGATTTTGTCCATTTGTCAATTTCTGTTATTGATCCTAGCCATTTCCGCCTTTGGGTCCATTTGTAAAATTCGTTCATTCGTTCATCTATCCATGTTTCGATATTGGCCATCCTGCCTATACTGTCAACTTGCCTAAAACTGACTACTTCTATTACAAGGATTGTCATGCTTTTATAATAGACGAATCATGGGGTATAAAAGAGATGTAAAATAACTGAATATCGGTGGTTTACCTAGTGAATGATGAACTTCAAATCCAGACGAGATTTTCTGTGGTTTTCTCTGTGTACGATGGCAATTCAGGCAATATAGCGATTATGTACTCGGACTTCGGATAAACGTAACGAGGAAGTGCCAGCGAATTTATAACCGTCTCAATACGGGATGGCAGTATAGGTATAACATACACGCATGGAGGGCTATAAAACACGCACCATAAAATATCAACTTTATTGATACGGATACGTGCATATAAATAATATGCATTCACGGAAATGTGATGTCCCCAACTTATATGGAGATCATTACCGGAGATCGTTATCACACCGAGTCAGGATTTTTAGTTTTTCTTTTATCTTCTTTATTTCATCTTTATTTATTTTTCGAAGTGTTCCATTCATTTGCAATACCTATTAGATGAAATTAAACGTTTCTAAAGCAGAACTCATCCATTTTTGAAAGAAGACAATTCATTGTTCAAAGACGAATTTACAAAGATACTTTGTGATGTGAACGCGCTCTGTAAGTTTCATTCCATCATCTGGAATCATTCTGAACCCGAATTGATTAAGGCTACGAAAAATATAGTTCCTGTTAGTTCGTGGTTAAAAAAAAAGTTCCTTGCTTCTTATTTCTGTTTTTATTTCTCTACTTATCACAGCTTTCCGCTAATCTTGTGATTTTGTGAAAATAAAATGTAGAATCTTTCGAACGTCACGATTGGAAAATCGTAGAAGTTGTTCTATCGCTTATATTGTGTTCGAATTTCAATTCTCCGTTAAACATACGAAGCTGACTACGTTTGCCAATTTTTTAAATTTTTCCAAATTCAACCTGAAGGAAGTGTGCATTCCGTTTAATTGCGAGTTGAATTTCCTCAGACTTACATAATTGATTTTAAATTTTCTTTTTGTCTAATCAATGAAGCGATAGTTTCGTGTTCAGTAGTCCAATGATTTTTGATTAGCCAATCATTTCACAGATCGAATAATATGTTTCATCAAACCTGTTCTATTTCTACCAAATTTTTTGCGCACCCAATTTTGTCCGGATCTATGCTGAACCTACTTCGTCGTCTAGCACTTTCGCACACATGCCGATAGTCTTCGTGTTTAATTCCCGAGCCATCTGCACAGTTTTTATTTGATAAATGACAGTATTGCGTAGAGTTTATCGCACAGATTCAAACTATCGTCACGGTATATAGTCGAACTCTGATATCTTTATGTGCGTTTGATGTTCTGCGGCCATCAATATCACAGAATACTGTCTAGTGCCCAGTGGTTCGAATCGCATAATATGAAGCAGATATCATGGCATTTATATCTACATTCTGGCAGAAGCCCCATTTTCATTTTATAAATAAACGTTGGTTGAAAAGGGTGAAGAAATTAGTCGATGGAATAACAAATTTCTATGGTAATAACGTAACGCAAATATTCTCCGTTTTGCTTTGTTACAAAAAAACAAATAAAAATAAATATAGGAACGTCTCACGTCGCGACGCCGACTGGTTCCTGAAGACGTCTTCCGCACGTGCGGGCTAGTAGATTCTTGCAGAGCTTTCAATCACCCACACGTTTCCGGAAACCGCCAGACAGCGTCCGAAAATCATTATTTCAATAACGAGGAACGTCCTCCCTTCAGTCATTGGGCAGTCTGCACAAATTATCCACACAAGACAAATTATGGAATCGAGCAGACGTCAAACACGTCTGTCTCTTGTATACGAAAATTAAATCGTCTAATTCCAAAACCGAACATATTCGTCATGTACGGATGAATTTGAGATGCGATTGTAAAAAACAAATTCATGAATTGATACCGTCAGCGATTCCAACGGTGCGGCTAATGAATATCAGGCGACATCGCAATCGGGTTAAACAACGAATCCATCATTGTATTAAAACATTTTGAAAATAATTCCAAGATTAGACCATTTTTTAGACTGAATTTTCTTGCTTCGGCCGGTTTTCAAGTTGAATTCGTGAATTTTTACGAAGAGGCAGGTTTTTAACATTATAAACTGGAATTGTATCGATTTTGGATTGAACCACGCGATGAACATGTATGACTCGTTTTATACGATGGCCGTCATGTTTGTGGTGCGATACTGACGATTTCGACGAAATTTGGAATTCATCGAATTGTATAATGACGAAACTCTACTTAGAACATAAGAATCCGCACATTGCTCTAGTTTTTAATTCATTTTTTTCTTTTAATTCCTAATCTGGACATGGGCCTGTTTTGAAATGAACTAAAATTGAATTGGATTCGAATTGAACTCGGCGAAAGGTATGGCTGATTTTGGAATTGATCGGAATTTTCATTTTCTTGATTGTAGTGACTCTGACGAATTGTAATATAACCTAAGTTTGTCGAATTCTACAATGACGAACATTACAACACAAGAATCTACAAACGTAATTCAATTTTCTTGTTTCATGGACATGGCTGGTTTCGAAACTAGATAACTCAATTCTTTAGCTTGCAAAATGGAATTCCTATACTTTATTACTCTTGCATCTTATGTTTATTGATTGATAATCTATTTATGAATGAATTACACTTATGTACCCTCACAGTCCGTTGAGCAGCAGCGTGAAATCTGAGAGTATAAAATAAACGTTGTATTATTACAGGATCGTAAAAGAAGCCTTTGCCGCGAACCTGCGGGTTCGATTTATTTCAAACTGTGGGCATATAGTAAAATCGGGAATAAATCAATCAAATATCGCCATATAATACGCGGAGGCGAGAGATTTTAACGAGTAATGAAAGGATGATAATATCATAGTTGCACATACCATTGACTACACATGAACGTTACGGCTATAAATTCTCGCAGTTCATCAGTGAAATCCTATACCTAACTAACTAAATTCTAAACCGACAAGAAACCAATCCTTGATGATCGGTAGTAATTACCTGCGAGATTCACAAATCAAGTAATAAGTAGGCCAGAGCTATTGCATACGGATCTCGATTAGATAATAAATCATCATTCTTAAAGCCAGAATTCATCCCATATGTAATTCTATTGTATGGTTTCAATATCACCGTATAACCATGGAAATTGGTAGAATCATTGTAACGGTAAGTCAAGAAGTTTGACATCCACAATTTAGTATAATATAGACACATAACAACGCTGAGAACTACAAATCGAAACAATCACTTACAGTCACCAATTTTCCTCGCTGGAGATTGAAAAAAGTTATTATCGAATCGGGTTTTCCGTACGATAAAAATTAGAAGTTTCAATTTTCAATTTAAAGTGTCAAAATCCGATCTTAGATCCGATCTTATCATAATCTAGCATTTAATGGCATGAGGTTTTTTCGGAATTAGAATGACGAAGGTCGATGACTGATCGTATTTGGGCGACATGGTTTAAATTGTTTATTATTCTCTTCATTTTTAATTGTTCATTTTTGAATGCTGTTATATATTTCTCATGTCATTATATCAAATCGCGTGATCTCTGCGGCTACCGTAGAAACTTATAGCTACTCGTTTAAGCTGTTGAGATAGAGAATTTAGCCCCAGGCTGATACCCTGCCAATCTATCGTCTATTGTGCACAATTGATATATCTGTCGGTGAAAAAAAAGTCTATGGTTACAGCCGTGAATAATCATGAAGTATTATCCTGAGATTCATTAATAAATTATCAGGCCGAGCGTGAGACTCGAATTTTGAGGGCGGGATTGATGTTCCGAATGGTCGAAATTCCGAATTTATTTTAAACACGATTCTGAGTTTCTATAGAAACGTTGGAATTTATAACCTGCAGATTCCAGAAGGTCGAAATTCAAACAGTTCAAATTCAAATCAAAGATCGAATTCCGAAATTCGGAGTTTTGGCCTTTCGGATCTTCAGCTTTCAGAATGTTGAACCTTTAGTGTTTTTCAAATTGGCTTCGTAGACTTTTGGAAAAACTGTGAGTTGGTAGTATGAAAATTTGGAATTTCAATCCCATGCGAATTTTTCGAATCGTATCACAATCCTGCTTCATATTGTAGGACCTATTAGAAAAATGTATGACGATGGTGGAAAATAGATTGTTATTTATGTAAATTTGTGGAGAGATTAGAAATTCGAGTGATAGTTTCTGGCCCCGTAGTCGAAACGATAAATTCAGTATATAGCGATATATACATGTGCTAGTATATATTATATATATATGACGTATATACAATACTGCATTCGCTGCACATGCAAAATAATCCGCGTGCAAGCCAAGCGCCTATACGGCATAATAATTGCAAAGGCAATAAAACGTGTTTGTCTTGCAATTGGAACACGTACCGAGAACCCGGAATTGGACATCGGCCTCAATTCGTCTCGGTGGGAAACCCATATACCTACTAAAAATTTACATGTAAATAAGTGGTTCAATTACTTCATGTTACACGTTTATACATTTCAGCTGTTCAAACAATGAAAATAATCAAAAAATAAATGCCACAGGAAATTAACTAAAAACGTTCTTCATCGCTCCTGTAATCATTCAAAAATTCACAAAGCACGATTCCAAAGTATATATAATAGTTATCGGTTTTCAAGAGGTATCTGTGTCTAGAAATTATATCCTTGGATTCATGAAAAATAGTTGAAATCAATTGATTTTGGTTCACCAAAGTCGGTTTGCTTAACACCTGCTGGTCGAAATCAGGCGCACAGTCGGTCCGATTTGACTTTTTCAGGATTCAGATTGTCAGGATTGAATGATTGAATTGAGTGTGGGAAATCGAACTGAAGAAATTGTCATAGAGAATACATAATTAATTTTCAAAAATTGAACATCTCCTTCACACTCATTTGCAAATGGAACTGACCAGAAGTTTGGTGAAGAAGCAAATTGCCAATGCGGACTTATGTTCAATTTTGGCAACCGTGACGTACCAAACCCTCTAATTTGTAGCATATAATATTCCGTGGGATAAAATTGAACAAAAAATGATTTCGTTCTTGTATTTTCTTCAGTTAGACTTTGTGACGTAAAAGAATAAGTGTATACTTCTTTGAACATCTGGATGGAAGGGCCACCGTGAAACGGTAAAACGAGTGAAGGGAATAATAAGAAATTCGATTCGATTTCTATATACATTAAAATTCTTAGTTTGCTGTACGGAATAGATTTTGAGCCAGCAGTAGACCACCCTGTAGAATTCTAAGCAATGACGATGAGTCTCGTTAACATGAGGCAAAGCAAATTGCGTGTAACTTGAATTGTGTCGTAGTTAGATCGACAGAACAAAGAGACCGACTTTATTACCGCGTCATGTCACGTGTGCCATAATCCATTCCAGGATTTTTTTTTTTTTCCTAATCTATACCTGTAGGTATACCTACATAGATCGTTGACTTCATCCAACGTTGTCAATATAAGTACTCTTGAAATCAAAAATTCAAATCAAACACCAAGGTGAAGTTCTAGACAAATGTATTTCTCAAACTCGCCTAAAGCTCAAAAGCTCAACAATCCAAAAATCAGGCTGCATCTTCGGCTGGCTGGTAATTATATTTTAAAATTGAGATTCTTGCTATGGGCAACTCCAACTCTCATGCGGATGAAAATGCCATCGATTTTGATTTACGAGATATAAGAATCAACGTGATTTATGGAATCTACGAAGGTTTGGCTTTTTCCTTTGATGCAAGCTCGCGGGCGTGAAGAAGAAGAAGAAGAAGAAGAAGAGAAATTTACACACGATGATGTATAGGTACCTATAGTACTTATCACACCTACGATCTATACTGATTACTCCGTCAAAATGACTGAATAATTTATCCCAGCAGAGAAGAGATAATCAAATCTTAGAAAGCTATTGTAAATTGGAATCCTATCCAAAAATTGGGCAAAAGGTTTAAATAGAAAAAACGGTAAGCTCTCTGACTCAAGACGATCGTAATTCGAAATTTTGAAGACCTAGTGAATTGATTGTTCACTTCTGTATACAAATTTTTGTAAATTGCACGTCATGTTGAAACTTCTTTACCATTTCGGTAAGGTTTTTTTGGATTTTTTGCTCAAAAGATTCGTTCTACTAACAGACTCATTATTCATTGTAGCTCATCCCGTAAGACACGCTGCAAATTTACATAATTGATGTCTCGTAACGGACCAACAAATTTTGTACAAAGTTAATAAATAATATTTACGCCTATAGGTATGCGCTGATTGAACGCGTGCTTACAACATCAGGCCCGTGTCCTCCACATTGCTTCAAGGCGATATGGTATAAGCTGCTTCGAACCTAACCTAGCTAACATAAGAAATGTGAATCTGACTAGAATTCTATCCGTTTCTGCCGAGCAATAAAATACTTAGCCAATTTCTGCCGTAGTGGAAAATTAATCTCCGCAATTTCATTCCGGTAGGTTTTATAGATTGGAAGAAACTACGAATCGCATTTTCGAGGTGATGACAATTTGCAATAAGGGAATTCCAAACATGGTCCCGTAGCACCGTGAAGCGACATGGAAGTCTGCTCGGAATTCCATTATTACCAATTGTTGTCATCTCGAAAACGCGAAGCGTACTTTCTTGACGACTACTAAACCGATTTGAATGAATCCTCTATGAATGAATTCAGTTTTTTGGCAGAAAGTTGCCAAGTATGTCACTTCGTCAAAAAAACCTCATTGGATACCAGTAGAACTCATATTTTTGATGTTAGCCAGGTTAAGTTGGAAGCGACCTCTACTATATCATATTCAGAAATTTTCTACGTAATAATATAATAGTTAGTAATAATTATCTTCGGACTATAGAAAGATAATAGTATAAAGTCAACAAATTAATAACGAGAATTAATGGCTACAAGGAAAGAAATTATCTCAACATACGTAATTGCCAGGGGGTACTTTCGAATGGGAAAACTTACAATTTAATAATTTTTTCCATATAAATAAGATTATGTATAAGTAGATATTATTGTGTCGTATGAATACTTTTCCAGTTCGACTTGAGGAAAATATTTCATAGTGATAAATGATGATATTTTACGAGCCTGCAGATATATCTAGTATGTCATGAGTACCGACATTTCCTTACGGAAATGTGTTAAAAATTACCCAACATTTCGACTTTAGGTACAGATATAGGCTAGACAAATGTTTGAGGAGAGAATTTGTTTACTTGAAAGCACAGAATTCGAAAAGTGACACAAATCAACAAATTTTCATAGATTGCAGTAGAATTCCGACGTATCTGTATATTCGTTATATTTTATCACGCTAGAAATTCAAGAATCAGATGCAGCAGTGGTAAAAGAAAAAGAAGAAAAAAAATTTGGAAACACTCCAATAAGATCAATATAAAAAATAAATAATAAAAATAAAAAAATAGTAAAAATAATAGGGAATGAATATATTTCGTGATGATATTTAGACTCTGTCTGAAATAGAATCTCGAAAGTAATTTTAAGACCGTCCGTCCGGTCCCTCGCATTGTGCAATATATTATTTACGATCTTGTCAGCAGATGGTATAGTAGCAAGTGGGAGTTACAACGGAACACTGTCTGCAAGGAGTGGTCATCGTTCATTGTACCAAGCCGGTACTGTGTTCGCGTATATATTTCTCGTTGTCCAAACGAAAGGGATTCGGCACGGGAAGTGTTAACCTTAATCACTTGTCTTTAGCCACCCACTAAGCCCGAGTCTCCCAGTAAAGATATTCCTACATTCCTCATTCTACGAACATCATCCCTTTCCATTCATCATACTCGAGCATGTGAAAGTCACATACTCATTCGTGGTTCAAAAATGCAAAAAAAAAAAAATAAAAAAATAAAAAAATAAATAAATAATGGACATGGATTCACGTTTTCTTTACTTTTTTTTTTCTCTTCCGAATCTATCTTACGAAAAACTAAGTTATTAAAGTCACCCTGACAATGAGAAATCAAGTTTTATACCAAATCTCACGGTTTTAGGACCAGAAAGTCACCTTTTTGTCTGAACTTTTTGTCTGATGATATCTCACGAAAGAATGAACGGATTTCGGTAATTCTAGTCTCAATCGATTCGTTTTTTTTTTTCTGAACTCCGAACGGGTTATATTTAGGATTTGATCTTTTAAGCAGTTTCAAAGTTATCCAAAAATATAACAAAAATGTCAAACATAATACTTCGAGAACAGATCAACGGATTTTCGTGACCCTATAGTCTGATTTGATAACATACTATAGCTCCAATTTTCCCATTTCCCCACTGATATAAACCCAACAGTTCGATAGGAAAACGCAAAAGTAATCAACTTTCTATTCACAACACAATTCATATTTTATCGTTGGAATTTTGAATCCAAAATTCTGGGCAGCAATAAGACACATACGTCCGATCTGCTATAGTTATTCGTGCGACATCAATTTCAGTTGAACACTGCAGAAGTCAGTTCTCTATGGGTGTATGATAGGAGATTTGCTTACGGATTCGAATGTGTTTGGAGCGAGTTATATATTACGGTTGAATAAAACGTATAACAACGGATCATAAAGTTTGCGAGTATAATGTCACTCGGACGACCTACGCGATTCTAGAATATTTCGTAGATAAATTTATGACCCTGAAGCTATAGCTGCCCACGAAGTGCTAAAAAAAGACGGTAATTGTCTTCGGGTTCGTTCTCTGGCAGTATAAAAAAATCCAACCTTGAATCTCTGATGTATATATATGCATAATAATCGCTGCGGTTTATTTCCTTGTTAAAAAGCTACAAGCCAAAACTGACCTAATATACATATGTCTATGTATAGATATACTCGTTTCATTATTTTTGTTCTCTCCTTTTATCTAAATGATGTGCAAGTTACCTTTACTGATCCTCTATATCCATTAGGCTTGCTAATTTTTTATGAACCCACTGCGTTTTGTGGTTTTTATTTCATGTGAAACATCAGCGGTAATTAACTATAGCGTATTCCATTTTCTCCAACATTTGCAAAATACCTCTACCAATACTCTGTTTTTCGATCGGGATTTTATCTGAATTGTCGATAGCCAATGATGGCTAAAATTTATGAGACGGGAAATATATTCTTTGGCGAAACTCAGACAAAACTGGACTGGAGGGGGCGGAATTGAAGTTCCGAATTCTAAAAGTTTCGAAAGGTTAAAATTCCAGATTCATTTGAGACGCAATTCTGTATTTCTAAAAACGTCAGAGTTCAGAAGTTGGAAGTCCCGAAAGGTCTAAATGCAGGGAACTCAAAGACTCGGAAGTTAAAAACTCAGGAAGTCCCAAAGTTCGCAAATTCAAGGGAACTCCATGACAGATCTGTCAAATGAACCCCGTACGTTGCATTCGCGAATTCCGAGATTCAGAGTTTTGGCTTTTCGGATCTTTAGTTTGCGGAGTTTTGAACCTTCGGTGTTTTTTCCATTCGGAGTTCTTTCAAATTGGCTACGTAGACTTCCGGGGAAATAATCTTTTCAAGAACTGTCAATTCTGTATTATACTGATTGTATAAAAATTCGGAATTTTGACCTTTCGCAGCTTTTGAAATCCAGAATTATTATCTCGCACCCAATCGAACAGGCAAAAATACGTGCAGAATACAAAAATATTACAAACAAGGAAATCACCTTCATCCTGCGTCTTCAATAGACAGAAAATAAATTCAACACTCATATCTGTATGAATATTCGTCAAGTTCAGAATTATTTGAGTGTCGAATATTCATTGAATTCACTTCAGTTATACTTCTGAAAGCACACTGAAAAAGATGAAATGTATTTGAATCTGCGATGGACCATATGAAATACAAGACTAATAATAAAAACCCTGAGGTTTAATACCACTTGGTAATAGTTTATAATTTCTAGATAGAGATGAAACGATTGATCAATATTGTGAATTCAGCAAAGATCGATATCCAAGTTTGTAATTGGTACCAGATCGTTAAATCACTCTTACGCAGTCTGTTAGCTGCTTCTCTGCATGTCCCTTTCTAACCTCTAACAAGTTATAGGCACGATTTCAACAAAATGGATGTATGTAGGAAAACAAAAGAGAGAACAAAGTTGTTTCCGGCTACATAGAAGCACTCTGCGGCTATTCTAGAACTTCTACGATGTTTTATTATCCGGAATGGAACTAATCTGCATTGTTAATTACTCGATTTTACAAACGGAAGACTTCGCCGACAATTACAGATTACCTCCTATTCACCCAACCGCGAGTTCTTACCAAATTTTTCTCAGAGTTCTCTCGTATTCTTTTCAACTTCTCGCAGATTTAAAAAAAAAAAAGGAAGTTATCATAATCACCCCGAAAATGAAAAGTTGAGTTTTTACCAGATCTCCACGATTTTCAGGTCCGGAGAATCGCCTCCGACCATTTTTGGATAAACTTCTGAGTCTGTGTGATGAATTTTATGTCCAACGATATCTTGAGAACGAATCGATGGATTTTCATGATTTTTGTTTCAATCGATGGGGTTTTTCGTAACTCGGAGCTGATTAGATTCTGAATTCAATCGGTTGATTAGTTTTGAGTAATCGAGCTAACAAAATTTTACAAACAAAATTTCAAACGGTCGTATCTCAAGAACAAATCATTAGATTCTTATGATTTTCATCTTCATCGATGTATTATCAACTCCAAATTAGCAATGACTGTTTTTTTAAAACGATTCGATGCAGAATTTTTCAATTTTTCGAACCTGAAAGATTTGTGCGAGGAGTTTCAGGTCTGGCTGATCGTAGTCAGCCGATTTACCTGTTTCTTATCTTCTCTTTATTGAACCTCTTCAAATATCGCAGTAGTCCGTCTTTCATCGGCGATATAATGAAGCGTTACGGGTACTTTTTTCAACCCGAGTAATTGCAAGGTATAGAATATCGGAGGTGGTCGAACAAATTTTGCATACAACTATAATTTAGCAAATTGACTGGATCAAGTCGTAGTACAACTGTACGTCAATTCTAAGATATCATGTGAAATCGCGTATAAAATAAACGCGCACGTTGAGCGAGATGTGTAATCATAAATGAATTAGTTGATTGGACCGATCCTTACTCAACCTCATTCGACCTTGCGGACTCGAACTCTCAATTTAGGTCATTTATTATTAAATTGATTATCGAATCAAAATCTATCCACATCATCATATCGTCATGTCAGCTTCTGTTCTTTCAAGGCTAGGTAATAAAGTCAGAAAATAAGGGCGAGATGCCTACGGTCCAGTTAAAATACAAAAACTAAAAAATCGTCAAAAATTCTTCAAGGTGCAGAGGTGAGCCTCGTAAAATCCGACATTTTATGCGACGCCAAGAACACTTTCGACTTTTACGATACTGTAGAATTAACTTGGGCAGACTGGGCTTTTTCGGAATAATATAAAGTCACTTCTGGGGCAAACCTAACCTTTGACTCGACTCAAAATCCACTCGAAAATATGTATCAGCTATAGAATGTTGAGTGTGAAGAATCGCATTTGATTGATGATAAAAATTCCAACGATTATACATCCAGACCTGATCGTCATCTCCGAATGTACATGAAAACAAGATTGATTTTGTAAAAAAAAATTAGACAGCTTATGGGGAATTGTGAATAGTGTCTTGCAGATTTTTTCTCTAGCGAGTTAATGGAATTGTGATTCAGTTGAAAATAACAAATTCTGGATACGAGTCTTAAATTGTTAGAAAGGATAAAATGGCTATAATTCACCCCGATTCACGGTACCTAAACTTGGCATGGTCAATTTCTTGCCAAGTTCAAAAAAGTCCGTTCAACTTTAGAGGGCGACATATATTATTCAGTGGAACGCGTGTGTCTTTAGGTGGTGAATAACATCGAAGTCAAACAGCTGCGTTTGTCTGGGGAGCCTGAGACGTGAATGATCGGGATAGCCACTCACCTGGAACAGAAAAATGATAAAAACGTTAAAACTCGTTCCGGTTGAACGTAAAACTGAATTTTTATTAGACGTTACTAATTGATTTACGACCACCGTGTACCATTTTCTGCAATCAATGGAAAAAATTTGCAAACGGTGGTAAAAGCTCAGCGATTTAAAAACCGCAAATTTCATTTATTTTTCACCGATAGATTATTCCTGATTTTAGTATCTCGTTCATATCATGTTTACAAACTATTTTTTATTGTCTTGTATTTTATCTCTTATACCTCCATGGAACGGATTATTGAAACGATGCCAATTTCTATGGCACCTAACTTCAAAGCATTCCTAGAAAATGCGAGACCTGTGACGCGGTGCTTCAAACTTCTTAACGGTCATGTACAATTCTAACCGCACATACATAAAATAATTTCTGGGTCAGTTGACTAATCCCAAGAATTCGAATTGCACCGCGAAACGGTTTTATTCTCACATATGTTTAACCAAGAAATTACGCAACGCCTGGGCTTTTCATAGGAAAATTCGCTCTCAAATTTTCATTTTCTGATTATTTGTTCGTTTATTTTTTCAAATGATTATTGGCCGTCATCGAGTCACAAAAATTACATTTTTTTGAGCTTGTCACGTTGATCGACAAACTCGATTGATAGAAGAAAAAAAGAAATAAAAAAGGTCAAGATTGATGCGATCGCATTCTGAGCATCGCAAACAGCTTTCGCTGTTCTATAGTTTGGATTATTTTAACTTTGGCACAGATCGACCAAGGCTAGATACTACTGCAGTGGGTCTATTTTGAGGCGAGAACAATTAACCGAAATATTATGCGTACCGCAATAAGCTGCGTGAAGTAGTGACCCGAAATTCTGTACTGCCAGAATTCGTATCGTCTTTCCTTAAATTCTTCCCGAATTAAGAATTAATTGAGACAAATCTTGCCCACAGTATACAACATGATACTAGACATCTGATCCAAATTTCTGTTAAATTTACACTATTGTCCATAATTTCGAACTCCCACTTTGCCAATTTCAAGTCAGAACGAAAAGTTTCATATCTCGCTGTAGAAACATCGCATAGAAAACTTTGACAAAGCGGTTTGAAGTGGAGAAAACAGGCTTTACACATTTTTTTGTGAAATACTTTTCAAATTTTGCAAACAAGTGACGATTTTTCAGAAGGCGTACAGATTTCTGTGAAGTTATCAGGCAAAGAATACCATAGAACTATTTTGAAGTACATAGAAGAAAAAATCTTCAACTTCGATCATTTGAGCTATTCTTCACGATTTTTTTCTCGTCAAGTCATTCAACTTTCAGTCTGAAATATTCTGTTTTACAAAATCGAGCTTTGCTCAAAAAGTTTCGATCTCATCAAAAAGGATACGAAGTAGAAAATTCTAATTTTGTATGTCGGATGCACGTGAATTTCTTTACAGATTTTGGATCGGTACTTTTTTTTTTTTGAACATTCTTGTTTTGTCAGCTGCCCTTTACAGTGTAAAATCGAACTTATGGACGATATACTACGATGATATCTAGACCGTGAATGAAAAAGCTATTAAGTTGATTGAATACGTTTGCGAAAACGACACTAAAGCGAGGAATCATCTTTGTTAATCGACGAACCGATCTTTATGATTAGCTGCAATAATAGTGCAAAGCCTGGACAAATGGGGATATAAAAAAAAACTGACGATAAGTATCTGGATATAAAACGATATATAAATGAGAAATTGCAATCAGCCGAGCATAGCTGATGACCGATGTGCATCAGTTCTTGTTGTCTTAACGACGCGATGATTTCAATTCACACTTTATTCTATTCCTGACTGACTGAGGCGGCAACAACGACGACTATAACGACATGTATGTATAAGATTTCTAACAACTTCAGCAATAGCTATACTATACAAGAGAATAGACCCACTTCAGAGAAACGCCGCTAAAAAAAAACTATCAATTCGCGCAATGAAGACAGACACGTCTCATTATTACCCGGGCCTCGCGACTAAGACTAAGACTAAGAAATATTCAACTTATTTAGTCTGAAACGACCCCATACTGCATCATGATACTACGTATGTACTTTTAAGAACATAACATAGTCTTAGTGCGCCATTAAATCTTTTAAGTATTACATAATGGTATACGCAGACTGTTCTTAGCGTATAGACACGTCTCGCGTACTCTTACTTATAACAATCAGTGTATATAGGTATGTGTTATGTACAGAGTTCGCAGTCTTGAGACAGCAATTATTTAGGAACTCAAATTACCTCTTCGGTCGTCTGGACAAAGATCTGATCTCTTATGCGGAGGATAGCTCGTCTTATGGACGTATAAAGAATTACGTAAGGAGAAGTTGGTAGAGGACAATTGGCCGAGAATTAATTGCGACCTGATTTTTTTTTCTTTTTCAAATCCCATTGACATTTACACACTCCGGCTCAGTGGCGGGACGATATTAATGCTTTTTTAATTCGTATTAACGATTAGGAAATTCTTTGAACAATTTATTGTTCGGTATCGTAACGAGGTTCGCATTTAAACCTTGCAAAAAATAAATAGAAATTTTGTTTTTTTCACTGTCCAAAACGTAACGTAACCTTTACACGGCTTCCAGACATTTAAGGTATTCGAGGAATTTATGGTATGCCAACGCGTATTATATACCTGCGGACTTTCGGTTATTTACTCTTATTGCACGGTCACGTGCGCCCAGACTCGTAAGCCTCACGCAGAAATTCATATAATTACCAAATTCTTCAAGCCTGTGCTGTACAGTCGTTTAGTTTTCGTTTTTGAACGGATATTCATCGAATTCTAAAAACGAATGAATTAATTCCATGGGTTGATCATCAAGGTGATAGTTATAAAAATGATGGAATCAAATCCCTGCAAAAAATTCATGCTCCAGGAAGATGTTCAGAGTGCAGTAAAATGAAGATACTTAAGCATAATTGGATTCAAGATTCCATCTCAGGATCTTCTTAAAAGCAATCAAAAATCGATATTTCGGCGATTCAGGCAAAAAAATTTCACCAAAATTCGAATTTGGTTTGTGTTGAGACAACAAGGGATCCAATTACTAACCTGACACTGCAATATCATACGGGATCAGTGTTCTTAACTAAAACATGAATTCTTGCAAGCATGGCTGACAAACGCAGAAAGCGTTTTGAAATTCTCCACTTAACCGAGTACCGATAGGAATTATGATTTTGAACAGGCAGATAAAAATCCCCGAGCCAAAAAGTGGGAGATCCATGTGAGTGGGATGTTTTCTCGATTATCGTTAAAATTATGGAAAACCTAAAAGCCCGAAAAGCAATAAACGAAAATACGAGTACAGAGTAGTGAGGTATATTTCATGGATTCATGTTGTCATTGAGAGAAGATATCGTAACTGGTGCTCGATGCCTGAACGATATTAGAATTGCAAATTCGAGCCGTACTTTGCCACAGTGACAATGAGCGCTCTGTGTACATATAAATACCGAGATTCGCCTGGCTATTGAAATATTAGCAATTCAAATGAAAACGCGGGAAAATATACGGCGTAATGTACGAAGGGGAGATAAACTGTAGACCGAAGGGGTGCTTGTTTTATAACCATACATCCAAATATAAAAACTGTAAACAACATCCCACTTGCCATCCAATTATTTTTACCATCAAAGTCAATACCCCATAACGAAAAAATATTCAATTAAAAAAGGAGTAGTTTTACTAGAGTCAGTCTGCCCTGAGCAGCCTTTTGATTCAATTTCATTTCATCACTGCAGTTGAAATGAAAATTGTCAATCATCTCACAGTTCGAATTTTAGATTCTGGAGTACCACGTTTGATTTGTCCAAGCGGGACATGTTGTTGGTCCATTCAAGGAGATGTCATGTTTAATGGCCAATTCCACGTCCAGTCGATTTGTTTGAAAACATCATGTCAATCTAACCACAATCTGTAGCGAATTCCCATGAGGGCGAAAGTGATCTGCAGTATACGCGTGTGTATGCGAAATGTTGATTCGTGAATAAGGAATGACGAGGGATGGCCTGAAGAAACGAGAGCAGGTAGCATTCGGCCTCGGTATAATGTATGAATTTCAGGCTGAATGAAGCTGAAGGAAATTTATATATACACGTGGTAAAGAAATCTCACGTGTATCGCTGCAGAAGTCAAAAAAAGACGAGTAGGTACTTTGTATTTTCTTGCACTTCTTGTCTTTTGGCGATGATCGCCGTACACATGTGCAGCTGACCATCTCAACTACACACGAATACGTGTTCTTCAGGAAGACTAAAGTGACGTAAATTACCCACCAAGGATATCCCGTACAACCATTCTCTTTGTAACACTCGAAATGGTGTTCCTTTGTCGGTTTGGAAACTGAGGAACTTCGAGTAAAGGCGTCCCCAGTAGTCTGGAACAAGTTGCAATTATACCCTAAAAGCCAATCAGAGACATGATGCCCCTGAGTCTGTGTTCAACGACTATGTGAAGCTTTGGCCAATCAATGGATGCCGATTTCCGTGCCTCGTCATTGGCTACTGGTGATTTTTCAGAGTATGAAAAGACGGTGGAGATTGGTCAAAGAGTTCTGGGTTTTTCGGCGGTACTGCGAGCTTTGATGCCATAAATGGTTTTACACGTGCTGGATGAAATCGAATGTCGAAGTATGGCCGCAGTCCCGAACCTCTAACTGATGCGTATTAAATGCAAGAGCATTGCACGTGCCCTACGGGGCAGTTTGTCCATCCAATTTAGTATTACTGATCACTGTCCGTTTTTGGTCTTTGGGGATTGTGGGATTTCAAATGTCTGCTGATCTTCTCGAGTCCCAAGTCTGACCTGTCCCTCGAAAGACCCTTTCGGATAACTGCCGGTTGAGACTTTGCGACGACGGTCTCTTTTTCACCCTGTGGACTGGAAAGCCTCTTCTTCTATACCGCAAACAAGAATATCTCAGTTTGAAACACAGACTTCACCGCTAAACTCTAACCAGTCAATCTTTACTTTTCGGAAGGGTTTCCTCTAGAAGTTAAACTTGCAGAATGATGCAGAGTCACGAATGTCACGAATACCTAAACCTGACCGGGTACTGTGAAACTGGAATACCTAGTCGCACAAAAGTTCATCCATAAATTGCCACCCTTTGGAAAGTAGCTCTTCAATTTTCGCAGCACTTTGACAGTTTAAGGACTCCAGGATTACAGACCATCCCTACATCTCTTGATCGCATAGAATGTCACGGATGGCTACGGATGTCCACACCCGTAATGAGTATCATTACAGACAAGAATTACTACGGTCATAAGTTGGGCTATTCGTAGGATTTGCGGCTGAAGGCTGATACAGTGGAAGTTGAGCAAGTGCAGGCGATGGCCTCCGGACTGATCAATGGAGTCAACTAACAAATGGACCACCGACGATGCCGTGTTTTTTTTTTTTTTCTTTTTCTCTGGCCAGGAAGAAGAAGATGCGGTTCTTTTCGTTGGCGACATCCGTACGCGGGTATATACATTTAAAACACGTGTATGTATCTAGATGTGTGTATACATAGATCGGAGGCAATTGTGGCTGCAGTGTGGCGCAGTGTACAGTGCACGTATGGAGAGAAGAGTGCAACCTGGGACTAGAATAGATTTGCAGCTCCTTAATGCGCCTTCTCTACATTCAAAATAAAAACTATTTTAGGATCTATCTCTAGGTTCGAATAGAAACGATGATTCATACGCCTTGAACTGTTCACCCGTTATTCAAGGATTGATTTTCATTAGTCTAGGTATTACTAACCTTAAGTTGATTGTGAAGTATATGACTGTCACAAACCTCGCCATACATTGTACCGTAAAATTTTCAACTTCCAGATTTTCGATATAGAGGCGAGTTTCTTATAATCACACCGAAAATAAAAAGTATAATTGGGCTTTCGCTAGATCTTCACATTTTCAGGTTCAGAGAATCATTCCATCATTTTTGGATTAACGTCCGTGTGTGTTTGTGATCAGTTTTATCCGATACTTAGAAACCCCTATACTTCCCAAGTGAAATTCCGTAAATTTCAGGGTAGAATCAATCTCGTAACTCGGTGTAGATCGGAGCAAGAAAATTCTTCGAGGAATTATTCACAAAATTGCGTGATGTTGTACGCGGAGCAATAAATCCTATCAGTTCATGTATGTACATACGTACATCGAATTTCAGAGATTGTCATGCGTCATATTGAAAAATGTGATAGATTCTAATACGAAGCCATATAATTGTGCGATCTTCAATGATCACCAAATGTTTGTTCAACGATAATGACAGAATATTCAGAATATAAATTAATACGACTTATAATTAAAGCAACATCCACGTGTCGTGCTGATATCTGTGTATCGCAGGCAAACCTTACGTTGTGGGAACGAGTTAATTAATTCCAAGCGATAGAAATCTCACAGAAACTGGAAGTCAGGTTCAAAGAGTTAGGACTTCCTTTCGACTTATAGCGACGTCCGTGGTTTTCAGCGCATACATGTATGTATACCTATATCAAGAAGACGGTAAAAGATGTGTGGACGTACGAAGAAGGTGCGAGAAAAAAAAAAAAAAAAAAAATCAGCTACACGACTTCTCCCTACTTCTATGCAAATGTATGCTGAATGGTCAAAGTAGTACGGAGCTCTCGAGTGATCAGGGATACCTTTGAATAATTATTATCAATGAACTGCTTGGATCAGCTTCTGCGCCAGTTCGCAACCAACGATCTGATCTCTGTTTCTAGAACTTCGGCTTACGGCGTGCGGCTCGCTAGCAACCGATTTATTCCGCATATAATCCAGACTTGCGAGATGCGTGCGTGCAATCGAGAAAAAAAAAAAATAAAAATAAAATAAAATTTCAGACTCGGTGATGCAGTGGACACCGGATACCAGGCGATAACAACCTCTTCGAGAGTAGTTTACGTCCTATTAATATCTTGCTGGGAGTCTAACACTCCTCGGAATTCAAGGTGGTAAAGTTGCTCTCACTTGTCGTGGATTTAGGAGCAGAAAATCAGATCGAGCTTTAAAGCAGCCTATGCACTGCGGAATAAAAAAAAGGGCTGTTTTTCACTAGATAATCGAATAGAAGATAGAATTTTAATGAATGAGCTGGACCAAGCAGGGTTCAAGAGAAATAACGAAAAATTTTCAGAGAAACACTTTTTTGTACGTTTCTACGGTTGAAATAAACAGGAAATTGGAGCCCTGGCATTTTTTAATCCTCAATTGTTCACATAACAATTCTCTGTCGAATGAACAGACATTTGGTGATAAGTTACAAATTCAGATTTTTTCTTGATTGATTGTGCTTCAAAAGTTGAGTAAATTTTTATAACGAGACGGGGGCTTTTTGACAGATATCGATTCGGCGAATGCCATGAGAGTCGAATTGAGATAAAATATATGGTTTTCGCCATTGATCACGATTTTCAATAATCTATTTGCTAGAATGGCCAGTTTGCAATTTGTATCACATCATTAATTGACCAGCTATATCGACTAGCGAATGATCGTGACGATTTCTTGTAAGTATAGTTAGAGGCGCGCAATTGCCAATGAACAAGTTTATTAAAAGCCAATAACAGTTATTTATCGTTGGCAGTTTATTTCTGTGGAACAGGAAAGTAGCGAGAGTTGCACAGCGATGTAAAAAAAAAATCATCATACACGCACCTTCCATTAATCAATCTCGTGACATTTTACCTTCTAGTTTTATCTCATTCCACTACCAGGTATAAGTATCTCAATTACCAGAACTAAAACGCAAAAAAAGGAAATGCCTTTCCTCTAAATCACAAAAATTACAAATCAACCTCTCCAAATGCCGCAAGACGTTTCAAAGGTATTTCAATATTTTTCTAACTAACGTGAATTATTAGAAAATCATTCGAAATTGATAAAATAATAATGAATGAAACAAATTCATCTCGAATAGAAAAGAATTGTGTCGAATTATAATGAACCTGCAATTTGAATTATAATGAATTATTGGAAATTGGAAAAATTAAAATCAATTGGAAAGATGAATGCAAATTGATTCAAACTAAAAATTAGATGTGTCAATCCGGGTTTGAGTTATTTTTCCCTTGGATAGAAGTAATTGGAAGTTTTATTAAACTACGAAAAAAATTCTTCTTCATAAGTAAATAAATAATCAGAAATATAACTATACAATATGGTAATTATATCGTATGGTGAACGTTTTGCGTGAGAAATACTTTACGGAAGGATATATCGGAGGCGGTATCGAAATGAAATCGTTGAATGAAATTCAAGTGGGTCGCGCATGAATGAAAGCTATAGTAATAATCTGGGCTTTGATCAGCTCCGCAGAGTATTTCGCGGTTGCTATACGAGACCGAACTCGATTGCGTGGGTTCACCGCATGAACAGTGAGTTTGTATATAGTTCATAAGTCTATATGAACGGCAACACCGCATCAATTATCATCTACCCAGTGTCCGTAATCGATTCTTTCGATTTTTTAAATCTTCGTGACCGATTGAAAACCTAGAATCATAAACTATAAGGGCCAGATTGGGTACCGATAAAATCACTCATCAGAGTAGAATTCGAAAAGCTGACATTTCTCAACAGATTCCTATTGTCGTGCGGAAGGTTAAGATTTCAAATTTTCAATACCAACTGACAGTTTTTAAAAAGATTATTTTCCCAAAAGTTTGCGTAGCCAATTTGAAAAACTCCGAATAGAAAAACGAAGATTCAAAATTCCGAAAGTTAAAGATCCGAAAGGCCAAAACTCCGAATCTCGGAATTCGCGAGATGCAACGTCGTTTATTTCACAACTTCGTCATAAGCTTCCCTAAAATTTGGGGATCTTAGGACTTTCTGAGCTTTGAACCTTCGAATTTTTGAGCTATCTGCATTTCGACTTTTCGGGATTTGTGACGTTTCTAGAAACTCAGAATCGCGTCTCAAATGAATTTGAAATTTTGACCATTCGGTCAAACTTCAATCCCACCTCCCCATTGTCACTTTTCATCAATTTTTGACTTGCAGAAAGACTAAATTTCTAAAATTCGAAGAAAGTATCAGTCATTTCAAAGGACCTGTTCTATAATGTGAACCGATCGCGATAGAAGAACGTAAGGTAGGTCTATTTGGTACGAAGTCAGTTGCTGCACGGTTTATAATGTATATTGAAACGTTAGATTTTCGTGACGTCGGTTGCACTATCAGCAAAGAGCGTTGTTTAGAAACGTGATTCGCGTGCGTGGTTAATATACAATAGAAAATTTACCTACCCATGTATATATAAGTATAATGTGCTCTTCTTATCGTATGCTATACTATGGTACATACAACCCGAGACAGACTTGTGCGGTTCGTGATTCAATCTCTCTTGCTGCAAAGCAACAGGAGAGAGAGTCCGAGACTCGCAATCGTGCGGACATTTATGTATACCAACGTACAACGTTGACTGCTGCACTTTGTTGTCCATATACAATATGTGAGTAGGTATATATCCACGTATATATACCTGAATATTTTTGCACACCGTAATCCAGCTGTGTTTGTGCGTCTAGCATGGTAACGACCACGAGCCATGCAATGAGTAGCTGATCCTCTACCTTCGAGCCATACAAAGGAAGATATCACCTAACATTTGTTACATACTTACACACGGTTCAACCCCGGCTGGAAAGATAAAGGTGAAAAGATACCCACTTACCGTGCGTCGGGTGCAGCTGAGCAGCTATATATACAGATTAAGAAAACTGAACGTTTTGAATTTCTAGACGTTGATTGATACTGTGTATGAGTATAGACTGCATCAGCCATCCGGGTATGATAAGAGAGTGATATTTGGTTGAATCAAACCTGTGGTAATCTGGTAGGCGATTTACATGACCACTTGAAAAAAAGGTCTCAAAAACTTTGGACTTTGAAGTGTGAATTGTTAACGCAGTGTGCAAGTTGTTCAAATTTTGATATTTCCCCATTTACTGGATGCTGGGAAATCTCGTAAATGACACTACTACTAAGAATGGTCAAAATGAAAAGTCACTCTCGATTAGGTCAATTTCACCAAGACTGGGAATTCTTGAGACCCTCTAATGGGGTAGGAATTGAAATTCCAAATTCTAAAAGTTCCAAAAAATTTCGAATTTAATTGAAACGGGATTTCGAGTTCCAAGAAACGTTATAGAGTTCAGAACTCGCAAATTCCAAAAGTTTGGAATGCAGACAGCTCAAAGATCCGAAAGTTCAGAAATCCGCAAATATTAAGAGAAGCTGACCAAGCTGTGAAATAAACGACGTTGCATCTCGCGAATTCCGAAATTCGGAGCTTTGGCCTTTCGGATATTTAGCTTTCGGAATTTTGATCCTTCTGTGTTTTTCGATTCAGAGTTTTTCAAATTGGCTACGTAGACTTCCAGGGAAATCATCTTTCTAGAAAATTCATTATTTCAATCCCGCCGCCATGTAATGACTGCAGATAGTGTGCGACTTATTGAAAATTCGATCTTCCTCGATTATTCGACATTATTCAATTTTCCGTAGGGGGTAGAAACTTTAATTTTCTTCAATGTCTCCTAATTTCGCAAGCCCTGTAACGATATAGAAATACCTCTGTCATATTTATGATTAAAATTGTAATTCCATTTCCGGTTCCGATTCGAAATGAGTAGGTACAACTGCATATTGTAGAAACGCAGAGAATGACAAGATGGGTTATTGAATTCCAAAAGGTGTAATCAATATAACTCCCAACCCTAGTTGGAGACAATTCGATAGCACACCATGGTCTGCAGCATGTCGATATCTTAATATTTCTCGGTCCATAATATTAGATACAGTAGATAAATTTCAAAATGGTGCTTATACATATACGTCTTTTTTTTAACCGAAAAGAAAAAGATACTATCAATTGGAATTACGTCGAATCCTGAATCGTTGAGGACATCTGAATGGCACATGGTGTGCAAATGGTCAAAAATTCGATAAGGTACTGATTCATTGGAGAGTATATGGAAAGTGGAGAAATCGGTAATCAGGCATCTTTGAGAGGCGATCACTAATTGTAAGATTGGTCAAGGCCTCGGAGGCATCGGTAACCGGGATGATACCGATCGTGAGAATGTTTCGTTTAGTGAAATACTGCCCACATACAATATCCGTGCGTATAATATAATGTTTAATGGTAAGCAGAACTGGGAGTGGAGGACAAAGTGTTATACGGTGTATATTGCCCTGAATTGACAAATAATATTAATTATACCCACGTCAGTGAGATATTATATATGTATTACGATTATTATTATATTATTTCCATGCTGGAAAGAACAATGCGTTGGCAATCGTTTCTCGGTATTATAAAATATATTGCGTTAGTCCAGTAAAATAGTACCAAATAGCCAAAAAATGAACTTGAAAGTCAATTTTTTCGCCACTCTTATCAAAAAACTATTCAACATGAAAATTTTTGCTAATATTTTTCCTTGGAAAACTTAAAAAACAAAATGTTTCTACGACTACTAGGAGCCGAGATATAGGAACTTATTGTTAGACAAACTGAACTTAGGAACTTTCTCTACCCCTATTTTGAAAATAGCTGCGATTCCGCAGCAAAATTTTGTTGGATTTTTTTGCATTTGGTCATCTCCTGCAATTCCTTACCAAATGTGAGAAAATCTGCTTTCAAGTCCGTTTTTTAGCTATTTGGTATAACTTTACTGGACAATATGGTTAAATCAATGCAAAGACACACAGACAGCGATGCACAATGAAAGAAAATCCCCAAGGTGAGAAAGTCTCAATGAGTCAATTAATCTGATTTTCATATGAAAATCTGCAAGTGTTGCTTACGAGAGGAAGAATTTCTTATCGAGTATGTACCTATGAGTAGGTGTGTAACACACGTATGTGTATTTTACAAAAGAATTAAGTGTGGAATCCGGACGCTGCGTAGTATTGTTAACATAAGTTGAAGACCTCGTGGACAGAAGAAGATTATTTCACAGTATAATTTGTATAATATAATTAAAAGATTAAACGAACTTACTTGTAAGTGAAGTTCTATCTTAATTGTATGAAGCGCCTCTTCCGAAATGATCAACTTGTAGTTCCCCCTACTTCGACCGATGTCGCCACAATTTTTTACGTATTTTAAAACAATAAAGTTTTAAAACAAAGAAAAACGCGTCCACCGCGCTCGCTCCTGTACCCACGCGTGATCTTCATTTCTTTAAAGCTCCGCCGTAACCTTGATGGGTCTTAAGAACGTATCTTAAGAAGGGTGTATATAAGGGTGGGACTGATCATTTCGGAAGAGGCGCTTCATACAATTAAGATAGAACTTCACTTACAAGTAAGTTCGTTTAATCTTTTAATTGTATTGCGCGCCTCTTCCTCATGATCAACTTGTAGATGTTCGACGCATGTTACGGCGGTGACGATTAGAATTACTGATACGATATATTTTGGAGATAATGTTGAACCTTCAAAGGTTCAAAATGACGTTTGCAAACGCCTTCTTATCTTTTACAATTTTCAAATCATAGAACTTTGCGAATGTGTTCGATCTTTCAGTCCATCCTGCAGTTCTACGTAAGGTATCTATGTCTAAACCTTTATTTTTTACTGTCGATGTTGAGGCATGACGAGTTGAGTGAGCACTAAAAATATTTGTATCTATGCCACTCTTCAACAGAATATTTTTAACCCAATGACTCAACGATTGAGCAGTAACACCTTTGAATGGACGTTTATTTGAAATGAAAAGAACAGTTGTTTCTCCACGGATGTTTTTGGTTCTTTCAAGGTAACATTCAAGCGTGGTTGCTGCACAAATCTTTTTATTTTTTGGAAAATAAGGTAAGACCAGAAGAGGTTGTTTCCTGTTTGGACCCGAAGTTTTGATATGATCAGGAATTTTTATATCAATCGATTCTTCATTAAATTCTATATTATCTGTTTTGATTAAGGCGAAAGTTTGTAATCTATGTCCAGTTACCAATGCGAGTAAACAGATAAGTTTCATAGATAATTCTTTAAGAGGCAAATTGTCATTATCAGGAATAGAAGTCAGGTAATCAAGAACAATTTTTGGATCCCAAGTCGAGTCATATTTGGGTTTTGATGGTCGTAATTTCGATAAACCTTTAAAAAATCTCAACATTCTGTGATCTTGAGCCATTTCTGGTCCAACAAGTAATGAAATAGCCGATCTATAGCAATTAATGGTACTATATGTTGCACCTTTTTCGAATAATTCTGTTAAAAAACTCAGTATACATGGGACGGAATTGTTGAACGGGTCTATGCAATGAATAGAGCAAAAATTCCACCATTTCTTGAAAGAACACTCGTATTGTTTGTATGATGAGTTACTTAACGACGAAATCATTATGTGTATTGTGTCGTCAGGAATACCCTTCATTTGGAAAGCTTTCCTGATAAGGAAGCGGCCACCAGGGTAACTTTGTCCCAAAATTCCTCTGGTTTCCTATTTGAAAAAAAAAAAAAAAAAAAAAAAAAAAAAAAAAAAAATATTGGTTTTAGCATCAAATCTGAATGGATCTGAGACAATCATTTCACAGAGCAAGGGGTACCACGGTTGAGAAGGCCAATCCGGTACAACCATTATGCCCTCCCCCCCCTCGTTTTTTATCTTTTGTAAAGATTTTAAAATAACTGTGGTTGGAGGAAACGCATAGAAGAAATCATCTTTCCAACTTATAGTGAATGCATTAATTGCAAATGATTCTGGATCTTTCTTCCAGGACACGTATTTTTTACATTTTTTATTTACTCTGCTCGCAAATAAGTCAATTGTTGGTTTTCCAAATTTCATTGTTATTTTTTCGGAAATTTCATCAGATAACTCTATTTCACCAACCGATTCTCTGCGGCGCGATTCAGTATCTGCTTCGGTATTCTCTTTTGACGCAATGTATGATGCGAAAATCCAAATACTTCTCTTTTCACACCAATTCCAAATGTTTTGAGCTACTTTATTTAAATTCTTAAACTGAACACCGCCCATTCTATTAATGTATGAAATAGCTGTGGTGTTGTCAATTCGTAGCAAAATCTGACAGTTTCTATGGTTATTTGCAAAACATTTCAGGCCTAAAAAGGCGGCTAAGAGTTCCAAATGATTTATAAAATTTGATCTTTCATCTTTTTTCCAGAAGCCATGTACCCGTTGCCCGTTGCAGAAAGCACCCCAACCTGACAACGATGCGTCTGAAAATATTTCTAGATCGTACGTGGTTTCTCGGATAGGGTTATTCGAAAAAATGGCTACTGACTTCCACCATTTGAGCTCTTTTACAACCTCGTCTGAAATTATCATTTTTCCTTCATAATTATTCTGACTTTTTTTTTTTTTAAGAGCTAAAAATTTTTCTCGTTCGCAGGTTTTTGTGTAAGCCCACGCATAATTGACCGCTGGACAACAAGACACCAAGAAACCTATAACCTTTGCGAATTCTCGAATGCTGATCTTTTTGTCTACTTTAATTCTTTCAACAAGAGCTTTTAAGTGAACTTTTTTAGATTCTGGTAATTCTACTACCATTTTTTTTGAATCAAAAAAGAAACCCAAATATTTGCAACTCTGATCTGGTATTAATTTGCTTTTTTCTTCACTTATGATAAAACCTAGGTTTTCTAGAAGTGTTTTAGTTGCTTTGATATTTTTCAAACAAGATGAATAAGAATCACCTATTAGTAATATGTCATCCAAATAAATGACAGATAAGAAACCTAATTGGCGTAGGTGAAAAATAACCGGTTTTAATACCTTAGTGAAAACGTAAGGTGCCGTGTTCAAACCAAATGGTAAGCATGAGAATTCATACAATTTATCATCAAATCTGAATCGTAGATATTTTCGGCATGAATTATGGATAGGGATCAAATAATAAGCATCTTTAAGGTCTATAGATGCCATGAAACACTCTGAACTCATGAGTTTTGTGACTGTTCTGCCGTCTTCTAACTTAAAATGAACAGTTGAAATAAATTCATTCAATCTTTTCAAATTTAAAATAAGCCTGTGAGTACCATTTGGCTTTGGTCTTAAGAAAATGTCTGATATGAAATGGTCTGGGTCTTCCATACATTCCTGTATAGCGCCTTTAATAATGAGTTGTAATATTAAATTACGAACAATACATTTATCACCATCGGACCATTTTCTTTGACACGGCTCTGATTTTTGAACCGGCTTGGAAACAAACGGGATTTTATATCCACTAATCCAAGAAAGGATAGTCAAATCTGATGTAATCCTTTTCCAGTTTGATCCAAAAAAGCGAAGCCTTCCGGCAATCTGACTTACTGAATTGTTTAACGGCGTTTCCGGTAATCCTGATCCTTCTTGGGTCGGTATTTCGAGTATGGCTGCGCTGCAAATTTTTTCTGTGGTCCCTGCTGACGTTTCTGCCCGCCCGTCGTCGCTGAGACTTCCTTTTGATGTTGACGGAACGGGGTTTTCCAGTTTTTTGTCGATTTGTTGACCTGATTTTTTGACACAGTTTTCAGGTCTTTTGAAGTACTTGCTATTTCTTTAGCGGACTTTATAACATCGTCCAATTTTTCGCTAAATAAGTACTGGTCAGCTGTCGTAGCAATCAAAGCATCTCGTAAAGAAGTGTTGATGGTTGCCATTATGAGGCTTTTCCGAATGGCTGATTCGTCATGCTGCAAATCAGTCAATAAGCTGCACATTTCACTGAGACATTCCAAAAACTGGGATGTTTTCTCCCGTTTCAGGCTTCTCGATCAATAAGGATAAAGCTTTTCCACCAACGGCGATGCAAGCTGATATTTTTTGTTGTTTTTGTATTATGCGAGCATCCCTCTTGAGAACAGCCTCTTGAACCGCAGCTTTGATTTGCAGATTCAATTTCGGTGGATCAATCAGTACGCAGTTCTTAGGTGGTGGATATTTTTCTATCAATTCTGTCTTTTCTTTCTCTGGAAGACCGTGTTTTATAATGTCCTCCCATCGAGCGACAAAATCAGAATGAATGGCTGAGCTGAGGGGTCTATCTCTGCATATTTGCTTCCCGATGACGTTTCTAACGTCTTCGCTTAGCAAGACCTCTTCTAACTGATCGTTTTTTCCCATTCGTGAAGGAGACACTGGTTTTGGTGTGACATCCTCTAGGGTAATTGTCGGATTTCTCGACGGAGTTGACTCTCTTGAAAATGATCTCGAACTGCTTCCGCTTCCGACTACTGGAGGTCAACATTTTATTTAGGGATAAAAAATCCGCTCGATATTTTTGGATCAGAGTCCGCAAATATTATATTCTGTTTGAACTTTTATTAAAAAGCACATTTGGTATAAAGGTTAGAGCCTATCACCAACGAGTTCATGTTTAAATCATCAAAAAGCATAGCCTTCGTGGGTTAGAGCCCTCGTTAGATGCTGGTTTGTTTCCATCGATGTGTCGATTTACTAATGAATCAACGAAATAACGATTCACTCGCAGGTTAGAGCCCTTGAGCGATGTTAATCTGTTTATTCATCACGAATCAACGAAATATCGATTCACTCGCGGGTTAGAGCCCTTGAGCGATGTTGATCTGTTTATTTAACATGAATCAACGAAATCGATTCGCTCGCAGATTAGATCCCTTGAGCGACGTTGATCTGTTTGTTTATAACAAATGATACGCATGTATCAGCGAAATATGAATGAACTCGCACGGGTTAGAGCCCGATGAATTTTTTGATTTCGTCTGAGATTTAAATCTCAAAAAATTTTTGAACAGGCGAAGATATTGAATCGATGCACAATTACTCAATGGGCTAGAACAGAAAAAATGTGCTTCACTCACATTGATTATCAATGAATTCTGATGAAGAAGAGATATGGCGTTGCTCGCGACAACCACGACGTTTTGAACGGCGTCGTTCCTTCCTCTCTTTTCTGTCCTTAATTTTCTTCTTTAATTTCTTCACCCGTTTCTTCAGATATTCACTATCCGAACTGTCGCTGTTTGAAGAATCATCCCTGCTTCTTTTTCCCATCTTCTGAATTAATTCGTTACTTTTCCGATTTCAATTGAACGTGGCTCATCGGCACAAAGCGAAAGAATGAAGATCACGCGTGGGTACAGGAGCGAGCGCGGTGGACGCGTTTTTCTTTGTTTTAAAACTTTATTGTTTTAAAATACGTAAAAAATTGTGGCGACATCGGTCGAAGTAGGGGGAACTACAAGTTGATCATGAGGAAGAGGCGCGCAATACAATTACGTTCGAGATGTCCTACTGACTTCAAACGGTGATAATACATGCAATATGTGTATACGTGCTGAATCCTGACCTAGAAGATCATCTCAGACGTCGTTGTTCGGTCCAAAGTCTGATCGGTGAAGACGGAGAACTCGAGATCAACAAATTGTCGACAAATAATAATGAATAATCGCATACTACGCTCGCGTATAACCTTCGATCCAGACATTAAAGGACGTCCATAACCACAGACCACAATTTACCGAAAGACCCAAGCTACCGCTTCAGCACGTTTCGAATTGATCGCGGATGATTAAACTTTTATTTGACAAGACCAAAGCCATGATTAGCATTTCTTCTTGCCTTTTTGTTTTATCATCAAAATTAACAGATTCAAATTTTCGTTTCGAGAGTTATAATCTAGACCGATCAATTTTTTAATTAGTTTTTGAAATTTTGAACTCGATTTTCTAATATTTCGCGAAATATTTTTTCCTACCGAATTTAAAACTGGCGGGTTTTCTTCTTATTTTGTAAAAATTCTTCGAAAGCGACTGACGTCCCTTTATGAAATGAACTGTTCGATTCCATTCGAAGTCAACAATGTATAGCCCGTACCCCACGTATATATGAGATTAAAATCACGTTCTCGATGTCCAGCCGGGTATTTTCCTCACAACCGTTGAATGACCCGGAGAAAATGTTATTATACCTATCCAGCGACAATACGATAGCCGTGATTCATAAATTCGATGATGAAAGATCTCGAGAACTAACAGAATATAAATCGAAGAGGAATGGAATTGACTGGACAAATTTCTTGCTGACCGGATCAAACCCGTAATGCAATAAAATAAAAATTAATAAATCTCTTCATCCCTCAATTCGAACAAGCGATACGCCCTTGTCCTAAGTGGACGTATTGCTCATTGATAATTACTGAGTACAATCGACGAATGGAATTGACCAACGAAAAGAATTTCGATTCCTTCAAATACGTACAGTGATTTATTTATTTATTTATTTATTTATTTATTTATTTATTTCAAGCCCAACAGGCGGACCCAAAGTAGGGCTACAGCGTAATATAATACAGCGTAGGAAAAATGTAAGCACGCAGAATGAAATAACATAACACCTAGTGATGATGTCGTTCTGTCAGATTCTTTTTCATAGCTTCGTGATCCGGAAAGAATGAGTTCAGATGGATTCTGTACGAATGAATTTATCTGATTCACAAATTATGTATTTTCGAATCTACAGGATGTTTTTCAACCTGACGTAATCCTGTTTCGATTGAAATTTAAAGGATTGATTGATTTAATGATTGATTATTTTTCTGTCAACGGTGTTTCATCGCTGTACAATTGTATATTATACAAGCTTCGAATTCGTGATGAATCATGGACAAACTAGTCACACCATGAAAATGACAGTGAGTTTTTCAAACCTGGTCATGTGCATATAGCACAGCTATTTTATTTCTAAAAATCAATTTCTTCTAAAACCAGCCGAGTTTAGAGGAATTATTATTCAAGCCGAGTAAATCCACAGAAGGTATCTTATTTGATCATTCCCAAAATTTGTCGGTCCTGATGCAAATACAGCGATATTTGTTTAATTTTATGAAAATTATTAGATATTATACGTTTTGAGAAATTATTTTTCGCGGTTTTGAAATCGCATGACTTAACTGAACGGCAACCATTCCCTAATTCAACTTCGCGAATACCAAATTTCAATGTTTCGATAAAATAAGGCGCCTTCTCAGTTTTGTAAGTTTGAAAAAATCGCGAGAAAGAAATCGTCTTTTGCAACAACAGCAAAAAACAAGCAGGTGAATCGGCTGACCACGAAATTGGCCAGCCCTAAAACTTCCCGTGCAGATTCTTCAAGTTCAAACGATACAAAACTGCACCATCGATCTCTTTCAAAATTTAATCATTTATAAGTTGGAGCGAATGCTATCGATGAAGATAAAAATCATCAAAAATCTGTTGATTCATCCTCAAGATATAACTATTTGTAATTTTTCTGTGAAATTTTGTTTGCTCAATTACTGAAGAACTATAATTGACCGAATAAATCCAAAATCTAATCATGCTCTGAGTTACGCAAAACCGATTACTTCTCAAGATATCGTCGGACATAAATTGATCACAGACACCCGGAAGTGCATCCAAAAATGGTCGGAGATGATTCTCTGAACTTGAAAACGTATAGAGTTCCGGTGAAAAGTCGACTTTTCATATTCGGGGTGATTATAATAACTTCTTTCTTTTTTTTTTTTTTTCAAAAGCCGGAAGTTAAAAAAATCTACAAAATAAAAAATTAAAAATAGTTGTAATAAATAGAAATGTAGGTTCACCAGTGTCTCGACGGGAGGTGAACACGGAGGTACAAAACGGGATAGAAAGTTCTGGCCTTTGCGTGTTGACGGGAGCCATTATGATATTATACGAGAAAGGGACAGCAGCCAGTCTATAGCCTAACCGCGTTTGCCAGAGGTTTGCGAGTCTGACATGAGAAAAAATGAAAAATAAAAAATAAATCATGAATTAGAGAGGGATTTTGGAGCGTAGCTCGCGCGTCACACGCCTGGTTGGCTACGAGATATTTCGAGAGTCCGGATGTGGTATACCTAGAAGCGGATCCACAAGTCTAGAGAAATATATCTATGGGATCGGCATACCTATAATGAAAGAAAGGCCCTCTTCTGATGCAAACAAACTTGTATGATAAATCACGAAAACCAGGCATTGGTCGGAATGTATACGAAAAGATTTGAGGATTCGAGGGGGTTGGCCGATCTGAATCGGTACATTTGTATTCAATTTTATTGAGTGATACGCGTAAATCGAATATGAATCACGTTTATTCTCTTGTAAACTACGAGGAATTGTATACTTGCGATTTTCCAACAACAACAAAAAATCGACAAATCCTGAACAATCAGCAAATATTAGTATTTCATATAGAAAAATGTGTAAAAATCAATCGATTTCATCCTACGTGGGCTTGTTTCGTTTAGGAAAACTAATACGCACAACTTGACCGTGACAAAACTAATTTTTATCGTCATAGTCAGTTAAATATTGCTATACTCTTGTTGTTCGCAATCGATATCGCTGTAATCTCATAAAATTAATTATTTGACGATTAAACCACGAGGAACAAAAAATCGTCGCGGTCAAGTTCTGCGTATTAGTTATACAAAAATTGCTGATGAATATAGGTATAGTTCGATGCCTATCCTAGATTCAGCTGGAATATTTATGGGCATATCCACAGAATTTTCACATTTGCGATTGGAAAAAAAAAAATTTAGCTAAATTCAGCTAAAATTCAAAAACAGATTTTGAATCATAGTTTCGGAAGCGAAACATTTGAAAAAAAACAAAACAAAAAAGATGAAAAAAAAATGAAAAAAAGTGAAAACAAAATGAATTGAAGCGTTCTCATTGGCCGAGTTAGAACGCGCGGGACGTTTTTGCTTCAAATGTCTTCACGCAAACTAAGTTAGGAATGCGAACATAGTAGACTTACGGAAGTTTTCGAGTCTCGAAAATTGCTAAAAACATTTCAAAACGACTTCATACCATGTACTTTAATTTTTTTTCATAATTTTTTTCACAGGTCGATTTTTTTTTTATAATACAGAATTCGCATTTATTAGCTTTGAATATGAATATCTTTTGACGTGAGAATGGTGCCTTTTTTTTCATGAAAGATACTCTATATAGCTTGGTTCACAGCTGCAAGACTGGATATACAATGTTGATTTCAAATGTGCTCCATGGAAAACGGGAATCTTCATATCGATCACGTTTTTGGACAAAATTATTAAACGACTCTAACTCACTGAAAAAAAGGGGCACATCAATCTGGGTCGTGAGGATTGATTCCTCTTCATAAGATGAACGAATTTCAAGAATTAGAAATGAAAAAAATTAGACAGCATGAATTTCGTGGAACAAAATAGTGCGAAATTGGAAAATTGATAAAAGTTGGTCACATGTTTTCATGGTCGTGTAACTATTTACAGGATGATAGCACGCATATGAGATTTATAGGTTCATTTCACATGTATACCTGCTATTTTTTCCAATTATTACCACATCAAAATATTTGACGGCGCTCCTACAGTGATCCTAGAATATTCGAAAATTGACCAAGTCACAAGGCGATGTTCAGCATTTTCGTTTTTTGACGACTTCCTGGCTTCTTGGATAGCTTACAAATTTTACAAAACCCATGGAAAACTTTTCTTCTATTATAGCTTTGATTAAAAACGTCCATATGATAGTTAAAATATTGATACATCAGAAGATAACATTGAATATAGGCGCGAAACTGCAAATGTGAAAATTCTATGGATATGCCCTTATGCGAATGATATTGGATGCTTGTGACAAACCATTATTTAGTACGAAATTATCAAACTCATGAATATCAGATAGATAACATATCAAAATCAATAATTGTATTTATTTTTCGGTCTAAAATTTTGAATTGTTGACCATTTTAGACCGGAAACTTTAACTCTTCTTAATTGTCGGATTTATAAGGGTTGAAAAGTGACTTTCGTAGAGAAGAAATTTCGAATGTGACTTTCTCTGTACGGGGCATCGAAAAGAACTTGACGATTTATAAAACTACTATGTACCTATATAATCGTGCCCAATTTGTCTTACCACTAATTAAAGCCAAAGTTCGATCTTACGCAAATTTCATGGAAAATAGCGAGGATAAAGTTCGCCCATTCATACACGCTGTCGATATTTCTCAGACGGCTGATCCTCAATGCAAGGCAAGACATAAGATAGACACTGCAGTAATCGCTGCAGAGGGGATAATTATTTTACATCGCGTCAAAGGAAATGCCGCTAATTGTTGGTATAGAAAATATGTGAAGACAGGCGCGTTATTCGCTGTTTAAAATTGTATAAACAAAGATAATACCGAGAGCGTATAACAAGTAGTGCAGTCCGATTACGCAAACGGGATACATGCGTTAAATGTACATATAATCGATACATTGCTAGCTGATGATCAACCATATACAACCACACGGTTTTATTTCAAATCGAACTTGTTGTCTGTAAGAATTTCACTATTTTTTTGACCTCCTTATAGGGCCCTTTGGCCTCATAGCTTATTCCTCACTGGTCACCCGGGGTCAAAATGTCCCCACTCCGGGCTTAGGGTTTGATGGAAGAATTCTCGACGAGGATGAAAAATGATTAGGCACGTAATTGTCCCGTTTTTCTATGGTAAAAAACAGAAACTACTCAGAATTTGGAATGGAATGGCACTTTTCAACCATTTTTTGCGCAAAAGTATCACATAGTTGACAGAATTGTTCATATTAACTTGATTTTTGTTTGCAGCTGCTAAACTAAATCGATTTCGACAAGAAATTTCAAATGTTATGCAGGTCGAGGGCTACCGAAATAAAAAATATCAATGAAATTGCTAAATAATTACACATATTGGGAAAACCAACACAAGCAGAACTTCAGATTGTGTCCAGGAGATGAAGCTGAAGCTAGCAGCCAGAGTTAGCAGTCGAATGTGCTGAACCTTTCTTGAATTTGGATGATGCAGTACAGATTTACATTTATAATTCAACAGAAGCTTTGGTTTTGCTAAAAACTCAATAAAACTTGGATTCTTGTCCTTCACAGACTCTTTTCCATCAAACGCATTTCATTTAGCTGCTAATTTTGGCTGTTAGCATCAGCTTTATGTCCAGAAGTCGATCGAGATTATTGAAATTTCACGTTTCAAATACTCTTCAGATCACAAGTATGGTGTTTCCCTGTTGAATCTCTTCTATAGTTGATTCACGTCGGTTTTCGAGGGTCAGATAAATTTTCAATCACGAACTCAATTACTTTCCAATTTCTGTACAATTAGTTGTATCTGTAAGACTGTATTGGGTCTCCATCTCAACAGAACTACGTTTAAAAATGAGGTTGAAGTTTCGTGACTTATTGCTAGCGGAACAAAATAATTGGAGGAAAATTCTTTTCTTCGTGATCTGAAAGGTTGGCGAACAGCAAAATACAGTGTATAATTTGCGAAATTTAGTAGAACACATCTACCTCATTCATTTGACAACTCTAATAACATTTAAGTCGTGAAAAAGTGAATTCTTTCCAAAAATTCTATTACATTAACGCTACGAATTTCAGTCCATGTTTCAAATAATAAATTTAGACTATCTTTCAATGCCGATTCTTTGAAATGCCCACTGCCCTGAAGAACCTTAAACAGCGTTTCTCTTGGCTAAAATGATACTGAAAGTTTGGTCCCCTCAACTTACTCGGAGCCCACGAAAATGTGAGAAAGCTCTAGTTTCTAGATATTAAGTAAAAATTACCACTTTCTTATGATGTCAGAGTTCAGACGATCATATTTGCAAAAAACTTCACGTTACAGGCCTAGAAAGTGAGATTCTTGAGAAAAACTAAAACATTTATCATCATTTTCTTACTCGAAAAATTTTCGTTCACGATTTTTATCGAAATGTTCATTTTCTGACGTCTTGTCTAGAGACACTGACTATCTATTCATCGGTTCACGTGATTTTACCTGTATTCTAATCCTTTTCTAACCGTAGGTACAGCCACGGTCTATCAATGCATAAGAATAGTACGATCTGAATAACTGAAGACTAGCGATCCTTGAAGGCGTCCAAATATAGATTATTATACGCTTATAAGTATAAGATATAATATAGATACGTATATCCATCTAGACTTATAAGATTTGAATAAGACATCTTGCCGTATGACAGAAGTCTTAGTCATTGTCTTTCTTGCCTGACGATATCCACCTCCTTCTTCTTCTCCTCGGTTTATTGAAGGGCAATTGATGTGACCTCGATATGGATTGTGATCTTAGCTACCATACGTTTTGTACTTCCCGACGATGGCCGATACCGATAATATTAACCGTGTACCTTAAATCGAACGGTACAACTCATGAAGAACATATTTCTATTATGTTATTTGTGTCGAGGTACAGATACATGGGTTCATTCTTCATTTCATCCTGACCTACACCTGAACTTTCTGCTCCAAAGCTATAGAGAAACTATTACAATCACCTCAAAGAATTTTCGAAAAAGAATTTTGAAAAAGAAAATTGAATTTCACCAGATCCCTGCGAGTCCCAGAGGATCATCACCTTCGTTTTTCTCCAGATGAAAGTCTGGGTTGTTTGTCTGTGCGACGAATTCTTTGCCTGACGATATCTTCAGAACGAATCGACGGATTTGGATGATTCAGGTCTCAATTGGTACCCGTTTCCCGAATTTGGAAATTAGTAAATTTTGGATTTGATCAATCCAGTAATTTCCATGTTAATTGAAACACTGCTGGATTGAGAGAAACGTCTCAGTAAATGGTACTTCAAAAATGGATCGACGGATTTTTACGATCTTGATTTCAATCGACAGGATCTACTCCAATTTGAAACTGATCCGATCTCCCTATTCATCGATTTCGCAGTTTTGAGAATTTCGCAGAATTTGTTCCGTGCACTCATATTTCTTAAAAATTCAATATTTTGGTTTTCTTTTTTGGTCTCTGATCACCAAAACGAGATCAGGCATTTCCGATTTCACTAATTTCAGGATGTTAGACGTATGACTTGCATACGTTGAACTTATAATTTAACTGGGACGATATTAGGTACATAATATACCTATCATCGATTTGTATTATAGTTACCGTACTGTCCACGATCACCCGATACATTAATATTCATATATTCGTGTGTGCAATAGGAATAGTGGTAGGCGATAATAATAAAGCCTGTAATTTTCTATCCCCGGCGTCAAATAGGCAGGTAGGTACCAATACACGATACTTCATCGAACCCATCAATCAGGCACTGCTATAAAAGACAATAATTAATTCCCACCTACACACGGTGCAGCCTGAGAAGCGAAAGTAAAACATTTTGAAGGTATGATTATCAGGAGGCAGCTAGAGCAGAACTTTTATCGAAACTTCATGCATATACGTGTATAATTTAATAACCTGCAGTGATTGCTCTTTCGGTTTCTCTTACAAATATGAGAAAATAATGATATCGTGATGCCGATATTCACAGATCCGTTGATTGTACATTTATAATATGGGACCTTCCATGCCAATGCAGCTGCTCAAAAACCAAATCTACGTCCACAAAAAATATTCTGAAAATTCTCTTTCTGAAATAAAATGATTTGCCCAAGCTTCAAGATAATCCGATTTCAACACTGGATTTCAACTTATTCTATAATTTTTCCTGATGGCAGGATTCAACTATTTCGCTTCATGGAAAAAAAAAAGAAAAAAAAGTGCCGCATTCATAGTCAGTATAATATGCGGCAGCGTCTTCTACCTTCACATTCTGAAGAAATGGACTACTTAGTTATTAGGATAGATACTAAAAAAAAAGATTGTTTGTTGGGAACCGAACGGTTGAATACTTCTTAAAGGACCCAGTTCGGCACAAAATGTCTTCTTTTTGTGTAGAACGTGAATATTCCGCGATTCGGGACGAGACGTAGGTCCAAATTTCGGCAAATCATGGAACAAATAAAACCGGATATTAGGAAAATTTGCCATCACTGTATTAATTTTTCGAGTGGCTGAAGTGGCGTGAAATATCCCGATACGAAGACAGAGGAATATAATTTTACAGAAAATTCTTGCCTCATTGTCAGAGCGATTCTCATCGGAGCTTATACATATACAATCCAGACAAGCGGGGGTCAAAATATCGAAAGATCAGAATATCGAATGGTCAAAAATTCAAAAGCTATATTAGAGAAAGGCTTTCGAGTCGTAAACTACTCAATAAATTTATTTCATTAGTCGCTATTTGAGTATTCGTATTTCACAAATCCGAAATATTGGCTATTCGCTACAGATTGATCTTTCGAAATTTTTATCCCTACCCTACATATTATATAGTTTCAAATCTATTGGGCAATGTTTCACGATCGGGATAACAGACTATGGTCAATTTATCAAACCGTTATAAAATACCGAATCAAGCAGCTGATATATATCAGATTCAGAAGAGAAAAAACTGTGCCGTTATAATTGGCTTCAGAAAGGTATAGCTACGTATAGGTATCTAATGCTAGTCTCTTACACGTGTACGTATATCTATAATATAACGAATAGCTGCGACAGTTACGAAATCGCGATTAATCCATTTGCTTCTTATATCTTACCCATTAAAATACATATACGTAACTTAATAATAATTATAAATATACCTGTCTTTGGACTAGCTTTGACAATTTGTGGAACGCGCCATGAATGTTCATATATATTGCCAATTGAACCTGATATTTTTTTTCCCCCGTCAATCGTTCAGTTTCTAATAAATATTCAAAACGTTGTTAGATGTAATAGCGTCGTATCGGTTTAAACCGGCCTCAAGTTCCTCCTCGGTATATCGATAATGCATATTATCAGCATATAATTTATACGGTTTTTTAAATTTATTTCACGTCGAGCACAGGTGTGTATATGTATATGTATATATTACGTATTTACCATATACTGGCCAGAATGTTGTCCCAAGAAAAAGTTGGAATCATATATACATATAATGTCATGTACTAGTGTGTAATTTATCGCTTGGCGCACTTATGGTGAGCTAGTTGATAAGGACGTTGAATGTTCTTGGAAATCATCAGGGCGCGCCTAATGATACTTGCCCGGACAAATATTGAGACGAACTGTTTTTTCAGTCATATTCCTATATAATGTACATTACACGAATGTCTCTGTAATCACAGATCTGATTGATACTGTCCATTAAAAATATCGTAAAAAACTAAACGTTTCTAAAAATTCGATTTGTTTCTGAACATTCGAAGTAAACTTTTTTTTTTTAATGAAGTTGTATTCTGAATTTTCAATTTATAACATTACGAAACCCATATTGTAATTGCTTTCGAATATTTTGGCGACTGTTGTACGTTTTCATTCTCGTTTTCGTTTTGGTTTCCTCAATTTTGTCTTTCCTTTCTTTTTTTTTTTTTTTTTCATATCTTATCACTGGGTATTTTTTTACCAACTTCAAGATTGCCTGCAACTATCTTGTGGTTTGGATTTTTTCGTTTCACTGTATCGTAAAGACGGATATAGTTCTACTTCTATTTCTATTCTATACAGTTTTCGCAAGATGATGAATCGGAGAAAATTGGACCTCCAAGAAATTGACTTCGATCCTGAGAGACAAAATCAGTGTGAGATTTTTTGTCAAGGAGTGACAATCGACTGGAAAATTTATCATGGAATGTCCGCAAGAAGTCGATGGACAGAAGTGAGTCGGCTGACAATGAATATCTCACACATTTATCGTGTAACTAATGGAAAAAGGGTGATTCGTGAAGCCAGAATGGACGAAATTTCTTTTTCTATACGACATTTGACTAGAAAAGCTTTAAAGTAGAAAAAGAAAACGTTAATGTTGAAAAGAGAGAAATTTCCATGGATACGCGGTTTTGGCATTGACATTTAAAAAAAAAAATCAAATCAGAAGGGTGTATCCGCCGAAAATTCATGTTTCAACGAAAAATTACCTTTCCTGGACTGAAATGCGACGTATGCCCAAAAACGTTTGTCTTTCAGTAAAACAGAAATTTGGGTAAAACATGAATTTTTTGCGAATACGTCCGTTTGGTAATAGGTAGTAGGCCTGATTTTTTCAATCAAGGTAATGCCAAAATGACGTATATTTACGGCACTTGGGCCCTTTTGCCATTCAATTTTTGTTTAAGAAAAAAAAAACAGTTTTTCTTTTCGTTTTAACCCTTTTCCTATCGAACGGCAAAAAGAAAAAAACCAAATGCCCTTTTGCCATTTGAATCGCATTTTTCGTTGCTTACGCCCTTTTCCATTAGTCAGACGATATTCAGAAAGCCCAAAGATATCTATTCGAAATTCCTGGGGAAGCTTTATAACTTAGTGCACACGTGTACATCAACGGTGTCTCATGTCAGATATAATTAAAAGAGTTTCTCCCGCAACGACCTAATATTTCTGGCAAAACGGGAGATCCTGCTTTTCAAGGGACAACGAAACACGACGCAGTAATCCAAGCAAAATACTATTACCTACATCTTCTATACTACATATAACTCGTGTTTCCGCTTATGCTGCTACAGCAAATTGCCCGAGGAGTCTTGTAATTTTTTATGTACCACTAATTGGCTACCTTTCATGTATATATATAGCTATATGTGTAGGTATGTATACAGATGTATACGCTCATTTTCTTTCATGTTTTTTCCCCTCGTTTTTCCGGTTTTTTTTATTACGTTTGCATAATTATTAGAATTCACGGAATGAAAGCGATGTTATTTTCAACACGGACCGTCAAAATGATGAACAACAATTAATCGTAACAATCTTAGGGTGAATGGACATTTGAAAACTGGATCAAATCTTACCCAGAAATGAAGTTTGGATCGTAAAATCCGAACTAAAAAGAATTTGATGATTTGTAATAGATATAAGTATTGGATATATAGCACGAAGCTTTGTACTATAATTGCAATAAGATACTGAATTTCGTGGTAACTGATTAAAAATACTTGATACAGAAACCTCTTTTTTCAGAAACTCACATGTAGTAGGCTAGAGTTCATCGGAATGTAGATTATCGTATCTAATATTCGTACGTTTAGTGAGTTTCACGCTCGTGATATGTCATTGGATCCTAATTATCGTATGAGAAGCGTTTCGAATGTAAAAAAAACAAATAAAAATAAAAAAATTAGTCAATTATTTCGATTTTTACAGGAGATTTTTTCATAAAATATATAAGAAGCTGATGCAACAGTAGGGGCAAAGTTCTCGAATTGATGGCATCGTATGTAATGATTTCTACTTCTATCATTCATTAGTAGGCTTCATTTTCATTCTGTTATGGCGTAACTTATGTGTCCAGCCGTGCATGGTGATTATGGATTAATCATTAACTCACTGGTCGCGTACCAATATCTACACTCGTACATGCAACACGTCCATAAAATCAGAATTACGACGTAGGCGTGTTTCTATCACCTATACCCGTTCATTTCGAGGAAAGAAAAAGGCTTTCCGCGAATCACAAGTCATACCTTTCAAGAATGAAATTTAATTTCTAAAATTTACTCAATTAGCAACTGCAGTAGATATATCAATTGAGTCAATTCCCCAGTACATGAGCAATTAGGCATTTTTCTATTGGTTTATCAGTTTATCAAGATCATCACCGTGAAATGTGTAACAAAATGGGTATTTCTTCAAAATTTTTGGTCAAAAGTCGTTTTTTAAATCCGAATGCGGATTTATCTGGAAGATATAAGTGCGAAAGATGCACCTTTTCCCTAAAAAAAAAAAAATCGTAACTAATGCATTTGTTGACTATTTTTTACCCAAAATGAGACCTGGGTACAAAATACTCATGGCGATGGCCACGAAGGGTTATAAGAAAAAAAATTCTTCTGTTTTGTCATGGATGGAAAAATTCCTCTTCTATTTATCGGCTGAAATACTCTGTACACCGTCAAGAAAATGACAGCAAGAATTGCAGGTCATAATGAACCGAGATTTCTTTGCTTCAACTATATTTTGTGCAATTTATGGTTTTGATACTGCATGTGGTAGATCGAGAATCTGACGCTTTTCCACAACAGTCAGCTCCAAAAATCTGGTAAAATCTACTCAAGGTATTCTCGAGTATACAACAAATCACGAAAAATGTCCAAGAAGAAGATGAAAAAAAAAAGATTGCTCGGTTGCCAAAGAATGTCCTGTATGCAGTTTGAGGACGATTTTCAAGCTTAGCCCAAGGTAGGTGAATAGACACACACACACACACACACGTTTGTAAATGTAGTACCTATATATGTCCAGAACTATTTGCGGTGCTTGAAAACCACGAGAGTATGGGTATAGGTACGAAGTTGGGTTAAAAATAACTCATCGAGCACAACGACCCCGTTAAGAATGCCCCAAACCTCTTTAAATCTACTGTTTAAATATCCCTCCGTCTCACCTGACCATTTCACCAGCTGCTACGCACACAGCTAACAACGCAATTTATTGTGACCATATCAAATAAGCACTAGAAACTACGTATTAGTTTTTCCAAATACTTGCCTATGCGATAAGAGAAATCATGGAAAGTCAAAATCTGATGATGAGTCGGTATTATACAACGTGCATGGGAATCGTAACAAATCTAAACAAATATAAACGAATTTCGACATATCTCCATTCTCCATATTTCTGTTCACAAAATTTTTACTGTGTATTGTGCATTTGACAATAACCGTATATAGTATACCTTGTTGGGCAAAAATCGATACGTATACATATAACAGGCGATGATAACACGACCGATGATAAAACGAAAAACACAAATTCACGCGGTTATACGTTCTGATTGATACACAAACCAATTTGTTCAACAATCTATGTGTAGCATAATTAAGAAATACGCATAAAACAAAAAAACAAAAAAGTTTGAATTTGTCGAATGTATGTACAGTGATAAATAAGTGAACAAATCGTTTTTACTCCATGCAACTGGTTATAATCCCAACTATATACTCTGATGCAAATAATTCTTTCTACGTATTTCGGAGAAAATTTTTTAGCTTGTGCTCTTGATTTTTCGACCGAAGAAATAATTTTTTCATGCTGGACACAAAGGACAACGTAACGAGATACCATAATTTTTTATTTAAAACTACGAAATGTCTAACTTTCCTAACAACTCAAGGCTTTTGACTCGCGGCTTACGGCACAACGCACAATGCACAACCGTTTTTATTTTTGTTTAGAAAAATTTTCGACGGTGATACAGATACAAAAATGTATTTTCTCAAATTCTAGTAATTTTTTTATCGAATTATTGACTTGTGACTTGTAGCCCAGCGCAGCACAATACCTGCACAATTGAGCTCAACAATAGTTTTCTTTTTTCTGAGAATTACAAAACTGCGGTGCCATCTTAGGCGACGTAAAAAAAAAAATCGTAGAAATATTTACTAGGGTATATCCTATACGTACTGCTCCAATAAAAGCTCAAATTGTTCAATTCAATTTCATAAATTGTGTATATAAGATGAATGAATCTCACCAATTTATTCCTGTAGTCGACAGGGGTGCCAACATGAGGCGATGTGACACTCCGACGAAAGGGTTTCAGACCCCTGGGAGGAACTGTCGTCTGCATTTTGTACTCCCACTGTTGTTTTATTTTTATTTTTATGTTTAATTTTCTTTTCTTTATTCAAACTGAAAAAAACGATCGAATTTCTCTGATACTATTTCATCACAATCACGAAATACAACAGATAATACCACAAAACAAATGATAAAGTCACGTGAACATTGGCGATAAGGTGGATTTTAAAACTCGGGGTATGTCGACGATTCGAAATCGCATCTGTATTTTCAGTTTTATTCAATTCAAAAACCGTTCATAAGTATAATTAATTCATTAATTAATCTTTTGTACAAAATGCGCAGTATGTGTATATCGAACAATAATGTCTACCCGTCCAACGTGTGCCGTAGGTTTAATGTATTACGCTTTACTATGTACACGTGCGCGCGAGGTAGCCAACATATGTATAGTTTTGTCGTAGGTATGTGTATATTATACCTTTTCACAATATAAACGACACATTCACTGAATTACACAGACTTTTAGCTCAGGCAGTAGATTATACAGACAGTATACGTCGTGCGTCCAATCGAATGTATATATAGTATTATAAACTTCGAAAGATTACGTACTGTTACGAGTAATTTTGAATGAAATCGCGTGGATATTATAATGGCGACCGCGAAGTTTCCACAAAGTCATATTATCGCTTGAGAGGGGATTTTGCGGTGTGAATTTTGATTCTATAAAATGGAAAAAGAGAATATAGTGAAAATACCTGAGAACTGTGAAGGAATAATTATATACCTTGAGAAATGTCAAATAAACCGAAAGCGACCGGGACTGCAGGAATCCGGCATGGCGTCGCGGCCTGCACTAAACCGAACCGAGCCGCGTGGGAAGCGGTGGGGGTAAACCGTAAGTCGCTAGACTGGAAGGGGGCAATGTTGTTCGAGATTAGAATGTTTAGATACTTATACCTTCGTTTTTCACTATAACCACCTGCTGTCGATGATGCTGCCACGCCGATAATATGCGGCCTATTATACGATTATCGAACCATTTTTTCATATAACATTTGGAAACTGTTCACAATTAATTGGTATACACAAGACTTCGTGTACATTATACATATATGTATGTATGTGTATTTTGCATGAGGTATATCTAGATACTCGTTTGTTACGCAATTATTTACTTGTTCGTTGTTTGTTGTCAATTCTTTGGTTGTTTCTTGTCGTTTTTGGAGTGAAATGTCGAATTTCAAAAGCTGCGAAGGGTGAAAATTTATAATTTTTATATCACCGAATGACAGTTTTTAGAAAGATTATTCCCACGGAAGTTTACGTAGATAATTTGAAAAAATCAGAATCGAAAAATACTGAAGGTTCAAAATTCCGAAGGGCCGAAACTCCGAATCTCAGAATTCGCGTATGCAACGTACGTCGTTGATTATATTTTACAGCTTCGTGGCTACCGTAGGTCAAATTTTATCCAGGCCTCACTTTGGGTGAAAAATATTTCACGGATGAATGAGTTACAATATTTTTTTGGCGCATGACTTATATCTTCCAGATGAATCGATCCTCTTTAGATCTCGAAATGAATACCTGTTTTCATACATGCATTATGCCACTAATTTTTTCCTAAAAGTTCCAAATCTGATGAGTATCCCAATTCAAATTTGACTTGAAAATATTGAAAATTCAAAAAGTCATGATTTTTTGAGTGGAAAGGTGTATTTTTGGACAAATTTTCCTATTAATGATTTTTTTTTTAACTTGTTGAGATTTGAATTTTGACACAACTTTTCACACATGTTTTGGAATGTTCAAAGTATTTCCAGTATTTGTTCGATCCCAATCAGACTGATAGTTTTCACACAGCAGCCGTTTCAAACTTGGCTGGGTAAATTTTACCCCAGTGTGTCCACTAATTGTAAATTATTTTATAGAGGTTTGGCCACGAAGGGTGAAATTTTCGGATTTTTGAACCTTCTGAGTTTTTAACTTCCGGATCTTTGAACTGTCTGCATTTTGATCGTTCGGAATTGCAAATTCAAAATTCTAACCTTTCTAGAAACTCAGAATCGCGTCTGTAATAAATTCGAAATTTTGACCGTTCGGAAATTTTTAAATCCGGGACCTCAATCCCGCCCCGTTTTTCCCCATCAGTTATTGATTTATGGACTTTTTCGAAATGTGAAATCTACACGCGACGAGACGATGCCGATTATTTATTCGACCTTTATTTGTACGACGAGCTTGACGAGTTGGAATTTTTATTCAACGTATACACATATATATTATTGTACATCAGATATAGGAATATACCTACGCGACACAAATAACTATACACGCGATACACGAATGCAAATGTGAATTATTATCGCTGTAATTATAAAACACACGAAGAGTTCGACTATATTATTTTTCAACTGAAACAAGAGAGAAAAAAGAATGGAGGAAAAATTTGAGAAAAAGAAAATACGTTCTTTCAGTAGGTGTAATAGGTAGTCATGTATCGGGTGATTCAGAATTCGTGATGAATATTTTACCCTGGGCCAATCTTTGTACGAAATTGGGAAAAGAACTCCTTGGGCAATTTTTTTTTTTTTTTTCTTCCCCCTTCAAAACGATTTTGCTCACGAGTATTGCAAAATACAAAATAAGATATCTGTACGGAATAATTTCAGGAAAAATGGCCAGGGCAAGTTGTATCCCGATTTGACGAGGCTGAAGAGACAAAAAATCGGTTGACAAAAATGGCTGGGATTTCCAAATTTTTATTATAATCAGAACAAATAATGAAATCAAACAAAGGTTCGAATAAATCAGGAATTTCCCAATTCGCATTTCAATTTTTGCATAATGACATTGAGATATATGGAAGGAAGAAAAATAAAATGAGAAAAATGGGTGAGGAAATATCGATCTAATTGTAAACTCCGACGAGGATTGACTTTCTGGAGATTCGTTACAAATTTTGAATCACCCTATAGATAAACATATACCTAAATGCCGATAAGGAAACAGAATAATTAGCTTCGAGTTTTTATCGTTTTGAGATAAACGCCGATTCGCAGAGGCCCCGGTCGAAATTCAAAAAAATAATTACATGTAATCAAATTCACGCTCAAGAGGGAATAAAATACTCGTTGCTAATCGATGATTAGTTCGAAATTAGTATACTCACATATATTAGCCATTGTACTTATGTTTTGAATTCCCATACGTGTGTAATTATGTATATTGCAATAGTTTTTACTCTGTATGTATGTAGGTATGTAGGTATACATACGTGCACGTGCCTTCGTAACAGATAATGATTATTATGTATCTTTAAAACAGCGGTACATACACAAGTATATACACACAAAATATATATATATATACTTTGAATAAACCAGACTTTTACATGCATGCATCCAGGTTTAACGAACACACGGATGAAAACGAGGAGCGAGCTAGCAGGAGCTACGCGATCTGTTCAAATACAACGCGGCATAAGTTCAGTTATTATGTATTTACGCCAAGTCATGTGGTTTGTTCAATTCTCAAGTTTAATTGCGATACGTTTTTGTATTTTGACCTCATATTCAAGAAGCTCGGCAGTCGTCGTGATCACATATCCACTTACATGTCTGGGGTCAAATTCAACCACGATATTACGATATTATATCACTTATATAGACAAAATTTTCGTACATAGTTCATTCATTTTTGAAATAAAACAAACTTACAATATTCATCGTCAGCCCTTGGAATTGTTCTGTTCTCAAACATTCATTTACCTACTCAAAATTTATAGTTCAGTTTTGACTTTTGCACTGATTTGATTTTTCGTTTTCGTTTCTCTTCACTCTTTTCAAAATCTTCAAGATCTTGTGTCAGGTTGAACGATTGTTTAGAACGATATTCAAAAGTGGAACTGGTTAGGGTATCCGTAGATTTATCGGTAACCGATTTATAGAAAAATATTATCCCCCAGTGCTGTAGCTGGTATCGACAGTTTCTACAATTTTCGTTTGGTTGAGGGTGAAAAGTTTGGATAAAAAAATTGAAGTGCATTTTGTGAGAAATGTGTCAAAAAACGATTTTACTATCGGTCTTGAAACTGCGAAAAAAACTTGTCAATCCAAACTCTGATCATGTATTATCTGTGCTCGTCTTTGACTGATCTATGAGCCAATTGTACGTTTTCTAATTCATTTCGTTTTTTGTTCAAAAGTATATTTTGGAAACAATATACTCTCTGTCAGTCACGTTAACTGTACAGATTTATGTATAAGAAAGTACGTCGTACGTTTCCACTGTTCAACTATCCCAAAAAGAACTTTGTTCAGACATGTCAGTATCATGTTTGCACATTTCACAAAACGTCATAAGTTCTTACATATTAACAGTTCAATATTGTTGTAAAAATTATATGTGTTCGTCCATTTCAACCGTTAAAATTTTCGACAAAGTACTTTCAGAAAAATCCTTCATTTGCATTGTTGTTATTGAAAGCCCTCAAGTTCTGAACTCCTTGACGAACCAATTTTCATCCGACATTCCTCAATATTGAATAACCAGAAGCGCATTGCCCTGATAAAATTACGGTATTGCTTCATCGCTGCAAGAGCTTACACATACATACTTATACAGACTTGTGCGAAGAGTTTAAACTGGTTATTGGTCGGGTAGGGTATACCAGGTAAGAGTTTCAAAAGTGCGTAAAATGCAGGGAGAGTGCGAGAGCCAACAGGCACACGTGTTGAATTAGCATAGCGTAAGGAGTGTACAACGGAAATGCCTGATGCATTGAGAAAGAAAAAGAGAAAAAGAAAAAGAAAGAGAAAGAGAGCGTAGAATATTTTGGTTCAACGTGTTCTCAAAGGGCCGTGACAAGCCGAGCTATATGCCAGTGGAAAGAAATGTGTTGTGCCAGGCTAGAATAACAACTTCAATGGGCAACTTCGTCGCAGGCTGACAAACGGCGAATTCATAACCAACTGCAAACTTCAGGAGCACGTGCCTCCTTCAAAATCACAAAATCCTTTGAAAAATTATACCATGTGAACTCTGAGCCATTGCCCATCAGCTGGTTTTTTTTTTTTTTTTTCATGAACTACTTAATTCTGCAGATTTTTTGAATTATTCTATGATGTTAAATATTCCAAGCATAGAATATCCTCCAGGGTTTAAGGTGATATGGTGAACATTACTTTCAACTTAACCTAGCTAACATAAAAAAACATGAGTTTTACTGGGATCCTATCAGTTTTTTTGACGAAATGGTTTTAGCCACTTTTTGCACAAAAACGTGAATTGATTCGTAGAGGGTTGATTCGGATCTGTTGGGTAGTCGTCGACAAAGTACAATTCGCGTTTTTGAAGTGACAACAATTGGTAATAATGAAATTTCGAACGACTACCATATTGCCTTGAAGTGCTACGGAAGTGTGTTCGGAATTCCATCATTATCAATTGTTATCACCTCCAAAACGCGATTCGTAGTTTTTTCCAAACTATACAACCTACCGGAAGGAAACTCAGAAGATTAATGCTATGCTACGGCAGAAAGTGGCCAAGTATTTAACTGTATGGAAAAAACGGATATAATTCCAGTCAGATTCATACTTCTTATGTTAGCTAGATTAAGTTTTAACGGACCTGTACCATATCACCTTAAAACCTTAGCTATAACTTATTGATACTCTCCTCTTGTGACATATTGAGGTGAAAATATTGTGAGCTTGGTATATCAGTAACTGAACCAGCGTACAATTTTTACCAGCTACGGTATTTCGTTACTGATAACAGTCCTAATGTGCTTCAGCCTTACCTGATATTGAAACACTGTCATTAGAAACTAGAATTCACAGACTAGTTTCTTCTTTTTCATAAAAAATTATAAACCTGGGGTTCAGTTTCCTCCAGTTCCTTTGAAGGTACGAATTTTCAAGTGTGTAGAAATGAAGTTGATAATGACGAAACAAAAAAATTCGTTACTTTTTCGTCCCGCAATGTGAAAAGGCAAGTTTTATTATTATTTGTAAAGCAACAGTGGATAGCCGGTACCCTATGCATTTGAGAAATTCTTTTTTTCAATCTCTTAGTTATGTTATGGACATAATCGTGGACAAATAATTCTATTTCTTTTTCATTTTTGTTTTCTCAACAGATGGCGATTGATTTGGGTGTTCGCATTTTCCAATCATGATGATGACCATGAAATGAAAACTCCAAGTTATCTCAGCATGTTAAGATTTTTCATACACCTGAAGGGGCTATTTTATAGTGGTGTAATTCAGCACAACCAAGTGCTGTAATTTTTTTTATCAGAAATGTAATTGCTCGCCTATTTACCTACTCGGCTATGATGTTGCAGCGAGAAAATCTTCAACTGTATTTATGTACTTTGTTCACAGCTACCTGGGTGCAGTACCTTGGAAAGGAAATACCGATATAAGGTCAGTGTCATCTACACAATTGCTAATTGGCCTAACGATCCATCGATGTCAAAAAGGACAGGGAATTATTTTCGCATTAACAACTCCGCAGGATATTGCAACGTAATAATCGTGTATCGTGAATTGCGGACTTATGCATACATCCTGAGCTATTCTAATAACAGACCTTCATTCAACCATTTTTTTATTTTATTTATTTACTGTAGTGATATTTTAACCAGGATTGATTACTTGGTAAAAAAATTTTGAGAAGCTTCGACAAAATAAGTGGAAACCCCTGGCGGTTCTACGTATTTGGTATCGATAGAATATTAATTCAAACAAAAATGAACTTGAATCATTACTGAAAAGAAAAATTCGAGTTACTTGACCGTATTTGGAAAGAGGCCAAAGGTTCCGGTTCTCAAAAAAGGATTGTATCATATTCCGATAATAAAATCAGTGAAATTATGGCCATAGTCACTTTCTGTATGAAAAATTACAACTTCAATGTGAACGGTGTGATCAAAACGTAATGAAATAATTTCGACGCCTTCGGTCGCCCTCGAGCGATAGAAACTTTGCATCGGTTACAGAATCGAATGTTGCGGAATTGTCTCTAATTTTTACATGTTGCTTGGCCGGAAGTTTCTGGAGTCCATCTATTTCTGAGGTATTTTTTGGGCCAAAAGGTTTGACAAAAATACTTCAATGATCCGCTGTTAACCCACTATAACTGAAATAGTAATTCTTATACCGTCAATTTTGCCATAAGTGATTCAATGAGTTCGTTTCAGTACGACATTTGAATTTGATTTCAATTCGATTTCTATTTCTATTTCAAGAACCGTGTATACCTGCAGTGTCAACTGAATGTCAGTGGTAAAAGTTTGCATCTAGTTATACGTATGGGTAGATATAAGTGCATAAAGGTATTACGTTCTTGTATCATTACATATGCACGTATACTTGATATGCTGTCGAAGCGTTATGGTTGCGTAATTATTCTAGTGAATTATGTCACTACGCTGCCAGACGAAACCGAAACTCAAATTTCCTTCAAAACATGTTTTCGATCGTTCTTTTCCTTTTCTTTTTTTTTTTTTCAATTTCCTCTTTTGCCTACTTGATATTCCAAGTAACGCAGATGTACGCCGGTCGAGCGAATACTTTACAAAAGATTACATACCACAAATATTGGGTATCGATTTACTTTCCATTCTTCTTTATTCTTTTAAATTTTTGTTGGAGAACTCAATTTTTCCGAATTCTATAACTTGAAATCTATGGTGTCTACCAAATGTCATAGAGAAGCAGAATTTAATGCATTATATTCAGCTATGTTCAGTTTTTCCAAATTGATGTTATTATGCATGATCATTCCGAAAAATACCAGACATCCAAGCGCGGTTGAAGTAGTACAACTTTGATCAGACAATTTTTTTTTCTCTAGCTCTGTTAGTTTCGCAATTATAAGATCGTTTCTTTGATCAGAATGAGCCACTCGTAATAATCACCCGTGTTGCAAGAATTTGTGACAAAAATCATTAAGCCAGCCCCTGCTGGACTTGAAAACCATTTTTCACGCATTGCAGAAATAAGGTGTGTAACATATTGCAGTTGAATTCTCAGTGGCCATTGCATTGGCCAAGTTATACCTCATTGTATTGAAATCTAGTGATTAATCGCTGTTTCAAGCTTAGGATATTACACCTGTCAAAGAACTTAGCATAGTATATTAAGATTGACTCGCGACGTCAATATTTCACTACTTCAGCTTCAGCTTCAGCAGTGAAATGTCAATGCTAGGGATTGGTCGGCATGTTACCAGCTGCGTTGAACCAACTAGGTAAATTTACAGTTCAATCACAATCAAAACGACTCAAGTAGACATTTTCCTATAGCAAAACATACAACTTGCAGGACTGACTTTTCCTTCTGTTTTATCATAATCATTCAATAAGTGGAAAGACATTTTTGCGAGCTTTGAACAGCCAATGTTCCTACGACGTTGGTGAATTTCAGAATCAACAACACATGATAGAAAAATGAAGAAAAAATAGAGAAAAGTGGACTTGGGACTTGAGCCGGGTTAATACCAAGGAGATGATCATAGTTTATTGCTACTCATGTATCTAGGTAAATGGATGGAAATTATGCGGGACTTCCATCATGAGTTTGAAGGCATATAACGGGTATAAAATGAGAGGTAAGAGGAGAGTATCGTGCCCGAGAAACAGTATAGATACTACTGGAATTGTCAGACAATGGCCTGGATAATACCTTGACCCAACAACAAAGTCCTCGAAATACATTACGTTCGTTCATTTTTCATCTCACACGAGAGCAGAAAATTACACATGTCATCCGTTAGAGAGACGATTCGCGATATTCATTTCCACAATTATATGAATATAAATATGTATAATAACTAGCGGTGATCAATTTGCAAGGGCAAATGAAAGGACGACGAGGATTATTCAGGATGTGAACAAAAAAAAAAAAAATTTATAAATACACCTCTATAGGCAAGTAACGCACATACTTAGACCCCATCTACAGAAAATGATGAAACGGACACTGCACAGTCTCAGCTTGATACATAATATACATATAGGCATATGAACATTCATTAATGTGTGATTTTTTACGAGTGTACTTGCATATGTATATTGGAACATTGCAGCTAAAGAGTTTGCGTTATTAATTACATCAAGGACTTCTTTTAATGATAAATTAATTGGGTATACTGTCTCTGAAAGCGTGATATTTTGCAGAAGACGACGGAGTAATAAAAGATCGTAATTATAGTCCTTTGGTTGTATAGATATATATATACGTTTTCAGGACAAATAAAAATCGCCAATTGTTCATTCGACGCAGTTGAAAGATGAAGAGATCTGTATTTCGAAAAACCACGTATGGTTGATTCATGGTATACGTATCAATTTTTTCTATAAGAATCCCCGAAATTCATGCAGGTTTTTTCAATGGAAGACTATTTACGAAGAGCATTCATTCGTCTTTTGGTAATATTTCCATATTTTGTAATCCCGATAATGCGAATGGTTCTTTCCGTTTCTCGTCTATAATCAATAATCGAAGCGTAACCTGGCATCAGTTCTTAAAGCGTATCTAATCGTCGTGGAGGATTGGAATGACCTAGCTCTGCAGACCACCCGAAGCTGTCTTGTATAATGTCATTTTCAGGATTGTTGGTATATAATACATGCATGTAGGATAATTGACAGGTGTCGGATTCATGCTCCTAATAGCATCGCAATTATAGTTATTACTGCAGCATTTCCCGTCGACTGAACGCCCGCACTATATGGCTCACTGAGTGGCACTCCTACGGATTTATAAGTATTCTCTGATTGTTCGATCGCCTTTGGCCATAGAACACTGTTAAAATGTATGTAATTACGGAATATCCATGAAAAGAAAAGAAAAAACAAACCTAAGAAAAAACATGAAGAAACGAACGAAGGTACATATATATCTGTCATGCACAGTGTGTTCAAAACATACGCACGTGCTCCTTTCTTATTAACGAAGCTCGTTCATCGGCACCATGTACATTCGGAGCAATATGCATGGAAACCTATCATAGTCACATATCACTTAAACCCTTTCCCCATAAAAAAAAAACGAACAAAAAAAAACAGGATGGTAAATCGGCTGACCATGATGGGCCAGCCCTGAAACGACCCGTGCAGATCTTTCAAGTTTGATTGATATACAAAACTACTGCATCGATGTATATTGTATTTCAAAATTTGGTCATTTATAGGCTGAAGTTAATGCTATCGATGAAAATCAAAATCATAGAAATCCGCTGATTCGTTCTCGAGTTATGACTGTTTGACATTTTTTTTTGGTAAAATGTTGTTTGCTCAATTACTTATATAGTCTATCGATTGAATCCAAAATCTGATCAACTCTGAGTTACAAAAAACCTCATCAATTGAGACGGAAATAACCGAAATCCTTTGATTCGTCCTCGAGATAACGTCGGGTCGATCAAAATCTGGTCAATACTGCACTTTTCATTTTCGGAATGATAGGAATTGTTGAAAGCCAGAACTGATCGGTTTTTTTCATTCAATCGGTTCTCGGATTATTCAAAAAATTAATTCGGAATGACGATATCTCGGGAATGAATCAATGAATTTTGATGATGTTGGTCTCTATATTGTCCTATATCTATATATTTTGAGTTTGAAAAATCTGAAAAATTCGAAACTACAGATCTGGCCCAACGTGGTCAGCAGAATGAACTGCTTGGTGAATTTTTTTTTTCATTGGGAGTTGCAGTTATAGTTTTTCCAAACAATTTCAAACGAAACGTTTTTTTTTTTTCACGATAGTTATAATTGACGATGATAAACGACGCTTTACTCTCTGCAGAGAAAAGATAAAATGGTCGATAATTTGAGAAGGAGTTAATCGTGTTGAAATACAATATGGTATTTGTACACGGAGAATTTTATTTGCGTCTTCTTTGAAATGACACGTGTCTTCCGCGGACGTCCTGCAGAGTGAAAGAAGAGGAGCAGAAACTAGGTACGAACATACTCCGGTTGGTCCAGTTCCCAGATCTTTGTGAGAGTCTTATGACAAAGTGCGAGCTGTCAGTCTGTCTGAGATCGCGTCTTATTAATCGTGGGCGTAAAGTTGCGAAAGAAAAGCCCAACGGGTTATACGACGTACATGTATATTATAATTTCGGACTGAGCAAACCAACACCACGTACGTGTCGAAATTCGTTCGAGACACAGTAACATGAAGAAGAAAAAGAAGAAGAAATAGAAAATGAAGAAGAAGAAGAAGAAGGCTCGAGTGCAAAGCAAACGCCAAGCATCTTCATATTATATGAATTATAACCATGTCAAGGGTGATATCAGTTCCTCTATTTATTCTGTCATTGATTCTTCACGGTTTTTAAATCATTTCCAGGAAAATTACTCAATCCTCGAGTCAGGAAGTGAAACCTTTTGTGCAGCCGAAAAAATTGTCTCGTAAAATATTCGAAATTCAGAAAACCATATCTAGGTATTGAAACAATTAAAAAAAAAAAGTACTGAAATATTGATAAATATATTCATTCAATTCTTGAAGACCATGTGAGAGACTTCCGATTCCGTGACGAAAATGTGAACCCTTAGTCAGTTACTATAATAGGAATTCAAATGACCCCAACCCCAACTTCCGTTCAAAACTTCAAATAGAAGATGAATCAAAATTTATTGAAAGGTTCGTATCAACGTAGAAGAATAATTTCATGTATCGAGAGCACACTTACGAACTTTAAAATAATTATACTTTTCGAAAGGCCATGAACTGTAGTATTTTTTTTCTTGAAGTACGGAATCTCAAGAATATCCAAATAAAATTTGAGCCAAAAATATTGAGGATTGTAAGAGTTACGATTTTTTCTTCGTAAAACAACTGACTTCTGAGTTCTTCGCTTTGAGAATTTTTTACAAGGTTCTAATTCAATTTTGTCTCGAACAACCATAATTATGACTCATTCTTGAGATGCTAAAGTACTCCCAGTAATTTTTATCACAATGAAACTTTCAACAGAATCAGTGTGACAATTTTTCAAAATTGGCTAGGGTGTATCACGAGTGACCCCATGTAAGTAATGTGCAAGTTTCGATAGGTGTAAGTGACTATCGGGTTAAGTTTCGGGAATCTTAATCTCAAATTTGACCAATGAGTAATCTGCTCTGATAACTGAACCAATTGGATCTCTGATCTCAGAGATAGCCTACTACTCGTAAGATATTTAGAATTTTTGGTATCTCATTTTGGTATGTTGAGAAAAATGAAGCTTTTCGATATCCAAAGGATCTTGAAGTATTTCCGATGGGTTTCCTCGATGCTGAAGAATTCACTAAACGGTTGATCATCTTACCAAAAGATATTATAAAAATGAATAAGCCACTTGTTTGGCTCTCAAGTAAAAGAGACCATTGAATACGTACGTGTAATGCACATATATCGCAAATATAGCAGATTTGCGAATGTGTTCGACGTGGATTCCTTAGTTGAGTCCATATTGGGTCAGTTCTGCAGGTTTGCTGGTAGTTTGCCGGAGGCATTGTACTATACGTCGTCAGAGGGGCATAACCTTTCTTTGCGTAATTCTTTTGCTCATTTTGAGCCCAAACCGCGTACGACCTCTCTCGCCCCTGGATCCTCTTGTTTGACAATCTTTATATGCAAATAAGCCGCGCAAAGGCGTACGTCGCGTTATGTATATCGCGGTGAGAGTATCAACGCCTTCCGCAAACCATATGCAACCAGGGTATATAATTCCACAACAAGAAAACGGTACTCGAAAGTCCTCGACAACGTCTTCGGATTGCTGATGCGATGTTAGTTCTCTGCACTCACAGAACTCGCATTTTTAAATGTCAATGGCTTCGATCCCCTGTCAAGTTGTCAATAAAACGACAATTAATTGTTCAGAACAAGCTGGAGAACCGAGCAAACAGTCCAGGTGTTGCAGGAACCTAACACAATGTGTGCGACTGGCTTTCAGACAGTAATTATATTCGGATTGATTCAAATATTCACAGGCAAACTAGTTCGAAGACAGTATGAAAGAACATGCAATCCTAATTTGTGCCAAAAGAAGGGTGCATCTCAAAATGTGCCAGAAGGACGTGCTATTTCAAAATGTGCCAGAATAACGTGCTATCTTGATCAGGGAGTATATTTTCGTTAATACGGCACTGGAATTTCGGGTGCCCGGATTATTTAAATCACTCTTTTCGATAGATCAATCAATTGTTCCAATCATTCTCTCATTTAATTGGTTTTCCTGATACATACACAAAAGATTTGGGACAAGTTTGAATGAAAAAAAATTTGATTGTTCAAAATTATCTTGAATTTTCCGTTCATGTTGCATAGGAACCGAATGAATGGAAAAATAATTAACACAGTCAAATAATCTATTAGAAAACAGTGATTTATATTCTCTGGGCACCTCAAATTTAAGTGCCGTATCAATAAAAATATTGTCTCTGATCGAGATAGCAGGTTCTTCTTCCACACATTGAGATAAGGCACATTCTTCTGGCACAATTTGAGATTGCAGGTTCTTCCATACTGCCGTTGATTTGTTGATCAGTTTGACACCGACGACAGCATTGTTCCTCATTATATCGAATTTCTTTGGACTGTAGAAGGCAAATACGTGATACTTGAACAGCACAATGCACAGTATATTCATTATGCTGTAGCAGTGAAGTTGCACAATGTATTTCTGTGCTCGGAGGTATAAGATATACACGCACCTGTTGTATAGGGCATAAATATTTTAGTGGGTGGGAAAAACGTGATTCAAACACAATGGTAAATTTATTCTATTGATAATCGAAGTATCCTCCAAATAGTCAACACCGCAATACGAAATCGGACTCTCTTCAGCTGTTGCGTTATAGCTGTAGGATGTTTATAATGCATATATATTGATAAACACAATATGGTACATGTGTGTATTATGAAAGTGTAACGGTAAATACGCAACACACAGAGACGTCCACTTTCGTATTTTTTTTCTTATTCTTCTTATTCTTATTTTTCTTTTTCGATCTACCGACTAGAATCTTGATGCGCGTTGCACTGCAGGGCTGCAGGCTGTTTTGCTGACTTTCAAAACTGTTTTAAAATCTGATGTTCAATGACAGTTACTATGGCGAGTACACATGTCAGTCTTATATACTATCCGTACAATTGAATGAATAAATTACATACATATGATCGGGACACCTGAGGAATGAAATAATATTAGCATCAGGATTTAATACGGAAAGGAATTTGACCCACGAGTCAACTTGTCTTGTGGCCTGGGTATGGATATACACACATGAATTATATTGCAACATCATTTCTAGTTTCTTGACTATTTATATTCGATCGATGATAATATATCATCGTTTCGTATATTTTGGTGATCGAAAATCCGCACTGCTATAGGTTTTAGCGAAAAATTTAACGACCAACGTTCCAAAAAATCATCCCAATCATTGTCTGCTGCAGATCCGAGACGATGATTACCACCTTCCCAATTATCGATGCGAAATGTATATATAATGTGTATATATATAAATAATATACCTACGTCTATCCGAAGCCTATTCAATTTTGATCAATCGAATATAATTCACGTTAATGGTCTTTTTATCGCTCAGACTTCAAACTAATCGAGATTAAGATCTTATGTATGTTTTTGCAATCTGCGGTCAATCTTTTTGCTACCAGCCGCAACCGCATACAGCTATTCGTCGTTATTATAGTTTGATGTTCGGGTGCTAAGAGTCATTTATTTTTGTCACTTGTTCACGGGGTATAAAAAATAACCAGATAATTCTCATTTCCTGTAATCAAAATATCTAGTTTTGAATCACAACCATTGGAGCAAATACCAATAAAATAAGTTTCGATAAACTGCCTGATGAAAATTCTGAAATATTATTGGTTTTCGATTGCCATTTGATATTGCAAAAGATACAAACGGTACCAAATAATCAATTTCAATTGTATCGTCCAAATTACCCATGCGGTTATCTTATCAGCGAGTCAAACAATGAAGACCAAAAAATCTTCTTACTATAAGATGATAGTAAGAAATCTCGGTTTATCAAACGCGTGGTGACTGTTGAACAACTATATAATGTTATAGCAATCAAATATATGGGTTATCGTGAAGAACTCGAAGTTCGATACTATATATATACGACTGAATAACACATGTAGGATACTACGTAAAACACTGAAGTATTATAGTAAACTGTAATTGAAGATCATGCATCGTGATGATTTTTTTTATGTCTTAGAAGCAATAACTTGATGCCGACAGAAGGAAATCACCGGCAAAGTGCAGTAGAACGGGACTTGACTAACGTATAATTATCTTCGTTCAAATGATTAAGGTCCAAAAAAGCGGAGAAATATAATTCTGCAAACGAGTGAACAAGCTGATGATAGTAAACAATGTTGAGAACAGAACTCTTGCAACTTAAATTACTACATCGGAAATAGAGTGATCAGATATATACCTACTTGTGGATATTATACTTGCTCAAAGACATCCGCCTACACGTACTATTGAAACAGTCGCAATTATATCTCACGCAATTATCTCAATTATCCTGACCTATCGACTCACGTGGATATTGTTTAACGACGTTGAAATGATTTGTGGTGATATGGAAAAACTGGTATATTTCATCGCACAGACTGTCGATTTAGATGGACAACGTATATTTCTCTTACAACACCTGATACACCGCTTATTAACGATTTAGTTAGGACTCCATTAAGTCAATTGCGGTGTCTTAGAAGCCTTACTCCATTTCCTTGCAATTACTTAATCGCTTACTTACGTAGGATTAGTTACAGTACTGCAGATCTTTTCCTACTTTGAAATGTATCCAATTTCATGCAACTTTATGACCGCGGTGCCTTAGGTTCTCACCGTAATAGTGTCGCACTATTGCACAAAGATCATTCAGCCGTGGCGGATATTGAAGAGCTAACTATATGAGCTCGTTGAAAAACTGATGAGAACAAAAAAAAAAAAAAAAGAAAGAAATGGTGCTAGCGTAATGATTTTATCACAATTCGATTAATCAGCTTAATTATCAAAAAACACCCAGGGTCAAGTTTTGTAGTTTATCAACGACGAATGAGATCGAGTGTCGCGTCGTGATTGAATTCTGGTGACTTTCCTGTGATTCCAAATTTGGAAAAACTGTTTTTGGAAAGAAATTTTCATTGAATGATGTGGTGGCAGAAGCTGTAGGAGTATCTATTTCGACATTTGAACCGATCTAGTTTTTCTTACAGCAAGAAAGGTTCGCGTAAATTTTTCAATTGACTCTAGCCTCGTGGATATACATGGCAATTGAAAATTATGAATGATTCAGTAGAGTATTATCAATAAACGTTTGATAAAGTGGATATAGAGGTATAAGTGCGGAAAATTGTGATTGCGAACAGTCTAACGATCTCCTTATGGCAATCTGCCATATAACGAAGGGGCGAATTTTGCGAGAGATAAATATCGAGTTCTGCAACTTACCGCCGCGTGATTAGTTGGCATTAGTACATATTGCCTTTTTTGGAATAATTAAGCAATCAACGACTCTGCTCGAGCCGTACCGTAGCCTTAATTGCGCCTTTTAATGTAAACCTACACTCGATTCGTTCTCACGTACACGGGCTTTTGGAAGTACGTATATCTTTATATTCCTTTGCACACGTACCCGCGTATCTCATCTCGTATAGGTAGTGTAAATTGTTTATTTAATTATTTCGAGTGTTTTCGAAAATATCAACTCTTTGATGAGCTTCGTATGTATCAGCGGTAATGAAACGTTCGACTAATGTTTATAATTATTTGCATGTATATTGTATATATGTATTTATGCCTACTGGTGTGGATACATTATACAAATTGCTAAGCCAACAATGAGCAACTTTATAGAATCGTTGAGCATGCATAGGATATAAAATACAGAAAAGCACGCGAGTACAGATCAATCAGTATTATCCATTAGTTTCATAAAATAACTGGCTAAGTTATTCTCGGAGGCACGTCAAGGCTGTGTGCTCGTTTCAAGCTTAATTGCGTTATTATAAAAGTAGCTGAAGAATCGGAAGAGAATACCGAAGACGCTTTCGAATGGATCGACGGTTTTTTTTTTTTTTTTTTTTCTTTTCCTAACAGATTAATTAATTATCGACGTAATTTTCAGTTGAATAACAATTAGCTGTGATCCACTCGCATTTACCCCGTTCAAATCATTCAAGTCATTTACTCTTCGATGGGAATTACCGATTCGCGCTATAACGTATTGAAAAATTCAGAGAATTTCACCGAGGTAACAAATCAAGTAGCTTATGCATATCATGTATATTTCAATCTTGTTTTCGCTAATCATCATCAATGTAATTGACTATTTGTATGCAAATAATTGTGTGGGTCTGTAATAATCTATTAGATTTTTTCCCCATACATTCTTTGGCCGATGAACAATTGTTGAATAAATGAATTAACTCGCGTTAATTCGAGACGGAAAAAGTCGCTTTGGATTTTTCTCTTAATCGTTTACAGACGGTACATAGGCAATATATTGTATGTGCAGTGAAATTGCAGCATTATAACGCGTACGATGGTCTGATGATATCGGAGTGCTGCAGTCGGCAACTTGTGTAAAGCTCAGACATCATAGTGCTGCCATCTTATAGGATTCAGTAAAACTAGTCGACGTCTTTTTCTTGGCGGAAAGCCAGTGGATTTCAAGTTTCTAACTCGTATGATTCACCGGCTATAAACTATAAGTAAATTATAGACTGACTATAGGGTTTGTAATTTTGATGCAAATTTATGAATCCAGTCACCGATTATATTTATGCAACACGGCAAATCGTGAAGTGAGTTGAGGATCAGAACAGAACTTGGTTCCAGAAATTCAAACTGGTACAGAATTCATTCATTTTTCACCAAAGTTCATTTCATGTAAAAGAAAAAGTTCTCTTCTGAAAACCCGTACAGTGAGGATTTTGGAGTACCGTTAATCATCGAGGCATTTTGTTCGGAAATAAGATCGTCATCATGGGAACGAGAGGATCGGAAGATAATTAACTGTGCGCAAACTTACAGTCAATTATCCAAAGTTTCCAAAATTTTAGCCACTAATTAGCAAATCACTTGGCCAAAACAGGAACATTGAAAAACTCCCTCGTTCACATGGGGAGGATTTCATTTCCGAACAAAATGAGCCCATGTAACTACCTTGAATCATACCAACGGTGCTTCGGAATCTTTACGACACAGGTTTTGAAGAAGACCATTTTTTTTAAATATGAAATGAACTTTGGTTGGGAAAGAACGAATTCTGGAGTAGGTACTCAAAATTCTAACAATCTAGCTGTACCTGTTGCCTGAAGCGTTTGAACTATACGAATCTACGATCTCACCACATTTCATACACGGTACACGTAAGCAAACGTTAACAAAAAGCTGATTATCACATTTTGATAATTGTACCATTATAACTCCGTCCGACGACTACAGACCAGATCTACGATTTCTTACCTGGATTTTTTTGAGCTCAACAGCAGTATTCTTCAAGTGGGAATTAGTACAATTAACAGAAAATAAATTGTCTTGCAAGTGATAAGTTAATTGCTTCTGCAGTGGACTTTGGATCACCCATTTTTTGGAACATAAATTGTTCCATTTTTCGATAATTTTATTCAGCTGTATCGATTCCTTCATTTTTGAATTGAGGGATTAGGAAAGTCTGACCTCATTTCGGCGATAAATTTTTCAAGATATTTCAAGAAATATAAGAGTAATAATGAGAACATGAATTCCTGTCGTACCAATGGGAGGATTCAATTCGAATTAGAATGGGGTGGATGATATCGATTGACTCCAAGGATCAATAAAACCCATTGCATCGTTGAGCTGTCATTGATTCTAGTTTTTGGCGAAATTTTTTTTTTTGATTAACTTGGGCACTACTCGACCGATTGAATCCAAAATTTATTGAATCCTAAGTTCGGAGAATCCACGTTGCTTCAGATCAAAATCATCAAAATCTGTTCCTTGGATCTCAAAACATACCAATTAGATCGATGCCGTGGAAATTCAACGAGTCATTATTCGTATAAACAACTCTGCTTGTTTCAAAGCTGAAAGTTGAAAAAGGCTGACACATTTCAATCTTGAGATTAGAAGAAAAAAAAAAGGTTATCAATCGCAATTGTTTCAAAAAACCGAAAAGCTAGTAAACGCGGTAATTTGTATATGAAATTAAATCCGTGACGAAATTGGTCATCAGACGCGAGTGTAATAATTACCGTAATAAATCGCGATATTTTCTTTGTGCCCGAAGAGGTATATAAGTGAGAACACGTGGATGAGACTGAGCCCAAAAGCCCATAGGCCATAAGCTCTGCAGGACCGAAATTCCAAAGATCAGGAAACAAAGAAAATTCCTGTCGTGGCCTCGATTTCAGGTTTTACACACAGTGGTTTTGCCTTTACGACGACTCGGCCCCCGGACCTGTCTCATACTTTCTTGCATGGGAACCTGAACCTGACCAAAGCTAAGGTAGGTCGAACGCATGTACATACGTATAAGTATACGTAAATCTGCGCGAATCGCGAATGGCGAAAAAAAAATGTCTGACTGTATGGTAGATGATGACCATGGCTTGTACGCGGATCTCGTTGATTGTGAACCTCGAACGGTAAAAGGTCCCTCCTCTTGTTGGATTCTTGTCTCGGTATTACATACCTGTAGGTATGTTGACGATGCAAACATTTCGTGGACGCTAAACTCGACCTGGTTTTACGCGCCGAACTGAAGATTGTATTTAACGCTTACAATTCCAACATACAAGTGATTTGCTTTCGTAATCGAGAACAAGATGAACTATAAGATCTGCTTTGATCGGACCTGAGACCTGGACTTACTTCTACACCGGACATCATAATTTTCATAATTCATTTTTCTAATTGAAACACTTTTACGATTTTTCGGATACTGATGATGATGATGATGATCCTTTTTTGATGGCCTATGCCCATTAGGGAAGTAGCCACTTTTTCGGAAGAGACTAGACACATCGACAACATCAAGGCAATGAGTAACAACATTTTTCATCAATTTGAAGTTCGTATTTTTCCCGCTAAAACGTTGTGCATTGATCACTTCGATCGCGTCACTCTGTCACAGCCAATTGACAGCTGCATCAAAGCTTTAGATTGAAATTTGAGATGTTCGAAAACTAGTAGAAGGTAATTACTGACATTATTGACTGTCCCAATTATTGACATTTTTCAATGATGCCATTTTATCCGTGAGCTCTCAAATGATCAAAAAATCAATTTGTATTCTCTGAGTCTCTAACAACTGATTTGTGTAACGGAAACATTCAAAATTCTAATATCATCGGTTTGGAATTTAAGAAAATATAAGCGTCAATCATCGCGGGGTCGTAAAGTGTCAGCAATTAGGACCCTCACCTGACTTTAGCGTGGGCAAGATCAGTCAAAAACTAGATATTCATCTGCTCGACCTTTCCTATAACGTGCATCTGCACAAATATACTTTCCTCGTCATTTGATTGTATATTATGAAGGGAATGGTTTCACTGAATTGCTTTGATTGCATAATTAACACTATTTTTCGAAATCCTTTCATCCGTTTAGTTCTGAATTTTTTTTTCAAATCATATAGGTTCACTTATTGAAAAAACAAACACCTCATCTGGATTTTTGATTTCAGATCAATACGGCAGACGCTAGACTTTACGCTCATATACAATCTGTGTAAAGTTTCTAATCAATAGAATAATCATTATCTTCACTGCTTATTTTCTTCTGCTTCTCCTCAGTAGGAATACAATTTTAGTTTTCTCAAGAAAACAACAAATATACCCTGGCTTGAATTGCAAAATGTTTATGTGCTTGAAGTCCTGAACCTTCGTTTGAACGAAAATTTGGAAAAGTAACTCCCCCCCCCCCCCCCCCCCCCCTCCCGAAATTGTTCATCCACTAAAATTATCTACAGATTTTGGAAACATTAGAAATCGATGGTCAGGTATAAAGAGTTCAAAATTCACAAATTTTTGGCGGTCAAAAATAAGCGTAATATATGAGATTATCTTGCTATACTCTAGTTCAAATTAACGTTCGGAACTTCAGGTGCATGGATATTTCTGAAACTGGACCCATATACGTACAGAGTACAAATGTGTTGAAATAATTAAATCAGAATTTATGCAACGGCGTGATGTTTACGATTCGATAAAATTATCTTACCTTTTTGGTTTTTACGCAGCAATGTGCGTTACCCATAATTCCTAGCAATTCCCTTACTCAAATAACGAATAACGGAAGAAGTCACACTTTTCACTGACAGTTCCTTGTCGTTGTTTGGGGAATCATTTTTGATGATTTTTGTTGTTTCTTCTCGTTTCCACTCACTGAGATATATAAGTTCAAGATCAAGAAGTAGGTATACGACGAAAGTCACATAATCACAATAACATTACTCATTTCTGCAACTTTTATACATACATATATATTTCACGTATGTAAAAAAGTATATTTCAACTTGCGTCTGGATGTTACGTGTAGACAGGTGCGCACGCTTTCACCTGACGAATGAAATTGCCGTTGCAAATTGAACAAGTAAACTTGATCACCGTATTCTGGAAAGATGTTTTCCTCACCACTGTCGTCAATGTTATAAACTTGGTAGAATTTTCTTCTCCACACATCTTAAACATACCAATTAACTATTCTACATATCCTTCCGCGGGAATTTGTAAATGTACGAGTAAATATTGACGATCTATTATACGGCATAGGCAATTTCATCCAAACCGTAAATATCTCTGAATGAAACGATTGTTTTTTTTTTCTTTCTTTCTCTATTTTTTTTCTATCGAGATTTGAACTAGTAGTTAGACACATAGACTATGCCAGTGGCCAATCTCTACGCGATGAGCATACAAAAAAAAAGTATACTTTGACCGTAGTATTGCCCAGTGTTTCGGGCTCGAATAGCTATGCGACTATGAAATTAAAAAATAAGTTTATACGGTGTAAAATGTTCTTTGACATTCTTATCGCGTTCGAGAATAACGCTATGAATAGCAAAAATTGGATAAAGTGGTCATCTACCAGGATAGACGACGTCTCGCCGGCTATAGAGTCGCTGAGTTTGTCGAATATTTTCGGTCGTGATATATAATACCACAACGAAGCGGTGATATCATTACACGGGATTCTCGAACCGGCTCGTTTACTGACTAATTGGCCAAAATATAACTATCTGAGAATTTGAAAAGTGCCAATAATTGGTAATTATTGGGCTACGAAAAACTTGATCTATATCATCAATAATCAATTATCAAAATCTAATCAATCGATATATCGACGAATAAATATAAATATTCACATAAAAATGATCATTTATCCAAATTTTTTTCTATTACACTAATTAGTTGAGATGATGAAGATTTGACGTGAGGTGATCACTGTTGTTAATTGTTGCGAATAATTAATGAATTTGAAATTCATTGACCGATCGCTACTTGGTATTGTTTCGATTAGATAGTGATCGGAGTTTTCTAAAGACGCGACTTGAAGCTCTCGAGTATGATTAGAGAATAACAAAGCCCCGTTGAAGGAATGAATTAGCAACTCCACACTCGGCGTAGAAACGCGAACGTTAAACGAAGCCAGAGGACTGCTTTAGTGCTTCGAATAGACAGGCTGACAGTAATACGAAAGCTAGACAAGATTAGCGTCGAAAGATTCTTATAGAGCCCCGCGCGGATGATCTGAACGAAGTTTGATCGTTTCGCGCCATTTTTGCACAGCCATAAGCACGATTTCAAACGATCAAAATTTCGCAAAAATAAACATTTTCCAATATTTCGTCGAGTCTATCAGTCAAATTCGATTTTCAAAAATCAGCCTTTTGGTCACCCACAATTTTGCATGTATATATATTCCTACTTGATGATTCTTCCTCTTGGACTGTTTCATTTTATATCGTCAATTTCCGTGTGATTTTTGAAGATATCGAATTATGTTTTTCCCTCGGCTGGATGCACTCCGTATCTTATATATCCAACTGATAATTACTGTTCAAGCATCGCGGCTTTGCCGATTCTTTAGCTCAGATCGCCACTCACTGTTTTATTTCTTGCAATTACGTCACTTTCGACACCTCGCAGCAGATATGGGCTCGGGTTATACTATGTGTGTCTATGCGGCTAATAGCCAAAGACCTAGAGATGATCGGTAGTCAGACAGACTGTGTGATAATCGATGAAATAATATACAATTTTAAAAATCGGGTGATATAATAGTCTCTTTCGATGTTAACGATCAGCCGCGACTGATAAACTGTGTACGTTATGTGCGAAATGGCCCGCGCGAATCTTCGATTTTGTTGTACGTATCGTGTGAGTATCGAAAGAAAGGACCCTGCCAGGGGGGTCATATATTATACGAGTATATATTTGTCACGTGGTAGGTATATATTTCTAGTAGTGACTGACTGGCCCTGGCCGATCGCGACTAACCACTGCGTCTGGACTGCGCACATGCTTGCCGTAAACATTACGCGTTACGTCACTGTACGCGATTCGCACGATGTGCTGTATGTATGTATGCATGTATGTATGTATTTATGTACACATATCGTGCCAACGGGCAATACACACACATATACATATACATATATATGTATCATATGCACACGTGTAGTGACCGCGACCCGAAATTTACACACATGTGTAAATACGTGTTTGTTATACTGGCCACGATGCGTATTTTTACATATATTTTGTCTTATCGCGTTCGAAGATAACCGTAAGAATATGAGATGAATCGCAAATTGCGGAGGTATAGCGAAACGATTTTTTGACAGAAATTGGATCTCGTCAAATTTTCTCAATTTTTATTTCACCGGGTGGGATTGATATTCCGAATTTCAAAAGCTGCGAAAGGTTGAAATTCCGAACGTTTATATATACTACCGATTTCCGGTTTTTAGAAACGGTATTTCCCTGAAAGTCTACGTAGCCTGCAATTTGAAAAACTCTGAATGAAAAATCAGCGAAGGTTCAAAATTCCGAATCTTGGAATTCGCGAGATGCAACGTCGTTTATTTCACAGCTTTATTTGTCATGAGCTTCCCTGAAATTTGTGGATTTTTGGACTCGAATCTCAGAGTTTTCAACTTCCGGATCTCTGAGCTGCCTTCACTTCGACCTTTCGGAATTTGCAAGTTCTAAACTCGAACGTTTATAGATACTCAGAATCGCGTCTCAAAGAAACTCGGAATTTTTGCCGTTTGGAACTTTTGGAATTCGGAACTGCAATTTCACCCCGTCCAGTGATAAGAATCAGTTCAATATTTGTAACTAGTACAATTGGGCGAAGTTTAACTGATTCGAACAATTTTTAGTACCGCTGCTACGTAATTGTTAATATACCGAAATCTGAAAATCAGAACTGGTCATCCCGAATTTTCATTTAATTTATTTTGATCCGTTGACGCCACCTCAAATTGATTTTCGGGTAAGATGATTCTCGCGAATTATTACTGAAGGTATCTTTCAAACCGTCAATAACTAAATTTTCCTTTACCTACGTCAAGTCACGATCAAAAAGAAAAGCCGTACTTTATTCAAGTTCTTTTCAAAAAATCATCGAACAAATTCAAATCAATTCCCCCCAGAACAATGAAGGTGTAGACAAAACCGCTTCATAGCTGCAGAAACGGCACATGTGGTGAGCCTGACTTGAAAATGTTATACAATCATCATCTCAAATATGGTCCATTTCAAATCGATTTTACGTCAAAGTAAAAAATATACAAATTTGGTAAAACTAGTGTGACTTAATAAGGGTTTGAGACACAGAGGTCTATGACAGCTCATTTTCATCGCTAAACTATTTTCTATTACTGCCCTCAACTATGGAAAAGTTCCTATAATATTACAGAAGATATTATAGCCATTAAAAAATACCTCTTCAGAGGGATTGGGAATTGAAATACGCCCCCTTAAGCGAGTACAATAATAATACAACGTATCGATTGATCACACGAATCACACACGAAGCATGTCACATTCTCAGGTTTCATTTCGCAATTAGGTAAAGGAACGATTGTCTGATAAATCATGCAACAGACAAATCTCTATGAACATAAATTGCCTCCGGGATAACAGGGCGTACAAGATGTAAAGCTGTGTATATATATATATGTATATATATCTATGTACAATGTAATATTGACTGGAAACTATTCCCGAGTCTGTACCTATATACATATGTATAATATACATGCCCGATGATGTATTCCGTTTGGTTAGTTTGACATCAGCGGATCTGATCAGAGTTCAAGAGTGTATCTCGCATGACGACTTCATGACTCATCTCACTCACCTGGATTTTTAGCCAAGGTGTATGAAACTACGGTTGCATCGTATGGCGAATAAATATATGAATGATTCATTGATCCTCAAAAGCATAACCAGAGGTAGGCTATTCTACTGATCTCTAGGTCCCAGTATACAACTTCTGACAGAAACGTCAAGCCACATTCTTCAACATACACGATTCAATAGTATAGTAAGTGGGGACTAGTGAATTGAAATTGACAAAAAACTATCGCCTCTAGATATAAAAGAAACTCTAGTCTGGAATGAAAAAATTGTCAATGTCATGATCATTTTATAATTAGCAATATGGTTTTTGCTGGACTTACCTTTCGCGGTATGTTTCCTCCTTTTCTCAAATATCTACCATTATTTCTACCACGAGGTATCATCCGTTTGAGATTTACATCTCGAGTGATTTTCTTCGTCCCATCAGCCATGTTTTTTACGAATAGTATTTTCAATTATTCAGCTAATCCAATGACTACAAAACTTCCAATTTCATTCCTGGAACTACAATTAAAGCATCATATTCCATTTCACCACTGAATCACTTTTTATCGCGTACACTGAGTATCATTTATTTGTTGTTATCACTCGTTATACGATATTGTTCTTCAAATACAACGTCTGGATGAAGATCACGAGTGAAATGGTCCTTTGAAAAAAATTCACAGACACTGATCTCGAGGTCCAGACAGCCGCCCACGCAAAGTAACGATTCTGAATTCCACACGCCTTTCGTCTGGGTTTAAATCTATTGTTTTTTTTTTTTTTTTTTCTTTTGTTTGTACTTAAAATTCTGCAACCCACCTGTATATTGGCGGATTATTATCTCTGCCACGTCACTGACAATGAGTTTGACAAAGACCTCGACCGATTGATCAGAACTTGAGTCTTCGATACTTGAAATTAGATAATTAGATCAGCAGGAATGAGCAGAAAATAATAGCCATTTGTATAAACGCAAGATGCACTCGGTCGTTGATTAAAACGAACTGATTTAATTAACGCGGTAAATTACATGTTGAAATCAATCAACTATGCGGTAAGGTCTGTGACTTCAAACGCTATGTACCGCAAGCAAGAATCACGTCGGACTGACCAAGTTGACACGGTTTAGAGTTCGCTCGAGTTATGCAACCTTAATTGATTAAACAGACACGCGATAGATGATAACGAAGTATAATAATAAAAAAATCAACTCGTTTCATTCGGTTCAAAGAATTCATAATTGATAAGCTCAAGGACTACCAGATTTCATTATTATATACTAGCAAATTAATCGCGATAGGCGACAAAGCGATTTCCTTTTATGGGATATATCAGATTTTAAAGTGTACGATTATTTACCCGTAACTTGTACACACGTGCTTGATAAGGAATTCGAGTAAAAGCTAATCTCAGATGAAAAAGAATGTTTCAATTCTAATGATAGATTACAGTTTATTTATTTATGGAGTATTCCACGCGAAATGAACCGGTCTTTGACCGATAATCAGCCAATTTGACGCCCTTATAGAATTCGGTTCTTATTCATGGTGTAAAAATCCCCGCACAGTTGTAGGCTGGTAAAATAATTATCTATTTCAAAATACAGTAATTTCTGAGTTAGAGCGAATGCTATCAATAAAGATCACAATCATCAAAATCCGTTGATTTGTTCTCAAGATATGATTATTGGAAATTTTTTTCTTGTTACATTTGGTTCGTTCGACTACTGAAAAAGTAGTTGAACGATTGAATCTAAAATATAATAATTCAAAACAATTCTCGTCGTCACCTGGGCTATCCTCTTCTGGATAAAATTCGAAAATCCTTGTATTGGGCTGATTTTTCCCACCCATCCCCAATTTCAAATTCATTTATTACTGTCTTGATGTACAGCTTTTTATTTTATTATATATTTTTTAAAATAATTTCTTGTTTATTAGGCGATTATTTCACGAAGCATGAACTGTATTATGTGAGCGCAGATTATAGAATTCTCGACCCACGTACAATCTGCAGATCTAGTGTTCACATTTCCCTCTATCATTAATCAGAATTGCACACAGTTCTATTATATCTTATTATTTAGTTATTCCCTTGTGGCTGATGTTTCCTGCACACGTACATACCTATTGATCTAGGTATGTACGGGGTTCTTAACGTTCTAACTTATGGCGTCCGGCAAGGAAAGATATTACGTTCACGATTTACAAGATGAGCCCTGATTTCCTTAGGTATATATTCCAGACGATCATATAAGATTCGCAAAATGTCGTTCATTCACTATACATTTAGCACAACCATCTTTCGGCCGGATACGGGGCATTGTAAATTCTAGAAATAACAGAAAAAGAGAATAATATCACATCAATTGTATAATGATTTTCGTAGCTTGTCCATGTGATATCACTTTTTACAAAGTTTCTATATTTCATCTGCAGAATACAAGAGAGAATGAATAGCGCGAATACCGCGATAAAGGTCTTCAGTCTACTAATTGATTAACCAAAATCTAACGAATTTTTTGACTGTTCTCCGTTTGGAAAAGAAATGACAAAGATAGTTATAAAGCATTAGGGGTCTTCAAAAAAGACAAAAGTACCTATTGTATTTGTTGAGCAATCGAATCAAAGAGTTAAGACTTCTATAGTCCGATATGTATGCAAAATTTCTTAGGCAGTCAATTTAGTGGAATAATCATTTCCCGTAAGTATGTGAAGCAGGATAATCTGAAAATTCTAGGCATAGAAAAGCAGTAAGTAAGACTCGGTGATTTTATTTTTCATTCACTTATATTTATGGAAAAATCGAGGAATAATTATGAAGATATAATAATATGATTACCATTTTCAGTCAACGAGCTGTGGAAATGATTCGCGATTTCAAAGTCGCCGCCACCTTAGTGCTTGCGGTAAAAATAGTTTAGAATATCGTCGCACGATCGCGCTACCATCCGGATAAATCCGTAGTGCCATCTCAGGATCACCTCGAACAGTAAAAAGAATTGCATATCATCAGGCGCGTAGACACAAATTCTTCCCATGGCACGCGGGTTGCATACAATGAGGCATACTGCGTTTTTGCACCACGTAAAACTTTTTAGTTAACTACACGATAAAAAATTACGAACCGGGAAGAATTTTGTATAATACGAATTATGATTTGAGCGCAAATATTACGATCTTGAATTTCTTATTTCTAACCCCACCCGAAAATGAAATTAAAATCGAATATTACCTATTCATGATTGGATCAAAATCCCCGACAAGTTGAACGTTATAAAACAACTTCAGAAATCGCTGGATGAGTTGGGATTTTTTGGTTTTTTCTATTTCATTTATCGACGAATCAAAACTAATGAATTCTGATTCTAATAACTAACAATAAGATTGACTTTTTCGATTTATTAGAAAGTTCAATATGTTCAATATGAAGGCCAGATCGAGTGAAAACTGGACTTTGACGAACAATGAATCGAAGTAAAAATGGTTCAGCAATCTCTAAAATTGAAATATTCCAATTTATAATATTGTCCCTCTCAATGATTACAATGAATAAGAATTTTCAATTCATTTGACAACATAACAAAATATATTTTACCTAACAACATGTATAATCTCTAAGAGTATTATTTTCTATATGTATGTACATTATTTATAACTAAATCGATTCATCTACCCGTACAATATTGTATAGACGTAATATTTCAAAAATATATCTTTCTTTCATTTCGATAAATTCACTAGGATAAATTTATAATAGGTATCTTTCAGTCGGCTGAAGATATAAGTCGACAGGACGGGTAGGGCAAAGTTATTGTTATACTAACATATCTGTAATATAATTACATAAAATCCGTAAGTCAATCTACATCTACATAAAAAGTAGAAATAACAATGCTATATATATATCATCAGCTAGAATTTATATCTAAATCTACGTTAGTTCGTAAAATACGAAAAGACTAGATCATCGGATGCTGATACACAAGAAACATGTAAACTTTGTCCGTAATCATAAAAATTGGCAATTAAACTGGCAGAATAAAATCAGACGTTTACGTTGAACGCAAGTGAATAGCAGAAAGTCCAGCTACGAATTTATTCACGAGCTATGAAACGGCCGAAAAATTTTTGAATTCATTCAAATATACAATTTTGGTATTTTTCTTTCGCCATCTTTAGTTCTAGATCAAAACAACAGTTCAAACTTGTCCATTGAACTGTTTGTTCATTTCTAGAAGGAAAAATAACCGAAAAAAATACCTTCTGAAACTAGGACTTCAGAAGCGCTCTGACTTTATTCACAGATTTATAAACGAAATTTTTCTTCTTCGTCCCAGTGTCGGATAAAGAAAAGGACGAGGTATATAACGAAGAATCCAAAGACGACAGACTTTCGCAGGTGTTAAGTTCAGTCATTGAACATTTGACTTTTTCCTGTTTTTGTTGAGTGAATTTTTTGATTTTAAACCGTCTTAAAAGTCCTTTGTTCTTCTTCTCACACTCTGCTTTCGGAATTATGTCTTCGGAATTCTCTTTGTTACATTTTGGCATAGTGTCGGACGGTTTACAACAAACTTCTGTCACCTTACAAGTCTTTTCAACTATGAAACATTTATTCTGTTCTTCCACGCAGACGCTTTTAGTTGTATTCAGCTTCTCGATGTTGCACGGAGGAGCCGAAGCCTTAGGTGGTTCTGGAGTTGGAGTTGGATTCGTTGTCCTGAAGCAAACCAAACCAATAAACACCTAATCCAATCAATACTTTAAGTTTCTTTGTACAAATTGTCAAACTCAAAGTATCAAAAAATAAACAATTTGTAAAAAAAGTCCCATCAGATTTGTTTCAAAAACTACTATTTACCCTGTAGGTGCAGATGGAGTTGCCGGTGTCTTGACCGAATCCCTTAATTTAGCCCAAAAGTCCCACAACTTTCCTGTCCTATTATAATCCAATAAGAAATAATAGCTCAGTTCTGGTGGAAGTTGGCACTTCTGGTAAAGGCAGGGTATGATTTTTCGTTGACGTTTGTCTGCGATATGAATAATACACAGTTATACCGAAGATCGGAGTAACACGAACGGTTTACTACATTCAGTAGATCGGAGAGAAATGCTTACCTATGCCTACGGCTTGAGCATAATTGAGAAAAAATTTGTTAGCTGAACTTTTTAAAAAGTTGGGAGAGACTATGACCAGTAACCTGTTGCATCGTTCAGAGATCAGAGTCATAGTTGCAGTGTGTTCAAATGGTAGTCCTATGACGAAGTCTCTATCTTTTCTGCAAAGCTGCAGAAAACAGAACAAAAAAGTAGGATAGAATTATGAATTTTCATATCTTGGGATCGATCGAGCTGTAGAGAATTTTTGAGATATTTTACGTGCCTTAAGTCCAGACTTTTTTTCTAAATTTTCAGTAATTTCGTCAGCAAAATCAACATCCTCGTCAGCGAATAAGAGGAAAGCGTCGTAATACTGTTTCTCCAAGCCTTGGTTCGCTCGATACATATCACCTGGATTGGTGAAGTTGAAAGATTTTTGTTAGTAAATCTCGAGCCTTTTCTGGGTTCGATTAAATTGATTGAAGTAAGTAAGACGCTTCTGGAAACTGGGAATTTTTTTAATTCTTGTTTCTGGATCATGCTAGTGCTGTTCAGAAATAAGAATATCTTATTCTAAGATCGAGAATCTGATAGAGAAAGCAGGAGTTATTTAACATGACACAGTGACGAGTAGAGGATTTCAAAATGATCCTTAATTCTCAACCGTGCTTGCAGAGAGTTCATATTTTGAAAAGGTGATGAGAACACTCAGACGAAGATATTGTGGTATTGGATTCGAGATTGGGTCTCTTATTCTTTCGATGCGATCAAAGTAAACTTTTTGACCAAATTTCTTTAGCGTAAAATTAATGCAATTTGAATGTTTAATTTTTTCAAGTGATCTAGGAATCCAATTTTGTAACTTATGCTAGAAACTCTTTGCTTTCATGTTCTGAACTCCATCCCTCAAACATGAAGATGAAGCTATCAGCCAAAATTAGCAGCCAAATGAAATGCTTTAGATAAAAATGAGTCTGTGAAGGACAAGAATCCAAGCTTTGTCAAGTTTTTATCAAAACAAAAGCTTCTATCGAATTGTAGACGGAAATTTGTACTGTATCATCCAAATTTAAGAAAAGTTCAGCACTTTTGGCTGCTAACCGGCTGCTAGCTTCAGCTTCATCCCTGAAACATGGACGCCTTAAGATTGTGATCGATACGTTGGGAGCATTATAAAAATATTGATTATGTTTTACTGTGTAATGATAAATTATTTCTGTATTTATTTTCCTATCCAATTTTCAATCTGAGGATAAGATATTGTCAGTTTTGAACAGAACTAACATGATCCAGACTCAATGTCAATAAAACAAAGAATATTAAGTACCAAATTTCTACCTTCAGTAGGATATCTCCAATGTGATATGGTGAAATATTGCAAGGAATAAGCTTCAAAAACATGGTGGTAATAAATATTTGAGTTATCTTGTACTGCGTTTTTGTTTCCTATTTTTTTATATTCTATAGAATTTATAGCAAAAATTGTTAATTAACGAGCAGACTCACCAATTGTCAATATTTCTTCGTCTGTGTCGCTTGATATTACGTTTGCCGATGATGACAACCTTTCCATTTGTTCTCTGTAACTTTGGGCATCTTTTTCTAAAAAAATCATATTCAATTCAACTTACACTGTAACAACAACGTCATGCTAAGTTGAGTAAGCTATTCTACATTTTCCAGGTCAATGTTCCCAGGGAATAAATAATGAGAATAATCCAAGTGGTGAATCACGGAAGAGATGTTAAAAAATCTAGGGGGAGATACTAGGAGATATTCGAGAAATTGGGGATAGGATTTACAAGTATTTGCTTCGTGATTCACTGCTCAGAATAATCATATGTAGCATTCGATGCCAAATCTGCTCCAATTTATCTACTTGATATGAAATGGCAAAGATTGGAGCAAGAGAAAGTCTCCAGAATTGTTATGCATATTAGATGTATATGTAACACACTAGAAATTGGAGTAAACATATCATTCTTATCACTCATTACCAAAAAAAGGAGCTAATTTCGAATCGATTTAGTCAAATTTGCAGAAGGTAAAAGCAAATGTATAAATTAAGATGTAGAGAAGTACGCTTCTCAAAAATCAATCCAAATTAAAATTTCCAGTGAGGTAAGATAAAGTGCTAAAGTTCTCCCCTTGAGAGGTCAGAGTTGATATGAGGCTGGGATTAGCGGCTGAAGATAGCAGCCAAAAGCGCTAGAAGTTTTTTCAATTAGATAATATATTATGAGATTCAAGTTCATAACGTGATAATAAAGCAACAGGATAATGGGACAAAAATTCTTTATATTTCGTGACTTGAATGGTTCAAAAAGACCAAAATAGAGTGAATAATTCGCCGAAATAAGTAAAACACACGTACCTCATCAATTTTGCAAATCTAACAACATCTGAGTCAGGAAACAGGGAATTTTTCCAAAAAATTCTATTACATTAACGTTACGAACTTCAACTTCATAATATATTATTGTTTCATGCCTATCATTTACCAAAAGTATTAGCTTTTCACGAAATTTGATGAAATTTTGATTATTGGGTTTCCCTGCATTATTTTCATCACTTTTACTCCGTTCAGTCGCTAGCTCTAGCCGTTAGTTTCAGTCTTATCAAGTTTGCAACGTTAACGCAACGAAGTGCTTGGAAAAAACAGACTTTATCACAACTAAAATGACGTTAGGATTACAAAACAGAATATTTGAGTGTATTTCGATGAAACATATAAATCTAAAGTTCTACAGGCAAATCTTGCGCTGTTTTTAAAACGATCAAGTCCAGAATGAAGAATAATTCAATACCGACAATCTTGTTGCGTTAACGTTACTAGCTTTCTTGTCAGCCTTATTAAAACTAAACTTAGTAACGATGTCTACGAACAACGATAACTAGTAACGATTCAAACTCAACCAACCCATAAGAGCTATCGTGTCGTCGATGATATCCCATCTGTCTAATCTTTCCAACAATGTTTGAAACTCAACAACGGTAAAACCCTGCGCCTTTTCCTGCATTATTTTCAGTATATATCCGCAAGGATCAGACCGCGATGAAAGATTCGGTATGGCTTCGCCGCTAACACCAGACAGATGCGCCAATCCCCTCCAGTCTCTGATATTTCATGAGAGAATTTTGATTAGCGAATGATGAACTATTTTTTCTTCACATTTTATTTGTTTGTATTTTTTTTTTTTTTTTTGGTCATTTTCGGAATATAATATCATTTGTTGGTAATTATTTTTGGAGTTTCTTACCTTGGCAGACCATCGTCGGACGGTATGCATTTCAGAGGATTAAGTAAGCTTGATATTGACTTTTTTGTCACCTCCGAAAGCGCAACAAGTGGGACGGTCGACAAGTCTGTCATGTTGATTGCGACTTAACCTCAAAACTTGTTTCAGCTACAATTAAATTACGGTTCCAAGGGCGATAAGCGATTTAAACAACACCAGATTGATCATTCACAGCTAACTCACTTGACCAAAATCAAAACTGCCAAAGACGCACAGCGTTTTTAATGTTTTTCACTTGGTAAATTTCAACACTACGCCTAACAATCGCGGAGGAAATCAACTATCACAATTCGTCACGAGCGTCGAGGCACAACTGTGAGAATTGCGACTGTATTCAAGTTACACACACAATCATATCCATGTATTTTTATTGTCTCTTGGCTGATCTTCCCGAGTCCGTGATTCGTATTGTGTAAACCCCGCCCAGTTGTCGGTTTTAAATAGGAAGCGCCGCGGGTTTTCGACGTACTGAACTTGAATTTCTAATGAAAGGCAATAATTAGAGCCGATTGGTTATGGTTTTGCGGATTAGGCAGGTATAGAATTATGATTGAAATTGTAACCGAGTCTTAATGCCTGCTAATTAAATAAGAGATTAAAATCAATTGTTTGTCGTTATTATAGAACTAGAGGAGGCGCGTATAGTCTTACGAGGAAAAGTATACCATGCATAGTCAAGTTTGAAGAATCGACGGTTGGAGAAAGGAAGTGAAATCGTGCAAATAAAATTAAGAAGAAAAAAAAAAGGAGACGAAACCAGTCGAGTCTATAAGGAATTCAACACGTCTGTATAGTTTTATGTTATTGAAAAACAAAATCGTATGAAATAGGTGTGTAGAATGTGGCTATTGGAATAAGAATTCATAACTCAAAGAGTATAAATTATCGTAGGAAAGTACACATTGCTTTTTTTTTTACTGCGTGTTCACAGAGAATCAACCTTTTGGAGGATAATTCATAATATTTTCGATATTTTTATGGTTTATAAACAATTTTGGTTTTCCATATTTCAGTGATTTTGCGACTGATGACAAAACCATGTAGTTTTATCATCATTCATATCCGAAATGTAAATTCGTTGGGGACTGAGAATGAAATGATCGAATGGATTTCAGTCCGTGCATAAATTCTGTAATCGCATATGAAATCCTTGATATGCCGCCATTCGTCCAAATAAGAGAAAAAAGAATGAAGATTCACCATTTCTTCTACTTCTTCTTCGTCTGGTTCTGAACTGCCCTTGTTATAAGTTTGTACGATCTGGCCAAAATTCATCATCCGAAAAATGCCAAATCAGATATTATAATATGTATGGATAGTATTAGGACAAACGAAAAAGTTCATGAATAATTATGCGTCGAAATAATATGTATATTGTTGCTAAATTAAGAAATAGCAACGGAAAATAAGTGGGTTACTGAGCGTGAATAAATGATTATAGGTCATGAGGCAAAATTGTTTGAGATAGAAAATCAATTATGTACTCAAGAAACATGTTATCAGTTTAAAGTCCGAAACATGACTGTGTCGTAACAATATAATATATTATGTGATTCGAAAAGGTGGGATTTTTAGACTAATTATCCAGTGAAATAAGTGTAAGAGTTCAAATTTAGCTCCAGCTTCACCGAATGGAAATTATCTAATTCGCCAAATTTCATCTGCTTCGGTTATTCCCGAAAAACTGTTCTCGAAGCTGAATTTCTGGGGGTTATTTCCGAGGTTGTTTCAGTAGATCTGAAAAATATGTGTCTCCTATTTCGAACTTTTTTACAACACATGGAAACAGAATCGGCTATAAGTTTCGAAAGGTCAGGAAGGCATCCTTCCTTGTGTACATTGAATCCTAGAGAAATTTGTACGGAAATACATAATTTGTACGGATAAAAACGGCGCGCAGTTCGAGAACTAGAACCGTATATAAAAATCGGGTACCGAAAATTGTTCAGAAACCAAAATTTAACTCCTAATTCCCGCAACGAGCGAAAGATCGAACTCAGCAGAGGTCAACCCCTTGACCCAGGTAATGGGATGTACCTGAACTTCAAACCCGATGCCCCAGGCAGGTTGACTTCAGGTGCCCTGAGACCATCGGATCAGCAGTGCACCTCTGTACCACAAAATACTAAAGATTATCCATCACGTGGCCACCAGCCGCAGATTTCCAGCTGCAGCCAATCCAGGGAGGAACTTGTTGGGTTTATAATGGTTCACCTGTATAAGCTTGCAAATGAAATTGATTTGCTGCAAAACAGGTTGCCAAGGAACCGGCTCGAAATTATAGGTTGCACTTGGATTCTACGTCATGACTTATGAAAATCGTAAGCTATATTGATGATTTCTGAATCAATATTATTTATATATGTTAATTTTGTGGTGGGTATTGAACGAGTCATATACACATGTTTGTCCAGTCAACGCAGTTTACATTATTTGACGATGTTGTTGAGATGGCGGAGTATGTTATATCTAAGTTCTGTAAACAACATAATGAACTATACATAAGTGATCAACAACTGTTACATAAATGATTGTATTCGAAATACAATTTTCCTGCTGATCTTCCGCCAACGCATCTAGAAATTTGACAAAATTTCTGACCGAAAACGACGTAGTTTGAATTCACGAAGTTATTGCAACGAAATATATGTTTCAATGGCATTCAGTATTTCAGGATTCGAATGTTTTCAGTACATCAATTCAGATAATTATCCACTAAATTTTGCTGTTTTTCTTGTCACAAAGAGTCAAAAGACACCCACAGCATTATTTGTATAAGGTATTCCTAGTCATTTCAATGTAAATAGTCACGAGTTAATTATTTGATTTTTGAGTTTTGATTAATTGATCGAATAATTGATTTATTTATTTATCGCGTACGACACTTGTTGCGTAATTATTAGTTTGCGCGGACGTTGGGCCATGAGGTCTCATCTCGTTTCATCTTATTGTATTTGTATTGATTTCATAGTTGTTGGATAAATTAATTCGTGGTTAGCCATTACTACTAGATGCTATTTTTGATTTGTTCGATATTCGATTATGATTTCGCAATGTTCTTTTGTGAATTCTTCCGGATACAAAAAAATGATTGCAATATCGGAAACTTAATAACCAGCCATGTAATTGTTAGAACCCTGTCCGTGTCCCGATCAACCTCGATCACGGAATCATTTTATTGATTTTCCTCATTGATCTCTCTAGAGAGAAACTATACTGTCAAGTTCAATTTTCAAACCGAGCGAAGAGAATGCGGTTTGCAACCGTACAGGGGGTCAGTTTTCGTTTCTTTCCACCCACAATTCAGACATCTGATTCTAGATAAATTATCAATATTCAACAATGCGTGAAGTTTTTTATTATTATAGATTCGGAATATATAGGTGAAGAATCAGATGGTTGAAAAATTTTCAGGGACTACCTATAATACCATACATACGTGAGAAATGTGCCAAGTGTCTTATTTTCGAATCGGATACGCGAATGAACGAAAATACTTAACTGCCGTTGATTTAGTTTGAAAATTCGATGGCCTAAAGGCAGGCGAGTACATACATATATATATAGAACCGAAATATAAAAACCTGGAATTTCAGCTATGCATTATTCGAATTTACTCCAAGACAATTTAACCCCTAGAAGGAATGCATTCAAATTCGACTCCGTTAATATGTTTCGTGCGCAGTTAGATCTGTCTGTAATAGCCCATAAGTTCTTACTGTGATAACTAAAGTAATTCTGGATTACATGTTTGACTACTGAAAATTATTGCAGATTACGTGAGATTACTAATGATGACTATTAGGGATTAACGGTGATAACAACGTTTTTGAAGACTACGGTCTGATTACTGAAAATTGCAAGTGACTATACTCATTTCATGTACACCAGAATACAAGCTTGCGGTTGACCTCTAGATTTATATGGAAAACGGATGTCTGGATATAAAAAATTGATACTTTTGCTGAATACACATGCTGACATTATCCAAGTTTTGTTGCAATGAATTTTCATTGGTTTTTTTTTTTTTTCATCAATTAAAAAAATGAAACATCGGTTTCATCGAAATTTCACCGAAGTCTCCCCTTGAAATCTTCTGCGACGAGTATTTAGACATGTATACGTAATCACTACAGAAGTATCATGTAATGATTTCAAGTTAACTGCCCCTCGTGTCCCCCACCACCATAAACGTATGTATTATTCCGTTCCATCTGTTGGTCGATGAATTTGTAATCTGCTAATGGCAGAAGATATCTTATCTTATACGTTGAGGCGAGCGTTTCATCGCGTTAGGATTTTGTGTCAGTCATCAAAGCTTCTTCACTGAAGCTTGACTATCGTCACTGGATCGTTTCGTTCCATTGCTGTGGAAATCTGCGTATATTGAGGTGAGCTAGATTTTCTGTATTAAAATTTTCGCGTAAATCAGTACTGATTGCAACGGACGATCACACCGCATTCCATGTAAATGGCCGTAATTAATTACGTAGGGTAATAAGCTGGTGCATATTTCGAATACATGGGCTTATCCACCAATTTGCAACACAATTTTAAGTATCTGGATTTTTTTTTACATTTCTGAACACTAAATTTTTTGCGGTGTAATTTCATACTTTCACGGTTTTCCGACGAGCGTTATTCGCTTAGTGAGACATCTAGTAGTTGAAACAGAGTTCGAAAAAGAAGGATGCAATATTTCATGTGAAAAAGTTCAAGCTTTCCGAAAAGAATGGAATTTTTTTTCATTCGAACTTCATCGACGCGGTCTAAATCACGATTCTTCCAAATAGCTAATGCATGTGAACTGGGGGTTCATTACTTCAATTAGAAATTAAAACATTTTTCTCCTCCTAAGTCAATACTTTTTCTTTTTATTTTTATACGGAGCAGGCCCAATTTTTAGAGTAGGGTATTTCTCGGGATGGGAATGAGAATCGGAGTGAATTTGAATAGCAGATCCGGAATTATTCTATTTTTTTGACACTCCGTTGACCTATGTATTTTTAACATCGTTTTTCCGTTGAATGTGGATATGATTTTCGTACGGAAATAAAATTGAAGTAACAAAGTAGGGAATGTGATTTAAGAAAATAGAATAACTTCACACAAAAAAAAGTACTGTGAAATTTACTATGTGAATGGTAACTATATGGTCAGCCCTTTTTTTCAGTAGAAATTGCAGCAATTGTGGTGTTTGGTACATTGGGTCAAGTAGCTTCAATGTCTATAATGAGTAAATGTTATCACAATTGTTGTAATTTCTACCGAAAACAAGAGCTGACCATATAGTTACCATTCACATAGTAAATTTCACAGCACTTTTTTTCCGTGTTTAATTAGTCATTACATAAGTCATTTTAAGCTCAGATTCTCATGCTTGTATACCCATGGAGTCTTCAGTCCGAAATCTGAGCGTCTTACGTGAAAAGCGTATAGACTTCGAAGAAAAAAACTAAAGGGGTGAAATTCAAATCCACCCCTTGAAATCAAATACGTTTTCCGAAAGAATCGTTAGTCAATGAAAGTTCAGTTCGTCTCGCAGAAGGAATGTCGTATTCAATTTATTCATTTTTCATATTCAAATGTTTTTGGTTTCTTCATCCATCATATCAATGAAAAATTTGTGCATCAAAAAGTTCTATGTTTATCTTGGAAAGGCTGTAGTTTGTCGAAGCCAAATGACGACCGCAAATTTCGAAACCGTTCCAACTACGGGTCTAATTTTCGACGACAACTGGATAAAATAGCAATGGTCCAAAGATAGACTTTCAAACTTTCTTTTGTAGCAATGATTTTCGATACCGTTGATGGTCTACTGCAAAATTTTTCAGAATATTGAGTTTCGTTACATAAGTCAAGTATTTCGTAGAAATTCATTCTGTCAAATCCAATTCAGGATGTATCTAAGCAATCGTCTTACAATTAGCGGATGAGATGCAGCGAAAATTAGAGAAGCATATTCATCGCGAGGAGTCGAAATTTCTGTGGATCTCTTGATCTGTAATGGTCCAAAGAACAGAGCATCATAATATGACTTATAAAACTTTTTAATAGATTGATTTTTGTCCTGAAAAATGAAAAATGAGTCGTTATAATTTGGTGAATCTGAGGCTATTATCCCAAAATAGGTGGCTACTGAAGTTGTTCTAATATTTTCAAAGAGTTCTATTTTTCTAGATGCAGTTTTTGGGGAGTTCAAACACCTAATGTTCCAAAACAGCAACTAAAAACAAACGAAAAATCGTTATTTTCTAAAGTCGAATATCTCTGTGCCAGTTTACTCTGCAAATGAGAACTCGAATCGCAATTTTCCAATGTTCGATCAAGTGGCAAACAAAAGCTAGACAAATTTCAGAAGATAATTGCTCAGCAGCTATTACATGATTTGCTTATGTAATTAGACATGAAGTATAATCAAATGACGCGTTAGCCAAAGTTGGCGCTGTTTGCATCGATCGAAAGATAACTGCTTAGTAGCTATTACATGATTTGTTGCGACATGATTCTCCTGACATGAATTACAATTTACTGAGGGGTTATCCAAAGTTCGTCCAAAACAGATAAATTGGCGTTTTTAGGCAGGACACGAGGTAAACGGAAGGTTTTGTTGCCACATTATCACGCAGAATGTTACACGAGTCACAGAATCCTCGAATCAATTTAACAAAAAGTATTTCGTCAATTCCGAAAATGATGTCTAGCATTTTCAAGCTATGTGTACCAACGCGTGCAGCATGTGTGTGCGCATCTTGTATGCTCAATCCCTAACGAACAACGTAACCAATTCCGATGACATTTATACAGAAAATCATCTATCCCGCGATCATGAGTCCATAACATTTGGAGACCAATGCTACTTCCAGATTCACAATATCTGGCATTCAAACTTCGTGAAAATTTGTAATCGAGAAACAAAATTTCAGATCGTATTCGATCTGTGACTATGGATTTAGTAACATTTTTCCTACCAAATCAACAATATTAGTATCACATCGTTCGACACCAGCCATTTTTCAAGTAATATCTGACGATTCACTAAAAATTCGAGCTTTATGCAAAAAATGAAACCCCCGGTTTGTTATGGTTTCCCCTTCGAGCTAACAGAGGGACAAGTTCCACAATTACTAATTTTCAAAATCATGTTCGACAGGGAATAGGCAGTGAATTGTTAAATCACCATCAAGTCTTTTACTTTGTTCACATAGACTCTAGGGTTGCCCTTATTTGCGAGTGGGTGAAATATTTTTTACTCATTGTAAGACCCGCAGATCGCGGTTAAGAAAATTTCTGATTAAACTTGGCCGAATCTTGAGCATCCCAGCTGCACATCGGAAAAGTTGTCCATATAGACGCGTATACTATTTCCTATCAGTTATCAGCCCGAAAAATAGATGTAGCTATTGCATCCTCTATGGATTACTGGAAACTAAAATCTACGGAGCGTGAGGCCCCAACAAATTAGATAAATTGCGAATAGTTGAACCACATAGTCCCAATTGAAATGGTTAGGGTCAAAATTCGTATCGCTTGATCACGTTGAACTTTACTAAGCTAGATGCCTCAGGACTGTATCAGGAATCACGTGAATCGTTATCTCTCTTTAAACGTCATGAATTGAGATTATCATGTTTTGAAGTGGTTGGATAAGCAGTGAATTATAATTGAATTAGGTACATACCACGATTACAGTTTGAAGATGGAGATCGGCAGGCGTCTGGGAAGTGGCCTAGCCACGATGATATTCCTGATTGTCTTGAGCACACAAGGCGGAACAGCCGAGGACAAACTGCGTGTGGCCTACCAGTGGAAGCTCTTAGATTTTGCCTGGCCAGACGAAGAAACGCGACAGTTATTCTCGCATTATTCACGGGAGGATAACAATCCTTTGGGTATCGAAGTCGGCGGGGATAGGCTGTTCATCACGATACCAAGATGGCGTTCTGGAGTCGCAGCCACCCTAAACTACATCTACTTGAACGGTGAGCAGCATCGCGAATTGCTTTCAAGGTTCAAAAGACCCCGAGAATTTCGATTCTCTTCGAAGATTATCGGCTCTTTCATTCCTCCAAACTAAATGGAATTCTTCTTCATGGACTATTGCGCTGTTCTCGTTTTGGCATGGTGAATTCTGATCCCAGATACGAGTGACTCTCCCTTGCTGCATCCGTATCCTTCGTGGGAAGCACACAAATACAGCGCAGATAGTGTACCGGATTTGATTTCGGTCTACCGTATTCGAGCAGACCGTTGTGGTCGTCTTTGGGTACCGGATGTAGGTCGGGCAGGTATCCTCGAGGCGAAAGATCAGCAGGCTCAGCCATCTTTGACCGTCTATGACCTGAACACTGACCAGGTTCTTCGGAAGTATATCATCCCAGTAGATCGAGCTGACCTAACCTTTTTCACAAATGTCGCTGTTGAGGACGCCTCTTGTGAAGATACTTACGCCTACGTTGCTGACTCGAAAGGTGCACTCCTTGTTTACTCCTGGAGTCGCAATGAGTCCTGGACTATCAAGCATCACTACTTCTATCCTGATCCGTTGGTACGTGAGCAACAGTAAATCAAAATATCTTCAAACAATGAGGATGATTAGAATTTGCAGATCAATTAAACAATGACGGCATAGAGCCATTGACTTGCCTCTTATTGTATCAGACCGTTTTGGTTTTCTTTCCGAAGCGAGATGTTCATTTGCTGCTAAAAATTTGAATACATCGATCTGGCCATGGCATTCATTTTGCAATGGGGGTGGGCCCCAAGTTAATTTTTGGCCAGTACCATGGATAAAACAGATTGCATCAGCCTCGCAGCACATATAATTTGTATGTAACAATTTACCGTTCAAGGGTGGAAATTTCAACGTCTCCGGGATGTCATTTCAATGGTGGGACGCCATCATAGGCCTGGGTCTGGCCCCAAAGGCGAACGGCTACAGTACGTTATACTTCCATCCACTGTCCAGTACCAATGAGTTTTCCGTCAGCACAGAGCTATTGCGGGACCCTGAACGCGCTGCATTGCGAAGTGAGTATTCGCCGATTGCCGAATTTCTTGAATTCCACCAGTCGTGAGATATTGACGGATTGGTAACAGCGACGTGTCTTTTGCTTTCGAATTTCAGGTAGTTTCCACGAGTTCAAGGTCCTGGGGTCCAGAGGACACAACGGCCAGAGTGCCGCCAGCTTCCTGGATCCGACTACTGGGATTCTCTTCCACGCCGTCTCAATCGGAAATTACCTCGGCTGCTGGAGACCCGGGACTGCATACACGCCCGAGAACGTGGGCCGTATTTACGAGAACGACGTTACCCTGAACTTGCCCAGTGACGTTAAGGTCAGCTAGGTTACCAATACGTTTTTGTCTTGAAAAATTCTCTGCTAACTTTTACTCGTTGTTTGAATCACTTGTCCCACAGTCTCGTTGGGCACTGTACATTTTGCTATTGAGGCATAAGCGTCGAAAATATTTCACAATATTGGCTAATAAAGAAAATCACATTTCGTACGCAAGTTTTAAGATTGAGTGACACACTCTGTACTTCTGTTGTCTCAGGTTGATCCCCAGGGCAACGTCTGGGTGATATCGGATCGGCTTCCCATTTACATGTTCAGTCGATTGGACCCTGATGACTACAACTTCCGTGTCTTCACCGGAACTGTGCAAGATGCTATAAAGGGCACCGTATGTTCCGAGGAAACAACGAGCGACTTATAGGTTTAACCGTAATCGGTGCCGTGATTTCCACTTGGCCGCTCTGAATTGGCATGTTCACATGTTGTCGAAGTTCACGCCGTTCCAACTTCTCATTGCTGGTCAAAAACTCCTATCCATGTAATACTCAAATGATAATTTGTGTGATATTGATTTATAAATACATAATTACGCAGGGGAAGATTTCCCGCAACGACAAATAAATATCTATGGAAATATAATATCTTAATATGTTTTTGTGACTCGACAGGATATCCATGTCCGGTCATATTTGCACCTCATCATTCGCGAAGCTAACTTTAGACTTTAGAAGATTATTCTTTTCGTGTCAAAAAAGAATTTGGCAATTCGAAAAGCTGTCGACTTTTGATCCTTTACCTGATACTAAACAAGATTCCAAACATACGTAGATCTGTCTGTTTGTCAGGAATGAATAAGCCGAGTGTTCTAGAAAACAGCTCAACAGAAAAATGAGAAACTTTGTAGAATTATAGCTTTTGTGCTATGAGGACGGTAAAGTTGCCATGTTCCGTAAAAATTGGCCGCAGAAAATCATGACGTTTGAACTGATACAAAAACGTAATAATTCAAACTGATGGAAAGTCCAGGGCAACTCTGCAGTTGACCAATTATTTCCTCTTGCTGTTTTCGGAAAATACTGATCAGGGAACAACTATAAGGCATAACAATACGCGAATTATATCAACGTCCCGCGATGATTTATTTTATCGCTAAGAGAGTATTCCACTGTAACAAACGTCGTCAAAATAGTATACGCGGGATTATTCCATCATTATTTGCCTGCGTAAGGCGGAAGCATATAAAACTCCACAAGCCATAAGCAGAATGCAGAGCCATAGCGCATGCACTGTTACGGAAACCCTTTTTTTTATTTGTAAAATGACTTAGAAAAATCTGATGAAAAATCGCTTCCAGCAAAAGTTAGTTAGTGTTAGTATGTGTATTGAAAAAAAGTATGAAGGTTCTGCGATGAAAGTGTATGCGCAAGGAACTTTTCGCTGTGGTACGCTGGAAATTTTCTGCGAAAGATTCCTTGCGCATACACTTTCATCGCAGAACCTTCATACTTTTTTTCAATACCTACACATACTACCACTAACTAACTTTTGCTGGAAGCGATTTTCCATCAGATTTTTCTAAGTCATTTTACAAATAAAAAAATTAGTTTCATCCAAATTTCACCGAAGTCCCCCCTTAAATATGATTTTCATCCATTAGCAGTCCATTTTTGCTATGTATGTGTTTATTTATCATACAAATCATGACAGTTCTTTGATATATCTGATGAAATGACAAGGTAATGAGGTTATTAGGTGAAAATACTTACTACATCGAATAAATCATTAGAAAATTTGGTATATTATCCAAATTTATTAATCAAACAAATAAAAAAAAATTGATTTCAAGTTAAATTCATATATTCTATTGATAATATACCAAATTTTCTCATGAGTTATTCGATGTAGTGAGTAATTTCACCCAATGACCTCATTACCTTGTCATTTTATCAGGTATATTAAAGAACTGCCATGATTTTTATGATCAATAAACACATACATAGCAAAAATGGACTGCTAATGGATGAAATAGTACATTACAGTTCGAGTACGGAAAGGCTTTTTTGACGAAATTCGTTACAGCCCTCGCCTTCGGCTCGGGCCTTAAACCTCTCGTTTCGTCAAAAAGTCTTTACGTACAAGCAACGATCATTATTTTTCATCACAAAAGCCGAGAAATCGCGACGGAGTTGCGATTTTGAGGTTAGAGTGATGAAAATCATATTTAATGAAGAATAGCACGTAGCGTGAGTTTGGATTCGCTTCGCATTCGCGCACCTACCACCAGGCTGCGCGCGTTAGCGGGAGGCGTTGCTAGATCACTGCAGCTGATCGTTTGGCGATGTTTGGGCCAGAAAAAGTTCAATAATTTTTTACGCGAAAACGGCTGATCGTGGAACATAGGTTCCCACATTGGATTTGTATAGAATGATCTCCTCTACACGCTGCTATTTTTTGTTCTTTTTTTCGATGAGTTGGAACGAAACCCCGAGCGATTTAATCACGGACTCACGATTTATTGATAGTTTTTAATTAATTTAACTATGACCCCAGGAATTTCGTAAATAAACATTTTTATATGTTATTCTGGGCAAGTTTCTGCGTCGATTGGTATATTTTCCATGCACCACTGAATTATTTGAGGGTCAAAGTCCAGATTGACTAGACTAATCATTATTTGCCTGCGTTACAAGTTTCCTGCTGTACACTAACCATAACTTTTCATTGCGTTGCGTTTCTCTGTTCGTTGAGTAGCGTTTTATCACAACTTGGCGTCCTCCAGCAGTTTTGTTTCCACGTGGAGGGTATTTTTCATCATTCTAACTTCTTCGTCGCGATTTCTCGGCTCTCGTGATGAAAAATAATGTGCGTTACTCGTACGTGAATCCTTTTTGACGAAACTCGTTACAGCCCTCGCCTTCGGTTCGCGCCGTAAATCTCTCGTTTCGTCAAAAAAGCCTTTCCATACTCCTTCACTACGGTGAGCTGGATTCTTGGTCTTGAATTTGTCGCCTTATTTAAAACGCTAAACTCAATGTGTTGTGTACCGTACACAGCTATCGTATTAATCTCAATTTTTATCGAGTCTCAATCGACGATGCTATGCCGACGCACGGTCAATCCGAACCCGCATACCTAAAATACAAGGGACCGTCGTCGGCCATAAAATTTCTAGACGCACATTTGGCGACCAAATGTGCGCGGCTAAAAATCTGAATTGCCTAGCTATTGTTCCCCGAAACTCTCCTCGTCGGCCATAAAAACTATATACCTACATACCTCTTCCTAGAAAATCTATGTACTACCATTCCCGCTCCCGAAAACGTCACTTTCGCCACATACCTCGACCAATAGCAAAAATCGACCAATCCTAACTTTCGACCAATCCCAATTTTTGACCAATAGAAAAACTCTTCGAACCCCCCAATTTTCCAAAGGTCCTCAAACTTCCTTTTCACTTTTTCTCAAAAACATCAGTCTACACTCATTCTTCAAATCGACAACACCCATCCAACGACAAAACAAAGTAATCGTCAAATCTAAGTCTAAACTCATTCTTCAAATAGTCGACATCTATCCAACCATTGAACAAACTAATCGTCAATTCTAATTCTATATGAAATCGTCAAATCAACAACGTCCAAACAAATAATTATTAAATCAACTTATCGTCTAGTATAACTCATAAATATCCATCTCGGAATAACGAAACATGTCTAATAAAATACATTAACATAAATCTATCCATCACTAAAAATATCACTTGTATATAATCTCATCAATTAATATTCGATCTCATTCTGTACATACGCATTCATTCGTTATCTAAACTCGTCTATATGATTTATTTTCACCAAAACTACCTGCACTACATCTAAAGTATAGTGTGGGACACAACACAATGGCCGGTGAAAATGTCTAAAGATTATTGAATAACGATCCTATAGCATTTTTCCACCTACAAAATATTTATATTCTGATTATATCTATTCGGTGTTTGATAATTGCTGACTACAACTCATCGTCAGCGAAGCTGCGATTTGTGGATGAAGAGGATTTTTCATCATCGCCGATTCTGCTAACGGGTATTGTTGACTAAAAACTGTAGTTCAGCTGGAACTTGAAGATACGTAATAGAGTTAGCAGGTTATTCATTACATTTGAATACAGAGAATCAATATAGGTTATCTATACTTCATCGAGTCATCGACAAAGTCCAATTGCGATAGGCGGAAAATATGCATATACGTAGCAGACTATTAACGATCGGCCCATTTCACAGATAAACTGATAAAAATAAAAAGAGATTTGGTACACACGATTGTTCTAGCTGAACGCTTCGTCAATTGTTCAAAAATAATATTAACAGCTCTAGGCCCGAACTAGTGTATAATCTCCTGAGTTTGTTGGCCTGACCCAACGCTTGGTACGCGCAGCAGTTTGAATTAGGAATTGGCATGAATTAGAGAACGACTAGAATCCTGAAAATTATCACATAGCTTCTCAAGATACTTACGAATTTCAGCTACAAATCTTAAAAATAGCTTTTTTTTTCTAGTCGCGAGATATTCAACTCTGAAAATGACCTTGTGCTTGTTGCGGGGGACTCACTGTATTTAGGTATACGTTATAACGTGCAATTGCAATTATTCATTTTTTTTTTTTTCAAATTCATAGTCCTATCGACGAACGTATAGAAAGATTTGAAAAAAATTTATCGTATACCATATCGATCTTAACCCAGTTGCGGGTCTGTTAAACGAAACCACGATGAAGTTTCCTGCAGTTGCGCTATGGTGAATTTTATGCTGATCGCAAAATCCTTCGGTACACAAGTCTTAACTCCATGTTTCTGGTTATTCTCACCATGATATTATAAATCACATTAAGAATCGATCGTTATTACCAAAAGAATTTAGCTCTTGAACATCAAGTTACGAGTTCCGCAAACTGTCACAAATTCCGTTCTCAGGTTTGGCTAGAGTTCATCAGAAACCATCAATTATTGAAAAATGGGGATCTATGGGATTCTTGGACGTGGACTTATCATGGCAATATTGCTGGTTGTCTTGAGCACACGCGGCGGATCGGCCATCGAAAAACTGCATGTGGTCTACCGATGGAAGCTTCTGGATTACGCGTGGCCTGACGACAATACGCGACAGTTATTTCCGCATTACGTACAGGAGGATAACGTTCCTTTGGGTGTCGAAGTCGCCGGAGACAGACTCTTCATCACGGCACCAAGATGGCGTTCTGGAGTCGCAGCCACCCTCAACTACATCTACTTGAACGGTGAGCAGCATCACGAATTGCTTTCAAGGTTCAAAAGACCCTGAAGATTGCGATTGTCTTCGACGATTATCGACTCTCTCATTCCTCCAAACTGAATGAAATTCTTCTTCATGGAGTGTTGCGCTGTTCTCATTTTGGCATGGTAAATTCTGATCCCAGATACGAGTGAGTCTCCCTTGCTGTATCCGTATCCTTCGTGGGAAGCACACAAATACAGCGCAGATAGTGTACCGGATTTGATTTCGGTCTACCGTATTCGAGCAGACCGTTGTGGTCGTCTTTGGGTGCTGGACAGCGGGGTGTCGAATATGCTTGGTGAGTTAGACTGGCAGTCTCCACCGTCTCTGATCGTCTATGACCTGAGCAACGACCAGATCCTTCGCAAGTACGTGATACCGGAAATAAGTCCTGGAGAAAGTTTCTTCATGAACGTGGCCGTTGAAGATGCCTCCTGCGAGGACACCTTCGCTTACCTTGCTGACTCGAATAGTCCGGCACTAGTTGTTTACTCCTGGAAACGCAACGTGTCCTGGCCCATCACCCATCACTACTTTCATCCTGATCCATTGGTTTGTAGGCAGTTGTCAATAAAGAAAACCTTCGGAAAAGCAGGATGATCGGAATTTACAAATGAGTGAAACAATGACTGCATATGTCCCGATTCTTATTGTATGAGATCGGTCTCTTCAAAACGAGACGTTCATTTGCTTCTCAAAATAATTCGAATACATCCGCTTATAGTATTAATTTTTCGATTGGGATGAGCCCCAAGTTAATTTTTGGCCAGTACTATGGATAAAACAGATTGCATCAGCCTCGCAGCATGTATAATTTGTATGTAACAATTTACCGTTCAAGGGTGGAAATTACGTCTCCGGGTTGTCATTTCGATGGTGGGACGCCATCATAGGCCTGGGTCTGGCCCCAGAGGCAAACGGCTACAGTACGTTATACTTCCATCCACTGTCCAGTACCATGGAGTTTTCCGTCAGTACGAAGCTATTGCGGGATCCTGAACGCGCCTCATTGCGAAGTGAGTGTTGGCCGATTGCCGACTTTCTTGAGTTCCACCATTCGTGAGATATTGACGGATTGGTAACAGTGACGTGTCTTTTGCTTTCGAATTTCAGGTAGTTTCCACGAGTTCAAGGTCCTGGGGTCCAGAGGACACAACGGCCAGAGTGCCGCCAGCTTCCTGGATCCGACTACTGGGATTCTCTTCCACGCCGTCTCAATCGGAAATTACCTCGGCTGCTGGAGACCCGGGACTGCATACACGCCCGAGAACGTGGGCCGTATTTACGAGAACGACGTTACCCTGAACTTGCCCAGTGACGTTAAGGTCAGCTAGGTTACCAATACGTTTTTGTCTTGAAAAATTCTCCGCTAACTTTTACTCGTTATTTGAGTCACTTGTCCCACAGTTTCGTTGGGCACTGTACATTTTGCTATTGAGGCATAAGCGTCGAAAATGATGCACAATATTGGCTGATAAAGAAAATCACATTTCGTACGCAAGTTTTAAGATTGAGTGACACACTCTGTACTTCTGTCATCTCGCAGGTTGATCCCAAGGGCAACATCTGGGTGGTATCGGATCGGCTTCCCATTTACATGTACAGTCGATTGGACCCTGATGACTACAACTTCCGTGTCTTAACCGGAACCGTGCAAGATGCTATAAACGGGACCGTGTGCTCTGGTGAATCCTCAAGTCGCTCAGCCTCAGATCATCCTGCATCGTCACCGTCAATCTTGTAGATGGCACATATGGTTATGGCAATATATTCGTAACATAATAATTAGCAAGATTTCGAATTGAAATGTATGCGGAAGACAATTGCTTTCGTTGATCAATAAATCAGATTCCGAATTTTAATTCTATCCCATTATTTGCGAGAACTGTTAAAACCGTTTCACATTTTCCTCGTGAATTTCATAGTACAGGTACAACGTTGTCTAATTGCACCTGCAGAACTTTCTTCTGAGTCCCGTAGGGAATAGTATATTCAGAAGCTTTGATCTCGGCGCAGAGGTGCTGAGATGATCACGTTATTTTTGGCTTTCAAAAACGCGTTTTGAATTCGGTGAGTATGAAGCTCGATTTTTGTGATTTGGAATTGAGATATGGGAATATGTTTGGTGATTGTTGGAGTATTGAATGATATGTAAATAAAGGCGAAAGTTTGACATACAAAATCATTTATTCATATAAAAGGACACTTTATATACTAGCACGTACCGCCCTAAACCTACCGTAGGCTTTCATTCCAATCGTTATCCGGCTCAATGCCTCAGTATTTTTTTCTTTTTATCACATACTTCATATGCAGTAATCGATAGGGATTCAATATAAAAAAAAAAAACATGAAAAAAAATTGAAAAATCATATGCTAGTAATTGTCGTCGAGTATAAAAATGTCCACTCCAAAAATCGCCGCGGCACTGGGTATAATCAGTCGCCGAATTTTCATAGCATATTATTCAATTCACACGCAGTTTTTCTATCTTCTTCTTCTTCTTCTTCTTCTTCTTCTATTTCTCTCTTTTCTATATATAGTATTCTATGAAATTTCAGCCGTTTTGTATATAATTACATATTTACTGTACGTATATTTATATTATTGTTATTATTAATCGTAATATTTAATATCAATTAATTTTAATTAATATTATTCATTATATATACTATCGCATATATATATATTTTATGTATGTATATATGGATATATAAAGATAAATACTAAGTTTGACTAATCTCTAGTGGTGGCGTTATGGGAATGACTCGATGTCGGGGGAATCCCTCATAATTAATATGTCTTCGTTATACTTGTGTGAAAAAAATTGAAAAAGAAAGAAAAAAAAATGAAACAAATTAAAAAACACAAAAAAAAACAAAAAAAACTGGCAAATCATTCTTAAGTACGCAACGTTATAGTGACGGTGATTTGTCCCCCGTTTCGTATAACGCCTAGTCATTCCCAATACGCAGGAGAGCTGTCTAGCTATGCGAAATATACACAGGGGATCGCTAGTCCGAACGTTCAAGGGCTAGAAGCCACCGTTCAAAATTAAACTATATATAATATATAATATGATATGATATGAAAAATGTACGGGGATTAAAAAATGGCAAGCTTCTCTCGATCGAACGACCCGGATCGTAGCCGGACCGCACAGCTAGGCGGAATTCTACGATAATAATAATAATATTATTTTTATATAATTTATAAATCGAATAGAAAAGACTATTATTGTTTTATAGGCTCAGGGTTTTTCGAAAAAGGCCGTTGTCTTATTCAATATTCTTCGATTTCTAATATAAATACAGACAGTAGATATGCTAAGTCTCGTACGATAACACGGGCCTTTATGTGTATAGTATTATCACCTATGTCACTTTGTCCGATAGAGCTTCAAAGTATGACGTTTTCAAATATTGGAAACAAATACAAAAAAAAAAAAAGAAAATGAAAATTACCAGGGATGAGTGTTACTTGGATGATGGAATGAAAAATTGACGAATTGAATTCGTTATTTTGATTGTATGACGATGTAACAGATATGATTGCATCTATATCGCGACACTTTGAAGCTAGAGAACAAAGAAAAATTTCATACGGCTGTATTATTGTATAATTAATGAATTAATTATTATTGAGAGTATATTGTATAAGAATCATATAAATGTATATTATATGATACCGGCTCGCCGGAGAAGCATTATTATTATTATTATTTAAATGAATTTTCGGTCCTCCGTGCGAGCCGCTGTTTGAGCTTTGAAGTTGTGTGTACGTTTATTATATAGTGAGTGCGAGTTTATATTTTAAAATCTCGTCAGCCACGATTTATAACAGCAATTACGGACAATTTGGGGTATATTTGAGCGTCGATGGCGATTTTTCGTGTACATGTGAACGCTCGTCAAAACCCCGAACCATGCGTACTCATTTTGCAAAATCCTATCCTTCTCTTTTTTTATTTTCTTTTTTATTTTTTAGATTTTTTGAGAGGCTGTTATCTATCGTGGCTTAGCTAAATAATTCCTAACTATATCTCGTCTCATTCTGTCTCACCTACCCTTTTATCCGTATATCTTATCATTCAATCTTTTCTTCTACTTTCGTTTATCCGCTCGATTCCTCGACTTCAGAATTTAACTTTTTTTTTTTATTTTTTCACGCGTCTAACTAGATCTATCGCTCGATGACGTCGGTGACAGTGATATGGCTAAGTTGTTGTCGCTAAGCGAAAGTGCCTTATTTTTTTTTTTCCTCAGCACTGACGAAGGCACAGTCATAAGTCTCGTTTGTTTCGCAGTTACCGTCGTCTGTCTTCGATGAAATATTTTCGTACAGCACAAAAGCAACGTTACCATTAAGTTACAGATTTTTTTTGCATTTTTTTTTTTTTTTGTTTTTTTTTTTCTGCATGATCTACTTTTCATTTTGGCACTATGAACGTGCTTTACTATCAATCAAATTTGTTTTCGTTTTTTGTTTTTTTTTTCTCTTCTTGTTGTTCTTCTAATATATATACTTTGATATATAGGTGTATGTGTATATGTGTACATATATATTTATATATAAACGTTTACGTTTGGCCACTTGTCAGTTTGTCCTTAGTCGGGCACATTATTGTCTGTGTTCCCCGCGATAATTAGAATAATTTTAATTCACTTTTTTTTACAACACTGTTTTCAATCTCTCTCGTAACGGTGAAACGAGGAGTACGAACGTCTCACATCAGAGCTCATCTCCTCCTTTTGGCTGTTGCGGCGGCGATCATTTGCCTCAGCATTGGCTCCGGGGTACATACTCGTGGTTCGCATTTCATGTTACCGTCTCCACCGCATCTGTGAAATGAATGAAATTTTTTTAATACTGATCACTCCATATCACAGCTAGATTTTTCATCTTCAATATATCAGAGGCAAAGATGACTCCCATTGGGATGACTCAATTAGTACTTACGTGCATTGAAGGCAAGGACCAGATGAAGATGGAATGACTTCTCCGACCTGGTACGCCCGTCCGCGAATTTGACATCCACTTCTTCTGGCTGCTCCCTTGTAGGCATGTGACAAGAAGTGAGGTGGCACAGTTGTGGTAGTTGTGGTCGTAGTCGTGGTCACATTCAGTGATGTTGCCATGGACACAGGGCACTCGTACCTCGGGCAACAGAAGCCGTTTATTGGCTCCTCGTGACAGCCAGGAATTGGTGGTGGACAGCTTTGCTGAAGGCATATGATATCGCTTCGGAAACAGAAGCAGAAGTCGCAAGGATCATCTCTCGGTATCTGTTGGGCAGATACGTAGACCTTTCCGCCATATCTGCAAGTGCCTGGTCCGTAGATGGCCTGGTCATCTTCGTCGTAGTCGTCACCACCGTCTTCGTGTTCAGCTTCGGGGGTCAAGTAACTTCCGTTGTTTATTGGGAAGTGGCTGTTTTCCTCACCAGAAACCGTCTGATCCGGATATGCCAAGCTTCCCTGGGGCGCTAAGGTACTAGTTATTGGATGACCGAAGTAACCAGGTGTGGCTGGGTGTTTCGTGTGATCAACAGGATGTTCGTCGATTGCCGGCACTGGATGATCGTCTGGTCCAATTGTTAATTGTCCTTCCGTATCATCGACTACAGGATGTTCTGGGGCTTCGGCAAACTGATCGGGAGTCTGAATGTGTTGCTGTTGATCTTCTTCGGTTTGTTCTTCGGCCGTTGCGCTGGGTGCTTGTTCAACTGGAGCAGATGTTTCAGTCACGTGATCCCCACTGACATTTTCCTTTGTCGGTTGCTCCGTCTCATCGCTGACAACTGGCTTTTCGCTTTCTGTAGTTGGAGGAACTGACTCGACAGGTTTCTCTTCAGCAGGAACACCTTTGATTACGCTGTCTGTTCCCTGTTCCTCGTCGTGTGTGGGATGTGTCGGCTCGATGGGGCCTTCTTCAGATACTGACGGTTCCCTTGAAGGAGATTCTCCGGTGGTTTCGGTCGTGGGTGGGAGATCTGATTCTGAAATTTTAGTTGGGTGTTGTTCCGCTTCTGAAGTGACTGGTGTTTCCTCTGGTTTCTGATCGATTGGTGCAGCGTCAACTGGCTCTTCTTGTTTCGATGGCTCTTCGGTTTCTGGTTTCTCAGACTCTGGCTTCGCACTTCCAGCGACAGTAGATTGTGTCGGACCTTCCTCGGGAATAGATTCAGCAGTCGGCTCTCCCTGTACTCCTGGATGACCAGCAATGTCTTCCGCCGATGGTGTGTGATCTGATGGACCAGATTCATCAATGGGATGTTCAGCTACTACAGGTTCTTGTTCACCAATAACAGTTGGTGTTGGTGGCTCGGGTTGTTCGTCAGAACTGGAACTCGTGGTTGGCTCTTTGACTGCGGTTGTTTCATCACTTGCATTTTCTGTCGACACTGACGGTTCGGTATCATCATGTACAACTGGTCCAACTGTCGGTTGTTCTACTGGAATAACTTCACCTCCTTCACTCGGGGTAGGAAGAGGTTCTTCGGCGTGATCAGTCGAAACAGGTCCAGCAGTGGGTGCTTCAGCTGTGACTGATTGATCGGGGGTTCCAGATGTTGGCGCTGGAGCTTCGACATCTTCGTCGTGTGAAACTGGTCCAGCAGTAGGTTGTTCATCTACAACAACTTGACCTTCTTCGCTTGAAGTTGGAAGTGGTGTTTCGGCGTGATCACTTGAAACAGGTCCGTCAGTGGGCTCTTCGGCTGCTATCGATTGATCAGGGATTTCGGCTGTCGATGCTGGGGCTTCGACATCATTGTCGTGTGCAACTGGTCCAGCGGTTGATTGCTCAACTACAATAGTTTGACCTTCTTCGTTTGGAGTTGGGACAGGTTCTTCGGCATTATACGTTGAGATTGGTCCCGCAGTAGGTGTTTCAGCAGTGATCGATTGTTCAGGTGTTCCTGCTGTCGACGCTGGTGCTTCGATGTCTTCATCATGTGAGACTGGTCCGGCAGTAGGTTGTTCTTCCGTGATAATTTGACCTTCTTCGCTTGGAGTTGGAAGTGGTGATTCAGCATGATCAGTTGACACAGGTCCAGCAGTAGGTGCTTCAGCAGTGATCGATTGTTCCGGTGTTCCTGCTGTCGACACTGGTGCTTCGATATCTTCATCTTGTGAAACTGGTCCGGCAGTAGGTTTTTCCTCTACGATACTTTCACCGTCTTCGCTTGGACTTGGAAGGGGCGTTTCAGCGTGGTCAGTTGAAATAGGCTCAGCACTGTGTTCTTCAGGTGTTTCGACTGCAGGTGCTGCAGTTCCGATATCTTCGTCGTGTGAAATGGGTCCAGCGGTCGGCTGTTCGTCTACAATAACTTGGCCTTCTTCGCTCGGAGTCGACAGAGGTGTTTCGGCGTGGTCAGTTTCAACAGGCCCAGCGGTGGGTGAGTGAGCTGTGACAGATTCATCGAGTGTTCCCGTCGTCGGTGTTGGCAGTTCAGCATCTTCGTCGTGTGAAACTGGTCCAGCTGTGGGTTCCTCAACTACAATAATTTGACCCTCTTCGCTTGGAGTCGGTAGCGGCGTTTCAGCGTTATCTGTTGAAGGTTGCCCAGCAGCAGGTACTTCATTCGCGATCGTTTGATCAATAGGTCCTGCTGGCACTTCGGAGTCATCGTGTGAAACTGGTTTGGCCGTGAGGTTATCGACTTCGAGAACCTGGGCTTCCTCGGACGAAGTCGGTACTGGTGTTTCGCCATGATCAGTTGGAACAGGTCCAGTCGTTGGTGGTTCGTGCTCAAGTGTTTGCTGACTTGTGTCTTCGGTTGGCAATATTGTCTCAGTCTTGTCTTCCGGAACTACGGGTTTAGCCTCAGAGTCATCGGTTGGAGAAACGTCATCACTTACACCAGTGGTTGGAGCAGACGTCCCAGCATCTTCAGCATGATCTTCAGGAGTTACACCCGTGGCAGGCAGTTTAGTTTGATCATGCGATACAGGTACACTAGTTATTGGGCCTTCAACTGAAACAGTTTGACCTTCTTCACCTTCCGGCTGACTAGTAGCAGAAGTTTCCTTCTCTACGCTCTGCGTGGGAGCAGGTGTTTCAGTTTCGTCATGTGATGCGGGTACAACAGTAGGTTCTTGATCAATCATAGGTACTTCTTCCCCACTAACCGCTGGTGCAGATGTTTCAGTAGCCTCGGGCGTAACAGGTTTGTATTCGGGCTCTTGAACAGACTGTTCGCCGGTACCAATAGTTGGAACAGGTGCTTCGCTGTCGTCATGTGTCGAGTGTTCAATCTCTGCCTCTTGTACTGCCGGGGTTTCCTCGTCATCTGCGGGTGATTCACCAGTTACGGCGTGGTCGGGTGAAATAGGTTCAGGTTCGTGTGCTCCAACTGTTTGGTCTTCTACATTAACAGCCGGTGCAGGCGTTTCAGCGTTGGCATCAGGTACTGGGCTTCCACCAGTACTTGAAGACTCAACTGGAATAGTTTCACCCTCTTCGCTTACAGTTGGTACGGGCATCTCAACGCTCTCAGGTGGTGTAGGTTTGACTGAGGGCTCCTGATTTGATATCGATTGGTCTTCCGTCTGCGGTTCAGTTGTCTTGATGTCTACATCTGGTGAAGCGGGTTCAGTATTTACCCCCTCGGCTACAACGGGTTCACCAGTTGCACCCGGAGTCGGTTCTGGAGATTCAGCATGGTCAGATGGTTTCTCTTCTACAATGGGTTCACCATCTTGGCTAACAGTTGGTTCAGGCGTTTCCACGCTTTCGGGTTCGACGGGTCCGGCCGTCGGTTCCAGACTGGGTGTTCCGTGGTCTTCAGCGTTTGTCTCAGGTACAGCTGTCGCGATGCCTTCTTCTGGAGAAGCTGGCGGAGTTATTGGTTTCTTCACTCCAACTGCTTCACCCTCAGCGCTTGTGGTTGGTTCAGGTAATTCAGCATCCTCAGATGCAACGGGTCCAACTGTTGCTTCAACATCTGTGACTGGACCTTCATTGTTTGCAGCTGGTGCAGCAGTCTCAACATCGTCATGTGACACTGAATCAGCGGTCACTGCTTCAACGGGTAAGATGTTACTCACAGTTGTGCCAGCCGTATCAGGTGAAATTGGTACACTCGCAGGTTCATTATCCGAAGTAGTTTGTTGTTCGTCGCTTTCACCAGGCACTTTGGTAGAATCAGGTTGAGCAGATTCGACTGTCGGCTCCACTTCTATGACAGTTTGAACATCTTCGTTTATGGCTGGTGCGGATGTCTGTTGGTCTGTCGGTGCAATAGTTTCCTGTGCATTTTCACTGGAAACAGGTGTCTCACTGTCACCATATACGCTGGTTCCCGTTGGCGAGAGTTCAACTGGAGCGCCGTCATTGTCAGAGCCTGGAGTAGGAGCGGGAGCTTCTTCATCGGTCTGGACAGAAGCGGTTGTAGATCCGTCTGGTTTGACACTTTCCTCTTGGCCAGCAAGAGTTGGTGCAACTGTTTCAGCATTATCGGATGAATGAGATCCATCAGTTGGAACGGGTCCTGATTCGGATTGATCTTCTGTGGCAGCAGGAGAAGCCGACGTTTCAATTTCAGGAAGAGTTTCAACATGCTGCTGCAAATCTGATTCGTCTGTTGGTTGAGGTGACGCTTCAATCGGCTCAGCGGATACGGTTGCCGGACCATGTGATTCAGGTTGAGATTCGGGAACATGTTCCTCTGGGTGTTGTTCAACCGACGGAGTAAGATCATCTGTACCCTTCAGAACCGTCTTATCGGTTTGGGCATCGATACTAGTTTCTGTAGGTTCAATGGATCCGGGAGTTTGTTCGGATTCGCCTGTCAGAGGTGATTCGTCATGCTCTTTGTGATCAGCGTGATCTTCAGGCACCGCAGTGCTACCAGGTTGTCCGGAATCAGTCGATTGCTCGCTACTACCTTCATTGGTAGAAACTACAGGCCCAGTGGTATCCTTCTCGGCAGGTTCGACGACGTCGCTACTTTGCTCTTCTTCTTGTGTCACCACAACAGGTATTGAAGTGGGCGCTTCTTTGTGAGGTTCAGTGGTCTTGCCATCCGAAGGTGTTCCAGAAGCTGTGGCTGGTTCTTCGGGTACGTCATTTTCGCTTTGAGGTATCGATGGTTGAACATTTTCCGTTTCAACTTCTACAGCAGGTTTCTGCGCTTCTTCGATATCGACGTGTTGTTCGTCATCGGTTGGCACAGTCTCAGTGCCGTGTTCGTCTACAGGTATAAGTGGTACGTCCATGTCTGTGACTGGACTGACGGGTACAGCTGATTGTTCGTCAATGGACGCTGGTGTTTCGCCAGCATGTTCAACGGGAGTAGCTGTAGGTCCCTCTGCAATTGGAACGGAACTAGTGGTTGGTTGTTCACCGGTCTCAACAGTCTTTTCAGGAATTTCAGAAGCTTCGACTGGCGCTACCGTCTTGTGTTCTTCTGGGGCAATTGGTTGTTGTTCTTCTGATGGTGTAACTGCTCCAGTTTCAGGCTTGACACTTTGCTCCTGGTTTTCAATGACGGGTTGTTCAGGAATTTCATTTGTGTCTACCGATCCAGGTTCTGCTTGTGCAACGACAGTAGGCTCAACGATGTCCTGTTCGACAGGTTCGACAGTCTTCTGATCTGTAGATTCACCACTTGGCGTAGCACCGGTATCGACTGGTAAATCTGTCTGCAAATCAGAGATCGGCGTTACTTCACCTGATGGCTCTGCTGGATGTTCCTCAGTAGGAGCACTGGTTTGGCTGATGTGCTCGTCGGTAGAGGGAACATGTACAGGCGTATCTTCTTGAGTAGTGGATGCAGGTTTCGTGATTCCTTCATATCCAGGAGTTTGATGTTCAGCCATTTGGCTATCTGATTCTAACTCGACAGTTGGTACCGAATCACAGGAATAAATTGGACAGCAAGAATCTGAGCTCGTGTGAACGGGCATGCAATTGGACAGGTGAGCTGGTGGCGGCGAGCATTCGACAAGATCGCAATGAACGATACTGCTCACGCAATGGCAACGGAGTTGGCACAAGTTTGCTGGCGGGATAGCCGTATTATTCGCAAAAGATTGTCCATCTACAAGACAGTTGCCTTCGCCGGGAATACTTGACGGGAAGTTATCGCCGAACAGTTCAGGTATTTTATGTTCCGTCATACTTTGTTCTCCATCTTCGTTTTCATTAGGAATTTGAGTAGGAGGTACAGGCTTGCCAGGTATGATTGGCTGTTGTTCTTCGGGTTGAATTGGGAATTGTACTTCCTCCGCCGACTGTGTTGGTATTTCTTGGATAACTGTAGAATCGGTTGGTTTCTCATCAGAAACAGACGATGGCGTCTGTTCAGGAACAGAATGGATGGCTGGTTCCTCTCCATGAATAGATGGCTTGTCTGGTTCCTCTTCCTCCGTGATAGTTGGAGTTGGTAGTTCTTCATCATTCGATGCTGCAGTGGGTTTTTCCTCTGATACAGAAGTTTCAGGGACCTTTTCTTCGATCGCAGGAATTTCAGAAATTACAGTCGGTTTTTCATCAGACACAGAAGTTTCGGTAGGTCCTTCTCCGGGTGTGGCGGCCTTGGTTGGCTGCTCTTCAGTAAGTGGCGACTCTGCTAGTTTATCGTCAATCTCAGTTTCGTCGGTTGGTTTCTCTTCAACGACCGATGGTTCAACTGAAATTTCATCGATTTTAGATGGTTCAGATGGCTGCTCTTGGGAAACTGATGGCTCCGTTGCCTTATCATCGACAGCGGAAACTTCCACAGGTTTTTCTTCAGCTACCGATGGCTCAGTGGGTTCCTTATCAGATTCAGAAGGTTCGGAGGGCTCTTCTTGGTGAACTGGGGACCCTGTCACCTCATCATCGAGAGCAGAAGCCACGGTTGGTTTATCTTCAGGTAGCGATGGCACAGCTATTTTCTCACCGATTTCGGAGAGTTCAGTGGGATGTTCTTCAGCAGCTGTAGACTCCGTTGGTTTCTCATCAATGGTAACACCTTCAGTGGGCTTTCCTTCAGTTGGTTCTAATTCGATTATTGGTGTTTCAGACGGTTTATCTCCAGCACTCGTCGACTCTGTCGATTTTTCACCGCCGACAGGATCTTCAGTAGGCTTGTCTTCAGCGAGTGAGGGTTCAGATGTAATATGTTGGTCTTCGGATACTTCGGTTGGCTTTTCTTCGGTAACTGAAGGTTCAACTGGTGTTTCATGGTCATCAGATACCCCGGATGGCTTTTCTTCTGGAACTCCAGATACAGTTATGATTGTAACTGGAGTGTCACTTGGCTTTTCTTCGGCTTCGGCAGAAGCATCAGTAGGGTGCGTTTCGTCAACAGGGGCTTGAGATATTTTGTCATCAGGAATCGAGACTTCTGTTGGCTTTTCTTCCGTCTGTGAAATATCGGTTGGTTCATTTTCAGCCACTGGTGCCCCAGTCGGCTGCGCGTCGATGGCAGAGGGTTCAGTTATTTCTCCAGCTGCAACTTCTGTCGGTTTCTGTTCATCAACAACGACATCAATTGGCTTCTTTTCTGCTTCAGAAGTATCGATAGATTGTGCCTCCTCAACAGATGGTTCGTCTATCTTTTCTTGTGTGATCGTACCTTCCGTTGGTTCTTCTGTATTAATTTGACCATCGATAATTTTTTGTTCTGACGGAGAGACTTCTGTTGGTTGTTCTTCCGCAGGAGAGGCAGCGCTTGCATTCTCCTCAACAGGAGATGGCTCAGCTGGTTTTTCGTCAGTAACAGAAGGTTTGGATTCCTTATCTACGCTGAAGGTTTCTGTAACTTGATTGTCATCGATTGGAATTCTGGTTGGTTCTTGTTCACCGGTGGTCGCTGGTTCTTCTCCAGAAATGGATCCTTCGGTTGGTTCTTCGTCGGCTGCAACAGGTTTGCTTGAAATTTCTGTAGGAACTGGTGATTCAATTGGTTTCTCTGCAGAAATTAATGGCTCAATCGGTTCTTTGTTTGCTACGGACTCTTCAGTCGGATTCACTGTCTCAGGTTCAGCAATTTTTTCAATGACACCCGAAGCGTCGGTTGGTTTTCCTTCAGCAGCAGGAACATTAGTCGGTTCAACCTCGGCAATAGAAGCATCAGTTGGTTTCTCTTCAGCAGTCAGAGTCTCTGTTGGTTCCTGTTCGATAATAGAGTCATTCGTTGGTTCCTGTTCCGGAATAGAAATATCTTCTGGTTTTTGTTCGACAACAGAAACTTCAGGTGCTTGCTCTTCCGGGGTATGCACTTCCGTTGGCTTTTCATCAGTAGCGGGAACATCATCTATTTTCTGCTCCGTTGGCTTGTCCTCGACTACAGATACATCAATTGGTTTTTGGTCAACGTCACTTGGCTCCTCAGTTTCGATGTCACTCTGTGTTGGCGCTCCTCCAGTAACGGAGGTTTCCGTCGGCTCGTCTTCGGCGACAGAACTCACGGTTGGTTCCTGATCATTGTTAGAAGCATCTGTTGGCTTTTCGTCGGAACTAGGGCCACTGGTTATTTCATCTTCAGCGACGGAAGCGGCCGTTGGCTTTTCTTCCAGAGCTGAAGCATCGGTTGGCTTTTGCTCGACACCGGCATGCTCACCAGTTTCCTCGTCAGAAGTCGAAGCTTGTGTCGGTAATTCTCCAGCAATCGGTTTTTCTTCAGCAGCAGACGTAATAGTTGGTTCATGATCGGTGACAGAGGTTTCCGTTGGTTTCTCTTCAGCAACAGCAGTATCGATTGGTTTTTCGTCAGCACTAGACGGTTCACTTATCTTTTGCTCATCGACTGAAGCTTGTGTTGGTACTTCTTCAGGGGTGGATGTATCGGTTGGCTTCGCTTCGGCTACAGAATCAGTTATGGGCTCGTGCTCGATGATAGAACCTTCCGTTGGCTGCTTCTCAGTGACTTGAACATCTGACGGTTTCTCCTGAGCATCGCCAATACGTTCAATTGGTTTCTCTTCAGAAATAGAAACTTCAGGTTCTTGTTCTTGGGCGAATGAATCTTCAGTTGGTTTTTCTTCGACTATGGAACCATCGGTTGGCTTTTCCTCAGTGCTGAGACCATTCTCGACGGGTACTTCGTTTGAAACGGAATCTTCAGTTGGATGTTCTGGGGAGACTTCAGTTGGGTTTTCACCAGCAATGACAGGTTCAATCGGCCTTTCTTCTACTGCTGCAGAAGTGGTCGGTTCTTCAACAGGAACAGAAGTTTCTACTGGTCCTTCTCTAATCACCGGAACTTCGCTACTTTCACCTTCGATTCCAGAAGATTCAGTTGGTTTTTCTTCGACAACAGAAGTTTCGCTAGGTTCCTCAGCCACTGTGGCTTCTGTAGGTTTGCCTTCTGGTGCAGAAATTTCAGTGACTTTCTCATCGTGAGCGGGAACTTCGACTGGTTTCTCTTCTGCGACTGGTAACTCTACACTGACAATCGGCTCTTGTGTTTGTTGTTCTCCTTCCTTGTTCACATCATCGCTGGCAACAGATGTCGCTTCATTTTCAGATGTAGTCTGAGTTGGGAAACTCTCATCCTCAGCTGGGATTTGATGCTGTTCACCATCGGTTGGTTCCTGAGATGCAGTCGGTTTGACGTCAGCAGAGGATTCAGTTACCAATACTCCAGTGTCTTCTGGTTCTGTTTCGTGAACCTCCGGCGATTCTTCTGGTGATTCTGGACCTGGGATATTACTTGCGGTTGGCACGACTACTTCTTCAGGGACTTGCTCATCGATCTTGTGCTGATCATCTGAACCGTGTTCGAGGGGTTTCGTTTCTGTTTCTGTAACTTCGGTTGGCTGGTTGCCTGATTCAATGGGCTGTTCGTGTTCAATCGGATGCTCTGCAGTCTCTGGTAATCCAGAAGCCGGTGTGCCTTCAGCTGTGTCAAGTGGGTTTTCATCTTGCGCGACGGGACTGGATGGAGTTTGCTCCTCGTGTGGAAGCACATCATGTTCTGCCGTTGCGGTGACACTGTCTTCTGGCTTGTTTTCAGAACCAGATGTAGGTTCAGCTGGAGGTATGTAAGTTGCAGGAAGTTTTTCCTGTGTGTCAATTACCAGACTGTCTGGGACATGTGAATGCTGAACATCGTCGTATACTTCGGTGACATGCATTTCGGTCACTGCATCTGTGTCCTCAGCTTTATGGACGGGAACGCGATCAGAAATTGGAATACCAGTTGGTCCCTGTACGGGGATATCATGTTCAGTAACATGTTCGTCTTCGTGAATGGTTGGTTCGCTTGGATGTTCAACCCCACTCGGACCTTCAGGATGTTCTTCTTCTGCCACCACTGGTTCTATCGGATGCTCTTCATTGGTTATCGTTTCTTCAGTTGGTGTTTTGACGTTTTCTTCTTCAACTGGAATATTTGATGGCAGTTCATCGGGAGTAGAAACTTCACCGGTCGGATGTTCATCTACAGTCACGGGCTCAACTTCCGTCGGTTTCTCTTCAGAAAGTGAGGCTTCAGTGGGCTGAGATGTACCAGAAACAGGTTTTTCCGCCAGTTCATCGTCATGAATCTCAGGAACCACGTTTGATTCTTCAACAGGAGTTTCCGCTGCAGGTATTTCCTGAGTTGGCAGCTCGGGTACGTTTTCTTCTACCTTTGATGGTACTGCTTCCGTAACGAGAACTGCGGGTTCCTTTGTAGCTCCTTCGTCAACATTTACTGTCTCAGTTGGTAGCTCAGGTGCAGTTTCTGGTTGCGTAGGAACATCCTGGGCCACTGAATCCTTGCCAGGAGTGGATTCTTCGAGTGTATCTTTTCCAGGTAGAGAAACATCACTGTCTTCAGGCTTGATTTCTGTTTCAGGAACAGTTTCTGGCACATGGACTGCAGGTTCTTGTTCACCCTCTTCTTCGCTAATTACCGCCTCGGTTGGAAGAGCTGTAGGTTTTTCAGCTGCAACATCCTCAGATCCTGTCACTGGTTCCGTTTCTCCAACTAGTTTTTCTTCACCTGAACTAGGTTGACTTTCTGAAACTGGTTCGATCGTTTCCTGTGGTTCGCCAGTAGCTGGTACTTCAGCTGGCTTTTGATCTTCACTGAGCGATTTTACTGGTTCTTCTGTTACAATTGCAGATTCTGTTGGTTGTTTTTCATCAACGGCAGGAGCCTCTGGTGCTTCGACAAGCTGTACATCTTCAGTTCCCTCGTCTGAGTTTTGCTCACCAGCCGTCACTTCGGTTGGTTTCGGTGCCTCCTCCAATATGGTTTCTTTAGTCGGTACTTCCTCGGTGCCCTTGGTTTCATCATCGGAAACTACTGCCTGGGTCGGTAGTACAGCCTGAGTTGGCTTGCCCTCATCAACAGGTTCAATTTTTTCGTCTGGCTTGCCTTCATCGACAGCTACTGGACTCTGTACGTCATTCTCGTGCTCAAGTGGTCCCTGAGGTATTTCTTCTTGTTCTACGGGGGTAGCTGGATGTTCCTGATCAGTAACCGTCGGGGGCTCTGGCTGAGCAATCTTAGTTGGTTCTACTTCTTCAGAAGAAGTTATAGGTTTCTCTTCAGCTTCTGGTTTATTATCGGTACCAGTTGCTTCAGTGGGCTTTTCATCGTGGGTGACGTCCTTCTCGCCAGTTGGTAGTTCTGTGGGATTTTCGGCTGGAAGGACGCTTCCATCGGATGGCTTGATAGTCTGTGGTGCGATGCCGTCTTCGTTTATAGATTCTCTTACGATAGTTCCTTCTGTGCCACTTGCGCCATGTTGTTCTGGAATCACGTTATCAGCACCAGGGAAAGCGTCCACGACTTGCTGCTGTTGGCTATCATCTTCTTCCTGATATCCAGAGCTCGGAACAACCGTTTGTGTCGTTTGTCCACCCTCAGGATATTGACCAGGGAAAAGAAGATCTCCGCCGAACGTGGGATCCTCATCAACTTCTATTGGGCTGCTTTCGCCGTCTGTAAATAGCAACAATTCATTAGATAATTGATCGGAATTTATTCAACCCGATGAATCTATAGAAAATCGTACTTACCGCATTGATATGCGGTAGAACAGCATTTGCCCGGTGGTGGAGGTAGCGGTGTGCAGTGTTTGCCATGCATCTTGAGAGGTACTGCGCAGTCTTGGACGGCACAAACAATGTCACCGCGGAAACAGTAGCAATGTTCGCAGGCTTGTGCTGAGTGGATAAGTTCTCCATCGTTGTATGTCCTGCCTTGGTGGAAACATTGTGGTGCGCTTAACCCAGGAGCAACCGTAGTAGTCATGATAAGTCCAGGAGTCGTGGGACCAACGGTAGTGGTTTGTTCTTCGTCATAATCTGCAATAGGAACACAAGAAATTTGATAAAAAGTTAGCAGGTCAAGCCCAAGTATTTTGCTATCGGCTCCACTGTGAAAATCCGCGAATTACAGTAACCATAAGAAAATTAAAAATAACATCTGAAGATAAACGTACCACAATTATATTTGACTGGGCAACAAACTCCGGACACATAGACAGGGTTGCATCCAGCAACGCGGAGAGTACATTCTTGCATGACGCAGGTTGTTCTGTTTCTGATACAGTAGCAAAGTTCGCAAGGGTTTCGTGGGTCGATTGGCAGTTGAGCACCATCAGCGTAGAATTTCTCTTCAACATGGCATCCGTAGTTGTCGTGAGCTCCAATTTCCGTCGAGTCGACAGTCGCTGGGGAACTTGTCGTCGAGGTGAGAAGTTGTACTGGTACTTCGGCGCAAGTGATGATTGGACAGCACTGATCGGGTCGTTTTTCCACTGTGCAATCTTGACCGATGGCTTTCGAGAAAGGGGGGCACACCCTCAGGTAGCACATCAGCATTCGGTTGTGACAAGTGCAGTTCAAGCATGGTTCGTTCGTTACTATTCTATCGCCTTCTTCGTAGCGTTGAAAATTGTAATAGCAGCCAGGTTCTGGTAAAAAGCAATGACATGATTAATTGGATGATTAGTGATGAATCATGTGGTAATTTATGCGGTCAGCTCTAGTTATGAAACTTCGAACGATCCGGTAGTACATGAGCAAAGTAAACCAATGTCAAAAGCTCACCTCCTTCATATTCTGCAATGTGCGTCGTATCGTGTTCGTATACAGGAGCTGTAATGATAAAGAAAAAACGAGGTGTTTGTTTGAATGATCTTTGTTTTAGTTCAACGTTACGTAAGTAGAAAAAAAGGTTATTCATTGCTCGCGGCTTACTACTGACAGGGCCACTAGCGCGTAATTATAATCAACAAGGCTGTCGAAAGAGATCGCATAAGCGATATACAAAGAGACAGACGAACTACTAGCGGAGTTGAAAAATTGAAGAAAGGTCTACCCGTCATGCACGCGTTACCCTATATCCATAGAAGGCATTTATCATCTGCCTAGCTACGAGGGGAAGCTGCGAGGTTCTGGAATAAACGAGAGAATGAGTCAACGCGTCAGATGGACCACGTAGTGTGTAGTGGTGCGAATTCTCGTTAACGCCTAAAGCTTGGGGTGGTGAATGCCCCACGCCCTATTCTGTTATTCTATGGGCTGTCGAGCAATGCTCCGTGATAATTACTGTAGATTGAAGTGTCTCGAGCAGAGGTTCACCGGCAATTACTTTGGAAGTAAATTAATCAGACTCAGAAGTACCTGCAGGTGGACGTACCGTTATAAATTTTGAACGCTTAATTTCGCTGCAGGATTTTTTTGCTGAAGGGTCAACACTCCGTGTTTCCCTGAGGGTTAACTTCTTAGCTGTCGGACTTTACTCTCTTTACTTCTGTCCTCTCACCTGCCCACGCACGTTCGAACAAAAGAATCAGCATTCCGCAATGGACGCACGGACAATTTCCAATGAAATTATTTGTACCAAGAACCCGGACTCGGCATGAATGAGGCTTCAAGTCCCACGAGCCGTTCGCGACCAGATGCCTCCACGGTCAAAGTTCTGCACGTATTCTTTGCGGTATTAACTTGCACGCAAACTTATACTTCAGACAAAATGGTTGGATGTGCCAGGCATGCACATTTGAGAAGATTGTTTCACGCCCCAACACTATGTTACACCGCCGTACGGAAGTCGTTCGTATTATATGCTGTGACCAAAGACTTGGCTAATCGATATTAGCGTCCAAGAATTGAACAATGAATTTTTTACACGGTCAAACGCTTGCTCGGAAACTTGTACAGTTTGATCTGGTTGTTTTTTTTAGAAATCGATACAGGCGTTCGTGGTGACAATACCAACAATAGCTAACGGGTCATCATTGAGAGCGAAGATTAAACCCAAAGAAGAAGCAGAATGTTTTCACTTTGACAAGGTATTAGAGAATAGCTCGCAACGGCACTTGATCAGGATAATGAAGCGAGTTTATATCATCGTCATTCGACTTCAGTTTGAAGTACAATAGGTTAAACCCGTCCCGTCAGAATTCTGCTTAAAGTAATTTGGCAAAAGGATTCGTGACTGGGCATACACACGATCTACGTCGGAAAAACTCTAATGAGTATCTTTACCTTGAGGTGCCAAGAGCACGTAACCATATCATTTAATCGTGAGCGAAATACATTGAAGAACCAAGGTTGAAGAGGTCCAACTCACGGGCTATAAAGAGGCGTCATAATGACGATGCAGAAAAAACGGACATTAGATCTTTGCCAAATGATTACCAGTAAGATGCTCGCGTCGAAAGTTAACTAGCCGATCAAAACTGTCTGAAATTATTGACAGTGGTTTGTGTATGAACATGCCGATGAACATTCGAAACATCTGCGTTTGATGAAGGAAATAGAGATTCGCCCACGCCGATTCTTGACACGTAATAAATTATAAAACGTTGTGTGGGAAGCAGCGCATCGGCTCCTTGACCACAAACATCCAACGGTTTTCTTTCCTCTTAACAACTGCAGCTGATTCGTCCAAGGTGATAAAGTTAAAGCCTGATAAGGTCGCCATCAATTTACCTTCTTCCTGGGTTATGACAAATGACTTTGTTCATTCGCCTCGTTGATATAATCCCGAATGCCATTAGTTATCTATTCACACGTTTTATCTTTGATCGTTATACTGCCAGGATGCATAATAATCAATAATTTTCAACAATAGCTGAAATTATCTGCTTCCGATAACGCTGATAAATGAATCCCATTGCTATGATGCTAACCAGATGTATTTAGCATCGGACTTACGGCTCTCAGTAAGGATCTCTTACGTAATCCTTAACCAAGCGGCTTCTTCTTCCGTCTGACGGTTAATCTGTTTCGCGGGAGTTGATGACCGTATAAAACGCGTATAAACACATGCATATATATGCGACCATCTGCGTAGGCGTATACGTGAATGCGCCTGTGGTGTTTGCGTAACTTATGAAATCATACTTCGGCCTTGATGTGAAAGTTCATTACCTTCAGCGCTGGGTAATGCCGGCATATTGCTAAAGCGATTTCTCTCATCCAGAAGCGCATTTACAAGAATCTCTTTATAGGTCTAGGTATAGTAACTTCAGTACGAAGAAGAATTGAATGATTTTCAAACATTGAGGGTAGGTAATAAAAATAATTGTAGTAACTTGTAGCGATTCGATCTCTATTCCGAAGTAACCGACTTAATCACATGGTGATTACGAGTAAATCTATCGTACGAGGTTTGTCAGTAACGTTTGTGCTACTCCCACGCCTTTATTTCTCATCTTGAAAGGTATCTTCACAGCTTTGGTCCCATAGTTGCGGCAAGTTATACCAACTCGAAGAGGCAAGTAAACCGTTAAGAAGAATTCCTATCCCCGTACGTTTTACCTCCCTGCAGCATCCTATGGCTCGTAAATTTTCTTACGAAGACGTCCCGCTCGAAGTCGACTAATAAGATTACTTAACCTCTACCGTCGCGCTGACGTAGCACCCACACGTTCCGTTATACCTTTCCCCGGATGACCTCCGTTCACCTCTATATACTTCTATAAGAGATTCCTATTTTCTCCTTACCAATAGCCTATAAGCCTGCTAGAATACCGGGGAAATATCTCTCCATCGAGATGCCAGAAGGACGTTTTTCTACCTAATCACCTGCCAATTCCGAGATAGTTACACTTTGCTAGCACATAGACCATCAGCGGTCAACGGAATGCCTAAGGGTCGTGCAGCAACTTCACTGGTAGCTCGGGCGCTAACGGTCACCGACATTTCTCCTAAGAGTTTACAGGTTTGACAAGAATTACTTGACAAGATCAAAAATGCCGTTTAGGAACCGCTAGATCGATCAGCAGCCTCCCGTTTTATTGCCTGATTCGAAACGAACATTGGATTCGATTCGTCGAAAGATTTAGAGAGGAGTCAAAAGATTGGGAGACTGAAAAACGCGCCACCTCAAAAGATCGATTATTAGTTAGAGGAAAAAAGTTCCGTGGGGCTGTTGAACCGAACCTAACGTTTCCTTTGAACTTGACCTCGGCAACAGATAGCCAGATGCCCCGGTACGGTACAGAGCCCGGCAATGGTGGTCTCTCGGTGAAAGTGGTCGCGCCTGGTTGCTAAGGATGGTCAAATGGTGTGCCGCGTTTGAGCAACGCAAGGAACTCTTGATCCCACGAGACAGTACGTCGATGTGACCGTCAATCTCAAGTGCTTACCGACTGTCAATGAACCTCGCGTTATACCGCACGGGGCCCTGTAAGAGAGCTTGGAGACATACGTCAAGGAGCGTCTTGAACGGAGGGTCTTTAACCCTCGATAAACCGGCTTCACGCGAACGGAAGTCGATCATCGCTTACCGCGAACTCAAAGACGTGGACGTAGGGCAACGAATATGGCCTGCGTTTTATGCCTTTGCAAGTTATCCGCCCGGGGCAAAAGAACCTGTTCGGAATTGCGACGGAGAAAGATGCGGGTTGCGGGTAATCGATCGGCGAAAAACTCCCCAGGCATGGTTTTCGGTATGGTAAAATTTCATGTTAAGATAAATGAAAGAAATGAGGGTAACTTACCAGCGCGTGTGGAGCAAGCTGCCAGTAGAACGGCAGCCAGTAATAGGATCATCTCCCCGGGTCGGCTCATCCCGGCACTCAACGCCGACATGTCGGCGGTTCTTTGTCTTCTGAAAGTTAACAAACAACATCTCGTTAATCCCAAAGTGCGAAAACACGTGTATAGACGGTGAGAGTCATAAACTAGTCCGTTAAGAGTGCAATGCATGTGTGTAAATACCCAGATAAAGAGCCGAAAGAGAGAGAATTTGTCCACATGGTATACCAACAAATTTCACGTTATCGTTCATGATTGCCAAAAGAATATTTCACCCCTTTGAAATTCGCTTGGGCAGACGGTTTTGCTATCTTGAGCCCATTTCGCACCAGGAGATAACGGCTCGTGGGTGTTTTTACAGGAAACAAGAGTGTACACCTTTTTTTGGAGCAGAAATCGTTCTATCTTTCGATTTGTTCTGCGCGTGTAAAATTGAGACTTTTTTGCTTCCAGGAAAGAACCCATGTACGAATTGCAAACTGGCTTGGAATTGGCACAATATTAGTGCCATAGCTGCCAATACTGACAGCTAACAAGGGCTAACCTTTGCCCAGGTCAAAATCAACGTGGGGACAATTTTGGGTTGTCAACACCGTCCCAACTTATGGGTGCCGTGAATCAGCACGAAATAATCCCCAGCCAGTATAAAACACCATATTGGTCCAGTGTGTTCCCAGTACAGAACTGACTTCCGGCTGAGCCCCATGCATGTTCACTTGTCGATACTAGTCATCAGTATTTGCCCAATGCTTGGCAAATAATTCATCAGCACTGGGCCAGTATTACCGAACGAAATATGGTAGCCGGAGTAGTGCCAACTCTGTGCCATGTTGGTAGATCCAGCCATACTCTGGTATTCGTATATGAGAAGGATCAAGTACCAGGGTAGCTCTATGAGCTTGGAATGCTGTGAGCTATTAGCCTCGCGATCGTTAAGGCCAGTTCCGTTTAACGTTGTGAGTTATAAATTACGTCCCGCTAATCAGAACGAGCCCGTGAACGATTTGACGGTAGAAAAAAAAAATGGTGTAGCCCTTATGGGAGCAGCCCATTGAGTCTGAGGTCTTAGCAACCGCAGGGTTTACGTCATTCCGTATTCTCGTTACGACCCATTCGATGCGGAATTCGGTGAATGGTCAACGGCTATAGTATCGTGTGCTCCGACGACTTCCTTTCCCCCTCGTTTCTCTTCACCAGGGCGACGTCTTGGGTCCGTCACTTAGCACCACCTCGACACCTGGCGCATATCAATGCACCGCCGTCACCTCGCCTGCAGTACCTTGACTCCCTAGAATCAACGGAGTGAGACTAATCCCACTTACTCTCTCGACTAACCCTACCAGGTTCTTTCTGAGACAGGTAGGTAGGTATTCGTTCACCAGTTTCTAAACGGGCGCCTTTCCACCTACGGTTCCTCAACACTTCATCAAATGACAAAATCCGAAAATTGTTTCAGGGAATAATTTTATCCACTAATTAATTACCGTTTGAATCGACGCGTTATTGAATTTCTTTCCCGAAAAACCAGTAACTACATTGAACGATCAAAGATCCCGGAATCGTTAATTCCCTGATACCGGTTCCATAGCTCGAAAATTTGTGCTGAAGACGAGGTTCAACGTGCAGGATAAGATCAAAGACAGGATTGACATGACGCAAGGTGGAATAAAAATGGTCGATTAAATCTGTTCGAAATGCTTCTACATCGATGTCGTTTGCATAAGTTTGCATCTTTTCGTTCGAGACTCTGCAGACGTGTGGCATGTAACTCTCTGATCATCGAACGGTTTTACGGTATTTGAAGATAATTTACGAGCCGAGTGATTAAATCCTGATTATCATTAAGTTTCGTGCGGTCATAAGGCTGGGCCGAGGATGACCAGCGTTAGTTGGCATATACGTAATACCGCTGATCGGAACTGGTATTGGATGCTGGCGCGAACGATTCCGTTACAGCCTGAAGGCTGGTTAGTTTGCCTCCTTATATACCATTACCATGGAACGCGGAATATGATTACCTCTACATGGGAACAAAATCTTACCCTGATCTAGGCGGATCAAGTCATTCGGGCGGTCGCGGTGCCCTCGCCTAAATTACGGGGGAATCTAACTCCCCTGTATAAATTTTCGTTCATCCATTAGACGTCTCATTGATTTGTTGGAAGCCATAACCCGCCTAATGTCCCGTGACTAATAACGTTTCCACCGCACGCGGCTTGGGTCACACGTAGACGTGAAGATTGCGGTCTGTTTTATACCTCCGAGAACATGAGTATATTCGCTCTTTGAACAAGTAGGTACGTATGGTTACTCCGAGTCTTCGTTCGAGATTGCCGAACAGTTCTTGCCCATCTTGGCACGCTTCATTTTCCGCAATCGAATTATTTTTCACTACTAAGGTGGCAAAAAACTACTGCCATTATTCCCGTTCTGCACGATCACCGGGATGGTATTAGCCGACTAGAGTACTCTCAGTCAGCACTCGAGATCTAACTAAAACTGATCATCCGCAGAGGTGGCGTTACGAATCTTCATTTCACGGTCGTGCACCGATATCTCCTTAACGAGCCCTGCTGCAGCACTCCGAATCACTTCTATTTCTATCTGCCGAATACTTCAAGAATTGGGATTAGGCTGATTTGAGAAATTACACCAGGAGTCGAATTTTGTTGATCTTTTTGAAAAAGTCATTCGATTGAACGGCACCTTATCATTTGGCAAATGTAACGTGACAAAAAAAGAAAAAAATTAAAAAAAAAAAGGGAACAGCTCATTTTCCCAAGAAGCATTACAGTTGGTGAGGAAAGGCTAGGGTTCTAGAATGCAAATGTAGAAAGCAAACAATAGGTAGCAAGTACTCGACTTATACCGTTTTCCCCATAGAATTTGCAGCCTGCACCTATATCTGCAATTTGAGTTAAAATGTGTCACGGTAGTGTCGTATGACCCGGTGATTCTGCGGCGTCGACCCTGAGAACTTTTTCCACGAGTAATCATGACAATTAGTTATTATTCGTACGTTATGTATAGGCAGGTACGGTCGCACGCGTTATTTTGCTCCAAGGCAGGATGGTCACCCGGAGGATGACTTCCGCGTGCCATCATCCTCCGGACCTCGGGCACAATCCTGGAACCGGTTGATGGCCAAGCTCGTTACAGGTCGACGTTTAATGCGATGTAATCAAACGCCAACGCCGAATATACCTGCGTCAAGTTAAAACTTTAACGTTTCCCCGATGATTTGGTCATTCGAAATCTAATCATTCCTATACAGACACTTGCGATCAATGATGATGATCAACTACGAATAGACTCAGCATGAAAATTGCAGCCGGCTTGCACGTCGAAAGAAAAGGAATGCACATGTGAGGTGGTTTATACGTTGAGACCTTCCTGGCTCCTCAGTGAGTTATGTCCTTTACCGTCTGGTTGTGGTTTTCACAGAGCCTAACACCTCGAGGGAAAGGACGCAGAGATAATTGACGGCTTTTAATGGCTCGAAGATTACAGTGTTGCTAGTTTTAATTACAAAGATCACACGTTATTATATATACACTCCTGTGATTTAAGAGATTCTGGACTCTGTATAGTCCGCAAGATGAGTCCGGGGGTAAAAAATTCAAATATTATTCATAGCTCCTAGACCCGAGTCCCCGTCCCCTAGCTTCATTCAACGATAAATTATCACCAGGGTTCGCTGAGACTCAGATTTATCGGAGTTAAGTCTACCAGGGATGGAGAATTTTACTCATTTCTGAAGTTAAAACGAAGTATCTAAATAATTGCATGTGCAAATGTCCGTGATTGCTGCACCGTGAGCAAATGGCAAACTACACTGTGTCTAGGTATACATGTATGTACCATAATATGTACCAGGGAGCTTATCTAAATGACCGCTTGGGCCGTGGCGATGAGAGCAACGATCTCTTTTCTCGAGCTGACTCACCTGCCTCCCGTATAGTCAGATAACTAACACTAAACTCGAAACAGTTTACAACACCACGCAGAGTCATATGGTCGGCCGGGCGCGTATTACTTTGCACAACGATAGAAAGATAAGAGCAGGAAACAACTCACGACTTCCGCACCTTTTCTATGTACATACATACAAAACCAGGTATACACGTACATCACACATGATCCAACATCTCGGACAAAGAGTAGCATTTACTTCCATTTTTTTTTTCTGATCCGTACAGATTACGCGATGCGATTAGAACGAATTTTCCTAAACTCAAAACCCAGCCACCGATGTGTCTAAATTTTACTATCGTCTCTTGTGATGCGCGAACGAGATGCTGGAAAAGAATACGTAATCGAATGGTACTTTTCCAGCGAAAGCAAACATACATAGATTTCCTAATGTCTGTCTGTTTGATGTTTGTTCATGGATTTATTTGATATTGCAGATTTGATGGGGTATAGTTGGTAATGCTGTAGGTTTTTGTATAGGAATGAAAAGCCAGAAAAGAATATTGCGCGGCAGATGGTATCTGGAGGTCGTTGACGTGATTCAGATATTTGGATGATGATGATTGTACTCATATGCGCGTAGTTTGCCATGTTCAGTTTCTGAGCTGTGTGGCAAAACTTGAATATAACTTTTCAACTGGCTTTTAGAAATTCCTCGAGGCTAAACCTATACCTATTCTTCTTTGTTCCTACCAGACAGGCACCGGGATATTACATCCCCACAATCTTCGAAGTCATGAAACAACTATACTGCAGATCGTCAATTTTCAAGGATTTGATAAAGAGGAATCGATCTTAATAATGGAAAAACTGATTTGAGTCACCATGGCTCCTATCAAACGAGTTTCAAAGATTCCAAAACAGAATTAGTCTTCTTGAAACTAATTCAAAACAACCAAACGAATGGTTCTTCTTAAAACTGGCATGAAATTATGAAACGCAGTGTTGTTCAATCGGATAAAAAAGAACCGAGAATCAGTTATACGTGTTACGAATTTCCAAAATATTCGTCAGCGTATTCTGAACAGCCTCAAGGTGATATGATACAAGTCGCTTATTGAACGTAACCTATCTAACATAAGAAATATGAATCTAGCTACAATTCTATTCCTTATTTCCAAGTGTTAAAATACTTGGCCACTTTCTGCCCTAGTAAAGCATTAATCTCTCGAGTTTTATTCCGGTAAGTTGTATAGTTTGAAAAAAAACTACGAATCTCGTTTTTGATGTGATAATTATGGTACCTTAAGGCGATATGGAAGTCTGTTCGAAATTCCATGACAACCAATTGTTGTCACCTCAGAAACGCGAATACAACTTGCTCGATGACTACCCAACCGATCCGAACGAACCCTCGACGAATGAATTCAGTTTTTTGGTGGAAAGTGGCCAAGTATGTCAATTAGTCAAAAAAGCTGATTGGATTGCAGTAAAACTAATGTTTCTTATGTTAGCTAGGTTAAGTTGGAAGTGATCTCTGCTATATCGGCTTGAATCACGAATGCTATTGAACTCCGTTTCAAAGCACAGTAGTTCTCAGACAGTGGCAGAAGTCCGTTGCACTACAAGACAGTGACTGGTCACTGCGAAGTTGTATCCAGCGTGAAACGCGATGAATATCAGTCGAGCCTTAAGGGAGGCTGGCACGTTGATGATACCAGATCCCATGGATGGAAAAAGGAAGATGTAGAATTAAGAACGAGCCGAAGGGAGACACGGTCCTCCACTCATCCTCATCCTCATCCTCAGTCAGGCGAGCGGTAATAGGCGTTATTACGAACCGATGGGGGGGACGTTTCAATCGCAAAATATCGTCCCATGGATCTTGGGGCCTAACAAGGACTTGGTATACAAAGGTCAAGCTCAGTCCCAGTCCCAGGGTGCCCTTGACTTGGTATTTTCGATATTCGAGTACCGCGTATGGACTCCGCAGATATTCTCATAGGCCTGCGGCTTCTTAAGCTCTGATTACCCTGAGGCCTCGACGTTCACACGCGGCGAGGGCGTCGTGCAACAGGTCGGGAACACGCACGATCTATTTATAACCTACCTGAGCTAGAGTTACCTGGCTCAGGGAATTCCCGGCCTCTTCACGTATAACGCGAGACTATATACGCGTCGATGGTACGTTCTCTCTATACCTTGTGCTTGAAATCACCAGTGATCATCGAGGATACTTGACGGTCCCATTAGCGTTTGTTAAAACCCTTATAAATGGCCATACCGCGCAATATATGTATGTGCTAATGCCATAACCATATATCCGAAGCATATTAGTTGCGTAATAAGAAGCATCTGTATTTGAAGAGGTTAGAAAGGTCCTCTGCAGGTTCTATCAGGTAAGACTCGTCGATAACTTATGATGGTAAAGAATATTTTGGTTTTTATCGGCCCGTGATCAGTTATAGAGCTATGGTATGGATCGGATGAAGGAATCACGTTTTGAATAAAAAGTTTAGAAACTGTAAGGCGAAAAGAAATACAACTCCTTGTGGGGCCCGCGCCCATAGTTGCTAATCGTGCAGATCGAACTGATTCGTTATTTCACGGTGATCGAACCGGGCGAGCCCGTGACTACTTTCGTGCTATGTTGATCGACGGCAACGGATACTGCAGATGTTGATGTACCATACCAACCTTCTTTATCAAGTTAAGGTCGACGTCGTACGAGATACCGCTATATTACTTAACGTGGTCCTTGCCAAGAAATATCTGATCAAGTTGATCGCGTGGCTCGATGGACCGCATCGGTGATGATTCGAGGTCGGTGACCATCCTGCAAGCGGATTATATTCGTTCAAAAGTATTAAGTCGACCTTTCCGGTCATCCAAAGTATTGCGGAGGATATCGAAATACCACGTGAGAGATGATATTTCGTTTGGATCACGGGTTAGAGGTCTGGAGCAACTTTAAATATTCGGAGATTTTTTTTTTTTTTTTTTAAGGTTGTTTACCCGCGTGGGATCGCTAAGTGGCCAGCAGTCGTTTATGGGGGGATGGCATAAGCGCAAGAGAAGAAACCGCTCGCTAAAGTAAATCCAAATTTTTGGAGATTTCTTGTATTAACGGCAGACAAATATGCCGCTGAGGTTCTCTCAGTGTTGTCAGGGCAAACAAACGCGTTAACGAGACGACCCTCTGCCCTCCCACGCAAAAGGAACTGACTCTGAGGTACCTACCAAAGGAAATATCTTCACCCTGTTATATCTCGTCTTCACAGTTGTATTGGTCGGTAAATATTTGCGATTTGATTCGTTTTACCGGCGCGGCAAGTGAAATGGAAATCATCATGGTCGAAGATGAAACACCTTCAACCCCCCCGTCTGTAACTTACTCGCTTCTTGGATCCCTAACTTTCACTGTCACTTTGAGAAAAGCTCACACAAAGTCGGTCCTCACCCAAAATTGTATTCATTCGTTATCGAAAGTTATACTTTCGTAAAGAAAATATATTGTATGACTTTTTTTTCTACTGTATAATTTTCGTGGAGTGACTTTATCGCGCAAAGGGCGTCGATATGTTTTCCAAGTTTTCAAGAAAATCGATAGGAAATGATCAATTTTCCGATGACAAAGATATAGATACCTTTTTGAATATGCATTAGATTCCATCCCGGCTCTTCCCTGACGTATTCTCTGACGTTATGAAACAAGCCAGGAATATGCATGCATTTACTGATCAATTCACGCTTCAGAGGAGCACATTCACTTCGCGCAGGTTAAATTAGGTACCTACAGGATGAACGTGGCTTGTCTGAGTCACCGGGCGTTATCCTGGATGGAGTCCTGTTCACGGGATTCCACGAAACTTCACACAGAAAGATAGTCGAAGAGGAGAAGAAAACCTCGAAGAAAAAGAAATACAAGAAGAAGAAGAAGAAGAAGAAAAGGGTTCTTCTCTTGTGTTCGTCGCGTCGCATTTGAGGTCGAAGAACCGGAGGTATAGATGATCATTGAATGCTGTCAAGTGCATTCGCCGATTCGAAAGAATAATAATGGAGCAAAAGAGGTGAATCTTTGTCAAAGATTTATCCCGAAAAGGTAAGAAAGAAGTTATATGATTTATTTCAAGACTTGAGTTAGAATGAGAAGAACGTGTCTCGCGCGGGATATGGACCATTGAAGAAAAGGAGGCAAACGTTCCTGGCCAGGCATGACCATTAGCGATGCTAGAAAAGGTTAACTCGCATCTCCCTGGGCAAGAAAGTTAATGACACGCGATGACGACGACCGGTCAAGATGTGGACCTTGACGAGGTCGAGGCACAGGTTCCCAAGAATCGACCCTGTCGCTTCTATACCCATCACGTGCTGAACCATCGCATCGCCGTGCCGGCAAACTAAGCCCCGTGCAAACCCGTTGCCAATCGAAGACTACACATTTTTTAGTCGTCGTTATAGTGGTCGACGTTCTTCGCCGCAAGATTGTCCGCTATGAAACTGGTTCTTCATCTTCGTCTCCTTCTTCTTCTCCATCATCATCATCATCATCATCATCTTCTTCTTCTTCTTCATCCTGAAGATGACCGTCTGGACTGATCAAGGGTTTTGCACAAAAGCCGGACCTCCTAGGGTCATAAGGCGAAATGCTATCTTAAGAATATATAGCCAACGTCGCGAATCGAGATGTACGAAAGACCAGCTGTTGGACAAAAGTTGGCAAGGCCGTGGGCACTGGACAATGGAATACCAAAAAGTGATTGACGTGAATACGCACACATACATAGTGTAAAATACGCGATCATGATCGCCTCGATGAGTCAACGGGAAATCCTAACTGCGAGAGTTATGTTCGTCCACTTTGTAAGCGCGAGCTCAAGTTCAGTCCGAGTCAAGCGTGTCTCCTTATGAGTGTAGGTAATTTCTTTACGCAGGTGAGCTCGGTAGTTAACTTTAATTTGTCTGAAAATTACGCTTGTATACTAACGCAGCTTCCAGTGCAATTGGAGTTTATTCACAGATCTCTGATCTCAGATATATCTAGTCAACCTTCTAGTTCGACACCAAAAGATAAGAATGTTCACGCACAACGGTCTTCGTATTGCTGTCCGATGTCAAAAACTTCCAATAACACTCTGTACTTTCGTCTTGATTTTGTAAGTTAGATAAGCTCCAAGGCTGATTCGATCCGGATAAAAGTCATTCAAACTATCTAATTCCCGTGAAAGTAGAAGAGAAGCCAGTGACAAGTACTGGACTTCCTTATTTTCAGTCACTTCATACGATACGTTGATAGGGTGATGGAAAAAAAAATAGACAAAACAGCTAATTCAACTGACGATAAAACACCAAGTTTCAAGAAATATTAGTGCAAGGGCAAAAATTGATGGTATTTTATGATTGAAAAACTACTGAATCGATCATTAATCAAATTTGATGAAATTTAGGTTGAAGCAAAGTTGATTGATTAGGACCAGAAACAATCAAATTCGATGATCCGTTTTCGGAACATCATGAAATAGAATCCTGTTTCCCAAAATTTAGTTTCTTGAATAATTTGTAAAGCACTCAACCGATCGCATCCAAAATCTGATTAGTTTTAACTTATGAAGAATCTCGTCGATCAAGACGAAAATCGTGAACATCCAATAATTCATTCGCGATGTGGATATCGTCGGTTTAAAAATTCTATTTCAAAAAAACCGATCGGAAGTGATTTTCTGAACTTCATTAGATCCGATTGTTGATCATTTCTGAAAAATCTGACAAATCGAAAACGAGTCAAAAAATCTGTTCAATTGAAAAATACGCTCAGAAAGCTAACCTGATAGTGTTTAGATCTCGAAAAAAAATTTGTGAATCGATAAATTTGCCGAAGGTATATAAAATAAAAACCGGAATGGGATAAAATGCAGTCAGTGTAGTACCTCGCGAAGACCCGGCTACCGTGTCGCATACTATAAATAGCGTAGACTACAACTTGGCCCTGTGAGCCCTTCTGTTTAGTAGTCCCTTTGGTTTTTCCCCCTGAATGTACCTGCAGTTAAGCTACAGTCAGCAGGAGGTAACCTGGTGTGGGAGAATATCGCGCTTTATACCTTCTTTAGTCTTGGAGTCTTGGCGATGCCGAGTACCAACCACACCGGCACCAGCACTAGTATAAAAGCAACTCGTACCATACTCTCTAAGTACAGATCTCTACCTCACTGCAGCTGGACAAGAGACAAGGCATAGGGTAATAACGTACGGATGGTGAACCGGATGCAGGGGCCACACGAAGACCCATACCTCCCCCTGAAGAAGACGCGATAGAATCTCACAACAACCGACTCCTGTGCCTTTAGTACGGCGATATACTCTCGCGTGTCTTTTTTTTTTTTTTTTTTATCCCGTTGGTTTGATCCCCCAGGAGTAGTCGTCGTCACCTTAGGCAACTTGACAATTAATCCTCTCGCGGTTTAGAGATCGGTATCAAAATACCGGCGATCGTTATTTATGACAAAAGTATTCATTCCACACGGTATTTATGTTTCTTTTTCTGTTGGAATTTCGAAATTTGTCAAAGGACACGAAAGGCTTTGACTCGAGTGAAGAAAACCTGAGAAAAACTAGATCAGGGTGAGATTGAAGTTTTAAACCGTCGAAATTTCGAATTTATTCGAGACGTGATTTTGAATTTTTAGAAACCTTAGAGTTTAGAAGTTGCTAATTCCGAAAAGTCGAAATGCAGACAGCTTAAAGATCCGAAAGTTTAAAATTCAGACAGTCCAGAAATCCGTAAATTTAACACTTCGCGGCCACATCTTTGTAGAATAACTTAGCAGTCACACTGGGAAAATTTACCCCACCAAGTTTTAAATTGTTGCTGTGTGAAAACTATCAGTCCGATCAGGATCGTGAGAGAATGCTGAAAATTCTTTGACATTCTAAAACATGTGTGACAAGTTGTTATGTCAAAATTCAAATCATAACATGTTCAAAAAAAAAATCGTAAATAGATAAATTTGACAAAAAAATACACCTCTTCACTCAAAAACGCATAACTTTTTGAATTTTCAATATTTTCAGGTCAAATTACAACTGGAACTCGTCAGATATGGTACTTGTAGGAAAAAAAATGAAAATGAAAATGAAAAAAGAATCCGAGATTCGGAATTTGGCCTTTCGGAATTTTTAACCTCCCGTGTTTGTCCATTCGGAGTTTTTCAAATTGGCTAGGTAGACTTTCGAAGAAATAATCTTTCCAAAAACTGTCAGTCGGTATTATAAAAATTTGAGCTTTCCACTTTTCGCAGCTTTTGAAATTTGGAATTTGAATCCCGCCCCACTAGCTCGCCCCCCTTTTACTATCGCAGAGCAATATAAAAACTGAGAATAAAAAAATAATAAGAGGATCGAATCGCTACCGCCTGAGTACCAACTCGCTTCGTTAACCAATCTGCATTTAGTTACTAATTATCCAGGATGTACAACCTCGACGCGGTAGGTATATATAAGTGTACATATATATGTATGGCGGATCTCACACCCGCCGCGAATATGCACTCGAGTTCAGTTCAAGCAATGTACAGAGAAGAACTCGCGGTGGTTCTCTCCTTGAGAGTGCGCGTGTTACTTGACTCGATCGAAAACCTAGGTAGGTTCGTTGGTTGGTTGGTTGGTTGGTACCGTTAACCGGTTGGTAATGGAGATAAATCCTCGGATAAAAGGATGTTTGTATTTTTCACCACGTAGGGGACACGAGAGCTAATTTAGTTACTCGCAAGCGCGCATGCGCAGAATAATAGCAATAGAGATAAAATAAGCCACATAACATCGAACTATCTGCAGCAGCTGCTGGTTCTCCGTATAAGAAAGATTGCACTAACGATAGTCACAATGCCAGGATCGTCTAGATGAGCTTGAAACGCAGGTAGATAGGTATGTACCTACTAAACCCCCGCAACTGCATATGTACATACATACATACATACATACCTATTCAATCGGTAAATATATTATATCTACATACATATGGATGTGTGTCAGGCGGTAAAACAACCTGTTAAACTCTCTGTCAGTCGAGGTCGAGTCTCGATCAACGAGAAAAGAAGCTCTGCAGGTCGAACTGGAATTGAATTAAACTGGAACCAAAGTGGAACTCGATGTGGGCCAAGCGTGCAGAAGGTTCACTAAACTAATCGAGGTAGGTAGGTAGGTAGGCAAGTACATACTACATATAGTTATAGGTGAGCAGCTGGCATTTCGCCATTCTATACAGCCTGGGATATCGGGGTATCCGTGACAATTGGACATTCGGGTCGCGTGGCTTTCGTGCACGGCGTTGACAAATCATTTTCAATGGCCAAATAAGTAAGAAAAATGAACAAGAGAAAGAGAAGAAAAAAAATCGCCCCAAAAAAAAGAACCAAAAATAATAATGTCTTGTACAGAAAGTCAAAACAACCCCATCGTTTTTTACGATGAAATTACAGCAACTGCAGGTTTCATTGCCAAAATATCTCATGGCTTTGCTCGCATGGCATGAATATAAGCGAACCCGTCAGCTGCAGTGGGAAAGATTCACACAATCGAAGCGGAGATAGCCGTTGCGTAATCAGGCGTGGCTTCCTATTGAATAATTCAATATACCGAATCGGAAATCGCAGAATTCAAAAGAGGAAAGTTGGGTGAAGTTTTAAACGAAATTACCACGGAAAATAGTTGCAGATAATAGGCGATGGGCTTCGGCATTCCTATCTCTTTCGGAACCGATTCATACAGGGGAAATTTGATTGAAGTTCTGAATTCCAAAAGTTACGAATGGTCAAAATTCAGAATTCATTGAAAACGCGATACTGAGTTTCTAGAAACGTTTTAGTTTAGAAGTTGCAAATTCCGAAAGTTCGAAATGCAGACGGCTGGGCTCAAAGATCAGAAAGCTCAAAACTCAAAAAGTCCAAAAATTCGCAAATTTAAGAGAAGCTCATGACGAAACTGAAATAAACGACGTAGCAGGGCGAAAATTCCGAGATTCATTTGAACCTTCGGTGATTTTTCATTTAGAGTTTTCCAAATTGGCTACGTAGATTTTTGGGGAAATAATCTTTCTGAAGACTCTAAGTCAATAGTATAAAAACTCGGAATTTTGACCTTTCGTAGCTTTTAAAATTCGTAATTTCAATCCCGTCCCTTAAAACGGATTGATGCCGATGGCCCCAAGAACCGCACCTTTTCGTGCAACTCTCTGCTCAACGACCCCGTTTCCAAATGTTCACGGTAGCAAAAGAGGCGGTATAAACCGAAAGACATATACGTGATCCGCTTCGCAACCGATCTTATTATATTCGAGGATCAAATCGGTTTGTGAACCTCGAGTCTCGTCGAATTTCTTGTCTCGTTTTTCGATTCCCCGCCGATGCGTTACAAGGTCGGTCGATACCGAATTTAACAAATCGTCAATATCTTACAGTAATCGGGATTTTATTTCCTATCATCGACTCTGAATTATTCAACTTGCATTCAACTTCTCAAACGGACAAAAATAATCTCCGCAAATACGTCGATCGAATATCAACACCCAATCCAAACCTTGTCCCACTTTGATATACAAAAACCAACTCTGATCGGTATTTTTCACAAAATTTCTGATCAAGGGTTACAAAATATCGGCGTCTTTAAAAGACTGCAAAAAAATTCGCACCACCACCGCAGGAATTCAAAAAACATTCACCCTATTTTTCCAACCCCTTTACGGACTGGAAGCTTCTGACATTACTTTCTGCTCTAGCAAGCTCTGATGGAACAGGGGTGTATTTTTTTATCTTCACGGTTTCAGGGCTAATTGTGAGATCGATATTTTGGATTTTATGGGCTGAGTACGTGAATTAGGAATTTTTAATGAATATAATATATTCTTTTTTTTTTTTTTTCCGGAGTGTGTAAAAATAAAAGAATAATTTTTGGTCCATGGAGAGTTAATGGTGGCGACTGGTATATAGCATAAGTATTAGAATTAATCGCGTATTGTTATACGCATTTTTCAGACTGGCGAACAGTTGGTCGGTTCTGTAAAGCGACAAAGCCGAAAAAATTCCATGAATTTACATCTGTTCCAGGACGGACGGACGGACAGTTTACCGCTTCTTTTCCCTACGGCTCACCCTATTCTCGTCTCTTTTTCTATTTTTCTTTCTATTTTTTTTTTCTTTTTTTTTTTTTTTTCTTTCTCTTTCTCTCTCGGTCTCGTTTTGCGTCTATCAGACTTTTCGGGGGCGTCTAGATTATGCGATCTGTTGAATTCTAGACTGTTTCCCCCCGCGTAGAGGGAGGGGGGGGGGGGGGGGACAATACACTCAACAATGGGCCCACTATGCCCATGTATATATAGCTTTGGTACCTATACATTTACGTCGAAAGAAGAAAATGTGTGCATGGGTCTCCCTTGTACAATGCCAGGCGGAGGGTGGAGGGACTCGCACCGTTTCAGCTTTACACAAACTTTTATCTATATACTTTTTTTTCTACACCAAATAACATTTTCACCCTATACTCTCTCTCGAGGTACATACAACGAGACTGGATCGAACAACGGATGTTGTGGTACATTTCCTACTTTTTCTTCGTATCTTCTTCGTTTTCGAATAAACCTCGAAAAATCATCAAGCCAAACAGGCCCAAAAAAGGTTCAAATGACGGTTCAAGAAATTTGTTACGAAAAGTACCTTTCCGTAAATTCCAATCAATAGAACGTACCGAAAAGTGCTTTTCCCGGAGATTTTTCATTTCCTGACTTGCGGCGTTTTTTTTTTTTTTTTTCTCTTTTTTTTAACTTCAACTGATATCCTGATCTGATCTTTCAATCAAAGTATCGATATAACGAGTTGAAACGATCGGAAACCGAGCTTAGGGTTATTTTGATAGCCAGTCGCGATCAGACATGCATACCTATCGCTTCGGGTTCGGGATTTGAATTATTTAGTGTGGAGTTGGGTAGTCAGTCAGGCGACGCCAAACGTCGCCCGGCGTCTCGCCGGGCTCTAGTATGTGTGAAGAACCACGTTAATCCCGAAGCGATAGACGTACATAGTTGAATAGTTAATTGTCCCTTAACGTATGTCCGCGTATCTCATACGTGTCTTGAGTAATATGCATCAGGCTTTCCTGCGGCTCTAATAATCTCATTGAACTCTGTCTTCGGTATTAATTTTTAATTTTACCCCTAATTCACACTCTTCGCCCCGTATTTTGAAAATTCCTCCAACGTGGCGTTATGAAGAAATTAATTTTTTTTTTTTTTTTTTTTCTCGTTTCCATTTTTCGTATATTTTGACAAATGATTATATATAAATTCCACGAAACTTTTCATAATTTCACTTTTCCTCTGCGTGATGTCGACTATAACTCTGCACTTCTTCATAACAGCCACGCGGTGTTGTTGGATATTTCCAAATTTCCGGGGCACCAAGATAAAGATTTGGCACTTTGTCCGAAACAATTGAATTGGGGTAATAGTAATTTTTGCGATGTGATATAGTCCCGTAATCCACGTAAGAGGGTTTCACATAGGTATAGTCGATATATCACGGTGTTAAATGGATGAAATATATCTCCAATTTTAGAATGAATTGCACTTAGTATCCATATGTACGTTTTGGGTAGCAAAACTGATTAGTGCACTGCACAGTCCAGAACTCAGCACTTATTTAATTCGTAGTATACTTATTCATCGTTATAGTCACTTGAGCACTTGGCACCACAATTACATATCTCGCCGAATGTAGTATAACACTTGAGAAATATCTTTCTCTGTATTCGATTATTTCGTTTCTTTCTATCTTCCTCTCTTTCTATCTCTTTCGCTCTTTATTTCGCATTTTCGGGGTTTTTTTTTTTTTTGTTTTTTTTTTTTGGTCAATAATTCGCGACATCTCTAACTCTTCACTTACCTATAAGGAATCCGTAGCTTCTTTGATGAGTCGTCTTGTCGGCCGGATCTTTCACGTTTTTTCAATTGAATTTAACTAACAATTATTATATAAATTTATCATATATAAGTTTCTGGTATATTTATTTACGTATATATATATATATATATATATATACCTAAAGGACTGACCACGAGATAAAAATCCAAATTTCTCTTATCAACGTGAGCGCAGAATAATTTACATACGTGTATATAAAAATTGATATATAAGTTATGTTTTTTTGTTGTTTTTCTTTTTCAAATAAGTTATCGTATCCTACGTACTAAATATTCTGTCTTTCGTATTGTATGTCTGTCTACTTTAGTAGTATTTTTTATTTATTTTTATTTTATTTTTTTGTTGTTGTTATAGTTACGTGTGATCCTACTCGAAAAAAAGCACCCTTTAAAAAAAACGGTGTGCGTACTCGACGCGCCACCGCACCAAACAGAAGTGAACTCATGCGCAGCTTCGGGCCTACACTTTAAATACCTTTGCGCGCCCGACCCCTACTCCGTCGCGACGCGCTGATTGGCGGGGGTCTGCGATCGTGGCCCGCGGCTACAGAAGACTCGGGACCCGTGGACATCGCGTCGTCGAACGCCACCACCACCACCGCCACCACCACCCGCCGACGCCACCGACGTCTAAGAGAAGAAGCACCCTCCACCGACACCGCGCAGCAGCCACCGACACCGACGCTGACGCTGACGCCGACGCCGACGCTGACGCCGATCTTCGGCCACCAGGCGCTCAGCTCTACCGGCGCATTTCTTCCCCGGACGTTGAATCGCGTACATATACCTCTGGCGAGACGAGGCCACTGTCCAATGGACCACCGATCAGACAGCATCTCGCTATATATACATATATATATATACATACGCGTTTAGCATAATTTCAGTTTCGTTCGATTCGTTGTTATCGTCATCATCATCATTGTTATTACCCTTCATTTTCTATTCTTTCATTCATTTTCATTTTCTTTTTTTTCTTGTCTTTTCGTCGTATTCACTCATTGAAATTTGTCACTTTTTCTGTACGGGTTTCATTTAGATCGTTTTTTTTTTTTGTTTTTTTTTTGTTACACACATTTTTGGATACAATTGCGCGGGATTGCGAGATTTTGAATGCCTAATGAGAGTGTGAAATTATTGATTAGCAATTGACCGATTTCGGGAAGAAAAATATTCTTATACGTCAGTCATTCAGTGAGTGTGGATTTCAAATACAGATAGATTTGTATCGATGTACTGAGATTATCATCGTCGATATAATATCCTGTTTGATTTGACGTAGATTTGTTCTTTTTCAAATTTGTTACAAGTTTTTTTTTTTTTTTTTCTTCTACTTCTTTGATTTTTTTTTCTCCAAATTATATTGACTTTACCGTGTGAAAAATAAAAACGTAGAAATCATCCACCTGTAGGAGATATACGTATATAATAAGTGTAGAATTATATGTGTCTGCCATGTCGCTTATATGGCGTTCTTTATACAGCCATATGTCTCTAAAGCGAGTTTAAAAGATGAGCGAGGTCTAGGCTGCGAGAAGTTGCTTCAAACGAGGTAGAATGTTGAGGCCGCTAGCGTATCTCTAGACTCTATAGTAGTAGGTACTAGAGTCTAGTAGGTACGAGTTGCTGGTTCAAGTTCACCTCACTCTCAGCATATACAAGCTCTCTCGCGGTCTTACGTATATATATATATAAATATATATACATATATGTTTCTTTCTTTCACTTGCAGGAATTATAGCAGCAGCAACAGCAGCAGCTGCGGTATTATTTAGTTTCTTCAGGATAACCAGCCAAGGCGTGGGTCTAGGTCAAAAAATTTGAAATGATGCTTTTTTTTCCCCATTTAATTATTCATTTTTTTTTTTTTTTTTTTTCATGGTTTTCTTAATCGTTTTTCGCAATTCACGATAAAATTATAAACCCGAATGAATATCACGTTACGTCTGTCTGTGGCTGATATATACGAATGAATTATTTTTCCTATACGTCAAATTATCACATATAATTCATTATAGTAATTAGCTGATCGTCTATAGGTGGTGGTATTTGCATATTCCATAGATATCAAGGTATAAAAAAGAGAGAGAGAAAAAAAAACAGAATTATATTAAAAATCAAAAGATTGGAAAGGAATTTTACAAGAGAAAAAATTTAAAAAATTTTGTGGGGAAAAGGAAAGAGAAAAGTAGTAGAAAAAAATTACCTCAACAGCAAACATGCATTTTACTTGTTACCTATACGATCAACGAGAGTGTGGGAGAGTTCAACGCTCGAGTAGACGATTTCATTCAGCTTACTGCAATAGAGATACGTTGTAAATCTGTCACGTAGGTATATGTATCTATGTGTATGTACGTGTAAAGATACACGTAGGACATCACTGGTAGCGATTCCCCATACGGTTTTGACGTGGTTATCATTTTTCTAATGACACGAAAAGTGAAGAAAAAGAAAAAAAAAATAAAAATACAAAACGAAAAAATAAAACTTGGTACCTTCTTTCAAAAAGAGAGATCTGTGAAATGGAAACTGCTTGCATATGGCACGGTATAAGGAAAAGAAAAAGAAGTAAGAGAAAAAATGACGAAAAAAAAAGAATGAAAATTCTTCGAGCGAACGCGTATGAATATTACACATATATTCACCTCCGGGAATTCCTATACCGCATAGGTATAATATATGTATGCCTATAACGGGTATATCTCGGTGGATGCAAATTGATTTTGAAATAAGTAGGTATATGACTATTCATCTAATTTCCAGGTAGCTACAATGCTCGATAAAGTGTTTTCTGCAAATCTTACGTCACGATCGATCTATACTCGATAGACATAGACGGATACATACAGATAGAATTACGTACATATATATATATATATATATATATATGTGTGTTGGTACCTATAACCATTTCGTAAAATTAATTGCGACACGCAATTAATTCTTAGAGCAAACCTACGTGGATTTACACCTATACACTTGCATCCCGTGCATGTAACACAGTTTGCGATCTGTATACAGGTAAGGAAAAAAACCTTAACCCAGTTTATAAGGGGGGACTTCGTTGAAATTTGGATGAAATCCATGTTTCATTTTCAAAATTACTTGGAAAATTCTAGTAGAAAATCGTTTCCTATAAAAGTTATTCACTGTTTAGTAGTAAGTGTGTTGAAAAAAAAAAAACATAAAGGTTCTGCGAAATTTCCTGCGAAAGGATCTTCGCGTCTAAATTTTCATCGAAGAACCTACATACATTTTTTTAATACACATACTGACAGTAACTAACTTTTGTAAAAAGCGATTTCTTATTAGATTTTTTAAGTCATTCCGAAAATCGAAAAGTGGATTTTATCCAAATTTCACTGAAGTCTCCCCCTTAATTAATATTGAAATGAAGGGAATAGTAGGGAGAAAAAAAAATAATCAACAGCAGAATAGAACTGTCCTGCAACTTGACCTGGAGTAAACTTGAACGAAACGCTAAGTGGAGCGCAACTTTCGAGTCTGACCGATTACTGGATCGTATTATGCAATACACCTTCGGCAAAACTCGTCAGATTCCGTTTATACTCGTTTGAATAAATCACCTGGCAAATTTATTTCATCCAATATGAAACACGGTTCATGGCAGACTTTGTCGATTGGCAGTGAAATTCATACGCATACGCGGAATTCGCTACGATTCGATTTCCTGTAATTTTTTTCTTAACTGTTCATTTCCACACTTCAGACGAATGAAATTATACTTATATTTACACATTTACGAATATGCATATGACGAAACTATCTCTGCAGCTAAGTTCGAGTTTAATGTCTGGCCAGCATCCTCTTTAGGATTTTAATACCTTGCTATGGCTTCACCTATAGTCGTCCCTGTCTATCTCGGAATATTAATTTTTAACATTCCATCAAATTATCGGAATGATAACCTGCAACGGTATTTTTTTTTTTTCAGACGGGGATCAACATCGGTAGGTATTTTAATTATCGAAATTAAGCCGATTATTTTATTATAACTCATTAATCTATGATCATTGACCCGAAATCGAGCGGGAACCATCGCCCATCGATGCTAATTAGGAATCGACTCGAGCCTCGATTTATTTAGCTAGTTTATTCTTTATTATTTTTATTTTTTTATTTCTCATCGCTGCAGATCCGTGACTTAAAGAGGTGAAACGGATCCAGCTATACGTAATCGGAATAATCGACATTGAAAAGCGCAATAATTACGAAAGGGGAACGAGCTCGACGAGCCATAAGGCTTTCGCAATTACGTTGACTGGTAAATAGTCCCAGTGAACTTGGCCTGGATGCTTACTCGAGAGAAAGAATCGTCGTTGTGGGCTTGCTCTTGTATAGGAGAAAGGTGAAAGCACCGGCACCCGTCACAGCCAAGTAACACAACCAAGGTGAGGCAGGCTCAAGATCATTATGTAAGTTAAGGTGAGGCAGGAGATTTACTCCACATCGAGGGATCCGGAAATCGAAAGTGAATCGTAACACCGTGGAAGAAATTACTTTCCATTTCACCCTATGCTTCTTATAGTATCTTTTTTTTTCTCCCTTATTTTCTTTCTTCTTTTCGTTCTTTGTCGGGTCAATACTCCCTTAATCAATTTTCAAATTCAGACTTCGGTATGTCAGGGGAATCGGTAATTCTCAAAGTACAGAATCGATCTATTTAAAATCCGGACACTCGATTTCACCCCCGTATACAAACCAAGAAGAATACAAAATTCAAATTTGCCAATGAGACTCCTTACGGATGACTTAATGTCCGTATTTTCGTTAGCTGCACTAGGGTCAACTTTCATCTCAAAGACATTTTATAAAGTCAAAATTTATCTTTCGGTTAACAGAAAGATGGACATTAGATATCCGTAAGAAATCTCATTGGCAATTTTGAACTTGGGATTCAGTGGAAACCGAGGAGCTAATTCTGCGAGATTATATCATTAGGGATTCACCGTGAACCTTGAGATGATGAAGAAAAGGAAATGTTCTATTCATCACTTACGATCTAAGATAAAATTTGACGAAATTTTGTGAAAAATCGTTAATCGGTTCAGCAATAGCGTCAATGAAAGTCTCGAGACGATATATAACCAACGTCCGATTTCTGAATGATCGTACTGTGTCGAAGCTTCGTTACGTAAAGGCGCGTGTGGTTGTGAACATGAATGACAGATTCACGCCAATTGGGTTATAACCGATGTTGAGTCTTGGGTACAAGATCGAGATCGCCGATGGACACGATCTGGAACGAGGAGTGATTGTATCCTTGCCGATGACGATTCGCGATTTGGTATATCCGATCCTGCCAGTGAGTGGCGCCCTCTTCGCGAGTCGATCTTACATACGCTCTGATAGAAGCTCCTTGTGTTCGGAAGCTGCAGGAAACTCTCGGCGAAAGGTAGCCCAGCCCGTATACTACGATCAGCTCATAGTTTTATTCTTTGCTCATTATTCTAGTGTGAAAAGCCAGTGAAATGGAATCGCTTTAGGGTACACCACACCAAGTGGTTACCGTAATCACCGATCATTTCTCGCCTTCCAAAGTCATCAGGTCTCGGTCCATTCCCTGATCGGTCAAAAGCTTATAGAGTTTTGCATTGATCAAATCCGTAATCTGATCCTTTCGCGGCTGGAATATCACATTCTATTGATCCCCGTGATTTGTTTGGCAAATTGAGAAACCGATTTCCATATCTACTCACGAGTGGGGGTTGTTTTTGCGGCGAAAGTGACGTGGTGGGATTGAAGTTCCGAATTTATTTGAGACGGGATTCTGAGTTTCTGAATAAACATTAGAGTTCAGAACTTGCGAATTCCGGAAGGTTGAAATTCAGGGAGCTCAAAGATCCGAAAGCAAAAAACTTAGAGACTCCAAAAATCCCACTTGGCCTCAATTTCCCGTTCTATTTGTTATTTTCATACGTTTCGTTTAAAAGTTATGATTATTCTTCGATAACCATATGCGGTGCGATACATGCATAATAGAAAAAATATGGCAAATCATTATTTGAGAAGTGTTCATTCATGAAGTATGTCGTATATGGTTCAAAAACACTATATTTGAATTTTTATAGAATTATTGTACTACTTTAAACTAGTGGAAATCGAGTCGAACGAAAAACACCCACGTTCTATGTTTGAGGGTGGCAACAAAACCCTTCGAGTTCAAGGATTAAGATGATACCTGCTAGCCAGGAAATTGCTAATACATACCATTTCGCCAGCTTGAACACAGATCATTGTTCAATTTCCGGTCCATTCGAAGTTTCCTCAAAAACTTAAAGTTATGGGCTGATTTCACCATTATTCGATCCTTCTGGACAGAATATAACTGTTTATAATCCTGTAGTGACTTTCCTTCAGTAGGAAAAGCCGATTCCAAAACGCCCTGTCGACTCAGAGTTTTTTTTTTTTTTTGCGTGAACGTGATTTCGACGGTCGCGTACATCGGATTGATCAAAAAGTATATATATGTATAATATAAAACACCGAATCAGGACTCAATACGTGCAGCAAGGCCCATGGAACTTTAGTTGCAATCTAATTTCGGTTGGTGTTTGCTTGTTTATTCTGCGAATAAAGTACGTGCATTCCGTTAGATAGTTCTCGCAAAGGGGCGAGAGGAAATCAATAGCGTTGCTAGGCTAGGTGAACGGGAGTATGGGACGCTATATAAATTCAATGGCAGAAGGGCGTAGATACTAAATGCGTATGGTGGAATGGAATATAGACCCGAGTTCATTTCTCCCATTGATTTGATTTTCTTCAAGATTTTTCCCAGGCGAACATTCGAGTCAACGTCTTATTTTATTTATTTTTTCTGTCTCTCTTTCCCCCCTCTCTCTCTCTCTCTCTCTCTCTCTCTCTCTCTCTCTCTCGATTCAACCATACTTAAGGAAAGGAAATATTCTAACATCTTCATAACATCTTTTTTTATTCGTTGTTTATTTCACGGTGAATTATTCATTCTCCCTCTTCCGCTGCGGGCTTTTTCTTGGGATTTTTCCAAGGGGTGCCATGGTTACAGAACCAGACACAACGTCTTCCAGACGGAAGTAGTACGTGCGATAAAAGCAGATCAATGTTTCGCCAAGCGATGTTTCGAATTTTCTGTAACCAAATTTGTTCCCCACTTTTGCATCAGGAATTCACCCCACGGTCTGAATTTTGTATTTTTGTTTTTTTTTTTTGTTTTTTTGTCTTCGTTTATCTTGATAGAAAAATTCAATGGTTTTTCATTGATTTTTCACGATAATCATTGCCGAACTGTTTTGTTCTTTTCATTCGTAAAAACGATACAAAATTGGGGAAACTGAGATTTGACCCCGTGTTCGTGGCGCGGATTATTTTTAACGAAGCACATCCTTTCATATAAAACGTATTGTTATATCTATGAGGTTGGGGTGATTTGGGGTAATCCTACGTTCTACGAATTCATAAAGTAGGCACACAAATCCTCCGTATAATTTCGTATACGTTTATTATACCCGCAGGTTGGAAATCCCCTTGAATCCTTCAGTGACCCTTGGTACATACATACATATATTCGGTAACGGGCAAAAACCCCCTATAGCCTTTCGCTCGTTTTCAGAAGGGGCTGAACTAATATGATGGAAATAATTCAAAAACGCCTTCAACTCCTCGTACAGATTATTTTTCAGTTCATCATTTATTTACAAAGTTGCAGAAAACGAAAATTGTACATCTTCTTGTTAAAAATTTGTCGATTCCAAATCCCCACAGGATCACGAGAGGATCGTATTGCTGAATATCTCTGAAGATTTCTTACCTCCGATTAATCGAGGTTCCAAAATTCTGAAGTAAATGATTGGAAATTAGATTATTTCGAGAACATGTCGCCTGCAGCATGTCGCCAAAGTATATTGAACGCGGAACAAAAGCACGTCAGAATCCATCTCGGGGTTGGAATCCTAAATTCTCACCCCTGACCCCGTCGTAACTATTCGCCCTGAACTGTCCGTGCAGTTGATTGATTTCCATTAATCCGTATTGGAAGCTCACAATGATAACGTGTGGCATTCTTCTGTGTATTCGGCTATAGGGGTGAAGACCGAAGGGAACTTTTCTGTAGCACATGTGTCCGGTGACGTCATGCGCACTTTTAGCTTGGGGATCCTCGATGGATGAGTGAGCAATTTATCTGACGCGTTGTCGCAAATATTTGCTACGCACGTGCATCTTTAGTGCTGGATCACGCTCCGTATATGAGCTTTCATCAAATTAGTTCTATAATATCTAATACGAAAACAGGAAACAAAACGGATTAGCTCTATCCGTCCGTTTCCTCGGCTAGAACGAAACAATCGGTAAACATAGGATTTCCCAGGACTTTATTTATCATCTTTCAATATTTTATCCAATTTTTTTTTTTTTCTCTCTTTGCTCAACTTAGACTTCATGACTTTCTTCCTCACATCAATCAAGCTGCAAATTTTTCCTTCCAGTCAGCTGCTGGAACTTTGGACTCATTTTTTTCGGAAAATCTGAAGGACAGACCAACGTATGTTTAGAAACTAATGTTAAGGTTAAAAAATCGAAAAGTGAAGAATTTGACGTAATGAAGGTGCTCATGATTTGAGAATAAATTGTTGTTATTAGGTGAATGAAAGGAAGTTTGCACTTGACGTTGGCAGTTTAATTTCTTGAAGCTAAATCGCGACTGAGTCCCTGCAGACGGTAAGGACTCGACTGGCATTAGGAAGTCTGGTCCTTGGCCGGGAGAACCTGCTTGCAGCCAGGTTGGAGCTACGACTTGGTTTCGCTTGCAGGATCCTTGAGAAATTGATTTATCTTTGTAAGCGACAGGGAGCGCAGTGCCTGCCAGGATGATGGGACTGTCAAGAGAGGAGGAAAGAAAATGAATGAAAGAAAGAACGAAAAGAGAAGGCGAGAGCAAGAGAGGAGAGAGATTGTTATAAAGCCCTTTGACATTGAGTGCTGCGTCAAGGGTTCGGAAACCATCGGGCTCTAGGCACTCCCGCAGTTCATATTTGATGGAATTTTTACCCTCATCTACTTCACCTAACCCCCCCCCCTTTCGTACTCAGCCTTATATTTTTCAAATACGCCTCCGCTCGTCTCAAGTTTTAGAGAAATTTAATCGAAATACGGATTGCAAACTCTCGAGAAGCTTGTCTTCAGTCTGAGAATAATCATTCGATCAAACAGCGGAAAATCAAACAATTTATCTGCAATATCGATTTCTCCTCACCCTCATTTTCTCACACAATTCACTTCTTAAGGTACCACCTTTTCAACTCTTGCCAATCGATAATGGAAGAATGCCAAGACATTTTTCCGTCTAGAAACTGAATGCGAAACTCCAGAACTTCTGTTTCTACAAAGCACTTCATATCATTACTACCTCGGGAAGCAGAAGACAAATCTTTAGATTAAAGCTTTAGATCCCAATCTCGGAGATTTTTTTTGTATTTTTAGTGATGACCTGAACTAAACTAAACTGAATTGGAATGGGTAACAGCCATTTTTAACTTCCAGCCTTACGAAACAAGAGGAGTTACCTACATGACCCCAAAAATTAAAAGTCGGGTTTTCTCCACATCTGTATGATCGTGATCAATATTTTGTTCAATGATACCTTGAGAACAAATGAATCGATTTCGATAATTGTCGTCTTAGACTTCCAGTGACTCAATGAGGAACAATATTTCTGAAAAATTCGAATCCTTGGTTCAAACGAATCAACGGATTTTGATGATTCTAGTTACAATCGGCAGGATCTGTTGCAATTTGAACCTGATTGAATTTTCTCAATGATCCTTTCCATAGCTCACGAGCTAGGAGAAACACTTATTTTTCCTGGTACTCGTCATGTACTTATTTTTTTTTTTTCGAATTCAGTATCCAGACGATTTTTGGATCACTGATCAGTGAATTGAGTGCAAGCTCTTCCAATTGCCAAATTTCTAAATATCGGACGATCTGTTCAAAAATAATAGAGTCGTAGGGTTTTCGAGTCCATCAGCCCGAGTCCGAATTCTGTATTGAAAAATTTCAACCGGCAAATATCGATCGAACGAAGAAGTGATTACTTAATTGTCCGCTTGGAAAAAAAAAATCCATTTTGGCAAAGAATGCCACTAATTGAGCTGGAAAGATTTGTACTAACGGTAAGTTGTCGATTTGGTCAAGTTTTTAGCCGAATGATCGATCAGTGGTACGTTATGAGTGTTAAAGATTTTTGAATGGCGGTAACAAATTTCTCCTTTCCGAAATTGATGGTGAGTATCTCGAAACTAATTGTAAGACATTTGGCTCTTTCATACTGGCAATGACGATCGTTCTCATCGGCTCTTCACGCCATTATGTACTGTGACAAAGAGTTGATACCACGGTACACTAGATATAAGAAATGCGCTGAGGTGTGCGTCCGTTAAAACGCGATGAATAGAACGCAAAAGTGTAAATTGCGAACGGTTTATTCCGCACCCCCGAACTTTCGGTCTGCTCTAAAAATCAATACTTCCGTAGCAGCATAGATACATTTGGTATGTGTTGGGATAGGTCTTTAACGGGCACATCTGTCCTCCGCGATTGTAAATTTCGGGCAAATAGAGGCCCGGCTATTTTTCGACGGTCTGTACCTACAGACGGATGGGACAGGATCCTTGGAGACAAATTTCCCTGGCATTGAAAATTATGAGAGATCAAATTGAACCGAAAATAAAAAAAACATGAGTTCTACTGGAATCTAATCAGCTTTTTTGACAAAGTGACATACTTGGCCACTTTTTGCCAAAAAAACTGAAACCATTCGTCGAGAGTTCGTTCAGATCGGTTGGGTAGTCATCGAGAAAGTTCGATTCGCGTTTTCGAGGTGACGACAATTGGTGATGATGAAATTTCGAGGGATTGTGTTTGGAATTCCATTATTATCAATAGTGACCACCTCGAAAACGCGATTCGTAGATTCTTCCAAACTAAACAACCTACCGTTATAAAACTCAGAAGATTGATGCATTACTACGGCAGAAAGTGGCCAAGTATTTTACTGTTCGGAAAAACCCGATAGAATTTCAGTCAGATTCATATTTCTTATGTTAGCTAGGTTAAGTTGAAAGGGACTCGTACCATATCGTCTTGCAGCCAGCTTCAGGTGCAACGAGAGTCTCGTTCTACCGATGAGAGTGAATTTCTCCGAAGATGCAATTCGACGGCTAGGTAAAGTTTGTGGAAAATTCGCTTCGCCCATGGGGGGAATTTAATTAAACGTAAATTCTATGGCGTGGTGATAATATATAACTTCTGGATTGAACTCCGATAGATGTGTGTATAATTCTTTGGAAAGTATATATATATATATGTATAAAAAGTTACGATGCCCCTTACCAATTCCAGGCCATTGAAGCCTTCCCGTGGCTCCTGGAAAGTTATGAAACTTTGGAAGGCGGCTTTGAAGGAGAAACTTTTTTCGCCCTGTAACCAATCAAATTCTCAATGAGCCCAGGAGACATTTTTAGAAGCCGTCGTCTTCATGGGGCCTCGCTGTCACAATGGACCCCAAGAAGGCCTTTTCTTACGCAACTAGTAACTGAACAACCTAACTACTACACCTAGGAATAGTTCCTCATCGAGAATATATACTTTCCTACTCTTTCACTGTCTCCCGGGGTATAACCAAGCGGGGCCCAGCAACCATGTAATCAGGCCTTCACGTATTTATTATCTCTCACAAGTTCCGATCATCACGAAATTCTCCGTAATCACAACAATAACGTCTTGTTAGCGAAGCCATCGACAACGATCCTTTTCGACTAGCTTACTAAACGAACTAAGTAAATGTAATCGACCGCGTTGTGCAAGCCTTTTGCCCCAGGTCTCTTTATATAGTCCTGTCATCCTCCGACTTTCCCAGACTCGATTTTACTCCATAGCTTAAAACTTATTTCGTTACGCGCAATTGGATACTCTAGCAGCGTTTTACGTCGAAAGAATCATCTCAAAACTTATAAGTCACACACGTGTTCTCCAGGCTTTTAGTTTCCCAAGAAAGTATTAGGTATATATGTCTTAGCTATATTCGAAACGGTCTTAGCTCGACTATAGTCGACGATTTAAAGCCATTTGTTTGGAGCCTGTTCCTCGTAATTAATCCCATCGATCCCACAGGATCAATCAGTCCCTTTGTTCAAGGGGATCTGGGAACGTGCAATTATGCTAGTTCAAACTGATTGCTAATTCCTAACGCGTGCTACATACTGCGAACCGGAGACAACGAGCTGGAGTCTAGAAGCTGTATAGCCTCACGGTGTTATATACGTTCTCTGAAGAAGTTCGGTCGTGCATAATGGCTCGATTCATCAGTTGCAGATGTTATATCCTGGACAAAAAAAAAAAAAACCAACCCCGCTTTATTGCTCTTCGTTAAGTTCCCTCCACGATCCTCGGAAGTAAGGCATATGAAAAAGTTTAGCATCTACTACCTACGTTGCTATCTCTAGACTAAAGAGATACCGACGTCTTTGGAAGAGTAAAAAGACCCACAAACATCAAAGATTCTTTTCATAAATGATAAAAGCCCACCCCAGTGTTCAACAATCCACAACAATCAACGATTCACGATTAAAAGTTATTTTTTTATTACGATCAACAATTAGGATTATTCAATTGTACTTGTCGTATTTCACGATTACAAATATAATTAATTGGGATTACGTGTACTAATGATTACAATTAATCAATTGCCAATTCCTTTCTCAACTAGTTTCTGATAGACGATTCAATTTTTAGTTATGATTGCATTAATTTCAAATACATTAATTATCATACACAGCTGATTGATTCAATTGGAACTAAATTCAATCGCATTTACTCTTTCAATCGATTGATGAATTGATAAAAAAATCAATCAATTAATGCTCGACGCAGTGAAGCCCACATTTCGAAGCATCGGCGTTATATTTTATCATCTTTTTTCCACTTCAGATTACGTATTTTATTTTCTATCTTGTCACCAAAGAATCGTTAATTCCTCAAGGAAGTCCGACACCTGTTTCTTGTACAAGTTTCTGTATCAGCGTATTGCTTGTACCTCATCTCGTTGTACGGAACTTTCTTCACAGTTTGTAATCTCGGTCCCTTTTCAATCTCAGCAAGTAATTCTATCCCGTTCCCCGGGTAACTGGTACACTGTACATTGGTACAAGAACAATTACTTATCCCGAGAAATTGCAGAAGCCCGGGTCTCTTATCTCGAGAGGAAATTGTTATTGCCATATAAAAAAAAAAAAAAAAAAAAAGAGAAAAAAAATAAGAAAATAAAAGAAACCCCAAGAAAGTGGAATTGTCTTCGGGGAGGATCTCTCCCTATATAGCTTCCAGCTGAAGAAATATGAGAATTTCAACCGGATTGCGGGGTCCATTCATTGTGTTTTGTAATCAAAACGGAAATGGCATATGCAAATCTACGATAAATTATAACGTAGGTATATTACGAATGTCATTTTTTTTTTTTTTTTTTTTTTTTTTTCGTCTTTCATATTTGTGTCTTCGCCAAGAATGGGCAGATCTCTCTATTCTATGCATGCCGAATGTGAAACTGTGCCAGTTGTAGGCTGGAGACACGGGGGCATGACAATGGACATGAAAGTATAGAGGGCTAAGGCAGTTGCCAAACTTTATAGTTAGTCACACTTTTATATGAATAGGCCTTATGGACTAATCCCGTCCAAATCTCGTCATCTGAAAGCGGAAATGGCCAATCAATGTAGAAACTTGCTTAAATATGCTAAGCGCCACAGCCTATTGTTTTCATCCAGACTCAGCAGCACAGCATCTCAAACATGGCTGATGATAATCAGCATTGGATCCCTTTGCGAAACTAACAAGAAATTCAATATTCTAGGATCACCTAGAAATTCTCGATTTCTTGTAGAAATTAAATGATTGTCAATCCTGTTGTAATTGAAATGAAAATTAAAGTTGCATATTCTACAGAACTCCAGTGGTACTTTTTTCACTAACGATTTAATCGAATGATTAATAATCGGGAGATTTGTCGGAGATGAATTTCTGATGTGAAGGAAAGTTACAGTCTCAACATCGGAAGGATGTCACGAGACACAATGATTCCTTGTGAGAAGCAGATGATTGTCAATCTCGTCGGAATTGAAATGAAAATAAAAGTACTACCTACATAACTCTATAAATGGTTCTTTTTCTACCAACGATTTAATCGATTCAACTGATAATTGGGCGATTTGTCTGAGGTGAATTTCTGGTGTGAAGGAGCATTACAGTCTCAACATCGGAAGGATGTCACGAGACACAATGAAATTCTTCGATCGAAAACAGCCCGTAGTACCGTAACGATGATGGTGTAAGAATTTGAAGAATGTTTATTCGAGACGTCATCTTTGAATGGAACTCATTGTGGAAAGGGTCCATTCACAAACTGTCGAACGCACTATACCTCCATATGGTAGTCGTCTGGGGTACCAGCTAAGTCGGTCCATTAGAACAAGAATGGATATCGATCGGCTTACTTTGTGACCGTGCAATATTCGCCTCGTGTTCAAGCTTTGGCGGAAGAAAAAACGGTCAAAAAAAAAAAAAAAAAAAAAAAAGAAGACAAAAAAATTATGGAAATCAGTAATACCAATTGATAGCAGAATTCATTCTACTGTCTCATCGCACGTCTTGTCAAGCTTAAAAATAGCAATGTTCCCGAAAGTGAGAACCGCTTAACTCAGATTAATAATCTCAAATAGTATTTCTAAATAGCGGTTAATGGCCTGTTATGACTAACTATATTTAAATTGTATGGACTACGTAGTATGTTGATCCTTATTCATAAACTTCGGAGGAATAATTCATCGTCATGTTTCAGCATTGCCAGTCGTAAAAAAGTTGATCAAATAAACAGTTAGCCAGTTCGTTAGACGTGCAAACATCGTTATAGATGTTGGGTGTTAGTTATACTTATCTTGCAAATTATCGTTCTCGTATTGATAATAATCTATATGGTATATATACATATATATTCTATCGGTGTGATTTACAGTTTCTCTACCTTTGAATTTACTCCTAATGGTCCTTTTTCCCTGCAACTATCGCTTAGCGACGACGCGTGATTAGTCGATGTTTATTCATTTATCTTCAACATTTCATCTTCGACTTGCGGGTTTTATCCTCATGTTTCTTTTTTTTTTCAGTTCCAAGGTAATACCTTATCGGACTTGGTGCACTGGCTAACTTGTTTCTCATCGCAAGGGCATCGGGATTAGATGGACCGATAGAACAGCGCAGCTCGCGGTGTTTATATGTTTCGCATATTTTTGTCACGGATCAACGATTGCAGAAACTTCATGGCGCCAGGGTTTGAGTTGAGTGGCGGGATTGAAAGCCATACGTGATTATAGTTACCCGACGCCGCGCTATGGCTAAGTGACACAATAATATGTTTCGTGATATATGGGGGCAGCTTCCCTACCATCGGTTATTTATTACAACAGGGGTTAAGTTCATTCGGATATTCCAACTTTAAACTTGTTATTTATCGACGATCTTATACCCGCAAAAATTCATCCTATATTATATGTATAGGTACGTAGACCGCAACTGATCCCCATAGAAATATACGAGCGAACTGAATTCTTGACCTCACTCAAACCGCAACTTGGAACGGAAAAATAAATCACAAATCAAAGAGAAAATACTGGCAGAATCTTCATTCCTGTAAAATTTATGATCCTAATTGTACAATCGTGCAGAACTTGTAGACGTATTGGAATTTTTTTTGATTTTCCAACAGCGTGAGACTTCCTCAGGAGTTAACGACAGAAGAGAGTGTTTGGGTGAAATGTTTCTGAAGGGGACTATGTTTAGCTCGGTTTCAGAATTTTGAATCAGTCCAGAATTCATTTAGTTTTTACCAAGACTAATTTCACATTTAAAAAAATGTGATGAAACTTCTATCAAATCTGTGACGTAAGGATTTTGGAGCACCATTGATCCGATTGTGGTCTTTGGGGGCTCATTTTGTTTGCAAAGAAAACCCCAATCATACGAACGAGCAGATCTGAATAAAGTTAACTGTGTGCAAACTTACAGTCAATTATCTAAAGTTTCCGAAATTCCGGCCACTAATTTGCAAATAACTTGGTCAAAACGAACACGTCAGGTAAATTCTCTCGTTGACATGATGAGGATTTTATTTTCGAAGAAAATGAGCCCTTATTGACCTTAATCGAATCAACGGTGTTCAAAAATCCTTAAGACACAGTCTTTGGGACAGAACAGTTTTTTTTTTTATGTTGAATCAACTTTGGTTGAAAAATAAATGCACTCTAGAGAACTCAAAATTTGTACAATCTAGCTGTACTGGTCCCCATAAAAGCGGTTACTAACTCTGTTCATACGGGAAAATGTATTTTTCATTGATGTTAGCACCAAAAGAAGTGGCAAAACACACAAATTTGACACATTTTTTGATCATTGAATATATTGCAAATGGTTACTAACTTATCGAATCAGTTAGTCCCCCCCACTCTGAAATCGATGACAGAATTTTTGAATCAGCTGTCATGACACGAGATCATTGACATTGATATTTTCAACTTATTTGATCATGAAATCGTGTTGAAATCGTCATGTCCAATCCACGATGGAAAATATCATATTCTTCGTGTTTGGCATCCTACTTATAAAAGTCCGATCGATACTGATCAGACCGTTTTGATTCAGCTCGAAATCGCCAGAAAGAACTTGAAATCATTCAGTCGACTAGAATGAGGAATCAATCAGCCCTGTAATTAACTCGAAATCCCATGAAGTTGAAAGCCAAGTCAGGAACTCTCACCGAGATTGAAGGGCCAATCGGTTTTCCGTCTAATCAAGCATACGATTTACTCGGCCATCTCACCTACTTCGATAAAAAGCATCTTCTGGTCAATACAGCGATGGCGTTAGATGAATAATCATCAAAACTATGTCTCTGTGATGGGAAATTCAGAATACTTTACGGATTGCAAATGGGCCTGCCCAGTTCAATTATACCAACTGGAACTGATCCAATTTTTTCAATTTTCCTTTCGGATATGTGGGCCATCATCTCTCCTCGTCCAATCCCATCCGGGTTCGTACTTTCAACTTGACGTAGACACGTCATTTTTCACAATGTGTTTCCCTACCATATGTCACTCGACTTGTGAAAAATAGGGCAAAACACAGTTGCGAACGGTTATAAACACGTTTGTCAACTAGCTCATGAATTATTCTGCAATTTATTTTCGGAATTGGATTGAACGCGAAGGTGAATGGACGTGGGGTTCAACTTAAGAGAAGTGAGTAGAAAAAAAAAAAAAAAAAAAATGAAGAAAAATAAATACAAATACTGTGAACTCATTTTTACCGAAACCTTTCGGTACATCGAGTTCTTTGCCTTGAGAATCAAAGCGCGTCTTCTAGTAGCGATAATCAATCATCGGGATAGGCAAGAATAGGTATGATGGGTCTCACCCACCAGACATTGTCTTTTTCAAGATTATTTGCGAAATGGACAATTTATCTTTGTGCTTTTTACGGATGGATACTTTTTCATCTCTTTCATGATACAATGGCCCATAAAGATCACTGCCTCTCAGATCGGTAGGTGTACCAATGCAACGTCGTAAAGACTACTGCGAGAATTCAATTTCAGTAGCAGCTACAACGTCGTTTGGGATCCCTTGCAGTGCATAAACTGAAACTGAAAGTGACACTTTACAACCGCGGTGCCCGAGTGATTTACAAACTTCAAATCGTATGCAAAACTCGTGGAAACTCAGACCCACCGCACACACAACGAATGTAGGTACTACAATATCTTGTATGAAAATTTATTAGGGCGGGATTCGGAATTCCAAAAGTTCTCAACGATTAATTGCGAATATATTTGAGACGCGATTCTAAGTTTCTAGAAACATTCAAGTTCAGAACTTGGCAATTCCGGAAAGTCGAAATGCAGACAGCTCTAAAATCCGGCAGTTGAAAACTCCGAAAGTCCGAAAATCTGCAAATTTAAGGGAAGCACAAAGCTGTCAAATAAACGACGTTGCATTTCGGGAATTCCGAGATTCGGAGTTTTGGAATTTCGGATCCTTAGCTTTCAGAATTTTGAACTTTCGGTGTTTTTCATTCAGAGTTTTTCAAATTGGCTACGTAAATTTTCAAGGCAACAATCTCTCGAAGAACTCTTGAGTCAGTAGTAGAAAAATTCACAATTTTCACCTTTCGCAGCTTTTCCAATTCGGAATTTCAATCCTGCTGCAATTCATTTCCCGATAGAACATTTGTTTTCAATTTTTGTTTCTGTTTCTTTTCTTTTGGGTTAGGATATCGGCCCACCCTAAATTTTAGTCGGGTAAATTTTAAAATACTGTAGCGACAAAACGAGAAACCCTTTAATGCTGTAAACGGTTTCTGCAGATGTCAAAGTTCATGCCTCAATAGAAACGGGTTTCGATATGAAACACAGACTCTAATAAGTACTTTTGGTTCAATGAAAAGAAAAGAAATTTCAAAAAATATTCGTTCCAGGCGAGATAGTGAATCCCATTTATAAATCTTTATTGGGTATGCCATGCGCGAGCCACACTGCATTGATGATATTCAAGAAACACTGGCCTGTGGTAGAAAGCCATCTATATTCATACTCATCAAGCTTCACCATGGTTTATGGTGTTTCTAGTACTTCGAGACGGTTAATTCAAGCACATCCAGGTGCGAGGTAAACCGAGTCTACTTGATTTATTCATGCCGGTAATAATACGTGTCTTTATGCAACGACTCTAGGGCCATGGTACCAATAGAAACTGTCCCATACTGCTCTATCGCACTTTTTTAAGTCACCCATAATTTATCGGAAAAAATAACTGTCATTCATATGAAACAATCATGCGGAACATCAACAAGTCCTATCACTTGACAATCTTATAATTAATAGATGTAAAATTTCGGAATACATTGAACAAAATGATAAGACCTTACATAGGGTCTCCTTTTTCTCAGAAAAAATTAGAATCTATCTGCTTGACAATTAAATTCAAATGAAACCTTCGCACAATTAAACTACAGCGGTCATTTGTTAATTTACTCTTGCGAAGTCAAAGTGCTTTGAAGTTTCATTCAGTTTAATTTTTTCCCTATTTTCGTTTTTCCGCGTTTTTTTCAATTCCGAACTTGAGTCACAGAACTTTTTCTCTTTTCTGCGAATCCAGCGCGTCTGCGAATCGTCTTGCGCATATTAATCACTATCACCGATGGTTACCTAACCACGTAGAATTGCAACAAGACAGACATACAATATGTTGACCTCGTCCGAAGTAAAGTGCACGTGTACTTGATGCACAGGAGTAATACAACAACAAATTTGTCCGTACATCCTGAAGACATAACCGCGTGCATAAAGCGGACGTTGTCAATTCGTTGTCCACTTTAGATTGTCAGTAATAAAATTTTCCCTTTATTATTTTTTATTTTTTCTTTTAACCTTTTTCCTTTTGCTTTTTACTCTTTGCTTTCTCAACCTCATAATCACTCGACGTATAACCCTGAGACGAGGTAGTCACATCGTATATATATATGTTCGAGAGGAAAAATTGCAGAGAAAATTGCACCACAGGCGTCTGAAAGGGACGTAATTTTTGTTGATACAGGAACGTCGGGGTTCAGGTGAGCCTAAGTATACGGGGGCTAATAAGGATCGATTTGTTAGCTACCGTTGCGGTGACACTTTCGCGTTATTCAGAAGCCCAGGGTACTGCATCATCGGGTACCGTCCGTAGCAACTAACTACTACCGTCCCTTGGATCAGGTTACATGGCGCCTGCTGTAGAACTTGTTACGCGATAGTCAGACCATGAAATTTATCGAAACAGTTTGATTTCCTTATCGATTTTAAATATTCGATCATCTGACTGGAAATATATAATTGTTCTGAAAATAAAACCGAAACAAAAAAAAAAACAGAAGATTCATCGATTCATGTCCAAAATTCAGCCAACAAAGTTCTAGCTGAACAACTTTGACTACTTTATGGGTCACAGCTGGAAGGATTATAGGATTTAAACTATTCTGACTGATTTTTAAATATTTTTCAGGAGATTTGTCTCGAGAGTCTCGAGTGCAATCATTTTGTGATTTTTGTGAAATGATCGATAAAGGCCACCTTTGCTGGTTTCAGTTCTTTCAAGGAGAAATTTTTTAATCGTGCGAACTTTGATTGTTGATGCTAATCGATGAATGAAACTTGAGTTGATCTTTACAAGAATTACCTACAATCCACCACAGCTGTTTGGTTCAATTTTTTTTTTTTTTTTTTCTCCAAAAACAACCTTTTCTCAGCTTTCAGCTTCGATATCTCATTATTCAAAATTTTCCAGATGATTATCAACGCTGCGGGTACCTTGAAAGGATCATCTATCAGGATTTGGCGGATGAGTTTTCACTACAACGTCAAAAAGTTGTGAGTAAAATGCATCAAGACTGAAATTTCATACTGCAAAAAAAATTCATGCATCGTATCGAATATTTTGCTATCCGAAAAACGGAAACCCGTTCCTTAGAAAAATTCTGATTCCTGTTCGGTCGTATTTATGATCAAAGCATCGTGATTCTTCGTAAATAAATTTCGGAGATGATTTAGCTGAAGTTGTATTCGATAATTGAATACAAGTCTAAACGTTGAATCGAACTCGTTTCGTTCGTAACGTATGACGACTCCAAAAACTTATCAGATTCGACGGTGTAATACCGGTTCACATTATTTATGTACTAAATGCATGTGTATAAAGGTATCTAGATACAGATGAATTCTTGGCAAAGTTTGCATAAAAACACAGCGTCCGTTACTCGTGCAAATCTGTATAAACGAAATAAAGATACAGACGCCGCCGGGTGTAATAATTATTTCGTGTGAATCAAGAACGATACGTTAACTGACCGCTTTGTAACTTATGGCTTATTGGGCTCTCGCAATGTACTGCGAAGTAGATACCGGAACACGTAGCAGGCAATAAAGTTCTTCGATGTGGCGTAAATCAAAATTTAACAACACCGGAGTTAAAGGAGCTAGTCTACTTTACGGCTAGAAAAATAAAAAATGCTTCAAAATCAACTCATCCCGTGATTAAAGCATATTTGAAACACCTGCTGCACGGATTAACTCGAATTCTTTGAAATTTCAGAAAATTTCATTCCTGAGGTAAGTCACTTGGAGGCGAGTGAAAAAGGAATGTTCAATTTTTTGAAAATTGACCATATTTTCCATGACAATTTTTCAAATTCAATTTTTCGTGCTTAATTTCTGACGGCACGTGTTCCAGACTATCTGGATTCTGAAGAACTCGAATTGGACTAACGGTGTGTCTGAATTTGTGCAGCGGACGTGATGGAATGAGAAGATTATCAGGGTGTTGAATAAACTTATCAAAGAAAGAAAATTATTTTGAACCATATTTCATTTTTTCAACCCAGTCTCCTTAGCCCTATAGTCACTTACACCTATGGAAACTTCCGTACATTACTCACACGAGGTCACTCTGAGCCCAGCTAACTTTGAGAAGTTGTCACACCACTAAAGTTTCATCATGAAAAAAAATTCCTGTGAGCAGGTACTTTAGCATCTAAAAAATGGGTCCTAATCGGTTGTTTGAGATGGAATCAAATTCGAGCCTATGTATTAAAAATTTTTCGAAGCGAAGAACTCAGAAACAATCAGTTGTGTGACTGAAAAAATGATAACTTTTACAATTTTATGTATAGTTTTGGCGACACTTTGAATTTGGATATTCTCGAGATACTGTACTTAAAAAAAAAAAAAGTATCACTACTTCATGGCCCTCCAAAAAGTATATTTATTTTGAAAATCGTAGGTGAGGGTTTTCTTAATTCACGAAATACACGTTCTACGTTGACACGAGTTTTTCAATCAATTTTCATTCATCCAGAACTGTTGTTTTTGAACAGAAGTTGGTGTTGGGGTCCTCTGGGCCCCTAGTAAATGACTATAGGATTAATTGTACCTACCACATGGTAGAAGCTCCAAATTATCTCATGTGCTTAGATCTATTATTTACCGATAATACATCATGCATCACATGCTTAATACATGCATCAGAGCTACCGCAGTTTCTGCATTAACGCAACACGTAGCTATACCTATGTAGTCTCGCTCAGGCTTGCTGCAGTTTGTTACTCACCCGAGCGAAAAAGCTTCTTTGACATCGAGCTTTTATCCCCGGATGCGTTTTACGGCTCATTGAATTGATGGCGAGCCGGATGGTGGTTGACGATTTCATTGATCATTCTCATTTATTTCACCTGCTTTCTATAAAGGTGTGATTTTTTTTTTTTTCAAGAGGAAGAGAAACAAGAGGAAAAAAGTAAAAAAACGATACGTAAAAAATGAATAAAAACTACGCTGCTACCGCAAGATCATTCTGAACTATACCTATACAGGTAAGGAAATAACCCGTGTAGCTTTAAACCTGCAAACAGATTCAGTGTGTATCGTAATATAAGCATATACCAGTTGTGCTCCGTGTATGAATGCAAACGAGTGATAGAGTAAGTGTTTATACATTTTTCGCACGTAAGGCCTAAATTTAAAAACCGCTTGAATTTTGACACATGAAATTATTGTTATACCTGTTCAAGGGGAATTCCTAGATTCCAGAACTCATCTGTACCTAGTACCTTACTGAAAAAAATTATAAAACGAGGTTACAACGGTAGTTGTTATGGCGCCACACACTCTGTTCAGCTTTTATTCATACACATTCACTAGCTCTTACATACGATTGGTAATAAATGGCGGACCATTCGATGCGGAGTTCAATTACGAGATCGCCTATCGGCTTAACTCATTTTTTCACTCTTGTTCCTGGACACTAACAGTACCTCGTATCTTCTAATATCATCTAACGTTTCCTGAAACTCAGGGGTCAAACCTTTGCAGCGATTGGAAAAGGTTCCTTAAACTACCCTTGTTTCTTTTTCCATTTTACTTTTTAATTTTCTACACAGAATCCGAAAAGGAAGATGTACTTTTGCGTTTCGGTAATCAGACTCTCAATTTTTACGTGACATCGATTCCGGACTCTTGTCCGGACAATCTGAAAAAACTTACGATTATCAATTCATCGGATTCAGGAATTAGAAAAATCTGGCCTGTGTTTTAGTAGACTAGACAGACACCTGAAATTTGACGTATTCAGACCAAGATCATAAAAATCCATTGATCTGTATTCGATTTATCGTCGGCTGAAGTGTTGTTCTGAAAATCTCATTCCTTCGAAGAACTCAAAATTTCCTCGATCGATAGAAACGACGATTTATCCAGTTTTGATCCCATAAAAAGTCGCGTTGATTGAGACAAAAACAATAAAAATTCTTTGATGCATTCTCGAGATATCGTTAAGGAAAAATTGATCAAACGGATATACTATGTCTAAATTATAATGATAACTTCTTTTATTTTCTATACCTATAAGCGGGAAGTTGAGAATGGAAGAGATGAACCGATTCACGTGCATTTTTTTTTTTTATTTCTTTTTTTTTTTTTATTTTTTGTTCTTCTGTCTAATTTTTCCTCTACTTCTAAACGAAGAACGAAATCGTCCGAAGATTTACTATCTGGGTTGAGGTAAGGCTACGTAAGATACGAGAATCCGTGTGTTTCCTGTTCAGGTGTAAGTGGACACATATACCTATATACGGTAAATAGTACATAGATATAGACACGGATACTTCCATACACGTAGGTAGGTATAGATATACACATAGGTTGAGGCTGTTGCTGTTGCATTTGGCGTGAAAAAAGATGCGGTGAAAAATAAACAGCCGACAGGGTATCTACGTGAGGCAATCCGATGGTTGTTTTTGTGGGAGTTGAACGTTCCGTCTAATAAGTGATGTTTTTTGGCAAGTACCGTTACCCGGAGGGCGCGAAGGATGGAATTGGGAGCCAGAAGCTGAACCAGAATATACGGCCCACTGTCTCGGAGCCAAAAAAAAAAAAAAAAAAATTTACATTTTGTGAACGCGGTTCAAAATTCCGAGTTAGAAAAATCGATTTATATTTCTGCCTAAATTGATTAAAAAATCTCGAAGAATATCAGTGGAAAAGAGATGAATACGGAAGACTTGGACCTTTTAGCTCAAGACCAGAAATCGAAGAAACCAGAATAAATAAAAGGGAAAGAATAACTCTGGTTACGGCACACATGGTAAACTCGTTTTGTTGGTTCTGATCGAGACGATCGCATCTGATGCATTATGCAAAGAGATTTTCTTTCATGAACGTATATGACTAGTATATTCAACTATGTCTTACTGCTGTGTGCTGGTGTAGAGAAAATGGTGTGAAATAGGTATACGCGATTTGGTACTGCCACGATTTTTTAAAACCATCTTGTAACAGATTTGCCAATCTATTCGGTGGATATTTGAGCGATTCATTAACAGTCTCAATTATTTATTCCCCGTTTGCGCAGTTATACACGTCCTTAGCTGTGATGTGTATAAATCAGTATTTATAAAAAGGAACAGGCAGAGAAATCGGCCAGCCCCGAAACTTGCCGCGTAGATCTTCAAAGTTTGAACAATACAAGACTACTGTATCGATCAATTTCAAAATATAGTAATTTCTAAATCGATGCGAATGCTATCGATGGAGATAAGAATTGTGAAAATCCATCGATTAGTTCTCGAGATATGACTATTTGAAATTTTGCTTGTAAAATTTTCTTAGTCAATTGCTCAAAAACTAGTTCATCGATTAAATCCAAAATCGAATCAGTTCTGAGTTATGAAAAACCGCATTGATCGAAACTAAAATCATCGAAATCCGGTGATTTGTTCTCAAGATATCGGACGTAAAATTGTTGGTGATTCTCTGGACCTGAAAACGTAGAGATCTGGTGAAAACTCGACTTTTCATTCATTTCATTCTCGGGTTGATTATAGAATAGAAAAAATGAGAAGAATCGCCAAGACCGGATTATTCATTACAGAGATTAAAATTGAAATTTTTATGAAAATTTGGATGTAGTATCGGAATATTTCGCTCGGCCAGATTCGTTCGCAAAAGATTAAAGAAGAGTTTTCACAGCGAGGTTAACCTGCGGCTCGAGGATTTCTTCTTGTTCTTCGCCAACCATAATAGTCGAGGGCATCAACAGTCTCTGTCCATCTTCGATGGTCGATTGTCGATTGTATCGAAGTAAATTCTCAACGTTTCCTACGTGTGCAGCCAGTGGCGTAAAAGTCAGGAATACGTACAGCCAACGAACGTGACGCCGTGAATACTATAAATAAATTTATCTCCCATCATCTGCATCCTCTGGCTACATTATGCTTTCTCTTAGTTAATTGTCCACGTGGGCTGGATTATTCCCTCAAAAACGACTATTTTAGTCCTGTTTTTTTTCTTCAAAATTTCTCATTCCTACCAAATCGCTTTATCAAATTCGGAAATGGTTGTTTTTTTTTTTTTTTTTTCTTTACATTCGCACGCACCAAGGCATTTTGTCACACACATCCGCAAAGAATGCCTCGTCATACCCAATTAACATTACAAGACTAATTTGATCCCCCGATGATCGCGAGCTGTAGGGAAGAAATTTTATCCCAGGCCTCAGGCGGTCGTATCTACTACGATTATAATAAATTCGCAGTTTGTTCTGACACGAGATTCTTCCGTTCCCACACGACGTCCCACGGTGAAGATTCCATGCCCTGACATCCGTTCGGCAAGCTGGAGTCTCTTGGTGTGGTTGTCTCCAGTATTTGTTTGAGAAATTTTTATTTTTGTTTTTTTATTTTTTTCCACCTGGTTGAAATTTTATCTATGCCATTATATTCCATTTCTCGACATGCTTCTGCTGCAGACTTTGATCGATAGATTCAACGCAGGAATTTATATCCTCAAAATTGACCATAACTATACATAACATAAGAGAAGACTTTATTGTCTTCTTGGATAATTCAAGGCAGCTTTGAAAGTCGGTAGAAATTCAAACCGGAAGTCAAGGATCGACCGAAGCTTCAGTACTCAAAGAATTATCATACTAGTAGATATCACTGTCTTAACCAGCCAGGAAATCCCATAAGGTATCCGATCTCAAGAAGTGATCGATTCCAGACCCCGATCGGGTTAATTGATTAAATCTTTAATTATCCTTCGACGATGGATAAATGCCGTACCTACATGCGACAGATCCGCAATTACCCGACTCGGGGAAGGAAGTTATAGTTTTTGACAGTGAGCCAGGGATTTTCTTTCATTTTCTTTTTCTTTCTTTTCTTTTTGCTTTCCATCGAGTTCTCTTTGCTGCCATTCTACAAGAGCGCAGAGTCTCAGTCGATGACGATTAGTATGGGCGACTCGTGCGCGCGCGTTTACGCATTTTTATGCATTCCTTAGGCGGCTCACACATCCGTTAGGATAATAATTTCAGCTGGACATAATGACATTCTGGCTGTATACTCGTACATTGCTGCGTTTCACTGACAATGGGACATCCAGGGCGTTAACGGTCTTCACTTCATTTTTACTCGCCATGACTTTTTTTTTTTTTTTTTTGTTTCTTTTCATTTTTATTTCGTATTACCCGCGTAAGTCTCACGTGTCCCATTTATTCGATACCTACTCGAGCCAATATTGCCAATAGCCAGATTTTTCGATTGGAAATTCGAACTCTATAATTTGCTCCAGGAATCCATGGGACTTCGATCATGTCATTTGACGTTTTGAGCTCTCGAGTTACACTTATAAGCCATGGGCTGTGGAAGTGGTCGAAAGTCTGATGATAAATATTCATACGTATTTAAATAGCCTGCAGTCGACTGGTCCATGGGTCAAGGGCTCTTTGTCCCCCGTTCATATAAGCAGGCTGAGGATTTCTTTGAGTGATAAAGTACGGAATTTAAGGCAATATTTTATCCAGATTTTACTACGTTACTCACTCTCGCTCTCGAGCTTTTCTTTGCTGGGTTTTCTCACTGCTAATTCTAATTAATAAGGCTCTTCGGTGAAGAGCTGTTGTGCCTTCTTTTCCTGCATGTTCTATGCATGTATGAAAATTACCTCTAGCTATCCTCTTCTTGGTCTGCAGTTAAGGGATTTAATCTATGGAACCTGGCACCGCGTCACCTGATTAGTTAGTGTCGTAAAAATTCTTATGTCCAACTATACTGCCCTGTTCGTCATCGATTAGTTCATTTATGTCCTGGCTCATCTCGCGTTACGAAATCTTAACTGGATTTTTACCTGCAAATAGATTTTAGCCGGACAGCTTCAGGTCTCAAATTTCATTTCATAATCATCAATATACGTATATACGTGTGTTGGTTTACATTATCGAACTCTTGACACTTATCTTTCGCTTTTGATTGGCAGTAACAATCAGATAATACAACTTACGAATGAGCGATGCGTCTGATAAGCCTGATACCTTTTCGGATCTCATGGCTGCCGATGACATCGTGAGCCTGAAATATGTTACACTGTTAAAAATTTGCGATGTAGACTCAAACGAGTATAAAACAATTATTCTGATTAATTCCAAAAATTCACCACTGCTTGATGTGAAGAAATTTCTGGCTGAGTCGAATTGACCCCAAGTAGTGTCAAATTTATACCAATTTTTATCAGCTACAGCAGTCCAGACCGGAATTTGTTTTCTTGTTCGTTTAGGCAAAAATTACGCTTATATATTCGGAAGATTTCCAGCCTTCGAACGCAATTATTGGCCGTTTGTTGCAATTTCAAAAAATCACTGAAAATTGCACCTTGATGGATTACAAGAAAGCATTTTTCCCTATTTGGTCTCTGGACTGCAATTTCAAGAAGCTTAAGGATACAGTGGAGGTAGATTTGTTAATTATATATTTCAACGAAAGTTCATTTCATATAAAAAAAGTTATCTTCCAAAACCTGGGTCTCGAGAATTTTTGAGCACCGTTGGTCCGATTAGGGTCAATAAGGGCTCATTTTGTTGAGAAATAAAGTCTTTGTCATGTGAACGAGATCATTTTTTGATGCTTTTGTTACTTGGCCAAGTTATTTGGTGATTATAGTGGCTCAAATTTTGGAAATATTGGAAAATTGACTGTAATATTGCGCAGTTAATTTCTTTCAGATCAAATGAGCCCTCAACAACCAAAACCGCATCAACGCTATTCAAAAATCCTTATGACCCAGATGTTAAAGAAGTGAACATTCTTTTTGATGTGAAATGAACTTTGGTGAACAATAAATGAATTCTGGACTGGTTTGAATTTTTGAAACCGATCTGTACTAGTCCCCTTAACCACAATACAACAGAGTGAATGATTTTGGTAGCTTTTTCATGGAAAACCATGGCAATTATAAGTGCTTTTCACATTGTTGTGATGATGGTATTCAGTAAATCTTATCATTCACAATGTTTTGTTAATATGCATGTGAAGACAAGCGTAAATAACTGAAACTCTCGTTCCTAATAATTGATTGGCAATTACAAGTCAATGCTCTTCAATTTTTCGCGATCCAATTGGATCGAAACGAGACATCAGTTTCCGGATTATCGAAAAGAGTCTCGATCCATTCGAAACTCAGAATATCCACCACCCACTGAATTACGACCAATAATAACTACCGTCACGTGTGATCAGTTGATGAGAAAGAAGGATCAGTCGAGGCGTTGAATCGCGAGGCTGAGATGCGGAGTAATATAAGGAAAAGGAAAAAAAAATCTCTGACTTCGTAGGGCCTTAGGGCAACGTAGTTATAATTCGTGAGCTCTCAAGATATTCCACTGTAAAATTAGTGGTCTGTCGAAGAGAAGGGATCAGCCAAAGAAAGAGACGGGTCCATTTGCCGCTAGTACTTAGGCCGCGTGTACAGTTAGGGCATTGTTAACGCAGCGGGTATCCCGTATCGTTGAACCCACCTGCACAACCCATGAGTTGAGAGTGAATTAACACCTTCACAAGCTGGGGTCTTTTACACAGGTGAAAACACGTATATGTACACGTATGTATTTATCTCACGTTCGTGTGTGTGTGTGTGTGTGTTAACGCGCATCTCGTACAATACACATATATATATAATATATATACATATACGAATCTTGTTGCACGGATTGTGCGGAATCTTGGATGGTTATGTACCAACTATGTCACGTCGTTGAGACGGTAGGTACCTACGGAATACCGCCAATTAGCCGAAGAGACCTTTGCGCAGGCCACATAATGCGCGGTTTTACAATCTGCAACAACGCAGGTGTGAACGAAGTTAGCCGCAAGGATTTTACACGGCTTAAGTCAGTCTATTCTTGATGGACGGTACCTATGGGAACCTTGATGCCTTTTTCATTGGGCAAGCGTTATTCCGGAATCATCCGGAAAACGAGTTTTCCCATCGTGATTCTTCGCGGTAAAATTGCTAAATCTAATTCAGAATGCCAATTATCAAATTGAACAAGGGGGAGGATCGCAATTTTGAATTTTGAAAGTTGCGAAAGGTTGAAATTTTGATTTTCCACAATACCGACTGACAGTTTTTAGAAACATTATTTCCCCAGAAGTCTACGTAGCCATTTTGAAACACTGAATGAAAAGACTGTGGAGGTTCAAAATTCCGTAAGCCAAAGATCCGAAAAGCGAAAACTCTGAATCCCGGAATTCGCTTATGCAACGTCGTTTATTTGATAGCTTAATTGTCATGAGCTTCCCTCAACCCTTCGTGATTACCAAGGGGAAATTTTACCCAGGTCTCGCTAGAAAAAATAATTAACAAATGCATCAGTTACGATTATTTGAGCTTCATTCAACTCTGGTAATTTCGGGGGAAAAAAATAATCAAGGAAGTGATTTGAAAAGTCCGATCGATTTAAAGTGCGAGGAAAAAGCAGTCTGTCGAATACCGTCCGATCTGCACTGCAGTGTTGAAAAATGAAATTGTTCTTACCAAGTGTGCGAGAGAATCGAACCTCGAACGGTTTGAAGTTGGACACGATATACGGGGCAAATTCCATCATGTGAAGCCTTTTTCTGACCGGTGATAAAACTTCTTGGCAGTGAGATGGCCGGGCCCTGCAGGTCTTCGGCCCGTACCCATTCGGACAAGCTATGGAAAAACAAGGACCCGGAAGGGCAAGCTTGAAGCAGCGGTCAGCTGCGCTGCATCCTCGATAAACCGAAGCAAAAACTTGCGTTACATGATTGTATCAGAAATTGAAATTTCTTAGCGGGTCTCTTCACTTCGCCAAAATACATTATACTCATACTTACTTACTTACTTACTTACTTACTTGGCGCGGCTCGGAATTTTTGTCCAACTTCCGAATCCGATCAATATCCGTCTTTCCGATGCGTCTGCAACATTTTTGTCTTAATCTCCTCGAAATAAAATAGAAATACTCATTTTCACTCAAATTTACTCACCGATTTTTGCCGCGGTGTGAAAGCTCAATGAAATTTTCAGAAATTCATCGAGTAAGAAGTTTCCGCGAATGCCGAGCAAATTAGGGCCCATTTGTCCGATTGGGTTGTAAAAGCCTCCAACTTTTTTCGAAAGCTTAGGACATCACGTTACTAGTGTTTTGATTCTTGGAGACAGAAAGAGGTACATTTTTTTCCGTCTTACGACTATTTAGGCTTCGAAATGGAGAAAAAAAATTCTAAATGATGAAAATCGGGAAATTTTAGTGGATACGCAGTTTCGGCATTAACTTTTCGTGTATTTGAAAAATCAGGTCTATTGATCGCAGAAGGGCGTATCCGCCAAGAATTCATGTTCTGTATAGAAATTTAGTTTTCTGGTCATAGATGCGTTTGTATGCCTCAAAACGTTCATCTTTCGGTAAAATAGAAATTCCTGTGAAACATGAATTTTTTGCGGATACGCCCTTCTGGCATATGTTGGTCTAATTTTTTCAATAACGTTGATGCCAAAAGGGCGTATATATTCACGGCACTATTACGTTCTTCTGCCTTTAAATTTCTGTCTCGAAAGAACAGAAGCTTTTTTCGTTTTAACCCTTTTCACATCAAACAGCGAAAAACGAAAAAAAATTGTACGCCCTTTTGCCATTCAAATCGCATTTTTCGTTGCTTCAGCCTTTTTTGCATTTGTTAGACGATATTTTTTTCATCTAGTACAAAAAGAAACGAATTGTTTTGATTGTGGAAAAATTTTTGGGACCCTTTTGGCCAGATTTCTGATGATGTAAGGTAAAGTAGATATTCGTCCCGCGTGTACTTGACTTTGTATAAAAACCGGGGATCGTAATTAGCCGAAAATTAAGTATACGGTAATAAATTGGGCGATTAAAAGATCCTCGTCAGTAAAATTGGGGCCCAATTGGTCCCCGCGAAATTCCGCAAACATTTGCGCAGCGATTTCCGAAGGCACAGCGTCCGCAAGGTCTTTGATGGGCTGATCAGATATAAATAGAACCTTCTCGCTGACCGCTGTCTCCGGGTCCTCGCGTATCCTCGCAGATCGTCAACCTGTCGGGTGCCAGCGGGTAACCTGTTATTTCAGGATTGCCAACCTCGCTGGTTTTTGCGGGGTACCAGCCCTTGCCACTATAAATATCAAAGTCCTCATCTCGTCGCGAGCCCCGGCTCCTGAAGGAGCGATTCTTGTCAGGATGTACCTCGATGATCCGGTACCAAGAAACGAAAAGGATCAGGAGAGGCGCCGCGAAGCCGCATCTGTCGCGAGCATAACCGCGCGCAGGAAACACTCGACAATTAGACAAGATTGCCAGGATGATTGTTGCAGACATGAGGAGTTGTGGAATCGAGGAAAAAAAGGCAGAAAAGTGTTCGGGAATCGAAATCGTCATACCTGTCTGACAAACGATTCGCCATTTCGTTCCTTTCCTTCCAGCTTCCTGTGTAGAAATTTATTCAGAAAGTCATGAAGATTGTCAAGGCTCTGATCGGGATAAAATTTGGTTTCCATCGTTTCCATAATACCATGTCCCCATCCCAGCCCGATCAAAGCCTATTCAGGAATTAGTCGGATTTCCCCAAGAGTAATATATTTTCGGGGTTAATTAGGGCTAGTAGTTCGGGGCCTAATCAGGTCTTAGTTGGGATTCCTGACTAATATAATTCAATAAATTCTTCATCATGAAGCTAACACTCGGCATAGGGAAGGTCTTGAGCGATCTAGTCGAGTCAAATTGTTGATCAAGTGTCTGTTAGTTACAACTCAAGACAATCAAAGATTTGTGTGGTACCAGTTCTTACAAACGTTTTTCTAAAACTTTATGTGCAACAACCTTTCCTGTTGACAAAATTACCTGCATCCATGTGAATTTCTGTTATTCTTCAATTTAATAAAGACAGTCTCTGATGAGGGCAGTACATGACTGCCGAAACGTAAGGCATCTGATTAACAATTTGAATCGATTAAGACCTTCCTTACATAATTCTACAAATATTAAGGCTAACATTTCGGGGCCTTAACATCATGTCTTTATTATAATATTTAGCGACACAATTTTCCACGGAAACTTCGACTGGGACTTCAATGTCGTTTTGGTGATGTGAACATTAAAAAGTGAACGTGTACTTTTGTCCAACGGTATGATATTAAATCTGACGAACTAATAAATTAAAGAAAAATTATGAGACTCCATGAATGTCATGACTATATAAATATGATATAACGATCCATAAAAGTTGAGAAATTTTTTGTTCAAACAAAATTTAACATGGAACTGACCCATCTGGGGCCTCATTTCATTCCCGAGGAATTGTTGGGGTAACTTGACCAGGGCCTGCGAGATTGACCCGATTAGGACCTGATGTGCCGAATATTAAAATCCTGTTCAGGCCCCGATAGACCTTCCCAATTGGGGCCCTCACAAAAATTGGGTAAATTAATGGAGGCCTCATCTCAGCCCTGAAAAAAATTTCCTGCACACGATGATCGCATATCCGATTATCTAACTCGTAGACTTGTTCGTGTTGGGAAACGAGCGAAAAGATTAGGTATTCGAGTTAAAGTGGAAGATATAGGCGTACTCGAGAGGTGAGACTGGCGGGGTACGCAGGTTGCATTTTTAATCAGATTTTCGAACGCTTGGTACAGCATTCCGTTGAAATGACTACACGCGCGCTCGAGATGACCTCAGCTACTGTATAACGCTGTTGCATCGGTTTTCACCGGTTATTTTCTTCTCTCGCTTAGGACGTCGGCACGCGTGGTCAACAGTACATATACCAGGGACAGCATTACCGTTACCCCGGCAGTTTAGTTTCTCCTTAATTTACTTCGCCCACAAGAATTCCAAGGGTCACTGAAGATTAATCAGGCTTTGTCTCAGCCTCAACTTCCACCGTCGACAAAATTGCCTTCATAGCTGTATCATATATTAATGGTAGAACCACATTGCCAAGGATCATTGTGGCCAGGCCCTCTAAGATCGAGAACTTTTCCCGATCGTCGCTGATCTATAGATCATTCCAGCGATTTGTTTTCTCATGAGTGTGAATTATTTTATATGAACTGAAGAAGAATATAGTCTAGAGTCTAGACAGTTGTCGCGTTTAGAGAAGGCCGTTTCAGCGACACAATTTGAGAATGTTATTTTCGTAGGTCGCATTCTTCACCGGCAGTGAAAACGCCCCAGCTTTTGCTGGTCTAATGGTCTAGTTCCATTTACCTAGATACCGTAAAAATGTCATTCGCTGTATATATCCGAACGGCACTAAACTCGTCCGTATGATATTTGTACGTTGCACTTGTATACACAGGTGTACCTATTCCAGTAGCTTGTTCAACAGGGGGATACCCCAGTCCCAGTGACTTCCTAGAGAAGGCTCGTGCAAGGTCCCTTCTGATGGAAAAAGCCGCTACACTAGTAGCTTCGGGCTTATCTAACTGGGACATCGTATCAAACAAACCATTTGCTAGATTCCTTGTGAGATTGTTACCGCAAGGCAACCCGCTGCTACTGCAGATCTCATCCCGATTATATATACCTTAGCTTCCTTACCGAGGTCTTTGCTCTCGGAACTGATCCTGATCGTTCTTCGAACACCATGGAGAGTCAGTCGATCTGATGATACGGTAAGAGTGATCGGCGAACTTCTATCAAGTTCATCATTATTTAACACCCCATACCGCATCAGGGATGCATTAGGACTTTCCTGGGGTCCAATAGTGTTCTCATTGATTGATCCTGTTCGTTCGTTTCAGGGGGAAAACTCCCATCTGTCTATGGAGACCGGTGTGCTTCACGGCATTAGCCGAAACCTGACAGGGGACAAATCAAAGAGCAGAAGTAATTGCTTGGGTTGGGTTAGACCTCGGGCAAATCCACTTCGTGGAAATTGAAAAATTGCCTGTACACGTGCCGGTGTATCGATTAACGGATAATGCACATCGGTTGCTGAATTATTTACGGAAGCCTGTTCTACAGCGATAAATTTTACGGTGTTGAATTTCTCCCTTTTTTACTTTACTTTACTTCGCCCTTTGAGCCTGAAGCGAGACACTGGGGTCAGAGATTTATAAAATTCACGAAAATTGGAATTTGAGTAGTCATATTTGCATTGTCCCACTAGAACGAAATAGATTTCTAGATCTTTCAGTTTTTACTGTCTTTAAATTCTACATATATCACATTATAAATTTATAGCTCTTGACTCACTTGCCTCTAACCCAAGTGGCTCTCACGTTTCGGGCAAACAACCAGAACAACCAAGTGGCACACGTTGTTTTCTATACGGGGATTAAACCGGAGTGATAAAACTGTCTTATTAGAAAGTAATTCCGCAGTTTTTTAATTTTTGGATTCCTAAAAATCGTATTGCATATGTTTTCGATTCATTATAATATGGTACCGTGCAAAGACTGGAATAACTACTCGAAGATACTTTCGCTTTTCAAGCATATATGATGTAGGAAATTGGAATGAAGCTAAGTCTTAAGTAGATGCAATTAGAAGTTAAGCGGTGATTTTTTTTTTCATCTCATAATCAGAGGAATTCAAACGAAAACGAATCGGATCACGTTTCTGTAGGCTATAATTAAATGTTTAATTAGAGTAATTATCTTCTACGAGCCTCTTTTCTGAACGATGCGAATCGCCGCTGAAATTAAATCCACTCTCACCGTAATATACAGCAGACTCGTTAGACTGAATTAATGCAAACAGCATATTAATTACTAACGGCACTATCGAACACATTAGTTCATCAACTATTATTCTTCCTATTGGAATTACCCCTCCTCTCAATCAGTACAAATTAATGCACCACTCACTTCCGTTTTGTCAAAAATTATTCAACCATAACTCTCACTCTAATCCGAAACTTGAGGAATAAAACAGACCCATAGACAGATAGCAATTCAAGTAAATGAGCAAGTCTAGATTTAGAATTACTAAGTGAATCTGAAAGCGAGTTGAAGATTTTTGTTCCGATTTTTAGTTGAAGAAAATTTTCATCAAGTTTGACAACATTTTTTGAACAATTCGCTTTCCGTGCTCTCGGCCATAGAATTGAAACTATGGCAAGTATTGAAGATTGTTAAGAAAGCGATGTGCCGTTACGAATGTTATCTCGAGTTCGATATATATAGTAGCGAAAAAATAATAAATAGTATAAAAAATCGTGTACAGCTAGGGAACTCGGTTGACTAGCGAGATCTGGACCTCGGATTACAGGAACAGATTCAGTGGTGCGAAAAGCGATACACGCCGTAATCTAAATCGAAAGTATTCCGGCTTGTCTGGTTTGATAAAAATTCGACTGTATTTTCTGAACGATGCCGAAATGAGATACACGTGGCTTTGACCGATTGATATGTCGAGACATAAATTCTTTTGAAAGAGAGAATTCATGTGCCATTTGCCAGATGTCAGTCTGCCACACCGTGAGGTCCTCAACGACTGGCTACAGCTAATTCGCAAAATTTTCTGAATGGCAAGTCTGTTGCTTTGGTATTTCATCGCTAATCAGTTCAATGTCGTGCTCACTGATCAACGACATCTGTCTCTGTGTCTGCGGATCAGGGTAATAAGAAGACGTCGTACGTTTGGATGGCAGAAAAATTTGCCTCCTCAAGAGTTAGACAACAATAAACGAACTGTTTGCCTGTTCGGATTTTTCACCCATTCAAAAATGAAATGAAACACAGTCGTCATCGAATTCGTGGACTTTCGGCGGCGTCCACTTTATCTAATTAATACCTACACGTATGATATTTCGCGGAGGGATGCTGCGATGAAAAGAGAAGGAAAAGGCATCAAAAACTTCTCGGACTGGCTTCGGACTTTTTTCATTCACATCGTGTTAATGTCTGACGTGATATCTTTCACGTTCCTTATAGTCCTGCTGCGCCGAAATACACTTAGCAAATATTTATGATAATCCGAAGCGTCCTGTTTAGCTGGAAATGAAATGACGAGTCTTGTTTTCGGCGAGTAAACTTTACTCAGTTACAAATATAGCAGCGAAAGTCAGAGGAAATCTATGTCTGCGATATTCACCGGCTATATCTACCTGTAAGGGTAATTAGAAACGATGATAACCAAACGCGTAGTTCATCACAGATAATATCAATGTGGCTGATTAATTTGTAACGCTCTAGTTGAACCGCAAAGGTAACCTCTGTGGCGATATATCCGAGGATACTTACCTGTACCTGGAAGTATTCTTCATTTTGTCTTAGGTTTGAACTTGTTCGTGAAAGACATAATGTTACCGAGAGCAAAACACGATTTGAAATCTAGATTACTCGTTTCGCTGGAATGATATGTTGGCCGCCTCACAGACCCCGTTATCGATAACTGGTATAAGACTACCAAAGAACTAGAGAACTAATCTTGGGTGCAGATACGCGAATGATGAGAAAATCCAATCGATACACCATGCTCGGTCCACCGAACCTCACTTCCGCGTCGTCACAGATACCAATGAGCAAAAATTTTTATCACATTTCAGGCAATCCAGGGGATATTCGCAATTTTCAAATTTTAGAAAATTTGTCAAAGATTCAAATGAAATTTACTGGCAATTATTGTATTGCTTTGGAATGCATTGATAACTTGTCGGGTTTATGGCAGTTGAAAATAAAAATATATGTTGAAAATCTTTTCGCCAAAAATTGCAAGCCGAAGATTTGACCAATGAACTCTAATTTTACGATTGAGAACAAAGAACGTTCTCATAAATAATCACCTGAAAAATCTAAAGCCAAGTTTCGTCAAATCTTCACATTTTAACCTGGACATTTGTTTGGGTGTTGGCAATTTTTCGTCCAAAGATATCCTACGAATAAGTGCATGGATTTTCATGATTTTCATCCCAATCGATCCGGATTTTTGTTACTTGAAAATGATCCAATTTTTTATTCAATCAGTCCGGTAGTTTTCCTGCGGTTCTTGGAGAAAAAAAAAACAAAAAAAAAAAAAACCATACTTCAGAACAACGAATTTCAATCAATGATATCTTGAGAATGTATCAACGGATTTTAGTGATCTTTTAGTGATCGGATTTGCTCTCACTTACTCCTTATTCAATTTTCTTATCGATCGATCCAGTATAGCTTGTCAGTTATGAAATGAGCATTCATCTTCCCGTTGAACACATATTTTTCCAAACTTATAATTAATTCCAAGAGGTTTGCGTATAGTTACTAGTAGTTCAAGGTACTACAGAATTATGTTGAGAATTCCATTATTATAAATTATGTTATCACCTCAAAAACGCAATTCGCAGTTTCTTCCAAACTGTACAACTTACCGGAAAGAAACTGAAAAGATTAATTCTACTACAATTCATATTTTTAATGTTAGCTAGGTCAGGTTCAAAGCGACTTGTACCATATCGCCTGAGTTATTATAAGTCTGCGGGTCATTGCGTGGACAGTTGAACAGTGGGCTTATTTTTTCTTCTTCGTTGTTTTTTTTTCTGTTTTTTTTTTCTATCTGAGAAGCAATCGATGTTCTCATTGATGACGTCATCTGAGATCGTAACATAGGTCACAGCCTGTAAGGTACATACGCATGAGAATTCTCAATCTCGTAAATAATCAGTGACATCATGAATGGCGAATTTATTCTCAGAATTTATCTCAGAATTATTTGACCATATTATAGTATGTTAGTCGCTGATCAATTACCACTTGGATGTATATAGCCAAGCTGCTTCTTGGATACATGATTGTTGCGGCATTTCCGGCAAGAGGAAATGGCCGTCAGGTTCTGCCCCTTGTCCAGGTTTTCTTAGTATCTTTAACGTGGCCACGTACCTACAGCTACGTACGTACGACCTCTCTCAGCAAATCTTTTAATTCTGAAAGACGTACGTCTTTGCCCTGAGGCGATTCATTCGTATGGAAAAAAGATAACCTCGCTGAACGATTTGTAAAAACTGACCGACTATACACGACCGTTTGATCACTGGCCAGAGAAATCGTATACGTAATAAAGTCGATGAGAATAACGATTGCATTTTATACTAGAAAAAGCATCGATACCTGCCGGTACCGATGCCATATCGCGATTTTTCAATCAATTGGCAAATACGTTTCGATTCGATAAACATTTGGAAACGATTGATGAGATATTCGTGTTCATTGAGAATAAAGAAAAAATTTCTTCGTTGATGATGGCAAAATCGACGAATGATTTGAGATGGAATATCGTTAGAATTTTTTATTTCCCAGAGGCAAGACAACCTTGTATTGCCAAGAATGTGGTATTTTTCCAATATACTGCGCAGTATTTATCTCCTAAAGAAAATTGAACTTGTTAAAAAAAGGCTAAATGTAACAGTGAAAAACATCCTGCTAAAGATGAGATACGTGAATGAGGAGAAAAATGGAAGAAAGGAATTCACTTGCTAATTATGTAGATCACTGAATAAATTTCGACATCACAACACGGTATATCGATACTTGTTTTAAAATAACTTCAGTTTTCCATTCCACTTGTCATTTCGTCATTCGATCAGGCATATATATACGGCAAAGCTGAGCATTTCCATCGATGATGGTACCTCTCGACGTCTTAGTTCCGGCTTGAGATTACTCACAATCATTGGATGATGAACAGTGGAATAATCTAAAGATCTATTGAAAATTGAGCAACAAATCATCCCGAAAAAGATCCTGTAATAATTCTATATTCGTATGGTAGAGGATGGAATTTGATAAGAAACAAACAGCCATGATTAACATTAGTTTAACATAACCAGTTGGTGACACTGGCCTGTTATTCGAAAATACCATAATTTCAATGAATTATTGAACTCCAAATGACGCGGCTTGGCTAACCTTTGCCAATTTATATTTTAAACGCAGAGGGCAAAATTGCGGATCGAAAATTGCATTTGATGATTTGCGGTTCATCTCATAGGCTGTAGTAGGTACAGGTACTACTACATATGGTATGTAAATCAGCTGGGCCTCGACTGCGGTCACTGCTACTGCATTCCGTCGTAATATCCGTCAACGTATTACCAGGGTAATATATTAAGTGCTTGGTTGTCGTTATAATTCCGTAGCAATTATAATGCATACCTGACGTGTTACGACGTTTCCGTTGATTACTTATTAAGCGTTAATTGACGCGGTTAGTTTCGCAGCTTGTATGATCATCGAGCTGATAATGATCATCATGCAGTGTCTGTTCCTCCCTGCAGTCATGAGTCTGCTAATTATCAATCGACAACATTTTTTTGTTTCATTTCTTTTCGTTTGAATGTGAAACTTGATGATAAATTTTTGAAGAAAATCGATGTCGCAGTAGCGCCGAGTATCAAGAGACGATAAAAAATCAATCACATCGTTTAATCAATATTAACCCAGTAAATCGCATACATTAAACGATTTTCTTCGAGTCTCATAACATCGTGGCGCATAATTATACGAAATAACCTGGACAAATTATGACCCCTGAACGGATAAGGTGAGATAATTAATATAATCATGTGATTCTTTTTTCGCTGATGGTGGATTCTAAAATTGGAATTGATGTAACGTTTTTTAGAGCCTATATCTATATGTATTATGTATAATACATATATACGTGACGACGATGATAAGTTCGATTAAAAAGTGCTTGTAATTCGGTTGGGACGATCGATCAAATCGTGCATAATAAAATCCTTTAAGAGATTACAAATTTATTACGTCACTTCTCGGAATATTACGAAGCCTTCATGATTTAGGGGTAATTTGGTTACTCTCGCTAAGAAACGCCACCGCCACCAAAGGTAGGTAGGTACGTATCAAAAGTTCAACGCGATGCTTCTTGAATATTGATGAGAAATATTGCGATGAGCGCGTGAAATCCCCGGGATGAAAGATGCTATAAAAAAATCTAATAAACTATATAGTAAGTTAATTTTCAGGATCAAAGCCCCCCAGAGCTACGATGCAAACCTGATCAGCCTTATCAGATTTCAGGATTGAATATTCTTTTTGCACATTCTTTCCTCAAAGTGCACCGCGCCGCGCGACTTTATTTCTCGGCCCATCATCGGCCTGGAATATTTTCAACGAATTTTTTTCAGCCCTTGCATCTGCCAAGGGCAGTTAAGTCATTTTATGCACTTTGGAAATTTGCCTGTCTAAAATCTTTGACACATTATAATGTGAAGGTACCAGTCGTTTCCTTTAATATTATCCTGTAGTCGGTGATCCTCACAGTTGCCGCCAACAAGAAACTGAGACTCATCTCTCGTTGTATTACACCTTGGTCACTGGGGATTAAAACGGCGCTTGAGTGATGCCAAACAAGATGATTCACACGATTCGCGCTATCGGCGTGCGTAGTACAAACGTTAAGGAGCACAGCCTAGGCTATCATCACCTATAAATAGTAGATTGCCTCGGGCAAGGACGTTCCTTCTTAATACGTTAGAATAAACTCCTTCATTTATTCCGGCATTAACTTACCATATTGTTGATCAGCCAATATTTTCACCGTCTGGCCAATTACCCCCAATCAATAATCATTCGCTGATTAAGTATGACGGGAAAAAATCAATTCGTCATTTTGTACAAGACTCAAGATTAGAGTCAACTTCCTACGCAGGTGAACACTTTGCTGATGATTCTTCACCTTGTTTTTCATTTTGATTGGCAATCGCTTCTCATACGTAATCAAGAATCAAATGATTCTGTGAGAATTGAGAAGAGAAAAGGGTTCATTTTGGACTGCATTCAAATAAGGCTTGAAAATGACATACGGAGTTTGGAACGTACTCGGTTTGATCTGACTTGAATAATCCTGATGACTATAGCGGCAACATGTTTTCATGTGTGGAATAACGTAAATGTGCCCAAAGTATGAAACAATGTGAGACTGCACAACTGCTAGTTAACCCAAAAATTAAAGTATAACTTGGGCATCAAACAGTACGTACCAGTTTAACACTTGCTAATCGACGTACCCGGGACCGGTGGCTTTTGGACGTTAAAGAATTCGCTCGTAACTTTAAAATGGTAACAAGGGGGCATTAAATTTGTGAGTCAAATCATCGCGAAACTTGCGAGCTGGGCACAGGCTCCGTTTAGCCAGTCTGGCATAAATCGTCAATCGAACGAACGAACGAACGAACGAACGAACAGACGAACGGTAGACACGGAGAATGGCAAGAACCAAAATGCGCTCTGGATAATGGATGGCCACTTAAATAAATAGCACCCACTGCAGTTTGTGAAATGGCCACAAACGATTCAGTAGGAACAACTTGTCCAGGATGCAAAGCTCCGCGTTTTCTCCAGGTATTTTTCAACCGGGTTCTAGTGAACAGAAGTTCTCTGGCTCAGTCAAAATAACCGAAAAAAATATGATTTCAAAACATGAACTTCTTAACATCTACTAAGTCTGCATGATAAATCATTTTTGAGCTAAACTGATGCTCGTTCGGTCTTTGGCAAACAGAAAATGTGTGGTACAAAAAAATAAATAAAAATAATAAAAGGGACCAAGTTCCGTCCGAATGCCGGCAAAGTTTCATCAAAGAATAATCTTGAAATGTCTGTTGGAGTTAGCTGGATCCCGCTGTTCCTTTCGGTGAAAATAATTCCCTTGATTTATGCAAGTTTAACGACTCCTTCGAGGCCGCGGTGTGCGGCGTCTAACCGCAGCGGCGTTATACATATATATCCCAGTATCAGTTTGAACAGCCCTTGGAGGTTCAAATGTATCCGACAGACGTCGGCGTCTTAAAAAGTTAGCAGATCTTGGAAGGCCCGTTTCGAAGTAATTTTTTTATTACCCAGAGTTCTGAAAATATCATCTTCCCTTGTACGGTAAGCTTCAAGAAAATGAGTTGAACTTCCTCTCCATTATCGTTCCACCCGTAATTGTGATCATCCTATTGAAAAATACAATGACGTAAAGGGATCAATTAATTTCGGAGTATATATGTTAAATTTTTTTTTCAACAGCTACCCTTAAAAAGTATGTTACACGTAGCTATTCGCAAGTCGTATCGGAAGTTAATTTTATTTGTCGAGGGCAATTTCTCGCATGATGGAGAGATTACCTTGCCATATGTATGCGATTTCGCAATATCAATAGACGTAATTTATTATACAAAGAGGCGCAGATTGGTAGCTGCAACGATTGGTCGATAGTATATGGAAGAAGGTTTCACCCATCTTCGAAGGCTGTAGCTTTCAGAATCACCGAGGTCTTCCCGTTAATTACAATATCTGCAAAAGATTAAATTAGGAAGCTGATTGACGTTGCCTTTGTAAACGGTTGGTAAGCTCGAGGAATTCAACCTCGGTATATTACTCGCGTCCTTTTGATAAAGAAAATATAATTAATATCTTCATGGAAAAGTGGAATACGATATACCAAAACGTCCTTGACTTTGGTAAGCAGTAAATCCACTCACTAGACTCACTTTACGTGTAACAGTTACATGTATGATAATCTGGGTACGAAGTTATATCTGATTGTTAGAAGGTATTTTCTCGTTATCATCATACCTACACCTTGCGTACGTAGTATAAGTAGGTACATACATACATAGGTATATATATATATATATATGTATAACTGTAAATCGATTGAAAAAGGTTTTCGGACGGATTTAACGAGGGTCGAGTTTTTTTTGAATTTCATTTAACGAGAACTCGTGCAGTGGAAGGGCTTGAACAAATCCGTTAGCTTGTGAGAATCACTCGCGAGGGGGGCATGGCGCACGTGTTTGTAACATAATTCCCTTCACCGTTGTCTTAATAGAGGTCGAATATGAGAATATCATATATCGAAATAATAATTTCAGCTAGATACATGCCTCATATATGAACATTCATTCATGCACGAGTGACCAGCCCATAGAAAACGTCTGGTATCTACTAGGTATGCCAGATTAGATAGCAAGACGTTACTTCATTCTCTGATTTACACACATCTATGGTATTACTGTAATTCTCTGATCATTATTATCTTTAACGCTTCAATATCTATTCCCCAAGTCCTTCCTAACTCCCGTTGGGAATTTCCTTGATCATCATTCCAGAGAATTGTATCCTACGTTCAATCCACAGCAGAAAACACGCTGTCAGCTGGAATTTCAATAAACCAGAACATGACGCATGTTTGTGGTCAGAAAACTATTGCATCTATCAATTCCTCGTTTATTCCCCCTCCACTTGGTGAATTTGCATTTGTTCGACATAAAAACGTAGTAAATTGATCATTATCCTCAAGATGAATGCCGTTTCTATATGTGTTTCTATTTTTAGTGTCATTGCGTAAGAACTTCGGCTCAAGAGACTATCAGGTCTGCACACAATGTCCAAGAAGGTATAGATTATTATACGGAATTCTTAAGAACCGTGTAAGTTTTAGCTCCCACTGGTTAATAGGCCTGCAGGAGCAGTGACCCTTTCTCCAAGTAGAAGAATGAAGCAAGATCTCCCACTAATACGCGTCCAGGTCGTTTCGTGTATAGTTGGTACATCGATCGCTGGTTACAAGGAGTTTGAACGGGTTTGGTGCTCTTTGCAGGGACTAAAACTAAGTCCCGTTACGATCGATGCCCCGGTAATTGAATCGATCGATCGATCAATTGACGTTTCAGGAATCGGGTCCCCCTACGGCAGGCTTTGGGTCCGGGTTGGAAATTCGTAACTTATCACTCGACACTGAAGCCGTAGCCGGAATCTTTTGTTAATCTTTTGGAATCCTCATGTCAAATCGAATTTGTAACTTGCAGTTTTTTTTTTCCATAGGGACCCTTCCATAGCCAAGACATCGTTCAACATTGGTTCAAAAATTTTTAGTACCAAGACTTGAAATATATGGTGACGTAATTGACCACCTGTGACAATGGCAAAACACCTGTCTTTCGTTTTTCGTGATGTGATGTGAAATGGAAAACGATTTATCACTGAATTTTGGATTGCGAAAACCAAGTGTGTTGGTCTGATTGAAATTCATGCCTCTTTGAATAATGTGGGAACACCAGCTCTCTGTTGCGTGGGCATCGCGGTTACAGTCAAAAGCCAAAACGTTTGAAACGTGTGTGAAGCACAGTGGATATCAGGAAAAACCAACAGAATCATCAACCTACGATTATAATTTTGGAAATAGTCTAAAGCCGTGCTCAAATTTGTCGAGAACCTGTACTGGAATGATTTTGCAGTGTTCTGCAAATAAACATCTCATCAGGGTATTTTGCCAAGGGCCTATGATACGGAGCACCAGAAAGCCGTGCCTACACACGTAATATAGGATCATACGTAATTTCATGTATGCACAAGCAATCGCTCTATGTACGCCTAGAAGTAATCAGTGAGAAATATTCCTGCTTAGCATACTGAATCTGCAAACATTGTCGCTGCAATGATCGTATGCTGTTTGCTCAACTACTCTGGTTAGTACGGAAGTATCGTTCATTGCATCAACTAGCTGGAGGCAAACTGCAGTTCTGTTTGACTTGAGAAGGAGCTTGGAATGACGTTAAAGCCATCAACCACGGTCCTTTCCACAACTGAATACCCGGTTGTCGCGTGGGACGATGATGACGAGGAAGAGCGATGCAAGAACAGGTCGAGAGTCAAGAAGCCCGGGTCTTTCCACCTGACTGTTAACGGAAAGTTGGATAATTGCAAAAGGCCGGTCAGCACTCTTGAGGCTACGACCTCGCTCTCAGCTGAAACGGAAACTCGAGAGAACATTGGCTTTGCGAATATTCCGCGTTCCACGATTCATTTCCAAACGTTGTTTCCTGCACGTGCTGATCTTCTATAGATCGAGATCCAGCGAGAAAAAAGAACGATACTCAAAGACTCATCGAAGGCATGGCAGCTGATGATATGAAATTAGCGTTAATTTGACGCGAATTGATGAAGTCTTAGGAAAAAAAAAACTAGTCTATGGAACATCGTGGCTTCGGTAAGTCGTTCCTGAGGATTGAACTTGCCGGATCCTTGAAGTCACGCGTTGTTTTATCCTCATCTTGGACGCGTCTACATAAGAAAGCTATTATCTCCGCCACTAGAACTGACCGCCACGCGCTGGGAGCGCACCTTACTGGTCAGGAGGCATTTCACTATGTGGTAATGAGTAATAACCACAAGCTACTACCGCAAACCCAAAGAATTAAAAATTCCATGATAGTATATACTCGGATACATTAGAACGCCAAGTTCATACCATATTATGCTAAAAATCCCTGGCCAGTTTCGTTTCTCGAAAGCATGATGCTCCTCCGATCACTAGAACCGCTTTTTTTATCATGCCACTTCCTCTTTCATAGATGGAATTGATCATCTTTTGGAATGGTTAGAGTACGGAGCAGGAGGTTCATGAAGTCAGGAAAAGATTCCAGAAATTTGAATTTTCTTCGTCCAAACTGCATACGTACCCATGACTTAGGATACTTTTGGAAACGAAGCTATCAACAAATTATACAAGGCTATATTGAACAGTTTTTCAAAGTTTTCCTTATAGTGATCCGTAGCATCAGGACTCTCAATGATTACTGAACCCAGTTTATGTAAAATTTAATAGCATTGATGGACTTCCATTATTAGGTTGGAGAGATCCAACTTCGAAAATTCATACAAACCAAGAAACACTCTTCGCCACATCATATCTATGATCCGTCTCAAGGCATATTGCCTGACGACTCGACCCAGATACCTGAGAACTGTTAACGACGTCATTTTGCTCGGCGTTGTCTCGCGCTAACGGGCGGAACATGTCCATCAGCTTGTACCTGAACGACTCAACAACCTGCGATGCAACACACTGACGATCAGTCAGCAGCTCTTGCCACTCTTTACACTCGCGGACCAGTTCTTTGTGATCTATCCTATCATTTTTCTTTTCTATTCGTTATATACCGCGTAGCCACATGAATGAACGATATACTTTCCACGTAGAAATACTTTCAGTACTCTTCAGTACAGCACTGCCAGTATCTGGATTCATATTCCCTCGGGAATGACCATTCAACGTTCAATCGACAGTGAAACCGGATCAGAAACGTCATTAGAACGTCAACTCTGGAAACATTGATGGAACTTATGATCTCTTTGAAATATGCACTGAAGAGTTGCATGTCCCATGTGAGTTCTAAAAACTGGCTTGATATTGGCACTGTATTGATGCCGTAGCTACCAATACTGACAGCCACCAAGGGCCAAGCTTTGCCCAAGTCAAAATCAATGTTGGAACAATTTTTGGTGGTTAACGCCAGTCCAACTTATGGTGCCAACTTATTGACTCGAAATTTGGATCTTGAACCAGTCGCCCGATGATTGTCTACTGTGAATCTGTGTTTTGTAAGAAATCTCTGAGGACAGAGTGAGCGTCATATGAATGAGGGATACTTTCAGTCCTTTCAACGGGAACCCTGGTTTGTTTCAAATGCCGGAAAGTACATGAACGTTGGGCGATGCTGGTGGTGTTGGTTCGCGAAATAGTAATCAGTGTCACGTTACCCCTTTGACGGTTCGGCGCCCATTTTCAAGTGCTCGTAAACGGGCGCGTTACCGCTAATAAAGGCAAGCGGCGCGACACACGCAGTCAAGGTCTGGCGACGTTCGAAGACTGCTTCCAACGACCTAAAATGATCCCGCAGACCTCACCCGGAGATAGTGCGTAAGTTTCTTCGACATGGGTTGCAGCAGTGTCTGAAACGATTGGAGGATCCTGTCGATGGACGATGTCAGGATGATACAGTACGGGTCACATAGTCATTTCCACTATTTCATGAAAACTACTGCTTACTGTGAAGTGGGGATTTCTCCGGACATTGTGAGCACAGGAATGAATGGAGATTCCTTGACCACGTGGAATTATTTTATCATCTTTAAGTCCTGCGCAGTGTCATGGCTAACTGGACTTTTGCTCCGCGTAGCAGTTGAAAGATCACGTTTTACGTTCTGGGCGAGTGTTTCTAACGTGGCGATTTAACCCCGTGGACAAAAAGATTCTCCGATGTTGGTACCACATCCTGGCATGCGGTGGAGCAGTACTGTGAGGGATCGTATGAAAGAAGCGTGAATAACCGCGTCAGTCGACGAACAACGAGTTGTTTTGAGCGTGGGTGGCAAATAGAAGGTGGGTAAGGTGTATATTTAAAAACGTAAAGACCTTTTACCACACCGTGACGATTAGCCTACACGTTTACCACCACATAATAATTTACTCATTGCAACGGGTTATCTACAGATAATATGTTTAAATAAAGTTTCTTAGCTAATGGGTCGTGGATTCGCTACACTTTGACCCGGAATCCTTTGAGCGGAAGCTGATCCTAGAAATTTTTCGCTGTCCACTTGCAGTCTATGACCTTTAAATGGATTCTATTACTTTGTAACGGATTGTCACTATCAATGGCAATGGTCAGTAAGGAATGCCGCTTCGATCCGGTACAAGTAAAGTGTCCAGCCTCGGAATACCGATGCGCGTTTACCTAAGGATTAGAGATATTTCATTGAATCCAATGGTTATAGCTTATACATGAACCTGCAGTTACGTCCTACAGCATTGAGTTCGTGGTACTACGTACCTGCACCTGTACACTTTGACGAATTAATGACTATAGGCTCTGTTTTAAATCGATCTAGACAATCGCTATACTGGCATAAAGGATCCCGGGGATTTATCTGATTCTGATTACATTTAATTGAATCTAACGGTTCACGTGGGCTATCCAGTTATGGGATGTATCACAATGAAATTTTTCTCCTTACGTGACCCGACACATACTCTGCAGCAATGTACCAATCAACGAATTAATTACCGTGTTTTAAATCCAGCGTGACAATCGATTTTGCCGATGTAGGTACGTCGTGTTAATTTTGTGGTTAACTGGTAAATCGATCTATGGTCCTCCACGCTTTGTTGTATTGACGTCTGTGCAGTCTGTGTGATCAATTTTATGTTCAACGATATCCCAAAAACTGATGAATGAATTTCACGATGTTGGTCGAAATCGATGGCGTATTTCCTAACTGAGAGCTGATTTGATTTCTCAATGGAATGTTCCAGTAGTTTTTTTTAGTTATTCGAGAAATAAAATTTTGGAAGTAGAATTTCATTTCAGATTTTGATGCGATTTTGGTCTTGATCGATGGGATTGGCTACAACTTGAATCTGTATAAATGTTCAAATGAATTGATTCAGTAGCTGAAAAGTTGAGAGAAGCGTTTTTGTTTTTTTACTTTTTCCTCAAAGTATACTGATTTGAACTGAAAAATCTAGTCTTTACTATCCAACGCTAAATCTTCGGGGAACCTCAGTCTGGAAATTTGGGGATCGAAAATGCCTGATCTTATTTCAGTGATTAGCAGTCCAAGAGATACCTGGATGCTAACTAAGTTTCAGGATCCATGTATGACGGCGTGGGAAAGAAGGATGATTTCCATAGTTCAAAAACTAGATCATAAGTTAACAGAGAGATTCAATCAAACTCGTATTGGGCAAATCCTATGAATCGAAACCAAAATCGTGAACTGAAAAATTATTCCCGAAATTTTCTTTCCCAAATAGCTCGAGAACTAGTGGTGCGATTGAGCCCAAAATCTGCTAAGTTCCAAGTTATGAAAACCCACATCGACAGAGACTAAAATCATGAAAATTTAATCACTGATTCTCGAGATATCTTGAAATCGAAAAATGAAAACGATCGTAGATGATTCTTTAGACCCCGAAACGTGGAAAACTGGTGAAAACTCACCTTTCCATTTTTAGGGTAGTTCTAAACGTGGCCCTTTCCATTATAGAGTAGAAAGGTTTGGAAAGCCTTGGCTTATATTCCACAGATGATTTTCCTCCTCGCACTCTTACAATATACAAATATGGTTCTATAGGGTTTTTCCGGTAGATGGACACACGCATATATATGCACGTATGTGACACCGTTGATGTTTTCAAGTTCTTGGAAAGCGTGTGGGCTGGGCATGTAGTTTGACCCTTGCTTAGAAGGTACGAAGCCAAATATAGATAGTCTCGCACACTAATGACAAACCCTTGATTAGGAAACACCGAAGGTTCAATGCCCACGCGAATCGGGTCGTAAAGCGTCCGTATCCTCTATGCTTTTCTTCATCACAGCTTCCGCTTTCATCTTTCTATTTTCCTCCATTACCGTGTGTGTTGTACAGTTGCCGGTTATTGCATATCCTTCCCTAAGAATCTTAAGATTGATTATCCTAACCGTTCGATTTTGCCGCTAGGAATTCCCTCCCGTTGCCCCAGGGCAAAGGTGCGTCAGTCTCACTCTCGTTAACAAAGAAAAAAAATTGAAAAAAAAAGAAAAAAAAACAAAAAAACTACGACGATATTTATATTTCTTTAATACGATATCTATCACTCATCAACATAACTGTACAATGGACATTCCTAAACGGCAAATGAAACGCGAGTTCTATTTATAATTGGCACTTGATAGGCGTGGGCATGGGCAGGTATAAGGTACGATCGATTCTCAAAAAATTGCCAATTCTGTGACTGGAATAATCATTCAATACCCTAGAGCTAAGGTAGGTATAGTACGTAAGAGGGAATTGAACGGATTGGCTTTTAGCCAGGTGTCTCGTCGATCGACACCTATTTTCTGCGAATTTTCTACAGTCGTTGCAAGTTCTACGTTGCATATGAAATTTCCATCCTGTTATATGTATATAAGGCGTTATCTCGATTTTATTACAGTTTTATACAAACGGTACAAGTTGACTTGTCCGTTCTTCACGGTTTTAAAATCATGTAAAGTATCTATGTGTACGTAGATACCTGCCTATGACACACGTTGAGGTTGAGATTAAATTTTCTTTTCAATTATAGTACGTGTCTCGAAGTCCCTCGCCGACATATTGATTAATGTAATAAATTACGACGATCTTTTGCCGACGAAACTTTACATATATATATATATATATATATATATATATATATACATATATGTATACATATACCGCATCTTATCCCCGAGTGACTAACACCGTATAAAACAGTAAGTAAAAATTCTCATCCAGAAGATCCTGCACAAAGGACGCAAATAGGTATGACTAGACTTTAGTAACGGTGGCTGATGCTGCGGTGCCGTCATTAGTTGAAAAGTAAAAAAAGTAAAAGAGCTGAAAAAAGCATGGGGGGGGAGGGGGGAAACGCAAAATATAAGAGAGAAAAAGAACTGGGAGACAGAGAAAGAGATGGGAAATATAAAGAAAACAAAAGTAACAATAATGATAAAAAGAAGAAAAAACAGAAGTAGAAGAAGAAGAAATGCCGGCGTCTTCGTCATGACGAAGGTCGCCGGCACCTGAAAGTCTTTGACTCACGGCGTCGATCTGTGCCTCTCATGATTTCCATACGTCGTAAACCTACAACCATCCGACGTAATAATTAAACGATGATTGTTTTGCCTGGCTGGCATGCATGCAGGTAATACCAACAACACTGGGCTCTATTATACCATCTACATCAGCTTCTAACATGTCCAACACGCAAACAGTCATAAAGATATCTGCTCGTTGTGTATCGTGCAAAGTGCCTCATGCCCAGATGCAACGTAATGTAAGCCTCTGCAGGTTATATTTACAGTCGTATGATAATTTACCATAAACAGAATTAATCCTTGGCAATAAATTGATGAATTTTATTTCACATTTCCAACAAAGGATCCAAGAATATCGAGTCATTGTTATAAATTTATCTCCCCCGCACAATGTAGAGTATACGGTGACAGCGGTGCAGACCTTATCGATATTTATCGACTGATTGTGAGTAAGAGACGGAGGAATAACAACCTGATTAATCTATTCATTAAGGAATTGCTACCGCAATTGAATCGCGAATTACGCTGGTATATCTATATATGTATCAGACAAATTGCAAACTGTCTTTATTATATATTGTCCACATTCGTACGTATGACTTATTTACTCCTGTGCAATTAACCGGCGCAATAACTCGATGCAATCATCAATATTCATCATCCATATTCATCATATTTTAAAGGGGTATAATACACCTTCGAAATTGATTTTTTCAAATTACTGGTACACCTGACAGAAATAATTTATTGATTCATTGTCAGTTTTTATTACAACAGGTTACTATTGTATTTCAAAGTATATTTCAGAATTATTTTGGGTTTTGAAATCTTTGCCTTACAAAGTCGAAGGCCATCGAAGCAAAAGTCGTTGTCGTAAGGTAGGACTATTAAAATATGAAGGGAATTTTTTACAATGATGTAATTTGGAGCCAAACCAATAATATATAGAAATAAGATCTAACTTCTGTCGATCAGTGCACATAACACACTTTTTTTTCTGGAAAATAAACGAAAGAAAATCTTGGTATACCCACAAATTTTGAATGAACAAATTGTATTCATTCAGTATCATTAGTTAGGATCGAAATTACAACATTGTAGAAAATTCCCTCCAAATTTCAAAAGGTCAAGGATCCATATGATACCACTGGTTATTTTTTCTCGGATGTCAACTTGAGAGTCCTTTAAATTTAGCTCTGCATTCTCGTTGCACTCGTTGAACCGAGTGAAAAGTTAATGGGGCATGCTAATTCCGATTTTGCCTCAACTTCAACCTCAAGACTCGATCTTTTCTCTCTTTAAAGCGTTTTCTTCCTACCTGGAGTACCAGGTACCTGATATTCCGTCAGTATATTTTCCCTCGCTCGACGCTCCTAATCGACAAAAAGTTTGTTTGTTATTGACGTGAGTTTGCTACGGTGCGGTGATCACGCTCTACGGATGTTACTCGTTCAAACTATACAAGGTCGAAGAAGATCCGTCCAGGATGGAGATAATCCTTCAGAGGTAACATTATATTTCCCTCAGATTTCTGACGACAAGTTCATTTAGTTGAACATTTTTTTTTTTTTCACTATTCCGGCTTTTTACTCATTTTTATCAACTTTTTATCAACGGTTTACACATACGAAGAAACGTTTCTTTGAGGATATGACGACGCAACTGATGACTGATCCTGGTCATCTTCCATCACTTTAAACAAAGCATCCAACCGACCTTGGGCTCCGAGATCAGGACTCCGCATCTTCGTTCTGCAGGAGTCATCTTTACTGACTAGGAAGTTGACGGGAATCTCTTGGCGGTTCGTTCTTCGTGTCCTCACTGATTCTTATCGAACAATTAGTCTGTTTCTCATCCACAATCAAGATTCTCCTACCGTTTCATTATTTATACGCTCATTGTTTCATCCAGGTAGGTACAGCTACTTAATTACATATTATTTTATACTTTGACCATTATATTTTTTGTTTCATTATCACAATAATTGCCATTCCTTGTAGAATTAGTCATCGGTCTTCACCTTCTGTAATTCTACCTAGACTTTTTTTTTTTTTGTTTTTTTTTTCATCACTTTTCTGATGCATGATGAAAATTTGCATGAACAAATCAAAAGTGTAAACGTTAACGGGATGAAAAGAGGCAGGTATAGGTAGGTACCTGCCTGGTACCTGCAGAACTTGTTCGTTGATAATTTTCTCCACTCCAGCTAACGACACTGCCACGCGCAAGGAGTATCATGGCGTAATTGCCTCATAGTCCATTAATCATGATACTTCTACTCGTACTTGGCCCCCGCGGATCTATACGTAGCTACAGGTAATTGTATCGCGAGGTCTTAAACCCGTTATTCGAAGGAACGGGCGCCTATGGTGCTGCCTGCAGCTGGTTGGGCCAGAAATAAAATAAATAACTGAATAAACAAATAAATAAATGAATAAATAAATTACTAAGGAATAAGATGGGCGTGAAGAATTCCACTTCTAATTATCTCCAAGTTATATCTTCAATGCAAATCATAACTTCTTGTCTACTTAAGGACTCGACGCACTTGTCACTTCCCTCCGATTTGATACACGTATGTTTTTGTTACGTTGTTCTAGCTCTAGGAGAGGATCTATGTTTTTCTAATTTGTTGCATGAACCGTTATCGAACAGTTTTTGCATGGATTGATTCGAACCGTATCTAAATGTTGAGTTTATCTTTCTTGGTGTCGCAAAAGTGAAAAATATTGATTAGAATTTGAAAAAAAAAACAAAAAAAAACAATCAATATGGGGCGCGCGCGTAAATTGCTAAAGTATCTTAAAATCAGCTAGTGATATCACTTGAGTTTTGAATACATGATCTGCGAGTGTTCAATGCCGAACTTGAACCAAGCTAGAACAGCCAATCTATCAATATCGAGTAATTGTGGTTTGGGATGAAGATGAAGAACCCTTGAACTACCACACCGATGTAAGTATAGTATCTGAAAATGACAGTGTTCAAGAGTATGTATAAAAACTGACTGTCATCTATCAGTGAATTATATTTCTTGAACTTCAAGGTAGAAGTTGTATTGCAGGCGTCATAATTACCGTAAAGCTTGTGAACTGTCTCACGGTACTTAAAATTTAACCAGCTACACATAACCAGCCATTTCATTGTCTATTGAATTTTTTAGATGACATAATACTGAACTAGCACATCTTCCAATTGTTGGAATACTCCGTCAAGAGAACAGAACTATAGCAGTAGAATGAACGAAATGATGAGCCTACGTGTCATCTCGCCAATCTGTACGTGAGTGCGAAAATTGCATCAGTGTCAATAGCCACATCGATGTTTTACATTCCCTGAAGCAATGTCTTAGTCATCACCATGAAATTGTGAGGAACTCTGCCGAAGTATAATTGGCCAAATACTTAGCTCTTCAATCTTTCGCGCAATTCATTGCTCTCGGTTTGTTTTTGCACTAGAACTTTGAGACCCGAAAGAATCGCGAGTAAGTGCGACTTTGAAATGTTGATCCATAGTCAAGGTTGAAGTGCAGAATACAAGGCTAGTATGCATGAGTATTGAGTACACATTGTCCCTTTTTTTATTCCTCAACTTCGAGGAATAAGAGCTTTTTTTAGAATCCACCTGGAATTGACTCAAAGTCATATCTAATTTTGACTTATCCAATCCGATAGTCAATGGTTTGCAGATACAAGCATATCGCTGTTTGGTATCAGCAATTGCAACGAACTTTTTCAAGGATCTTTGGTATGACTTACCGGATTATCAGACATTTGGAACTGGAAACTCCGTTGAATTCATTATTATCAGTACTTTGAATTGGGAGAGAGTTTCTTCACTTCGTGATCGATAGGGTTCGTTTACTAGTGGTATAGTTCAGTTTTACAAAAATGATATCTTCAAAATAATGGATAGAAAGGTTTTCTGCAATACTGTGGCACCGGTGAAAAGCTAATCTAGTTCCAAATCGTGGTATCGGTTTGATTCAGCTTCGATATAATTTCAGCACGCTAATTTCCTCCAGCAATTCAGACTCGGCTTTACGAGCTTTGCAAACACGGTCTGAACATAATCCGCCATCAACGAGTAATTAGTTCATGAATTTCCTCTCCAGCATCCACTCATCATCATCAATATGCTTAGTTTTTGACCGCATTTTGTTCTCCTCCGTTGAATTATGAGTCAGTCGCTGCAACGATAAAAACATCACTCGATGCAGGTCGTCTCCCAGAAGGAGTAGATTGATTTACTGATCGTCAGTGTAATTCAGCCTGACGAATCAAAAAAATTACTGAGCTAATTTCTTGAAATCCTTTGTCTCAAAATTCACTAGATGGTCGTTTTGGATCGAAGATAAATTTGAGATTCTTTCAAAAGTCAATAGCTTCGATGATCTCTCTCAGCTAACACAGAATCACAGTTACTGGACGTCACAGAAAGAAATGAAAATATGTATTGCTCTATGCCAGTAGCAATGACAATATGATAATATATCCTGTCTTATTAATTTAAAATTCGCTACGGAAGAAGGAGAAGTTATTGTCACTCCAGAAATATTTTTGCTTTGTGCTCTTCGATTCATCGCAGATATTCCTCAATCTACACTCTCGTCAAGATATACAAATAGATCTTAACCTACAGTCGAAAATTCTCGATGCTTATTGTCCGTAGAAATAGCGAAGGATGATACAAATTGTTCAACATTGATCTGGTTGTAGAAGATTATATTTCAGATAAAATATTATCGATTATAGTTTGACGGTTAAAACAAGTCACCCTGTAGATCAGACGTATTACAAATTTTAGACTGCACGACGGAAGAATGCGAGTGTCTGTCATAGTCGAAATAATGATTGAAAGAATGATGTATGAAATCCGAGCGATGGTCAGGTTCGAACATTGTTCGAGTTGGCAAGGAATGCCCTGTATATATGTGTACAAAGTCACGGTATAATTGGCAATTGGATTCGGTGAACGTGCTCGATCATCAAATTCCAACTTCTTGTCTTCAAATACCTGGCTTCTTTTTCCACTACAGAAGTTTATCCACACCGTGAAGATGGAAAAACTCTCCCTTCCGCCGTTCTAAATACTTGCAATCTTGCTAAACAGCCAATTGGATTGCAAATTTCCATGACTAACAACGCCGCGAATTTCAAGAACCTCCGCTGTTCGCGTACCCTGCGGCTTTACCCGGAATCTCTAATCCTACTGTATACTGGCTGACTCTTTACTCCAGACCCGAAATCATCTTCGAAAGAAGCGTCTAGTCACGGTCAAGGATCATCTTCTAGCATCTAGTCGCGTAAAGCGTAACAGCACGCGCTGATCTCGCGTGAGATTTTTCTTTCTGTATATACCAGAGTCGAAATTTTACGCCTACTTTGATACTTTAGTTGGACACTCATTGTGAAATGAACATTTAATCTCATACTAGGTACTCAACTTCTGGCTTCTAGATTTTAGTCCAGCGAGTCCTATCCGCGATATCAATTTTGCTTCTATCCAATCGATGCTCCTGAAATTGACTCAGCCTTCATGTAATAATTTTTCTAGTTTTTGTCCTATTTATAAGGGGAACAGTACAGCGTGGGTTTCAGCAATTCAAACCAGTCCAGGATTCATTTATTGTTTACCAAAGTTCATTTTGCATCCAAAAGAATTTTCAGTTTTATACAAATTGTGTCGTAAAGATTTTAAGGGTAGAGTTAGTCCGGTTAAGGTCGTTGAGGGCTCATTTTGTTTAGAAATAAAGTCCTCATCAAGTTCACATATCTTTACTGTCTAAACTCACAGTCAATTATCGGAAGTTTCCAAAATTGGGGCCAATAATTTGTAAATAACTTGGCGAGATAAAAAATATTCAAAAATTCCCTCATTCACATAATAAGGATTTTATAAATTCCGAAAAAAATCAACCCTTAACGACCTTAATCAGATCAACGGTGTTCAAAAATTCTTGAATATGAACCATTCGTTTGAATATGAACTTTTGTCAGACGATGAAATTTTAGTTCACCACAAATAACATTCGGGTTTCGAAGGTCGAAGTGAGTTCTGAAAATGTTAGGGCCTGAAGAGTTTTATGAGGTTCCCGGAACTTCCTCTTCAAGGCCTAAAAGTGGCCATTCACGTTAAATATACCAATTTGGGTTACAAAGTAGGAGCTAATTTCTCACACAGAAAATAAACCTATCACGACCCTATAAAGTATGAGGCCTCAGGAACGCTAGGAGAAAAAAGTGGAAAATATAAAGGTAAAATTTCGACTCGGGTAAATTGTGAGACCGATGGATTCATTGGCGTGATGTCAAGGCGGCAATCGTTTCGATCGGTGTAATCCATTCGAAATGGAATTGCCGTAGAATAGCTGGATGAAAAAGCAGATGAAAAGGACGAAGGTGTCGTAAATCGGTGACGGCGATCAACGACTCGTTTACAAGTTACAACGTCTTATTAGCACAACCATACTGTGATGTGACATTTACTTCGCGTAACACGTCTCCGTACAAGTTGGTGCATTGCATCCAGATGGGATTCTGCAAGTTTCCAAAGCACCCTGCCAGTCTCGTGCTGTGCTCACGCCTCACCGTACCCACTCCCATGTACGAATGCCAGAGTATTGCCGGATCTACCCACATGGCACAGAATTGGCATTACCCCGGCTGCCGAATTTCGTTTGGTAACGTACTAGCCCAGTACAGAGAAATTATTTGCCCAACGTTGGGCGAATGCTGATGACTCGTACTAACAAGTGAACATACATGGGGCTCAGCCGGAGGTCAGTTCTGTACTGGGAACACACTGGGTCAATATGGTGTTTCATACTGGCTGGGGATTATTTCGTGCCGATTGACGGCACCATAAGTTCGACCGGTGTGAACAACCCAAAAAATGGTCTAAACGTTGATTTTGACTTGGGCAAAGGTTGGCCCTTGGTAGCTGTCAGTATTGGCAGCTATGGCACTAATACTGTGCCAATGCCAAGCCAGTTTGCAGTTTGTACATGATGGGCTACAGAGTCGCGATTATTTCTCACACATATCTGTATTCCGTTTGCATAGGTAACTTCTTGAAGATGCAATGGGCTGGTTTAAGCTGCACCTACGCTCGATCCTGAATCGCGAGATGTGCGGCACCCTGCCCTGTTCAGTCTGGTACTCACAAACCCACCTTGCGACCATGTTCTATGTTCGTGTCTTCGATCTTTACGCGGGCAATTCGCGCTGGAGTTATATTTAGATAGCATACAGAAACGTGCATGTATTTGCGTGTAAAACATACACGCGAATCCTCTCAGTGGCTGGACGTTCATCCTCGATCGCCGTCCCGAAACTGGTTCTATTTCTCCGTCTCGATGCCCCTCGCAACTTCCAGTATACTTTTTTGTTTTTTTATTTTTTTATTTTTTTTGAAACGCTGCTGCGGCTTCTCGCCGCGAAGTCGAAGGCCCTGCTATAACGAGTCCCATTCCGTAGTCGAGATGAGAAGTGTTATTTTACGGCGAATTAGGAAAAAAAAAACCGGGGCGATTTATTCCTGATTCATCTATCAGAGAAGCGAGCGTTACTTTGGTCCACTGAGGCCGGAGGCTGTGAGCAAGAAAAATGACACAACCTCATTCCTCACAATCTCCTGAAATCTGGTGTTTGATTTATCAAATTTTATACCCCACTCCGTCTCTGCTTTGTGCACCGAATGGCTGTTTCTTCGTCATCAGGTCCAGGCCCCGTCCATGCAAAAGGGATAAAACTAAATAGCCGGGGAGAACTCTGGACCTAATGACATGGAATGACAAAAAAGAAGAAGGTAAATATCTCAGGTGGAAGGACCGTAGAGGTAATAATAGAAGGGGCGAGAATAGAGGGCGTCGTGTCCTTGAGTGACCTTGAAAGTCCACGATGCGATCTGTTCACCAAACGTGGTTTGATCTCTGCACAAAATGATCGAATGGATAACTTTCGGGTATTCTGCAACTCAGAGGGAGGAAATCTTTGGTCTTTGGGTCTGTTCTTGGAACAAAGATGGGGAATCGAATACGTGCCAGGGTCACAGTCGGTGGCTAGGACCTCGGCGAATCGTAGACAAGCAAAAATGCAGTCCTCTCCGGTGATGATCCCGGGTTTAATTAAGGTGAATTCCAACCAACACGCCGTTTAGCATTCCGAACAAGTATTCTAGCCTCTCGCAGAGACCACAGTGTTTCTTTCTAGTATCCTTATATTTTGTCGGAATCGAGACAGGTACCCACTACGGTCCTTAGAACCGACCCGGACTAGCGACCATCTCATCGCTTAAAGAATTCCAATTTAATTAATCTCCTCCGGAGTCTTGATTTACAGACTTGAACGAATCGACAAACGAATGAATAGTCAAGCCTAACAGCTAATTCCCTTGAAAATAGAAATTAGCATTAGAATTTCAATGTGCATTCATTCAATTACATTGAAAAGTCCTGTTTTGGTGATCCAGGCTTTCCACTTCCAACTTTTATCGAAACATTTATACCCCATCAGACTGATCTGCGCACCTATTCCATCGCACAATTCTTTCAGGATTGATCCTTATAAGGATGAACAAATACTTCGAGAACATTGTACATCTTCCATTTGGCATAGCATTTTTCGAACAGTTCTTTATAGCTGATGATGTCGGATGCTTCACGCGGTAAAGTAACACTAATCTTTATGTAAACGCCACCTTTTGCATGCCACGGAAGCTTCAGTACCGTTTCCGCTAATCTCTATTTGAATATACCTCACAGCTTGACGTTTACAGTTTCGCTATATATGCAAAACTCATAAGTCGTGATGAGGCTTTAGGTATTCTGGTTATGTAACCGATGAGTAGCACTTGGAAAGTCAGAATCGACGTTACAGTAGGATTCTGCGTCATGTGGCGTATGGCAAATAGACTGAAAAGTTCGATCTTCTTTTGCCTTTTATTCATTCTCTTTTTCAACTTTCTTGCCAGGACATTGAGGACTATGGGTTCTGGGTTCTGGGTGACCCATATAGACATTGAATGGCCCGTTAGACGGAGCTCTATTCGTTGTCCACAAGTGAAGCAGACACCGGTTGGTCCGTTATGTTAAATCCAGGACGACCCGGGGACGCCTTATGCACGCATACTTTTCTGCCACTTGGCTAAAAACTACTTTTTCGCGTTTTTAACACGATTTTACAACACCGTATTTGGGTAATACCGTGCATATTATTGCACACGACAAATTTTTACCGACACGCTTCAGTCCCATGATAAGAACGGTAACTTCTACCTCTTCGACCTGACTATCCCGTTTATCTCCACTGTCGATCTTATACAATCCGTGAATCATTTCGCACAGATTAAAATCACAAACTTGTTCAACAACTTGGTTTCTCTTGTAATCAGAACTCACAGTCCCTTTTGGTTTCTTACGTCCCAGCACGTAAGTGAAAGAAAAGTAGTGGCTCCGTGTCAAAAACGACGTCCATGTCCGATAAAATTTGTAACCTTTCACCAAAAATTTGAAACTTCGCAATAACGAATAGCCTGTGCCCTGATGATGAAAAATTTCCGAGTCCCATCAAGATGGCTCGACCGGTACGGTCTCGATTTTGGAATTGATTAAAAATTAAAAAGTATCGGGATGGGCTGGTCAATGGCTCGATAGAAAAGTTTGAAACTTGACAAGATTGGAGCTACTCGTTTAACGTGTGAGTCGGTTTGAACCTAACCAAGCTAACATAACAAAAGTGAATCTGACTGAAATTCTACTAGTTTTTTCCCGAATAGTAAAATACATGGCCAATTTCTGTCGTAGCAAAGTAATAAAATTCTGAACATAGTCTCGTAGCAAATATTTGAATTTTGACTGACGATTGGTACCTAATCGGAAATAATGCTCAATAATACAATTCGCTTTCGAAGTAAATCCAACGACTTTACAAAGCCGATGATCGGATTCTGTTTCATTTGAATCTACTGAACTGAATGAAAAATCCGAATTATCATTGATTCTATTTGAAATTCAATACTCCGAATATTTGGAAAAAGATTTATGACAAGACCAAACGGCGATAGGAACTGGTATCTTTGGATGTAATAAGAAATTTATGAAATGACGAGCGTGAGTGAGTAGAGATTATCACAGAAGCCTGGAGGCTGGAGGAAGGCGGTAACTATTGTGGCTCCGGAGAGTTGAGTTAATTCTGTTTACTCGGCAAATATTGTTTATTTACGTGCCAAGTATAGCCGCACCACCGTTCCGGTAATATATCGCGAATCGTTGCACTTGCGATTGGGTCGTCAATCACTTTGCGACGCTCGGAAACTAACAACCAGTCAGGCGTCGGTCGTGCCAAGGAACTCGTATATAATGACCATAATGTTACCTTACCTTACCCACCACCGGGTACGCGTGCGTCTAGCTTCGCTAACTTTAGGATCAGCTAACCGTGCAGGCGACGCTTCGGTGATAAATTATTAATATCAAATCTCAAATGATGAAACGCGAAGACAGGGCGAGGTAGACCGGAACAATCGAAAGTTAAGACTCGATTCCATCTGTTCTAGTGAATTTATTATCGCATGTTACCCGCCGTGGCACTTAAGGGAGGACCCATTGAAATTTTGGTAAAAAGTAGTTTTTCATTTTTTAAATGGCCGAAAAATGTTCAATCAAAAAACGAATAGGTACCAAGTATTTCAGATTATGGTATGTTTATGTTTTGAGAAAATGTTTCACTTTTCTGCGATTAAAGTTCATGGGCAAGGAGAACCTTTTGCACCCCTGCAAAGGAGAGATTTTGCGGAAGGTTCCTTGCGCATGAACTTTTATCGCAGAAAATTGAAACTTTTTTTTTCAGAACATATCCTACCATAATCAGAAAGCCTTAGTGTCTGTTTTTTGATTAGACTTTTTTTGGCTGATTACAAATGAAAAATTGCTTTGTTCAAAGTTTCGGTGGGGTCCTCTCTTGAAGTAGTTTCTGGGATCATTGGAGGCACTAATGGGGATCGAAATACAAAACACGATGATGAGCAGCAATTTTGATCTACGGAAAAGGCCGGGGGAAATTTTTTCACTACAGGTTGAGTTACATGCGTGTTTTGTAGTTGATTAACCAAAAGCTTGACATTTTTTTTCGATTATACCATATTTTCTGGCATACATTTATTCTCTTGAATTATCTCGTATTTCCCTCACAGACAAGATGACAGTACCTACGTCTTTTGAACATACCCGATTCCGGATGAATTGAATTGAACGAACCAAGTGGCTATAATCTGTGGAAAATAGATTTCGGATGGGTTGATTATATATATATATATATATATATATATATATATGTCGATGTCCAATGGTTGAAAATATAATTGATTTCAGGAACACACCGGTTATTCGAGACAAGCTATACTGGATCCTCTCCAGAACACACTTGTTAGTATCCTGATTGGTTTCAGAAATTTGAAACAGTCCGGAATTCATTTATTTTTGACCGAAATGAATTGCACATTAAAAAAATGAATGTTTTTTCCCAGAACTTGTATCGTAAGAATTTTAGTGCACCGTTGGTCCGATTAAGGTCGTCGAGAGCTCATTTTGTTCGAAAAGAAAATCTTCATAACGTGAGCAGAGAGATTTGAACAAAATTAACTGTGTGCAAGCTTCCAGTAAATTATCCAAAGTTTGCAAAATTAGAGTCACTAATTTTCAAATAGCTCGGCCAGAAGAAAAACATTAAAAAATTCCTTACAACAGTGCTCGAAAATGCTTACGGCACAGGTTCGGAATAAAAAATTTGTTGTGTGTGAAATGAATTTGGATTAAAAAAAAAAATAATAATAATAATTCCGGAGTTAGTATTTGAAATAAAAATAATACCACTGTACTGGCTCCCTTGAAGAAACCATCCAACAATCGAAAGTACGTGTGGCAAAAGCGAGTCGTTATGCCAAGTTTCATACAAATTGTACATTTTTCATCCTAACCACGATTGCAGATACACCGATTGACACTTTTCATGAGCATGTTGACCAAATCTATCACCGCAGTGCTAAGAAGCCGTTTCTCGATATCTCCGTTATTCTGGCAAACATTAATTCCGGTATGAAGAACAATGAAACTTTTTTAATCCTCTGTTGATTAGAGTTCGGAAAAAGTACGAAGAACTCTAAAACCGCGGAACAGTTCCATAACGCGATAGCAGCACTGCCAATGATTCCGAATCCAGCTAAAAATGCATATTTTGACAATTGGTTTAGCTGGAATCGTGGTAACAGTAAAAATAGCACACGTTAGTTTGACCAAGCATATAGCTGGTCATGATTATGAGACAGCGAAGTCTACGACATCTAATTTTTTCCCTAAAATCATCCTTCAGTATCGATTTCGACCGAGGGTAAGCTGCCTCAGTGTACGGAAAGTTATGGCTATTCGAAAATGCCTGGAACCTAGAATCGCAGGTGATAAAATTCTGATTGTACTCAATGCCGAATACATTCCTGAGGACATGTTTCGACTTCTGGTATCCAGGTTCTGGACGACAGGGAAGTTCGATGGAATAGGAAAATCGCGAAGGAGGCCGGTGCAGCGGTAGAGTTATCGATTTGATAGTAGTTCTATTTCAGAAGAAGCCGGTCGCTTCTTCCTGACCAATAGATTCTCTCGCCTATATATATATATATATATATATATATATACCGCATCTCTATTGTATCAAGACTCACATCGCGTTTCGCCCAGCCCCGTTATCATTCATCTGGCTAACAGTATACCAGCCTTGGCGCAAGCTCGGTTGAGCCCTGGCAAGTTCTGCGGTAAGCTCTGTTCCTACCTGTCCCGATTGTATCTCCAGGATGGCGCGAGTACCGAGACTATATAGTGAGCAGTACCTGCTGATATTTTACTGTCAACCAATGTTCCCGAACGGTTGTCCAAGAGATCAGATTACACTTGCCTATGGCTACTGGACCTTCCGAAGGTCTTCGCCGCCACTACCACCCTGGTACTAGGCTCTTCGTCTCTTTCTATCATCTGCAGCAGAATAAGGTCCAGCCGAGGACCGAGGGCCAGAAATATTTTGTAGTGCGTGATCCAGATCAAGAGAGAACTATTCGAACTAATCGAAAATCGCAATTCTGCGGGTCCTGATGCGCTGTTGTTGGGCTAGAAACCGACTGGCCACTCATCCTCGTCGTTTTGAGAGAATTTGAGATTATTATATGCATTATTCCAATGTTTGTGTGTTTTTCATGCCTTATTCAGACCTTCAGATCACCTTTGAATCAGACTGCAGAATCGACGGTCTGGGATCTGTTTCGATCTGTTTTCTTTAAATTTGCACGAACGTTAATTGGACCGTGATATGCAATAACGACTCAAACAAGGTTTCTGTACTTTTCGTGCATAGTTACGTACTACTTGAACCCTGCCACGCAAGTACATTCATAAGAAATTGTTTCTCCAAAATTTCGGTAACTAGCATTCGATATTGCACATCACGGTCCAATTATCGTCCTGATAAAAATAGACTTTCAGGTGGATGGATCTGAGCTGGAAGAAAAAAATATACGAAGCTGAAGCGACGATTCTTACAATTAGTTAATGAAAATGAGGCAGCAAAATCAGAGAAATGTCAATTTCACTATGTTACATAAAATGTGACTGAATTTGACCAAAAAAAGTCATAAATCTCTACTGTATCATCCAATTTGGAAGACGATTAGTTCGTTTGACTGCTAACTCTGGCTATCAGCTTCACCTTCATGAAAAATGTCCTGTCAATCTTTTTCATTTTAACTATGGATTTTGATTTTCGTTGAACTTCGACGTTTGTAAGTTTTGTGCTTGGAATTGGAATTGCTGTTTAGAAACCGTGTACAGAGGTCCATTTCGTCTATGTGTATCGTTTTTTACGTTCATATATTGAGGTGGAGAATTCTGGAGAGAGAAAAAAAAAAAAAAAAAAAATGTCGGACCGGTTTACTTGGCGCGGACTCATTGGACTGGAAAATTTTTGACAAATCTGTGGACACGACATCAACACCATCGTTAAATTTACAAAAATAATAATAATAAAAATATTTAAAAAAAACTGAACGAAACTGCAGTCTGCGACGTATCGTAATCCCATGCGATATCATGTATCGGGAAAGTTCTCGGATTTCGCAACTCTGGTAGTAAAGTGTTTCGTTGTTTATAAGGGCACCTCAAAGTTTAGCTATACGTACCAAAACTTACGAGCTTTGAAATGCAACGGACCTTTCGATATTGGATATAGTAACGGCTATACTGCTATCTCATTATTACGAAAATAAAGCCATTTCGTGAATGTAAAACCACAAAATCAACAGAAAACTGCCCTTTTAGCCAAACCAAGTTGGCATAATATTTTTTGTGCTTTTGTACTTTGGGCAATTGAAGACTGGGATTCTTATAGGTAAATTCTGTTTATGAACCAATTTGACAAAAGTATTGATGAAAGTAAATTTCTCGGCTAAAAAACCACGCAAGATGTATAGTTTGAAGTTTATCCCAATGATTGCTCATCACTTTCAGATTCCGACATGATTTTTTTTATCGTTCTTTTTTTCTTAAACTTAGAATCTGGTTTTCTGCTACTTGAGCATGAATACGAGAAGTTCGTGTGTTTGATTGTTTGCGCTTCACTTACAATTAGAATAAGTTTTTTTTTTTTTTTTTCAGAAAATAGTGTTAAGTGATTATGAATCGATGATGTCTAGTTATTCATTTCTAATAAATCGCAAATACGACAACTGTATACTTGAACTCACCATTCGCATACAAAGTCGAGATCTTTGTCGCTTCGCGTTGCGTCGCGTGGCATAAGTTTCCAAGTTCATTATCACTCGTGTGAGAAACCGGGAACTAGCTATGTTTACTTATACGGTTGGCCCTCAGCATCTTATCTCGCGATCACTTCGTCGACTCTCTCTCTCTCATCCAGCTAACGAACTTTTCACTAGAGCATACACATATGCCTTTAGCGCCCCTGGAAGTCCCAAGCGGCCTCGTCTGCCCACCTGCAGCAGTTGGTATACCTACTTGTAATTAGAATCTCTCGCATTACCGGCAGGTATATAACTACAGATTCAGTTACGCAATATTTTGTAGCTGCAGTAAAAGGTGTGTATACCTTGTTTTAATAACTAATTCTTGCTCCGAACGAATAGGGAAATTCATTGGATACAGTTGTCTATGTCAGTTGTTGATATGCCGGGTTGGAGCGGGATTGAAGTTTCAAAATGAGGCTGAAACTAACGGCTAGAGCTAGCGGCTGAACGTAGTGAAAGTGATAAAAATAATTCAGGGAAAACTAGTGATCAATATTTTATCAAATTTCGTGAAAAGCCAATAATTTTTGGCAAATTATAAACATGAAACAATAATATATCATCCAATTTGAAAGACTTTCAGCGGTTTTCGCCAAAAACGGTCAAATTTCTGAATTTATTTGAGACGCGATGCTGAGTTTCTAGAAACGTTGGAGTTTAGAACTTTCAAATTCCGGAATATCGAAATGCGCAAACAGCTCAGACAGCCGAAAGCTCGAAACCTAGAAAGTTCAAAAATCCGCCAATTTAAAGAAAGCTCATGACAAAGCTGTCAAATAAATGACATTGCATAAGCGAATTCCGAGATTCGGAGTTTTGGCCTTTCGCATCTTCAGCCTTCGGAATTTTGGGCTGAGAAATTTCAGTAATTCTATGCTTAGAAAAATTACCAAATCCGGCTTCAATCGCTTTTGAATCACATATTTCCAGTTTTCAAAATTCCAAATGTTCTATCCAATTACGCGTTATTTAATGTCACCATCGAAACCAGAAGAGTAATTTGTAGCTTTTTTCTTTGATCCACCTGCCAATTTATGAATGCACTTACAGTTCGTATATTCGGCACAGGCCAACGAATGAAAATTGGAACTGTCGTAAAATGGAATTTGAGCTTTTCGAAGCATTGCGACTTGTCATGCGATGGCATTGAGCAACTCGTCTAACAATAAGCTGCTCAGACAATTAGTTATGCAGATCTCTCGGAGCTAAGAAAATCGAATTTTCTGGCAACTACAACCAGCTTCCATCATCAATTTTTAAGAAAAAAATAAGCAATATTAAAACCATAAGTTCGCTTCTGCAAAATTTTCTGTTGATTAAATTCGGTTTATCGATTATTTGTTTGATTTTCTTATTATAATATCGTCACCTACCGTCGGTTATCCATTCTTTGTTTTTTCATGGAAAATTAAACTCTGAGTTTTATGGCGGATCGTAAAATATTGGAAAATTAAATGAGCAATGAATACATCGAAATCAACAATATTCACAAAAAAACATCATCAATTGGAAGTATAACGGTAGGTAAAACAGAGAACAAAAATAATTGTTGGCAGATAGGACGTTGGCTTTAAAAAATCAGGAATAGCAAAATTAAAGCCAGGGTTCTTCCTTGAATTTTCAATTACTTGAAAATTAATTGGCTTGCCTAGTCTGACGTATGAGTAATCATCAATTCCAAGGAGAATTCGGAGGATAACAAATCACCGAGTTTCTGGTACCAAAGTTGTATTTTTGGCTGCTGACCACCTGTGCGGCAATAATTAAAACGCGATGTGGCAATATAAAATTCTTTATTTGTTAAAAAGTACGGGTTAAAAAACTGTGATGCAAAAAAAACATCATGTGCGCAGAAATGTGGAATCGATATTGTCAAATTCAATTTGGCGGATGTAAGAATTGAAAGAAAAAAAAAAAAAAAAAATCATCAACTTTCCCTCACAAGGCACCTCATTCTCGTTCAAGTTCAAGGTCTGGTTCATTCATTTCAATTTACATTCCAATTTCGAGAGCATATTTTTTAACTCGCTCTAATTTGACACAACTGGAAGTGAAAACTTCGACATCTGAACGGCCCATTTAAACTGGTCCAAAAGACTGGAGAGACTCGATTGCTAGTCGTCAGAGTTTTGATGGACGCGATAGATTTGTGCATTTGAAAAAAAAAAAAATAAGGTCATGGTCATCCAGTTTAACGTTTTCTGGCCGATATTTCGATCGAGTACATAATATTATAACTACCATAATTCGTTTCAATGACCTCACGGTCTTTGACGCTGGCGGTAACAACATTTCCTCAATGTAATTTCAAACTGGCCAACCCACTGCAGATGGCGAGGCCCCGTGTTGATCTTGCGGACACCGAGCCTTCGGAATATCCGTATCAAGTTACGGAATTCCTGGGCGTCGGGACGCGGCGCGTCGGATTTATGGCGCCCCCTATTATTTGAGAATTATTGCGCTGTTAACAGCGAGAACTTCTCAGATTTTCTGCATTCGTTTGCAACTTCCGGCACCTCAGGCGTTCATCCGTAAAGCGACAATAAACCGAATTGAAATGTAGAGATATACCTGTGTCGATATAAAAGGGCACTGATGCTTTACCTCGGATAAGATCTTCGCGCATTTGGTCCACGCTTCTCACTTTTTAACCATTTTCATCCTCCACGTGTACTTACGTGTGGATGTTCAACAAAACGTATACACTTTCTCTGATACAGTCATTTAACGGCTTCAAGTTTAACGGCCACGGTCATGAAGTCCCTCACAAGGTTTTAACGACTTCATAGTCTCTAGAGCCCCGACACCCCGGAATAATAATGTTGTCGCCTGACTTGGACAGCGGCTCTCGCTTTCTTACGCAGTATTTAAGCTTCGTTCATGATACTCTTCCCTCAATCTTTATGGCTATGAAAACTAGAGTTGAGTGAAATGCGCGATAATTCTTATTCGACATTCCTGCCACACCAAATCATTAAGGTGATATATAGTAAAGATCACTTCCAACTTAACCTAGCTAACATAAAAAACATAAGTTCTACTGGCATCCTATCAGTTTTTTTTTTTTTTTTGACCAAGTGACATACTCGGCCACTTTCTGCCAAAAAAACTGAATTCATTCGTCGAGGGTTCATTCGGATCGGTCGAGTAGTCATCGAGAAACTATGAATCGCGTTTGCGAGGTGACAACAATTCGGAGTGTCAATTATCATCACCTCGAAAACGCGATTCGTAGTTTCTTCGAAATTATACAACCTACCGGGATGAAACTGAGGAGATTAATGCTTCACTACGGCAAAAACCGGCCAAGTATATTTTACTGTTTGGAAAAAACTAATAGAATTCCAGCAAGACTCATATTTCTAATGCTAGCTAGGTTAGGTTCAGAGCGATTTATATCATACCGCCTTAAGAATCAGAATCAACCATTTTGCACTCTGCCAATTTTTCCCGGCTAACTTCTCTTTCTAGCTTTTGCTCGAAAGGCTGTGAATGAATTATAAATACAAAAATTGTGGAGCCAAAATCCCGTGTCAACTTACTACTATTTATGGCATATTCAAGTTCTCGAGTGTGGATCAAGCCTGAGAGGCAGTGGGTTGCTGATTCAGTGGCGAGACATGGGCAAGGCATAGCTGGACAAGCTCTATTCAAGAAATCTACCCTGGACCTCCTACCTCGCGACTGGTTCGGTTCAACCCGGAGGTATGGGAGTCATGGACCACGCGTTGATTCCCTGACGTTTAGATTAATCGATTCGATTCAAAGCCAATAGTCGGACAGCCCATATGGTACAAAGTATGCAGGTTTTTACGTTTGTATAATGTCTTCTCCTTCACGTGGGTAGAAACACGTTCGTAATTTCTATAGAGAGAAAAAAGAGACACACATAGTGCAATAATAATTATTTTATTAATTCGGAGTTCCTTCGAGCGTGATAGTCCAAGTGCTTGCGAGAATTACTGTGAGAAGTAGATATACAGCGTCGACCTTGCCAAGTGCAAATAAGTAAAATAAGAAAAATTTCTGCCTAGAATTACGAGAAGATTGTTAGCGGTAATTACATCGAACAAGCTTCGTAGGCTCGCGATGCTTGTACTCGAGCCAAGTGCCCTTGTCAGATCAATAAAGCTTTTATCTTATATACTACCTACACTCCACTGCGATGGAAACTTGAAAATTTTATTTTCTCAGGGAGCGATAAGCTTATCTCGTTCCTTTGAATCCAGGTGAACTTTATCGCATGATCCTTCTTCGTCGTTTATCTTGATTTCAGACCGGAAATTGCACAATCTTTGCTGTTCTCCAATTAGACACAACCATTCACCTGCAGTGCACCGTTTTATGATATTTTGAGGGGACCACATCAGATCACATTTGAAGAAACTAGTTCATTTTAAATCATCGTCATCGTCTTAATTCAGTGTGCCCAGATTGGAGCAGCAGGTGTTTTGAAATTGACACTTATGGTGATGCCTGGATTAGATTTTGGTGAATTTTAGACTAAGGTTAATCTACCAAACCATGAAATGTATCGGATATACCCTCAGGATATCAATGAATTTTGTGCACGATTATTATATTCCAGGTGAAGCCACAACCAATGAATAATTGCCTTGCTAGAGCTGAAAAAATGTATAATTTCTATTCTTGAAGGGAATGTGATGAGCCTCTCTGATTCTTAACGAGTAATTATTAATTCCGAATGCTTTATGCGAACGAAGGCATATATGTACGAATGATTTGTTGCTGTTTCCACATATCCAGAACCTAAAGCAGCTCTGTCCTCTTCGTCTACTTCTTTCTCTTTCAAAAAAGGTAGATTAGAGTCTGAGCAATGAACAGGTGAAATTCTTCAACTAACCAAACCCCAATGTCAATGGCCTGTTTCACCATAACATTCACGGGCGTTACACCTCGTAATTTGTGGCATCTATCATCCGGATGCACGCAACGGAAAATAGCATAGCCAGAACAAGGAGTCGGAGGAATTTACTCTGGCTAAACGTTCCCGGGCAACGGACGTACTCGATAGAAAAGGTCAAGGAACCTTATCCCCCCTGCAGGTCAGCTCGATCTTTAAAGGACGATGATATTTGGATGATTAATTTTCTACGACGTGAACCAAAGGGAAAATATAACTCCTTTCCTGAATTGACACGTCAATTTTCTACAGTTTGAATTAGTTCGAATTCATCTTTCCAATCAAATTTAATTCTTGGAATTCGGATTAATTAAGTACAATTCAACTTGATTCATTGATTCTAAATGAATTGCTAATAATTTTCGTTAGTTAAAGTCAATTAGTTATCATTGACAGAATTTTGTTTTCGTACGAAATAAATCGAGCTTGAATTTCTCGGTGATTTCGAATAAATTTATTCAGGGCAGAAGATAGTTCATTTACAGGTGATTTTTTTGCATACGATGTATTCAACATGATTTTTCAGCAATAGGTACGAAAATCGCAATTTTTCAACACTACATGATACAATCATCATATCTGATCAAAGGTAAATCAATCGAGTAATTTTCAATCGATTCGTATTGATTCCCATTATAAGTTCGATTAATTAGCAAATTAATTCGCGGACCATTGGCACGTCAACTCGATGAGTTATTTTCCCCTGGATATAGACACAGTCTCGAAGGCCGGAAGTCATAAGTTTTGCGAATCAAGCTCTTGTTCTTACTTCTTTCAGGTGTATACAATTTTTAGTCGTTTCTTGAGTAGTTTTTCGGCTGTTAGATCGAGTGTATACCGAATCGTAGTGGTTCTCTTTAATCGAGCTTTTACACAGACACGGGTCGTTTGATATTAATTGGTAGCCGGGAAGCAAAGAGGCAGCCGAGCCTGGACCCTGTGATTAGTAGACGGATATGATAAACTGGTTGGCAAAAAAGTTTTAATTGGAAATTTACCGGCAAGTAGTCAACTACTGTATAACGTACACGTCTCACCCGACACGCCTCGTCGGCCGGAAAGTGAGATTGCACGAATAGATCGGTACCGATAAAAATGACGAGGCTTTTTTAGGGCAGCACGGATATGGATAGGGAAAGATAAAAAAAATTCTGACAAATTACTTTCGGGCACTGCTTACTTCCAGTCCGTTAACCTTTTTAACCAAGATGACGCTAAAGTTTCATCCCTTATTTCATCCACCCTTTGACAAGGGTTACACGCGTCATCAGAAATCGGCATGCGCCATGTCATTTCATATCATTCTTGATCTTTTCGCCTTCGGCATCTTTCGGCCCATCAGAAATCCTCCTTTGCTAGTCTATGTTTCACGACTTGAGTACAAGAGTGTCGTCATCTCCTGTTATTTCATTCCATCGATGACTCGAGTGGATCCTCCATCGAGTACTTACCTACAGCTCGGTTGATTGTTTTATAATTGAATGACGCAATAAGGCATGAAAGTCTGACGATGAAAAATCCATAGATAGATAGAATGGGATAGAATCTATCGACCTTACGACCAACTAGGTAATCCAACGTTTCAGAAGTCAAGAAATGCATCTTGTTAGTCGTGGGGGAAAATCGGTCGTTGGTATGGGGTATCTGTTGAAAAGAAAAAAAAAAAGAAAAAAAAAAAAAAGAAGAAAATAAGTGTACGAGTTCCCGCTAAGGAGCAAAATGTTCCGCGTCAACGATCCTGCTAATCACCGTTTACTACGCGGGACATTTAACTTCCAAGCTGACCATCGGCTACACCCGACTTCCTTCTTCTTGTCGCCATCCTTTTGGACTTTTCTCTTAGACTTACAGTCGTCCCCCTAGTTACTAACACTAAATCTTTCACTTGCCGCTAAGCGAGCCCAAAAATTGCGATACTGTCTGCCAGCTAGCTAGCCTGCCTGCCTGCCTGCCAAAGGCAGGTTAGAATTTACTACTACGACCGTCTGCAACGGGTTCGAGAACCAATTAATAGGCTCAAGCTCCATTGAACGTTTCAACCTCCGGTCCTTGGTGCCTTGGACCGAAATTTTTTGGCCACATACATTCGCCTGAACGAGTTTTTTCATTAACGATCTTTTTTCGTATATCCTTGCAATGGAGAAAAGATTTGAAGAAATGGAAAGACTTACATCGTTAGTTCTGAATCGAGAATATGGCTCAAGTTTCGTAGGCGTCTTTCTCGGGTTGGTTGTTTGAAAATGCATCTGGGCCAGGGTCCAGTAGAGTCTCTATTTGACTCAAACATTTGCAGGACATGTGTGACGCGTATTCGTGTCAAGGGGTAGTATGAGTACCTCTCGTATTTGAGGCTGCAACAAATCGTTAAAAATCTCTGACTACGGGGCCGTTTATCCAAGTTGCAAAATCCAATTTTTACCAACAAGTTGTCAGCATCATCTAAAACGATCTACATTAATATCAGAGTCATAATTAACAATTCCTAAGTCTGAATTTGGATTAACATCGAGATAACTTGATCAATTATTAGGTTCCAAGAAGTATTTTTCCCCTAAAAGATGCTCATCAGTTCAACAGATGATTCAATTGATCATTGACGTCAGTATAGTTATGTTATAATTCCATCACAATCTATAGGTATTCGGCTTTTGAGTGTTTGAATTTGCTATGTCGATCAGTAAAATCAGTCCACAAATGATAAGTCTGATAAAATGATTGCGATTGATCTGGATCACTGATGAAATTTGTAACCAGGGTCAGAATCGGTTGTTATAAGTAAGACGTCGTCGATAGTTGAATATGAAAAAAAAAAAAAAAAATACTACATCAAGAATGATGTTGGTTGGTTTCGTAATTTATTATTGGCTCGATACATCTGGTCTTCAGTGGCGCCATTCTTCTATGACGCAATCCAGGTTTTTAATCTTTACATAGGAGTTATGAAGAGGTAGCAATCTATCGATGGAATCGAATGTATGTAGATATTTACATCCCGGCGTAACCAATGAATTCTACACGCGTTGGAATCGATTCGCTCATAAAATAACCGCTAATGGGTTTCGGTCGATAATTCTTGATTATCAGTAGTACTGCAGCGTATGCGACGATATTGACAATTGTAATTACCTGTAAAGTAAATACAAGTCAAAGCTCAAGGTCTGATCAGCTCTTAAATCATCCATATATGACGTCAAACACGTTAGTTGACATCTAAAATCCATAATAGGGTAAATGTATCACGACTTCAATCTCGAAAGGAGTTGAAAGGCCATTTTAATCGCAAAAGCACCTACTTCTCAACTTCCCGCTTCTTGGAAAAGAATGAAAGTATAATTATAATCACCTCCAAAAATGAAATGTTGAGTTTTCACCGGATTTCTACGTGTTGAGGTCCAGAAAATCACATCCGGCCATTTTTGGATGGACGTCCGAGTGAATTTGAGATCAATTTTATCTCGAACGATATCTTGAGAACGAAACGACGGATTTCGATGATTTTTGTCTCAATCCATGCGGTTTTTCGTAACTCAGAGCTAAACAGATTTGAAACCCAATCGGTCGACTAGTTTTTGAGTAATTGAGCGAACAAAACTGTACAAAAAATTTCAAATAGTCATACCTCGAGAATGAAGAAACGGATTTTTACGATTTCGATTTCCATTGGTAGCATTTGCACCAACTTAGAAATGACTCAATTTTGAAGTTTGTATTATTTTCTTAACAATATCGGCTGTCGAAATGAGAAAAACGTATAGCCCCATCCAAATAAAGAAAAATGAAAGCAAAAGGTCTTCAGATTCATCTATTTCGCATTATTCTCTGACATTAGTCAACGGCAACAAGTCGTAAAAAACTAAACATAAAAAAATGACACGTTCCTTTGGAAGTAACCAACGTCAAATTCGCCAATTTTTTCTTGGCTTCGATTGGTGTTATCTGAAGTTCTTTCCTCGTCGCGAACTCCTCAAGTACATAATATAGATAGAACTCAGTGCTGGTTCGACGCCTACAGACGCCTCTCGCGCAGCATCGATTTCTCGAAAAATAAAAAGACGGAAAAGGAGAAGAAAGAAAGAGAGGAAAAAAGCTGAAGAAAAACGTAAAAATAATGAGATAAAGAAGACTCCAAGACCCGGCGTGACCGTTGCACAACGCCAACTCGTGCCAATGACCTCTTCCTCTTCTTTGATAACGACCTTGTAAGTACACCACGCTCGAATAATAAAGAACAACAAGTTGGTTGCACCGGTGCAGCAACAGCTCGGATCATCATCATCATCGTCATCATCATCATCAGCCATATTTCTAATAATGAGTGGAAACCAAGTTGATATTCGCAATTCGCCTCACGACGATTGGAAATATGCGTTTGAACCTGGGCTCTTAATCTCATAGCAGTAATGGCATCTGCAAAGAAAAAAAAAAATAATAAAAAATGAAGGATACATAACATCCTGCGATTGAAATCTCGCCAAGCGATCCAAACGAAGGTCGTAGACCGGTTCAAGGTCGATCATCTCAGAATCTTCCGATCTCTGGACTGATTACCACGGCGGGCTACGCCGTTCAACGCAGTAGGTTTGTCTTAAATCACCGTAGCAGATCATCCGGTCAGTTTGTAGCAAACGCGAGGTAGTATGTATCGCCATTGCTATGGGTTCGCCACCGCGGTTGCACTTTTCTTCTTCATTTTATTATTCTTATTTTTTTAATTCCAAGAAAAGGGGCGCAGAACTACCGCCCTTCTTGGAAACCTTCGGCGATTTATAGCATAAGTACTTCATTACCAGATTTTAGCCGTTTTAACATCGAGGAAATAGCTGTCCGTTTTTATCTTACCGTTTAACCGGCTCTTTCTCTAGTTCGCTGCGATCCTTTCCATTCTCCAAGTTCCTTGGACCTAATTTATTTCCCATCTTACCACCCGATCGGAAGGTTTCCTTAACCCTACCACCACGTCGTAGGCGTTCCATGAATGCCTCGCTAATTGCTCGAGAATCTAAAATACTTTGCTTACAGTATTTACTTTCCTATTTAGCTACCTGCCTGATAACCTGCACCGGCACTAGACACTATAGTGTCTTTGAAGAAAACTAGTACGGCGTGTAAATGTGCAACGATCGCGTTCCAAAGCCGTGTTTAATTCACTTCTGTTAGCAGGTTAGTTAGCAGATATCTATGCCACGATATTGCTAATTTTATCAGGAATTGATCATCGGTGGATAACTTCGAGGATTTAAAAACCCAGTGATTGGGTTGAGGAGACGCTGATTCAAGGGTCTTCGAAACCCCAGAGGATTTTGCATACCCTCCTACATATAGTAGAAATCATAAAGTGCAAAGCTGGAGTGTGGGTTCGTTTAAGAAGGAGGATAAAGGATGAACGATAAAATTATTCAAGTTCATCGTAAAGAGCGGCTTACGCAATGTTTACGACGACACTTAGCAAGCCACCCTGGAGCGAACTCCTAAAACTTGACCCTGTGCGCAGTCGTGAGGTGAAAAGGTTCTGATAAATAATACCTGCTATCAAAACAGTCGTTAATTCTCAAGCAAATTTCGACTCCTTAGTGCTCGATTATGACCCTTACCACCCAAGAATATGAGGGGAACTAGTTGGATACCAGGGTTTCTTTTTTCCTCCGTGTATAGCAGGCCTTAAATATTTAATACGTACTTTGGACAGCCACCTTTTTTCTGAGGACCTTTGCCGTTAGAGCAACAAACCTGGACGACACCAGCGCATTGAAGGGCGACTTTTTCCACCATATGGCTCGAGGATGCGGAGAAGATCATGGGAGAGAGGTTCCTTGTAACTGCTAATTGATACAAGTTCTGAAGGGTAAAAAAGCCCGGCGTATTCACCAAAATACTCACTGGTCCATCCCATAAATCTTCTGACTGAAAACTTGAGCTGTTACACGCTGGTTCCTCAAACTAACAGCCTCTGCATCCTACCTCTGGAAGCACACCAGCTTGCTTTGCGGCAAAACTTTAACGTCCGGATAATGGCGCCTTGTTTTTCGCCTCGCGTGGTCATTCCTCACCAAGAATCCTGGCAAAACCGTATTTATTCTTGCAGAAGTATTCCACGTCAATGTCACATGGCGCCAGCTAAGGCTTACGTTACCTGGCAATTCGCATTCCGTGGAATGGCGACAATTTCCGAAGGGGTTTGAAGAAAAAAATTGATGAAATACCCCCGCGATTAAGGGCGAAGAATAACCAACGCTGGACGTAGGTAGTCGAGTTTGAGGATGGACTGGAGCTTTTTAGACAAGTTACTTTGCCGCTTTGCGGCTATTGCTAGCAAAGTAAAGCAATGCGAAGAGGTTGGATGAGGTGGAGTGAATGGTACCAATACAGGATGGATAGAAACATGGACATAGGGACATACGATCGTCCACCGCACATTCCAAAGTGAATCCTATAGCTGCGCTGATGTAAAGCCGGGTTGTGGAGCTCACTAGCTGATTCTGCTGCCGGTGGTTATTTTATTTTTTTGTATTTTATTTTTCTTTCTTTCTCATCTCGGCGTCGGGGCAAAGCAAAGCTCCTCTCTTCGATCTCTTCTCTAACCAAGACTCGGTCGAGAGACCAAGAGACCCGAAGGAGAGACCAGATCGTAGATAGAGGCGATATACAGCCTAGCCAAACAGTAAACCCAAGCTACGATTCGCCTTACTCGCCGCGATCCCGCACCGCGCACCGATCTCGCATACTGATGAGTGATGAGAAATATTATTGCGTATCGAAATACCCACTGCAGCCTTGGCATATCCGTTCTCTCAACTTCTTCGACGACTCTTCTAGTCATCAGCTCGCAAATATCCAATGGTCAAACTCTTCCCTGTGTCTGCAGACATCGACACCATTTTTGCCACCATTGACGAGGTCCATTTTCGAGCCGACGTACGTACTGCAAACTGGCTTGGCATTGGCACGGTCTTGGTGCCAAAGCTGCCAATACTGACAAGTACCAAGGGCCAAGCTTTGCCCAGGTCAAAATCAATGTTCAGACAATTTTGGGTTGTTCACACTGGTTCAACTTATGATGCCGTGAATCGGCACGAAATAATCCGCAGCCAATATGAAACATCATGTTGGCCCAGTTTATTCCCAGTACAGAACTGACTTACGGCTGAGCCCCATGTATGTTCACTTGTCAGTACTAGTCATCAGCATTCGCCCAACGTTGGGCAAATAATTTCTCTGTACTGAGCCAGTATTACAGAAAAAAAATTCGGCAGCCGGGGTAGTGCCAATTCTGTGCCATGTGGGTAGATCCGGCAATACTCCGGCATTCGTACATGGGAGGTTCGCATTGCACGTGAATGATGAAGTCGGTTTCTCATGAGAAATTAGAAACTAATTGCACGTACCGAAGACGTGTCATTCATTGATAGAAAAGTGTTGACGGTGGTTTTATAGTAGTTTGTGAACGTGACATCTCAATCGTGTAACCTCACTCTAACCGTAGAAAGAGAAGAGAGGAAATTTTCCTCAACATTTGACGTTGATTGATCGTACCAATCAAAATCCATTTAAAAAGTAATCCGCTATTGTTCCGAAAGAGTGAACGCTTACGCACGAAGTGAAAATAATTGAAAGTTACATCAAACCTTTACACATCATATTCTTGATACTTTCGTGACCTAGGATTACGCACATGGATCTTTGCCATGATTCCAATAGGGTTGAGTGCCCTTACCTCTGTACACTCCGGCGATTACCCATGTACGAATGCTGGAGCATTGCCGAATTTACCCACATGGCACAGAATTGGCACTATCCCCGCTGCCAAATTTCGTTCGGTAATACTGGCCTGGACCGGTGTTACCAACCCAAAACTGTCCCAACGTGGATTTTGGCTTGGGCAAAGCTTGGCCCATGGTGGCTGTCAGTATTGGCAACTATGGCAACAATACCGTGCCAATGCCAAGCCAGTTGTAGTGGGTTTCAACTTCACCTAGAAATTGTTTCACACATAAATTCGTTCGCAGTGTCGTGGCAGAGGTATGTAATTAAAAGTTATAAAATTCCGTTGTACTCAGATGGTTGAGCCAATGGGTGAACGCCCATAACTAACACAGGTGCACAGGGTGAGCTGGGCACATAAGCACGAGGTAAAATTTCTCATGCTAATTTCCTTCGGGCTTTGGTATGAAACTGAACCGAAGAGGTTTCCACAGATGCGTTGCACTGCCTATGGTGGTCAGTGTGCAAATGTAGTGCAGATCGCGTGCGTCGACCGCAGAAAATAGCCTCAGGGCGTCCTGTCCGCGCGAGAGCTATCCGGATCATCGGCTATGCAACACCCTGCTATCAACAGCTCAGCTCTGGACGGGATCACCAGCTGGTAGTGAACGAAGAGAGGTAGGTATCTGTAGAAAAATTCTCGAGCAAATTGAATCTGGAGCTCGCCTTCTTCTTCAGCTTGGCTATTTTGCTGACACGGCAGTCGTCGAGGAGATGGTCAACGTCAGTGGACGTCCTCGGGACGCCCTCGGCTCTGGGTTTCACAAACACCCTAGCGAAGAAGCATCTGCTAGGAATCCAATCAGAGTTAGGAATGTTGATACTAGGCGATTCTAACAGCGTGTGGGGATCCAGTTGTTAATCTCATTTTTCATATCGTTCTGGATTCCATTTCTCTCTTTATGGGGGCGAATAATGCCTGATCGAAAGGTTATCTCACGTGCTTTCCGTGATTTGATTGAACAGCCAAATGCCAGACTGACTCGAATCAAATTGAGAACACAACCGGATGGATAATGTCCAAGGGAACTTCGATAAACAACGAATTCACAATAGCCGACGAATGTGTCTGACCTTATATGATGTTTCTCGAAATTGACCATAAACTGTGGACAGGTTTTCGACAGAAGACACAAGCATGAGAAGCTCGCACTGCAATTCCGAGAATGAATTTCGCGTAGAGTCATAAAGCGGAAATCGATCAAGGGTACCTCCGCTTAGTTAGATATTCAGGAAGTGAACGAAAGACTACCGTAAATATAGGGTTTCTTATAAGTGAGGCCCTTAAGTTTGTTCCAAAATTGAGCAGGCCAAAACGTTGCCGTAATAACCGGGGGCAAAAATGTTTTTCTGCACATCCTCAGGCAGCAAGCTTCTGCTGTCGTTGTACCTCTCACTGGTTTTACATCTTACTGTGCATGGCAATTTGGGCCTGCAGAATTCTGTGAAGAAGCGTCTAGGTCCGAGTACTTGGCCTGATAAACCAACGACACGGTAAAAACGTCTTCATTGTATTCTATCGCCATCCTTGTGCCCAATGTCTCAATTAATGGAGCTGGTCGGGTTAACGTGAAGTTAATTTCGTTTCTAAAAGGCTGTGGCAACAACTGCCTTCACAACGATTAATAATTAGGCAATAATTCTTCACGACTATTTGTTATTGCGCTTGGTTTCAGTTCAAAAGTGAATTTCAAGGCTGATTTTTTATTTTTTTTTATTTTATTTTTTCTTCTGTCCAAGCATCATTATACCAAGTTATTAGCACGATGCCTCTCACATATCAGTAACTCTTAAGCAAATAACGCTGCAAATAATTATTCCAATCGAGAAGCAGCCCGATCCTTCTTGATCACCTTCTAAAAATAAAGACGCCTATTCATTATACGATGATCATCGAAACAGTACTCGATGCAGAAACCATTTTCGAAGATGGAATGGTCGTTAAAATTAAAATGATATGTATAAGTGACTCCCTCAGTCACAACGCGCACTTACAATTGCGCGTTGATATCATGAGCCATTCACAATGAGGATTGCAGTTGACAATGCTCGAAAACGAAAGGAATTGATGAGGAACTGAATGTAACGGTTGGAAAAATTAGATGTGGTTCGAAATCAATTCATTTCAATGAAAAATCCATATTGCACGTAAAACTTTTCGAACCCATCTCAATTGGAAAGAAGAAGGAGAATAATTTCAAAATCGTGTGACGGGACACATCCAAAGATAGAGGAATTAAATCAATTCGAAAATAATCGATCAGAGATAATGATTAGAGACAAAAGATCGGAAAATTTCAGGACAGTTCAGTAGAGCACTATCCTGATCAAACACAAAAGGATTGAAAGATTTGAGAAAGGCTAAATTAGGCAGAAGATTTTTCGAACAAGATTAGCTTGGACTTAAAGGACTCAAAAACGATGACTACTCCAAAACTCTGTGAGCAACGAGGATGTGTCCAATGAATTTTAAGTTCAATAACGAATGCTAATGATTCTGTGTCCAGTAATGTATGTGTTCAATCCAATTGTGTCCAAACGAGTCGTTACTTTTCATTCAGATTGAAGAACGATTTGTCATAATGAAATGCTGCCAGTTGTCTATTCGATGGATAATTTTGCATGTTGAATTGCAAACGGAAGAGACTTGACCTTCGTTCTGCGTATAATGCATTGCGCAGTTGTAGAAGTGTTTCTCTTTCTCATAATGTAAGTTATTGTTACGGTACTGTGTGATCATTCATTTTTCCTTTCATACGTGCAAGGCTTTTACCCGTCTCACATTGCATGTCCGCAAACACTTTAGGAGCTCATAATTTGCGGGGGGATATAGTATATTCTCGGATACATATTCACAACGCTTCTTCGTGACCCTACAAGCCAGCATCCCGTTGCACCGGAATGACGGGATCATGAATTCTGCCATGATTTACCCGGGGGATAAGTCGGGAATTATTCTTATTCCAATCCCTGCTACCGCACTCTTCGCCACCGCATGTTCTTCCAGCTATAGTTTCAAGCTCGAAATCACAAGTGATGACTCCCTTACGTGAGAAGATCAAGTAATGAACGGGTGTGATTCCAAGATCTTTGACCGAAAGAATAACAACGCATAGATTTACTCGAGGATGGGAAATTCACGTATACATTTCCGCCTAACGTTCAAACTTGTTTTACACCGTATTAACATACCCTAATCTAGTTATTTGCACAGAAATTGTCTGAATACGCACCTCTGGGCTTAACACCGGAACCTAATCGCTGGGCAGGATCAAGTCTTTTACCGTAAGCGATGAGACGACGATAACCAAACAGCCGAAAAGGCTGTTGTCTGACAACGATCGCATTATTGCTCTGGCATAGCACGTGATGGCGTGATGATTTTACCTTAGGAATTAGAGGACCGAATAGACCTTCGAACAAATTCCACACCGTTGATATCACACCGAAAGTTTACGTTAGTGTTTTGCACCATTAGAATATCCTTGAACGAAGAATAATCGTTCGCAAATTATTTTGCAATTTGTAAATTTAGTCAGCAGCCCAGCTGTACTTGGTAATTGCTGACTTTTTGCACACCTGCAGCGGTAACGTACGCTTGTACGGCTTAACTTTTTCCTTTCGAATATGTTACCACTAAATCACCTGCACCGTTCGCTACCCCAGTTGAAAGAAATCTGATCATAAATACGTACGGAAATTGTTATATCTATGTACTCGCAATTTGGTTGAAAATAAGTCGTGACTACACTACGTCGTGTATGTTTTTAGCGATCGATCTTACGAGCTTCGGGGCAGGACCGGCATGGATGGATCATTAGAGATATAAAGGGTTGGGGAACGAAACGGTGTAGATGACATCATCATGATTTTACAGGAGGGCAAAAAACTTTCCCCAAATTCGAATTATCAATAAGAAAAAAATGAGAAAGTACTTCTCAGAGTTTTTTCGAGCTGTTCCAAACGGCCCAAACTCTGATTCAATATACAGGATTCCAACTTCGAGAAAATGACTCCCGAAAATCGATTTTTTTTTTTCATGTCAACGTTTTTTCGTTTATTTGGCTATTGATTAGAACCACAACTGCGATATTAAAATCGTAGGACGAATATGAAGTCAAAGCTTGAACCTCAATTCATAAGATCCGGTTGTAGATTTTCAAATTCTTGAAAATTTTCAAACATGACGGAGCAAATTGGCGGACTAGAGAGGAATGGAAAACGGTGTAAGTGCCAAACTGAATTATAAGTTGCTGACAAAATGGTGAAATCTAAAAGAAAAAACAGTAAAAAAGTATAGTACCTACGTATAATGTTTATTCAGCATCCAAAGTCGAGAAAAAAAGTTGGCACAACCCGCGGACTTACACTGGCAAGGAAAAAAATCCGTCTCGAAGACGGATTGCTATATCGAATCGGGGTCTAGACAATTTGAGAGCGCTTGAAAAACTTCAGAAAGTACTTCTTCGTTTGAGAAAAAATTAATCCATCGGTTTTCGGGACAGTTTTTTCGTTCTCCTGTAAAATCGTAATGATGGCACGTTTACACCGTTTTGCCGTGCCAACTTGTTATAACTCCGCGAATTGATTTCCGTCAGCCATATCGTATTTGCAATGATGGATTTTCATGAATTGAAAATAGAGAAAAAAGACGTACTTTTGATGTTTCAGTACTTAAGGTAATTAGTGTAGCAGTTACTGACCCTGTCCCAATAATTGACCTTTTTCGACGATTTCTGTTTATCCTCGAGGTCTGAAATGATAAAAAAAAAACAATTCGTATTCTCCGAGTCTCTAGCAACTGATTCGTATAACGCAAACATTCAGAATTCTCATCAGCGATTTAAAATTTATGGAAATATAAGGGTCAATAATTGTGTCTTAAAGGGTCAGTAATTGGTACACTTACCTTACACCGTTTTGCCGTGCATATACCACCCTTTATACATGTATCAAGATAACTGTGAAGACGAGCTTCGTAATCAACCGGAAGAGCCTAAGGTTGGAGTGCAAATATACGCGATAGAGGAAATATTAATATTCCCCTATCTATAGTGTCAACGGTGGGAGCTGGGATCGGTATACCTACCCGTAGTAAGCCAATCAGGAATAGACTACTTCAGCAATTCAACTCCTGCGCTAAGTCCTTACCAGAAGATATCTTTCTAACGAGTGATAATTGTAGCTCATTTGTGCGTCGGTGAGGCGTAGAGAAAAACTGAAGAAATCTTAACTACTTAGTAGAACGAATGAACATGTTGACAGCCGCGCTTTATTCAACCGGAGTAATTATTGATCATCCACTGCACGGTGTCTCTGGATGAGCCTACGTCATTATAACGGATGAGCTAATGATTCGAAAGACCCTTCCCGAGATCTTTGATCAAATAATTACTGCGACAAGTTAGTAGCGTTTTTTTTTTTTTTATTCTCTTCCCTCCGTTGTTTCTAATCGAAATTTAATATCGTGCAAAAACTGAACAAAATTAAGTATGTGCGCATCTTGTACGACCTTCCCCGAGGCAAGGCGGGGAGAGATTTATATCTCGCTACAATCTTTGCTTTCTATTTCAATGACCACTGGCTAATCATTAGGATGGTAAGTAAGTGTGTTTGGACAATCAATTACAAGTTCGAAAACATTCACGCGGTTAACGCGGTACCGTCGAGGGTCGATGTTAATAGCCGGGAGGGATTTACGTCGTGATCCATCATCGCTCTTGGCATTATTTGACTCGCGAGTGAGAAGCATTAGGGAAGTAGGAAGGCTGATCTCACTTTTTAAAGAAACCGAGAGTTACCGCTCCGTCAAACTATTATTAAAATCTTCAGCTTGTTCGGACACGCATCCACCAATCCAAAGATCAATCCAACAGAAAATGATGAGTCTGAACTAAGGTTACAGCCTCCACCCGGAAACCGATTCATCCTTCGTGTTCTTGATCGTACCTACCCAATCGTTAGACTCGTACTCGAAGTACAGGTGGTACATACATACAATCCAAACTGCTGACCAGAGTATCAATCGCCATTCTACTCCTAACAACCCACATCTCACACCAGGGGGTTAAATTGTCCCGAGAAGGTATTTCCTATGGAGTTAAATCAGGTTCGACTATACCTATACCTTTGATTATCATTTTTTCACAGTTCTGATTGGAACCAATCGAGTCCCAGACACTCAAAGGCTCAGTCCTGCGTCACCAACTATCGAGAAGGCCTCTTCGCCAACACCAGACAGCTTCCCATGTACGAATGCCGGAGTATTGCCGGATCTAGCCACATGGCACAGAATTGGCACTACCCCGGCTGCCAAATTTCGTTTGGTAACACTGGCCCAGTACAGAGAAATTATTTGCCCAACGTTGAGCGAATGCTGATGACTAGTACTGACAAGTGAACATACATGGGGCTCAGCCGAAAGTGAGTTACTGTACTGGGAACACACTGGGCCAATATGGTGTCTTATACTGGCTGGAGATTATTTCGTGCCGATTCACGGTACCATATAAGCTGGACCGGTATTAACAACCCAAAATAGTGCCAACATTGATTTTGACTTGGGGAAAGCTTGGCCCTTGGTGACTATCAGTATTGGCAGCTCTGGCACCAATACTGTGCCAATGCCAAGCCAGTTTGCAATTGGTACATGGGTTTCTGCAGCCCAGTCGGCGATCGAGTGTTGCCTAGTTAGTTAGGGGCACGTTTATTTGCGATGAATTAGCTGGTACGGTTCGACTTATAAGGTAGGACTGGTCGCCCACGCTGTTGGGTCGTAGCAGCTGGTCTAACTCGTATACCTCCTGGTTTGTTGGACTCTTCTTTTCTATTCCCCCGGGGCTGGATCGGCGATCGGAGTGCAGCGATCTTAAGCAGTGTGCCTCTTCCGGGCACGACATATTCTGCACATAGAATACCTCCTCGCCGTGACCATCGTAAGCCGATTAAACAGCGACACCTTCCCATAAGTGGTCATTTCAAAACGTCCCGAGGTTAATGGGGGCCGTATAATCGAAAAGCTTCCCACCCGCGAGCGTGTCTTATTGTTGAAAACACAGGAGCCTTCGTTGGCCCCATGGGAACTAATAGTACCGCTTCTGATGGTAGGAATAGTCCGGCTAATCAGCAAGCAGATTTTATTGTCATCCTTAAGGTCCGGGTCCTGAAGCACGCGTTGCGAATTCGTTTCGATTCCATTCATGGTCTAATTATGAAATGGACATTTCAGAAGTAGAATAAGAAGCGTTTCGCGGTTCTTTACTTGGAAAATCCACATCCATTAACCTAAGGAGTCCAGAGGAAATGATCAGTCTAACTTTTTCGACTACCTGTCGAAACTTATAGACATGCTTCCTTAGGTAGCAAAACATTGCACGAACCTTAGTGAGCCTACTTAACCATCAGTCGCTTTCTGGTTGGATGAGTTGAAAGTATTTTCTCATTTTCTTCTTCAGCTATTGATGAGCCATGCTGACCTCGGTCTCTGAGGTCACGACGTATCAATAATTAACATGCGTTAATGACGTAAGTATATGCAGGTTATCACGGCTGCAGTGTATCTCGTCAACGCTGCCTACTTCCAGTGGGATGAAAAGAAAAAAAGGAATAGAAAAAGAAATACTGAAATTGAAAGTGCTTATCCCAGTCCATAATGCCTATAAATAGCTACGGCGTAAGATGCGAATGCTAAAAGTCTGATTCCGTATGTATGTTTTTTTTGTTTTTTGTTTTTTTTTTCATTGAAATGAACCTGTGAGTGAGTATTCTGCTTAGTACCTTCGTAGACTTATCAGACATGAAGAATGTATGCAAGAACTTGTGAAAAACAAGCATGCCATGATGCTTAGCATTTCGGTTTAATCTTTACGAAAATCCTGTCGACAAGCTGGTAATTATCGAAATTAATCAATAACCCATTCGAACCCTGACGCAGAGGCACCAGCTAAACGTGCGAAGGTCTCGTCCCAAGTTTCCGTTGGCATAAGCACGATGACATCACTAACCGTGAACCCTGAACTCATCTACAGCATCGGATCTGAGGTTGTAATTCCGTTTCCAATAAAATACCATCGTATTGCCTTCCAATCGCAACTATCTCTTTCTCTCTCTCTCTCTCTCTTAAACTTTTTCATCGTTTTTCTCTCCGGCCTCTCAGCTTGACTCTTTGCCAAGAAACACCTACAACACACATGCCGAGAAGCCCAGATCGTATGTTCCCACATAAAAGCATCCCAAATCGTTTCCGCGTTTGGTCCTTGCCTCAAAAACACATCTGCTGTTCAGGGCTGGCAATTTTCTCATGGTTCGAATACAGCGTCGCAGGTGGAACTGCAAGCCTGACAGTTATTGATGAGAACAAGTGTCTTCGATTCGTCACTCGAGTTCCGTTTTACTAGTTGCAGTTAATCGTCGTCATATAGAATAGCTTGCAGGTGGATTGCTAACAGATTAGGCCTCTGCAGGAAGATTGAGAATCGTTACCCGGATCCGTGAAGGTATTTATTGCTAATCATCACCAACTCTTATAGAACTCGGCAGTAGTTAACGCGAGGATAAGTCATCGGCTGACAATGAATAACAGATAGTGCGTTAGCTCCAACTCGCACGATGAGGATATATTCACATTTTTATAATCAATTTGAAATTTATTTCAACCTGTCAAGCAAATAAATCGTTATGTCAACTATGTATATATATACTCCAATCTACATGTTCACGTCATCGGACAATGATTCCTGCACCTGGTAGTCACCTTGTTTCCATCCTTGCAAGGTTAACGCAATGCAACACTCTGCACATCTCTCTATGTCTATGTAACAAATATAAATTCACGCAGACTTTTAATTGTTCGTTATTTATTACTACGTGACGATTCACCGTGTCATGAACAAGATATTCAATTAGCTTTACTTCATACCTATTTTGTCCGACAATTTAATTCATCTCGAGACCATACGGTATATTATATGGTGACATCGAATGACCAAAAACGACAGAAACATAATATGGATTCGGCTTTTCGTTCAATGAAGAAATGTCAAAGAGAATTCTTGGCGCTCGTTATGTGATTTGAGATTCGTTTTTGATCAGGAATAAAATCACCTTGGAATGCTCAAGTATACCCAGCCTAATCTTGAGGTTGGAATTACTAGGGTTTTTGTTCAAGGCGATAAGCGAACCGATTATTCGATTCTGGCTACTCGGCCAAAAGCAAATAAGAATGAATTACAAGATGGACTGGCAGAGTACGGGTTCGGGATAAGCAATTTGCACGATGCGTTGTTTGGTCCGATCATTAGCAAAGAGACCGTGGCACGTGCATTGATAATTATAGTTTGAATCCTCTTCAAACCAGGAACAAACATTGAAGTTTTATCCATCTGACCAGCTGCTTTCTGCCCAAAGTGAACGTCATGGGTTCGAAGGTGTCAAGACCTCTTCGATTTGCTATTACACACGGTCATCTTCGATATTTGGATATTTTTCGCGGACCAAGCTGCTTATGTATGTACATTGGGGAAAAAAAATTACTCGTGTAAATCATACTGGACAAACATTACATTAGGACTTTTTCGTATTCAAATTTCTTCAAATATTACTACTTGGTCTCTACTCTATCATCGACACGTTAATCACTGTTTGCACTTATTATGCACAGTGGACTCTGAAATGATGAAGAATTTTTTTTTTTCAGTCACATGATGTTACCAGCTCAGATACCAATTACATAATTCGAAATCGTATCTGTATAGTTTCAGGACTTCCAATCTTGTTCGCGAAATTCGCGATGCCTTGAATTTCGCATTATTCCATTCATTACATTGATATATATATATATAGCTGTGGTTCTCCTAGCGGCAAATTTACGTTGAAAGATTTCTGGATCGATATTCGATTTCGAAACGGTTGTGAGGAGCTGAGGATTCGATCTGGTATACGATGGCCGAAATCTTTTTGCGAACCTAATTCCCGTAGAGGAACCGCAGACCGCCTTGGATCGAGAACAGGCTTCGACGGGCGTGAAATCTATTAATTGTGGATTCCTACCGATGTTTAGGAGATTGTTGAACCTCGGTATTTAGGCACAGGTGGTCGGCAAGCAGGCTCGACGTCCTGATACGATGAAAATTGGTAGGCGTGTAGGTAAGAAGTGGTTAATGACCCGTGCACACTCCTTTGCAGGTACTTCGTTACTTTGATCCAAATCTATTGAACTACCCGACTGAACTTCGATCAAGAGATCCTTGGATTATCGCGGTGATCCTAGTCTTTGATTTTCAGATATTATCAGATCAGCTCAGGACCTTCGCTCTGAAGGAAGTAATAATACAACAGAATTCGCGCAAATATTGGTTCGCAAATTATTACCGCCCATTCATCAGCCCGTGACGATGAAGATGGCTGCGAAAAAGAGCGGACAAGAACGATAATATATAGTATATTTCCGTCTTCGCTCCATCGAGTTTCAATAATTGCGGCTACTCATTTGGGGAACGCGATTGCTTCCCGGTCTCGGCCGGTAGATTGACGGATACGCATGGCTCCCGTGAATGGATTTCAATTCGGAACACGTATTTTCGAATATTTTCGATCAGGTTTGAGTATAGATTTTACTGTCTAATCAGATGTTTAGTCTGTACCAATCGAGTCTTTTTGCTGAAGAGAGGGAATCGTTCTTCTCGACGAACCAAAACAACAACGAAAAAAAAACAGATAATTCGGTTGACCATGTTGGGCCAGATCTGTAACTTCCTGCCCAAATTTTTACCTTCCAGGTAAAAAAAAAAAGGAAGACATCATGTTCACCCCAAAAATGAAAGGTTCAGTTCTCACCAGATCTCCATGATCCAAGGTTCGAAGAATCACCTCCAACGTTTTTTGGATCGACGTCCAGGTGTGTCATCAATTTTATGTCTGACAATATCTTGAGAGGGAATCATGATTTTGGTCTCAATCGATGCAGTTTTTCGTAACTCAATAGTTGAATAGATTTTGGATTCAATCGGTCGACTAGTTTTTGGGTAATTGAGCGAACAAAATTTACAACAAAAATTCCCAATAGTCATATCTTGATGACGAATTGATGGATTTTAATAATTTTGATCTGTATCGATAGCATTCGCCCCAATTTAGAAACGAATAAAATTTTGAGATGGATCGATTCAGTAGTTTTGTGGTATTTGAACTTCAAAGATGTGCGCCGGAAGTTCCAAAGCTATCCCTTTCAAACTCGAAAGAGTGAAGTCGAAAGCTGCTTCTGTGGACCCACAAACTACTAAATCGAATAATTGGAGAAAAATATACCGACTCAAGCTGCAGAAAATCCTATCGATTGGGACCGACATCATCAGAATCGGTTTATTCGTTCTCGAGATATCGTGAAACATAATTTTTTTTAATATTTTTTGTTTCAAATGACTCGATGACCATCGTATCGATTGATTTCAAAATTTGATCAGTTCTAGATTACGAAAAGCATCGTCAATTGATACCAAAATCATAAAAATCCATTTATTCGTTCTCGAGATATCGTTGGACAGGAATTTGATCACATACACACACCCTGCAGTCTAAAAGCCATTGAGAATGATTTTCTGGATCTAATAACGTGAACTTCCCGAGAAAATGCCACTTTTCCTTCTTGGGTTGATTAAACTTTCTCTTTTTTTACAGCCGGGAATAAAAAAAAGTATTAAAAATCAAGTACGATGTGTATATGGTATAATCGAAGATAAAATGACAAGAAATCTCAGACGGAAACTGAAACGAGTCAGAGAGGCTAGAAATTCTCTCGAATGCTTGCTCGCTAATCGTGTGAATTAGTAAAAATCTACCGTTACCATATAACACTCAACCGGATGGCCGGGCGAACCGGAAATGACGAGTTCTGACTCCGGGATAAATAACGAAGGAGAATTAAATAAATGAAACCCATCCTACCGGTCCTGGTTGGTATGGGAATCGCGAGAGGCATTCTTGGTGTCCTCTTCCTTGGTATATAAGAAACGGCTTCATTCCTTGCTCTGACGTACGGTATAGGTCTACCCAAGGCGGATGTCTGCGTGCATTAGAAATACTAACGGTTAATAGATCTTCATAATTATAATACAAGCTATTTCCTAACCAGAATAGGCAGCAAGATCAAGATCAAATTCCTTCAAGATTCTCTTCGTATTAATACCCACCGTTGATTTTATGGCCCAGACTCCAACGCCGTGATAAATTCTACCATGATACCTCACCCAGTGATATACACGAATACAACCTCAATTTATATGCCTTTTCGTTCATCGATCCGGAATGTGTCTTGAAAATTTACAATTTTCTATCTAACATCACAACAAAAGTTACTGATCGATACATATCGATTCCCAGCCACGATCATATCCTGGCACATTGATTTCTATCTGGGCAGACACTATACGGTGATGAAGTAACTCTCGATTCTTAAGGTCCAACGAGCTATTATATTCTCAGATATCTTCGCCCTTTCTTGAAGCCAGAATGTTACTTAATTAGCTATATACGTAGAAGAGGCTGTACGTGGGATCCGAGACGCTTCTTTAAAGTTTCCTTCACAATTAGCATCACTCTGCACCTAAGACTAGACAACCCATAGCCGAATGTTATCCTCGACTCCAAAAGTGGAAATAAAAACAATTAGTGTCGAAAATGTATCTCGAGACGAAACCTATATGAACGGAATAGAACGCACAGGATATTTGGACTAAAAAACGAAAAAAAGCAGATTCTCAATGTCGTTTACCGGCTGAAAAAGTATACGCGATTTACTGGGAATAGTTCGGATATGGTTATAGACTCGTTCTCCTGTAATGGAAACCGCTAAACGGTTCACAAAGTGAATACGAAGCGCCTTCAGAGGTCGTTTTCCCGTTAAAGAGCCCCATAGTACGGAAAGGTGATTCTCCTGGTGTCAACATCTGGTCTCTGATGGTGACAAGAGTATAGCCGAGGTCCCTCTATGGTTGTAGAGGATCGACGCCTTGGTCCGATTTCTAGCTTCGATCAAGGCCGTTTAGATTTATTACCAAGTCTACAGCATCAGAGATTCTGAGGGCTATTCGTAGGTTTCTGCAGGAGACTTGTTTCCTTCATTTTATTTATTTTTTTTTACCCAACTGAATTTATCGCCTATGATTGTTTCGACTAGCAAACTACTTAGGTGAAAGTATTCCAGTAGATGCCGATCATTCACGATCTGCGGATCGTCAACTGCACGTGTCTCCATGCTGCATGCATGTGGCTTATTGTCAGAGTCCCAGATATCCGTACTGACGTTATCGATAATTGCAGTCTACGACTGGAGATGAGATTCCAGATGGTTTTGCATGAATAATAATAATCATTGTATAGTAATGATCAAAGGTGTCGAGGCGATCAATTCATTTCATATGCTCATGTACAGTTGTTTGTAATCCTTGCACGTAGCGCAAAGCCTATCTTCATATCTTCCGATTTGCATGGCCAGTTTCAACCAATGACAAAACAAATCAATTTATCTAATTTTTATCCACACAAACTAGGAAGACCTAGACCCATATCGAATCACCCAAGGTCGATTTATCGACGATCGATAATTAATGCAGATCAACGTCCAATTTTTACGAGATTTACAATCTCAACTATCCACGTTTTTGATTAAACGATAGTCTTTGGTGGCCGATCGGCAGCTGAAAGCTCGGAGTTGATATCACAACATCGTTTTTTCTAGCGCCAATCCCGCGGAAGATGAAAAATAAGCAGAGGAAAAAAAACTGTAGATTTCCGTAAAGTCCACGGACGCCAAGAATTTTATCAGCATAAAGAATCACGGAGAATTTCAAAAGCCTCGTAGACGAGGTTCGATAACCTTGTGAGTGTTCTTGCAACGATCAATTGCATTTCCTAGTATCTATAGATTCTGGAAATTACGTAGTTCGAGAGTCAATTTTTTTTTTTTTTTTTTTCCAATTTTATTTCGACAAACAGACCAGACTCTCTGCAATGTCCACCGCATTATCACCCGGGTTTCTGATCAAATATAAGCTCAATAACATTGCAGGTACCTACCGGGTAGGTATAACCACTTCATCATTTATTCAAGATCTTTTACTCACAATTAATCAAAGAGTCCGAGCACGTAGTCACTTACTTATACACATACGCCGTATACTTACCAGAAGCCATTCCCGTACCTTGGAACGCCTGCGAGCCGAAATATCCCACATTTCCTGAGCCCACGGATTTGGTCGAACGAAATCCATCGATTGATGGATTTTATTGCAACGCCTTTACAGCTATTGGCCGTCCGCCTGGACTGAAAAGCATGTTCCATTTCACGTTGAAAATATGTTTTATTTTATCACATCCAGGTACCTATGTGCAGGATTTTGGTACACCGGAAATTGTGTATCGGACGTATTACGCAACCTGAAAGCCTGATGAATAATTTTAAAGTTTGGGATTACATCTGGTATCAAGCTTAGCGTGAAATCATTTTTTGAAACTAGATCTGAAATTCACGTTGATTCGTACTATACGGTCAATTGACGAATGAAAAAAACTAGTCCAGCGGCGAAAATTTTAGTTGAATTAACATCGCCGGTTTTTCTTAGGATCGTAGATAATACTTGGTTGGTAAATTACCACATGAAATTCGCTAAATTAATTCCATTCTACACGGAGGTACGACTTGTTTTTCTATTTGGTCTAGGCTGAAATAACCACCAAACTACCAGATACGAATAAAACGATTAAAGGTTTCCCCTTCTCTTTGGTTTGTGCAGATCCAACGCGCGCGTCTCTTGATTGAAATAATTTTGCAACTAAATTTGTTTATCCTGTTAAGTAACGGGTCAAAATACTGTCTTGAATTTATTGGCAAAGGAACCGAATTTGCATAGCATTGAGAATTTAGTACAGACTCAATTAAACAGTAACTTAATCATTATTATTCTCTAATTAATCGCCAGTTACGACTATTTCGACTGGATCACGGAATTGGGTATCGCGTTTTAATTGCAACGTCCGTTCGTACGATATGGCTTTTAACAACATTCAATATGGGTTTAAGTGTCGCCAGGAATTCAAACTCCGAATTAAAGATAATATCTCAAAATATTCCTTGGGACTAATTGAAAGAGCTAAAAACTCGTTTTGGCTATGATTAACGTGTGAATTGAAAAATGGATGCGAAATCCTTGGCAAATCTATGCAGAACAGACTCCGGGCGTGTCTGCAGAAGCGGGTCCAGTTCGCGATACCGCAGGCTTTTGAAAGATGACCGTACGTCGTGGTTTACGACCAAAAATTTGTAAGTCTCATTAACACACCGATCGCGACTTTGAATCAGGTGTAAGCGTAGGCAGAAAAAGACACGGCTTCACGATACACCGTTATCATACATAAATTTTACCCACCCTGAGAACATTCGCTATATTATCCAAGACCCACTCTTTATAGTCCTCAAGATCCATGCTACACGATATTTCCGGTTAGACTTGAGCAAATGTCTAGTTCATCTCTAGCTTTGGTCCCACAATATAATCTCCACGTGAATCTGATTTAATTACCGGATTAAAGAGAAATTAATTCTCACTAAGTTTCCTCCGGCTGACATTACGGGCCTGAAATTCTCACTCTCAATTTGACACTTTGTGTCATCGAATTTCCTAATCAGGTATTCATCAGGAATATTTCAAATTATCCAACGCTGATTTTTTTCTGCAAAATTTCTGGCACAATTCTAATTCTAAAAAAATTACTGATGCTTCCCCGAATCCAGTAATTGTACTAAAAATTCAGATAGAATGACATAAAGCCGAAATTATGTATACCGACTCGGTGTGCAATCTCGGAATTTTTTTCGTATGAAGAATGCCGTTGAATTTGGGTTTAGTTTTCAAGGAGATGAACTTTTTGAAATTGTAACATTTGTTCACGTGGCCATGGGTAGATTGGGAAATGTCTTATCTTCGAATGGGTAGGAAATGCCAAGGAATGTAAATTCATTTGAAATTCGTTGATACTTGGAGATTTATGGGCTTGAGGTGGTACATACATACCTTGGATTGGGAGAGCTGCCGGTGGTATAGAAAGATTTATAGGTTTTCGATAGCGAAACGAATCTTAGAACGCGTGAAATACGGTGGCAGCCAAAGACACAGGATTTCTCGGATGATCGAACACATTAATTGATATAACGGCCAGGGACTCGTATTTCGAGAATCGAGGTTAACGGTTCTCACCAAATTTACCGATCACAGGTGATCGTTTACGTTCCTCTTTACGATTGGCTCATCGAATCACAGCCGAGCTCGTTCTCAAACGAAATTTACAATAAATTTATCTAATGACTTGAGTTGGCTGGATCGCGGAAGATCGCAAGGCTAAGAAAAATTCCGCATCTACTATAGGTATAAGGTACGACCCTAATTCACAAATAATTGCAGATTTCTGTTGTAAGACGCCATACGCGGTATACTCAGTTACTATAAGTATTAATCTCCACTCTGCAATTACGATAGTAAAATACGTATCTTCTCGCCTGTGTAGGAACTTGTACCTATTTAAATACACCTTAATAATAATTTTGGTTGAAGGAACGAGGAGAGGATCCTTCATTCCTTAATTGTATTCTCTGTGGTCAAGCAGCTCCCGTATAAAACGTTTTAAACCCATCAGCTGATCCTCAACAAGGAACTTGAATACTGGTGTATAAAATAAAATTGTATAAGAGAAGAATTTAAGCGTCTGTACGGCGAAGGCCGTTTCGCTTACGAATATCATCCGGTAACCACACGTGTTTTGGAGGCGAAATGATGACGTGATAATTGTTACCCGTTCCTCGAATATCGAGAGTATAAGCACGAGTAACTTAGCAGACTGTTTGGAGCCAGAGATTGTATAGTTTATAGTATGAAATTTGTCGTACTTTCAAGAGAGTATTAAACCGTTACTTTGCTGGCTTGACAAACACAAAACACACTTAAACGGACTTTTACGAGATGATGAAGACAGTGACGAGACGGTTGAAAGTTTTTACATGAAAGTTATGGTACTGCCAAGTCCTGACCCTCTGAATGGGCCTTGACCCTAACTTCGACACTGTGACACTCTCGTATCTCTGATGAATTTTATTCCGTATTTTAAACACCTGCAGGTGTATTTTTAGAGACGTACATATGTCGTCAGCGTTGTCATCATTACCAATTACGAACCTCGATTATTACTCCTCGTTTTAGTTATACGGAAACCAAACAGTCCAGACTCTGCCATGTTTCATGCATGAATATCAATCTCTTTAACAAAAATATTCATCGTTGATATAACTAACAGTGCACGTTCGAGGATTAAAATCATCACGGTGTGAAAAAATCTACATTAATTAAGAAAGGTACGAAGTACAGAGCAAAGAGCTGCTCCTCATTTGGTGCATTCTGTCAATATATTTTAAGAAAAACTGAAATCGGGATTCGCTAGAATCCTATAGATCTCGTAAAATTTCACAAGAATCGATTTTGAATAATTTCGTGCGATTTGGAAAGATTTCAAAGATTTCAAAGGATTTGGAATAAATTCCTAAAAATCTTAGTGATTGTAAAGATTTGGAATGATTCACAAATATTTCGAATATTCCCAAAGATTCCAAAGATTTTCCATGATTTTTAGGGATTTGAGACGATGATCCATGATTTTGATTGATTTCGAGTAAGGATTTCACAGGATTTTAACAATTCCAAATGATCGAAAAATATCTAAAAAATTTCCAATAGGATCCACATAACTTTACGGGATATCCAATAATTTCACGCAATGTCAATAATTTCCAAAGGTTTTCGATCTTGAATGATGTCAGCAGATTTTGAGAGATTTCAACTGATTTCACATGATTCTCGATGATTGTCCAGAATTTCTAGAAATTCCAGAAGATTTAAAAATACTTCAAATATTTTTGAATAAGATTCAAATAACTTCCACATGATTTCCAATCATTTTCCGTGGTGTCAAAAATGATTCTTAATGATATTAAATAATGATTTTCCAGGATTACAAAAATTCTGAATGATATGATGATACGAAAAAAATTTCAAATCAGATTCACCTAACATCACGGGATCCAAATAACCACGAGAAACGTTAAAAAACCTAACGAAGGAATGAGAGAAGATAACTTTTCAATGACTTTTCAGTCTTGAAGTTTGCCCGTATAGTTTTTTAACCGTTAAAGAATTCGGCGAGTGCCGTTAGAGGGTTACATTAACAAACAGCGAAAAGTGCCAAAGAAATAATTGACCGTAAATAAAATATTCAAAAGCCCCAAGGAGCTCAAAATATACCCAAGTCATGCTCAATTCAAACGCGAGCGACGAGGCACATAAACATATAGAGATGCTTCTGCACGTGTCGTGCTAGTCATACTCAATGACATCATGATACTTCTCTGATTGTAGGATAAAGTGCGTGGTGGGTTACCTGTTGTTAATTCAACAGGCTCAATAAAAATCATTCTGATTAGTGGCAGCCGCTCGAAAGAGCGAGAGAATCAGAAAAAGATAGAAAAAAAAAAAAGATAGAAGAGATCCTGCGTTAAACACAAGCGTTTTACAGCCACGCAATCGCACTAGTGACGATGAGGTCATCAAAATATTAATATTACTAGCTTAATGATAGCGTCATCGCAATCGCAACTAGATATAATAATATCGTAACAACAATGCCAAATCACGATGGCTTTGATCCTACCGTTCGAAGCTGCCAATGATCTCCTTTCATGTGAGGCAAGTTAGATTTGTATCCATTAGACTGTGGGCAAGTATAATCGTTACTTCTTTGGTCAGCGAGTCAGGGAGAGAAATGAGTTCATGATAATAGACTTTAAATTTGATTTGACGTTACTTAATAAATGAACTATTCGACAGGACGAGCTTTATTTTTTTTTTCTCAAATTCGATTCGACCGGATGATTTAATAAACTAAATTTGGCTCGTCCTTCGTCTGACGAGATCCGTTTGTTGACAGACTTCTTCTTCTTTTTTTCCGTCCTTTTTCTCTTCTGCTTGGTAGCAGGAAAGAAATCCGTAGTAAAATGGTAATTTTTTCAAATCACAGCCGTGTCGAGTCCTAAAACAATGGAATAATACCTCCGCGAAGCAGTAAAAATTAGATAATTAGCAAGTGTTTAGGTAACGTAACGATGGGTCAATGGCTCAGGCGGCTGGTTTATAAAAGTGCTACTGTGTTTCAACGCGGCGTCATTTCCGCTCATCGTGCTCTTGACTTTTATACCATAATGCTATAAAATATTCAGGGTACGTGCAGACCTCAAACAGCTGGGAAATCTGCGGCGAGATTAAAACGGATGTCGTTGACAAGTTGATTAACTTTTCCTTTCATGTTTTTACTCGCTTTAAGGATCATGAACGACGCACGAAATAAAAAGTTCTACGTAACGAATATTGCAAAGCGCGATACAGCTATAGGTTCTTCCGAGTTACTTCCGCAAAGTTTCACCTTGTACTAAATTAACAGGCAATATTTTCATCATCTTCGAATAAATGATGTTTCTCAAAGCTAAACTCATCGATTTCGCGGATAATTATTTAAAATCCAACCCCTTTTGTGTTCTTACGCATCAATTTCTCTGAAAATACTCGCGAAATCCTCATTCTTACTGTGGAGAAAGAGAATACAATGAAAATTAAATTGTCGGAGATTGAATTTGATGAAAGAAGTACGTACCTGCCTCACTCGTATTCGGAACATTGGTTAATTCGCTTTTTGTATTTTCCTGTAATTTCTTTAAGAATCTTATAGAAACTTTGAAGATCGAAACTTGCAAATTCTGACAAATCGAGATGCAAGGAGCTCGAAAATCCTGAAGTTGAATGAAAACTCATTGTCAGAAAGACCAAGAATCCGCAAGAGAAGCTTATGACAAAACTGTCAAATACACGATATCGCATTTGCGAATTCCGAGATTCGGAGTTTTGGCCTTCCGGATATTTATTAGCTTTCGGAATTTTGAACCTTTGGTGTTTTTCAATTTGGCTACGTAGACTTTCGGTGAAATAAGAATTTTAAAACCGATCAGACGGTAGTATAAAAACTCGGAATTTTGACCTTTTGCAGCTTTTGAATTTTAGAATTTCAGTGCCGCCCGATAAAAAAAACATTCTGGATCTCTTTGAGACAATTCAATTCGCAAAATTTGTGATAAAAAGTAGAATGAATTAATTCGATGATTTCGCATGCGGTATCGGCATAAATAAGCCTAGATGTAGTAATAGCTGTGGAATCTTATCAAAATTCCAAAATATCTTGTAAAAAGTGAAGTAAAAACGAACATAGTCGCGTCTGCCGTACTAAACGAAAATAATTTTGACTTCACTGTTGCACACCTTTAAAGATACCGAAAAAAAAAAAAACGAACGATCAGGATGAAAGGACAGACGTGCAATAAAATATGAAAGACGTCGTGCTGCCTCGAAAGAGATACTGTCTTGTTTTTAACCCCGGGGGATGAGTCACGTGTACTGTTATACCAGCACAATGTAATCACGTTTAATAATAATTGCATCGCAATAATGGCTGCGTATCGGTTTGACGAATCTTCCGATCTTGATGGTAGGCCGTTGGGACCGCACACCGACCTGTTCTCTCGATCGGCACGAGCTCTCGTGTTAGATATACGAGCCAGGTATTTCCATCCAGAGGTCTATAGAAGCCCGGGATAACCGCGAGTCTCAAATTGCCGAAATTACATACCGTTCCAGTCAAATGCTCAATCTCGCGATTTTTAATACGCTGCTCAATCACTGGATACTTTTTCAATGCATCAAGTACGTTGTTTCTAGGGATGAGATTGAGATTCTGAATTTCAAGAACTGTGAAAGGTCTAAATTATGAATTTTTATACTACCGACTGACAGTTTTTAGAAAGATTATTTCCCCGAAAGTTTACGTCGCCAATTCGAAAAACTCCAAATCAAAGAAGCCCAAATGTTCAAAATTTCGAAAGCTCAAAATCCGAAAAGCCAAAACTTCGAATTTCTGAATTTGCGAGATGCAACGTCGTTTATTTGACATCTTTGTCATGAGCTTCCCTTAAATTTGTGAATTTTTTGACATTCTGAGTTTCTAGAAAATCAGAATCGCATCTCAAATATAATTCCGGAATTCTGACCATTCCGAACTTTTGGAATTCGGAACTTCAATACAAGTTACAAGTTACTAGTTGAAGAGCAGAAATCAGACCAGTTGCTGGAGGATTAGGATCAATCAAATGACTGCGTGGTCGAAAGCTAGAGTACTTCTAACTTGCTACTATTCATTCAACTCGACACGTTCGCTACATTTTCTGCCATAGAAGTACAAAGGGCAAGCTGTGAGTATTCACAAGTATCTACACCATATTCCGAATGAATCACACCGTGTGGGTGAAATAATGCGTATTAAGAATTAGCTAGGGAAGTGGGAAAATTCATCAGAGAAATCCCATTCAACCATGATGGGCATTGTACGTGATGCAGGTGTCATGTTCCTAAGTACCAACAATGGGCCCAGCGTGGCTCGTAGTACGTCCAAAGCGAACAATGTGACGTTCGATCCTGGTCGATCCATTCGGGGGCGAGTAATCGAGGAACAATGAGATTTGTGGCAAATAATGGCACGTGGCTCCATAGGTGTGGATTCTGTGCGACGAGACATTAATATATCCGAATGAATCGTTGAAATAATTCATTGCATTGATTTCCTCGACAATTGACAATGCCGCAGAGAATCATTGTCGTTGTTGTAATAACACTTAAGGGGGCTCAGCTGTTCCGATTATTTCATCGATATTACCGGATAATTCGTTTTGGGAGAAAAAATAATCCATTTCCCAAAAAGCCGTATTTTCCATTTCGGATATGGTTTGCAAAAGGTTACGTTTTTTCATTTAAACTCAGATGGGCAGTTATGACAATCGCACCCCGAAAATGAAAAGTCGAGCTTTTAACAGATCTCTAGATTTCCAAATGGTCTGAAGAGTCGGACTAATCGAGAGTCGGAATTCTAGGCATCGGACTGAATTTCTACTTATTCCAGTTGAAACCAGGGGGCGGGATTGAAATTCCGAATTTCAGAAGTCGCGAAAAGTGAAAATTCCGAATTTTTCTACTACCGATTGACAGTTTTCAGGGAGATTATTTTTTCGAAAGTCTACGTGGACAATTTAAAAAACTTCGAATGGAAAAACACTGAAAGTTCAAAATTCAAAAAGCTACGGATCCAAAAAGCCGAAACTCCGGATCTCGGAATTTGCGAGATGCAACGTCGTTTATTCGACAGCTTCGTCATGAGCTTTCCTTAAATTTTCCAATTTTAGGACTTTCTGAGTTTTCAACTTTCGGATCTACGAGCTCTCTGTATTTCGACCTTGTGGAATTACCAAGTTCTGAACTCTACCGTTTCTAGAAACTCGAAATCGCGTCTCATACAAATTCGACCTTTCGGAACTTTTGGAATTCGGAACTTCAACTCCGTCCCAAAACGAAATATCTTGTGATTTTCACGTAGCGATCATGTCGGCATAGGCTGTCCTCAATTAATTCAATAAACGGACTATTAATTTTTTTTTTATAAAAGCAAGTCCCGGGTGTCCGCTGGCCCAAAACGACCGGATCTTATGTTACCGGTCTTTATTCTTTTACCGTGAATGACGTAATTCTGCTTTTTGTCCAGCGGACGAACACATTGCGGAAGATTCGCGCGAGGACGAGTATATAATATACACTGTGTCCGACAAAATCATGTACACAGCTAAACAAATCTAACAATAAGTATAAGAAGATAGATGGATATAATCGGTTGTATATTTAGTGGCACCTGTGGCCTGGGGAAACCGTAGTATCTATAGCATTCCTTCATTGCTGATAAATTAGTCATAAATTCAGTAGCGGCAACTGTGTAAAAAAATCAAAAAGTTTATGCAAATTTCGAATGGATCTGTAAATAGTAATGGTATATTATAACCGTGGGAATAAATTTCGATATTATGCACCAACTCGCAGAAATTATTCAATGAACAAAATAAAATCAGTCGTATTTCTCGAGGCAAAAGAACAAAAATCAATTATTACACTTTGAATGTTGGATCAGCACATATTTTACGAAAATATTTGCTCAACCCAAATAGTAAAGTGGAAACGATACACAGGCGTCTAAACACACATCGATCTTCGCAGATTTGGATTCGAGTTTTACATATATGCGTAGGTATGCCATTTGCATAAAGAACGCTATAAATTTAATTAGATAAGATAATCAGCTCGTATGGAATATCGAGTCAAATTATGGGGATTCGACTCTTAAGACCAACGGTACAAAGTTGTATAACGAATGATCGGACTTGGTTTATCACTATATAAATTCCTCCGTGTCGTTTCCTGATATTTTAATCAATTCGATTTTGATTTAATTTTTTGTAACGATTCTTTCGTCGGCCATTTCAAAACCGCAGGTCATAATTATTCCTCATCGTTTGAAAGGTTCAGTAGGAATTATCAACCGATGCAAAGATCGTTGAATATCCTATGATAAATAATATGAAGTGATACTTACTGAACTTTGTACATAGAGATCTGCGTAAAAGACAATACAAGTATTTCAGTATCACGGAGAATCTGAGTTATACAAGAGGCCTAGAATGCGACGACCTTGCCGCGTAATCACAGGCCACCTTGTATCAGTTTAACATCGTTAATGGACTTTTTCTAAGCGTTATTACATCAACGTACAGCGTCTAAGTTCGCACTGTTTCATAGGCAGTGTATGTAATAGGGCAATTATAAATACCAACGTCATAACCTACTGGATGGATTAATTGCACTTAACTGGGGAGAACGACGCATTTATACCCACTTTTCAACCAAGCAATTCATTCTGATTCACCAAATGACGAATTAAACGTATCATTCTCAAGATCCGTCTTACTGATTCGAGACTATAAGTTCCTGGTTGGCGCCCCGAGACATACATAGGTACATATTGTTTACCTATTTATGTATCTATTCATGAGACAAGGCGACTATTGCAACCACAGCTGGATTATTTGTAAACATTTTTTTTCCCGTAATTAACAACACTTTTTACACGCGTTTACTACATTCTACAAGCTTAGAGGCGCCGTATACCAACATCGCCGGGTTATTAATGAGTCAATGAATCGATCGTTGTTATTTATTCAATAGTTAGTATATTGTTTGTTTGTTTTGTTTTCAAGTTTTTTTATTGTTTTTTTTTTTTTTTCCTTGCACAAAAACTTGACACACACAACTGTATTTCGATGAAGCAATAAACTGTCCATAACGTCTGAATCAATCTATAGCAATAAACTTGAATGACAGAATTTAGGACATATAGTTTTTACGATTACCTATAGCTGGTATGTAGATACGAATTTTTCAATAAATTCAAACCATTCAACGACGGAACGAAAGAATCCCGAAAGTTCATCCACAGGAAACAATGACAACGAGTTAATTGAAATACATATACCTGCATAGAGCATATCGACGAGCACACATCCAGGTCCTGTTACCTTTACGTGGCTCATTGTTCGTTCAGTCAGACTCCCAGATTCCAAATGGAGTCAAGAACTACTAGATAGAACATAGTCTCATGGCGAAAAAAAAAAAAATGATTAAATAAAATTAAAGAAAAAAATATGAACGTCCGGCGATGAATTGGGAGAGCATCGCAGTAGACGTGACGTTGATTAAAATATAAGAAAAGAAAAACGTGGGGGAGTATAACGAAAATAAAAAGAAAGAAGAAGACTACAGTTTGAAAAAAGTTAAGAATCTTTACGTTGCGGAACATTCCTAACGGCAAAATATCAGGTCGAATCATCAGTCTGACGCTAATATCTTGAAGCTGAAAAAGTATCGCCAAAACCACTACTAACAACCTATATCAGGTTCGTGAAATAATTTGACTGCCGTGAAATTCGGTGATAAAGAATTAGATAGGCGTGTTAAATCGGCCACGTGCTTACCTGACTTTACGCACCTTGTCGATGAACTATCTTATAATACTGTACAACATGGCTTGAGCACCTGGTTGTGAGTGATGAAAAGAGGCAGGAAAATTAAAAGAAACTTCTCAAGGGAGTATCTACTACTCTGCATGGGTTAGAATTTCAAGAAATCGAAAATATTTCATTCCATTACTAGTGGGCTCTGATAAATTCTGAAAATATCATGATGTTTGATGAACGTTTCATCCTCATCGTGCATTGGTATTTCACATCGTGTATTCTTTCCGGTGTAGAAGTGGTAATACTGAAGATAGAAAATATTAAGTTGGAATAATCTCGGGAATTAACATTTGAAACTTTACAGGATTACAGCACGTCCCGTAAAGATGGAAATTTTCTGTGTTCCAAGATCGACAGGTTCAGCCTCAATTTCGAAACGGGATGAAAACAGATGGGCCCCAGTGTTCTGGAGAACGGCTTGATAGAGAAACTCCAACCTTCACAGGGTTACAGCTCGTCTTTTGACCATGGGAAATTACTACGTCTCATTAGGATTGACCGCGGACTGTTCCGATCCCAGAAAATCATACCATTCAAATTGATAATGATAAGTGATGAAAAGTTCAAGGCAACCAGTTGACCAATCATTTTGTCTTTAGTTTACGTACCATTCAGTAGTCTGGAAGTGACACATGATGCAAAAAACAGATTGTTAATGATATCAAGCCATCCTCTGACAGTGGGATGTCTTTGAACTTCATCAAAGAAAAATCTCTTCAAGTTGGAAACAGGAAATGAACGTTTTTTTGAAAATGTCAGCCTGTTGGAAGGTGCGGATGTCTTCTCAAAGTCAGATTCATAAAAAAAAAGCATCTAGCGTCAGTCCATTGCACCGTGAGGTTTATATGGCAGACAGTAAGGCCTCGGCGGGCGATACTGTTACAAGATTATTGAATTATAATTATTTCAAGAGCATGTGGCAGAGCATTGTTCCTCAAGGAGTATACGTATATATCTACTGGCAATGTAGCTGCTATACGGATAATTGGACGAAGGATGATGGGCATCGTGCTAAAGCTGTGTACGGCGAATGGTGGATCATTAATTCCACCCGTATGTTGCTTATCGCGTCGATTCCCTTCATCCCGAAGAAGTAGGTTAGGCTGGCTAGTGGCTACTATCTCATCGAAACGCGACGGTGGGCCCCCCTGCATCCGAAAGTGAGTTATTCTCATCATGATCCTGAACTCGTGCTCTCAATCACCATTACATGATCAACGGTGTGTATTACCACCTCAGGTAATACCACCAAGCTCTTAAATACCGCGCGGTCAACTTGGCCGAACTCATCTTTCATGGGATCCAATTTAGAACCCAACCTTCTCCAAGGTCCCCCCGTCATTATGGCTGTACCCAGGGAGGAGCTTCAAGGGAAAAGATTTTTACACTCGCCAATTATTCCGGAAAGGGGTATCCCCCATGGCCCCAACCTTACCTAAACCTTCCGATATTCGATGGTGCACCGAACGCTGCAATTCCGCCGTACATCATACTCCCGCAATACTGTTTAAGCAGTCTCTGGTAAGATGCGGGGTTACTTCTCACGGTCCGCCTCGATAAGTGCCAGTTGCCAAATATGCCTTTTTCTCTTATACCCAACGTGTTCCTCCGGCAGATTAGCCAGGAATTTTTTAATTTGCTTCAAGGGGTTCAAGGGGTAGGCGGTGGAAAAGGGAGGAACGAGGTATTGTTGTCGGAATAGGAATTTCTTTGCGGATTTAATTAACCGCACGGAAGGTTCGAAAGCGATTCTGATCAGTTCTACATGCACCGAGGGGGCTATTCATTTCGATTTTGGCTTTATAGGGGACTTCCGACTTCCGAAGACTTCCAAAGATTTTCAGAGACTTCCGGTTTCGCATTATGAGGAATTAATTCGATTCTAATCGCAAACTCCCAAAGACTTGCAAAAACTTCCAAGGACTTGCAAAGACTGCCAAAGATTTCCAAAGACTTGCAAATACTTCCAAAGACTTCCGAAGACTTCCAAAGACTTGCAAAAATTTCTAAAGACTTTTGAAGACTTCCTAAGACTTTCGAAGACTTCCAGTTGCGTATTATGAGGAATTTTTCGAATTCTAACCGGAGACGACTTCCAAAGACTTTCAAAGACATTGAAAGACTTCCGACACCAGTGTGCGTATGACTTCCTAAGTGGATAGCCCATCGACCTGCACTTTGGCAAATGTATGTGCGATAGTGGGCGCTAAGATCTCATGTGTCGTTAGAGCAGAGCCGATCCCAAAAATAGTTGGACTTCTATCGTCAAAACTATAAGATAACTGGACATTAACATTCTCTGAGCTACTTGTCGAGGCATTCCACTGATTCGAAGATGTACAACGCGCGTGCCTCGCGAGCAAATTTCTCCGTCTTCGTGTCGTCCGCGTGTCGTTTCGTTGGTACCTCTACCTCATCTTGCCAACCAGGTAATACCACTACACCACTTATTCAGACACGCCCCCGCGCTCCAGGTCCTTTAGATATTCTCACTCCGTCATCCTACACCTACGCGTGTGTCCATTGACGTCAAAGTTCAAACGGACGAATAATTTCCTCGTCAAATTATACGCCGATCATCTAGATGACGCGCCGCCTAACGTCCTTTACGAATTCTCAGGTATCCATGACAATTAAAAAGTTTCTAAGGTTCAACTTTCTGGATTAAATTTCCGTTCCAGAGACGCAGAGACCCAATAGTCTTTGATCTTTAGCTGAACATAAAATCGGAAGTTTGCACCCCATCAACGTCTGCAGAAATCTCTTGTCTTTCCTCTCCAAAGTGCAAAGGATTCACCAGTCAGTATCTTGATCCTGGACAGATGCCGAGGGGACAAAGGCTGGGTGTCTCTATTTGAATTGTGCGTATCAAATTTCCTGAGGCTGTCAATGCGTCTTAGTGACTTGGATGTATTCCAAGTCGCTACACTTTGACAGGGGACTCGCGTCCCGACGCTCGATTGCTCACCCTCCGTTACGCCAGTCCTTTGGCTATTGGTAAATTGATATCCGGACATTGGCAGGAGGAAATGGCTTACTCTTAGATGTCGATTTGACAAGAATATCGCGTTTTGAATTGGTAACTGGAAAACCAAGAAGAAGAGTACGAAGGACAGAAAGAAAGGGGTCTCTTGGCTAGGCACCAGGTACCTGTCACACTGGGGCAGGACAGTACGGTGTCATTCTCTGGACAGTTTCATTTAACGACAATTTATTTGGGATTCACGCCACGGTGGGTGAGATCGGGAACCTCCGCCCATTACTTAGCAGCACCGAGAGCCTCTGGCTTTGTCTGCAATTTGGCATGCCAATCGAACGAACCAATGGAATATTTATATCTACGGTACGTCCAATCCGTGGGGTGAACCAAGTCGCTAATGTACGTACATCTCTGACACAAAGACCTCTGGTGACACCATTTCGTCCATTAACCGTAACGTGACATCTTCCTGAATCGAATCTAGAGCCTTTCCAGCTTGGACCGCCAGGCCATCATGACTCCAAATGAGTTTCTTCAGTTTTGCAAACGGCATCGTCGTTCAAAAAGGCTGTTGAAAGTATGGGAATTATTGATCATCATCGAGGGTGACAAGAGAACGCCTCGGAACAATTCAAAGTGACATCTTCACATTTGCTGGGATGTTGGCTACATTGAATCTCGACAAGTAACTGATGCTGCCGGACGCGGATAGATCCCAGCAACGGAGAATCAGCAAACTATAATTCGCCTGGATGTTTACTGGTGAGTTGGGCACTTTGGTAGCCTAGCTGGTCGTTTTCCCTTTGATGAAACTGTCAGAAGCAGACTTTGAAGTGGACAACTCCAGCAATATCTCTTAGCACCGTTTATATATACTCGAGTCCTCACCATGTGGATGTCATGTGGAAGGGAGTGGAAGTGTCAGGTACAATATTGATAGACCGTTTCGATACTATTTCGTAGATTCGAAGATTGTGTACGTGATTTAATTTACACTGGTTGTGCAGAGATCCGTCCCAAGTGTCCACATGCTTTTCCACTTATTTGGAAGACGTTAGAACTGATGAGACAAGCTGAGATTGAAGGTGTACGCGGAGTGGTTATAATTCCTGTGGAATTCTCTTGGCAGTCTAAACGATCGGGTCGCAGGTTGGGTTGGGTTCGTTGGTACGCAGCAGACGCTCTGTCTGCGTTCATTGAGGTAAGAGCGTCGCGACGCAGACTCCGTCGCAATTCGTAGCTGAGCAACGGATTCCGGGAGGCATAATTAGTCAGGTTCGTCTCGCGCGATCGTCTGCACGTCCTTCTCGGTTCTTCGGCTCACGATCAGCTAAGAGACACTCACCTCTCTGCCAAGAAATAATCATCCAACTTCTAAAGCTTCGAGAGAAATCTCCCTCACGTCTTTCGGAGCCGCCCTAGTATGGCATGCGGCAGCTCCTAGTCAACGCGAGGTCTCGTCCGGGGTAGGGCTAGTCAATTAATTCTCCGAGACCGAAGGTTCACTTCTATCGCATTCGAATCAGCGATAGAAATCGATCTGCTTGCTTCTTGACGCAAGCAATTTGCCACAATGTTAAAAAATCATCTCGAAAGATACACACATAGGTACTTACTTAGGATGATATGTCATCCTGAACCACGAATCATTCATTCGACATAATGACGAAAACTGACATTTGTGCTCACGTACGTACTGCAAACTGGCTTGACATTGGCACGGCACTGCTGCCATAGCTACCAATAATGACAGCTATCAAGTGCCAATTAGCTTTGCCCAAGTTAAAATCAATGTTTAGACAATTTTGGGTTGGTAACACCGCGCTAACTCATGGTGCCATCAATCGGCACGAAATAATCCGCAGCCAGTATGAAACAACATATTGGCCCAGTGTGTTCCCAGTACAGAACTGACTTCCAGCTGTGCCCCGTGAATGTTCACTTGTCGATACTAGTCATCAGCATTAGCCCAACGTTGGGCAAATAATTTATCTGTACCGGGCCAGTATTACCGAATGAAATTTGGCAGCCGGGGTAGTGCCTATTCTGTGCCATATGGGTGGATTCGGCAATACTCCGGTATTCATACATGGGTGCTTGAAGATTTTGTTGAGTGGGATAAGATGCCTTACTCACGATCGGGAAATTTGAGGGAGAACAGCAAATCAATCAATTTTTTATTTTCACCAGAATAATAATTCACATGCTGCATTCCATGTCTTCGGGTCTTTGAATATTTTTCAAAATTCGCAATTTCTCGTATCTACAATCAGAGCGTTTTCTGTCAGATTATAAAATCGGCCCTATGCTCCCGATGATGATTCGTCCAACCTGCAACGAATGAAATTCTGATTCACACGTCACTCAAGATTGCCAAAAACAAGAAAACCGAAAAAAAAAAACTATGATCTGCCTCACCCGAAAAATCGCGAATATTTTCACCCTATAAACGATTTTGAACGACCTTCTAGTTCAGTCTAGTCTAGATACTCAGGCATGACTAGACTTCTGATCATCCGTACCGATACGAACCCCTTTTATCGGCTCCCGGAACGGCCAGGAAAGGGAGAAGTTATGAGAGTCTAGAAAATAGTTTTGGAGCACTTTCTATAAATTCCAAGGTAGATAAAACGCTTCGAACTCTCGGCTCAGCTACGATAACCGTAGAAGGGCTCAGCCAGAAACCCTCTGACCCCATGGGGCTTAGCAGACCCAAACAACACGTGTCGTTTTCTTTTCGCGTAACGTCCTGCCATGAATTCTAACGAGAATTCGTCCTGATCCTGTCTAAATCGGCACTATCTGCAACCAGGACATTCTGACCCATACATACGAATGCTGGAGTATATCTGGATCTACCCACATGGCATAGAATTGGCACTAACCCGGCTGCCAAATTTCGTTCGGTAATACTGGCTCAGTACAGATCAATTATTTGCCCAACGTTGGGCGAATGCTGATGACTAGTACTGACAAGTGAACATTCACGGGGCTCAGCCGGAAGTCAGTTCTGTACTGGGAACACACTGGGCCACTATGATTTTTTATCCTGGCTGTGGATTATTTCGTGCCGATTCACGGCACCATAAGTTGGACCAGTGTTGACGACCCAAAATAGTCCCAACATTGATTTTGACTTGGGCAAAGCTTGGCCCTTGGTAGCTGTCAGTATTGGCAGTTATGTCGCCAATACCGTGCCAATTCCAAGCCAGTTTGCGGTACGTACATGGGGTTCTGTTCTATTTTGTTCGGTTAGGCTTGGGCCCTGTTCTGTGCTGTTCTCTGGCATCGCCATGACACTTGACACTTGACATGCGGATCGCATGAGTCCGTGCCTTCACGCGTGACTGCCGCGTGTCCCCCACTACGTACTATCGTCGCACGCACTGCCGTGAGAACCACCATCGTGCGGGCGACCTCCTGCCGCGTCTTGGCGCCGTCGTTCGCGAACTAGAAAACGATGCAAAAATGCAAAAATCTTATTCACAGATCCACTTTATCGAACTGGTACGTCGCCGTCTCGCCGGACCGGCGCTTCTTTGCTGCAGAATGCACCAACATATACATATTTATACGTAACATACGTACGTAGGTATAAAACCGTGAAAGGGAATTAGTCTGCGGGGATAATCCCATATATTCTAAGTATAGATTACCCCATGTGTTAATAAATCTGCTTATACGTGTAGATATGTGTGTATTTCAAGCCGGCACAACCTGCTCCGGGTGTTACGCGAGAACCGGTACGATCCGACCGCAGACAATTTGTTTGAAATTGCCTATACCCAACGGCTATATATGGAATACATCATGCCACGATTTTCATGCCGAATTACTCGCCTGGGTATTATGTCCGTTACCAAATTCATTCCAAAACTAAAGTTTCGTGATACATATATATATATACCTGAATATACCTGAAAGGGAGTCAAGTTTGTATACCGTCAAAGCGCAAATCTTATCGATTTTTGTAAAAACCGATAGCTGACGATATGAACGGCCGATGTACTACGATACGACCTGGATTATTGGAATGTCGTGGATACTATGGGAGCTTGGATACAGCAATAGAGCTTAGAACCACGGGGGCAATTCCATCACGTATGGACGAATTGACCACCTGGATAATATAAATAAATAGGAGTCGTTGGTACGCATGACCGCCTACCCGTTACGTGATCGATTGCTCGATATGATCGTCTTTATTGATAGTAGGCGTTTCAAATCGACTAGTCCCTCCCCGGTATCTCGTGGGAATTAACATTATATTCACTGGCGAAACACCGTGGCTATACAACATTATATTCTATCGATGTGCGAATTCTATCTTTAGATACATACGGAAGCATTGTCTAATATACACCAGCTGCAATCATTCGCCAAAGATGTTTGATCTCAACGACCGCGATTCACCTCGCTCGAATCGGGCAAATTTTCACTATAGTTTTTACAGTGCATTCAATTTCAGGAAATAACGGAACCAGTCATTATAGCTTTGCATTGCATCTTCCTTAGTTTCAGTTCATGTCTTTGAGCAGACATTTTTGAACAACAATTTCGCGAATTTTTGTACCTGGAGTATGCTCGGGAATATTTGTAAAAATCTAAGCGGAGCCACGTGATACCCTCGTCTCAGGGAATATTGATTATTATTGTTGAAAGTTGATGATAATGACTGGGGGGACGTACTGCAAGACAATGGAATAAATGGGAATAATTACAGAATTTCGAATACTCTCGAGACTGGAATTCCCAACATGACGTACCTATGCACTTTTTGGAAAACTATGACGTACTTCCTCAACCAAAAACTCACATCAATACGAACGTTTTTGAACAAATTTATGAATCTTATCGATAAATTGATAATTCGTAAATTTTGCAAAATCGATCATTGGTAAAGATTGTACCAATTGCTATTCATCGATGATCGACGATCTCGAAAAAGGCACAATCACGAATGATGATTATTTATAAAATACGTGCCTTCACCCAAAAAACGCAAGAAGCAGTCTAAAACAATTGAGTAGACTGAGAAATTCATCAGATGAGTTGATCCAGTACGCAGGTTAAGCCCGAATTTGAAATTCATTGAAAATTTCCAGTCACTGCCGGAGAGAAAAGGAATATTAGATGATTTCTGCGAGTCTGGCATAGAGTTGCTGCTACTGTCCGCAGGATTAAAAGAGATAGTTTCGCCATGATCAATTGAACCGACATTACGGTGCATAAATATAAACTCTGATAACATAAATCTGTCTGCCGGTGATCATGCGTCAACGTCTATATACTGCGTGATAAAGCTCGTGGGTTAATAAATTCGGACTACTAGGCCAGTGGCTCAAGTCCGGGGGACTGAAGTGGCGCCTGGTTAAAGGTTCCTACGCGTCATGGTTAGGTCATTGTGAAGTGAACCAGGATTCAATCTGACGTCATCGTAAATCGTGTGTACCGACTCGGGATCTGCGTCAGTGGCAGCATCAGCAGGTGGTAAATATAATACAGGTACAGGTACAGGTACAAATACATATATATATATATATATATATATATATATATATATATATATATTCAGCTCAACTAATATCTAAAGGCCTTTGGGCGTATCGGAGAAAGGTCCGATCATCTCACTGGTCTCAGTGTGACTCATATATACCAAAGAACGGGATTATATAACCAAAATGGCACTCGGGATTCCCTACCTCATCTGAACTATCATAAGTATATGATTCACCGAGCTATTGTCTCACGGGTTTACGATACGCATACAATGCCGGCGCGGCGTATGCTAGATCGAAAGATCCAGTCCCGCGATCTATGACTTACGATGACCACTGCAACCGGCCTCAGCCTCTTCTGCTTCTTTCAATGAACAATGCGTGCCCGAGCTTTTTTGCTCATTCGCTGCACAGGTTGGGTTCAGACAATTGTCCGGGTGCCAGGCATTCAGATTTTTTTTTCACCACGCACGTAGTGATTTGGAAAAGTCCCCAAGGATCCTGGGAACGAAGAAAAAAAAAAAAAAACTATCAAGGATTCTGGATGGAGTTACAAAGTCGGTAAATCTAACATGCGCAAGGCTCGCAAGTGGAATTCTATACAGGAATCATGTAACTTCCGTTACCGTTTCTCCTCAGCCTTGATGATCGCAGAAGAATCATCATCGGCAGATTCTTATCTATTTAGGAAGACGTCTTCTTTGTGCGATCTATAGATTCTGTTCAATGCCGATTCGTTGGGTAATTGCTCGTCTCTGAAGAACATATAGGCATTGTTAAAGAAGAATGATAATGCTTTAGCCAACTGTCATATACACCCACCTCAGCCTCGAGTAAAGTCAAGTCACATGGAACAAGCGATCGAATTGTGAATGAACTGTTCCTTAAGGTCGTCAAACCCAAGTTTGGAGAAGGGAGAATGCTGGGAGGAGAATAGCTGAGTGTAAAAATGAAGATACAGTCCTGAGTAAGTAGTAGTACCTACATACAGAAGAGCGAAGCGAGGATCAGCCGAGAGAAAAGAAAGTATAAAAATGAAAATAAAATAAAAATGTCGTAAAAAGGCGAAAGTAACAAGCTGCGAAATATAATAGGTCTGAGTTACGACTACGACTGTGTGGTCCAAGTCTGAACTCCGACCCCTCGGTTATATCCATAGCTATCTCGGCACATGCGGGGAGTGTACATGCTTGATGGAGTTAACGAACGAGATCCGGAGCCCAGACTCGAAACCGAGTTTTGGCGAACGCAAATCGCATCGGGTCTTAAAAATGAACCGAGTCCATTGTGGGCGCCCGAGTGCCCATCTTGAAACAACCAAAATCATGTTCCTCCGAATACGTACCCATGTTAACATCAGCGTTAGGCCCGTATTTATTACCATAAACCAGCTATGCCTTTGCGGGGGTAATTATTTTAAACAAGAGCTTTTTTACTGGACCTCCAACCAACTTCTCCACTCACCCTCGAGGCTATTTTTCACGTCTCGTTGAACCAACCTTTCATAAATATCAAGGAATTCACGGGGGAGATCCGTGGAGTGGAGTTTGTTACGATGATTTTTTTATCTTCTATGGCTTGGGGTTATTCGCCTGATTTAGTTTCCGCGACAAAGGTAGCAGTTCCATTATTCTGTTCTATGTCCACGTTCGATAAAATGCCATTCGATTGACATTTGCTCAGTCTTGCAACATTTTATTTGCAAAACACAAACTAACAATCACATGTACAAATGCCGGAGTATTGCCGGATCTACCCACATGGCACAGAATTGGCACTACCCCGGCTGCCATATTTCGTTCGGTAATACTGGCCGAGTATAGATAAATTATTTACCCAACGTTGGGTGAATGCTGATGACTAGTGCTGACAAGTGAACATAAATGGGGCTCAGCGGGAAGTCAGTTCTGTACTGGGAATACACTGGTAGAGATTGACGGCACCATAAGTTGGGTCAGTGTTAACAACCCAAAATTGTCCCAACATTGATTTTGACTTGGGCAAAGCTTGGCCCTTAGTAGCTGTCAGTATTGGCAGCTATGGCACTAATATTGTGCCAATGCGAGGCCAGTTAGCAGTACGTATACATGGGATCGCACTTTTTTTTTCTTTGGCACAAGAAACGGACACAAAATTACCCTCTCACTCGACTCTGCAGTCTTTGTATCAACTCTGAGACTCTCGGTGAATGCAGGATACGTAACATAGTTACCGCATTCGGTTTGCAGTACTGTTTCATAACTTTCGACTGCCCGCGCAGTCCCGCATACATAATTGGCCAAAATAAATCCGCTTGGACTATGAACTGATTTTTGATCAGCTCACGGTTTTTTTTGTTTCTATAGAATTCAAAATAATAGCATCGTGAATCTTTCAGGATGAAATTGATGTTTCTTCAAAGAAAGTGATCACTCCTCAAAAGTAGAATCCGCAACTGCGTCAGAATCTTTAAGTTTTGCGTTTTGTTTTTTGCCGGTGGATTCGTACAAAGATATTCTGGCCCAGTGTCAAATCGACCTTCGCTAGCCAGTTTGGAGTAAGTCCAAAGTGTCTTTATCTTTCTTTTTAACCTTCCAAGTAGAGATCCTGTGATCTTGAACTTGCCAGAATCTTCTTCGGCGAAGGATCTCTGCAGCCCCCTGCTGCATCCTATAAAAGGAAAATGTGGCTTCGCCGAAGCACTAAACGCAGCATGGTCATATAGCCGATGATATTACAGTCGGTTTCAGCGGCTGGTGCTAATTAATACAGCGAAATGTACGTGTAAACCGAATCTTAATTAATACGGGGAAATTCTGCGTGAGAAAATCGAGCCAAAGGATGAGTTTGACTCGAAGGACGTTCTTTCCATTTTCTTTATTTTCCAGGTAGTTCGGATTTTACGTCTTCGGAGATGATATGCCGGGAGGTCGTTCACCAGAGCTAGGTGGACACTGGGTATAAGGATCAGATAGTAGGGAAGTTTATGTTATCTGGCTTTGCTACCACATAACTTTGCAAAGAGTTATCACGAACGTCCCGGAGGACTGGGACCCATGTACCAACGCGTACGTGTAGAATCGTGCGTTTGTTGCAACATCCAAGAAGATTTCTGCCGCTCAGAAATACATCCGCGATCCCTGGCGTACCCTTGTTGGTAGGCAAGCAGGTAGGTAGGTACCTACACAAGTACCTACAACGCGACTAGCTCCTTTCTTCCCCGGTTCACCTGTGTATGGAGAAAACTGCTTTAACTGCTGCATGGGAAGCTCAGCCTCTTCCCAGAATTCGATAAAGTCCTTTATTGGTGAATGGTGCGGATCGAATCACAGCGGCAAGTTCAAGGCTGCGATTGGTTAAAAATAGCTACCAAGATGTACCGCTATCACAGTGGAACTCCTGCAGCAGAGAAACTTGAGGGAAATGTGTCGAGGGATGATAAAGGGATGGTATCGCGACTAACGTCCTGGCAAAAATCCAGCTGCCTAAGAATAGGGGATTTTTCTTCACCCTGCATCCTGCTTCGGGCTGAAGAAATATCTCGATATGTTCAGAGGACCAGAGATCAGAGGAAGAGGAAAAACTATATTGAATAGCATGAACGAGAGGGGCAGAATGCACTTTGAATGAAGTTGACGCCATATCGCCTTGAGACCCTAACTGAAGGGTCCGGTCCTTTTCGGACGTTCTCGACTGGAAGAAATGTCATTTCTTTTTATCTTTTTTCTTTTTCTCTCCGAATGCGATGTATTTTTTTTTTCGTTCCGTTTCGTTACCGTGGATGCAGTTTTACATTCAAGATGCATCCCGTGACCCGATAGCTGGTATCGCAACGTTTTTACTCCTGCGGATTTCAGAGGTTTCCAAGAAGCAGTCCAAACGTAAAAGTTACTAGTATCAGAAAATTACGATTATTGTATTAAGAGAATATGGGTTTTCGATGGAGGGTTAGTCTAAAAGTGAATTTTGGGTAATCGAAAGAATCGAAAGAGCCTGGCAAATTGACCCTTTCAAGTTTGGTAAATTTTTGTGAGGATGTTTACTCGGTTTTGACTTTTATTAGAACAACAGCATTCTTCGGAGTATCTCCAATGGGGATGATACCCGCTTTTCAAATTTCCAGAATTTGGGAAATACTATTTCAAAAAAATGGTCAAACTTCAACGCTCCGATCGATGGATTTCCTCGACTCAACCTTACGGTATTCGAATCGTCGCGTGTCACTTCACACCGGAGTCAAAAACTTTGTCGGATATTAAAATTTAGCACTTTGAGAAAAAGCAAAATGAGATGGCGATACGCGGTAACAGGAAAATAAAATCTGCAGAGGACCATGTTGTACCAAAAAAAAAAAAAAAAACTACAAAATATGGAATCATTCTTCAAAAATCCATGAGAACTATTCAGTTCCTGCACTCAAATTCACAAACATTCTGGACGGAAATAAAGAGAAATCAATCCATGATATATCACGTGACTAATGGAAAAAGGGGGCAAGTGATATACTTACGCCTTTTTGCAATTCCCAAAGGCAGAAGGGCGGAATTTTCTTATTTCTTCAATTTCTTTCTGTGATTCGACATAGGTGGGCTCTGCATTAAAGAAAAAAAATGTTAATGTTAAAAAGCAAGAAATTTCGGTGGGCACGCTCATTTAGCATTAAATTTATCTAAACAATCAGGCCCACTAGGGCCAGAAGGGCGTATTCATACCTTATTATCAAAAGCAATAAGGCTGGTGTGCTATATCACTGTCGTCACTTTATTCGTGCAGCGATTGGCTGCAGATTACGACCATGTACCGTCGTTCGTTCGTTGATCCTTTTTCCTTTCGACTTCTTGACAATCTGTCATGATGATATTAACATGCGAGATTGAACCTTGACATCTAATATCTCTTTTGCGACCTGTCTCTTTTGTTTTACGTGTGAAAAGCGAAACAGTTGGTGTGCTGCAAACCTACCCCTTCTCTGTTTTTCGGCAGATGTAATTGTAGATTCTGAAAGCGTACGTTCCGCAGATTCCAAAAATGTGTATTATTCCTATGTTTCAAATATTTCAGAATATTTTAGAGTTTTGAAAAAAAAAGGACAGTGGTACCCCTTCTCAATTTTTCGTCGAGAATCAGATAATCATATCGAACGGCGGAAGAAATAAAAATTAGAAGCCATTTAGCCATTGAAATCGCATATTTCGTCGCTTTCGCCCTTTTCCCATTTCCATTTTCATCAAACGACGTGTTAGCGTTAGCCGGCCCTTGATGGCTCATGTACTTTGAGTTCGATGCCAGACGTTCACTAAATCACATATCAAAGTATTATTTTTCTATTCTTTCAGTAGTCTGGGCGTCCGGATGTCTGGTAGTCAGACTGGGGTCCCCCATAAAGCTCAGAATCCCAGATTCACTAAGATTCGAGTGGGTATTCCAGGATGTCCGATACGTCAATGCCTCCCGGTTCCCGGGCGCATGTCAACGGTTAACAAGAAATGCGTTCTCTGCAGGCGGGAGTCTCGGAGAAGAAGAGGACCACGAAGAGAGAGAGAGAGAGAGAGAGAGAGAGAGAGAGAGAGAGAATGAGAGAGAAAGAGGAACGGGGAGTAAAAGGGAGATGAGGACATAACGGTTCGCACGGGCTACGTTTCGGTAAAAAGCATGTATGTTGTACCTACTCTCCGTCGAGAACGAACGGCGCGGCGCGGGCGCTCGATGAGATGCGAACGAATGCGCGTGTCCCTTGTGTCTCGTGTGCGAGGAGGTCGGCAACAATAGTCAATGTAACGGGGTCGAGAGTGTCTCGTGTCACCCGCATGACTATCCCCGGATCTCACGCCGTCCAATCGAGTCTGCGACTTCACAAATTTTTGGAATCCAAAAAATTGTTCTTGCACTTTTCAGACGTTGGCGAACCAAATGGTTCATTTTTACTTTACAGAATTTTCGAGGTGGGATTGAAATTCGGAATTCCAAAAGTTCCAAACGGTCGAAATTGCGAATTCATTTGAGACGCAATTCCGAGTTTCTAGAAACGTTAGAGTTCAAAAGTTGGAAATTCCGGAAGGTCGAAATGCAGACAGCTCAGACAGCCGAAAGTTCGAGACTCAGAAAGTCCAAAAATCCACAAATTTAAGGGAAGCTCATGACAAAACTGTAAAATAAACCACGTTGCATCTCGTGAATTCCGAGATTCGGAGTTTCGGCCATTCGGATCTTAAGCTTTCAGAATTTTGAACCTTCGGTGTTTTTCTATTTGGGTTTTTTCAAATTGGCGACGTAGACTTACGGAGACATAATCTTTCTAAAAACTGTCAGTCGGTACTATCAAAATTCGACATTTGGACCTTTGACATCTTTTGCAGTTCAAAATTTTAATCCCACCCCGAACTTTCCGCGTTTTTTTTGTTTTTTTTTTATCGTCTGGGTGAATTGCTAACTTCGATTTTGGCCTAAGAAATGAATAGTTTGTATTCATTCGTGTCAAAAATGGCCTCAAACAAATGCCTTTTATAATCCATTGATTTATGCATTTTACCAGCTTTTGAGCTGCAGTCGCGCATTGCTGCAGATTAGGGGGCTATACAGACTAAACTGCACAGACAAATTTTTTCAAAATTTTCTCCAGGCATCGATACGAAGCGTTTAATTTCTTGGGTGCGGGACAGAATTTCGAAAGATGAATACGTAGAATGGTGAAAATTTCGAATTTTAATAATGCGCATAGTAAAATAGCGACAGATAAAATCTATGCGTAGTTTTTTTTAGTACTGCTGCAAAGCTTTTTTTCGATATAGTCTTTCTATATTTTGAATGATCGCTATTTTAACATTTGTACTTGTGACCATACGACATTTTGTTGTTTTATTCGATATTTTGACCCCCACCCAATTCTTTAACAGAATTAAAAATTGACGGGGGATATTGTAGTATAATAAAGCACTCCGTTTCCAACAATCCTGCCTAAAATTCAATTCATGCAGTTTTTTTCGCAAGATAGAAAATTGATTGATCAATGAATTATTAACTACGGGTACTTGCCAATTTTCAATACCTACCTGCAACTTGTCTTGATTGTTTAACGTCCTGCTGTAGAAACAGAAAAGTTAGTACAGCCTACGAGTAAAGATTCGAGTTTCCAAAAAATTTCCACTGTTCTAGGTCCACAGAAGCACCTTCAATCATTTTTCAATGATCAATTTTTGTTCAACCATATCTCGAGTAAGAATGAATGAGAATCATGATGATTCTAATCTCAATCGAAATACGGTTTTTCTCAACTGAGAAGTGATTAAATTCTGGATTCGATCGATCCACTAGTTTCTGAGTAAGTCATAAAACAGAATACATGAAAGAAAGAAACATTTTATTCCACGATGTCTTGAGAAAAAATCAACGGATTCTTATGAGGCTGACTCTAATCGATAGGATTTACTCCAACATAAATTTAATCTGAATAAATTCTCCAATAAATCGATTCAGTAGCGGATAAATTATAGTAGGAGCATTAATGAACTTTTTACACGAACTGGACTGTTTTTATCTCAAAATATTACGCCTAGCTGAACGTGGTGCGTAAAATTAAGTGCTTAATTTGGTTTTCATCCTGAATTTTGATTTGTAAAATCGTATACTTACTATTTGGTAACGACTGTATTACTTCCATGAATTTATGAACGTACGAATGGGAATAACAGTATTGAAAAAACTCTGTTTAATTTTAACATCATTCTCATTATTCGTTTATTGATAATCAAAGTGGTAACACTACCTATAGCAACATGAATTTTTAACTAAATACCTAATTCCTATCATTAATATGTATAAAGACTCTGTTCCTGAGTGTGAATATTATAGAAATTAAAGAGCAAGAATTACAATTATCCCTCGCCCATTATTACTTGATGAAAATTTCATACCAATTACAGAATCGTACATGTTAATTCATTCGTTTATCTATATTTGATTCATCCTTTTTGTTTTTCCTTTTTTTTTTTTCTACCTCCGTTTGTGTGTTATTTTGCATTTGTTCATTTCTCTCTTCCTTCTCGCATTTCCGATTGCTATCAGAACAGTGCACGTCAGTTAATTTCACACATACGCGATACATTTCGCATACCTATAATCGCATCGATAAATTATTTTCAATCCACTGGGTTTTCCAGAACAATGTATAATCCGTGACATATATATAGTATATACCTTTATGTATAAAGAAACTACCGTTTATCTTCACATTCAACGTGTAATGTTATCATAATCATGTACAATGCAATTAATAATAATTATCATTATTATTATTGTTATTTTTATTGTTATAACTATGCTATCGTTATTATTAATGAACCCTATATTCTAGGCGTGAAACAACTAATTATCAGAGGTTAAATTCATTTATTTAGACGATCTAGAACACTATCACCTACGTAAAATAGTGAAAACAATTATGGTTGTAGGTATCAATGGTTCTGGTATTGAATATTATTCCGATAATAATAATAATCATAATAATAATAACAATAATAAGTACCGGTCCAGTCACTCGACGTTATCTTCTGTATATTCATTTATAATATTATACGAATCAATTTCAAGTTGATTTTATTCGCGTTTATTTCCTGTTATTTATTATTTCTTCTTTGCGAATAGGTAAATTGAGATAGAAAGCCAAAGAAAAAAAGGATAGATCAGGTGGCAGCTATGAAATATTATTACATGGTGACCACTAAAAAGAGTTGAAAAAATTCCCTGACTTTTCCCTGACTTCCCTGTTTTCCCTGACCAGTGGCCACCATGTATTAAAGACTGATGATTCGGAAAATAAAGAATTAAAAAAAATAGAAAAAAAGCCATTATTATCGTCATTACCATAAGTCTTCTTCTTCTTTTTCTTCTTCTTTTTCTTTCCTCCTCCTCCTCTTGCTCCCTCTTCTCATTCATCTGCTTATTGTTATTCTTCTAATCAATTGAATGAATCAAAAAAAAAAAAAAAAAGAGGAAAAATGGCACCTACCCGTAATGCTATATCAAGCCATAAAATTTCGGGCATTTTTTCGCTCACTCGTTCAACTCGCGTGGTTATAATTATTTATACATGTACATACGTTATCGTTAGGTAACTATTCGAGCATTGTCAAAAAAATAGGAATTCATCTATAAGGTGTAATAGAATTAGTTGTAGAATAGTAAACACAGTATCGTGTGATAATATAAAGTGATTGAAATTTCGTGGTATATAGTTGCAGAATTAAAACGGTAAAACAAATTTGTACGATATAATATAAATATACACGTGTAATATAATATGTAATATGTACGTATGTATATGCGGAGGAAAACAGTATGTACTACTATTCATATAATATTATACATAAATAGCAATATCAAACATAATTAGATATAATAATATATACAGGGCGAATTCGTGCCGTCCGAACAGATCGAACCGCGTTGAGGCGGCCGCGCGTCAAATTCGGCAATTGTTTCAACAGTTTTTTGATCCTTGATTGGCTGTTTCTTGAAAACAATTGCCGTTTCTGGACTCGCGGCCGCCTCAACGCGGTTCGATCTGTTTGGACGGCACGAATTCACCCTGTATAGATCACTCGTAGAAAGTAGTATATATATAGGTAAAAGTGTAATTATGTATTTACAAAAAACTATCTTTTTTCTTTATTTTACTTTTTCTGTTTTTTTTTTTTTTTATACTCTTCTCTCTTGTCACTCAATTTGTAAAATGATTATTACGATATTTTCGGAATGTATACATTCGCTACGATTGTTATTAATCTTGTCACTTTTTTTTTTTTTTTTTTTTTTTTTTCATTGTTTTATATAATTTTTCCAATTTTTCTTCTTCTCGTTATATTTTATCTTTATTTTCACTTAATTTTTATTAGGTGTTATACCCAAACCACGTATACCACGTTTTACACAATTTTCGAGCTATTCAATTCATACAGTCGTCACATGATCATCATTTCTATAACTTTAGTGTGTATCTAGGTATTTACCTAATGCGGTATATATGTATATATATGTATGTAAACGTTAAATGCTAAGAGTCTATTAATGTAATGTTGAGTTGTTATCACTATTATCATTATCATTATCACTATTATTATTATCGTTATTATTCGAAAAAATTTCCATGTATTATGTATATTCACATAAAGTTGTAAAGCGTGCGTTACATAATAATAATATATAATGTAATGTGTGTATATTATATCCATATCCATATAGGTATAGTCAATCAATAATAAATCGGTATTAGAAAAATACGAAGAATACGTTCACGCATCCCTTTGCCGGGGTGTTTAGATTATTTGTAAAATAGTGCATCGATCATTAAGAATCGAGTGGTGTAACACTTGTCGAAAAACATGCACACCGCGGTTGTGATATAGTCAGAAGATTTTTATTAAAATGATTACTTGTTGCTATTCTTTTCATTTATTGAACACATTTGTCTAATTTTTTTCTATTATATTCTTCTTTCTTTCTCTCTCTCTCTCTCTCTCTCTTTCTCGCTATTTTTCAAATCTTGGATAACATCGGCAGTAGCAATAACGATAACAACAGCTGGAACAACAACGAGTACAAGAGGAAAAAAAAGAAAAAGATAGAATTGAAGAATAATCTTGATGAATAGACGATACATGGCTATATTTGTATACGATGAATGTATGCATTTCGTATCTGTGTGTATAAAAGTCGTAGAAAATACAGTTTTTCATTCATAAACGCGATTCTGTTCTTCAATCTTCAATCTGCAGAGGTACCAATCATCCTGCTTTAAAAAGAAGTCCGCCAAAGTCGATATTTTCGCATTCCAGTTCACATATTTCCATATACGATTCGACTGGCCGGGCTGATTATTTTAAGAAATAATAATAATAATAATAATAATAATAATAAAAGCTCCATGTCTCGCAGCCATTCAGAAGAAAGGAATTGAATTGATTGAATAATGGAATAATGGTAATGATATTATTTCACAAATATGTATGTATATGTTAAAATTTCGGGGTTAAATATAATCGATAAAAAAAATATTTTTTTTCGTTTCCTTTATCTTCTTTTTCTTCTTCTTCTCGTTTTGTCTTTGAAAGCCAAATGACTGCGAGATTATGCGAGATTGAGCGGTTCCATCGTGATTCGATAATAGTCGATAATATTAAAATAAAACGATGAGCAACATTGCTTTTTTAGTATGTAACATAATATTAAAATATCATGAAATAAAATCAATTATATGTATACTCCTGAATTCCAATACAGGATCATTTTGAAGAAAAAAAAAAAAAAAAAAAAAAAAAAAAAACCAATTGAATCAGAAAAAAACAGTATGACGATGCATGTATACATATAGGTACAATCGAAAATATTACAAATATATTACAAACATGATGAGAAAATTACAAATTCGACCACAATAAATGGCCCGTAGGCATAAAACAATTTATTATAATAAGTAAAATCAGACAAACTTTTATGTATCCACCGCGGTTTAAAAAGCTCGTTCCACCCTTGAGCGTATGTCTTCCCGTTGATTCTTCTTTCGGAGTTTCCTGCATTCGTTTCTTTTCTCTCTTTTTTTTTTGCATTTTTCGTTCAATACTCTCTACTTTTTTTATTTATTTTTTTTTTTCTTCAATTTTTTTTCCACTCTTCTTTTTTTTAATAATTTTACTGTTTACTTTTCCTCACGTTTTGATTTTTCGTTTTATTTCACCGGTTCGCTATCACATCTATCGTGCAGAGTGCGCCTAAATTAAGGAACGGGATAGAACAGGAACAGATCATTGCATTTATGTATAATTATAACTAATAACTAATAACTAATAACAAGGAAGCTATACATATATTTATACATAATCCTATATAGAAAAATCAATAAGAAGAGAAAAAAAAAAAAAAACAATTGGGATTTCGTTAAGCGAATTAGGAATCGCGAATCACGTCTTTAACTCATAAAATAAATCACTACGAGTGTCACACAAGTCTTATATAGATAATATGTTGGATGATTTTTTTTTTTTTTTGTTTTGTTTTTTTTCACGTTTTGTGTTTTGTCAAAAAAATATTAAAATTGATATATATATATGTATGTAAGAGATGTTAACGTTCTCTATACACAATTATTACATGAACATTATCGTGCCTAACGACGTAAGAAGATAAAATATTATTCTCACTGTAGGTATATGTATATTATATACCGCATAATTTTCCACCTCGTCTATTCTTTTTCCATCTTCTTTATCATATTCTTATTCTTATTCTTCATCGAGATAAAATTATATTCATTGCTCGTTATTTAACTACTTGTAAACGTTGATGATAATAACAATAATAATAATAATAATGGTGATGATAATTATTATTATTATTATACTTGGGGGGGGGGGGGGGGGGGGGGGGGGGGGGGACTAATCGACAATATATATGCATGTATATAGCAACGTATACGTAAATACATGTAATGTAAATCGATAATCGACTCGAGACACACGATTCGATGATGATATACCCAGGAAATACATATAATTCTGTCGAACATTCGCATCTCTGTATTTATAGAGATTCATGTATGTATATACGAGCCACTGATGTAGCTCTAGGTAGGCATACTAGGTACTTTTCTATCTAGAGAGAGTATAAACGCAATGCAACACACATAACGTCCTTGTTGAACTTACGTAATCGGCGGAATGGAGCTTCGGCCGCGTCGTCTGCAGTTGTGACGCGATGAAGATCTGTCTGGGTCTGAGATGGTTGGATATTTGTTTATTTCATTTTTTTTTTTTTTGTATGTTTTTCATTCCCTTACTTTTTCTATCTCATCTTGTTAAGTTTTTTTTTGTTTTTTTCTTGCATTTTTTTTCATTTTCATTTCGAGAGAGAGAGCGAACTTCTTGCTGGTCTTGGCAATCATCCAAGGCCAGCCCAGTGCATGAAGTCCGGTACTTCACGGACAGGGACATCTCGCGCCAATGCTTTCACCCGAAGATTTCTGTCTTCGGTAAGTAAAACTACTTCGCGCCTCAGCCTCCGCGGTTGGCCTTCTTCTAGACGGTTTAAAAATTTCCCAATTAATATTAAGGTAGATATTTCATGCTGTTTGAAATTGAGAAGGACGTATACACCTTGGGAAATATGAAATTATTTTTCGATTTCGGTTTAGCTCCACGACTTTCATACTTTGGGATAAACTCAACAGGGCGGAATTGAAGTTCCGAATTTTTCAAACTTCCGAATGGTTGGAATTTTGAATTTATTTGAGACGGGATTCTGAGTTGCTGGAAACGTTAGAGCTGTTCAGAAGTTGGAAATTTCGAAAGGTCGAAACGCAGACAGAAAGCCATACATAAACAAACGAATAACTTACGAGTATTTCAAGAAAAATCGATCATTAACAACGCAAAGATAGTTCGATTTTCGATTGTTACTAGAAAAATCCATGCATTCAACGGCCCGTCGAGTCAAATGTTGAATTTTGAACTTTTTAGATAGAATTTAAGTGCTGGACAAAAAAAAAAAAGGAAAGAGAATTCCAAAAACTCAAACAAATTGACTTCCGCGGACATCCTAATTTCAAATATCACCAGACTTTGTCTGATTGTGAATTCAACTTTTGCGAAGCTCAAATTTAAAAAAATTTCAAACACCGCGAAAAATTCCTAAAGATTTACAAAATTTTTTCAAATTCTATCAATCTCTATATGAAAATTCCACGACTTCAAAATTTCCGCGATTACTGGAGCAGACGCCTTGGTTCAAGCGTTAAAATCAATGACAAGAAATCTCATCCATTCAGTATGAAATATTGCGTTTCAATCTTGAAAAAGTATAAGCTTGCTGACGAATACGCGGAAAAAAAAATTCGAAGAGCTATATCGCGCTGAATGAATTACATGTACAAGACATTTCTGGCAAAAATAATCCCCAAAGTTGGCCCAAGTGGGTGAAAAAATCAAGTGAATTTATATTCGCCAACGATATCTGTCTTAATTTCAACTCAAATTTCCTAGTCTAAGGTGTACACGTCCCTTTAACTCCGCCACGAATCACGATTTACTTACCAACGCTGTTGTGTTCTTTGCTGTTGGTACGACATAAGCTCAAACAAGTTGCTAATATTCTGTCGTCGTTTCTGGTGAGACCATCCTGAAACAAATGGTGTTTTTCGTTGTTTTTTTTCTGATGGGAATATTTTCGCGAATATCGGTACCTACTTCCGCAGTTCGCAAACGATATGAATTATTATCGTTTATAACATTCAGGTGAAATGTCGTAGGTATTATACTGAGCTAAATAATTGCACGATCGAGATTCTAATTTCCGATAATTCCAACGTCGTTTGACTTGTCAATTAAACTGTAATTGGCATTAAATATGGACGGAGTTCAGTCTGCTGCAAGCAGGTCAAACGTCGAATATCATTAGACGGGATGGACGCTAATAACCCAGACGCAAAACTATCCACTCTGTACTTTGCTAAGATTTTTCGTTCGTCATTAACTCGATCCTTTTATACTTCCTCATCGTCAGTCAGAGAACCTCAACGTTTCTCAAAGAGACCCTATCCGGTAAATTAAGTCTCAAAGGACCTCCAGATACTTTCCATCTTTTTCAAAAATCTCCGAACCTATTTCTTGATTGTTTTTTTTATTCGAAAGACCATACGAAATCTAGCATGGAAAGTAATACATAAGATAAGAATGTGCTGTTGAATATAGTTACGTGATATTTCATTCCACAATGGAAAACGAATACCTACGGAGGGCAAGAAGTAAGCAAACGTTTGTAATGGTATGTGAAAATGTGTAATTCATTTCTCCATTAAGGTGCATTTACCCGGCCCCAAACCGATTACGGTTAAATCAAGTCGCCTAGATGCGTAGGTTAGCTAAAGATAAGGAAAAACGAGTTGCACGCGTTCTCCCTTGACCAGCGAGAATGCCTCCAGGTGAACCGATCCTTTTCCAAGCTTGAATAGAAGAACCTAGGGATAACAGAGCATCTGCTTCTCGTACTTGTATCTACAGCAAGGAACCCCCACGTGGAACACGAATGTACTAGAAACGATTGCAGGGCTCCTAGGAAGGCGAGGCGCGACACTTTAGCACCAAGCCATAATGTAAGTGGTTACTTCCTACGTATGTACGAAAGATCGGATTTGCATCACCTCGTTATTTCCCTCGAGAAGATATGAGCACATCTTCAGATCATCCCGTACAGTTTTTAACGATAAAGTTGTTCTCTTTCTTAGGGAAAATTCTTCCTTTCTCCTAACACGTCGCTAAGAAAGAACGCAATACCGCAAGAACCGAAATAACTGTAGTTTCTCACGGATTTCTTTTTTTTCCGTCACTTACAATTTTTTCTGGGAATCGTGCCATGGCATATTTGCTGAGCAAGTCCCTTTACTGTCCGAAGAGCTTCGCGGAGCCAAATTATGCAGTGCCGAAAGGGCTATGGATTTGGATTTTTTCATGAGACGGTTTATCGTTGAGTATACCAATTTTCGAAAATACTGATTTTAAGCCAATCACCAATTTCCCAAAAAAACAGTAACAGTTTTCATTTTTTTTTGTTCTTATTGTTTGTTTGTTTATCCATTCGGGAAGTAAGAAATATTTTTCTACCGATGGATTTCGAGTAAAATGCGTCTGAAGTTTCAGCAAGGATTACTTGGTATCTAACAATGGAATTCTTCAACTAACTACGATCGACTTCAGAACCTCAACAGTTTTTACTCTTTCCCGACACGAGCGGAAGGCTCCAGGAATCGGAAAGCTCTGAGTTCTTCAGCAGTAAACACTAGAGCTTGAGTAATTTTTTGAAATTTCTTACGGAAATTTTCAGTTAGTGTTCTCATAGAATGGAACTTTAATAAAGTGTGAAAAAACAAAAACCGTGTTGTAAAAAGTTTCAAAGTGGTATTTCCCCTTAAGGGAATCGGGTACCAATAATTTTTGTCACAAAATCAACTTCCATATCAAGATATTCCACATTTGAAACAATCAAGTTTTTCTTCAATTCTTTCCAAAAAAATGTACAACAAAATCCACGACCCTGAAAGTTGAAAATTGTTGGAGCAGATACTATTTGAAGTCACAGAAATCGTTCAAATGTGTAAAAAATGTGTCACATCGTCTTCGAATCTCATATTCTCGTTAGATTTTACTCCGTTTCCGTCATAAAAAAAAAAGATACTAAATAAACTAATAGGTAGTAATGAACAAACTTTCGTGTAGGATTTCTGATATCTGAATGGATCCAATAAAAAAAAAAAATAATAACTTTGAAAACGGGGGAGTATAATGAATTATTTCAAATTCCATCAATCTAAGGTATTCGATACGAAAAAAAAATTATGTCAAGATCCAAAATCAGCCAGTTTCTACCATCGGCGGATCTGAATGTAGAATGTACTCTGGTACCCAACCAGCTTAAAAGTCATCAATATAAAACAGGGACGCTGATTGTTCTCGAGTACTCACCTGACTGACGTCTTCTTCAACTGTGAAAGTGCTAGAAGTTAGCACGGTTCCCCTTGTCGTTAGACATCTCACAGCTGGATTTCTACTACGTGCAAAAGCCAGGGCGACCCTTGAGCTCTCAGCAACTCGGGCAACGTGTTCTGGGTCGAGTGAAGCTCTGGAAGCCGGTGGACAATCACGAGCATCTCCACCTCGAGCTAGACCCTCTAATTCGTTCAGGACTGAAAATTACAACGAGAAAGGATTGCGTTTAGATTTTCGAACTGTATAGGTTTTTTTTTTCGTTTTTTTTTCGTTTTTCTCTCTATCGTTGGATGACTGTGTGAGAATTTCTTCCGGTTCCTTTGGCATAGTGAGCAACTAGAACCATCAGCCCTGGGCTGTACAGCCCTTCGGAGGTTTGGACGTTGCGTAGCCTCTGGCAATCCAAACAGGCGGTTGAGAGAAATTGAAGAAAAGTATTTGCTCAAAGCGGTCCCTCTTTGTTTGTGAAGCAGACAGGCAGGCAAGGCAGGCAGTTAGGGAGGCAAGCTATCCTGTAGTCAGGCATTCCCGTTCAGCACCATCTTGGTTGAATGCCGGCGAGGATCGAAAGGGAATGAAAAATGGCGGTGTTGATATAAATAACAAACAGAAAAGAGCAAACATCGGAGGACCATAGGGCGTTAAGAAAGACAAGAAAAAAAAAACAAAAAAAAAAAAAACATACACCGAAGGAAACAAGGAGATGCGACGAAGCAAGAAGCTGGCTTTGCTATGTGTATGGCGGAGCTATATGAGAGTGAACGAGTGAACGAGTCAAAGAGTCAAAGAGTGAAAAAGTGAAAGAGTGAAAGAGGTGATAGGTGAAGCGACCGCGTTGGCGCTATTCAAACAGTCCTGGGTCTTGGCTGTTAGACCCTAACCTAGAACAAGCCTTACCATCTAGGAGTGTCCAGCGAGAGTGTAAGACGAACCCGTTGGCTCTTGGTCAACTTTCGAGTTCATTGCTACACCCAAACCAAACGTGAATCTGTAATGGTTACTGTGCCATTTGCATTGCAACTAAAAATTGGAAAGAAAGTGGCTCCAATGCCATTACACCAAACGCACTGTATCCAATAATTACATCATGAACGTGTTTTTATTTCTAAATGGATAAATCCTCAATGGTGGAAATGAGTCAGGATGAAAACGCATTGGCTCTTAGTCAACCTCCGAGTTCATTGCTACACCTGAACCAAATGTGAATCGATGGTCCCTGTGCCATTTGCATTGGAACTAAAAACTGGAAAGAAAGTGGCTTCGATTTGATTACACCAAACGCACTGTGTCCGATAATTGCACCATGAACGTAGGTTATTTGGAATCGAATGAATCCACGATGGTGGAAATGAGTCAGGGTGAAGCCCCCGTCTGATTTCCGAAAATCCAATGTCCCGAGCCCCCCTAGTTTGGTAACTGGCTTAGGAAGAGTTTCCAAGTCCATTACGCAGAGTATAAATGCGATTCGTCAGTTGTCAGATACGGGGCAGTATCTATACATATACCCGGACAGAGTTCACGAAAGGAATAAACCCTAAGAGGATTTACGAGACCTGCTCAAGTTTCGGTCCGTTATACTTGCACAGCCCGGAGAGAGAAGAGCTGGAGGATGTGGATACGGAATGGAATGGAATGGAATTATTTATGACCCGAAACAGGATTCGTTATTCTTTCATTCCATAAAGCTCCCATCAATTCTGACCAAACCCATAAGAAGTAGACGACACCTGCAGCTGTTCTAAAGAAGTTCAGAGGTCGTAGGTCCTGATTTGAAACCACGAAGCGATAGCTAAGGTGAAAAAACCAAGGAAGAATTAAAGTCAATCCGTTTGAAGAGACTGGCCCCTTTACAAGAGGGCAGTCAAGTAACGTGTGGGTATAAATAGCTGTGTATGTATCTTCTCTCTGAACCTCCCAGGCAACTTTGCTTGAGAGGGACGAATACCGCGTGCTTGCAGCGAGCAAGCAAGCAGGACGGTAGAGGTATGGAATGAAAAAGTCTGGATCGCGACTTGGACACGTTCGGGCGCCGCTATATTTCACCGGACGATGCGGCCTCATCCTCGGATCCTCGTATCCTCGCATCCTGGCATCCTCGTCGAGAGAACGAGTGCCGCGTACCGCCCACGCCCGAGTCTCAGTCCTGGCCGTATGAGTCTCAGTCTGAGTCTCCGAGTCTCAGGTCTGAGATCTGAGTCTCGAAGTCTTGGAGTCTCGGAGTCTGACTCTGAGTCTGAACCAGCCGGCAGCGCATAAGCCGACATGCATTCATGTATGAACCGTGAGAGCGTAACTGTGAACACTGAACTCTGCCCGTACCCGTTTCCAGGGACAGACTATGCTACATGGGCCAAAGGGCGTTCGTTCATTCTGCATAAAAATACACTTTCGATTTTCGGATCGTTCGATAAAGAGATTAATAGATTCGCAAGAAAGATACCGTCGAAGACCAGAAACCTGCAATTCTCATGGTTCTGAATTAATTCCTCTACCCATACCGTCAAAAGGATCATCAGATTCATTTCGATTTTCTCAGCCCTTGCAGAAAAACAGATTAAGCTCTGGCATGGATCATTATATCATCTAATGTATGTGCCAATAATTGGCAGATTGACTGAAATAACAAGCAGTTCATCCGGCTGACCACGATGGGCCAGCCCTAAAACTTCTCGTGCAGATCTTTCGAGTTCGAACAATACAAAACTACTGCATTGATCTATTTCAAAATCCAGTAATTTTCTAAGTCCGAGCTAATGTTATCGATGAAGATGGAAATTGTCAAAATCCGTCGATTTGTTCTCAAGATATCGTTGGACATAAATTTCATTACACAGCCAGGAGTCCATCAAAGAATGGTCGAAGATGATTCTCTGCACCTCAAAACGTGTAGATGTGGTAAAAACTCAACTTCTCATCTTCGGATTGGTTTTAATAACTTCCTTTTATTTTGAAGCGGAAATTTCAGGGTGCCAACTCAATTTCGACTTCAAAATTTCCTGACTTTTCCCTGTTTTCCTGACTGGAATAACTGTCTTTCCCAGACGTTCCGATTCGCAATATACAGTACAAACGTTCGATTTACATGCATTTCGGTTACTCACAGAATGAAACTTACGCAAAGTAATTCACGACAAGGAAGCGTGAAGATAAAAATTTGTTCCGAGAAATTGTCTACATGGATTTACTTACGTCTCGGAATTTTTCTTTTCATAATTGGTCAGGGATTATCAAGACATCTTGACACAAAAATGAATTCAAACAAATAGCCTACTACTTCTACCGTTTGAAAATCGGAATTCCCTGAAATTTCCCTGACTTCTCGATACCAATCCGAATTCCCTGACATTATCGGGTTTTCCAAATTTTCCAGTTGAGTGGCCACTTTGAATTTGAAAACAACAAAAAAGCAACGAGAGACTCAAAGATGGAAATGGTGTAATTTCGTGTGATGTGCTTGACCGAAATACATTTCTTTACGAATTTCGGGTCACGATGATCTTACTCATCCTAATCAAAACCCAGGTGAACGATTGACCTTGGTGCCGAGGTAGGCAACGGGCTTAATGGCCCGTGTATGGCCTGCAGTACGGCGCACCTACAGCGGCGTGCTGTGGGACGAACTACACTTAGAACGCCAAAGGCCATGCAGCCAGCAGCCGCAACAGTGCGTTGCCCTTTTCCGCGCAAGAACCTACCCCGCGGGTTTTCCTGGTCCCTCTATGGCGCCCTGGCAATACCATGTAGCTACGATGAATGATGAAAGAACAAAGCACGGTAGGATCGAATTAATTTTTATGAATACATAAATAAAAACGAAGTTCATTCGAAGAACAGTCGATCACTTCTGATAATAAAACGCACTAATCTAATGCCACTGGGATGTTTAAATTATGATATACGGAGCCTCGATTGGCTTGATGAAAAAAGTTCTCAAAATGGGATCGGCACGATGCGAGATGGAGGCGTCAGAGGTAATAAGGTGAATCTACATAGCACAGTGATATCGAACTTTATCGGAAATATTTTCAATTGAATTTTCCCCCGGTATGGTACCCGGTACTTTGATAGGAGGAGAAACGGTTGCCAGGGAATCTCAATAGCATTTGGTATGCATTAACCGGCCCCATCTCTGCCAGCTCTTTTCCTCCCTCGGTCTGATGGGAATTTCAAATATCAAATAAATCACAAACGTGTCGGGTGGGGAAGAATCAATGAAACGGAAAGAAGTTTCATAAGCCAGTCGATTGATATGGATTATTCGAAAAAATGGTACGTCTATGCTTTTAAATGAACCTACAGTAAAAAGCACTGAAAAATTTTACTTCGAATTACTGGACCCAGTTTCTTTTGATAATTTGGAATTCTACATTATTTGAAATCACGCTAATTGTCCACCCGACGACGTACCTTGATGAGGATTAATTATCTTCACCCCCCGATCAGACAGCACACGATAGCCAATGAATACCGCCACGGAGTGATAAAATCAAGAACCAGCAAGCCGAGCCACGCGGGGGCGGATTCAATCGTAGATATCGCCAACGCGAGTTAAAATACGACTAAACAGTACGATGACTGCACTCCGGGCGTTGGAGGATTAATTTATCAGCCCGAGTGGGCACTTCTTACCAGTTGATTCAATTCGAAATTAAACAACACATTGATATTCTATTTCAACCCGATAAACATCTCACTCACAACTAATGGCAGTATTGCAGAACTACTCCCACGCCCTGTGGGGAACAGAATTACAGAGAAACTATATCTCCCCCATGACGCAATGTTCAAACCTCAGAAATAACTCGCAACTTTTGTCCGAGAATGAACATCCTGAATCCCAGACACAACAAACACATAATTCAACTATCCACCGGATGTTGACAAGACCTCCATCTTATAAGTTTCTGCCCAGAAATTTCAAGCTCAAAAAACGGCTGACAATGAGTCTCATACTTTAGGTAGAATTTCAATGAACGGAAAACGAATCATTTGTTCATTTGTTAATCGCACCGACCTGAAAAATCTACGAGTACCCATTTTTGGACAAATCGTTTTGTCTGTAGAAGAATCTTAGCCAGCTATATTGGATTGACCATCCTGAAACGTAGAAATTGGAAAAGCCTGACAGCTCATGTGAGTGATTAACGACCGGGAAAACGCCCCAACACTGAGATCCAAGAAATATGAGTGAAAGAGAGAACCGAATGCTTCTCTTAGCTGTCAAACTACCGGATCGATCGATTGGAAACTTTAATCAGATTTGAATCAGAGAAAATTTTGTCGATTGAGATCAGGATCATAAAAATTGGTTGATCCGTTCTTGAGATATTGCGGACTCAAATTCTTTGTTCCAAATCTTTGTTTATTCAATCGCTCGGAAACTGCTTTACCAATAAAATCTGAGCTTGAGTCACTTCTGAGTTAGAGAAAAGCCCATAGATTTCCGACTAACATCGTCAAAATCTATTGATACATATTGGAGATATCATCGAGCAAAGAATTGATTACACACACGAACAGATGGAATCTTCAATCAGAAAACGCTGAGAGATGATTCCGTAGATTTCGAAGCCTGAAGACCTATAGTGGAAAATTGACTTTTCAATATTAAAAAAAAAAAAAAAAAAAAAAATCCTACAAATGAATACTGTATCTCACGAAAGTTATTTGTTCATGACATTCGGATGAAATTCCGAAAGAAAATATTGACACGAAGAACGTGGCTGGGATGGCAAAGGTTAGAGAAAGAGAGAGAAAAGAAAGCTCGTCAAGAGATCGGTCCCGAGGACGTAATCGTTGAGTAAAATCAGTACGTGGAAGGGCCAGCATTCGGACAAGGGATAAGACCGGTGTACCTATAAGAAATAAAAAGAGTATGACGTTGGGTGATGGTGGTTCGTATCGCCCTTCATTTCAATCACAACCCTTATCCGAGTCGAATCGTTGGATTCCACTGTTAGGTACCCGTAGTCGACCTGGGGGCTATATCGTCCCGAGTAGGTAGGTACTACGGCTGGCTTTCGATTTCATCAGAATGACCCTTAGCCCCGAAGACGAGGGATATATCTTTTCTCTCTTTCTTTCTCTTACTCTCTAACTATTTCTTTCTGGATTCAAGACGAGGAAACTTATCACTCTCTCCCACCTCGAGTATATATCCACTTGGCTGGTTAGTTCGTTCGTTCGTTCGTTCGTTTGCTAGTTCCGTCTCATTCTCTCTATCTCATTTCTCGCCACGCGGAGTCCACAAGCTGCAGGTTACAAAAGCAAAAAGCCTATCAAAGTCCTGCTCCTTGGGAAACTGACTTATGTCTTTCTTACTCGTTTAAAACCACAGCGGGATACGTACGAATGTCTTGACTACGGATATGAATTTTCTTTTCTGCTCAATGAAAATCTTGACCCCACAGAAAGAAGGTAACGTAGTTACGTTGGAATACCTTTTGCCCTTGGACAACTGTGGGCATGTTGCGTACTGCAAGTTGGGTATGGCCAGGAATTATACGTGTCTTTAACTAGCTCAAGAGTCAAGACTCTGAGCGTATCCAAGCCAGATGGATTGGTTCGAAGAGGATGATATACGAGCTGTAATCAACCGGCTGTATATCATCGATGAGATCTGACAGTCACTCTTACTACGAAATTTATTACAAAGATGAGTCGACTGCAACGCGACCCTGGAATCTTTCATAGGTGTCCTAGGTCGTGACTGCATCTGAAATTCATCCGGTCTAAAACGATATGGCCATTGGTCAAACAAAATACCGTGAACCGTTGACCTTTCAACGAACATTACCTACGTTTCCGTGTTTATTTCGACAATAAAAGGCACTTTTGCGGAAGGCACACATGGGTGATTTATTGTAATACAAGTTGCTATTGTGCCGGGATGGTATCGAATGGCACTGACTAATTTAGATTGTTGGTAGCCTTGAATCTGATGATCTCTTCTCTCGCTTACCTATCCAGGAATCTTACGAAAGAAGTGTGTATAACACATGTTTCAACTATTGACGGCTGTCAGATTTGATAGTCGTTAGAATTCACCGATCATTACAGTGACACGATGATCCTGTGAAGGTATACGAGCTCAAATCGGACAGCTTATCAAATACGTGCACATCCATAGACACATCAAATATGTACAATTAATCGGCAAGGTTGTCAGAGAAGGCAGTGACGATGGTGACACACTGTGTAGTTCTATATCAATAGGTAAATCGATCATTAGTCCGGATATGGGGATACTAGTGAATGCCATCGACTACTAGCTTTTGTTTTATTACCTTTTTCAATAGGTGACAAATCCGAATAGGTACATCTAGTTTCTCAACACATACTACATTTCAAACGCGAGGATACAATTTTACGACCATGATGGTTTTACTTGTCCCAGTTCGAAATCGTCCATCTTTCATCAAACAGTCTCACAATCAGCCAGATTTGATCGATCGATTACAAGGTCCATTCAAATTCGATGCTTTTTTTAACTCCTTATTTTTCTTTCCCCTTTCTATCTCTTTATCTCTATATCTCTAGCTTGACCAGATGTGGTCTTCGGAATCGGAGAGGGAAAAATATAGCCAGTTCTAGTTGAAGCAGTCGGGTCTCTACTAGGCGGCATTGATCGATTGATGGCTGTTCGAACATTAGAGTTTCTTTGTAGGTCATGAAATTCTAAGAATGTCAATGGAGATGGATAGCCCGAGATGTATTAGGTATATAAACCTGAAACGCGTGCATTCAGGTATAAGTTAGTCAGCTAATAGCCAATACCAAAGCGTCAAGGTTATACCAGCAGTTAGCCTATGGCACAGGTGCCCACTGGCTTAACATGTGCATCGAAGAGTTTCTTCATTGTCATTGAGTATGGGAAATAGGTAAATGTACGTTCAAAAAAATTCGGAATTCGAATGATTACCATAATGATTTGCCACTGCTTGGATGTGTTCGATTGAAATAGTTTGCCGATATTTCGAAGGTAAAAGAAAAATATTGGAATAAATTTTTGTTACGTAAGACAGTCTGCAGTATGCAGTGATAAATTTGTATAATAATCTTTCAAAACTCGTCCTTGGCTGAAAGAATTACAACGGCGTGAAGATGGAATATCTTTGTTCCCGTTCAGTTATTTTCAGTCAACACCGTAATTCGAGGAGAAATACTAAGATTATTAAGCAGGGTCAAAGGTCGTGGTGTAAAACAGCATATCGATCGTGGAAGCCATTCCGCAAGGAATATCAATCACGGTAACCCCCCAGATCGTAGGTAGGTTGCACGTGGAACTATGTGACTTTAACAAAAAAGATAAGAAAAACAAAAAAAAAAAAAAAGCTCAACCTCCGATGATGACGAGTTAGAATATTTCATATAGAAAATTCATAATCCGTGCATTAACGGCGCCATTCAAATATAAAACTTAATAATCTCGCATGCCAACGATCCGTCGTCATTTCTTCGATTAGCGTATTAGAAATCCATTTAATTAACACCGGTGTTAATAGGCTAGAACTAATTGAGGTCGTAGGGTTAATCGAAGCTTAACGTCACCTCGAACCTCTTCGAAAGAAGATATAAACCTCACGTTCACGCGAGTATCATCATTCTTTGGCACATGCTTTCAAGCAATATCATCGCGCCTAGATTTTAATGTAATTAAAAATTGAAATTCATCGAAAAGAGGTAACATTTTTTTCCTTTGGATGATATTTCTCTGGAGTTTGTTTTTTATTTTATTTTTTTGTTGTTTTCTTCTACCATTGGATGAATCGATATGGTACAATTTTCTAAGCCGTGAACAAGCCCTTGCGTTATTTGTTCGGTATATTTTCATCGACTAGGTGCAGATTGCAGCTTCTGTCGGGCTATAGGTTATTGGGTCACCGCTGTTACGCGATCTTCGTGAGAATTAGTCTGTGAAGGAGCCTCTTTGGCCAGGAGCGAATCCTCTCTCGCTCCTTCTTCTTAAGCATCGACCCGTCATTATCATTGACTATTCGTTTGTTAATAAGGCCGATCTATTGCCTCAACAACATCGGAGAAACGGAGAAGATCGTGAAAATTAGCTAAATCTGAAGCTAGACCTCACAGTCCTTCGATACTCAAAAATTGGACAAAGAAAATGACAAATTCGATGAGCTTTTTGAATGCCATTTTGCGAGAAATATAATGAAAATTATTACAAAAAAAAAAAAAAAAATCATCTCGCTTTGCAACTAGAAAGAACCTTGACGCAATTATGTCGTAAATGTTTAACCAGCTAAGAAATGATTACAGTTGTGTAGTTTAGATGAATCCTGCGTTTTTATTTGTTTCTCGAGCGAATCAAGTCAAGGTAAAAGTTGACAAGTTGAGAAATGCCGCGAAGGATAAATTAATTTCACACACGTTAGAGATAGGCAATTTTTGATTTGAGACCTTGCAGAGGGAGCGTTATAAGTACCTTTGACCAACTTGACAAATAAATCAAGTCAAAATTCAGAGCAAATATATTTTCAGCTACATTTCTAGACACTTACCAACAAGAGGAACCATCAATGTGTAGATCGGTTGGGTACCGGAAGTCGCTTTAGCAATCGCCTGGAGTTGGGGCAGGTAATCGATGAAGCAGTTCGTATCTGGAACCAACTGTCTCGGCTTAACTTCAATCTCAACCGATACCGTTGACTTCTGTAGAATTGCCTATAACAAGGAAGATAAACAATGATGTACTTGAGGAAAGGGGAAACTGAATTGAACAGAAACTGAACTTTCTGTCAAATTCTTCGACGAAGTTTATCTCGTTTATTTATTTTTTTGTTTTTGTTTTTGTTATTTTTTCCTTTGCTGTGAAAAGCCTACGCATTGAGCTCGTCTTTGACATTCCGGATTTCTTCTACTTTTCCCAGTTAGAAAATTACTCGTATAACTATATTCTATTTATTCTTTTGTTCCCCTGAGCAAACTGTAAGAACTTAGTACATTGCCGGCGCTATAGAGCAGCTCGTTAGCATGTCTGAGTAATAATTAGAACCATTAAAACCTTGCGAGAAAAAATTATCACGGATTCGGCCCACCGGCACGAAGGGAATACGGTGAGTACTTGCAGCTTAGACAGGCTGGGGTGCTTCCAAATTTTTTCAACATTTGACCAAAACTCAAAATTCATTCATCTCTAATCAATTTTTCAGATCGATGTAGAAGCAAATTGATGGGTCGTTTCGATTACGTTCGTTAATTGATTTCAAGAAGTATTTCGAGTTCTTCTTCAAATACTAGCATCATTTATTTATCACTAATTCGCAAATGCAGACTCGGCCCAAAAATGGAACCGCAGCGGGTGTTTTGAAATGAGATGTTTATTAGGAGGTCGAATAATTTTGTCAAAGAAATGAATTGATTCGCATTGATCTTTTCGATTTATTTCAATTCTTGCAATCCGAATTAATTCTTCATAATTCGACTCAATTTGCTCCAATTCGAAATAATTCCTTTCAATTAAAATTAATTCATTGATTCCGAATGAATTCCTTCAGTTTTCGATTGAATTGTATCAATTCACGGATCATTGGCAAGTCTTTTTTGACGAGTTATTTCCCCGTTGCGTTATACAGTGAATTGTACCTACTGTGGAGGCCATTGTTCGATTTGAAGATAACGTAACAATCAGGGTGTATGATGGTATACCTAAGCTACCTGTCGAAAAATATCTGGCGTAGACAAAGCCGGTGAATATCCGTTATCCAAGAGGCTTTTGTCTCTAACAGAGCGCTACTTGATATTCGTACCGCGTGTTCCCAATTAATATTGTTAGTTCTCTATTACTCAATTAAACACGCTCTGCCTAATTGACATTAACATGATAATAACTGTTAACAGCTCACTCAATCTGTACACCTGTCATCGCATACTCTTTCAAACATGTTACATCTCTGTTGCTTTTCGGGAAGAGCTGATTTAGTTTTAGTCTATTTCAGTACCATTAGTTTCTACTTTTCATCATCACGTCTAGGATAGAATGATATTGATTATTTACATTTGCAAATTCCGAAAAATTTTCGACTTCTCTAACCTTCACCTGTCGCCACACATGATTCTGAACATACGTTGTTTGCCTGTTCGAAATAAAATGGCCCCATTTTCTGCAAAATGGTTGAACGGAAAAAATTGTAACTTTACGGGATTGCAACTTGTGCCTTGACGATAAAAAATTTCTCTGTCTCATTAAAATTGATCAATGGTTTGGCCAAAACTTGAAAATTGAATGCAAAAAATGAATAGAAAAACTAATAATGTTATGGGTGGTTGATGAAGAGTCCAGAATAACCGAATTGGCCAATTAGGTATTTCAGTTTTGTTTCCATTTTGAGTAACATCTTCCTCTGGGAGTAACGGTTCTTGAAATTCTATCTCGCGATTAATACGAGTTGAAGAAGATGTTTAATCAATGACCTTCGTTTGAATTCAGGCTGGAATTTGCGTACATACGATGTACAGATTATTACGTAAGGAATAGATCAGTCCAGGAGAATGAGGCAGTGGCTACGAACGTTTACGACGAGCGAACGGGGCATGCATTGAATCTATAGCAATTCTAATTGTTGGTGATACGCAAACGGCATAAGAATCGCTTGACGACAAGTCGCAAATGTCAGACACGTGTGACGAAAGGCTGTACAAAATCGGCGGGAAAGACATTTCTACCCAACATCCCATACTACAAAGTAGGCAAACCAATTACGTATTCAGCCAAAAAATTATAGAAGAGAACAAATTTTCATTCTTTTTGCCAAAGTAACCATCTCCCATTCCAACCTCACTATAATTGAATCGTAAGACTGATCAATTGATTTCCGATCGGAAAAAAACAAAGCACATTTAATGATTGGATTTTTATGAACAATATTTTTGAATTTTCGCAAAATGATCCAAAAAACTTTATACTTCGTATTGGAAAACTTTTCGACCATTTTTCGAACTTCTCTTTGTAAATATACATTTCAGCACACGTGCATTCAGATCACACATGATTAGATTTGACGATGATTTAGAAAATCCAAAATAAATAATCGATCAAATGTTGTACTGACAAATGATTTGATCTTGTCTGCGCGTGGTTCGAGTCCATTCCTACAATAGTTACGTTTCGCCGTTTCATTCTCTCCGACGTCCATAGAGCTGGAGAGAGATTCATGAATGAATGCGGCCTGAGCTTAATATTCTATCGGCACGCCACGTATTCATATTTAAGCTCTGCATATACACGTGTCGTCTGTACAGTTGTCTGTTTGACAAGATAATAGCGGGATATTAAAGTAGGCGTGCGAAAATAATGATTGCACGTTTTCGCTATTTTCAAATGATCATTATCACAGAATTATCTTATACTTATCATAACAGGATGAGTATAATCAAAAATAAAAGCCAAAATTTTCTCCAATTTTTTTTCATCATTTCTTCTCTTCTCTGGTTTTTTTTTCTTTTTCTTTTTTTTTTTTTTGTTTCATACTGGTTTCGAATGGAAATTAGTTGACTATTCAAATTCGTAACGCACATCGACGCACGGGTCATTGATCCTTCTGAGCAATGCTTTTATACATATACTCTGGCAGTAGGTAACTTTTGAGGACGAGATCACTATCGGCAATTCGAGACGCCAGAGATACACAAAAATCTTCTTCGATTTAATTAACGATCGTTGGGATACTTTTTCGTGAGATTCTTTGCGAAGTTCGGTACATAAAATGATTAGTAACAGATAACGATTCTGAAATCTTCATACATACTAAACTTACCAACGATTATATACCGCTATGAAAATACTTTGATTTTTGTCTCCCACGATTAGCTCTATGTCGATATATACATATAGGTATATGTACATATACTCGGAAAGAATTCAGATTCAGCTAACATCATGAAAACCACCAACTGAACGGACCGTGGGAAAAATTACTCAAATTTATTTCGATTATCGATTGCAGAAAATTTTTATCGTTCACTCGTCAGCTCGTTGATTAACGATTAATACTAAAGGTCTGAACAAAATGTAAGTATTTTGCAGGATTTGAAGATTCGGAGAAATAGAAGGAGTTTGTGCTTTTTGAAAAAGTACTTTTTCATACATTTCAACCGTTCAAACGTACAAAAAAGTGCTTTTCCAATATATTTCTCCCATCTCATCACTTGTACCCTACTTCATCGTGGACTATATCGGAGTTTCTATTCAACCAGCCAGCTAATTTTGTTAAAAATCAGCGAAAATTATTCGACCAAATGTAGAAGAAAAGAAATAACAATTTTGCGAAATTCCACCGCTCCGGATGGTTTTCCTATTCAGAAGTCGCTTTGAGAATGTCGTATACATTGATTTAGCACATGCGGTAAGAATCTCCGGTATTCTTGGCATTCGATTATCTTTGCCCATCTCGTATTTCGTTCTGTTCTATTTTCCCCACTATCCGCGTATAGGTAGGTACGTAGGCAAAGTTCATTGGTGACTTAATCTATAATCTATGGATTTTTACTCCGGTTTTAACCATTGGTAAATTCCTAAACGGCCACATACGTGTACCGTTGTTCTAGGTGAGTAGCTTCGTAGCTTCGTATAGCTTTGTAGCTTTGTAGCTTCATTCGTTCGTTCGAAGGTATAAAGCGAACAGTTCGGCGTCCCGGAGGCGGTGGCGTACCTTATAGTCCGCTACTTTCGTCGTGAGAACTTGGCTCGGATCACGCACGAAGCCATAACGCCCGCGCATATTAAACGCTGAGTGCTGATACGCGCCGGGACGCAGCTCAACGTAGCGCAGCGCAACGTCGGCTATAGGTACCGACGCTCGATTACACATGCGCCCAACACTTGAGGGGATACATCATCGCGGAATAACAATATTTTCACGTAACCACCTACTCTGGTTCGCGTTCTACCTATCAAACCTTCTTAATACTCTATTATTTCAATCAGTGTCACATAAGCAACTCTGTTGACCCAGTGAACTCGAACGCAGCTAATATATTATGTATATCCTTTCATTCCAACGCGAGACCGAAATCATTTTCTTGATTAACGACATCAGAAGTGATAGATTTTCGTAACAATCTACCTTCTCATTTCAGACAGAGTGTTATTTATGAGTTCGTCAAGATTAAAAGAAATCAAATTTGGAACGGGATTGAAAGTCCGAACGGTAAAAATTGCGAATTCATTTGATACGCGATTTTGAGTTTCTAGAAACGTTAGAGTTCAGAACTTGCAAATTCTGAAAGGTCGGAATGCAGGGAGCTCAAAGATCCGAAAGTTAAAACTCATAAAGTCCAAAAATCCGTAAATTTAAGGGAAGCTCATGACAAAGCTATCAAATAAACGACGTTGCATCTCACGAATTCTGAGATTCAGAGTTTTGGCCTTTCGGATCTTTAACTTTCGAAATTTTTAACCTCAGGTGTTTTTCCATTCGGAGTTTTTGAAATTGGCTACGCAGACTTCCGGGGAAATAATCTTTCTAAAAACTGTCTGCAGTCGGTAGTATAAAAATTCAGAATTTTCAGCTTTAGTCGCTTTTGAAATTCGGAATTAGATTCCGTTCCTATCCTAAGGAGAACGAAAATTTTCTATAAAACGGTTATTTATGATGGATTTTTGGATTTGTGGGTTATCCCGTGGCTATAATAATACACAAACGTAGGTGCCAAAGAGTCGATTTTGATGGCGAAACGGTGCACAATTTTTTTTCGAATTCACTGTGAATATGAAGAGAACATATAGATTCATCGAAATCAAGCGCGATGTGAAAAATAAAAATGGTAAGAGCTCAGAACTTTTTATTTTGCCTTTTTTTTTTCATATTCATTAACGACAAACTGTCGTATCCACAAAAATTTTCTTCTGCAAACGGAATTGTCGATACAAAATTTCTGAATGAAATTAAATGGAACCACAATCCAAATTTGACAACTTCGGACGTTAGTGTCTGCAAATTATTTGAAAAAAAGTGAATTGCGGAATACAGGTTTTCTCTCAAAAATATGATTTGAAGTGACCATTGTTCAGAGACTATAGTCGACAATATTCTCTGACTTTTCATTTTTATTTGACACGTTGAAAGTACTCGTTACTTCCCTGGGGCTGCAGTAGAGCAAATCACTCAATCGAAACTAGGAAAATCAATAAATCCTTTAGAAGGGGAGCAGTTGTATTGATGAGTTTATAGAAATTTCAGAATAATTGGTTTTAAGGGAATAAAAGGGAATAAAATAAAATCCAACGAAATCTCTTGAAATCAGATCCAAAAATTGGACAAAAATATTTGGATGGACGAACTCAAATATTCTCGTCACAAAACGTATATTTTGAATTCTGATGTTTCAGCGCATTTGAAAACGCCCCTTACTTGACAATTACGAAGATATCTGAATTGAATTAGAATCTAATCGAATTTTGTACGTAATAAATGAAGAATCTGACATTATCTGATGAAGAAAAAAAAAAAGAATCGTACAATTATATCCCTGAAGAAAAAAATAATAATTTATAATCTCGATGAAAGAGGTGATATATAATATGCGAGATAATTCCTCGGGATAAATTGCGGCTTGCGTAACCCCCGCGTAAGGTCAACATCCTTTAGCGTTAAATAATTACGGTTGAATGTGCGTGCTTGCGAGTTACGCATCAAAGCTTGGGCGATTCGCTTGAAGCCCGAGTTTGCACGGAAGATAGAATTGCCGTGTTATGTTGGTATAGGTATCGCAAGTGCACTAACTCCAAGCCCGAGAATTTTCAGTCTTCGCATAAAGCAGCAGCAGCAGCTGCAAGCAGGACTAGAGTTAGCGTTGAAACGTGTCTTTGCAAAATATGGAGGTTTAATCTGGAATGAAATCTGAGTAAAATCTCATCTTTCTTGGGTGTATGGGAAAAGCAGCGCGCGTGGTAAATGCAAAATAAAATGAGCAAGTCGCATATCCTCGCCTTATCCTAAGTCCTTTTCCATTTTATTCTCCACCATTGTCTTGTATCTTTCGTTGTTCAAATCAGCAAGGAAAATATAGACGAGTTAATAGAGCGATTGGGATCTAATTGAATGATAACATGGCCGAGAATAATGATCATTTAAATACGCAAACTCACGCTTTAAAAGCTAGGCGGTATATAACATAGGTACCTACATACGCGTGCCGTCCGGAATAGAAATCCCCTGATTACGTACGACCAGCCCTACAACGTCTCACTCTGATGGCTATTTAATTATGAATACATTAGACGTTCAATGCCCGAGATCTTGGCTTATATATACCTCAGGCCTTAGTACCCTTAAGACTTAACCAATTCATACGCTGCATTAATTTTTGCAATTCACTCGCGCGTATAACTAACACAGATGTTATACCTTCGGCTGTGCTGGTACTTCAGATCCATACGTTCGATTAGATATACGTTACGATACGTTCAATATTTTTGAAGTAAACTAAACTAGACAAATCCTTTTGAAATTTTGCGAATTTCCTCTCATGTACGAATTTTTCAAGAAACAATCGAGTTTCTAATTGTTTACGTCAGAGAAAAAATCATCTCAGAAGCAGATGTGTTCAGTTTTGTTCATCAACTTAATTTGCAAGAGAAATGTCCACCACCCTCTAATGCCTAATGATTTGGTGTGAAGAGTCTTGTGCATGAAATATAGCCTCAAGATTGAATGAAAATCTTGTACGAAGTATACGAATAATTTCGAGAAATCATTTTGTAAAACGAAGAAGAATAACGGAATGTTTAATTACAGTGCCGGACACGTCAACCCGTACATTTGAATGGAAATACAATATATTGAACTGTACGTTGCCCACGTGAGAATGATCGTCGCGTCATAGAGGCTAACATCTGTTACCCTACCCTGTAATCATAACAATTTCAATAGCCGTCGTCTTAGGATTACTTGATGGTCTAGCAACAGCATTGCTATTACACGGAGCTTATCTATCTGCCCTATATGCTTCAGCTTATGGTATGCAAATTCATGCGGTCCAGAGATAGATCGCTTAGTTTCTGGGTTCTTCAGGCTCTGATCGTCAGTTAATATGTGCAGAACTTTTCAGTTCGTCTCTTCGTACGTCAGTCGTTGGCAAACGCCTGCAGGAAAATTCATGGAAATTCACTAAGTTGTTCTCGATTTCCTTATATCCAGGAGCCTCAGGCTCTGTATCGCATTCTTGGACGATAGCATATGCTAGAAGTAGCAATAGCATGCCGAACGCGTTAAGTTTAAACGACCAAAACACAACGCTAAATGCAATTATTAGGATCAATCTATCAACTCCCCGGTGAAATGGTCAGCTTTATAGGTAATCGATTCCCTAAGGCTGAATTAAACCTAGGCAACAACCGGGCGTCGTATTGAAAATTTCTACGAGGACTGATATACTGAGAGAAAGACAAATACCAAGCAAACAAGCAGACGATTCGAGTTTTGAGAAATTCTAATGAATGCAAAAGAATTAGTGTTTCTCAAAACTTAGAATCTACCAAGTCGATCGATAGGAAAACTTGAAAAGATTCAAATTGGAACAGATCCTATCGATTCAGATGAACATCGTCAAGATCCATTGATGCGATTTCAAGATATCATCAATGAAAATTTGTTTCTTCTCAAAAATTTTGTCACTCGATTTCTCCAAAAACTACTGGATCGATTGAATCCAAAATCTGATCAGTTTTATGCAAAGAAAAACTGCATTGATTCAGCCTGAAATCATGGAAACCAAACGATGCGTTCTCAAAACATGGTCGAACGAAAAATTGATCACTGACACATCCACGTTAAGAAGCAGATATTGTGCACGTCGGAAAAAGTATCGTTGAATCGACCAAAATTTTGCTACACACATTTAGCAGAAGTACAGCGAACAAAATGTCGAGTTGATTAAACAAAGATTCTTGTCCGCCCATTCTAGTTGAATAAACATAGCAAAACAGTTTTTCGCTTGTGGAACAAAATTCTGTTGGATCGACAAAAAAAAAATCAGCAACAAAATCATTTTGATTGGATCTGCCAAACTTGTTTTTTGAGTGTGCGAGTGAGATGAAGTTAAAAAAGTTAGAGCACTGCAAGTGTGACCATTTTTATAACTCCAAGATCTTGTCCACGTGTTTGTATAATAAAACTACGACGTGGTTAAATAACGAATTCGCGTGGGTTAGAGCTCCCTGCACGCAATGGTATCGTATAATGGCACGCGTTGATAAATGTACCGATATCAGTTGGAGCATCGATCGATAACGGATTGGTAATAAATCGTGTGGATGAGGGGTGAGTGTGGATATCCGTGAACCGCACCTTTGCGTATATGTACAACGTAACGCGACGCGACGTAATGTAACGTAACGTAACGTAACGTAACGTAACACGTTTATGGTGGAAGTACCTCGTTCAAAGATTAACGCGCACCTGGCGACCCGGGGCACGTTCTCTGGACTACAGGATGATCTGTGGATCTAAAGGATGATCTCGCGGCGTACCTCAAGGACGCGACAAGAGGAAGACTCCCGCCACGTGGCAGAAAGTGCGCGGAAGAAGGCTCAGGACGTGATCCTGATCCTCCTAGACGGATAAGGAACAAGCTACGAGTATCGCGGGACTTGAAACAGCCACGTGACTCCTCTAACACCAGATTATACCCACTTGAGATAAAACCGAAACGAAAGAGAAAAGAATACATGAAAGTAACCGTTGGTATGAAATGGTCAACGAATTTCCGGTAACATACACAGGAACCTGATCTTGCTCCAGTCTCTTGAAAATGGTATTCCTCCTCATCCTTCTGCAGCAAATTGAAAACTGTGCTTTGCAGTTTTTGAAATTTTCCAAAGAGAGAAAGGAACGAGCCAGGAAGTCTGGTGTGATCAGAATTGTAAATGTATGTCCGAAATGATAGCTCTAACTATTCTGTCAAACAATATTGTTGAGAAACCCGTTTCAAGAAGGTGGGCATGTTTGCTCACTTGGCAAATATTGTGTAATCAAATATAGGTACTGCTCGTGATGGGATGCGATTAGACAGTGAACATCCCTGGAATAGACTTCCAATTTCAGCTACCACTGACAATGAACTCCACTAATACTAAATTACCAAGTTTCGCAGTACTTGTCCACTGCCTCATAATCCACACCAACCTCACAAAATTCATCCAAATGATACGAAGGGTTTCAAACGCTTCATCAAAAGCACAAACTTTACACTCTTCTTATCGAAACCATGATGAACCGATCTTGGTGAGATTTAATACCAGACTTAGTTCTAGCTGAAAATGTATAGGTGCGTACGAAATTTCGTAAAAACCGGTCGACTCGTTGGAAAGTTATTTGAAAGATGGACAAAGGTGAAGTACTTATACGAGTGCCCAGCTTTCTTGGAATACTAAAATATAAAATCCAAGCAACGGTATGGTTCATCGGACTTCTTCTTCTTCTTCTTCTTCTTCTTCTTCTCCAATATAACTGCTTTTAGGTACTCAGATGATGAGGAAGAAGTTGAAAGTCGTCGCCGCAACGATCGTGGTTTGATGTAATTCATGCTCTCTCGGTAGCAGAGAAACTTTGGAATTCATGGGAATTGTTGTAGACTATATAGATTTCTAGAGGGGTACGGTAGTGGATGGCAAGTTTCCGGTAGAATTGCAAGTTCTGCGTGACCCGGCACCTCGCACTTCCCCTGGACTCTAGACTCTAGTGCAACGAGGCAAACATTGACATTGTCACGAGTTGCCGCAGCCTGACTCTCCGACGTGTCTGAAGAGGCCTCGAATAAGAACCCGTAGAGAACCACGAGGGTGTTTGTTCTGTCAATGACTGAGCTAATAGAGCGACTGACGACCCCTTCGTACAAGGCGCGGGGAACCGTGTCTCTTTCTGCTCTACCCATGTTCCTACAATATACCATATACCTATACACAGGAAAAGTGTCTTCTATCCATAATGAACAGTACCCAGAGTCATGACTTTTGCTAGGGTTGATGATCGGAAAAGTGCTCTTCGCAACTTCCTACTTCTCACTTAGTGTTCAGCAAAATTCCATTGTTCAAACGATTCACAATTCACGATTAAACGTCAATTTTTTTAAATTTGATTGTCGTATTTCACAATTACAATTGATTGATTGTGATTATTACTACGCACTGACAGTACAATTGATTAAAAAAGTAATTGATTGATGATCGACACTGTTCCCAACCCTCCGTCACCTTACAATTTCCCTGCGAGATTCTCTGCGGTCAAAAATCTCCAGATTTTTAAAAGAGCACTGCAAATTCCAGTCAGTGAAAGTACAGGATTGAAAATGCTGACCATGAAATGAACTTAGCGAATTGCAAATGTAATTTCATGTGAGAATCAGATGCCTGAAGATTGAACGATTGGATATTCAACTACTGAATTATTTTCTTCGTTTTTAGTTAAGACTGGGAGATTTTACATCGGGGATGTAACGCTCTGCGGTAAGGTAAGGGAAGGTAAGCAGAATAAGAAGAAGCGACAGCAACAGCAGCAGCAAAGATCTGTGAACGTTGATAAATTATCAATTTATGGAGATCCCACCCGATACTACGACATTATGCAAAGCGATTCGTCTCTTAAGATTATCTCTGCGTGCGGCTTCGCCCGTGGTCAGCTTCGTGTAATTCATTAATCACTGCAAGAGAATCAACTTTTGCTAGAGGTGAGCACAATGATTCTCGGTAAGGGCAGGTAACTCAATCAAACAAGAAATAGTCATTCGAGAAGGCACCAAGATAGGTGTGCCTGAAATACGCGAACATGAACAATGCGAGTTTCAAGTCTCATTCATTTTGTGATTTCAGTCGAACGAAGTTCATATCCACGTTATAACGACTTCAAAGAGAAAGGAGTAATTTTCAGGTAATTGATTCGTTCAGAAATCATCTTTTTTCGGAAGGAGTAAATAAATGAGAAACCAAAACCAACGAACAGGTTCAATATTTGCCATGGAAAAAAATCTCCCTTGTCATCAACTGTAGGATTATTATTACCGACATTGTCGCTGTTGTAACAAAGCGAGAGTCCCTAGTCTCATAAAAATTAAAGATTTCAGTAGCAGGCTGTCTAGGGCTGCCATGGGTAACGCAGCCTGGCCATTACTTTGTCCGAACAATAGAGGCAATGTCCAGCTTCCCCTAGAGAGGGTGACAGCGGTGACTATCTCTAGTCAACAGATGATACAAGGGGTCCACAACTCCCAAGAGGCTGAGGGATGATGTACCTACGCTGGAGCTCATGAAAGTTTGAATTTAACTCCGCCGCGCTCCTATCCAGCTAGAGGCTGGAGACCACAGACTGTGCTTGGATTTCAACGATATTCCACTGATCGATAATCATATATCTTTACTTCCCAATCTGTTGCGAAAGTATTATAATTTTGGTAATTTTCAAAATCCGGATTGTGATGGTTTTCGGTTTTTCATGAGCGGAAAAACTTGAACAAAGAAATTTGCACAGTTTAACTTTGTGCAACCGTTTGAATGAATCGTGCAACAAATTTTTTTGACATTCGATATTTGTGTATGATTGGGTGATGTCCAGAGGAGGAATCAAATTTTTGATCCCAGCCTCAAAACTGAGGATAGTTGAGCGATGGTCGATTTTTTAATATTATAAATTTCTGAAAAACAGGTCCAACAATTTTCGTCAAAATAATACCTAAAAACCGACCTGAAAGATATTTCAGCTGGTCTGACATTTTTCCCGGGGAAAATCTCATCGAGGATCGAAGTTATTGATGACAATGGATGGAAAGTTACAAAATTCCTAAGAATCGGCGGAAGCAATTCTGATCAGAACTGAAAATTTGATAGCCTATCAGACTGCCCGAAGGAAATGGAGTCGAAAACACTTCACTGCTGACCAATGTGAAAAAAACAGTTTACTGAAAAAAAAACCTGCTTATATCTCCAGTTTGATTCTTGGATAGGTAAAAGGAGCTGAGTACCTAAGGATAGGGAAGAATCTCCACCCCTGCATATCCGAATATCTAAACCTGAAGATAGGATATCCCCTAATTGTATATATTTGCCGTGTATTTATACGGCCATTCTATTCAAATGGCGAAGATGCCGTCGGCGGTAGCAGACAGGATGTGGCCCAGTCTATTTCAGGCTCGTTCAACGGAAATTCTCTCTTCCAACGGGGAGATAAACCTTGGACAAAGAAGTATCGTTTGTATTCTACTATACCTGGTTAAGGTGTATCGCGAAAAACCTACACTGTCCATGGATTGGACAAATAATCGTTACAGTCAATTACATCTTGTGAAAAATGCAAACGGGCGTATTTGCTCAAAAATTTCAGAGACGAAGCGAAGTTTACTGCAAATTATTCTACCGCAATCCCGCAAACGTATAAAGAAGACAGTTAAAACCCTTTTGCCACGTGCGGCTCCGGCCACATCGCGATGGATAAATATTAAACATTTCACACCACGTTTCAGCTCGCAACGACGCTTCAGGGTGCTATGACTACAAAGCAAGGGATTTAGCGTCAGCAAACTGTTCAACGAAATTCAAAATTTGTCAGGTTTTTCGGACACGACTGACGGCGAGTGATTTTCACCGACCTTTTGACAGTGAACACAAAACCGTTTGCAGAATTAGTCCCTCAAGTCACGATTTTTGACCAAATCCATGCGATGCACGGTGGTTTAAATCGGATCACAATTTCTGCCAGTCAATCGAACTGTCAGAAACATCGACTCTATCGCGATATTTCTGGTATCCGACTTTTGAAATATCAATATTTACCCCGTCTGAATTATCACAGAAAATAAATATCCACACAATATATTACGTATGAGTGTGCCATAAAGTAAAAAAACTACGAATATAATGATCAACATCATCCACTTGTACACCTAAAGCCATACATTTGTTAATTCATGCGTTGTTCTTGGTGTTTCTAACAGAAGCTTGGAAGTTTGAAAAATGAAAGTTCATAAATCTTCCGAATGGCTACGAAAAACTTGATGAACGGATCAATTTTTGCAGTATCAAACAATGGTCATGAATGTCTCAAGCCAAAGTCTCTACTTTTACTCCATTATGTTCCAAATAGTTTCATAAACTTTTCAAATGAAACTGGGAATCTGAAAAATTTGTCCGGTTAACACCAGTCTTCGAGAAATAGCTCTAGCCAAAATGCACGCAGCCTCTTTAAGAATCGGTGGCAGCGGTGGGATGGCAAATTTCAAAGTTGAAATCTGGATCACAAAACGTCCTAATCTGATTCGCGATACGTAAAAGTGAACTCCGATTTTCGAGCTTTAATGTTGCAAAAATGATTTCCTCAAAAGTATTTACGATCTGCTAGACCAATTCTGGGACTAAATTCTTGTTCAGAGTGACAAAAAATGTACCAAATCTCATTCGGTACTGCTTGATGAACAATAACGGAGCAACTTTGATGGATTTGTGATTTAATTCCTGCGAATAGCAATACTTATAACGCATCTTTGCAATACGTACAGCGGTGTTTCATACTCGCAGCTTTAATACGAACACTGCTTACCAAAATCGATTCCCGTTTCTCTCGCGGTGGTTACAGTGCCTCGGTTTCGAGTGTACCGGTAATCGCGAGGTATAAACGCATTTTACATACGAATAGGTAATCCTTCGGTATTCCCACAGTGGTATTAACGATTACGCGGAATTGTCGAGGCGCAGCGAGGAAGAAAAAAAAAAAACTTATTGATGCATTTTGCATCCATGCTACATCGGCGAAAATCAATCCACCTGACTTGAACACTTCTACAAAGAATTTCCACTGTGCGAGACTCGACGCAGTTCTCACGTACTGCCATGCACGATTTCATGTGAAAATATCAACCCATGAATACATTTGTCAGGATGAAAATCACATAATACTATCAGTAAACCACGAAATCGGGTAATTTGTTCGCTGAAATCAATCATCACCAATTGTCATTTTTGTTGCAAATCAATCCATTTTTTGATTGGTTTTGCCAATTGCCAAAGATTTTCTGTATTTTGCAGGGTGTAGACGGTACCATTTCGTGATTGAAAAGTGATGAAAAAAACAACAAAACAAAAAACGAAAAGGAACAAGTTGGAGTCTCCTAAGGGTTCCGTTGATGAACGTTGAGCGGTTGGACCGGCGCTAACGAAAGGTAATTAGTTTAGAACAATTACGCGTCTCCTCTTCTCTGTTGCCAGTGTGACGGTGGGGAAGAAGCACAAAAAAAAAAGAAAAAAAAAAAAAAAATGAAAATAAAGGAGGAAAGCGAGAGGAAGAGAAATAGGTATGGGAGCTAAACGAACCCAGCAGACACCGTTGCCGTAAAAGATAATTGTTCGTCGGCTTAATTATACTCTTCGCGTGCTGCGGAGGGGAAAAATGAAGAACCGAGAGTTTCGGTGAAGCTTGAAGAGCATCGTGCTCTTCAGACACGACTATCGTACCTATAACTAGAATACAACGTCTTGGAGATAACTCGAAAGAAATTCGCCAATTGGCAACATAATTTCCAATTTTTTTCCAAGTGCGGATAATTGGATTGCCCAAAAGTACTGTGAGGGTTTTGTGCCGAGATGGACTTGGGCCAGCGGTAAAGAGGACTTAAAATTTTGAAGCATAGTACCGCGCAAGAAACACGGTTCTAAATACAACAGCAAACAAAACTGATGAATAATAATATATTTAAGACGAAGAGCAAGGCAAACTCTCTTTATTTTACTACTTATTTCTAATTAGCGGTGAGAGCACGGTGCGTTCACCTCTATATGCAGTACTATAGGTATATACGCTAAATAAACGCTTTGGACGAATTTGTAATGGTTAAAAGCGTATTATTTGTCTGTCTTGCATAATACAGATCTCTGACAGAATACGAAAGCATTCCTAAGTGTAGGAGTACTTATATACCCAATGATGCAAGCCCTGCACTAGCAACAGCAGCAGCAACATCAACTTACTAAGAATATTATACACGAGGCGAGACATCATTTTTCTCCAAAGTTATCGCATTTTATTTTATTTTATTTTACTTTTTCATCTCTCTTCCATTCCCCTTTCCTCAATTCATTCATCTTTTCTTCTATTTCTACTTCACTTAGCTGCTGCTATCTCGTCTTCAAACCACTGCACGTTTAATAGACGGTAATAAAGATCAAGACTAAGATCAATAAAACGGTATTAAAATTGTTTGAAAAATTTTATCCTCAGCTTTTGACAGTACCATTTCCTTCCCATGTATACATCAAATGAGATTTCTTCAAATGAGAATCTATCCAGACTCGTAATAATTAGAGCATAGGTATAAATTCATGCTAAATTGAACAAATCTACGTCCACTTTCGTACTTCTTCACCAATTTCACCGAATGATGCGGAAAAACTATCCCAGGGGATAGAGATCCGGGAGTTTCGAAGCGTGCGATAAAAAAAGCTCGGAGCTAGACTCAGCGGAAAAGTTATTTGGGGCGGAAACAGTACGATTGGCCCTTAGGCGATTTTGCTGGTTTTTTTCTGGCGAGGGAATAGCTTTTCTACTTGGCCTACGTTTTACTTTGTGAATTACGAATGAGAAACGAGAAGATGAAGAAATGCGGAATTTTATTTGTTGCTGTTGTTTTTTATCATTGGATAAATTCGTTTACCTGTGTTAATATCCTAAGGTATTATAACTATAAATTTTTGTTGGTTCTAACGGGCGTAACGCCGAGGATTTAATGTCCCTTAATTAAAATTTAGTAAACATTAGCCACATCGTCTTAATTATAGCACGTAAATTTCAGTGGTCTAATTATACTTATACTAATGGGCCCCCGCGTTCGGCTAAGATTAAGGTACGCGCGTTTTATACACCCAACTAATTACTCTCACTTAGCTTTTACATACATGCACGTCGACGAATAATAATTTAGCCTTATAATTACACTCGTATATACACATGAGATTGAATACCTATTAATTGCCAATTTTTTACACATACTACCTTCAAAGACATTTGGCAAGACAAACGTCTTGCAATTAGGTATTAAAAAATCATTTCTATTCCCAGACAGAGGAAGTTCGCTGTTTAAGTGAAGAGTGAAAAAAATCTGATCCCGGTTCGATGATCGGGGTAAAAATATTGAAAATTACGACTGTCGTATGCAATTCGTCTGCGATTTCACTATACGATATTCAAACGCCATTCGTTTGAATCTGACCATTCGTTACCCTTCGGAATTCCTCACCAACGCCTTAGTGTTAAATACATACCGGAGCCAGCGCGGTAAAACCGGTCCCAAGTACGTACTAGGTACTAGGTACAAAGTACAAAGTACAAGACTGCACGGAGTCCTCATGACAAACGGGAAATTAGTATATTGGACGAATTTTTTTTTATTCTAGTGACGGGGGGTTCAGCGAGCTGAAAGAAGACCCTCGAAAGCCCTCATCAACACGCGATGTAAATTTGCAAAATTCACTTTTCTCGTAACTGTTTAAGACACTTGCAAGCTTCATGACTTACAGCTTAGAAGAGAATCAACTGAGAAGATTCTTTCCAATTTAAAGTAAATCATCTTCACGAGTTTTCCCCCAGTGAGTTCAGAAGTGTTGAGCAATTTTTGTTATGCAATAGGTTATTGTTCCGAGCGCCGAAAATTTAACTTTCCGATTCGGGGAAGAGATGGCCAATAAAAGCAATTCAAAAAGCTAGTATTTGTTTCGTGGTACCTAGTACGAGACGAGAAAACAATATTCTTATCAAAAAGGACGGAATTTTTTTCTGAAAATTAGGGAACTCCAATTTTTAATCAAAGTTGGATAAGTTGCGTTATGGATTATTCGAATTAAAACTGAAATAAAAAACACGTTTTTGGAGAAATCGTTGACACTCTAATTGGAAAAGTAAATTTTTTCTCATGTCAAAGTGGAGAGTTATTCAGTAGAACAACGTATTTCTCTGGAAATTCTACCACGCACTTGCAAACGTGGAAAGAAATATATAAAATGCGAAGTAACTTTGAAGCAAAAGAAAATCAACCATTCACTTTTTTCAGGGGTTCAAGGATTGAAGAATTTAGATCAAAGAGATTAAATGACCAAGTACACATTTTTTGGAAGAAAACTCCCGTGTAGAAATTGACTCAGAGATCGGAAAACCCGACCAGCGCCCGGCCGGGGCCTGGCCAGAAACGTCACGCTAGCCCTATTTCCATGTAAATTTCCGCGGTTTTAGTAGGACATTGTTTAAATGACGATTCTAACCGATCTAGGGTATCATAACGATGAAAAATATTGAATTTTTTTAAATTTCTTTTTCATTTTGGTGTTTCCAAATTGAAACAACTTACTCCTAGTTAAGATAATGAGACTAAATACGTCTCAATCAACGCGGAAAGAGTTTTTCCAACTCTATTCAAGACAATACAAAAAAAAAGAATATAATTTTGAGCCACATCAGAAAAATTTCAAGATCTCGAAAACCTGTGTAAAATCGACAAAGTGGGTGTTTTCCATGAGGACAGCCACATATTCTGAAGTCAGATATGTGCTAATATGATTAGCAAAATGTCCTCAGCATGGAAAAGAACCTGCCTGACCGACTGGAGTCGATAGTCGATAGTCGATAGTCGATCTAATATTATGAGCTAGAATAACTCAGCATCGTCAATAGTTTATGGACCGACTTGAAAGACGAGGTGAAGTGATTGTCAGGTGTTAACCAACACAAGGATCAGCATCACTGCAGTAGCAGGAGCAGCATAGACGAGGGTTATTCTTGGCTACTGCAGGAGCAGCGCATAAGTAGCAGTAGCAGTAGCATCAGCAACAGGACCGGTGAAGCCCGGAAGATCGGATCACAGCTCTGCTGTTCAACGATTCGTTCGCGTGAAGTGAGTTTAATTGGCATAATAAAGCTTTAAATAGATGCCAGGTTGGGCCGCGAATGGCGTGCTAAGCAGCCGTAACAACCAACTTTGTTTTGTGCTTTCATTTGCTATGACAGCAAATTCATACCCAGCTCAAGAACTCTACCCATATATTAGATATACATACATATACTGTGAACAGTGTTCATTGTTATTTTGACTCCTTCATTTTTCTTTTTTTTTTTCCGAATTCGAGTGATTTGGTAGATTTTCAACGTTCCAAGCTTTCATTTCTTTGGATTTCTCACACAGCTTCGAGGGAGAAACAAATCATCAAATTCTGTCGAGTCACATTTGTGGAAATGCTTTTTTTCATGAAGTGGAAATACGTTGGAGTGGTTTCGTCTCGGGTTTATGTGACGGTAATAAATACACATGCTGGGATTTTATCACCGCAAATTTCGTATTAAACATTGAATACTTGAATAGCTGAATTGATTTTCTGTACAAAAGACCGTTGATGATCCTGCGCCAACTTCCTGATGGGTGTTTATACCTTGTGAAACGAACGTCAAATTCTGTCTAACGATGCCATGTTTTTTGAATAAAAGACGAAGATTATACGCTTCATTTTAGTGATTCAACTTCGAGCTGTAGATTTTTTCACGAATGGAAATCTGATGGAAAAATAATCAAGATACGTATATATAGAGACGATATCTCCTGAAAATTCACTTTTCTGAGGGAACATTTTCGCAATCATTCGAAGAACCACTAGCTTCAATACCATCCAGGGTCTCCGAAGGCCTCCGAAGTTTCATCATTTTCCTTTCAAACTTCCAATTCCAACCGTATATAGTTCACGAGAATAATAATCGAGGATAGAAATGGTAGTTCGGTACCGCGTGTTAATTTAAGTTTGAAAAGGTTGTTTGAATGCCTTGGAAAGTTTACACAGAACTTGGAACGTGACGCAGGTTTACCGTACATCCATTTCATTTCCTTCTAAAGCTCAATGATAAATAAATCTAGCAAACTGAACGATAGCCACGCCAAAAAAAAAAAAAAAAAAAAAAAAACGAGAATTATTTCCGGGAACGAAAAGTAACCAAATTTGTGTTGAACGTATCCGCATAAAATGTACATGTGCCCGACAAGGATAATCCGTTATTTTTTAAGACTCGTTGCAGTATTTCGGAGACGAGAGCTTTTTACGCAACCAACAACTCGTTACCGACCCAAGATTTACTCGGAAGACGATAACTCCGTCTTTTTACATCTTGTTTAATTTGACCAGGTACTTTCATATACGGTTAACGATCATGCACCTCGAGATCATCACTCAACTGACAATGAGATAAATCGTGGACCATAAGCTACAAGTTCGAAATAATAATTGTATGCCTGAACCCCACGGAACCATTTCCCGTGCGAAAATCTTTTTTCCGTCTGGTCAATGGTGAGGCTTGATTGGTTGTATTGGTACAGGTACAAAGTGTGTGGATATACCACGTCCTGGCCGTTTCATCAAGCAAGTATTACAAGCAGAATGGCCCTGTGGGCTATTTATAAACAGATAATTCGTCACGGTGGCGTTCCGCTCCTAACCAACAAGTCGCCGGTCCTCGATTATTTGTTTATTCTCTGAATTTTATTCACCTCGACAGCCTTGAACGTATGATCTAGATTCGCCGGACACGACCGTTACATGACGATAAGAACTGACGAAGATCTGATTTAACACGCCCAACACCTTCTCGCAACTTAGAATCATTTTAAATTACTAACAGCTAATATACCCGGAGCTGACAATAGCGACTAATCAACACATCAATAACACCAAAATACTATTGCGCACTTAGTTATTCTTCGAAAAACTCTTTCACATTTTCTGGCAACACCTGCTGTAGAGTTTGATCTTCAAGGCCTGAGTACCTACCGGGCGGAAAATACCCAATTTCTGACCCCTGCCTCGAGAGGAAAATTTGGCGCATGCGCATTAGGAATAACTCAATTTTGCGCACTGCGCATCGGTGGCGCCATCGGGCGCGAACGATTTTGGCTGTCAGCCTGTTATTGTCATTTATCCGCTTCTTGGATATGCCATTTTTTTTTTCACAGATATCGCGAAAATAATTCTACGGATTGATACAAATTTGCAAGGATATTCGGAACTTTCAACGTTTTCCCTGAGAAATTGTAATTTTTTTTTTTTTTTTTTTTTTTGTACGGTTCATCGACGAAAATGACGATCTTGGATAAAAAACTTGTATCAAAGACTACGGAGAGCGGACTTTCTTTTTCATCGGAGACTACAATTCTAGACAAAAAAATGACGCGATGTCCGAAGTTTTTTGAAAATTAGTGCGAAATTGTAGAAGTATTCATCAGGATGAATATCTTTCACTTCTTGAACAACCGCCCCACAATCTACCATTTTCTCAAGTTTTTTTGTCCATCTTTATTATTTTTGTTAATCTTTATTATTTTTGTTCATCTTTATTGTTCCATAGATAGTATCTTCGAGGCAGAATGAAATATAAAATCGCGTGGAAAAAAGTGCGTGATTATTTATTCAGAACATCGCTATTTGTAGTCATAACACCAAAAGCATCGAAACGTTCGTGTGAACTGCATGATTTACAGGAATGTTCAGTCCAGACGTGTAGATCATGACAAGAAAATGCTAACAAAACATAATGAATCAAGCACATAACTTTCCTTTCATTTTTTCGTTAGAATATCAAGAGCATTCGCGAACTTGGAATTGCAAGAAAATGAATCAACGAATAAAGTTAGGCAAAAAATAATAGAAAATCGTTCCTGATCTTATCGAATTGAGTTTTTTGCTTCTGTTCATTCAAAATTCATTACACGATGTTTACTTTCGCGAAAATGTCAATGTAATCAAATATTTGAGTGAAAATTTCATTCCTTTTTAGGCCAAATTGAATGTATCGTAAAAATCAATCGAAGTATAAAATTTCTAGTTCGTCTTCCTAGATAAGTTGAAATAGACAAATTTTGGGTAAAACCGGATCCGATCAGTTCAGTAAAACTTAGGATATTTTGCGCGCGAGGTTCACAGAGGATTTGTCGAGTCCAACCATTTTTTCGCGTCGAAAAAAAAAAAATGGGGCTTATCAAATGTAAGTACTGGATTTGAGAAAGATTAATTCATTTTTTATTTTCTATTTAGAATTCGGAGACGCATGTGCCCGTTTAGAACGATAGTTTAGTTAAAAAATGTGAATATAAAAAAGTTTTCGAAAGCATGAAGTCGTTGCGATTTAATCCTGTTTTACGGTACACTGGCATAAGACAAACGTCTAGACACAGCTGTTAGTCGTGAATCTAGCGATTATTTAGTAATTTTAGTAGAGTTTTTGGGTCTAATAAAATCTCGTCATAATAAGTAAACCAGATCATATATGTAGAAGGCAGTAGTTTTATACAGTGACATAATTCCCTCGTTTATACTGGTTTACTGCGTTTATTCAGCATCGGCGAAAACGGCTATTATAAACGCAAAAGTGTCCCAGATCCAAAACAGGAAATTATAGAATACAGGTTTTCACATATCCCGCGAAGTGCTCGTGAACTAATTGAGGATCATTTAACTAATTGCCCCGTTGTCCGGGGCAATTTACCGTCATTAATTTTGTCCATTCTCTTTCTGGTATAAAAAGAACGAAACCCAAATGTAGGGACGAGTTTTCAGCGACGAAGAAGTTCGGTGTTTGTGTAATAAAGACGAGAGAAAAAAGCCCTTCATTGCTTGAGATATAAAATCGAAGAATGAGAGAAAACATACAGGACCAGAATCTAATCCAGTAGAAATGGTCGGTGCTACAAACGCCATCGAATTCTCCTGCGGATATTATAATGCGGTATCGAACTCCCTTTAGCAATAAGAAACGACTACTATTCGCGAATTTATTCGAACCCAAAGTAAGCGGAGGACAGAAAACACGAGACTCGTGCGACACTCTACTGATAAACCTCGCGAGAACCGAATTTAGGAACCCCATAAGCTACGAAAGTACAACTTTATTATGCCAAGAATTCCAGAACCTGGCTTACCGTAAAAAACAGCAACAAAAAAGAAGCGGATTTTTTCTTCACTTTTTCCAGATCAAAAAAAACGATTTTTCGTAGCCGAATCAACGGAATACCAACAAATATCGACTATCCTTTTATCTGGACGGTCGCCATTTTTTTCCAAAATGATCCGGTACAATCGAATCAAATTTGTAGAGCACGTTCAAAAACTTTGTCTCTATCACACAAACTAAGAATATTGAAATATCTCCAATACTTTGCTACGAATTAATTTTTTTCTCTCAGGAAACCCCGTGTTTCAAAAATTCAAACTATTCATTCAAGTTCCATTTCTGGGGGCGAATTAAATTGACGATCCGGTTGGAATAGATTCAGTGATTTTTTGATCATATTTAACGAACTTAAGTTCGTCCTTCGCGGAATGGTGGATCATCTGCTGAAGAAAAAGGGAAAAATTCGTGACGAGTGTCACGTAGACTCTTTGCGCCTCTTAAACAACTGCAAGATCGTATTTTGCGTTCGGCTAACCCGGTATAAAGGTCCGCCTTCAACCCGGGAGATAAATATGTGGCCCGGGTTCTAAAAGGATATAAAGAAATAAGGTGCTACAGGGTAAGAAAACGAGAAGTTGCGATACGATAAATATGGAGGTTGCGTGCCTCCTCGCGAGCAAACCCCTCCTCAGAGAAAAAAAAAAAAAAAACAAGAAAAGACGGAAAAAAAAACAAGAAAAATCCACTAGCGGGGGAAGACTAAAGGCCGAAACACATAAGACTACATAGGCCATATAAACAGAATACAGAAGCTTCTGCAAGCTATCTGAAATGTCAACCCGCAAAAAACCCGAAGCATATCAAACTCCATCATAAACCATAAGCAGAATGCAGAAGTAATGGATATCGATAAATATACCATCGATGATACTTGGGAAGGACTACGCACGCGCTGTGGCATATGCCTTCTGCTTATGGCTTATGGAGTTCGATGTGGTTCAGCCTCAAGAAAAATGAAACACGATGTTCAAGAGTTTCTTTACAGAACGTTTGTTAGCAGAAACGTATTCGATCAATATGAAATTCACGACAGCGATATAGAAGAATGAAACGAAGGGCACGATACTCTCAGATTTCCAAAAATCGATTGCAAATTTTACGGGTTATGTATCAAAAATTGTAATCTTCGGAACTTTTTCTCGATTTTTGAAAATCTAAGAATATCTTGCTCTTTGTTCAATTCTGCTTTATCGCTGTTATCAATTTCACATTGATCGGATCTGTATTTGCTGAGAAAATAGCTTCGATAAATTCCAAGTGGGAAATGGTGTTTCATACCCCCTTAAGAGCCATAACAAACCATAAGCATAAGAACGTAATGTACCGTCAGCGTAAAACATCGCAAGTAAAAGAACGGATCACACATCAAATGACAGAATGAGAAATTAAATGACTAATTTCTATTATAACGAAGTAAATGACCAATCAATCTACGTTGACATTTGTGCTTTTAGTATCGAGGACGCGTTTCGCAAGATTTTTCAGGTTAGGCTGATGGCGGAACATCGAAACAGCGCATGCGTAGTTTTCAATAAACTTTTGCGCCTTCGCTATGATTCCTACGGTCTGCTTATGGCTTATGGCTTGTGGCTTAAGGAGTTTAATGTGATTCGTACTTCAAGACGTTAAAAGAAGACAAACGAACGAAATAATTACCTAAGAGAAGTAGGAAAAAACTGATGAAATGGATAAAGAAAAAAAAAGCCAAATAGTAAAATAATTTATATCGACAAGTCGCTAGTGTCTCGCGAGAATCTGGGTTTGATTTAGTTGAGGTTTTTCGGCGAATGATATATAAAATGAAATGAATGAAAAGGGGGAATACGTTGGTTTTGATAAATGGCGTGCGATATTTTAGCGACGTATCTATTTATAGAAGATAAACGATCCTCGCAGTTCGCATATCGCGAATATCGTATATATACACTTCAGAGAGGTGGCATCTTATCCCGTGCCCGTGAACAACCGCGTCAAGCGACTAGCTGGGGGCAGAAGCTTAGCAACTCTTCTTTGGTCAGGCGCGGAGAGAACGCGTTTCGTACATCGAAATATAACGATAAATAATGAAGCGAAAAATATGAATTAAAAAAAAAAAAAAAAAAATGGTACATCCTGCGTTGAACAAACCAGAGTTTTACCCCCGTTCCGTTCCTTCCCATTCCCTTTCATCCTATCTCAAAAATGAAAGAAATAAAGAAATACATACGGCCTTAGGCCCAACTTTATTATTAATCTTCGCTCATAGGCGGGTATCCGCTTCGCTTTAGAATCTCGTACTCCCTAACTCCTGCGGTTCCCGCCCTTTACCTCCGATGCACGTAGGTAATGACTATTAATTATCGCACAGATACCACGCGATAACTTATACACTGCGAGGAATTTCTCGTGTAAATAACACCGTGCGAAAATAATAAGCTGAAGGGTCGACCAGCTGGCGTCTCGTGAACAAATATCGCAGTTTTTTTAAGTTCAAAGATGAATAAGGAATCTTAGAAAGAATAAACCAGAAACTCAGCTCTATACCTCGAGCATGAAATTTGTTTCCCAATTCAATTTCGGCTTTTTTGCAGCGGGATAAAAGCGAGTACTTGAATATTGCTATCTGCATTTCCGCAAGGATAGAAATTCGCCAGGAATTGAATAAATTTTTGGAGAGAGGGGGACGAATAAGGGCGTTTTTTTTTCTTTTAAATTGGACCAAAATCACGAAATTTTGTACGAAGCTACTCACGAAGGCATACGACACAGCGTAAATAAAGATGATGTGTTGGACAGGCTTGATTAGTATTTCCTAATCAGCAATAAATGAACATTTTGCAGTATATCAGGTTGAAAAAATCGAATTTTCGATCTGTTCCAAGCGGTCAAAATTCTGAATTTATTTAAGACGCGATTCTGAGTTTCTAGAAACGTTGGAATTTAGAACCTGCACATTTCGATAAAGGACGTTGAATAAGCGAATTCTGGGATTTGAAGTTTTGGCCTTTCGGATCTTTAGCTTTGGTGGTTTTCCATTTGGAGTTTTTCAAATTGGCTACGTAGTATTTCGAGGAAATAATCCACAGCTTTTCAAATTCGGAATTTTCATCCCGCCCCGCAAAGTATCAAAAATCTATGTATACTGCATAGACGCCCCTTCTTTTTTTAAACGTCTGACAGATATTTCCCTAGACATTTTCCGACCAAAAAGTGAAAATAATGGTGGAGAACGAATCCTGTGAATTTCTTTGTGAAGAATTTCAAAATCTACTAACCTGTACTCTCTGTCGATGGCGTTCCTGTTTCCTTTGGCGCCTTTCAAGTTCCTCTTTCCGTTCTATCAGAGACTTGATCTCCCCCGTAGGTGCGGGCGTCAAGGAATCATCGGCCATGTCGCTGTTAGAAATCAACCGCCTAGTCGGCATGGATTCTTCTTCACCCTCGCTGTAGCTTTCGACAAGAATTTCCGAGTCGCTCTGGTAGAACGAGATAAAAAAAAATGTTGGTTCAAGTATTCCGAATTTCATTTTTATACGAAAATCTGTTTGAATGGGACGACAGAAGTGATGAATCCATAATATGTAGAAGAATCGAAAGGATTATTTAACAGGAAGAAGAAAATCTACCGTACACATAATTCCAGGAATAAGAGGATTTTCTTTCATTGGTAATTTCATTGCGTTGTTATTTGAGAAATTTTTTAAAAGGGCTTACTTGTTCCGGTGGAGAGCTTGGAGAACTGGCACTCGAAGTTTCAACGACGGAAACGTACTCGCTATCGCCAGTTTCGCATTTTTGTAATTTAAGTACTGGTGTCTCAAGACCGCAGAGAAATACTTGTCCGAAGAATAGGATCTTGTGTATCCTCAAACAGACTTGTGCCACTTCCTGTGATCAAAAGAATCGGTATAATTAATTCAGCAAGGTACATTTTTCGGTGAATTCATGAATTAGCAAAGCGAGAAATCATTGCCAGCTCACCATGTCTTCTTCTTTGTTGACAAAAATTGGCTCCTGAGGATTTGACATCAACGGGGTGAACCCCGAGAGTGTGGAATCTTCTGGTAGTCTGACTAGTTCGAGTCCTGAGAAAAAAAAAAAAAAGATGAAAATATGAAAGAACCGTTACGGGGTTTAATCTTCGAAATCTGATCCCAACGATGAATTTGTTAGCAAGGTGAAGAGAGGTGTTAGTATAATAAGTGCCATAAAAAAGGGGCGAGAAAAACAGTAGAACAAGAATTTGAAGGTGATAAAAATGAATTCCTGCGTTTATAGTGGGTGAGAACGGAGCAGGAACGAGTGTACCTTTTTCAAATATCATTTGGAAATAAAAGTCTCTAGAAGCAGAAGACTGCTGTCTTCAAAACTTCTAATTCGAACAAATAGTGAACTTCGGAAGACCAAAGGTACGGACTCTCGAGAAGTAGCGAAGATGTAAAAGAAAGCATATCGAATGATCCGATGGATTCTGGGCATACAGAAAATCCAATGTATAGTCCTTAAAATGTCCAGGAATTCTAAAAATTGTTTCAAATCTTGTTTCATTACTTCATCAAATAATCCATCGTTACCTATTATTTTGAAAGTAAAATATTTTGATTCTCCAAGTTAAGGGAAGTGTCTTTCGATATTTAGTTCTGATCATAAAAATTTACAGGAAACAAAAGTCAGAGCGATTCTTGAAATTTCATTCACTATTCTCAGCGAGGCATGAGTAGCCCTTCGAAGAACCATACATAAGGAATTTTTTTAAATATGCAAAGCCACAAATTAGTAATCGCATTTATTTCCACCGAATAGAATTTTGAGAAAAGCTCCCTTGCCGCTGTGCGCAAGAATGAATCTCTATCTGAATCACACAGAATATCCTAGTTGCAATAAAATTATAAATTATATTTCACGGTAGCAACTATGACGCGTGCTAGAACGGAGGCATTCTGAAGTCATGGCTATAAATGGACTAGAATCTTAAAAACCTTCAAAAACTGAAAATGGCACTATTTTCTGTATGAACCAGTGTAACATCCATCTGCGGTTTAGTCAACCACGGCCAAGGCTAACGTCTTCGACAGTTCAAGGTGCGGATGTCCCGTTTGTTGAGGAGAAAAAAATAAGCAATTAAGCACCGATCACGAAGGCTTCTCTTTTCACCTATAGCCAATAAAGAACATAGAATGGCCAATTCCCAAAGGTAAATCCTAATCTTATGGTAATATGATCAGTTTCCTTGATTGCCCACATTCCATAGATCGATATTATCTAGCAATGGATACAGTAAGTCTTTAAAAGCGCGGCATACGTGATAGTTTTTTTTACTGCCATTTTGCGCCTAGTTGAAAAACAAGTCTTTGATCTTGAGGCTAGCAAATTTAACCCATATCACCAACGCCTCGACTGCAGACGGTGCATCGAGTGCAACTGAAGCGTTTCGCATAATCTCGCAATTTACACAACAGAGTGTATAGTGCCTATAAGCTAGCCTGGGTTACGGGCTTTGCGCACCTCTCTTTATCGCCCTATTGCCAACATGCTAGAATGTATTGTAATAGACTCATTGCTTGTCACGTACGCGTATGTAAAGACAACCTAGTGCAAGCAGCTCTCGCGGCCAATGCAATGTCGGGTATATACCCCTGCTGCAGTCTACCGGCAAGTATGGAAGTAAAAACCTGCGACATTCTAACAGCCTTCCAAAAATAGACTAGAATGTTTCCTAGAGAGATATTGCTATATCTCTGCACTGTTCTCTCTATCACTAATCTAAAATAGATGCAAATTTAAATCACGGTGCAAAAACAGTTTCCAATATCGCTCGATCATCTTTTTTCGATTTTACCATCTCCCTAAAACTTTGAATACAAATCACTGATGGATAGAAAATACTCGGCCTCGTCAAGGATGTGAAGAATCGATCAAAGCCTAACGGAAATGACCAATTATTAGATATACATTTTTTTTTTTTTCTTGCCAGTCGAGTAGAATTTCTGAAACAAAAGTTCATCAGTAGAAGACTGCTAATTCGTAGCATAAGGTAATAGAAATATCGAGATGTCTGTGGTTAGTGCGAATCAGAGCCTATGTTTGAAAGCTCCTAACAAACTTGATGCATTTATTTCGGAGCGTGTATACTAGAGAAAAGTTGGATAGAACAATTGAAGCGGGGACAAAACAAGTCGATTTTGAGAAAATTGAGTTGAAAGATTTGGGATTTGTTCCGAATTATTGAATTCTGACTAGTCCACCCACGACACTTTCGCTTGTCCGAGTCGCAACTTTTTGTAATTGTGAATGAGCTTTGCAAAACTTCGTAAGAAAGAAAATGAATTATGCTTTGAGGAAGAAGGATGAGTTTAAAAAAAAAATGGATCTCGATTTTCACCTGCCATATCAGAGCCTTGAATCTTCTGAAGTACTTCTTGACTAGATATATAGGAATAGGTACGTAGGATCCTGGAAAAAAAGTGAAACTCTTTCATTTCACAATCTGAAATCTGTTCTTGACAGAGAGCGATAGCTGCTGAAACCTCTTCTTTGTTAAAGCAAGAAAAAAAAAAAAACCGTGATACAAGTCCCAAGAATTTCATGATGCATCTCGTCGATAGGGAATGTGATCGCGTGAGGTTTCAGGGAGAGAAAAGATGTTCAAAACCACACAGTGCAATTGACTCGGGGGGAGAGAATAGGATGAAACGAAAAAAAAAAGAGAAAAAAAAATGGAAAAAGGGAAAAGAAACGAATGAGAATATGCAGAATTGAACAAAGCGAGTTCGACGAAATCCTGCGGAGCAATAAAATAAAACGCCACGCGTCGTTCTCGCATCGGTATTCTCGTTTTATAATTCTTCGCTCACGAAGTTGAGTCTCGGCGAGAAACTTATAGGAGCAAAGGGCTAAGAGAAGAGAAGAGAAGAGAAGAGGAGAAAGAAGGTAGAATGGAATGGAATGGAAGGGATTCGGGCAAGTCGAGAAAAGGTACAAGACGTACCTCTTTTGCCGATAGTGTAAACGAAAAAAAACTCCCAATCTTCCGAAACACAATAACATTCCTTTTCATCGAAGGAGAGCATGTTGCAACGACCGGGACCGGACTGGATTGGGTCTTCTACCTTTTGTATCCAATCTCTATCGTCGTGTCAAAGCATCGTGCTCGTATTACCACAGTACGAACTACGCCGAAGTTAAGAGATGCCCGCGGTACCAGATCATCGGAGAAAGATACCAAAATGGTAGATAGGCAGGTTGCAAGAAGGTATATGTGGTAGGTATAGGTAAAACGAAAGCCAACAAATTGGCATTACGGTATACGTTACTTTCGGGTACCGTTACTGTCTTTCTAGTTTCTCTGAAACCGAGAATTACCAATACCGAACTTACACTTATCCAACAAACACGGCACGAACTATATCGATACTCTATATATCATATACCCTCCCGTAATTGACACCCAGTTAGACACGGACATGTGGAAGAATTCGACAAAGAATTACTCCAGACTGGTTGTCCTGCTTGGAACAGGATCCTCATGTCTCAAAAACGGCAGAAATCCGACAGATACTCCAAAATTCAGGATTAGTACGGTTTCTGGAATTTAGGAGTCCTCGACTTTTTCGAAAAATATTCGCTACCTAAGGATCACGATTATCCTCGATAATGATTATATTTTCAGTATTGGTTCAACCAATATAGTCTTGATCATCGTCGCGTATATAGCCAACAACTCATTCCCTGAAAATGAGTAGAAACTCTAACTGGTTTTTCGGTAATTGCATTGCAACTCAGATAAAAATGCACTATTATTTTCTGCGAGTTTCTGGGACATGAAAATCCAGACGTTCTGACAAAATTTCCTGACTTTTCCCTGATTTTTTCCGGTCACAAAAAATTCTCTGAATTCTCCAGTTTTTCCAGATGCGGACCAAACTTGCGACTCCAGTGGTTCGAATCGAAAACCAACAATTGCTCTTCGAATTTTTTGTGAAACAAATTCACTCTTCAAGAGTTGAAAAGAATGAGAATCGGGTTTTCTTCGAATTGGAGCAAAAGCTGACGCGAAATAATTGGAAAACTTATTCCCTTCAATCGAGTGACAAAACCACTACGATCAAAAGTGGACTTACTCATGCGAAAGAGTGTGAAACTTCATTCTTTTCAGATTTAGAAGTTCGAAGAATACAAAGGGAGACCTCATACTTTTTGGAAAAATTTGTAATTTGCTGAAGATACTGCAGACTAGCAATGTAACTGAAAAGATATTGCTATTTGAAAATCAGCGCAGATTTCAAAAGCCATCTAAACCTTCCTGTAAAATACGACTCTAGGTAACAGTTCACAGAGGATCTATCGCCCTCCGGAAGTTACCGAAACAACGAATGATCCAGAACTTGACCGCGAAACTCGTTCTCCGAACTTTCTACCTCAATTTTTCGAAAAAAAAAATTGTTGAACTGATTTCTGCATATTTTCTAAAAGTTTTCGTTTCCCTAGCGAATAAGATGAAAGATCTTCGATTTCCCTATAGCTTGCGAAGGTGTTTTCGTGAATTCTAAACTGGTATGAAAAGGCGTAAAAAAATTGTCGAAATCGTTATTGTTTTCAGTGAAAACCAAATGACCAAATCTCCCAGGGTATAACAGATCTCTCATACACTTAACGTACAGTTTCCGTGTATAGTTAACAACAGTGTAGTGAACTACAGTGCGTTATACTCTGGACACATTCACCGTTACGCTACGGCGAGTGTTTCCACCGGAGGTCACGATGCGGCCAAAGACTCCTCATCCTCCTCCTCTGCCTCAACCTCCGCATCGCGTCAGGGCAACCGAGCAAGCAAGTAAGCAAGTAAGCAAGTAAGCAAGTAAGCAAGCAAGCAAGGAAGGAAGCATCAAGCAACCAACGAGCCAAAGTCTTTCAAAGTTGTTATAAAACTGCTATATATGTACATAATCGTCCAAAGATCCGCATAATGTTACAAGATTTGAAAAATTCTTAAAACTTTACCAACAAGTAAAATTTATCATCAGAAAGAGGAGAAAGAACTTAAGAAGAAGAAGAAGAAGAAGAAGAGGTGAAGAAACAATCTTCACAGACTCCAAAAACTCCCATAACGTCTTTTTTTTTTTTTTTTGTATTTCCTTTTTTCTTCAACGTATCATAGTTATAACTAATCGCCACTATAGTCGAATGAATATTCACGAGAGTGTTAGTCCCGACTCACCTTCGCCCGCGCTGTTACTGGTGAACGCAGCTTTCTGGTGGTCCAGCTTCTCCAGAAGGTTCACCATCGTCGCTAATCTGCTCCAAACGTCAGCCGGCGGTCTGCAAACAGATGCAAAAAAATTTACAGAACTTGCATATTACCATCCTCTGAATTACAAGAACAGAAATTTTATCATCCGAAGAATTCATGCTGTAAAAAAATGGTGGTGTTAAAATTGCCCAGGTTTTACCACCATGGAACGATCCAAATGATTAATTCAAAAATCCATCACTAATTGAGGTTAAAAATCTTTTCACTCTTCCAAAAAGATTCTAAATTGTGTTAAATTGACCCCAAATTGCATTCTATGTATAGTAGGTAGTCCTCACCACAAATTCTTTACAATGATGCGGAATTATAGATTCAGGGAAATACCACAGAATAACGTAGACGGGTGATTCAGACGAGATGAAAATATTTCGAAAGAAAAAAAAAAAGAAAAACAAACGGAACATACTCAAGATCAATAGTACGCGAGAAACTTTGATTTATCAGTTGAAAAAAAAAACATTGTCAATTATATTTTCGAAAGGCGAAAGGCCCTTGCCCCGTTCATGGGAAATAACGATTGATTGGATCTAAGGAACGGATTTCAGGGTGTGCAAAAAATGTGTGGAATTCAGATAGAATCTGTATAAGTTGTTAACCAAACGGTAATGATATTATATTCGCGTATATACGAAATCCCAAGAAAAATCTATATTTCGATGAATCGATGGATCAATCGATCTCTCGGTTCCATTCGTATCGCACGAAGGAATTATACGGGCTGGGTGGTGTTTTTGCTATGGTATCCTCGACGTGTACGATCTACCTATAGATAGATACCAACATACATACATATACATATACAGCTGCGTGCGGGCACCAGACGTTCCAGATTAATTCAATTAAATGTCGACAAAAGGTTGAGTGCAAAAAATTAGATAGACATAGAGACAGTGACGACTATACGTGGTCCGTTAATTGAAAACATCCATTATACCACTTACGGGAGATTCGGGGCTTTCATGCCGATCTTTAAAACCAAATATTACCTACCAACGTAATACGTGTAGGAATAACCCATAATACCAGATCGAAGTAAACCAAGAATCCCGGTATTGACTGCGCAGTAACGCGTTTCGCAATATTCGTTAGCAGATTAGCCCGAGGAACAGGTCTTTCTTACCAAAACGATTATACGTATTAACGAATGGGGATATTTATTATACGTGAATTTTTGTAGTTTTTGTTTAAATGGTTTTTTTTTCTTTTTTTTTTTCTTTTTTTATCTTTCGGTCAAGTTTTAAAAACGTTCTGAGATTCAACTCGGTTCTCTGTTTCTTTTGGATGACCTGTGAGAGCGCTAATGTATCTAGAAATTATAATTTCCAGTTAAACTAGTCGACGGTTTTTTTTTATACTGACGTAAGATAGTCTAACGACGGTCGTTTACATTATCATAAAAATACAGAGTTTATTCATTTGATATCGACCCTGGTTGAAGAGAAGAAAACATTCTACGATGATCCTATAATACTCATGATATATCCCGTATGTTTATCTCAGAGAGGCAAATCACATCTAATACAACTCATGCAACCGATTGCTGGTTGTATTTTACAACGCACATGTATGTATGTATGTATCTACATACGTGTCTATAAATGAGTTTTATAACCGCGAGTGTGACGTATATATACGCTCGTTAAATACAGTTAGTCATTCAAGGAGGCGACCTTGCTTGAACTCACTTGCTCTCAACCTGAGAATCATTATTTTTTATATTATTGTTTACATACAAACGATCGTTAAACCGCGTGGGCGAAAATTGCTGATGTGCCAAAAATTAGCGCTGCAATTTATCGTCGATCGCAGGATACAATTTTCCTAAGAAACGTGAGAAATGATCGTCAGCCAAGATATCATCATGAATTTCACTTCCCGAGAGACAAAATGTCTGGATCTTCGGTCGAGAAAATTTGTCAATCTGCAGATTTGGCAGATTTTTTCCAAATCAAAGTAAGGAGATCCCTTTCTGAACATTCTGACATTTTTTCTGAACTGTGAAACTGGGTCTCTGTCAGATTCGAACTTGAATCCAATTTGATTTCAGTCCCAATATTTTTTACTTCACGGAAAAGCCTGCAAACTTTTCGAACAAACGTTTATAAACCTGTGGATTCTCATCTGGTGACGCAAGGAGGCTGATTTTTTAACTTGAAAGGATATTTTCTGATTCTCTGGTGAATTTTTGATACAAAAATTTACGAGCGTTCATTCTTCTGTAGGCAATTGTTCGAAGTCATGAAAAATCCATCGTATATTTTTACGACGGTCGACTTCCTTCGAAGCAAGATTTGATATCCTTATTGAAAAATACCTGCAAATAGCGCAGAATAAGGATGAAACAGTACAATGAGTACTATTTGATCTGACGGGAGAGTCTTTGCGAGAAAAATGAATGAACTCGAACTTGGTTTAAAATTTATGAAATTGTGAACATGCATGCGAAATCTCAGAGCCGCCCCAATGTATTCAGCTACGAAACGAATCCGGAAAAATTGTGCAAATTCTGACGTATGTAATCCCATATCCGATTCTTCACCTCAGCTGGCAACAGAAGGCATTTCGAATTCCTTTCGTCACACAGTGGCCTCGTTTATTGGCAAAAATTAAACTGAAGAATAGATCCATCGTTGTGTCGTTAAGAGTTGAAAAGATATTTCGAAAAATGGGCAAACTTTGAAGAGGTATGCCAAGTCTTTTAGCATCGACGCATCTGCGCTGCAGAAGTAAAGAAGAAGCAGATGAACAAGATGAAGAAGATGAAGAAGAAGAAGAAGAAGAAGAAGATGAAGAAGAAGCTGGGTGAGTCAGTGGCCGTGTCACTTTTGAGCGTGACACGGTTTGTTTCGAGCATTGAACTCGGTGTTCACATATTCTGGCATTTTCACGGTGTAACGCGTCTGTCACGCCTCATCTCGTTGACCGTCTAAGACACTCGCTCCCGAAGTCCGTATGAACGTACCGAGGTACTCGATTTCTTAACTGAAACGGTTCCTCGGCCGACATAACGAAATTTCTAACATTATCCTTTGATCACTTTCCTGCGCTTTCAGCTACAGGTTCCGATTCTTTCATTCAGATCAAACACGGCCATTTTGTGCCAATTGAAGTTCAGGAGTCTACAAAAGCCTCGGAATTTTTACCTTGCCGATAAAAACCTTCGAATTCTGATCACTGCTCGAACTGCAAGTGATCCGAAGATCTTTCAATTTTGATCGCAAAACTTTTTACACCGAACGTAAAGGATCCTTTTCTCTCCTGTCCACCTGGAGTTTACGCCAAGAAATTTTCGAGTCTTCGGGTGACGCGTTATAGCTTTTTACTCTTGCCCAGTCACGTCAATTTCTTAATCGCTCGTTCCGGCTCGTAAGATTGACGAAAAGGAGAGCTGGTATATAACAGTAAACGATAAAAGAAAAACTGGAAAATAAGAGAGAAGAAAGATGAAACTAGAGAAGACAAAATGAAGAATAAAGTAGGTTTCATTCAGCCCCGGGATGCAATTAACTACAACATTAAAAAGATATTGAGGCGAGACTCAAATAACGACTTCTTCTTCGTTTACAGAGAAGAGCTACCTGCACTTTTTTATCAACTAAATTTCATCCCGTAACACCGGATCATTAGTACGAAATAATATCGCGCTAATCACGAATAACCGTCAATAACAAGGCGATCGAGATGTAATCGGACATTGCGATGATGCAACGAACACCTTAGGGACATTCGACAAAAACTTCAATTGGCTCACACACTTCATAGCTGTAAAAAGTTCTGATACCGAAAACTTCAGAATACGCAAAACGTCTTCACGCCTTGATTCGATATTATTCCCCAAAAGGGCCAATACATTCCATAAAAATTACAGAATAATTAGTTTTGTGAGAAAATAATCATTTGATCATTGTAAACATCGAAACTAATAATTTTTTCCCTCACATCTTGTCCAAGAATTGACCAAAAAAGATCTGAATACCCGAAAATTTGCCTTTTTAGTTCAAGCTCTTCTGACTGATTTTTTCGGTAGATTACTACGAGATCGTTTCTTGCTCGTAGAACCAAAAATTTTGCGATTCTTCTGAAATAATCAATTCATAAACAACTTTTTCATTTTGTATCAAAATTTCACCGTAGTTTCCAATTTAGGTAATAACCGCAAAAAGCACGATTGGCTGAATTGGCTTTTTTAGGGTCAAAAGGTGCAGATCCCCTCCTGAAAACGGAAAAGCCAAAATTGCGGGTATTCTGCGAAAAGAACGAAAAGGGTTTGGATTGATTCCTGGCAATCTGAACCACGGAGAATCGATTATAAAACTGAAAACAGAAACGAAACAAAACAAACTAAAAACGAATGAATTTCTATGCATATAGGTTGAGGATAATGATGGGGTAAGATGCAATGGGTTGGAGACGGTGACTCATAGAGTAATATATATATTATAATGAGAATTCCAGGTGATCCACGGGGCTGACCGCCGCTGATGGGTGCATCAGGAATGCAAAAAGATATAACGCCCCAAGGATCTTCTGATCTCTGTTAAAGTTTCCTCATGCAACCCTATGCCATGAGTAAGCCGCAGGGTTCTTCCCCGAAGTGTGTTCAGGAGAAATATCTTACTCCGAGTGATTCACGTGAATTAATGAACTCGAGGAATCATTCCAGCGGTACAATTTTTATCGGTCGATCGTATACTTGAGACCAAAAATTATCACTCAACTTAGCTGGGTTATTCCGGCCTTGAACAGGTCAACCCGAATATTATCCTTCACGCGGGATTTCCAAGGATCGTTTAATACCGAACGAAACTAAGTTCCGAGTCTTGGGTCCGAAACGATTCAATTCTTTCCACGAAAAGTTCTTCTCGCTAAAACCGCTTCATTTTTGTGCGACATCTTATAGCGTATACAAGATATCGGCAGTGAATTTATCCTCTAGGTTTGATGTTCGAGAAATGATTTATGAATGGGTACCAAGGCTGAATGAAGGCGTAACTGTAGCGAATGGTAAATCGTACGAAACTGAGGTAAACAGTTGTGAAACAAAAATGATGGCGAAAAAAACGTTCAGGATCAAATGTTATGAAGTTGAGTTAAAACCGGATAATTTTTTTTTTTCGTTTATCTCTTAAATTTGATAGGTTAGAATAAAAGAGACGGGCAAGGTACGTTACTTCCGTGCGAGCTGTGGGATGGATAGAAAAGGATTTTACGATCGGTCATGTCGAGTCGAAGTGGCAAGGATTACGTTCAACTCCTGACCCTTGCCCGTTCGCAATGGTACATTTAGTCTGTTAAACGGGGCATATTTCTCTCGATGACCGTTTCTTCGTATAGTATATTCTCTGAAACCCAGTCAGAGTAATGGTAAACAATTGCCAGGTGTCAATGCCTCGTGAGTGATGAAATACTTTATGGTCGTTTGAACCGTGGCAGTTGGGTTCAACTAAAGCCGTATCAACGAAAGGCTAAGGTCGTTAAGAAACACTTGCATTATTCTTTATCCAACAGTTTCGTAAACCTTTAAACACAGAGCCACGACTTGCCGCACCGGTCTCTTACAATATTTATTTTATACCGTAAGAATGACTAATGACTCAAGATATTTGTCTTTGCCTGTATACTCACTGCATTCTCTTTCAATACTTTACTCACGGCTTCGACATTTCTCATTGAGTTGATACATTTCAACCAAAAACCATCTCCATTGGTGACAATTATCATCCTCTTTCATCCTTTCGGATTCCAGGAAGAACCGGACAAATAATCGCACACTGGACATCGATACACGAATATTCGTGACTAGTGCGTGATGAATGCAAAACGTGGAACACTACTCACGAGCTCCACACTATCTCGTATAACCATCACTCGAATAACTGATCAATAAATCGACTGATTCACATCAAATTTGATAGATATCAGTGTTGAGCAGTAATCATGTGATTATTCAACCAATTAATCAATTGAATCAAAAAGTAATCGGAATCAAATAAATTGCAACTGAATTTAATCACAGTTGAAAGTAAACTGCACGTTGCAATTGAAGTCGCACTGCACGTTAATTCTGTAGAGATCAGTGATTCAGTTGCAACTAAATTGATTAGCTGCATATGACATCTGATTTGGTTTAAATTAGTATAATCATAATGAAAAAAGTCATCATCGATCACAATTGAATTTTCAGTACCATCAAATTTGAGGTGTGATTCCGATAGAGGCATACCGTGGATGATTTCTAGATCTGGTATTGATTTTCACCATCATCGATAAAAAAGTTTGGAGAAAAGAAGAAAAAGTCTGAGTTCTGACACACATTTATAGCTCTGAAACCGTTGGTACGATTTTGACGAAACTTGTCAGAAGACTATAACTTCCAGAGATACTGAGGTTCAGAGCAAAATGGTGCAGAATTACGAAACCAGATATATGTAACACGAAGACTGGCAGTCCATGATGAGCTGAATCTAGAAATTGTGATTTCTCTGGTATACATACATAATGTCCATCTGAAGATTCAGTGTTTACTCTCGAGTCCTCACGGATGGATGGATGGACCAGTGGTCGACCATGACCTGCGCAACATGTTTCTAGCCCCCTGCTCGCTTGCCTCGACGCATAGTTTATCTCGACTGTTTATTAGATCCATGAGGCTAGCTACCTCTGCAGCTTCTGACCAAGACCTCCGTCTTGGATCTTTTTTTTTTTTTTTCCAGGGTGAATCCTCCTCTCGTCAACATACGTAGGTATATGAGAAATCTGCAGATCTCTTCTCTCGGATGAAGGAAAACTAGACGATAATTCGTCGGGCTAGTCGTCCGTCGACACGGCGACGCGGCGGCAAGTACTCGGTATAAAAGCAAGTTCCTAAAAAGTCTTGCACGCGGTATTCTCAAATCTGTTTAAGATCTCACTTACGTTTGCTCATCATATACGAAGCGCAAAACGTGACGCGTTTTATACCAGTTACATGTACATCTACCTGGGCATTATAAGGTAACAGATACAACAAGAACCGCATCGTCCTTGCTGACAATTTTCCCCCCAAGGGTTGCAATTAGGCATAGTTTTCTTTCTTTTGGTCCCCATTTCTTCTTCTTTTTCTTCTTCTTCTTACCTACTGCGAGAGTAACAATTCCGTTAATTATATTTACTCAGCGGTAGTATTATTTTCATATTTGCAACATGTAGTAGGCACTTCAGTACTAGCGAATTGCAGCATGATCCATGAATAGCGAGTTGAGGTTTTGCTTGACATTCGCGTCACTCCCCCATGTTCCCGAGAATGAAGATATCCCACTTCACGGTATTCCTGGAGGAATTTTATAACTACGTTTGTACCTTCACTAATGTTATTCAGCAACTACAAGGACACTGTTTGGCCCCGCTGATTTTGAGGACTCATTCTTCATCCTCACTACATCATGTGCCAATAACCCGGTGCAGTATACGTTCTGAACATTTAATTACTCATCAAAATTTCAGAATAGTTAACATTCATTCATCTTCGACTGACATCAGACTCGAATAGTACAAATTGCACTTTTTGATTATTGCTTGTGAACAATCCACAATTAACTTCGCTCTCAGAGTACGACTGAAAAGCGATAACCATATGTGCTCGAACGTTTTTGAATTCGCCACTTGCTGTTTTTGGGGTTTGGAACGCGACGACTTTCAGTATTAGGTAGACGGTTTGTTCTACATTAGGAACAAGCCGTTTGGCCATCTATTTCATAAGCCTAGATTCCACGTCTGAGAAACTAGAGCCTCTTTTGTATTTCAAAGTGCATGTTGAGAAGCAATTATGCATCATTCAGCATCTTGAATGGGATGCCAAAACAAAGCAAAGGTAATCTCAACTCAAGCATTCCGTAGTTAATTACTTTCAATTAAAGCCCCAGCTGAAGTTCACCATATTATTTGTTTTTATCAGAAAAAGCGGTTTGATAATTCTACTTATTCTTCTAGGATTCTATGTATGATCAGATGGAGAAGAAGAATTAGTTTCGTAGCACGGGTGAAAGGCAGCGTTTGATTAAAGTTAGAATGGCGAATTGACTCCCTAAATTTTCAGTAAATTATTCAATTATAACTGGAGACCCGACCCTACCCCGGTCTTCATTACAAATCGATGAAAACGATGAAAACTAGTTACAGTCTACGTAGTGAGGGTATGAAAAGTTCGCAAGTTCGAATATCTGCGAGAGACAATCGCTTGAGCTTCAAAAGCACTCGAGCCTGAAGTTTCCCAATATATGTGCACCGACGGAGGTAATTAACTGAGATCCAATTACCCTGTAGAACTGAGCAAACCCAATGGGAGGATCTGAACTCTTGAAACATCCTGAAGGGGTCTGACAACAGGGAGATCATAAACTCCTGATTGTGTTATATTAATTTTGAGTAATACTCCCATTCCCGATATATATACATATATAGATAAAGTAATGGTCGGAAATACCGGCTGTCATTGTTATTAATGAAATTCAATGGTCAATGCGACACGGGTCAAAATCACCTCGATTAATTTAGCACGCGCTGTTGCTCCCGGAGGCGTCACGATCATAGCCATTGCACACCACCCTGAACTGGCAAGGGAATGCAAATCGTGTTGGATAGTCCATAGATCAGTTGACTCGAGGCAGCCCATCGCGTGAATAGGCAGGACGAAGGTAGGTATAGTATGTACATATATATATATACAGATAGAGGATACCACGAGGAGCTATAGGATGCCGTCAACGTCAAACTTCGCGAAGGTCAAGGTATGCGAGATAGTGGACACACATTCGCGTATACTATAAATGGTGAATGGTATAGGTGTTAGAAAATGAGGAATACTCACCCAACTCGATAGTCGGTAGTAGATGGCGGTGGATTCCATACGGTACTATGGCACAGCATCCAATCGCACCAGATCTAAAATGATAGAAAAACAAAGGAGCGTTGACAGAATATAATTATATTGTAAGGTGAGGTTCAGGTACGCGGGTATATGTAGGTATACATATGAGAATTGGCGTGTGTATATAGCGATAAAAGGACGATAAAAGGACCCCGTGAAGCTGAAGTGTTACGTTACGTAACAAACAAACAAAAAAATAAAATAAATAAAAAGAGAGAGAAGAAGAAGAAAAAGAAGAAGAGGGATCGTTACCGTTGAAAAATGATAATACGAAATCCTTGTCGCGCAAAACAGTCTTGTAGGAAGTCTACCTTATCGAAGATATTTATAGCCCGACTTCAGACGCGAACGCAATATCTTACAAAGTGCCCCTCACACTCATTAACTTCAATACCGATATATACCAGGCACACGTGCTTCTGGACAAACTACACACCTACAAATGCCAACGACCGTTTCAAATCCGTGTTCGTTCAATACGCTCTTAGCGTTTGATCGATTCTATACTTTTACGTTTCGTCATCAGCGAGATTTCGTCAATCCCTGATTTTTTCAAATATTCTACAGCTGATTGTCTTTTCTCCGGAACGATGGGCGGATTTTTGTCATCTGTAATTGGAGGGTGGTGGCACGACGAAACCATGTAAGTGTCATCAATGTGATTTTACAGGAAAAAATAACTGTCCTAGAATCAAAAATCGATTTTTTGCGTGCCAGTGCAAGTCCGCAATTCGTGCCATCTCTTTTATTCGATTTGGATGCTGACGAAAATCACAATTGCGATACTAAAATCCTGGGACTAATACGAATCGAAACCTTGAACCTCAAACTATAAGAACCGGTTGTAGTTCAAATGTTTTCAAATTCATCGAAATTTTCAAACAGTACGGTGCAAATTAGCGAAGGGAGGAATCGGAAACTGTGTAAGTGCCAAAGTAACCATAAGTTACTGAGAAAATCGTGAAATGTGAATAAAAAAATAATAGAATAGTATAGTAATGTTCAATCAGCATCCAAGGTCGAAAAAAAGTTGGCACAAGCCGCGAACTTACACTGGTATGGAAAAAAGTTCCTCTCAAAGACGTATTGCTGTATCGAATCGGGGTTTGGACAATTTTCAAGAGCTTGAAAACCTTTAGAAAGTGCTTCTTTGTTTAGGAAAACATGAATTCATCGAATTTCGAGACAGATTGTTTGCTCTCCTGTAAAATCAGAATGATGTCACTTACAACGCTTTGCCATGCGACCTTTCAATTATAACATGCAATCGAATCGAGTGAAGACAATTTAGGTTGGTACATTGGTATAGAAATTCAGTATGGGACGTCGGTGGTGGACTCTCCCTCAATGCATGCATTAATCCTGTCAGTTGCATAATGAGATGGTACACCGTGCCTGCTGGACACGAAGCTGAAAGACCGCCTTGACACTGACCACTAACCAGTGACCACTGACCAGTGACCAGTGACCAGTGACCACCGGCGGCTAGCGTGGGCGCGACAGCATGTCGTTTCATAAATCCTGTCGGCGTAAACACGCCCTAGCGAGCGAAGGAAAAGCGCTAGAACGAATCAGCGAAGGGCCAGAATCGCTCGCGAAACCAAACAATTTGGAAATAGTGTCACGAATCTTGGAAAAATCTGACTTGAGGGGACACGGAACTGAAACCTAACAATCTGGCATGGTTTTATAGATCTGAACGGGCATCTGGCTACTCGTTTTTGGATCTCAAACACTGAGACCAACTACTCCGAGACTTTGAAATAGCAGCTTTTTGCAGCTTTTTCAATTTTCAGACTTTCAGTCATCTCAGAGGATATTTACCTTGATGGCAGGGAGTAGAACTTGCATGTCCTCATCAACTATAAGCCTGGGATGTTCGACGCTGTCGAGTTGTGCCCTGAGCAACGAGACACCCCTCTCGAGGATGAGACTGAACATTTGTAAGGATACAACCAGCGCCCTTTCCTGCACTTCCGATCTGTAGCCAGGCTCCAGTTGCGAATCTGAAACAGAAATTAACAGGTTGAAGAGATTAGAAAAATGGAAAAGAATTGCCATGAACATATCAAACGAGCACTTTCATCGTGGACTTCCAGAACCGCGAGTAAAACAGGGACGGAAGAGGTTCAGTATGGAAAATCCATACGGCGAATCAAGCAAGCGACAAAAAGTTAAGAAAAAGTATGCGATGAAGAAGTAAGTATTCGGAATCTCATAAACACGTGGAGATAATTCGACATCCTCGTCATGTTCGTGTGCAGGAACGAATATTCGTAAAGACCACAGTCTCGGGATGGAATGAAAACCACAATCGTATCAGAAGCTCGCGATCTCGGGTCACGTAATAGTTGGAACGTCCTCAAAGTACGAAGGTCTATAACCATGAAGCCAGGAAACAGAAGTAGTCGAGCTGGTCCGAGTCGATCCATCAGATCCAGCCAATCCAACGAAGAAGCAACGATCCGTGGCCAATTTTGAGAAGATTATTATTGACGCTAGCACAACCACCATCAACCAAGACGCAAATAGCACCCGCGATCGCCACGAACCACCGGTAGCAACGGTCAAAGTCACGCGTAACGTTGTAAATGACGTTGCACGGCCAGTAATGTCATTACGTGCAAGATGAGGTGGAGAGTGGAACCGTATCTATTTCATACCTTTGTACCTGAAACTTACACCTCGTATATCAAGTTTTCCAAAGCGAGGTGCTCATTTTCACTGATGTCTTGCACATCAACCAAACAAATCGGACATTTAGTAGCTTTCCGCAATTGAAATTGACGCTTTGGTGTATCTTTGTTCGAATGATGTCAAAAAGTGTTCCATCAGTAATGTTACTGCTGCATAGTCGGACCCATTTCAGCAAGATTCACTGCAGAATTCTATTTTGCTACAAGCGGCATGTTGCGTCGCACAATTGTTGCTCAGTGTAAGAAATTTAGCCCAGTCACTGACCGATGTACGAATGCCGGAATATTGCCGGATCTAGCCACATGGCACGGAATTGGCACTACCCCGGCTGCCAAATTTCGTTCGGTAATACTGGCCCAGTACAGATAAATTATTTGCCCAACGTTGGGCGAATGGTGATGACTAGTACTGACAGTAAACATACATGGGGCTCAGCCGGAAGTCAGTTCTGTACTGGGAACACACTGGGCAAATATGGTGTTTTATACTGGCTGCGGATTATTTCGTGCCGATTCACGGCACCATAAGTTGGACCGGTGTTAACAACCCAAAAAATTGTCCCAACATTGATTTTGACTTGGGCAAAGCCTGGTCCTTCGTGGCTGTCAGTATTGGCAGCTATGGCACTAATACCGTGCCAATGCCAAGCCAGTTTGCAGTTCGTATGCATGATATCGAACGAATAGGCAAATTGCTATCTCTGATTCCACCAGCCGTTTCCAGGTTTGGAGAAGAATTCTGTGAAAGGCGGTAGTCTATAATAGCGAATGAAAATAGGATTGCGATTAAAAATCGGATACAATCGGTAAATTAATTAGAAATTTCCGGGTTAATGGCGGGAATGAAACTGTGGAGAGTATTTAGCGGCAATTTAATCTCCTTAGATGGTTAATAAATCGTTGAACCGAAAGGATTTCTGCAACGTACCGTACGAGCAAGCTAGCGCGAGGTATTGAAAAAATGATCGTAACTTAATCGCAAGTTCCTTGGGTCTTGAGTTAGGTACATAATAGGCTGCCGGCAGGAAGACGTGTGGCGGCGTAAATACATAGAAAATGTTGGATACGGAAGCAATCCTCTTGGTATTTCATTATCTCGTATATCTGTCGCGGTTACCACTATAAGCAATCGGGCGATACCCTCTCTTGGGTTGCTGGTTAGGCTGGGTTAGACGATGCCAGGTGAACCTGGGTTAGGTTGGGTTGGGTCGAGCTGGGTTATGCCGGGCTCAAACGATGCCTGGACGATCACTGCCCGTTCCTGGCACTTTATGAGGGTGACATTGCGCGGCCTCTTTCATCCACGTGGATACCAGAAGATACGAGGAGATACCGGAAGATGCTGAAAGATACCACAGCAGAATCGCTGAGGGACCTTGCGTAAATACTGCACATACCCCTGGCTCGGATAATGCGTCTTTTCTTCCATCTTCCCTCTTTCCTCTTACCTTTTATATGTATACTCTACTCTCGCCTCTTTTATTCCTCCCCTTTTTCATCAACCATCTTCTCACTGGAGCCGATTTATCGATGAAAGTTTATTAGCAGGAAGCCTAAGCCGCTAATTATTATCGCTTACGTCTTGTACCGTAGGCTTTCGAGCCTCTTGAGAATTGATCGCTACGTTCAGAGGGCACGGATCAGTTCCCTCGTCATCTCGCAAATGGTATTTTTGAATAGCTTCGCCTTTCGTATTAATAAAGCAAGCTTCCTACCGTGGAACATGATGACGGACGATAGCTTACCAAAGAATTAGATGTCACAGATCTCTGTCTTATTGAATTATGTTAGTTTTGCCAAACTTGAAGTTTTTCACTCTGACCACGACTGCAGATGCACTGTTCGATATCAGTACAGGATATCATCACGGTATGCTCATCATACGTAACGCTATGGTGCTATGGAACGAATTTGTCACGTTTCCATTCTTTTGGAGAAAAATAAACTCTTCGAAGAAAACAACCCTCAATTTCGAGCTTTTTCTCCAGCAGCACGGAAGAACCATTGATGAAATTCAGCATATCGAATAACGACGAACGTCAAATATGACTAGAACTTAATTTCTGGACTGTCGTGCAGCTGAAATCGTAGTTAGTGTGACAAATGCACAAGTTAGGTTGAAGTAACCTAACTGAGTGACGTTTCTATGTACAGAGAATTCCATTACGATCGCAAGGTTGCTTCACGAATGCAGAAGTGATGAATATTAAAAGATACTCTTGGAGTCAGACGAAGAACTTATTAAAAGCAGAAAGTGGTACAAACTTCTTAGCAAAAAAAAATAATTATGCGCGATATTGCAATGATCAAATTTGCCCTTTTGCTACGGTTGAGAAACACTGCGGGTATCCAGTGTCTAGAACAATAGCAATTGTACTTGCAGACGGTGTTCGGCAGCGCGAAGGGTTGTCGATCATACCAAAAGCCATTAGTCATTCCTTGGGTCCCTCCTTCCGCATCAAGTCTGAAGAGAATCATCATTTCATTCGGATAAAAGGGTTGCGCGTTGCTCTTGGGGATCAAGAATACCGTCGGAGATTTGGTAGAGGATCATTTTCAACACCTGCTCTTCATAGAGGACTAGGAGTTTTTGAGATCAACTGATCTCTCCTAGCGCACTCCAGGACTCGAGAATCAAATTTTAAATTATGTTGTACACGTTGAGTCGTTCATTTCCAAAGAGGATGAAACCCAGCGTGGGTAGTTTTGATTTATCGTTTTGTCGAAAATAATAACTGTTTATGCAACGCGGTTGGGAGGACGGGAAGCAATTTGTCAAGTAGATTCATACAGTTCGACTAATTACTTGAGGAGGGTCCGAGCTGGATTCAAACGTACATCTTACTCTCCATCGGCATCACATTCTGTCCATTAGCCCCATACTTAACGGTGTACCCTTCGAAACACAATAGAAGATGCATTCGTATACCCTGAAGCAAATTGACCTTCAAGATTCAAATGCACTTCCCTCTTCCAATGTATACTTCTTCTCCAATGTGTCAAATGCAGAGAAAGAAGTACGGGGATGAATAAAATCCCAGAACTCGATTAGCGCTCTTGACGACATCAGTCTACTTTACTTCTTGGTATAAAACCGCAACGCAAGTACCTGCAAATTGTAGGATCAGAAGAAAAATCCTCTCTAGAGATTCTTGCTGAGGGTTCAAATCGATTTCTGGCAGGAAGATGGTCCTTCGGGATAAGCTTTTCTACCCTTACTCTCTCGATGGGTATAATAAGCGTTTTATCCTGCAGGACGAAGTCAACCATTACCCAGAGAGCTTTTTCGACCAGCAAGGGGTGACTTTTAGGCCGGCCATATCCCTTCGGCTACGAGCCCTTTAAGCCCTCGATGTAGCTTAACGAAGTCGCAGGGTTGGTCAGCCTTTCATTTTCCACATCGAACCAAAGCCAATTAAGCCAAGGAAAAACGAATAGAATCGATCGAGTCGTCTATTGCCATCGAGCTTTCGAGTAGAAACTTAATGAAAGTATCGATTAAATCGAAATATCGCATGGCTCTCTTGTGGGTGTGGAATGATTAAGAAAATTGATCACGACGCTAGAGGGGAATAAAATATCGAAGAGAGTGTTATACTCCTGAGAGGCTGGATAAAGCCAACTTCTTAATTATTGCCCGATACGTCAACGGCTAGCGCCGCAAGAGCTATAGTATAGGCGGCAAAAAGGACTAGAAAAGTTATCAACACGCCCCCTGTCAATAACAACGGACCTGAAGACTCACCTGCTTATTACCGGACCGGTCATCAATATTCTTTATACGGTATTCCCGACTGTCACTTTCTTCTATTCATCCCTAAACCAGTTAGACACCTCAAGTCGGTCGGACAAAGTCCGAACAATTTCAAAGAAGAAAAAGCCGTTGGTAGTTAGAAGTTATCCTCATTCTCTTTCGGGGCTATAATTGATTTTTTATCGACACTTTTAGATCGTAAGTGTCGGTAAGTTAATTAGTAAGTGCCGAAAAAATCACGTCCTAAGCCACCCATTAGCTAACGAACACGAGCCAAGTTGTAATCCCATTGAATTAAAATCCGTGAGCAACGGTATCCCGCGATAACGGTGCAAAAATTTGACCATCAATCTTCGCGACAGTTTCTCGTGTCTCATAGATAAGCGAATTGCAAGTTATTAGAGCTCAACAGCTAGGTCATTGGAGAAGATCAAACATCCTGCTGGTATTCGTACGTAGGAATGAAGGCGAAGATACAAATTGAACAGGATAATTAGGCGCCATAAGCACTAACGAGATTTAATCTATCCTTGCCCATAACGTATCCGAAACTCAATAGATTCTATTTCAGGGCCTTCCGTCTTACGCCCAGCTAGTTATAACAGCATAGCTGGTAGTTAGGCGGGTACACGCGCTTAGTTAGGCCATGATCAAACGGGGCTCTATGGCTAACTAGTTTCATTTGATTATAATTGAGCTTCGATGGAAGCTATTTTCTTCTCTATAATAGACTGCATACTGTGCCGAGTACCTTTTATTCTAACATCGACCAAGCATGAGAACACTTTTATTTTTTCCGAAAGTTTGAAGTAAGAATTGACACCTTTTTTCAGTGATAAGTAGGTACATATACATACCGTGCATTCAACGCTGAAGGCATGTCAATATGTACAACAGATCATCGATCGGAATCTGCCTCAGGTATCTAACATATATTCTAATGATGGAAGATTGTATCATTACTTGGGAAGCGCAAATAGAATTCTGATGCAAATAGGCAACTTATTTGTACAAGGATTTACACCGAGAACGATATTAGTAAATACTGTTTTAGCTATTTTGATTCAATAAGCTACTGTGGACTTCAGCTTGATGGAAGTCAGAAATGTTCGGTACAATTTTTACCCCAGTTCCTCAAAAACCCTGGGGAGTGACCATCGAGTTTCTGTCCGCAAAAATTTATAAAGATTGCCAAAAACTGCTTTAATATATATCGTTTGACAGCATTTCACTGAAAAATGTAGTTGTCTCATTCCACAGGTTAATTTCAGTCTTGAAAAAAGGTTGAAGAAATTGAACATTGAAACAAATAATTGACGACAAATGAACTTTAATGCAGTTAATTGACGCAGTACTTGTTTCTGGCAATTAGTTTTAGCCCCCCACTCGAGAAGGCTAATTTTAAAAAAGAAACCATTGTGCCTGGATGAGTATAATCATTTTTTTCTAATATGCGCCTCTACCCTCGGTACCAAAATCCATAACCACTCAAAAGTTCAACAATACATGTAGAGCTTTCAAATCACATGGTGAACAATGCGTATGTACGAGGGGATCGTTCATGGGTAATTTCGGGGAGAGACCGTTCTCCGTGATATTGCAAAAACGTTCTATACAGCAGAGGGAAAAAATTTGTTGAATCGCAAGGGTGAAGAGCAACTCACGTAACAAAGCCGCAGGGTCATTTAGTATTTGAATCGTAATATCATGGTGTGCAACTCGTCATTACATTAAATAACACCAGGGTTCAAGATCAGAAAATGTTGGAAGGCCACATGTACCAGACAGAACTCTACACCTACATCATGAGACCATTTTCACTCGTGGAATCGGGATAGCCTATGTAAGATTCACTCTCGGCTGTGGGATGTGGACCGAGACACAAGCAACTTAAAGATTGACTCTGAAGCCGCCAAAGAGAATCATTGAAGGTTTCGCCGCAGTTTAGTTAATCCTATAAAATTGTTCACCTCTCTAGGTGAGGCATTAAATATTCGTGCCAGAATAACCGACGCCTTAGCTCTTGCGCTGCGAAGAAGGCGTCGTATTTCGGTCGTTCGGTCCCGCACGAGAGCAGCTAATATTTTCGTAATAATTTCGTGTAGTACGTGAAAAAATTTCTATCCCATCTCATCTCGAGTCGTTCGTTCGTTCGTTCGTTGGTTTGCCATAGGCAAGTAGAATTTCAGGCGGCTCCGATGGGTAATAAGATTATACTGTTATAATAACACAAAACTGAACGTACAGTTATCAAAATTACGATTGTGAAACCAGGAAGGCGATGATGCGTGTGGCAATCGAGACGCACGCGGCTAATCACGACAGATGCCGGTGCTTCTGGTACTTCTGCTACTCCTGATGCCCACCAAACCCGACGCACTTTCACCATAATTGTCCATAGGCCAAGTACCGCAGGCCTGGAAGTAGAAGCACCGCGTCGAATTTAACTCCCGAAGAGAAAGAGTGAGATAGAGCAAAGTCCAATTACTTTTTCCAAGGTTGTCAAATTAACCTTGCACTCCTGAATAGACGCAATCTCAACTGGTATACGTAACATGAGTTTCCCCTGAAAACCGAATAGTGTCTAAAGCTTTGTACTTCAACATGTACCTACCATGATCACCATAGTCGGCCAGTCAACAGCTCAGCCATCTACTATTGCTTCGTCTTCGACGTAGTTTGCTTTCCTTTATTTTTCAACTTCCTATACAAAGTCCTGGGACTGGCTGAACGCGGGATTCATTCAACCAGTCGTACCTATATACTAGTCAAGTATATTCCCCTCGTAGTTTCCGAGCTTACAATCAGTGCTTGTAAGACGGTCAACTGACCGTACCTTAGATTTGCATAATCGCATCAAGATAGGCGTATAGTAGCTAATTCCGTTTTGCATCTCTCTGTGCTTTGGCCCTCTATGGCTTTGCTACGCCATAGGCTGGTCTCTCTTCGCATGGTTTTCGATCCACCGCAGTCTATTCCTCTGATCCTTGAACACGTCCTCACTGCACGACGTTCTCCATTTATACTAAATTTCCCCATCATCCGCGAACGATCATCCGAAGCGACAACAGCCGCAACGATTTCTCCGTTCTCTCCGAGAAACATATGCAGAAAAGTATCTAAAGTCGTTGTATAGTTATGCGGTTATCCCCGGAAGAGAAACCCGCGACGTTTCCAAAATAGTTATGGCTTTAGAAGACCCTCGCATCCTCGTTACTACGTATTAGTTACAGGATCAACTTGTCATCGATGCATAACTGGTCTGCCACTTCATGCCAATGACATTGGGTCATGTAATTTTACCCACTACGATTCAAGTCGTAATTCCAGGAGTTACCTTTGAATCACGTCATAGCGTGAAGGGGATTCACACTGTTGGAAATCCGATGTCTAGTCTTAAATTGCTTGCAACCTTTTGCAGTCCATATTGCCCAGTGTATAGTCAAAGACCGTTTACGTCAAGTCAATGTTTCCTTTTATTGGTAACAGCAAATTAATTGAACTCGAATTGACGCCATGTTATTTCTCCGCATCCATCATTTGGGTGGAGTATCAGAAAAGCAACCGAATTGATCGACTGTTTAATACCTGAGTTGTTCAGTACCTGCCAAGTCATGTTAAAGAATTTTTTAGAACGGTAAATGTTCGATTGTAGACGTGATCATTGTTGTTCTATGATTCGTGTACCTGTACAGTAAATCGGATGTATTTGATAGAACAAGATCACAATCTGAGGTTCGATACTTCGAAATACATCGAGATCTTCACATATTTTTTGACGCCATTTGAGGTACCAGTAAACGTGCCGTGGAGTATTTCAAGACTGCGAATTGAACCTTCTATCAACTACGTTGTTTTTTTTCTTTTGTTAATTTCAAAGTAACGATTTCAACTCTTGAATGGTGGTTCTTTTCAAGAAATCAAAGTCCACGGAATTCTCTCAGCAGTTTGGCTTCATCTGTCATAAGTATGCCAATCTACTATACGATTGTAATAGAATCTAGGTGAAATTTAGGACAAAATCGGTGAGCGTGATAAATTCAATGAGACATTTGGAAAGTGCAAAGGGTCTGGATGAATTGCAGACTATATAAACCCTGAATGGTTCAGCTAGCAGACTATTCAGAATGGAACCTTCTGCGGAATTTGCACACTACCACGAACCAAGTTTGTGATGTACGATGAATTTGGCCAAAGTTCTGAACGGATCCTGATCCGTTATTACAACATTCAAGAAATGAATGACCAATGTACCGGAATGATGATTGGGTATTTGATCGGCTTTCCTACATTCCGCACAAGCAGTAAACTATTTCGGAGTTCAAATGAGGTCGGTCCCCTTAACAAGCAACTATTCTACAGTATTGTCGACACAGTCACGGTCCATCGGACTCGAACTCGAGATGAAAACTTCGGGGTACGTAGTCTTGCGAGTTGAGAATAAATCTAGCCCGGTCTAGCATCTGGAGAACGATGTAGACGGTCGATGGTCCACGACGACTTCGCGGTTCTTATCTCGAATTGATGTACCCCATAGGAGTCCACTCTCTAATGAACCTTTCCTCGTTTCATGGACTGGGCTTCCTCGCAATTTGCCTATCACCGGGTCGTCAGATATTGCTACGACACCATGCCGCAGCCCCGTATCTTCTCGCTTCATCTGACCACCGCGCAAATGAGTCACGAACTCTACGGACTCCGAGAATCTTGCCGTAACCGGGAGGCGAGAGTCGGGCTCAACGTACGGCCTTGGCAAGGCCTCGCGAGGTCGCCGACGCGGTCCTACACTCCTCTCGACACGCTCGGTGCTGAAGGAGTCACTTCCAACTTGCCTCCGATCTCAGTTCACGACGTTCACCAAGAAAGTAGTGAAGTCGTAGTCGGCAAGCAATTACGGGAATCCTTTTTTTCATCCATGTCCATAAACTTTTACGAACACTAAACTAGCGAACAGGAATCAAAGGGGACAGAAAGCAAGGACCTCAGCCCAGTGTCTTTTCCTCCATGGTGATGATCGCTGATGAAGCAAAGGATCGTTTCGGAGTAGAGATGGGAATTCAGGGCTTGTTGATGGCGTTTCTGGTTGAACAACTGGAAGGTGCGATTGATGAGCGAAGGACTAAATGATGCGAAGCAGATGAATTGGAGAAAGAATGAGAGTCTGGTTCTGTCCAAACCGGAGCTCATAATCGTACACAATAAGCGGCGAAGGAAGTACTTGCAAACAATCCAATTTCAGGTTTAATTATACCAGGGTGTAAGTTTATTGCCAGTAAGAAACTACCGATGGTTAACAGTGGCGTCACGGCAGAGTGCGCCTCCTGCACAAAGTCCAACACGCCATCCTGCCCAGTGAATACCATCAAGTATGGGTGTCGGTGAAGACAGAAGAGTATAGAATATGTAGAGATGAGTTATCCATCATTCACACGAAAAGAAATTGTCTAGTGTCCGAATATGAAGGAATGGATGAAAAAAATCATCCTACATCCTTGAGAATATGAAATATCTTATCTTTTTCCTTTTCAAGCCATGAAGTACTTTCCTAGCCGGAGGATTAACTCGAAGACGATACGTCAACCGTGTAACCACGAGGAGGTAATCTTCCCGGTGCTAAAACGAACCTTTTTATCTAATTATCTCTGCACACGGCGCTTCGCTCTGCCACTGTATAAGGTACAGGGTATCAGTGTGCAATTTCTCAGCAAAATCATGACTTGGTTATGGAAGAAAAGGAGCAAATCAAGAGTGGAAAGGCCAGCTGAAGGATCGATGAGCATTTTGGAGGCTGAAATCCTCCCGATCGAAATACCTTCAAGGATTTATCGATCAAACTAGACGCTGATGAGGTGAATGGTTTTGAAGAGAACACCCTGTATGTAACCCAGAGTAATTCATGTATATGGGTATCCAGGCCTGGGCTGCTCCTTGGCCCGCTCTGTCTTCAACTTTTGCGTTCGAAGAACGACTTTATGAGAGAGTTGACTGGTGAAACGCGTGAAATATCGCCGGCTGATTACGGGGTGCGAGCCGCAAGGCGTCGGGACGGAGCGACCGCCGGTAGAACAATTTTCAACAATTTTTCAACACCGGCATTCGCTCGCCTGTCGCACGGGTTTACTGCCATTATTATATCCGGCGTGTTAAGAGGAAATAAGAGGAATAGGCACCGCGTGCAAATGAAAGCTGGACGAAAAACATGGTTCTGACTTCAATATGAATATGTAGACATTAAACTAGCGATGCCAGACAAAAAATACTTCCCCACCTGGCGTCGGACATATATTTATCGTCGGTTATTAAAATTTCCATTAGGCAAAATCAATGTGAAAGAGTCACATCTGCATCGATGCAGTAAAATCAAATGACGAGACAGATTCGAATCTGAGTCAAAATTTTACGGCTATTGATAATAGCAGTAAAGTGTAGTATTAGCGAGATATTACGAGGTAATTATTGGACGTATTACATCATGCATACTTTATTAAATATCAAAGTATCGGCTCGCAATCGTCCAGTAAAAGGCAATAAAACTGAGGCGATCGACCTTCTTGGGTATTGGGAAATAAGCGAAAAATTCATTTACTTTATCAAACGAAAATAACGGGGCGTGGGACGCGACTAATTAAGAAGCTAAGTGTTCAATATCGATTATATACATTGAACACAGTTCAAAATCCACTCATTTCTTCACCAAAGTTCATTCCACATGATTTCAGGCACACCGTTGGTCCGATTCGAATGCAAGATTGTTCGGAATACGGGCAGACATAAATCAAGCGCAAGAAATTGGAAAATTTAATTATTGGTCATGATCATTTGCAAAAAAATGGTATGTGCCATTTATCAGAATTCTACCACGTATTCTATGACAAAGTTCTTGTTTCAATTCCTGGCACTTACTTCATGTCGAAACGGCTTCCAAACAATTTGCATCCTGAAGAAGTCACACGAATTTGATACTCCGATTATCATGAAATTCAATTCCGCTACCAAATGTAAAATTCGGATTAGCGATTTTCAGGAGGATATGAAGTTTTTCAATCTTGTGGATTATGACTGCGAGGAGATTGAAATATGGTTTTTGATCTGTACCTATTTATGTTAGCGGTCACTGAAGGTAATTTCTCGAAGATATTTTGCTGTGTGGAATTCGCCAAGGTATTTAGATCTGACTCATAAAATGTGATTCATTGGATCCATACATTAGAAAATGGCCTTCAACAGGAAAAAATACAATCAAATCATTCACGGACATGTTGGACATAAGATTTTGGTGTGTCGAGGATTGTAGAAATTCATTCTCGCGATTAAAATTTTACTTTTTCGAATCGAAATTTGCATTCTTTTGTATCACTGAGGGAATTGTATTTTTCAGAGGAATATTCCCATCGGGGATCCGAATGAGTACGAAACTCTACATCAACTCCTACATCAATTTTCAAATCGCGAACTAATTAAGTCGATAGGATAGAACACCGGATCTATAAATTGTCGAAGGTAAAAGATATCGAGTAGCAGATTTTCACGAAATGAATTATCGCCCTTATATGATGGGTTGGCAGTAAGTACCGAGAACGAAGGCCGATCTCTTTCAACACCTGATGATTGTACATCGTTTTTTCATCGAATATCTATATACAGCCCTGTTGATCCGTCGACAAGACAAACTGTGTTCGATATAAAACTGGTCTGACTCGTATTAATTAAAAATATCCCAGAGTAACGAAGTGAACCCGATTGAGCCACTGCCGTGTCATAAAACAGCAATAAAAATAGCGCCACTTTACTCCGCCCCAAAATTCTTCGTCGAAATTATTTGACGAGGGTACCACCCGTGTGAATTAGTGAAATTCCAATCCCAAAACCATTTCGTTTGCAATTCGGTATTTATTGCTTTCGGCAAACGTGATAAAGCTGCACTCCCCGTTCTACGCAGTTCGCAATTCCGATACGCGAAACACATCGAATGTAATTTTCGACGCGTTACAAGTGTTCACTGATAATGAAGGCAATTTAAATGAATTAATGGCCATCGCCTATGACTCTTTAGCTATCAATTACACGCCGTACTGATTCCCCGTAGCGAACAGATAAAATAATCCGATATCTCTTCACGTTATTCCTCCATATATATTTACGGCGCAAATTCTCCGACCGTAATGTATCGATTATTCATATGCAAGAATCTTTCGGTCTCCCAAACGGGGCATCTTGTTTTTTACGGCTTGTTTCATTCATTTCATAATTTATTTAATCAATTCTCGAATCTTTGTACGTATGATAAAGGTAAGCCCGGATTCTCCGCAGATCATCCGTGGCAAACGGAATATCGGCTGACTACCCTCGAGAATTTTCACGGAGAAGTAGATTTATCGTCTTGGGAACTCCACGGCAATAAACGACCCGTTGAACAGTCGGTAAGAAACGGAATTCGAAAAAAAAAAAATAATAAAAAAAATAATGATAATAATAAAATAAAATAAAAATACGGAACTACCGGACGAAGCGATAAAGGAGTAGAAAATACGATGGAGAAAAAGGGAAAAGGAAGCGGGCTGTGTGTCTTCAAGGATGTAATTTGATTCTTGGAATTTCTGCACGGACGAATACCGCGATGACGAAGGTCCTTGCCGTGTCTTTTGCTACGTGGTCACAAAAGTCACGCACAAAATATCGACCGCTTTACATTAATCAAATTCTATATCTTGTGTCGTCCGTCACGTTTGATGTGAAAAAGTTACACCGCACCGGAAATATTTTGAAAATTCGTTTTGCGATGAAAATCGGAATGTATATATTCTTCGTGGGAATGATTGATTTATGTATCTTCATCACTTGTGGGAAAATTTGAGTTCATTTCAAATAGATCGGATTGCGGTTACGAATTCTATGTTGAATTTGAAATTCAGAGTTTACTGCCCCCGAATAATTACTGTGATGAAAAAATCAAAATCCTGTGAATAGTCGATAATCCCTTGAAGGAATATTCGATATTCGGATGTTCTGAAACTATCGTTTTCTCGATAATTGAGTAACAAATTAAGCTAATGTCGCATCTTACGGCTAATGACCGCCAAAGATCTGAATACCCAAGAGTCTTAATAGTTGACATATTTTGGAATCGATTTCTCCAAAATTCGATACAAATACCGTTTGTCGTGTGAAAACAACACTAAGCTCAGCAGCGTGGCTGTGGACCCAACAGCGTCTGATTACGCGTGAGATAAATTCACGTCGTAAATAATCCTTATGTAAATAGGCAAGTTGTGCTGCGGATAACGTCAGCCGCCAGGGTTACTACTAATATACCTACGAAGAAGTAGATTGACGGTCTGTTGCCGATGTATGGTACCTACGCAGAATGATATTACGAGGAGTAAAATCACTCATGAATATGCATAGGCGATACGTGGGGTGAAATCATTCCTTTTGAACCACCACTTTCATAAATCGATCAGAAGCGTTACCGAATTACCGTTTCCATTTCCGGCAAAGCAAATTAAGGAGGGAACCGATTTGTCATGGTTGGAAAAATTATGCATAGTCCAAGATCATCCATTTTAAATTATTAGTTCGATTCAATTTCTGTACACGCGAAAGATTCTCTACAACATGGCCTGTCATAGAGTTAGTACAGCAGGTCAGAAAATTATATTTTTGCGAAGACACAAAATTGATCCATCAAAAAATGATCGGAGGTGATTCTTTGGGTCTCAAAACGTGAAAACTGGACATTTTCAGGCTGATTATAATAACTTAGTCCTTTTCATCCAAAAGCGGAAAGATAAGAAAAAAAAAATTGACAATTCATGAATTCATTCATTCTTTACTGAATACGGGTTCTGCAATGCGATTGTCTGCGTCGTTAAGACGACGTCGAATGGCAACTTCTCTCAAAAGGTATTTGTAATTATTCGCTTCTTCGCAGGAAGTCGTATCTTAACGGTCGTAAAATATTGTGCGGTATTTGCCTCTGCATGTATAAGTTCGCATGTAAAGTACAAAGCTAAATGCATAAAACCGTTTATGCAGAAGTGTCACTACACCTAACGATGCCTAGACTACCGCGAAAAAATTCACAGGCTGATTTTCATGGTTAATTTTAGCACAGTACCGCTAGTCAGAAACCAATTTTCACCCCGCAGCATCAGTGAAGGCTAAATTCTGCACACAGCTGATGTTGAAAAATGGATCTGTCAATCAATTCTGAGTAGCTGCATTCAATTACTTTTTTTCAAATTAGAATAGAAAAAGTGGAAAAATTACGGAGCACGAGTGGAAGGTTTGTTCAAAGATGGAAATCGAAGTCGATAGAGTTTGCCTGGTGATTGTGGTGAAAAGGCAGACTCTAAGCTCAGCTATTCTTAGCAAAGCGGATAAGTTACGGCTTGTTTTGAAATGGTCAGACGGTTATTTAGCATGGACTGAAAGGCGAAGAAGAAGAGAAGAACAAAGCAAGTTACCGGGGTAAAAGAGTCGAGTGTGTCAAGTTGGGAGAAATGGTTAAATAGTTGAAGAGTAAAAAAAGATTTGCAAAGCGTATACGAGTAAGCCAAGATCGCAAAAGGCCACACTTCCGTTGTTCCTGAGAAGCGAAACTGCCCGAAGCAATTTCAACGATGGCTACGTTCAGGAGTTCTGCCTCGAGTCTTCTTGCTCAAGGGTTACTTTAAACGCACCTTAATTGTTTCAAACATACATAACACTCGCCCGTTACAAACTCTCTTTCGTAAAATGCTATTAACTCAACGCCAAGTTCTTTGCCTTAAGTTGAATGCCCTCGCCACCTGTGTTCGTACTTTGCAGGGATACCTACGCAGAATTATGCATAGGAACATGTCGGGACCAAGTCTCACGATCACTCTCATTCTCATTTTCGTAAATCTCGTGAAAATGCGAAATTTGAACACGAAGAAGCCACAATGGGAAAAAAACCGACAACCTCCCGCTCAGATTATTCGAATTTTTCAAAATTGATTTTCTGAAAACCTATGAGCACTAATTTTTAATAAAACGTCCCATTTTCCGGCGATCCTGGAATTAGACATATGGAAGGGCATTACTTTATTTGAGTGATCAACAACCCAAAAGCCCCTTGACACTAAGTTTCGAGAAATATAAGTGGAAAAAGTGAGAAGAACTCACAAGCTAGTAGATCGATTCATTGGAAAATTAAATCAAACATAAGTTAGAAGCAAACCTATCGATAGAGACAAAAATAATAAAAATCCTTCGATTGGTTCTCCAGATATCATCAACTGAGATTCTTGTTACCGAATGTATTTTTTCTGAGTAACCTAAAAACTACTGGATCGAATACATCCAAAATCTAATCAGTGCTAGATTTTGGAAAACTACATCAATTGAGACCAAAATCATTCGAATCCATTCATTTGTTCTCGAGATATCATCGAAGAAACAATTCGTCATCGAAAAACCATTGAAGGTGACACCAAACCTGAAAACGTGGTAATATGGCGATAACTGAGCTTTCCGTTTTTAGGGTGATTAAACTAACTGTCAATTTCCCAACCCAGAAGGCTGACAACTAATTAATATCCGAAAGAAATTTCCTTGAGAATGAATACTTCTCTGAGAGGATTGTGGCGTGAAATGATACCGAGACGAGAATATCTTCCAGATGGTATTACCTTGGGGATGATGTTGCTGGATCCGAAGATGTCGAAGGAGAGTGTGTGTCGGTGGAGTGCCGAGGAGTTGACGTTATCGTGATAGTTATATGGATACGATATGTACGAACGTGTAGACGAGTGACAATACGAAGATAACACGAAGTAGCTTGTAACTCGTGCGTATGACACGTTTGATCAGAGATAGAGCTTTCACCATGAAGACATGTTAATATCTCGAGTAACTCCTCCGCGAGTTTACACCCACGTAGTAGTCGATTCGTCCCAGCAGTACACTCTATTTGCATAACAGCATCGCGTTCCCCATTTCACTGAACGAGCAAAACCACTAGACGGTGCGGAGATCCTCGAGAACGATCATTGTTATTTAAATGAGGATGATGAGAGTCATTCGATTCCAATGGCTATTCGCATCGAGTTGGAATCCCAGCCACACTCACTTATCGAACATACGTGAAATACTGTTTACCAAATCAAAAGAATGACTTAGAATTTCCAGGGACCTTGATCTTGCTTCGAATTACTCCAAATGACGTTGAAGTGGCTTTTTTTTCATGCTCTGTCAATGTCACACACAGTCTCAATGACCATTTGTGTCTTCAAACTCGAGTGGCCTCTAGTGACATCTTTCGAAGAGACTCTCAGCCAACGTGTGTAAGACATTTCGAGTGGCTTCCAAGATGAGAGCTTTCGTTTTCAGTGACTTAAGATTCGAATGGCCGGACCTTAGGTACTTAGATTTGATGAAAGAATAACGGAGAATGAATTGCTGTCGAACTGGTACCTAATTTCTCTTATAGAACTGACATAACAGTACCGACTAAGTTCAGGGCATTAAACATGTAACATTATATTCCCATAAGATACAAGCTGAGATAGGCTCTCGACATGATGAGTGATTCGTGTCAAGCATAGGATCATTCTTTAGCGTGTCATCCTACCTGAGAAGACTAAGCTCTTCGTTTTTCTAACTCTTGTATTACATTTGCTGCTATTGTAGCTATAATTTTTCTTGATATATATTTTTTTTTTCTTCTTTGTACGTGATTTTCCTCTTATTATTCTACGCTCTATATTCTCTTCCCACAAATTAGAACGAACGAATTCCTCGGCGTTTGTAATTATCGTATATAATTGGTAGACACATAACGTATACACATATCGACGGTATAATGAAACTGACTAACTTATACAGTTGCAAATCTTATTACAAGGAATGATATTAGCAAAGTGAAAAGAAGCCGCGAACGAACTTATCGCAGTGATAAATCCCGGACTATTTAATTCTAATCGTAAATTCTAGCGTATAAGGTATGTGATATTTTTTTGAAATTGCTCAACGTATAGTAATTAAGGGTTTGTTAATTTGCAAATTGGCATTTTCTCATCGGGCTGGCAAAACCCGACCGCCGGAGTTCGACCCGTTTACAAACGACGTCGTAAACAAGGTATCGCTACTCTTAGATATTAATTGATCAATTAACCGGCACATAAACTAACCGACCAACAGCCCGCTGCAACATTGATCACTTCACTTATAATACACAGGGTAGAATTTCTGGCCTTCTCATTTAATACGATATGGTAAATTTCGTTAGAATTTGATACACTTCAACTAATTTATCGGATAAATATCGTCCTTTTATTCCGATCGACGTAGGTATCGATGACAATGAGCAGAATAAATCAATTCGAATTGTGAGTTCGCTGAATAACGAAGCTGCAGGGCTGAAGTAGGTACAGGTACAGGTAGTTGTATGTTAATGATTTCGCATAACAAACGATGTCCATACGTGATCGTAATTAATTCGCTAATGACACGACGGATTGTTTTTACAACGAGATGATGATTATTCCTCAGTTAATTAACACCTCGGTATTAAAATTCAAGGGGCGATGCCAATCGGCAAACGAAGGATACACATATATGTATATAGTATACAAATTGCTTTTGTAACGTATCTCCCCTACTCCTTCGACCGAATCGCATAATCATTTGAGAATCAATCAACCCAGGGGTATAATTAGCACAGATATTATATACCCGCAGCGATACACTCGGATAACACAGGTATGCTTAATATCCCGATGGACATACGAGTCCTACATGTGTATACCACCCGGCGTTATTGCCCGCATTATATTACCTCGATCGATCGGACAACAACATTTGTTTTCATTTGTATAATCGAACTAGTATATATCGTAAGGTTAACTGCCTCTTTTCGTCGAGGTTTTATTATAAGTACATATAGAAATCGGCGAGACGATCTCACGCGAAAACTACTGCTAAATGCCCGATGATCGTGGACGAGTACTACATATACCTACCCGCGGTCATAAGGAATCGGATTATTTTATCAAACTGTTTAATGCACGTAGATGTAGGTAGGTACTACATACGTGTATTACGGGATGAGCCTTTAGTTACGACGATCGAATGAATGCCCTCGTTAAGAAATCTAGTTGGACTACATCAACCGAGGGTACTGAAGCATCGATCACAGTTAATGAAACCCTTAGCTCCGTATGACAAACCGAGGATTACGAAACTTCGAACTTTCATCATAACTCTTCTTCCCCCATTTGGGCTTGCGATCTAGAATATACTCCCCACGATTTCCCAAGGGTTCCAATTTAGGCTGATGAGAAATACAAATGGCAAATTATATTTTGCCTGGAACTTTTCATCCCATTTTTCATCCTATGATGGATTTTTTTAGTTATCAATGATCATGTACCGTCACAACATCACACAAATATGCATGTCTAAATTCGAGGTAACCTGACACTTTTTTTCAGCAGGAAGAAATTACAAGTGCTCGTTGAAAAAACAGTCAAACGTCCTTCGCAGTTCCTGTCGATCTGAAAATCGAATGAAAACAAATTGTAGGATGGCACGATGCTGCTAGTCTAGCAGGATGTCATCCGAGGATTCAAATCATCCTACCGAGTCGTTTCCAAGATTTTCAGATGAACTTAGCAGACAGGCAGGCTGACCTTCAACTTCAAACTATGATTATTGGATTGGGATATAGATTTTGGATCTAGGGATTTTGAAACATGAGGATCCGTCCAATCAGACAGAGTCCTTCCTGAATCGATTCCAATACCTTTCTTTGGTGTGATCAAATGCAGAAAAGGTCACATATGTGTTTAGCCACCTGGAGTTAACTGCAGTTCCGAAAAGAGGGTATGGACTGCACCATTCTGAAAGATCCAAAAGTTCCCGAGTCCGCTACGTTTTTCGGACCATGGCAATGATCGGTAGAAAATCGGCAAAACTAAAAACGTGACAAGTTATTCGAAATCGTGAATCCTTGATCCCCCAATGGTTTTGTCAACATTTCTGTACAAACTGCGGAGTTAGTTGCCTGGAGTTTCCGTGTTTTGACGCAATACTGGAGACAGCGCTTCCTTCACCCTGAGTCCAGCAAAGCTATAGATAGGTAGAGGTAAAGGAGCGTGGGTAGCCGTGGTCCCGAGACCATTTCTGCCCGACGTCGAACTTGCCCAGCATCCCATCCTGGACCAGAACGGCGGTCGCCTGGTCTCGGTTGCGGCTGTTCGTTAACCCGACCTTCGCAAGGTCACGGCGAGCAGAAAAAGGGAGATGAAGAAGGTAAGGAAGAGGAGGAGGAGGAGGAGGAGGAGAGAGGAAAGGATTATATGGGATGGGTAAGATGGAATGGAAGGGAAGGAAAGGAAAGGGAAGGGGGTCTAATCAACGCTTCGCGTCATGCTCCAGGGAGCACCGCAAGCGGAAAGATTCTTCTTCTCTCAACAGAGCCTATGTAGGTATTTGCTTCGTGGCTTGCGTGAGCGTGCGCATTCGAGAATTTTTCTCGCCGAACCTATAACGGCACGAAAAAACCGCTCAAAATTGCTCGATCCCACCGAAAACACGGAGATTCTTAGAACCCGGGATCGAAGGGCCGAAGGTAATGATTTTTCACTGGCAGCGGAGTCACACAGACTCCCATGGACCAGGATTGAGATGTTACAGGAGTGGATGAAGAAGGCAAAGTTGTTCCAATGGAAGAATGGCCCAATCTACTATATAAATGCCACATCAAGATTCGTGAGACATCTTTTTTTTTTTTCTCTTCAATGGCGAAAAACATTTTTTGGAATGTGTTCCAAGGGCCATGAAAAGGATAAGCTTTTGCCTTTCTCCATTTACGATTATCGACGAAAATGCAGTTGCTCAGACGTCATGTGATGCCGATCACGTGTTATTTAGCATCATTGACCATCAACTGGCGAGGATGTTTCGGGCCCACTCATGCAGTCTCAAGATAGTGCGTGACGTCATGCAAACGCGATTTACTCCCAACATTTGATGATTCGTTTCGAATTTTGATTCAAAAGTAGAAGAAGAAAAAAGTACTAAACAACTCCATGCAATTGAGAGTCAGGATGCAGTAAGAACACGTAATTGAGAATACATGGAAATGAGAAGGCCCCAGTACCCTTTTCCAGGAAATGATTACAGGACCCTTCTCATTTTGCGCTTTTTCAATCACGTACAGATCACATATGTAATAAATTGTCCAACAGTGGGGTCGATATCAGATAAACAGATGCTTGAGAGCAACTGCAGGGTATATAATTATACATATAATGTGAAAAAGTTCCACACGAATTTAGTTTTAATTTTCGGTTCAATTTGCGTCCGCAGACTTAAATGAGCGCAGTGGGATATGAGATTGAAAAAATTAAAACCGGGTATGATTCCATTAATGCAATTTCAGAATTATACCCGTAATTATTAGCCAACCGAATGGCATCCGACATGACCGGGCATTCGTGTAGCAAATATGTTTTCGATGACTAATGGAATTCTCGAAGGCCCGTTACACTGTTTTATAGCAACGCAATACGTTACAACGCATTAAAAATTACTGGTGCCTCATTTTTCACGGATCATACCCTACGCCAGCACCGCAATGGCAAAAACGTGAAAACGTTCAATCATTTTTAGGGACAGGCAATTACAGTCTGTTTGCATTAAATATCGACGAGCTGAAGACTGGCATTCACACCGAAGAACGTTCGAACTTGATGAAACTTGACAAAAAATCAACTGTACGATAAAAGGCCATACAGAATTCTTGAAATTCTTCAGGTTTATTACTCCAAGAATGTGGTGAAGTAATCGATTGAAAATATCCTCCATGAATCCACGCGAGAAAAAAAAAATACGCTAACGACAGTCTTCCAAAAAATCCATATGACGAATCCAGTCAAAACATACCGAGAGAAGAAGGAGACAAGTCCAAGACCAAGTCTATGTTCAATCCAAGCACAAGTTCAAGTCCAAGTGCAAGTCCAAGTCCGACAACCCTAAGCTCACTTTTCGATTTTGGAAAATGTCAGCCGCACATAATTGTGCATACGTTGAAATTTGATAATTCATATTGCGATGAATGAACGAAGGTACCTAGTTTACTTCGTACTCTGCATCCTGTTACCGTTAATAAAACTGAGTCGAATTGAGGATGATGAATATTCCTGCATATAACTTTTGTAATTTGTAGAAGCCTTAGTTCCTGAATCTAAGTGACAAGTTTGGTAATTTATCGCCCGCATCCTAATCCTAGTCCTCATCCTTGAGAGAATTCTCGCAGATGATGTTCCACTGATATAGGTTCAAATTATTGAAGTGGACATTAACGAGTACCGAGACGTAATGAACCTATGAAAATGACGAAGTAACCTATAAGAAGCAGCCCATGTGGCGGGTAGGGCGAGAAGCAGCAACAGGCGCAATAGCATCACGCGATAGCGTTAAACACGCAACGTTAAGACGTAAGACGTAAGGGATTTACGCGCGAATACGTGGGCGCGCCGGCGCAAAAGACACGGTTTTAAAAATCTGTTGTGGTCGGCCTTGCCCTCGCCAAGCGGCCCACCTCAAGGCCACGTACTCTCGGCGCATTGCACCCGTTTCTCTCTAATATACTGCAGCCGAGAAGAAGAGAGGTCTTGTTGCCTGCTGTTGCTGTTGCTGTTGCTGTTGCTGTTGCTGTTGCTGTTGCTGATGCTGATGCTGATGCTGCCGAGCCGCTTTCTATACATACGTCTCTGCAGGACGATGCCCCGGCATATAAGTCCGCGAGAATCGACGCTATAAATATCTACGTCAACCATTGAAAACTGGAATACGAACATCTTCGACATCTCTAAACCTAGAGCCTTCTTACAGCAATGTAAAAGACTAGTTTCTCAAACCAGAACCATCGGAACAAGAAGAAGAAGAAGAAAATCTTTCAACGACGTCCCCAACCTCATCCGTTACGTCATCAACTACATCGCCGCACTTTTTTTGCCCCCATGATATTCATAGATCGAAGACAAATGGATTGTAACAGTAGGAATAATTCCATCGCTGTTTTGACACTATTGTGCAAGTTTCGTATCATCCCTGAAAGGATCACTACAGTTCCACTTCGAATTTCAAAACCACTTCCTGTAGCACTTCGAAGTTGGGATTTCGAATGCGGATGTTGCTTATCTAATCGCATGAAGACACTAGCACCGAAAATACGTATAAAATCCTTCAAGATCTCATGCCATCATATACGGGATGAATGAAAAACTATAAATTCTTCAAAAGCATTCTTGACCAGCCTCTGCTGCACCTTGATGACTTGATTTGACTGAAAACGCTCCCTGAGGCGCAGACAACTTTCAGGAATGATAATATCACTGGAAGAAGATACAGTCTGAGATATAAGAGTATCTAAAACCATCGACTCGCTGATCAAAAAACGGCGCACATCCTCGCGACGAACATGACCATCAAATAATATGATTTCACATGACATGTGAATTGATTGTGTTCAAGAAAGAGGCGAAGAGGACAGTTTTTATTCATCGCAAAGTGAGAGAATTGTTATTCATACAAGGTTCTGAGTGATGCATCAACCCCCCATCATCACGTCTACAGATTCGACGATAGCTCCGAGTGCCACATCATGCCTCATACAATTTACGTTTTTACTATTCAACACAAAGATCATTACTACGTATCGTAATTACCATAATGTGTCAGTTTCTTCATCACGTGGGCCTCAAGCTCTACCACTTTCATATACGACCACTTTTCATCACATAAGTAACCCAGCCGCATCAAGAGCCTTCACTGCGGAAACAAAGTCATCAGAAAGAGACCTTTTTTTTCAAACCATAAGGATTCTGTGCAAAAATCGAGCACCTGCAATCCTATATAGCGATCTTCTGTGAAAATCTAGTTGGTGGTCCAGGAGCCCAGGACTTTTTCTACAAGCTCGAGTTCTTGTTTTTTTTTTTTTTTTAACCGATAAGGATTCTGTGCAAAAATTGTGCGCCTACAATGCTAGCGATGTTATGTGAAAGCCTGGTGGTCTAGGAGCCGAGGACCTGAACGACGAAGACGGGACATCGTGGTGACCAGGCACAGAGACCTGGCCCTAACGAGGAGCGTGTCGCGCCAAGGTCCGACCAGGAACACGATAACGTACTGGGACTAATGTCCGACCTGGGCGAGTAATAAGGCCTTTCGATCAGCAAACTCGTTGATCTCTGTTGCCAAGTCGATAGTCGTTGGTAGCTCTGTGCTGATGCTTGGCACCTGGTTGGTATAGGATGGTATCCCTTATAAGTTCGCACACACATTCTACCAACGTTGGGAATAATTCATGACGCGAATTCGACTGGCTAAATTACACCTCAATTTGGATTCTAAGAGCGATGGCATCGACGCCCTGGGTTTTCCTCAAGTTATGACTCGACAAACGTGATCCCCACTATCCACGGTCAAGGACGTTTCCAGTCGATTTTAATCCCTCGATCAATATTATTTGTTTGTTTTTGGTTTTTTTTTTCTTTTTTTTTCATTTAGTTTGTTTTTTTGACGAAGTAGGGATGTTCATGGGATGTAATGCGATCGGTGATTAGTCGCCCGGCTTGAAGCCTGATATTTAATGTCAACAGGTGAGCAACTGATCCTGGATCATGAAAGGCGATGGGAGTAGTGAGTACATAGGATGCACGTGCTGAGGACAGGGTCTCGGTGCCCATGATTCCAGTTTCTCTCGCGGTGAATTTAAATGTTTCCACGAAGACCTGTGGTTTTCTACTCAAGTCTTACACGCGACCTGCTATGTCTTCTCGAGACCTGAACGCCCCGGCTATTAAGATTAATATTGTAATAGCAGGTGGATTACAGAGTATTAAATTAAACGATTGTAAGGCGTCGAAGAAGGTGAGGCAAGAGTACTAACTATCCCGATCCACGTCCAACGAACACCGAACGATACCGTGCACTCCTCGATTTTGCCAAAAGAGATACGAGAAAATTAATATCGCTTCCATTTCTTCTTTGGACTTGAATCGATTTATTTCAACAGTAACCAAGAGTCTCTTTCATCGGACGGAGACTTCATTTTCGAGCTAAGGCGCGTCATTTTAATACACAATATTCTTCACCGTCAATATCCACGTCACAGCGTTAATTGGATCGCAATATCAATTTTTAATGGAGTTTACATGCAGGAGCGATTCCCGAAAGAATTTCGTTCAAGGTAAATGCAATTTTCACAATTACCTCGATCACCCGCTGCTTCGATTCGACATTTTTTCAACTTCCCCCTGCTGAAAAAGGGCGGTTATTATATTCGCCCCAAAAATGAAGAGTTCAGTTTTTACCAGATCATGCTTCGAAGTCCAGAGACTTGCTGTGCCGTACGTTTCTAGCCGAACGTTTGTCTGCAGTGTATGTGTGATTAATTTTTTGTCCGACGATATCTCGAGAACTACTCAATGGAATTTGATGATTTTCGTCCAGATCGATGCGGTTTTTCATCACTCACGACTGATGAAATTCTGTGTGTTCATTCAGCCAGAGGTTCCCGAGTTATTCGAAAAGAAATTGTTTTGAAAAAATGTTACAATTAGTCGATATCTCGAAAACGAATCAACGGATTTCGATGATCTGTGTTTCAAACCATAAAATTGGCTCTATTTTAATCTTGATTGAATTAGTAACTTGTTAGTCATGAGAAAATTGGATTTTCGATTACCTTTATATTTCTCGTGAAATCTACTAAGTCTTTTGGATGTCTGATCAAAAAATGAAAATGAATTAGGTTTTCGCCAGTGATGCAATCGATTTTCAATTATTGAACTTTCGTCTTAATGGATACTATCTTTTGAACTTGAAAAATCTGGATGAAAAATTACATAGATCTATTCTAGCAAAGGCCATCAGAACCAGAAGGAGCAAAATTCCAATCAATTCATTTGCTTTCAAAAATTAAAAGGTATTTGGAATAGTTTGTCGAGACAATTGATTTCGCTGTGAGAGAATTAGCTAAACTTTGTTCGATTCTACTTTGAAGGAACAGTGATGAAGGTGAGCGAATGAAAAAAAAAACCACTAAAATACGTCTGATCATTTCTCTACATTTTTTGTAGTGGAAATCCAATTCCAAATCCATTCCAAAAAGTATGAGATTTTGCTTTAATTGGATTTGAAATTGACTCAAAATGAGTGAAAATCTACGACGATTGAGAATGAATTTTCACTCTTCAAGAGTAGTAATTCAATCTTTTCGGAGTGGAAAATTCACTCTCATCAACCCTATGCGCTTTCCATTCCAAGAAGTTCGGAGAGATTGTAAAGGACGTTCGTGACAAATTTATCAGTCAACGAAAAATGTACGTTATGGTAATACGAATAAGCGTGGCATGAACCACCATATTGAAATTTGCGGTGAATCCTGGCGTGTCTCCGAACACGTAACCGATCCCGTTGTAAGAGTCCCAAGGACACGAAAGATCGAGGTGCTCGAAGTCGTCACAATCCTCGTAGTAGGATATATCATCGAGGATATATCTCGTTTGTTCGATCGATTTTACAGCCCGTACCGCAACATGGTATATGTTTGACGGTGAGTTAACACTTTCTTGCTAGAGTATAGAAAGCCTCTTATAAGATACATACGTACGTACGTACATAGGTACCAACTTGCCCGATCAGGTACCAATATCGTCGAGGAATTGATTTATTGCCTAGCGTATCGAAATAAATAACGAAATCTCGATCAAGTAGTTAGCGTTGGGTAGCTATATACGCGTAGCGGTACACCGTCATCGACTTATATACCTGCAGAAATAATTAGATCGATTTATTTCCCATTTGTTATAACTAATAACGTTATAGCCATGAGCTCATATCACGGTACGTGATGGAAGGTGTGGAGTAGCTAATAGCGTTTGTCATCCCAATCACCGTCTCGCCACCAAACCGCATCTCGAATTTAACTAATTCCACGATTACCGCAGCATCCGCTCCTTCAATTACCCAATGAGAAAAAAAATTCGCGTTCTTCTACTTCACTCTCAATAACGAATTCGTACGAAATTTTGGTATATTTGCCAAGACAAGTCAAAAACCGAATTTTTAAGTGATTGAAAAATTCTGCAGGATATACTTGCAGAGCCGTGAATCGTCCAATGGCTATAATTTCCATGCGATTTTTGTTGGTCAAATGGCCAGAAGGCATTTTGCAAAAGATTCATCAGATTCGTACGATAAGCTTTGACCACGAAATTAAAGTGTCCGCTTAGCCACTGTAGTTTACTGTTAGACGATCGTGTGTCGTATGTAGCTAAAGTACTTGAATTTTGGCAATATATATACGGTTCGGAGCAAATTGCCAATATTTCTAACGCCAGAGTATATACACCAGACTGAAATCGATACATGCGATCACGATCAATTTCTAACAAAAACCTTCCGGCAAATGGATCATGACAATGGGTGTCTACATTTTTAAAATTCGTCGCGCCTCGGAAGCGGCCTAAACATTAATCGATTTTGATTATATTGGTACGGTACCACTGCGGTATTTTCACGGATAAACAGGAAGAATAAACGTGTCGATGGATCTAAGCATATACGATTAATCAAACATTCCCCAATCGCTTCGACGCGAATATACAGGGTATCCCATTTTAAATTATACAGCTAAATATCTTGGAAAGCAATAGTTATTTAGAAAAATCTTTCCTATAAAAGTTGTTTTGTATCGAGGGGGACAGATACTGATGATATTGGTTTTTCTCCAGGTGGAAGTGCCAAGGTGATATGAAGGTCAACTCCGTTTTTTTCAAATGGAATCGTATGTTTATTATTTACTTATCCGATCGGGCGTTGAATTTTACATCAAAAAGCACTGGCATGTGATTATGCTATAATGAATGGTTCCGGAGATATTTCACTATTTTTAAAAATCATTCGAGCGATTCATGTTTGAGCGCGTGTGTGTGTGTCGGTCGATGTACAATTACCATCAAGAATTGCCTAGATGTTCGAACACATTACCTTCCTGGTTGATACACAATTGCAGCCTATTTTTGAAACTTTCGATTGTTTTGAGAAGGACAGTACTCGGTATACTCCTACAGGCGTTTCGTATACGGTTCTTCATATTTGCTGCAGTGGTTGGCGCCTTGGAAAGAACTTGATTTTTGATAAATCCCCAAAGAAAAAAAGTCTGGGCAGGTCAGATCCGGAGATCTTGCAGGCCACCGCACGGGTCCACCACGACCAATCCAGTGATGTTGAATAGTAGCGTTTAAATAATCACGCACAGTCGCACCCCAATCGGATGGCGCGCCATCATGTTGATACCGCATTCGGTATCTGGTATTCAGATCAACATCCTTCAATAATATTGGCAATTCATCACGCAGAAATCTCAAACATGAACGCTCGAATGATTTTTGAAAATAGTGGAATATCTCCGGAACCATTCATTATAGCATAATCACATGCCAGTGCTTTTTGATGTAAAATTTAACGCCCGATCGGATAAGTAAATAATAAACATACGATTCCATTTGTAAAAACGGAGTTGACCTTCATATCACCTTGGCACTTCCACCTGGAGAAAAACCAATATCATCAGTATCCGTCCCCCTCGATACAAAACAACTTTTATAGGAAACATTTTTCTGAATAACTATTGCTTTCCAAGATATTCAGCTGTATAATTTAAAATGGGACACCCTGTATATCACAGAAATTATCACACGGTATTTCTTTATCCATTTCAAACTGGTCTATGCCAAATTTAGAACACGTTCACTAGATTCAGTACATATGCTGCGTATCGAAAAGGCTCTGGACGAAAATCTTGAGTCCTCACGTCCAATTTCGTTCTCACGATATTTTCATTTTTTTTTTTTTTTTGTTTGTTTTTTACGAAATCGAAAATGATGAGTTTTTTCTTGATCTTCTTTTACTCTCATTCTCGTCAGCCTGGCAAGTTTCGAAAGATCTTCGATCTCTTCAGAGATTTATAGTAATGCGATAACCATATAATGGGACGTGAAAGAATTTCCGAAATCAATTAAGGAGTATATGTCTAGGTACCTTGCAAGGCCATGAAAGACAAATTTTGAAAATAAAAGAGACAAAAGTCGATGACCTTCCTCGGCAGGGATGATGGTTTCGAATTTTTACACTCAACGTTAATCGAACCTCTTGCAACAGGTGGATAAGGTTAATAAACGTTAAATGAATTCTAGGAAAAGAGTGACAAAAGATCACTTCGTAAGAGGATAGTATAAGCACTGGCGGTAGGTATACGGGGACGGATCAGACTAAAGGTAAAAATCGAAGGAGAGGAATCGATTCGCATGTTATTGGCACGCCAAGAGCTAATAAACGAGTTTGTTAAACCCTGACGGATCTCAAAAAAGGATATTGCAGGTGCGAATAAAGTGAGGAAAAAAAAGAATATAAAATGAGTAAAAACCACAGGTTTATTAGCAATCCGGCTAAAATTTATACCTAATTCAATTAAGGATCAAGACTTTGTAAAAGAACATCGCGAGCTATGCGACGTAAAACATAGACATTCGACGAGCTCAAATTACAGAACCTGCGAAGCTGCAGAGACTAGAACGAATTTCTAAGCGCGTTAAAATTCCAGTTTACTTTAAAGACCGCGATTACGTGATCTTTTCTAGTCGCGAACTATAAGTGACACGCAAACTTAACCACCGTAAACAGCTACCACCGGTATATACCGCTAGATGGACATAAATATCTCGAACGCTAATTAGTACGGACTGATTATCGAAAACTTGTAACAGTTAGGAATAATTTAAGCTCCATTATGCCTATGACGACCAGATATTATACTTAATAGGTCATCATTTTATTGAAAATCAAATCATATGATGCGATCTATAGGTCTCTCTAATCGCAATCTCTATGATGTGGACATTCCCACCAACTTTTAGGAAATCATACATGAAATATTTTCGAATCCCATGATATTTTGGAATCTAGAAATTTGTTGCATAGGAAAATTCGTTACTATAGTTGATCCCTGTAGATTTTTTTCCCTCAGCCTAGGGTACCTCTCGATCAATATCCCGAAGTTTTAAATTAACTTGGACTTGCAAAACGAAGAGATAGCCATTGTTGTGTGAATACATGAATAGGATTACGAATTCAGAATAGTTCAGAGATACATTAGTTTAGTTTCTCGCCACCCTCCGGCAAATGAGTTGAAAAAAAAAAGTTCGTTTTTCACTCAGTAAGGGTGAAGTATCCCCTTATAAAGCCTCGCCAAATAATTCGTACCTTTTTATTCATCGAATTGCATAATAGGCAATGGAACAGGTGGCTAGAGTTCTTCGATAATGAACGTTTGGATCGGTTTCCGAACTGGCTGGGAGAAGAGGCCACTCCTGCATTTATATGGACCTATTACGGTAGTGGCATTGTTCAACGGACACCAAAAGCTAGAGAATTGGTAATAGGGTCCTAGCAAAGTGAGCCAGTGTTGGATCGGCCAAGCGAATGAATTTCCGATTAGGATTCGTCGCGGATAAGAATTCCAGTTTCGCGTTTTATATTATTTCGCGACCAAATCGACCAAGTGTATTCGCTTTGCCCGAATTTTTTTTCACCTATCCACGTTGATCTATCGATTTCATTGAACGGGAACCTATTCGTTAACGGTAAAACGATACAAATGGAACCCGGAGTGACATTCCATCCCGGTATGAAAGACAGACTCCCGCCTTTCTTACTAGTTTCCTAATATATCGCCCGAGCTCTGGCATCTCGTGAGGCCCCCGCAAAAAGAAGATATTTAATACACATTTCGGTAAGGATCGACATTACGGTCCATAACATGACTCGGTCTCTTCAAATCTCCCAATAACTTTCGTCATCCGTTAAAAATTCCAAACCTAAAATCGACTATTGACATGACACCGTTTTTATAAAAACATTACTCCCGATCGCATGCGATGATCCTCTCAAGAAATTTCCACCGCATTGAGAATCACGTTCGAAATATTAGTCATCGATTGGAATGCAATGGGATTGGCAGGCCACATATGAGATTCAGTGAAGGATTATTCCGGAATTTGATACACTTCGTTCGACTGATCTCTGGACCAAGAGACGATAGGCTCAGTGACAAAGTTCGTGAATATACTCATAAGATCACAGAGTGGAGAAAGATTAACGGAAGATGATGGAGAAGAAGAAGGAGAAGAAGAAGAAGAAGAAGAAGAAGAAGAAGAAGAAGAAGAAGAAGAAGAGAAGCAGAAGCAGAATGTGTCGGTCAAGGCTACACGGAGGTGAATAGATGCCGTTACAAATACATTGTGTGATGCTGAGAAGAGTGGCGAGGCATGATCTGTGATCTGGATCACGTACATACATACCTTGTATTTCTATCCCTGAAGAGTTGCGATATCCTTAGCTCATGATCGAGGTAGTATAGTATAGTGGACGTGCCGTATAGCTAGAGGATATGATTGGATACACGTTTGTCAGGTGCATATAGGTATGTAATAAATATATTAATGGGGAGTAGATGAGCTAGTAGTTGGATACATTGCTATAGGCGAGTGTGCCATAAGGACATGATAGTGCATGGTGTCGTGTTTGCTTGGGATGTTTTCAACCGTCCAGGAATAGACCAGGAATGAACCAGAGGCAAAGTATCTGGAGCAGATAACAGGCTCGGAAGATCGCCGATCTCGGACAGTGTTCAAGATTGCCAATTACCTATAACGTGCAATTTAAGTCCCTTGGCTTATCGCATTAACATATCTGTCAAGATAGGGGATCTTGGATGATCACGCTGACAGCGTGTGAAAGAGGTCGGACGCGATTTACCAATTTCCAAAATACTATCACCTCTCTCTTCCTCTTCAGTCACTTGAACACCAAAATCGCACCCTCCTCATTCGTTCACTAATTTTCACCTCATCGGGAATCAAAAATTTCATCAGCAAGAATTTGCTACGCTCTGATAAATTGACGAACGGATTCAAAATTTGCCACAAATTAACAATTCAGCCATCAAATTTCTTCTACTTTGTAATTTGCACGAGTGTCTTTCGACTTTCGATGACTGCGAGCGACTTCAAACGACTGCAGTTGACCACCAGTATCTCTGATGATCGCCTGACTCCGACCAATGACCTTTCATGATATGTAATAATTTGAAAAAAAAATCTGTCCATAACTCTAGATTTGTCGAATAGTGACTTTGAAAAACTATTCATGACTTCCAGACACTGATAATTGGAATCCTATGGAAATCGTTCGTTACCTTCTAGCTTCATAAGGCATTCCAAAGAGTTTCAAAGTTCTCCTCGAAATTCCGAAGGATTCCAAAAAATCGTAGACTCCCCAAGACTTTCAAAGACTTCCAAAAACTGAGGACTGACTACTTTCGGGAATTTCTTGGGTCTGATCGGATTACTCATGACTTCCAGATATCTGCAGTGAGTTTCGAGGTTTCGAAAAACGTGAGACGACTTCGAAAAAGTTCGAGTGACTTCGAATACTAATAATTTTCATTTACTTATACATCATTCATTCATTTTTCGCGATGGGTATAAAGAAGAGATTGAAATTGCGGTTCGGAGGGACCGGGAGAATAAGAATTGATGAAATGAATGAAAGATTAGATGCAAACAAGAAACGTACAAGTAGTTTGACAGGCGTACTCAGCGGGGTAAGGAAAAGATTGAGATGGAAATCGAAGTGTAGAGATAGGCGAGCCAGATTACGCGCTACCTGAACTGAAGTGAAGCAAAGTGAAGTGAAGTGGAGTGAAGTGGAGTGAAAAGGAAGTCTTTGCTCTGCTCTCGGAGCATTGACTTTTGCATTCGAACAGGTTTCTATCAATCACCGACAACCACCTCTGCCTACTACCATTGCCAAGGCCCAGCGGGATTCGAGCATTTATCTTCTAATGACTCTGATGAGATACATTTCTCCTTTTGGATCACAATTATTTCAACCTAGCGATATTCCGCTCCAATCTTTCAAAAAACTCTACTCTCCGTTCGCATCCACGTTTAAGAGGAATAATTCAAACCAAAAGATGAGTAGACTTTGCAAAATTCATTTTTGTTCATTGGCTGTTCCGTTGTGCACAGACAGACGTCATATTCGGTGAATCAATAAACGATCTAGTTAAGCTGGGTTCAAGAGAACATCCACCGTTTATGGCTTTCTCTTCGTGGTGAGAAGAGCATTGAAAAAATTGGTGGGGACCAAAAGAACAGTTTAAATTGAGCGGTCAAGAGGGGCAACAAGAGGTACAACGGTGGATCACAACATCAAAAGCAATTATCTGACCAATCTGTATTACGTTTGACACGTTGATTTGATCTTGTCTTATACATATTGTTGCTGATGGATGTTGTAACGTGGCTCCTAATCTAGCATAAATTATCTAAATTAACTATAGGTTCGACTGCCTTTATACCGATGTAGGTAGTACGTACCATTTCCATCGAATGCGAGGCCCGAAGCTCCAACGCACACGGAATATTGACATTTCAAAGTCACTTATGTCCACAGCATTAGGAATCATACGGTGAGGGTTTGGACTCACATTTTACTCAGATAATAATTAATATTTATGCTTATTCATGTATCTATCGGCGTTCCCGAGTGCGGCAATAGCCCGAAGGATTTCTCGAGGGTTTGCTTCCTGTTCAGGAAATAATATACGACTCCTCAAATATACGTGAAAATTATGATGAGCCTTCGAGAAATTGCCCGAAGCAGTGAGCTATTCAATTTTCAAAATGTGTTTACGGCTAAAAGACTGCGATTTAGAAAATGGAAAAAAATACACATGTGCGTGAAAAAACCCAAAAATGAAAAAAAAAATTCGTAGAAAAAATTAATAAATTGTCTATACGAGAGGAGCACACGTTCTTAAGAAGATTACTTTTTAATCGCACCCCGACGAGATGTGAGAAAATGCTTTTTTAATAATCGACATTCCACTGGCCGAAATAATTTTGAAATTAAAACAGTTATGTATACCTCTCTACCTCGTAGGTATGTTAGTACTTCATGCGTTCGTGCGTAGGCAACATAACAATTAAGTAGGTACCCAAAGAGAATCATCGTAACGTTAAATATCATCGGCAGCATAACTCGATATACCGTTAACTCGATTTAGTTGAAAAATATCTGAAATTCTTCAACACGGTTAGGTTACACGTACTTCAATCTACCACGCACGCTACGAAACGAGGGCACATCTTAAATTGCTCTTCAACATGCTCCTCCGGGCGTTTGACAAAAAGCGTTGGCAATTTGTGCGATTTCGACTATCCCACTGACCTAACGCCAGGCAATATTAAAAATGATGGTTTTATACAAAAGAAAAAAGTCCGTTCCTTTAGCTGCTTTTTTTCGGGGCAACACTAAAATTTGGAAACAACAATTTCCGATCGTCTCCATGCTGCGAAGACCGATCGATGGTCATTCAGACGCAACGAGAGGAGTTGAGTGATTAATGAGCGTCGATTTGTGGTAACTAGATGCCGAAAATGAAATCGAAAGAATCAACCGATCCGTGAAGGCAAACCTTAAGTATTGTGAACTGGACCAAAAACTACCTGAGATTCTGCGTCTGATTGCTCGCTGACAAAGGAATAGCCAGACTGAAGAATTTTTATTCCAATTACCTGATTCTCAGTTACGTTCACGATCACGATCAGCCGATGATAACCACTGAAAATCAAAACTATCACTTTACTTAAAGATTGAGGAACCAGAATTCACACTTCCAAGTAAAATCGACACGAAATCCCTCGGTGATCAACATTTGTAATGTAAAGAAAAGAAAAAAAAAAAAAAACTGTCAGAGAAAATAATGAAGAAGATAGGATGAAGTGCGTGGATTGCAAGAAGGAAACATTAGTCTAGTTATAATCAGGGGCCTTGATTCTCTTCATTCCAAAGAGGAAGAATAGGAATGGCGATAATGTCGACTATGAGTTCTGCCTAGAGATGAAAATATATAGCTACAGGAAGTTTTGCGGTGAAATGATCGAACCCATAAAGTCCCTGAAGCCAGAAGATAAGGCTGAAGGTACATCCTTGCATTATCATCCTTCTTACAGTTGGACCTCGCCTACGTACCCCCCGCTGTGCTCTCTTGCATCTTTCTCACTAATTATCATCGGGATCATCAACCCGACTGTATAATTCATGCATTGCGAAGTAGTCGCGTGTACCTTTCCCACTCAGACCGCCTACCACCACCCCCCCATCTGGAATCGCGCTGGTCCAGTGAACATGAAATCTCCCTGACCGGTCTTTTGCCTTCCGTACCTACGTATACCGCACGCGCTTCTTTCCAGCCACCACCCTTTTTACCGGATTTCAAATTTCCTTGGAATACTATCCAAGGTGGGAGTACTGGCAACTGGAAAGCCTATAGGAAGAATGGTGCTATTCATGTAGGGACTGCAAACTGGCTTTGCATTGGCACGGTATTGGTGACATAGCTGCCAATACTAACAGCTACCAAGGGCCAAGCTTTGCCCAATTCAAAATCCACGTTGGGACAATTTTGGGTCGTTAAGACCAGTCCGAATTATGGTGCCGTGAATCAGCACAAAATAATCTGCAGCCAGTAAAGAACACCATATTGGCCCAGTGTGTTCCCAGTACAGAACTGACTTCCAGCTGAGCCTCATGTATGTTCACTTGTCAGTAGGTACAAGTCATCATTTATCTATACTGGGCCAGTATTATCAAACGAAATTTGGCAGCCGGGGTAGTGCCAATTCTGTGCATGTGGTTAGATCCGGCAATACTCCGGCATTCGTACATGGGTAGGAGCTGGGCATCTGTAAGAAACGCACACCAGTCCATTTACTGGTATAATTTTCATAAGGCTTTCCAGCTACTGGTGCTTTTACCTCACCATGCTCTTCAGCCCGGAGAGAATTCGCCTCGAAATGTCAATGCGATGAGGTATCTGATGAAGAAGTACCGGGTCAGACATGGTCTAGACAGTGTATAGTGTTTCATTACTGCAGCGCGGGGTTCGATGTTGCAATTACGTAATTCTGAGGCATATATGTACCCAGGTAGTTGGTAATCTTCATTAAACCTTCTCTGTGCCTACGCACTGCGAAATTAGTACCAGGTATATAGATTACACATACGATCTAGTAATTATTAGCCATGTTCACAGAACCCACTGTCTGATCAGCGTTCGCAGATTGATTATTTTTCCATACCCACAGCCACTTCAGCGTGGCGGGATATCGCATTAAACGTTTCATGCAGAACCAGTCAATGATCATCTTCAACAACTGAATGACCCCGCAGTGGGTTGTCTTGTGCGTATACTACACTACAACTCCGCTAATGAGCATTGGATCTTTTTCGGATCATTATTTTTTTGCTCGTCTGTATAGTTTCTGGAATTTCCAAATCTCTCCCTCTATCTTATTCGGTCTCTATACGTCTTATGCTTTTGTCTTACTCTGTAATATCATACCCTGCAGGAAGTGGGACCGCAAAATCCACCTCTGGCACTGGAATCCAGTTCCAACCCAGAGGCCAGATAGATACATAATAGTTACTCGGTAGTAGGTGTACGAAAGAACCAGAGAGAACAGCTATACATCCGTGGCGTATTGAAACTCGTACAGCGTAGAAAAGAATCCGAGAAAGAAATGGACGCGGTTTTTAAGTGGCCTTGACAAGGTTAGTTCCCCCCCGCCATAAGCAGATCATCCGGAGATGAACATTCTGGACCATATCCAAGCGAGATGGATTGATCGTCGCGTATCTCGGATTAAAAACCATCGGGTTAGGAAAAAAAAAAGAATTGGATATACTCTTTGTGATCCTCGATGAACGGCAGTCGTATATCAATACGTCTGGCCTCGGTATAATAATTTAGCTGCAGCAGCTGCTCAGAGTATATTTATGTAATGATAAAAATTTCACCTGGGCAAAAATAGCCAAAAAATAATTTCCTGTTTGCCCGGGCAAAGTCCAGAGGCAATATAATAATCTTCGTGCCATTCTCTTGCGATTTTTTTCTTCCAGCCCCCCTTGATACAGTACGACTAGCCACCTAATCGTAGCATAAAATTCTTCGGCGTACATATCGCGTTTAGTTCAACGACCTCTTGTGTGGATCCTCAAAATATCTACCCGACCGGTCTCCCCCCAGGTCCATCATCGTCTATCCAGCTTCCATAAACGGTAAAACTCTATTCAACGTATGAATTCGTTCGTCGTACGAGCTGCACCGTACGATTTCGAGATAAAAAGAAGAAAAATAAAAAAAAAAAAAACACACCTCGCATTATAATTTTGGCAAAAAGATATTAACGCGAAAATTATACCCATTCCAGAAGCAATGATGTGCCATTATTCAAACCGGAGAAATATATCCGACAACTGTTGACAGCTGATCAATCCCACACCCATGTGAGTTGAACGGACAGTAGACGATGATGCTGAGTTGTGAATATAGATGAGAGATCAGGATGCAGATTATTGATCGGTACAATGATTGTTAGCGGTGAAACGAAAAGTCCGAAATGAAACGACAAAAAAAAAAAACGGATTTGGGATGGTGAAATTTGCATAAATTCTGTGCCACTGTTTAAGGAAATTATGTCACTGAAGGTCGCGAATCGTGAAGAGTCATGCTGAAGGGCTGGAAAGGACTTGATGCGTGTCCGATTACTGTTTAAGATAAACGCTTCGAGAAACACGGAATCGCACTTATCTCGCGTCTCGGATCTTCAGCCTGTTCCATTTACAACTGTTCCTATACTAGGTGGCAGTAAACACCGATTAACTATGCCGTTTTTGCGTTTATACGACTGTGTTACATACATATATGTGCCTCGGGTAGATAGGTATGCCATTGCGAATCCGTGTAGGTTCGCACGATCGGTTCCCCTGAGCTGTTTGAAAATATCGCAGTCCAGAGCAACGAATCGATCTGATAAATTATTATCCATGTGATAGAAGAAAAATAAAAAATCAAATAAATTAAATGAAAAAAAGGGGAAATAAAAACAGGGTTCGAATGATGTTCGGTAAAGTAATGACAGTAATAACGATAAAACGTCCGTTACTAATTACGGCGAACATTCGTGTGAACACAAATCTGATGAATTTAAAATCGTTTTCACACGTTCGAAATCAGGCGAAGAAGAAGACCAAGGGGAAATATGTTGTTTCTCGTTCGTTCTTTCGAATAAAACGAATATCAATGAGGAACATATCCGGCGTCGAATCGTCAAATAGTGGGACAAATTCTGGTCAACGTTCGGCGAACTCACGATCAACTCTGCTATGTGTTCCTTATAGCTGGTGAGCCAAGAGAGGATGACTTCTGGACCCCACAGTTCGATCGGGCTAACGGTCTTCGACACTAATTGGCCCGGAAGTTTTTATTGGTCAATTTTTTTTTTTTTTCTTCTTTTTCTTTTCTTTTTTCTTGTTGTTCAAATCGCAGTTTGTTTTAATTAGCATACGATGATGCTTGGTCGAGGCAAATCGGATCGTTAGTAAGCATAATTGTTTACTGAACAAGGTGACGATCTTTCGTCATGGTCATTGACAGTAATAATGCCACAATTACCCCAACGCGATAGAATAAGAATGGGGAATCTCACAGGAGAGTGCGACAAGCATAGTGGGTCTTTTTGCATTCCGTTTATACACCTTTTCGTATCCTGATTAATCCACATTTCGAAAATGATTGAGAAAATTAGGAATCCCGGGGGCTAGTCGATCTTCGAGTCTAGTGCAAAACGAGGTCTGAAATCCCACGAAGTCTTATTAAATCTCATAGCATCTTGGAAAATCTCTCGTAATCCTATGGGATCCCATCGAATCTTTCGCAGTTCTCGAAGTTAATTAGTCTCAGTATTGGGCATTAATCGCGATTGATTGAATTAAAATGAAATTTAATCCGAATTGAAAGTAAATCGCATGTTGTAATTGAATCAATTACCTGCGTATGACAATTACGTTAGTTAAAATTAATGTAACCTGTGCAACTGTCACACACACGCAGTTATATTTAATTTTTGGAGTAATCTATAACATATAATAGTTGACAAAATTTTAAATGTATTGAACTAATCGTGACAGTAATTGATAATTGATGAATTGTAATTGTTAGTAATAGACATAATTACAATTAATAAATTGTAATCGTACAATACACCGATTGCAATTGGAGAGGTTCAATCGTTAATCACAATTCAAAAACAAAACTCTTAGATTGTAAATCGTTAATTATTCAAGCATTTGAATTTTGCCCAACTGAATCTAAGAAGTCCCATGAAATCCCACAAAGTCTTACGACGTCTGTGCAAGAAATCTTACGGAATCCTATTGTGGAATCCTACGAAACCTTGCGAAATCTGTACGAGTCATAGGAAATCTCTGAAGTCCAGATGAGATACCCGAAATTCCATCCAGTCTCCGAAGTATCAAAGCCCATTTACGGAATTTTTAAAAGTGACGATAGCCTTTTAAGGGAATACAACTGATTATCCAAAAAAAGGAATGAATAGGAATCTTCTCGATCTTTCGACACGATGTCAGTAGCCTGACTGGTATATCACGGTCTGTCGTAATGCGATCAATGATATAAGACAGGTGCGGATGTGTAACAGTAAATGTGCTATCGTGGCCATATGGAACTGAAGCCTAGAAGACTAATTCCCAGTGAGAATCCGATCGATTGAGAATATGATTTAGGTAATCGTAGAGCATTAAATAATCGTCGATCCATATGCGTCGAGAAAATTGGTAGTCTTGGGGATAGAAGAGGAGTACGATGAGCACAAAGATGATTGGAAGGTGATCGTGGATGGAGAATTACAGCTGAAACCTGAAGACAGGTAACACATACATATATATATATACGTATGTGTGCGAGGAGGACGCGTTACTGAGAGATAAGATATTCCTCCCATGGCTAAAAATAGCCGCAAAATCTTCGGCCCGGTTCCAAGAAGTTGGTCTCTGGTTGCTCTGTGCTCTCTTTGGTATAAATTATCGAAAATACCATACAGCCCCCGAAGAGAAAAGATGCGGATACAAAATTGGTCTTGGTCAGTATAAAATATGGATATCGTCGTTAGCCACTGCTGGAAGAACCAGCAGAAGCACAAGAAGCAGCAACAGCCCGGGGCCTGCAAACCCCGTTCCGTACTCACCATGTGACCTTTGCATACGGACGTTCAATGACCCATGAACTTTGCCCCGGGAGGCTCAACGCCACTAAATATTTCCCTGCTGATGCAGGAATACCAGAGTATAGGATATGCCATGTCACGGTGATGGACGCGAACCTGCTACACCCTGACGATTCGATATTTGACAGGTGATTCTTCATGTGTCCAGAATATTGAAAGGTGGACCGTCTAGGAGTGGCAATGGGGGCAGGATTGAAGTTTCGGATTCAAAAAAGCTCCGAACGGTCGAAATTCCAAATTGATTTGAGATGCGATTCATAGTTTCTAGAAAGGTTGAAGTTCAGAACTTGCGAATTCTGAAAGGTCAAAATACAGACGGCTTAAAGATCCGGAAGTTAAAAACTCAGAAAGTCCAAAAATCCGCAAATTTGAGGAAAGCTCATGACGAAGCTGTCAAATAAACGACATTGCATCTCGCGAATTTCGAGATTCAGAGTTTTGGCCTTTCGGATCTTCAGCTTTTGGAATTTTGAACCTTCGGTGTTTTTTCCATTCGGAGTTTTTCAAATTGGCTACGTAGACTTTCGGTGCGATAATTATTCCAAAAAATCTGAATTGATAGTAGAAAAATTCAACATTTTCACCTTTCGCAGCTTTTGCCAATCAAGAGATGCTGTATATCCATACTCCGACTATTAAACGGAAAAGGAAGCAAGAAAACTGAAATTTTCAAGAAATGCGATGCTCTCTATTATCTGAAGTAATTTTTCACCAAAGCTTGTTTCCCACCGTTCATGATCCATTTCGATTTTGCTTAGATCTGAATTGCACAAAAAACGCACCAGATATTTGAATTTTCGCGGCTAAAGCACGTATATTCTCAATGCAGTCTTCCGACTGCAATCATACACTATTGAGGTACGGACCTGCGTCCATTGATACCTGTTTATTGGTTATATTTTAGATGCCACCAATTTCTACGACGTAGATCTCTTTATGCCTGGTAATTATTCATTTGAAAAGAAAACGTATCGTCATAAATTTACCGACAGGAAATCGGACTCTTGATTTCTAGGTGAAGTCGTTTGCAAATAAGTAAATAAAAAAAGGTTCGAATAATAAACGATTTTCTATATCTTCTAGAAAAATTTCTTCGCTTTAATTTTCTGCTCTTAATTGATGACCCCGCGTCTTGTGAACAATTTGAACCCAAGAGAAGTCGAGTTAGACCAAAGCTATGCTCGAATTCGGGCAGCGGGGATTTTGAAATCATATTTCAAAGCAGCCCCATTATAGAAAGTTTCAAAAAACCAAATCTATAAATTGAAGATGCCATCGCGTGTCAAACGCATGCAATAGTGAATAGACGATCGGACAGTTTTTAGTGAACTCATAATCGCTAAGCTTTGAATAAATCTCAATAAAAGAAGTATTTACATGAATAGATGTGGATTACAAATTACGGATTATGGACATTTATTATCGGTTCGTGTCTCTCGAATGAAGATGAATTTTTTCCTACAAGAAAAAAAAAAACCGTTCGTTTTCAGATTCTTCGTCATCATGATCAAAACTAAAGGAAAATATTGTCAAAAACCACTATTGCCCCGTGATTATTTCTAAACTTGCTCAAAATCGATTTCTAACTTGAATCTTACTACCTATTAAAAAACCCCATTTTTTCACAACTATGAAATTCAACTCATACTTTTCCAAATTTATAATTTGACACGATTCTGTTTTTGGTAAATCTTCCCAAATATTAGCTGCTATTCGATTCGCAGCCACTCCAGGTTGACGGTAGATTGACGATTTTATAATAATTTTCTTTGAAATTTATTTATAAAGTTGATCAATGAGATAGCGGTAAAATATTGTACTGTATAGATATGAGGAAACTGTAAATCTGCTTTTTGCCAGGTAAAATATTCACATTATATTATAAATTTCGGTGCGAAAAAATCTAGCAAACTGGTAAAATACATGGGTGAGAATCTTTTCGTCTACCCGTCGCGTCGCGAACTCGAAATTACCAATAACTGTGAAAAATAAAAGGAATTTTAATCCGGGACGTGAGAGCGTCCTGAACTACAACTGTGTCAAATTTCGATCGATATATGACTGTCTCGTAGCAGACGAAGACCAATAATTCTTCCGTTTTTGCAACTCGATTGAAGGTTTCGTTTCTTTTTATTTTATTATATTTTTTTCATGTTTCTCTCCTTACATCGAACGGTGTGATAATATCAGCTCACGTAGGTTGGCAATACGACGAGAAAATAACCACGCCGGATGCAGACATTTCATCGATCAAAAACTTCATCCAACCAAAAAAATCTCACTTTTTATTATTCAATGAATACAGGGCCTTGAACTAACAATACATATATATAATAATGATATATCACAACCGGTCAAGTTCCGAGACGAAATGAAAATACGCCGAATACAGTGAACTGATCTCGTCCCGTTTTACAACTTGCCTCGTTGGTTTATCAATTTTCTTTTACTCGTTTTTTCTTCTCTTTTCTTATTTATTTTTTTTTTTTTTTTTTTTTCACAATCGGCTGTCGATCGAGAGGTGTCGATGAAGGCAAGGAATCGGAGGTGGTATTCCCATCAGAGATTCAATTAACGTCAATTTACCGCTGATCGATAAATTTCTTTGCTTTTAGTCTGCAGATTTTAGAACCGTTTCAATTAAATTCAGCAGTTAAAGAAAATGGCAAAATCGAATTCCAACTGGTTCCTGATAGCCCTAAAATCAACTTGCCAAATGCTGAATAGCGGACAACGAATTTATAAGAACCAGGAGACGACCTATAGACAGACAGACATATGTTTTGGTTATACAGTTACACGAAAACCTGTTCATTCATACGAGGAGAATAAGTGACATGTCACGGTCCTCGAGGAACGCGATTTACATATCAACACGTAACACATATACGCATATAAACGCCAGGACGAGGATTTATCTGAACCGCACGTACCTACACACATACACTTCCGTGCAGAAAACGTATTTGCATATTTATAGGCAAAAATCGACGATTCTTTCGCAGCTTGACGCGCGTCTATGAATCAACCAAAATTTACTCTCTTCATTTTAAATCAAATTTCCGGTCGAGCCAAAGTCCGAAGTATATTTCTCATCCAGAGATTATATTTAACGTACATTTTATGGGACTTATCCTGCAGTTGAAACCTTTCAAGAAACTGTGTACAAAGATAATACTTGTATGATAACGTGTTTCGCATCAGACCATAAAAATGCGATTCGATATGGCGATATGGTTTCCAATCAAGAACGCTTTTCTGAACATATATAAATTTAGGGGCCAAAAGACTATTGACGTTTTACAGGATCGTTTTTCTCTTCATTACTATTGATTGTAGAAGCTTCATCCTTTGGGCAAATTCACGGAAAAGGATCGTGAAGATATTCGGAAAAATCCGGAAGTTATAGCGCTGAACTCTGAACTTAACTGACTGTGCATAGTCGAGGCACAAAACACAAGAGGTAAAACCACGTCAGAAACGAAGTCCTCCAAACTCTGAAGCCATTTGTCTCAAAGCTACATTCATTTGAACACCATGTATATTTTAATTCATGATGAACGAGGAAACGTTTTTGCTTAGAATTTTAGCTGGAGGTACAGAATTTTTTTCTCTACTGTATGAAATTTCCGCATCAATGTTGTATATCTGTACAATTTTTCAAAAAATTATTACAGACCGTATCGCGTATTGCGTATTGAATTTCATGGTCTAAACCGTATTTCAGGTTGACATCTCGGAGTGGCACTCCTTCGACGGAGGGGTTCGATCCAGCCTGATAGTATTGAGTTCAGAAAGGATATTAAATGCATCAAGGATCGTATATAATCGACCCAAGAAATGGCATCGATTTTTCTAAAATCGGAGGTGAGAATATGGGAGAGAGAAACGGTGGACAAGAATAAGAATAATGAGAATAAGAAGACTAATAAAAGGAAGAAAACGCAACGGATGACCACATCGCTGTGGAGATTCTAACGTCCTTAATGCCTATAATCTCGAATCATCTGCATCTCGATGTAATTCCCGGAGTTCCTGCGCGTATCGCCCGGTCTTCTTCTCACTCTTCTAATTCCATCTCTCTCACTTCATCGCGTATACATATAATATATCTCGAAGCGGTTTGCCTCGACGGTTCGAAGGATAAGGCGAATAACTATTGAACAAGACGGTCGGTTAAAATGTTATTAAATTGTTTTACCACGTTACTTTCGCCTTACTCCCGCTATACTTTCGTTCTACTCTTGTTGCCCACGTTCATAGGTATTATTACGAGCAAAGCACGCCAGCCAGCCAGCCAGCCAGCCAGCCATCCTGCTACGGAACCTGGTATACACGATGCACCTAGCCACACGTTGTAACCTACCGAGTGTAATGAGACAGGGAAAGAGGCTGCAATTTTCTCAGTAATATTTCTATCTACTGCTGGTCCCGGTCGCTTCTGCTTTTGCCGTATTCTCCAACCTCCACAGCTTCTAACAGACCTTGAATATCGTACTTAACATTGCCGTCTTAATCCAACGCAAGCACCTATTATTGCCAAAAGAAACACCAAGAGAAAGATACACGTACCTACTCCTCCTTCTCCATCTACAGTTGCGACCTGGTTTTTGAAAATTTTTCAAAGGAAGATCTTCGAAGGCATTTTTCTATGGATATACCTTCTGTACCTACTCATCAAGGTGCCTTGCGATACTCGGAGGTCAGAATCAGTCTTGTGATGGGTACTCGATTTTTAGTACCTATGGATACAGGTGCAGATACTTGCGGAAGAAAGTACCTAAGTAGGTACAGGTACAGGTCCTCAAAATGTACTCAAATGTACTAAATGTATTTAGGTACTCGGGTACATCTTCTGCGGCAAGTGTGACAGCAGTTTGAGAAAAAAGTGGCAAAAATATAGAAGAATAGACGATCTAAGTACCTGAAGGTGCCACGGGAGTCTCTTGAGATAACAATGGTTATCCGCATTATGGTCAAATTGTTATCTAAAGAGACTCCCGTGGCACCTTAATAGAATTCTGATAGTGTCAGCCTGATAGGCCAAGTATCAGGCTAGCCCTGAAAGTGGTGGCCTGATTAGAGCCACATCAGGTGTGCCTTACTATGGCATGCCCTGCCCAAGCCTGATCAATACCAGGCAGGTGGTCAGGCAGGCCCTATCAAATTTCTAGTCGGGATATGTCATGTCAAACTCGTCGTTCATCAACCTCGTCCAATTGTGCACGTTATTTACAATAATAACTCATTACTTTCGATCGCAGCACCTTTCGCGAGGATGCATTGATCGGAAAAAAGTGCGCACCGAAAATGTACGAATATTACCACATGAGTAAAGTGGTCAAATGTGCCATCATATGATGAGGCTATGGAACGGTCTTTCTATATCAATATCACTTCGAAGGAAATTGATTCATTTTAAATATAGCAAGGTTTCTTCATCAATGTGCAAAAGTCACATCTATATTCAAAGGCACTATTTAAGACGGACGAAGATCTCATATTTATCTGCCTATATAAATGGTGATTTTATTCATTTTTTGCGGAGAGCTAATTCGAAGAGATACAAGCTATCAGTGTGAATTCCATAGCGGAGATATCGATGATTACATGGCAAGGATGGTTACAGGTTAAGAAACTGTTGTCACCGATTAAACTAACGTCGCTTAAGTAGTGAGTGGCCGGTTCGAAAACACGAATATGCCTAATGGACTCCTATTGCCCATATTCACGGTCTAATGAGTAATGACTATCAATTTTAAATAACTGTACATTAGTCAGCCGAACCATTTGGGACATTTGCGACGCCCGAGCTACCGGAATCCCAGTAGCCCAACCTACCGCAGCATGAAATTATGCTAATAAATATCATCGGGAAGAAATTGGAACGAAAAATGGATCATTCAATGCACTTCAAGGTTTACTTTTCTCATCATTTGCGCGATGATATTATATATTCGCAAAGAGAGCTGAAGAAATGAAGGAGGACAGAATATCCGGAATAGTTTTATTCGAAGCGAATGAATTTACGCTATGATTTTCGTTGATTACATCGACGACCACTCGACAAAACTATATAGCCTTCACTGTTCATTTGCAAAAAGATCAGCATTGCCACTAATCTATACATTCGCAGCATCTCGCTTGATGATTTCTTAGACTATCCAATGATCAGTGAGATAATCTGTAATTATACTCCCATATCCGGATTCATTTGTGAATCCAGATATGCTTTAACTAAACCACGTTGTGAAGACGAGTTGAATTGTTTATTTATTTTATTTTCATTTTTTTTTTTTTTTTTGTGTATCTTTTTTATCCTTCTTCTTCTTCTTTATCTTCTGATTTCGCGTTTTTTCCCAATTTTTCACACAAAGTACAATAACACCTTGCTCGGACCACTGGATTAGCTAACGAATCAAACGAAGATCTTTTCCGGATAATCAATGATCAATGCTCAGCCATGCAGTTGCTTTTGGTTTATTTATTTTTTTTTTTTCAATTTTTTTTTCCATTCTATTCTTTTGCTCGATTTTTACCCTCTTCCTCTGGTGTTTGGAATTGTCTAAATAAATTGAAAAAAGATATTTAAAAAATGAAAAATAAAAAATGAAAAAAATGAATAGAAGATCGACGACCACAGGAAGTAATGCGAGAGTCGGCAGGCGTGACAAGACCGCAAACCGTTGATACGCGCATAAACTCGATGGACGATTTTATCCCCGTTTTTACGATTTCAATTACATCCACCTACCATCGGTACCGCATGCCCCGAACGACAGTAGTCGGTGTTTCTATCTACTATACGGTTTTATCGCTGTAATAAAACGAACTCTTCTTCTCCTCCTTCTTCTACTACTACTTCTTCTTCTTATTATTATTATTATTCTTATTTTACAGCGGCATGAAACAAACGTATATGGAAAATTCAAACGCACGGGTGCGTCTACCATATAGATATACGTCGAGATGGTTCATAGCGGTTTCCCTATCCCTTCTTTTGTACATTCTTTACAATAAAATTTAATCCTGTGTACCAAATAAATCCACGATCAAGGAAGACATTGTTAATAAGAAATGAAAAAAATATAAAAATAAATAAATAAATAAAATAAAAATGAACTATTCAACGAGTTTATAACGAGATTCCAAAGATCATGGGAATAGTTGGTTAAATAAGCAGGTACGGATTTAGTTAGACTAAACGCAAATTGGCGATTATTATAGTTCGTCGATTGATACCTATTTATATGAGAAAGTCGATAACCTCGCGATCTCAAACAGTGGCAAGTGCCGCTGTTCTCCACAGTAGGTAGCTTAATTAAGGAGTATTTATTATGAGAATCTCGCCTTATCTACCTTCAGTTAGAAGGAAGCCAGAACAGCCCACTTCGGCTCTCTGATGAAGAGATAGTCACTTTAAACGAGATGAAAACTCCCCGCTAGTTTCAATCCTTGTCTATATAGCTATATTATAACTGGAGATGAAAAGAAGAAGAAGCCGATGCAGATCTCTGTATATATGTACAACTTTCTTCCTTTCAATGAAGAAAAAAGGACGAAAAGATAAAAATGGGATCAATCTTCCCGCATCATCTAGATAAATAGATCTAATTTGACGGCAGCAATGGATTTTTTGATTCTAGAATTTTCACGAAGATTTATTAACTCCGAGATACGGATGTGACGTATTTTTGTTCGAAAAAAGCACAAAATTTCGATTTATTACCCAAGTTTTTTTCCTCCCTCCTCTCAGGACTCTGCTGCAGTCAACCTTGATGCTTTTTTCCAAAGGTTTTGAATAAAAAGCCTGTACATAATTGCGTAGCTACATCTGCGCAGGTGGCAGGTTGCCACGAGGAAGCTTGTATTTGCAATGTCACTGCGGTTGTAGACCGATTACTTTGTGGCTTGTCGGTGGTATTGTCTCTTCTACATTTTACGAACCGCGATTTGCCAACAAGTATGCCAATCCTCCTTCGCAAATATAATTGATAGACGGATCTTAGTTCGTACGAATTTGTCACAGTAAATAGTTTATTCGAAGCAGATGAGATTATATTGGTGTCCTGTTTCTGATTCCAGGAAGTGAAAAGACTTCTTTCGGGATCCTTTAAAAATCGAAGGAATTAAAAGATGAAGAAACGTCCTTGAACTCAGGACGAAGTGGTCCATTGGTAATGAGTGTCCTACGTGGAAACGTGACGAGTATAATTTCACACTGCAGGGACTGAATAAGAAAAATTTCCCAAACGAAATTTTATATCGTAAGAACCCGGAGATGCTTGCGAATCTCACAACCTTCATCCTTCGTCAACCGTGAATTCCCTGGAAAGGATCTTTGCTTTACGAGGTACTCTTCGCAGAACTTTAGGCCTTGACTCATCCAAGCAGAATGTAAAGAGCGGGCAAAGGGCCGTAGGAACAAACTTTGGAAAAATCATAGGTAAAGCTGCGCGAAATGGTAATTTTTTCTCAAGGTACCCCCATCAACCCTTCGATTACAAACTGCATTCAGGTTCTTGGGATTACTCATGTTAATTCGCGTTTGGAGAAATTGTTACAATCATCCACTGATCTCTGAAATAGAGATCATCGCAATCATTTCAAGAATGAAAAAATCAGCTTTCTAGATCGATATTTCAAAAAAAATCAAAACAGCGGATATGAAATGCGAAAGTATTTTTTGTGAATTAAAGTTTTTACTCAAAAAATACTATTTTTTGAGCTCAAGACATCTGAGCGAGAAACGATTTTTGCGATGTTTTCATTTTTCAATTTCCATACAGAAGAAAAATCCCTAGGTCCTGGCAGCGAGTTTCTTCGACTAGGGTTTTTTTTTTTTTTTTTTTTTGAAAAGCGCATAGAAGGCCATACGTACTTTTATCGAAGTCAAATTCGGGCTGAATAAGGCGACAAACGCGTCTTGGCTACGGGCCAGTTGACTTGGCACAAACGACGATAAGAAAAATAATAAAGAAGGAGGTCTGTCTGCGAACGCAATAACATTAAATAACATCCTGGCCCAGGCTCCGGGGTTTTAGATTAAAATCTAAAGTACGGGTTACTGCATTCTAGCTGTAATAACTTTCTTTTACTTTTCGTATGTACCAAACCGAAAATTCAGCGATAAAGAAATTCTACCGAACCAAACCCTGGGGTATCGACGAATTAAACCGTTCAAAAATCTCCAAAGCATTTTTAATTTTTCACGAAAAATAAGACATGAATGAAATGAAAATCGAATGAACATATTCATTGGTCATTTTTGAATATCGGAAACGCAGAATCATGAAAATTTATCATTTAAAAACTGCACGATATGGCTGATTCTGTTTTCTTGAAACGGTATGGTCCAAGATTGTTAGATTTTGTCAAATTATTGATGATAAGGCAAGACTCACCCTTCAGCTGGGTTGTCTCGATGGCAAACATGTTGAGCGCCAGGAGCTGGAGGAGTCGAGTACCGGGCAAAGGAAGAGGCGAGTGTTGAAGAAGAGCCCGGAATTCTCTGAGCATCTGGACTCCAGCCTCTTGGAAGGTTTCCATCCTACAAACAGAAAGGCAAACAGAGATACGATCAATAATTTATTTCATGCGTTCCTCCCGCGTCCAGCAACAAACGCATTCCCGTTTATCGCGTTAAGGTACGTCGACTTATAGTTTAGGTAGACAAAACGGAGTTTCTCGACCTCCGGCCTTCTTTAAATCGCTGTAGCCTCCGAACTGATCGATGATTTACTTTGTACATTTAAAGGGTGGCGCGGGAAAACGGTATTCAAGTGCCATCATTGTGATTTTATAGAAAAGCGCGAAAAATGTACCAAAATTCGATTCATCAGTTTGAAGAAAAAATGAGAAAGTACTTTTCAAAGTTTTTTGAGTTTTTTCAAATGGCCCAAACTCCGATTTGATGTAACAATCCGTCTTCGAGAAAATGACTCCCGAAAATCAGGTTTTCCCGTTCTAGTATATAAGTCCACGGCTCGTGCCAACTTTTTTTTCAATCGGATGCTGACTCAAATCACAATTGAGATATTGAAACCGTGGGACGAATATGAATCGAAAGTTTGAACTTCAACGTTTAAGATCTGGTTGTAGATTTTAAAATTCGTAAAAATTTTCAACCATTACGAGTCAAACTGGCGGACTAGGAAGAGATCGAAAACTGTGTGAGTGCCAAAATAACCATAAGTTGCTAACAAAATCGTGAAATTTGAATGAACAAGATAGTAGAGAAGTATAGTAATGATCAATCAGCATCCAAAGTCGAAAAAAAAGTTGGCACAAACCACGGACTTACATTGGCACAGGAAATACCTGTCTCGAAGACGGATTGCTTATACACTGAATCGGGGTTTCGACCATTTGGGAAAGCTTAAAAAATTTCAGAAAGTACTTCTTTATTTGAGAAAAAATTGACTTATCGAATATTGGGTTCGTTTTTTTGCTTTTCTGTGAAATCATAATGATGGCCCTTAAACCGTTTTGCTGTGCCACCCTTCATTTAGCTTCAGAACCGCAAGTATAAGTCTTCTCGAAACACCAGCTCCACGAGAGTAAAGATCAAAGTTTTATTCACGAAGAAACACGCGAGGCGAGAAAAAGGACACGATGCGTGATAGACACGATTGCTAATTGTGTAATTATACCTGAGCTAATATACCTATCCGAAAGACACGCCCACGGACCGAGACCGCATCGCCGTCAATCAAGACGTCGTTTCACGTTTCTTGATCACGTTTCTCCATACGATCCTTTTTATATGGTAAGTGAGCAGAGATCGGGGAATCGAAAGTGAGAGTAAATCTCTGTTCAAACGTATTTTCGGTAGAATTATTCGTTCGAACCTTATCGTCATCAACTGGTTCGCAAGTTTTCATGCCATTTGCTTACCTACTACTTTTTTGAACGCGAGGTCCAAAGCGAGATTGAAATCTAATTCAACATCGAACATCTCAAAGTGACAAGTATATAAGAAGACTTCATCAGAAACTGTTTTTCTAATTATTTTTTGTAGCTACCGAAAATAGCCTGATCAAAAATTGCTTGTTACAATTATTAGATATTAGTGGTAGTCAAATTGTAGGCAGCGATTTTTTATTAGACCATTTTGAGTAGCTGGAAACCAAAAAGAAGATTTTTGACAATGTTTCAGTAGCGTATCCCCGAAATTGACTCTGAACTATGTTAGATTTTCTCCAACCACAACACACTGCTCCCCCTCAAAGCGATATGGTTCAAGTCGCTTTGAACGTAACCTAGCGAACATGAAAAAAACATGAGTTTCACTGGAATGGTATCAGTTCTTTCTTTACGAAGTGAAATACTTGGCCACTTTTTACCAAAAAACTTTGCGTTCTCGAGGTGACAACAATTGGTAATAATGGAATTTCGAACAGACTTTCATATCGCTAAGGTGCTACGGAACTATGTCCGGAATTCTATGATTATCAATTGTTATCGCCTCGAAAACGCGATTCGTAATTTTTTCCAAATTATACAACCTAACGGAATGAAACTCTGGAGATTAAAGCTCGGCGCGCACTAGACGGCAGCGGACGGCGGCGGACGGAAGAAAACAGTGGCTATCATCAAATTCGTTATTTCAGAAGTATGATTACAACAATACTTTTTTGATGCATTGAGTGATAGCTACTGTTTTCTTCCGTCCGCTACCGTCCGCTGCCGTCTAGTGCGTTCGGGCCTTAATGCTTCACCAAGGCAGAAAATGGCTGAGTATTTTACTGTCTGGAAAAACCGAATGGAATTCCAGTCAGATTCATATTTCTTACGTTAACTACAGGTTAGGTTCGAAGCGATCTGTATACCATAACGCCTTAGGGGACGCATATCGCGCGGCTTGATATCTCGCGTTTATTTATTTTTTCTAGCTCTAGCCAGTGTTCGTAGGAAATCCCGTAACGCCGTACGAAATTAGAATAATGATTTCCGTTCGGACTTGGATGTCTAAGTTTCAGTGGACGTGTGAGTGAGGTGTAAAATCTAACACTATACATACATGTGTATATGGATAGAGTGTAAGAATCCACCGGACGATGTTAGATTTACCAAAAAAAAAAAAAATTGGATAAACTCTGGACGTATTGCGAATCACAAATTAAATTTTTCACACTGTAATATACTTCACGCCTTTATAAGTAACTTTCCTATGGGCAGTCAGCGGTGCCACACCTATGCAAAAAACTCTTTGGTGTTATAACTGCGTAAGTTCGATACCCAAGAGTGAGAAAATCTTCCGACATACAAATCGTTGAATAAGTTACAACCGAATAGGTCTGTTCGTGGCTGGAAGTATTTGCATAATTTACTCGACTGCAGAATGCTCTTTGCACGACGATCCCACCTGCCACATGATAATTTCCACCTCAATCCATCGGAATTTTCTCAGATATATCTTCTAGAAAAGTCGAGACGCCCAATAAAATTTATAAAATATGTACCATTCGTGCAGGGACTGATATATAAACGGGAATAATTCAATACGTGAAATTGGTCCGTTGGAAAAGTTCATCCATCCTCATTCAACCACCCTCTAATTAGCTTTACCCCAGTCGATTTAGGTTAAACTACCAGAACATGTTCTGGTCTATCACAAAGGACTTCGTGTCAATTGACTGTGTATTTCTGTAAAGCACTTTTTTAAGTGCACAATATTTCAGGACTGGATTGACAATGGAAGGTTCGCCCGAGCCCACTCATTTCGAAACGAATGAAGTGAACTGCATCATTCCGGACTGACAATATTTTTACAAAAATTCTTCGATTCGTTGTTCAATTTCAGAACATTTCTTATTAAATTTGTTTCTGGAAAACACCCCATCTTTGATTCGACTGGTTATTTCATCCTTCGTAATGTCTCAAGGCATGTCGCCATTGAAAAAGGCTTTTGTTCCTTTCAAAGTGAACAAAAATATCTTCAGCACGTGATGGACATGGAAGAAGTAGAAAACAGACCGCCAAAGTGATTGAGAATATTTAAAAATCAAATGATACATGATAGAACATTACACGAATCTGAAATCAGAGCATTACATCGATGTGGTTCAACACCAGCTCATTTCTCCTGGATTAAAACACATCGCCAAACCGTTTAAGCCAAATCGAAATGGCAGGGGTAAGGATCATCGTTTCGTTCCTTTCAGTCAAGCTGACATGGATTGACCCGATAGCTAGAAATCGGACCGAAAACGGAATATCAAAAAAGTTATTCTGTTGCAAAACGGGCCCAATTGCTGTTCTCCACCCCGTTTAAAAATTCCTGCAATCACCCATCAATGGCGACCAAATAGAGTAGGTATGTGATGCACAGATCAGCACATATGCAGCAAAAAGAATCACCCAGGGTACTGTAGCAAAGTGCGATCTCTTCTACTGCAATGCCGTATTTGTCACAGAGTAGAAGTTAACCGGATCATCATGCCCGCGTTTATATACCTGCACACGTAAGAGGTAGCTAGGTAGATATAGGTAGGTATCTCATTGTATGTGAAGAACGAGCGAACCAGGTCCAGGTCCAGGTCCAGCTCAAGCTCAAGATCAAGCTCAGGCTCCAGCTCCAGGGCCGGCATAGCCAAGCTCCCTGGAAGGCACTACGACTGGCGACTCATACAACCCGATCTATAACTCCGCCCTGGTTGTAATTAGGATAACGGGCCTTGAGCTTGGCAGTAGGAGTAGGCAGGCGAGCAAGCAGGCAATATTATCGGAGTATGCACAGCGTTACAGGTTGTTGAATTAATGCCTCACCACCGTACCTAGCTAGAGAGACGACTACTATCCGATTCAAGGGATACATTAGAACTCGCGGAATCGACACGCATGGGATATTACTGGTTGCCAAGCTAGGCATGGAATCAACCGAGCAATTCGCTTTCTCATGCTTGCACAAATCAACCGTCTAACACTCGGCATATTCTCTGAAATCGTCATCTTATGTACCAACTTGTACATATCAATGAAGAGAATTGTTCGAATGCTCATAGACACCAACTCCATGAATCTATCTCCGATTTTCGCAGAACCAAATTACATTTCTTGTCCTGCAAATTGCAATACTGTACAGAAAACAACTCGAGCCATAAGAGTATTTCTACATCAAAGTAAGCCATCCATCCAGAGCATGGTGTAGCAGCGGTATACCTGGCCCGGCACCGGGAGTGCGAGATAGCGGGATAGCCAGTTTGCCTGCATCCTGGGCTGGATCGCCAGGAAGAAGGGCTCGTCCGATGTCGAGCGAAGAAGCAAAGTAAGCGAAGAAGAAGCAGAGTATGCGTGCTTAGATAAGCTCGTTACGTGTCGGATTTAATTAGATACAGCGTTCGTGCGGTATTCTTCATTTCACTGCACGCGGAAGCATAATACTTATACATATATGCACCGCGTACGGCGGACCATGGTTGAAGGGTGGAAATACGGAAGTCCATGATTACATAGGTGGAAGGCACAAAGTATCAGCTTCGAGATTCAAACCTTACCGATTCCCTGACGGTGTTGCTGAACCCCCATTACACGGTGAAGAAAAAATACCGAACAAGGATTCGAACTAAGCGCAGTAGATGATCAAGGATCGAAGCCATACCGATCGCTAACAAACCGAAACAGACCTCAATCAATCAGAGCCAGGAAATCTTCGATTCTGTGATATAATCTCATGATCATGTCAGTTCTCGATGTCGATCAGAAGAATGGGTATTCGATTTCGGATCTATTCAGTTGATCAGGGTTCAGCCAATCTCAGAATACCTCGATGTACCGGAGTATTCAATATATTACTAACGGCTACATATGTTCATAGCTATAGTTATTCGAGATAGTGAACACTGCCACCGACCGGCAATAAAGTATTTCCTGATAGGAATAGATCAGAGTGTATTTCTTTGATGGGAAAAAAGGCAATTGGATCTTGCAAAGAAATAAAGAAAGCGGCCCTGAATGTATAGATGAAATCAAAAATGTCGTAGATACGTTTACTGCAGCAATAGCGTCGAGTCACGGATGGTACTATCCTATTAGAGGATAAGTTCCCACAGCCTCATCTCTCGCCGGAGCACATGGTGTGACCCGAATTTCAATGCAATGCAATTGTAAATTGAAGCGATATTGTGTACTGCATTATGCTGTCCTGAAATCAGCGTCACCGATGAAATTATTTGCCGTTTGTACAGTAGATGAGTATTATGAGTACGCATGGTATGTACGTACATACGTACGTACGTACACAGCATGTCACTACGTCCCATGCTGGGTACTATATACGGTGACGTTTTGCTGTGGCAATGCTGTTTGACTCGGAGCGGTTTGCCCAGCAGGAAAGCATCTCGAAGATCCTGGGACTAGGACTGGGACTAGGACTGGGACTGGGACTTGGCGTTGTTTCATCTTTCACGGTGGTCAGGCTATGTGTCAGCGTCCCGTTACCTGCCGCTTGACCAAGCCTCGTACTTCAGGATGGTATTAGAGATCCAGTACCAACCGACTGCAGTTAAGGAGCTAAAGGGCGACTGATATTCATTCTCAAGTCGCTCCAGTCCAAGCTCAGGTTCTCGGGGCAGTCTTAATTCAATTATCACCTTTCCCCCACATGCTCGTGTATAGCAACCCGTGTAGGTATATGAGATACACTTATACTTGCTGACATTTGATGAAAAATCTTCATCTCATCTCCTTCTCATCAACGCACTCGATGAAAGATTGGGTTAATTAGGCTCAATTGAGCTGAGTTTTCGATCTTTTTTTGTTTCTTTCTTCAATTTTTATTATTTCATCTACAAGGTGCGACGTTCATACTCCAGAGGCACGGGATCAAGAGTAAGATACGTTTAACTCCACCTCGAAGATAGGATGTCGACAAGGAGGAAGACGGGGTCACCGGTATTCTCACGCCCGCAAAACTAGCACCGAGAAACCTGGGTGCAAAAATGAAACGCCTTGACCGCAAATGTAGCTTAGTGCTCTCCCGGGTCTCGACCGAGATCCGAAGAACGGGGCTCTCTATCTTTTTCTCTCTCTCTATGTCTCCCTCTTTATTTCTCTTTCTCTCGACAGAGGGAGCTGGAATTAGACGCGCTGGCATTCGCTAAGCCTACGACCTGAGATCAGGAAGAGGATGATGGGGAGGATGGTCCCATCTTATCGTGGGAGGACCACGAGTAACAATATAAGTATAACGAACGTCATCTCCGCAGATATTCACCCACGAGATGCATGAATCAGGCAGACACAAGGTCTGACCCATCAGCATTGTGACCTTCTTCCCTCGCCATCAGGCTTGGCTTTTTTTGCTGATGGACAAATTGCAGCCGTTTGATACTTCGAACGGTTTTGACGAGTTCAGATGGTCTCATGCAAAGCATCGACCCTGAAGAATCACCCAAAGTGTCACAAGTCTATGAAATCTTGATTACAAGTCAACAGTTAAAGAGGATTTCAACAAATGACTAATCGGTGCACGTCGTACAATAAAAATGGGTTTGGAAGTACGAAGTCAGCTCGACATTTGAATAGATGCAAGTTTTGCAATTGGCAAGAGAAAGATAGAGATCAATGGAACGTCAGCTTTAGTCTGATAGCAAATGCATATTGGTTCGACTATGCACTTCCGTCTATGATATTTTATCACCATTTGTCTGCACCAGACAAAAAAGGGAGACACAAACACTTCACGACGTTAGAAACTTGAGAAACCTGAGAAATTTACAGCTATTTGATAGACACTAAAAGTGTCGTTATCATCCCAGGCGTTCAGACCATCGCCTGGTACTGATACGCCTATAACGGTTCACGTCCATTTCTTGAATGATGAAAAACTTGTGAAGGTTTTGGAAAATCAATCGATCAATCAATATCGAAATGAATTGCATAGATCCCAGGATAAGTACAGTACCTATTCGCCTTGCAAGTTGCAATTAGGAGTAGGTGCGTGCCATAGTAGGAAATAGAGGGTTTGTCTACAGGCGTGTGTCACCGTGAATATTCACCGCGGTCACGAGAGTCAAGATTCTCGAGTAATTAGAACTCGAGATAATTATTAATTACGCTCTTCATAGGCGTGTTACGATGAGACGGTGTTTTAACGACGAGGTCATAGGTCAGCTTCTTCGGAATTCCTTGAGACTGAGATTCACGATCCACTGCAGGCTGCACCATTAGAGGAGGTCGGTTGGTTGGTAGGTGGCTATGGGTATAGGTAGGTGCACGCAGCAAGCCGACATTGACCGCCAACATAATCGGAGTGCAGTGTCTACTGCTTGGATATATAGCACACACGTATATCAGCTTTACGATTTGCTAATTATCATTTTACTGCCACCCATAGAACCTCACTCTAATAAATTACCATCGGTTCTAGCTCCTTTTTGCCGTTATAAAACATCATCTCTTACACGGTAATCAAACACCGGATATTTTTATCATACCTTATTAGACCACGACCAACAACATAAGCACATCGAACTCGGTCAATAAACATAGGCTCTGCATCATCTACATCGATGGAGGCACATCGCGTCTATGGATCTTGGAACATCGATTTTCCACAAATTCCGTTTAATGTCTGTCTGATCCATGTTTTGACACACAAAAATTGTTGCGCTGAATGAATTTTTCAAAACCCTGTGCGGATGGTAGGTATATCTAAAATCGCTGGATCCGGCTTTAACCAAAACTATCTGAATTACCCTCTTTAGAATCATGAACCAAAAACTTGATATTTCTGATAAGCCTTCTTATTTCAGAGTTTCAGTATCTCGAGGGATGCATGTGCCCCTGTAAACCAATTCAAGAGCATCTTCACCACTTAAAAATTTCTCATGTATTCTTATTTTCTCATTATTCCCAACCGTGCAGTTTTTTGTATGAACTGGTCACTCGAAGGATCCGGGACGAGATTGAAGTTCCGGATTTCAGAAGCTGCGAGAGGTCAGAATTCCGAATTTTTTTACTACCGATTCACAGTTTTTAGAAAAATTATTTCCCCGGAAGGCTACGTAGGGAATTTGAAAAACTTCAAATAAAAAAATACCAAAGGTTCAAAGTTCCGAAAGCTAAAGATCGGAAAGGCCAAAACTCCGAATCTCGGAATTCGCAAGAGTATCCCTCAATAAATTTACGGATTTTTGGACTTTCTGAGTTTTGCGATTCCGGATCTTCAAGCTGTCTGCATTCTGATCCTTCGGAATTAGCAAGTTCGAAATTCTCACGATTCTAGAAACTCAGAATCGCGTTTCAAATAAATTCGGAATTATGACCATTCCGAACTTTTGGAATTCGGAACTTCAATCCCGCCCGGAGGATTCGGGGGCAAAAATTCACATTCAATGCTGACTGAACTTAGGTGAACCGAATTTGATCAGCTTCTGAATAATGTGTGAAGAAAACAAACATCGGACCAAAGCCGGCACTTAACACATTACACTTTAGAATTTTAAAGCGTTCGTGGCAAATGCGGTGGCTACATGACTAACAACTTTGCACTTTAGCGTCTAACGGTATCCTGGCTTCAATAGATCACGAGTATGACCCTTTGATTGCGCGGGTCACCCTGGGCTGCGTTAGCTGCGTCTGCTGCAACCGCTCAACGGCGGCTACCTTTGCGTAGGATAGTTTCATCGCGAAGAACTGCAACGGAATATGTCGGCGTCGGCGTCGGCGTGGACGTGGACGTGGACGTCTTACTATGTACCCCAACCTCTTGTACATCATTAATTACCGTTTCGTTCTAACAAATCGAATTCCCAATACCCGGATATTTTAATTGGCGGCAAAACCGTGTATCAGTTTTATTACCCGTACAGGCAATTTATATCTTCCGATATTTTTACATTCCGAAAATATTACATTATAAGTATTTTACCCAGCGAAAACGAGGTGTAATTTTTTGGCACGATGTTCAGACCATCTTTTTTTTCAATTTTTTATTCGGTATTACCTTATTACATTGCAGAAATCAAAACGAGATGAAAATGCAAAAGAATAAGAAACATTTTGACATAAAAATTTCTTAATTCATTTCGCACGCAACGAAAGTGGCCAAATAATGTTTTTCACTGAAGTTCCACTATCCTTTGTGCTTTGAAAAACGTTCACTGAAGTATCAATTCTAATCTAAACCTATGAAATATTTTTAGAGATTCTATAGAAATTGATAGTGAAATGAAGATGACGGTAACCAATGAATAACCATCACGCTAATTCTAGTTTCGAATTATAAGATCAGATAAAAATCAGGTGTGCTCCATCGAGTATAATTCGAACTCATATTGGATACCGCTACAATTTTTGCGGAGATAATAATACAAGACGGATTGGTCCGAGGGGTTATTCACTCTAACTTTCGGTGTACATGTGACTCCGTGACTTCGGGAGATTGATGCTGATTTCCAAATGATTTCTTAGTTATTTCAAAGTGATTACTGCTAATTTCCAAGCGATTTCTTAGTGATTTCAAAGTGATTACTGCTGATTTCTAAGTGATTTCAAGTAATTTCTTAGTGATTTCAAATTGATTTTCAAGAGATTTTATCTGATTTCGAGTGATTTCATGTACGACGCCACATGATTTCCTGACTGATTTCAAACAACAGTGTCCAGCTGATTTCAGGAGTGAATAACCCCTCGGATTGGTCCATTGGATCTCTGAAAAGTAATCAATCAAGTAATTGTGTTATTTCTTCTTCGAGCGAAGCAAGTTTGACCAAAAGATTATTTCGTTATCTGGATTAACTTGTGAGATACTTGGGAATCCTGAAGATTGAAACGTAAGATTAGGTGGTACCTATATATATATATTTATCGATTTTATTGAAGTATCGCGTGATTTCTAACAGCGAAATAAAAGACATAGAAAACATCGAGTAAACGCAGAGGAAGCTCCGAGCTAAATGAAACGTGGACGACCTGTGGGCCGTTGACTTCTGGCAAAGATCATTGATTTTTTTGCAGACCCGTGGGCCATTGTGATGTAGATATCTCAGCTTTGTTCGCGGCATTGTCCCATCTAAATCCGTGTAATTCGTGATTTCATTAATCCCGGCTTTTCCTATTTCTTTATTTTTACCAAAAATCTTTTATTTTCACTTCGGTTTTTATTTTTATTTATTTATTTTTTCTCTCCTTTCGTAAACCACATTTTCACGCTCTCGGTACCACCGCGCCATCCCGATTAGCAGAAAGTGAATTCAAGTGAATCTTGTGGTTATAGATGACTGCTGCCAATAAATCAGCCAAAAACATCCTAAGTATCGAGACAATGAGATTATTAACGGTACGATTAACACGCCCGAAATCATTCTCGAGTCGAAAAATATCAACTGAATTTCTGCCAAATTCAAAAGGATGTTCAGAGGAAATTTCAGGTACCATATTCACCTGCGAAGGGTAATTCTCACGTGCGGCAATGCCGATGAATATTCCCTCGACACACAGGTGTGAAGAGAAAAAGAAAAATTAAACGAAAGACAACAAAATGAAGAGAAAAAGAAACGGGGGGAAAAAAAAAGAAAAAACGGAAAATTTGGACCTGCAGGTAACTGCGATGAAAAGGGACCATCGATCATTGAGAGTCCGTCCCGATACACGTTGGTCTGTGCAAGGCTTAGCATAACAGGTTAGGAGTAGCCCCGTGGATCCTCGGGATCTTTTGATCGCGACAGGATGCAGTTGGTACCGAATTCCGTCTGGCCAGTTTATTTCGGGCCCAAGACCCCGTCTTATTTGTAGCCTTGCAAAGGGTTCGCCAGGCGCCAATTACGTGTCGTGTGGATATTTTTAGACTTGGATGAAGATTATCGCAGGGCCAGGTCCTCGAGGAGGTGAGAAAAAAGGCGAGATGAAAGAAAAAATAAGAAAATGGGAATGTAAAAGAGGATATACATCCCCTTTTGCTGCTTCGCGTGTGAAGAAGAAGAAGAAGAAGAAGAAGAAGAAGAAGACTCGAGAGGTGGATGAGTTCCGCGAAAAGAGAACCAAAGAGAAGTACCCCTCTTCAGTGATTTTTTATATTTACTATTTCTTGAGTAAAACCGAAAAAATGAGAAGAAGGTCCCAGGGTTAGAACCCGGGACGCTATTCACATCATTCGCGAGCGTCCTTTCGAAGGTCGAATCAGAAACCTTTGATTGATAAAAATGAAGAAAAATAAGGGAACTGCAGGGAACGCGTGGCTTTTGAAAGCGAAGAAGTCGGTAATGGTGGTTATAAAAATGAAATACATCGAGAGTTAGGTAGATAGGTGGGTACGGTCGAGGCGAAGTAGTCTGTTTCTTGGAAATCCGGACGAAGAAGGTCTTCGCGGTAAATTGGTTGAGTTGAGGAGTAGGTATCGAATTTTAGTTAAAATTTATCGCATTTTCTGTATAGAGCGCGCGAAGCCAGGTTAAAGATTCTGGAGTATTTAAGTCTGATTGTTACACGTGTTTTTATATCCCTAAAATAAATTTCACGGTACTCCAATGCCATTAGCATCCCATTAAGGGGGAATAAATAATTTTAAACAGCGCGGTCTAAATTCACACCGATATCACCTACCGGCTTGCCGCGCAGCGGAGGAGCCTGTCTACGATATAATAAATTATATCCTGAAATGTTAAACTAAATAATTTACGATCTAGACGGATTATATCGATTCACGTATAAGACTATCTTTCTTACTTAATAATAAAGAAATACACCTCTTCCTATTGTTATAAGAGGTACAAAAAATTCACATTCAGCAAGTCTCGGATCTTCTTTACATTTTTTCATGCGCCTACTCGACAAAAGAAAATAACCAGTCAAACGATCAAGGCGTCAAAAGCTCAATAACATGATTTATTTCCTATTTTATCAGTGAGAAAAGCAAGAGAATTAATGAGTAATGATTAGATCTCTATAAAATTTGACCGTTCTATTAATCGCTTCGAATTCTCTTCTCATTTCATTGAAATTGTATTGACGCTGCATCGGGGTGGTATTGAAGTTCCGAAAGGTCAAAATTCCGAATTCATTTGAAACGTGATTCTGAGTTTCTATAGGAACGTTGGAGTTCAGAACTTGTAAATTCCGAAAGGTCGGCATGCAGACAGCTCAAAGATCCAAAAGTTAAAAACTCAGAAACTCCAAAAATCGGCAAATTTTAGGGAAGCCTGTGACAAAGCTGTCAAATAAACAACGTCGCATCTCGCGAATTCCGAGATTCGGAGTTTCGACGTTTTGGATCGTCAGCTTTCGGAATTTTGAACCTTCGGTGTATTTTCATTCGGAGTTTTTCAAATTGGCTACGTAGACCGTCAAGAAAACAATGTTTCTAAAAACTCTGAGTCAGTAGTATAAAAATTTGGAATTTTGACATTTCGCAGCTTTTGAAATCCGAAATTTCAATTCCGCTCCGCTGGATCATGTGAGTTATTTCCAAAAACTAGGACTCATCGTAAGTTCCTAATCGGGACGGCGACGAGCATTTTCGAGTTCTTTTATACTCGCCAATATCTAATGATGGATAAGTCATGCACTTTTCATTGAATTTTTGACCCGAGGATTAGGTATCGTTATAGTTTTGACCAGCACTCGTATGATCCAGCGTGAGTTTCGAGTTCGAATCGAACATAAAAAACCTCCAATCTCTTGAGGGTCTTTCCTTAAGGGGCTATTGGAGTTGCTTGAAAACTCCGACGCAGTTCTCATCTCTCATGGTAATGCAGAGCTTTATAGCATGGTGGATAGTGGGATGTCGATGTTTTTAGTAATCCAAAACCAGATTAGTTCCCATTAAGTCATTTCTGCATCAAATCTGATGAACTTGGACTCTAAACGTGTATTTTTTCCAACGCCGAGTGGCATCATACGCACGAGAAAGATCTATTCAGTGCAGCTCTAAATAATCAAGAAAATTATGTAGTCGATAACGAATCTATAAAAAAAATTGTCGTTATTTTTGAATAATGAAACATCGCTCCACTTTCTGCCAAAACAATGCATGGATTTCCAAAGTTCCATTCCGATCGGTCAAGTGGAGTAGAAGTTTTGGCTCTCCGCGTTTTCGAGGTGATAGCGCGTCTCCACTAGCCGCTTAATATCAGTGAATGGGAATTTAGATGAATGAGTAATGAAAATAACCACTTTTTTGGACTAAAGCGAGGGACGAACGGTCGTATGCACTTGAAGCGAATAGCCGCGATTAGAAGAGGCCTAATGTAGCCTCAGCTCGGACCCAAGTTTGCTGCAGTCCTGGGCCTCCTATTTATCAATTTTTTAATCGCAAACGAACCCTAAGAATAGCATTCTATAAATAAACCGGAATTCGCCAGCATAATACACGCCTTAGCGATAACACCACCAGTGACCAGTATTTTTCCGCACCTCTTCTCCGATGTCGCAACCGAAAAAAGAATAGGGCAAAGGAAAAGAAAGAGAACCGGAATGAGGATTACAAAAGTTCTTGGAAAAATTACCATTCAATTCTTTTGATAAAAAATCATCTCCTTCTTATGTTATTCATTCTTCGAAACCGGAATTTCGTTCTTTTTTCGTTTTCAAGTCATCGTATCTTCGTGTATCGATAAGTCTGCACATCCACTGCAGCGGGGAATGCGTGGCATTTAACATGCAGATAATTAATTAGTACCGTGATAGTTACCATAAAATAGAGAAAAAAAAAAAACCCCAAAGAAAAGAACAACTTAAAACCAATCGTAATTGCGCCTGGTTCTTTCGACAAGAATTTAAGCGAGGAAGTGATCACAGTGAGAAAAGACAAGAGGATCAAAGTTTAGTAGAAAAATCAGTTTTTTCTTCTGTATTTTGAGGATAAAAATTTGCCAATTTAGCAAAGGATGTTGACAATTCTGACAGGTTAAGTAAACGCAAATAGTAGCGAAGCAAGCGATCAGTTTGCAATTGAATCGACGCTGGTGAAGATCGAATCGTCGTTCGCTCAAACCCAACGCTAGCCGTTCGGATAAATATTCAACGAATTATCTATCTGATCGTCCTTGCCAGTAATGCGATTCGCAAATACTTAAAGAAGAAAAATAAAAAGGGATGAAAGTAATAAAAAGGGGGAAACAACATTCCTGCAGCACGCAGCAGTTGGATTTGCAATAAATTGTTGTACAGACTTGCAGCGTTAAGAAAAACCGATAGAATATTGGTGAAAAATAATACAATTAAAACACCATTCGAGTTAATTGCACCTGTCATAAAACCCGACAAGCTACACCTAAATGCTCTGATCTTGGTTCAGCATATCATTTTATACTAAGTTATGAATCTACTTGAAATAAAATGATCAACAGACGAGGTATTTGAACGTATGATTGCAGTCTGACTGACACTTTTTTCCTTCTTCGAAATGCGAATGGGACTTGTCGAGGTAGAATTATTTTTCCTCAAGATATAAAGACGGGGAGGAAAATCTCCTCTTACTTTTTTCCAAGAGCTTTTTACTCGACTAGAGATCGTCTTGTACCTTTCTCGAGACTCCGGTTCGCTCCCGGAGGCAGAGAAGCAGGCAGTGAAACAATTATCGGCAACTAAAGGGAACGGAACGAGGCGAAGTCCAGCGCCATCATCATCTCTCCGTTAGTACAAAAACCGTATCCGCGTTTCGCGGAAATATAGATCTGCAAAAAACACACTAGGATATCCAGAGGCGCGGCTTGCGAACGCGTTTACACGCACCCACGCGCACTGCTGCTGCTGCTGCTGCCGCTGCTGCTACTTTTCAAGATGCATATTTTCTGCAAATTGATGTTTCACAAGTCGCTTTGAACCTAACCTAGCTAACATAAGAAATATGGATCTGACTGGAATTCCATTCATTTTTTCCAAACAGTAGAATACTTGACCACTTTCTGCCGTGGCAAAGCATTAATCTTTCGAATTTCATCCCGGTAGATGGAATAGTTTGGAAGAAACTACGAATCGCGTTTTCGAAGTAATAACAGTTGGTATCAATGGAGTCTGTTCAAAATTCAATGATTACCAATTGTTTTGTCACTTCGAAAACGGGAATCGTACTTACTCGACGACTACCCAACCGATCCGAACGAATCCTCGACGAATGAGTTCAGTTTTTTGGCAGAAAGTGGCCAAATATGTCACTTCGTCAAAAAAAAACTGATAGGATTCCAGTAAAACTAATATTTTTTATGTTAGCTAGGTTAAGTTGGAAGTGATCTCTGCAACATCACCCACTAGTGGCTTCTTTCTACTGTTAGTTCCAGACGCGTCTTTGATTCTTTTCATTTTTCAGTCAATATCTTTGAAGTACGAAAAATAAGTGAAAATGGTGGATCGGGTGTTTTTTTCCATTCTTCGTAGACGTTTGAGGAGGTGAATAACGCGCGATGGCATTTGATAGGTGAGTTAACGGAGTGACGAAACTTTCCTTTTCATCGCATAGGACAGAGGAAGCATGTCGTCCCTGAACTTGTACGTCTCAAAGACAAGGTCGACCTTCGCGTTGTCGTGGAAAGAAAGAGGGAAATAACGAGGGAATGAAGAGAAAGTAATGATTCCAAGAACGTTGGTTCAGAAACTTAACTCATGGAAGTTAGAAGATAGTAAAGTATCGATGAGAATAGTAGCAACCAAGTCGTATAAGTCGTTGCACAATCACCCTCTCCTTTCATCGATCTATATTTATCGATTACAAGCCAGATTCCGCCGATTGTCGGGATAATTGCGTCTCGTCCTCGTCGTCGTCGTTCGTCGTTCTTAACGTTACCTCACCATCGTCTTTACGCCTCGAGCATCCTACCGAGATTACCATCTTTCGTAAGAGGACGATTTACTTAGGTGCGTCTACCTTCGTCCTCCGAGCGATCGAAATCAAGATTCTTGCACCAGTAGTTATTAATTAATAATCCCTCGTTACCAGCCTCATTGATTTGTATTAGTAACGCTTCTGCACCATCCGCCGCCTTTGCTCGAGAAACTCCAGCAACTATCATAAAAGCGGAATGACAGTCTCTCTTATTGCAGACTTTGGAGTACGAGAATTCAAATTTAAGGCTCCTTTTCGGAAATTTGCTCAATCAAGCCTTCTCAGTCTCCTGGGATCAAAATTACCGTAAAACAAAAATTGCTAAACCCTCTTCGAATTTCTGAAGAAACTAATTTTTTTGTACCGACCACTATGGGACTATGCATTTTTTCTGAGGATATAGCAAATTCTCAGGGTATGAATTTCATCTCGAAAAATCACCAAGTGCAATATTCAAGATTTTCTTTAGCAAATAAACACCTTTTCCTGCACTCGCACATTACTGTTTCTTCTTCGCCCTTTCATGAACTGATTTCACGCGTGAAAACGGTGGTTTCGTATAAAGTATAATAATGTTCAAAACGCGATCCATAATTTGGTCTGTGTCAATTAAAACAATACCGTTCGTAGGGTAAAATGACTGGGGTCATTTCGGCCCCGTGTGATCGGGGAGGATCAACCATTGCCGAGAAAAAATCGTAAGTTCGAGTACTGGTGTTCATCGACTTCAACCCACTACCGAGTTCGATCGAATTTTTATTTGGGATTAATCTGATATTTTTGGGTTTGTGATTTCAGCAATTACACATCGTGCCTTGGGAGGATGTACAAAAAAACAGCTTCTGCCAAATTTTGAGAATCACAAAGTACATAGGTAAAAGCCCGAGTGGTGCTCGAGTCAAAATGGCAAGCGGTATTTTCAGTAGAGCCGAGGAATATATCTTTCTGATGTTTCAACTCTTTCTGATCAACTTCTAATGATAATCTCCATGTTCCGCAATTTATTGTTTATAACCACCGCAGCATAACTTTTTTTCCGAATGATTAAAGCAAAACAAAGAAGGAAAAAGAACCGAAATAAAAATATATAGACAACGAACAAGCCCCGCGACAGTTAGCATTTTCTTTATAGATGATCAGGATCACAGAAAAACCTACCTACTGAGGTTTTTTGTTCTGGTGAAAATAACGCCAATCCTGATCTATGGACCAAACACAAAGGTACAATAAATTCCTAACGAAACGTTAGAAATCGGATTACTATTCTATCGTATCTATTCGGTCAGAGAACGTTTCTTCATCACGCATATATATATATATACATGTCTATAATCTAAGTAGGAAAAAAAAAAAACTTTCATTACTACTACGACTACTACCACCAGTATTCATTCCTTGACGAGAGCTTCTCGATGTTGGATAAAAAATATCAAGCCAGAATAGTTGAAGGCTGAAAGTTAGAAGTTCGCTTGGTATCGGATACCGGGGTAACGGGGTACGGAAAAGGTATAGGTAGGTACTACAATGCGAGAGCTAACCGAGTAGCGATTCTGAAGATGGTCCGAGTTCGTGTCTCGTCGCGGTGCCGCGCAGCATCCGATGGTGTCCTTGAGGCGGGCGGGGTCGTCAGTCGAGCCCTGCGCCAGGTAAACGACCATCAGAAACCCATATGTGTGTTGGTCCTCATTTCTTCTCCTCCCCATCTTATCTTTATCCTTTTCCCGCCCAACGACGAGAAGTTGGTAAAGATACTAACGTACTTGCATGCGTATCAATGTACAGGACAGACTGATGTACATAAATACATATATACATTATACATGCATAAATAACATATATAAGTACGTATGTACGTACGTATGTATGTAGATACGTATATAGACAAGTAGTAGTTCCTGGCGTCGCGGTAGCCGCCAGGATCGTTGCGAAGGCAGTCCAGCATGCTCTACAAGTGTTATGAAATGGCTTTACCCCCCTGCTACCTGCAGCACCTACCCTCCCAACACACAGATTTATTGCTTTAATTACAGCTCCGCTAAGGTGCCGGGGCAGCACACTTCATTTTCACCAATTATACACCGGTTATGCATTATACGCACAACTCCGAGGAGCCGACCTAGGACAACAAACTACACGTACGAGGGAAGATGAACTAACTCTTTATTTCGTGCACTAGATGCAATTCGAGTATGTGTAATTTCTCTAGTTACCATATAAGAACGAAGTGAATCACCAATAGCACCGATAAATACCCAGACTCCTTACAATAAAAGCTCCTTGGCCCTTCCTTCTGGATCTCAACTTTGGAGTTCGAAATTCTAAACACATTGGACAAAATTTCATTCGAAACTATTGTTTGAGGTTGATTTGTCAATTGAGAAACTTTTTAAGCATATACTGTAAAATGGATGGTCTTGAAATTTGCAGGTATGCGGACTTCTTTCAAAAATTCAACACCGATTGGTGTAAAATCATCTCCAAATATTGTTAAATTGACACCAAATTTTGGTGTATATAGATCTACACCAAAAATTATTTACAGTGTAATTTGTTAAATTGACACTATTTGGGATTAACTCTTTAATTTGACACTCTCCGAAGTTAATTTTCAAATTAACATCACATCAGGTTGATTAGTCAGTTTCACTTTTTTAGGTGATTTGTCAATTTTGACACTATTCGAGGTCAATTCAGCAATTTGACATTTGTCTAGGTGAATTTGTCAATTTGACACTATTTGAGGTTGATTCATCAGGCTTTACACGATTTGAGGTCCACTTGTCAATTTTCACGCACTTTTTGTAGACAATTACGAATATGACACTGAACACATCGAGAAATTTTAGTACATTAAGTAGGTATATCAAGTCTTGAATCTTCTAACCAACTACATATCAATTATTGTTCTAGTAACCCACCCCGGAAAAATCTGAAAGACTTTCTCCAGTGGTAAGAGCTTTCAAAACTCTAACACATCATGATCAGTCCAACACCACATTGGGGTATGTTGGGTTCGCTTTTTGAGATGTAATTATGCAATTCTTGGACTTCTCAAAGCTATGAAAATGCAGTTGAAGTCAAGATCTTCCGGGGATCTCCTGCCGGAGGCTATCTCGAACTTTTATCGAAGTGAATCTCTAAAAGGATTATTCTAACGCCGTCCGTCTGTTTATGATAAATAGTTTGGTCCTTGAGAGGTACGTGTCGTGTCTATCCAAGTTCTTAGGTCGCCCTGAATAGGCGATATCCATGGAACCCGGAGACTCTGGACCCATGCCGGGCACGTCCGGTCGCCTAACGAGGCACAAGGTACTTCTAACGGTCTCTGGTTCGCCAATTACCGATCATTGATATTATTAGGGTCGGTTGTATATATACCTTCTCTAAATCTTAGGGTAAACTGGAGGCTTCCGCTCTGGCGCCAATTAAATCGTAACCTTTGCAAACTGAAAGGAACGACGCGGTTTAATATTTCCTTTACGACCACCGCGGCACACGCCCAACAATTAATATCAAACTCAAGACCATCCACTTGCCCTACGGATTCATAATCAAACAAAACTTCACGAGTTTATTCAAAATCAATCCGGCCATCATCATCGAAATGTGTCTGAGCCACTTTCATCGACATTGCTCACAGCTTCCAGCAAAACTGAATGGAGCTATGAGTAAGTGATAGTGCAATGTAGAGCAGGACCATTTGGTAATGAGTTTCATAATAAGTGAACTGTAGACGACCGTGAAGGATACCCGAAATTATGATACTGAATCGCCGCGATTACCCTAATGTGTGAGTTTCACAGGGTCATTCTACGTGGTTCTAACCACCCTCCAAACCTTACCACCTTTGGTTTCGCAGCAAGTATCGGGACACATTAGGGTGTTCCACAAACGACTTCACGTCGAAACGTTTTGCTGAGAAGCATTCTGTTTTTGGATTATTCAATATTATTGAAAATTTGGTTTATGCTTAATATCTCCAGAGTGGCTTCAGCCAGAAGGTTCTCCAACCGCTAATTCTGGAGCAAATCAACAGCTGGACTATGATATCCTGAACAGGGAATTGTTCCAAAAAGACCACATATTCTATATTTCATAGAGTATTGTCGTGTGCTGCTGTTGGAAAAGTTTAAAGAAGAAACACTTCATCCTGCAAGGGGAATAACACTATTTTCCGTACGTGATGATCACGAGAAGAGTAGATATCAGAGTATCAAAGATATTTAGAAAATGAAATTTGAGTGTGTTGGAGTAATTTGCACTATTTCCTGATCATAGGACGAGACCATTTTGTTGATTGGGTGATTATTTCATTTTTAATTAGCTTTCGTGTTTGAGGTGCATTTGTCGAGTGACGATCCTACTGGAAACTTGAGAACAAAAATGTAAACAAAATGAGTTTTAGACCGTACAATTATTCATTCCTACGCATAATGCTTCTTCTTCCATCCCATTACATGAGACTATGGATTGTTCCCGCGAGCCTCATCCTTCACGAACTGAAGCATAATATTAATAAGTGTATAACCATACGCTATACGCCCAGGGTGGTGAAACGCGATCCATTATTGTCAGGACAAAGGCAAATACCGTGTTCAAGAGTTACCAATAATTACGCAGTGGTTAATTCCTTCTGGGTACTGGCTAGAAGGTGGATATATGCTTGCATTGGGATAGGCAGATGTTACCGGCGCATACTCGTACCTATAGATACTCCCGAGGATAACTGGTGACGAAATAAATCCCGTTTCAGCCAAGTCCTTGCAAAGGCAATGTGGATTCTCGTCATTTATCGCATCATACGTCAACGGTATGGTCATTGGCTCTTCCGAAAAGCTTTTCACTGTGCTTGACCAAGTTCTTGCTAGTGATGAATCAAGGACTACCAGGACATGAAAAACGCACGGCTTTTGGTTGCCCTTCGAGACACCCGGTGTGCTTAAAGACGTAGTCGCGGTTACTCCGGAGATGCACACTCCCCTCTAGACGATGGTGCCCGACGCTGACCACTGCCCACTGGCGCCACGCAATTGTCAATTAACATTTTTACCGCCGCTCAAGAAAACACGGAGCTACGTGCCGCGCGATGCGCGCTCATCCTCCTACCGCCGCCAGGGCCTGTCTCCTCTTCTCTTCTCTTTTTCCTTTTTTTTTTTCGTTTCTTTTCCTTTTTTCCTCTTTTTTCTCTGCCTGACGCAACTTACGGACCCAACGGGGATACATTTCATTATGATTATACATACATGTGTGTGCTGCGTATTGCTAATCGCTCGCGCGCGCCTATCCACAATATACTCCTGATCCCCGGACTTCAGAATCTGAAGAGTCCTCATAGTGAAGCTGATGATCCACAACCAGTCTCTCAATCCTCAGCTTCTCTTATCGATCGCTTCAGAATCCTTGAGAGTTCAAATTGGCCAGAAATTCGCATACGTTGCCACACAATGGTCCGTTTTGGATGGACTTGGAATGTTAGACTCGCGACACCACAAGCTCTCTGCAATGTGACTCAATTGCTTTTGGGCTCACTAACCGAACCGGTGTACTGTTTTTACCGCTACTTGTCTGGTTTCTTTTTTCAGCTTTCATTCTTAGGTGTGCATGGGTTTTCCTTTCGAAAAATTGGATCTTCCTTTCTCAATCTTCGTTCCATCTTTCCAACAAGCTGTGAACTCTGCACGAGCATTGACACTGCCGTAAAACCCATGATAGTAATAGCCAAAGTTGTGTTACGTTATTATCCCATTCCACCATTAAAACACTCTGGCCTTACGTCGTCACTAATTGTGAAGATATGAATTTGAACTTGACGGGGTAAAGCGGAATACCACAAAAGTTTTCAGCCCCCGAAACGTTAGGTGGGTATACATCAATTTGCCTAGATAGACCGCGAGGCTTGTCTTCAGGACTCTTTCCTTTCGATACTCCAAAGTCCATTTCATGCCCATACTCGAGTTATGGACGTTTTACTTTTTCCATACCTATTGAGGATAAACCGTGTGTGTTACACGGTTTAACTCAGCCAGCCGTCAGCTACCAGAAGCGAGAGTTGAAATTACCGGATCGTAACACCGGTTGTATTTATGTACCAACTCTGTTATTGAATGCTATAGATTCAGTGTCTGCAGAATGTACAGTACACTGTATAATACTGGTAGATGCAAATATCGGGCAGTCGGACGGACACGTTTCACTATACGAGGACGTCTCGTAACGTCCTGAGACTTGGCTAGCAAAGCAGACAGTATTACGCTCTTCGCCGGGTGCCAACTATCCAAGATATCTCTGCAGTAATAATTTATAACGGATGAATATAGCCTGTCAATTCATCGAACCGGAAAGAACGTTTGGTTCCTTTTTTCGCTATCACAATTCGCCATCGTCTTTGGGTATGGCGAGTCGCATCCTAGGCCAAAACATATGGTTGGTTCCACTATAGGATCGTTTTTTTCATGCATGAAAGAAAAAACCGAAGAGGTTTTAAATTTTTCTATTCATCTATTAATTCAGTTTTCTCCATCGTTACGTTCGACTTATGCAGGTGTTGTGTAATAAGTCAAAAAATTAGATACTAGAGAATTACGTTGGTAGAACATTACGAAGGTCATTACTAGCGTGCAAAGGTTTCAACTGGGGGTCATCGACGCTGCCCAGTCGCGTGTCTCTTGGCCGCCAGTCATGGGAACTGAGATGTTCATGAAAAGGCGAAAGTAAATCATGGGTCAAGGTCCGGGTCGGTTCTTTCGAGGGAAAACTCACCTGGTGTTACAAACAAAGTTGTAACTCAACGCGTTTCCCAATTTTCCAGATATTTTTACATGTATGTACGCGTGTAGGTAGCTATGCATGTGAACTGCCAACGGACGTCTTATTTTACGATACGCTAAATATTCATATTGTGCATCGAAGTGATCAGAACTGGCTTCCCTTCTCGCATACTCAATGGACCAGATTCGGAAGCGTATATCTCTTCCAGATCCATACAAAACAGCACAGGTTTATACTGAGTCAATCGGGTAATAATAAAGTTCCTTTTTTTTCCTGTTCTGGCGCCAAGAAAATCGCACCCGTCTGTATAGAGGGTAAAGGAAATGACGCGAATAAATTGGTTTTTAAATATAAAGCGAATGAATATTCAATCAATTTATTCAGAATTTATTGCACTCTCGAGATAATGTTGAGAAGGAATTTGTTTTTCAACTAATTCAAGACCCCCGGAGACAATTTTCCGGGGAAAAAGTTGGCTGTTTTCTGAATCTTTGCCACCGGGTCAAATGCTAAATAAAAAAAAACAAAAAAGGAATGGATTTCGAAGATTCATCTAATTGTCAGAGTCAAACAATTTACCTACGTGAATTTTTATCCATGGATAATCGATTAATTCGATAAACGATCCAAATCGCCCATCGCTAGCCTAAAGGGTACTTGTAAGCCTCTTTAAGTAATTTCCAGTAAATACCGAATCTAAAAGCTTGATGGTTCGTTATTTCCCCTTCGCGCAAGGTTCCGCGGAAGATCAAGCTGAGATATATTCAAACTAAAAAAACGAACGGATCAAAGGAGGACAAACTTTGAAGATATTCCAATGCGCAAACTTGTTTGAAACAATTTTCATAATCATACATGATTTTCTCCGTATACCGGTAGGCAGAGCTACGTATCATTTAGTTCTGCAGTGTTTACCCGGAGTATATTTTTCGCCGAACGAAGTTGCAAACATAGGTATATGGAGAATATAAGTTCCTACGTATGTGTACAATTTCAAGACTTTGCATGATCATGATTCAGCGTGAACTGGATACCATATAAGATTCGCAAAAAAAAAAAAAAAAAAAAAAAAACTACTCCAAACGATATTGTCTGTTTATTCATCGGCACTTGAGCTACCGAGAAAATGTATATTTCATAAAATCAAACCACCGCATGCACGCGCAACCGTCGAGACAAGTAAAAACTACTGTTTACCAATTATTATGCCAGCAAGCGTTCCGCTCATACCTAGAAAGGTTCTTTCCTCTTTCCCAGCATCACGGCAATACTAGGAGACCATGATAAAGACCTTGTAAAATGTAGATATGTACCAGGTATGCGGTATTCACACCAGTATTGGAACCGATACAATTCTATCGCATGTAAGAGGGAAAACGGTGCTTTACAAGATTCTGGTATTTCCTGCATTACGAAAACATTCATGCAAGGAAAAGAAGTCATTTCGAAACTCCCTAGAGACTAATAATTCTCTAGCTCTGCCGCCGCCCCCTTTCTCTCTTTTTCTCTTTCATGCGCTGGGAAAGTGAGGTTAGATTCCAGGTATGCTGATCTAGCTTTCCCTAAATCTGCGGGGGTGTTTTCATCAGAGAAAACAGCTCGAGGAAGAAACCAGGACGACCTGGTATGGTGGACAACGTGCCCATGGACGCTGATAGGTCAATGAACCCAACTGAGCATTGTGTGTCGCTTGTTGCCTCCCGGGAACTGTCACATAACCTCACTTTCGCGACAAAGAGAGTTCCGAGAAGAGCGGAGAGATCCCTCTCGCTCACTCGGAGGCAAAAGCGTTATGTAATTGCGAGGATAATGGAGATGTATGGACCCGAGAATAATGGTACCAAGATTGCTATTGGAGCCTATAGCCTATACTCGCTTCCGATCTAACCAGATCCTCGAGGGTCTGTTCCTTCGGTTTTTCGCTTGGATCTAAATTTCGAGTACTTTCGACTCCGATACCGTCGAGCATGCATCTTTCCTTACATTCAATCTCCGCTAGAATTTTTTTCCAAAACTCTATACTTCGGTATCTGAGGTCAAAGTCTTCGAATTCAAAATGGCGGATCAATGTAACACACGGGAATGCAGGGGATGGTCAGATTTTCACGAAAATTGATTTCTGAGGATTTTCTGGATGCCAGAATTCGAATCTATAATCATCTAAATATGCAAATTCAAAATAGCGGAATTTTAATACCGGAGATCATTTCCATGCGCCATTTTGAATTCAAATATTTTAACTTGGATTCAAAGTATCCACAGAGGGGCAGGATCGAAGTTCCGAAAGGTCAAAATAGCGCATTTTTTTGAGACGCAATTTTGAGTTTCTAGAATTAACGGTAGAGTTCAGAACTTGTAAATTCCGAAAGGTCGAAATGCAACCAGCTCAAACATCCGAAAGTTACAAACTCAGAAAGTCCAAAAATGTGCTAATTTAAGGGAAGCTCGTGACAAAACTGTCAAACAAACGACGTTGTTCTCGCGAATTCCGAGATTTGGAGCTTTGGCGTTTTGGATCTTTAGATTTCGGGATTTTGAACCTTCGGTGTTTCTCCATTCAGAGATTTTCAAATTGGCTACATAGGTTTACGGGGAAGTAATCTTCCTAAAAAATCTGAGTCAATTTCGGCTTTTCACAGCTTTCAAAATTCGGAATTTCAATCCCGCCTCTCCACAGAAACCAATCATTGTGCAATTCAAATGCGAATGAATGTTTGTTGTCTTTAATTGTATTTCTGTTTTTGTAAATCGCCAGGCTTTGTTCAAAGAATTAATGCTGGGGCTACGGTGGCCTGAAGAACCTAAGGTATATAAATTGTGAAAAAAAAATTATATTTGTACGCAATCTGGAAGATCGATCGCCATAGGGATCCTGCGGCTTGAACCATCTTCTCCACCGTGGCGCCTGCTTACCGTAACAACGTAAATTCAGGGTTATAGGTCACGAGGGTCTCGTTATAAGAGTTTGCCAATTTCACGACTCGGAGATGCGTTACGAGACTGGCTCGATTTATGATATCAGCATTTGCGTTAATCTCAGAAAACACGACCTCCAATTACGTTAGTAAATTCATAATAAATTATCAACTCTTCATATCATAGTCGTCTGGCTAAATTTATACAACCAATGCAGCCAAGAAGTTGAAACATCATCAGATATTATTATATGAGTCGAAAAAATGTAAAGGAAATTGTTAGATCCTTCTATCCTTTGTTGATTTTTGGCAATTTTCATTGTATGTACATCTACTCATACCAAGTAGGCATACATAATGATATGAGATTCGTAATTCCTTCTAATATCATTCCACCATGGCCACTAAGAAGTTAGTTGGCTTGAAACTTGGATTTGATTTACGATCGGTTTCCGGTCTGCGATATACTCGCAATCAGTGATAAAAATCGTAGTTGCGAGTAGGTACATACCTACCCGGATATTTTCCAAGTATTTTTCACCGACCCACCGAGCACACGAAGCAGATACGTGCTTGCCACAAAGCATAGGCTTAGCTAAGACCTTACAGTATACCTATCTGCAATGTTTCTACGAAAACTCATAAAGTGGTTCCTTCCTAGCCATGCTATAGAGTAGAAGAGGAACCCCGGGCCAGTTAACACCAGTTTACCGTATAGTACCGAAGAGGAATGCGAGTTAATATAATTAGATCTAAAAATATCTGAGACTTAGTAATTACAGGGAAGAACAATCGGGATTAGCCCCCTCTGAGTCAGTTTGATTTCGCATCCTGTTTCTAGTCGGTCCGCAGTTATCCTCCTCCATATACCCAGTTTTATATTTTATCTTTTATGCGTGTCGGTTTCTCTGTCGGCAAACGCGTTGCAAATTACCCCCAATGACCATTCGCTAAGGTATACCATTACATAGTTTGCCAAGGCATTTTGTCCACCGATTCTTTCTTTTTATTTATTTTTATTTTACGCTCTCGCACCGCGTTTGCTTCGTCCCTCCAACCGGACGTACCGGCCAGCAAGAAAAAAATAGTAAAAATATTATCGACTTCTTCAATGCTCGATTTTATCATATTTTTCTCAATCCTCCAGCCTTTTCAGGCCGAGAGGATCTCCGTATCTGAAGTGATTTTCATAGAGAGTAATTCGTCTACAATATTTAGAGGGGTGGGTTGATTACGGCCCTGAGCTTCAGGTCAAGAGATTGAAAACGGTATAAATCAGAATTATGCGAGGATCTTAATTTTGACATGAAGTCACGATTTTTAAATGAAATCGGTATTCAACAATTTTGAAAATCTCTGGACACTCATTTTCATGAAAATTGAACTGATTTTTTATCCCAAAAGCCCGCAAAAAACCCGTTTGCATGAAATTTTCAATAATTTATTCACATTCGTCTGTGATATTGGATCTACTATTTCGGATTTTCTGATCCAAAAAACTTATAGGAAATCATCCTTGAAAAAATTAAGAGACTTTTCTTGCCCTTTTTACATTCGCGGTTTTGAACTCAGATTCGAAAAGAGGACTATGAGATACTTCCGGAAATCGATTTTGGTACGAATTAATCGAAGAAATTTGAAACATATTTAAAGGCAGGTGATGCTGCATATAATTCAGTTTCCTGTCCCCAAATTAAGGGTTGAGATCTTTCCGGTTGATTATGGTTACAAGTTGAATGATTTCATAATTTATATCAATTTATATACCTTATACAGGGATTGGGGAAGACCCCGGCGCTAATCAAGATTAATCGAAAGGGTTTTGTAAGAGGCTTAAGATCTTTAGGCGGTTTGGTAGTAACTTAACCCGTTTGGTATATGTATGTACATAAGGCCTTGGGTGCCGATTAAATTTACGAATTAGTTGTCATTAAAAAATTCACCATTGGTTACGGTCGTTCGCGATCAATTTACCGATCACGATATATACATACCTTAACATACAGGGCTATTGCCCGGACAATAATAGCTCTATCAGCCTATTTACCACTTAATATTATCCGTGACTGACTGCAAGATATTATACTACAGAGACTGCCTATACATGTACCAGAATTCCAACATATTTCATACCGATATTTCTCAGCCAATCAAAACACAAAAAATTATACATACGTAGGTACATGATTCAAAACTAGCTTCAATTTCTCACAACTAATTTTGTAGTCTAAGAGAACAAGACGGAAAAAAAATAGTATATCGCGTCAGTAATGCCATAAGGTCGTAAGCGCCGAGAAAAAAAAATTCGATTTTTTATTGCCAAAATCTTTTTCACGCAATATACGATCTTGTGGGTACATCCGCAGAAAAAAATTTTTTTTTGCGCTTACGACCTTATGGCATTAGGGGCGCGATATTGCGTGGCTTCAGAGAAGTAAAAGCACGAAATAGGTAATTATCGAGAAAATACGTCGCCCGCGACGGATGGGATTACCGTCTGTGCGTGAAATTGAGCTATTTCGAAGTGCGCATGCGCCTCATTACGCACCATTGCGTAAAATAGAGCATTTCCAATGTGCGCATGCGCCAACTCCGTAGTTTTTCATTATTCAGAAATAAGGCACTTTACGCACGCTACACAAGCCTCGAAAATAACACTTTCCAAGCAGGTGTTACAAAATAATAGATTTCAGTACGACTACGGAAAGGCTTTTTTGGTGAAACGAGAGGTTTACGGCCCGAGCCGAAGGCGAGGGCTGTAACGAGTTTCGTCAAAAAGGATTTACGTACGAGCAACGATAATTATTTTTCATCACAAGAGCCGAGTAATCGCGACGAAGTTGCGATTTTGAGGTTAGAGTGATGAACAGAGTTTTTAGACTCACGATAAAAATTGGTTCAAATAACAAAAATCAATTTTCGTACTAAACCAATACTTTTCTTATATCCCCAAAGGTGATGAAAAGTAAAAAAGCAAATAAATGAACAAAATCACAAACTATGAAATAACGACTATACGTATAATTGATTGCAAGTGATAGTCAGATGCCAATCAGAAGAGAAAAGAATAACTATACAATAATATAAGAGATGGAATGGGTGTTTACGGTAAATAGTAAATAAATACGATGGTACGTATAGATTGTGTGTATATGTATAACGAAAGGGTTGAGGCTAGTGGAAGCGAACGGCAAAACGTTACCTAATAAGGTTACGGTATAGTGAAGAAGACCAGCGGGGTATATACAGTTGGTCGTCAGTTAACTGGCTAATACTAGTATAACTAGATGATCAGTAATCACGCTGTACGGTGCCGTCTGTCAGATCATCAGATGGATGAAAATCTCGCGAACCTCCTTCACTCCATACCAACGACAGCTCGAACTTTCGCGATCTAACTACACGACTGCAAATTAATTCCCGGAATACACCGAACTGATTATAATTGGTCCGATATAGAGCTGGTGGAGATTATCATCCGCATGGATAATAGTTAGATTTAACACAAAAAAAAAGGAAAAAAAAACGAGTTTTTGATAACCGGACGCGGATACTTCGGAAATTTATAACTCCGGAAGACAACGTCCGGTCAAATTCTAAAAGAGTTCAAAATTTTCGTTTCGGAATGCATAATATTCCTTTCAAAAAGTATAATGATCGATTACGCCAGTTTTTAGTAAATCCAAATTGTCAATTTCTGTATTGGAAATTTTGGTGTTTTCGTTATGTCATTTTAGGTATAGGTAATTCCGTTAAGTTACTAACCGAAGTAGTTTACGGGTATTTCTTTATTTTTGTTTTTTTTTTTTTGCTTTGTCGTTCGAAAAATAATAGCAAGAAATATTTCGAGGAAAATCATTTGATTTTATATTATAGAAATAGAGAGTCCAATATATCGAAAAATTTCTCCGCATATCTATATAGCAGACAGAAAATCGATTCAAATTACGCAAGTCTATATTTTTCACTAAAAAGTAAATAGACTTTGTTTTCGCATTCATTCATAATTTTTTGCAATGATTTTTCTGTTCCAAATCGGACCGAAAGTATTTCAAAGATTGAGACCGAATTGCAACTTAATTATCTTGGCCAGGAATTTACAATCCGAATAGTAATTACTGTTCCGAAATGTGGTGAAAAAAAATGCACACCAGTAATTTAGACCAGATTATCATCAACAAGGGAAACTCAAAAGTTGCGAATCTTCTAAAGAGAAGCGGAATATCAACAAATCATAATAATTGCTGTACTAATAAACAATAAATATATTCAGTGAGCTGATTCCTTTCTATTTCTTTTTTTTTTTTCTTGCAGTTGTCGATTGATAAGGAACTCAGCTTATAATTTCATAAACAGCTCGAATGATCAAAATTTATTCCAAGAACTTCACTCAAACCTCTGAAGTTGAATGAACTATAATACCAGCAAAGAAATGTTTAGATTAAAGAAAAACTTACCCAATCTTGGTGATGAGCTTCCCATGAACGTGGAGATACGACGTTACAAATCTCTTGTTCACCTGTAAAGATAAATGACGAAAATTACTGACTACATGATTTCATTATTTGCTTCTTTGATATTCAAAGAGATGAAGGAATTGCGTTCCAATTTTCATTCCAGAAGAATAAACTTGCAATGATTTGCACTTTTACGAAAAAAAATACCATTGGTACTGTGCGAAAATATTGGCTGGTTATTTTCTCATTAGTTTTGCTGATCAGGCTTCTCTGAGCATATCTTCTAGTTCTTCCCATTGGTACCCATTGACATTATTATTTTATATCAATAAACACTAATCAACAAAAGTAATGAGAAATTTATTAGGTAGGATTTCTGGATGGTACCATTTGTGTTTTTCCACGAGGGCATTGAAGCTACATCTTTGCACAATACATCAAAGATGCAACGAGATTTTTGCTTCAAACCGAAACATTTCTTCCAGACATTTATTTCAACTCCATATCTCAGCGATTCTTTATTCTTTGTCCTTATAGTTCCGCGAGGGGTGAATCACGGAGGAGATATGGTGTACAAATTGCAGGAAATATTGTTAAATATTAGAAGATAAGTGCTGCAGAATGTTGAAAAGTGTTGAAAAATATTGAAAAAGAGTTTAAAATATCTAGAAATGTTAGAAAAATGTACCAGAGATACTGGGAGATATCAAAAAATTAGAGATATGGTGTACAAGTTTTTGAGTCATGGTTCACCCCATTCTCCCCCCAAAGCACATTCAACGCCCAAGCTAACTTATTACAGCAAAAAGAAGTGCGTATTTTCCAAAATCAACAAATCACGATTACAGATGAAACCGTAACAAGGCAAAAATTGAGGGTAGGTATAAAGAACTTGGATTCTTCACTTCTTGGATTATGATTTTCCCTAAAAGTTCGATTGGATTGAAGACTTTATAACGAGTGATTTGGACCAACAAATTTTTAATCTCTAAAAAACAGGAACGACTTTGCGACGTTTTTTTTTAGGCAAATGAGTCAAAAACAATGTTTATCATTGTGAAGAAAAGGAATGTGAAATTTTCTCACCTCGACGCTAGTCAGCTGCCCAAGATCCTCTAGATCGCTGTGTGCGAGTCTAGCCTCGCTGGCTGCGGCGGCTGTTGTTGTTCTTGTGACTCTTCTGCCTCCAGGATGCACCCAAATTTCTCTTCTCAATCCACCGCCGCCATTACCGGCACCTTCTTTCTCCTTCATTCGAGCTCTTTCTTTCCATTCTCGTTCTTCTTTACGCTTACGTTCGGTGGATTCGTACTGAATGAACATAAATTGAGAATTAATGAAGGGTAACATCCTTAGCGTAGAAGGTCGAATCGTGCCAAGCGTGAATCCTAAACTCAAGAAAACATCGGAGATTGAGTAACTGAAATTATTTCACTCTCTTCCGGGAACTTGGCTACTAGCTGAACAGCAAAAAACACAACTATGCGAGGATTTCAACGTGTAAACTTAGTTCTGGATTCTTTTTCAACCATTTTAAGCCACGAGAATTTAGTCTGGGGTAATTATTGAGCTTTTGGGTCAAAATTTACGCTCCAAAAATCGTTTCTATCGCATAATTTCACGAGTGTTTTTTATTCATTCTTGCTTTCAACAAAGCAAAGTTGAAACATTTCAAAGACTAGGAAAAAGTCCTGTTGATCTGTGATTAAAAATTTGATCCTGATCATCGATTAGTTTTTATATTCTCATTCATTCAGAAGAGTTCAGCAGCAAAATGCTCCAAAGTTTCTAAAAGCCTAACTTATGTGTCTCTTCAATACCCACCTGCATTAGATCTGCTTATGATTAACTATTCTATAAATTTACTGAGAAGCTTCAAACCAATACACGTGATTAAGAATAATAAAGGCAATAGTTCAGTCCTGTGGAAATTTCTAGAGTTTATAATTGATTATTTCTTGTTAATTATCTCAAACTCTTTGAAAAAATAAAATGTCCAATAATTGTATACGTATGAAAATTTCTTTTTCACAGCAAGACTCTTGAAGAGCTCAGTTGTGTTTTGAATCCCTGCAAAAGCAAGGTATTTTCTTAAACAGAATATCCATTTTGCAAATTCAAAGTATTATGTGTACATGATGCTGGATTATGTATTGGTCAGTTCAGCACGTCAGATCTTGGTAAATAGTAAACAACTGCTAAATTTACGTTGATATGTAAAATCTAACAATAAAATAACATGCGACAAATTCTTACTAACAACTAAGTTTAGATTTTTTACAAATTTCATAATAGTGCACTATACGATTTTCAAAATCTATGCAAAGCCAAGGTAGAAATCGTTAGAATAAGAATGTCACAAGTACAAGTTGGTGCTGCTAAAAAAAAAAATAAATTACTTATTTGTATCTAGAGAAAAATTCGTACGTAATTTTTGTGTCATATGAATTCATTTCGGAATTGAAAATGCTCAAAAAAGAGGAATAAAAGTACAAAAAAGACGAGCTTTTACTAGAACTGACGATGCCGATGTTTCAAATTAATCTCAAAGTAGCGACGATGGCAACAGTTTGAAAGTCTTCAAAGATAAAAACTAAATTTAATCGATATAAAAGGAACTTGAATTTTTTGATAGCGAAAGGAAAAGGGCTGACCAAGTCCTGCGATTTTGAAAAAAGTGCAGGATAAGAAATTAATATTTGCAATACGATGGTGATAAATTATAGAATGCGTGGTGAGATAGTTAAATATAAACAAAACAGAAAAAGCTTCTGCAGTAAGAGCAGTAAGCAGTGTTCTAATATGGTATAATTATCACACCAAGAATTTGAATTTACTTACATAATGTAGATACTGGGAGCAATAAAAAAGAAATTCTCTTGTTAATAAATAGCATCATACATATAAATTCAAATATTATGAAAAACTTGTTAAAAAACAGACTCACTTTTTTTCTATTCTCGTCAAAAAGTGCTATAAGACTTTCCCTAGCTGAGTGAAACGGATTCGACGCCATCAATGATCTCATATAAAAGTAAACAGCATCTAACTTTCGTCTCTGTAAAATAAAATTCATTCCGTATAAATACTTTATCATAAAATAAGGATTTCCAATTAAATGGATTGAAAAATTGTCTAACTCACAGCGTAGTGAGCCAACAACGCCAATTGATTGTAAGGTCTTCCATTTTTGGGATTGATCTGCTGCGCTTTGATATACCATCTGCAAAATAGTGTTTTTTAGTATTTCAACCATCAGAAATGAGGTGAAAAATCGTAAATACTAAATATTGTTTCATTGGTAACGAGCAATTTGTACATAATAAATACTAACTGCCTGGATTTTCCGTAGTTAGTAGTTTCATTGACTTGTTCTTTGTATCTAGCCAGATCTCCGAGGTAAAGGAATATCTTTTGAGCACTGATTAAAGCTAATCCAACAAATCCAAGTCCTTTAGGAAGCGAAGGAGAAGCCAAATATGTGTCTAATTTAAACTTGTAAGTATTTTCAAGAACCGTTAGAAGATTTTCTAGGTAAACGGTTCCCTCGTCTATGATATCCAACATAATTTTTTTGTATCTTTCACGTCCTTCCGAGCTCTCTTTGGGCATAGATTTTCGCAGAATTTCAATCATGTTGTAAAATAATATCTTCCAAAAGTATTGCTCCATGTTTTCAGCTTGGCAAAATTTAATATCCGTTTCTAACAACGTCTGTAAACTTTCTTGTAAAAAACGACGAATGTACGAAAGCCTCTCCCAGCTAGCCGTAACTCCGCCAGAACTTAGTATACATTGTAGTTCCCAATCCGCTTGACGAATATCAAAAAGTAGATACGGACTCTTCGCAGATCTGAAACTGCAAATGAAGAAAGAAAAAAAAAACAGTTTTATTAGCGGCTGATTGAACATATAAAACACAGAAGAGGTCATCGGATTCAGAATTCAATCCGCTCTCTCTTCTTTTCCTGATTTGTCGATGGAGGTGTTTAGTTTACCTTTCCGAATTAGGATTGTACCATGGCGTTCGCATGTTCCCAAACTGATCAGTAATGTAAGGCGGAGGCATGCCGTCCAGTTGAAGTGGCTGAAAACCGTGACCTGGACTTGCGGGATGAGATTGAAATACAGGGACACTAGCGGGCTGAACTTGAGGGTCGTTTTCCCTGTTAACGAGAGAAACATCATCAATAATGTGTTTAAACAGAAGATCAGAGCTCGGCTGGGAATCGTAGCTTCCAAATAAATCCATAGAATTATTAGGTATTTCAAGAGGGAAGATCAATGAATCAATAATAATTCGATTACTGAAAAGCTTTGTCGATCGATGTTTCAAGAAATAATATTTCCACTTGCCGCTCATCTATAATATTGGACATAAATTCAAGATAACTTAGCGAATTGTGAAACAGAACAAAAGGTGCGATATCTCGGTGGAAAAACATCGTAAAAACAAAATTTCTATCAAATGAATTGACGATTTTCTTTAGAATCAAGATTATTTGAAAAACCGGTAATTTTTCATGCTTTGATCAGCTTTCTTCTTCGTTCAACGGTGAACAGATTCCTAAGAAATGATCAGGCAGAAAAACACCTCAGAAATTATTCGACGTTGTAAAAAAAAACTTTAATTCGGTTTTTAAAACGATTTCTTCGTTCAACGGTGAACAGATTCCTAAGAAATGATCAGGCAGAAAAACACCTCAGAAATTATTCGACGTTGTAAAAAAAAAAACTTTAATTCGGTTTTTAAAACGATTTCCGCGATTTTTTTCACAAGCTTATTCAACTTTGAGTGAAATATTGATTTTCAAAATTTAAATACTATTGATTCTATCGAATCCTATGATATAAAAAAGGGTCTGAATCTGTAATTTCAGTTCCAAATGAATTTTTTTCTTTAGAATCAAGAGGTAAGTTTTGTTTTCCTCTATCAGCAGGTTTTGCGAAGAACGATATTTCACCATTAATTCTGAAAAAAATTGATTAACATCGGGAATCCGGTAGCTCAATTCTATTCAACTGTTACAATTTCTGAGATAAGTTCACAATTCTCAAGTTGCAACGAATAGAGAGTTGGAGTTGATCTTATCTACAAAATTAATCTTTTTTTAAAAACATAGCTAAGCAAAGAAATGTTTGAAAAATATTAGAGACAAATTTACAACAATCCGAGATCAAGAATCACAAACTTCTTTCTACGTCACACTTTTCGATAAACTGAATACTTTCTGTTAATGAATATTCCACACATAAATTCGAACAATTTCACGTACAGAAAAACGTTGAAATATCTCAGATAGAATTTCAAAAATTATGTTGTATCTATTCCAAATAGCTGCTTCGAATTTCATTCTACATTGTTAGATCACCGCGATATTATACTTTCGATTCTGCCTGAAAACTCGAAACCTGATCTCTCCAACTTATGGCTAATACTGTATCCTTTGTTACGAGTCTACAGTCAGCAATAACGTTTTTAAAATCGAGAAATACACGCCTCATATCGCGAATGCTCAATATCATGATCAAATTACCTGGGTAAAGCCGCCCGGCCACCGGGAGAGTTGATAATAATTGGTTTATTGGGATTATTAGGATCGAACAGTGTCCGCTGTTGTTGCGATGAATTTTGTCGTAACGAATTAACGTTGGGTGGAGAGTGACTGGTATCGGGTAAAACGATAACACCGGGTGGCTGAGAGTTGTTGTAAGTAGACTGAGAGTTGTTTTGATTAGACGAGACAGAACTGGGTGGTGAAATAGATTGCTGAACGGAATGAGAAGATTGCTGATGACCGTGAACCATCGGACACGGAGTACGCTGCCCATCATCCGAATCGCATATCGAAGGCTTTCTTCCAGTTCTCCAATTTTCGTCTGCATGCGAATCTGGCATTCTAAAAAAGGATACAAATCTCAAATAACGCCATAGAATTATCGTAATCAAACTAAACACGTTTTTCATCATTTGTTAGTTAATTATAAATAGAATATTTTATTCTGGTATTGATCAAGATATTAACAATTAACAATTAACAATTAATTAAGATATTAACAATTAACATCTTCACGCTACAGAAATCTTTCTTCGTTACCATGTCCAAAAATCTCCCATTACCTGTTCCTGTGAAAATCGTCTGGATTTCTGCTACCGCCTCTGAAATTTCTTTCTTTACTAGGTTCGCGGCTTCGTTGTTGACTGTTGTTTGACTGTCGATGATTTCTGTTGTACCTTCTATTGCTACCGCTCATCTTCTGATTATTATTATAATTATCATTCTCTCTATTCTGTTGATTTTTCTGACGTTCTCTACTATTTTCTCGTACATTATCTCTGCTTACGCTCCTTTGAACACCAAATAATTCAATAACGATTGATTAATTTCACGATTTGATAGTCACGGTACATATTTCTATGGGCTATTAATACTATCCGCAATCAAAAATCTTCTATTCATTTACTTATACCAAAAAAATGAGGAAATCTTTTACCTATCTCCGCCGTGCCGCCTATCTTGCTTCTTTTTTCTTGGTCGATTTCTTCCACCTCCTCCGCCAGATGCTTGACCACCAGACACAGCACTTGCATTATCGCGAAGACTCATCATCGATGAACTACGGCTGAGTTGTTCAGCTTCAAGTTTTTCAGTCAATTCTACTTCTTCGCTCCAATCCTGAGAACATAATATGCAATACCAAATACAGGATTCAAATATCAAACTAAATTCTTTGAAGTAACAGCAGAGTTAATTTTTAGAGGAAACAGTGAAAATCGGGGGGATTTGAGGACATCTTGATTCTGATTTGAGAGTATTGTAGAAGGGTGACAAAACAAGTACCATTATATAATAGAAAGGCTGTTATTGAAAGTCAAACAGTTCTTTGAATCAGCATCTGTTACTCATAACGAGCAAACAAAGTGCCTTAGTTAGACTGCACATTTTATCGAATAATCAACATTGCTATTATTCCAAATTGATATTTGTTTCTCAAACTATGATCAGACTTTTGTGGATGTCACTAAAATTAATAGTAATCAAGCGATTGTAACTGAAGCATTTTGCCAATTTTGAGAAATTGTACAAGTGTTGAGATATTCAAATATTGGAATTATCTCATCGATATTAATTCTGGTGAATTTCTCAAGAAATATTGAGTTTCTTTGATGTTTCTATGATTAATATTCATTAAATCACTTGGGAACATGGAAAGGTGGCTAAATTTTACGAGCTAGCCAAGCAGGGGCTGTTTCTCAATTGATTATAAAACGATAAGATTAAAAGTGGATGACATTATTTGCGGTAAACAAAAACTTGATTAGAAAACCTGTGGACGCAAGTAGTCCTTACCAATGTATGTTCCGAGGCAACATCTGGCAAAGGACTGAAAGGCTCGCTCTTCGGAGGGCTGAGATCCATGGTTTGTTTATGATTAGATCTCTCCTGGGCCATATTCGAAGATTCGTACGAGTCGTTGTTGCCTCTTTGTCTGTAACGGAGAGTGGAATTATGTAGAACCAAATCATGCAGTTGTCGATGGTGCATAAAAATCCAGTCCTAAATAAAGAAATACCAAATTGAAATTGTCATTACGTGTGATAAACATGATGTTGAGGAACAGTCGGAGACAAGGCCCCCTTTCTGTGCCTATGATAATCCGAAGACGGTTGGCATCTGTTACTAATCGGTATCGACATTGCTGGCGATATTGCCGGCGGCGGTGGAGGCATCATCAAACTATCAGCTCGACTCAAACTCTCCACGCTTGTGTACATTGTGCTGTTGCTACCTCGTCTATCATAGGACCTTTACAAGGATATGGAAAAAAAGAACGAAAACGTATTAGCAAATTCAAAGGAAATATTCTACGTTGATTGAGTTTCGGGGCGGATCAATTATATCTGATGAACTTCAGTGTTGGGTACAAAGATTTTTCATTTTTAGCTATTTTTTCTTCAAGATTGAAGAAAACAGTACATAACGTGCTAATAACAGAATAAGTCAGACCTTATTCTGATATGCTATCGGTTTTCCCAAACGCTACATCAATAGAGAATAGTTTCTCAAATTTCACAAAAGTTTGAATAAATTTCTGAGAAACCAGAACTCTGCGACAACCAGTTTTTGTTCAGTAGAATCAATTTGTGTAAAGCAAAGTCCATGAAATGTTGAATAATTCTCAACGGTGTTCAAAATATTAGTAATTAATAATGAAAACACTGAGAAAATCAGATATCCCTTTGAAAAAATCATTTTCACTGTATCTACATCGTCTCAAGCCGATGTATCGAGCTCGAACATTTAAGCTAGTATCTTTTAATTCCCAAATGCAATTACCGATTGATGTAGTCTTGGCTAGGAGTCTGTGGCCTAGAATTTGGAGCCGAAAACTGGTCAGGAGTAACAGATCTGAACATCGGAGATTGAGTCTCCATTTCATCTGGCCTGAGCCTTCCTCTGCCACGGCTCCTAGCCGGTATGGTATTCGACCAGTTTTGTTGAGGTTGTAAATGCCCCGTAGGAGGGAGGTGCTGCATTGTTTGCGAATGCTGCATTGCAGGCGAATAATTGTAGCTAGAAGTACCCTGAAAATAATGTTCAAAAGCCAAGTTCAGATCCTTGTATCAAAGAAATCATAGAGACAAAACCGAGGGGCAAAAATCAATCCATATTCATTTCTTATCCATTACCTGATAAGTAACTGTGCTACCGTCCCACTGGGTGTCCTCTGTGGTACCGATGTAGCTATTTTGTGAAGGAATCAGTCCGTTCTTGTCGAGAAATTTTTTCTGGAACCTCGGAGGAAGATGTTCGAAGTTCTTTGGGTTTCTGGGCATAGAATTATCCTTGATACTTCCTCTCCTGCCCGACGGTGGCTTGCCTTGAAATTTATCTGGATATCCGATAGGCTCCACACTCCTTGTGTCTCTGATGCGATTGGGATCCCCAGTTGAGTTTGGAGAGACGATTAGCGGCTCTGAACCCTGACGAAGAAATAGGATTTAAATTTGTTGCAAAAGTAGAATCTTGAGGATTCCGAAGACACTCACTTGTCTGATCTCTCGATGGCTGTCCCTTCTGTTTCCGTAGTTTCTACCCATAGAAGGAGAGTCTGGTCTCCAGCGATCTTCGCACTCGCTAGTGTTACGATTCCGCCTGTTTCCTCCACCCCGTTTTCCATGATCGTCTCTCCCTCCGCCACGATTACTTCCACCTCCCATACCGCCGTGACCCCCGCCGTGACCACCGGGACGATTGCGGTGGGTGTCGTTTCTGTGACTACGATTTGAATGAGTGTCCCAATCCCTGTTGTCTTCTCTCTCTCGATCTCTTTCCCATACGCCCTGAACTGGGGATCTGTAGGACGAAGTTGGGGCGTTTTATAACAACAGTTTTCAACCATTGATGGGAAATGCTGACGGGATGGTTTCTGATACTTGAAAAAAAATATATCTCTTGAGATATCAAAGTTTTTAAAGATCTAAAACTTTTCCCCTGGCTCTTTTCCAGTCCGAATCGTTGTTTGATTATATTTCTCGTGACATTCCCCTGCAATTTCTAATCTTCAACTATAAAAAATGATATTCTCAGTTATTTCAATGTTGGTTTTCAAAATCCCTAACGTTTGCTTGTTTTCGTAAGGTATACAAACTTCGTCGTTCATTGAAATTTCTTCAAATTCAAGGGGAATATTTTGCACTGGTATACATTTGGGGTAAACTGATAATATATTGAGAGAAGATCAATTTCTATTGTTGCGAGCAGCAAAAAATACTTTTTTTTTCTACACTAACAAGGGAAATAGTTTGAAATCCAAAATTGTTGCATTTAACAAGCAAATTCGTCAAGTATCGTTGCTTTACCCCCAAACTAGATCAATGCAAAATACTTGTGCTGACTTTGAAGAATTTTTAATCAACGTGACGACTTGTGCCAGGAAAAAAACACCTCTTCATTGATAGAACGAATTTATATAAAGTCAAGTTCATAGAATCTCCACCAATTGATAACGATGGGCCAAAATGTGCCTAAACAACTGTAAGAAAATTGAGGAAGCGAAACATCATTTAAAAAAGCATTCAGTGATTTAAGAAAAGCTATTCTCCCGCTATTTACATTCCATTAACACTGAATCCTGAATTTTCACCTGTTAGCCACTTCGCGCCCAGCCAAAGACTCCTTGACTTTTTTAGGAACGTACAGCTGTTGTTCAGGTTTTTTGTTCTTCTTTCTCGGGTCACCGCCGAGTTGATTATTCCTAGACAACGGATGATTCTGTTCGTTGCTATTGTTTCTATAATTGAAACGCATGTCATTTAATTTGTCCGACATATTTTCTATCTGTTGAGAAGAGGGATGGTTCTGCATTTGATTAGAACTATTGAACTGATGCTGATGCTGATGCTGATGATGATGTTGCTGCTGCTGCTGATGGTGATGATGATGATGATGCTGCGGCTGCTGTTGCTGCGGCATCTGCTGCTTGGCACGGTAATGAAACGAAGAAGACGACTTTGGCTTATCCTGCGCGTTGTTTTCCGTATCGAAATCGTCCGAACTCTGCCCTCCCGATTTACGCAACGGACCACTCCCAGGCCTGTACAGGGGCTGAGGAGGGGCCCGACTCGCACCACCTCTCATTACTGTCGAACTGTTATTTTCCAATATAGAATCTACTGTATTATCTGAAAATGAACATTTACTTGGTTTACGGAAAAGGGAGACAAAATAGCTTGAAAAAATTCATCGATACCGCGACAAGGCTGAAACCAGCGGCCAGAGCTAGCGGCCAAACGTAGTGAAAATCTCTAAAAGTTCACAATATGCTATAGTTGTTTGCATTCAATTCGATGAAAGTATTGGCCTTTTACAGGATTCGATGAAAAATTTGACTGTTCATTTTCCGTGCCATATTTTTATCACTTTAAATACGTCTGGCCGCTAATTTCAGCCTCATGATACTGCCTATGGAATATGAATTCCTAAAATTCCTAAGCAACTAACACAACAAACTTCAACTTTGCCATTCTCAGTTGAAATTTACGGCAAAGTGTTTAGATCCTAATTATAATTTAGGACTGATTAACGAACAGTTTTGTGTCTAAGATTTGTTGTCGTTCAGATTCATGCTTGGTGGAAGTTGGTTGAAGGTTCTACGAATAGATCGGAGTTGAGATTTCATGTATGAATAATTGGGAGTCGTTAATTATCGGCTTTTATCGATCACGGTAAATAACCAGCCTGTTATAATCTTTGAATGAATGAAAAGTGAAAGGTATATCCGAAGCAAACCGAACACGAGAGAGTAGGACTGGTTCAAAGTGATACAAACGTTAATGAAAGTGTTAGGAAAAGCAAGAAAATGAAGAAATAGCGCAAAAAAGAAATTGTATGTGATTTACGAACTAGTTTGTAGCGATAATATCTTTGGATCTATGATGACAAAGCAACACAAATTTGACAACTTTTGTTAAAAGATATATTACAGAATGTTTATTTGTTGGAATGAAAGTCAAGGAATGAAATAGGAAGGATAAGATGAAATAGATGCAAACTAATTTGAAGATAATAATAAACTCGTGACTGAAAGGCGAGGATTTTATAGTAGTAAAATATCTGTTGACATATCTGCAAGTGACAATAGATACAGTTGGTAAATGATGGAAATAAAATAAGTAGTTATGTAACCAAAGGCATATGGGAAATTAAATGAATGAAAATTTTCACCAATATTATAACAAACTGTATCTAGGTACTATTTTTAATCGGCGAAGGCCGCGTATTTTGGGAAACAATCCTTGATAGCGGTCTGCGATCGGTGAAATTTTTAGGTTAGCTTGTTTTGTTAGGTTAGCTTTTAACCAACTATTAAACACGGTATATTCTACGTTATTTATCATTATATTTAAACGTATATATTTCAACACTTACGCGTATACGAAATAAGATATTATTTTTACACAATCACCGTACGATCTAGACCTTTTTAAATTACCTTGTGAAATTCCTCCCCACTTTCTGCGTCCTTTGTCGTTGTTCGCCATATTGAAATACAATCACCGCTAAAAGTTTATCAACCCAATTGTCGAGATGATTTATTATCTCGATATCATCTTACACGCGATTTATCATCTCGATTACATTACTTTAACGGAAGATAAACTGTGTCGATTCTGTCAGATACATAATACTTACGATCGCATTATTTGCAACTGACAATTCCTTTATAACTGTATAGATTATTGTATATTATATACAGCTTTTAATTAGCCTGATGCGGCAGTTGGTTGGTCAAGTATTCAATAGACGCATCTATCTTTAAATAACGTATATAGCATAATAAGAGCAAACTTGTAAACATATCAATATTACGCATTGCAATTATAGTAGCCTTTTAATTCTACATCGAGTTCGAAGATACGTGTATCAAATGTCTTTGTATTCATAGATATATTATATCAAACAGCTTGTTGAAACATAAATACAGCGATGTCCAGCTATGATATTATAATCCTGCCAGATATTTGGATTAACGCGACGCATTACAAGATATTCTTATGCAATCTGTATAATATTGTTTTATAATTTGCAGCCTATGTATGAAACTAGGTTTTTCTTACTAACGCTCACCTACGCATTCCGTAATTTCCTATTCCAAGGGCAACAGCTAGTTTAATATAAGCTAACCCTGCAGGTGAAAATAATTCCATGAATTTCTATAGCAATTGTTACATCAATTTCGAATTTCTCTTATGGTTTGTTATATGTATAGTTATTTTTGTATGAGAAACCCTTGATTGTCATTTTTCCTCAATGAACTATACTAAGATTATGCTCAACAATTATTCATGAAAAACAACGAAATGTTTTCTTGAATTTTGTAATTCTCCAAAATCTTGTCGAAAATTTATGAAGCGTTGTACGGAATAGAGATGCGTGAGAGGATAAAGATCCGATTCAAACTGAATTGGAATGAATACGTTTCAATTTTTCGTGTGAAGATATCTGGAAAATAATAAATCAAGGCAGAGTGGAAAAATCTGGATTAAACTGTGAATATGCGCATTAAAATAATATTTACATCTGTAACCGAAGTCAGCTACCTATTATTATTTTTAATCCGATGAAAAACATTCTGAGCCTATAATAATGAAATGGAATCTTATTGGGGGTTGTTGAAGTTTGGGGGTCGCCGAGTCGTCGATGCATTCCGCAAACTACCTGCTCGTGCGATCTTCCGAGAATTTAATACCGACCTAACCAGCCCCTAACAATACCGTAGACGTATTTCAAGTCCGGCAAAGAATCGGGTAAAAACAAATTCCCTCTCGCGCTTTAAAGTGACTAGCTCTGTGATTGGACGACGAGTCTCGATCGAGAGTTCCGGAAGCTGCGCAGTGAACGATTTCTCGTAAACGATGCTCGAAAGCTGATAATAATTAATGATCTCGTAGCTGAACATACAAGACCATTTAATTTTCGGTAAAATATTTAGAACATCTCGAGCTACTGCGGTGAAATTAGCTAGATTTCCCGTATCGCGGGATTATTTGATGATAGCTAATAACACGAGGACGCCGACAACGCCATCTTTAATTCAAACTCAAGCTTGAGGCCGCAGCGCCAGCCACTCGCGGTGATGGCGTGTTGCTGGTGCGGCAATTTCGAAGGGGAGTGCGAGCTTTTGAAAATTTTGACAACGGCCTTTTAAAATGGCAGACAATCAGCAGAGTAGGTTCGAAAAGTCGCTGGGATTATTGACCACGCGTTTCGTTACGTTATTACAAAAGGCAAAGGATGGAGTATTGGACTTAAAAGTGGTAAGCCGTTTCTACAGAATTCCGAGAAAAAGTCAACAACCAAACTAGGTTAACTCATCTCGCCGAGCCATAGTTCGCTGAATTTCCCCTTGCGGGAATTTTAAAATAACCGAATAATATTCACACGCTGACTCCGTTCCTTGTCGCCACATTTTTAAACTCTCTTAGCTCTTGTTTCGAACGATTTTATACCTAGATCGTTAACCTCGAATCAAAACAACCGTCAGACTTAAGAAGAACGAAATAATCTCGTTATTTGTAATCGCGTCTAACCTAACCTGTATTTACGTTCTTTTTATATTGTTGCGTAGCGTGATTCGACGTTCGAAATTTGAATTTAACATGAATAAACAATTGAAACAAGTTGAAAAAAACTAAAGAGCGAGATTCCTGGCTTACTTCAGACTCTGAATTACAATGAAAATACACTAATTACTCCGATATCAGAATAAACACATAAAAATATTCGCTCGTTCATTAGGCTGCGGATATATTGGAGGTTCGACAAAAGCGGCGAATATATGACATCACTAATGTCCTCGAGGGGATCGGACTGATTGAAAAGAAAAGCAAGAACAGTATACAATGGAAGTACGTTAATTCACACTTTTATTTTAACAATATGTTCATTTAGCAGCAGGCAGTTGCTATCGTCAAATGCCGAGACCGACGTTCTTCCAAATTCATTGAAACTCGTCGCTTAATCTATTAGCACTTTTCATTTATTGAATCGAGAAGAATCGTTTTGGAGTCGTTGATCGTCTAACGATGAAAATAAGTACCAAAGAAAGTCGCTGGATACCAGACGTTTAGAGGAAAGGAATTTTCTAATAGAGATAAAGTGTATTCTAAGTATTATTCAGGCCTCGCCGTCGTTCCCCCATTTTCCCCACAACACATTTCTTTTTCCATTCCACTTACAGTATATCACAAAGTAGAACATTTCCTTTTCAAAATTGGTTATTTTTGTAGGTCTGATACTTTCTCTTCATCATACATATGATTCAATCGGTTATATTGCTTGAAGATTGGAAATTCTACCACAATCAGAAATTTGGTGTCCTCAAAACCCAAGCGCGATGTAAACTTTTCATATTTTATTTGCATCTACATTGGATTACGGAACGTAGATAAGTTCTTGTAACTTGAAACCATCTTTAAGTCATGAAATTGAAGTTAGTGACGTCAACGTAACAGAAGTTTTGAAAACAATTCACTATTTTTTTTACTCAAATGTTGTTAGAGTTGCTGAATTGACGAGGCAGGTGTGTTTTCCTGACTTGGGAAATTGTACTCTATATTTTGCCATTTTCGAACCATTGGAGTCACAAAATGAAGAATTTTATACCAAACATTTCGTCGCAATAACTTCAAGAACTTCAATCTCATTTTAAATCAGTAATTTAAGCTTTTGGAGTTGAAAAAACAATTTTCCATTTATAATTGCAATAGGAACTAAATAATTATAAACATCTTTCCGCTCACTTTAGTTTTTGAATACCAAGAAATTCGTAAAACAGAATTTAAGTCCAAAAATACCAGTTCTCCTCAAATTTTCCATAAAATTGTATTCCCTAAGCACTGTGAGGCCTGAAATGAGAGACGACAAAGTAGGAAGTAAGAAAAAGTGATGAAACTTATCAAAGTACATAAGTTTATATAATTTGCAGTCTGATTTTTCCGAGTTAATGAGCGACTGCAGACTTGCTAAAGAACCTCATATGGTTTGTTGATTACGCTGGTATGCAGTACTTCTTACCAAAGATCGTATTTAGATTTTGTAACGGCGGCGATCTAACTTGCAATTAATAATTAGACTGGATAAAGATCTGAGAATCTCTAAGGAACAGTGTCTCTTGCTTGTTAAATGAAACAGGCGCCATTGATCCTAAAGAAATTGTTCTGTTGCTAGGGGCGCAGGACCCGGGTGCAACACACAAGAGGTTGGCGAAAAACTGACCGAATTAAAAGACGAAATAAAGAAACTCGAAGAACACGAGCAGCTAATCGACACACATACTCAATGGATCCAACAGAGCATAAAGAACATAGAATGCGACTTGACGAATAAAAAATACGCTTACATCACCTACGAAGACGTCAAAGAAAAATTCAAAAATGATTTCGTATTAGGAATCCAGGCTCCGCCAGATACCCAATTGAATGTACCGAACATTGCCAAGGTACAAGAAGCTGGGTGAAAGGATATTTTCAATTTTCAACTGGATATTTTTAAACGTCTTTCTTTTTCACACATTTTTTAACACTAGTTTCAATTTACTTGTTAATTATACATGAATCTTTCATGATTTAGGCAATAGAAGAAGAAGAAAATGAAATCAAGGATATAAACTATGAGATATTCATGAAGAGTGCATCTGAAGAAATCAAAGTTTACATGATCCAACCAGACCTGGCTGAATCCTACGACAATAAAGTTCTCGAGGCAAGACTTCAGGAGGAATCTAAAGGCCTCAAGAGGGAGAAGGATGGCGACGATAAGAAAGACGAGTCTAAGCCAAAGAGAAAAGTTGGAAGGTGAAAAATATGTTTTTACAGAAGATGTTATTCGTTACTCTAGATTAAATTAATACGCTCTTTTCGCATCAGAAAACGTAAGTCCATGTTTCTGATCTGCAAAGAGCGAACAGAAAAAACTGGTCTTTTTTTGGGGATGAACAGTCGTGAGAATAGACATGTTCATTTGGATCAGACCGTACAAATATCCACTAAATAGAATTCCAGTCTACTGGAATAAATGAAATCCTTCGAAGAAAGGAATCGATTACCCTAAGAAATAAGTAAACTTGCACAGTTTATTTCTGGTTTCCTTTTAGGCCGCCTAGAGGAGCCGGGAAAGTAGATCCTGTTTTATCAGACGAGGAGGATGAGGACGACCCAGAATTACTAGAAGCCAAAATTATACTCAGCGACGTAGCGACGTCAGGTAAATTTTAGATATTCTCTTTAAAGCGTGAAATATTATCATTTTCAAACAAATTTAATACTTTTATTTTCATTTTTTAGACATTGTCAGGACAGATTTGGACCTACTGGACGAGTTTTATTCCGACTGTAAGTTTATGTTGTATTATTTAATTGCCCATTATTTTTCCCTCTTAAGTTACAACCGGTTTTTTAATTCCGTCTATTTATTCATTTGGATAATTTGCAGTTTTGTGAAAGTTATGCTTCGGTTGTTTTATTGTTTTTTTGTTGTCACCCATTTCAGCAGCTGGAAGATGATGAAACAATCAATATTACCCTGTTTTTCTCATATTTTATGGTTCTCAAGATATTCAGATCAGCCTGAGTGATTTTTAGACGAATCATGAAAGGATTTTTATCACCTGAATTTTCGAATATTGAATAATATGATTTCTCTGTGCCTTTACAGTTTGTGGACCTCTGGTGAGATTGAGTCCTCCGCCAGGTGAAAAGGACTACCAATTTAATCTTGGTGAAAACGAAGGAATCTGTGACCTATTTGATATAGTAGCAAAGTGAGAAATGATGAACTAAAGTATGACTTGATAGTTTCACGCTACCTAAACTATTCCGAGTTTCCTAGGTACACGTGACATATGAACAATAATCGCGCTCCCTGTTCGTGAATTGACACAAATTGGCAAATATCATTGGTCGGGTCGACAATATGCCTGTAGGAAAATATCGAAGGCTAAGAAGAGAATGGACGACTTGAGCTCTTCTGATTCTTAGCCCTCGATATAATGTATATACATAGAAAGAAAACGAAACAAAAATATACCATATAAAGAATGATGAGAATTGCGGGCCAATGCAACGCTAATGGCTCTGATACACTAATTGAATGGCTAAACAATAATACACGTACACAAATTCAAATGTTAAACATAATATTATTACGTGTACGACGAGAAATGCCTGATGAAAATTGGCTGATTAATTATCAACGTGTATTTTTGGATTTGCTTGGCTACCTCCAAAAATATTCCCTGTGTATTTTATCTAGAAATATTGATAATAGTGTCTTGTTTTTTCTTCGAGGTCAAGAAGTAACGAGACATCTTCAATCACGTATTAGCTTTTCAGTTATCATGTTTGGGAAATCAACCCATATGTGTTTATCGAATGAAAGACTCTCGGAGTCTGGATTCAAACTTATGACGTATCGCCATTGAATTGCAATTAGTGTACCAAGTCTTGAAAGGCTATGTTAAGATTTTTGAGTATTTTATCAGCGACCATCCCCATTGTATTATGCAAATGTTAAAAATCAAACAGGCATAATCTGTCTGTCCAATTTTTGGACTTTTTACCTGTTAGAAAATTTATGAAGAAAACGGAGGTAAAGGATAAATAATATTAAGTATGTACGATAAATTGATAATAACGTACATAAAACTAGGTGTATAAATATTATTATTGTATCTCTGTTTTATCTGTTATACAAATAAACTGTAAGTATATCATAACGACCATGACTGAGTTCCATATGAAAAATATCCCAAGATCTATCAACATTTGGAATCGTATGAGGATGATAATCGAGTTTTATTCATTATGTTCGTTGAATCACAGTAAACCTTCAACATTGACTAACGATTATCACCTTATTCGAATACCAGACCGAATTGAGTATGTGAAAAATGGAATTAAACAGATTTTGAAAGACTTGTAGGTCAATTTTTCAGAATCAAACAGAATTGCCATGCAATACTTTTCAAGTCTAGACAATTCGTGTTCATTCTGGTCTTTTTGACATACTCAATTCCTTTTTATTCGTTTTGCTTTATTGGGATTCTTCCAAAAAAGAGAGAAAAAAACAGACAAAAGATTATTTCATCAGATGTATCTTCCAAAGGCCAAGATTTGTTACTTAAAAATGAAGTATTGGAAGAGTGCGGCTTTAAAAAATAGTACATTATGCACCAAGGGACTAAAGTCGCAGATTATTCCCGAGGGTGGGTTTACCTAATAATCACCCGAGGGAATGATGAACTTTATTCCCGACTAAACTGTGGCCATTTTATTGTGAAAAAGAGAAAACTCTAGAAAAACTGAAAACAGCATTTGCGGGACAAGAAGTAAATTAGCGGGACACAAAGTAAAATTTGCGAGAAAAAAAGTACTTCACGTCCCGCAAATTTACTTTTTGTTCCCTGGAGGAAATAATATGCTACTTTTGCCTCGCTTTCTAGGTGTCAATAAAGTGGCGATTACAGTTTAGTAGGGAATAAAAAAAGTTGAAAATACGAAATTACAAATCTGAATTTCTGATATCATTACAGCTATTTCCAAAACCCCAACTTTCCCTGTGATCAATTTTCTTAAACGATAATTTCGTACAGTATAAGATGAATACTCGGCGTAATTGTTAGATCACTGAGATCTATTAGTAGATCATAGCGATAGATCATAAATCGCGCATGCGCGAGTGTGTGTGTGTGTGTTTGCCAATGGCGTACCAATACATGGAATGAAAATGTCAAGTGCTTCCGCAGTCCGTATAGAAAATTGTGCGCGTGATTCGACATTTCAGGCGGCAAAATAGCTGCGCGATGGGCTAGTCCGCCGTGTTGAATAAATGTGAGAAGCAGTCGCTACGCGGCTACCGTGTAGCTCGCGTCTATCTATGCCCTATTGCAATTGCGCCGTGCGATTACGCGCATAGAGCTTTTTCGCGCGCGATAGTTATTTAGTGGATTTTGCATTCAAGGCCAGTTTAAATCGAGCGAATTATTTCGACATCGACTCAATATTTCTCAACGTACATACATATATGTTTATATGTATACCCGAATTGCAGGTGCGATGAAGGTCTGCTGATAGAAAGCCTGCGATCAGGCTTAAATTTATATACATACAGAGATATATTGAATGATTTATTTCTCTCTTTTGACTATAATCTGATTTTACATACGACCCTGCGATGATCTGACATCGTCTCAATTGCTCAGGTGTAGGTATATTTCTAATTAATAGCTTATCTGCTAAAAATTGTGTATTAGAATCGCGAATTTGCTATTCCTCGTTGAATAATAACAATGAAGTATATCTATGCGGATACTGTATATTAATTCATACGTGAAATAGATCGTGAGAATATATAATTGTCGTCTAATTACGTATGAGTGTATCGTGGACGTTTATGCAGACGTACAGTCGCCTATTGTCGTATGACGAAATTCATTTCGTCACAATTACATACGTCGATATCACGACTTGACTTTATGCTTCTCATTCATGTTTCAGTAGGTATCGAAGTTTCGCGTTACGTCAAATCACGCGCTTTTGTGATATGCACACTTGACGTAAGTATAATATAAAAGCAGAACTGTATCATAGTGAACTGGAACGATTAATTCTTACCTTCGAAAACGAAAGGCAGCGTATATCGTTTTGTACTTCATCAGTTACTAATTGATCATAATAATTGATATAAAGTACAAAGTTCGTATAATAAAGAATCTAGTATATTCTACGTGAGTAAATGTAGCGCGTGACATTCGAAAATCTATTGATGGCATGTGTCATTTGTTTTATATCCTTGTAATCGACTCGCACGTTATTTGTCGCAATTCAGAGATTGTCGCGAGATTATTGCCATCGAGAAGAATTACTGATAAAATTATAGACACGATAATTATGTCCAAAGTGTCAATTCCTTGCTAAAAACGTTGGTTCATGTGCAACTGGACCAGTTTTTGAGGTTAGTCCATTACAAAAGAGTCGCCCGGGGTATATTGGCATTCGATATTCTCCGAATGGTAGTAATCGTGTGAATGCTAATCACAGACAAATGTTGACACTATTTTGAAATCAGTTGTCAATTGAATTCGGTAGTTGAACGTTTATCCAAACACGAAGTGGTGAAAATCGATATTTTTAGTTCGGAGTTTATTTCCTATATGACGTCACGTTTCTGTGACGTATAGTTGACTGCCTAAACGCGGCTTACGCAAAGAATTCATCCCACGTGCTCACAGGCATCTCTTCTGACGAACATTATTTATTTATATGAGACGTTAACTGAAGAACGAAAGATTCTTTGCCGCGGATTATTTCTGACATAATTTACATATTTTTCAACACAGGCTTGGAAACAGTCATCAATTCCTTTTTCTCAAATAAATAATATACAATGTGAATAACTTCCATACTATTTCAAAAAAGGCTTCGAAAGATCGAAAATTCGAAATACGAGCAAATTTTTAAGTTCCACAAATTCTAGAATATTTTACAGTTCAATAGAAGAAAAAAAAACGAACAAAAGCAAAACATGGGAAAACGATGATTGTTTTCGAATTGTATTTCTAATATTTATTTTTTATCTTATATAATTAAAATCAATACCTATACATAATTCGAAATTGTTCATTTTCCCTCGAATTCAATTGAATCGTTATCATTGTAATCATGCAATCATAAGAACAGTATTTATTTTCAGAGGAATTCAATAATCAAAGATGCGGATACTGTTGTTAAAGTTCAGAGAGGTGAGTGCCAAGTACCCGATAGTCAGGGGAATGGCATCTTACACGATAATATGGCCAGCAGGGTCTTTAATTCAACAAAAATTTCTCGGCAAGGAAGAATTGAACTATTGGCAAGCGTTGAGATTTAGCTTGTATGGTGGATTTTTCGTCGCCCCTACGCTGTTTTGTTGGCTAAAATTTGCCTCCTATGTATGGCCAAAGAGTGACCTCAAGTCTGCTATCGTAAAGGTAAAATTATCCTTGAAATAATCTTTGATAAATAAAAGTAGATAACATGGTACAGATACAAAGTCTTCAATTCTCCAATATTCACAATTCATTCAACATTCGACAATTAACTTCTTGTCTATATCTGTGATAAAAGAACTTCTCAGTTACACTAGTGAGAATTTAGTGATTGGGGCAGCATTGGTTTGTATAGTAACTTGTCCGCGGTACAAAGTTTATTAGTTACGTTGTACAGCCACAAGATAACTTGTAGTTCTACGTCAGAACAATAATCAGATAAATTGTTAAACTTCAAAGAAATCTGATAAATTACAGATGTATTAATAATGTGAAAAGTTAGCTGAACAGCAGTGTAATAAAAAAATCGTATGATTTTTGGTAATCATTGCCAATATAATTATTAAAAGTTAATAAACCGAGGCTGATCTTTGTCTGCTGTATTACATAATTTGTAATCAAGTATATGAATTTTCCATTCTTTTTTATAGAAGACAATTATTCGTAATTTCCCTTTGAATCGCAGCTTCGATAAATCTTCGTCATTATTACAGCTCTAATGATTTATGTTATTTGTAACAGGCTCTTGTAGAACAAGTCACATATGGGCCAGCTGCCATGTGTTGTTTCTTTTTTGGAATCAATCTCATGGAATTCAAACCAGTCGATGAATGCGTAAATGAGGTGCGGCAGAAATTCTGGCCAACCTACAAGGTACGATACAATTTAACAACTTATTGGCGTGCTATAATCTGTTCTATGCTTCGACTGATAATTAATACATGATACACAAGTAACTTCCCATTTCATTATCCTCAGTGATGTTATATGATTAGGGAAACTTAGTTAATTGGCTACCAAACTAACACATATCATCATTTCTAATGCGAAGATTCTCTCTTTCAGACTGCAGTGTGCGTGTGGCCAGTTCTTCAGACGATTAATTTCACATTAATACCCGAAAGAAATCGAGTCGTATATGTCAGCGTGTGCAGTTTAATGTGGACATCTTTTCTTGCCTATATGAAATCTCTGGAGGCAAAAAGGCTGGAAAATAGTTTAGAAAATAGTACAATGGAAACAAAGAATGTCGGAGAGAAACCCAACGAATCATCGCAAGGCACGACAAAGACAGCTCTGCTGTCTCATTAATGATTAAGTTTCTTAGGAATCAAACAAATTGCTTTACGCCTAGGTATTTTCAATTTCCCTTCCTGCTCAGAAGAATTTGAAGGTCGGGGTTCCGTTTGTACATAGACATACATGAAATGTTATCAATGTTCTATTTCTTTGTTATTCTTATTGTTAGACCTTATTATGGTGAATATTTATGCGCTGCAAATTGCGTTCAAAATTTACTCAGGAATTCAATGAAAGTTTCAAACCGAAGACAATATAAAAGCAGAGATGTATACGTGTAATCAGAATCATGTACTGATAAACTTCGATAGCTTTGATGTAATTCAGTCTGAAAACTGTCTACAATATGTACACATACATTAAACGTAGTTTGTAGAAAATAATTGAGCTCACACAGTCAATACATACATAGAATTCTATAGTAAGATAATTTATTTTCATATCAATATATTGTGTACAGCATGTGTTCAAAACTGTGACAAATATTCGTTGTTGAAGTACTTACAATAATTGTTAAAAGTTGTAAGTCGATGTACACTTATGACATGTGAATTGTCTAGCTCCAAACTACTCTAGAATATGCAGTATGTTCACTCGTGATTGATAATATCAGATTAGACTTTATCTGGACGTTCGTGAATCTCGGATTAGCGAAATCTGTGACTATAATAGCTAATTGTTAAAAATCGTTAATTTATTCTGTAAATATTGGTTGAAATAATAGATTATATGAATATTACTGTCATTTACATTCCTGTTATGAATATTCTCTCCTTAATCCCAAATTATAACAAATTTCAAGACAAAATAAAAAATAAATGAATTAATAACTAAATCCTATAAAAAGTATTTTTGAATCGTTATGAAGACCGATGCACATGGAACTCCATACGCAACAGCGCATGCGCAAGTATCAAAATCTTAATTCTTATATTCAACTGAAGAGGGCCAGAAAGGTGAATCAACGTCATGGGTCTCGTTTTCTGACGATGCACGATGGCCGCGATCAGCTGATGAACTGTCAAACTAGGTAATACAAAAAGACACGATGAGAACCGAGTTTTTCTTGTAAAAAGACTTTTATTTCCCCGAAGAATATTTCTCTATCATTTTAACAAATGGACGATTTGAATGATAGAGAAGTACGGTACCAAAGTGTCGCGTGATTTCTTATAAAGTTATAAAAATTTATCGAGTGGACAGCAATCATCATTTGCAACAAGTGAGGTTATGAAGTTTAGTGAATATATCGAAGTTTCAATGATAAGTCAGCTGAAATGAACAAAAGGAATTACCCTGCCGAACAATAAACTTCCGAGGTTATAAAAGATGAATGAACGCTAATCTGAACGAACGAAATCTAAAATCTTGAAGATTTTTCAAACATCGAAAACGATCATGTCGAGACCAACGGCCTCGGCACAATGCGATTCCGTATCATCTTACATGGACGGAGTTCACGTGAAAATTGCAGAGGCCTATAAACCACCTCGAAAAATTGCATTGCCTGTTGCTTATAACAACAAATTACCAGACGTTACTAAATACACTTACGACTTTAGCCTAGAAAAAATGGTCATCGACAAGGTAAGCTTCGCAACCTTTGAATGTTGAAAAAAAACCACGATAACAATGAAAGCAATTCACTCATTATCATAATATGATCTCTCTGATCGAACAACAAAAAAGGATATAACTGAAGTTCTGAGCGATCGAACTTAATCAAATTCGAATGAAAATGCAAAATTGGAAGGATTACTTGGATCAAAAACATTCTATGCTAAAATATTTTTATCCGTTGCCCTCAGTGAACTTACGAAGTTCAATCAACCCTTGAGGTGTGGAACCAGAGCAACAGAGAATTGCATTTTTATTAAAATTCAATCAAGCGTTTGATTAATCAGAACTTCAGTTACATGAAAAAGGAAGCATTGAATTCAGGATAGAACGAACCTATTTATGTCTATCATGCCTCGCGTTTCAAGAATATGCAGGTTCTTAGTTTAGTTTTGCGATATTCTAGTATCCGTGTAAACGAAATTCTCTATTGTTACAAAACAAAATGATTGTATGTTTATCGATGATGTTAAGATGACGGAATGGCGGAAGGCGAGAAATGCGTTGATCGAAGCTCGTCAGAGTCGATTGGATAAAAAGAAGAAGAAAGAAGATGAGGAAGCGCCTCCTGTGGCTCAGACTGAACCGGTGAATCAATCATCGGTTAAGGTAGCTCCAGCTCCTGAAACAACGATACTTACGCCTCAGCCTCTGTCCCGAACGGCCAACGATCTTCAATATATAACAATGTCAAACGGACTGGATCTTGCAGACTTTGATAACGACACCAGCAGTCCATTCGATAACATGGAATTGAAGACGATTAACGATATGGAAGAACTCGCTCAGGTTCGTTGCTCGTACAATCTTCTCTGTTTGAGATAGAAAAAGTTCAAATTCCACTTTATTTCATTCCTACTTCGAGCAACATATACGGAATTATTAGTGCCAAGTATTGCGGTGAAATAATTTTCTCTTGAACTTATATTAGTTCCCCCGTCTTCCCCCATGTACTATCTCTTCTTTGGATTATTCGCATTGATTACAGATCAGTCATTATTTAGTGAAAAATGATCTGAATGTGCTTTCGAACTTGATATCCATGTATTGCCCTACTTTTCTGACCAGCAAGGAAAGTATTGAGGATGAAGTTAACGCGAATAAAATTCTCAGATTCAGGATCGGAACTTTGTGAAAACCGCAAAGTTCTGTGCACAATACTGATATGATCGATAAAAACGTGTGTAAGGAGTTTCAGTGAATTTTTATTTATCATTGAAATCCTTGTAAAATGAAACAATTTCTTCAAGGATATTTACAACTAGTTGCATTAATGTGAAACAACTTCAAGCACATTGAAAGTATCCAGGTTACAGTGTTTCGATTCCAACTTACGGAATATCGATTACTTAGTATTTTTACCTCGATTTTTACCCCTCACAGTGAATTTGAGTCTTTGAGGAACCTCATCTGGATTTTTTAACACAATATCTTGTGTGAATTTTATCACCACAGGTCTTGCAGCCAACATCTCGATGGGTTCCTCCAGCTAAACTAGATAATATCCTGACCGAGTTGACTCTTGACCCTGCGGATCAAAACGAAAGAAAGGAAGAGCATACCAAAATTGAAGCCGATGAAAATATCGAAAACGATAAGCACACCAATTCAAATCAGCCCAGTGTTCCCACTATTGTACAGGAACTACAGAGAGAACTTGCGCGACCAATCATGGAGGTAATTTGTTCAGACGGAGCCTTTTCAATAATATGTATACTATTTGAGCCTGCGTTACAGTTACGAGCATCTTCTGGTAGTGAAAACTTCTATTATCAGATTTTTTACCCCCTTAAATTACTAATTGTTATTTGTTCTAGAATTGGAAGCCTTGGCCAGACCTTGAAAGTCCGAACCATGAGGCAGACCCGACATCGTCAAAGCTCGCTAATTCTTCCACGACGCCACAAACCACGTTATCGAATCCATTACCAGATCTTTCCGAAGATGATCAGAAACTGGCGAAGCACCTCAGTGACATGGGATTTCCATTAGCGAGAGCAGCGAGGGCAATTCGAGATTTAGGTGGTCGGGACAATAAGAAAGTCGTGGAGTATCTCTTGGCTGTACAATCCTTAGAAGAGTATGGAATGCTGGGTGACGACGCTGAGAAAGTTTTAGCCATGACGGAGTTTGATCAGGAAAAAGCAAAGCTTTACTATGAGAATTTGCGCACATTAAGAGACTTAGGATTCCCTGAAGATGAAGCGTCTTCTGCATTGCTCAAATGTAACGTAGACAGGGATCGAGCTCTCGATTTTTTAATTGCTTAGCTTGTTGTTAGTTCGTTGATAGAATTAACGTGATTTGGTAAAAATAGCGAACTGCCTTCGGAACTGACTGAGATAAAATAAACTATAGATATCTATTCCAAAATGCTTGAAATAATTTGCATTTCGTTAATTGATACGGTGTTTAGTTCCACGGAGCTAAAACTAGGTAAATACGTATTTTTCTAAGGGTAACTTCTCGAGTTACCACGAACGATGATTAATCTTGTTACTCGAGGTGCGGCGGTGTGTCCGCCACACAGTCGTGATACATTCTGCCTCTATGAAACTGGCCAGAAACCAGTTCGTTGCGTCGCACATATATTACGAATATTAATTATAGTGCGAAATTGTCGATCTTAATTAACTTTCTGATTTAGATTAACAACTCGCTACGTAATTGATATACCGCAATTAGATCGCTAACAGTATTGTTCCAGTAGTGTTTAAATATATGAATTGTAATTTAAACCCATTTGCACATCCAAACAACTTGTACATAATAAATTGCTTGAAATCATTTTTACAACCTCAAATTTCTTTCTTCTCGAGTCTTTCCGAGTATTTGAAACCAACAAGTATGACAATCATATACGTCCAATTCCTCAATTTTCATTCTCACTTAACTGCGGAAGAGCGACGCTACTTGACTAATCACAAGTATCTTTAGTTCATTGGTTGTTGATTTCTGCAAAGACTTTCCTGAGCTTCTTTAGCGATGAGCAATTCCGTTTACAACGTTTGATAGTTCACATAATAGACCATGGTCGAATCGTTGCAAGTGCGCCAGTAGATTCTATGAAGTCTAACGCACACCTGGAAAAAAAAATTGAAATAAAAAATAACAGAAAAATGTACAGATGATTTTAAAGTACCATTGAGTATGAAGTGTGATCTTCAACTATGTATACATACTTTCTACTGCACAGAACTGACAATTCTAGAAAAAGGTTCCTGGCGCAGGAGTTTACGACGATCCAAGCTTCTGTAAAAATTGGCTGCTGGCAGTGCGTTGCTAAGCAAATACTTGCCGGTCCGTTTTTTAGCAAGTCATTCATGTATCCTGTGATGCCAAAGTTTTCTTTTTGGAAACTTCGGCTGGTTCGATTCACTTTCACGTCTAATGTGAAATTACTGATTTCCAGAGTATGTTCGAATCTGTAGACATAAAATGGACAAGGATTGCTTTATCGGTACATGAATATCTCTGCATCCCAATGTTTCCAGCTTTCTCGCTATTTCTTGAATCTTTTCATTCCCTATGAACTTCTGAATAGAATTGTACCCAAGATTTTGCATAAGCTTCAAGCTTCTGAATGGAATTAGTTTCGGATTAGGTATGTACTCAGATAGCATGACAATGATACCTGTTACGATAAACTTCCCGCAACGCCAGTTCCCACAATGATGGAGCGTGGTTTTCCTTGATACTATGTATGGCAAGAAGCTGCCTAGGCAGTGTGACAATTTGAGTTTCTTGATTCACTAGTGTCTTCACTTCAAGGCAAATACGTAATTTCGAGTCTTTATCGATGTCTGTTTTGCTCATGTTCCCAGTCGAGCATCTGGATAATGTGATTACAATTTTTCAATATCAAATCTGCAAGCTCAATTGATCAATGCATATAGTTGACAAGATTAATTAACCAAAACCTCCAACTATAAGGAAGTACCTATAAGCTGGAATGTCTGCTACGTCACGGACGAAATGGTTCCTTTTATTCAATTGATAGCTCACAGGTACAGAAACGTAATTCAAACCTGGGTTACAGTCAAATTGAATGCACGGCGAAGAGAGAAATCCATTCAGCGGCAAGTATTGCAGCCTGAATGAAATAGAAACAGTATATTGAGGTGGAGATATGGTGAGATGGTTTGAGGATAATTGCTACTGTGAATTGAATCAAGTTCTTAAGATACTCGATGGTATAAACTATCAATCACACATGTATACAACCTGTTGGAGCAAACTGATATAGTAGAAAGATGAGGGGCTAAAGTCAATCTATTTGGCAACTCCATCAGGCAATTGCAATCTGCTATCAGCTCCTCCAAGTGAGGAAGAGAACCCAGCCATTCTGGCAATGCTATTAATTTGTTACCAGACACAGACAAGGTCTCGAGTCTCGTTAATTGGCTTATTTCTGCAGTAAGGATTAGGACATGACATCAGTTCTTGTTTCGAGGGGGTACATCACCTTCGCGGATAGCAAAAAGACGAGATTTCGTTGATTTTTTTTTAAGAAACCGTTTAGAGGTTTTCAAATTTTTTTTTTATATCGACGAGTATAGTTTTAAGTACCTTCCACAATTTTTTTCAGTGAAAAATATTCATCAATGTGGTAGACATATGATGGTTTCTACAGACCGTTGTTTCCACCGCGGTGACCACTGCTGCTCGAAAACAAATCACCTGAAACAGGAAAACTGAATGGATCTAGTTTTTGTATGCAATTATCTAGTGCTTGATCGAAGGCATTTTTTTTTTCTTTTTATGCATATTTCTTTGTTTATTGAGGAAAATGGAGCGTTTTTTTCACCGAGATTTACATAATTGCTGTAAACTAGGGCCATGTTTTCGAACACCAATAATATTTCATTCAATTCTCCGATCACGCACTACTTAGATAATTTCATACAAAAACTAAATTCGTTCGGTTTTCTTGTTTCAGGTGATTTGTGTCCGAGCAGCAGTGGGTAACGCGGACATCCGCGGAGGACGTTTTTTAAACAGCGATTTGCAGAAACCATTGTGTCTACCATATCGACGAATATTTTTCAAAAAAATTCATTGTGGAAGACTAAGACTATAATCTTTCAAACCTAACTCCGTAGTGTAAATTTAAAAAAAATTTGAAAACCTCCACGCGTTTTGCAAAAAAACAATTACGAAAACTCGTCTTTTTTTTTACGGCTGCAGCGAAGGTGATGTACCCCCTTAAAAAGATTCATGGTAAAATTTGAAAAGAACGCATGGCTAAATGTTCGGAAGCTCACCACTTGATACGGTTCTCAAGTTGTTTTCATTCAGCAGTAGTATTTTCAAGTTTTTAAGCTGTCCAATACAATGCGGTAAACTTTTAAGCCTGTTATGTCCCAAGTCCAAAGTAGTCAGTTGAGTCATTTCTCCGAACTCATCTGGTAATGATTCCAACTGGTTGCCGTGGAGATATAAATTTGTAATGTTTGACAGTTCGGCTATCCAGTAGGGAAGATTGCTGAGCAGATTCCATTTTAAATAGATCTCTTGAATGTGGGCTCCGTATTTTCTTACTACTTCTGGCAATTTGGTAAATCCGCGATAATTCCAATGCAGGATTAACTTCTCTTTTACTTCCTTGACCATTTCTTTACTCCCGAACGATTCTGGATTCATCACATACATGAAAATCAACAATTTATTACTAAGACTGCAGTTGATATTATACTGTGTGAAATTTTTCTTCAAACAATATTACGACCCACTAGCTAATAGAAATAGAAACTGTGGGCTAAAATTCTGAACATAGCTCTCAGCCTTCAGGGTCGTCGACTCAAAATAACTTGACTACTGGTAGGTCAGTAGGATTAATTTGTTGGATCATATTATAGGCAGTTTTTCTCTTATGTGATCGCTATTGCGTTTGACGACATGAAGCTTTGTCTTTATTGAAAACTTCATCGTAAACCGAAATCCAACAACAAGTACAAAACAAGAAAGATGAATGTTATGCGATAAGTTGATCCCAAAATCTGGTCCCCACTAGTGAAGAATAACAACCAATATGGTAACGAAAATTCGACGACTTTTCGTAGAAATTCGACGCTCTCGTAATTATTTTTCAAGCAATATTGTATAATCTTTTTCTAAGTAGTTTCATCGACAAAAATTAAAATTCTCAATAAAAAGGGTAAATCTACAGTTTTTTCAACATAAGTATATTTTCGAAAAAGTACAACAAAAACACAAAACTATACAGTTCTCCATGGAAAAAAAAGTAATTTTTGGAATCCCCTGCAGAAAATTCGCTTAGAAATTTCGAAAGTGGGAGAAGATTCCAGGATTGGAACCGAATTGACTAAGAGTATAATTCCTAATGAAATCTTAAGGGGATGCAAGCGATGGGTCCTTACATTGTAGTAGGCATCTGATTTCATTCAACGACACGTAACCTAACCAACAACAAATTTTAAAGTATAGGTTTCACGAATTTTTTTCTCGAAAACTAGCAAGGATAAAAAAAAATCTCTTCGATGAATTTTTTGTTAGTCCTTCTATGTAGCTACCCGTGAAATTTCAGTATTATCGGATATTCCGTTGCCGAGAAATAGGCCGTTGAAAATCGCATGACTAGCACGCAACCTAACGACCTTAGAAGGTATGCAGTTGCGGAAGTTGACCATTCATCCAAAAACGCCTCGATAAATTTTCAGTTTAAGGTTCAAGAATTATTTTGAAATTTGTTCCACTAATTCATTGGCTTTCGTTTTCGAGAAATAGCTCGCCGAAAATCGGCTAAAAACAACGAGGTGCGCTTGCATCCCCTTAATTCTTTTCAATTCGTTTTTCCGGAATTTCGAATTTTTCTGCTGTAGAAAAGTGTAGGAAACTCTGAAATTCGAATTCGAATTTGAATGGAGTTTTTACACGCCATAGGCGCCCGCCAAACGAGTGATCAATGTTAATCACTGTACTGTATGTTTATAGAGTTCAGTGAGGCTGATCTGAACAAACTTCCTCCATAAACTCAGAAACAACTCGGTAGTACATTTTCAAGTTTATCATGTCATTTCTCTACGCTGTGGCCTAGAGGATGTGCCTTTCATTGACTTCCGGGTTGTGCGGATCTGGGAAAAGCACTTACCGATTTGTTTAGCGAAAATTTGAGTTTTTTTTTTTTTTGCTATACACGTATAAATCGAGACCGTGAGATGTATCGCGTATATGTATATTGGCGATGTCTGAATCGTGTTTGTAGGTATATATATCTATATCTTGGCTGTACGACCTTTCAGAAATATCTATTATTAAGCTGTAATCATCGTGGCATTCTGACACGTGTGTATAACGAACGCATAAACAAGTTTTGAAAACGACGAGATAAGAATATATAATGCTACAAAGACTTTCATTAATATCATAATGGGTTCAATTTGAATTTGAAATCTAACGATAGCGATATAATTAAAATGTCCGAGAACCGTAAATGCAATATATCGTTCGTTAATTATTCTAACACGTGGATATATGCGGATCAGGAATAACAAAATAGCATACATACATGCGTTGTTCGAAATATGAAAGATCGTATTGTTTTTCTTCATCGAATCGAAAATTACTCGTATAAGGTAGTCATATAAATGCGCACTACGTAGATACATAATTATTTATCATTTTGTTAGATTATTATAGTTTCAAGAGAGCGGAACAACATGCGCGGAGCTACCCATCGGCTACACCGACGAAGATGAATAAATGTTAATTACGCAACATATTCTCGGGGGAAAATCCAATTTCGAATATTATCGCGAGAATGAGAACCTCTACATACAGCGGCGATAGAACAGCCATCTTTAAAGTACGAAAAGTCAAAACTTCACTCAGGTGGTGTTAAGTAAGAAAATAGTCCGATTGAATGCATCGGCATACCGAATAATCCAATCGTATAATATATAGGAAAACATTTCTGAAATGGATGTTGTAAGGATCGCATTGCGTAAATCGAACGTAATATACAAGGCAGGCTTTCAGGCATCTATTAGAAATTGGTAAGTTATTGCCAGCCAACCGCCATAACCTCAAATCATCAATTCCTATCCCGGTTTTCAACAACTTTCCAACAGTGTCTAGTCTTGCATCATATTTAAGTCCGCGAATTTGAGCTTCTAATTGAGTTTAGTTTATAAATTATCAAAGTACTTGACGTAAATCATTCGTTTTCTTTGATTGATCTTCATCCGAAAGGTCGAGAAATTCACCACCAGATAGGCGCTAGTGTTGCGATTTGAGCAAATTCGAAATTCTTGAAATTTCAAGTCTGAATTGTACCAAAAATGTACTAAATTTGAGCCACAAAGAAGTGCGTTCAATTTGCATCGCATGTGGAAATAAAAAAGGGATTCAAATAAATCCAAATGTTTTCCTCGTACCAGAAACACATTGCCAGTTATTTGTTTCTTCCTTCTTCTTCCTTTGACACCCAAAATCTCACAGGATAATCTCACATTAGCAATGTTTTTGGAAAACTGTGTAACGCAGTAGTAGAAGTAGCAGTCACAGCAACAGAATCACGTCGACGATACCTCAGGAGGCAGTTTTTACTAGAGATGGCGATTCTGGTCATAGTTCAATTGACGCAAATGACACAAAGCCAAAGGATGATCAAATCTTCAATGCCATCGGTGCAACAGACGAACTTTCTTCCTATATCGGGTTGGTATTCAACAGGTTTCGCTAAGGAACTCGGGAAATGATCGATAGCCGTTGCCCAAATGACCCTCAAGATTTCTGCTTCTGTATTTTTATAGATAATTCACAAAGCAACAAAAAATGTCTGACGAAGTTTTCTCTACGATCGACCGTTTCGGAGCTACGGCTTGCCGAAGTTAAAAAATACAGATGCCGAAATCTTGAGGGTGATATTGCAAAATGTATATTTGTGTAATTTTCAAGAAATTCATTAATTTGAAAGATTGAATTCTATTTTCTTTGCGACAATTTCAAGGCTGGCGAGGGAGTTTGCGTGCGATAGTCATGTCCAACATCCTTACGTAGACAAACTGAAGAGAGTTCAAATGATATTGTTCGATTTAAATCACGCCATATCGAGGTCAAGCCCTGGGAGAACAAAACAATTTGAGAATAAGCACACCAAAGATCTTGAAGAATGGATTCTCGAGTATTCCAATCAGTTGCCACCGGCGGAAGATTATATCATACCAGTGAGTGGAGGAAACAATGTTTCTTTTTAATGTTTCCTGAATTACAACGTTGAGTACGGATTTTATATTAATTTTTTATTCCAGGGCGGTGGCAAGGCTTGCGCTTCTTTGCATGTTGCCAGAACGATTTGCAGGCGTGCAGAAAGGAGCGTGACGCCACTTGTTAGGGACGGAGCTTTGGATAGCGAAGCTCAAAATTATCTGAATCGATTGTCAGATTTTCTATTGACCATATCTCGTATAGCAGCGAAGTGCGATGAACGTACAGAAAATATTTATATTCCACGCGCCGAAGTTAGTGAGGAAAAATAAGAGAATTTTTTGCTCATAAATTTATCAAAATGTTCCTATATACACAACTTTAATCTTAATTATGGCTCGAAATAAGACGATTCCTTTCTCAAGATTCTATCGGAATGTTGTCAGAGAATTTACACGTGAAAAACAATAAGGTATCTGACTCTAGGATGAGGAGAAAGATTCTAAGAATTCAGCTGATACTTTCTTGTTAAATTAAATTTGGGATATAGGAACGACTCGTGTCAGCACGAGACTATCGGCGCATGAAATATATCAGTCTTTGATTAGTCGTTGTTTAACCAGCCGCAGTAATGTTGAAATTAGAATAATAAAACGAGTACTAAAATAGATATGCGAGTATTGAGGATCATTTGAAAAGTTTGATGAATTTTTTTTATCGGTGCCAATATGATTTGTAACTTTGTCTTCGCAGTGAAAATTATAGGCAGTTAGAAATAGCGAGTTGTTAATTATTGTTGATTCATCAATGACGCTGAACATGATCTATTATTTAAAGTGTAGATTCACAGATATTTTATAAATGATGATTGTTATTCAAATATTAGTACGTTAGTACAGTCGTCGCTTGATATACTATTAGACGATGTAACGCAAAAATAAACGTGTAAATAGAAAATACTGATTTATTACAATCTTGTTGAACTGTTTATCTTGGTAATATAATAAGTAAGTGTAGTAGGTACGTGTGTATGTGGATTATTTATTAAATATAACAGTTTGAAAAAATGTAACTTTATTTAGTACAGCAACAGTTCACAATATTCACAGGGATTTATAATTTCGTGTGGTATTAACAGATATATTCAAAGTAAATATGAGGAATTATTATATCACGATATGACTTGCAAGTTCTTCATTATCCGTTCGATGCATTATTCAAATGATAATTGAAAATCAGTACATTTTGTTGGAAATAAAATTTCTATCTTTGATCTAATTTTGTATATAACTTATACTTCAAAAAGTTTTTCAAGATTATCTCTATTATATGATTCAACAAGAGTATAGACATAATAAATAGTCAGCATTTAAATAAAACAATCATTAAAATGAATTAAACTTTCTAAACTTGAACGAATGAAGACGATACTTGTTCTTTGTTGTTTATCGATACTCGAATAACAAAGCAAGGCCTGAGTATGCAGACTGATTTCTGTAAAAATGTGAGACTAAGGATAAAGACTCGAAAGAACTGAACCAGCAGACTTTTCTATGTACGTAAAAAATCTACGGGAAATTTAAAAACGTGTTCCGGAAAGAACAAACTCCAAAGCTACCAATATCACTTCGACTTTCATTATATCTTCTACAATAAAACTTCTCTTCAATATGTCGGAAATGCTACCATTTCCATTTGTTTTTAGAAAAATTAAAAAGGGAGTGACTTCTAAAGATTGATTCCCCAAGGATCTAATTGCTACATAATAAGCAAATATTTTGCCTGTCTAGCATTTTAACAGAACATCTGTTTGGGGATTAGAATCCACACGATGTTCAGATACAATAAATCATCTCAATTTCATTCTCATTAGTAAAAGTTAATGCGGTTTCAGCTCCAGCCAGTTTTACATCAGCTGAGAAGTCTACCGCGGCTCAATGCGGTACATAATCTCAGTTACTCTCGTTATAATTCATTCCAACAATTCATCTCCCTCAGTGATTTCCTTCAAATTAATAAGTTCCAATATCCCTTTACCCTTGGTCTCTGATCTGACCAGCTCGTCTATCTCCCTGTACTGACCAGGATCGATCAAACAAACCAAGTTCAGATTACCGCCGTCCCAATTCTCATTCTCAACATTACTAGCCAATTTTGCGATCTTCTCTCTCAATTTGCGAGCCTCTTTACCAGAGATAAGAACTCTAAGTCGCATTTGCGCCCTCTCCAAAGGCATGACGGCCTTCAATTGCGGAATAACGTCCAGCGCCTGTTGCTTCGCATTTCGATTTGGTTTTACAGAGAAGTGGACGTCCTTCATCGCTTTTTCTATCATCGATATCGGATAAGGACGCTTTGTCTCCGGATTAACGCATTTGTCAGAAACCGTCGTCGCTATGTCTTTGAACATAGAGTCTAAGGCCGACTGCCTTTCCTTGTCGGATACTTGCAGCTCTCCCTTGTCAAGAATCTCTTTACAAACTTCGGTCTGGTCCTCTTTGCCAAATGCTTTGAGGAGGTCCTCCTTCTTTGCGACTTGACCCTTTGAGACATTTGTGAAAACGGTATGAGTCTGGAGGACTTCGTCTATGTCTTTCTCCCTGTTAAGGATTCATTTTTTAGGTTATGTTCTGATATAAAATAGGTTAGAAATAATTCAAAGGCTTAATACTTGAGGCCAAGAAAAGTTTTAACTAGTTTCTTACAGTTTCGTTCTCCAGGATACTACTTTGTTACGATAACACGCGATCTCGAATCTTTTTCCTCCCTTTTTCATACGAACTACTGCGACGTTTGTTAACCTTATCTGGTTTATCGGCGTGAATATTAACGACATTATTTAATCACGTAAATCGAAGACTGTTTACTTATGAATTTTACTCCGTGACGAAGTTTACAGTTTAATTTCTATGAAAACAAAAAAATAACCACGTGGCTGCGTTAATTGCAAATTTCTTTAGTTTTCAACGATCTGACAAGATACCCTCTTTGCGTTTGTCGCAGACGATATACCCGCGAGCAAGTTGCGCGCGCAAATGGTAATAAGGTTGGCGCATGCGTGTTGAGTGTTACTTGGTGCTTTGAGCGAGAGGTGTATTGAACATGGCTACCGCGAGCGTGATTCCGTTTGACGTTAGCGAAAGATGAACGTTTATCGGTCGTTTTGACGGTAGGACTATCGGACCGGCAGTGATTAGTTACAGTGTTTAATAATCGTTGCTTTAGTGATAATTCATCATGGCTTTAGTTACCGTCCAACGATCCCCCAGCGTTACCAGCTCGCCACAGAGTTCGGTGAGTTTTGCATTTTCCACCTATACATTGACATACGTATACCTACCTATGTGTGTAAATATACTATACATGCATAGATACACAATGTCCATACATGTCGCGTGTTATACCTGTGTGTATGACCATCATCTACGAGACTATACATCTCGGTAATCTCTTGCCATTCATTTCTCTCGAGTTTTAATTCTCCGCGGCAACGTCTCAATCTCGAGATTTATTTACGTCAACAAACTCAAGTTCCCGTATCATATCACGCGGTTTATCAGAAACATATATTATTTCTTTGTCAAGGGTAGTTATAGGAAATAGCGATTCCATTTCAACCCTCCCCGTTCGGCCCCCCCTTTCTTTCCTCTACCCGATCAACAGACTGTGGTATGTTTCAGAACTAATCGGTTCAATTATTGTCCGGACTAACTCGAGTCTACTATTACAATATCTCTATATTGCTCATTTGTATATCGAGAAACGGAGCAAGCCCGTTTGTTGGCCTCTGGAGTCGATAGGAAGCAGAGCGGCGACGATTCTCTTCTGTCCTTATTGTATGCGTGTACTACATGTCGTGTATCAGTATCATGAGTATCAGCTGGTGGCTGGCGATTTGAGCTCTCAGTGTTACGGAGTAGCTTTTCGTATCAAGTTGAAGTTTGTAACGTTAATGTAACAGAATTTTTGGTGGAGTAAATTCACCCATTTCATCCACTCAGATGTTAAATTTTTACCTCATCGTCGTATGTTCAGCTTCTGGACTCGGTGAATTGATCTGCAGCAACACCTGGTCCCTCTCCTCCCTTTCTCTCTCTTCCTATTATCATCAATGTTCGAGACGGAGCACATAGGGTAGAGCCTCGGAGAATTCGGAATAGCCACACAGAGATGGTCGGTTGTTCGAACCTGACCGTTTATTGGAAGATCGCTGATTTATTGAGGACGAATTTCGTGTGACTAAAAGCAAAAGGGCCTAAGCGCGAAAAAAAAAAATTTGTTTCGCGACTATATATGCCCACAAGATCTTATGTTGCATGAAAAAGATTTTGGCACTACTAAAAAAACGACATTTTTTTTTTCGGCGCTTAGGCCCTTTTGCTTTTATAGTCACACGATTTCTCAATCATCGTGTATGTATCAATTACTTCTTGGTTTTATTCGGGTCGGTAGTTTGAGAGATGGAAACAGACCGCTGATTATACATTATCGAATATCTGAGAGGTTTGGGTTGATTCGGAAACTGCGACGATTTAATTTTGCTGTCCGACGTACCTACACACGGCGAACGAAAAATAGCCAGTGTTTCTTTAATCGCGCAAAACCAAACATCTCGTGTTTATTTATCCTGCAAATACTAATTTTTACATGGTGTAGTATATACGCGTAGAGAAGTGTTCAGTAACGAGTTTTTGGTGGTTGTTTACACGCGATCAGACGAAAACAAGATATACGTATATGAGCAAAAATATCCTATCGCTTATTTGTAAAACCGCACGATAAACAAAATTCATTCGTTTCAAATTTGATGGAGCTAATACACAAAAAAAAAAAAGAAATGAAACAGGAAAGAAAAAACAGGTATTTTTCCTCGTGATACTTTTCATCGCGGTAGAAACTAATTTATGTCATTGCTCGGAATATTATATGATCTACTGTAATCGAATTCTTTCTTCAAATTGATTTTATTCTTGTACACAATGGTTTCGCGTTCGGCATGAACTTATCTCCTGTCGCAGCGTTTTATTTGTATTATAATATAGTAATTCGTGGATGACTTTACTTGATTGTCATATTGGCATATACTCGTTTCGACCAATAGTTTTGTACTACGTGACACTTTTTTTTTCCCCTAATGAATACTTGACCAGCATAAATTTGAATTTTACCCATACATACTTGCATGTAACTCGATCTACTGGAATTCACCCATATATATAATATATATACATCTTGTGTTATGCTTAAATCCCAGCGGTTTTCCTTCGTACCTCAATTTCCTGAAACAGAATGAAAAATCGATCGACGAATTGAAAGGCAAATTTTTTTTCGGCAGAAGCGATCATCCAAATTAAATGGGATTTGGCAATTTCCCATGTCCATCATTTGCTATTGATTCCCTGTAAATTTCAAACTTTTTCATTCCGCCGTTTCTCAGATCCCTATTAGGTGAGTTTGCCCTCCGAGTGCCAGACAGGCCGACATTTGTCGGGAAACCTGTTCTACGTATACTAGTGGGTCGAAAATGTAAAAATTTGTTTAACCCTTCGTCGCCACTATGGAATATCTTACAATTAGATAAATTCCCATTCATTTTTACTCCAAAATCGACCTCCCCCCCCCCCCCCCCCCCCCACATCTGGTCGAAGTAAATTCCTGTTTTCAAACGTTCACTCTGTCACTATTTTTTTTTTCTAGAAGTACCATATCTGACGAGTATTCCAGTTAAAATTGGACTTGAAAATATGGAAAATTCAAAAAGTTACGATTTCTATAGTGTGAAAAGATGTATTTTTTGACAAATTCATCTATTTACAATTTTTCTGAACATGTTGTGATTTGAATTTTGGGCACAACAACTTTTCACACATGTTTTAGAACCTTCAAAGTATTTTCAGTATTTTTTCGATTCCGATCGAACCGATAGTTTCCACACATCAAATCATTTGAAACTTGGCTGGGTAAATTTCACCAGGAAGGGTTAAATAAGAAAACTCACTTTACGTATACTAAACCGATACTTTTCTCATAATATCACCAAAGGTCATGATAAAAAGTAAAAAGTACCCTATCGAAATTCCCTTTTTGTCGACACGGTGATGCATATCTATAATAATATAGTCGCTTCGACACCCGGCCTCTTCGCGTCGTCGTCGTCGTCGTCGGTCGGTCGGCTAGGAAGAGAAACGATCCGACGAGCAGTATCGGTCGTCGCGTCGTAGGGTGGAGTTCGGACAAACTAAAGAAGATGCTTAGTCTAGATGCAGAAAACGGAGCATCTAAGAAGACGAGGGGAGAGACGAAGAGACGAAGAGACGAAGAGAGTGAATTGGCAGCGTCTGCAGGGGCCGCGCCGGTGAGGAAGAGCAGAGCAGAACAGAACAGAACAGAGCAAGGCAGAAAGTATCTACCAGAGACGAGACGAGACGAGACCAGACCCAGACCATAAGGCAGGAACAGCTTGAGCAAACAGCTTCCAGTCGTCCGCCGCCGTTCGCCGAAGTCGTCCGCGTGTATACCTTAAGTCGCTCGGAGAGTTACCGAATAAATTCTATACGTATAGCAACGGCATCGTAACCTATAAAATCCAGGAAACAACCCGGAAGAATTATTCCAACTATATTTCACGATATCATTATGCCACGTGCGCGCGGAGATTACAGGAAATTCATTTTATCAAAAGTGACTTTTAACCGCGTAGTATCGAGTCCGGCGAATTATATAGGAAAAATGAATTCTCGCAAGTAATTAATTGACTCGCGAGTCACAATTAGTCATCCTGACTTCTTTTTTTTTTTTTTTTTTATTCATAATTACGCGGATAGATTTGAAAAAAAAAACAAAAAAAAAAAAACGAGATAAATAAATAAAAATTACTAAATTACCGTAGGGGAAAATAATGGTGATTAATTATTGAGATAAATGCAGATACCATATCTATATGATATGATTCTTTTGAAGCAAAAAAGTGCGACGCTTTACGTGTTGCGACAACCCTCGATACCCGAACCGCCGTCTCCTTGGTCGACTATTTTCTGGGGCGATGATAAACTGCCTAGAAAACGTGCAGTTAGAGGGAAACGGGTCGCTCAAATTCGGGACAAAGTTACTACTTCCTCGAAGAAAGTAAGATGTTTGAATTATATTCAAATGTATTGTGTGTATATTATAGGCAAGAATCGCTGCGATGGGAATCCGCCTGCATTTAGGCAATTCAAACATCGTCTGCAGATCGTTTTTGGTTCTTTTTCTGCTAATCAACTTGAAAAATGTAAGAACAAATTTTTGACGGTATAATATGGAAGAACGTGTCATGGTATCTCAAAATGTGAGAAAATAACGTGCTATAGGTATCTCGATCAGGGAGGATATTTTCATTGATACGGCACTGGAATTTGGAGTGCCTGAAATATATTCAAAGCACTCTCTTTTTCAAGAGATTAATCAATTGTTCCAATTTAATTATTGTTTCATTTATTTGGTTTCCCTGATACAGAAAACAGAAGATTTGAGACAAGTTTGAATGAAAAACATTTTGATTATTCAAAATGTTGATTATTCAAACTTATTTTTGAATCTTCCGTTCCTGTACTATAGGAGCTGAATAAATAGAGAAATAATTGTAACAATCAAATGATCTATTCGAAAACAGTGATTTGTATACCTAGACACCCCAATTCCAGTGCCGCATCAATGAAAATGTTTATAGTCCCTGATCGAGCTGATAGCACGTTTTTCCATACTGTCGTCGAAATACAATGAGATGATATGTTTGAATTGCCTACATGCAGGCGGATTGCATTAATAGTTAATTCCCTATGGTGCACCTCCACGAAAACTGCTGGTATATGAATTCACTCCTTTTATATGAAAATTGATTCACAATCCTTCCGTATAATATACCTATGTCACATATATATTGAACACGTGAGAGTGAAGAATTAAAAAAACGCGAGAAGAAGATTAAAGTAGATAAAAAGCCAACCGATCGCTCGAACCGCGATTTAATATGACTCACAATCAGCGTGCAATGGAATTCATGAATTGCAAAATTCTCTATGAAATGAGTAATGTACAATGCAGTGAGAACTAGAGTTTCTCGCTGTATATATAATACGTAGGTACGTATTGAAACGTACATACGTTACCTAATTATTATTGTGATTATAATGGTACACTGCTGCGTGTTCGACGACCTGCGCACTCGCGGGTTTGTCTAGCAAGTATTATAAGCTGCAGAAGTGGAATAAGAGGAAGAATAAGAAGAAAAAAAAATACAAGAATAAAAGAAGAAGAAGAAGAAGAAGATAAGAATAAGGAGTCAGTCGGGTGCAGAGGTTCACACAGGCAGAACCGTTACGCATTGTTCGAGTTCTACTATACCACTCGTGCCAATTTTTGCGTCATATTATTATACGCCGACCTGCAATACCTACCTAATTAAATTCAATTAATGTTACGCGTCTTGGCGTTCGCGCTCTTTGCTAACGATAAGTAAAGGGCTATCTTGAAGTACTGATGTATTATACAGCGCACTTACGCAATATATGGCTGTATGCATATTCATTGACGTACTGCGGTAGGTATAAGGTTTATCCATAGCTACCCATATATCCGCCAGCATATTCGAAATTTACCGCCAGAATGCCGTATAATATCCGATCACTCAAAATTCGTACACACGTGTATTTGTGCTGCACTAGAATCAATACTACACAATTTGGAGTTTGCACGAAATTTTTTTCGCTAAACTAATGAGAACGTATCTTCAATTTTTTTGTCGAAAATGATAAATACGCAGGTTATCAGGGTGTCTACGGGTGTCTAAAAATCCTGTAAATCCTGTAAATTAGCCTGGGATTTTTTCTTCAGTGCCTGGAAATAGAGTCGAATTTTTTCGAAATCCTTGATTTTTTTTCCAATGCAAGAATTTCTCCCGTTTCTTTACAGTATAATATTTAATTCTTCAATTAATATCCGTATGGTGGAAACTATACAGCTGAAATAGTGATCTAATCATATTATATGCAATAAGTGATCTACTAATATAGGTGAAAGGTCGGATCACTTGTCTAATTTGGGTGAAAAAAAATACCTCGACCACCTCGAAATCCTGTCGTTATACATCGTGGCATTATACCTACTTTTGCGTAGTCTGGAATTTTCATAAAAATATCCTTGGAAATCCTGGGAAAAGCCAGGAATTTGGAAACCCAGAACTATGTTCTATGAACTAGGAACTATGTACCTTGAAGTTATATATTTATATACAGGCAATTGAATATCACTCATCTTCTCAAAATATGTATATGTGCAATTCCACGTCAGGCGGGCCACTTTTTTGGGTCGTAATCACCGATTTTGATCTCCATCGAGGATTTTGATCTCCATCGAGGATTTTGTACTACTCATGGATGTAAGTCTCTGGGCCGAACCAAAGGCCAATATGCGACTCTGTTGTCTTCCTAGCGGAGGTTGAAAAATGCCGTTTTTGCGCGCCAACTTCTCTTCGGCGGCTGATATCTCAGTTGTTTTTGGAGCAAAGTACCAAAGTATATAGTGATTCTTGTAGCTATTTTCACACGCTTTCCGGTGATTATACTGACATCGCTCCCAAACCAGAATTTGGCAGTCAAAAACGGATTCAAAATAAAATTTTCATTTTTCAAAAAGTTCGCCCATTTTGAAAATTCTGTTTTTTGTCTCTAAAAATGGTTCGAAGTATCCCCTACATGTACCCGAAGTGGCAAAGTGGGCCTCTTTTCCGATGTTTTTTTTATCCAAGTTTTAGTCGATTTTTCCACCATTTTTTTCAAGTTTTTTCCATTTTTTTTTCTTTTTTTTGTCAATTTCGTCCCGAACATTTTCCAATTACCAGAAACGAGCTCGTCATGCGGAGAAACTGTTTCAAAAAATTGAAATGCGTGACGAAAAAATTTTTTTATTAGAATAATTCAGATTATATCAAAAAAAAATCAGATAAAAAACCAACGAAAGAACGGCCCACTTTGCCACTTCGGGTACGTGTAGGGGATACCTTGAACCTTTTTTAGAGACAAAAAACAGAATTTTCAAAATGGGCGAACTTTTTGAAAAATGAAAATTTTATTTTGAATCCGTTTTTGACTGCCAAATTTTGGTTTGGGAGCGATGTCAGTATAATCACCGGAAAGCGTGTGAAAATAGCTACAAGAATCACTATATACTTTGGTACTTTGCTCCAAAAACAACTGAGATATCAGCCGCCGAAGAGAAGTTGGCGCGCAAAAACGGCATTTTTCAACCTCCGCTAGGAAGACAACAGAGTCGCATATTGGCTTTTGGTTCGGCCCAGAGACTTACATCCATGAGTAGTACAAAATCCTCGATGGAGATCAAAATCGGTGATTACGACCCAAAAAAGTGGCCCGCCTGACGTGGAATTGCACATATCTATTCATATTCAGATCTCAACACAAACGATAATATAATTGTCATCTGGCAACTTTTCTTTAAATCAGAAAATGAATACTATAAAATAAAGATGTGTCCTGAATATTTTTTCTTCAAATATACTATACATAGAATGAATGGAATAGAGGAAAACCATTTTGCATTTGGACAAGGCCTTTTAACCGTTGCATTATCATAATTCGTGGAAAAGATTTAATAATAATAGAAAGAAAACTAAGAAGAAGTAGAAGAAAAAACCAATTAAACCTAGTAATTATATCCTACACACGTTTGTGCGCCACGTCTTAGAAGCTACTTAACCTGGCCTAAGAAGTAACAATTATCATTCTTCTCCACATGTATAAATATTCTACGTCGATTGTATGTTTCAACTGTAGTAAGTTCTCTCCGAGTTCAACATTCCCTCTAATTTTGGAGGGATTCAATCAGCTAGTAGAAATTATTTAAGAAATCAGTAGCGATGATCAATGACAGGATTAATAATTATGCATTGTGTAAATCAATATAAATAATCATAAGTAAGTCTTTCCTTGACCATAATACAGGTACGAAAATTCCGATTTTGCTGCGATCGCTTGATATGCCCTCGGGTGTGAAACTCATCATCACGTTCACCCAAAACTCGGAAAACCCGCTCGAAATTCCCGAAAATGTCCCACGACTTCTATTATAGTTTGGACTTTCATTTTTCAAAGAGGAAAATCGAATGGCGCGTTTCCTGTGAACGGTGAGGTCAGTTAGAGGTACAAATTCGTTGAATTTTCATACCTCGGTGCACATGGTAACGTAACTTGAGAAAGTTGCAGTGTAATCCAAATTTTCAAACTTGAACATGCACGTAAAATAATTTTGAGGAAAAATTTGAGACTGCAGAAATCGAAAAAGTCGTGAAATGACGATCTATATGTTTAATAAACTTTTCGGGGTGTAACTCCGTGTATTATATCATCTTCATTCATCATTCGTGGATTCGTTGATCGCCTTTCTGCTTGTTTCTCCATCCATCAGAGCGGCAGAGATCAAGAGATTTTTAAGATCATCAAAGTCGCCCACGGGTTGGGTAATCAGATGCGCGACTTTATGGTCGAATCGTCTCGTTAACCGCACTGATATCTCTCGCTCTCTTCTCTTTTAACGCATTAACCGCCCTATTTGCATGTTATTATTACTGCTAAGGCGAGGCACCGGTATAAACTCATGTGCTATGCGCTTACATGCCTGCTACAGCAATCGCTGAGAAATGCATTCATTATTGCAGTAGTATAGGAACGGTTCACTTCTATAGCTCGTCTCGACATTTTCTACCTTCATATACATATGGGGCTTTCCATGCCAACTCGACCAGTGTTAAACCCCGACCATCTCAGAATCATTTCAAGTTCTTTTCTAACATTCTACTCAGTCAAAAACGCGGCCTGAATTTTTTTCAAAAAACCCTATATTTTCTATAAATATTTTAAGTCGATTGCGAATGCCCATTTTTTTTTTCAAAAATCCAGTGAATGACACAACCCCCCCCCCCCCCCCCCCCCCCAGGAACACGTGGGCAGAATTTTTTTTCTATTTCTTTTAGCGCCTATTTCGGAATTTTGAAATTTTTAAACCCAGAATTAACACAGGATCAAATCGTAAGTGTCGGATGAAGGGTCAATTTACTTGTAAATGTTCGCTTTCGCCAATTCGATATTCAATGCGCCGGTGTTGATTTCGGGTTTCAAAATTTCAAAATTCCGAGATAGGCGCTAAAAAAATAGTAAAAAAATTTGGCCCACGTTTTCCTTAAGGGAGGATGTTTTGTGTACTGGAATTTAAAGAATTTTTTCAGATTTTTGAAAATGGGCATTCGCAATGGACTTTAAATATTTATAAAAAATAAACGGTTTCTGGAAAAAATTTGAAAAAAATTCTGGCCGCGTTTTTGACCGAGTAGAATGTTAGAAAAAAACATGAAATGATTCTGAGATGGTCGGGGTCTAACACTGGTCGAGTTGGCGTGGAAAGCCCTGTATACAAATATACTTTACATATGCCTGTGCATCTCCTTCCCAATTCAGTCGTTTTAGAAATTCTTATTAGATAGGTATGATTTTTTGATTCGTTCCTCATGGTGAGGAAGTCTCTTGAAATATTGAGAAAATGATGGGAAATGATAATCAAAAGTCATCTCATTTTGGAACGCGTACTAAATGAATTGAGGCGCACCGTTGGCACCATGAGAAATATATTGTCCTTTGAAAGAAATTGGCGCGGGAAATTGAATTGAAAAAATTGTCATAGGAGATAAGGTCAATGGTGAAAAAAATTGAACGTCTTTTTCTCACTCTTTTGCAAACGACTTGGACCAATAATCGAATCTTCAAATTTTTCGCACTCGATTTATCACGCCCTGTATTCTGAACATAATGATCTCGGTCCTGTGGAACAATGACACGCCTGAATTTGAGCGAGTGTTTTGAAATGAGCCGATTGAAACGACGCGGATTGAACTTTGGAGAACTAAATGAATCGATTTCGCACCCTGTTTATGATTTTTCCAACTGTAAAATATTTCTCCCCTCAACAATTTTCGTTTAAATCTAGTCACCTGCATGTATGGAAACTTCCATACTCCAAACTAACTTTGAAAAGTTGTCACACATTTATTCTGTTGGAAGTTTCATCATGAAAAAAAATTTTTGGGGGTACTTTAGCCTCTCAAGAATGGGCCGAAATTGGTTATTTGAGACAAAATTCAATCAAGCCTTGTAAAAAATCCTCAAAGCCGAGAATAAAAAAAAACACTGAGGGTCCAAAATTCGGAATGCCAAAATCCCCAAGACCAAAGCTCTGAAGTGTGAAATTCGCAGATGCAACGTCGTTTATTTGAACTTTTGAGATGGCTCACTTTGAATTTCCGGATTTTGAAAATCTCCGAGTTCTTGACTTTCGGATCTTTAGGCTGTCCGCATGCCGGACTTTCGGGCTTCTGAAATTTTTAGCTTTATAACGTTTCGGAAACCCAAAATCGTCTAAAATGGGTTTGGAAAGTTCGAAAATTCAGAACTCCCAACCGACCCTATATCTTATCGTCTTACGTGACTTGAATAAGCCCGTCAATTCGGAAAGAGAAAAATTCGGAAGGAAGTACTGGGGGTCAGTTTTAGGCCTAAATTTACTGACAGAGCTGCAACAAAAGGCCCATACTAAGCCCGAAGCTACAGGGAGGGGATTGAATTGAAAGGTGATGTACACACTTCACAAGCAAGCTACTCGACAACGATTTCGGATTATATATGTCCCCTTCTTTTTATACCGAAGGGCAATGACGTTCGGATGGACGATTCCTTTTTGAAAAATTAGTCGGCCGTGAATGAGAACCAAATTATTTCGTTGATCCTGCCGCCAAAAATTCTGCCCCGAGTATAATCGGGGGATGAATTAGGTAGGCAAAATCTCGGTGGAGCTTTTTTTAATCACAAAATCCCAGGCTAACATGGAGATTAGTGTCCATACACGGTGGTTTCCATTATGCATGCCTACTCATGTAGGTATCGTAGACATTACCATGAAATTATCAGTGTATGTACGTTTCTAGGATTGACTGATGCACATATTCGGTAATTCGTGAAATTTACCCAATTATCATCATCTCTGCATTCAATTGATTTAATGCGATATCTTTTTGAAGTTCCTATATACATTATAGATTTGTGAAAATCTATTTTCCTTCCGGGTTGCGGATTTCTTCAAGTTTGGTATTGATGAATAGGTCATAGAGTGTTTCGTTGGTATCGTAACAAAAGTGACCCTTTGACTAGGGGGTAAATTATTTCTTGTTAATGACGTTGTCCATCTGCAAATCGACGATATTCGATTAATTTTTCTGAAATTTCGTTTTCGGGGGTGTACGGTGTTGCTCTTTTCGAATTTAACTTCGAAATTAGGTGAAATTGAAAATCGTGGAGGCAATATCACGGACGAAATTGATGAAGCCCCTCGATTTGCATGAAAACTAGATTTGGGGTGATTCCCCACTCGCTGATTACTATTTTGAGGGTAGAACAGTGGAATTCGAAATAGTAATTCCGCAATATCGCTTTTACGGTCTCTGATCATAGATCACACATCGAACTTATGAAATTACGAGTGAGGGACGAAGGTGGAAAAAATGATATATCAGTTCTTCTGAAATTGCCCTCGCGCAGGAAAACGATAGTGGTTTAGCTGATGCCATTTGTCATAGACGGAGGCACAAACTCGGAAGCAACTAACGCTGCTTGGATATTTGGTCTCGCTTAATCTTCGCTATCGCAAATGCAGACCTCTGCTGTGAGATGTGAGCAAGAAGTGCTGGTTAAAGTGAATCGAATTCGTAACCCCACGTCATATGCCTTTTCTCACAATCAATTCGTCGTCCCTCATCTCCGGATGAACTTCTCTTTCTTTCTTCCTCTTCTTCTTCTTTACAGTACATAGTTAGACATGTTGGTATCTGTATAAACTGTACTTGCAGATCCTGTAAATGTCGTGGCATTCTGTTGTCTTGGCTCGCGATGTGTGCCTTCACCTTCTTTTCATGCACTCAAGTGTATTTAGGTACTTGATGATCCCATCGCATCCTATCATCATCGGGTCTCAGAACCTGAACAATACTGTAGATGATTTTTTCAACATTTGAACTTTCAAGATATCTGATTCTTGTAATGGATGGGGCCATAATTTGAAAATATTACTATGCAGAGTATAGACTTTATTTCGGATTTGGAAAATATTTCCTCGACTTTATTCGTTCTTTCTCATTCCTCTCTTGCAAGTGACTGAATTACTGAAACGTTGTTTGACTGTGGAATTCACATGATTTATAGATTTTTCAGGGTGATAATAATTTCCCGTCATCTGCGCGCCGCGAGAGTAATTACGCTTAGTCGATTCAAATGACCGGTGTCCGTTAATTGTTATACGACAAATTCTGATTTCATTATGACAAAAGATTGTACCCGAAAAATGTGTATTCAGATCCAGCAAACCATTTCTACTGAAGGTCAACATATTACGACTGATACGACCTATATCGAGACAAAATTGACTTGAATCCGTCAGGATCATTATTGCCATACGAAATAAACGTGGAAAGTCTTAAAGACTGGGTTTTCTGCGGCTTTTATCGTTGGGCCGGAGAAATTTGAACCCTGCATTCTCATTGAAACTCCAAACAACTTTAGTCTTCTCATGGTTTCGAAGTGAACGCTGAAGGCGATGATACAAAGACTCGGTATATAGGTACATTTTTTTAAGAAATCGCGATTTCTACGGATTGAATAAAACGATGAATGCTATTCAAAGAAAGCATTAGACTTAGAAAAAACCCAAAGTTTTATTGAAAATGGAGCAAGATTGGGTAGGTACCTGAAAATAAACTGCCCTCCATTTCCTCTCGTACCTTTTCTCCCCTATTCGACTGTTGATTAAACATATTCTCATATGGCCAAAGTGGCAGATAAATCGAACCTTTAGTACGTAATCGTAACAGTTTCATGTCTTGTAGAGCAGCGAAGTCGTGACGATCTCTTTCAGCCGATCATACGATGTTCTTCCTCCATGTATAAGGTACCACGGTTGTAATTGTGATCAGTAAGTCTCTCTTTGTGTACCATACCCTAATGTCACAATGAATGGACAAATATACAGATTTTTGCACCGGTTGTCTTTGACGCTACTGGAGTCATACAGAAATTCGTGATACATATAGGACGTGATAATGGATAGGAGCAAATCACAAATGAAATCGATTACTGCAGAGAGACGACTGCAGGGCATGTGTCTGGTCTGGAACTGCAAACCTGTACACAGAAAAAATAAGACGAAGAAGAAAAAAGAAAAACGAAAAAAAAGGGAGAAAAAAAAAGAAAGTGATATAGATTCGAGTGATGCTGGCCGGTTGCGCGACTTGTAAATTGCGAGCTCCACGGTAGCTGAAACATGTATACCAATACCAACCTACTCTCGAGAAGGAACGAACGCCTTAGGCCACGTTCATCCCGAGGATACAAAGTATCCGCTTGAATCATGACACACAGTACCATATGAGGCTAAAGCAGTGAGCTCATCATAAAAGAATCTGAAAATGATCCGATTCGTGTAAAAGCCGAGTACCCGATTCTTCTCCTTTTTCTTGATCTGATACGATCACTGCAGATGTAGATGAGTAGGCTATCATGCAGCTATCATTCCATCATGTAGGCATCATGCCATCATGCAGTTGAATCTTCCTACGATAGGATGGAGTGCTATTCGATGCTGTATGGTAAAAACAATAATATTTATTCAGAAGTATTGAAATTGAATAATTGATCAGCTAATAGCAGAAGGTTGTATGTACTGGTAGGTGCGATCTTTCCGAATTTACAATTCAAACTTTCACATTTCATTCTGCATTAAAAATTCGTGTCTTTTGATCTATAAATTTTTTGTTGACAATTTGATTGAGAAAAGAAAAAAAAAGGTCCGGTTTTTTCTATTTTCTATACAACCAAATGTTAACGAAAGAAACAAGATAGATAAGGTGTAACGTCGTATCCGACTAAAATACGACCTGTTGCTGTGAGTTTACTAATTTTCATGCATCTGTTTTATCTACATCTCATTACAACGGATGCAATGGAAAGCGCTATGCCTTTTTGCCACCTGTAGGCACGTGATGTTTGGGAACGAATGGACTTTGTCGTCACGGCAGCAGCTACTGATATTTTGTTGGATTTGGTATGAAAGGTGCTTTAAAGTAGTATATGGATGGTCGAGTGGTGGTAATAAATAAAGTAAAGACTAGCGATGCGCGAACTACTACCACTGGGGTTACGTAAGCGAAGCGAAGGATTACTCTAGCGATAAAAGAGAGATAAAAGCTCTCGAGGAGAACTGCCAGGCTTAGAGTGGTGGCGGTAGAGTTATGGGAAAGTAGAAAAGCGTGGGCATGCTTGGGTTATACTTACTTACTCAGGTACATAACAACACACTGTATGGAACTTGGAACATGTTCCTGGCGACGAACACTCGCCAATATCATCGTACTACCACAACGCGTGCTACTTTTCCACCAACCAGGAATTCTGACTTGGTATACCTACCTACCTTCCTCTACATGTTTAAACGTAAATCGTATAAGTAAAAGCGAACACGAAGCGAATCGCTTTTATCTCAAGCCGATGTTCTGCTAATGGTTCCTCCCTCCCATTTTCTCTTATTTTTCTTATTCTTGTTCTCTCATTCTTGAAAAGTTTCAACGCAACGATTTCACTGGTTTTCAAACCGTCTCTTGAAGTCAAGAGCTACTGGAGGAAGACGACTCTGATTTATTAAATTTACTAGAAACAGATCATCTATGATCCCATATGTTTGCAGAACTGAAAACTCATCTGGCTTTTCAGCAGATTTGGAGAAAAAGCTGTCGTGCTGAAAACTTCTAGACTCCCCCCACTGTTTCAGAGAGACGAAAAATGTCTTTGTCTTCTGAAAAGATAGTTCAATATCCGGAAGTAGAATCCTGATCTCACTATCAGGTCCTTGAAAAATTTATTGAAATGTGCCTTTGATTGGAGTCCAGTGACTGGACTGACGTAGCAGTACTTTCATATTCCTACCTTTACTACAGCCTGGACCATAAAGAGATAAAGATACACTTGAAATCAGACCATCTCAATCGAATCTGCCAATAAGTACCTCTATAAAACTGGGCGCTTGCTTTGATCATTATATGACCAGCAAGTCTATGTCTGTAATACCAGAATGCATGCAGGAGTGGAGAGTGCTTTCGGTTAACAAAGTTCGAGAGCCGCTATTCAGCTCTGTATATGAACCTACTTAAAACCCCGCAGCATTCGGATGATGTGCCACTGAAGGGTCAATCGTCTATTTTAGTCAATGAAAGGCTGAAAAAGCTCTAAAGTGCAGTAGACTCTTCAATTCATTGGCACATCTCTGACCATCTCTTCTCTTTTCACGGAAGCGTTACAGCGCTGATAGCTATAGGCGGGAAATGGAAAAGAGCGTTGAACTAAAAGCCCCTGAATAGCATGGTAGAAGATGTCCAGCGGCGTTCTCTACCATGTAGGTATTACGTCCTCAAGGTCGACGACGAGGTTGTTTGTTTGTCATAACTTTATAACGCGCACTCTGAAGGATTGAGTTACCTAAAAAGGAGCCTTGCACCGGTTTCAAGGAGTCTTAAGACTGTCTTAGCCAGAACGGCGACGCTTTAGGCCTCCTGTCTGCTGCTTTTGCAGTGGACTTTATGATGGAGCAGGTACCTCTACTTCCACCTCTGCGAGGGGAAGCTCAGTCTTCATTTCACGTCCAACTTATTTTACTCATTTCTCACTGATTAGTGATACTAGCAAGCATCAGCGGTCGTCTGAACATTGCATGCACCGCGGTGGTCGTTGGTCTGCAAGTCGGGATGATGCCATGCCATGCCATGCCATGCCATGCCGGTTCTCCTCTTCTTGACTCGCCTTGAAAGACGCAATTAAAAAGTCGTGATCTTCTTTTCACCGTGTGAAAGGTTCTATTTTAAGCTACCTGAACCAAGACTTGGAAATTACTCGCCGCTGTAATAGCCGCGGCTATTTATATTTCGCATGCTTGCATGAGTTCATGCATGCATGCATATGCAACGGCCCAGACATGTTAACTATAAAGATATATACGCGTTCCCTAGCGAACCAATATTTCCTAAGGCTCCAGGAGTTCACCGTCGGTCATCATTTTTCGAGTACCTTTTTTTACTTCCAAGTTATAGAATACAGAATCCACGAAATACTAAATTTGATGCGGTATAACTTAATCGATGATGCAAGAAACACCCGTTCTTTACGTTTCCCTAAAAAACGCCGATTATCAGGAGTACAAATTGATAATCAGAGATTGCAAAAGTTGTTTAAGTTCATTTATCATCATCCAGCGTTGATTGCGTGAACAAAGTTCACCATTGGATTTTGATTTAGTCGAAAAATTTGTAGACCTTAGTCTTCAGCTGTTAGAAAATGTTCAATTCTGTTCTCTGGATCTCACAACACCGTCAATAAAGCTTTCTATTGATAGTGGAGAATTGAGGCCAAATGATTTGACTGATCATTTTGGAAACAAAATGACCAAGAAAAATACCGTTTCGTTTTCTTCTCATTTTCTATCTGAATTTGCTTCAAACAGTTGCCAATGCAGGTACTAATTTTTTATTATTATTACTTACTTTGGTTATCGTTCGATGTCAAAACTTGCATTATTGTTTTTATATCCCCAAGTCTTGAGTTAGTCCAAGAATCATTTTTGAGGCTCACTTTGGTTATGATTCTGTCCTTCCCATTATCCCAGCTTCCCGCAAATACTTCTCGCTGAAGTGTGTCCCAGATTCTATGACTTGAACGCACATCAACCCTTATTCTTTCCACACAGAAGTACCTACTTCAAGTTATCATCAATTATTATCAAACCTCGTGTCATCTTGTCACTTATAGCGTTGGAGATCCGAGCCGTGAGTACAATGCATGCAGCGTCAACGTAATAGGGAAAAAAGTTAGATCTAGGAAGCCTAGAGAGCCTCTCAGTTTCGGTCTCATTGGAAAGAAGTTGATTGAGAGTACTCAGGGTATCTGTGACGTATGCATATTTGCGAAATTTATCATTCTGCGAAAAATCAGCGCAGATCTCTTTATAGAGGGACAGAATTGACGGTTTTCGCGTTGGAGAGTCGTATCCGTGTTAATCTTTCCATCGATTCATGAATTCCTATAGGAATAACTATTTTTCTCGATGTGTTATGAAATTGGAAATTTTTAACAACATTTTTTCCCACTTTCGGACACGCGGAAAAATTCAGTGCTGGCTCTCTCCCGAAACCCATCCGAAAATTTTTTCCAGCGCTTAAAAATTGCCCATCAATCATACCGCTCACCCCTTGTTTTCTGACCCTTTTACCATGACTCGACTCCAACCAATCTATCCGTGTCAACAATGAAATTTAATCGGAATGGGTATCCATCACCACCCGCAATAGCGTGCGAAAATCAAAGAAAAAAAATTCTGAAATCAAATGAATGTATGTAACGGCCCACGAGTTCTTTCTTCCATCTCTCATATCTTTCATGCGAGCTGCTAGATTGGAATTTGTTCTTGCATCAATTGGTGAATGATTTGTTCATTCCAACTTTAAGATTTTCGTCAAAGCGTATCTTCAATTCGCAGATCGATTGATCGTCCAAGAACTAAGAAGGACATCGTGAGCCACGATTCCAAGGAGAATCCCATCGATTTCTTACTGACTCATATCACAAACAGAATTATAAGATTGTCGGTGGATTGCTTCTCAGATCAGGTGAAGGTTTAATACCCGCAAGTCATATGTCGAGGTGTGAGATTCTGCAATGTGTGTAATCTGCGACTCAAATCCACACGTAGCATTGTTACGAACGACCCTTCAACTTTCCTTGACGTGATGTGTCGGCTCGCTTATCTGGTGCATTCTTGGCGGTCACTCGCTCGCGTCTGGTACGGAAGTGAAAACCTGGAGTTCCCGAGCTAATCGCGAGATCAGCAAAATTTCACCCCCGCCACCAGGATACTGAGCTGTAATTATTGACTATGGACGACCTCCCAGACAGTCAAAAATTCAGAAGTGAATGATGAAGGTGATCTTTGCCCGAAAGAAACGTGCGGTGCACTTATTTCGTTCGAAGCCAGCTGCTGGCAGACCATCCATGAGGCTCAAGGATATGTCGACGGCAAGCATATCAACGGTTCTTCTCATAGCCCAAGCATCGGTCTATATCAGCGGCATTCTTGACGACTTCTGGAGACTCAGGTTGAAAGCGCAGTTTAGTAGTTCGGTGGTAGGTTATCAAAGTCACCCTCACTCTATCAACGGTGGCAACTTGCGTCCTCTAGATGGTCACGTCTCAGCATAGCAGGTGTGTTTTTGCACTTTGATCAGAGACACGAACCTCCATACGTTAGGGGGTTGGTTCATCATACATTATACCAGACGAGGTCTTCTGATTATCGTCTGCACGTAACACTATCATATACTTCATTCACGTCATGTAGGTATGTTTATCTCTGTACAGCGATCTAATACCAGACCGTGAGAAATCTAGGTGACAAAGTTGAACAAATTCTTGTCGACTGCTAGAGCAGTGCTCTTGGGAATTTCGTGATCTTGCAGAGACAAAAAGATCGATGGTCATTCCTGAGGAAATCAAACATCGTGGTTTATTAGACGTGAAAGCCTTCATCGCGCAGTGACTATCTCTACACCTATTTCCTGCTACGAGCTACACACAACTTTGCTCTTGCAGGTTTTCTTCGATGATGCCAAATGTTACTTTTATAGCAGTGCGTCGTTTCATCTGTGAGAGACATAATTTAATCCTTTTGATGGTAGTGGTGCTTGTAGTAGCAGTGAAGTGTTCAGACCCGGCCGGCTTATCCCGTTCCGCAGAAATCTTTACATAATTAACACTGCCGTTGGTTGGTTGGTTGGATGGTTGGCACTTGCTTCGAACTTAATCCCGTTCATTACTTCAACAACTTTCCGGAGTTTTATCTTCTTCGTTTTAAGACGACAGGCGTTGGTCGTGCCACGCTTAACTCACCTAGTTACTTGCTCTGCACTTATGTACCTCTGCTTTAGCATCATCATCCTATTTATAAACCTCTTCAAATATTCACCGTTGAAAATTTTTGTTTCCATTTTCTTCTTTTTGGCTTTTTGCTATTCTTCTAGGTATGTCGAATAGCCTATGCATGGGTTCGGGGTGTACGGGTCTGGTGGACTTTCATCACTTAATATTACTGAAAAGTCGATCGCTGGAAATGAATTAGGCTCATCTCCGCATACGGAGGACTTGTTTTTTTACTTATTGAAAATTTTCTGCAAGGAATACCGGCAACCTTTTCCCTTCTGATGGTTTTCCACATAAAATTGAATCTTGTATGGAAGTGTATTTCTTGGCCGTCATCTAAGTAGTGAATATATCAGGATGACTACAAATGTTTTTTCAGCATAGTATAAGTTGTCTATTGCAATCTTGACATGGTCAAGTTGAACTGTGAACGATGGTCGGCATTACCTCCAGTAATCATTCCGGAGTTTGAATTTGGACCGCAGAGAGCAAAGTTGAAAATGGGGACCAGGGTTAGGAAATGCGAACTATGAGATTTTTCGAAATTCGTAGTTGCTGAGCAATTATCAACTTGATGAAGTTACCGAGATTTGGTATAGCACCCGGAATTTTGAGGGAAAACAAACTGATTCCAGTTTCACAATTTCCTGAACTTGACTTGACAAGGTTTGAAACGTCAATAAAAATCGTGAGAACATATCCTCCGTCAAGGTGTTCGTAATCTGAAAAAAGAAGCTGCTCATTCTGACATATTGTATATTTTGGTCATGCTTTGGAAAAGACTGGTGTAAAATTTCGGAAACTTGAGGCTCCATTTTCGCCCACTACTCCGAAGCTCGCGGAATGGAATCCAGCGGACACGAAAGACCCCTTACTTCGAAGCGAAGTTGAACACGCTTCACGGTGTACCTATGCCCAGGAGTTAAGCCCTCTTGACGACGTAATCCTTGTTACAAAGCCGAAAGTACGGGCAGACTGGGACTGGAACTGAAACTGGGACTGGGACCATGTGGGGAGACGTGCGTAAGTGTCCTGGAAGGCCGGAACTACCCGCTAAGTACCAAGTGCGTCACAAGCTCACACTGTACCTACCAGGGGTTTACGGTCGCGCCGGACCTCCGCTGAAGGGACTAGCTTCATCGATCCCCAGCCGAGTAGGGTTGATACTTTTTTCTCTCCTCTTCACTTCTTATTCGTCTTCTTCTCTCTGGACGACAGCTTTTCAAGCTTTTTAAGTACCAGCGCTGCGTGTTTCTGACAAGTCTTCTACATCTTTGTTCGTCAGAAGAAACAGAATAGTTCGCATGAGTATTGCAGGATTTACTCAGACTCTTGAAAATAATTTACACATGAATTTGTTGGGCATAGTGCGAAGTTTGAATCTGAATTTTACTATGCTAACAATACATGGCTGCCTACGATATGAGGCTGAAACTAGCGGCCAGAGCTAGCGGCCAAACGTATCAAAAGTGATTAAAAAATGGCAGGAAAAATTAACAGTCAAATCTTTCATCAAATCCTGTGAAAGGCCAATACTTTCATCAAATTGAATGCAAACAAATATAGCATATTGTCAACTTTTGGAGATTTTCACTACGTTTGGCCGCTAGCTCTGGCCGCTAGTTTCAGCCTCATGCCTACGATGTATCAATTCCTCAGTGTTGATCGGGCATTAGAAATTCGAGCCAACTTGGCTGCTATGTTCGATCATTCGTATCATTGGCAGACAAGCTGCGTGATATTAAATCGTTGTAATCTTCTTATGTGGGATTTGTCGAAGCCGTATAACAATAATTCTGCAAATAGTTTGGTCACAGGTGTGGCAAATAGTTCGCTACAAACTGTTTTCATCGGTCAATTCTGAAAAAAATACTATCTTTTCGATAATATCTCAATCCTCTGTGTACACAATTGCTAAAAAATGACCAAAATACATTCAAGTTCTTCGTGACTACGCACTGTGAACAATTTTCGGTATGGACTACCATAGAATGCAGTTTGGTGCCAATTTAACACTATTCATTCGAATTTTCATTATAAGGAAAAAAAACTCGCGTTTAGGCAAATTTTTCAAGTTTTTTCATACAGTAAACTGCATTCTGCATACTGCAGCATTCATGCCTTAGTTAATTTGTTTTGAGCCACAGTTCCCGACCCCTCTAACAAGCTCGTTCGATGCATGGAGTAAATTAAGCTTAAAAATCAATAGGCAGGATCGTTTGGGGACGAACCCTTTTACCATTGGACTATAAAAATGCGATCCCTCCAGTTCTTTCGAAAAGTGCATTTCGCTAGGTATCCAACAGCCAGGGCCCTCTCCCTTCTAGTACGTATATGCTAAATTCTGCTCCAAGGGGTGAAGATACAAAGGGTTGTACTAAGCTCCGAGGGTTAGTCATACCTTGTCGTCATATTTCTCTCTATCTCGTGTCCACCAGACGGAATGCATATTACTCTCTCCACGTGAAACGTGACATTGTGCGATGGATCGGTGTATAAAAGCGTGTGGAAATTCAGGATGGAAGAAGATAATTTATGTAATGACCAGAGTAGGCTAAAAGGGTTTGGAAAGTTTGGCAGACTAATAAGTGCGTATATTTATGGTCGTGCCTATAATACGCAGCAAACACAAATCGGGGACCATGATGCTTTACGTTCACGTCGCACAATGCAGAGTGCAACGACCTGCGCTAATGAAACGCGAGAATTCCTGGCTTAATTAAGACTCCGAAATGCGGAAACTGCCGAGCAACGTCACCAAGCCCAGACTCCTCGACATGCACGAACCATTGAACGTGCTGCAAGTCTTTAATCCCTCCTCTCGTCAAGGTGCAGCCATAATCGGCCACTCTGAGATCTTCTGGAAATTACACCACTTGACACAAGTCGACGAATTTCAATATAACAAATTTTTTATTCAGGAACTTATCAGGAATTTATATTAGGGACTATTAGATTCTAATCTAATTGCAAAAAGATTATCTCAGAGTTTTTCTACTCCGTTATCAAGACAACCTTCTGATGATCTCTAACACAATCGAGAATCTTTCATCCTGAATTGCGGGAAAACGATTTGATTGATTCGAATGAAATTGGGGGAGAAAATTGAGCGTTCCGGTGAAGATGATCCTGCATGCATGAATGTATCTAAGATTCCACCAGCTCCATGGCAAATGTGAACATTTGACTAAGCGCGTGGTTGAGCTGGTTGCAAAAAAGCGGAGCTTTTTCTGTTCATATCGCTATTGTAGGGTGGCCACGGTCAGGGAAAACCCTTGAAAACCTGGGAATGTCAGGGAATTGTTTTGTCATTTGTATATAGAAAAAATAATTCGTAATAGCGTATATGTATAGTACATATGTAAAATATGGTTCTATAGATATTTTGTAACTCAATTCGGGAATTGTACTTCAATTCAATCGAACTTAATTTTTTTTCCTCATGAATAAGATTCTATATTCGATCCTATAGCAATAATATTCTCTGATGCCACTTGATAGTAAAGATGAAGTGATTAAACGAAGATGTTCGAATGTGTTTCAACTTCGGAAATGTGCAATGTTCTAAGTTGAAGCAAATACAAATAATACTAAATGATGCTCTTTTCCCAATATTATTCAATGTGAACCCTTTAAATTATCAGAATTAGTCAGGGAAAAAATGTATTCTGTGTCAGGGAAGTCAGGGAAAAGTCAGGGAATTTTTCTTCTTGATTTGAGTATCCACCCTGGTTAATTTTGTGTTCACCTGAACTTGAATTCGTGAGCGTCTATAGCACGAGGATTAGACTATCGCGATTTCTGAGCATGTGCTATGTGTATAGAGAAGAATAATTCTGTCAACGGTTCTGTAATCAACACTGAATTACTTACAATTTGCATATGAACAGGGCAACGAGATATTATGCATAACGATGTGTCATAATTTGGTGGACCGAAGAGTCCCGCAGGGTTCTACGATCTTGCGATGTAAAATAAAGTGAGAAGCTCTAGCTAGCCTGCTGTTGGAGTCACCAGCATGCAGTTCCTCTTCTCGAATATATATGTATATTCAAGTCTGAAACATGACGACGTTCGTTATAAAATAATGTATGTATGTAGGTACAGCTATGTTCCTCATCTTGTATATGTTGTATATATTTTCTGCGCGTGAAATAAACCTCGAGATTACGAGACACGTTTCTTCCGCGACCTTTGCGGCCCTCAGTATATACCTACCTGCTGGGAAACCATGCACGACTGTAGCAATTTATTTATTGTTATTAGAAGTAGATTGAAACACGAGAGTATTTAATTAATAAGTTGTCCTACATGCGACTAGGAGGAATAAAGGGAAAGGAGGGGTAACTCTTTCTCATTAATTTTATATATGAATGAAGGTTTTTCACCTATCACGATCCTTGTATGTACGCATTTTATATTTCAACCTAACACGTAATCCGTGACACGCGATTATATCGACCCTCGTTTTGGACGTAAAAATTATTCCTTCATCTATATGTAGTGATCCTCCGATAACGAAGTTGAATTCTATTTCTCATCGAAGCATATTCTGTGAGCTGAAAATGAAAATTATTAAACGATTCAGTGCAGAAGAGGAGTGAGGTCATTTTTTTCATAAAAGTGTCTCATTGTTAGGTATGTTACTTCAAACCTTTACTCAATTTTTTTAATACTGTAAAAACGATTTCTCGGTTTTATTCCAGATAGGGATTGAGATCACTGGATATTGTGATTTTCTTTTTCTTCTCAAATATACTTATAATAACTGCTATAAAAATTGCGATTATTGGCCTTCCGTTTTCTGTAAAGTAGTTGAGTAATTCCAGACTTTTTTCGGAAAAATTTCTAATCCCAAATTTAGAAACAGTACCGCGGCTGGTGTCATTTCTGTTTGGGGTTTTATATGTGACACCAATTAACTCATGATGCAGCTTGTGATAAACTATGAACAATAGAATTCATGATGTAAACGGCAATTCTTCATCACGTGAATGAAACTCTCGAAGTGGGAGAATTTTCATAAAATCGATTAATTCACGATTTCCATGTTGATGGATAAAAAAAAATCTTCGATCGGATTCAGGTGGGAGAAAAAATATGCGGGATATTTCATGCCAAATCACCGAATTCCTCCAAAATTATTCTCTCGGCTATACGGCCCAAGTTTTAAAAACTAAAATGTTAAATTCGTGCGGAAATTTTTTGAATGAAGTATTGAATTCTCTCTAAAACAAATTGAAGAAATGTGGAACACCATTCTCATTCCGGTCGCGAAATCATCCTTTTTCCATGATCGAGAGATCTTTGTAAATTTGAAAAACAGGAATTGGCAAAAATGTTGTGTTTCTGCAGAAGGGCTAAATAATGACTGAAAATATCAGATTAAATAGAAGTTGCTAAATCTCGCGTTGGTTTTTTTTTCCAGGTCAACGAAAACCAATACACAAGAATATAAAATGATTGGTCAATTGGGTTGCCCTGGATTTTTTATCACCTTTTAATTGTCTTCTTTGTTCAATTCAGACTGTATGACAATTACTGCACGCGAATCAGTCGGTCAATCTTGAAGAGACACGACAATTCATCGTCAAAAGACAAGCTTCAACTGTGTAGGTACAGTGTCAAATTTTGTCGTCCAGTCAAAAAAGTGAAAAAAAGCGAAAAATGTAGAATCGTCAGTTGGTTTCTAACGGATTGCCTAATCGAGTGCGAAAATTGCGATCAGCTTTGATTGCAATTGACCAGCATGAAGTTTTATCTATCCGATTGACTCAGGAGAACTATAATTGTTCAGTAATTTGATTGTAAGTTAAAATTTGCGATTTTAATTACCTCAATAATAGGGAAACTGTTTGAAGTCCTGCGGTATCTTTCGCACATGGACACGCGACGTGAGATTGATCTTGGATTCATTTGTGCAGCGTTTTGTACAGCCCGAAGCTATTGTCTTTGATTTGAAATGTAGGTATTGTTGCAGCAAGCAATGCTGCTGCTGCTGCAGCGAGTCAGTCGGGCATTGTATTGTCTTTCGACAATGAGTGGTGGCGAAGGAAGTAAGGAGGGTTGGTTGGTTGGTTAGTTGGTTGGTTGGCGATTGTATAAACAGCTGGTGTTTCAACCCACGTTTTATTTTCTTCTTCATTTATATACCGCCGCCGACAGTGAGAACGACAATGCCGCCGATCCGACAATTTCACCGTTTCAATTATTACATTTCGTGGGCAGAAATTGTCAGCCAGGAAATTAATGTCACGACTATGAATCTCCGCGTCTATTACCGCTACCCTACATCTATATTTATCTACGGCTGCAGTACGCGGTCGTCTATTATTCGAAATTATACTATTTTATTCAACATATTTATAGACGAACTGCAGCGACTATCCAACACGTAATGCAAATTTTACTATCGTAATATCTGTACCCCAAGTTGCGATTCTACAAAAAAATTATGACCCCCCTATACTTTTATAAATACCCTCAGAATTAAAGAGACTTCGGTGAAATTTTGAGAAAAAGTGTTTTCCGTTTTCCACAATACCTAGTAGAAATAATGGAGGCACCAATTTTTCCATTATATTTCTTTGAGGAATTTGATAATTAAAAATTCGTCTTCATAGAAATGTCGTTGAGGTTTCCCCTCAGAAAGAAACGGATGGAATTTTTCGTCAAAAAACTTAGTTACAGCGTTCGTTGTCAATTGACTCTTCTTTTTTCGACTAAAAATCTCTTTCTATGATTTCAGGACTCAGGCGCGGGGGCTCCAGCCGACGACGACGACGGAGCACGGAGTTGTAAAAGGTAATTTGAATAAGGAAAAAATTAATCTAACAATCTTTTCACTTCTCATTGCACCTCTGCCTTGGTGCTCACATGAAAGAAGAATTGGTTCAAGGTAGTTTATAAAATTACTTTGGCTCAATCCAATGAAGTGTTCTGGCTTTGACAGATTGTTAGAACAAATGTAAAATCAACATACGAATAATAATGGGTGTGAAAAATTCGGATATTACCATTTAGTTTGAATGATCGCTTTCGGCAAGATAATATTCTATCTTTAATCATTGAGATACGATTTCTATATTCCTTCCTAACTCTCTTTCCACATGAAATTTGATGTTTTTCTGAGTAGGTTTGTCAATCACAGAATACTTTTATTGTTTTTTTAAATTTGTGAATTCAAATTCGCGCGATGATCTCGGAAACGCCTCGATCAAGGAATGCGAAAGTTTATACAGGACCCCACGTGAAGATAAGTTTTATATAAATTACCATATCTCGCGGTTCAGTCTAAATCGATGCTTTTATATTGAACAATTCTACTTCTACCGATGACATTATGCTATCGAATTACTACCAATTACATTAGTTTGAATCGCGGTGAAAAGTACCGAGAACAAAAAATCTGTTTCATGCCTCTGTGTTTTCTGCTCTTTTTTTTGTATCGTTGATTGATAATGAATTGATTTATTTATTTTCATGTAATGAAATATGAATGCCTAATGAAGAGAGTCGATTAACACTTATCGAAGCATGCATAGAATATATATGTACTGAACTCCGCCTTTATTGAGTCTACATCTATGTCAGAGTTATGCCCGATATGTTGAATAATTACAAGAGCTGCTATTGTAATTTATTCATACGTCGAAAAATTGCGATAGTATAGTATATGAAATCCAGATAAGGAGAATTTTACTCGATTTGGTAACAAGCTACCTCTGCGGTTTCCAAATATGGACAGCTGGTTCACCTGCGTCGGTTAACGAGATGGTTGTAAAATTATTGTCACTAACAACCAGCTTCTCTCAATACCGTCGAACCATACTTTTACATCTTTCGTATGTCTATATGTAGGTGGGTACCGATCGGTATAGTTACAAAATATTTACACCGAGTCATACGCAACTTACTTCCTGCCGAGGAGAGGAAAAAAAAAAAAAAAAAAAAAAAACGAGCGGGTTTGGGCTGACTGTGAGCCAGCCTTTGAACTTCCCGGTTTCCCACTAATTTTGAACTAAAATGATGAAAATCTGGTGCATCTTTGGTATCATCACGTTGCTTTTACTTACATGTATGCTGATTATGTTCATTAATCCAGTTCCCGATTAAGTAAAACCTATAGAAAATATAAATTTCTATCATTCTTGGCCATGGCGAATTTTGTCTAATAGTATGATAGATTTTTGATAATTCAATTACAGCCTCAATTTAGTTGTTATATTTAGAAAAAGTTCTGATTTCGAAATTTTTGCAGTGATTTCTACAAGAAAATACATATGGCTCACTTATATCTAATAAATTTGATTCGGAATTCAATGCACAGCAAGAAATAAAATAGATAGCTGATATTTCAGCCGGAATAAAAATTGAATCTGAACCCAACATCTCAAACTCTTGAATCGAAAATGTTTCGACTTCCATAACTCCCTTCTGGATCGAAAAATAATGAAAAATATTTAAAATAAAAGCCTTGTATGATATTACACGAACATTCAAGATCACAAGGGATGAAGGGAAGGCTATTTGCAGTTCTTATGCAGTACCTATATTCGACTCATACGAGGCCATTGCAGGATGTCGTATACTAGTAGCAGGTTGTTGTTAGGCGTCGTCCGCATTATGTGTATTACCAACGGTTGATTGGAGATTGTAATTAATGATTATTACTCTATCGTATACAGTGGGTAGGTATGTTGCCCGATCTGTTTAAGGTAGATAGAAGTTTGTTAATTGCAATTATAAATCTTGATTGGCAATGATACGCGTTCAATTAAGTATATCCTAAGTGTATGGTACCCATGCACTCTGTGATCCAATCTTTTAGCTGAGAAAAAGTGACGTTTATTGCAAAATGATGTGAATTGTAATTACGAATTGAGAAATTTTTCGAAGAGATAAGTACCTCGTAATGGAATACAGTTTTTTTTTCCTATTTTTCAGGGCTAATTATCTCAGAATGACAGACGAACTGTAACACATCATTTTCGCTGGTTATTTTTTATATAGATTTTTCCATTTCAGTATATACTTAACTCAGGCCCTTTTAGTTGGTTTCAACGCGAATCTAGGCGATTTAACTGATTCTGGCATTTTGAAAAATGGGTAAATGATTTCAGCTTGTGAACTTGAAACGTTTTGCAAATTCAGTGTTCAGTTTAATCCGTTTTTAGCCCCACTTTGACCCAAATCTTTGCTTTTCAGCCGATTCTTATACTGTAAGTCTACCTTGAAATGGCGGGTCTAGTTGGGATTGATTGATCGATTTGCGAATTAAATTGCGTGAGTCTCTATAGGGAGCCTGGCATGTATACAGAGAGAGGTGAAATGTTATTTATTCCTAGAGACGAGCATAGAAGACACGTGTGTAAGATAGATTTTTTTATTTATTCGGGTCAAACGGTCGATTAGGCACGCTTGACGAGCACTTTTGTAAACGTCGTTGAACCCGAACGGGGCCCTTCGATTCAATCGGGATATATTTGTACCGTGACCTTTAACTCTCCCGCTTCCAAAGGTCGCGTATCAGATACGCGATCTATTAAAGTCGCTACAGCTGCACCAGGATTCCTACTAGCTACAAATCGACGCCCAATTCCCGGTCGTCATGCCTGCACTTTAATTACTCACCAATTGACGGGGTCATCAGAACATGTGAAGAATAGAAATGACGAAATGCATCATTGACGTAACAGTATTTCATTTTACACACTTGAAAAATTGAACAGTTTAAAGATTAATTAGAACGAAGTACTTTTCTGAAAAAAAATTCACAATCGACGGATGTGACATGGTCAAGATTTTTTTGGGTAAACTACTTTTTCTTGATTATCATTTGGCGAAAAGTACTCGTTGACACTTGGAAACGGTGTTTTGATTTCAACACAGGGAAAGTACTTTTCCGAACTGAAATAAAAATCAACAAGACCGTTGTTTCTCGGGTAAAATACTTTTCTATATGATAATTCCGAGACAGAGTACTTTTTTGGCGACAGTGTTCCAGTCTCGATGCACAAAAAAGTCTTGTCTTGAAATGATTTATTGCAAGTTGAAAATAAAAATTTGGGAAAAGGTCATTTTCTTACACGCGTGAACAGTCTGAATTTCAAAAAAAAAAATCTTATCCCCGAAAAAGTCAACTGACAAGACATATCTTCAAATTTTCTCGGGCGAACTACTTTTCCGCATACGTTGAAAATTGGCAAGAAATACTTGTCGACACATTTAAACAGTTTTGATGTACAAAAAAAAAAAAAAGACTTTGTTCGAACAATTTCAAAGGTGGTGACAAGAGAAACATAGCTAGTTGGAGTACTTTCTTTACATCGAAATTATTTAAACATCTTTGATGTTCACAAAAAACTTTGCTTAAAAAATTCACTGAAATCGATATCATAAAACTTTTCGGGAGAAGCACTTTGCGGTACGTCGAAACTATTTAAATCCGGCAGGAAGTACCTTTCTGTAGTGTTGACATTCCGGCAGTACCCCGTCATTGATTACAGTACTGACATCTCTACAAAAATTCTGTTAGCATTTCGATGAATGATTTTTCTTCTGTAATGAACTAATATCAACGGAGCTTTGGAATTGTGTCGGCAGTTCGCGGTTTCTGCACTGCAGAAACGATAATAATCTCATTACTGATCAGCGGCGTTGATTATAAAATTATAGAATAAGTTGCGCAACTATTGTAATAATTGTGCGAAGTAAGTAGGTATGAAGTTTGAGTATATGTAGTAAGTATGAGCTATAATAATAATTGGTATCTTATCTCACAGTTATAGTGCAGCTCGCCGCAGGCCAGGCTAGACCTTCTTTGGGTCTTAATTAAAATTAATTCATTCTCAGTCCCACGTAAATTCAAAGAAAAGTTACTTTCTTTGGAGCGATTGTACCGTAATTAGCACTCGAGCTTCATACCGGTAAACTTACCTACCTATACTCGTACCATAACCTGACGCTATGTGATGGAAGGTAATTTAGCCGGCTTGACTTTTACGGAATATAATGTGTCCAGGAAGTGCGTTGCTGGTGGTAACTTCCTATGCAACCTACCATACATACAACATACCCACATATGCCACCATACCTAGGATAGTACCTAATGCCGATTATTCATCTGCGGGAATTAATTAGGCATGGTATAACACATCAGGAACTCGCAATTATGATTTACGTATTACGTCCCATATCTACCCGCGGTGATAATGCTCGTTACACTTTTTTACTTATTTAATAACACTCTTTCATTTCCGCAGTACCTCCCATTACTTAACTGTCGTATGGCTGGTGTACTTTGATTTGACGGAATTGCACTCGCGCGGGGCTACTATATGCAAGTCACAGTTTCGGTCTTGCATTAGAAGTTCCTCATTATCACTTTCACTGACTCCAAATCACTTCAACTGACTTTCTTGACTCATAATAATGACTTTGAATTATTGTGTGTCACTTTACGCTTAATTGCTAATCATTTTCGAATCTGTGACAATGACTAACAGATCTTGCGGTCAATTTTTAACAACTTGAGGCTACTTTGTGTGAGTGACCGCTCGCTAAAGTGAGCTGGGACTCGAGTGGACGAACTAAGGAATTAAGATTAACTGAGACATGCAAAAGCACTCCAGAACATTATAATGTAGGGTAAAACATCTCAAACTCAGCTGACACAATGATGATTTATTAAAATCAGTCCAAACACGGTGAAAAGACGTCAAGCTGTAATAGGCTTGGGTCACAGTGAAACATCCGAATGACGTCCATGACTTCCGTTGGCTTCAAGCTACTCCGAATAACTTCCTTCTCGCTTGGCAGTGAATGATCACTTTGAAGTTACTGAAAATCACTATCAAAGTTTGGAGAGATTTTGAGCTTCTTTCTGAAATGACCTAACATGATTTCCAGTCAGATCATCGATCGTTTTAAATTGCTTCCAACATATCCCAGCGACTTGAAACTACTTTGAACCTTCTTTGATGACTTTCGAAGACCGCAGGTCAGCTGCCAGGCAATATTTTCTCAACTTGTCATTGGCTATCTAAGATTTTGAAAGATTTCTAGTGACTCAAGTGATGTCAATAAGACTTCCAGTGAGTTCAGTTGATGATTGATCCCTGTATCAAAACGGAAACTGGTTATACTTATATCTGTAGATCTTTGCATTGGGCACATACAATAAATTACGTCCGCTTTTTCCTGTAGTTACTCCAAATCACCAAGTAAAATGTGTGTTTGTATATTGTGCGCGGGGTAATACAACAAAATAACATAATGGCTCGGTACGTATACTTAATACCAGCTCAGTACAGCGACTTTCACTTTCACGTACTGAGTACTGCAGACTAGTGAGTGCTACCTGGCTACTTTACTGTTCTGCGTTCACGCCTAGCGACCAAGGCGACCATCGTCAAAGTTTGAATGACTAAGTGGACCACGGGTCCGCATAAACTTCTGTTTTCCACTCTTAAGCCACGTGCGACGCACGTCCAAAAGTAACGGACCTAGGGCCAGAGTTTCAGTTTTAGCCCAAAAAACTGTCTCCACGAAATTCAACACATTCACCTTAAACAACGCATAAGACAAGACGGAATCTATACACACATAGAAATCACAATCTGGTGAAATTTATTACCTATTTGGTGAAATCAATTATTGTGTAACGTTCGGGTTAAAATTAGGCAAAATACTTGAAGAAACGGTCGATGCATATTAACGAATAGGTAGGCGCTATATTTTTCTCAATTCTGAGACAGTTTTGCAGCTGAATTAGCCAATAACTCGTCTATCTTTATACATATTATATCATGATAGGAATATTTGTACATACCTATAGAGTTTAAGGGTTACATAATAGGTATACACCGCCTAGACCAATTGTTCTACGTATGTATGCGTCGATACGGGTATAGGAAATTTAATTGAATTTTTTTAGACAAGATCGATGTGTAGCCTTACAGCTATAAGGGAAAGTTGTTGCCAAATATTGAGCTACTCGAATACCGATAGATCAATGATGAGATACCTATACACGAACCTCCGGTGGAATTCGATACAGGGAGATCGATCAGCGATTCCATTTCGCAACTCTATTATTTCGGTGACTGATCGAAGGTGCTCATTTTACTATTATTCATTTCTATATTGCACACTTATTGTTGGATATTTTTAACTATAGAAAGAATTAATCTCAATTATCTTCAATCGAAGGGTTACGACTCGGTCGCATTACGCAACGCGGTTCATTGGGCTCTTTGAATTCCTGCTTATACCTTTTTGAATATTGCTTTGCTATTGTCAAATCAGCTAACTGTATAAATTTGAACCGAAAGATGAATTGCTGTATCCTGTTTTTGGTCGAAATATCTTACTCTTACCTAATGAAAATATGGATCAGTCACAGATTTATACCCTTTTCATAGTCGTGAAAATCGATACGTGGTTAATAAATCGCATACTGCAGATTTTAGAAAGCTCGTCAGAACTTTCAACCGTGATTGTTCTATTAGGTATACGTGTATAGGCTCAGAGAGAAAATGTTGTGTATATATCAGAGAAGAAAAAAAAACTCCCAAAAAAACAACAAACAGAGAAGAAAACCGGAAATAAAACAAAGCTCGTGATTGGAAAAATCGATAGGCTCGATCAGACAACTGGTCCGGATGTCGTATACTCTCTGTAGTTCCCGATCTTCAGTCAAGCGATTCTCTACCTAGAGAAAAATTGACTACTGTATTAGAGTCAATTGGAAGATTTTTTTTTCATTGTCTTTGGTTGATTCCATTCATCATTGCCATTGTTGATTATTTTCTCCGTCATCATTTTTCCGACGAAGTATATCGAAATATCGGTACACTCTTTCTCGTTTTCTTTGCATTCCAACGTATATGTTATCACGATGAAGATCTAAATTTGCGAAATGGGCATCTGTAGGCTGAAGTTCGTAAGGTTAACACGACGAAATCTTCGAACGAAAATCCGCTATTTCATGACTGTTAGAATTGCGAAGCACGTGTGAGGAATCACGCATATCATTACTGTTCTTGAACCACGTGGGTCCCGAAAAAGAGATTTTTATCTTAATGATGTTGTTGCGTTAATGGGATAAACTTCAGTCTCATCAGGAGATGCGAAGATTGAGATTTGAAATGATCTTCTCTCGATCATCTCGTCGGGAATCCGGCGTGAGTCCGACACGCCGTGCTTTGTTAGTAAAATTGACAAACTAGTAAAAATTCCGCTCAAGGTGGACCACTGTCGGTACTCGACCTCCTCCGCCTGCTGAATATCTCAACAACTTCTCTCGCGTTTCTTCGTTTACAGGTTTTTTTGTTTTCATTTTTATTTTTTTATTTTCTCTTTCTTTTCATCATACCTCACTGCTTGCATTCTTACCTGCTTGAACCGTGCCCGCTGAATTCATAATTCTTTCTCAATGTCTCGGGAACTTATATCCTCTAAAAATCACCTAGAGTTTTTACTTTTCATCAGCAGTTTGATGATGTGCGAAAAGTCCTATTGCAGGGTTCAGTCCAAAAATGACTTTTCTAGATTTGAATCGTTATCTTCACGTTCCCGCGGCTTTCCATGCAGTATTCGAATTATAGATTAATTTTATAGAAATATCGATATGTCTGTTAGTCGGCCTGGCCACAAGACTAGCCAAATGATCTCAAAAACAGCTCGATATAAAAATTATGAAATGTACAGGATAACTATTAGGTGTATAGATTACCTAAAGTGAACATTGTGTCAAGTTCGAACGTATGTTTTTTAAATTTGAACGTATGTTTCTAACCTACGAGAAACAAAATCTACTTTTCATTTTCGGCTGGTAATTACTTTTAATATTTTCATCATGCTGTATACTTGAAGTATTTCTGTTAGCTACATTATTTTTTATGGTACATGATCAAAAATACCGTGAAAAAAACTATCTTTCCACCTCTTTCATATTCGTGTCATTACATCGTGATCCTAATCTGCAAAACTCATCGTTCAATGGTGAATCCAATCGATGCATATAACATTCTAATATTTCGAATCGGTTTTTGGGATCTGTGGTGAATTCTGCAGATATACGTAGACAGAATGAATGTAGTTGTTATTATTATCATTATTATTATTATTGTTGTTGTTATTATTATTATCATTATTTGCTTGGCTGCCAACTCATCAGCGAATAAGGAGGTAATTGCGTTTGAAATGTTTATTACGCTCATAAGTCGTCGAGAGCGTGTGATGGAAGCTGCGTGAGTGAGTAAAGCGTGAGTGAAGTGTGAGTGACGTAATCAGTTGAAAAGTACATACAACGACGGGATGAATAAATTGATGAGAAATTTATACCGAAGCGGTGCCGCGGCTTCCGACTTGTCCCTGCACTTGGGTAATCTGCCAAGAACGGTACATTATACGGATATATTGAAACGATCCAATGTCATTGGCAGAAAATAGTATGTTCATCAAGTTTTTCAATATGAAATGATATCAGGGGTTTTCACCCTTTCCGGTCATCCGGGGTATTAATTACCCCATTCCATATTTGGACGTAAATTCTGTCATTTTTTGGCAGAGGAAAATGTACAAATATATAATGTTCGTCATTTTTTTTATCTCTCAAGTAAACCTTCTCCAGAATTTTGAATGAAATACTTTATTTCGGAACGCCCACTGTAAAATTATTTCTTTCTCGAAAGTACTTTGTCCGGCGATATGGTACAAGTAGCTTCGAACCTAACCTAGCTAACATGAGAAATATGAATTTGACTGACTGGAATTCTATTTGGTTCTTCCAAACAGTAAAATACTGATTGGCCACTTTCTGCCGTAGTGAAGCATTAATCTCCTAAGTTTCATGCTGGCAGGTTGTATAGTTATGATTGGAAAAGACTAGTACGAATCGCGTTTTCGAGGTGATAACAATTGGTAATACTGGAAATCCCAACATAATCTCGTAGCACTTTGATAAGGCGATATGGAAAACTGTTCGAAATTCCATGATTACCAACTGTTGTCACCTCGAAAATGCAAATCGTACTTACTCGACGACTAACCTACCCGACCGATCCGAATGAACCCTCTACGAATGAATCCAGTTTTTTTGGCAGGAAGTGGCTGAGTATGTCACTTCATCAAAGAAACTGATTGGATTCCAGTAAAACTCATATTTTCTATGTTAGCTAGGTCAATTTGGACGTGATCTCTACTATACCATCAGTATCACTCGTGCAAAAATCAAATTGTCATCTGAAGTCTTCAATGTATGATCCATTACTGTTCTGAATCAATTGGAACAACACTGTTCATGAGAAGGGCGAATGAAAATTTACAAATCGATAGGGCTGATTAGATATTATCATTCACGATACCCCATTTCACCTCAACCATCGAACTACTGGTCCAGTGAACAGAACGAAAATATACCCTGTAGGTATTCTGTTCTCTTCGTCTGAACGAAAGGAGAAAAGTCATGGACATCTATTTAGATTGGGACACACACGTTGCTATATGTATGTTCGCCAGGTCGATTGGCTGGGGAAAGAGGTCAACAGACGGTAGATTAGTTCCGCGACATAAATATTATCTGGTCCATTTCTGACCGCGAGGTCGAGGAATGGCGTGGGCGGACGTGAAGATATGATGCAAAATTTAAGGCGTCATCTAGGTGTCGGCCGATTCTATGCAGCTACGCTTCTACTTCTACTTGCTCCTATGTATTCGCGACGTGGGAGTGAATTTAAAGTTGAAAGCAAAATGGCCAGAAATCAGGGTCAGTAATCCAAAAGCAATGACAATGATTTTATCGTGACAAAGACTTTTTGTCTTTTGTGAAGAAAACCGTTCTATTCGTATATCCTCATCAGTTATTATATAGTTCGACAAACGAGACATGGTATTCGTCGAATCGAATTGCCACGTGTAAAGAATTTCCGTTTCATGGCTGTTGCTGATTACCTACACAAACTTATGAATATGCAAAATTCGACTTGCCTTGGTCGACGACGATGACTTTGAACTAGGTACCAAGTCGGTCTAGGACTTTCGGTTTATAATACATAGTACAGATTGCCGCAGGAAAGTACCTCACTTCAGTTTACTACGTGCCAATATAACCGCGTTCTTGGTATGGATACATGGACCGATTCCCAGAGTATCATCAACCCGTTCAAACGTCAAATGTACCGAGAATATGATGATATGTTGAAAAGCACATCAACATGTCAGAATGGTAGTCGGTCGGTGAATCCTCATCATATTTAAAAAATCTGCACATTTACGAACACTGCAATTGTTGAGAAAAGTATACGAAGCCGGATGTTCGGATGATGATGAAGTAAAAGAGAGAGGAATCTTGAGAAAAATGAGGAGGAAAAAAGGCCGTGGAATTGAAATTATAATACTTTGCACGGTGACCTCGGTGAGTCTGCAGTGTGTAATTAAAATTTGGAATTGGGTAAAAATTCCACTTGCTTGGTAGGTGCTACATAATAATGTAGCTGTACGCGGTTGTGAGTAATTGTATAATAAGTAACAAGACAAAAGTAAGAGGAGAAATATAATAGATGACCATGAACCACATAGCGGGGCTGGTTTAGGAGCAGAACAACAAATATAAAGCTCATACGGTTATAGTGTTACATAAATTTTCTGCCTGTTTTAGCGCTCTCACTATACTTCTATCTCTCTTTCTCTCATAATTATCTTTCCCTTCCTTTGTTCGTTCGCCAGCTACCTGATGATTGCTAATTTGATTCGGTTAAGTCATAATAATTCGACCGTTTCCAGTTGCTGACGTACGTACTTCGATTCCATGGTCTCTGTTACTGTTAAGACCCACGATATGTCGTAGTCGAATGAAAGTCAGTTGGTATAAAACGCCACGAAAATACTCGGCTAGTTTCTTTCCACTACATATTGCCACTCTCAGACTCAAGATACAACTGTTTTACAGCAATTGTTTGAGTTACGTGGTTATTAAACTCGTCATGCCATTACGACTGCCGCATATGTTCATGTGAGGGTATCTGCTTTGTTGATCTCACACTTGTCTGTAGATCTTGTCGTGCGATCATCTCTACGCCGTTGAAAATGTATACTTTTACCGTGAACCGGTCAATTATTATGTCAACTGTCACACCGAACTCGGCTGCTGATGGTAGACAGACAGACTGACGGACGCGTCCAGTGAGACGGCCAGCTAGCATAGTCATCATCATGCAAATGGAATTAACAACGGCACGTTCACCGCTGATCCAGCAGCATCAGGTTTGCCTCGAGCTGACGAGAAACTCAGAGGTTTGACCTCGTGAATAAAATAAGGAATAAGCCATGTACGTGAGACGAAATACTTGTTGAATAGATACATTGGAAAAAAAAAATGCCTTGCCACTATATAGTTCCAAAATGAAAGTTTTACTGCCGTTGAATTCCCAAGTCTCACGAGTTCGTTTTCGAAAATTCGAAGGATGTGTAGAGCAAGATCGAATTATTGGGCTCTAGCTCACGTCACGCGATCCGGCCTGCAGCAAACGCGATATCGCGACGCTAATTGTTAAAAAATTTAGAGGTTTTAATTGAAGCCACGAACTTCCTCTTGTACGAGTACATAGGACAAGGACATTTTATTCACTGAAGATACTAATCTGACAATATAAAGAATAACTGTTCAGGAAATAGCTAATCAGCACCCGGATCACTAAAGTCAAGACTATAAGCTGGTTACCCGAACCTCAGGCTGTTGGAGTGGCTGTAATGTGTGACTCTTGAAAAGATTCGGCGACATTGTGCCTTGGGCTTGAAAGCTTGATTTCATGTTCCGCTGTGCAATGTCTGGACATTCAGTTCGCTGAAAAAGTCCCCAGGATTTATTGCACGGAAACTGAAGACTCCGGACTTTGCCGGTCGCTAAAGCATGAACATGCCGATCATTCTTTCTTGTTATTTTAGGCTCGGAGTATGGGCAGTACTTCATTGGCCAGTGGCAATTGCTTGGAATTCAAATACAGTGTTTCTTTTCTTACTTTAAACAATGATGAATGAAAGGCGATGTTTCTTCAGAGGATTTACGTAGATCTGGCTATTGCTTCGAGTACGATTCAATCGTGAGTAGTGATCGGTTACCAGTCCATATATCCGGACGTCCTCCATTGTGAAATGCAAAACTAGGATCACACGTTGGTGGATAGGTAATTGTCACATGATGAAACTGCACATCGAACTGCGATTTCATTAACCGTATATCGCACCGCCTTCCTGTCATTCAAACTTCTGTCGACCGATTGACTGTTGCCAATCGGATCCGGCCATTATCTTCCATTCCGATCGCAACCATGTGTATATTTATATGCACATAATATCGGAGACCAGAGACTCCGGCAATTGCAGTGATGTCTTTAAATCCCTATAGCGCAATTGAGAATAATTATCTGGTTGTGTGTGTCGAAACGTTGGAATAAAACACGACGTGGGATTTAGATTGGCGAAAGTACTATGGGATCGGGGAGACTGACAGAGCGGTCACACCACCGGACGGCGTTACTTAATGAACATAATAATTCAAGCCGTGACCACTTTCCTGCTAATTTCTCTGGCCTAATGACTTTGCGATTAGACTTCGAGCACTAAAACATACGACGGACAGGCTTTTGACTAACGGACATTTAGAAATTGTTGGGAACCCTGTATATAATAACTGCTGGCTTATTTCAAAGAACTCGTTGATCTTCTTTTTCGTCTAGCACTTATATTATGTGGTAACTATTTTCCAGTCCCGGAACTAATCACGGTCAATCGTTCAGTAGCGCTTGACCACCATTGGTTTGTTCCCATGATCTGAAAGTGTGGGATATTGAGGGATAGAGGATCAGATTTTTTTTTTCTGTTCACGACTCGATCTTGAACCGGATCAAAATCGGATTCAAACTGATGCCAGAGATCGAGTCAAGAATTGAACTTCAAGCAGTGTAACGTTCGTTCAAAAGCACCACTGGCTTTTGCAATGTGGACTCATGTGGTTACACTTTCGAAATTAAATTAGAGTAGAAATAATGAAGTGAGTACCTTTCGTGATGAATGGACCCCGGGAAGTAGATTCTAGATAAACGAATGAAGCTGTCGAGATAAATATGTCGAGCTCATTTATCGTTAGGTTATCCAACTCGCAGCAGCAGCGTTACGTCTGTTTCCGTTCAGCAGATTTATAAAAGTCCGATTCTCTCGCAACTTCCGCAGTTCGGAATCACACCACTTTTTTTATAGTACCTACCAGTACCTGCCAACTTCATACGGTTTTTTTTCCTCATGCGAATGATATTACGCAGAATTCTTACACCTCAGCAAAGGTAAATAGGCTTCGAGTGATCCCGGTCTTCAAACATTCCCGAGACTCAAGAAGTTGAATTATTCAGTTGCTGTCTGATGATGCGACGCTCTGTCTACGGTGGCATCCTGAGCCGACGGCTTCTCTATCTTCGAATGCCTCGAGATGGAATTGCGCGTCTTCGGAGCGGCCTATGAATTCTGGTCTCAAAGTCTGATCGTGGATGTTTGGTGTACATTGATTTGAATTTTCTGAAGGACGTGATCAGGTTTTGCAGGATCAAAAGGACCAGTAAAGTAGTCCAGATCTCGGTGAAAACATCTGCACGAATTTCGGCTTGTTGAATTTTTTATTTCATTTTCATTTTCATGTTCAAAATGACTTTCCAAGACCAGATTGGACGGAGTATTTTGAGAAATCTTTTGTTCCGGACAGAAGCTTTAACAGTCGGTAGCTTCCAGGTGGAGCGATAACCGATGAAAAGAAGCGAAATAAGCTCTTTAGGATGATCCTTTCATCGTTGAATTCCGAATCTCTTTATTCCTCCTGAAATTTATTGCGGTTAGATTCGTTCGGCTCGATTCTCGACTGAAGATTTACGGTCTCGGTGATCGGACCCTGTGTATAGCATGTCCGTAGGGCGTTATAGGAATGAACTAGAATAGAATGAAATTCCGAATCGTGCCTTGGGCGGTCGTGTATCAATTTAAACTCTTTAGATTAAGCTTGGCGAGACCTGGATGAATGTTGGAAGAAAGGCCGAGAAACCTCAGAAGTTAACTAACTAACCGCGTGTGCGTTGGTAGATGGATGTATCATAAGCTAATGGTCCTAAGGTAATTTTCCAATTCCGTAAGTGGAGGAGAGACCGCATTCCGCTTATATCTTACAAAGTATGAAGGTAGGTTAAAGTAGAGGTGGAATTGGCTCCGGCATCAAGCGGGTAACCATAAAACACACCTTATTGTTGTAGCGTACTTCTTCATGAATACGTATGCAAGAATCGAGAAACTCATGCCCAACGAAGATAGCCGTAAAGTTTAGATTCTTACTTCAGGCTTTTATTGCGCGCATAAACACACTTTGCAGTAATAGCTGCACTCCTCCCGTGTTTCTACTCCGACCATACCACAAACTTTGGTATTAAATTCTCTTAAACTGAGACTTACTTATTACTCTTGGCCAACTGCAAATCTGAGACAAAGAAACGAGGTGAATCAACTTTTTGCGATACAAGTTCTTCAATTATCGAAAAGCTATGGTCCAGTGATTTTTACGCAGTCAGAAGTTTCATCATCTGTTTAATCCACGAAAGATTCTTCGTGCATACGTATACGTGTGTAGTTTTCTTCTTTGGCCTATATTCACAAGCGTTCAAAATTGTGCCGTTTAAATCACCGCGCATCGATCATTGAGTATAGCGATTCGAGATTTCTCGCATTGATAAGACGGCCTTTGAACAAAGTCGCCTTCCACTCATGCAGGCGAGAGAAAGCGTATCGATAGTGTCACTGATAAACCGTCTGAAGCTCGCTTGGCCAACTTCTGCTTGAGTGTATGTGATTGTGAACTTATCGGACAAGTACGGCAAATAATGTACTGCCAGGCAATTCTGGTCGAACTAAAGGACCAACTACTGGTTCACGGTGAATGCTCCCTTCATCCATGAATAGGAAATACATCTAGTGAACTTCGGGTGTGTTCACTTCTAACATCTCGTATGGAGCTGGGATTAATCGTTTCCTTTGTGCACGTGCGCAACGAAACGGCCGAGGTTTTCATTCTGATATTTATTGATCGCATGGTCATGCATTGGACTTGCGAAAGCTGATGGGAGGAGTATTTGATTTCGCTACTTGCACGCGACTACCGTAAACTCGGTCTGCACGAACTTGTCGCGTAATCAATTAAACTCATTAGTACTACGCCGGGGAGATCAAGGCGAGAGGCCAATATGCCTTTATGTATAGTCTTTTGTGCTTATAGTGCTGCCAATCACGCGTCAAAATAACTGTTTATTCGAAGCCAAAGCCAAAACTGCCTTGTATGCTAATATATGACTGATGTTTTTGATGGTTTCAACTTGTGGTCACAAACTTACACTGGAGAAACTTGTGGATCAATGAAAGCCTTACTTCTTCTAGCTTCGAATTCGTAGTGTGCAGTGTAATGTATCATGAATTTGCGGTGACCGCTGGGGCTTTTGTCTCTTTTCATTCAATAATGGGGAAACTGATGAACGAGGAATCATTATTTTGTTCATGTTCATGTTACAAGTTCACTGTCGACTTAGCTCTGCGGTATTCCATAGCTCTGCAGCCGCCTGTCTTACCAATTATATTGACGCGCTCTTGTACATTCCAATGATTGCGCTAGTCGGCTGCGAAGAAGGCGAGTTGCTAGTAACGAAGAAGAGCTTGTCTTCTCGTATTTTGATTGAGGAGGAAAGATGATCACTGAATGCGGTCAGCCGACTGCGTCGTTCTCGCTCGAGCTTCTCGAGTAATGTTTATACTTGAAATCGATAATCTGGAATCGGAAATTCAAACTCTGGATCACTGATATCAATCGATTCCATTTTTTTTTCTTTCACCCTCATGTTCCGGGCTTCGTTATCCACATTCCGATCCCTTCGAACTTGAATTCACTTCTTCGGATTCAAAGCCGTCAGTGATGCATTCAATTCTTGATCAATGAACGACGATTCATGAGGATTCAGAAACGTAACTTTTTGAACATTAAACTGCGGTCTGATCAGCCTACGTCTGCTCATCTGAATCCGGGATGCTGAGTATTATTTGCTTGCTGATCGGTCACGGCTTCTATCGATGTTGATTTTCTGGATAATCTTGATTATGCGTATCGTGAACTTACAAAGTTGACGTCTCGGGCTTGAAACTTAGTTAGCGAGGATGTTGGGAATGCACTAACAGAACCAGTACTTCAAGCTCAAGAATGTTTTTCAGGCGTCATCGTACCGTTAAACACGCAAGACGTTAGGATAGTGTTATGTAACGTACGCGTACGTAGGTTGCACGTTACAACGGACTCCCATAGCGGGTTTCTGTCTTCGTAGAGACGTGGTGCACAGGCCGCTGGAATAATCAAATCCCTCTCGTAGCTTGTGGTATAATACTGCAGTTGGTTGCGTTGGGCTGCACGGCAGCAGATGTTCTTTGGTTTTCGGGGTATATGATGACCACACAGCAATGAAGACCTTTGGTCGATGTGGCTTGATAGTTTTGAGGGCTGATGAGGATGATGAACCATGCAGAGGGATGATCGGCAGTGATTTCAAGGAATCGTCATACCCGGACGCACCGGTCGCTGATTGGCGGGTGCAGCGATCCGGAACGACGACCACGAGGATATAAGCCGTCGCTCCGGGGCGGAAGGGTCATTCGACAAGTGGCCGTCTTACCAGTAAGATGGAATCTTTTGGCTCGTTGTTGTTCGCCATCGGCGCCGGCCTCCCGGACCTGGACTTCGTCGCGGACCTTCCCCCGGAGGTCTCGCAGAGGATATTCGGGTTCCTGGACGCGGGCTCCCTGGTAAACGCCTCGCACGTCTCCCGGAGATGGATGAACGCCTGTCGGGGTGACCCGAACCTCCGGAGACGCGCTCGCCGCCACCTCCGCAGGGAGAGACGCAGGGCCCTTCGGGGCTTCGAACTTACCGCCGCACCTCGCGGACGCGGAAAACCCCCCTCCGCTTCCCCTCCTCCTCTCCCTCTCCCCATTTTCCAGGCTACCTTCAAGTTGGCCCCCCCAGTTAGGGTTAAGTCTAGTTTCGCAAGTAGGGTCGCCAGGGCTCCCAAGGCGACCAGGTCTAGCTTAAGAATTTAGTTTTATCTATTGTAAATATTAAGAACTGTAAAATAATATTTGACTAAACTATCTCATGTGTAATTTAATAATTCAAAGACGTGTAATAATCTCGTGTTACGAATATGATCAATAAATTAATTTTCTACGATAAAATAATTTTCTCCGCTCACTTTAAATTTGGTTTCCCGTGTTTCTGACTCTTCAATCTCCCTCGGTTATAAACTGGCAATAGTTATAAACAAAAACTCCTCTGAACTCGGAGTTTCAAATCCGAAAAGTCTTTTGTCACTTTAATCGTGTGGAATCACGGGTAATCTTACTAAAAATTGTAAGATAATATGTGACGAAACTATTTGATGTGTAATTTAATAATTTAACGATGATTTGATGTTACAAATATATGAAGAATAAGTATGCATATTTTATGGACAAAGAAATCCAGGATTAGGTCTGGTTGAAGAACTCAGGTTTGGCAGAAATAAGGATAAAATCTTGTTGCAAATAGCATAATAATCAATGAATATTTATATGCGCAGAAAAATATGTTATTGTAAATAACATTATGTTATTGTGAATTTCTGAATAGGCTGCATGGTATCTGACATTCGAATGATTACCTAAATTACCCCTTATACTCAAAACTCAAGAATTGTCTAAACTTGATGTCACAATTTTTATTCAGTGAAGTTTGAGTACACTTTCGAACATATGAAACCTAATTCCGAAAACTGAAGAATTCAATAAACTCATCTCGAGAATTATCTCGCCTTTATCACTCAAACCTCCAATTAGAATTTCAATCGTTCACTCGATAAGAATGATGACGATTCCCCTTTGAACTGCAAACGCAGTGAACTTGAGCAACGTAATCACGACATATGTATAATTCACACAATCAATCGCGAAGCAATAAGCGATTCCTCGAAAAAAAGCACGTCGTACTTTTGCAACGTTCCGCTGATCGTCAGCCACGGGGTGAACGACCAGCCTTCCGACTCTGGCACTACGAGTTCCAGCGTAGCGTCCTGGGGGACGTCGTCTAGGACGGAAGGTACTAGGGAGACCATTGGACGCGACGGGAAACGGGAAGCAGAGGGAATATCGAATTAGCTAACTCGATTTGGGTAGTAAATATTCCCTTTATTGTGAAAATAAGGTTAGAATTCAACGTTCCATCGTGTTGCCAGCGAAAGCTGAGCAAAACTATAATAAAAACCAACTATACCTACATATATACACACAGTTAACCATTGTTTATGTAACGTTTCATCAGAACCGGCGTGTTGTTTTCTCAAAGTTGCGACATCCGGATTGATTAGAAAAAGCTGATCGATAAAAATCAATACGAAAAGATCAGCGAGATCGGGATTAAAGGTCGAAAGTTTGTGCGTAGCTGACAAGCTGAGTTTCGTTGTAGAGAATGACAGTGTCTCGCATTACCAGGATCAGTAGGTAGGTACATACATACTTCGCAAATATCAAACATGATACAAAATCAATGTATTTTTTTTGTTTCCCAAAATATTTTTTACGTCGTCCTGAGTGTTTCAGTTCAAAAACACAAACACCGTTGATTGGACTCGACTTCTCTAGGATTCAAATAGTTCGGAGAACATGTCTTCATGAATTGGGTGTCGGAAATTAAATTGACTAAATCACGATAAGTTCGATTTTCTAAAATTTGACAATTTCTGTTTTATTGGTTTAATAATAACTCGATTCCAAAATAGGGTTTTCTATTTTTTTTTGTCTCAATTTCCGCAGTAATTAGCTTACATTACTGGATAATTATCCTGGGCGGATCTTATTGAGGGTGTTTTCGAATTTTTGCTTGCCCATATTGAGTTTTTATAAGTTGAACAGAAAACATATGCGAAGAGATTTGCATCAATTCTAATTAAACTCGCGGCTTTTCTGAGTCAAGTTGCATAGGATTTAGAATACTTGCAGTTTTTATTGAACATACAAGTCTCTCACATATTTTTTTTAAATATCCATTTGGATTCGATGTAAAAAGTTAATAAATTGAAACACAAGAACACCCAGAATAATAGAGGCACACTAGTGAATATTTAAGAAAAAGAAAGAATTTCCGACAGTCGTTGATTTTGGGCTAGGTAGAATTCAATTAGTGCAGCGCTGTGTGCATCTTTCTGATGAGATTAATTGTCTTTATGGCTTGCGATGATTTCCGGTGTTTTTCCGAGCATCGAAGGAGTCAGGAAAATTGCAGAATTCACGTTAAATTATCACTCGGGGGATTAACCCATTTACGGAAATAATTCGATCAGTATTCGTTCGTCTGACTGCCTTCATCGAGTCAAGTGGTACCACGGTATGGTCTATGTACCTTTTCGACGCAGTCGGCGCGAAATTAAACAGACTAATCTAATTTCTGGAGCTTGATAATTAACGACCGAAGATTGGAATAGGCATCTGGGGTGGTCGTCTATATAATCATTTCTCTAGAAAGTTACTCGCGTATTAAACATGCGAGGACTTGTGGAACTTGTGAACACGATCGGTGATCAACTTTATTTAATTTCTCGAATCATATGTTTTACGTGTTCCTCGAACTAAGTGCGAAAGTTTTATGACTGGAGAGAACTTGAGAGATATTTTTACGATATTTTTACGAATATGACAGAATTTAACAAGATGACGCGATATTTATTCGAGTTGAATCGATTTACGAAGGATTGATTGTGAGTACAGAAATGCTGCGATTATGGAAGATAATTATGTCGAACAGTCGAATTTTTAAAAACTTTATAAATTCTGAATCTAACTATACGTAGTAATAAATTTTCAATCAGTTTGATTCTACATTTTATTCGCAGTACAGCTAGAAGCACTTTTTTAAATCACTTTTCAAGTTTCGTTATCACTAGTCCAGTTGTGGCGTGTTTTATTGTTCGATTCGGATTATCCTGATTGTGACTTAATTAGATAACAGAATTTATTGACTAGGGCGCATGCTAGCATTTGAGCGTTTTTACAATTTACCTGAATCTAAACCAACGTTTAAACGTGGAGGCCGGAAACTATCATACCAAATTTGAAACATCCAAGTTTAAAGTAGATTTTGTTTATTGCTAGTTGATTACCTAAATGGAAGAAGAGGAGGAGAAACACAGAAAACCAAATTTTAAATATTAATATGATCAACAAAAAGTATTTTATTGTGAAAAATTGATTTATTATTCGAATTCGCAACACGAGGTTACACGTCATGGAATTATTAAATTATTAAATTGCATCGGATAGTTTAGTCGTACATTATTCTACAATTCTTAATATTCCTAATGAATAATAGATACATCTAAATTCTTAAGCTAGACCTAGTCAACTTATTGGGAGCCCTGACGACCCTACTTGCGAAACTAGACTTAACCCTAACTGGGGGGGCCAACTTGAAGGTAGCCTGGAAAATGGGGAGAGGGAGAGGAGGAGGGGAAGCCGAGGAGTTCGGGGCCCCGGGGGGTTTTCCGCGTCCGCGAGGTGCGGCGGTAAGTTCGAAGCCCCGAAGGGCCCTGCGTCTCTCCCTGCGGAGGTGGCGGCGAGCGCGTCTCCGGAGGTTCGGGTCACCCCGACAGGCGTTCATCCATCTCCGGGAGACGTGCGAGGCGTTTACCAGGGAGCCCGCGTCCAGGAACCCGAATATCCTCTGCGAGACCTCCGGGGGAAGGTCCGCGACGAAGTCCAGGTCCGGGAGGCCGGCGCCGATGGCGAACAACAACGAGCCAAAAGATTCCATCTTACTGGTAAGACGGCCACTTGTCGAATGACCCTTCCGCCCCGGAGCGACGGCTTATATCCTCGTGGTCGTCGTTCCGGATCGCTGCACCCGCCAATCAGCGACCGGTGCATCCGGCCCGGGTCATTTCGCCGAAATTACCTGCCGGGTCGCGGTTGAATGATTTTTCAAAAATCGAGTTCACTTCTTCCGTGTCTCTGTGTGGCTAGTCTGCTACCCTGCACGTAACTGTACTGCTGGCATAGATTTTTAGGAACTCGATACGTGGCTTCCACACATCGGTCGTCTCGAAACTCAATTTTTGACATTGTCTTCGGATAAATCGATGACGGCCTATTCCTCGTTAATTAGTATTTTTATATTTATTGGCGAACAAAAACTAGTTTTCTGTCGTACAAATTTCCGAAAGTAGGAATTCCTTCAAGTAGAGTACCTACTCGAATACCAAGAAATTTTTCATCACTGTAACTAAAACTACACTCAAAAAAAACTAAAATAATGATCGTTGCTCGTACGTATAGACTTTTTGACGAAACTCGTTACAGCCCTCGCCTTCGGTTCGTGCCGTAAACCTCTCGTTTCGTCAAAAAAGCCTTTCCGTACTCGAACTGTAATGTACTATTATATGCCTGAAGTATTCCGATACAAGTAGGTGCGAGGTTTCGAGTTATCGGAGTACGAATGGTCATGAAACCAAAGATTTCTCGTCGATTCTCCAAACAGATTCAAATCAATATCAGTCAGTCGACATGAAAGCGCAGTGGGTGGCCTCTTACATTCAGTGAAGCTTCAAGTCCTTTAGTCTCCTCGACAGAAATCGCTATTTTTCCCTGACATTTGTTTCATTTTTTGCAACAATTAATCCAAATGAAATATCCCGGCATTGCTTTACAATTCTCTTAACTTTGCCCAAGACGTTTTTCGCATGCAAAAAAGGAAAAATTGAATCATAAGAACAAAGAATTCATTTTTTCAATACGAGTACAAAAACTGCGAATTGATACTTGAACGAACAATCGGCGTGCGGACATTGAACCAAACCCAATAATAAACTCAACCCTGAACATGGAGTATAATTCATACATGTTTGTGACACGTGGGCGTTTCCGTGGTATTCGGAAGGCAAATCATCGATAATTCCGAATTTGACTTTCCGACGATCGGTTCCTGTTTGGTTTATTTACTGCAACTGAGTCAGTGCATGGTGAGCTATTCACTCATTCCGGTTGAACAAAACTCCTTAAGATTCACCTATGTTATAAAAATTGACTTGTGACGATTTTTCCGACGTTATACGCGGCGTCAGACGAGGTTACCTATAACTGGACGTCTTCTACAAGAACTTTTCAGGCTTAGAAGCTCATATTCACACCATTTTCTGCAATAAACTGCCGTTTCTGACAATTGAGGGATTTTCGGGTCAGACTTTCGATGATATTCGACTGCATTACAAGGATCTACTGAGAATAATCGATTATCGATTACACCGAATACCTTTTCATTCTCATTAGTCGATTCATCAACGGCATCGGTTATTTTTCTGGATAATCGGAATTTTGGAACGATTGTCGCGTTTGACTCCTGATTTATCTTCTCGGTTATATTCCATCTGCGATTAGATATGAAAAATTCGGTTTTAACGGATCATAGGCAGCCTTCATCAGTGAAGGTCCTCGTCAAACAATAATATATAATTAGGTTAGTTCCAGAGAAATCATTATTTCTAATACAAGCTACGCTACCACGCATCATTTGAATATTTTCGATAATACTGATCGGAATAATCCAATGACATAATATTTTTTGCCGACTGAACGGAGTCATATTGTTGTATCGATTATTTCAGACTGAGTGGTCACCCTAAACTTCATAGAAGTAATGAACTTTTCAAGTATCCAAGATCTGTTGATTCTCGACTAAATTGGACTGTTGGAGTAAAGAGATCGGAACTAGAGCACCGGGAGACGCAGCCGAACGTGGTTCAATTCTTTCGCATCAGCGGAGGTCTCGCGACTTCAAACTGATCGCATTTTTGTTCTTTTCAACGATGGTTGGGTGTAGAGAAGTTTTTCCGCAATTCTTCTGCTGAATTCACACGTGATAGAACTCTTCTCAGTAAGTCGAGTCAGTGAGGTTTTCAAAATATTTTTCCAATTCATTCAAACAACGGGCGCTTTCATCAACATTTATGATCACATTGTAGCCAGAGTTGACATCAGTTCAAGTGTCTCATGTTTTATTAGGTGGAAAATGATGAAAGGTGATGAAAAATAGTCCTCGATTTCACCCACAATACATGCATATTTATTGATCGTATTCGTAACACGAGATTACACGTCATTAAATTATCAAATTACACATCAGATATAGTTAAGTCAAATATTATTCTACATTTCCTAATATTTAAAGATACAACTAAATTCTTAAGCTAGATCTGGTCGCCTTGGGGGCCCTGGCGACCCTACTTACGAAACTAGACTTAACCCGAACTGGGGGGGCCAACTTGAAGGTAGCGCGGAAAATGGGGAGAGGGGGAGGAGGAGGGGAAGAGGAGGATTTCGGGGCCCCGGGGGGTTTTCCGCGTCCGCGAGGTGCGGCGGTAAGTTCGAAGCCCCGAAGGGCCCTGCGTTTCTCCCTGCGGAGGTGGCGGCGAGCGCGTCTCCGGAGGTTCGGGTCACCCCGACAGGCGTTCATCCATCTCCGGGAGACGTGCGAGGCGTTTACCAGGGAGCCCGCGTCCAGGAACCCGAATATCCTCTGCGAGACCTCCGGGGGAAGGTCCGCGACGAAGTCCAGGTCCGGGAGGCCGGCGCCGATGGCGAACAACAACGAGCCAAAAGATTCCATCTTACTGGTAAGACGGCCACTTGTCGAATGACCCTTCCGCCCCGGAGCGACGGCTTATATCCTCGTGGTCGTCGTTCCGGATCGCTGCACCCGCCAATCAGCGACCGGTGTATCCGGCCCGGGTCATTTCGCCGAAATTACCTGCCGGGTCGCGGTTGAATGATTTGCCATTCAAAAAATCGGAATGAGCAAACATGGGTCTACAGTAAGGTTTGGAAGAAGCATAGTCTGAGAATAAAACGGAGCGAAGGTTACAGATTTCCTGTATAGAGTAGGTAGTTCTTCCACCACGCAGGAGCAAATTTCAAGGGTGCCTCGGTAGGGGTCCGCTTAGTTCGTTAAATTTAAAGTAATTTATCTATTTAAAAACAAAAGTTGAATGCATTGTCATTGAAATTAGTCACAGAATTATTATAGATCCATCATTCATTCTTGGGGGTCTATTTAATTGTAAATACAGTGCTGATTTTTTGCGACCACGTCCAAATACCTGTACGCTCTCAAGACCAAACACATTCTGCGTATTTTTTTATTAATTCATCATAAAACATATCTTCATAAGCTTTGAAGCCTCGAATCCTTCCTACAACGCACCGAATTTTCATTTTTCAAACTGAGTATCAAATCCTCATTTGCGTAAGTCGTGAGTCGTTAATTACCATGAAAATTATTCGATGATAATTGTCGAAATGACCGGTCGGCCTTAATGTGCGTGTCAAAACGTTCGTTTTTGGAAATTTCGTTTGTTGGTCGAATTATCCTCACAGCCAATACTGAAATTTCGTCTCCAGAAACTAATTACAGTTTTTGCCTCGGTTTTTACACTTCTTTTCCACGTTTGCAAAGCAAGGGAAATCCCATAGTTCAGTCAGTTAGTGGAAGAACCACCTCGAATGTTTCTTTGCATTTTTCGTTCGGAGAATGTTGTTAGTAATATCGATTTTCTCAGCTAATTTCCACGAGGTTCTAGGAAGCTTGAAATTAGGAAATGTTCGGCATATCACTCAGCAACTTTCAATGTCTCCTGCAGTAGTTCTCGTTTCCCGGATAAAATCACCGAAGTTAATTTTCAATGAGAATTGTCACCTGCAAGATATTGAATCATGAAAAAAAGTACGGTTGAGAAAGGGATCACCCGAATTCAAACCACCCATGATTTCAATGCAATTCAAAGCAGTTGACTTCAATCCTCGATGTAGACTGAGAAGTCCACATCAGACCGCAGGGTGGCCTCTCCATTGAAGTTTTCCGATTCCTTCGAGTTTCTTTGTTTTCTTGACGGGAGTCGCCGTTTCTCGCAACATGGCTCATCCTTCGTGACAGTTATTTAAGATGCAAACCCTGCAATATTTCGGGATTCTACCAACGTTTCCGCACGCATTCCCCAAGGGTAAATCAAAAAAGTCGCGATATCTCGCATATAATATATAAGGAAGAATTTCTTTCGGAAAAAGCATAGACAAGCTTAAAACTGAGATTTGGCAACACAATTTGCATGCGGGCATCGCACTGAATCTCATGATAGTTGCCAGCCTACGTGAGATTTATTTGCTCGTGATACACGTACGTGGATCCCTTTTCGTGACTATCGTAATGGTTTTGTAATTGCAGTTATGCTAACCTCCGACATCTTTCGATTCCACTTTCTTGGGATGTTCATTGGCTCATTCTAACATCTACCCATTAGAACTAGAAAGAAAAGTATCAGAACTCGGGTCACGGATTTTTTCCAAACTCCCAGAGTTATTTTTTTGTGCTAAAATATGAAGCTCATGCTGCATGGTTCGATGTGATGCGCTTCCCTTTTCTACATCCACAATTTGTCGCATTATATCAGTTCATAGGTTTGTGATGCACATCATGGAAGTGAAATATGATGGGTTCAAGCGTTATATATTCATTCTTGCCGTCGACTGATAATGACAGAGTATCATGGAGCCAAGTGTGAATGAATTATTCCAGAGCAATGACTTATAAAACGCCGATACATTCCTTGTTGATACGATAAGTTGTAATCGGAGAGCGGAATGCCTTATTAGATATAGAATTACACGTCACGGGTTCATATTTTGGTCCAATGAAACATGGGTTGGTGTTTGGATGAAATCCATCACGTCCGGAGGTCTATGCTTCTCTTCTAATTCAAAGTCAATGGATTGTGTCCACCCAACTATCGCCGATTCTATTCCGCTCCTTCATCACGAAGCTACCTATTGTACTCCACAGATCTGGTGCGAAATGAGATGCTTCAACGGACATGCTATTACGAGTACGCTATTTCATGTTTTATCGAATGGTTGCGTTAGCCAAATTTTTACTGAAATATTCCGTTCATCTGCATACACAATGGACCTCCACCTTATCTTGTCTCCGATACCATGAAAATTTCGTGAGAAGATTCGCTTAGTTTCGAACATCTCGTCGTGGTTTGATTGAACCGTGCATAAGTAATATTCGCAGCTTCCAACCTTCAGTTTTAATCAAAGTAAACATTCATTGCAAGTGTCTTATATTATTCGGTGGGGAATGATGAAAGGTGATGAAAAAAAATTCCAAATTTTATCCACAAAACATGCATATTTATTGTTTATACTCGTAACATGAGATTACACGTCATTAAATTATTTTAAATTACACATTGGATAGTTTAGTCACATATTATTCTACATTTCCTAATATTTAAAGATACAACTAAATTCTTAAGCTAGATCTGGTCGCCTTGGGGGCCCTGGCGACCCTACTTGCGAAACTAGACTTAACCCGAACTGGGGGGGCCAACTTGAAGGTAGCGCGGAAAATGGGGAGAGGGGGAGGAGGAGGGGAAGAGGAGGATTTCGGGGCCCCGGGGGGTTTTCCGCGTCCGCGAGGTGCGGCGGTAAGTTCGAAGCCCCGAAGGGCCCTGCGTTTCTCCCTGCGGAGGTGGCGGCGAGCGCGTCTCCGGAGGTTCGGGTCACCCCGACAGGCGTTCATCCATCTCCGGGAGACGTGCGAGGCGTTTACCAGGGAGCCCGCGTCCAGGAACCCGAATATCCTCTGCGAGACCTCCGGGGGAAGGTCCGCGACGAAGTCCAGGTCCGGGAGGCCGGCGCCGATGGCGAACAACAACGAGCCAAAAGATTCCATCTTACTGGTAAGACGGCCACTTGTCGAATGACCCTTCCGCCCCGGAGCGACGGCTTATATCCTCGTGGTCGTCGTTCCGGATCGCTGCACCCGCCAATCAGCGATCGGTGCATCTGGCCCGGGTCATTTCCCCGAAATCACACGCATGGCTCATCGATTCGCCAACTGAATTTCTTCAACTTCCTTTTAACCAACTCCACCAGAAATTCAGAATTCAATAGTTACAAATTTCCGCGTCGTCCATATGTATACAGTATAAATATCTCAATAATTCTCAGGAATCTGCATCCACAATGTAGTTTCGTCTACGCCTGTGTACAAATGAAGGAAATTCCTTATAATTTCATCTCTACGACTTGGTTATATCAATTCGTATAGCCACTGCCAGCTGGCCGTCATATCCGAGCTGTATTTATCTCTGCCAGAGGTGTGAATGAACGTTCTCGGAGATTAGACAGTCCAATGAATAGACATACTGTACCGTTAGTATAAGTCAACAACAATATTCATCCACGTCTATAATGACCGCGTTGCACCAGGAAGCTCGGGTTCACTCGATAAGAATTTATGAAAGTCATTAACCCGAGTCGTTCCCAAGTGTCTAGTACCAACATTTCTGAACAAATCTAACAACCATACGATGACCTTAATCTTGATCTTGATCTCTGCGATGCTGCAGTACATCAAATATATTCAATCGCTTTTCAATTTACAACTTTGCATGTACTTTTCGTACATATTGTTACTATCTATACGAGCTGATTCACGCAAAGAATATTTCTTAATAACAACGAAGAATAAATATTTATATTAGCGTTCACTCTTCGTGTTGATTCATCACTCCTCGGTAGGTGCGACGTTAATTTGCTTTGTGCAAACAGAACAAGATGGGATAATCGCTTCCCTGAAAAATTCTTTATCAATTAACGAATTGAAAGAAGCCGTAGAATCCTTGGTCGTTTTCTGTCAGCTGTTGGATGATCACGAATCTTTATTTCGCGCTGAATATCAGCACTAATCGCATTCATCTTTTTTTGTTTCAGGTAAGATTCGAATACTGAACACGCACCGGAAGCCAACGGGAACATAGGATCTAGTAGGTAGGTATGCATGAATACGCGTGAATTATCGATCACCGTAAGCATCCTGGAATCATTACGACCTTTCAAAAATTTGGACAGAGATCTCATGTCGAAAACTGAAACTTAGTTCAAGAAACAAACTAGAACAGGTTCCTTCTACGAGCAAATTTGGTCAAGAGTTTTCGACGAGTTTCGCACTGTTCAAGTATCATAAGGTGATTTTGTATTTATATTGTTTTCAAATTTTTTGCTCAATCGTGAGGAATGTCAAACGTGAAGATCCAGTCGCAGCTTTCGGGTTAGTTTCTCACGTGGACTATTTGATCGACCATCTGATGGCCTTAAGGCGGTGTTAGGCCTTATAGGGAGAGGGTCTGAAATGTGAAAAATGATGGATGATGGCAGTTAACGCTTAGAAATACTCCCATGATACGTACAATGCTGTCTACTGTACGTTTTTTAAACTGCCATGACAAATCACTTGGTGTGTATACCCATCAATTTGTGGGTAACCAGATGTGTTGTAGGTATATATACAATCCAGAATTCACCACCTGTCGTAATTCTTTCCTAAATCACAGCTCGGGATATCTTTCGCCAGCCATTACCCATTTCATACAGTCAGCCCACAATAACCTCCGTTTCATCCGATCTCCGTGGTGGTTTATGGTGTTTCTCGTTCATCATATCGCCTTGCTAATGCCGTAAGGTCGTAAGCGACATTTTGGAAAGACCATAAGGTCGTATACATTTTCTTGGTCTTGGATTCACCTGAAAAGTCATAAATACATACATACATCCATTCGAACATTTTTACGTATACGACCTACTGGCTTGAGTTTTCTTCAGTTTTTGCGAAGGATAAAGCCAGCAGGCTGTATCTCCACAAATGTGGAAAACGACGATGTTTCCATCGGAAGGTCAGAGTCGGGTTGGGTTAAAATTTGAGCCAATGAGAAGTGAGATTTTAAAAGACTGGCGTAATTTCTTCTCGAATGTTTTTTCTCATTGCCTCAAATTTCAACCTAACCCGACTCTGACCCTCCGATGGAAACATAGTCAAGAACATCAGTCGTGACAAAAACATCAATTGAAAGCAATTAACGGTGTTGAAATAGAGTATTAAGACAAAATTTTGGAGATATGACCTTTTAGCGTTGATTTTAGGAAACAGTCAGGAAAATTGAAGCTATAGAGTCGTATCTGTCAGCACATAGGACCTTTTGCTCTTAGTTCTCGAGTTTCCTAATTTCAATTGATTTATACTATTCATTGCTCACTAAGCAAATTTGAAAAATCAAAAAATTCGACGAACTTCTGGCGCTAAAATCACATTTTTGGCACTTCAGGCTCTGTGACATTAGTAAAGCGATATACGTATAAAAATGAACCTCAAAAAACTCAAGATTCTGGATCAAGGCAGAGGAAAAAGCAGGTTTGAATTGAAGGATGCAACCGAGGGGTAAATCACGGACGAGATATGGTGTACAAATTACAGGAGATATTCAGGAAATATTTTCAAATATTAGGAGATAAGTGCTGCAGAATGTTGAAAAGTACTGGAAACTTTTGGACAATCTTGCAAAACAGTTTAAAATATGTAGAAATGTTAGAAAAATGTACGGGATATACTGGGAAATATTAAGAAATTGGAGATATGGTATGTGAGTTTTCGTCTTGTGGTTCACCCCTCGGATGCAACTAAGTGCATAAGGGTGAATTATCATTCCTGCTCTATATTTGGAGTTCGTACGGATTCCGGAAAGAAGATCGATCTGAAAATCAAATGCAGGCTTCTTTTTCTTTTCTTTAAATTCGCGTTGTTTTCAAATGTCGGAGGTGTAGGTATCATCCTATCAAATGCAAGTAAGTAATTGCAAGGCTCTGAAGAACAAAAATGAGAAAAGAATGAACCATTGATATATTTATGATACTCGAAAAGATCAACCCTTTATAAAATTGTATAATTTTTACAACTCACCCTCTCGCCGTATACACAACCCACCCCTTCAGACATTCGATACCTATAGGCACCGTGTTAAACTACTTGAACCACATAAGAGCGAATAGCTCGAGGACGCGACCCGCTGCAGGAGCAGCACGTAAGTTTTAGTTGCGGCCTGTGGTGGCCTATAAGGCGAGACCCGAGACCCCTTTGAAGGGTTGAAAATATATAAAGGGATAAGGCCTTGCACAAGCTCGGTTCGTTGCGTCAGCTGAAACGCGCGTCCCTTCAATAGAGGAGTTTGCATACGTATTCATGTATGTATACGTACGTATGTATGCACTATGTACTATACACATAGGTATACCCACCTCCCGCAGTCACGCACTCCTGGACTTATTATACGCACAAGGATAGAAGGGCCCCCCTGTTCGATAAGGGCTTCGCACCCCGTGCAACTAGCCCCCGTAGGGGTGGTTAAATAATTCACGTGTATAATTGACACAAAAATTGCTCCAGGCACACGAGAGGCTCACTTATAATCTCCATGATACATCTAAGTATACATCACCCTGTAGCGAACGGTCGCTATTTCATTTCCATTAGGGGCTCAGTGCATGTTGATGTTCGAAAATATACATACAATGTCCTAAACCAATTGATCGTTTTGAAATGAGACGATTATGACGATGTGGAATGTGAAAATTTTTAGGCACGATCGTTGAAAACGGAGTGATGGCGACAGATCGGGAAAACTGGGAATAGTCAGGGAATTTTAACAGTCGGGAAAAGTCAGGGAACTCCGTAGACTCGCAGGGCATTTTTTGTTCAGTTAGTCTATTTTTTTCATCTATAATTCTATTGAACAAAATGGAGGGAGACAATTTTTACTTCTTATCCACCGATACCTCTCACGACTATTTGGATATGGTGGAAATATAGGAGGGAATGAAGCGTTTTCTGGAGGGAAAAGTCAGAAAAGTCAGGGAATTTAATTTCAGCTAAATTGTCGTCACCATGAATTTTTCATCAATTAGAAATCAATCGGTTTTTCACTACGCTTGATATTCAAAGGGTGGCATGGTAAAACGGTGTATATTAGTGCTAAAACATCGAAAGTGCGTTTTTATTCTTTAGAAAAATGTAAGAAAGTCCATATGCACATCCTCGCAAAACGATATGGCTGACGAAAATTTATTTGCGAAGTTATGACAAGTTGGCACGGCACAACGGTATAAATACCATCCTTGTGAATTTACAGGAGAGCAAAAAACTGTCCTGAAATTAGATGAATCAATTTTTTCTTGAATGACGAAGTACTTTCTAAAGTTTTTCAAGCTCTTCCAAATGGTCCAAACCGCGATTTAGTGCGTATACATGTAGCAATCCGTCTTCAAGACGGATTTTTTTTCATGCCAGTGTAAGTCTGCGGTTTGCGCCAACTTTTCTTTTCCACTTTGGATGGTGATTAAACATTACTTTACTTTTCTACTGTTTTTTCATTCAAGTTTCACGATTTTGTCAGCAACTCATGGTTATTTTGGCACTCACACCATTTTCGATCGCTCCCTGGTCTGCCAATTTGCTCCGTAGTTTTGAAAATTTTTGATTTTTATCGAAATTGATTTTCGCGAACAATTTTCTCAAGGATAAATCACTCTATTGAATCGAGGTTTTGACCGATTGAAAAAGCTCAAAAAATTCTAAAATATATATTCTAATTATTTCCTCAAATTAATGACTTGAATTTTGGGACAGTTTTATAATTGTTTTCTTATAAAATCACAATCATGGCACTTACACCGTTTTGCAGTACCTCCCTTAATTTCAGTCTGAATTCGTTACTACTTATACCTCGTTTCACAGTACCAAGTGACCCTCGACTCACCATGAAATATGAAGGTTTCAATTCGTTTTTGTATTCCATAAGATATTATCGGAGCGTTCTCGGATGAAGAATAGCGGATACAGACTATCCGGACGTTATTTGCGTGCCTGAATTGCTTGGTAATTGCGATTCATGTACTTTGACTATTAAGAACCCCGAGATGCCGGATGAAAATATTGAAGACTTGGGACTGCACGCGCGGTCGCGTATACTTCTATAGCTACCTGCCTTATACCTTCTCTTGGCCACACACGGATAACATCGCTACCTACCAGCTCCAGAATAAGTTTATGGTGTCTGCATAGAGTCACGTACTACGGAGGCTCCTTAGTTCCGAGGAATAGGACGCGTACGATCCTGCATCATGAATGTTTTCCTTCTTCGCTATTATATGCCTGCCTGAAGAGTAGAAAATAGTTAGGATATATGGAGAACGCGTGTATCTATGGATAGAAGAAAAAAAAAAAGAAAAATACTATCTATCTCTCTTTTACGGCTTCGGATCAAGTAAATTGGGTGCGATAAACTTCTGTGTACGTGCAGTACGTGTCGTATGGTATTTATGCGTCGCCCACAATCCTGATGGTTGTTTGGATTTTATTCACCGTACTGCGGTAAACGATTCAGAAGGAAATATATTTCAACCGTGCAGTAATTTCCGATATCTTGAACGTTTGGATCGAGAGACGATTAATTTATCGGAGACCATGCAGTTAGCGCGAATTTATCGAGATTAAAACGATAGATTGGGCACGTTTGTGCTTCAAACAGGCACGTACGTCTTGGACATATCATACGTCCTGCTATTCAGGGGCAGAAATTCATTCTTATCTTAAGTTATATACATTTTGCATCAAAGGGAAATTCGCTTATTCAGCAAAGTTACCTGATCGTTCGTATATGTGTATCGATTTCCGGAAGAACCTGTAGTTTAGACGTATGCAGGGTGTCGATTGAACCCGGTACTCAGGCAGAGGTCATGGAATTTCTGAACAATTGAAAAATACTGAGAAAAGTTAGGGAATTCAATAACCTGGTCTAACAATCAGGGAAATTTTTGTAAAGCAAATTTTGATTGGCTAACTCAGGGGTCGACGCAACTTGGTACATTCCCAGTGCACCTTGTTACCTGCTCGATGCACCTGATTCAAGTGGCTCGGCAAGTTTGTTACCTGGGACGAAAAGAGGGCCTCTAATCCTTGTTTGGCGGATGAAAGTGCGGATAATTGTTTCGAGGAATGTGCAATCGGGTATTGCGAAAGTTCTGAGCCGAAAATGGCTTATAACTTATTGAGAAAATATTTTAGTGGCTCTAAGAAGAATTGATTTTTCCGGAATGGAGACGGTCTGGTTCGTTGGTTTCCAGCAAGTTTTGGGCTCGGGCCGATTACGCAGGTACTTTTTGACCCTCGGTTTTTAGGTCCCGATAACTGGGTCGATTGGCTCAACCATGTCTTTTCCCCAATGTTTATTAAAGCTGTGACTCCGCAGCAAATTGGAATCACAGAAAAATATACATATATATTTTTGAACTGGAAAGCCTGGAATGGTATGGAAATTTCATATTGAAGTTTCGAATCGAAATCCTGTCCGATTGGGCAGCTATAATTGAGCTGAGATGTTGAGTCGTTCTTATGGAAATTGAAAATATTGCAAGTTGCAGGTTCGATTACAAGTATCTCATAATTATGTAGAAAGTACGAAGATATTGAGAAACAAAGTTTGGTTTTAGTCATAAAATTTATTGATCATATTCGTAACACGAGATTAAACGTCATTATAAATTATCAAATCACACATCACATATAGTCGAGTCAAATATTATTCTACAATTCAATAATTATTAATAGATAAAACTAAATTCTTAAGCTAGACCTAGTCAACTTATTGGGAGCCCTGGCGACCCTACTTGCGAAACTAGACTTAACCCTAACTGGGGGGGCCAACTTGAAGGTAGCCTGGAAAATGGGGAGAGGGAAAGGAGGAGGGGAAGCCGAGGATTTCGGGGCCCCGGGGGGTTTTCCGCGTCCGCGAGGTGCGGCGGTAAGTTCGAAGCCCCGAAGGGCCCTGCGTCTCTCCCTGCGGAGGTGGCGGCGAGCGCGTCTCCGGAGGTTCGGGTCACCCCGACAGGCGTTCATCCATCTCCGGGAGACGTGCGAGGCGTTTACCAGGGAGCCCGCGTCCAGGAACCCGAATATCCTCTGCGAGACCTCCGGGGGAAGGTCCGCGACGAAGTCCAGGTCCGGGAGGCCGGCGCCGATGGCGAACAACAACGAGCCAAAAGATTCCATCTTACTGGTAAGACGGCCACTTGTCGAATGACCCTTCCGCCCCGGAGCGACGGCTTATATCCTCGTGGTCATCGTTCCGGATCGCTGCACCCGCCAATCAGCGACCGGTGCATCCGGCCCGGGTCATTTCGCCGAAATTACCTGCCGGGTCGCGGTTGAATGATTTTTCAAAAATCGAGTTCACTTCTTCCGTGTCTCTGTGTGGCTAGTCTGCTTCCCTGTTCGTACCCGCACTACTGAAATGATGTTTACACACTGGATGTGTGATTGTCGCACCTCGGTAGTCTCAAAACTCAATTTTAGATATTGTCTTCGAAAAAATCAATGACGGCTTATTGCTCGAAAATCCGATTCACGATGTTTATTTGCATCAATAACTAATTTCGCGTGGTACAAATTTCCAAAAGAAATTTTCTTAAGTAGAGGACTCAAATACCGAGAACTCTTGTATCCGAAGTCTTCCAATAGTACGAGTACGAGGTTTCGAGTTATCGGAGTACGAAGTGTCACGAGACCATATAGAATTGTCTTCGATTCTCCAAACAGATTCAAACCAATATTAGCCAGTCGACCTCAGAGCGCAAAGGGTGGCCATGAGAATGAGTAAAGCTTGGAGTTCTTCAGTTTCCTCGACAGGAATTACTATTTTTTCCTGACTTACTTCATTTTTTGCAACAATTAATCCAAATGAAACACCCTGCCATGGAGGTCTGCCATTGCTTTAGGATTCTGTTAACCTTGCCTCAGGCCTTTTTCGTATGTAAAGAATAAAAACGTGAATACATCATACGAACAAAAAATTCGTTTCTTCAACATGAGTATAAAAGCTGACAATTGAGACTCGAAAGAACAATCGGCTTGCGGACATTGAACCAAACCCAATAATAGACGCAACCCTGAACGTACTAGAGTACATGTTTGTGACATGTGGGCGTTTTCGTGGTTACAGATGGCAAATCATAGATAATCTCAAATTTTACTCTTTCACGATACTAATCAGTTGTTTTCGGGTCTATTCACTGCAGCCGAGTCAGTGCATAGTGAGCTATTCGCTCATTCCGGTTGGATGAAACTCAAAACTCACGTATGTTATCGAAATTCACTTGTGACGACGTTTTCGGCATTACGTGGCGCCATGCGAGGTTACATGAACGTCTTTTTCGAAAATGTTTTAGTCTTAGCAGCTCATATTCACACCATTTTCTGCAATAAACTGCTGTTTCTGAGAATCGATGGATTTTAAGCCACATTTTCTTTAATATTCTATCACAGCACGAGGATTTATTCTTCACACTATAGGAATGGCCGTTGTGTGTGAAGTTGGACCAGCACTTTTCGAAAATTGTGATAACAATAATTGTGCCCAGTTGTTTTAAGTGTGTGCTAACTTGTGCCGTAAACCTAATTTATCTAACTTTCAAGGTTTTCCGAAAAATCACAAAAATCGAAATTCCGATAAGTCCAGCACTCTCGAGATAAGAAAAAAACAAAAATCGTGTTAGATTGTGCTATATTTGCGCTACCTTGTGCCGTACGTCATTTTTTCTCGAAAAGTCAATACACCAATGACAAAAAATAATAAATTGAAAGGAATATTCATGAGTTGTGCCGTGTTTGTGCCAACTTGTGCCATGCTCGGTTTCTCAGAATTTCGAGAAGACTTTCGAGGACGGCACAAGTTGGCACAAACCCGGCACAAACGTGGCACAAACCATGGCTATTCCTTTTAGTTTGTTTTTCTCCATCGTTTTTCCAACCAATTTTTCTGCTAGATTCACACGTGATAGAACTCCAACTTCTATCCTTCTCAAAACCATCAAACTTTCGTAAGGAACTATTTTCCGTAAGCCTTTCGGTGGTTTTCGAAATATTTACCCGAATTATTCAAACAACGGGCGCTCTTTTCTACCCTTAGGATCACACTGTAGCTAGAGGTGACAAAGTTGTAAAGTTTGTTGACAAAGTTTCTTATAGCACGAGGTGAAAAATGATGAAAGGTGATAAAAAATAGTCCTCGATTTTATCCACAATACATGCATATTTATTATTAGAATTCGTAACACGAGATTACACGTCATTATAAATTATCAAATCACACATCACATAGTTTGGTCATACATTATTTTACATTTGTACATTATTTTAATATTCCTAATATCTACATCTAAATTCTTAAGCTAGACCTGGTCGCCTTAGGAGCCTTGGCGACCCTACTGGCGAAACTAGACTTAACCCTAACTGGGGGGGCCAACTTGAAGGTAGCCTGGAAAATGGGGAGAGGGAGAGAAGGAGGGGAAGAGGAGGATTTCGGGGCACCGGGGGGTTTTCCGCGTCCGCGAGGTGCGGCGGTAAGTTCGAAGCCCCGAAGGGCCCTGCGTCTCTCCCTGCGGAGGTGGCGGCGAGCGCGTCTCCGGAGGTTCGGGTCACCCCGACAGGCGTTCATCCATCTCCGGGAGACGTGCGAGGCGTTTACCAGGGAGCCCGCGTCCAGGAACCCGAATATCCTCTGCGAGACCTCCGGGGGAAGGTCCGCGACGAAGTCCAGGTCCGGGAGGCCGGCGCCGATGGCGAACAACAACGAGCCAAAAGATTCCATCTTACTGGTAAGACGGCCACTTGTCGAATGACCCTTCCGCCCCGGAGCGACGGCTTATATCCTCGTGGTCATCGTTCCGGATCGCTGCACCCGCCAATCAGCGACCGGTGCATCCGGCCCGGGTCATTTCGCCGAAATTACCTGCCGGGTCGCGGTTGAATGATTTTTCAAAAATCGAGTTCACTTCTTCCGTGTCTCTGTGTGGCTAGTCTGCTACCGTGCACGTACCTGTACTGCTGAAATGGATCTTCATACACTGGATGTGTGGCTTTGACATATCGGTCGTCTAACCCGAAGTCACATTTCATACCATATAGTATTTGCATAGAATCAGATCTCGAGGCTCTTTCAAGAATATGCTAATACTGTCAGAATTCAGAAATACAGCCACACTCTGGACTGTTTGCTGTAATTATCTAGGCTGTGGAGAGTGCTGTAGGTATAACTCCACAGGCCGTACATCAAAATCGAAAGAACTTCGTACGCGCCATGACTAAAGAGTGTCTCGAAGACGCCTTATGTATTCAGAACCCAGATGAACCGTCCTGTCTAAAGATGGATTCACGCAAAGACGTGCTTATCACCAAAAGTTTGTCATGTCCACGCGGTCCGTGCTACAAAAGTGACTTCTTGTCGCATGAAGTTGGAAATTTATCGCAACAAAATTTCGTTCTTTGTTGTCGCGTGCACTTGGAAATCAAAAGCTGAATATTCATAATATGTGACCATCGCCTTTCTGACTCTTGAAGAATTCAAACACCTCTACCTTTTCCAATCCTCGCGCGAAGAATACTGTAGAGTCAAGAATCTCTTCCCAGTTTGCCTTCTTCGCACACATACCAGAGAGACCACTCACAACCTGAAGACGTCAAACATTACTATGCACGATGCAAACTCGCTATGCGCCTCGACTGCAATATCAGGCTCTCTGCACTCTTTATCTATACCCCGATCGGTGTCAAGTGTTGCCGTTCCTTTTTTTTTCTCTTCTCTCAACTGGGAACACAAGTTCCTAGCGCTCTGATTCCATTATAAGTGACACTCGTCTATCGTCTATTGAGATGGTGGAGGAACGGGCAAATTGGGCCCCCTCAACATTTTTCGTACTTTTTTCAATTTGAGTGAACATAGCAATTACTTCAAACACCAAATCGAGTATATATATCTTGACATAAGTATTTGGAAAAAGCGGGCAAAATAGGCACCCTTGAAAATGTGCCGAGTACTTTTTTAAAATCAGAAAATGATCTCTGAATTTCATTATTCATTTGCCGTAGCAAATTTAAAACATCAAATCAACCAGATGTTTTGACAACTTAGAAGGCGAGTGAAATGGGCTCCTCTGAATTTTTTTTGTATATGTTTTCGAGATTGAAAAACGCTTGAAATTTCATGATACACTCGCCCTTGCAAATTATAAATAACGAATCGATTACATATTTTGTCAACTTGTAGGGTGGGAGAATCGTCTTTTTGGAAAGTGAAGCTTCAAATCGCGCGTCCAATCGTTGAATCTTCTATAATTCCAACTCCAAACAGATAGCCTGACTGTTGCCAATCGTTGAGCTACCCTCACCTTTATTTTCCAACGCTTGGCAACAGTGATTTGCCAGCCTCACTAGATTTTATAACGTGGATAATTGCGTGTTCAAAGTTCCAGTGAGCTAATAACCAAATCTTTTTAATGCCTGTAAACGTTTTGAATTTCGCGGCAGTTGCAGAATAATTTTATGGTAGTGGCTGAAGTAACTGTAGCACAGTACGCATAATTTTGAGGGGGGCCAAAATCGAAATTTTCTAACTTTAAAAAATTTCGGAAATATTTTAGGCGGCCCATTTTATCCGCAATCTTCGGACCTTTCACATATGAGAACGTTCAACACTCGATATGGGTCAGGCCATCGTTTTTCGGTGAACATTCGGAGATTCATTGCTACAAACCTCTACTTGGATCACGAATTTCTTATAGGGGGCCCATTTTGCCCTTCCTTTCCCTATAAATTTGTAGTACGTCTGAAAAGTTAGTCTATCAATGATTCTCTATACTCTTGATTCGATGATAAAATGCGGTATAGAAGTCCATCCGATGAGATTCAACGTGCATGTGACTCGAACGTATTCATCATACTAATGGCCATGATAGAACGCGGTGCAAGTTCGCGTTTCGCGCGAAAGAACACCCTCGGTATGAGACGTGATCCACAAGAAATCACGTACATGAAATTTCCTCCCACGCAGGTATATAGGCACTTACATACGTGTCTCCTGAAGCGTGGCAGGGTATACCGCATAGTTCGATGTCGATATACCCAACATTCGACATTCGAGGTTCGAGATTCGATGTACGTCGCTGCATTGCACCGGTTCCGCTTCCGTGCCAGGTTCAATGGCAGCCAGCACTGTATTACAGCTATACCTATATATGTGCCTTGGGTGTGTTTACCTGTGTGTAGGTAATACCTGGAGCGAGCTTTGCGCAACTAAAGTGCTTAGACAGGGTCTATCGATCTCTGATTCTTGTGTTATTTCGCGATACTGGCTTCATGGCGACGGAAAGCACGTTCAAACGACCACCAGCTCTAGTCCTGAAGGCCTATAGCACAATTATTAATACCAGTTGCGTGTGCTGCACACACTTTCGACTATTTCAATGTTTCCCCGCTTGGCTAATTATCCTTATGACAAGTTGCTTGTGTGTGTAAATTCTCAAGGCGATTTGACGTTATCTGTATAATCTATCAAGCATAAATTAAACTTAATGACCGAAAGAACAACAGAATCGCTTATTAAGGGAAGGCCTCACCGAGAGTGGAAATATTCGGTTTTTTTGTTTCAAGTCGAAATCGCAGTTGGGTCATGACAGTCCTGTTTAGAAATGATAGAATCTCTCTCTAAGATTCGAAATTGCCTTAGAAATAATTCACGAATTTACAGTGAATGTTAGGAATTTCACGCTTGCAGAAAATCCATGTTTCAGGAAAGAGTTCGGAGCACTGATCTAAAGACTTTACGTGATGGGTCTTGAGTTAGGATCACTAGTTTCCCTTAAGCAATCACAAATCGATATTTGGTCAATAATTTAGTCGCGAAAAAATGTTGACGAAACGTCGACTTTTGTTCGTTTTTGAAGAACAAGGGGTCAGATCTCAAATCCATTATATGGATTGGACATTGGTCATTAAATCTTAGAACTAGGATACAAAATTTCCACGTCCGGCGGGGTCGTTGATTGAAAAATTCCCTCTCTGTCAAATTGAAAAATTGATCAATTCCATATTTTCTTCAATAATTTTCCGGTTTCATAGGTATACATAGTTTCCTCGTCATTTCAATCACTGACCGTTTTTAACTTCCCGCTTTGACAAACAGGGAACATATCATAAGTACTCCTTAAAACAAACAGTTAGGTTTTCACTCTGATCTCCGCGTTTTGAGGTCCAGGGAATCACCATCAACCCATCCAATATCCATTTGGATGGACGTCCAGGTGCGTGTGTGATCAATTTTATGTCCAACGATATCTTGAGACTGATTTGACTGATTTCCATGAGTTTGTTCTCCATCGATGCGGTTCTTCATAACCAAGAGCTGGTGAGATTTTCGATTTAATCGATCGACTAGTTATCGAGTAATTGAGCAAATAAAATTCTACAAACAAAATTTCAAATGGTCATATATCTTGAGAACGAATCCACAGATTTTGATGATTTTGATCTTCATCGATAGCATTCGCTCCAACTTGAAAATTACTGAATTTTGAAATAGACCGATACAGTAGTTTTATATCGTTCGAACTTGGATGATTTGGTCGGGAAGTTTTTGGACTGACCTATCGTGGTCAGGTTCCTTAAATAATTTCTCTTTCTTTATCTATTAACTAGTTGCGATTGGGTGTTCTGTGATCGATCCAAATTTTTGGTCTCATGTATCAAAAACAAAACAAATTGTCGAACAACCCTATCGTCTGAACAATTCCGTTTTTTGTGTTGTTTTTGTTTTTGTTTTCATTTCTCAGGCACGTATTTCGTCGCTGATATTTATTCGTACCATTTCTTTCCAATTGGGTTAAAGTTTTACACACGTGCTGAAAGCGCCTGCTTCGTTCCCTCCGTCGAACTTATTACATGTAACTTGTTCTACGCGGTAGCCTATTGTGATCACTGGACAATGACCAGTGTATATTTGAGCACGGAGTTCACAATGCCGCATTGTTCTTTGCAGCCATACGCCTACTACCTTTGCTGTATTATATTTCGCGTGATGCTCGCCTTTGCTGGTGTATACAGGTAACGAACTTATACATTAGTTTAATCGCCTTTCTTCACAGCCTGCCAATTTCGCGGCAAACTATCTAGAATCTAGATAGAGGTGCAATATTTGAAAAGTGACGGATTCAAATTGCAATTGGCAATTTCATTACGTTTTTATTTTCGTTTGTCCCTCTGCCCCACTGACTTTGTTGGCTTGAATCTGGTTTCGATTCTGAATTTGATCATAAAGGCAAGAAAAACTTTGACCTAATGAACATCGGAAAGCAAGTCAGAGAAATTCACTAAAAAAAAAACAAACGGATATTTTGAGCAAAGTGTGAAGAATATCAAGAACAGAATAAAAAATTGACTGCTTTTTGTAAAAAAAAAGTATATAAGCGAAGTTGTCTGGTTTTCAGATCCTTCACTCATTGTCAGTGCTTGACTGGCAAATGTACTGATTTTATTTTTGTTCAGCTAACTGCGTAGGCTCGCGTTCGATTCTTTGATCGAGATGCTAAAAATATAAGTCGGGTTTTTACTTTTTCCAATACACGTTGAGATATTATGTGTAAAAGATTTTAACCTCAAGTGACTCTTGCCAATAATATACGACGTGGTTCTTTTTTCGACCAGTTACCGGGTCCTGTCCTGATCCTCTCGGTCTGCATCACCGTGAAACGTGAAGCGTTTCGAATTACGCACCACGTCGCCAAGTGAAGGCTTGCTAGGTATCCACCACTCGACAAGATGAGAGGAAAGAAAACGAAACCTAAAAAGGGAGAAGAGAACAACAAAAAATACGTACCCACACACACACACAAAAAATGCTATCCAATACACAAGCGATCGAAGTAGCAAATATCCTGAAAACAAGCAAACCTCTTGAATTCATATCAGAATTTCAGGCAAAGTTCAAGGCCGATAGTGAAACTTGAGTTGAATAATATATTTTTCATGAACATGGCCAGATTCCGGAATTCAATATTATGTCTGCAAAAATTAGAGAACTGATGAAAATTCTCAACACCGTATTTACAGGAGAGAGATTGATGAAAATTCACTGATAGCCTGAAAAAATAAAATCAAATCCAAGTGGAATGCAAATCGATTTTTTGTAGGTTATGGTTTTGTTGATCATTTTTTCAAAATATTCCATTCTCGCGCTCCTGTGAACTGAATAATGAACGAATCACTTGAAAAAAGTGTGAAAAATTTTCAAACAAATTCCACAATGTATAAAAACAAACAGGTAAATCGGCTGACCACCATGGTCCAGCCCTAAAACTTCATAGAATTGACATAGGACATAAAGACATAAAATTGATCACTACGGACGTACTTACATTCCAAAATGATAGAGATTTTCTAGTGGACCTGAAAACGTGGAGATGTGATGAAGACTCGACTTTCTGTCAACGGGATGATTATAATAACATTGCATTTTTCCTGAAAGCAAAAAGTGGAAAAAATCAGCGATCAAATCGGAGACATACCTACGTTATTTCGAACTGTCCAATTATTGCGGCGTATGTGTTACGTATAGTAAACGTGTATATTTCTCGGCTACGTCACTTCAGGCCAACATTAGATCTATACAGTACACACATACAGTGGCGCCTAGCGACTAGATCATGCATAGTATAATTTAGAATCTAAATTTAGAAACGCCTGATCAGACTCCTAATCTATTCGTTAAAATTAGGGCTCCAAGTAACCCGCATCGTAGTTGAAATTGATATGCCTTATAGATAGTGTGTACATACATTTATACGTATGTATTATACATATGGTTACATTATACCTAAAGTACGGAAGTTCTGCTGCGCCTCAGACGGATGACAATTTTCCGCATTAAGTTTTAGCTATAGGTAGATCTAGGCATTTATGTAGGTATAATACGTGGATCATATAGATAGATAAACGTACCATCGATGATTACGAACGACGCAGCTGGAACTGTTTTGCTTCGTCGAATAAAGGCGTACGTATATATCACGTGTAGTAAATAAGGAAATAGGTGGAACAGCTGCTGTATGTAGACTCGAAGTTTAATGAGAAATTAGTCGCCGCGTTTCCTCTATCGCATCGCTATGGACGGATAATAGACCTTCGAATCCGCAAGCACAGCACATGCGCATTTGCTCATATAGGAGGAAAACTCCGCCCGTTAATAGCTCAAGTACATATCGCAAATGCGGTAATGACAGTCATCGAGGGACTTTACTTCTAACTGTGTATTTTTCTTCGGAGCGGTAAACGTAGGTATGGGTGAGTACTTTATTTATTTATTCATCGCTTGTGTCTTGTGGTGGAAGGACTTGAGCGTTGAATATAGGTGCTTCTTGGACTTGCTGTTCTGCATTTGATGTGGAATAAAAAATGTTGTTTTTAAATTGAAATGAAAACGCATAGATTAGTCTAAATCACTTTCTCAATAGATTTGAAAAGCCAAATGAGAAAGTCGTATGTTGAGCCAATTCGACATTACAGTTTGTTATTTTGTCTTTTGCTCATATCACAGAATCATTGACACGCGAAAAATCGTCTCCACGAATTTCTATTTTCCTGTCTTTTCCCTTCCCGATACAGTATTTTTGGATCAAATTACATGAGTTTGCAAGTCGAATTTCACCATTTGTCATTCCAAGCTCTGTAATTTGACCAAAATGAAATCAAGAATCAAGGAAAAAAAAATTCATGTGGCTAGATTGAATCGTCAAATGGAAAACTTCCTATCTACCTGTCTGTTAGATTTTCTTCTCTTGCGTTGACTGACCAATTATTGAATCCTAGATGTTTCTATATCTATTTTGATGTTTCTAGCGTGAGTATGAGAAAAGTACATTAGACGATTTTTCGTCGTTTTCAACTGTAAAAGGTTCTTCAATGACCCTGAGGTCGACATTGAAATATACGCACAGTGTTAAAATATATTATGTTTTATATAAATATATAAATTTTAGTGAACAAGTTAGCGAAGGGAAAGTTGGTGAAAAATTCTAGAATTTTATGTATACATCGAATATATATTTTCAACAATATATTCATTCATTCTTTCATTCGTTGTAGAAAAGAGAAATCGATTCTTCTACGGACCTATAATTTATTCAGCATCTTGTTCTATACCAATTCCGATTCAATATGACCTTTGAAATTCTCCAAAATTGTTCGTTCAGCACTCGGTGATTTGTGAGGAACCGATGATGATGACTGTTTGACTTACCCGGACTTCATCATGCACAACAACAATAGTTAATTCTTCTTGATTTCAGTGGATTTTGCTTGCCTAAAGCATCCAGATTTCGAACAAATTGCCATTCACAGGATGACGTATTTATTACTGGACTATTGATGAAGTATAATTAAAAAATTGAAGCAATCAGTACATACCTACCTTCTTACGGGTTTTTTTTTTGGCAATGCTTCTGAAAATAGCTTTAGTTCAAAAACCTCTCAAAGTCCTAATACGTTCTAATTATTTTTCGATCCCTCGTTTCGGGATATCCTGGTGACAGAACCACGTCAATTTTTAGATGTAACTCCGCAATAATCTCATTTCCTTTCACGATTTTGATCGATTTTCATTGGAAAATCAAGAATCTCAAAATCCTGTTCGAAACCTGCAATTTGATAATTCTATTAAAATTTTGACAAGTGCCTGATCTCACCCCCATGTTTTGTGATATTCCCAATTCGATTAGATAAAAGTCTAATTGTAAACTAATGCGTTTCTTGTGTAACAGGGATGCAATTTTGCCTCATTATCTCTCCGCAATTCCGGGTCTCTTTGCATTTGCAATGGTACGACGTCGTATGCGGATTAGCTAAACTCACGAGTGGGTGACTCCGGTGCCATAAATTCAAATGATATTCAGACATGGAATAATGATCATTTCCTATAAAACGAGCAGCTGCCACGTATAGCATACGATCCAACTCGTATAGCCGTAGTTTCAATCTCAGTACCTACACCTATATACCACATCCAGGAGATAAGAAGCAGTTGAGACAATCAGCGAGGTAACTAGCCTTCGCTGTTATTTATTTCACCGATATTTGACACACGCCTAACGCAATGCGCAATGCGCAACAGAACGCAACGCAATGCTTTAAGTTAGAGATTTATTTCACGCTGCGCACCCAACGCTAACACCGCAATAACTACCAGCTGCTGTGATAACTCGGCGCAAAGGTCAACCTTGTCAACTTGATCTATCGCGCCTAGATCCTACGATCGTAATAAGACTAGCAGAAAGAGAAAAAGAAAAGAGGAAAAAAAAAAGAAAAAATTAAAAAAATTAAAGTGAAAACTACAAGAATGAACGAAACTATGAGAGTACATCAGGCATAGGGTGGATACCGGCAAATTGGACCATTCAAGCTCGATCATTTTTCGAGTTAGCGTATCTCCCGAATTTTAAAATTTGAATTTTGAAAGTAATATTACTGTCGCGAGCATTCCCATAACCAATATTTTACCATTTTCAAATTTTTGGTAGGCGCAGAAAATTTTCACGCAAAAATGATCGTCAGACTTGATCGGTTGATTATTATTTGCCGAACTTTATACCCTGTGCATGTGATTGGGAGGGATAGTTCATTTGTCACAATCAGTGCGTGAGTAGGTAATCCTCGAAAAAAAAACAGACTAAAATTTCACTCCACGTAAATTGGGATTCTCAATTATTTTAACGCTGAACTATAGACGCGTATAATGATTATCCTAGGAATGAACTTTGAGCTGGAAAGTTGACCTCGAAAGGTTGTGAGCTCCTTCTTCCAATCTGTTAGTTATACCGCGATTTGTCTATTGAGTGAGCGGCGCGTTTTGGCCCTTATAGTCATCGATTTCCGTGACTCTGCAGACTCTCTTCTTCTCTTATTTTCTATTTGTACGTTTATTTGTCATCCGATAGTCTTATTCAGTTTGCGTTTTTCTCGAGTGTGTTCAATCGGCCAACTATAGTTTTTGAGTAATCGATTGAACAAAATTTCAAACACTCAAATCTTGAAAACGAATCAACGGACTTTGATGATTTTGATCTTCGTTGATATATAACATAATTCGCTCCGACCTAGAAATGACTGAATTTTGAAATAGATCGATGTTGTGTATTGTTCAAATCCTGAAGATCTGCGCGAGATAAGTTTCGGGGCTTGCCCAGCATGGTCAACTGATTTACCAGCTTGTGTTTGGAGCGGAAATTTGAGAAAAAAAAAACAAAAAAAAAACGAACAAAAAAATGGAAACTCGAAAGATTGCAGCGTCCAAAGACAAATCAGTATAGCGATGTTGAACAGAGAGCCTGCAGAAAAAAATAGAATCACAATCAATATTAGGCGATTAGATTTCGAGTAAGAAAAAATTTGTGAAAATTGTTCTTCGTGTAGGTTTTTCATTAGGATGCGAAATTTTTTAGAACCACCCATCTATGCGGAGCTGTCAGCTGCAACTAGGACCGATAACAATAACTCATTGTGCGGTTAGCAAGTAACCGGACCCTAAAAATTGCGCATGTTAACTAGACTGCTGGACTAAACCGAGGAGAAGAATATACTATATAATCCGCAGTAAGACTATATACTTCGACCGAATCGCCTATTGAAGTATAATCCGATGCAAGAGACCAAGAACTTTTCGAACTAACTCGCTTTCCGACCAGCTGGTGTCTATTTTATCGCGTTACGCTCTACCACAAAATCCTTGGCTGCCCGGATCGGCTGACACGCCGTTGTCACGATCAGCTCGGAGAAATCATTTTATTTTAATTCTTTCGTCAGTTCATTCAGTCGATGATCAGTTCCGTTCATTCATTTCAGTTACTCCGGAATACCAGTTCCGAAAAAAAACCGAAGTTATCATAATTATCTGAAAAATCTAAATTCTAGTTTTCACGCGATCTCTCCACGTATTTCGCTCAAGAAAATTGACTCTTGTTGAATTCTGAGTAAGGTCTGATAATTTTTTCATTTGACGATTCCCGAAGAAGAACGAATGAACGGATTTTCATGATCTTGTGTGGTCTCATTGTCAATCGATTCGGTTTTCCATAATCTACAGCCGATCAGATTCGGATTCGATCAGTCAATTTCTTTGAATACAACATTGTCGAACTAAAATTTGGATCGATGATACCTCGAGGATGAATCAACATATTTTAATGACCTTTACACCAAACGACAGGATCTACTCCTAGTTGTAACCCGACTGCTGTAGCGATTGATGAAAACATTTAGTCGAAGATTCCAGATAAGAATTCACTTCATTCATAATCATTGATCAGCTGAATGAATTTGCTGGGTTTCTCTGTTTTAAGATAAATGACAATGTCTTGCCCGAATTTTTTCCATTTTCACTAAAAGTCGAAACGAAACGCGCTTCTTATCTGGATATAGAATTACATTTAGTACAACATTCGACGTATAGCTGCACTGAAAATGAATGACTGAGTGTTTTTCCCCAGGGGTTTTGTCTACGCCTCTTCAAGTTCGCATCAATCTTTGGCCCAGCGTCAGTCAGAGAGTGATTGCTGCTGGTTAGAAGCCCCGTCTATGTAGCTTTGGAGTAAGAAACTGAGAAATTGATGGTTAACGCCCTCCTGCAGCGGGTAGGCGGACAGAAGAATTATTCTGCAGTAGATTCTGGCCTCGTCGTCTGTATATATCGTCTGCGAAATAATATACGTACTACATATATTACACATCTATATATATATGTATATTATGTATGTACAGAACATCGATTTTCATATACCTAAATGGATCAGCTATCAACGAGTCAGTCGTGAATTTGAACAGATGTCGTACTTCTCTCTTTACCTAATCATAATTATTAGCTTATTGCCACCTAACCGAGTAAAAATTCTTCTTTTCACACTTATCCATATACGAGTCGATGAGGAAATATCTCAAACCTGGATTGACACATCAATATTTTATAGTATTTGGTTTGAATTGATTTGTATAAATCTTTTCAGTTCATTTGAATTTTTGCAATTCAAATCAATTCATTGTAGTTCAAATTATTCCATTGTAATTTGAAAAAGGTCTTTTCAATTCGAAATAATTTCGTTTCGTTCGAATTGTTTCGTTAATTCTGAATGACTTACTGCGATAATTCACATTGGTTCAAGTTAATTCGGGAAAACTTGCATCATTTTATGTTAGTACGAATCAAATGGAGCTTCAATTTTTCTGGCTAATTCAGAATTAATTTTTTTCAGTACCAAAGATTGTTCACGTTCATTACTATAATCTCAACTTATGATAGATCAAACAAATTTGTTAATTTTTCTAAAAATCGACGTGAATCGAACACAAATCCAGATGAATTCGAAATGATTTTCGTTGATTGCGGCTGATCCGAATCAATTCAATTTAATTTCGTTAATTTTTTACAGTTTTTTGATGCGAATTATTATTCAATTCTTGTTAATTTGCATCAATTTTCGATTAAAGTGTATTAATTCACGGACCATTGGCACCTCAATTCTGTACGTTATTTAATCCTTGATACATATGGAGTACACGTTTACTTAATTACTCGCGCGACGGAATGTCGTATTATAATCAAATCAGATGAGCCAAAAGGATGTTCGAATGACCGGCCAATTATCATCGAAAGTATCAATAATGAGATGAAATTAGATTTTCAAAAAGGGAGTATTTCAAGTTCGATTTTATATTAGAGCTGTAAATCGAGGTGCATAATTGCAACGACGAATATGAGTTGCCAGTTACGTGTATAAGTTGACGTACGACTGCGATACCAGCGTTATTCACGTCTACTAGTAAGTATGAGAGAAGTTGAATCATTAGCTTGAAAATGAAAAGTGGAAGCGATCAATTCCGCGCACTTGCAGTATATAAGATACGCACGCGTGCGTTTACTTGCTACATGTATGTACATACGTATTGTACATATACATAAGTATATGTGCCTACCGTAATCATTTCTAACTTTAGATCGAATTACCGTAGCCTGGCATCGAGTTCCGTACAAATAATTACCAGGCGAACCTGATAGCCGCCGTTCAGCCATATTTTAAGATGTTGCATGCTGCATGCTGCATCAGCGCAGCAGGCCCGTCATAATCCCCCCCTGATGCTTTAGATATCGTGCTCATTATAGTTCGCGAATTAATTTGCGAAATAGATTCGCGGCGATCTTCAACATCGTCACGTACTCTAATTAGCATTCATAGGTAATTGATTAATAAATCGACGATTCATCGATATACGGCTTCCTAATGATGTAGGAATATAATTATATCACCTTGCACCTGAATCGAGAATCCTGATTTTTCATATCAATGTCGAATTACACACACATAGATTAACTTAGCGGAAAGTTACCAACGTCAACCTTGACTATATAGTTTTGCCTGGGTTTTTCTATCGCGTAAGATATGACCTAACGATTAGGCTCACACTATTTCATATACCTACTGTGCTGGAGAATGGAGGTAGGTATATGTGAAAGCTGAAAGTCTGGAGTCAATTTCAGTCAAACTGTGATTTACATCACTTTAGCTTTCATAATCTTCGCTGCTGGTTCATCTTCTCATTATATTCTATCTCATGGATGTACAAAGAATGTATATTAGGGAATTGCTGGGCAAAATGCGCCCTAATATCAGGCGAACCCCCCCCCCCTCCTGAAAAATTATCATCTTGAGGGCTAGTATTGTCAGCTTTTTCCGAGGCTTTTTCCCTAGTTTTCGCTTACAAGAAGCTGACAACCGAAACAGCGTGCTTGCATTGTTAAGAATTCCCTATATCGTTATCGACATCGATTTTTCTTGATAAATCCAATAGTTTCTTTCGAATTTTGAAATAAATACAATGAGATTTGTCAATGTGTATAGTTTTGTTCGTATTCCACGTTAAAAGTTAGTAGCTACAATTTTGGAAAATCTCAAATGATTCTGCGTCGAATGGCTCATTTTACCTGGAGCTACAGGATTCTTTAAATAATCGGGTTCACTGCTCGTCATTAGTTATGTGATCTTTTTTTTTTTTTAATTTTTTTTTTTTTTCAACAATAACTTGACGATCTATTGATGCGAATCTTCATTCGAAGCTTCATCTTCTGAATAATGGGCCCACTTTTCCTGCAAATTTATTGACCCGTACCTGATACCTACGACCTGTGAATCCAGCCTTTTTTTTATATGGGAGGTACACAGTTTCTGGGGCATTTACCGTTGAAAAATCTGATAGAGATGATCGTGAAAAATATACTCGAAGTATACGGACTAAGTTTGTGTGAAGAGTGTATAGTATTTGTGCTAGTGCATCTCCTATAGGGATGATATAACGACAAACAAAAGGGGTTAACGACATGACAAGGAAGAAATAAAAAATCAAAAACAGCGAATGAAAGAAAATTGTGGAATTTTTTCTTTTTTTTTTTCTTTCTTTTTTCTGATCGTATAATTCAAACGCGTTTGCTCGCGGCTAATGCGGGCAGACCTGAGACACGCTTGCGGTCAAATTGTGTATTGGACATGTACCTATAAGCCGTGCACGTGCACCGCGTGTACTTCTTATATACCTAGACAAGATGTGGGTATGTATATGTGTAGGAATGAATCGCGTTGTGATACGTGTTGGTAAAAGTGTACGTCCTTGTCTGCCACGTTTTTAAACGGTTTCTCATTGTGCTCTCGTTGCAGCGTATTATAGTATAGAACAGTTCGAAGTCTTTCTCGGACACTGCAGTAAAGAGCACGGTTCATGTTACCGACAATGGCGTCTCCGCTCCTCCTGCAGGTTTCAAATTCGAATTCAAATTTTGAAACTTTGGAGAATTTGGATGAAATTTTTTCATTCGTACGTATTGCAAACAGACGCAATCCACCAAGTTATTAATGATTAATATCAGGCGAAGCCCAAAGTTCGCCCTTCGGTTGGAATAATTGATAACAATTCTTTTCCCTTCGAAATCTTTTTATACTTGTAAAATCTTTGGGAATCTGTCTTGATTCTCGGAAATATTTATTGCTCAAAATATGAAGTCGAAGAAACTTACAATTAAAAATTAAACACCTTTTTGTCTCTGTAACTTTTACGAAATCGATTTCCTCCTCGAAAATTTATCGATTTCCCTAAAAACGTTTCAAAGAATTCAAAATTTTCATTTTTCATGCCAATTTTGCTTTTAGGAGAAATATTCTCGAAGAGAATCAATGATCAATTCCCAGCCGAAATGTCGACATCGCCTAATAGTCTCGCTTAGATCGTTTTGCAGGGAAAATCGAGGAGACATTCATATGAAAACTATTCAGAAATACCAATCGTAAGACTTTTTTTTCGACATGTTTTCAGGGTTTCTTTTTAGGTCCTTTTTTATGCTCGATGACGTGACAATTACGGTTATAACTGATAGTGGATAAACTTGTTCTCGAATTTTGTCTTCCGCGGTAAAAGTTTCGCGGTTTTGTCGAGTCTAGAAACGACCTTAAAAAATTGTGCGAAAGGCAGCGAAGTATTTATTTATTATTTCATTTTTCTCCTTCAGCCTCTTTCAAAGTGTCTGAATTTCAACGGACCTGCCTGCCTGTAGGTAATAAAATATGCGGCAATCTGGTATATGAGCGGGTCCATGTCATCTCACTCAAAAAAAAACACTCAAATCGCGGATCTTTGCGCCCTTCGAGGAATCTTTAGTACTATAGAAAAAAAAAATAGAAGTTCACGGATTTCGAAAAATTTTCAAAAATGGCGGAGTTACGGGTGTTTGAATTTTTTTGCACTGCTTGGTTTGAAAATTCATATCTCCGGAACCATTAATCGCAGCCGAATGATCTTGGACTCATTTTATTCACAAAAGAAAGAGCTACTGTTAAAAAAATATGTTTGAAAAAAAAATGAATTTCTTCAAGTTTTTTTCGTCATTTTTTTCCGAAATTCGGCCGCCATTTCCAAAGGGTACGGTAAATTTCATGGAGACAATTTTTTCTAGATAGCTGGATCCTTCCCCTTCAAATTCGTAAAAAAAAATTTATGGAGACCTCACTAGGTCCGGAGAAAAAAATGAAAACGTCCGGACGTGCGTCGCCGCGCGTGCCATTCCACAGTGGCGCTGCTCCGGTAGGCTCGCTGTTTCACGTAGCCGTTGAATTTCATTCAATGTTTCGCTATTTTCTAGGGCTATACTCTCTTGGAAAATAGTTATTCAACTACTTTAGACTTCCAGAATACGTCTACTGGTTATTTTCGCTTGGAATTATACTTGTTCCGAAAATTCCAGCACGGTTGTTGTTAAGTTGAACACACCTGTGCTGCGATCAACGTTCTGGTTCTATTGCAATAGGTTTGTGCAATTTAATGACTGTGGCTCTTTTGTGATTCTCTCGTAACTTTGCAGAGAAGAGCTAGCAGTTATGCTCCGTGGAATGGAAATTATCGATTTCTGCAAAATTTTGGTGACTCTGAAAAGGGCCAATGTTTTGAGTAAAATTGCGCTCGATAGCGCTTAGTTGGACACGCAAGTTCAATATTGATTCCTAACTTTTACATGATCAAATTTTCTGATGCGGAAAATAATTTCGTTTTTATAAATCCATCAGAAATCGGAATGACTACATGTAATTCCAGAATGCCACTAACCATCAAAGCTTCATCGAATCGATTTTTGTAAAATAGCTTTTGCTGCTGTATGTTCTGCAGCAGGCAAAAGATATGCTCCTGAAATAAGAGCATGCCCGATTATACAAATCCAGCGGTGTTCAAATAGGATCTGAATTGCCAATCAATTGTAAACTCGCCAGACAGTTTCATCTACCCCATCGCATGGCCATTTGCATGTGATGTAGCCAAAAAAATGCCACTCAGCTTGACATCCGAACGGTTCAAAATAATGCGTTATGTTAATGAAATTCTTTTCATTTTTATACTGGGAAGCTGCTCCATCTGAGAAAAACTTATTTTTTAATTGTAATTGAACCTTGAAACTTCTCCTTCATAAAGTCGATCAATTTTTCGTTTGTATTAAATCAACTGCGATCGTATTATGTTTCAGACACTATGGAATTATTACAAAACTAAAATGGTTCAATTCTCCCTCGCTGTGACTTTCATAATAAATCACGATTGGATGGATCTCTGGTTGAACCCTTGAGTAGAATCTTGTACAATGAACGCATGATTGTCAGCGAAATCGCACACGACTAGAAATTCACCAACTTTCACGGTTTTTTTTATCTCCTGCCAATAACTGATTTGCTGCTTTGCAATGAAATCATGTGCTGGAAATTAATAACCGTGCTGGGATTTTCGGAACAAGTATAATTTCAAGCGAAAATAACCAGTAGACGTATTCTGGAAGTCTAAAGTAGTTGAATAACTATTTTCCAAGAGAGGATAGCCCTAGAAAATAGCGAAACATTGAATGAAATTCAACGGCTACGTGAAACAGCGAGCCTACCGGAGCAGCGCCACTGTGGAATGGCACGCGCGGCGACGCACGTCCGGACGTTTTCATTTTTTTCTCCGGACCTAGTGAGGTCTCCATAAATTTTTTTTTACGAATTTGAAGGGGAAGGATCCAGCTATCTAGAAAAAATTGTCTCCATGAAATTTACCGTACCCTTTGGAAATGGCGGCCGAATTTCGGAAAAAAATGACGAAAAAAACTTGAAGAAATTCATTTTTTTTTCAAACATATTTTTTTAACAGTAGCTCTTTCTTTTGTGAATAAAATGAGTCCAAGATCATTCGGCTGCGATTAATGGTTCCGGAGATATGAATTTTCAAACCAAGCAGTGCAAAAAAATTCAAACACCCGTAACTCCGCCATTTTTGAAAATTTTTCGAAATCCGTGAACTTCTATTTTTTTTTCCATAGTACTAAAGATTCCTCGAAGGGCGCAAAGATCCGCGATTTGAGTGTTTTTTTTCGAGTGAAATGACATGGACCCGCTCATATAGAAAAAGTGGCGCCAGGTACTCCGACTTGTACCAAACGATTAATATTATCCTTTCACGTCGACGATAACATACGGAAGCATTTATCGATTTACGAACAAAAGCTAACGTCTATAATGACGCTGCTATTTCATATGCATTGATTTAGAGTCGAACTTCGATTCACAATCGGTGGCAAGTCGTTATTAACCAGCAGTTATTATTATACAGGCGCCCCTGGATTACGTGTCGATTTTATTACGAGTTTTTTTTTTGTGTGTTGTTTTGACAAATGAGTTTTTTATTTCAACACTCCAGTCCTTCCATCGATAAATCATTGTTTCCAATTTTGTCTGATTATCTCATGAATTGAAGAAAACCGCGAATTGTCATCAATGTCTCGTTTTTTTATTCAAATCGAGATAAACGTGATGAATGATATTCTCCGAAATAGGTATTCAGAGTATTCATCATGGCTGTTACGAACCCTAAAAAAAAACCTGGAAATCCTGGAGAATGTGGAAAAGTTGGGAAATTCCGGGTGACAGCAAATATTTGGGAAATTTTGTCAAAGTATAAACCGGATTTTCAGTTCTTACGAATAAAATAGCTCGTTTTCAGCCAAATTGGTTATCACAGATTGACCGAACTAACAATGGACGTACCAGCTAATCTAATGAAATTGTCAATCCTAAGTTGCATTTGTTTTTACCGCAATCTGGAAATGTGCTATTACTTTATCACAAGTGGCTGCAGTTCAAGTTTGAAAGAATTTATTTGAACCAACATCAATTTTCTTGTCGAAGAAAAAATATCGTACTTAAACTTGATCTTTATCTTCTAATTGCTAGTTTTGTTTTTAGTGAACTTATAAGATTTATCGGAAAAATTGGAGACGGAGAGTTTAATAAATCTGTTCAGAATCTTATGAAAGAAGAAAAACATTCATTCTAGCGTCTCAAAGTTCTGCAGGTGTCGTTTTCTTTTTCATTGAACTAACTAACGTTATAGCGTGTCACGAACGCGCACGCGTGTTTCGTACCTCAGCTTGGGGTTAACGTCCCTTCGCAAAGTCGTCTACATAGATCCGTGTTGGGGATAACGCGGGAACCCCCTCGTTTGATTATTGACAAAAATGAGAAAACGAAAAATGCGATAAAAAAAAAAAAATAATAATAATAAAAAAAGTACAGCTCAAATTGGTAAAACAACTCCTTTGTCTCTGCTTAATCATCCCGCAACTTGCCTCTTGCGTATATATATTGTAAAGAACGGGCGCTTTGTCGTCCGAAAGTGAAGGGTGTGGTGCAAATCGAATACATTGAAAAGATGAAAAAGAAGAAAAAATTACCTGCATATGAAACCGGACACAGTTCACTGAGCAATTTCTGCTCTCCCCATTTTTTACCGTATTTTTCTATTTTGGATTTATTAGCAGCAAAATTTTCCACAGAATGACGAATTTTTTTACATTTTTTCAATCATTTTTGCACTTTTCGCGGATTCTGTGGTCTTTGCTGCAGTTTCGTAGGGAGCAGCTTGTGAAGTTTGCGTTGAAAATTGTTCAAGGTTTGCCTTTGTGCAGCTGTAGGTTAGATTACGTCATTTATTCAACATATATTCGCTGTTGATATCGCAGCGGCTGTTATCCACCAGGTATCATCAGCTAATTACTTGCCTGGAATCGGGGCTATTCATAACCAATACATTCTAAGTTCTTGTGGAAACTGACCTTACCTATACATACTGGTATAATGGAGACGTGATGGCTGTTCTATTCCACAGTCATGGCCAGTTTTAGCAATTTCAACTCGTACGCTAATCTATAATCCCAACTAAAATGAAACGAACCTTAGTTTATCTTCTGCTTACTTTACCGGGGCGGGATTGAAATTGAGAATTTCAAAAGCTGTGAAAGGTCAAAATTCCGAATTTTTCTACTACAGACTGACAGTTTTTAGAAAAATTATTTCCCTGAAACTCTACGTAGCCAATTTGAAAAATTCCGAATGGAAAAACATCTGAGGCTAAAAATTCCGAAAGTTAAAGATGCAAAAGATCAAAACTCCGGATCTCGGAATTCGCGAGATGCTACGTTGTTTATTTGACAGCTTCGTCATAAGCTTCCCTTAAATTTGCGGATTTTTTGAGTTTTTGGAGTTTTTAACTTTCAGATCTTTGAGCTGTCTACATTTCGACTTTTCGGAATTTGCAACTTCTGAAATAACTCTAATGTTTCTAGAACCGTATAAAATAAATTCGGAATTTTGTCAGTTCGCAATTTTTGGAAATCTGAACTTCAATCCCGCTCCACCTCACCGCTTACGATACAAGAAACCACGCATTTGCATTCCGAACTCAAGTGAATTCGGGTTCGCCGAATGAATTTGAAAATTGGAAAAGTTCGACTATATCTTGGCGATCGGAATCTCATAAAATCCCTGGATACTAATTGTTTCAAGTAATTTCAGCGAAAAGAAAAAATGAATAGTTTTCTCAGTTAACAAACTACTGACTTGATGATGGAAAAATTTAGGCAAATCCTATTGATCGAGGCCAAGATAATAAAAATCCGGCGAACCGTTCTCGAGGTATCTTCTATGGAATTTTTGTTCAATATCTAATTGTTTCTTAAATAACTCGCGAACCACTGGATCGATCGTATTGAAAATTTGATGATATTCGAGGTAGAAAAAACCGCATCAATTGAGACAAATATCATGAAAATCCGCTTATTTGTTCTCGAGATATCGACGAACAACAAATTGATCCACACTCACGCAAGACATACATCCATTCAAAAATCCATCCTTCTTCATTTCCAGCGGAAAGTTGACCGACTAGAGTTGAATGAATAATTAAAATTGATGGCTATATTCTAGAATTATTTTTAAATTAATTTCAATAACTTATTCGTAGGTATGTGATAATTCATTATTCGACTATATCCTTCCCCGTCTCGGTCAGCGAGCTGTATATTTCGTTATGATGGCCATCCAAGTTCTTTGTGCGTGTTTCCTAAAGTATCCTATACCCAACGAAGAGACGCGACCCGTAATCGTTACGTAAAACAGGTTTCCAGAGCATTGCACCTGTTCCTGTCCAAGTCCTTTTACATTCAGGCCAGATCCTACCTACCTTGTGCATAAATCTCTACAAACACCTACAAGTCAAGAGACAAACATGCGTACGTACCAGTTGCGGATACTTTTATCTCGTTATTCGCTACAGTTCACCGTTTTCCTGTTTTCAAATTTTTGCCAAAATTATTTTGAATCGAAACAAATATCAGGATAATAATTTTTACAGATTTTATATATACTTTGCACGATCGAGACGCCTGCGACGGATCATTGCTTCGATCGCCTCGAATCATTTTAATAAAACGAAACAGGACAGCACGTAGGTATTTGGAGGTAAAAACTTTCCGTTCAGAGTTTAGGTCAAAGATTTTTTAGCCCAAGTCTCTTGTCGAGGTTCTAGATCGATGGAGATAAAAACCGAAGTAGAGTTATACCGTGGCGTACGTACTACAGAAATATATATATTTCACCATACCCTTCGGCGTTAGTCTGTCGCAGCGTAATCACGTTGATTTTTTTATCCTCCTTTTTTTTGTGTTGGGGTTTTTTTTTTTTTTTTCTTTTTTTCTCTAGTTTTCATTTTCTTAGCCAGCCATTAACGACAAATAAAATCCATTAGCGAGCGAGAGGAACAGTAGTGTTAATTTGTCTTCGGTAACGGTATATAACGAATGATTTTTTGTCTTTCACCTCTTTAACAGTGAATTCATCTACATATACTTTTTAAAGCTTAGATATATACCGTCTGTTCGATCATTGGACTGACCTCTAAAAATACTGACCATCAACGGCCATTCGAGTCCGCAATGTTATTCATAAACTACATTCACGTCGTCTCATACACAAAGGATATATCTTTCCTTGTATAGGTATAAGAGATACGTCCACACGTGCTCGACTACCATGATGACGTGCGTCGTAGGATTCGAATTGTTCGGTATAAAAAAAAAGTACGAACTTTTTTCCAAAGTGGAGGCTTTATATAACGTTATACGATTTGGATTTTTCGTTTTCAGAAACGAGTTAGGATTTATTCGAAGAAAATTATTAATCCTCTGTGTAGTAATTACTGCAGTGGGTCAAATTGACCCACTTTTCGACATCGGGGCTAAATATATATACATGGGGATGGCTTCATAAGGGGTTTTCTGTGTACCGTGTACCTGTAGTTCGGAATTTTCCCCATAGGTAAAATATACCCTCTTCAGATGTCAAAGTGACTACCTTTTCTGGAACTTCCACTATTGAGATATTTTTTCGATCAAAGTATGTACCATGTCTTGTGATTATCACTTTAAAATTTTGTTGGAAAAAATTGAAAAATGAAAAAGTTATGAATATTTCACTGAAAAAGTGCCCTTTTTGCACATTCATATCCTCGCGATTTTTTTTTTACACACGTTTACATTCAATTTTGGTCTAATTGACTTTTGGCACGTATTACACAATGTTCAAAGTATATGTTCCATAATTTCTTGAGAAAAAAATTCGACTGATACTTTTCGTACGGCAGCCAATTGAAAATCAGTCGGGCCAATTTGACCCATGTGTGACTACCACTTGATTCCACGGAGGATTGAAGTTTATTGTCACAATTTCAACTCGTAAACATTCGTGGTATCCATATTGTGACGGCAAAAGGGATGAAATTTCTTTTTGGATCTATACGGTCCCTGGACACGTTCGGAATTGAAAATATCGACGTCTTCCGAGTGTGCAGGTACCAGGGAAGCTGTTAGGTCCTCAATTGTTGCCAATTTAATTGTTGGCCAATAGATCCGGTGGGCTAAAGTCGCAAGGTGGATAACACACCGAGACATGGCGGCCATTAGCTCCCATTCTTGCCCTCCGCCATTACGATGTATTAGTTTTCCAATCCTCCGTTTCACCAACCTAACCTACAAAACCTTAGCATGTTTTCCTTTTACCGCCATTTTGAACAATATATACGATAGTGTGACGTCATTGCGAAACAGCGGCGTATCTGCTCACTGACTCCAGCGACGATTAGAATAATTTTTATGAAATAGTGTCGCAATATTGTGAATCGATCGTAATGAACGTAATGCTTATGAAAATTGAAAAGTTCTCGGATTCTTCTTTTTTTTCTGGTTTGCTTCATTTCCTAATCGACATACATTCACGGGATTAATTCGAATATGTATATCAGTTTATATTTCACAAGTCAGTCAAACGCCATAAACGCTAGAAATGAACGAATCGTTGTCCCAAGTATAATTCAGAATGTCGCCACTTTCCTGAGCTGTTCGGGGCCTGGAGCGATTAAGAAAGCTGTTTTTAGTATACGATTCGAAACCATAATATCTAGATATACGCTGCAGGAATATGCGAGTTGAAACTACTTCAACATCCACTTCGACATCCATCTTTTTTTTTTTTTTTATCATAGATCAGGAATAACAACCGACAGGATATACTACCTCTATACCTAGGATCGGAGAACCTCGTGACTGACGATCAGAACCATGGTCACCCTAGTAGCTTACAATGATTCACGTAGACGCGTACATCCACGTGTGTAGTACATACGTATGTACCTATCTAGTTACCTGGAGGCGAAACACCACACGTAATACCGAATCGAGACGAGAGAGACTATAGTGAAGAGAAGAAGCGAAGCGAAGAGAAGAGAAGAGAAGAGAAGCATCATCATCGAGCATGGCATGGCATGGCATGGCATGGCATCGCATGGTGTCGCGTCGCGTTTACTTGGGGGAGAATCGGCCCATGGGCTCACCGCTCACGGTTCACGGCTCACGGCTCATGGCTCACGGGCTGGTGGCTACTAGCACTTGGTACTTTGGTAGTATTAGTGGTAGTGGTGGTGGGGGACGGCGTAGTCTCGTGTTCATTTTCCGATCCTCAGTCGCTTCGCGTCCGCTGCTGCGCGCGCGCCGAGCCCTCGCCGTGATATATCGTAACCTAAAATAAAATTAACAACAAAATACGTATTTCCGAGGCTCCAGGATTAACAACAGGAAAGTTTATTCGGATTTGGAAGTTCATCGTTGTTGTTATACTGTTTTCAGTTTTTCTCATTAAAATTTTTTTTTCTTCAAATTTGTTTCTTTTGGTTTACGTTTTCTCCTTTTCGAAAAAGAATTTATTTATCGTTGTGAATTTAACTCTCAATAATTATTGTAACTTTTAAACTTTAAATCGTAATGTGTGCAGATGATTGAGATGCAGGACATCGCTGCATATGCGTGTATAGTGTGTCGAAGAAAAATGTGGTGATGATAAAAATTTGTGATAAATAACCGAATGATCTATTTCACTATCTGTATTTGTTTTCCATGGTTTTTGATTATTCGCTCTTTATGATCCGTTAAAAATGATTCGGCAAGACTGACTCAGGATCTGAGTTATTTGTATTCGTCAATTACGAATTCGAAAAGTTGATGATATACAGAAGTTATTCTTCGCTAGTGTCGTGAGTTATTTCGTGTAGTTCTTCATGGTGTTTTTTTTTTCTTCAATTTCTTTCTTCTAACAATTACTGCAAAGTCTACGTAAATGGTTTTTAATGGTATTTGAAAATATCGTTATGCGGAACCCTGGGTTCTTGTTCGAAGATGCTAGGCATGGCTACATACAATATATCAGGTAATTAACAAACTATTGCAAAACCATTGAAAAAAAAAATAAACAATATTTGCGTGACCAAAAACAGAAGGTCGTAAGTGTGAAAAAAAAAAAAAAAAATTTCCGGCAATATGCCCAAAAGGTTTTTGCATGAAAAGGATTTGCCACTAAAAAATCAAATTTTTTTTTTTTTTTTCACACTTACGACCTTCTGTTTTTGGTCACGCGTATTCATTTTCCCTCACTCTATACATTCATTACACTTGAATTGTCACGAATGTGATAAGGTTGGGTACCTAAACTTTGGAACGTCGTAAGTCGTCCGATCGCGCGTATAATTCTCGTATATATACGCACCTGATCTTAACAAAATTTGAATGAAAAAGTGGCGAGAGACTGAGAAACGTTGTATACATATAGTGAGACACGCAATCAACCTTTAGACTCTTGATCCGCGGTCCTAAAGACCCGTTACTTACCTCCACCACACTGGGCTCACAATCAGAAACGATGCTTGAAAAGCTCGAGTACTCGCTCGCGCTCCTCCTTTCGCGTTTAGCTCTTTTGTTTTCGCTCCGTGGAGCGACGCGATGCAGCAACGTGCTGGGGACGAAGGCGAGCACGTGTCTCGAACGAACGAACGAACGCCAGCCCTTCGCTCGGTTCGTTTGAAACGAGGAATTGAATAGCGGATGTCTGATGATTCTTTGAGATCGAAAGATTATCCGATCATAATCGCGATCTAGCTTTTGATAGCAGGCTTCCCTACGCTAAGAAAATTAGGAATATGTTTGATGTAATAAAAATCACTTCCAACTTAACCTGGCTAACATGAAAAACACGAGATTTACTGGAATTCTATCAGTTTTTTTCGAAGAAGTGACATACTTGGCCACTTTCTGCCAAAAAACGGAATTCATTCGTGAAGGGTTCGTTGGGATCGGTTGGGTAGTCGTCGAGAAAGTACAATTCGCATTTTTGAGGTGACGACAATTGGTAATAATGGAATTTCGAGTTGACTTCAATATCGCCTTAAAGTTCCATGGAACTATGTTCGGAATTCCATTATATATCACCATTTGCTGTTACCTGGAAATCGCGATTTGTAGTTTCTTCCAAACTATACAACCTACCGGAATGAAAATTAGGGGATTGATACTTCGCTACGGCAAAAGGCAGCCAAATATTTTACTGTTTGGAAAAAACGTGAAGATTTCCTTCCAGATTCATATTTTTTATGTCAGCTAGGTTAGGCTCACTTAAAGTGACTTGTGCCATAACGCCTTAATAATATCGTTCGAAATTGAAGATTGAGAATTTCAGGAAATTCACACTCTTTACCTCGGCATAAGATTCTTTTCGGATAAGCGAGAATTAGGCTAGTTTCGCTACTTAGCCAGTGTAACAACAAATTGTGGAAATGGATTTAGCTGTGTTACGTTCAAGTTCGTAAAGTTAGCGCGACTAAATATTTGGCGAAAAATTCTTTATTCCGTGTCTCGAACGCTTCAAAAACGGCAAAACGTAGTGCAGAATTTTTCAAAGTTAACAAAACACACCTGCCTCATCCATTCGGTAACTCCAACAACATTTGAATCATGAAATATCGAATTGCTCCGAAAACACTTCTGTTACATCAACGTCACGAACTTCAACTTCATATTTATTCAAATTCAAAACACTCTCTGACGTTGTCCTAGCTTCCAGTTTTCGAAACTGACATTTCATCACGGTGGAATTAAAAATCACAAAGTACTGTTCGAAATGTTCCAAAATTTATTTGAATATTCGATACCTACGTCCTGATGTGAAGTTCCGCAATTTTCTTTGAGTTTAGGAGGAATCATTTGACTTGTCATCTAGGATACGGAATTTCGAGTGGTGTCTTTGAATCTCCAAAACTACGTATCTCTGCAATTTCCATTCACCCAAATAGTTTAGTGTTGATGGCTTCGCACAGATTTCTGTCGATTGCAAACAGAACTTTCAATGTCCTTTGGTGGACCCTGTAGTTGTTGGATGAAATGTATGTACATATTTATAATTATACGTTTGAAATTATTTTCCATGAGTCGGTACCTACATGTAAATATCGCTCAAATGTGGCTCTCCGAGTAGTTATCGTACCGTCGTTGGGTATACCCTCGATTCTAACGAGTGTAGCGACTGTCTTATCTATTGAGATAACGGGTCGTATATACTTTCGACAAATTTCAAACTGAAACATGTTTGCCTAGAATTTTCAATCCCTATCAACGGTGGAACGTAAATCATGTACATACTCAGATGTGTTTACCCATGGGCGGGTCCCAAAATTATCTGCAAACTGATCTAGCACCGAAATTTCGATTCGACTGAAGAAACTTTGATATCCGATGGTCCGTAGTAAGATTTGAAAATACCCCAAATTTTCAATCTCTGGGCTTCTCCGTTCAGGAGAAACATCTAAGTATGGATCAGTTATTCCACTTTCATACATTCGAATTTTTATCCCATCATCATCATCAACATCATCATCGCCGTGACAAGATTTCATCCGAGCTGTTTCTAGTGGAAAAAGGTCTGATCTTTTCGAAAATGAAATCTGTTTCAGGCTAGATCCTCGAAAACCTTGAAAAAAAACGCGCTGTCACTCAAAGGAAGTTTTGCCTTCTGACGTTCTCCATCTCGAGTTTCTTCTAATTTGGCTTGTTTTTCATCAAAAAGCTTCCAGTTTCTTAGTCAATCACCTGAAATTTTCTAACGACCCTGAAAATGAGATCGAGCAAACGGTACAACGGCAAGCTTGATCCGTAGCCCATTGAAACTCTCATGTTAACCCTTCGTGGCCACAACTCTGTAGAATCACTGTAGATCACACTCGGTCAAATTGACCTAGCCAAGTTTTAAATGGTTGCTGTGTGAAAACTATCCGTCTGATCAGGATCGAAAAAATACTGAAAATACTTTCAACATTCCAAAACATGTGTGAAAAGTTGTTGTGTCAAAATTCAAACCATAACATGTTCCAAAGAAATCGTGAATAGATAAATTTGTCAAAAAATATACCTTTTCACTAAAAAAATCATAACTTTTTGAATTTTCAATATTTTCAAGTCAGATTTTAACTGGAATACTCGTCAGATATGGTACTTTGTAACAAAAAAAATAGTGGGATAGTACACGTTTGAAAACAGTTATTTATTCCGACATATAAAGAGGATCAATTTTGGAGTAGAAATGAATGCGGATTCATCTGGAAGATATAAGTGCGAAAAATGCACCTTTTCGCTGAAAAAAAAATCATAACTAATGCATTTGTTAAATATTTTTTACCCAAAATGAGGCCTGGGTAAAATTCACCCATGGTGCCCACGATCAAGGGTTAATTTCACTACTATTTATTCGTTGGAACAACATTATTCTGTATCGAATGACCAATTTTTCTGTTCTTTCAACCGAGAAAAAATTGTTGGAATTAACATAATACGCGGTTCAGTGAACCTCCCTAAAATTTGTTTTCCAAAAACACTCTCTGCACGATACAAGATATTTTCCTAAATTCAAGACCATACGATGCTTACTTGTGCAGGGGGTTCGACACCTGGGATGTTTAAAGAATTCTTCATACAAAAGGATTTGTACTTTTTTCCCTAAGGGCCCCTTTTTCCTTTGAGAGATTATTCCCACGTCTGTTTTCTTTTCGTTGTTGTTCACCGGTTCAGACGGAAGCAGGCTGCAAGATTTTTGAATCGGTTTTTGCTGCTCTACGGTCAGTGATGGTGATGGTGGTGCCTCTGTTCGGGAATAAGGGAAATATATATGGTACGTATATAGGGAAAGGTTTTCGGAGGGCTTGAGGCAAGATACAAAATGGCCGATTGCGTCAGCTGACGTTCCAACTATATGTATACGACAGCTGCTAGATTTAATACGTATATATATGCCCCACGTGGAGAGAGAATAAAGATAGAAGATAGAATAAGAGAGAGAGAGAGAGAGAGAACTCCGGAGCCTCAGATCGTTGCTTCCACCAGGACCCCCTAGCTCATTTCTAATTATTATCTCGACGGGAATGTGGGCATAAAGGTACGCCGGGGACTAATTGCCTTTTAAATTAATATACCTCCTCCGACTGGCCCCGGCCACGCGGTTGTAAGATTAGTTAAAGCTTCCACCTTGGCTATAGATATTCATTACTAATTTCGCATTCAAGCGATCAACTCACATTTGCAACTTTTGGAACTGAATTTTTGGTCAACTGACAAGGCAAACCCGCCCTCGATTTTTTTGTCTTTTGAATTTTAATGCTTATAGTCACGCTGTTATTCGTTTTGGACTTTTTTCCATGGGGTTTGTGTATATATGTTTTCTGAGATTCTATGAAATTTTTTGGAAAATCTGAGACTATCGTTCGGCAAAAAAAAAAAACAAAACCAAAATGAAATAAATAAATTTCGCCGTTTTTATTTTCTAAATATTTAGGTGATTTAAGAATAATATTAGAAATAATTTATTATTATAGGAGTATCTAAAATTATTGGTAATCAATTTTTAGTTGTATCGAAAATATCATTTTATGTTCGAAGAATTATTGTTTTCCGAAAAGCTAGAACATCGTAAAGGTAAACTTATAAATTTCTTGTATAATTCGTAATTATTTATGGTAATATTTATAATTGATTCAAAAATTAGTAAATACTCTTCGAATATGTCCAATTTGTCGAAAATTGTTAGCTAATTATTCTCTAAATATTTATAATTCTAGTAAAAAATGCATTTTTTTTTTATGAATGCTAATTTCTCAGAACGGTAGAAATATTCTTTCGATGAATGATAATTTTTCAGAAATTGAGAAAGGGTTTTTCGGGAAATTTTCTTTTTTTGGGCAATTGGAAATATTTAGCTGAATCGGTGCTAAAAAAAATTATACCTGCCGATCACTGTCCAATTGTAAAACCTCCAATCGTTTCCCAAAGAGTACGTCTCTGCCTTGTTTTAATTCAAAATTGGTTAGAATTTTACTGAAGATTCCTCACATGGACTAGATTTTTGTTGTACTTAGCCTTTCTTCGTACTATCCGTGCCATTTACGGTATGGCGAATTGAAAGGAAAAGCATTTTGAATTTGAGACGCGGTTGGTTTTAGGAATCTGAAAATTCGCCAACCGAACCAAACGCGGTTGGTAAATTATGAAAAATAGTCAAGGAGTTGTCGTCGAAGGTTCAGTTGACACGTTGTCTTGCGAAGTTCGTAACGTTAATGTAACAGAATTTTTGGAGCAAATTCGCTATTTCATGACTAAAACGTTGTTGGGTTTGGGAAATTGACGAGACCTAGACATGTGTTTTACTTACTTCGAAAAATAATACACTATATTCTGCAGTTTTCAAACCGTTGAAATTACAAAATACTGAATCTTTTTTCCGATTATTTTATTTATTTTTTTTTCGTTACGTTAGCGTTATGAATTTCAATCTCATTAGTTGACTTACAGAACGCCTTGCGGTATGAAGCGGAATAATCTTTTTTCCAAATTTTCTATCGCATCTTACAATTAGATTATCATCGCGCATATAGTTATTTCATTCATCTGCATAGCTTCTTATATACATCCGTTTGTATCCAACTGCATAATAAATATACCAACGACATTCGCACAATAAATGCAGCAATAAATTAAGGTTTCTGGAGGAACGTTTCGATTTACCTATTCGCCCATATAAAGCCGCAAGTATAAATTCCGTGTCATGAAATTCCCTCAGAAGCGTATATACATATAGCGTAGGCAGGTAGGCAGGCGTATAGGTATAGGTGTCAGGTGCTGCAGTGTTACCGGTATTTACCTTATATACCTACCTGTGCATTACCTCGAGGACGTTGGTCTATTCCTCGTTGTCTCGGAAACGAATTCCAGGCCGATGACATATCGATTTGAGTCTCAGGCGCCGCGATGGCTGGACTAACGAAACCAGGAAGCACTTGGTAGCTACCTACCTAGCTAGCAAACGAACGAGGCGCGATTACGATACTTACGCCTGTTTTATACCTAGGGCCAAGTTTGTACCTTCTGTTTCCACGAGCAACGTAGGTATAATTATAGCTGCAATTGCGTGTGCTGTTAGTTCCTTATCACAAACTTTTCGAACCCCTGTGTAACGATTAGCTTCTTGGTATAGTATCGGGTCGCAAAAATTGCAAAAGAATCATGTGCCTGAACTTCCGAAACTTAATTTGAACGAAAGTATTGGAAAAAAAGCTCATATTGCGCTTATTTGATTGCCAAAAATTTACAAATTTTGAACTCTTTATAAATGAGCTTCGATTTTCAACATATACAAAATCTGTAGGTATGTATACTTTTGGTGGATCATGAACAATCGTGGTGAACTTCATTTTGCCTAATTTTTGTTCAAACAAACGTACGGAACTTCAAATACATACAGAATTTTGCATTAGATTTCTGCGAGATATCAAAAATTTCTCTGGTGATGATCTTCACAGACTTTTGCCATGAAAGTTTCATGAAATTAAAAATTTCTTTGCCATTTCAGAAAACATGCTTGGCAATTGACTTTGCTTTACCGAATTTGTAATTTTGCATGAGGTTGAAGTTCTCAACGTCAACTCAACAAAATAATCGGTTGAAATTCTTCATTTCATATGACTTGGACGCTTGAAAAGCGGCAGTATACTGTGGATAATTTTCCAAATTTATTAACACACACCTCCCTTTGTACTATTTGACAACTCTAACAATATTTGAGTTATGGAATCGTGAATTTTTTCCGCTAATTATGTTATCTTAACGTAACGAACTACAACTTCATAATTTTTCAAGACTTGAACAGTGAATGTGTAGTGAATTCACAAACAATAATATGCTGTTATAGCTACATGCGATGTGTAGCCCAAGTGAAGTCGGATATAATTATGTTAGGGATGATTTTAACCATGAGGAAACTGCGTCTAGGTCTTGCGGATGAGCGTTTTTCTGAATTACTCTTTCCGCTTTCTAGTGATAATAATTGCGCGTATATAAGAAGCGTGGTTTCCGATTAGAAACGCCACGGATCTAGGACTTTTGCGACGTTTTTTGTGGTCCAGCTCCGAAAACCACATCCCGTAGTTAATGCGGTCCGGAATAATATGTACGTTTATAAATATATGCATATTATTATATGCCTACTGCGTATCACAGAGCGGAAATAGTGGCGACCATTAATTATGCGTATGATTAATATAAACAATGAATATATGGAATTCCAGAGCAGAAAAAAGATAAGGATCAAAATTTCGGGGCGGGATTGGAATTCGGAATTTCAAAACCCGCGAAATGACATAATTCCGTATTTTTCTACTACCGACTGACAGTTTTTAGAGAGATTTACCCCGGAAGTCCACATAGCCAATTTGAAAAACTCCGAATGAAAAAAGATCGAAGGTTCAAAATTCCGAAGGCTAAAGATCCAAAAGGCCAAAACTCCGAATCTCGAAATTTGCGAGATGCATAACGTCGTTTATTTGACATCTTTGTCATGAGCTTCCCTGAAATTTGTCAATTTTTGGAATTTCGGAGTTTTTAATTTTCGGATCTTTGAGCTGTCTGCATTTCTATCTTTCGGAATCCGCAAGTTCTGCACCCTAACCTTTTTAGAATCTCCGTATCGCGTCTCAAATGAATTCGGTTTTTTTACCGTATGCAACTTTTATAATTCGTAATACTGTACGTACTCGAAACCCCTTCTCTGATATTATAGCCTTTTCATATTTTGAACGATCGCTATTTTAACATTTGCACTTTTAGCCGTTTGAAATTCGGTTCTTTCGATATTTTGACCCTAGCCCCATAAAAACGCGAACGAACTAAGAAAGGGAGGAAGTATAAGGGAGCAAGTGAGTTAGTGAGTGAGTTTGTAAAATCAATACCTACTCACTGCAGTATGCTATGAGCAAGAGGCTAAGAAACCTTAAACTTTGAGTATAAAGCAGCAAAAGGAGGAAGGCACGTCCCGTTCTGTCCCTTCTTTGCCATTCCCTTCCCTTTCCTTCGTATCTACGAAACGTGGTTATATCTTCATACCAGAAAATACTAGGGGAGCATATGTATACATATATTCGTTGCTTGCCTGATCCCAGTGTCTACGGGTTGGGAAATATAAGGGTCCAGAGTTTCGGAGCAGAGAATGGAGAAGTGACTAACGAAAATAAATTCATCTCGGGTCTAATATGCGATATAGCGAGGCGAAATATTTATCGCTACGAAGTGCGATAGGTTTAGGTATATTTACACACACATTTACATGGTGATTTGGAATTCGTCAGAAATTCCCCACAGCTGAAAAAATCGGTCAACAATAAGATGCAAAGTTTCTCATCTTATTCCGACAAGCCTCGAATTAGCGTAGAATTTTTCTCGAATCTCTGGGTCCTGGACATAGTCAGGAATTTTTATTTCTGAATTCATCAATTCCTATGTCAATTAGAGAGATACTGAAAAAAGACTGGAACTATAAGACGATCCGAACTCCACAGACACGTAAAATTGAAAAAATAGTCAATGAAATGAATTCAAATTTAAGTGACATCATTTAATTTCCATAATTGAAGGAAAAACAGTAATTATCTTATTAAAAAAAAAAAAAAAAACTGGAAAGCTAAACAGAATGAATCAGTTTTTGAGTCGAAAATAGAAAATAAGACATCAATGGTTGAGGAAGTTTTGATTTGGATTTTAAATACGATTGAGTCTATGAAGGATTCATCGCGATTTTTGAATCACCCTGTACAATCGGAAGAACCCGCCCTAGAGCGAATATATACTCGTTTGCATTGTGTCTCCCTTAAGAGGAATACGCGAACCAAGGCTTTATTATGGTAAATAGTTTGTTCCCATGTGCTTTTGCTTTGCCCCAGGCCTTAAAAGTCTCTACTAGAGATAGAGGTAACACGCGAGTATTATAGTCGGGTCTAGAGATGAATTGAGTTGCTTCCATCCCAGCGAGTGTAGACTATGTACTACCATTTTCCTGGGAGCACGTGTTTCGTGCGGTTAGGAGTAGCAATTAGAGTGAAATGAGTCAATTTATTCATTTTCCATGTACATACACATAATCATTTCCATCTACTCAAAGTTACTTTATTTCGTTTTATCTTTTAGCTTTATCTTTTCGAATAGTGAATTCCAGCTATCTTTATATATTATATTTTTTCTTTGGCAGTAAAAAAACAACCACTTCCGGAAAATTGAATTGACAAATTAAATCGTAGGAGTCAAAATTTACTCAAAAAGTTCTTCGAGGAGAAGAAAGAAAAACAATAAAAAATAGACAGATTCGATTCAATATTCTTTAACTTCAATACTTTTAAGATAAGGAAATTTATTATAATAATCACTCCGAAAAGGAATAGTTGAGTTTCCACAACATAAATCTTATCGCGGTTACCGATCCTTAATATGTCTTGTTCCGTCGCGATATGGCTCTAATTGTCGGAACGGGATTCAAGTCTTTTTTCTTCTTCTTCTTCTTCTCCTGTTGTTTTTTTATGAAGTATAATGTACCCATGCGGTACTACTAAAACCGTTGAGTTTTTGGGTCAACGAAAGTAGGCGGTTTCGCGGTGACTTTTAGTGCGACTTTAGGCATATGCAGAGGCATCATGAATCATAACCTAATTGCACATTTGACGAATGATAAATAGGCCAAGAGTTTCAAAAGCGGTAATAAATTTCTGTTGATTTTTTATTTTTTTTCTTTGTATTTTTTTTCCTCACGAGTTGCTTTTGGACACCGATTGTAAATCAATTCGGGGTCCGGATTCAATGAGAACGTATAATATAGAGAATTGTGCGAAATGAGGAGGTCCCTCAAATTAGTACGTTTCATGAATTTTTGGTTACGAATGTTTTCACGCATCCGGAACTTCGATTTTGACGATAATTCAAGGAAATAGCCTCGATAATGCTACAAGTTCAAATATAGACGAGTGACGATGGTGAATGAGAAAAATTACTACAATAAGAAAAAGTACAGGTGCAAATGCGTTCAATGCTTCTATACGCAGATACTTCTTTGTAGTTTGCGGTCACAGAAGTTTTCACCTGGATTGCGGTTGAATCGATCGATTATCTTGAAAATGGACAAACAGGTAAATCTGCTGACCACAATAATGGATAGTCCTAAAATTTCCCGCGCAGATCTCTTTCAAGTTCAAACAATACGAAACCACTGCATCGATCGATTTCAATGCGCTTACTCATTTCCAACATGGAGCTAATGCTACCGATGAAGATCAGAATCATCAAAATCCGTCGATTCGTTTTCGAGATGTGACTATTTGAATTTTTCTTTGCAAAATTTAGTTCGCTCGATTATTTAATAAAACTAGTGGACCGATTGAATCCAAAATTTAATGAGCTCTGAGTTACGAAGAACCATATTGAAAATCGTGGAAATCCGTCGTTTCGTTCTCAAGATATCGTTGGACATGAAATTGATCCATCAAAAAATGGCCAGAGGTGATTTTCTGGATCTGAAAACGTGGAGATCTCATGAAAATTCAATTTTTCATTTTCTGGGTGATTGTAATAACTTCCAGTTTCTTTGAAGTGGGAAGTTGAAAAATCATGTAGGCTCCGGTGCAGCAGCCGTGTCAAAAAATATCACGAGTGAGTCAAGGAAAGATGATGGAAAAAAAGCAAAGAAAAGGATAGAAAAGATCGAGTGAGGTAAGGTATATAGGTTTATCATATATATTATACAGGCAGCGATCATCCACGCTCCCTTTCCACGCGGATAATTTTCTGCTCGTCGATCAAACCCCAAATCGATATCCAATTTCTTAAAATACTGTTATTGTACGTCGCGCCGCGGCTTTCGTCTTTCTTATACGACTTTTATAGGTATGTGTACCAGTGCAGAGGGTATAGCTGTATACATAGGCTTACAACATACTCAATACTTTTACCTTCGATAAACTAGAACCGTCATCTAGTTCATTCTCTACAATGGCGAAATTGAACGATGATGATTGTAAGTGCGGTGGGGAAATGCCTTTTGAAACTATAAGACCAACAAACCGCGTGCGGGAAATCAATATTCAATAAAAAAATACAATGCAAAGAGGTGCTGCGTACCGCGTCGTGTTTGGCAAAAAAAGTAACATGGTAAAAAACCAATTCATTTCTTCATCAATAAGTTCATCTCACATCATTTCCCGCAAGCATTTGTCGTTAGAAATTAGGATCATCGTTTTGGTACGAATTAACTGTAAGATTTTGTCGCAATATGGGTTGCCGATTCGTCATAAATTGAGTGCGGCAAATTGGGAAATTCAATTTTTGGCCGAACCATTAGCGAATTAGTGACAACGAAATGTTCAATTTTTGGACAATTGACTATATATGTCTTTAAATCTTATTGACATTTTTCTAAATTCAATTTTCCGTGCTCGATCTGTGACATTCAAGTCTTTTAATAAAACAATCCGTGGATCTAACAATACGAGAATTCTAATCAGATCTGAATGCTCTGTTTAAATTCTTCGCGCAATTTTGATTTTGTGAAATGGACTTAGATGCTGGATTAGAAACAAGTTATGATTTTCGACCATGCATTTCGTTTCTTCAAACACAGCACACTTGTCTCTTCAAGCTTGAAGTCTGAGTCTGACTTGACTGACCGGTCAGTCGATATCTAAACAATAAACGCGGAGTGGTACTATACATAAATTTTACACTCTTTTTTGAAGACGTAGCTATGTTGAATCAATTATTGTGTTACTCGTTTTTGAATAATGAAAAATAAAAAATAATGATAATCGATTGATTTCCTATGTTGTGGGCTGATTACGTAACGAACGCTGGATTTATTATCAGCTCGTACGTATATTCTTCTATATATCAGACCTAATTAGCCCAGTTTTACGATTATCAATGTAAAGAGTGTGAAAATGACTAGAAAAGAATATAAACAAGCGGAAAAAAATATACTTAGAATGTAAAACTAAACAGATCTATGCTCGTACACGATGTTGTACTAAACGCAATGCGCACGAGCCCGTTACGCAAGAAACTCTTGATAACCACAAGCTCAACGGAAGCAACATATACAGCTGACCCGACGCTCACCAGCACACGAAGATGAAGCAGCACGCCATATCATGCCTTGGCGAGATATGGACGAGGCAGGAAACCGCCAAGAGTTTAGACGCACTTGAAAAGAACCATGTTTTATTTTTATTTTATTTTTTGTTATTCGACCCTTAAGTGCCTAAACGGAAATTTATGGCAAACTCAAAAGATTTCTTTCCTTAGTTTTTTTTCATAAAAAAATATGAAATTATAAATGAGAATCGATACCTGTACTGCAAAGTTCGAATGAATCGTCGTGAATCTGAATCGTATGGTTGAAAAAGTTGCTTTGAAAATTTGGAAAATAGTTGAAACGCCTTTTTGCTTAATGTCAAATAATAATTATATTTACGTAAAACGTAAAGATATTTCATATCTGCACTGATCATTCGCATTTCTGGATTAGGTACCCTGGATGTTGGAGGGTAATTCCACATCATTTTGGTCGCAAATGAAAATCCTCATTTTATGAACGAGGACATTTTTTGATATTTTTTTTTGACCAAGTTATTAACAAATTGGTGGCCCATATTTTGAAAACTTCAGATAATTGACTGTCAGTTTGCACACAGTTAATTTTTTTTTCAGACCTTCTCGTTCACACAATGAGGATTTTTTTTTTCCGAACAAAATGAGCCCTAAAAGACTTTAATCAAATCAAAGGTGATACAAAATCCTTACGACCGGACAAATTTTAAAAGGAAACATGTTTTTCTATGTGAAATAAACTTTGGTGCAAAATAAATGAACAAATTCTTGACTAGTTTGAACTTCTGGAGCAAACTGCAGTGGTGCCCTTAAGTGGGAAAATTACTATAGCCTATGATCATGGCTGAAGCAGCAGCAGCAGCAGTAGCATAAGAAGTCAGTTAATCAGTTGGAAGCAATCTTCCAAGTTGCATCCGAGCATGGTAATTGATTTGTTCGGACTTTGTGCGAGCATGGTAATTGAATCATTATGGGTAGAAAAACGTCATTTGCCCAGAGACTCTCTGATACTGATTATCATTTCTCTAATTTACGACACTCGTACGTGGCACCCCTGCCCAGATATAATATAACGACCCAATGATAAACCAGCAGAATTACACAGCTGATAATTAGTTTCCCCATTCACATACACGTACATAAATGTCGTCCACATGTGAAGATATAGAGGAATAAAAAAAAAAAGAATGAATCACAAATTAGCAACGAAAGTTATTGTGATAAGAATTGATGGCCTTAAATCAAGAGAAAAAAGGGAAGATGTAGGTTCATGAAATGTACAAATCTTATGATAAAAACCAATCACGACTACAGATTTCTCATGGCAAACGTAATCTTGAGGAATGTTATTTTTTTTTTCATTTGATTTTTTTTCTCGTTGGAATGATCGCCGCGTAATAATTATACTCTTCGTCGTTAGTTGTGTGTAGTAATGATGTAGTCGCTTCTTTTTGCTACTTCGCTTCGCTAACGAAGATGCAACTTGTATACCAAATTACAATCACTAATCACAGCCGGATGGTTGTTTCATTGATCGATTTGTGGCCATTTGCTGTGGATGACTACGATTCTCTCAGCTGTCTCTATCTCTGTTGTATTTCATTGTTAGTATTGTATACACGTATTTATACAGCGAAATACACTTCGTACAATAGAATAGAATCATTAAATAGTCAATTGAAGATTACGTCACGTAATTTGATCAGAATTATTTTTATGTTATTCATTTATTAATCAATCGATTCACTTCTCGTCAAGGATTTGGGATCATCCTGGATTTCTGGATTTCTTACACAGGGTTTGGTGGTGATGACGATTTTTTTTCTTTTGTTCATACGACTAAGCAATTGATTCAAAAATCCCAGGCCTTAGTATGTATACTCAATGAGCGGAGAATCTTCACGGGAAATTATGAACGGGGATTATTAACTTCGCTCGGTTTAGAAAGTTGTAGATGATAAATAATCCGCTAGGTTCTGAGATGTGTGCCTAAAGCGTATATTATAGTAGCCGTGTTAATGTAGGTATGGAGATCTTCGACCATTCGACTGACCTTTATGTCTTGGTTACTTCCGTTGACCTATACGTTATACGACCTCACTTCTCTTCTTTACCTTGAAATTAGGAAAACTTTTACATATGCGTGTACGTACTATGTTTAATCAGGAAATCTATGCCAACTCAATCAATTAAACTGACCCTGACCATCGCGATCGCTATGAACCATGGTGTTTTTCTTGTTTTCTATTACCTATCACTCGTATATCTGCTGGGCACTCAGATTTTTTATCATTTTGTTCTTCCTCAATCCGATATTTGATCGTCTATTTTTATTTATTGACATGCAAAAATTGAGGAGGATAACCAAAAAATCCAGACAAAATTTGTTCATTTTACACCCCAATTCTTTTTCATTATAATTTTTCTATCATCGCGTGGGCTGTTTCGAAATTCATATATTTTGTTGATTTTTTATTCCTGAAAAATATATATACCATTTCTATGATCATCAAGAATGATTTTGAAATCGAGACGAGAGAGTTGTATTCCGATTCTAGCCATGTAATTCGGACGGCTTTCAATGTCTTGTTGCTATAATATTTGAGCATAAATTTCGAATCCTGGTGTGCCAAATTTTGATATTCAGACAAATAGTTTGACGAAATTTTCCGCAGATAGAAATTTCTAATTACAAATGTTATTTCATTAGTTTGAGATTATTTTCACTCCAAACTTCAAAAGTAAAATACTCATTCGAATTGTTGTAGTTTACCTAATGCTACATTCAATTTCAAATAAATCATGCTTCAGAAGTATTGAGATGAAGTATTGGAATCTCTCTGGAAAATATGGAACACCAGAATCTCACAATCAGTCTAGTCTTATGCTGGTGTCCTAAAATCGTCCTTCACGACGATAAAATGGAGAAAATAAATGGTGTTTCCGAGATTTTCATCCAAAATACACATCTCAAAAATTATATCGTGGTTTTTCATGTAAGATAATTCTGTCGTATGAAAAAATGGGAAAAATCCAGAACTGTGAGGGTCACAAACTGGATAATTTGGTACGGAATGCCCCATACATTTTCCAGAGCAGTATTTCGTTTTCACCCCTGTAGGTATGTACACTAAGGTTCCGGATTAGAAACGGCCCTATTCCTTTTTCAAATCTCGGCGAACAACCCTAAGCATTAGCGACGAGGTCTTCCTTTGCCAGATGTTCAAAGTATCAAGACACAACCAACCACAAACCGGTGAACTTGGGTCCGGGCTAGCGAGCAGCTGGGCAGAGAAACACTTGTGTCCTTTCAGCTGGTTTTGTCCCATGTATTAGATACGACCACGTTTTTCAGATTCACAGGTATACGCATTTACATGTGTGCATCTACCTGGCTCGAGCTCAAAAATATCTTATTAAGGGAGGACCCTGCTGAAATTTTGGCGAAAAGCGGTTTTTCATCTTTAAGATAGCCAAAAAACGAATAAATAGAATTTCAGATAATGGTAGAATATGTTGTGAAAAAAGTTGAAGTTTTCTGCAATGGAAGTTCATGTGCGAGGAACGCAAAATCTCTCCTTCGCAGTACATTTCAACTTTTTTTCAAAACATATGTATATCTGTCAAATTCTACGTGTCCGTTTTTCGATTGAACATTTCTTGGCCATCTTAAGAATGAAATGCTGCTTTTTACCAAAATTTCAGTCGGGTCCTTTCTTAGCATCCGAATTTCTTCTTTAGGTTTAGGTACAGATTTCTTGATAGGTGTTTCACGTGGATAGATATATACGTATATGCATTGGAAAATTGAAAGAAGAAGCAAAATCGTACTCCGTTTATAGATCACTATATCAAATCATCGAAAATAAATTTCGGAATGGAAGGGAAATTAAAGAAAAACGACTTTTCATGTATAACTAGGTAGGCAAATTTGCGAATTATAGGTAAACGATCGGATAAGAAATTTCAATTGTGCTCCAATTTCGACACGTGTTATGTCATTCGCTGAAATTTTTGTAGTTCAAGGTTCTACCCGCGATTACGATACACATCTTACAGTTTGGATCGCCTTTCTTGTTATTTGTAACAGGAGAGTTTCCTGCGCGGTCGACCGGACATTTGCTTTTATCCTGAAACTGTAAAATAAGCAAGACGTCTCGGCGTCGCGTCGCGTCGTATCCGCTCGTTTACCAATAAGCCGATTAAAGCTTCCGTTTTGACTGAATTTTTGCTTTCATTTACTGAATTTTTTCCTTTTCCTTTTCCCTTCATTTCGAATGTCTTGTACCTGAAAATACCGTCTCTATCCTCTTTTTCTACCTATACATAGGGATTTTAGGATTCTCAATGATTCATTTCCAGTCGCTCATAATTTTAGTCAACCTCTACTTCTGCAGTCTTTTTGAAGTTTTGACCTCTAATTATTATCATACGCTCTTGAAAAAAAAAATCGACGGGTCATTTGACGTATTCTAATCTACGCTAATCACTGCCCTAATTATTGCAGTTCAGTTTGTTTTTTCTGTCTCATTTTATCTCGTTGAACTTTTTTGGTCGTGACATTTTTGTTCATGCGAAAGGATTTGGGGTAATACTTCCGAAATATCGATTCATGATTTATGCGTAAAAAAAAAAACACAGAACATGTACAGAAATATTTTTGGAAGTTCAATCGTACGGGTTCTTAATTCTGTATGAAATCATAATTATGTAAAATTTTGCATATCTTATTGTTAAAAATTGGAAGATTGATATCCGAATGATTGTGTTGGAATTTATTTTATTCAAAGATTTCGTGCCCATCATGATTTGAGAATTTTACCGACAATTCATGTTCATGTACAATTTTTAGTTTGTCTTTTTATATTTGAATAAAATTTTCGATCTCAGTATCTAAATTTGTTGTAGTTTATGCAATTTTTTATACTCAAGAATTTCATGTGTTGAAACATTAAAAAATTTGTTGGTCTTGCGGAGTTTTTTTTTTTTTAATTTTTCGAACACAAACACAAAAAAAGAAAGAGAAAGAAAAAATAACCATGAACAGGATTGACGTGGACATCAATTACGAAACTTAGCAAATTTATTTGCAGTAATAGATAAAGATATACGCTGTGAATCGAAAATTTATATAACTGCAGTTTTTTATTTTATTCATATTGCGGTTTCCCCTTTCATAATAAACCGGAAACGAAATTGCAGTGTTAAATCACCGTGCCGATATCTGTGTGGCGGAGCATCTCATTATCTTCAATGCAGTTTTTTTTTTTTTTTTTTTTTTTTTTTGTGATAATTTTCATTTTGCGTAACGTTCTCATTCATCCGCTTTATTTCATTTATTTTATTCACGTAATTCCCTCAATTATGTCGCAATGTACAGTATAAATATACATAGGCAGGAACAAATATTTACACTTTGAAAGGTGTTTATACTTATAGCGTATGTAGGTACAAACCTTGCGATTTATGTAATACGAAACGATATGTGACGTTGATAATGAATTGATGGATTTTTTCTAAAAACACGTCGAGGTGATCGGGGGCTAAACAAACAACATATGTATACACGCATGTTTGGGCAAATATTTATTGTTGTATTTTCTCATTTATTTTCCCTGACATCGTCACTTTGAAGTGACGAATAATTGTTGTTCATCTAAATTGGTTTACGTTACATCGCGCGTTATGCTGAAATGCGAAAAGAGCAAACACAATATGCTCAGTGCGGGTGAAAATGAATTATACAAATTTTCTACATTTATTTATTTATTTATTTATTTATTTATTTATTTATTTTTTTATTTATTTATTCATTTAGTAATTTATTTGTTCATTCGTTTGTTTTAAAATCGTTTATATGTTTACAAAATGGCTAAATCCGTCCAATATTCGAAGGGGCGTCGATGTAGGTACTATGGACTCATGAAAGTTGATCGGCACATCTCACGGATTCGGATCCACGATTTGTAGGCACCTGTATTAATCTCCTCGAGAAATTATATTCGCGGGCAAATAAGAGACAAAAAAAATGGACCTACTAATTCTCTATAGCACCTACTAGTGCACAGCTTATTATTTATTCAGGTCGTAGCTGCCGTAGACGTTTCGCGATGTAATGTAGCAATGTACAGCTACCAATCAAATTTTAAGGTCATCATCATCATCGGCATCATCATCATCGTCGTCGTCATCATCATCATTATTATCGTTATCGCTCTACCTGCGCGATTAACGGTCCATGATGGAAAATTTAGCATTTTTTCACACACAAGATCATTGATTAGTTAGACAATTTTATCACTGTGCAGAATTAGGGAAAAATCGACGAAGGTGTAGTACTAGTTAACGTCATCAACACAAAGAAAAAAATGACGAAAAATCTAATAGGTTAAGGTGCTACGTGACTATGTTCGGAATTCCTTGATTACCAATTGTTATCACCTCGAAAACGCGATTTGTAGTTTCTTCCAAACTATACAACCTACCGGAATGAAACTCAGGATATTAATGCTTCATTATGGCAGAAAATGGCCAAGTATTTTACCATTTAGAAAAAACGAACAGAATTCCAGCGAGATTCATATTTCTTATGCTAGCTAGGTTAGGTTCAAACCGACTTGTGTCATATCGCCTTAAGAGACAACGCATAATTTATTTTCTTTTTTTCATTTTTTTCTCTGCGCTACGCGGATTGCAGATCTTGCAAATCCAAAATATGGGTTTCCGGATGAGTTTTTATTTGGTTTTTTTTTCACATCTCCAGACTCCATTTCGACGTTTGCAGATTTTCTTAGAAATCAAGTGAACCGGTAATTCGAATTCCGCATCAACTCAAGTTTTCTTCTTTTTGTTTCAGGTATGCTTTGGACTGGGCCATGTGTTTGCGATGTCATAGATTTATACATCATGGCGAGTGAGTATATTTCATCGTCTGCGGTCTTGAATTTTCAAATTTCATATTATACACAAAGTCGAAAATGTATTTGCAAATGATAACAAATATTAGGAAATCAAATGATTCAATTTAAAAAAAAGAGTGATTCTGCTCCATAAATCATGGAAGGATACGAACTGAATTTATTCGGAATCCAATTCTATATACTAATCGCAGGTTTCATTTCCTCGTATAGATACATACATGTGACTAGCATCCGTCCGCCTTCTCACCCCGCAACATAATTGGATTCATTCTAATTCATAATTTTTTTCAATAAATTTTCAATATCGATGATTTTGACTTTTCATCTTTTTATGAATGGTAAAATAATCGATTTACATTAATTTACACAATAATATTATTTGATTTGTTGTGTTTCTCGATGAATCTTTGCCTTTGGCACAGAATGAAGATGTTGAACACAAACCCTCAAAAGAAACAGAAAAAAATTGAACTAAAGAAATAGGGAAAATTAGGATTTGCTGAACACTGTGTATGTAACATATGTGTCCTGCCCTCCCAATACCTTCTTCTTGGCAGTTTAAAAACGTCGTATAGGTACGTGAAAAGGGCGAGCCATAAATATTAAACAAAGTTCAAGTGAAACCGACCTCTAAGTTAATCCCGTATGCGAAGAGGAAGAGATCGTTGGCTATAGTAAGATTGCAGCATATGGCTTTTTTATTATTCATTATTATCGAAAACCAGTTTGCGAAGCTCGTTAGAATTTCAATGATGATGGAATATGCACGTGTGCATATCTACCCAGAATTGCATCGATTCTAAAAAAAAAAAAAAACTAAAAAAACTAAAAAAAAAAAAGCAACCCACGTGCTATTCCCGAAAATCACAGATATTGTCAGATTGAATCAGATTTTGAAAATTTTTCGTAAAGCTTTTTTAGAAATTTCGCATACTCCAAAATCTTCCGGCAGTGAATTTGCCTCGATGGTTGAATTTTCTTACTGGAAAACCGTTTGAGCTTCTTGAACATTTTGTAAAATCGACTCTAGATATAAATTTTAATCGAAATTGCGTTTGAACATCTTTTTTTCATTTTGAATCTCCAAAAAATGGCTTTCACTCAAATATACCTATAATTTCAAGACTCGAAGCAGCATTTCCATAACTTCTCCAAAATTTTGAAATAATTCGTATGACTTTTTCGGCTTCAGTTGCAAATAAGTAGGTACGGACAGACAGACAGACAGGTTCGCATTACGAGATCGATTTTTCGATTTCGTCCAGCAATGAAACGCGAAGATTCGTCAAATCTCGATTTCCAAAATTGTTACGATCACAATACTTTCCCTATCTGTAGTTATACATGTATAGATGAGAAAGTCAATAAAATCGGCAAATCTAGTTTCGCACTTGGCTTATTGCGTCGCTGTTACAGGCGAATAGATTTCGATGAATCGCTAGAAACATACGATGCATATAATAATTATGAACCTACTACAATTTCGATTTGACTAATCAACCGATGAACATTTGACCAGACTTCTTAAAATTTTTTACCACGTTTTTCGGTCGCCCCCATATATTTTCTCTTTGGCATATGTTTTATTTATATCTATAGTGATTTGTCGATCTGTAATCAATTTCCATAAATCAATTATATGTAGGTATAGATGGTGCCAGTTTTGGTTGAGGAAGGTCAGGGCCATGGCCGACATCACACATATGAAAGACGCGTGACAGTAATTCGACACATTAAACGTTATACTGTCATCATTTAACCTAGCCCAACCTATTGTCTCTCAATCTATACGGTGAACGCCTACGTGATGCAGTAATGACACTCGACACTAAATTATATACCGGACAGTGGTCTTTCCTCCGTCCGTGAGTCGGGTGACAAATACTTATACTCGTTTATTTATCGATCAAAGGACACGAAAGAAATTCGTATCATTATATACAAGAAAAATTTCAACGTCAATTCAGTGAATCGATTTAGATTTTTTTAATTTTAATTTATTTTTTATTCATGAATGAAATAACCGATCATCGGATCATTATTATCGTTTGATATTCCTTTTTTTTTTTTTTTTTTGTTCTTGAATTGAACGTAATCTGAAATGTAAAATGAATTTCTGATGAGGAATGAATTGATTTTGGAGTTGATTTTTTGGTAACGGTTTTTGTTCAGATTCAGATATTTGGTCGTTGTATTATAATTGTATGCAGAATTTGATGATAGACAAATTTTATTACCGCGTTGTAAGTTTGCCGGGATTTTTTATTACTCTGAAATGTAACAGTAATTTCATTTCTGTTGCCGCTTCTGTCACACCGGAAAACGTACTACCTATACGTATACAATATATTATATGTAGCTATATTATACCTGCGATGTCGAATGGGAATATGAATTTGCATTCTACTACTATTGCTCGTTGCACGTGTGATCATTGATCGTCACGCGAAATTTTATTAACGGTACCTTATACATGTATACATATACCTAGCAGCCCAAGATCGTGGCGTACGTATTATACCTATGGGACATTCTTTCTCAACCGTAGCATTTTTCTTTATTCAATTTTTTTTCTTTTAAACCTTTGAAACAAGGTTACAGGATGACAAGCACAATGGTACAAAAAGCAGAGAATAAAATGCGTGCAAATTATAGGAATCTGATATTTATTCCAGTCTGTTTCATGTTTTCACGCCATTTTTGCAAATTAATTTTAACACATGATCTCGATACTCATGCTATAGCTTAGAGGTTCAATTTCTTTATCTTTGAATACGATTTGCCACGTGGCAAGGTTTCTTTTTATCTTATTTTATTTTTTCTTCCTTGTATGTATATTCTACGTAAATTCTTCAAGATAATATATTCTGTGCATAATCATTTCGACAAATCGAAAGTCTTGAACGAGAAAGATGCTAATTTCCTCTCTGTTGGCTGAAAATGGATTGTGTATCGTCGCAAGAATTATGCCTGTAGAATCACATGGAAAAGTCGAAGGAAAACTAAAGAAAAAAAATACTCATTTTTTTTTGCCAGTCACAGATTACGAGTATCACCGATATAATGGATGAGTTGGCACAGCAATGAGGCAAACCTCTGAATTTGGCATCACTCCCGTATTTATACCTAGATATACCTATGCCTGCAGTATACAACGGAAAATAGAAAAGAAGAAAATTATACAGAATAAATAAAATAGCAAATTATACAACTCTTCTAATTGACTACAGTACAGAATGACAGCCAACAGGTGTTTCTATATCCCCAGGTGCGATTCGCCGAATTCCAAAACTCCAAGTATTAAATTTATGTACCTACGTCAAATTATACTACCTTATTATTGTAATGATTATTTATGCCTGCGGGCAAATATCAAGTTTTGTCAAACTTCTTCGCGATATTATCGACACTCTTTTCGTACCTATATATAGTTAATAATTTTTGAATTGGGAATTGGCCAAACGAACCTTCGATCGTAAATATTAAATCGCAATAACGTACCCACGTCGACGACAGGTGACAGTTTTACCGAGTCGACTATGACGTCCTTACCGAACTTGTTTTATTCGTTCGTTTTTTTTTTGTTTTTTTTTTTATTCCATTGCTGAATTTAAAAAAAAAAAATAGAAATGAACGAATTTTTAGGTTCTTTTGATCAAAACATCACATTCTCAATTTTTGTTTTGCAAAATATTCTATCACGTCATGTCAGAAAAAGAGATTTATTTTTAGGGTAATATCAAGTCCACTTATCTCTACAGTTTTGGGTTTTTTTTTTTCTACAAAATTCCGTTCCAATAGACTATAGCTACTTGTCGAATTGAAAAGAAAAAAACAGAAAAAAAATCTCAGTAATTCATCTTGTACAATTTTGACTATAGAATTTCTTGTGCACGTTAATACCAGTAAAAATATATATTCCATTCCGTTGACTCTATACGATGACGATTTTTCCTTGTCGAAATTTAATTTAAAGCGGACATGAATACCTAATTTGATTTTATCTATAAAAAGAGCCAAAACTTTGGAAAAAATTTCAAAACGCAACGAATTTGCTTGTCATAAATTTTTCTCTTTCGATATAATTTTGATTTTCCATGTCCCCAGTTCAGCTCAATAAGAAATATCTGTGGCAAATTTTGTAACTAATAATAGAAAATCCGGCAGACTTCCAAACGCCCACGCAATTTTCACGACTCGCACTTTGGTTCCCGCAGCGGATATTCTCACCGCTGCAGCTTCAATCTTTCAGTATACCGTTGGCTAGCGAGCTAATCGTGTGAATCTTGAATTCGGGAGAGAATCACGCCGTTGTTCAATTACCCAATTACGTAATTATCCAAGAATTTCTAATGCGAGATCATATTATTGGCTCGTAAATTATAATTCTCGTAATAAATATGAAAAACTAACAGGAAATCATAATTCTTGAATATCTATAAGTGTCGATAAATTTGTCGGTTTAATCATTTTGTCGTTAATATCATTTTTAATTATCAATCGAACTATCAACTTCTCGTTAATTTTCGTTTATATATTTAATCGCGGTAAACTTTTGAAAAACGTCTTTAAGTTTTTGTTTAAAAATTATTTCGAAAAACGCTGAGTTTTCAAAGCACGAGGAAAAAGGGAGAGAGAGAGAGAGATAGAAGCTTTTTCTCCAAGACTTTAAGAATATTGCCAGGGTAAATATTAGTCCGAAAAAATTTATGTTTATTCCTCGTAATCGGATAAGTCTTATATTATAGTCTTACACGATATTGCGCATCGCACACATCATATTCACGTAAATAGAAAAGACGGACATCACTGCAAGGAGACAAAACAAAACGAAAAAAAAAAAACAAAAAAATATATAGAAACACGAAAAAATCACAATCAACAACCAAAACGCAATATAAATAGCAATAGTGAAAATTCAAAAAAGTGAGCAGTGCAGGGCCGCCACCATAACGGATATCTCCTACGATTTAGACACCCCTGCCAAAGTTGCAGGGGTGCCAACCCTCTGCGTGAATGGATATATAGACAGGTAAAATCCTTCTTTCGAAATTCCGGATCCCTTTTCTGATACATACCTATATATGTGTATTTTATTTACCTATTTGATAGTTCCTGAGATATAAGTAGAAAAAAAAAAAAAAAACTGAAACGAAATGCGAGAGATATTTTCAGAATATTTTGAAATGACGAACCAAAATAGTCTTCCAATGTTAATTTTTTCTTCATATTACATATTTTTTGAATTATTGTTCCTCTTTTCTTCTCATACAATTTGTTCATTGTTTCTATGTTTCGCGTGATTCTAGGAAATGTCAGAAATTTTTGGATATTTCGCGCTAAATTTTGCGTACAGATTGCAGAGAAATCAAAATCGAGAATAGTTTTATTCAATTTATTATTATTTCTGTTTGTTTTTGATTACGGTAGGTCAGGTCAGGCCAGGCCACGGTCAATGGAGAAAGTCATTCGCTCCATAAAAGTCTGGAGGTTGACAGTAGGGGGAAATTATTACCGTAATTACGAAAGTTTCTGCGAGCACGATCAGCGTGATCATTGAAATAATTGGGATTCGGATAAAGTATGAAGGTTTATAGGTACAGAAACTCCGATGCCCATGCCGTTAGCTGGGTCAAAGGAAGTATTTAAAAACACGCAAGCCAGCTCTGAGATCGGGGATAATAACTGAATGTTCAAACCAACGCTTGAGATACTTTTATTAATAGGTATCATTCTCGTTTTTATAAACGCACGCGATATCCACTCGAACAACAATTTTGCGTAGTCGAGGGAGTAAACAGGGAAATTGGGTCATTGACAGGATAACTTGAGTCGGTATTTTTATAAAAAAACAACATTTAAAAAAATTCTAATCAATTGATAAATTGGAGGATAAGTTTTCTCAATCGTATACTTACAATTAGAAATAGAAATCATATATTTTTTCGGTTGGATTTTCTTTTTTCAATCATCTTCGCGGATGATTGCAGGAGAAAGAAAATGAATCCGTGGAAATTCTAGGAATTTTGATAACATTCATTGCTTTTGATTAGATGCGATATTCATCGAATATTATTCGTAGCAATTTTTTTGCAGATTTTAATTCAATATTCTTATGAAACTGTTAGAATAAAGTTGGGTTTCGGAGGTAGAAGGAGAATACTAAAATACAAACATATTTGAAAAATAAACGTGTCCGCAGGACTACAACAATACAAAAAATACAAACTCAGAAACAGACGATTAAAAAAAATCAACATACATGAATATCAAACCATGCAAGTGCAGAAATGCCAAAATATAAAAATCCTAAAATGCTAAAACGTAGGAATGAAAAACTAAAAAAACTACTATACTCCGAAATTACAAGATTGGCAGACTACAAAACTTCAGAAGTACGAAAACCACTCAAACAAAGAAAACTACAACAAGTACAGAAACAGACGAATATCCAAACGAATGATCTCACGAATATACAAAATGCCAAACTACAAAACTACATAATACCCTAAGTATCCAGAAGTACAGAAAGAAATACAGAAACGTGAGAAAACAAAACTGTCAAGACACAAAACTGCAAAAATTATAAAATTCACAAAAAATGGATAAAATATCAAAAGTACAAAAATCACAAAAACTCACATATACAGATATACAGAGAAAAAAAAAACAACAAAAAAACTGAGACCAAAGAGTCGCGGCTGAAAAGATACCCGTGAAAATTCTTGCTTGATCAAAAGTATGTATGCGGGCCTTGAAAGTGCACGTGGATGAACTACGTCAGCTTCTGCAGTCACTGACTAATTTCTATGCGCGCAGCGTGCATGACGTTCGTTATCAGTCGCTACTTATCGACTTCTTGACTATAGGATATAAATGGTGGTGAAAAATGACGGGGGATACGTATGAAGAAATGACAATAACTCGTATGTGACGTCGTTTTTCGCGTCTCGTTCTGACGTCAAGTTTATTATATGGATTTTCATTAAGGAAAATTATTTCAATTCTTACAATCTTGAAATTTTAAATTTGATGTACACCAAATTTATGCTCTTTCACCCTCATTCTGTTCCTGTTGAATCAATTGATTATTTTATCGACAATTATTTGGTTACAATATTCAAGATTAATATACAACGAAACTTGTCGAGTTTCAAGTTCTAAATCAAAGCTTATCCCAAAATGGCTATCTCCTAGATATACTATAATAACATCACGTACGATATTGAACTTCGAACTTATCACTATCGCTTAAAAAAAAAAATGAGAAAAAAAAAATAACTTCAAAAACAAAATCGAGTTCCCCAGGTTTCGTATATGAGATAAATTTCTCACAAACAGTAATATAATCTTACTCTCCCGTTGAATCAGTTGATTTTTTTTTTCTTTCTGTTGTATTAAAATCACGTTTTCATTATTGTTTAAAAAAAAAAAAATCAAAAACAAGGAAAAAAAATAAAAATCTTCGGAGCCGATATATGATGTATAATCTTCTACACATATTTTTATTGCTGTTTCTTGTTTCGCCAAAGAATTCGCAGCTTCGTGTTCGACTCTTTTAGGTATATAACTACATTTGCACGATGCACCTGCTGCAGCGCACACCCGGGGAATATATTTTCGTCCTTTCCTGCGGGAGCAGATGGTGAAATTTCGCTCTTCTGCTCCGACCATGGACAAAAGAAAAAAATATTATCGTATACTCGACGGCGTTAACCTGCGTTCAGAAGTTCCAAAGATTACGATTTTTCTTCTTTTCTCTCTTTACTTTTCTTGTTTATTTTTTATTTTATTTTATTTTTTCAAATTTCTTTTGCTCTCCAAATTTGCGGCTCTTTGCTGACAACAAACTAACACATACATACAAAATCCACGCACATTTATCTCAAACATATACCTAAGAGACTAAGAAACACCGAGGCAGAGTCCAACGGTCGGGACATTCCAAGTCGATGATACTCTGCGCTAAATTCTGTGAGCCTTCTCGGTCTCTCTGCAGTAGTAGTAGTAGTAGTAGTAGTAATAGTAGTGGTGGTGGTGGTGGTAGATTTACCTTTGTCCTTCTCACTCACTCTTGCCTATATCTATATTTCAGCTCTTCTCTTCACGAAGAGGAAGCTCGTCTTTTCGTCTCTTTCTTACTTTCTGTCTTATTTATTTTTTTCTTTCTTTCTTTATTTCGTTTTTCTCTTCTTTTCTTCCTCTACAGGCAAAAGCTTAAAAATTCTCCGGTAAACGATTCCTACATCGCGCGAGAGGAATGAGAAACTATAAACACAGGATTCTCGGCCCTGCATGACCATGGCTCATATACCAAATTTTAACCCGCCTTTTTATTTCCCCCTGAAGAAGAACGAGTTTTCAGTTAATTTTTGACCCTATTTTTTCTTATTATTTTTGTTTTTCTAATCTTCTACCTTTATGTAGATACGATATAGTCTTGTCAATTTTTTCTAACTGGGTAGAGGTAACCACGAAACCTGGAGACCTGAAAAACCGGAAATTTCAAGGGAATTCATACGATTTGAAAAATACAGGGGAATCCTTTTCATTTGAATCCAAGCCTGGGATTTCTTCGATGCAACCTTCATATCTGATCAGCTAATACGTTTTTCTTTCCAGCCCCTGAAAATGAATAAAATTGTATGATTTTGACAAAGAGAGACAGAGGAACAATCCAACTAATACAAAAATCGAAAAATTGATACAGATGAATTGAGTTCGATCAGTTTTCTTCTATTTGAATCGTTAATTTGGTTTGAAAATAAGTATAAAGGCGGAAGATTTCGGAATACCGAATGCTTTGAAATTCTTTTGAATTAGACGAAAAGTGTGTTTTTCATCTGCTTTCGCCAGTTTGTTGGTTTGGATGTACCTGAGGGAGAAAAGAAGCGCAGGTAAAATGAGCCACTCAAGTTCAAGGGAACCGACTAGCGAGACGCGTGTGCTCAGGATGAAAGAAAATACCTGAGCTCGGGCATTTCTATTTGAATACAATGAATTTTACTCTCCAACGAACCTCCCTGTATTATTGCACTTGAAATATCTGTCGAGGGTTTTCTCAAGTACCTGTACCTACCTGCCTACCAATTTTCAAAAAGAAAAATAGAAAACTCGGGTACAAAGAGACCGAGGATCTAATAATTATAGACTAAAGCATTCTTTGACTAATTTCATTTCTTCTTCCTATTTTCTGGCTTCGGTTTTTTGCTACCGATTTTGATTTTTGTATATTGTAAATTATCCTGAGCGAATATTTTTTACTTAGTTTTTACGTACGTTGAAATCGATTCGGAATTGAATATCATTGGTTGACTAATAATGGATTGAGAAATTGACCAATTGATTGTAAGACTGCTGCCAGCTCAGGAATCTTGAAATGAATCTCGACGAAACGCCTGTTGATAGGAGTCAATAAAAATCGAATGAGCTAGTTTCGTACGTGGCTATATATATGTATATATCTATCTATAGGCGTTTGCTTCTCGTTCAGTGATTTATTTTTATGGCTTATGTCACCGTGAGCCAGTCTCCGGACGATTCTATCTTAATTCATTATCTTAATTACTTGCTACACACCGCGCGTCGTCATTCTTTTATTCCATGACATACGGTCGATGAACTACCGTCTGCACCGCAATCATTATACCTAACTAACTGATCTGTCTCTACACGATACTTGGTTTTTTTTTTTTTATTCATTCCTTTCATCCAGCATGTTGTTCGACTAAGTTTCACAGTCATTCAAAAAAATGTCCAAGACTGAAATATACACTGTTCACGTAATGATTCGATTTTTACGAGATTCGCAGAGCCAAATCTGTGCTAAAAAAGCTCAATTTTCGAGCTTGGAGTCATTGGAGTCAATCAGATTTTTCAAAGTTTAAGGACAACAGAATCTTTGTCGAATCTGGACTATGATCTACATATATAGGATATTCCTTTTATATCTTTTTAAAAAAATCGCGAGATTGAAAGTTGTGTAATTTATACTCAAATTATTGGAAAACGAGTAATAATTTGAGTACAGAAAGTTTTGGGAAAGGGGCGGGATTGAAATTCCGAATTTCAAAAACTGCGAAAGGACAAAACTCCGAATCTCGGAATTCGCTTATGCAACTTCATTTATTTGACAGCTTTGTCATGAGCTTTCCTCAATTTTGTGGATTTTTGGACTTTCTGACAATGAGTTTTTAATTTTTGAATCTTTGAGCTGTCTGCATTTCGACCTTTCGGAATGTGCCAGGTTCTGAACTCTAACGTTTATCTTGAAACTCAGAATTGCGTCTCAAATAAATTCAGAATTTTGACCGTTTGAAACTTCTGAAATTCGAAACTCCAATCCCGCTTTTTGGGAAAGATAGAAAATTGGAACAGCTTAGAAAAGTCTACTTCTGTATGAATGTGGATTGTTTATTTTCGCAGTTTCGAATTACCATCATCATCATCATCATTATTATCATGATACAAATTTAATGAATAATTTTTTTCACAAATTGTTTTGTCGTTTTCAGCCTCAGCGAGTGTTACTTCGCAGGAAAGGGCGCCGCCCTGGTCCTTCCGCCAAACGAACGGGCTCGACCATCGCGTCGCGTCTCATCGGCGGGATGCGACATTCAGCAGCACCTTCAATCCATGTTCTATCTCCTGCGACCGGAAGAGACTCTGAAGATGGTGAGTTTCCTTGATTAATATACCCGAATCACTCGTTTCTGCGTATGCATGATGGTCCTAACATTTCAGGGATCGATCTTTAGGGCCTTAGGAGGCCCCAAAGTTCTTTTCATTTTCATTTCCGATGTCTTATTCTGTACTGAAAAATTAGTAGACATGTGTTCAACGATTTCTTCGACATTCAATATAAAGTATTTCTGAAACTGGAAGTCTTTAACCGGATTGGGTTTTTTTAATTGTATTATTTTATTTTTTGATTTTGTAAAAAACGAGCTGATTTGCATGTATAAATATTCCGGTGAGAATTGATGACTATGAGAAAATTCTTTGAATTTGAACTCGCAGTAAAGGATTTTAAAAAATCACTACGCAGAAGAATCATCGTATGAATAGCAAATCATTTCCAGCGTGGATTGACGTATACGAAATGATGAAATAAATAAATAAATAAATAAAAAATAAATAAATAAATAAATAATGGCGCCTGTTTCGAAAATGCGAATATGACATGTAATGCCTCATATGTACCTATACATAGATATACACCTAAATGAGGAAAGACCGAGAGTAATAATACGAGAGCCCGGAGTTTCCGCTATTTAATTAACCAACAATGCAACGAATCTCTTATAATTTCCAAGAAGAATCATCGAAAGACATGATCAGCTGCTAGAAGCTGATAGAAATATCTCGGCGTCATCAATGGCTAGTGCAAAGTTGAAGAAAAATGTGATGCTGGCAGCTGACGCAGGTCTTTCGAAGTCATTCGAAGTAGTTCAAAGAAGTTAGGAGTCTTCAGAATTCGCTGGTAGTCATTCATAGTCATCAATGACTCGACTGAAAATCATCACGTAATTATTCGATAAATGGCTAATTCTAATCTGTCCGAGCCTCCGGTAGTGATTATATTTGCGATAATCTTGAAAATCATTCCTCAACAAGCAAGAAGTCATTCATAGTCACTTGAAGTCAATGGTTAAGTCATGCAGATGTCGTTCAGCGCGTTTCGTTATGTCTCGAGCTCACCTTGGCATGTCTTTTCAGCTTCTTTCGTTCGATTTCAGTATGTCATAATCGATTTTAACGCAGTTTAGAGTGTTTTAGGTAATGCCAACGTTTCCACTATAGTGTTTTGAAGCTGATTACTAAGCATTTCGGTGTCTTTCTTTTCATTTTAGAGCAGATCTCTGCGTACTTATCAGCAGATATTAGTAAGCGTATACTCGTATATAGCCAATTTTGGCTTTTCAATTTGTGTTTCGCACAATTTCAACGTCCTTGTAATCTTTTCAGAATAACCTCAGAATGGTTAACAATTTGATGATATGTACACGTGAAAGTTACACCCTTAGGCAACTGCTCCCATCGCACTGGAAGTCACTTGAAGTCATTCAATGGCACTTGAGTCAGAATAATATAAGTGACTCGTACAACCCGATATAAATATAGAAAAGAATCGCCCCCCCGGACGATGGAGAAACTAATCAGATAGTAAACAATAAAATATTCATTCTCGCAGACGTTGAGGAAAGTAATTGGCCGACTTGATGTCCACAGATTAGGACATATATAGACGTGTGGGTCGTGGGTCGGAGGTCGTACTTGTAGGTCACGGTTGAAACTTGTGTGTGGGCGTTTTACGCACTGCACGTATACACGCTTATGCTCCGCTTGAATAAATCTTCCAATTTATTGTATGAAACGCCGTTTTGCCTACATCATCTCTTCTTTACATGACATCGTATATGTGTAACAAATTTTCAAAAACTCATCATCGAGCATTGAGCACACGAGAATAATGAGAACAAGCGAGTTCCCTTTGTCGGACAGGCCCTTCAGTCCATAAGTTGAAAAATTTACCAAATACACAATTTAGGTTTGTACAGTTGTGGAAAAACGTGCAGGATGGAAAAGTGTCAGCAGCTGGATGCCAATACCAGATGCTTCACAATTAGGTGGAAATGGTATACGAGTATAAATTAAACCAGCTTGCAATTTTCATAGCTTTGTAGGTACTAGTACCATTTTTGAGATGATACAGTAGATACAGATAACTTCCAACTTAACTTAGCTAATTTAAAAAACATTTGTTTCACTGGAATCCTATCAGTTTTTTTCGAAGAAGTGACATACTTAGCCACTTTCTGTCATATAATAGAATTTATCCGTAGAGGGTTCATTTGGATTGGTTGAGTAATCATCAAAGTGGCCAAGTATTTTACTGTCTGGAAAAAACGAATAGAATTCCAGCCAGATTCATATTTCTTATGTTAGCTAGGTTAGGGGTTCAAAGCGACTAGTACCATATCGCCTTAAGTGTGTCCAGCTACTGGTACTGGTCCTAAGATCGTGCCACTTTGCAAGTCTATAATGGCTGCATGACGACGTAATCAGTAACGAGGTGATCTTCATGACGAAAGGATGCATGATATGGTACGTTTACGCACTTATACTATTAGATGTGCAATTCAGTCAATGGTACTCTGACTTTACCCTGACCACATTCAATAGAAATAATTCTTCAGGATCCGTTCAATTCTGGTGATTTTCATACGGTACCTACTGACCCTACTTCATACTTCGCAGACTGATGTTTAAATAGATTTGGCACAAGTTTGACACAAACGTCATCATTTAGTGAAACCTGGTGTTACGGGATATTTCTTCTCGCAGCTGCACTTACTGTTTACAATTGCACAACAATGTTCATGATCTACTAGCTGATACCAACAACTATAAATATCAGTTTGTTGATACAATTCTATAGTTCCTCTCATCTAGCGACTGACTGAGAAAACAAATTGGCTCAAATCTGTTGAAACTACCAGTCGAGTTATCTTACTGCAGAACGATTTAACAACTTGTGCAATTTTTTGTGCCCCTGAAAGATTCGCTTTATTGTCCAGTCTCGTTGGTCGAAGAAGTCGGGAATTCTTGTTGCATTCATTCGTTTTGGGATTACAAAACGAAGTTTATTCAAACTTTTTACTCAGCGCATTTATGCGTTCGTCGTATATCCTGCATTCCTTAGGGCTCAAATACGCGATGATCATATTCATTGGTTTATAGTAATTCTCCCTCTTTTTTCTCATCGATTTTTTTCTGCTTTCGATTTTCATTCTCTCGATCAAACGATTGCTCCGATCTACATGTAGATATTATACAGTATCATCGTCGACTTTCGCAAATCGGATTAAGAACGAGGGCAACGTCGAAGGTGAGACTATATGTATAACAAACGGGAGAAGAAGGTCGTGAGAAATCAGATTGTTCTGTTCTTTTTTTTTTTTTTTTTCCTTCTTTCCTCATTGCAATATTTTCCAAGATTTTCAATTATACGAGGTAAAGTCTAACTCGGCGAAGAAGATCTGTATTGTCAATTATGTCAGCTGCTAAATTTATGAATTCTCATTTATTCGTATTTCATCACCAATACATACTTACGTATCCGTGGGTATATAAATTTGTTCAGAAAATCGGGCGCCTACCTAATAAAAAACTACCTGCAGGTTAATGGAATACAGTAAACTATGCAGTGGCGTATATCACGGTTCGTTATCTGATAAGTTCTCTTGTCAGAATTCTAAGTCTACGTTGAATACACGCGAATACCAACGTATTCATATATATCTTACCTACGTACGTATGTAATTGAACTTACAGAAATCCTGAGTGCACGTGGTACACATACATGCATAGATATGATCGATTCCGGGTGCAATGCTGCGGCACCGGTTTACCTTCGGTAAAATGAACAGGATATGCCATACTCTTCTGGCTATAGGCAAAAGATTTAATACTTACCAAGAAACATTCGCTGTATATTTGCTATCGGTGCAAAAATGCAAAAAATTGCCAAAGTTCTTTTGAAGATTTTTGCTCCATTCAAAAACTGCAGCCTTATCTAACTATAATTACCTGCTAATGACAGCATTACTTTTTTTTTACAAAGTTTGCTCGTTATTATTCATGATTGGATTAGCAATCACGAAATTTGGAAAAAAAGGAAAAAATAGAGGATGTTATATGATTTGAAAAATTGATTAACCGTTAATTCGCCAACGTGAAGGTATGAAAGAGAGAGAGAAAATAAAAAGGCGAATGGCGTCGGTTGAAACCGTAAATGGGAATTACGGAAATTCTTAGAATCGCGGGTATATAGACGGAGAAGAACAGAGCGGTGCATTAGCTGTTACTCATTAGCATATACACGTGTGTACAATGTGAAGAGGCTTGACTCCGTGGCGCGGTGGAACTCGAGGTTTGCCTTACGCATGAAGAGGTTAGTTTGTGTGTACATAACTACGCTCTGTACCTACATACTTTGCTATGTTATGTATGCTCACATTTTACATATACATACGTACCTATATAATTCACATGTGTATGTATACATGTATGTATAAAATGTACATACATAACATACTGCAGTGCGTAAAGCAATGCCGATCATTGTTAGAGTTGGTAGTCTTACAGACGTATTGGCGGCAGTTGGCTTACGGCCAAACCGTATGGGGCTTTGTTTACAGATGTCTTCCTCTTCCTTACCTATTCTATTATTTCTATTTCTTTTTTTTTTTTTTCTTTAATTCTTCACTTTACTGACCAGGTAGGTATGTAGCATTCGAAAATGAAAGCCAAACGTCAGTTGAGAAATACAAAGTGGATCTGACGAATCTGTAACAACGATTACCTACGATTTTTCTTCTAGCAAAATGAATTCATCTCATTATCGAAGTTTATTTCGCATCACTATTATCGTTTTGATTTCGTAACACCAGCTGTTTGAATTGAGAAATTTACGAATTGACTATGTGGGATATTTGAAATTCTTGTTTTTGGGAAAGCTATTGGCAAATAAGTGAAAAATGAATCTCTCATTTTTGTGAAATTGACCATATCCTCTCTGAGAATTTTTGAAATTTAACTTTCTGCACTCAATTTGTCACGGCATGTCTTACAAACAATCTTGATCGTAGAGAAGTCGAATGGGATCAACGGTGTGACTGAATTCGTACAGTAGGTGTTCCGAAATGTAATTATAATACAACGATCTGAATGCAACTTTGGTGAAAAACTAGACTGATTTTTAACACTGCATAAAATTTTTTCAACTGCGTGAAATAACCAAAAAACATTTTCAACGATTCTCGAAAATACTTGACAAAGCAATAACGCGTTGGGTTATGTACCATCTGCTTATCAGGCAGGTTCGCTAATTTATGCTAACGTTTTTGAGTTTTTTTTTAGTTTTGTGTTTTGTTTTATTCATAACAAGACGTGGTTTCAGGTGGTCAAGTATGTTGCGATAACCTAGATTTGACCGGTAGGTATAGGAATATGACTCTATCACTCAGAATTGAAATTAGCTAGCAAGCGATTAGTGGCCTGTAGCTCGAGGCGTACCTACTCGACGAAGCTTTCTGAAGCCTTTTTGGGTCGATTGCTTCTCCAGAGGTCCGAGGTCAGTACTCAATTCTAAATTAGAATACGGACCGATATATAACTGCACTGACGTAATAAACTCAAATATCTTTCCGAGCTTTCTTCTTCTCCATTCTGTTCTCGATTCAATTTCTTCTCCTCCGGACATTGAATGAAATTGAAAATTCTTAATCTTCTCAATAACTTCTCTCGAAAATACAATTTCACCTGCAATAAGGCGGAATCGATTATTGATTAACACTCGAGAACTTTTCCGAAATCAATTCTTCTGTATGTCATATTAACGTTGCGAGAAATTTTCACCTCTATTTCTCTAATTTAATTGAAAGAAACTCATTGATTTTGTCCCGTGAAATCAGAAGTGATTTTCCTAGACCGTTAAAATACTGGCTTTTCATCGTGCAGCAGCGTTCTCGATTCAATTCGAACCTTGGACTATTTAACGCGCAAACTCTAATTATCAAACGCGTTAATTATCCCCAAGAGTTGGCCAGGTTGTTTGGATTGCTAGGTAATAGTAATTGTACTATGTACTATTCACGTGTATGTACAACATAAGGTGTGTTCATGTCAGTTCGCCCAATCAACGGCCATTGTGAACATCCATCAAAGCAATAGGTAATATACGTTCACCACCACGAGGTTTAACGTGACGTCAGCTGACAGTTACGACTTTCGGTCGATTTAGTCGGATTATAGTCTTTCTTGTTTGACGCCAGCCTAAACGTCAAACTTGAAATTCCCCACACCTATAAGGCTATGGAGCTAATTGTCTGTAGAAAATGTAAAGTGGATAAAATCCAGTCTAATTGCTTCCTCGTCGTAGTAAGCCGAATGCTCATTCATCTGTTTTTTGCTTTTTTTTTTTCGTTTGTATTATTTTTTCGTTTGAGGTTGAAATTAGCCAGTGAAACCTGTCGTTGAAAGTGACTACTGAGTAGTACTATCGTAGTAATTAGTCCCGAATTTCGATTAACTCGCTTTGAAGCTGTAGCAAATTCGATTTCCTTCAATGTTCAATCTTCACTTTCGACTCTCAGTCATAGCGTAAGCGATTATCTATACGATTTCGACACCTTTATTTATCGCATCACGGGACATGCGGAGTCATTCTGTATTTTATTCTGTCGTTTTTAATTGTAAGAATATCTGTAGTATAACATATAGACAGGGATATGCTTAGACGTGCATAATCGCTGATGAGAATGAACATGATCACACGTGTGTCATTATCGGCTTATAAAAACTATGTAATTTCCTTATCGTAAGTAATAAACAATTGTTTTTTTTGCGTTTTCTTCACGATAGCTGCATTTGTGATGGAAAATTGCGATGGAGTTTCCTGAGCCAAAAACTCGAGGGTTCAACAGTTCCCGATCGAGAGTGAGTGTAAGTTTGCCAATCGTGACTCGATCCCTAGCGGGGAGGCGGCGAAGCGTTAGTTGTGGGACGCTACCGCCAGTTGGCGCGGTTCTCAGTTCATGATAAAACTCCGTATTGTCCGATATACGATTCAGCGGATTTTCGTCTTGCTCGTGTTTGGAAACTGTTGGACCCTCGACATTTTCGTTGGAATAAATTATTCTTAGATTTCTGCGAAGAATACAGACGAAATTTCACCGGTCATGGTTTTCAAGTTTTTTTTTTTATCGTACGTGATAATTCGAACTCGTATAATTGTTATCGTCTGAACAGTCGGCGTAATTATGCCGAGCTGCAAATAGGCAGTCGACTGCGGTTAAACGGGGGCGACAAAGCCCCGGAAAGAGACAACGGAACGTTTGACGGATACAGCGAGGTCACTGACATTCGTATTAATACAAAACGTCAAAAAATTAACATTGTGAAATTTGGGTTTGTGCTTGATGAACGGATGACGTGAAATCCACTGCAGTATACTTATATCTATTATGGCTTTTCAAAATTTTACCATTAGTTGTACGATGCAATTTATTGCTGTTATTTGAAGAAAAGAATTTTCTTCGTCATTAATAGACAAACATCAGTACCTACAATTATTCTAAAATTCTATTCAATACTGGGAATTAATAGGTTCTAATCTTCTCGGCAATCCTTCGATTTAACCTAAGAAACGCGTAAGATTAACGATCTAGAGACGTTGTTGACGACGGTAGGCGCCATGGCTGACAATGCAGTAGCGATCCGCAATCCGCAAACACCTACGCCTTTCGTCGTTCAACGTCTTTACGTTGCAGTTGCGTTGGTTTGTCGATTTGCAAACGATTCAACTGATCGGCCACGGCCGGTTGCAGTAGCGTAATAATTTATACATCTATATCTGCCTGTGGGGAGATATATATATGTTGTAAATCACACGACACTCAACTCCTGACAATCCCATTTTGTCACCCATACATATACAAATTTGCATTATAGTATCCTTTCTATGTTACGTTGTAATCAGAATGGAGCTGATCACGAGGCGAGTGAGGCAGCATTAAGTATACGTTCCCTGAATTTTATTTGAATTGAAATTCTAATGGGGCAAAAAATCTGGCATTTTTGAAAATTCATAGAGTAGCATGAAAAAGTGGAACATGTGATACTAACACTGCTGATCTATAATCTATATACAAACAGAATAGGTGGACTCTGGTTTTTTTTTTTTTTAAATTTCTAATAATTTTGAAGGTAATTTTGCCTCAGCCTTCATTTCTCCTTTTTTTGTGTCCAATTCCAACGTTTTTACAGTTTAATTGAATTGTAATGGAATTTCATTTACTTCCTTGATGCAATCGGGTTGAGCAAATAAAGACCAGGACCTGCGATACGCGTTTTGTTTCATTCTATAGGTCAGTGAAACGAGGCCGTTGTCAAGTGTGCTGCGATTCATCATAATTGTTAGCGTATCTTTAGTGGCTGCAATCAATGCTTCCAATTCGAGTCTCGATGCTGTCATTGTACTTCTAGGCAATAGGAATTCGAAACTTATATTGCGTACGAGTCTAAAATACGTTCGTGATTCACAAAATCATATTGCCGAGTTTGTGCTAGTTTGTGCAGTATTCGTTATTGTCAAAAAATCAAGCATTTTTCCGATTTGAAAAAAATATATTTGAATCTAATTCTTGAAATTTTCACACCTCAAAAATGCCGGGCTGCATTTTAATGGGTATTATTCCTTTTTCTTCCAACATTCAATCGAAAACTGCTGGGCTGGCAACACACACATAGGATCAAATGTACCGAAAATCTCGTCGTTCAATTTGCCAGAGGTCATGGAGAGTGTCGAGGATTGCTGTGTAATATATGAGACCTAGAGTAATTTCCGATCCTTGGGCCCCGCGAGCTTCCACTGTAATGATTGGTTTTCCAATTAGTTTGATCTTTCGAGGGGGATTTCTCGGTTGTCCTGCAGTAATTGCGGGTGTCCGTTCCAATAACTACGGTTAGAATCCAATAATTTGCTATCCTTGAAAACTCTACCGTCCGAAGGGGATAAATTGGCGGTGTTTGAAACTACGCAGGAGGTCAGAAAAGGAGGGAAAACCGCCCCAGTGTCCTCGAACAGTTGATTAGATTTATACGCTTTGGGAAATCGCCAAGGTCGAAGGTATCTCTGGACCATGGCCAAGTCGAATTCTGGTTCCTTGTACACTTCGGGATTGAGAAAAGTTTGTTCCGACTTCGTGCAAGGTTGAAATGGAAATTTCTTTCCATAGATCACAACTAGTTCCATCAGAATATCAGAACAGCTTCATACTTTCGAAAGACTATTCCGGAACCTGTCGTAATTTTCGATACTGCAACGTGGCGATTTATCTTCTCGTTTATTTCACTTCGCTTTTTATTCGCTTCAATTCTGATGGGAAAAAAAATTGCACGCTTCAGAGGGAATTACGTTCGGATTGCACAGGACAATTAATCCAATTTCAAAGTCAATTCAGTCTCACTCACTCCCGCGGTGACACTTGGAATTCACCTAGATGATGAGATTATATTCTCATTCCAAGATTCTCGATCAAGCACAGACTCACAGTTTACATCAAAATTCAGGTCAGGGTTTCGAGCTCAGCTTCTCACATAGAAACGATCAATACGGTTCACCAGGTCCATATTATCATCACGTACTAGAGTTCGCTTCCTCTTCCGGTTTCATGTTATCTGGATTATTGTGAACGGAATTCCGGTGATCGGTATGCATTTCAAGATCGATTTTAGCCTCGCTTTTACCAAATGAGCCAGCAGTATATTTGCGGAAGACTGAAGAGTCGAGTGTTTTCGAAGCACCCTGATGTGACTCATGTACGTACGGTAGTCACTGCCATATCGTCGAAACGTATCTTCGAAGAAAATATGATTTAGTGTCTGTGAATGGCTTATTAGGTACTTTCGATGATCTAAGAACCTCGTGGTTATTCGTCATACTAGTGTATAGCTGCTGACTCAAGTAGTTCTCATCTCACGTACGCAGATACATGGTAGATAAATTACACGGCAATATATCACCTTATGTATAGCTACTGTATTGCGGTGTTATCGATATCGCTTTAACATTTTCCTATTCTACTTTCACTCATCGTTCTCGTTTGTAATAACCATTTGTCCAAGAGGACTGACAACTTCAACTTTGTTCCATCGATCAAACGATAGTATAGCTCACGATCGAGCACCTTCAAGATAGTCAACTAGTGTAATTTGGTTCGAGTGGTCATTGAGCCTGGTTGCACCGCGTCTTAGTCCTATGATCTTCTCCCTGATGCTCTCTTTCTCTTCATCATTATTCCACTGTTTCTTTCACATTTTAACCTCGCGTGCATTTCGTGTCCCACTTATAAATATACTCGCTGGTGAACGATGAAGGGAAGGAAATGAAAAGAGAAATGAATGTATGTATTTATTCTACACTCGGGTCGGTCCATGTTGCACCCTGATTCTCCACGAACAACCAAGTGTTCATTACACACCGTTTGGTAAACACCCGACGATGGAAAGAAAACAGGAGTTACAGAAACTACCCATGCTACGAAAGATACCCAATCATTGAATGAACGGTCCTAAACTACACCAGGCACTGTAGATTTGGTTGAGCCGCGATGAAAGGACAAAATGTCGATGAAAAAAGACAAGGTGGTGACTGAAAATCTGGAGATGCAGGATCAAGAAGTATTCTTCAAGTTATACATGCGATGGTGAAAAGGAACAAAGAACAGAGTTCGAGCACATCTGTAAACGAGGAAAAAAGTATATATGTCAGGTATGGAGAAATTGAACTTGGTCGAAAATCAATTCATTATTGAAGTAGAAGATGATATGATCAATTTTCTGAAAGTTAGACGCTTCTTTTTCACTCATTTGCGAATGACTCGGTCAAAAATTGGAATTTGCCGATTACCGCCGCACTCGATTCATCACAGACGGTGTCACCGTCAAACGATCTCGGAGTCAAATCGAACGCTTCACATAAGATGAGACGATCACAATGATCTGAGATGAACTTTCGTGATAAAATGACTTGATTTTGGACTGTGTTTCATTCTTTCCAACAGCTGTGACTTACTGTGGTCCCATGATAAATTCTTATGTTTTATGTCAACTTTTTACCCTACGTTTTATGGGAGTGCCATTTAGCCACTTTCAGAGAACTTTCGAGACTTCAAAACGACTTCAAACGACTTTCCACGGGAATAGCCAGTGTGCAGAGGAAAACTTTTTCATGGTTCGCGATGACAGTGTGACAGTGTGGCAGGGATGTCTGTTGCTTGCTTGTATACAAAAAAGGATAACTGCTATTCATGTAACGAAGCAGATCTTATTTATTATCCGCGGTTGTCTCAAGCGTCCGACTACTGGGATGTGCCCTGGAGAACTAGATCTTGCAGTTGGGTCATCCCAGGCGTATAGACCGGAAGCCCTTGGGGCGCGTTTCGACGACCTCCTTGTTGGAGTCCGAAGTCGGAGACCCGTAGTGCGTTATACCCACGCGGTTTGCGTCGCAAGAGTCTTGTCCATGTCCGTGGGTCGCGGATGACAACCTACTTTGCGATTTGCCATCATATGTGCAGTTGCTATCGCAGTGTCATCAGACGCTTCTGTCCGATTCGGGAGAGTCTTTTCCTCTTTCTCTCTCTCTCTGTCTCTCTCTCTCTCTCTCGTTTTGTCGTGACGAAGTTCAACGACACGGTTCGTCACGTGTGTCTAGAAAGCTGCAAGTGAAGAAAAAAAATAAAAATGAAATAAACTCGCAATTTGAATATACTAAGACCGGAAACGATTGATTCTTTGAAAGCAACAGTGAATTCAGTTGGATATCATGAATATTCAAACAGCGTGGTAACAAATTTCGCAAAAGTAGAAGAGCGTTCGTGAAATTCGCCGCTACGTATGAATTAAGCTTGAAGTTTTTTGAGCAGTGAATTCTGGGTTTATAGGATATCCTGATTTATTGATATTGGACATTTGTACAGACCCGGAGGAAACGGGATTGAAGTTCTGAACGGTCAAAATTCCGAATTTATTTAGGGCGCGATTCTGAGTTTTTAGGAACGTTGGAGTTCAGGACTTACGAATTTCGAAAGGTCGAAATTTAAAAACTCACAAAGTCAAAAAATCCGCAAATTGAAAGGAAGCTCATGACAAAGATGTCAAATAAACGACGTTGCATCTCGCGAATTCCGAGATTCGGAGTTTTTGCCTTCCGGATCTTTAGCTTTCGGAATTTTGAACCTTTGAATCAAATTGGCTACGTAGACTTTCGGGGATATAATCTTTCTAAAAACTGTCGGTCGGTAGTAGAAAAATTTGGAATTTAGATCTCTCGCAGCTTTTGCAATTTGGAATTCCAATGATCCTGCCTTACCCGGATCAGCTACGTTCAGCTTTGTTTTATCAAAGAAATTTTATTACACATGCATGAATGTTGGAGGTACATGTACGTTGGTATCCTACTGTAAAACCAGAGTCGAAGAACACTCGGAACTTGGCCTTTTCGCTTTGCCCTCTATTCGATCTGCAATAAACTCACGTATAGGTGGGTATACGATTACGACGTCGATAAATACAGAATCTATTTTTATTCGGCAGTTTATCATGGCGCGGCGAGCTACCCCTCGTAAAACATAGGCAATCCTCTTGAAATACGACGATCTCAACCGTAAGGCTGAAATCTCGCGTATCGTAAAGCTCGGAGCAATGTGCGCCGTTTTAATCACTTTCTGCAATTCTCAGTTGCGTTTGCGATCATCCGAATTCAATTCTTGTTTTTCACTTTTCCTGGCTCCGTAAAGTCAACGTTTCGATTTCTTCGATCAAGCATCTTCGCTTCTCTTCAATTATTGCATTGGAAATCATCTGAATCCTCATTTTTCATATCATTAGGCTTCGGAGAGTCAGGAAGTCAATTCGGTTGCTTGAAATCTTTTGTTGACTTCAATTGACACCAAAGATAATCGGAAATCTTACTTTCCAAATTATCTGGCTTGAAAATGTTATTTTTCATCATTCTAACCTCAAAATCGCAACTTCGTCGCGATTTCACGGCTCTCACGATGAAAAATCACGATCGTCACTCGTACGTAAAGGATTTTTGACGAAACTCGTTACAGTTACAACGAACCTCTCGTTTAGTCAAAAAAGCCTTGCCATACTCGTATCGTAATGTACTATTTTCGGCTTAAACCTTCAATATTCTTCAATTTGCACTTATGATCATTTGAACTCCCGTTTTTTATATTTTGTGCCCTGATTAATTCAAAAAGTGCATTTTCTGGACTGAAGATCTTAAATTACTTCCAATTTGTATTCAAAATTATCTGAAGTCTTGTTCTTTTTATTCTCGGACTCCGAAAAGCCATCAATTCTCTTCAATTTTTATTCAAGACTATCTGAATACTCATTTTTCGTATCACCTGGCTTCGAGGAGTGAGGAAGTTAGTTTGGTCGATTCAAAAATTGAGATGGCCTGACAATCCTGTGGTAAATAATGATGGAGTGTTATTTGCATGAACTTTGTTGTAGAATTCCTTCACATCCATGTATAAGTAAGTGTATTATGTCAGTAAGTGTCCATAGATGGTTCAGTGCTGGCATCTCTAAGGCATAATAATTATTCAATGACAAAAGAAGATTGATGGCTCCTTATCGGTTTATTCCTTTTGCATCGGAGGAATCGTTACCCGACCTTCGTCGTCATTTCGCGTCATCTAAACCATTGACTAGGAATCCCATAATGTATTTCGATCAACATTCCCCCTCGACTTCCTGGTTCATCATACATTACTACATCCAAAGAGAAACGTACAAATCGCCTCTTTATTCCAGTCTTTTAAAACCCGAATCCAAGTTTTGGCAATTCTGCGTCGTTATATTCAGCAATGCGTGTCTCCGGGCCAGAAAAAGGTCCCTGGGGTCGTGGGTTTTGTTATAAAAATTGAAAAAAAGTGGGTCTCCAGCAATTCTCTGCGGCATTCGTGACTCACCACGCCTCACGTCGTTCGCTCGCTAAAAGATAAAAATCGTGCGAATAATCCGCACGCTTAAGGTATATAAGTAATCTTTTGAGGTCACTCTTTAGGTCACGTTCTCGCAAAAAGAGAGTCTCGATTCATCATTAGACCAGACTCTTTAACTTGGAAGTTAATTCTCTGCATCTATCCGTAAGTATTTTTACACCATTTTATTCCAAGGCTATCAAAATGTGGTCGGAATGAAGAGAAAAGACGACGATTTGTTCCACTAGCCCCGATCAATCGGGTGTGCGTTTGAATAGCTGTCTTCTTTGTGCATCATTTTTTGTTGTTCTTGTTTTTTAAATTCTTTTTCTCTGCCATTCGGATATCTTTTTAGTTACAATTAACGCCGAACGTACAACCTCCGCATCACAGGGGAATCAGTGTTTCATTTTATAGTAAAGGAAAAACGTTGAATTACTGCTGAAGTTACTACTGCTGCTGTATCAAGTTGAATTCGTGTTCGTTGTGTAAAAAACCGTCCCTGATCTCACCTTTTTTTTCAGTTAAATCCTGAATAAACGGTGATTTGTCTTCGGCATAGACTTTTAGGATATACAGCATTACGTTTTATTAATGAGTCATGAAATTAGGTATGTAGTTTTCTGAAGTCTGAGTTTTTGACGATGAAATTCTCCAAAGAGTTTTGCAATGCTCAGTTGCGTGTCCGATGACAGACAGTTGAATTTACACCGCGATAATCCTTGACATTATCACGTCCTTTCGCATCTCCCGCAATATTGGCAATTATTTGCCAGTACGTGTGCCGCAGCTGGGTCCAAGTTACTGCAGTTAGACAGTGAAATATTCCCTTACGATCTCTTGTTGGCAATCTAGGAAGACTAAGACGAAGAAGACGAGGGACCCGGTTCGCCCACGGGAAAATCTATGAGAAATCTGCACGTCCCTCACCATCCAAACCCCAGCTACTATAATACCGCAATAGTTGTTGGTGTACTGAGATTGCAACGTTGACGAGCGTGGAATGTTAATGGAAATCCTAAGATAATACTCCGGTAATGAGGTGATTTATGAACCCCACTTGCCCAGCGTGTGGTCCTCACGTCTTCATCGTTACCATCCCTTCTTCTTTCTGACCATCCCGGTTATCCAACATTTCGATATGTGGTTTGAAAAATCTAAGGATATCGAATTTCAACAGCAAATTAAGTCTGGGGTACATTCTGTGTAGCCTTGTCAGAAAAAATCTTTCAAATCCAAGTACCTATGTATCAAGATGTTTGAGAAAATCGTTTGAGTGCTCGAAGAAACGCGGAAACTTTCGAGTTGATCTTCATGCTGCCCTTTGCATTCGTCGAATTACTTCTGAAGGAATCCAATGAAACTCGTCTTCGAATGTATTCTGAATCATTCGTAGTTCTGCAGTGTTGAGTCAGAGTGGTTGAAAAAAAGGGTAATAAAAGATTTTTGAGAGAAGTCCAGTCAGTACTTCTTCTGAAATGAGCGAGATATCTCCCTGATTAATATAGCATTATTGGGAAAAATTATTGGCGGAACTAAAATTTCGCACACACATTCGTGATTCCGAATATATATCTTGTTTATTTATTTTTGATTATGCAATTCGAATTTGCACAAATCAAGGTCGATCGTGTTGTTAGTTTGTTGTGAGTAGTTTGATCGTCTGCTGACTCATCGCGAAATTCATACGTTCGTAATTAGCCTCGGTTTCTAAAAGTGTGCGTTTTTCGCATAATTTGCACTTTTTGCACAGGCAATTCCTATAGGTACACGACGGCGTAATTACGTGTACAAAAATCACGTCAAGCTGTTATACTCGACGTAAGCAAACTCTCTTTTACACGGTGCGTATATATGTATATAAACGTAAGGTTTCGTAACTGCTCGATGATGTTAATTACTGGTGCTAATGAAATTAATAATAAACTAATTACAGGTACAGGTTGAGTTCGTTTTCCCTCTGACGTTAGGTGACGTTGAGTATTATGAGGCTAAATAAGCCCAGTTTGCTTATCGAGTGGTCACAACGATACTTGCTACAGTGATACATTCAGCGAAATTTATCCGATTAAAATCATCGTGGACATTAGCGATTAATATTTTCTCCCAATATGTAAATCGAGGGGATAAACGACGTTGCAAAATCGAAATCAAAATCAAAACTTTCTATCTTCAGAGCTAAATGCTGGGAGTAGAATATTTGGCAGACGGTTTATCTGTATGAAACGATCGGTTGGACTTGACTCAATTAACGCCAAATCATCGAGAGTGAAATTAGAAGGAATTTAATATTCTAACGATTTTTATAGCATCTTCTCTTTTTTATTTCATAATAACAATTTCCGATTCCGATTCACGTTTAGCACAGGGACGATCCGTTCGTTGATCCCAAATCTTTTTCGGCACGATCAGCAAATTTATCTGAGAAAAAAAGATTTTCACTTTCAGTTTGAATCACCGGCTTATACGTGCGGTACGAATGATTTTACCAACTTTCGATCGCACAGGAACGATGCTACACAGCTTACGATTAGTAGCTCTAGTCTGGTTTCGTATAATCCGTGCAGACAGTGGCAATGACTCGACGACTGGCGTCGTGGCGTTGATCTGAATTCTAAATCCTCTTCAAAGTCTAGACGTTAAATATACAAAGAGAACAGAATACAAATGATGATTTTTACCGGTCATGCACCTGATACAAACTACATGAAAAAGTCTGCAACGTAACGTAAAATACTTCCACTTCTAAATGAACATCATTCCAAAAATAAAGGTCTTCCAACTGCCAACATCTGGATTTGCAGACTGAGGTATTACCTACAATTATAAAAAAATCTTGTGCTTTTATCACAAAATGCATGATGATGTTCACTAACGTACAGATTAACACTTTTGTTCAGATTTCTAAATGAACATCATTCCGAAAATAAAGGTCTTCCAACTGGAAATCCTACCTTTGGATATTAATTACTGCATTTGTCTTTCTGTCTTCTGATAGTCATTTTCCAATTTGTGACTATTGGTGCAAAGATTGGGTTGTGTAAATTGGCAATTGGTCTTTTTTGTGCAATGTGAGAAAACCGCGAAATGGAAAAGCATGAAAAGTGATGGAATGTGGTTCACCATAGTGGAATTAATTGCATTCATGGCGAGTATGGACACAAAAAAATGTTATGTCCAGTTTTGGACATCGCGTACAACACACATGGTGTTACTTTTCGGTGGTCAGGAGAGCGTGTCTCGTTTCGTGCACCGGTCTCGGGCTCAGGGTCTGTAGTTAATTCGACGAGGCAAATGATTCGGGACGTTAACCCCGGGAAAGTGTCAAATGCAGGGCTGCTGCCAGACTATCGTTGAGTGAAGAAGAGAAGAGTGGAGTATATGTGTGTACGTGTAACCAGCACCATGAATTTCTCAATTTCTCACACCTCGTTGAACCGCCTCTGGTAGGTAACGTTATACCAGACTGGTTCCTAACTGTGGGAAATTTCACTACCATTATCAGCTTGACAAATGATTGGAACACAATTATCACATCATCAAAGAAAGGAGACAAAAATGAATAAAGATAACCCCCAATAACAGAAATTTGTCATCAATCTGCAAAATATGTAGCAAAAATTCAGTTTTATTGCTGTTGAGAATCTCGATTCCCGTTCAATCATCTCGGATATTCATGAGATAAAGAGATTTCCTCATCAATGAGGAAATGCAATGTAATTTGGTAGACATTGTATCTCTAGTGAGTGAGTGAGTGAGTGAAGAGAGCCTGCAGAAGAAGAAGTGGGCCGCGCCATGGCCTAGTACCTTTTGTAATTAACACCACGTGGATTAATTACAAGAAGTCAAAATGTCGCGAGGCTAGTTTTGAATTTCACCGCGCGACACCCGATAAACTTGCTCTACTTTCAAGGCCCTGCGTATACCCGGTAGGCTCGAGCTTGTTAACACGTTCACGTGAGGTTGAGTAATTTTTTAAGTAAGAGGGTTATCGTATGTATTATCAACACTCGCTCGTTTCCTCAAGCAAGCACTAGGGTCGATTTATTTCTTCACCAAAGTCTATTTCACGTCATCATAATCGTGTCATTCAAAAACATCTGCTGAAAAATTCTTCAGAATATTTGCCTCCGTGAATCGAGTGCGGGAGATTTGAAAATCACAATCTTGAACCAAATCATCCGCGAATAAGTGATGAAGAAATAGTTGATTCGCCGTGTTGGTGTCATGCAACGAAACCATTTTAATGATGTGAAATGAACCTTTGGCTAACAATATGAAGCTAATTGGTTTTAAACTGTGTTTCAAAAAGGAACAGATACATTGCACATGCATACGTCACTCTATTCAACGGTTGTTAATCCTACTCTTTTGCTAATCGATTCAATTCACTTTTTCCAAGCATTGTTCGACACGATTTACATGGAATCATTCGATTCGTTACACTGAGCTCTCGAAGTCGGGGTCTAGGTTTATTCCGTGTCCGTTTTACATTCTATCTCATCTACATATTCAATATAAGAATTCCGCCATGTCAGTTCCAAATAAAATTCAACTCGTATCCATTTTTATGAATCACACGTGCAGTTTGTTATTCTGTTATTTTTTTGCGGATTTCAAAAACCCGTTACAATTTATTGAACAATGTTCCTACGGGTGGTTATAACGCTTTTGGCTTTAGCAAACTTCAATACACATCCCACTTCCTAAGAGCTCAATTTTCTCATGACGATCCGATTTCGTGCCAGACGTATACGTGTATGGCTTACCGCAGTATCCGTTAAGAATCCCAATTGAAACCTGTAGATAGCAGGAGTTCAGTTCTGCACTAACCCCAGAAGGTTTAAAATTCTTCGTGCGTATTTTCAGAGTCTATATTATGCATTTATCATGATTTTGAACCTAACAGCTCATGTGCTGCGATCTACGTAATACGTGATATGAAAATTAGCTTTTGCGCTTGCAATTTCTGTAAACTAAACGTACTTGTATATATACATCATCTCGCTGAACGATGATGTTCACAATGATGATGATGATGATGATGCAAGGTGATACCGTCACGCGGCCAATTGGATAACCGCTACCGGGTGATTTAGAGTAAATTAGATTTGTACGGAGTTAGTAACCAAGGTCGAAGGGGAACTTAGGTCCTATTTTGATCCAACAAACTGTACGTTTAAAAAGCCCCGGGGGTTTAGGATTTGATTTTTTACCCGTATTAGCTCGTGATAGCAGTTTATTTTAAACTGTTTCAATAGGATTTGCTCTGAATTTCTGTACGAAGATCATGTATGGCTGCCCAACTTGTTCTTTCAACCTCTTACCCCGAAACTGTAAAGTTGAGTTTTCACTGGATTCCATTTTCGGTCTCTGTGTATCTGATCAATTTTTTCGTCGCACACTATCTCGAGAACTCATGAACGGACTTTGATGAATTTGGTCTTAATCAATGTGGCTTCATCTGATTCATTATGGGTTCGAGTTTGGATCTGATTGGTCCAGTATAGTATAGTAGTGTATAGTAGTGTAGTGTATAGTTTTTCACTCATATACGAAACAACAGGTTTTCGAATATGAAAACGCAAAACTCATTATAACCTTTCACTTGATTGTGATTCATTCATTTTCAAAACTCATGGATCCAGTCCATCGTGGACCTCAGACTGAACTGTTGGGATCTAAAATGTTTTTGCGAAATCAGATCATGGCGCTAGCAGATTTGAACCCAATTAAGTGATAAAATGTCAGTGGGGGTTTTCTGCCATAGGCCAGACCTTCTAATTCCTCTGCCTGCGACTAACTCGCTATCGCTGTAATTATTGATAAGCGAATTGCGATAGCGCTAGTGATTAACTGATTGGAGTTCACGCGAGTGGGTATCAGTTAATCGGGAAACTTCGGCCGGTCTAAGTGCGACGTGTTTTTGCATAAAACATAATTGGAAAAAAACTTGAAGAAAATAAATATAAAAATTATAGTTTAAAAAATGTATCAGTGTGCCTGTGACGTTTTTCTTATATTTAGAACCCAGAATTTTCGAATACTCGACTTAGCGACGAGTTGTTAGTTTCTTAACGTCAAATTGTTGGTCCCAGACCCATTCTAACAAACACTCCGAGGACCTATTCAAACTGTGCAGTGACCGTGTAGTGTTTGAAGAAAGTGATAACTGGAGAAAAACCTTTGGATAATTTCCAGGTATATAGCGAAGAAGAAGTCCGGAGCTAAGGGACTTAGTCAATTTCCCAGACAACGAAGTTGGGCCTTTTTATAGAACCGTGTCCCTATTACAAACCGGGTTAAAATGATGCTAACAAATCCTCTCGTCAAGACAAAAAGGGGCTCCGTAATGTCCTGCGGGAGCAAGAACTTTACCTACAAGGTATTGATTTATTGATCTAAACATTTTTCAACAGAGTTATGGAAACGGATGTTCTCTCAACGAAATTAATTTGCTACTCTCTTGATTATATACCGGTTTCGGTGTATTTGCTTGGTTAGAACTTTGTTTCTAATTCAAAGTCGAACAACCTTTGATCTTGATACCGGAATCGTACCCTCATGTTCTTCGGAGCAGTGGTAACCCTGTGATTATGGTCTATTCATTCCAATTCAGCATCTAGAAGGTCGATTTCTAGCTTGAAATTACTTTGAATCGCTCCACCTGCTGGCTTTAAATAGACGCAAATGACTTCCTTGACTTTCAATGACCCCGGGCAATTCTATAGTGTGTAACTTTCTGCCTGACTGAAAAACACTTTCGAAGGCTCATTATGCCAATTCCTAATCAGATTTTTACCCCTGCAATGACAGTTTCTCTGACTATGGAATAATTCACGCACGGAATGAAGATACAGATAAAATGGTAATATTTGTTTCAGGGATATGACCCGAAAGTCCATATATTACGACGTTGTAGTTCTTACGATCTGTTTACAACTGATATGACTCAGATACGCACTCGCGGTGTGCTACTACATTACCAAATATGGTACTCCTTGCGCCCGTTGATATTTATCAATCGCGTAATCTATAGTGATAAGGTGAGATCAAAAAATTTCAGTCGCATCTATAATTAAAAGATTAAACGAACTTACTTGTAAGTGAAGTTCTATCTTAATTGTATGAAGCGCCTCTTCCGAAATGATCAACTTGTAGTTCCCCCTACTTCGACCGATGTCGCCACAATTTTTTACGTATTTTAAAACAATAAAGTTTTAAAACAAAGAAAAGCGCATCCACCGCGCTCGCTCCTGTACCCACGCGTGATCTTCATTTCTTTAAAGCTCCGCCGTAACCTTGATGGGTCTTAAGAACGTATCTTAAGAAGGGTGTATATAAGGGTGGGACTGATCATTTCGGAAGAGGCGCTTCATACAATTAAGATAGAACTTCACTTACAAGTAAGTTCGTTTAATCTTTTAATTGTATTGCGCGCCTCTTCCTCATGATCAACTTGTAGATGTTCGACGCATGTTACGGCGGTGACGATTAGAATTACTGATACGATATATTTTGGAACAAATGTTTATTGTAACAGAATCAATCAACAAGGATAATGTTGAACCTTCAAAGGTTCAAAATGACGTTTGCAAACGCCTTCTTATCTTTTACAATTTTCAAATCATAGAACTTTGCGAATGTGTTCGATTTTTCAGTCCATCCTGCAGTTCTACGTAAGGTATCTATGTCTAAACCTTTATTTTTTACTGTCGATGTTGAGGCATGACGAGTTGAGTGAGCACTAAAAATATTTGTATCTATGCCACTCTTCAACAGAACATTTTTAACCCAATGACTCAACGATTGAGCAGTAACACCTTTGAATGGACGTTTATTTGAAATGAAAAGAACAGTTGTTTCTCCACGGATGTTTTTGGTTCTTTCAAGGTAACATTCAAGCGTAATTGCTGCACAAATCTTTTTATTTTTTGGAAAATAAGGTAAGACCAGAAGAGGTTGTTTCCTGTTTGGACCCGAAGTTTTGATGTGATCAGGAATTTTTATATCAATCGATTCTTCATTAAATTCTATATTATCTGTCTTGATTAAGGCGAAAGTTTGTAATCTATGTCCAGTTACCAATGCGAGTAAACAGATAAGTTTCATAGATAATTCTTTAAGAGGCAAATTGTCATTATCAGGAATAGAAGTCAGGTAATCAAGAACAATTTTTGGATCCCAAGTCGAGTCATATTTGGGTTTTGATGGTCGTAATTTCGATAAACCTTTAAAAAATCTCAACATTCTGTGATCTTGAGCCATTTCTGGTCCAACAAGTAATGAAATAGCCGATCTATAGCAATTAATGGTACTATATGTTGCACCTTTTTCGAATAATTCTGTTAAAAAACTCAGTATACATGGGACGGAATTGTTGAACGGGTCTATGCAATGAATAGAGCAAAAATTCCACCATTTCTTGAAACAACACTCGTATTGTTTATATGATGAGTTACTTAACGACGAAATCATTATGTGTATTGTGTCGTCAGGAATACCCTTCATTTGGAAAGCTTTCCTGATAAGGAAGCGGCCACCAGGGTAACTTTGTCCCAAAATTCCTCTGGTTTCCTATTTGAAAAAGAAATATTGGTTTTAGCATCAAATCTGAATGGATCTGAGACAATCATTTCACAGAACAAGGGGTACCACGGTTGAGAAGGCCAATCCGGTACAACCATTATGCCCTCCCCCCCCTCGTTTTTTATCTTTTGTAAAGATTTTAAAATAACTGTGGTTGGAGGAAACGCATAGAAGAAATCATCTTTCCAACTTATAGTGAATGCATCAATTGCAAATGATTCTGGATCTTTCTTCCAGGACACGTATTTTTTACATTTTTTATTTACTCTGCTCGCAAATAAGTCAATTGTTGGTTTTCCAAATTTCATTGTTATTTTTTCGAAAATTTCATCAGATAACTCTATTTCACCAACCGATTCTCTGCGGCGCGATTCAGTATCTGCTTCGGTATTCTCTTTTGACGCAATATATGATGCGAAAATCCAAATACCTCTCTTTTCACACCAATTCCAAATGTTTTGAGCTACTTTATTTAAATTCTTAAACTGAACACCGCCCATTCTATTAATGTATGAAATAGCTGTGGTGTTGTCAATTCGTAGCAAAATCTGACAGTTTCTATGGTTATTTGCAAAACATTTCAAGCCTAAAAAGGCGGCTAAGAGTTCCAAATGATTTATAAAATTTGATCTTTCATCTTTTTTCCAGAAGCCATGTACCCGTTGCCCGTTGCAGAAAGCACCCCAACCTGACAACGATGCGTCTGAAAATATTTCTAGATCGTACGTGGTTTCTCGGATAGGGTTATTCGAAAAAATGGCTACTGACTTCCACCATTTGAGCTCTTTTACAACCTCGTCTGAAATTATCATTTTTCCTTCATAATTATTCTGACTTTTTTTAAGAGCTAAAAATTTTTCTCGTTCGCAGGTTTTTGTGTAAGCCCACGCATAATTGACCGCTGGACAACAAGACACTAAGAAACCTATAACCTTTGCGAATTCTCGAATGCTGATCTTTTTGTCTACTTTAATTCTTTCAACAAGAGCTTTTAAGTGAACTTTTTTAGATTCTGGTAATTCTACTACCATTTTTTTTGAATCAAAAATGAAACCCAAATATTTGCAACTCTGATCTGGTATTAATTTGCTTTTTTCTTCACTTATGATAAAACCTAGGTTTTCTAGAAGTGTTTTAGTTGCTTTGATATTTTTCAAACAAGATGAATAAGAATCACCTATTAGTAATATGTCATCCAAATAAATGACAGATAAGAAACCTAATTGGCGTAGGTGAAAAATAACCGGTTTTAATACCTTAGTGAAAACGTAAGGTGCCGTGTTCAAACCAAATGGTAAGCATGAGAATTCATACAATTTATCATCAAATCTGAATCGTAGATATTTTCGGCATGAATTATGGATAGGGATCAAATAATAAGCATCTTTAAGGTCTATAGATGCCATGAAACACTCTGAACTCATGAGTTTTGTGACTGTTCTGCCGTCTTCTAACTTAAAATGAACAGTTGAAATAAATGCATTCAATCTTTTCAAATTTAAAATAAGCCTGTGAGTACCATTTGGCTTTGGTCTTAAGAAAATGTCTGATATGAAATGGTCTGGGTCTTCCATACATTCCTGTATAGCGCCTTTAATAATGAGTTGTAATATTAAATTACGAACAATACATTTATCACCATCGGACCATTTTCTTTGACACGGCTCTGATTTTTGAACCGGCTTGGAAACAAACGGGATTTTATATCCACTAATCCAAGAAAGGATAGTCAAATCTGATGTAATCCTTTTCCAGTTTGATCCAAAAAAGCGAAGCCTTCCGGCAATCTGACTTACTGAATTGTTTAACGGCGTTTCCGGTAATCCTGATCCTTCTTGGGTCGGTATTTCGAGTATGGCTGCGCTGCAAATTTTTTCTGTGGTCCCTGCTGACGTTTCTGCCCGCCCGTCGTCGCTGAGACTTCCTTTTGATGTTGACGGAACGGGGTTTTCCAGTTTTTTGTCGATTTGTTGACCTGATTTTTTGACACAGTTTTCAGGTCTTTTGAAGTACTTGCTATTTCTTTAGCGGACTTTATAACATCGTCCAATTTTTCGCTAAATAAGTACTGGTCAGCTGTCGTAGCAATCAAAGCATCTCGTAAAGAAGTGTTGATGGTTGCCATTATGAGGCTTTTCCGAATGGCTGATTCGTCATGCTGCAAATCAGTCAATAAGCTGCACATTTCACTGAGACATTCCAAAACTGGGATGTTTTCTCCCGTTTCAGGCTTCTCGATCAATAAGGATAAAGCTTTTCCACCAGCGGCGATGCAAGCTGATATTTTTTGTTGTTTTTGTATTATGCGAGCATCCCTCTTGAGAACAGCCTCTTGAACCGCAGCTTTGATTTGCAGATTCAATTTCGGTGGATCAATCAGTACGCAGTTCTTAGGTGGTGGATATTTTTCTATCAATTGTGTCTTTTCTTTCTCTGGAAGACCGTGTTTAATAATGTCCTCCCATCGAGCGACAAAATCAGAATGAATGGCTGAGCTGAGGGGTCTATCTCTGCATATTTGCTTCCCGATGACGTTTCTAACGTCTTCGCTTAGCAAGACCTCTTCTAACTGATCGTTTTTTCCCATTCGTGGAGGAGACGCTGGTTTTGGTGTGACATCCTCTAGGGTAATTGTCGGATTTCTCGACGGAGTTGACTCTCTTGAAAATGATCTCGAACTGCTTCGGCTTCCGACTACTGGAAGTCAACATTTTATTTAGGGATAAAAAATCCGCTCGATATTTTTGGATCAGAGTCCGCAAATATTAAATTCTGTTTGAACTTTTATTAAAAAGCACATTTGGTATAAAGGTTAGAGCCTATCACCAACGAGTTCATGTTTAAATCATCAAAAAGCATAGCCTTCGTGGGTTAGAGCCCTCGTTAGATGCTGGTTTGTTTCCATCGATGTGTCGATTTACTAATGAATCAACGAAATAACGATTCACTCGCAGGTTAGAGCCCTTGAGCGATGTTAATCTGTTTATTTATCACGAATCAACGAAATATCGATTCACTCGCGGGTTAGAGCCCTTGAGCGATGTTGATCTGTTTATTTAACATGAATCAACGAAATCGATTCGCTCGCAGATCAGATCCCTTGAGCGACGTTGATCTGTTTGTTTATAACAAATGATACGCATGTATCAGCGAAATATGAATGAACTCGCACGGGTTAGAGCCCGATGAAATGAATTTTTTGATTTCGTCTGAGATTTAAATCTCAAAAAATTTTATGAACAGGCGAAGATATTGAATCGATGCACAATTACTCAATGGGCTAGAACAGAAAAAATGTGCTTCACTTACATTGATTATCAATGAATTCTGATGAAGAAGAGATATGGCGTTGCTCGCGACAACCACGACGTTTTGAACGGCGTCGTTCCTTCCTCTCTTTTCTGTCCTTAATTTTCTTCTTTAATTTCTTCACCCGTTTCTTCAGATATTCACTATCCGAACTGTCGCTGTTTGAAGAATCATCCCTGCTTCTTTTTCCCATCTTCTGAATTAATTCGTTACTTTTCCGATTTCAATTGAACGTGGCTCATCGGCACAAAGCGAAAGAATGAAGATCACGCGTGGGTACAGGAGCGAGCGCGGTGGATGCGCTTTTCTTTGTTTTAAAACTTTATTGTTTTAAAATACGTAAAAAATTGTGGCGACATCGGTCGAAGTAGGGGGAACTACAAGTTGATCATGAGGAAGAGGCGCGCAATACAATTGTTGGTCTTATCAATATACCGTTGCATTCGATGATTTATGAATGATGATTAGTCATAATTTCACAATTCAATAGAATACAATTCAGTTCAATCCCATTTGATTTGGTATTCATTTTCCATACGACAAGTATAAGACTTTCATTCTACTACCGTTGGTATATAAAATTGCGAAACTCCGTAGAACGTAGAACGACATCGTCTCGCTTCAGGATGTTAAATAATTCCGTCACGAGTCACGAAACTCGTGTGCACGTTGTACATTCAGCGAGGAATCCGTCTCGATGTTGACTTTGTATGTTCGAAAGTGAAACCAACTGCAAGGCAACCCAAATTAAAACCGAACAAAGTCAAAGTAAATTGTCGCCAAGAAGTTTGAAGCAACTTCTGACGGTCAAGATATATGTATAACAGGAATCGTTGAGTAAACAACCTTGAATTGTAAGATGCTTCGAGAAAGTGATAAGATCCAATTATGTCTTTATACTACGTTATGCTGGACTGATTTGTGAAAGAAACTTCAGGCATATCGATGGTTTGTTTTAGAGTGCATCATATCTAGAAAAGTTGGGTGCAGTTATAACCACAATGACGAATGATAAATCACCTACCTTCGCTTTTTCACGAATGTAAAAGTCCCTACTCAGGGTTTACTTTACAATGGTATTCATCATACGTACATGCATACGTATATACGATATCGAGGTTGCTCCGGATACTTTGTACCGCTCTGGTGCACCGTTTAATAGAAGGTGTTGCAATTTGCGTTCTGCATTGCCAGTGCACCTTATACCTACCCAGACAGACATCGATACGTTCAGTCACGTTCTCCCAGTTTCTAAAGGCAAACCGAACGTGCAATATCATAGCAGTAAAAGGATGATTCCTTTACGAAGCAAGCGATCCCAGGATCCAGGATCTTACTCTTTAGTTCGCCTACTGGCGCGTGGAAATCGCGGTTACATTCGCTTCGAAAGTCGTTGCTCAATCTCCTGCAGTAGTGTATACCTTCATCGAAGATCTCAATCGTCATACGAGAAGAATTTTGCCGTGCCTCTTCTTCATTCTCTTCATCTTCTTATTCTCTTCATGCATAAAAACCAGGCCAATCGTAATCGGTTTTTATAATACCTCATTGTTTTCATTCGACTCATCATCCTCACTGCGCAGACACATAAGACATAAGAAATATTCAACACGTACTTGCCAAATCTTCATATCTTTCTATCTTGATGCGATACACTCAACGATCAACTGGCTTTAATCTTATCGTATCAAAACAAAATTATGTTTGCGTACTTCCGAAAGAAGAAATGTGTGCCACGAAGTGAGATAACTCGTATTCGGGTACATCCGAAAGAGCATCCCTCTTTCTATGATGTCCCTTTTCTCCCTTCGATTAGACATTGGACCCATCACGTCCCCATCATAGAAAAAAAAAACATCTGTGGAAATTTCCGGTTTTGTATGAAAGTTTTTCATATTTGAAGCTGCGGTGTCCTTTAATCGGTTGATGTTGATGTCAGTTCTTGAGCGAATTTAACAGAGCAACAGGTCACTCGACGGTCGATACTCGATGGTTTGTATAGACAATTCAATCAAAGGACTGAACACGAATATCCATATTTCGATCATTGGGGTTCAGGAAATGGAAGATGTGATCTGAAATCATTCGAATGACGTCTTCATGGATGTTTGTGGTATGATTTTAACGGGGTTCCTTTCGAAACGGTTCGTTACGATGACTTACCAGATGGTCAAGATGCACATGAGTCATTCCGTCATTTTAGATTTTGAAAAATCGGGGAATGAAATACGTAGGTACAAGATGTACCTACGTTGTAGGTACGTACCCCGTTAAATGGGTTATACATCAAGAGGCTTTGGATGCCCATTGTTGTCTACACAGTCTGACACGTTCGAGATAAGCATCAAAGGTTTTGCTAGACAATAGAGGCGATACAAAACGGTAATCAGCTTGCGGTAAAAGTGACTCATCGACAACGTGGAGTAATTATTTGTTTAACTCGGAGTTCGTTTACCGAGTAACCCCTTTCACAATTTTCGACATCATAATATGCGGCGGACTGCGGGACAGCACGTAATGCGTATAACTGAAGAAGTTAATTCATATACGTGAGAAACAAACATGACCTGTGCGAATCTGAAATACGAATACATACTTCCGATTCCAATTACCTACATGTGATTTTTCAGTCAAGACACGTCAACGTGGTCACCGCTTTCCCTTGTCTAAATAACGTCGCATTCATGCTATTCCTTCTTCTTCCGATGCAAATTACAAATGCTATTGCTACTGCTACGTAACACTCGTAGACTTTCGATTTGTGCATCGGCTACAGGTGAGCAACGTGCAAATCCTCGGTTGTTCGAATTGCGAACCGAATCAAATGCCGTGGGAAGATCATGTACTGATATCCAGTTAGGTTTTCTATAATATAAACTAGCAAACGATCCATCGATATTCGGTCCCAAGCTATATGTTTTCAATCCGGAGTAAAAGTGATTTAGAAACTGTAGAAGAGAGTCTCGGACAATCATGGAGAAACTGGAAAAGTCAGGGAATTTTCTATGCTTTGGAATGTAACTGCGCGTTTTTATCCGAAATGCAATGCAATGATCCAAAAAGAAATTCAAATGTCTGCTTCTGTGAATTTTCGAAGGATTTGTCATGGTCTGCATGTGATGATCCAGAGTGTGAATAAAATCGTGTATCCTACAATAGGAACAAGACGTCCTGATATGGCATTCGAAAGTCTGTGTACATATAGCTCTACGAAAAGTGTCAAATATAATAGTGCAGCACCGTTAGATGCTTCATACTTTCGATGATTGTCTTTCAAGACAGTCGCGAACAATGTTCCCTGGGGGGGCTTATTTCTCGACATAACGGACAAAATTCATTCAATCCACGTTCGTAGCGTATACCTACAGAGTTTCAAAACTTCCCCGTAAGTCTTGGCTGCTGGTCGTGTCAGTCCTGAATAATAGCTTCAGGTGAAATTGGCTCGACTTCTGTTACCCACGTTTCTGACGACGGATCCTCGGGTTGACTAGGTCGAGTCAGTTTGCTTGTATTCGGTTGACAATTATGGTGTCGAGTTTTCTGATGTCTAAATATAGAGGTACATACCTCACGGTTTGTCTCACGTAGGTACATATACAAAACACACACTTGCTTAGATTCGGTCTTGAGTGTTCGACTGTACTTCCTTTCGCGGTTATTTGCTTGAACTCTCTGATCGTTAACGGGGAAAGAAAAGAAAAGAAAAAAATAAATAAAAATAAAAACAAACAACGGAAAGAAAATTTTCTCAACGGTAGTGGTAAGACGTTTCAGTCGTCTCCCAGTCGTTCGGACAGTCTTAATGCACTTCCGGGTCATAAGCTGCCGCAGTTAACCCCAATAACATTAATTAGTGTCGCCTTAAGTTTTACCGGCCAAACTTAAGGTCCTGTATATAAACCATAAACCGTGTTGAGCCGTAATAAGCGGTTCCTTCCGCGGTCGTGTAACCATAATTATCCCTGGGAATGAATGTAACGAGTCTTGGAATACAGCCGCTCACCGTATGGACCGTCTTATCACCGCAAATCTCGAAACTGAATATCGTTCGTGAAGAAAAAGCATCTTTATCACACGTATGTTCATTACCAATGGGGGTTTTTTTTTTTTTAAGCATAGTTTGTGTAGTTCGTTCGAGTATATAATTGTCTGTAAGTGGAATGAATCAATCATTGGACATGGATATCGTGATCAGGACAAAGTGTTTCCTGTTCGAAACGCTCTACCAAGCAACTGGCCATTTGTCTTTATTTTTAATCAATCGATAACCCACCTCAGGCGATCTGGTACCAGACTCGGCTCTCATTTCTAACTCGAAAACTTTGGACTTGAGCTTGACGAGACAACTGCCATTGGACACTATTAATTGACTATGTAATTAGCGGTTCAACTCACGCAGTAGCTTCTCTTCTTCCTGCTGTAACGCGCTACTAATCTTCACTGCACATTCGTGCCGGGTGATGATGTTGGCAGAAATTCTTCAAACTATTTTGAGTAATAAGTTTCTCAGTTCGATAGAATTTCCGGCTTTCTTATTTTTTTTCCCCCATTCGGTTGCAGAATGAGCAAAACACGATATTTCTCTCTTTCTGCATGAGTTTGCAGAGGCGAATTGGCATTATATGTGTATACCTGCCGATGATCGTGAGCTAAACGTTCGTTATTTCCTGTGTAATTACAAATACGCTATCACACATTCACTTAACCCGTGAACGATCCAGGTCAGTAATTTCCAGATTAATACACGGCTTCGATATACTTCGATAACTAAAACTAGTAGGGAGTTAGTCTATCGAGTCCAATCTATACCAACCCGTTACAACGCACAACTTGCTTGCTCTATGTGAGATATAAATCTAATATCTGCAGTCCAGAGAACGCGTTCTATACCCTACTACTACTACTACTACTACTACTACTACTACTACTACCACCACAATCCCTCGAGAGCAGGTTGGTATTTAGGTGAGCACCTTGCTCGATTTGTTAAACTGTCATGCACGCCTTAGAGTGTTCATAGGACGAGATAACACATGTAGGTACGTGTACATGTATCTACCTTCAGTACTGGTCATAATGGTGTTTCTTCCATTCTTCACCATGATTACTAGCGTGAGAAATTCTTCTTCAACATTCTGTACATGTAGGTACATACGTATATCTCGGATGAACGACATGTGAGATCCATATAGGAGAATAGTACCTACATACATGTATATGCACAGCGGATACTTGGAGATAAATTCTGATAACATAGCATCCAATGACTCCGGGGAGCAATTAGAACCGATATTATTACAAAGTGCAGAGTCCGGTGAACAGGTGCAAGTTTATATGGAGTAAAGGTCAATCAGGAGCTTTACATTAGTATTATAATCAACTTATGACAAAGTTGTGATTCAGTTTTAGTCTTGCTGCTGGTTTGCTACTCAGGTAGATATGACGATGATGATTCGTTCGGTTTTATTCGACTTATGACATTTGGCAACATTCTGCATGCATTGGTCTATGCTGGGTAGGTATGCGTTTATTCATGTAACCGTGCACTGATGATGATCGTTCAAAGGTGCGAGATAAATGTCTTACCCTAATACGAAGAGAAAGTTCATTTCCGTCCCAGCATTCGAGATACATAAAGCCAAGTTGTCAATAGGACGTGACTTCCTTCTTAGAGAGTTGTTTGTTACATCGCTTCGATGGGCCAACGTTACTCTGGTACTTTAGATCGATGATTAGGAACATTTTACTACGCTAGCATTTAATTCTCACAGTCATCGGTAAAAATTAGTCCTCTATAGTGAAAACAGTCGAGGTTTTGACAAAAGTAACACTTCTGCGCTTCGACCTACGTTGTAATTAGCGTAATTTCTTTTCCGTCTTTCGAGAGTTCGAACGATGATCAAATGTTTTTTTTTTTTTTTTTTTTACAGCTAGTTTTTCATATGAATGGACAAGGCGGATTATTTTGACTCGATGATTTCCGTTTTCCTCATGATTTCCGGCTATTACAAGGCTCTTGCCAAGACTCAGATGTCTGTCAAAGATATCGGTCCTATTTATACATCGGATAATACCCATTGCTTCAGAGGAGTAGAGGCGATATGCGTAATTGCTTCTGAAGAAGATGCCCCCAGTATCCCAGAGTTCATTGATACAATTATGTATATTGTTGTCACGCTTAATACTCCATCACTTTCCGAGCCATAGAAAGACTTCTCCATACATCAAACTTCACCAATGATCATAGTACTAACTTTCGTTCTCGATCACATACGTACCTGGATGTTCGATGCTTTGATTTGAACAGTTGTTTTTGCAAAAAATTAGCCTGGAAATTAAAAACGCGTCTTTTTGAGTACTCAAACTTTTGTTCAAGGTAGTTTTTTTTGAAAAGGAAAGGAGTGTGGAGATGATTCCATAATGTATAGCATACAAAGTACTTACGAAATCTTTTGAATTCTCGTTTCAGGCTGTAAAGCTGGAGTCTGTCCACCCTGGAAGAACGCGTTACCTGGTGGTCGTGTCCTGTACAGGTCGCCAGGACGCGGAGGAAAGCTGTCTCCTTGGGATAGACTGCCACGCCAGGGCTACCGTGGGTCTAGTTCTACGAGTTCTAGCCGACACGGCGATAACATTGGATGGAGATGGGTAAGTTGTTAATATTTTCTATATGCAGGAAGCTCAGTCTGACAAAACACATTTTGTTTTCTATCTTTCCTGAAGCTGTGAGAAAATGCAGTTTATCATGATAAGAGGGAGATTCGGATGTATCGTAGATGATGGATTTTCATTGGGCATATCGCTCGACGTGTAATAAAACCGTGAAAACTGCTGGTTGACTAAAAACTGAGATAGATGCTTGATCACTATTACTTTCGCGTCATTAACTCTGCTGTTGCTATACCACAGAACGCGCGTTGCGCTCAATTATATAGCCGTTAAATAGTATACGGTGTTGGAAATAGTTAAGAGCAATTAATAGCATTGCCTAGAGAATTAGATACGCTTTTAACCACGCGGCGCATAACGCAACGCCTGCTGCAGATTCTATACGTTGTTTCTATCCCTGGTAGAAAAAACTGGCCATGGGTTTTATTTTCGCTTTTTGCGATATTGTTGGTAGGTACTGCTTTTCTGCAATTATCGACTACTTAGGTGTGGTAGATCTGATTTATCGAAAGTTTGAAGAGCGAGCTGTGACTTGAATTTCTATATAATACAAATCATGACAACTTGTAAATTCTCGCGGAAAAATCATAGGGCTTTCATTTTCCGATTTGTTCTACTTTCATACATACTTGATGGAAGTCATGTTCAATTCTTCGAGAATTCTAGTCGTAAGGGAGAGTGCCAACTGATTCATTGCAAAAAATATCACGAGGACGATCCTTTCGACGATTCCAATACGAACTTGAATCATATTAAATCGTCGATACATGGGAAATCCACAATGTTCCAATTTTGTAAGTTCTCGAATTTTGATTACCAGTTAATGATGATGATGTTTAATTTTCGGATAATTCGAGTCATCGACCAATATCAATAAATTTTTCCGTGTTAAACGTTCCGACGATAATGTGCAAGTTCAAGTCATGATAAGTTATAAATCAATTGATTGAAAGACAAGTGATGAAGAGAAATTTTCGACGTTTATAAAGCGATCTCAAATCGTGATGATTCATAAGTTCATTGAAAATGGACAGTGTTTCGATTATTCTAGTTCATTAATTTCTGCTACTAGTTCAAACTGACGTGTTCAATTTCTGGAAAAATTGAGTCAATGTGCTGATACAATGAAATTAGTTAAACCAAAAGCAATGAAGTTCAATTTTTCGATGACAATAATGCGAACTTGATGTAGGTAACAATATAATTCGAGCAACCTTCTTCGTGAATTGAGTTACTTCAAGCTATTGGAAGATAGAAATAATTTGTCTTCAACATCAGTATATAGTAAGGTGTGTTTCGTCGTTGATTTTTGGATAGTACCGTAGATGTTCCGTTAGTTACACTGAAGTAGACCCCGGTCTGGTTCTTCGCGAGACGGATTGAGTTCACTTTCGAAGGAAATAACACTGACTTGCGTAACTATGGTTCGTTGGATCGGAGGTTTTCCGCGAATCGATTACTGGCTGATGATTGAGACGAAATGAACAAAAAATCACAAAAAAATCGATCAATTTTTTACCAACGCCGCGCATTCAGAAATTTTAACTTCTTCTTTTTCTCTATCTCTCTCGGTTCGCTTCAATAATTCATTGCTTGTATATTTCATCTCTGTCATTTTGACGGGATCAGCCAATGATTCCGTACAACTCATCCGTCTCTTGAAAACCAAAAAGCATCAAAACCAAAACAAAAAATAAAAATCTGTTTTAAAAAAACGGAATATAACCCGAAACCGCGGGCAAGGTGTACAAATAAAATAAAAGTACCTACTGACTCTTGAGACTCGCTCTGCTACCTTTGGTACCGTATATTCGCCAGTTTACATACTCGCTCGAGATAGGCACATGGTGAATTTATGACCACCGCTCCAGGGGCGTTTCTTCAAAAATTACAGCCTCTGAGAGGAGAGGAAAAATAAGAATAAGAAACAGGAGAAGCTGGCCAAGATCTGGTCCAGATCGTTCGCCAGCTGCTGTCGCACCGTTACGCTTTTAATCCTTCGGCTGCATCTCTCGCGGCCACTTCTTCTTCTTCTTCTTCTTCTTGTTCTTTGTCTTCTTCTTCTTTTTATTCGCTCAGATAATATTTTACAGTTAGACTTTGATGAAAATTCATCAAATCTTTACTGTAGTGGTATATCAAATATCTTCGATCAACGACCAGAACATGTACAGTTTTCAATCAACAAAGACTATTGCAATTCATCGGAGTGTTTCAAGTAATTTCACGCTTCAGTAATTCATCATCAGTATCGCGTGGCATTGATCTTTCGAATAAAACACTTCATTTTATGGAAACGATCGTATAGGAAAGGGATGGGCAGAATTAATCCACTCCAGGAATAAAACTCCATCAAAAGAAGACTTTGTTCAATAATTCTTTAAACTATTCTACCAGAGAACCTCGGAATTAGATTACTACACATCATCCTCGTCATACAATTAGAAAAATCCTCAATCTTAGGACAAAATAAACTCCCTTATAGTTTGGAGTTTTTGAGGCTAGTGAACAACCGATTTATGATTTTCATTGAAGTTTTGAAAACTGCGAGATATCCTCAGGTGGGCTCGTTTCATTCGCTGCTCTTCTAATCGTAAACTATGCAAAGAAATAATTGGTCACTAGGTATATTTAGATTCTCAACTTTGGGCAAAATTTCAATTTCATGCTGAACGAATGACAAAATCGAATTCCAGAAAGGGTAATTCCTAATACCTGATTAAAATATAAAGCAAACGATGTAATTAGTAGTTTGATTTTTTTTTCCGTCGAGTCTAGGAATACCGGGGTATATTACTTAATATCCAGTTTCAAATAACGCGTTATCGCACGTTAATTAGTAATTATACGGTACCTACTCGGTATACATGTATACACGATGTCGTAATTGTCCGGTTAATACCGTTACACTATTCTCCGCGTGACCAATCCGCTATACTGTTGTTGTACAAATACTTTTTTAAACAAGCCCTACTATACTTCCAGTTGTAGTAGTAATTCAGTAAAAGATTTGACGATTTAGGGATGAAGCGATGTGCGACCCTTAAGCATTAAAAGGAGACCAGTAAGTTGCATTTAGGAAAATGTTATTACAATTCCAAAAAAAAGAAGAAAAAAAAACAATAGATTTCCTCACCAAAGTTCACCAAAAACACTTCTTGCACGAATTTCGGCCCACCGTTATACAGTGATTTGACTTATCTAGGATCTAGATTGTTTGGAAGATGTGGGCCGTCGATAATAAATCATGAATTGAGGGCGGTAAATTGAATTGAAAAAATTTGCATTCATATTCCGAACAATCTTGATCTTAAAGAAACCGAATCGAACCAACATTGTGCCTGAAAATTCAAGGTGAGATGATTATAATGATGTGAATCAAACCTCAGAGAAAAGAATGATTCAGATTTTTGACCATATTCAATTTAATCAACCCCATCATATTGGTTTCCTTAATGACGTGGATATCGTATAGAAATGATAAAAATTGGGTACATATATATGGATAATGAGAGCAGAAAATGAAAATGACTCGAAACCGTATAGTCAAACTTGCTGTTATTTTCTGGAGCTTCCAGCAATGAGAACGAGATCGAAGGTTCTCGACCTAGCCCCAATTTTCATATGGATGAAACATATTCGATGCAATGCGTCATCCGACCCCGTATTTATAGATAACATATTTACCTCCAATTATCCTGTGATGTATCAGACGGTCTGCTGTAAGCGTTCATTTATCAATCATCAGGCGATGAATAATTGCTACACGCCATTTGTTCTTGTCAGAATATAAGAATTGAGGTGTAGGTCGCAATTAGTGAACCTTGGATGGTACTTACGATATTAGGTCATCTAACTACTAGCTATACCTTTTATCGTCAAGACTGAGAATGAGTTACTGCATAGTTTTGTCATCGTGAAAGATGTAGATCCAATGAAAAAGTTTTTTCCTAGCACAGAAAACCATTATTGAGTCTTGAAAACCATTTTTTTTTTAAATGTTTCAAAAATTCTCCACCCTCAAAATATGAAATCCCGGTCAAAATACGTTCTGTTCTTTTTTTTTGTGCTGTTCAAATTCCTAATGGGATGTACGATTCCAGACAAACCGTGATACTGATTCGACTGAATAGTTTGAATCGATTCCGTCAGCCACAATGTTCCAAAATGTTTTTTTTGAATTCTTACCACATCCAGCTCGAATGAATAAAATATTGTTTTCCGTAGACTTTTATGGCTTGTGATATTTTAACTGATATCTAACAATTCAGTCAAATTTGAAATGGTTTTCGTCTGTTATTCTTCTGATGAAAATAATTCCCCTGTGATTTTTAAGACTTCAGTAAGTCGATGTCGTGTTGTTTTATAAAAAAAAGCGAAGCTGCAGTTTGTCTAAGGAATTCACCCAACATCCATGAGTGTATTTATCTATTCATTCATTTATTTATTTATTCAATAGTTCCTACGGGTAAATCCTTTTTCACATATGCGGAGTTATGAAAATATCAAAATTGAACATGTTCTTGAATTGAACTGCGCACATATATTAGTATTAAAAATATACTGGGTAATAACTAATTATATATTTTCTCACTAAGGAGTTATTTTCTAGTATATACCTACCTTCATCCATTTGTCGTCTTCCTAACTGATAATCATTTCTTTTCTCTCATTACAGTGGCTTCAGCGTCAGCGTTTGCGGCCGCCAGCACATATTTAAACCAGTATCCGTGCAAGCCATGTGGTAAGTCTAGAATTTTGCTTCATAAATTAATACGTTACGAAATTTTTTTATAATCATTGTGAGTCGTTCATTGGTTTTTGGTACGTGGCGCGGTTCTGCTCATCCTGATGATGTCCATTGCTATAAAAAGCGCAAATAAAGAGAAACAGGGTACGAACTCATTTCGAAAATCTATATATTAGTTCAACATGTTGGATTTTCAGAAGCGCGTTTCCTTTTTTCACTGAATCGAAACAGAGCAGCTTATGTATTATCAGAAATTGTTGATCACAGAGGCTTTTTGCGACGATGACATATCGATGACAAGATTGAGAGTGTAAGTGAATCGCTGGATCTCCGGAGACTGAACTAATAACTATATTCAATGGATATAACGGATTATAAATAATGCTTTGCAATCGCGAACGGGTGGTCCATAAGAACCAAGACCGAGACGTGATCTCTAAGCCTGCAGACGCCCACGCTATGAAACGAAGATGACTGACAGACAGATGGAGTCTCAAGACTCACGCTTAATCTCTCGCTCTATAGCTAAGATGACCAAATATAAATGTAGTAATCTTACTGGAGGTCTGCATTATGGGTTATGTTCAAATCTATATATCTATATGGATTATATTGCGTTAGAGTTGGAGCTCTTTAATGTGAAAGGATTTTCATTGGGCTAATCATTCGAAGAATTAACTAGAATTTATCGAGAATTGACAGCGAATCGTTGAAAACCATTCGAATCGAATTATATCGGAATCCGGAATCCAGGTGATTTGTATCGACGTTTTCCATAAATTTTCTGAAATTTCCAGTCCAGAGAAAGCGCAAAGTATAAACTTGTGATCATTGAGCGGTTTCCAATGGATCTTAATAAATTTCACCGATTTTCAACGACTCTCTGTGAGTATCAGCGATTTTGACGATTGCCACTGGTTCAGAATTTTGCTCAGTGTTATCAAAATTTTTTATCGAATTGGAAGATTTCGAGAATCTCTGAAAATCATCGGAAATTGAATAATCATGATTTCCTCTGATTTTAACCTCTTCAGAATTTGAATCCAAATTTCTCAGTCGAAGGTTCAAAATATCGAAAGCTGGAAAATATTCCGGAGGTACAATTTGTACTTGTATTGGTAGTTTCGTATCAAATTCAGACGGAGGGCGTCTACGTCGGACTGTTTAATTACAACAACGCCAGATCAGAGAAGCATAGGGCTGGTGTAATAATATCTCCTGTTATTATCTCGATCCGTTGTGTATATGTGTATAGTAGAAGCAGGCAGAGCCGCAGCTGCAGTGAGATTTTTAAACCACATCGTCGTCCTACTCTTTACTGTCAAACCAAACTCGTGACGCCCCCGCTGATCTCTGATCACTTATATGGACACCGAGAAACTGTGACATACACGTTCGTTCGTCGCCCTACTGATTTGTAATACACAAATCCTCTCGGATTTCATTTGACAAGAATTTATCACAAGGAGGTAATAATCATGGTGAAAGTCACTTTTACTGTCCCGGAGCTGAAGAAGTCGGTTAAATTTTTTTCTTCCATTGCCTGCAGCTGATGAAAAGTCGAGGAAAAACTTTTCCAAGCTGTAATGGGAAGTGGTTGGAAATTGTGTTTCTAAGTCGCTGAAATTCAAGGGTAATATTCCGAAGCAATTAATTATTCAACTCAAAATCATTTGAGGCCATTTGACAAGCCACTGAAAATCCGTCCCGCACTCTGACAGTGATGATCAGTAATTTGAAAATCATTAACTACTGGCTGGACATCATTCATAGTCAATGGAAGTCAAGAACATAGTTTGGCCCGTCGTGCTGTGACTTCAGCTCATTTTAGCACGTCTTTTGGCGTCTTTCGGCAGATTCTAACGTGTTAAATTTGCTCCTAACACAGTTTGAAATGTCTTTGCTTATGGTAGAGCTTGTTTTAGTGTTTTCTGACTGATTACATCGCCTTTTGGCATGCTTTCGATAATTTTAACGCGTATTTCGCGGTGTAGTTCATCTGAAATTAGCGCGTTTGGCTGATTTTGGTTCGTTAAATTGTGTCTCGGCTCGTTTCCGCGCTTTTCTATCAATCAAGTCACTTCAAGTTCTTGGAAATCAATCACAGATTCTGTCAGTTTTAGTCAGTTTCAGTAGTTCAGGAGTAATTTGCAATCGAGCCGAATGTTACACCCAGCAGTTGGAGTCACTGGGAACATAAACTACTCTGTACTTTATTCTTTGGATGGAAAAATTTCTAATTATTTTTTCGGCCGAAAAAGGCCGGCAAGATTGTTCAGACAAGATCAAATCTCTGCGCAGTTTAACCTCGGTTCTTATTTTCTCTCTTCGATTAATTAATTTCGTAGCTTAATTACTTTTCGTTTGAATCGAAAACGCCTCCGCACGTGTTCTTCGCCGGTTATTAAAAAACCTTTGTTCAATGGTCTAGTGGTTATTTTTACCTCTTTTCTCACCGACAATGCTCAGTATATCTCGTTTATTGGCTACTTTGGCAACGTGCGTTTGATATTTAAGTCCGAAATTCGCGTATTGTTCATTTTCCTGTTTTGCTCTCTTTGTCTTTCGGTATAAAGAAACTCGAATGACTCGTCATCGACCAAGTCTGTCCAACAAAGAAAACAGAACGAATATACGTATGTAACAAAACATCCTGTCTTGCAGATGCATCATATCCTCATTTATTAATTAGACGACGATCCTTCTTGGTGAAAAAAAAATTATAAATAAATCAATCAAACGCCTACTGCAATTATCTTTTCTTCGAGCAATTTTTCAATCGATGTCTCTACTTTGCCATTGATTCGCCATTTTTGGGAATCAAGGCTTTCCAATCGATTCTTCTCCGGATCTGGCTGAATAATTTTACTTCCGTTCTGGTTTCCGAAACTTGTGCACTGGGTCAAACAGAAGTGTAGGAATCGTTGCTGAAATTGGTCTTGATATTTGAGGAACGTTTCGCGCGATAAGAAAAGTTTCTCAATTACTTTTTGCTCGCTTATGTCCCACTGCTGCGAAAAGGAGATACGTGAATCCGGTCGTTGAGCAGGACTCTCCGATTTATATCTGACGAGATATATCTCGTTTCGTCCTTCGAGTTTCACGTTTCGCATTATAGGACCTCGCATAAATCCATCGTTGATGTACATAATCGGGTGAAGAAAATTCTGATATGAATTGCGTTACTTATGCTGTTGTTCTGTAGTGACAACTTTGCAAAGGACTAAGAAGAGAACGAAAAAGGAAGACAAATAGAGTGGGAAAGGTAGGAGATGAATACATGGGAAGAATAAGTATCTGGTTCATTAGCTGGCTGCGTATTCTTGGAGGCTTTACTTCGAGTTTACTTCGTTAGGCCTCCCGTTTAACTGTTTGTTTTTGATCCACACTATAAATAGGAGCCTGGATCGGCCACGAGCACCACGACGTACCGTAACTTGCCCAGCACGAAGCCTTCATTTATGACTATTAATATATCCACACGCCGTGGGTTATACAATTGCTTGTCGAGAGATCATACAGAGGATCTCTTTGCACGCTTTTCAACAGGTGCGCGAAATCTGCGTGGGAATTTTAATATCATATCACATCATCATTCACATTTACTTCTGCTACTGGAGAGAGTTGCGAGTACATTTTTTTCGTCTACACCTAGTTTGAAGTCTTTCTGTTTCGAGAGAAACCGTCCACTACAGTCTGGGGGGTCGATAAAAACCTACAAACTTGTCAAACGCAGTTCAGTCGAAATTAGAAAACACAGAGACGTGTGGGCCATCTAGATTTATTTAGAATCTATTCGAAAAAGAGAGATTGGAACATATTTTGTGAAACTGAAAGGTTCAGTTGCTCTGCTCAAAGCTACGAAATTGCCTCTGCATCTCTACTGCGCCACATATACCAATGTTCGCCAGGATTCTTTACGACTGATCCCCAAATCTGACAAACAAAAATCGTGACGTAAGTCAACTGCAAGGCACTCGGCACTGGTGATTTGGGAATGACCCCGTTCTTTCTATTCTCAAACACTCAAATTTTGATTCTATCGAAGTATTTTTTCGCTATCCGGATCAAAAATAAATCGAAAGGGTATTTCTCACCCTTGAATATGGAAATCCGAATCTAACATCTGATTCTCATTCCATTCCGAATTTCAAGCCACGTGTATCACGTTGTTTGTTCTTCTGCCATCCCACCGCTGTCACCAGTTGTTACATTCGCTACGAATCATCCTCTAAGACAGTTCGCGGCTGAGTTATTGAGTTAATATCGTCGAATCTCATTTCCAAGTGTTTGAAATGGACCATTTTTTAGGAAAATAGTGGCGTAGCAATACTGAATGCAATATTTTCCTCGTTTTTCTTCTTCAGTGAAAATTTTTCTCAAGTTTTCCTAACGAGACGAACGAATCGAGATAGGTTTCCGCATTCTTCAGCTTATGAAATCTGCGCAGTTTCCGTAAACCTGATAACTTTTTACGCCGAGTTGCACGGCTTGAGTTAGTCTTGAAAGTCTACGATTTAAAATATTTTCTATTATAGTTTGATTGATTTCGGGTTAGTTTTTACGCGCTTTCCACTAGAAATATTCTCAAGGCTAGATCTCAGCCCGCTATGTCCACCGGTTTGTGTTCCGATGGTCGGCCTAACTTGGTCTCGTGGCAAAAGCATCGTTGCGTTGCGTATAGGGGCGTCCCGGCGCTCGCGGGGAAGATGCGACGACTAGCGTCGCTATTATTAGCGCACCTCGTGGTCCCGACCTCCACGCTGTGTGGACCAACGCCCGCGCCTTGTATGGACGGGTCGCTACGCGCACCGATTGCCAAAGTTTCTATCGAAATTCACGGAAAGTAAACAGTCCGCCGAAAATTCCAAAAATCTTCTACCAAACGTTCAGCCCTCATCCAAGAACTTCGGCAACAAAGGAATGCGGAAAAAATCCAACTCAAAGAATTCATTCTACGATCTTCTTCTACTATCAATTAGCTTTTTGGCTACGTGGACAAGTTTTCATCAATTTTGACACCAATTTTGGGTAATATTTTTTCCAGTTTCCTGTCGGTTTGTTCGATGAAATCTTACGACTTTCTCAATTACATATCACAAATGCAGTTGTGAAACGTTTTGCACTCGACAGGCATGTCGCCCATTTACCAGCCTCAAGTCGGAGATCGTAGATCACGGTTAAGGTGGCGTTAACAAACGATCGGTCACGCATTGCTTGTAAGATGTGTCGAATCATATCTTGGGAGGTATCTCTTTTTCTTCTCAATACGTTTGTGGTAAATCATCTAGAAAATCGCAGGCTGAATCCGAAGAACTCCTTTCACACATGCGTCTCATAAAGTTCGAAAATCGTTGAGGATGATCTGACATCCAGAATCGATGTATCTGAATTAGTATAGATAAAATTTGAAAATTATCTCTTACCGCGGATGTGGGGAAATCTTTGTTTGCCTTTAAAGTTCAGCAGACTTTATCAAGGGCGATTGAAACGCTCTGGGACTTTTCTCATCAAATACACATTCCGGTACTTCTTTTTTCTTCTCTTTCTTTATTTCATTTACTTTATTGCGTGCAGAAATTGCCGATTTGATTCAGGCCGCCTTAATCGCAATCGATCATGAGGCGACGGACAGGACAGACATCCTTGCGCTTGTTCAACACTGGAAATCTAGATGCCCTCGGTAATATTTACGAGGGCCACAGAAGGCGAAGTCGATGGTAAATGGCTCGGGTATTGGTACGAAAAAACGTCGTATTTCACCGAGTGCATTATGTATATCGCCGGCAGGTACTCAGATATAATGCATCGAACGCGTCAGACCTCGCCGATTTAAAAACAATAAAAACAAAAAACAAAAAAAAAAAACAAAAAAACAGAAAATTCAATTATGCGAGTGACTCCGTAGATCTTACAACTCGAAAATTGGCCTATCATTTGTATGATAATTTCATTACTCTATGATATGTTGATCCTGGAATTCATTTGTGCATCAGTTGAGGCGTGATGAGCGATGGAAGACATCGAGAAATCGTGTTATTCTGAAGTTTGAACGCTCTTCTTTTAATGCAAATGATAAATTGAGACATTTTGAAGAATGCTGGTATGAGGAGTTGGTGAATAAAAACCATTAATTGAAATTCAATTAGGCACTTGACCCTATACCTGCCTGAGACTGGCAATGTCTGCACGCGAAAGTAATCCGCTAATGGATGTTATGTTCGTTGATTCCAGCGCACGCAAAGTGACATAATTAGTAGTGAGCAAATGTAATTGATCCGCTATGCGGATTCTTCGTTTCGTGTAACTAGGTAATTAAACCACACCCTTACTTGGTAGTCAATCGATTGTTTAATTAATCCAGCAACGTTGAATAACGTTCAAGTATCTCAGGATCTTTGCAAGTAGATGCTATTAAAGCTAATCATCATCGAGGTATTTCTTGAGGACCGTACATCACGGACACTTTAAACTTGGCTGAACGTCTCATCTCAATGGAAACCATAAACCGTTGACATTAAAAACTACAAACCAAAATTCAAGTCCCGATATACGTTCGATGAATGATTCGACGAAATTCCTGCAAATGGTTATAGCTATACAGGTCCATGAATTGTGCGCCCTTCTCTGGAAATCTTATGATAATCCATCATGTCCTGCGGAGTGCAACTCTGTGGTTGCGTGGAGAACAGTCCGTACGTAACAAACGAGTATTGGATACTTCGTAAATATTATTTTCAGTAGTTCTTTGAAATGTACCGCCCCACCGGTGCAGTATCGACTTCTTAACTCGTAGCATCAGCTATGTTCTTGTTGATCCAGTGTATAAACTTAGTATTTATGCCCGAAGAAAGAAGCGAAAAACTCGTCTCTCTTTTGCAGACATTGGCGAGCCAGCCGGCTCTCTTTACTTATAACGCGTAAAGCCAAGGAAACAGGCCAGGAGACTTACCAGTTTAACTCATTCCTTCGATTCAATTCAACTGTCGTAGATGGGTCGATCTGCGTTCATTCACCAATATGGAAAGACGAGTCGATTCCCCTCTTAATCGTAAACCGATACCCGTATGGAAGCTTGTACCATCATTTAGATAAAAATTAACGCCATATGTATCACAGAAATTAATTCAAGTATTTTTATGCTATACTGATCGCCACCTCGTTCATTAGCACTGAATATTCACTACTTCACTCGAATTCATTTTCGGTTCAAACTGCATCGTCGAGATCTTTCGAGATCTAGATCATGCTACAGTTGGTCTATCCAAAACTCGTGAGTATTGGCCAACTGAGGAATTAGTTCATTAATCAAGCACTGGAATGAAAAAGACCTTTCGAAAGGCTCCAGGGAAACATTGGTAAAACAAAATCATCACGTGAGTGACATTCATGATTGTACATCATAATTGAGCCAGTACTTTCCATGATGGTAATGATTATCTGCATTTTGGAACACTATGTATTCATGATTGAATCACTTGGAAATGGTTCGTTGAACAATGTGAGCCTGACTATCGAGCAAAGATTTGCAACCTGCATTGGTACGTCAAATATCTGCATCACGGTAATCCTGTAGCAGCAGCTCCTGTAATCTCTGCGTGAGTGGTGCGCATCTTTATCTCGATTCCCATTGAGGATATTATTCAGTGACCCTCAATCTGTCCTGGAAGATAAGTAGATGCGGTTTCAGAAGCTAAGTCAACGATTTATGGCTCACGCCCACGATGGGCTGGTAGAAAAGGAGAATGGAAACGCCAGATCGAGGGAATTGAGGCACACAGAGAAGTCCAAACGGCTTATTCGTTCATGTTATGAATGAGATTGATCTTCGACGCCGATCTTCTCGGTCGATATTATATATACCGTTGGTCTTCGATAGAAGGTGGCACTGGCCAGTTTCACCTGGATGGGTAAAGGGCTCCTTATAAGGTTGTCGTCACGTGAGTATAGAGCTCTGTATACAGGGTCGAGGTATCCCATTCATCAGACGGTACTTGATGCATCTAGACACTTGGCACGGTTAACTTTTCTAGTCTAGATCATTGAGGATGTCGGTCGAGGTGACCACAGGATATTCCGAAGAGCTCCGTACGGTGTACAATATTTTCATATCGTCGCATATTGGAGATTCTTGAAGGGACCAGTAGATTTGGGCAACAGGTGTTTTCGATTCAGACGATTGAAACGATTTTGATTGAACTTTGGGAGAGAACGAACTTGATTTTGGACTGCGTTTTATTCTCCCAACTGTAACTTAGTAACCACTTGGACCCTATTGATCATATTTTGACAGTATAGCACATTTTTGTATTTGGAATAAGTAACTTTGCGAAATTGCTTTTCCCAGGTCACTGGGCGACCTTGAAATGTGCCTGAGGTCTCTGGGTGTTTCTGGGTAAAACCGTCGCTCTCTTGTTGTCCCAGATAGAATCTGGTACGTTGACAAGGTCGCGTCTCCTTCTGGTACCTAGTTTTCAAGGGCGAAAGCGATTTGACGACGCGATACTTCTAAGCCTCTTCTTCCCCGTATATATCATGTCCCGTTATTTTTATCTCAAAGCTTTTCTAGCTCGTAACAGCCCCCACGTGTCGCTTTATACTAATTTACAACTCGGAGCTAAAAATCTTCCGCACATTACCTTAGGCTTAAAAGCCTTTCGCGATTATCCGTCTGTTTATTCCACACCGTTTACCAGTTTATCTTCTCTTATTCCCTGAGGGGCAGTTCTCGATCACGTTTACTAGGGGCGTTTTAACTCACTGATAACGATCAACAGTAGTGTGGGGCGTATCTGTGTTTTCCGATAAAACTTGCGGTATCGTGTAATGATGTCTGTCTGCTATGGACCTTTTTGTTCAACGAAATATCGCGTTGCCAACGGCTTAAGGACGTAAGTGCCACACTACACGCCCTTTTGCCAGATAACTCGAATAGCAAATGTGCAATTGCTCAATAAATTGTTCTAATTCGATCCATTGTTTCTTCTTGACGTTGTTTTTTTTTTTCTCTTCGCTTGTAGTCAGTTAGTCTATGTGCATTGGCCTTTAGAATTGGCTCAGTTAACTTCCGGTTCGCATAACTGAGTTTAACTTCCTATACAGTTGCGCAATCCCGAGATTGCTTTAGAGCTTTGAGAGCAGCTCGTGGCTTATTCAATTGGCTTCAATTTTTTCGTTCGTTTCTATAACGGCGTGACTCATCCTATACTCGGATTGTAGAAAATGCTAATTTATAGTCTCGGTGTCTGCGACGGTCTCCGCGTTCCTTTCATTCCTTCGAAATCGCGTGTGTTTCGTTTCGACCATTCAACATTTAATTATACATATAAGAGAGTTTCTCTGATTCTGGTACCAAATCCGCCTCCACATACAAATCGAATCCCGTTGAAACTCGCAACGTGGCCAATGACTCAACGCCACGCTACGAATAGTCATATTTATTTGGCAATGTCCTAGTTTCGCTATCGATATACATCTCTGTACCCGTAAAATATGCTAATCGATTCCTAAGGATTTTTGACAATTCATTCCGCTTCGTCGGAGGTCACCTTTCCACAGTTCCCTCAGGCTTGATGAGTCTTCGTCACTAAAAATTGTAACATTTCATCATGATACGTCGTACGATATTCCCAGTTTCAAGTTTTTTCAGTAACTTGTATAGCAGACTGGGAATGTTCGAATTAGTCAGTAGATCTGGATAAACCTGGGATTCATTTTCGATCGAGGAAAATCCACCGAGTCGCAGATGCTGTATTTGCCCACATAAATGTCTATAGGTGGTGTAGGTATAATTCCATTCAGTATCTCGGATAGATTGAATGATCTCACTCTCCTGAGTATAGATAATGGCGTTGGCTTTTGCCGTTCTAGCTCTGGAGAATTACTCGTATGTAGATGGCACCTGGGTCTATATAACATCAGTGAAAGGAAACGGGTCGATTACATGCTGCAATGACGACATTGCATGAAAAAAAAAAAAAAAAGAACAGTTGGTGACATCAACTGCCCAGTGCCGCAGAGTCCCACTTCGATTTTACAACAAAATGGAAAGAAAAACTTGCAGGAGATTATAAGATTTTTTTGAAACATTGACATAATAATGTAGCTTGTCCATCTTTCGTAAAGCGAGCTTTGACGGTATCTGCACCGATGGTTGGTACCCGGTATCTTCAAGTTATTGAAGGCTAAAAGCAATTCACCGTTATCGTATCTTGGGGAACACTTCGAACCTCGAGGAATCGATGCCTCTGGCAAGTTTGACCCCGTTTCAGAAGATAAGGATGCTGCGTAGTGCTGCTGGATGCACCGGAGTTTCCTTTCACCGACGACGTATCGGTGACACCTAGAAAAACCCCACCCATAATCATACTAGCAGCTCTTACATGCTTCGACGTTGATGAATGTAGCCATGCATACATATATGTCATCAGTGAAATTCAACAAATTAGTGAATTCCGATGATCTAAAGGAGAAAGTATATTGCCATTGGAGGAAGAAGAGGTTTTAGGTCCATGTGTCGAATCGCTAGTTCTTACTACACTCCTCGAAAATCATCAATGCGGTATCCTTTTCCCGAAGGTCGACTAGGATTTACGAATCGTTCGTAGGTGTGCGAATACAACGCCTTCTCGAGGACAAATCCGTGGAAGGATTTCCGTTGCTGATCGCGCGGCATACGGGTCTGACGTTCGATCGAGTGTGAAACGTCCCATAGAAGTACAACACACCTGCGCATCTAGAAGACGTCATAATTAGTTTATTCGAAATTCTCTGTGGTAGATTTTTCGATTTTGTTTTTTTCATACGAAAAAAGGAGCTAGTACCGATTCAAAAGACTCGGATTTCAATACTGGGAAAGCGACATCCTGTTTCCGCGAAATCATCAATAGAAACACTTGATGATCTGAGAAAGGAGAAGAGTCTAGTAAACAGCAGATGCGTTTTCGTGTGGGATCACGAGGCTCGTCTTCTCTTGGTATTGCTGATCTCGGATCGATCAATTCACATATATGTTGTGTACGCGCGTGATAATCACAAACACAATTACCAGCAACGCCAAATATGGGTGTTCATCGTCATATGTCACATTCTTTCTCTCTCTGTATATCGCTTCTTAGCTTTATGTCTCTGTTCTCTTGCCGCTTGTGCCCGTGTGTGCCCACGCCGAGTCTATTCTGATCTTTCTTGGTCGTACCTACAGTCTGCAATCGCGAGATCGCGGAGTCAGTAAAACGTGGTCTGTTCGACGAGAACCACCACTACTTCGTTCTTCCTTCTTCAATCAGTCAACAAATAATTTTCGTAGTTATTTAATCATCGGTTCATCTTTCGATTGGCTGATCTTTATCGTGTAAAGTTTCGTGGGTGGTTTTTGTGCTTGCTTGTGTTGCAATTATCTGCATACTGCACGTCAGTCTCGCTGCTATTACAATGTGGCACTGTCCTACCTTCTTCAGGATTCTGAAGTGACGTAGGGAATTTCTCTTTGGTTAATATCATTTCCTGGCATCGCCCTGGCACGCGACCCTTTCTGACCCCAGACCACAAGGACAACTTCAAGGACTTCAATACGCGTTCCAAAGAGGAGATGGGACGACTTGCTGGGTCAGTAAGAGATCACTAAACGAACACCGATGACGTTGCACCGTGGATATTTAGTGTACTTAGTGTCGCGTATTGTTGTGCAGTGGATCGCAAGAAATTTGTCAAGGAATCACGGCCCTTCTTTCCTCCTAGATGCCCTGATATTCATTAGGTAGGAATAACGATTCGAATGTGCAAGAATCTTGGGTTGTGAACAAATTATTCCTTTTTCGAGATCATCGTATGCCGATCATCGATCACCACATTTTTTCAACATTTATTCATGTTGTTGTGCTTAAAGGAAACTTCACTGTCCTGAAATATCCATCTCACAGTACCGCTAGTCCGATTTGGCATATTGCTGTCAATGACGTGTCTCATTGAATTTATAATGCGACTTTTTTTTCTCGGGTCCAGAACTCGTTAGTGCAAATTTTTTCACGTGCTCAAACCTCTTTGTTAACACTTTGGTCATGATCATCAATCTATAGCAAATGATTACGCAATTCTACTGGCAATTCGGAGAACCGTGCCAATAAGGTTTTGAAACAGTTCAGATTGTTAAAACCGATCGAACAAAGTGTTATAAACGATTTACAACAACGAAACGTACATTTTTGCTGAATTTTATATAATGACTTTACCTCAGAGAGAAAAAAATGCTTCACTTTTCATAAGGTATTTTCTCTCCAGCAGAATCACTCGGCATATATACTTATAATGCTCGATCGTTTTTCACATTCTTGATCATTCTTTCATCAAGGACGACTGCTCGCGGTGGCTAAGTACGGTGTATCGTTGGGATCCTATCGCGTATCGTATAGTCAGGATAAATACCGATCATCGATTGTGATTCATCCGAGGGTTTCACCCTATCGTGAAATTACCACCCAGGAATGATCGTGGCCATTTTATATCGGGATCAAATCAAGGGTTAAGGTCGCCGAGATAAAAGAGCTTACCAAGTAGACTGTAGATGTAGCCACGTAGGTTTGTCCCCACTGTTTAGGTTTTCCCGTTCGTTGAATTTGGCACAAAAATGGACATAGATGTGGATTTATGGGTAATGTGGATGAATAAATTCGGACGGGCTAACACGTGGCTGGAATTCATTTATCTCGTCGACGGAGATTTGAACGGTTTATTTTTTCCGAAAGGTTCTCAGGTTGTCTCTGAACTTCTGACTGCGGTGTGAAATTCGAATACTTTTTACTACTCGATATATTATCATTGGTATGGCGTCTATGAAACTGACGTAATACTTGCAATAATATAAAATTTTCTTGCCTCCCTTTTGGCCGATGGTGCCATTGCGCAATATTAACGCGTTCTTGAGTGTGAATTATTTCAACTCAAGGTAAACATTTAGTTTAAAAATGTAAAAATTACTCAACTCGGACGAAGTTTTGTACAGAAATAGTGGTATATACAAATGTTGAATATACACTCAGTCAAGGTGCAATTTATGATACGTATACCGTTTTCGATGCATCTTTGTTATGTGTTTTCTTTCGAATGTTAGCCGTTGTTGAAAACCAGGGCAGTTGGCAATAAAAAAATTGCAACCGTTTTATGCTGTTGCAGAAAACGATAACTGGTACACGCGTAATTTGCCACGCCTTGAGTTCTTGTTTATTACTCTTCCGCATTTTTTCGCACGAACGTTTCTACCGGTCTTCATGTGATACCAGGTACTCGATCTCCCGTTGAACCTATACGTTTTACATCTGCAGCAGTTGCCTTCTTGTACTTCGATGCCGTTTACTTGTGAAACTTCGTAAATTCCTTGTTGCACTCGAAGAGCAATTCAAGAGAGAACCATTTTCGAAAGACGAGAACGGGAAAACGGGATCTAGGTGAACGATCTGAAATTTGGCATGCTTGGTAGTGATTTCATTCTTTTTATTGCACTCAAAAATGTTTTTCAGATACACCAGCAATATACGTATAGCTGCTCTAGTGACAGCCAGAAAATATAGCTATAGTAGCCATAAGTTCAGGTAGTTCAAAAATGCTATTACTAACAGTTCAATACGGTTTTGCAACAATGCACTGACGTATAGCTGGAGCAACCATATTTTCTGGTGGTCACTGAGTATTGCTCGTAAGCCTACATTATTTTTTCAGTGTGCCGATTCTAAAAATCCGGGAAATTTCTAATCCCGATCCTTCTTTGAATCAGATCAAATTTGACGATATCGATTTAATATACATCAAGCCAGAAGTTCTAAATCTTGAATGGAACCGAATTGAGGGAAAATTTTGCAGCTCTGAATTATCCCATTAATTTTGTGCTCAGGGATTGTAGAAACAATCGAAATACTTAGTCGGTGTATTAAATATTGGTGGGTGATTGCAGAAAATTCAGATGAACGTGAATTGCTGAGCTGGATTCTGAATATATTCGAAAATGTCAATATTTCGAGCTAACGGGCAGTGTTATTGTTAAGGAAATTCTACGTTCTCCACGAGAATTACGAGGTTTCCAAGAAATTCCCAACTGAAATTCAGTCACCACGGACTGTGTTTTCAGCCAGTGAAGAACACAGAGAGCGATGGAACCGTGCAAAATTTTTCAAGGCATGCTGAAGGCGTGCAGTTGTAGAATTGCGAAATTGTTTAGAACTTGTAAGTCCGAACGAAGGTGAAATAACTGCACGGTTATTTCACTTTCTTCGTTTTTATGTTCACCCAGAGATTTGATGCCTCATATAAACAATATGTGTTTAGTTCATTTGCGGATTGCTCTTCGAATCGTGTTTTTGTTGTTGTTAGAATGTTATTTTCCTCGAGGAATTCCGTCTCAAACTGTAAGGTATTCGTCATATAGAATTTCCCGAAGCTTGCTTATCCTTTGTTCCATTTGCTTGAGTTCCTGTTTCTATTTACAGAGTTGTGGGGGCGAACCCTCTCTTCTGTAGAAGTCTGCCGAGAATTATTATTCCAACTTTTCGTCAAATGCCATTTCCATTTGCGGTTCTGCGAACCTTTTTCTTTCCGTTTTCTTTCGATTTGCGTCAAGATCTATGTGACAAAAAAGCTGCAATTTGTTGTTATTACTTATACTAAAAAAAAAAAAAAAACGACGACAGAGATGTCCAGAATTTTTTGAAAGAAATCCTTTTTTCTCATTATATCTTTTTTTTTTTGTCTCTTCTTTTTGACTCAAGTTATTGGCATGAATAAATATGACGCCGGCGATAGAAGAAGAGAAACAGTCAGTGCAACTGACTGTGAGATAATTCGTCTCTGTATTACAGCAAATGTCTTAGCTAGACTTACTCTCTACGGAAAAAATGCTCTGTTGGATTTACAAGTGTGCCTGCGGCGTCTCAGGATACAAGACTCCTGTTTGTGGTTAAAGTAACAGAAGCCGTAATCGATACGATTTACTTGTTAACTATTGTTGAATAAAGTTACAATTGTGATTGTATCGAGTAATGCAAATTTCTGTAATTCTTACAATCAAAAAAGTTCTATGAAGAACAAAGTATTGTCTCCCGCAGTGTTCGGCAGCATGCAATTACATTTGTAATTAATTATTCTTCTGAATTACATATCACAATTGTTATCATAGTTGTGATTGTAATTTGTAATCAAAAGTCAAATCAATTATAAATGTAATTGACAGCTTTTCCCGAATTAATTACAAATTATAAATGTAATTGACAGCATTCTTAAAATCGATTACAAATGACGAATGTAATTGAAATGTTTTTTTTAGTCAAATCAATTATACAAATTGAAAATAAGATTGAATTGGTTTTTTCCGAATCAGTTACAATTTCCTGATGTAATTGGAATATGTTTCAGAATTAATCACATTTCCAAATGTTATTCGAACGTTTTTTCAGATCAATTACAATTTCCGAGTATGTGTAGACTATAGATTGGATTATCCATTCGTAATAGAATTTAATCGACATCCTCAAAATAACCCATGCATTATCGGAATTATGCAAGGATATCGTTTAGAAATAGTAATTGATTCGAAAAAAAACATGCGAATTACATTTCTGAATTGTAATTGATTCTGCAAATGCTGTCAATTACTTTTTTAACTTGTAATTGATCAGAAAACAGATGACATTTACAGTTGCAGTTTGTAATTGATTTGACTTTCAATTAAAAATTACAATTGTAAATTGTGATTTGTAATTAATGGAATTTACATTCTCTCAACACTGGTCTCCAGTTCTTGTTGATTTAACAGACATTTTTTCCGTGCTGGACATTTTGCACCGTAGGCAACGGGTTTTATAAACCCGAGATGTCAAGACCTGAGGTTATTTCCTCATTGTTATATTCAGTCTCGATCGGAATAAGACTGTTGTTCTTATGTTCCTCCGGGTTTTCCTCACCTCTTGCAAGCGGAAGTGGTTTTATACTCTACAGTAGCGATAACATGTTATGTGGTGAAGAAACTGTCCATACTCGTCCATCCTCATTACGGTACCAGTCGGGATCGCGCATTCAACATGAACGAGTCAAAGAAGATGTTGAGAAATTTGCCAAGTTTTATAATGAGAAAAATCAGGTGAAGATGATACTCTCGATCAAATGTTCTCCGGTTCATATATGTATAGCAAAGATTCGAGCTCATCTAGTCGCAAAACGTGTTTTTTTTTCTTCTTCACAATTCCTGCAATTCGTATATCTGCAGCACAATCATCAAGTGTCAAGTGTATCAAGAAAACCAAGGCAATTAAAAATCAACGAAAGAACGTATTACTCGAACACGCGCTTTCCACGTATTTCAAGTAGAACGCGTGTCCCAGTTCACAAGCTTTGCTCGATCTCTTGTATAAAATAGCGGATTACGTGTCATTGCGAGAGTTTCGTTGAATAACGATGAAAGTAAATGAGAAAGAGAACAAAAAATGAATTAAGAAAATAAAATATTCGGTTTAAAAAAAAATGTGATTCACAAATACAGACCAGATTGAAGATATAGTGTGTAGGATGTGTTCGCTAACTTTAGTTGCTAATTGAAATGATTCTCGCTCTTTGTTACAGGTCAGCTCTACAAACACTTCACAAGGTGTCTGGTAAAGCTCGTGAGCAAAACTATTTCCTTGGGGGCTTGTCCCATGACTGGGTCAGTTACTATGAACAACGGATCGAGAGTGACCGCTCGTGCCTCAACGAGTGGCACACCATGGACAATCTCGAATCACGTAGACCACCATCACCCGATAGTGAACGCAGCAAGTGAGTGTTCATCATCTTTATTTTCTTTATACGATAAGAATGATAATAATAATGATGATGGTGATGATGATGACAGGAAACGGGGTACAGAAATTCATTCATCTAGGTATTCATTTTCGCACGTTTTATGGAATACAACGAATGATGATGACTCAATATCTTTCAGACTTGTTCAGTATTCATTGAAAAACATATAATAATAGGATGGAGGACAAGAGATGAATAGGAATTCATTCAGATATTAATTTATTCATTCATTTTTGCATGTTTTATGTAGAATACAACAATGAATGATTAGTTGGTATCTTTTTTCAGACTTGTTCTCACATCACACGTGAATGTATTTAGATAGAGTGTATTAATTTTTGAAGAAACACTACTGCCTGCATATCTGTGGATCTTTGGCATTAATCCAATAGTACCTACCCTAGTCGTTTGTTGATGTTTCGCTGGCACCCGAATTCACGTATAAATAGAGCATAACTTCATAGTTGTCCTTCAATTATTTACAGTTTCTGCGTCTATTGCTCTCGTCGTTCTTCTAGTAACTTCTAACAGAGTCGGTTATAATCTAAGCCACATCACAAAGAAGATCTTTCACAAAAATCTTCAATGTATTCACTTCAACAACGACTCCTTAGCTTAAACCAACACTCAATAACTAAAAGTTCCTTCATTGTTTTCACAGTCATCCGTTGATGTCTGACATGTTAAACCAACTTAGAGGTCAATCCCATTGATTGACAAAATCTCAGAGAAGATTGTTCACCAATTTCTTCAATGGTGTATTTATTTCGTGAAAGGTTCATGAGTACGAAATTCTAGATCACATCTTCTCTGATCATACTGTATCAATGATTTTTGGATTTGTAACATGTTTGAATAACACGATGTTCATTTTGGTTGTTTTAGACCCAGGGAGAGAGAAGAAACTGAACGTGTTATCAGATCTACTTTGAAAGAGATAATGATGTCCGTTGATCTGGACGAAGTCACATCAAAATACATCAGAGGTCGTTTAGAAGAAGATCTTGATATGGATTTAGGAGAATTCAAGCCCTTTATAGATCAGGAAATGTTGACTATATTGGGCCAGATGGATGCGCCTACTGAGATATTCGATCATGTTTATCTAGGAAGCGAATGGAACGCCAGTAATTTAGAAGAATTGCAAAAGAATGGGTAAGAAGCTTTTTTAATGAACTGAAGTTATGGATGTCTGAATAAATATGAAAGTAACTAATCTAATAATTCATGATTTGCTTTCAGCGTTAGGCACATTCTCAACGTAACAAGAGAAATTGACAATTTCTTTCCAGGGATGTTCAATTATTTGAATGTCCGTGTCTATGACGATGAAAAGACGGATTTGCTCAAGCATTGGGACGACACATTCAAGTATATAACAAAAGCAAAGAAGGAGGGTTCCAAAGTTTTGGTACATTGTAAAATGGGAGTATCGAGATCGGCTTCAGTCGTTATTGCCTATGCTATGAAGGCTTACAATTGGGATTACACTCAAGCGTTGAAACACGTCAAGGATAAACGTAGTTGCATTAAACCAAACAGTAGTTTTGTATCTCAGCTAGAAACTTACCAAGGCATTCTTGACGCTATGAAAAACAAAGAAAAATTACAGAGATCAAAATCTGATACTAATCTAAAGTCTCCAACTATGGTCAAAGACCAAGTCAAAAAAGAAGAGAAAGTCGACTGCGTCGATACCGGCAATCTCCTCGAAGCACCTGGTACGGAACTTAAGCGTAATGGTCAGAGGCCCAAAAGCTGGTCACCAGACGCCGAAGTTGCAGACAATATTCTTCCTGCTGGTGAGTATTTGGATTGGAAATACACAGTTGAAATACAACTAGAGCCATTCAATAGCAAATCTTAAATTCGGTGTCTTTCTGTTACAGTTTCACATTCGCTGGAGAGGCTCGACAATGCTGGTAATCAGGAGATAACACGCGCCGAGCTTTTGCGAGGGAGTAATAACACGAATAAGACAACAGAAGACCAGGAAGCGCGGAACGTTTTAATGCCGTGTGACAACGGTCAATCGTACAGCGTTTCACAAAACAAGATTGTCCATCTTCCAGGGCCAGACACGCCTAGCGTTAAACACAGAGTTAACGAACTAGAGACTCAAGGACAGAGGAGAAAAGGCCTGGTATTGAATCTGACTAACCAATTCGAGGCTGCAAACAGTAAACCGTCTTCTCCTGGATCTGATTCTGACCCAAAACCACTTTCCCAAAGCCCTGTAGCCTCCGGCGATGATGTTAACGATTATCAAGAGAACTCAAAGGCTGATGAACAAGTCGCTGTTATGCTTCAGAAAGAAGAAGTTTGGGACCCTGGTGAAAATGAGAAAGAAAAAGAAAAGGATAACGAGACTGGAGTTTCTATTCTCTCTTCTGATTCAAATACAGCAACAGCATCAACCGTTACAAACAATAGTGAATGTCTAGTCTGGACTGCGTCCGCAGAATATAAATGTAATACAGATACGAACAGGGATGCTAGTTCTAACGGTTTAGTGAATATTAGTGAAAACAACGAGTGTATCGGAGCCCAAACGACGAACGTTTATCCCAGTGCTATCGGTCGGAGATTAAAAAAAGACGGAGACCCTTTCAGCACGCAGTTAGACAGGGTATTCGACAGAGAGGAAAGACGTGGTGAACCGACGAGAGAGTCTCCAAGTCGGCAAAGCTCGTGGAGTAGTTACGACAGCGCCGTTATAATGGATAATAATTCTGTTCATAGTTCTTGGGCTACTTTACCATCGAGAAATAGTTCCTGGGGTTCTTACGATATGCGTCCATCAGATTCGCTCGGATCCAGCGGTTTGTTTCCTTACGACAAAGAGGAAATACCGTGGCATCCTGGTACGGTGAAAAGAACAAAGCAGAAATTAGAGGAAGGTACAAACGCCGTCAAAAGAGTTTGCACTCAAACTTCTGAGCCCGACGACAAGTCTGAAAGATTAAACGCAGACGAAGAAGTTCCCGTCGAAGCTTATAACACGGTTCTTTTTCATTATACAGCATCGCCGACCCTCAGACGGAGGGATTCCCCTCCTACGCATGAATCTAGTCTTAAAATTGAACCCGTTAGAGATCCGCCAAGCCCGGCAGGCGGCATCGATATAAAACCTGGAGTACCTAGCGTCAGACAAATTGGTAGATTGTCAACAAGCGCACCAGCCCCTTCGTCTCTTACTTCAGAATCTGATCTACCTTCCCCGTTGAGAACCTGTAGGTCTGAAAGTGAGACTAGTAGTCCATGTGTAGTAAATACTTCGCAGTGTCCTTCTGTGAAACATCACAAAATGGTTTTGGAAAATTTAAGCAACAAGTCTATGTTTAATAAGAGATGTTTGTCCGTCGACGATTCTCCAGAGTCTGAATGCCCCAGGAGTAGTTCTGGGATTGTAAAGAATCTTAAGAAAGAATTTGAGGCAAAATCCACCAAGTCTGAGAAGAGCCCAGAAAATAACGAGCCAGAAATATCTCCTAACACTCGGCCGAAGAAGGATAATAAAATTAGAAGTTTGCCTTCTTCGCCTGTTATCGCTCACAATGAATCTAAAATCCAGTGTTCACTGCTCAACGATACTAAAGACAAGGAAAAGGACAAAGAGGCCAAGAAATTTGAACCCAAATCACCACAGCCAGAAACCGCCGAAGATCTATCGGTAAAAGTTCTTGTCGGTAAATATGAAATCGCCAAACCAGAGCCTAGGAGAACTTCTGAAATACAACTCAGAGTTCACAAAGATAAGGAAAAGGACAAGGACAAGGATACCATGGAAGTTCATCCGCCAGCTAAATCAAAAATCGCACCAGAATTGTCAAGGAGATCTGCGCCCATAATGATTAATCATTCGTCTCTATTTCCCGAGGCACCAGAAGCGCCAGGAAGGCCGCCGTCTGTTCCTTCACCTAGCGTAGTAGTAGCGAGCGTCGTCGCTAAGGCAGCTAGTAAAAAACAGCAACAACACGGCAGGTCTCATCCGTTGGCTATGCTGCGAGTTAGGCCGAGGCATAGCAGCCCAGTTTACAATACTATGTAAGAAATATATTTGAGCAAGTAAATAATTGTTAGTTCTGTATTTCTTTCGATTACTTTAATGTCGATGTGGAGTGACGTATCGTAGCCTGGGAAGCTACGCGTTTACTGCACACTACGAAAGTAGCGATTTCTTGTAAAAAAAAACAACTGAAAACAAAAACAAATATTAATGTGTGATCTCTTTAAACGCCGATACGCTTTGGCTTAGGGCTTATATGACAAAGGCTCTGTTATTTATGGATAAAGTCAAGGTAAATGTCCGTTTCAATTGAACTCTATCAATTTTTTCTTAGTTTATTTTTTTTTTATATCCAAGGCTTCTGGTATTGTCTGTTTTTATTCATTTCTTTTTATTGACATTGTAGTTCGGTAGTTTCTGCCTTATGGCAATAGAGAATTGAAGAATAGTGAAGAGAACGAATACCTGAATAGTCTTGGATAATTTTTTGCTTAAAGACTTGCCGTTATCATTGCGAATCAAAGAGTCGTAGTTACGTGATAGTGAAACGGGTCAGTTATCTTGTCTTGGTAATTGTTCAATGAAAAATAAGCTAAAAATGCAACAATATATAATATAATTAAGTGGAGAAATTTCATTGAGAGTGGAAGTATGAAAACTAGTATTCCTATGTCATCTCGTCATAACTTAGTGGGCTTGGAATCAAATAAGCATAAATAATGGTGCGATATATTAAGGACAATTAAATTACCAATTCGGGGAAGAGAAAGAAACGCAGAATGTTTAGAATCTTGAGGCTTTGATGGTCAAATGGGCGAGCGCTCAGTCAGGCTGTGAATGTAACGTCTGAGCCTCGCAAGCTCTGGTAAATAATAAATATTAGTAGATTCTTTTAGTTTAATTTCGATTCTGTTGTTTTTTTTTTCTTGCTTTTTTTTTTTTTTTTCTTTTTTCTTACTTTATATTCGTATCAGAATCGCTTTACGATTATCGTTCAACATACAAATGAGTACATATTCGAAATTATATGAAATTAAATATAAAAAAAGAGAAACTGATAGCGCGGAGATGAAAATATGACTATAGGACAATGTATTGTAAAAAGAACGCAAAAAAAAAACAAAAAAAAAAACGAAATACATACACTGTTAGTAATTTATAATGACTAATGTGATTAGAAGCACATTGAAGTGTGTAGTGTGTGGTAATGAGCGAGTAAGTAATTAATTAATTAATTAAATAAGCGAGTATGTAAGTAAGTAAGTAAGTAAGTAACTAAGTAAATAAATAAGTAAGTGAGTAATTAAGTAATTTAGAAAAACGAAGTTTGTGTGAGCGTAAATGTATGCACCGTGTTTGTGTGATTGGAAAAAGAAAAAAACAAAAAAGTAATTGAGGCAGTGAGATTTCTTGAATCATTTGATTTGAAAGTTTTTCTATTCTAGGATTTATCCGTGTAAATATTAAAATATAAGTTCCTTGTGCTCTCTTCTGGCGAATCGATAAAAAGATAAGAATAATTAGATTCAACAGAGTTTTTAAGTTTATTCATCTTTCTTGACGATAAATGTACAGATAGAGAGAGAATGTGAGAAAGGGAGAGTTGAAATGTGGTGAATATGAAATTAATTGAAACTAAGATTATACTGTATTTAACGATAGCTATTTCTTATCAATGTTATAAGAAATATTATTCATTATGATACAGATCTAATTTGTTTTCAAAAAAGAAAAGAATTTTGAAGAATTTTGTTATTTTGCATCAGCGCTTGTACTTCTGGACAAATACATATAATTCTTACGATCTACAATCCCAATGCTTCAAATACTTCTATCTCTTATATACATACATAGTTAACTGATTTTATTCATCCTACACTTTATACTCCTATTACTCTTATTATATCGTACACCGTATTCATTAGGTTTCAATAACTGGCAACTTGAACACATTTTACACATAATATTGTACCTATTGATATCAAATTATCAGCATCCACATTATAACATCGTAAACCTTTACGGAAAATTTCATTATATTCGTAAATCCTGAAGTACAACACAACGAGGGTGCTAGCTCAATGAAATAATTGATGATCTAAAAAAAAGAACTCTGAATTTAGAATATAATTTTAAAACATATCATTGAGTTTAATTTGAACCTGAATTTCGATATAATGCCGTATTTGAAATAAATGTTTTTTTTTCTCTCTTTTTTAATCTGGTAAAATAAATTTTTCACGTGCTTTTCGCTAAACTAATCAAAGACCAATTTTATACTACTACACGAAGAATTAATTCACCTTCATCGAACTTGAGGAATTTTAACGAAAAAAAAAAAAACTACAAAAAATACATAAAACAATACCTATATTTTATTACCATGAGACTTTTCAATTGAATAACGAAAAATCGATGTAGACATAGAATTGTAACAGTTTATTGAGATTCTGAAAAAATTAATTGAACCATCAATATCAAAGTACGTGTACTTAAATATGGACAGAATTTAGAGTTGGTAGGAAGGATGAAAAGCTTGGCTTACTAAAGATAATAAGAAATAATATGTTTGTGGGATAATTTATGCCCGATAAATGTTGATATCGATAAGTGTTTAATTAGGCCGTGAATCAGAATTGACCTATTATTTGTCTTGCGACTAGTTGTTCTCCAAAAGTATATTGATATTTTGATTTCAAATTTATATTTCTCATTTCAAAGCTGCCACACGTATGTATGTACAATAGAAACAAAAATTATCCTTATAGGAAAGAAATCCCCTATTTATCCTGTACTTGCGTTAGCACGTATTAACTGTAGTGAATATCCCTCGTCAATAATGTCGAAAAAATGTTTTCTTAATTAATATCATCCAGAATCGGTTAACAACCGTGATCATAATTGTTAGTGTCGAAGTAAGTTTGCATATACTTAATGAAGAATCGATGTGCTCATTTTAAGTATTCCCTCCTTTATCATCCCAATATCCTATTTCCTGCCACTGCCCCCTTATAGAACCCCACCTGTGCCCCAGTCGCTTAAGTGTGTGTTTAAACAATAATTAAAAACAAAACTACTGTCTTATAAAAGAAACCGTGCGTTGTTCTGTATAAATTTTGTACCATAGTTTGTATTAAATAAAATACATTGTTTATTGCTTGAAATCCAGTTGTATTCAATTATCGTGTTACTATTATTACGCAACTAATTTCAATCATTGAATTTGCAGTATTACATAAAAAATAGAACATCAATATTCATTTAATGAAGCTTCCTGGATTAATATTCTCAATTTTCTTCTCATTCATTTTCTCCTATTTCTGAAATAGAAACGTATGAATTTGAGTTTTCACGGAAATATTCAGTCCCTTGATGCTCTTTGCGGACTATACGCGTCTCGAAATTCCATATTAATCATTGTTTATCGTTTTAAAATTCAAAGCGGTTGGCGCCACTTCTTTCGCGGTAAGAATAGTTCTTCACATCGCCATCAGCAAAGAACATTGGTGGTCAGTTTGCTCAACGATCTGCAGGTTGCCTATAATGAGGCGGAAGATGGTCAGAGCGTCTTAATGATTTTATCTCTCAACTTGTTAATTTAATGGAATATTCAGGAGAGAAATTGTTGACTCCAGAAATGGTGAAAGTCAACATTCATTTTCACTATAAAAATCACGGGGGCTAACGCTATTACAAGTTTTTAATTTACAACGTTCAACGCAAAAGGGCCTATATGTCAAATCACAGAGGACTTGACGACTTTACATAATATTCGACTCGTTGTTTATTTCAACGGATCTGGGTATTTTTTTTTTAATTTCTAAAGCGAATGACAAAACTTAAAAAATTATAGGTCCTTTTGGTTTTACATAATCATAAAATAATCATAATCAACAATACGTATGACCTTTTAGCATCAATCACGGAGTGAGAAAAAATTGAAGGTAAGAGAATGTTCTGTATTATCTTGAAGTTTTTTGAATTTTTCTTCCATTATTTTTTACCAAGATATGGAATTTTCGAGATATTTAGATTCTTCGAAAAATGTTTCCTAACTTTTGAACGATAGTATACATCAATCTGCGACTAAAATACATACTGCGTTACTGCGTATACGGTTTTATATGGGTAGATCACGAACGTAATATTTTGTTCGCTACGTTGCGTGGGTTTGGAACAGCGCATGCGCATTGGGTTCTCAATGCTGTCAGTGTTTAGAATTGGTGTCTACTTAGGCAGTGTGCTCCGCACGTTTGCCGAACGATATTGAGCTTTTGGAGTTTCTCCGTTCGCCAGAAAATACAGCAAAGTTTGAAGCAGAAAAATTCCAACTGTACTCGTACGTATTGTACTCAGTACTGTGCATTACAATTCATTGAAACGTACGTGTATTTCTGTATACTGCAATGATCTGGATCTGGTTTTCGATTCCTCGGTAAAAATATTCCGCTAAATATATCTGACTTGCAATCATATATACCGTGAAGCATTGGTAGTGATAAAACACTTCGATACAAGATCATTTTATGGTGTTAGCCGCAGTGTCAAGCAACATGATAGTTACACATAGAGTTTCTTACCAAATTGAACCGGTCAAGGTACCGGTGAGATAGTTCAGTTTGACCTTCACATATCTTTCGCAATTGCCGGACAGATCAGTGTATGGGCTAGACTCCGTGTGAAGCGGATCGGTAACCTGTCGGAAATTTTTTCAATTTTGCATGTTGATTGTCCTCGGGGAGTTGGATTTTTGTGCCAAATGATTTGTCATTTTGTGCGAAATTCCATTGAACTGTAATAAAGCCTGGAAATTAATCTCAAAAACGTGTTTTGCCTCCTTTTCGAGTAAAAAATCGCTAAAGATTCGGTAGAGTCTCGCGCCAAGTACAATAAATAGTGATTGTATGTGCTTGTGAGACTCGCCGAGTCTTTATATATATCCATACACGCTCTAGGGCCGAAATTGTAAAAAATCATTCGTATTTTCTCTCGACTTGCGATAGTAATGACGCGAGTCATTCGTCAGTCATCGTCACGTCGACGAGCGCTTAGCACCGGTATTCGCGAGTCATTTTCACATTTATGGATACGATTAAGAAATCTGTAACAAAAAATACTGTTTTTTCTCAATTCCATCTATAAGCGATGGATTGACTTGCGAGATCGTCTTCCTTTCCGCTTTTGGAATATTGCGGCTTAAAACAGGACATGTCACGCATGAATATGCCATTTACGGGTCGTAGTCATGTATCTGTACTTATTATTCAGGTATAGAATAGAATAGAATCATTGTTTATTACAGACGTATCACACTCATCCTTATTACATGCAATAGTGATCCAAATTTATTAATAATTTTCGTATTCTGCAAAAGGAGCACTTGGTAATCTTATTCTTAGAATTCATCAGACACTATGAGTTTCGAATCGAACCATGCGAGAAAATTCGCAGAAATTCGGTTCCTCAAATCCCGCGTATATGATTCTTAACCCATCGGTAACATTCGGCCAATCACAAGGCTGATCTTGAGAATGAACCAGTATCTGACAAACTAGCCTCGAACGTTTCCAAATTTCACAACATTCAGTCGATTGCGAGTGTCACGGACCCGTAGGTGGAATCATTTCGACTTGCGTTTTACACCAGTGTTTTGTGATTCAGAAACAATGCCTGGCATTGTTAAACGGCGCTGTAATCCTTTCGGAAAAAGTGGCCATAATTGGAAGAGGAAAGTTCTTCCGGTAACATTGACATTGAAAAAAAAGTTTCCGGAACTAGGAGGAGATTATGTGTGCACAGGCTGTCGAATAGAATTGTACAAGCGTGCTAAAAGATTGTCAGAAAATTGTAAAAAATAACACGTCTCGTCTGAGATGACTTTGCGGTGTCTGGAATAGTGCCGTTCGATCAGAACAGCTAGACACTGTGCTGAGTCACTTTGATTGTTGCCTGGAGCAGAAGAAGAACTCCGATCAGCTTTCAGCCAGAAGACAATCCACTTCGCCCGAGTAACAAACAGCTAGCTGGTCTGTAGGGGCGACCGAGGTAAATGGTGCACTTAAGCTCGAAATTAATTAACTTTTTTACTCTACGCCAAAACCTTTCTTTTTTAGAAATTATTTTCCTTTAGAACAATTTTTTGGAAAATGATAAGATACAAAGCCGTTAAGTGCAAAACGACTTCACCGTTTGTCACCGGCATGACGCATTCATGTACTGAATGCATAGGCAAATGAATAAGTTTACTGATATGGCATATATAGACAGGAAACACTATCTTTTTCTGCTCGAAATCTTCATCATTTATTACATCCAGAGTCCCAATTGAGAACATTATTATTTTCATACCTGGATTTCAGCTGCCCATGGACTATCGTAATTGAAATTGCTGACATTTGAATGAATATTTGACCCTAAGAACCCACAGGCGATCTCAGGATTTATATGTTTGTGAATTTGAACGTAACAATGAGTTTTTTTTTTTTTTAATTTAGAAATATATACGAACTCCAGGTTCGTTTCTTGTTCTAGTTTATAATATAGATTCCCATGAAATATCAGACAGCTTCCTATATAGTGATCGTAGATTCTTTATTGAGTTTCCAAAAAAATAGAATGAAACGTTGATCTTGTACCATTATTATGCTTTCAGCGGAATTCCTCTCTGGCCTATCATCCACAATCTGTGCGACAAATATGACTGACAATAACGACGTTGGGCTTCAAGCCGTAGCCGAAACTACTGGCCAATTTGCTAACAATTTTTTGCAGGTATATGAGATCGTAACGATTTGTGATATTCAAATAATATTGTGACCAGAATACTTCAAGATTAACGCTAAACATTCGGAAAAATAACTCCACTCTTTTACTGTTAATTTGGAACAATTTCAAGCTTGCTGTCAGCGATACCTTGCAATGATTCTACCATAACGATAGTGTGTTTGACTTTCCTCACATTTCAGACAGTGGTAAATCACCAAACTGGCAACTTGATTAGTTCTCCGTTCAGTGTTCAAGTTGTACTTGCCATGGCTGCTTACGGAGCCAGGGGCCCCACTGCTGAGCAAATGCGTTCATGCCTTCTGATTCCCAGTGATGATGAAATTGGTAAATCTGGGTATCTGGCTCTCATCGAAACCTTGAACGTGAGCTATGTAGCACATTAGCTTCCACATACATATACTATATTGACGACCATTGTATGGCCACGCATTGCTTCCCAATGTCTGCAGTCTAGGAAGGTTTTTGAACCTTTTGTTAAATCGTCTGGATGATATGTACACCGTCTTTATTTGTGTGTGGTTTTGTTTCAAAGCATACTTCTGTCGTATTAAATCAGATATGGTTCCAGGCTCCAATAGGCGTTGAGCTATGCAATGCCAACAAGATATACGCGTCGGTCCAGGCTGTGATCAAAGCTTCATACAGAGAATTGACTGCTTCAATATTTTTATCATCAAGCCAGGAAGTAGATTTCAATGATGCAATTGGCACTGCTGGCATCATCAATGACTGGTGTGAACAACAGACTAATAAGCGGATCAAGGATTTGATTGCTCCAGGTATTTCTTGAATTTTATAAAATGAACATAACAGTGAAAGACACTTCAAACTGATGACATTGAAGTTTGCATCGTTGGAACGCAACGAAATTCGACGAAAATTAAAAATGAATATATCATTGACCAAAAATGGTCCTGCTAGGTTCAACAGATGAAAACCACTGAAAATAACTTGAAAACATTATCCTCGCAGCTGCATCATTTTCAGTAAATATAGATGTATTTTTTCAATTTTCGTCGGATCTCGTTGCGTTCCAACGATGCAAACTACAATGTCATTCAAACTGTCACAAAAATACGCATGTGGAAGTTTTGTGAATCATGATCCTTGATGACTACCAATAAATACATTTTTACAGACAGCCTCAGTCCAGACACAATGCTGGTATTGGTGAATGCAGTCTACTTCAAAGGCCAGTGGGAAAATAAGTTTGATCCAGCTCTAACCGAAAATCGACCTTTCCACGTCGACGATACCACCACCATTGATGTACCTACTATGTTCATCAAGAGCGAACTAAGATTCGGAAATCTTCCGGATCTGAGTGCAAGGTTCATTGAAATACCTTATGAGGTATGTATAAGGAAAAAGCTGTTGAGCTTTTCATAGTTTTATATTGGAGTGTAGAAATTTCTATTGAACTATTTATTTCAATTTTTAGAGTAGGGAGGTCAGCATGGTTATAATTCTACCAAATGAAATAAATGGACTTCAAACAGTCCAAGATAATCTTCACAAAGTTGATTTGAACCGAAGCTTACACCAAAGCTTTCCCAATGATGTAGAACTCTTTTTACCGAAATTCAAGATAGAAAGTACTTTGGAACTCAAACCAATTTTACAGAAGGTAACGTGTAATTTATTTATTGGATACCATTACTTACTATTTCTTCCTTGCCTCGTACGAATTATTTTCGAGCAAGTTCTGGGGACATTCTCATCAGGGTATGGTGGGTGTGGGTCGTGATTATTGTTGTATAAATGACTTATTTTCTATACCTGAATGTAGAACCTCATATTCTTAGTTACCAGATTAATCTGAAGATTCCATTTAGAATTAAGTTCGTTGAAAATTCAGTGGTATATTATTCATGAATATTTCAATCTTGGAAGCTTCGTGATTGAAGCGATCCTCGTATTCTTTTTCATCTACGGTTATACTTCATTTTTATACGCATAAGCTCATACATATATTATCTCATTCTAGATGGGAATGGCAGGCATGTTCTCAGATAACGCCGATTTTTCTGGCATGACTGATATCCCACTTAAAGTCAGTAAAGTCATCCAAAAAGCATTTATTGAAGTCAACGAAGAAGGCAGCGAAGCAGCTGCTGCTACTGGTGAGAATATTTTTTCATCTCTCCCTGTGCTGGATTCCATCCAGTCTATGGCTGATTTTTTTTTTTTATTCAATTTCTTCTCTTTCAATTCAATTTGATGAATACGAAAAAAAAAAAAAAAAACTAACAATGCGGAATGCGCTAATCTACAAACATTCAATCATCACTTTCGACCGCGGGATTTTGAATGTCAGCACTACGATGAATGATAAATAGATTGTGAAAAGAACATGGACAGTTCACTGGTATGATTGTAGTAGGTTCCATTCTGATAAAAGGACATTTCGTGTTTTTGATTTTCTGTAATGTTGATATTGCACAGTTTTGTGTATCTATCATTATCATTTTTCTGACAATTAGTTAAACAGGCGGGAAATAGCTATTCTGTTATAATGTCGATTGATGAAGGATTCGTGCGAACATTTTTTGCCATCATCTGATAATCAGCTTTGATAATATTGTGATTTTTACGTCCTTTAAGAGATCACGTTTGTCTAACTTCTGCAGTAATGACATTTTCAAAGAAAGGAACAGAATCTAATCTATTATGTACCGTGACAAAGCAATAATTTAACTTTGCTGTACAATAATTCGATTCAATTTCGTATTACCTTCCGATTACAATGTGCTGTACTTACATGTGTATAGTATAATATGCTACATGTAACATAGTCGAATTGCGCTTCGGACGTATTATTCAATTGCCTGGATTTCTTCATTCCAGCGATGATAATGACCTTAGAATGTGCCTTTGAATTTACTCCGCCGCCAGCGGAGTTCAAGATTGATCGCCCATTCTATTATGCAATACACCACAACAAGACAAGGATACCCCTGTTCACTGGTGTTGTTCATCGACCGAGTATCGGATAACATTTTGGAAATTGTTCTACTTGTGCACATCAATTCGAAAGAAAGAATGACAAACTGCTGCCACCGATCATGAATGACCAGCTGAATAAGCTATTCTCTTCCAGTTTTGGATTAATGACGTTCATCGTGCACACGTTTCACTGATGACATACGAACCCGATGCCTTAACCGTTGACACCGTAGGTCGTATGAACCAATATTTCTCTGAAAACTTGTTTGATATTTGATGTTTGATATTTGATATTTTATTTGTTATTTGTTCAATCCTGTCCTTATTTTTAAACATTAATATACATTTGACGACTTGCCATGCTAATTTGGCATGCGATTGACCCTGAACAATATTTGTTCGGCAGATTTTTATTTTGTCCTCCGAAACCCTTCCAAACTAGCACGCTGATTGATCCCGATTTTTGTCTCAATGCCACTACGAGTCATAAGTTTTCGAAAAATTTGAAATGCCTGTAACTCAGAATCAGCGACAAAAAGGTATCGACCAAAGTAAGTATACAATTTGGTTCATTGTCTCTAAGTGTATTTTTATTAAGAAAAAAAAAAAAAAACATTCCGAAAATCCTTCGAATCATGATGATGGTTCTGTGTTGATCTATCGTAAACTGGAAGCCTGTTACTGAGCCGTGTAGATTCCTGCGAAGAGGGGTACATTCTGAGCTTTAGATCTGATTTGGTAATAGAAGGGACGGTTCACGTTGAAGACTTCGTTTTCTCTCATGCAAAGAGTCATGATTTGAATACCTGTGAACATGAAGAGTATAACTTAAATATGCATGCTTACTCAGGACGTTGATATTATCAAAAAAAAAATCGTATGAGCCTAATCACCGCGCGGATGATGAACCTTTAATAGAGCCGCAGTTTTGAATAAAGAAAATACCATTGAAGATTCTTCAACTATGAACTAACGACGTTTTGCATTTTTCTTAAGTTAGCTTGTTTCAAAATGCGAATCATTATCATTTCGCAAACATCACGAGTTGAAACAGAAAGATTCTTTCATACCGATTTTTTCTGATGACAAGCTTTCGCGTGAGGCAAATTTATGGGCTGTGCTCAAATACTGGCTATGAATTCGCATAGAAGTGAATCGACTCCCCACAATACTATGCGCTATTACAAAATTGTGAATAATTATTTTAGAATGAGACCTGCTACAATAATCTTGAATTACTCATACTCCAATCTGTATTATTTTCCCTGAATTCGGTAAGCCCAACTGAATCAAAACAGCAAACAGCAAAAAATCCTTATAGACCGGATGATCATTTCTTCTCATTCTTAAATGATCAACCTATTTTCTGTCAGACTTATCATCGGCGGATTATTGAATAGTACAATTTTATGGAATAGGTGAAGACGGTATCTCTGAATTAATTGAACGGAACATATCTAAAGAAATGGACATACCTGTAGCAGCAGCAGCTTCACTGCCTTCTTCGTTCACTTCGATAAATGCCTTTTGAACGACCTTGCTAACTTTGAGTGGAACGTCAGCAATGCCAGAAAAGTTGGCACTCGGTTTGAACATGTCGGTCATTCCCAACTAGAATGAGATATAAGTGAAATGAAACATAAGTCAAGACAACAAACAGGGTACGCAAATCAAATTAAATCCATTGGAATAGTAGTGACTACTGTCAAGTATCAGTACGGAGTTCGATTCAGTCAGCAATAAAATTCCAAGCAATTATTATTCAAAATTTTTCAACTCACTTTCTAGTTCTATCCATCAAAGTGTAATTTGGAAAACCATGTAAAGGAATCTCATGCGATGGTACCACAATATATACGTTACGAATATTTGACACATTTTTCATACTTACACTTTCTAAAGGCACTTTAAGATCCAAAGTACTTTCGGTCTTAAATTTCGGCAAAAATAGATCAACAGTTCTGGGATGACTTTGCTGCAAAGTTCGGGTCAGGTTTACTTTGTGGAGATTGTGCTGAATTCTTTCTAATCCATTTATTTCATTCGGCAGGATGATAACCATGATGATATCTCCACCCTAAAAATACAAGGAATTGATTCGCCTCTGAAAACCAGTATGCATCTATATTTTCCCTTCCGTGTGTACACTGGGTTTTTGGAGGAAACGTCGAAATTTCGAACGCAAAGTTTCCTCCAATGAGAAAGTGCAATGCAAGTACCGTCTGTTCCCTGAAAGGGTCAGTGTACAAAAGGTTTAAAGGTGACTAAGTGCAGTTTATTTCTGTTTTCTCCGTAGTTTTCAGTCCTTTAAAGGCAAAAATTATTGTTTCATGTAATTTTATGTTTTTTCATGATTGTACTACTGAACATCGTGCCAGATGCCAGTTTGCAAAAACCACAGGATGCACCATTGCCACAACTGTGAATCGTGAATTCCTTTTTACACTGTAAATTGTTATTCATATTCTATAATCTGAGTATTTTATGCAATACACAATCATTTTGTGCCGAATATTTATCTGTCTGAATCCTCAAAATATTCCCTACTTTCAGTTGCTAGAATAATTTAATTTTCTAGAGTCCACGATACTGAGACTCATTCTTTCGGAAATTCATTGACTGAACGACAGAACCGTCGAACTGTTTTTTTTTTTTTCAAATTGATTTATTACAGACTTGAGAATCTTAAAACCAAATCCGGTTTTCTCTCATTATTGACTGTACTTGAATTTTGATTACCAACAGATTTGAACTTTCGACATCAGAAAATTCTGGGTCGTGTAGTAAACACTTCAAGAAGTAACCCTGAAGTATTACACACTTGAGAACCTGAACCATTTCAAAAGCTGAACTGTTCCCTAATAGACCCAGTTTATACACTGCTTTTCGATTTGTTTTTGATACCTGGTATGGTATTTCGGCGAACCTTGCCCCCAGCTCTGTAAGCTCTCCTATTCGAAGTTTGCCTTCGATGAACATAGTTGGTATATTAGTGGTGATGGTTTTGTTAACGTGGAAAGGTCGCTTGTTGGTGAGAGCTGGATCGAATTTATTCTCCCATTGACCCTTGAAGTAAACTGCATTCACGAGTACCACCATTGTGTCTCCACTGAGGCTATCTGTAAAAACATACTCATTTGACATTGATACCAACTGTGATGAATCAGCGTATAAACAAAGTGATTCTAATTGATACTGTCCTATTGATCGGAAATTTGGATTTTGTCGGAATCATTGGAACATAGAAAACACGAATAGTTTTGAAATCTGCGGAACGTACTCTTTCAGAATCTGTGAGCCGATTTGAAGTAAAAAAATTCCTTATATTTTAATGCGTAGACTGACTTGTTATTTTTTTCCGTATAATTTTTCTGATTTTATATTGATAAAATCGCAAAAGGCTTCCAAATCGAAAAATGATCGACGTTTTTGCAATCAGCGGGTCGTTTCTCCCAAGAATATCATCATGATTATTCGATGCTCGACCGGGACTTATTTCGCCCGGAAAAATGAGAAGGGGTACCACTGTCCTTTTTTTCAAAAATACGAAATTTCCCGGAATATTCAGAACATAGAAATGACACATATTTTTTGAAGCTGTGGAACCTACGCTTTCAGATGGTGCTAGCCGATTTGGAATAAAAAAATTCCTTCTATTTTGAATCGTCGGTTTACTTTTTATTTTTTTCCGACTTTTTTTTCTTCAATTTTCTATTAGTGAAATCGCAGAAGGCTTCGAAATCAAGGAATGATACACATATTCGGAACCAGCGTGCGATTTCCTTCGAGAATATCATCATGAATATTCGATTCTCGAAAAAAGTTTTTTCGCCCAAAAAAATGAGAAGGGTACCACTGTCCTTTTTTTCAAAAATCTAAAATTTTCTGGAATATTCGGAACGTGGGAATGATAGTTATATTTGGAATCTGCGGGACCTACGCTTTCAGAATCTGCAAGCCGGATTGAAATAAAAAATTCCTACGATTTTAATTCGTCGATTTACTTTCTATCTTGTTTTTTTTCATTTTTTGTTTTCGTTTTTCATCGGTAAACTCGCAGGAGGCTTCCAAATCGAGGAATGGCACGCGTATTTGGAATCAGCGGGACATTTCCATGAAGAATATCATTGATATTATCCAATTCTCGACAAGAAGTTTTTTCGCCCGAAAAAATGTAAGGGGTACCACTGTCCTTTTTTTCAAAGATCTGAAATTTTCCGAAATGTTGGGAACGTGGGAATGATAGTTATATTTGGAATCTGCGGGACCTACGCTTTCAGAATCTGCAAGCGGAATTGAAATAAAAAATTCCTACAATTTTTAATCGTCGATTTACTTTCTATCTTTTTTTTTTTCTTTTTTTTTTCGTTTTTCATCGGTAAACTCGCAGGAGGCTGCCAAATCGAGGAATGGCACGCGTATTTGGAATCAGCGGGTCATTTCCATGAAGAATATCATTGAGATTATCCGATTCTCGACAAAAAGTTTTTTCGCCCGAAAAAATGAGAAGGGGTACCACTGTCCTTTTTTTCAAAAATCTGAAATTTTCCGGAATGTTGGTAACGTGGGAATGATGGTTATATTTGGAATCTGCGGGACCTACGCTTCAAGAATCTGCAAGCCGAATTGAAATAAAAAATTCCTACGATTTTTAATCGTCGATGTACTTTTTATTTTTATTTCACTTTTTTTTTCGTTCGTGTTTTATTGGTGAAATCGCAGGAGGCCTCCGGATCGAGGAATGGCGCACATATTCGGCATCAGCGGGTCATTTTCATGAAGAATATCATCGAGATTATCCGATTCTCGACAAAAAGTTTTTTGGCCCAAAAAAATGAGAAGGGGTACCCCTTTCCTTTTTTTCAAAAATCTGAAATTTTCCGAAATATTCGGAACATGGGAATGATGGTTATATTTGGAATCTGCGGGACCTATGCTTCAAGAATCTGCAAGCCGAATTGAAATAAAAAATTCCTACGATTTTCAATCGTCAATTTACTTTTCATTTATATCTTACTTTTTGTTTCGCTCGTTTTTTATTGAAAAAATCGCAGGAGGCCTCCGGATCGAGGAATGGCGCACATATTCGGAATCAGCGGGTCATTTCCATGGAGAATATCATCGAGATTATCCGATTCTCGACCAAAAGTTTTTTGGCCCAAAAAAATGAGAAGGGGTACCCCTTTCCTTTTTTCAAAGAATCTGAAATTTTCCGAAATATTCGGAACGTGGGAATGATGGTTATATTTGGAATCTGCGGGACCTACGCTTCAAGAATCTGCAAGCCGAATTGAAATAAAAAATTCCTACGATTTATAATCGTCGATTTACTTTTTATTTTTATTTTACTTTTTTCTCGCTCGTTTTTTATTGGTAAAATCGCAGTAGGCCTCCGGATCGAGGAATGGCGCACATATTCGGAATCAGCGGGTCATTTCCATGTAGAATATCATCGAGATTATCCGATTCTCGACGAAAAGTTTTTTGGCCCAAAAAAATGAGAAGGGGTACCCCTTTCCTTTTTTTCAAAAATCTGAAATTTTCCGAAATATTCAGAACGTGGGAATGATGGTTATATTTGGAATCTGCGGGACCTACGCTTCAAGAATCTGCAAGCCGAATTGAAATAAAAAATTCCTACGATTTTTAATCGTCGATTTACTTTTTATTTTTATTTCACTTTTTTTTTCGTTCGTTTTTTATTGGTAAAATCGCAGGAGGCCTCCGGATCGAGGAATGGCGCACATATTCGGAATCAGCGGGTCATTTCCATGGAGAATATCATCGAGATTATCCGATACTCGACAAAAAGTGTTTTGGCCCAAAAAAATGAGAAGGGGTACCCCTTTCCTTTTTTCCAAAAATCTGAAATTTTCCGAAATATTCGGAACGTGGGAATGATGGTTATATTTCGAATCTGCGGGACCTACGCTTCAAGAATCTGCAAGCCGAATTGAAATACAAAATTCCTACGATTTTTAATCGTCGATTTCCTTTTTATTTTTATTTCACTTTTTTTTTCGCTCGTTTTTTATTGGTAAAATCGCAGGAGGCCTCCGGATCGAGGAATGGCGCACATATTCGGAATCAGCGGGTCATTTCCATTGAGAATATCATTGAGATTATCCGATTCTCGACCAAAAGTTTTTTGGCCCAAAAAAATGAAAAGGGGTACCCCTTTCCTTTTTTTCAAAAATCTGAAATTTTCCGAAATATTCGGAACGTGGGAATGATAGTTATATTTGGAATCTGCGGGACCTACGCTTTCAGAATCTGCAAGCCGGATTGAAATAAAAAATTCCTACGATTTTAATTCGTCGATTTACTTTATATCTTGTTTTTTTTCATTTTTTGTTTTCGTTTTTCATCGGTAAACTCGCAGGAGGCTTCCAAATCGAGGAATGGCACGCGTATTTGGAATCAGCGGGACATTTCCATGAAGAATATCATTGATATTATCCAATTCTCGACAAGAAGTTTTTTCGCCCGAAAAAATGTAAGGGGTACCACTGTCCTTTTTTTCAAAGATCTGAAATTTTCCGAAATGTTGGGAACGTGGGAATGATAGTTATATTTGGAATCTGCGGGACCTACGCTTTCAGAATCTGCAAGCGGAATTGAAATAAAAAATTCCTACAATTTTTAATCGTCGATTTACTTTCTATCTTTTTTTTTTTCTTTTTTTTTTCGTTTTTCATCGGTAAACTCGCAGGAGGCTGCCAAATCGAGGAATGGCACGCGTATTTGGAATCAGCGGGTCATTTCCATGAAGAATATCATTGAGATTATCCGATTCTCGACAAAAAGTTTTTTCGCCCGAAAAAATGAGAAGGGGTACCACTGTCCTTTTTTTCAAAAATCTGAAATTTTCCGGAATGTTGGTAACGTGGGAATGATGGTTATATTTGGAATCTGCGGGACCTACGCTTCAAGAATCTGCAAGCCGAATTGAAATAAAAAATTCCTACGATTTTTAATCGTCGATGTACTTTTTATTTTTATTTCACTTTTTTTTTCGTTCGTGTTTTATTGGTGAAATCGCAGGAGGCCTCCGGATCGAGGAATGGCGCACATATTCGGCATCAGCGGGTCATTTTCATGAAGAATATCATCGAGATTATCCGATTCTCGACAAAAAGTTTTTTGGCCCAAAAAAATGAGAAGGGGTACCCCTTTCCTTTTTTTCAAAAATCTGAAATTTTCCGAAATATTCGGAACATGGGAATGATGGTTATATTTGGAATCTGCGGGACCTATGCTTCAAGAATCTGCAAGCCGAATTGAAATAAAAAATTCCTACGATTTTCAATCGTCAATTTACTTTTCATTTATATCTTACTTTTTGTTTCGCTCGTTTTTTATTGAAAAAATCGCAGGAGGCCTCCGGATCGAGGAATGGCGCACATATTCGGAATCAGCGGGTCATTTCCATGGAGAATATCATCGAGATTATCCGATTCTCGACCAAAAGTTTTTTGGCCCAAAAAAATGAGAAGGGGTACCCCTTTCCTTTTTTCAAAGAATCTGAAATTTTCCGAAATATTCGGAACGTGGGAATGATGGTTATATTTGGAATCTGCGGGACCTACGCTTCAAGAATCTGCAAGCCGAATTGAAATAAAAAATTCCTACGATTTATAATCGTCGATTTACTTTTTATTTTTATTTTACTTTTTTCTCGCTCGTTTTTTATTGGTAAAATCGCAGTAGGCCTCCGGATCGAGGAATGGCGCACATATTCGGAATCAGCGGGTCATTTCCATGTAGAATATCATCGAGATTATCCGATTCTCGACGAAAAGTTTTTTGGCCCAAAAAAATGAGAAGGGGTACCCCTTTCCTTTTTTTCAAAAATCTGAAATTTTCCGAAATATTCAGAACGTGGGAATGATGGTTATATTTGGAATCTGCGGGACCTACGCTTCAAGAATCTGCAAGCCGAATTGAAATAAAAAATTCCTACGATTTTTAATCGTCGATTTACTTTTTATTTTTATTTCACTTTTTTTTTCGTTCGTTTTTTATTGGTAAAATCGCAGGAGGCCTCCGGATCGAGGAATGGCGCACATATTCGGAATCAGCGGGTCATTTCCATGGAGAATATCATCGAGATTATCCGATACTCGACAAAAAGTGTTTTGGCCCAAAAAAATGAGAAGGGGTACCCCTTTCCTTTTTTCCAAAAATCTGAAATTTTCCGAAATATTCGGAACGTGGGAATGATGGTTATATTTCGAATCTGCGGGACCTACGCTTCAAGAATCTGCAAGCCGAATTGAAATACAAAATTCCTACGATTTTTAATCGTCGATTTCCTTTTTATTTTTATTTCACTTTTTTTTTCGCTCGTTTTTTATTGGTAAAATCGCAGGAGGCCTCCGGATCGAGGAATGGCGCACATATTCGGAATCAGCGGGTCATTTCCATTGAGAATATCATTGAGATTATCCGATTCTCGACCAAAAGTTTTTTGGCCCAAAAAAATGAAAAGGGGTACCCCTTTCCTTTTTTTCAAAAATCTGAAATTTTCCGAAATATTCGGAACGTGGGAATGATGGTTATATTTGGAATCTGCGGGACCTACGCTTCAAGAATCTGCAAGCCGAATTGAAATAAAAAATTCCTACGATTTTTAATCGTCGATTTACTTTTTATTTTTATTTCACTTTTTTTTTCGCTCGTTTTTTATTGGTAAAATCGCAGGAGGCCTCCGGATCGAGGAATGGCGCACATATTCGGAATCAGCGGGTCATTTCCATGGAGAATATCATCGAGATTATCCGATTCTCGACAAAAAGTGTTTTGGCCCAAAAAAATGAGAAGGGGTACCCCTTTCCTTTTTTCCAAAAATCTGAAATTTTCCGAAATATTCGGAACGTGGGAATGATGGTTATATTTCGAATCTGCGGGACCTACGCTTCAAGAATCTGCAAGCCGAATTGAAATAAAAAATTCCTACGATTTTTAATCGTCGATTTACTTTTTATTTTTATTTCACTTTTTTTTTCGCTCGTTTTTTATTGGTAAAATCGCAGGAGGCCTCCGGATCGAGGAATGGCGCACATATTCGGCATCAGCGGGTCATTTCCATGGAGAATATCATCGAGATTATCCGATACTCGACAAAAAGTGTTTTGGCCCAAAAAAATGAGAAGGGGTACCCCTTTCCTTTTTTCCAAAAATCTGAAATTTTCCGAAATATTCGGAACGTGGGAATGATGGTTATATTTCGAATCTGCGGGACCTACGCTTCAAGAATCTGCAAGCCGAATTGAAATACAAAATTCCTACGATTTTTAATCGTCGATTTCCTTTTTATTTTTATTTCACTTTTTTTTTCGCTCGTTTTTTATTGGTAAAATCGCAGGAGGCCTCCGGATCGAGGAATGGCGCACATATTCGGAATCAGCGGGTCATTTCCATTGAGAATATCATTGAGATTATCCGATTCTCGACCAAAAGTTTTTTGGCCCAAAAAAATGAAAAGGGGTACCCCTTTCCTTTTTTTCAAAAATCTGAAATTTTCCGAAATATTCGGAACGTGGGAATGATGGTTATATTTGGAATCTGCGGGACCTACGCTTCAAGAATCTGCAAGCCGAATTGAAATAAAAAATTCCTACGATTTTTAATCGTCGATTTACTTTTTATTTTTATTTCACTTTTTTTTTCGCTCGTTTTTTATTGGTAAAATCGCAGGAGGCCTCCGGATCGAGGAATGGCGCACATATTCGGAATCAGCGGGTCATTTCCATGGAGAATATCATCGAGATTATCCGATTCTCGACAAAAAGTGTTTTGGCCCAAAAAAATGAGAAGGGGTACCCCTTTCCTTTTTTCCAAAAATCTGAAATTTTCCGAAATATTCGGAACGTGGGAATGATGGTTATATTTCGAATCTGCGGGACCTACGCTTCAAGAATCTGCAAGCCGAATTGAAATAAAAAATTCCTACGATTTTTAATCGTCGATTTACTTTTTATTTTTATTTCACTTTTTTTTTCGCTCGTTTTTTATTGGTAAAATCGCAGGAGGCCTCCGGATCGAGGAATGGCGCACATATTCGGCATCAGCGGGTCATTTTCATGAAGAATATCATCGAGATTATCCGATTCTCGACAAAAAGTTTTTTGGCCCAAAAAAATGAGAAGGGGTACCCCTTTCCTTTTTTTCAAAAATCTGAAATTTTCCGAAATATTCGAAACGTGGGAATGATGGTTATATTTGGAATCTGCGGGACCTACGCTTCAAGAATCTGCAAGCCAAATTGGAATAAAAAATTCATACGATTTTTAATCGTTGATTTACTTTTTATTTATATCTTACTTTTTTTTTCGCTCGTTTTTTATTGAAAAAATCGCAGGAGGCCTCCGGATCGAGGAATGGCGCACATATTCGGAATCAGCGGGTCATTTCCATGGAGAATATCATCGAGATTATCCGATTCTCAACCAAAAGTTTTTTGGCCCAAAAAAATGAGAAGGGGTACCCCTTTCCTTTTTTTCAAAAATCTAAAATTTTCCGAAATATTCGAAACGTGGGAATGATGGTTATATTTCGAATCTGCGGGACCTACGCTTCAAGAATCTGCAAGCCAAATTGGAATAAAAAATTCCTACGATTTTCAATCGTCGATTTACTTTTTATTTATATCTTACTTTTTTTTTCGCACGTTTTTTATTGGTAAAATCGCAGGAGGCCTCCGGATCGAGGAATGGCGCACATATTCGGAATCAGCGGGTCATTTCCATTGAGAATATCATCGAGATTATCCGATTCTCGACCAAAAGTTTTTTGGCCCAAAAAAATGAGAAGGGGTACCCCTTTCCTTTTTTTCAAAAATCTGAAATTTTCCGAAATATTCGGAACGTGGGAATGATGGTTATATTTGGAATCTGCGGGACCTACGCTTCAAGAATCTGCAAGCCGAATTGAAATAGAAGATTCCTACGATTTTTAATCGTCGATTTACTTTTTATTTATATCTTACTTTTTTTTCGCTCGTTTTTTATTGAAAAAATCGCAGGAGGCCTCCGGATCGAGGAATGGCGCACATATTCGGAATCAGCGGGTCATTTCCATGGAGAATATCATCGAGATTATCCGATTCTCGACCAAAAGTTTTTCGGCCCAAAAAAATGAGAAGGGGTACCCCTTTCCTTTTTTTCAAAAATCTCAAATTTTCCGAAATATTCGGAACGTGGGAATGATGGTTATATTTGGAATCTGCGGGACCTACGCTTCAAGAATCTGCAAGCCAAATTGGAATAAAAAATTCCTACGATTTTTAATCGTCGATTTACTTTTTATTTATATCTTACTTTTTTTTTTCGCTCGTTTTTTATTGAAAAAATCGCAGGAGGCCTCCGGATCGAGGAATGGCGCACATATTCGGAATCAGCGGGTCATTTCCATGGAGAATATCATCGAGATTATCCGATTCTCGACAAAAAGTGTTTTGGCCCAAAAAAATGAGAAGGGGTACCCCTTTCCTTTTTTCCAAAAATCTGAAATTTTCCGAAATATTCGGAACGTGGAAATGATGGTTATATTTCGAATCTGCGGGACCTACGCTTCAAGAATCTGCAAGCCGAATTGAAATACAAAATTCCTACGATTTTTAATCGTCGATTTCCTTTTTATTTTTATTTCACTTTTTTTCGCTCGTTTTTTATTGGTAAAATCGCAGGAGGCCTCCGGATCGAGGAATGGCGCACATATTCGGAATCAGCGGGTCATTTCCATGGAGAATATCATCGAGATTATCCGATTCTCGACCAAAAGTTTTTTGGCCCAAAAAAATGAGAAGGGGTACCCCTTTCCTTTTTTCCAAAAATCTGAAATTTTCCGAAATATTCGGAACGTGGGAATGATGGTTATATTTCGAATCTGCGAGACCTACGCTTCAAGAATCTGCAAGCCGAATTGGAATAAAAAATTCCTACGATTTTTAATCGTCGATTTACTTTTTATTTTTATTTCACTTTTTTTTCGCTCGTTTTTTATTGGTAAAATCGCAGGAGGCCTCCGGATCGAGGAATGGCGCACATATTCGGAATCAGCGGGTCATTTCCATGGAGAATATCATCGAGATTATCCGATTCTCGACCAAAAGTTTTTTGGCCCAAAAAAATGAGAAGGCCCAATAAGAACAAGTTCGTCGAATAAACGTTTAAAAATGGACACAACCCTACGTTTAGAATGCTCCAGAAATTACCGTTTATAAAACTGAAAAATGTCCGCGTGATATACGAAAATATTAACGTTTACCCAATACACTTTAAATACGTAGAATGTAGTCGTATAATCTATGATCGATCACCTACATTCAGAATGCTCTAGAAATTACCGTTTATAAAACTGAAAAATGTCCGCGTGATATACGAAAATATTAACGTTTACCCATTACACTTTAAATACGTAGAATATAGTCGGATAATCTATGGTCGATTCTGTCAGAACAAAGACCACGCTACGTATGCGTATATTAAACCATCTACGTATCTGAATATCAAATGTATTTAACAAATTTGCTTGGTTGGTTTATGAACGTAGAAAATAGTGATGGTGCTGAAATTTGCAATTTTTCCTATAATTAATAAAAATGCAATTAGACGTTTTTAATTTGTAGTCGATACTATAGCTCAGTATACGACTACATCAGAGAAGTATTCAAAAATTTTATGAACTGACCAAGCATACAGCAGAATATAATTAATTCTTGTGTAATTAATCAATTCATGAACGATAGTTGTAAACGCGACAGCGTCATTGAACATATATCCGCTGACGTATGAAGTTATCTTGAAATCGCGGAGTGTTTTTACTCGCAGGAGGACTATAGTGGGATCGCCGCCTAGTGGCGGTTTCATGAAACGTATTAAAACGTTTTTAAAACGTGTTTTTGTTCAACGGGCACCTTTCCTGACTTTTGCTTACTAAAACGTCCCGTTTTTCGAATTTGATGGTGATTAATGACGTCAAACCTACCATCTGATATGAGACCGAATAAACGTGGATGATCGGTATACCGATCACTATAATCTTATGATGTTCAAAGATCGTTTCGTGAGGTTCGGATACAGGAAGAATAGTTTTCCATTGAAATTTGTGTTTCCGTTATTCATCGGTATTTTGGACGTATTTTCGACCGGTTTAAATCCGAATGGCATAAACGTATATAATTGATGTGTAGATGACTACTTTGCGACGTTCAAGGATCGTTTAGTGAAGTTTGGAAACGTATTTCACTCGTTGTTTGAATACTAGAAAAATCGTTCATCATTCAAGTTTATGTTTCCGTTTTAGTCGGGTATTTTTTACGTATATTTGACCGACTTAAATGCGGATAGCGTAAACGTGTATGATCGGTGTGCAGATGACTACTCTGCGACGTTCAAAGATCGTTCAGTGAAGTTCGGAATATATGCCATGCATGTAGAAACGTGTCTTACTCGCTGTGTGGATACCGGGAAAATCGTTTATCATTCCAGTATATGTTTTCGTTTTAATCAGGTATTTCTAACGTATATTTGACCGACTCAAATGCGGATAGCGTAAACGTGTATAATCGGTGTGCAGATGACTACTCTGCGACGTTCAAAGATCGTTCAGTGAAGTTCGGAATATATGCCATGCATGTAGAAACGTGTCTCACTCGTTGTGTGGATACCGGGAAAATCGTTTATCATTCCAGTTTTCGTTTTCGTTTGAATTCGGTATCTTCTACGTATATTTGACCAACTTGAATCCGCATAGCGTAAACGTATATACTCGGTGTAGAGGTAACTATTCTGTGACGTTCAAGAAGCGTGTGCTGAAGTTGGGATCATATCCCACGCACACAAACGTGTATAATTCGCTGTGGAAATGCCAGGAGAATCGTCTAGAATTTACGTTTAGTTGGTCGTTTTTAATACGTATTTCCGACGTATATTCGACCGTTCTAAATCCGGATACCATAAACGTTGGAGAATTGTATTTTTCTGACATATTTGATGCGTCTAATAAACGGTTAGATATCAAATACGTTAAAATAACGTAGATCGAAAACGTAGTTTCAACGCACACTTCAAAGACGTATTTGGAAAACGTGTATTTTTTCTACCTATACCAATTTTATACCAATGAAACGTATATTAGACGTTTAATCGACGAACCTGTTCTTATTGGGGGGGTACCCCTTTCCTTTTTTCCAAAAATCTGAAATTTTCCAAAATATTCGGAACGTGGGAATGATGGTTATATTTCGAATCTGCGGGACCTACGCTTCAAGAATCTGCAAGCCGACTTGGAATAAAAAATTCCTACGATTTTTAATCGTCGATTTACTTTTTATTTTTATTTCACTTTTTTTTTCGCTCGTTTTTTATTGGTAAAATCGCAGGAGGCCTCCGGATCGAGGAATGGCGCACATATTCGGAATCAGCGGGTCATTTCCATGGAGAATATCATCGAGATTATCCGATTCTCGACCAAAAGTTTTTTGGCCCAAAAAAATGAGAAGGGGTACCCCTTTCCTTTTTTCCAAAAATCTGAAATTTTCCGAAATATTCGGAACGTGGGAATGATGGTTATATTTCGATTCTGCGGGACCTACGCTTCAAGAATCTGCAAGCCGAATTAAAATAAAAAATTCCTACGATTTTTAATCGTCGATTTACTTTTTATTTTTATTTCACTTTTTTTTTCGCTCGTTTTTTATTGGTAAAATCGCAGGAGGCCTCCGGATCGAGGAATGACGCACATATTCGGAATCAGCGGGTCATTTCCATGGAGAATATCATCGAGATTATCCGATTCTCGACAAAAAGTGTTTTGGCCCAAAAAAATGAGAAGGGGTACCCCTTTCCTTTTTTTCAAAAATCTGAAATTTTCCGAAATATTCGGAACGTGGGAATGATGGTTATGTTTGGAATCTGCGGGACCTACGCTTTAAGAATCTGCAAGCCGAATTGAAATAGAAGATTCCTACGATTTTTAATCGTCGATTTACTTTTTATTTATATCTTACTTTTTTTTTCGCTCGTTTTTTATTGAAAAAATCGCAGGAGGCCTCCGGATCGAGGAATGGCGCACATATTCGAAATCAGCGGGTCATTTCCATGGAGAATATCATCGAGATTATCCGATTCTCGACAAAAAGTGTTTTGGCCCAAAAAAATGAGAAGGGGTACCCCTTTCCTTTTTTTCAAAAATCTGAAATTTTCCGAAATATTCGGAACGTGGGAATGATGGTTATGTTTGGAATCTGCGGGACCTACGCTTTAAGAATCTGCAAGCCGAATTGAAATAGAAGATTCCTACGATTTTTAATCGTCGATTTACTTTTTATTTATATCTTACTTTTTTTTTCGCTCGTTTTTTATTGAAAAAATCGCAGGAGGCCTCCGGATCGAGGAATGGCGCACATATTCGGAATCAGCGGGTCATTTCCATGGAGAATATCATCGAGATTATCCGATTCTCGACAAAAAGTGTTTTGGCCCAAAAAAATGAGAAGGGGTACCCCTTTCCTTTTTTCCAAAAATCTGAAATTTTCCGAAATATTCGGAACGTGGAAATGATGGTTATATTTCGAATCTGCGGGACCTACGCTTCAAGAATCTGCAAGCCGAATTGAAATAAAAAATTCCTACGATTTTTAATCGTCGATTTACTTTTTATTTTTATTTCACTTTTTTTTTCGCTCGTTTTTTATTGGTAAAATCGCAGGAGGCCTCCGGATCGAGGAATGGCGCACATATTCGGCATCAGCGGGTCATTTTCATGAAGAATATCATCGAGATTATCCGATTCTCGACAAAAAGTTTTTTGGCCCAAAAAAATGAGAAGGGGTACCCCTTTCCTTTTTTTCAAAAATCTGAAATTTTCCGAAATATTCGAAACGTGGGAATGATGGTTATATTTGGAATCTGCGGGACCTACGCTTCAAGAATCTGCAAGCCAAATTGGAATAAAAAATTCCTACGATTTTTAATCGTCGATTTACTTTTTATTTATATCTTACTTTTTTTTTCGCTCGTTTTTTATTGGTAAAATCGCAGCAGGCCTCCGGATCGAGGAATGGCGCACATATTCGGAATCAGCGGGTCATTTCCATTGAGAATATCATTGAGATTATCCGATTCTCGACCAAAAGTTTTTTGGCCCAAAAAAATGAGAAGGGGTACCCCTTTCCTTTTTTTCAAAAATCTGAAATTTTCCGAAATATTCGGAACGTGGGAATGATGGTTATATTTGGAATCTGCGGGACCTACGCTTCAAGAATCTGCAAGCCGAATTGAAATAAAAAATTCCTACGATATTTAATCGTCGATTTACTTTTTATTTTTATTTCACTTTTTTTTTCGCTCGTTTTTTATTGGTAAAATCGCAGGAGGCCTCCGGATCGAGGAATGGCGCACATATTCGGAATCAGCGGGTCATTTTCATGAAGAATATCATCGAGATTATCCGATTCTCGACCAAAAGTTTTTTGGCCCAAAAAAATGAGAAGGGGTACCCCTTTCCTTTTTTTCAAAAATCTAAAATTTTCCGAAATATTCGAAACGTGGGAATGATGGTTATATTTGGAATCTGCGGGACCTACGCTTCAAGAATCTGCAAGCCAAATTGGAATAAAAAATTCCTACGATTTTCAATCGTCGATTTACTTTTTATTTATATCTTACTTTTTTTCTCGCTCGTTTTTTATTGAAAAAATCGCAGGAGGCCTCCGGATCGAGGAATGGCGCACATATTCGGAATCAGCGGGTCATTTCCATGGAGAATATCATCGAGATTATCCGATTCTCGACAAAAAGTGTTTTGGCCCAAAAAAATGAGAAGGGGTACCCCTTTCCTTTTTTCCAAAAATCTGAAATTTTCCGAAATATTCGGAACGTGGGAATGATGGTTATATTTCGAATCTGCGGGACCTACGCTTCAAGAATCTGCAAGCCGAATTGAAATAAAAAATTCCTACGATTTTTAATCGTCGATTTACTTTTTATTTTTATTTCACTTTTTTTTCGCTCGTTTTTTATTGGTAAAATCGCAGGAGGCCTCCGGATCGAGGAATGACGCACATATTCGGCATCAGCGGGTCATTTTCATGAAGAATATCATCGAGATTATCCGATTCTCGACAAAAAGTTTTTTGGCCCAAAAAAATGAGAAGGGGTACCCCTTTCCTTTTTTTCAAAAATCTGAAATTTTCCGAAATATTCGAAACGTGGGAATGATGGTTATATTTGGAATCTGCGGGACCTACGCTTCAAGAATCTGCAAGCCAAATTGGAATAAAAAATTCCTACGATTTTTAATCGTCGATTTACTTTTTATTTATATCTTACTTTTTTTTTCGCTCGTTTTTTATTGAAAAAATCGCAGGAGGCCTCCGGATCGAGGAATGGCGCACATATTCGGAATCAGCGGGTCATTTCCATGGAGAATATCATCGAGATTATCCGATTCTCGACCAAAAGTTTTTTGGCCCAAAAAAATGAGAAGGGGTACCCCTTTCCTTTTTTTCAAAAATCTGAAATTTTCCGAAATATTCGGAACGTGGGAATGATGGTTATATTTGGAATCTGCGGGACCTACGCTTCAAGAATCTGCAAGCCGAATTGAAATAGAAGATTCCTACGATTTTTAATCGTCGATTTACTTTTTATTTATATCTTACTTTTTTTTTCGCTCGTTTTTTATTGAAAAAATCGCAGGAGGCCTCCGGATCGAGGAATGGCGCACATATTCGGAATCAGCGGGTCATTTCCATGGAGAATATCATCGAGATTATCCGATTCTCGACAAAAAGTGTTTTGGCCCAAAAAAATGAGAAGGGGTACCCCTTTCCTTTTTTCCAAAAATCTGAAATTTTCCGGAATATTCGGAACGTGGGAATGATGGTTATATTTCGAATCTGCGGGACCTACGCTTCAAGAATCTGCAAGCCGAATTGAAATACAAAATTCCTACGATTTTTAATCGTCGATTTCCTTTTTATTTTTATTTCACTTTTTTTTTCGCTCGTTTTTTATTGGTAAAATCGCAGGAGGCCTCCGGATCGAGGAATGGCGCACATATTCGGAATCAGCGGGTCATTTCCATGGAGAATATCATCGAGATTATCCGATTCTCGACAAAAAGTGTTTTGGCCCAAAAAAATGAGAAGGGGTACCCCTTTCCTTTTTTCCAAAAATCTGAAATTTTCCGAAATATTCGGAACGTGGGAATGATGGTTATATTTCGAATCTGCGGGACCTACGCTTCAAGAATCTGCAAGCCGAATTGGAATAAAAAATTCCTACGATTTTTAATCGTCGATTTACTTTTTATTTTTATTTCACTTTTTTTTCCGCTCGTTTTTTATTGGTAAAATCGCAGGAGGCCTCCGGATCGAGGAATGGCGCACATATTCGGAATCAGCGGGTCATTTCCATGGAGAATATCATCGAGATTATCCGATTCTCGACCAAAAGTTTTTTGGCCCAAAAAAATGAGAAGGGGTACCCCTTTCCTTTTTTCCAAAAATCTGAAATTTTCCGAAATATTCGGAACGTGGGAATGATGGTTATATTTCGAATCTGCGGGACCTACGCTTCAAGAATCTGCAAGCCGAATTGGAATACAAAATTCCTACGATTTTTAATCGTCGATTTACTTTTTATTTTTATTTCACTTTTTTTTTCGCTCGTTTTTTATTGGTAAAATCGCAGGAGGCCTCCGGATCGAGGAATGGCGCACATATTCGGAATCAGCGGGTCATTTCCATGGAGAATATCATCGAGATTATCCGATTCTCGACGAAAAGTTTTTTGGCCCAAAAAAATGAGAAGGGGTACCCCTTTCCATTTTTCCAAAAATCTGAAATTTTCCGAAATATTCAGAACGTGGGAATGATGGTTATATTTCGAATCTGCGGGACCTACGCTTCAAGAATCTGCAAGCCGAATTGGAATAAAAAATTCCTACGATTTTTAATCGTCGATTCACTTTTTATTTTTATTTCACTTTTTTTTTCGCTCGTTTTTCATTGGTAAAATCGCAGAAGGCCTCCGGATCGAGGAATGGCGCACATATTCGGAATCAGCGGGTCATTTCCATTGAGAATATCATCGAGATTATCCGATTCTCGACAAAAAGTGTTTTGGCCCAAAAAAATGAGAAGGGGTACCCCTTTCCTTTTTTTCAAAAATGTGAAATTTCCCGAAATATTCGGAACGTGGGAATGATGGTTATATTTGGAATCTGCGGGACCTACGCTTCAAGAATCTGCAAGCCGAATTGAAATAGAAGATTCCTACGATTTTTAATCGTCGATTTACTTTTTATTTATATCTTACTTTTTTTTTCGCTCGTTTTTTATTGAAAAAATCGCAGGAGGCCTCCGGATCGAGGAATGGCGCACATATTCGGAATCAGCGGGTCATTTCCATGGAGAATATCATCGAGATTATCCGATTCTCGACCAAAAGTTTTTTGGCCCAAAAAAATGAGAAGGGGTACCCCTTTCCTTTTTTCCAAAAATCTGAAATTTTCCGAAATATTCGGAACGTGGGAATGATGGTTATATTTCGAATCTGCGGGACCTACGCTTCAAGAATCTGCAAGCCGAATTGGAATAAAAAATTCCTACGATTTTTAATCGTCGATTTACTTTTTATTTTTATTTCACTTTTTTTTTCGCTCGTTTTTTATTGGTAAAATCGCAGGAGGCCTCCGGATCGAGGAATGGCGCACATATTCGGAATCAGCGGGTCATTTCCATGGAGAATATCATCGAGATTATCCGATTCTCGACCAAAAGTTTTTTGGCCCAAAAAAATGAGAAGGGGTACCCCTTTCCTTTTTTCCAAAAATCTGAAATTTTCCGAAATATTCGGAACGTGGGAATGATGGTTATATTTCGAATCTGCGGGACCTACGCTTCAAGAATCTGCAAGCCGAATTGGAATACAAAATTCCTACGATTTTTAATCGTCGATTTACTTTTTATTTTTATTTCACTTTTTTTTTCGCTCGTTTTTTATTGGTAAAATCGCAGGAGGCCTCCGGATCGAGGAATGGCGCACATATTCGGAATCAGCGGGTCATTTCCATGGAGAATATCATCGAGATTATCCGATTCTCGACGAAAAGTTTTTTGGCCCAAAAAAATGAGAAGGGGTACCCCTTTCCTTTTTTCCAAAAATCTGAAATTTTCCGAAATATTCGGAACGTGGGAATGATGGTTATATTTCGAATCTGCGGGACCTACGCTTCAAGAATCTGCAAGCCGAATTGGAATAAAAAATTCCTACGATTTTTAATCGTCGATTCACTTTTTATTTTTATTTCACTTTTTTTTTCGCTCGTTTTTCATTGGTAAAATCGCAGAAGGCCTCCGGATCGAGGAATGGCGCACATATTCGGAATCAGCGGGTCATTTCCATTGAGAATATCATCGAGATTATCCGATTCTCGACAAAAAGTGTTTTGGCCCAAAAAAATGAGAAGGGGTACCCCTTTCCTTTTTTTCAAAAATGTGAAATTTCCCGAAATATTCGGAACGTGGGAATGATGGTTATATTTGGAATCTGCGGGACCTACGCTTCAAGAATCTGCAAGCCGAATTGAAATAGAAGATTCCTACGATTTTTAATCGTCGATTTACTTTTTATTTATATCTTACTTTTTTTTTCGCTCGTTTTTTATTGAAAAAATCGCAGGAGGCCTCCGGATCGAGGAATGGCGCACATATTCGGAATCAGCGGGTCATTTCCATGGAGAATATCATCGAGATTATCCGATTCTCGACCAAAAGTTTTTCGGCCCAAAAAAATGAGAAGGGGTACCCCTTTCCTTTTTTCCAAAAATCTGAAATTTTCCGAAATATTCGGAACGTGGGAATGATGGTTATATTTCGAATCTGCGGGACCTACGCTTCAAGAATCTGCAAGCCGAATTGGAATAAAAAATTCCTACGATTTTTAATCGTCGATTCACTTTTTATTTTTATTTTACTTTTTTTTTCGCTCGTTTTTTATTGGTAAAATCGCAGGAGGCCTCCGGATCGAGGAATGGCGCACATATTCGGAATCAGCGGGTCATTTCCATGGACAATATCATCGAGATTATCCGATTCTCGACCAAAAGTTTTTTGGCCCAAAAAAATGAGAAGGGGTACCCCTTTTCTTTTTTCCAAAAATCTGAAATTTTCCGAAATATTCGGAACGTGGGAATGATGGTTATATTTTGAATCTGCGGGACCTACGCTTCAAGAATCTATTGGAAAAAGATATTAAGATTCTCTTTGAAAATCCCCGCCAGAAAGACAAAACAAATTATCGCTAAGGAAGTGGTGCCATCAGCGGCATCAAGTACAATTCACTGTTATGTTTTTTTTTTGTGTTGTCTAGAGTAGACTCTTAAGGGTTAGTTCTACGTCTGCCACGAAAAAGGCAACATCATATTATTTCTCCTGTACTCATAACTCCTAACTTGTTTAATAAAACTTTATCATTTGTGTTAAAATAAAATTAAACAAAGTACACATTTATTACCCTGGATAACCCCAACAGGTTATGGGCCCAGCACGCTTCCACTGCGTGAAACGTCGATGTAATAAATTTGTAAAAGCAGAGTCGCATGGTGCGGTCTTGAGTTTGGAGGTGATCGGTGTTTACTTTTTTCGCGAGTATTGCAAAATCGTTAGTTCGGCTCGGCACTCGGCAGTGTCGACTTGTGCGGTTTAGTCTTTCGTTGTGTTGAACTCTCATCCGTTGAAATGGATGATAAGGATGTGTCAAATCTAACCAAATTTGATGGTACGAATTTCGCCATGTGGAAGTTCGGCGTGTCTTTCTTGCTAGACGCGAAAGATTTGACACAGTTCGTTGAAGGTACGGACGTAGAACCGGACAAAGCTACCAAGTTGAAAGACTGGAAAGAGTGGAAAAAGAATCAGTCAAAAGCAGCAGTGATTTTACTCAACTCAGTTAATCAGTCGTTACACATCAACTTGATTAACAGTAATACGCCGGAGAAAATTTGGGATAAGCTACACTCGCTGTACAGCGATACAAGTGAGGACGCGAAACAGCGCTATTGGCAACAATTCTATGAGTTTCGCATCAACGATGGACAGCCTGTCGTAACTCAGATTGAACGATTTGAAACAATCTGTAAAAAATTAGAGGATGCAGACGATAAGCCGTCCGAAGCCGCTATGATGTCCAAGTTGCTCAGTAGTTTGCCTTCAAAATTTTCAGCATTCACCATGGCATGGGAATGTACAGCTAAAGCAGAGCGGAAGAAAGAAAATTTAATAGCAAGGATAGTTCGTGAGGATAAGCGACTAACTGAAACTGAGGAAGAAACGTCATCACTCGCGCTGCAAGTAAAAGCTTTACAGACAAAGCTTGATCAACAATCGAAACCATCGACCAGCGGTCAGAGGCAAAAGAAAAAGAAGTTGAGTGCGAAGAAAATCGAAGCTCTAAAGAATAGGTATCCGTGTAAGTACTGTCATGAAACTGGACATTGGTATCGCGAGTGTAAAGAACGGTTGGCAAACGAGAAAGGTGACGGAGAGAATTCGGGTACGGGAAAAGCGTATCTCAGTGATATCTCGGTTCTTTCCTCCGAAACGATGGTAAACGATGAATCTGTGTGGCTGGCAGATTCAGGTGCTAGCATGCACATGACTTTCCGGAGTGAACTTTTTCGCGAAATCGGTCCTGCGAATACAGTGCGTTTCGTAAAAATCGCGAGTGACAAAGTTTTACCGGTCGCCGGTGTCGGAACAATAGACATTCAAGTGAGCGTGAACAATAAACTGTATGACAGACAGCTTTCGAACGTACTCTTGGTGCCTGAATTGAAACGAAATTTGTTCTCAGTGGGAGCAATAAACGATAGGAAGTTTTCGTTTCATAGCTATCACGATCGATGTGAGATTCGAGAGAGTGACGGCACTCTATCCGCGCAAGGTGTCCGCTATGGTCACCTGTTTCGCATGCTTTTTACCGTGAAAATTCCCGCGAACGCGAACGTAGCCGAGACTCAGTCGCTACAGCTGTGGCACGAAAGGCTTGGTCACATCAATGTCAAGGCAATCAAGGAAACCGAAGAACGCGGTGCTGCAGATGGGATGAAGATCGTCAATAAAGCTGATGAATTCTTCTGTGAAGCGTGTGTTTTGGGTAAGCAACCTCAAAATTCACACCCATCTAGCCAGCGAATAAAAACAACAAAGCCAGGAGAAATGGTGCACTCTGACGTGTGCGGTCCGATAAACATAGAATCACCAAATGGCTCGAAGTACTTTGTACTCTTCAAAGACGACTGTACTGGATTCCGGAATGTTTACTTCATGCGTCACAAAGCAGAGGTCTTCGATAGATTCAAGGACTATGAAGCTTTAGTCTCGAAGCAAACAGGCAACAAAGTAAAAATCTTGCGATCTGATAATGGGAAGGAGTATCTCTCAAATCAGTTTAAAGACTTTTTACGGAAGAAAGGCATTATTCATCAACTATCGACACCGTACGTTCCTCAACAAAACGGCCGAGCTGAGCGTGAAATGCGTACGCTCATGGAAAGTGCGAGATCGATGTTGATAGCGAAGGATCTTCCAAAGGAGCTGTGGGCCGAAGCGGTTAAGACGGCATCGTATGTTCTAAACAGAACGATTTGTAAACAAGTCGACGGAATGACAGCCTACGAAAGGTGGTTTCAGCATAAGCCAGAACTCAAACACATACGCGTGTTTGGAAGTGATGCCTACGCAAACATACCAAAACAGAAACGCAAGAAGCTGGATCCGAAAAGCAAGAAGATGACCTTCGTTGGCTACGAAGGGGAATCAAAGAACTATCGGTTGTGGGACGCTGAAACCCGACAGATAACAGTAAGCTGCAACGTTAGATTCAACGAAACAACAACAGCCTCCGGGCAATCGAAAGGAGTGAAAAAGAAGAATCGATTCGTTTACTTTGAAGACGACAGTGACTCAGAGGACGAAGAGGAAATACAAGAACCCGAAGAAGCGCCAAATCAACCACCGGAAGTAATCGAAGTTGAACCTGAGGTGGATAATCAAAGTTCGGAAAGAACATTGCGCGATAGGAACCTGATCAGAAAAACTAGCCGCCTAGTTGACGAGATCGCCCTCGTTGCTGATGCGGTGCCAGAGACATACGAAAGTGCAATCGCGAGTGATGAAGCTGATGAGTGGAAAAGTGCGATGTGTGAAGAAATGACCGCGCTTCGCGAAAACGAGACTTGGACACTAGAAAAGCTCCCGGCTGGGCAACGCGCGATCGGGTGTAAGTGGGTGTACACAAGAAAGACTGATTCGGAAGGTAATACCAAGCGACTTAAAGCTAGACTCGTAGCAAAAGGCTTTGCACAACGAGAAGGTATTGACTATTTCGAGACTTTTTCGCCAGTGGTCCGCTATGAATCAATCAGAATGCTCCTTGCCGTAGCCGCCGCAAAGGATATGGAAATCGAACAATTTGATGTAAAAACTGCGTTCCTTCATGGAGAATTAGAAGAAATAATTTACATGGAACAACCCCGTGGATTTGAAGGCAAAAAGAAGACAGGTGAAGTGTGCAAGCTGCGTAAAAGTTTGTATGGACTCAAGCAATCTCCACGCTGTTGGAATTCAAAATTTGTCAACTTTTTAAGGCAGTTCAATTTTTGTCCAACGGAAAGTGATCATTGCGTGTTCCTCGGCAACGTAGGTGGAACAGAAGTGTTCTTAGCACTTTACGTGGATGACGGTCTACTGCTTTCGCCTTCAAAATCAGCAATAACAGAAGTACTGGCAAATCTGGAACAGCAGTTTCAGATAACAATCGAAGACGGCAAGCAGTTTATCGGTCTCGAAATTGATCGTGATCGAAGGAACAGGACGATAAAGATTGGACAGCCCACGTACATACAGAAAATTCTCACGAAATTTCGAATGGAAGAAGCCAATTCGTCAACTGTTCCCGCGGAACCAGGCCTACACCTGTGTCAAGAACAAGGCCCTCAAGATGCAGAAGAGAAAAGGAAGATGCAGAACGTTCCATATCGTGAAGCAATCGGCTCTCTCCTATTTGCTGCCAGAGTTAGTCGACCCGATATAGAATACGCGGTCAACCAAGCTAGCCAATTTCTTACAAATTACGGACAAGAACATTGGCAAGCCGTTAAGAGGATATTCCGGTATCTCAAAGGAACGACGGACTACGGGATCGTCTACGGAAAAAGTGGGAGTAACCTGGAACCCACTGGATTTACTGATGCTGACTACGCTGGATGCGTTGATACGCGAAAATCAACAAATGGCTTTGTGTTTCTACTTAACGGTGGTGCGATATCATGGTCTAGTCAACGACAACGTGTCGTAGCCCTTTCGACTACAGAGGCCGAGTACATCGCCCTAGCAAACGGTACCAAAGATGCGATTTGGTTACGCCGAGTCCTGAATGAAATAGGGTTCAAAAGTGATAGTATACCTATGTACGTTGATAACCAATCCGCGATCAAATTAACAAACAATCCAGAGTATCACAAGAAAACTAAACATATAGACGTTCGTTTTCATTTTGTACGCGACGTTAATAAACGTGGTGAAATAGAAGTAAAATATATAGAAAGTAAAGAACAGCTTGCAGATATTTTTACCAAACCGCTGCCAAAGCAACAGTTTCAGTACATAAGAGATAAATTGAGCATTGTACGCTAATCTTAATAAGTGGGAGTATTGGAAAAAGATATTAAGATTCTCTTTGAAAATCCCCGCCAGAAAGACAAAACAAATTATCGCTAAGGAAGTGGTGCCATCAGCGGCATCAAGTACAATTCACTGTTATGTTTTTTTTTTGTGTTGTCTAGAGTAGACTCTTAAGGGTTAGTTCTACGTCTGCCACGAAAAAGGCAACATCATATTATTTCTCCTGTACTCATAACTCCTAACTTGTTTAATAAAACTTTATCATTTGTGTTAAAATAAAATTAAACAAAGTACACATTTATTACCCTGGATAACCCCAACAGAATCTGCAAGCCGAATTGGAATAAAAAATTCCTACGATTTTTAATCGTCGATTTCCTTTTTATTTTTATTTCACTTTTTTTTTCGCTCGTTTTTTATTGGTAAAATCGCAGGAGGCCTCCGGATCGAGGAATGGCGCACATATTCGGAATCAGCGGGTCATTTCCATGGAGAATATCATCGAGATTATCCGATTCTCGACCAAAAGTTTTTTGGCCCAAAAAAATGAGAAGGGGTACCCCTTTTCTTTTTTCCAAAAATCTGAAATTTTCCGAAATATTCGGAACGTGGGAATGATGGTTATATTTTGAATCTGCGGGACCTACGCTTCAAGAATCTGCAAGCCGAATTGGAATAAAAAATTCCTACGATTTTTAATCGTCGATTTCCTTTTTATTTTTATTTCACTTTTTTTTTCGCTCGTTGTTTATTGGTAAAATCGCAGGAGGCCTCCGGATCGAGGAATGGCGCACATATTCGGAATCAGCGGGTCATTTCCATGGAGAATATCATCGAGATTATCCGATTCTCGACCAAAAGTTTTTTGGCCCAAAAAAATGAGCAGGGGTACCCCTTTCCTTTTTTCCAAAAATCTGAAATTTTCCGAAATATTCGGAACGTGGGAATGATGGTTATATTTCGAATCTGCGGGACCTACGCTTCAAGAATCTGCAAGCCGAATTGGAATAAAAAATTCCTACGATTTTTAATCGTCGATTTCCTTTTTATTTTTATTTCACTTTTTTTTTCGCTCGTTGTTTATTGGTAAAATCGCAGGAGGCCTCCGGATCGAGGAATGGCGCACATATTCGGAATCAGCGGGTCATTTCCATGGAGAATATCATCGAGATTATCCGATTCTCGACAAAAAGTGTTTTGGCCTAAAAAAATGAGAAGGGGTACCCCTTTCCTTTTTTTCAAAAATCTGAAATTTTCCGAAATATTCGGAACGTGGGAATGATGGTTATATTTGGAATCTGCGGGACCTACGCTTCAAGAATCTGCAAGCCGAATTGAAATAGAAGATTCCTACGATTTTTAATCGTCGATTTACTTTTGATTTATATCTTACTTTTTTTTTCGCTCGTTTTTTATTGAAAAAATCGCAGGAGGCCTCCGGATCGAGGAATGGCGCACATATTCGGAATCAGCGGGTCATTTTCATGGAGAATATCATCGAGATTATCCGATTCTCGACCAAAAGTTTTTTGGCCCAAAAAAATGAGAAGGGGTACCCCTTTCCTTTTTTCCAAAAATCTGAAATTTTCCGAAATATTCGGAACGTGGGAATGATGGTTATATTTCGAATCTGCGGGACCTACGCTTCAAGAATCTGCAAGCCGAATTGGAATAAAAAATTCCTACGATTTTTAATCGTCGATTTACTTTTTATTTTTATTTCATTTTTTTTTTCGCTCGTTTTTTATTGGTAAAATCGTAGGAGGCCTCCGGATCGAGGAATGGCGCACATATTCGGAATCAGCGGGTCATTTCCATTGAGAATATCATCGAGATTATCCGATTCTCGACAAAAAGTGTTTTGGCCCAAAAAAATGAGAAGGGGTACCCCTTTCCTTTTTTCCAAAAATCTGAAATTTTCCGAAATATTCGGAACGTGGGAATGATGGTTATATTTCGAATCTGCGGGACCTACGCTTCAAGAATCTGCAAGCCGAATTGAAATACAAAATTCCTACGATTTTTAATCGTCGATTTCCTTTTTATTTTTATTTCACTTTTTTTTTCGCTCGTTTTTTATTGGTAAAATCGCAGGAGGCCTCCGGATCGAGGAATGGCGCACATATTCGGAATCAGCGGGTCATTTCCATGGAGAATATCATCGAGATTATCCGATTCTCGACCAAAAGTTTTTTGGCCCAAAAAAATGAGAAGGGGTATGTATGTATATGTATGTATGTATATACATACATACGAGGGTACCCCTTTCCTTTTTTCCAAAAATCTGAAATTTTCCGAAATATTCGGAACGTGGGAATGATGGTTATATTTCGAATCTGCGGGACCTACGCTTCAAGAATCTGCAAGCCGAATTGGAATAAAAAATTCCTACGATTTTTAATCGTCGATTTCCTTTTTATTTTTATTTCACTTTTTTTTTCGCTCGTTGTTTATTGGTAAAATCGCAGGAGGCCTCCGGATCGAGGAATGGCGCACATATTCGGAATCAGCGGGTCATTTCCATGGAGAATATCATCGAGATTATCCGATTCTCGACAAAAAGTGTTTTGGCCTAAAAAAATGAGAAGGGGTACCCCTTTCCTTTTTTTCAAAAATCTGAAATTTTCCGAAATATTCGGAACGTGGGAATGATGGTTATATTTGGAATCTGCGGGACCTACGCTTCAAGAATCTGCAAGCCGAATTGAAATAGAAGATTCCTACGATTTTTAATCGTCGATTTACTTTTGATTTATATCTTACTTTTTTTTTCGCTCGTTTTTTATTGAAAAAATCGCAGGAGGCCTCCGGATCGAGGAATGGCGCACATATTCGGAATCAGCGGGTCATTTTCATGGAGAATATCATCGAGATTATCCGATTCTCGACCAAAAGTTTTTTGGCCCAAAAAAATGAGAAGGGGTACCCCTTTCCTTTTTTCCAAAAATCTGAAATTTTCCGAAATATTCGGAACGTGGGAATGATGGTTATATTTCGAATCTGCGGGACCTACGCTTCAAGAATCTGCAAGCCGAATTGGAATAAAAAATTCCTACGATTTTTAATCGTCGATTTACTTTTTATTTTTATTTCATTTTTTTTTTCGCTCGTTTTTTATTGGTAAAATCGTAGGAGGCCTCCGGATCGAGGAATGGCGCACATATTCGGAATCAGCGGGTCATTTCCATTGAGAATATCATCGAGATTATCCGATTCTCGACAAAAAGTGTTTTGGCCCAAAAAAATGAGAAGGGGTACCCCTTTCCTTTTTTCCAAAAATCTGAAATTTTCCGAAATATTCGGAACGTGGGAATGATGGTTATATTTCGAATCTGCGGGACCTACGCTTCAAGAATCTGCAAGCCGAATTGAAATACAAAATTCCTACGATTTTTAATCGTCGATTTCCTTTTTATTTTTATTTCACTTTTTTTTTCGCTCGTTTTTTATTGGTAAAATCGCAGGAGGCCTCCGGATCGAGGAATGGCGCACATATTCGGAATCAGCGGGTCATTTCCATGGAGAATATCATCGAGATTATCCGATTCTCGACCAAAAGTTTTTTGGCCCAAAAAAATGAGAAGGGGTATGTATGTATATGTATGTATGTATATACATACATACGAGGGTACCCCTTTCCTTTTTTCCAAAAATCTGAAATTTTCCGAAATATTCGGAACGTGGGAATGATGGTTATATTTCGAATCTGCGGGACCTACGCTTCAAGAATCTGCAAGCCGAATTGGAATAAAAAATTCCTACGATTTTTAATCGTCGATTCACTTTTTATTTTTATTTCACTTTTTTTTTCGCTGGTTTTTCATTGGTAAAATCGCAGGAGGCCTCCGGATCGAGGAATGGCGCACATATTCGGAATCAGCGGGTCATTTTCATGGAGAATATCATCGAGATTATCCGATTCTCGACCAAAAGTTTTTTGGCCCAAAAAAATGAGAAGGGGTACCCCTTTCCTTTTTTCCAAAAATCTGAAATTTTCCGAAATATTCGGAACGTGGGAATGATGGTTATATTTCGAATCTGCGGGACCTACGCTTCAAGAATCTGCAAGCCGAATTGGAATAAAAAATTCCTACGATTTTTAATCGTCGATTTACTTTTTATTTTTATTTCATTTTTTTTTTCGCTCGTTTTTTATTGGTAAAATCGTAGGAGGCCTCCGGATCGAGGAATGGCGCACATATTCGGAATCAGCGGGTCATTTCCATTGAGAATATCATCGAGATTATCCGATTCTCGACAAAAAGTGTTTTGGCCCAAAAAAATGAGAAGGGGTACCCCTTTCCTTTTTTCCAAAAATCTGAAATTTTCCGAAATATTCGGAACGTGGGAATGATGGTTATATTTCGAATCTGCGGGACCTACGCTTCAAGAATCTGCAAGCCGAATTGAAATACAAAATTCCTACGATTTTTAATCGTCGATTTCCTTTTTATTTTTATTTCACTTTTTTTTTCGCTCGTTTTTTATTGGTAAAATCGCAGGAGGCCTCCGGATCGAGGAATGGCGCACATATTCGGAATCAGCGGGTCATTTCCATGGAGAATATCATCGAGATTATCCGATTCTCGACCAAAAGTTTTTTGGCCCAAAAAAATGAGAAGGGGTACCCCTTTCCTTTTTTTCAAAAATCTGAAATTTTCCGAAATATTCGGAACGTGGGAATGATGGTTATATTTGGAATCTGCGGGACCTACGCTTCAAGAATCTGCAAGCCGAATTGAAATAGAAGATTCCTACGATTTTTAATCGTCGATTTACTTTTTATTTATATCTTACTTTTGTTTTCGCTCGTTTTTTATTGAAAAAATCGCAGGAGGCCTCCGGATCGAGGAATGGCGCACATATTCGGAATCAGCGGGTCATTTCCATGGAGAATATCATCGAGATTATCCGATTCTCGACCAAAAGTTTTTTGGCCCAAAAAAATGAGAAGGGGTACCCCTTTCCTTTTTTCCAAAAATCTGAAATTTTCCGAAATATTCGGAACGTGGGAATGATGGTTATATTTCGAATCTGCGGGACCTACGCTTCAAGAATCTGCAAGCCGAATTGGAATAAAAAATTCCTACGATTTTTAATCGTCGATTTACTTTTTATTTTTATTTCACTTTTTTTTTCGCTCGTTTTTTATTGGTAAAATCGCAGGAGGCCTCCGGATCGAGGAATGGCGCACATATTCGGAATCAGCGGGTCATTTCCATGGAGAATATCATCGAGATTATCCGATTCTCGACCAAAAGTTTTTTGGCCCAAAAAAATGAGAAGGGGTACCCCTTTCCTTTTTTTCAAAAATCTGAAATTTTCCGAAATATTCGGAACGTGGGAATGATGGTTATATTTGGAATCTGCGGGACCTACGCTTCAAGAATCTGCAAGCCAAATTGGAATAAAAAATTCCTACGATTTTTAATCGTCGATTTACTTTTTATTTATATCTTACTTTTTTTTTCGCTTGTTTTTTATTGAAAAAATCGCAGGAGGCCTCCGGATCGAGGAATGGCGCACATATTCGGAATCAGCGGGTCATTTCCATGGAGAATATCATCGAGATTATCCGATTCTCGACAAAAAGTGTTTTGGCCCAAAAAAATGAGAAGGGGTACCCCTTTCCTTTTTTTCAAAAATCTGAAATTTTCCGAAATATTCGGAACGTGGGAATGATGGTTATATTTGGAATCTGCGGGACCTACGCTTCAAGAATCTGCAAGCCGAATTGAAATAGAAGATTCCTACGATTTTTAATCGTCGATTTACTTTTTATTTATATCTTACTTTTTTTTTCGCTCGTTTTTCATTGAAAAAATCGCAGGAGGCCTCCGGATCGAGGAATGGCGCACATTTTCGGAATCAGCGGGTCATTTCCATGGAGAATATCATCGAGATTATCCGATTCTCGACCAAAAGTTTTTTGGCCCAAAAAAATGAGAAGGGGTACCCCTTTCCTTTTTTTCAAAAATCTGAAATTTTCCGAAATATTCGGAACGTGGGAATGATGGTTATATTTCGAATCTGCGGGACCTACGCTTCAAGAATCTGCAAGCCGAATTGGAATAAAAAATTCCTACGATTTTTAATCGTCGATTTACTTTTTATTTTTATTTCACTTTTTTTTTCGCTCGTTTTTTATTGGTAAAATCGCAGGAGGCCTCCGGATCGAGGAATGGCGCACATATTCGGAATCAGCGGGTCATTTCCATGGAGAATATCATCGAGATTATCCGATTCTCGACCAAAAGTTTTTTGGCCCAAAAAAATGAGAAGGGGTACCCCTTTCCTTTTTTCCAAAAATCTGAAATTTTCCGAAATATTCGGAACGTGGGAATGATGGTTATATTTCGAATCTGCGGGACCTACGCTCCAAGAATCTGCAAGCCGAATTGGAATAAAAAATTCCTACGATTTTTAATCGTCGATTTACTTTTTATTTTTATTTCACTTTTTTTTTCGCTCGTTTTTTATTGGTAAAATCGCAGGAGGCCTCCGGATAGAGGAATGGCGCACATATTCGGAATCAGCGGGTCATTTCCATGAAGAATATCATCGAGATTATCCGATTCTCGACAAAAAGTGTTTTGGCCCAAAAAAATGAGAAGGGGTACCCCTTTCCTTTTTTCCAAAAATCTGAAATTTTCCGAAATATTCGGAACGTGGGAATGATGGTTATATTTCGAATCTGCGGGACCTACGCTTCAAGAATCTGCAAGCCGAATTGGAATAAAAAATTCCTACGATTTTTAATCGTCGATTCACTTTTTATTTTTATTTCACTTTTTTTTTCGCTCGTTTTTTATTGGTAAAATCGCAGAAGGCCTCCGGATCGAGGAATGGCGCACATATTCGGAATCAGCGGGTCATTTCCATGGAGAATATCATCGAGATTATCCGATTCTCGACAAAAAGTGTTTTGGCCCAAAAAAATGAGAAGGGGTACCCCTTTCCTTTTTTCCAAAAATCTGGAATTTTCCGAAATATTCGGAACGTGGGAATGATGGTTATATTTGGAATCTGCGGGACCTACGCTTCAAGAATCTGCAAGCCGAATTGAAATAAAAAATTCCTACGATTTTTAATCGTCGATTTACTTTTTATTTTTATTTCACTTTTTTTTTCGCTCGTTTTTTATTGGTAAAATCGCAGGAGGCCTCCGGATCGAGGAATGGCGCACATATTCGGAATCAGCGGGTCATTTCCATGGAGAATATCATCGAGATTATCCGATTCTCGACAAAAAGTGTTTTGGCCCAAAAAAATTAGAAGGGGTACCCCTTTCCTTTTTTTCAAAAATCTGAAATTTTCCGAAATATTCGGAACGTGGGAATGATGGTTATATTTGGAATCTGCGGGACCTACGCTTCAAGAATCTGCAAGCCGAATTGAAATAGAAGATTCCTACGATTTTTAATCGTCGATTTACTTTTCATTTATATCTTACTTTTTTTTTCGCTCGTTTTTTATTGAAAAAATCGCAGGAGGCCTCCGGATCGAGGAATGGCGCACATATTCGGAATCAGCGGGTCATTTCCATGGAGAATATCATCGAGATTATCCGATTCTCGACCAAAAGTTTTTTGGCCCAAAAAAATGAGAAGGGGTACCCCTTTCCTTTTTTCCAAAAATCTGAAATTTTCCGAAATATTCGGAACGTGGGAATGATGGTTATATTTCGAATCTGCGGGACCTACGCTTCAAGAATCTGCAAGCCGAATTGGAATAAAAAATTCCTACGATTTTTAATCGTCGATTTACTTTTTATTTTTATTTCATTTTTTTTTTCGCTCGTTTTTTATTGGTAAAATCGCAGGAGGCCTCCGGATCGAGGAATGGCGCACATATTCGGAATCAGCGGGTCATTTCCATTGAGAATATCATCGAGATTATCCGATTCTCGACCAAAAGTTTTTTGGCCCAAAAAAATGAGAAGGGGTACCCCTTTCCTTTTTTCCAAAAATCTGAAATTTTCCGAAATATTCGGAACGTGGGAATGATGGTTATATTTGGAATCTGCGGGACCTACGCTTCAAGAATCTGCAAGCCGAATTGAAATAAAAAATTCCTACGATTTTTAATCGTCGATTTACATTTTATTTTTATTTCACTTTTTTTTTCGCTCGTTTTTTATTGGTAAAATCGCAGGAGGCCTCCGGATCGAGGAATGGCGCACATATTCGGAATCAGCGGGTCATTTCCATGGAGAATATCATCGAGATTATCCGATTCTCGACAAAAAGTGTTTTGGCCCAAAAAAATTAGAAGGGGTACCCCTTTCCTTTTTTTCAAAAATCTGAAATTTTCCGAAATATTCGGAACGTGGGAATGATGGTTATATTTGGAATCTGCGGGACCTACGCTTCAAGAATCTGCAAGCCGAATTGAAATAGAAGATTCCTACGATTTTTAATCGTCGATTTACTTTTCATTTATATCTTACTTTTTTTTTCGCTCGTTTTTTATTGAAAAAATCGCAGGAAGCCTCCGGATCGAGGAATGGCGCACATATTCGGAATCAGCGGGTCATTTCCATGGAGAATATCATCGAGATTATCCGATTCTCGACCAAAAGTTTTTTGGCCCAAAAAAATGAGAAGGGGTACCCCTTTCCTTTTTTCCAAAAATCTGAAATTTTCCGAAATATTCGGAACGTGGGAATGATGGTTATATTTCGAATCTGCGGGACCTACGCTTCAAGAATCTGCAAGCCGGATTGGAATAAAAAATTCCTACGATTTTTAATCGTCGATTTACTTTTTATTTTTATTTCATTTTTTTTTTCGCTCGTTTTTTATTGGTAAAATCGCAGGAGGCCTCCGGATCGAGGAATGGCGCACATATTCGGAATCAGCGGGTCATTTCCATTGAGAATATCATCGAGATTATCCGATTCTCGACCAAAAGTTTTTTGGCCCAAAAAAATGAGAAGGGGTACCCCTTTCCTTTTTTCCAAAAATCTGAAATTTTCCGAAATATTCGGAACGTGGGAATGATGGTTATATTTCGAATCTGCGGGACCTACGCTTCAAGAATCTGCAAGCCGAATTGAAATGAAAAATTCCTACGATTTTTAATCGTCGATTCACTTTTTATTTTTATTTCACTTCTTTTTTCGCTCGTTTTTCATTGGTAAAATCGCAGGAGGCCTCCGGATCGAGGAATGGCGCACATATTCGGAATCAGCGGGTCATTTCCATTGAGAATATCATCGAGATTATCCGATTTTCGACAAAAAGTGTTTTGGCCCAAAAAAATGAGAAGGGGTACCCCTTTCCTTTTTTTCAAAAATCTGAAATTTTCCGAAATATTCGGAACGTGGGAATGATGGTTATATTTGGAATCTGCGGGACCTACGCTTCAAGAATCTGCAAGCCGAATTGAAATAAAAGATTCCTACGATTTTTAATCGTCGATTTACTTTTTATTTATATCTTCCTTTTTTTTTCGCTCGTTTTTTATTGAAAAAATCGCAGGAGGCCTCCGGATCGAGGAATGGCGCACATATTCGGAATCAGCGGGTCATTTCCATGGAGAATATCATCGAGATTATCCGATTCTCGACCAAAAGTTTTTTGGCCCAAAAAAATGAGAAGGGGTACCCCTTTCCTTTTTTCCAAAAATCTAAAATTTTCCGAAATATTCGGAACGTGGGAATGATGGTTATATTTCGAATCTGCGGGACCTACGCTTCAAGAATCTGCAAGCCGAATTGGAATAAAAAATTCCTACGATTTTTAATCGTCGATTTACTTTTTATTTTTATTTCACTTTTTTTTTCGCTCGTTTTTTATTGGTAAAATCGCAGGAGGCCTCCGGATCGAGGAATGGCGCACATATTCGGAATCAGCGGGTCATTTCCATGGAGAATATCATCGAGATTATCCGATTCTCGACCAAAAGTTTTTTGGCCCAAAAAAATGAAATGGGGTACCCCTTTCCTTTTTTCCAAAAATCTGAAATTTTCCGAAATATTCGGAACGTGGGAATGATGGTTATATTTGGAATCTGCGGGACCTACGCTTCAAGAATCTGCAAGCCGAATTGAAATACAAAATTCCTACGATTTTTAATCGTCGATTTCCTTTTTATTTTTATTTCACTTTTTTTTTCGCTCGTTTTTTATTGGTAAAATCGCAGGAGGCCTCCGGATCGAGGAATGGCGCACATATTCGGAATCAGCGGGTCATTTCCATGGAGAATATCATCGAGATTATCCGATTCTCGGCCAAAAGTTTTTTGGCCCAAAAAAATGAGAAGGGGTACCCCTTTCCTTTTTTCCAAAAATCTGAAATTTTCCGAAATATTCGGAACGTGGGAATGATGGTTATATTTCGAATCTGCGGGACCTACGCTTCAAGAATCTGCAAGCCGAATTGGAATAAAAAATTCCTACGATTTTTAATCGTCGATTTACTTTTTATTTTTATTTCACTTTTTTTTTCGCTCGTTTTTTATTGGTAAAATCGCAGGAGGCCTCCGGATCGAGGAATGGCGCACATATTCGGAATCAGCGGGTCATTTCCATGGAGAATATCATCGAGATTATCCGATTCTCGACAAAAAGTGTTTTGGCCCAAAAAAATGAGAAGGGGTACCCCTTTCCTTTTTTTCAAAAATCTGAAATTTTCCGAAATATTCGGAACGTGGGAATGATGGTTATATTTGGAATCTGCGGGACCTACGCTTCAAGAATCTGCAAGCCGAATTGAAATAGAAGATTCCTACGATTTTTAATCGTCGATTTACTTTTTATTTATATCTTACTTTTTTTTTCGCTCGTTTTTTATTGAAAAAATCGCAGGAGGCCTCCGGATCGAGGAATGGCGCACATATTCGGAATCAGCGGGTCATTTCCATGGAGAATATCATCGAGATTATCCGATTCTCGACCAAAAGTTTTTTGGCCCAAAAAAATGAGAAGGGGTACCCCTTTCCTTTTTTCCAAAAATCTGAAATTTTCCGAAATATTCGGAACGTGGGAATGATGGTTATATTTCGAATCTGCGGGACCTACGCTTCAAGAATCTGCAAGCCGAATTGGAATAAAAAATTCCTACGATTTTTAATCGTCGATTTACTTTTTATTTTTATTTCATTTTTTTTTTCGCTCGTTTTTTATTGGTAAAATCGCAGGAGGCCTCCGGATCGAGGAATGGCGCACATATTCGGAATCAGCGGGTCATTTCCATTGAGAATATCATCGAGATTATCCGATTCTCGACCAAAAGTTTTTTGGCCCAAAAAAATGAGAAGGGGTACCCCTTTCCTTTTTTCCAAAAATCTAAAATTTTCCGAAATATTCGGAACGTGGGAATGATGGTTATATTTCGAATCTGCGGGACCTACGCTTCAAGAATCTGCAAGCCGAATTGGAATAAAAAATTCCTACGATTTTTAATCGTCGATTTACTTTTTATTTTTATTTCACTTTTTTTTTCGCTCGTTTTTTATTGGTAAAATCGCAGGAGGCCTCCGGATCGAGGAATGGCGCACATATTCGGAATCAGCGGGTCATTTCCATGGAGAATATCATCGAGATTATCCGATTCTCGACTAAAAGTTTTTTGGCCCAAAAAAATGAAAAGGGGTACCCCTTTCCTTTTTTCCAAAAATCTGAAATTTTCCGAAATATTCGGAACGTGGGAATGATGGTTATATTTCGAATCTGCGGGACCTACGCTTCAAGAATCTGCAAGCCGAATTGAAATAAAAAATTCCTACGATTTTTAATCGTCGATTTACTTTTTATTTTTATTTCACTTTTTTTTTCGCTCGTTTTTTATTGGTAAAATCGCAGGAGGCCTCCGGATCGAGGAATGGCGCACATATTCGGAATCAGCGGGTCATTTCCATGGAGAATATCATCGAGATTATCCGATTCTCGACAAAAAGTGTTTTGGCCCAAAAAAATGAGAAGGGGTACCCCTTTCCTTTTTTCCAAAAATCTGAAATTTTCCGAAATATTCGGAACGTGGGAATGATGGTTATATTTCGAATCTGCGGGACCTACGCTTCAAGAATCTGCAAGCCGAATTGAAATACAAAATTCCTACGATTTTTAATCGTCGATTTACTTTTTATTTTTATTTCACTTTTTTTTTCGCTCGTTTTTTATTGGTAAAATCGCAGGAGGCCTCCGGATCGAGGAATGGCGCACATATTCGGAATCAGCGGGTCATTTCCATGGAGAATATCATCGAGATTATCCGATTCTCGACAAAAAGTGTTTTGGCCCAAAAAAATGAGAAGGGGTACCCCTTTCCTTTTTTCCAAAAATCTGAAATTTTCCGAAATATTCGGAACGTGGGAATGATGGTTATATTTCGAATCTGCGGGACCTACGCTTCAAGAATCTGCAAGCCGAATTGAAATACAAAATTCCTACGATTTTTAATCGTCGATTTCCTTTTTATTTTTATTTCACTTTTTTTTTCGCTCGTTTTTTATTGGTAAAATCGCAGGAGGCCTCCGGATCGAGGAATGGCGCACATATTTGGAATCGGCGGGTCATTTCCATGGAGAATATCATCGAGATTATCCGATTCTCGACCAAAAGTTTTTTGGCCCAAAAAAATGAGAAGGGGTACCCCTTTCCTTTTTTCCAAAAATCTGAAATTTTCCGAAATATTCGGAACGTGGGAATGATGGTTATATTTCGAATCTGCGGGACCTACGCTTCAAGAATCTGCAAGCCGAATTGGAATAAAAAATTCCTACGATTTTTAATCGTCGATTTACTTTTTATTTTTATTTCACTTTTTTTTTCGCTCGTTTTTTATTGGTAAAATCGCAGGAGGCCTCCGGATCGAGGAATGGCGCACATATTCGGAATCAGCGGGTCATTTCCATGGAGAATATCATCGAGATTATCCGATTCTCGACAAAAAGTGTTTTGGCCCAAAAAAATGAGAAGGGGTACCCCTTTCCTTTTTTTCAAAAATCTGAAATTTTCCGAAATATTCGGAACGTGGGAATGATGGTTATATTTGGAATCTGCGGGACCTACGCTTCAAGAATCTGCAAGCCGAATTGAAATAGAAGATTCCTACGATTTTTAATCGTCTATTTACTTTTTATTTATATCTTACTTTTTTTTTCGCTCGTTTTTTATTGAAAAAATCGCAGGAGGCCTCCGGATCGAGGAATGGCGCACATATTCGGAATCAGCGGGTCATTTCCATGGAGAATATCATCGAGATTATCCGATTCTCGACCAAAAGTTTTTTGGCCCAAAAAAATGAGAAGGGGTACCCCTTTCCTTTTTTCCAAAAATCTGAAATTTTCCGAAATATTCGGAACGTGGGAATGATGGTTATATTTCGAATCTGCGGGACCTACGCTTCAAGAATCTGCAAGCCGAATTGGAATAAAAAATTCCTACGATTTTTAATCGTCGATTTACTTTTTATTTTTATTTCATTTTTTTTTTCGCTCGTTTTTTATTGGTAAAATCGCAGGAGGCCTCCGGATCGAGGAATGGCGCACATATTCGGAATCAGCGGGTCATTTCCATTGAGAATATCATCGAGATTATCCGATTCTCGACCAAAAGTTTTTTGGCCCAAAAAAATGAGAAGGGGTACCCCTTTCCTTTTTTCCAAAAATCTGAAATTTTCCGAAATATTCGGAACGTGGGAATGATGGTTATATTTCGAATCTGCGGGACCTACGCTTCAAGAATCTGCAAGCCGAATTGGAATAAAAAATTCCTACGATTTTTAATCGTCGATTCACTTTTTATTTTTATTTCACTTTTTTTTTCGCTCGTTTTTCATTGGTAAAATCGCAGGAGGCCTCCGGATCGAGGAATGGCGCACATATTCGGAATCAGCGGGTCCTTTCCATTGAGAATATCATCGAGATTATCCGATTCTCGACAAAAAGTGTTTTGGCCCAAAAAAATGAGAAGGGGTACCCCTTTCCTTTTTTTCAAAAATCTGAAATTTTCCGAAATATTCGGAACGTGGGAATGATGGTTATATTTGGAATCTGCGGGACCTACGCTTCAAGAATCTGCAAGCCGAATTGAAATAAAAGATTCCTACGATTTTTAATCGTCGATTTACTTTTTATTTATATCTTCCTTTCTTTTTCGCTCGTTTTTTATTGAAAAAATCGCAGGAGGCCTCCGGATCGAGGAATGGCGCACATATTCGGAATCAGCGGGTCATTTCCATGGAGAATATCATCGAGATTATCCGATTCTCGACAAAAAGTGTTTTGGCCCAAAAAAATGAGAAGGGGTACCCCTTTCCTTTTTTCAAAAAATCTGAAATTTTCCGAAATATTCGGAACGTGGGAATGATGGTTATATTTCGAATCTGCGGGACCTACGCTTCAAGAATCTGCAAGCCGAATTGAAATACAAAATTCCTACGATTTTTAATCGTCGATTTCCTTTTTATTTTTATTTCACTTTTTTTTTCGCTCGTTTTTTATTGGTAAAATCGCAGGAGGCCTCCGGATCGAGGAATGGCGCACATATTCGGAATCAGCGGGTCATTTCCATGGAGAATATCATCGAGATTATCCGATTCTCGACCAAAAGTTTTTTGGCCCAAAAAAATGAGAAGGGGTACCCCTTTCCTTTTTTCCAAAAATCTGAAATTTTCCGAAATATTCGGAACGTGGGAATGATGGTTATATTTCGAATCTGCGGGACCTACGCTTCAAGAATCTGCAAGCCGAATTGGAATCAAAAATTCCTACGATTTTTAATCGTCGATTTACTTTTTATTTTTATTTCACTTTTTTTTTCGCTCGTTTTTTATTGGTAAAATCGCAGGAGGCCTCCGGATCGAGGAATGGCGCACATATTCGGAATCAGCGGGTCATTTCCATGGAGAATATCATCGAGATTATCCGATTCTCGACAAAAAGTGTTTTGGCCCAAAAAAATGAGAAGGGGTACCCCTTTCCTTTTTTTCAAAAATCTGAAATTTTCCGAAATATTCGGAACGTGGGAATGATGGTTATATTTGGAATCTGCGGGACCTACGCTTCAAGAATCTGCAAGCCGAATTGAAATAGAAGATTCCTACGATTTTTAATTGTCGATTTACTTTTTATTTATATCTTACTTTTTTTTTCGCTCGTTTTTTATTGAAAAAATCGCAGGAGGCCTCCGGATCGAGGAATGGCGCACATATTCGGAATCAGCGGGTCATTTCCATGGAGAATATCATCGAGATTGTCCGATTCTCGACCAAAAGTTTTTTGGCCCAAAAAAATGAGAAGGGGTACCCCTTTCCTTTTTTCCAAAAATCTGAAATTTTCCGAAATATTCGGAACGTGGGAATGATGGTTATATTTCGAATCTGCGGGACCTACGCTTCAAGAATCTGCAAGCCGAATTGGAATAAAAAATTCCTACGATTTTTAATCGTCGATTTACTTTTTATTTTTATTTCATTTTTTTTTTCGCTCGTTTTTTATTGGTAAAATCGCAGGAGGCCTCCGGATCGAGGAATGGCGCACATATTCGGAATCAGCGGGTCATTTCCATGGAGAATATCATCGAGATTATCCGATTCTCGACCAAAAGTTTTTTGGCCCAAAAAAATGAGAAGGGGTACCCCTTTCCTTTTTTCCAAAAATCTGAAATTTTCCGAAATATTCGGAACGTGGGAATGATGGTTATATTTCGAATCTGCGGGACCTACGCTTCAAGAATCTGCAAGCCGAATTGGAATCAAAAATTCCTACGATTTTTAATCGTCGATTTACTTTTTATTTTTATTTCACTTTTTTTTTCGCTCGTTTTTTATTGGTAAAATCGCAGGAGGCCTCCGGATCGAGGAATGGCGCACATATTCGGAATCAGCGGGTCATTTCCATGGAGAATATCATCGGGATTATCCGATTCTCGACAAAAAGTGTTTTGGCCCAAAAAAATGAGAAGGGGTACCCCTTTCCTTTTTTTCAAAAATCTGAAATTTTCCGAAATATTCGGAACGTGGGAATGATGGTTATATTTGGAATCTGCGGGACCTACGCTTCAAGAATCTGCAAGCCGAATTGAAATAGAAGATTCCTACGATTTTTAATCGTCGATTTACTTTTTATTTATATCTTACTTTTTTTTTCGCTCGTTTTTTATTGAAAAAATCGCAGGAGGCCTCCGGATCGAGGAATGGCGCACATATTCGGAATCAGCGGGTCATTTCCATGGAGAATATCATCGAGATTATCCGATTCTCGACCAAAAGTTTTTTGGCCCAAAAAAATGAGAAGGGGTACCCCTTTCCTTTTTTCCAAAAATCTGAAATTTTCCGAAATATTCGGAACGTGGGAATGATGGTTATATTTCGAATCTGCGGGACCTACGCTTCAAGAATCTGCAAGCCGAATTGGAATAAAAAATTCCTACGATTTTTAATCGTCGATTTACTTTTTATTTTTATTTCATTTTTTTTTTCGCTCGTTTTTTATTGGTAAAATCGCAGGAGGCCTCCGGATCGAGGAATGGCGCACATATTCGGAATCAGCGGGTCATTTCCATTGAGAATATCATCGAGATTATCCGATTCTCGACCAAAAGTTTTTTGGCCCAAAAAAATGAGAAGGGGTACCCCTTTCCTTTTTTCCAAAAATCTGAAATTTTCCGAAATATTCGGAACGTGGGAATGATGGTTATATTTCGAATCTGCGGGACCTACGCTTCAAGAATCTGCAAGCCGAATTGGAATAAAAAATTCCTACGATTTTTAATCGTCGATTCACTTTTTATTTTTATTTCACTTTTTTTTTCGCTCGTTGTTTATTGGTAAAATCGCAGGAGGCCTCCGGATCGAGGAATGGCGCACATATTCGGAATCAGCGGGTCATTTCCATGGAGAATATCATCGAGATTATCCGATTCTCGACCAAAAGTTTTTTGGCCCAAAAAAATGAGCAGGGGTACCCCTTTCCTTTTTTCCAAAAATCTGAAATTTTCCGAAATATTCGGAACGTGGGAATGATGGTTATATTTCGAATCTGCGGGACCTACGCTTCAAGAATCTGCAAGCCGAATTGGAATAAAAAATTCCTACGATTTTTAATCGTCGATTTCCTTTTTATTTTTATTTCACTTTTTTTTTCGCTCGTTGTTTATTGGTAAAATCGCAGGAGGCCTCCGGATCGAGGAATGGCGCACATATTCGGAATCGGCGGGTCATTTCCATGGAGAATATCATCGAGATTATCCGATTCTCGACAAAAAGTGTTTTGGCCTAAAAAAATGAGAAGGGGTACCCCTTTCCTTTTTTTCAAAAATCTGAAATTTTCCGAAATATTCGGAACGTGGGAATGATGGTTATATTTGGAATCTGCGGGACCTACGCTTCAAGAATCTGCAAGCCGAATTGAAATAGAAGATTCCTACGATTTTTAATCGTCGATTTACTTTTGATTTATATCTTACTTTTTTTTTCGCTCGTTTTTTATTGAAAAAATCGCAGGAGGCCTCCGGATCGAGGAATGGCGCACATATTCGGAATCAGCGGGTCATTTTCATGGAGAATATCATCGAGATTATCCGATTCTCGACCAAAAGTTTTTTGGCCCAAAAAAATGAGAAGGGGTACCCCTTTCCTTTTTTCCAAAAATCTGAAATTTTCCGAAATATTCGGAACGTGGGAATGATGGTTATATTTCGAATCTGCGGGACCTACGCTTTAAGAATCTGCAAGCCGAATTGGAATAAAAAATTCCTACGATTTTTAATCGTCGATTTACTTTTTATTTTTATTTCATTTTTTTTTTCGCTCGTTTTTTATTGGTAAAATCGTAGGAGGCCTCCGGATCGAGGAATGGCGCACATATTCGGAATCAGCGGGTCATTTCCATTGAGAATATCATCGAGATTATCCGATTCTCGACAAAAAGTGTTTTGGCCCAAAAAAATGAGAAGGGGTACCCCTTTCCTTTTTTCCAAAAATCTGAAATTTTCCGAAATATTCGGAACGTGGGAATGATGGTTATATTTCGAATCTGCGGGACCTACGCTTCAAGAATCTGCAAGCCGAATTGAAATACAAAATTCCTACGATTTTTAATCGTCGATTTCCTTTTTATTTTTATTTCACTTTTTTTTTCGCTCGTTTTTTATTGGTAAAATCGCAGGAGGCCTCCGGATCGAGGAATGGCGCACATATTCGGAATCAGCGGGTCATTTCCATGGAGAATATCATCGAGATTATCCGATTCTCGACCAAAAGTTTTTTGGCCCAAAAAAATGAGAAGGGGTATGTATGTATATGTATGTATGTATATACATACATACGAGGGTACCCCTTTCCTTTTTTCCAAAAATCTGAAATTTTCCGAAATATTCGGAACGTGGGAATGATGGTTATATTTCGAATCTGCGGGACCTACGCTTCAAGAATCTGCAAGCCGAATTGGAATAAAAAATTCCTACGATTTTTAATCGTCGATTCACTTTTTATTTTTATTTCACTTTTTTTTTCGCTGGTTTTTCATTGGTAAAATCGCAGGAGGCCTCCGGATCGAGGAATGGCGCACATATTCGGAATCAGCGGGTCATTTCCATGGAGAATATCATCGAGATTATCCGATTCTCGACCAAAAGTTTTTTGGCCCAAAAAAATGAGAAGGGGTACCCCTTTCCTTTTTTTCAAAAATCTGAAATTTTCCGAAATATTCGGAACGTGGGAATGATGGTTATATTTGGAATCTGCGGGACCTACGCTTCAAGAATCTGCAAGCCGAATTGAAATAGAAGATTCCTACGATTTTTAATCGTCGATTTACTTTTTATTTATATCTTACTTTTTTTTTAGCTCGTTTTTTATTGAAAAAATCGCAGGAGGCCTCCGGATCGAGGAATGGCGCACATATTCGGAATCAGCGGGTCATTTCCATGGAGAATATCATCGAGATTATCCGATTCTCGACCAAAAGTTTTTTGGCCCAAAAAAATGAGAAGGGGTACCCCTTTCCTTTTTTCCAAAAATCTGAAATTTTCCGAAATATTCGGAACGTGGGAATGATGGTTATATTTTGAATCTGCGGGACCTACGCTTCAAGAATCTGCAAGCCGAATTGGAATAAAAAATTCCTACGATTTTTAATCGTCGATTTACTTTTTATTTTTATTTCACTTTTTTTTTCGCTCGTTTTTTATTGGTAAAATCGCAGGAGGCCTCCGGATCGAGGAATGGCGCACATATTCGGAATCAGCGGGTCATTTCCATGGAGAATATCATCGAGATTATCCGATTCTCGACCAAAAGTTTTTTGGCCCAAAAAAATGAGAAGGGGTACCCCTTTCCTTTTTTTCAAAAATCTGAAATTTTCCGAAATATTCGGAACGTGGGAATGATGGTTATATTTGGAATCTGCGGGACCTACGCTTCAAGAATCTGCAAGCCAAATTGGAATAAAAAATTCCTACGATTTTTAATCGTCGATTTACTTTTTATTTATATCTTACTTTTTTTTTCGCTTGTTTTTTATTGAAAAAATCGCAGGAGGCCTCCGGATCGAGGAATGGCGCACATATTCGGAATCAGCGGGTCATTTCCATGGAGAATATCATCGAGATTATCCGATTCTCGACAAAAAGTGTTTTGGCCCAAAAAAATGAGAAGGGGTACCCCTTTCCTTTTTTCCAAAAATCTGAAATTTTCCGAAATATTCGGAACGTGGGAATGATGGTTATATTTCGAATCTGCGGGACCTACGCTTCAAGAATCTGCAAGCCGAATTGGAATAAAAAATTCCTACGATTTTTAATCGTCGATTTACTTTTTATTTTTATTTCACTTTTTTTTTCGCTCGTTTTTTATTGGTAAAATCGCAGGAGGCCTCCGGATCGAGGAATGGCGCACATATTCGGAATCAGCGGGTCATTTCCATGGAGAATATCATCGAGATTATCCGATTCTCGACAAAAAGTGTTTTGGCCCAAAAAAATGAGAAGGGGTACCCCTTTCCTTTTTTTCAAAAATCTGAAATTTTCCGAAATATTCGGAACGTGGGAATGATGGTTATATTTGGAATCTGCGGGACCTACGCTTCAAGAATCTGCAAGCCGAATTGAAATAGAAGATTCCTACGATTTTTAATCGTCGATTTACTTTTTATTTATATCTTACTTTTTTTTTCGCTCGTTTTTCATTGAAAAAATCGCAGGAGGCCTCCGGATCGAGGAATGGCGCACATTTTCGGAATCAGCGGGTCATTTCCATGGAGAATATCATCGAGATTATCCGATTCTCGACCAAAAGTTTTTTGGCCCAAAAAAATGAGAAGGGGTACCCCTTTCCTTTTTTTCAAAAATCTGAAATTTTCCGAAATATTCGGAACGTGGGAATGATGGTTATATTTCGAATCTGCGGGACCTACGCTTCAAGAATCTGCAAGCCGAATTGGAATAAAAAATTCCTACGATTTTTAATCGTCGATTTACTTTTTATTTTTATTTCACTTTTTTTTTCGCTCGTTTTTTATTGGTAAAATCGCAGGAGGCCTCCGGATCGAGGAATGGCGCACATATTCGGAATCAGCGGGTCATTTCCATGGAGAATATCATCGAGATTATCCGATTCTCGACCAAAAGTTTTTTGGCCCAAAAAAATGAGAAGGGGTACCCCTTTCCTTTTTTCCAAAAATCTGAAATTTTCCGAAATATTCGGAACGTGGGAATGATGGTTATATTTCGAATCTGCGGGACCTACGCTCCAAGAATCTGCAAGCCGAATTGGAATAAAAAATTCCTACGATTTTTAATCGTCGATTTACTTTTTATTTTTATTTCACTTTTTTTTTCGCTCGTTTTTTATTGGTAAAATCGCAGGAGGCCTCCGGATCGAGGAATGGCGCACATATTCGGAATCAGCGGGTCATTTCCATGAAGAATATCATCGAGATTATCCGATTCTCGACAAAAAGTGTTTTGGCCCAAAAAAATGAGAAGGGGTACCCCTTTCCTTTTTCCCAAAAATCTGAAATTTTCCGAAATATTCGGAACGTGGGAATGATGGTTATATTTCGAATCTGCGGGACCTACGCTTCAAGAATCTGCAAGCCGAATTGGAATAAAAAATTCCTACGATTTTTAATCGTCGATTCACTTTTTATTTTTATTTCACTTTTTTTTTCGCTCGTTTTTTATTGGTAAAATCGCAGAAGGCCTCCGGATCGAGGAATGGCGCACATATTCGGAATCAGCGGGTCATTTCCATGGAGAATATCATCGAGATTATCCGATTCTCGACAAAAAGTGTTTTGGCCCAAAAAAATGAGAAGGGGTACCCCTTTCCTTTTTTCCAAAAATCTGGAATTTTCCGAAATATTCGGAACGTGGGAATGATGGTTATATTTGGAATCTGCGGGACCTACGCTTCAAGAATCTGCAAGCCGAATTGAAATAAAAAATTCCTACGATTTTTAATCGTCGATTTACTTTTTATTTTTATTTCACTTTTTTTTTCGCTCGTTTTTTATTGGTAAAATCGCAGGAGGCCTCCGGATCGAGGAATGGCGCACATATTCGGAATCAGCGGGTCATTTCCATGGAGAATATCATCGAGATTATCCGATTCTCGACAAAAAGTGTTTTGGCCCAAAAAAATTAGAAGGGGTACCCCTTTCCTTTTTTTCAAAAATCTGAAATTTTCCGAAATATTCGGAACGTGGGAATGATGGTTATATTTGGAATCTGCGGGACCTACGCTTCAAGAATCTGCAAGCCGAATTGAAATAGAAGATTCCTACGATTTTTAATCGTCGATTTACTTTTCATTTATATCTTACTTTTTTTTTCGCTCGTTTTTTATTGAAAAAATCGCAGGAGGCCTCCGGATCGAGGAATGGCGCACATATTCGGAATCAGCGGGTCATTTCCATGGAGAATATCATCGAGATTATCCGATTCTCGACCAAAAGTTTTTTGGCCCAAAAAAATGAGAAGGGGTACCCCTTTCCTTTTTTCCAAAAATCTGAAATTTTCCGAAATATTCGGAACGTGGGAATGATGGTTATATTTCGAATCTGCGGGACCTACGCTTCAAGAATCTGCAAGCCGAATTGGAATAAAAAATTCCTACGATTTTTAATCGTCGATTTACTTTTTATTTTTATTTCATTTTTTTTTTCGCTCGTTTTTTATTGGTAAAATCGCAGGAGGCCTCCGGATCGAGGAATGGCGCACATATTCGGAATCAGCGGGTCATTTCCATTGAGAATATCATCGAGATTATCCGATTCTCGACCAAAAGTTTTTTGGCCCAAAAAAATGAGAAGGGGTACCCCTTTCCTTTTTTCCAAAAATCTGAAATTTTCCGAAATATTCGGAACGTGGGAATGATGGTTATATTTGGAATCTGCGGGACCTACGCTTCAAGAATCTGCAAGCCGAATTGAAATAAAAAATTCCTACGATTTTTAATCGTCGATTTACATTTTATTTTTATTTCACTTTTTTTTTCGCTCGTTTTTTATTGGTAAAATCGCAGGAGGCCTCCGGATCGAGGAATGGCGCACATATTCGGAATCAGCGGGTCATTTCCATGGAGAATATCATCGAGATTATCCGATTCTCGACAAAAAGTGTTTTGGCCCAAAAAAATTAGAAGGGGTACCCCTTTCCTTTTTTTCAAAAATCTGAAATTTTCCGAAATATTCGGAACGTGGGAATGATGGTTATATTTGGAATCTGCGGGACCTACGCTTCAAGAATCTGCAAGCCGAATTGAAATAGAAGATTCCTACGATTTTTAATCGTCGATTTACTTTTCATTTATATCTTACTTTTTTTTTCGCTCGTTTTTTATTGAAAAAATCGCAGGAGGCCTCCGGATCGAGGAATGGCGCACATATTCGGAATCAGCGGGTCATTTCCATGGAGAATATCATCGAGATTATCCGATTCTCGACCAAAAGTTTTTTGGCCCAAAAAAATGAGAAGGGGTACCCCTTTCCTTTTTTCCAAAAATCTGAAATTTTCCGAAATATTCGGAACGTGGGAATGATGGTTATATTTCGAATCTGCGGGACCTACGCTTCAAGAATCTGCAAGCCGAATTGGAATAAAAAATTCCTACGATTTTTAATCGTCGATTTACTTTTTATTTTTATTTCATTTTTTTTTTCGCTCGTTTTTTATTGGTAAAATCGCAGGAGGCCTCCGGATCGAGGAATGGCGCACATATTCGGAATCAGCGGGTCATTTCCATTGAGAATATCATCGAGATTATCCGATTCTCGACCAAAAGTTTTTTGGCCCAAAAAAATGAGAAGGGGTACCCCTTTCCTTTTTTCCAAAAATCTGAAATTTTCCGAAATATTCGGAACGTGGGAATGATGGTTATATTTCGAATCTGCGGGACCTACGCTTCAAGAATCTGCAAGCCGAATTGAAATGAAAAATTCCTACGATTTTTAATCGTCGATTCACTTTTTATTTTTATTTCACTTTTTTTTTCGCTCGTTTTTCATTGGTAAAATCGCAGGAGGCCTCCGGATCGAGGAATGGCGCACATATTCGGAATCAGCGGGTCATTTCCATTGAGAATATCATCGAGATTATCCGATTTTCGACAAAAAGTGTTTTGGCCCAAAAAAATGAGAAGGGGTACCCCTTTCCTTTTTTTCAAAAATCTGAAATTTTCCGAAATATTCGGAACGTGGGAATGATGGTTATATTTGGAATCTGCGGGACCTACGCTTCAAGAATCTGCAAGCCGAATTGAAATAAAAGATTCCTACGATTTTTAATCGTCGATTTACTTTTTATTTATATCTTCCTTTTTTTTTCGCTCGTTTTTTATTGAAAAAATCGCAGGAGGCCTCCGGATCGAGGAATGGCGCACATATTCGGAATCAGCGGGTCATTTCCATGGAGAATATCATCGAGATTATCCGATTCTCGACCAAAAGTTTTTTGGCCCAAAAAAATGAGAAGGGGTACCCCTTTCCTTTTTTCCAAAAATCTAAAATTTTCCGAAATATTCGGAACGTGGGAATGATGGTTATATTTCGAATCTGCGGGACCTACGCTTCAAGAATCTGCAAGCCGAATTGGAATAAAAAATTCCTACGATTTTTAATCGTCGATTTACTTTTTATTTTTATTTCACTTTTTTTTTCGCTCGTTTTTTATTGGTAAAATCGCAGGAGGCCTCCGGATCGAGGAATGGCGCACATATTCGGAATCAGCGGGTCATTTCCATGGAGAATATCATCGAGATTATCCGATTCTCGACCAAAAGTTTTTTGGCCCAAAAAAATGAAAAGGGGTACCCCTTTCCTTTTTTCCAAAAATCTGAAATTTTCCGAAATATTCGGAACGTGGGAATGATGGTTATATTTCGAATCTGCGGGACCTACGCTTCAAGAATCTGCAAGCCGAATTGAAATACAAAATTCCTACGATTTTTAATCGTCGATTTCCTTTTTATTTTTATTTCACTTTTTTTTTCGCTCGTTTTTTATTGGTAAAATCGCAGGAGGCCTCCGGATCGAGGAATGGCGCACATATTCGGAATCAGCGGGTCATTTCCATGGAGAATATCATCGAGATTATCCGATTCTCGGCCAAAAGTTTTTTGGCCCAAAAAAATGAGAAGGGGTACCCCTTTCCTTTTTTCCAAAAATCTGAAATTTTCCGAAATATTCGGAACGTGGGAATGATGGTTATATTTCGAATCTGCGGGACCTACGCTTCAAGAATCTGCAAGCCGAATTGGAATAAAAAATTCCTACGATTTTTAATCGTCGATTTACTTTTTATTTTTATTTCACTTTTTTTTTCGCTCGTTTTTTATTGGTAAAATCGCAGGAGGCCTCCGGATCGAGGAATGGCGCACATATTCGGAATCAGCGGGTCATTTCCATGGAGAATATCATCGAGATTATCCGATTCTCGACAAAAAGTGTTTTGGCCCAAAAAAATGAGAAGGGGTACCCCTTTCCTTTTTTTCAAAAATCTGAAATTTTCCGAAATATTCGGAACGTGGGAATGATGGTTATATTTGGAATCTGCGGGACCTACGCTTCAAGAATCTGCAAGCCGAATTGAAATAGAAGATTCCTACGATTTTTAATCGTCGATTTACTTTTTATTTATATCTTACTTTTTTTTTCGCTCGTTTTTTATTGAAAAAATCGCAGGAGGCCTCCGGATCGAGGAATGGCGCACATATTCGGAATCAGCGGGTCATTTCCATGGAGAATATCATCGAGATTATCCGATTCTCGACCAAAAGTTTTTTGGCCCAAAAAAATGAGAAGGGGTACCCCTTTCCTTTTTTCCAAAAATCTGAAATTTTCCGAAATATTCGGAACGTGGGAATGATGGTTATATTTCGAATCTGCGGGACCTACGCTTCAAGAATCTGCAAGCCGAATTGGAATAAAAAATTCCTACGATTTTTAATCGTCGATTTACTTTTTATTTTTATTTCATTTTTTTTTTCGCTCGTTTTTTATTGGTAAAATCGCAGGAGGCCTCCGGATCGAGGAATGGCGCACATATTCGGAATCAGCGGGTCATTTCCATTGAGAATATCATCGAGATTATCCGATTCTCGACCAAAAGTTTTTTGGCCCAAAAAAATGAGAAGGGGTACCCCTTTCCTTTTTTCCAAAAATCTGAAATTTTCCGAAATATTCGGAACGTGGGAATGATGGTTATATTTCGAATCTGCGGGACCTACGCTTCAAGAATCTGCAAGCCGAATTGGAATAAAAAATTCCTACGATTTTTAATCGTCGATTCACTTTTTATTTTTATTTCACTTTTTTTTTCGCTCGTTTTTCATTGGTAAAATCGCAGGAGGCCTCCGGATCGAGGAATGGCGCACATATTCGGAATCAGCGGGTCATTTCCATTGAGAATATCATCGAGATTATCCGATTCTCGACAAAAAGTGTTTTGGCCCAAAAAAATGAGAAGGGGTACCCCTTTCCTTTTTTTCAAAAATCTGAAATTTTCCGAAATATTCGGAACGTGGGAATGATGGTTATATTTGGAATCTGCGGGACCTACGCTTCAAGAATCTGCAAGCCGAATTGAAATAAAAGATTCCTACGATTTTTAATCGTCGATTTACTTTTTATTTATATCTTCCTTTTTTTTTCGCTCGTTTTTTATTGAAAAAATCGCAGGAGGCCTCCGGATCGAGGAATGGCGCACATATTCGGAATCAGCGGGTCATTTCCATGGAGAATATCATCGAGATTATCCGATTCTCGACAAAAAGTGTTTTGGCCCAAAAAAATGAGAAGGGGTACCCCTTTCCTTTTTTCCAAAAATCTGAAATTTTCCGAAATATTCGGAACGTGGGAATGATGGTTATATTTCGAATCTGCGGGACCTACGCTTCGAGAATCTGCAAGCCGAATTGAAATACAAAATTCCTACGATTTTTAATCGTCGATTTCCTTTTTATTTTTATTTCACTTTTTTTTTCGCTCGTTTTTTATTGGTAAAATCGCAGGAGGCCTCCGGATCGAGGAATGGCGCACATATTCGGAATCAGCGGGTCATTTCCATGGAGAATATCATCGAGATTATCCGATTCTCGACCAAAAGTTTTTTGGCCCAAAAAAATGAGAAGGGGTACCCCTTTCCTTTTTTCCAAAAATCTGAAATTTTCCGAAATATTCGGAACGTGGGAATGATGGTTATATTTCGAATCTGCGGGACCTACGCTTCAAGAATCTGCAAGCCGAATTGGAATAAAAAATTCCTACGATTTTTAATCGTCGATTTACTTTTTATTTTTATTTCACTTTTTTTTTCGCTCGTTTTTTATTGGTAAAATCGCAGGAGGCCTCCGGATCGAGGAATGGCGCACATATTCGGAATCAGCGGGTCATTTCCATGGAGAATATCATCGAGATTATCCGATTCTCGACAAAAAGTGTTTTGGCCCAAAAAAATGAGAAGGGGTACCCCTTTCCTTTTTTTCAAAAATCTGAAATTTTCCGAAATATTCGGAACGTGGGAATGATGGTTATATTTGGAATCTGCGGGACCTACGCTTCAAGAATCTGCAAGCCGAATTGAAATAGAAGATTCCTACGATTTTTAATCGTCGATTTACTTTTTATTTATATCTTACTTTTTTTTTCGCTCGTTTTTTATTGAAAAAATCGCAGGAGGCCTCCGGATCGAGGAATGGCGCACATATTCGGAATCAGCGGGTCATTTCCATGGAGAATATCATCGAGATTATCCGATTCTCGACCAAAAGTTTTTTGGCCCAAAAAAATGAGAAGGGGTACCCCTTTCCTTTTTTCCAAAAATCTGAAATTTTCCGAAATATTCGGAACGTGGGAATGATGGTTATATTTCGAATCTGCGGGACCTACGCTTCAAGAATCTGCAAGCCGAATTGGAATAAAAAATTCCTACGATTTTTAATCGTCGATTTACTTTTTATTTTTATTTCATTTTTTTTTTCGCTCGTTTTTTATTGGTAAAATCGCAGGAGGCCTCCGGATCGAGGAATGGCGCACATATTCGGAATCAGCGGGTCATTTCCATTGAGAATATCATCGAGATTATCCGATTCTCGACCAAAAGTTTTTTGGCCCAAAAAAATGAGAAGGGGTACCCCTTTCCTTTTTTCCAAAAATCTGAAATTTTCCGAAATATTCGGAACGTGGGAATGATGGTTATATTTCGAATCTGCGGGACCTACGCTTCAAGAATCTGCAAGCCGAATTGGAATAAAAAATTCCTACGATTTTTAATCGTCGATTCACTTTTTATCTTTATTTCACTTTTTTTTTCGCTCGTTTTTTATTGAAAAAATCGCAGGAGGCCTCCGGATCGAGGAATGGCGCACATATTCGGAATCAGCGGGTCATTTCCATGGAGAATATCATCGAGATTATCCGATTCTCGACCAAAAGTTTTTTGGCCCAAAAAAATGAGAAGGGGTACCCCTTTCCTTTTTTCCAAAAATCTGAAATTTTCCGAAATATCTGGAACGTGGGAATGATGGTTATATTTCGAATCTGCGGGACCTACGCTTCAAGAATCTGCAAGCCGAATTGGAATAAAAAATTCCTACGATTTTTAATCGTCGATTTACTTTTTATTTTTATTTCATTTTTTTTTTCGCTCGTTTTTTATTGGTAAAATCGCAGGAGGCCTCCGGATCGAGGAATGGCGCACATATTCGGAATCAGCGGGTCATTTCCATTGAGAATATCATCGAGATTATCCGATTCTCGACCAAAAGTTTTTTGGCCCAAAAAAATGAGAAGGGGTACCCCTTTCCTTTTTTCCAAAAATCTGAAATTTTCCGAAATATTCGGAACGTGGGAATGATGGTTATATTTCGAATCTGCGGGACCTACGCTTCAAGAATCTGCAAGCCGAATTGGAATAAAAAATTCCTACGATTTTTAATCGTCGATTCACTTTTTATTTTTATTTCACTTTTTTTTTCGCTCGTTTTTCATTGGTAAAATCGCAGGAGGCCTCCGGATCGAGGAATGGCGCACATATTCGGAATCAGCGGGTCATTTCCATTGAGAATATCATCGAGATTATCCGATTCTCGACAAAAAGTGTTTTGGCCCAAAAAAATGAGAAGGGGTACCCCTTTCCTTTTTTTCAAAAATCTGAAATTTTCCGAAATATTCGGAACGTGGGAACGATGGTTATATTTGGAATCTGCGGGACCTACGCTTCAAGAATCTGCAAGCCGAATTGAAATAAAAGATTCCTACGATTTTTAATCGTCGATTTACTTTTTATTTATATCTTCCTTTTTTTTTCGCTCGTTTTTTATTGAAAAAATCGCAGGAGGCCTCCGGATCGAGGAATGGCGCACATATTCGGAATCAGCGGGTCATTTCCATGGAGAATATCATCGAGATTATCCGATTCTCGACCAAAAGTTTTTTGGCCCAAAAAAATGAGAAGGGGTACCCCTTTCCTTTTTTCCAAAAATCTAAAATTTTCCGAAATATTCGGAACGTGGGAATGATGGTTATATTTCGAATCTGCGGGACCTACGCTTCAAGAATCTGCAAGCCGAATTGGAATAAAAAATTCCTACGATTTTTAATCGTCGATTTACTTTTTATTTTTATTTCACTTTTTTTTTCGCTCGTTTTTTATTGGTAAAATCGCAGGAGGCCTCCGGATCGAGGAATGGCGCACATATTCGGAATCAGCGGGTCATTTCCATGGAGAATATCATCGAGATTATCCGATTCTCGACCAAAAGTTTTTTGGCCCAAAAAAATGAAAAGGGGTACCCCTTTCCTTTTTTCCAAAAATCTGAAATTTTCCGAAATATTCGGAACGTGGGAATGATGGTTATATTTCGAATCTGCGGGACCTACGCTTCAAGAATCTGCAAGCCGAATTGAAATAAAAAATTCCTACGATTTTTAATCGTCGATTTACTTTTTATTTTTATTTCACTTTTTTTTTCGCTCGTTTTTTATTGGTAAAATCGCAGGAGGCCTCCGGATCGAGGAATGGCGCACATATTCGGAATCAGCGGGTCATTTCCATGGAGAATATCATCGAGATTATCCGATTCTCGACAAAAAGTGTTTTGGCCCAAAAAAATGAGAAGGGGTACCCCTTTCCTTTTTTCCAAAAATCTGAAATTTTCCGAAATATTCGGAACGTGGGAATGATGGTTATATTTCGAATCTGCGGGACCTACGCTTCAAGAATCTGCAAGCCGAATTGAAATACAAAATTCCTACGATTTTTAATCGTCGATTTCCTTTTTATTTTTATTTCACTTTTTTTTTCGCTCGTTTTTTATTGGTAAAATCGCAGGAGGCCTCCGGATCGAGGAATGGCGCACATATTCGGAATCAGCGGGTCATTTCCATGGAGAATATCATCGAGATTATCCGATTCTCGACCAAAAGTTTTTTGGCCCAAAAAAATGAGAAGGGGTACCCCTTTCCTTTTTTCCAAAAATCTGAAATTTTCCGAAATATTCGGAACGTGGGAATGATGGTTATATTTCGAATCTGCGGGACCTACGCTTCAAGAATCTGCAAGCCGAATTGGAATAAAAAATTCCTACGATTTTTAATCGTCGATTCACTTTTTATTTTTATTTCACTTTTTTTTTCGCTCGTTTTTCATTGGTAAAATCGCAGGAGGCCTCCGGATCGAGGAATGGCGCACATATTCGGAATCAGCGGGTCATTTCCATTGAGAATATCATCGAGATTATCCGATTCTCGACAAAAAGTGTTTTGGCCCAAAAAAATGAGAAGGGGTACCCCTTTCCTTTTTTTCAAAAATCTGAAATTTTCCGAAATATTCGGAACGTGGGAACGATGGTTATATTTGGAATCTGCGGGACCTACGCTTCAAGAATCTGCAAGCCGAATTGAAATAAAAGATTCCTACGATTTTTAATCGTCGATTTACTTTTTATTTATATCTTCCTTTTTTTTTCGCTCGTTTTTTATTGAAAAAATCGCAGGAGGCCTCCGGATCGAGGAATGGCGCACATATTCGGAATCAGCGGGTCATTTCCATGGAGAATATCATCGAGATTATCCGATTCTCGACCAAAAGTTTTTTGGCCCAAAAAAATGAGAAGGGGTACCCCTTTCCTTTTTTCCAAAAATCTAAAATTTTCCGAAATATTCGGAACGTGGGAATGATGGTTATATTTCGAATCTGCGGGACCTACGCTTCAAGAATCTGCAAGCCGAATTGGAATAAAAAATTCCTACGATTTTTAATCGTCGATTTACTTTTTATTTTTATTTCACTTTTTTTTTCGCTCGTTTTTTATTGGTAAAATCGCAGGAGGCCTCCGGATCGAGGAATGGCGCACATATTCGGAATCAGCGGGTCATTTCCATGGAGAATATCATCGAGATTATCCGATTCTCGACCAAAAGTTTTTTGGCCCAAAAAAATGAGAAGGGGTACCCCTTTCCTTTTTTCCAAAAATCTGAAATTTTCCGAAATATTCGGAACGTGGGAATGATGGTTATATTTCGAATCTGCGGGACCTACGCTTCAAGAATCTGCAAGCCGAATTGGAATAAAAAATTCCTACGATTTTTAATCGTCGATTTACTTTTTATTTTTATTTCACTTTTTTTTTCGCTCGTTTTTTATTGGTAAAATCGCAGGAGGCCTCCGGATCGAGGAATGGCGCACATATTCGGAATCAGCGGGTCATTTCCATGGAGAATATCATCGAGATTATCCGATTCTCGACAAAAAGTGTTTTGGCCCAAAAAAATGAGAAGGGGTACCCCTTTCCTTTTTTTCAAAAATCTGAAATTTTCCGAAATATTCGGAACGTGGGAATGATGGTTATATTTGGAATCTGCGGGACCTACGCTTCAAGAATCTGCAAGCCGAATTGAAATAGAAGATTCCTACGATTTTTAATCGTCGATTTACTTTTTATTTATATCTTACTTTTTTTTTCGCTCGTTTTTCATTGAAAAAATCGCAGGAGGCCTCCGGATCGAGGAATGGCGCACATATTCGGAATCAGCGGGTCATTTCCATGGAGAATATCATCGAGATTATCCGATTCTCGACCAAAAGTTTTTTGGCCCAAAAAAATGAGAAGGGGTACCCCTTTCCTTTTTTCCAAAAATTTGAAATTTTCCGAAATATTCGGAACGTGGGAATGATGGTTATATGTCGAATCTGCGGGACCTACGCTTCAAGAATCTGCAAGCCGAATTGGAATAAAAAATTCCTACGATTTTTAATCGTCGATTTACTTTTTATTTTGATTTCACTTTTTTTTTCGCTCGTTTTTTATTGGTAAAATCGCAGGAGGCCTCCGGATCGAGGAATGGCGCACATATTCGGAATCAGCGGGTCATTTCCATTGAGAATATCATCGAGATTATCCGATTCTTGACCAAAAGTTTTTTGGCCCAAAAAAATGAGAAGGGGTACCCCTTTCCTTTTTTCCAAAAATCTGAAATTTTCCGAAATATTCGGAACGTGGGAATGATGGTTATATTTCGAATCTGCGGGACCTACGCTTCAAGAATCTGCAAGCCGAATTGGAATAAAAAATTCCTACGATTTTTAATCGTCGATTCACTTTTTATTTTTATTTCACTTTTTTTTTCGCTCGTTTTTCATTGGTAAAATCGCAGGAGGCCTCCGGATCGAGGAATGGCGCACATATTCGGAATCAGCGGGTCATTTCCATTGAGAATATCATCGAGATTATCCGATTCTCGACAAAAAGTGTTTTGGCCCAAAAAAATGAGAAGGGGTACCCCTTTCCTTTTTTTCAAAAATCTGAAATTTTCCGAAATATTCGGAACGTGGGAATGATGGTTATATTTGGAATCTGTGGGACCTACGCTTCAAGAATCTGCAAGCCGAATTGAAATAGAAGATTCCTACGATTTTTAATCGTCGATTTACTTTTTATTTATATCTTACTTTTTTTTTCGCTCGTTTTTTATTGAAAAAATCGCAGGAGGCCTCCGGATCGAGGAATGGCGCACATATTCGGAATCAGCGGGTCATTTCCATGGAGAATATCATCGAGATTATCCGATTCTCGACAAAAAGTGTTTTGGCCCAAAAAAATGAGAAGGGGTACCCCTTTCCTTTTTTCCAAAAATCTGAAATTTTCCGAAATATTCGGAACGTGGGAATGATGGTTATATTTCGAATCTGCGGGACCTACGCTTCGAGAATCTGCAAGCCGAATTGAAATACAAAATTCCTACGATTTTTAATCGTCGATTTCCTTTTTATTTTTATTTCACTTTTTTTTTCGCTCGTTTTTTATTGGTAAAATCGCAGGAGGCCTCCGGATCGAGGAATGGCGCACATATTCGGAATCAGCGGGTCATTTCCATGGAGAATATCATCGAGATTATCCGATTCTCGACCAAAAGTTTTTTGGCCCAAAAAAATGAGAAGGGGTACCCCTTTCCTTTTTTCCAAAAATCTGAAATTTTCCGAAATATTCGGAACGTGGGAATGATGGTTATATTTCGAATCTGCGGGACCTACGCTTCAAGAATCTGCAAGCCGAATTGGAATAAAAAATTCCTACGATTTTTAATCGTCGATTTACTTTTTATTTTTATTTCACTTTTTTTTTCGCTCGTTTTTTATTGGTAAAATCGCAGGAGGCCTCCGGATCGAGGAATGGCGCACATATTCGGAATCAGCGGGTCATTTCCATGGAGAATATCATCGAGATTATCCGATTCTCGACAAAAAGTGTTTTGGCCCAAAAAAATGAGAAGGGGTACCCCTTTCCTTTTTTTCAAAAATCTGAAATTTTCCGAAATATTCGGAACGTGGGAATGATGGTTATATTTGGAATCTGCGGGACCTACGCTTCAAGAATCTGCAAGCCGAATTGAAATAGAAGATTCCTACGATTTTTAATCGTCGATTTACTTTTTATTTATATCTTACTTTTTTTTTCGCTCGTTTTTTATTGAAAAAATCGCAGGAGGCCTCCGGATCGAGGAATGGCGCACATATTCGGAATCAGCGGGTCATTTCCATGGAGAATATCATCGAGATTATCCGATTCTCGACCAAAAGTTTTTTGGCCCAAAAAAATGAGAAGGGGTACCCCTTTCCTTTTTTCCAAAAATCTGAAATTTTCCGAAATATTCGGAACGTGGGAATGATGGTTATATTTCGAATCTGCGGGACCTACGCTTCAAGAATCTGCAAGCCGAATTGGAATAAAAAATTCCTACGATTTTTAATCGTCGATTTACTTTTTATTTTTATTTCATTTTTTTTTTCGCTCGTTTTTTATTGGTAAAATCGCAGGAGGCCTCCGGATCGAGGAATGGCGCACATATTCGGAATCAGCGGGTCATTTCCATTGAGAATATCATCGAGATTATCCGATTCTCGACCAAAAGTTTTTTGGCCCAAAAAAATGAGAAGGGGTACCCCTTTCCTTTTTTCCAAAAATCTGAAATTTTCCGAAATATTCGGAACGTGGGAATGATGGTTATATTTCGAATCTGCGGGACCTACGCTTCAAGAATCTGCAAGCCGAATTGGAATAAAAAATTCCTACGATTTTTAATCGTCGATTCACTTTTTATCTTTATTTCACTTTTTTTTTCGCTCGTTTTTTATTGAAAAAATCGCAGGAGGCCTCCGGATCGAGGAATGGCGCACATATTCGGAATCAGCGGGTCATTTCCATGGAGAATATCATCGAGATTATCCGATTCTCGACCAAAAGTTTTTTGGCCCAAAAAAATGAGAAGGGGTACCCCTTTCCTTTTTTCCAAAAATCTGAAATTTTCCGAAATATCTGGAACGTGGGAATGATGGTTATATTTCGAATCTGCGGGACCTACGCTTCAAGAATCTGCAAGCCGAATTGGAATAAAAAATTCCTACGATTTTTAATCGTCGATTTACTTTTTATTTTTATTTCATTTTTTTTTTCGCTCGTTTTTTATTGGTAAAATCGCAGGAGGCCTCCGGATCGAGGAATGGCGCACATATTCGGAATCAGCGGGTCATTTCCATTGAGAATATCATCGAGATTATCCGATTCTCGACCAAAAGTTTTTTGGCCCAAAAAAATGAGAAGGGGTACCCCTTTCCTTTTTTCCAAAAATCTGAAATTTTCCGAAATATTCGGAACGTGGGAATGATGGTTATATTTCGAATCTGCGGGACCTACGCTTCAAGAATCTGCAAGCCGAATTGGAATAAAAAATTCCTACGATTTTTAATCGTCGATTCACTTTTTATTTTTATTTCACTTTTTTTTTCGCTCGTTTTTCATTGGTAAAATCGCAGGAGGCCTCCGGATCGAGGAATGGCGCACATATTCGGAATCAGCGGGTCATTTCCATTGAGAATATCATCGAGATTATCCGATTCTCGACAAAAAGTGTTTTGGCCCAAAAAAATGAGAAGGGGTACCCCTTTCCTTTTTTTCAAAAATCTGAAATTTTCCGAAATATTCGGAACGTGGGAACGATGGTTATATTTGGAATCTGCGGGACCTACGCTTCAAGAATCTGCAAGCCGAATTGAAATAAAAGATTCCTACGATTTTTAATCGTCGATTTACTTTTTATTTATATCTTCCTTTTTTTTTCGCTCGTTTTTTATTGAAAAAATCGCAGGAGGCCTCCGGATCGAGGAATGGCGCACATATTCGGAATCAGCGGGTCATTTCCATGGAGAATATCATCGAGATTATCCGATTCTCGACCAAAAGTTTTTTGGCCCAAAAAAATGAGAAGGGGTACCCCTTTCCTTTTTTCCAAAAATCTAAAATTTTCCGAAATATTCGGAACGTGGGAATGATGGTTATATTTCGAATCTGCGGGACCTACGCTTCAAGAATCTGCAAGCCGAATTGGAATAAAAAATTCCTACGATTTTTAATCGTCGATTTACTTTTTATTTTTATTTCACTTTTTTTTTCGCTCGTTTTTTATTGGTAAAATCGCAGGAGGCCTCCGGATCGAGGAATGGCGCACATATTCGGAATCAGCGGGTCATTTCCATGGAGAATATCATCGAGATTATCCGATTCTCGACCAAAAGTTTTTTGGCCCAAAAAAATGAAAAGGGGTACCCCTTTCCTTTTTTTCAAAAATCTGAAATTTTCCGAAATATTCGGAACGTGGGAATGATGGTTATATTTCGAATCTGCGGGACCTACGCTTCAAGAATCTGCAAGCCGAATTGAAATAAAAAATTCCTACGATTTTTAATCGTCGATTTACTTTTTATTTTTATTTCACTTTTTTTTTCGCTCGTTTTTTATTGGTAAAATCGCAGGAGGCCTCCGGATCGAGGAATGGCGCACATATTCGGAATCAGCGGGTCATTTCCATGGAGAATATCATCGAGATTATCCGATTCTCGACAAAAAGTGTTTTGGCCCAAAAAAATGAGAAGGGGTACCCCTTTCCTTTTTTCCAAAAATCTGAAATTTTCCGAAATATTCGGAACGTGGGAATGATGGTTATATTTCGAATCTGCGGGACCTACGCTTCAAGAATCTGCAAGCCGAATTGAAATACAAAATTCCTACGATTTTTAATCGTCGATTTCCTTTTTATTTTTATTTCACTTTTTTTTTCGCTCGTTTTTTATTGGTAAAATCGCAGGAGGCCTCCGGATCGAGGAATGGCGCACATATTCGGAATCAGCGGGTCATTTCCATGGAGAATATCATCGAGATTATCCGATTCTCGACCAAAAGTTTTTTGGCCCAAAAAAATGAGAAGGGGTACCCCTTTCCTTTTTTCCAAAAATCTGAAATTTTCCGAAATATTCGGAACGTGGGAATGATGGTTATATTTCGAATCTGCGGGACCTACGCTTCAAGAATCTGCAAGCCGAATTGGAATAAAAAATTCCTACGATTTTTAATCGTCGATTCACTTTTTATTTTTATTTCACTTTTTTTTTCGCTCGTTTTTCATTGGTAAAATCGCAGGAGGCCTCCGGATCGAGGAATGGCGCACATATTCGGAATCAGCGGGTCATTTCCATTGAGAATATCATCGAGATTATCCGATTCTCGACAAAAAGTGTTTTGGCCCAAAAAAATGAGAAGGGGTACCCCTTTCCTTTTTTTCAAAAATCTGAAATTTTCCGAAATATTCGGAACGTGGGAACGATGGTTATATTTGGAATCTGCGGGACCTACGCTTCAAGAATCTGCAAGCCGAATTGAAATAAAAGATTCCTACGATTTTTAATCGTCGATTTACTTTTTATTTATATCTTCCTTTTTTTTTCGCTCGTTTTTTATTGAAAAAATCGCAGGAGGCCTCCGGATCGAGGAATGGCGCACATATTCGGAATCAGCGGGTCATTTCCATGGAGAATATCATCGAGATTATCCGATTCTCGACCAAAAGTTTTTTGGCCCAAAAAAATGAGAAGGGGTACCCCTTTCCTTTTTTCCAAAAATCTAAAATTTTCCGAAATATTCGGAACGTGGGAATGATGGTTATATTTCGAATCTGCGGGACCTACGCTTCAAGAATCTGCAAGCCGAATTGGAATAAAAAATTCCTACGATTTTTAATCGTCGATTTACTTTTTATTTTTATTTCACTTTTTTTTTCGCTCGTTTTTTATTGGTAAAATCGCAGGAGGCCTCCGGATCGAGGAATGGCGCACATATTCGGAATCAGCGGGTCATTTCCATGGAGAATATCATCGAGATTATCCGATTCTCGACCAAAAGTTTTTTGGCCCAAAAAAATGAAAAGGGGTACCCCTTTCCTTTTTTCCAAAAATCTGAAATTTTCCGAAATATTCGGAACGTGGGAATGATGGTTATATTTCGAATCTGCGGGACCTACGCTTCAAGAATCTGCAAGCCGAATTGAAATAAAAAATTCCTACGATTTTTAATCGTCGATTTACTTTTTATTTTTATTTCACTTTTTTTTTCGCTCGTTTTTTATTGGTAAAATCGCAGGAGGCCTCCGGATCGAGGAATGGCGCACATATTCGGAATCAGCGGGTCATTTCCATGGAGAATATCATCGAGATTATCCGATTCTCGACAAAAAGTGTTTTGGCCCAAAAAAATGAGAAGGGGTACCCCTTTCCTTTTTTCCAAAAATCTGAAATTTTCCGAAATATTCGGAACGTGGGAATGATGGTTATATTTCGAATCTGCGGGACCTACGCTTCAAGAATCTGCAAGCCGAATTGAAATACAAAATTCCTACGATTTTTAATCGTCGATTTCCTTTTTATTTTTATTTCACTTTTTTTTTCGCTCGTTTTTTATTGGTAAAATCGCAGGAGGCCTCCGGATCGAGGAATGGCGCACATATTCGGAATCAGCGGGTCATTTCCATGGAGAATATCATCGAGATTATCCGATTCTCGACCAAAAGTTTTTTGGCCCAAAAAAATGAGAAGGGGTACCCCTTTCCTTTTTTCCAAAAATCTGAAATTTTCCGAAATATTCGGAACGTGGGAATGATGGTTATATTTCGAATCTGCGGGACCTACGCTTCAAGAATCTGCAAGCCGAATTGGAATAAAAAATTCCTACGATTTTTAATCGTCGATTTACTTTTTATTTTTATTTCACTTTTTTTTTCGCTCGTTTTTTATTGGTAAAATCGCAGGAGGCCTCCGGATCGAGGAATGGCGCACATATTCGGAATCAGCGGGTCATTTCCATGGAGAATATCATCGAGATTATCCGATTCTCGACAAAAAGTGTTTTGGCCCAAAAAAATGAGAAGGGGTACCCCTTTCCTTTTTTTCAAAAATCTGAAATTTTCCGAAATATTCGGAACGTGGGAATGATGGTTATATTTGGAATCTGCGGGACCTACGCTTCAAGAATCTGCAAGCCGAATTGAAATAGAAGATTCCTACGATTTTTAATCGTCGATTTACTTTTTATTTATATCTTACTTTTTTTTTCGCTCGTTTTTCATTGAAAAAATCGCAGGAGGCCTCCGGATCGAGGAATGGCGCACATATTCGGAATCAGCGGGTCATTTCCATGGAGAATATCATCGAGATTATCCGATTCTCGACCAAAAGTTTTTTGGCCCAAAAAAATGAGAAGGGGTACCCCTTTCCTTTTTTCCAAAAATTTGAAATTTTCCGAAATATTCGGAACGTGGGAATGATGGTTATATTTCGAATCTGCGGGACCTACGCTTCAAGAATCTGCAAGCCGAATTGGAATAAAAAATTCCTACGATTTTTAATCGTCGATTTACTTTTTATTTTGATTTCACTTTTTTTTTCGCTCGTTTTTTATTGGTAAAATCGCAGGAGGCCTCCGGATCGAGGAATGGCGCACATATTCGGAATCAGCGGGTCATTTCCATTGAGAATATCATCGAGATTATCCGATTCTTGACCAAAAGTTTTTTGGCCCAAAAAAATGAGAAGGGGTACCCCTTTCCTTTTTTCCAAAAATCTGAAATTTTCCGAAATATTCGGAACGTGGGAATGATGGTTATATTTCGAATCTGCGGGACCTACGCTTCAAGAATCTGCAAGCCGAATTGGAATAAAAAATTCCTACGATTTTTAATCGTCGATTCACTTTTTATTTTTATTTCACTTTTTTTTTCGCTCGTTTTTCATTGGTAAAATCGCAGGAGGCCTCCGGATCGAGGAATGGCGCACATATTCGGAATCAGCGGGTCATTTCCATTGAGAATATCATCGAGATTATCCGATTCTCGACAAAAAGTGTTTTGGCCCAAAAAAATGAGAAGGGGTACCCCTTTCCTTTTTTTCAAAAATCTGAAATTTTCCGAAATATTCGGAACGTGGGAATGATGGTTATATTTGGAATCTGTGGGACCTACGCTTCAAGAATCTGCAAGCCGAATTGAAATAGAAGATTCCTACGATTTTTAATCGTCGATTTACTTTTTATTTATATCTTACTTTTTTTTTCGCTCGTTTTTTATTGAAAAAATCGCAGGAGGCCTCCGGATCGAGGAATGGCGCACATATTCGGAATCAGCGGGTCATTTCCATGGAGAATATCATCGAGATTATCCGATTCTCGACCAAAAGTTTTTTGGCCCAAAAAAATGAGAAGGGGTACCCCTTTCCTTTTTTCCAAAAATCTAAAATTTTCCGAAATATTCGGAACGTGGGAATGATGGTTATATTTCGAATCTGCGGGACCTACGCTTCAAGAATCTGCAAGCCGAATTGGAATAAAAAATTCCTACGATTTTTAATCGTCGATTTACTTTTTATTTTTATTTCACTTTTTTTTTCGCTCGTTTTTTATTGGTAAAATCGCAGGAGGCCTCCGGATCGAGGAATGGCGCACATATTCGGAATCAGCGGGTCATTTCCATGGAGAATATCATCGAGATTATCCGATTCTCGACCAAAAGTTTTTTGGCCCAAAAAAATGAAAAGGGGTACCCCTTTCCTTTTTTCCAAAAATCTGAAATTTTCCGAAATATTCGGAACGTGGGAATGATGGTTATATTTCGAATCTGCGGGACCTACGCTTCAAGAATCTGCAAGCCGAATTGGGATAAACCATTCCTACGATTTTTAATCGTCGATTTCCTTTCTATTTTTATTTCACTTTTTTTTTCGCTCGTTTTTTATTAGTAAAATCGCAGGAGGCCTCCGGATCGAGGAATGGCGCACATATTCAGAATCAGCGGGTCATTTCCATGGAGAATATCATCGAGATTATCCGATTCTCGACCAAAAGTTTTTTGGCCCAAAAAAATGAGAAGGGGTACCCCTTTCCTTTTTTCCAAAAATCTGAAATTTTCCGAAATATTCGGAACGTGGGAATGATGGTTATATTTCGAATCTGCGGGACCTACGCTTCAAGAATCTGCAAGCCGAATTGAAATAAAAAATTCCTAGGATTTTTAATCGTCGATTTACTTTTTATTTTTATTTCACTTTTTTTTTCGCTCGTTTTTTATTGGTAAAATCGCAGGAGGCCTCCGGATCGAGGAATGGCGCACATATTCGGAATCAGCGGGTCATTTCCATGGAGAATATCATCGAGATTATCCGATTCTCGACAAAAAGTGTTTTGGCCCAAAAAAATGAGAAGGGGTACCCCTTTCCTTTTTTTCAAAAATCTGAAATTTTCCGAAATATTCGGAACGTGGGAATGATGGTTATATTTGGAATCTGCGGGACCTACGCTTCAAGAATCTGCAAGCCGAATTGAAATAGAAGATTCCTACGATTTTTAATCGTCGATTTACTTTTTATTTATATCTTACTTTTTTTTTCGCTCGTTTTTTATTGAAAAAATCGCAGGAGGCCTCCGGATCGAGGAATGGCGCACATATTCGGAATCAGCGGGTCATTTCCATGGAGAATATCATCGAGATTATCCGATTCTCGACCAAAAGTTTTTTGGCCCAAAAAAATGAGAAGGGGTACCCCTTTCCTTTTTTCCAAAAATCTGAAATTTTCCGAAATATTCGGAACGTGGGAATGATGGTTATATTTCGAATCTGCGGGACCTACGCTTCAAGAATCTGCAAGCCGAATTGGAATAAAAAATTCCTACGATTTTTAATCGTCGATTTACTTTTTATTTTTATTTCATTTTTTTTTTCGCTCGTTTTTTATTGGTAAAATCGCAGGAGGCCTCCGGATCGAGGAATGGCGCACATATTCGGAATCAGCGGGTCATTTCCATTGAGAATATCATCGAGATTATCCGATTCTCGACCAAAAGTTTTTTGGCCCAAAAAAATGAGAAGGGGTACCCCTTTCCTTTTTTCCAAAAATCTAAAATTTTCCGAAATATTCGGAACGTGGGAATGATGGTTATATTTCGAATCTGCGGGACCTACGCTTCAAGAATCTGCAAGCCGAATTGGAATAAAAAATTCCTACGATTTTTAATCGTCGATTTACTTTTTATTTTTATTTCACTTTTTTTTTCGCTCGTTTTTTATTGGTAAAATCGCAGGAGGCCTCCGGATCGAGGAATGGCGCACATATTCGGAATCAGCGGGTCATTTCCATGGAGAATATCATCGAGATTATCCGATTCTCGACTAAAAGTTTTTTGGCCCAAAAAAATGAAAAGGGGTACCCCTTTCCTTTTTTCCAAAAATCTGAAATTTTCCGAAATATTCGAAACGTGGGAATGATGGTTATATTTCGAATCTGCGGGACCTACGCTTCAAGAATCTGCAAGCCGAATTGAAATAAAAAATTCCTACGATTTTTAATCGTCGATTTACTTTTTATTTTTATTTCACTTTTTTTTTCGCTCGTTTTTTATTGGTAAAATCGCAGGAGGCCTCCGGATCGAGGAATGGCGCACATATTCGGAATCAGCGGGTCATTTCCATGGAGAATATCATCGAGATTATCCGATTCTCGACAAAAAGTGTTTTGGCCCAAAAAAATGAGAAGGGGTACCCCTTTCCTTTTTTCCAAAAATCTGAAATTTTCCGAAATATTCGGAACGTGGGAATGATGGTTATATTTCGAATCTGCGGGACCTACGCTTCAAGAATCTGCAAGCCGAATTGAAATACAAAATTCCTACGATTTTTAATCGTCGATTTACTTTTTATTTTTATTTCACTTTTTTTTTCGCTCGTTTTTTATTGGTAAAATCGCAGGAGGCCTCCGGATCGAGGAATGGCGCACATATTCGGAATCAGCGGGTCATTTCCATGGAGAATATCATCGAGATTATCCGATTCTCGACAAAAAGTGTTTTGGCCCAAAAAAATGAGAAGGGGTACCCCTTTCCTTTTTTCCAAAAATCTGAAATTTTCCGAAATATTCGGAACGTGGGAATGATGGTTATATTTCGAATCTGCGGGACCTACGCTTCAAGAATCTGCAAGCCGAATTGAAATACAAAATTCCTACGATTTTTAATCGTCGATTTCCTTTTTATTTTTATTTCACTTTTTTTTTCGCTCGTTTTTTATTGGTAAAATCGCAGGAGGCCTCCGGATCGAGGAATGGCGCACATATTCGGAATCAGCGGGTCATTTCCATGGAGAATATCATCGAGATTATCCGATTCTCGACCAAAAGTTTTTTGGCCCAAAAAAATGAGAAGGGGTACCCCTTTCCTTTTTTCCAAAAATCTGAAATTTTCCGAAATATTCGGAACGTGGGAATGATGGTTATATTTCGAATCTGCGGGACCTACGCTTCAAGAATCTGCAAGCCGAATTGGAATAAAAAATTCCTACGATTTTTAATCGTCGATTTACTTTTTATTTTTATTTCACTTTTTTTTTCGCTCGTTTTTTATTGGTAAAATCGCAGGAGGCCTCCGGATCGAGGAATGGCGCACATATTCGGAATCAGCGGGTCATTTCCATGGAGAATATCATCGAGATTATCCGATTCTCGACAAAAAGTGTTTTGGCCCAAAAAAATGAGAAGGGGTACCCCTTTCCTTTTTTTCAAAAATCTGAAATTTTCCGAAATATTCGGAACGTGGGAATGATGGTTATATTTGGAATCTGCGGGACCTACGCTTCAAGAATCTGCAAGCCGAATTGAAATAGAAGATTCCTACGATTTTTAATCGTCTATTTACTTTTTATTTATATCTTACTTTTTTTTTCGCTCGTTTTTTATTGAAAAAATCGCAGGAGGCCTCCGGATCGAGGAATGGCGCACATATTCGGAATCAGCGGGTCATTTCCATGGAGAATATCATCGAGATTATCCGATTCTCGACCAAAAGTTTTTTGGCCCAAAAAAATGAGAAGGGGTACCCCTTTCCTTTTTTCCAAAAATCTGAAATTTTCCGAAATATTCGGAACGTGGGAATGATGGTTATATTTCGAATCTGCGGGACCTACGCTTCAAGAATCTGCAAGCCGAATTGGAATAAAAAATTCCTACGATTTTTAATCGTCGATTTACTTTTTATTTTTATTTCATTTTTTTTTTCGCTCGTTTTTTATTGGTAAAATCGCAGGAGGCCTCCGGATCGAGGAATGGCGCACATATTCGGAATCAGCGGGTCATTTCCATTGAGAATATCATCGAGATTATCCGATTCTCGACCAAAAGTTTTTTGGCCCAAAAAAATGAGAAGGGGTACCCTTTCCTTTTTTCCAAAAATCTGAAATTTTCCGAAATATTCGGAACGTGGGAATGATGGTTATATTTCGAATCTGCGGGACCTACGCTTCAAGAATCTGCAAGCCGAATTGGAATAAAAAATTCCTACGATTTTTAATCGTCGATTCACTTTTTATTTTTATTTCACTTTTTTTTTCGCTCGTTTTTCATTGGTAAAATCGCAGGAGGCCTCCGGATCGAGGAATGGCGCACATATTCGGAATCAGCGGGTCATTTCCATTGAGAATATCATCGAGATTATCCGATTCTCGACAAAAAGTGTTTTGGCCCAAAAAAATGAGAAGGGGTACCCCTTTCCTTTTTTTCAAAAATCTGAAATTTTCCGAAATATTCGGAACGTGGGAATGATGGTTATATTTGGAATCTGCGGGACCTACGCTTCAAGAATCTGCAAGCCGAATTGAAATAAAAGATTCCTACGATTTTTAATCGTCGATTTACTTTTTATTTATATCTTCCTTTTTTTTTCGCTCGTTTTTTATTGAAAAAATCGCAGGAGGCCTCCGGATCGAGGAATGGCGCACATATTCGGAATCAGCGGGTCATTTCCATGGAGAATATCATCGAGATTATCCGATTCTCGACAAAAAGTGTTTTGGCCCAAAAAAATGAGAAGGGGTACCCCTTTCCTTTTTTCCAAAAATCTGAAATTTTCCGAAATATTCGGAACGTGGGAATGATGGTTATATTTCGAATCTGCGGGACCTACGCTTCAAGAATCTGCAAGCCGAATTGAAATACAAAATTCCTACGATTTTTAATCGTCGATTTCCTTTTTATTTTTATTTCACTTTTTTTTTCGCTCGTTTTTTATTGGTAAAATCGCAGGAGGCCTCCGGATCGAGGAATGGCGCACATATTCGGAATCAGCGGGTCATTTCCATGGAGAATATCATCGAGATTATCCGATTCTCGACAAAAAGTGTTTTGGCCCAAAAAAATGAGAAGGGGTACCCCTTTCCTTTTTTTCAAAAATCTGAAATTTTCCGAAATATTCGGAACGTGGGAATGATGGTTATATTTCGAATCTGCGGGACCTACGCTTCAAGAATCTGCAAGCCGAATTGGAATAAAAAATTCCTACGATTTTTAATCGTCGATTTACTTTTTATTTTTATTTCACTTTTTTTTTCGCTCGTTTTTTATTGGTAAAATCGCAGGAGGCCTCCGGATCGAGGAATGGCGCACATATTCGGAATCAGCGGGTCATTTCCATGGAGAATATCATCGAGATTATCCGATTCTCGACAAAAAGTGTTTTGGCCCAAAAAAATGAGAAGGGGTACCCCTTTCCTTTTTTTCAAAAATCTGAAATTTTCCGAAATATTCGGAACGTGGGAATGATGGTTATATTTGGAATCTGCGGGACCTACGCTTCAAGAATCTGCAAGCCGAATTGAAATAGAAGATTCCTACGATTTTTAATCGTCGATTTACTTTTTATTTATATCTTACTTTTTTTTTCGCTCGTTTTTTATTGAAAAAATCGCAGGAGGCCTCCGGATCGAGGAATGGCGCACATATTCGGAATCAGCGGGTCATTTCCATGGAGAATATCATCGAGATTATCCGATTCTCGACCAAAAGTTTTTTGGCCCAAAAAAATGAAAAGGGGTACCCCTTTCCTTTTTTCCAAAAATCTGAAATTTTCCGAAATATTCGGAACGTGGGAATGATGGTTATATTTCGAATCTGCGGGACCTACGCTTCAAGAATCTGCAAGCCGAATTGGGATAAACCATTCCTACGATTTTTAATCGTCGATTTCCTTTCTATTTTTATTTCACTTTTTTTTTCGCTCGTTTTTTATTAGTAAAATCGCAGGAGGCCTCCGGATCGAGGAATGGCGCACATATTCAGAATCAGCGGGTCATTTCCATGGAGAATATCATCGAGATTATCCGATTCTCGACCAAAAGTTTTTTGGCCCAAAAAAATGAGAAGGGGTACCCCTTTCCTTTTTTCCAAAAATCTGAAATTTTCCGAAATATTCGGAACGTGGGAATGATGGTTATATTTCGAATCTGCGGGACCTACGCTTCAAGAATCTGCAAGCCGAATTGGAATAAAAAATTCCTACGATTTTTAATCGTCGATTTACTTTTTATTTTTATTTCATTTTTTTTTTCGCTCGTTTTTTATTGGTAAAATCGCAGGAGGCCTCCGGATCGAGGAATGGCGCACATATTCGGAATCAGCGGGTCATTTCCATTGAGAATATCATCGAGATTATCCGATTCTCGACCAAAAGTTTTTTGGCCCAAAAAAATGAGAAGGGGTACCCCTTTCCTTTTTTCCAAAAATCTGAAATTTTCCGAAATATTCGGAACGTGGGAATGATGGTTATATTTCGAATCTGCGGGACCTACGCTTCAAGAATCTGCAAGCCGAATTGGAATAAAAAATTCCTACGATTTTTAATCGTCGATTCACTTTTTATTTTTATTTCACTTTTTTTTTCGCTCGTTTTTTATTGAAAAAATCGCAGGAGGCCTCCGGATCGAGGAATGGCGCACATATTCGGAATCAGCGGGTCATTTCCATGGAGAATATCATCGAGATTATCCGATTCTCGACCAAAAGTTTTTTGGCCCAAAAAAATGAGAAGGGGTACCCCTTTCCTTTTTTCCAAAAATCTGAAATTTTCCGAAATATTCGGAACGTGGGAATGATGGTTATATTTCGAATCTGCGGGACCTACGCTTCAAGAATCTGCAAGCCGAATTGGAATAAAAAATTCCTACGATTTTTAATCGTCGATTTACTTTTTATTTTTATTTCATTTTTTTTTTCGCTCGTTTTTTATTGGTAAAATCGCAGGAGGCCTCCGGATCGAGGAATGGCGCACATATTCGGAATCAGCGGGTCATTTCCATTGAGAATATCATCGAGATTATCCGATTCTCGACCAAAAGTTTTTTGGCCCAAAAAAATGAGAAGGGGTACCCCTTTCCTTTTTTCCAAAAATCTGAAATTTCCCGAAATATTCGGAACGTGGGAATGATGGTTATATTTCGAATCTGCGGGACCTACGCTTCAAGAATCTGCAAGCCGAATTGGAATAAAAAATTCCTACGATTTTTAATCGTCGATTCACTTTTTATTTTTATTTCACTTTTTTTTTCGCTCGTTTTTCATTGGTAAAATCGCAGGAGGCCTCCGGATCGAGGAATGGCGCACATATTCGGAATCAGCGGGTCATTTCCATTGAGAATATCATCGAGATTATCCGATTCTCGACAAAAAGTGTTTTGGCCCAAAAAAATGAGAAGGGGTACCCCTTTCCTTTTTTTCAAAAATCTGAAATTTTCCGAAATATTCGGAACGTGGGAACGATGGTTATATTTGGAATCTGCGGGACCTACGCTTCAAGAATCTGCAAGCCGAATTGAAATAAAAGATTCCTACGATTTTTAATCGTCGATTTACTTTTTATTTATATCTTCCTTTTTTTTTCGCTCGTTTTTTATTCAAAAAATCGCAGGAGGCCTCCGGATCGAGGAATGGCGCACATATTCGGAATCAGCGGGTCATTTCCATGGAGAATATCATCGAGATTATCCGATTCTCGACCAAAAGTTTTTTGGCCCAAAAAAATGAGAAGGGGTACCCCTTTCCTTTTTTCCAAAAATCTAAAATTTTCCGAAATATTCGGAACGTGGGAATGATGGTTATATTTCGAATCTGCGGGACCTACGCTTCAAGAATCTGCAAGCCGAATTGGAATAAAAAATTCCTACGATTTTTAATCGTCGATTTACTTTTTATTTTTATTTCACTTTTTTTTTCGCTCGTTTTTTATTGGTAAAATCGCAGGAGGCCTCCGGATCGAGGAATGGCGCACATATTCGGAATCAGCGGGTCATTTCCATGGAGAATATCATCGAGATTATCCGATTCTCGACCAAAAGTTTTTTGGCCCAAAAAAATGAAAAGGGGTACCCCTTTCCTTTTTTCCAAAAATCTGAAATTTTCCGAAATATTCGGAACGTGGGAATGATGGTTATATTTCGAATCTGCGGGACCTACGCTTCAAGAATCTGCAAGCCGAATTGAAATAAAAAATTCCTACGATTTTTAATCGTCGATTTACTTTTTATTTTTATTTCACTTTTTTTTTCGCTCGTTTTTTATTGGTAAAATCGCAGGAGGCCTCCGGATCGAGGAATGGCGCACATATTCGGAATCAGCGGGTCATTTCCATGGAGAATATCATCGAGATTATCCGATTCTCGACAAAAAGTGTTTTGGCCCAAAAAAATGAGAAGGGGTACCCCTTTCCTTTTTTCCAAAAATCTGAAATTTTCCGAAATATTCGGAACGTGGGAATGATGGTTATATTTCGAATCTGCGGGACCTACGCTTCAAGAATCTGCAAGCCGAATTGAAATACAAAATTCCTACGATTTTTAATCGTCGATTTCCTTTTTATTTTTATTTCACTTTTTTTTTCGCTCGTTTTTTATTGGTAAAATCGCAGGAGGCCTCCGGATCGAGGAATGGCGCACATATTCGGAATCAGCGGGTCATTTCCATGGAGAATATCATCGAGATTATCCGATTCTCGACCAAAAGTTTTTTGGCCCAAAAAAATGAGAAGGGGTACCCCTTTCCTTTTTTCCAAAAATCTGAAATTTTCCGAAATATTCGGAACGTGGGAATGATGGTTATATTTCGAATCTGCGGGACCTACGCTTCAAGAATCTGCAAGCCGAATTGGAATAAAAAATTCCTACGATTTTTAATCGTCGATTTACTTTTTATTTTTATTTCACTTTTTTTTTCGCTCGTTTTTTATTGGTAAAATCGCAGGAGGCCTCCGGATCGAGGAATGGCGCACATATTCGGAATCAGCGGGTCATTTCCATGGAGAATATCATCGAGATTATCCGATTCTCGACAAAAAGTGTTTTGGCCCAAAAAAATGAGAAGGGGTACCCCTTTCCTTTTTTTCAAAAATCTGAAATTTTCCGAAATATTCGGAACGTGGGAATGATGGTTATATTTGGAATCTGCGGGACCTACGCTTCAAGAATCTGCAAGCCGAATTGAAATAGAAGATTCCTACGATTTTTAATCGTCGATTTACTTTTTATTTATATCTTACTTTTTTTTTCGCTCGTTTTTCATTGAAAAAATCGCAGGAGGCCTCCGGATCGAGGAATGGCGCACATATTCGGAATCAGCGGGTCATTTCCATGGAGAATATCATCGAGATTATCCGATTCTCGACCAAAAGTTTTTTGGCCCAAAAAAATGAGAAGGGGTACCCCTTTCCTTTTTTCCAAAAATTTGAAATTTTCCGAAATATTCGGAACGTGGGAATGATGGTTATATTTCGAATCTGCGGGACCTACGCTTCAAGAATCTGCAAGCCGAATTGGAATAAAAAATTCCTACGATTTTTAATCGTCGATTTACTTTTTATTTTGATTTCACTTCTTTTTTCGCTCGTTTTTTATTGGTAAAATCGCAGGAGGCCTCCGGATCGAGGAATGGCGCACATATTCGGAATCAGCGGGTCATTTCCATTGAGAATATCATCGAGATTATCCGATTCTTGACCAAAAGTTTTTTGGCCCAAAAAAATGAGAAGGGGTACCCCTTTCCTTTTTTCCAAAAATCTGAAATTTTCCGAAATATTCGGAACGTGGGAATGATGGTTATATTTCGAATCTGCGGGACCTACGCTTCAAGAATCTGCAAGCCGAATTGGAATAAAAAATTCCTACGATTTTTAATCGTCGATTCACTTTTTATTTTTATTTCACTTTTTTTTTCGCTCGTTTTTCATTGGTAAAATCGCAGGAGGCCTCCGGATCGAGGAATGGCGCACATATTCGGAATCAGCGGGTCATTTCCATTGAGAATATCATCGAGATTATCCGATTCTCGACAAAAAGTGTTTCGGCCCAAAAAAATGAGAAGGGGTACCCCTTTCCTTTTTTTCAAAAATCTGAAATTTTCCGAAATATTCGGAACGTGGGAATGATGGTTATATTTGGAATCTGTGGGACCTACGCTTCAAGAATCTGCAAGCCGAATTGAAATAGAAGATTCCTACGATTTTTAATCGTCGATTTACTTTTTATTTATATCTTACTTTTTTTTTCGCTCGTTTTTTATTGAAAAAATCGCAGGAGGCCTCCGGATCGAGGAATGGCGCACATATTCGGAATCAGCGGGTCATTTCCATGGAGAATATCATCGAGATTATCCGATTCTCGACCAAAAGTTTTTTGGCCCAAAAAAATGAGAAGGGGTACCCCTTTCCTTTTTTCCAAAAATCTAAAATTTTCCGAAATATTCGGAACGTGGGAATGATGGTTATATTTCGAATCTGCGGGACCTACGCTTCAAGAATCTGCAAGCCGAATTGGAATAAAAAATTCCTACGATTTTTAATCGTCGATTTACTTTTTATTTTTATTTCACTTTTTTTTTCGCTCGTTTTTTATTGGTAAAATCGCAGGAGGCCTCCGGATCGAGGAATGGCGCACATATTCGGAATCAGCGGGTCATTTCCATGGAGAATATCATCGAGATTATCCGATTCTCGACCAAAAGTTTTTTGGCCCAAAAAAATGAAAAGGGGTACCCCTTTCCTTTTTTCCAAAAATCTGAAATTTTCCGAAATATTCGGAACGTGGGAATGATGGTTATATTTCGAATCTGCGGGACCTACGCTTCAAGAATCTGCAAGCCGAATTGGGATAAACCATTCCTACGATTTTTAATCGTCGATTTCCTTTCTATTTTTATTTCACTTTTTTTTTCGCTCGTTTTTTATTAGTAAAATCGCAGGAGGCCTCCGGATCGAGGAATGGCGCACATATTCAGAATCAGCGGGTCATTTCCATGGAGAATATCATCGAGATTATCCGATTCTCGACCAAAAGTTTTTTGGCCCAAAAAAATGAGAAGGGGTACCCCTTTCCTTTTTTCCAAAAATCTGAAATTTTCCGAAATATTCGGAACGTGGGAATGATGGTTATATTTCGAATCTGCGGGACCTACGCTTCAAGAATCTGCAAGCCGAATTGAAATAAAAAATTCCTGCGATTTTTAATCGTCGATTTACTTTTTATTTTTATTTCACTTTTTTTTTCGCTCGTTTTTTATTGGTAAAATCGCAGGAGGCCTCCGGATCGAGGAATGGCGCACATATTCGGAATCAGCGGGTCATTTCCATGGAGAATATCATCGAGATTATCCGATTCTCGACAAAAAGTGTTTTGGCCCAAAAAAATGAGAAGGGGTACCCCTTTCCCTTTTTCCAAAGATTTGAAATTTTTCGAAATATTCGGAACGTGGGAATGATGGTTATATTTCGAATCTGCGGGACCTACGCTTCAAGAATCTGCAAGCCGAATTGGAATAAAAAATTCCTACGATTTTTAATCGTCGATTTACTTTTTATTTTGATTTCACTTTTTTTTTCGCTCGTTTTTTATTGGTAAAATCGCAGGAGGCCTCCGGATCGAGGAATGGCGCACATATTCGGAATCAGCGGGTCATTTCCATTGAGAATATCATCGAGATTATCCGATTCTTGACCAAAAGTTTTTTGGCCCAAAAAAATGAGAAGGGGTACCCCTTTCCTTTTTTCCAAAAATCTGAAATTTTCCGAAATATTCGGAACGTGGGAATGATGGTTATATTTCGAATCTGCGGGACCTACGCTTTAAGAATCTGCAAGCCGAATTGGAATAAAAAATTCCTACGATTTTTAATCGTCGATTCACTTTTTATTTTTATTTCACTTTTTTTTTCGCTCGTTTTTCATTGGTAAAATCGCAGGAGGCCTCCGGATCGAGGAATGGCGCACATATTCGGAATCAGCGGGTCATTTCCATTGAGAATATCATCGAGATTATCCGATTCTCGACAAAAAGTGTTTTGGCCCAAAAAAATGAGAAGGGGTACCCCTTTCCTTTTTTTCAAAAATCTGAAATTTTCCGAAATATTCGGAACGTGGGAATGATGGTTATATTTGGAATCTGCGGGACCTACGCTTCAAGAATCTGCAAGCCGAATTGAAATAGAAGATTCCTACGATTTTTAATCGTCGATTTACTTTTTATTTATATCTTACTTTTTTTTTCGCTCGTTTTTTATTGAAAAAATCGCAGGAGGCCTCCGGATCGAGGAATGGCGCACATATTCGGAATCAGCGGGTCATTTCCATGGAGAATATCATCGAGATTATCCGATTCTCGACCAAAAGTTTTTTGGCCCAAAAAAATGAGAAGGGGTACCCCTTTCCTTTTTTCCAAAAATCTAAAATTTTCCGAAATATTCGAAACGTGGGAATGATGGTTATATTTCGAATCTGCGGGACCTACGCTTCAAGAATCTGCAAGCCGAATTGGAATAAAAAATTCCTACGATTTTTAATCGTCGATTTACTTTTTATTTTTATTTCACTTTTTTTTTCGCTCGTTTTTTATTGGTAAAATCGCAGGAGGCCTCCGGATCGAGGAATGGCGCACATATTCGGAATCAGCGGGTCATTTCCATGGAGAATATCATCGAGATTATCCGATTCTCGACCAAAAGTTTTTTGGCCCAAAAAAATGAAAAGGGGTACCCCTTTCCTTTTTTCCAAAAATCTGAAATTTTCCGAAATATTCGGAACGTGGGAATGATGGTTATATTTCGAATCTGCGGGACCTACGCTTCAAGAATCTGCAAGCCGAATTGGGATAAACCATTCCTACGATTTTTAATCGTCGATTTACTTTTTATTTTTATTTCACTTTTTTTTTCGCTCGTTTTTTATTGGTAGAATCGCAGGAGGCCTCCGGATCGAGGAATGGCGCACATATTCGGAATCAGCGGGTCATTTCCATGGAGAATATCATCGAGATTATCCGATTCTTGACAAAAAGTGTTTTGGCCCAAAAAAATGAGAAGGGGTACCCCTTTCCTTTTTTTCAAAAATCTGAAATTTTCCGAAATATTCGGAACGTGGGAATGATGGTTATATTTCGAATCTGCGGGACCTACGCTTCAAGAATCTGCAAGCCGAATTGAAATAGAAGATTCCTACGATTTTTAATCGTCGATTTACTTTTTATTTATATCTTACTTTTTTTTTCGCTCGTTTTTTATTGAAAAAATCGCAGAAGGCCTCCGGATCGAGGAATGGCGCACATATTCGGAATCAGCGGGTCATTTCCATGGAGAATATCATCGAGATTATCCGATTCTCGACAAAAAGTGTTTTGGCCCAAAAAAATGAGAAGGGGTACCCCTGTCCTTTTTTCCAAAAATCTGAAATTCTCCGAAATATTCGGAACGTGGGAATGATGGTTATAATTCGAATCTGCGGGACCTACGCTTCAAGAATCTGCAAGCCGAATTGAAATACAAAATTCCTACGATTTTTAATCGTCGATTTCCTTCTTATTTTTATTTCACTTTTTTTTTCGCTCGTTTTTTATTGGTAAAATCGCAGGAGGCCTCCGGATCGAGAAATGGCGCACATATTCGGAATCAGCGGGTCATTTCCATGGAGAATATCATCGAGATTATCCGATTCTCGACCAAAAGTTTTTTGGCCCAAAAAAATGAGAAGGGGCCCCTTTCCTTTTTTCCAAAAATCTGAAATTTTCCGAAATATTCGGAACGTGGGAATGATGGTTATATTTCGAATCTGCGGGACCTACGCTTCAAGAATCTGCAAGCCGAATTGGAATAAAAAATTCCTACGATTTTTAATCGTCGATTTACTTTTTATTTTTATTTCACTTTTTTTTTCGCTCGTTTTTTATTGGTAAAATCGCAGGAGGCCTCCGGATCGAGGAATGGCGCACATATTCGGAATCAGCGGGTCATTTCCATGGAGAACATCATCGAGATTATCCGATTCTCGACAAAAAGTGTTTTGGCCCAAAAAAATGAGAAGGGGTACCCCTTTCCTTTTTTCCAAAAATCTGAAATTTTCCGAAATATTCGGAACGTGGGAATGATGGTTATATTTCGAATCTGCGGGACCTACGCTTCAAGAATCTGCAAGCCGAATTGAAATACAAAATTCCTACGATTTTTAATCGTCGATTTCCTTTCTATTTTTATTTCACTTTTTTTTTCGCTCGTTTTTCATTAGTAAAATCGCAGGAGGCCTCTGGATCGAGGAATGGCGCACATATTCGGAATCAGCGGGTCATTTCCATGGAGAATATCATCGAGATTATCCGATTCTCGACCAAAAGTTTTTTGGCCCAAAAAAATGAGAAGGGGTACCCCTTTCCTTTTTTCCAAAAATCTGAAATTTTCCGAAATATTCGGAACGTGGGAATGATGGTTATATTTCGAATCTGCGGGACCTACGCTTCAAGAATCTGCAAGCCGAATTGGAATAAAAAATTCCTACGATTTTTAATCGTCGATTTACTTTTTATTTTTATTTCACTTTTTTTTTCGCTCGTTTCTTATTGGTAAAATCGCAGGAGGCTTCCGGATCGAGGAATGGCGCACATATTCGGAATCAGCGGGTCATTTCCATGGAGAATATCATCGAGATTATCCGATTCTCGACCGAAAGTTTTTTGGCCCAAAAAAATGCGAAGGGGTACCCCTTTCCTTTTTTCCAAAAATCTGAAATTTTCCGAAATATTCGGAACGTGGGAATGATGGTTATATTTCGAATCTGCGGGACCTACGCTTCAAGAATCTGCAAGCCGAATTGGAATAAAAAATTCCTACGATTTTTAATCGTCGATTTACTTTTTATTTTTATTTCACTTTTTTTTTCGCTCGTTTTTTATTGGTAAAATCGCAGGAGGCCTCCGGATCGAGGAATGGCGCACATATTCGGAATCAGCGGGTCATTTCCATTGAGAATATCATCGAGATTATCCGATTCTCGACCAAAAGTTTTTTGGCCCAAAAAAATGAGAAGGGGTACCCCTTTCCTTTTTTTCAAAAATCTGAAATTTTCCGAAATATTCGGAACGTGGGAATGATGGTTATATTTCGAATCTGCGGGACCTACGCTTCAAGAATCTGCAAGCCGAATTGGAATAAAAAATTCCTACGATTTTTAATCGTCGATTTACTTTTTATTTTTATTTCACTTTTTTTTTCGCTCGTTTTTTATTGGTAAAATCGCAGGAGGCCTCCGGATCGAGGAATGGCGCACATATTCGGAATCAGCGGGTCATTTCCATTGAGAATATCATCGAGATTATCCGATTCTCGACCAAAAGTTTTTTGGCCCAAAAAAATGAGAAGGGGTACCCCTTTCCTTTTTTTCAAAAATCTGAAATTTTCCGAAATATTCGGAACGTGGGAATGATGGTTATATTTCGAATCTGCGGGACCTACGCTTCAAGAATCTGCAAACCGAATTGGAATAAAAAATTCCTACGATTTTTAATCGTCGATTTACTTTTTATTTTTATTTCACTTTTTTTTTCGCTCGTTTTTTATTGGTAAAATCGCAGGAGGCCTCCGGATCGAGGAATGGCGCACATATTCGGAATCAGCGGGTCATTTCCATTGAGAATATCATCGAGATTATCCGATTCTCGACCAAAAGTTTTTTGGCCCAAAAAAATGAGAAGGGGTACCCCTTTCCTTTTTTCCAAAAATCTGAAATTTTCCGAAATATTCGGAACGTGGGAATGATGGTTATATTTGGAATCTGCGGGACCTACGCTTCAAGAATCTGCAAGCCGAATTGGAATAAAAAATTCCTACGATTTTTAATCGTCGATTCACTTTTTATTTTTATTTCACTTTTTTTTTCGCTCGTTTTTCATTGGTAAAATCGCAGGAGGCCTCCGGATCGAGGAATGGCGCACATATTCGGAATCAGCGGGTCATTTCCATGGAGAATATCATCGAGATTATCCGATTCTCGACAAAAAGTGTTTTGGCCCAAAAAAATGAGAAGGGGTACCCCTTTCCTTTTTTCCAAAAATCTGAAATTTTCCGAAATATTCGGAACGTGGGAATGATGGTTATATTTCGAATCTGCGGGACCTACGCTTCAAGAATCTGCAAGCCGAATTGAAATACAAAATTCCTACGATTTTTAATCGTCGATTTCCTTTTTATTTTAATTTCACTTTTTTTTTCGCTCGTTTTTTATTGGTAAAATCGCAGGAGGCCTCCGGATCGAGGAATGGCGCACATATTCGGAATCAGCGGGTCATTTCCATGGAGAATATCATCGAGATTATCCGATTCTCGACCAAAAGTTTTTTGGCCCAAAAAAATGAGAAGGGGTACCCCTTTCCTTTTTTCCAAAAATCTGAAATTTTCCGAAATATTCGGAACGTGGGAATGATGGTTATATTTCGAATCTGCGGGACCTACGCTTCAAGAATCTGCAAGCCGAATTGGAATAAAAAATTCCTACGATTTTTAATCGTCGATTTACTTTTTATTTTTATTTCACTTTTTTTTTCGCTCGTTTCTTATTGGTAAAATCGCAGGAGGCTTCCGGATCGAGGAATGGCGCACATATTCGGAATCAGCGGGTCATTTCCATGGAGAATATCATCGAGATTATCCGATTCTCGACCGAAAGTTTTTTGGCCCAAAAAAATGCGAAGGGGTACCCCTTTCCTTTTTTCCAAAAATCTGAAATTTTCCGAAATATTCGGAACGTGGGAATGATGGTTATATTTCGAATCTGCGGGACCTACGCTTCAAGAATCTGCAAGCCGAATTGGAATAAAAAATTCCTACGATTTTTAATCGTCGATTTACTTTTTATTTTTATTTCACTTTTTTTTTCGCTCGTTTTTTATTGGTAAAATCGCAGGAGGCCTCCGGATCGAGGAATGGCGCACATATTCGGAATCAGCGGGTCATTTCCATTGAGAATATCATCGAGATTATCCGATTCTCGACCAAAAGTTTTTTGGCCCAAAAAAATGAGAAGGGGTACCCCTTTCCTTTTTTTCAAAAATCTGAAATTTTCCGAAATATTCGGAACGTGGGAATGATGGTTATATTTCGAATCTGCGGGACCTACGCTTCAAGAATCTGCAAGCCGAATTGGAATAAAAAATTCCTACGATTTTTAATCGTCGATTTACTTTTTATTTTTATTTCACTTTTTTTTTCGCTCGTTTTTTATTGGTAAAATCGCAGGAGGCCTCCGGATCGAGGAATGGCGCACATATTCGGAATCAGCGGGTCATTTCCATTGAGAATATCATCGAGATTATCCGATTCTCGACCAAAAGTTTTTTGGCCCAAAAAAATGAGAAGGGGTACCCCTTTCCTTTTTTTCAAAAATCTGAAATTTTCCGAAATATTCGGAACGTGGGAATGATGGTTATATTTCGAATCTGCGGGACCTACGCTTCAAGAATCTGCAAGCCGAATTGGAATAAAAAATTCCTACGATTTTTAATCGTCGATTTACTTTTTATTTTTATTTCACTTTTTTTTTCGCTCGTTTTTTATTGGTAAAATCGCAGGAGGCCTCCGGATCGAGGAATGGCGCACATATTCGGAATCAGCGGGTCATTTCCATTGAGAATATCATCGAGATTATCCGATTCTCGACCAAAAGTTTTTTGGCCCAAAAAAATGAGAAGGGGTACCCCTTTCCTTTTTTCCAAAAATCTGAAATTTTCCGAAATATTCGGAACGTGGGAATGATGGTTATATTTGGAATCTGCGGGACCTACGCTTCAAGAATCTGCAAGCCGAATTGGAATAAAAAATTCCTACGATTTTTAATCGTCGATTCACTTTTTATTTTTATTTCACTTTTTTTTTCGCTCGTTTTTCATTGGTAAAATCGCAGGAGGCCTCCGGATCGAGGAATGGCGCACATATTCGGAATCAGCGGGTCATTTCCATGGAGAATATCATCGAGATTATCCGATTCTCGACCAAAAGTTTTTCGGCCCAAAAAAATGAAAAGGGGTACCCCTTTCCTTTTTTCCAAAAATCTGAAATTTTCCGAAATATTCGGAACGTGGGAATGATGGTTATATTTCGAATCTGCGGGACCTACGCTTCAAGAATCTGCAAGCCGAATTGAAATAAAAAATTCCTACGATTTTTAATCGTCGATTTACTTTTTATTTTTATTTCACTTTTTTTTTCGCTCGTTTTTTATTGGTGAAATCGCAGGAGGCCTCCGGATCGAGGAATCGCGCACATATTCGGAATCAGCGGGTCATTTCCATGGAGAATATCATCGAGATTATCCGATTCTCGACAAAAAGTGTTTTGGCCCAAAAAAATGAGAAGGGGTACCCCTTTCCTTTTTTCCAAAAATCTGAAATTTTCCGAAATATTCGGAACGTGGGAATGATGGTTATATTTCGAATCTGCGGGACCTACGCTTCAAGAATCTGCAAGCCGAATTGAAATACAAAATTCCTACGATTTTTAATCGTCGATTTCCTTTTTATTTTAATTTCACTTTTTTTTTCGCTCGTTTTTTATTGGTAAAATCGCAGGAGGCCTCCGGATCGAGGAATGGCGCACATATTCGGAATCAGCGGGTCATTTCCATGGAGAATATCATCGAGATTATCCGATTCTCGACCAAAAGTTTTTTGGCCCAAAAAAATGAGAAGGGGCACCCCTTTCCTTTTTTCCAAAAATCTGAAATTTTCCGAAATATTCGGAACGTGGGAATGATGGTTATATTTCGAATCTGCGGGACCTACGCTTCAAGAATCTGCAAGCCGAATTGGAATAAAAAATTCCTACGATTTTTAATCGTCGATTTACTTTCTATTTTTATTTCACTTTTTTTTTCGCTCGTTTCTTATTGGTAAAATCGCAGGAGGCTTCCGGATCGAGGAATGGCGCACATATTCGGAATCAGCGGGTCATTTCCATGGAGAATATCATCGAGATTATCCGATTCTCGACCGAAAGTTTTTTGGCCCAAAAAAATGCGAAGGGGTACCCCTTTCCTTTTTTCCAAAAATCTGAAATTTTCCGAAATATTCGGAACGTGGGAATGATGGTTATATTTCGAATCTGCGGGACCTACGCTTCAAGAATCTGCAAGCCGAATTGGAATAAAAAATTCCTACGATTTTTAATCGTCGATTTACTTTTTATTTTTATTTCACTTTTTTTTTCGCTCGTTTTTTATTGGTAAAATCGCAGGAGGCCTCCGGATCGAGGAATGGCGCACATATTCGGAATCAGCGGGTCATTTCCATTGAGAATATCATCGAGATTATCCGATTCTCGACCAAAAGTTTTTTGGCCCAAAAAAATGAGAAGGGGTACCCCTTTCCTTTTTTTCAAAAATCTGAAATTTTCCGAAATATTCGGAACGTGGGAATGATGGTTATATTTCGAATCTGCGGGACCTACGCTTCAAGAATCTGCAAGCCGAATTGGAATAAAAAATTCCTACGATTTTTAATCGTCGATTCACTTTTTATTTTTATTTCACTTTTTTTTTCGCTCGTTTTTCATTGGTAAAATCGCAGGAGGCCTCCGGATCGAGGAATCGCGCACATATTCGGAATCAGCGGGTCATTTCCATGGAGAATATCATCGAGATTATCCGATTCTCGACAAAAAGTGTTTTGGCCCAAAAAAATGAGAAGGGGTACCCCTTTCCTTTTTTCCAAAAATCTGAAATTTTCCGAAATATTCGGAACGTGGGAATGATGGTTATATTTCGAATCTGCGGGACCTACGCTTCAAGAATCTGCAAGCCGAATTGAAATACAAAATTCCTACGATTTTTAATCGTCGATTTCCTTTTTATTTTAATTTCACTTTTTTTTTCGCTCGTTTTTTATTGGTAAAATCGCAGGAGGCCTCCGGATCGAGGAATGGCGCACATATTCGGAATCAGCGGGTCATTTCCATGGAGAATATCATCGAGATTATCCGATTCTCGACCAAAAGTTTTTTGGCCCAAAAAAATGAGAAGGGGTACCCCTTTCCTTTTTTCCAAAAATCTGAAATTTTCCGAAATATTCGGAACGTGGGAATGATGGTTATATTTCGAATCTGCGGGACCTACGCTTCAAGAATCTGCAAGCCGAATTGGAATAAAAAATTCCTACGATTTTTAATCGTCGATTTACTTTCTATTTTTATTTCACTTTTTTTTTCGCTCGTTTCTTATTGGTAAAATCGCAGGAGGCTTCCGGATCGAGGAATGGCGCACATATTCGGAATCAGCGGGTCATTTCCATGGAGAATATCATCGAGATTATCCGATTCTCGACCGAAAGTTTTTTGGCCCAAAAAAATGCGAAGGGGTACCCCTTTCCTTTTTTCCAAAAATCTGAAATTTTCCGAAATATTCGGAACGTGGGAATGATGGTTATATTTCGAATCTGCGGGACCTACGCTTCAAGAATCTGCAAGCCGAATTGGAATAAAAAATTCCTACGATTTTTAATCGTCGATTTACTTTTTATTTTTATTTCACTTTTTTTTTCGCTCGTTTTTTATTGGTAAAATCGCAGGAGGCCTCCGGATCGAGGAATGGCGCACATATTCGGAATCAGCGGGTCATTTCCATTGAGAATATCATCGAGATTATCCGATTCTCGACCAAAAGTTTTTTGGCCCAAAAAAATGAGAAGGGGTACCCCTTTCCTTTTTTTCAAAAATCTGAAATTTTCCGAAATATTCGGAACGTGGGAATGATGGTTATATTTCGAATCTGCGGGACCTACGCTTCAAGAATCTGCAAGCCGAATTGGAATAAAAAATTCCTACGATTTTTAATCGTCGATTCACTTTTTATTTTTATTTCACTTTTTTTTTCGCTCGTTTTTCATTGGTAAAATCGCAGGAGGCCTCCGGATCGAGGAATCGCGCACATATTCGGAATCAGCGGGTCATTTCCATGGAGAATATCATCGAGATTATCCGATTCTCGACAAAAAGTGTTTTGGCCCAAAAAAATGAGAAGGGGTACCCCTTTCCTTTTTTCCAAAAATCTGAAATTTTCCGAAATATTCGGAACGTGGGAATGATGGTTATATTTCGAATCTGCGGGACCTACGCTTCAAGAATCTGCAAGCCGAATTGAAATACAAAATTCCTACGATTTTTAATCGTCGATTTCCTTTTTATTTTAATTTCACTTTTTTTTTCGCTCGTTTTTTATTGGTAAAATCGCAGGAGGCCTCCGGATCGAGGAATGGCGCACATATTCGGAATCAGCGGGTCATTTCCATGGAGAATATCATCGAGATTATCCGATTCTCGACCAAAAGTTTTTTGGCCCAAAAAAATGAGAAGGGGTACCCCTTTCCTTTTTTCCAAAAATCTGAAATTTTCCGAAATATTCGGAACGTGGGAATGATGGTTATATTTCGAATCTGCGGGACCTACGCTTCAAGAATCTGCAAGCCGAATTGGAATAAAAAATTCCTACGATTTTTAATCGTCGATTTACTTTCTATTTTTATTTCACTTTTTTTTTCGCTCGTTTCTTATTGGTAAAATCGCAGGAGGCTTCCGGATCGAGGAATGGCGCACATATTCGGAATCAGCGGGTCATTTCCATGGAGAATATCATCGAGATTATCCGATTCTCGACCGAAAGTTTTTTGGCCCAAAAAAATGCGAAGGGGTACCCCTTTCCTTTTTTCCAAAAATCTGAAATTTTCCGAAATATTCGGAACGTGGGAATGATGGTTATATTTCGAATCTGCGGGACCTACGCTTCAAGAATCTGCAAGCCGAATTGGAATAAAAAATTCCTACGATTTTTAATCGTCGATTTACTTTTTATTTTTATTTCACTTTTTTTTTCGCTCGTTTTTTATTGGTAAAATCGCAGGAGGCCTCCGGATCGAGGAATGGCGCACATATTCGGAATCAGCGGGTCATTTCCATTGAGAATATCATCGAGATTATCCGATTCTCGACCAAAAGTTTTTTGGCCCAAAAAAATGAGAAGGGGTACCCCTTTCCTTTTTTTCAAAAATCTGAAATTTTCCGAAATATTCGGAACGTGGGAATGATGGTTATATTTCGAATCTGCGGGACCTACGCTTCAAGAATCTGCAAGCCGAATTGGAATAAAAAATTCCTACGATTTTTAATCGTCGATTCACTTTTTATTTTTATTTCACTTTTTTTTTCGCTCGTTTTTCATTGGTAAAATCGCAGGAGGCCTCCGGATCGAGGAATGGCGCACATATTCGGAATCAGCGGGTCATTTCCATGGAGAATATCATCGAGATTATCCGATTCTCGACCAAAAGTTTTTCGGCCCAAAAAAATGAAAAGGGGTACCCCTTTCCTTTTTTCCAAAAATCTGAAATTTTCCGAAATATTCGGAACGTGGGAATGATGGTTATATTTCGAATCTGCGGGACCTACGCTTCAAGAATCTGCAAGCCGAATTGAAATAAAAAATTCCTACGATTTTTATTCGTCGATTTACTTTTTATTTTTATTTCACTTTTTTTTTCGCTCGTTTTTTATTGGTAAAATCGCAGGAGGCCTCCGGATCGAGGAATGGCGCACATATTCGGAATCAGCGGGTCATTTCCATGGAGAATATCATCGAGATTATCCGATTCTCGACAAAAAGTGTTTTGGCCCAAAAAAATGAGAAGGGGTACCCCTTTCCTTTTTTCCAAAAATCTGAAATTTTCCGAAATATTCGGAACGTGGGAATGATGGTTATATTTCGAATCTGCGGGACCTACGCTTCAAGAATCTGCAAGCCGAATTGAAATACAAAATTCCTACGATTTTTAATCGTCGATTTCCTTTTTATTTTAATTTCACTTTTTTTTTCGCTCGTTTTTTATTGGTAAAATCGCAGGAGGCCTCCGGATCGAGGAATGGCGCACATATTCGGAATCAGCGGGTCATTTTCATGGAGAATATCATCGAGATTATCCGATTCTCGACCAAAAGTTTTTTGGCCCAAAAAAATGAGAAGGGGTACCCCTTTCCTTTTTTCCAAAAATCTGAAATTTTCCGAAATATTCGGAACGTGGGAATGATGGTTATATTTCGAATCTGCGGGACCTACGCTTCAAGAATCTGCAAGCCGAATTGGAATAAAAAATTCCTACGATTTTTAATCGTCGATTTACTTTTTATTTTTATTTCACTTTTTTTTTCGCTCGTTTTTTATTGGTAAAATCGCAGGAGGCCTCCGGATCGAGGAATGGCGCACATATTCGGAATCAGCGGGTCATTTCCATGGAGAATATCATCGAGATTATCCGATTCTCGACAAAAAGTGTTTTGGCCCAAAAAAATGAGAAGGGGTACCCCTTTCCTTTTTTTCAAAAATCTGAAATTTTCCGAAATATTCGGAACGTGGGAATGATGGTTATATTTGGAATCTGCGGGACCTACGCTTCAAGAATCTGCAAGCCGAATTGGAATAGAAGATTCCTACGATTTTTAATCGTCGATTTACTTTTTATTTATATCTTACTTTTTTTTTCGCTCGTTTTTCATTGAAAAAATCGCAGGAGGCCTCCGGATCGAGGAATGGCGCACATATTCGGAATCAGCGGGTCATTTCCATGGAGAATATCATCGAGATTATCCGATTCTCGACCAAAAGTTTTTTGGCCCAAAAAAATGAGAAGGGGTACCCCTTTCCTTTTTTCCAAAAATTTGAAATTTTCCGAAATATTCGGAACGTGGGAATGATGGTTATATTTCGAATCTGCGGGACCTACGCTTCAAGAATCTGCAAGCCGAATTGGAATAAAAAATTCCTACGATTTTTAATCGTCGATTCACTTTTTATTTTTATTTCACTTTTTTTTTCGCTCGTTTTTCATTGGTAAAATCGCAGGAGGCCTCCGGATCGAGGAATGGCGCACATATTCGGAATCAGCGGGTCATTTCCATTGAGAATATCATCGAGATTATCCGATTCTCGACAAAAAGTGTTTTGGCCCAAAAAAATGAGAAGGGGTACCCCTTTCCTTTTTTTCAAAAATCTGAAATTTTCCGAAATATTCGGAACGTGGGAATGATGGTTATATTTGGAATCTGCGGGACCTACGCTTCAAGAATCTGCAAGCCGAATTGAAATAGAAGATTCCTACGATTTTTAATCGTCGATTTACTTTTTATTTATATCTTACTTTTTTTTTCGCTCGTTTTTTATTGAAAAAATCGCAGGAGGCCTCCGGATCGAGGAATGGCGCACATATTCGGAATCAGCGGGTCATTTCCATGGAGAATATCATCGAGATTATCCGATTCTCGACCAAAAGTTTTTTGGCCCAAAAAAATGAGAAGGGGTACCCCTTTCCGTTTTTCCAAAAATCTAAAATTTTCCGAAATATTCGGAACGTGGGAATGATGGTTATATTTCGAATCTGCGGGACCTACGCTTCAAGAATCTGCAAGCCGAATTGGAATAAAAAATTCCTACGATTTTTAATCGTCGATTTACTTTTTATTTTTATTTCACTTTTTTTTTCGCTCGTTTTTTATTGGTAAAATCGCAGGAGGCCTCCGGATCGAGGAATGGCGCACATATTCGGAATCAGCGGGTCATTTCCATGGAGAATATCATCGAGATTATCCGATTCTCGACCAAAAGTTTTTTGGCCCAAAAAAATGAAAAGGGCTACCCCTTTCCTTTTTTCCAAAAATCTGAAATTTTCCTAAATATTCGAAACGTGGGAATGATGGTTATATTTCGAATCTGCGGGACCTACGCTTCAAGAATCTGCAAGCCGAATTGGGATAAACCATTCCTACGATTTTTAATCGTCGATTTACTTTTTATTTTTATTTCACTTTTTTTTTCGCTCGTTTTTTATTGGTAAAATCGCAGGAGGCCTCCGGATCGAGGAATGGCGCACATATTCGGAATCAGCGGGTCATTTCCATGGAGAATATCATCGAGATTATCCGATTCTTGACAAAAAGTGTTTTGGCCCAAAAAAATGAGAAGGGGTACCCCTTTCCTTTTTTTCAAAAATCTGAAATTTTCCGAAATATTCGGAACGTGGGAATGATGGTTATATTTGGAATCTGCGGGACCTACGCTTCAAGAATCTGCAAGCCGAATTGAAATAGAAGATTCCTACGATTTTTAATCGTCGATTTACTTTTTATTTATATCTTACTTTTTTTTTCGCTCGTTTTTTATTGAAAAAATCGCAGGAGGCCTCCGGATCGAGGAATGGCGCACATATTCGGAATCAGCGGGTCATTTCCATGGAGAATATCATCGAGATTATCCGATTCTCGACAAAAAGTGTTTTGGCCCAAAAAAATGAGAAGGGGTACCCCTGTCCTTTTTTCCAAAAATCTGAAATTCTCCGAAATATTCGGAACGTGGGAATGATGGTTATATTTCGAATCTGCGGGACCTACGCTTCAAGAATCTGCAAGCCGAATTGAAATACAAAATTCCTACGATTTTCAATCGTCGATTTCCTTCTTATTTTTATTTCACTTTTTTTTTCGCTCCTTTTTTATTGGTAAAATCGCAGGAGGCCTCCGGATCGAGAAATGGCGCACATATTCGGAATCAGCGGGTCATTTCCATGGAGAATATCATCGAGATTATCCGATTCTCGACCAAAAGTTTTTTGGCCCAAAAAAATGAGAAGGGGTATGTATGTATGTATGTATGTATTTATTATGCCGTGGCCTACAACAAGGCCTTCGGGCAAATAGCAGAAGCATGAAAAAGATTTACATGAGTACAAAGAACAAGATGAGATAACAATAATATGAAACAATCAACACAGTTAAATTAATAATACAAATACAGTTAATACAATTTTTCTTGACGCCACGCTCACTCGTGTGGGCGGTAGCTGAGATCAAACGATGCAGTTTCACAGCTGCTCATGACCTTAAAAATTACGCGAAAGGCAAGAAAAAGAAAAGGAAAGCGGACATCTCAGAACTTTGTCTGAACTGATTTAGCTAATCAAAAATAAATAAATCGTATGTACAGAGTAAGTGGGGTACCCCTTTCCTTTTTTCCAAAAATCTGAAATTTTCCGAAATATTCGGAACGTGGGAATGATGGTTATATTTCGAATCTGCGGGACCTACGCTTCAAGAATCTGCAAGCCGAATTGGAATAAAAAATTCCTACGATTTTTAATCGTCGATTTACTTTTTATTTTTATTTCACTTTTTTTTTCGCTCGTTTTTTATTGGTAAAATCGCAGGAGGCCTCCGGATCGAGGAATGGCGCACATATTCGGAATCAGCGGGTCATTTCCATGGAGAACATCATCGAGATTATCCGATTCTCGACAAAAAGTGTTTTGGCCCAAAAAAATGAGAAGGGGTACCCCTTTCCTTTTTTCCAAAAATCTGAAATTTTCCGAAATATTCGGAACGTGGGAATGATGGTTATATTTCGAATCTGCGGGACCTACGCTTCAAGAATCTGCAAGCCGAATTGAAATACAAAATTCCTACGATTTTTAATCGTCGATTTCCTTTCTATTTTTATTTCACTTTTTTTTTCGCTCGTTTTTTATTAGTAAAATCGCAGGAGGCCTCCGGATCGAGGAATGGCGCACATATTCAGAATCAGCGGGTCATTTCCATGGAGAATATCATCGAGATTATCCGATTCTCGACCAAAAGTTTTTTGGCCCAAAAAAATGAGAAGGGGTACCCCTTTCCTTTTTTCCAAAAATCTGAAATTTTCCGAAATATTCGGAACGTGGGAATGATGGTTATATTTCGAATCTGCGGGACCTACGCTTCAAGAATCTGCAAGCCGAATTGGAATAAAAAATTCCTACGATTTTTAATCGTCGATTCACTTTTTATTTTTATTTCACTTTTTTTTTCGCTCGTTTTTCATTGGTAAAATCGCAGGAGGCCTCCGGATCGAGGAATGGCGCACATATTCGGAATCAGCGGGTCATTTCCATTGAGAATATCATCGAGATTATCCGATTCTCGACAAAAAGTGTTTTGGCCCAAAAAAATGAGAAGGGGTACCCCTTTCCTTTTTTCCAAAAATCTGAAATTTTCCGAAATATTCGGAACGTGGGAATGATGGTTACATTTCGAATCTGCGGGACCTACGCTTCAAGAATCTGCAAGCCGAATTGAAATAAAAAATTCCTACGATTTTTAATCGTCGATTTACTTTTTATTTTTATTTCACTTTTTTTTTCGCTCGTTTTTCATTAGTAAAATCGCAGGAGGCCTCCGGATCGAGGAATGGCGCACATATTCGGAATCAGCGGGTCATTTCCATGGAGAATATCATCGAGATTATCCGATTCTCGACCAAAAGTTTTTTGGCCCAAAAAAATGAGAAGGGGTACCCCTTTCCTTTTTTCCAAAAATCTGAAATTTTCCGAAATATTCGGAACGTGTGAATGATGGTTATATTTCGAATCTGCGGGACCTACGCTTCAAGAATCTGCAAGCCGAATTGGAATAAAAAATTCCTACGATTTTTAATCGTCGATTCTTTTTTTATTTTCATTTCACTTTTTTTTTCGCTCGTTTTTTATTGGTAAAATCGCAGGAGGCCTCCGGATCGAGGAATGGCGCACATATTCGGAATCAGCGGGTCATTTCCATTGAGAATATCATCGAGATTATCCGATTCTCGACCAAAAGTTTTTTGGCCCAAAAAAATGAGAAGGGGTACCCCTTTCCTTTTTTTCAAAAATCTGAAATTTTCCGAAATATTCGGAACGTGGGAATGATGGTTATATTTGGAATCTGCGGGACCTACGCTTCAAGAATCTGCAAGCCGAATTGGAATAAAAAATTCCTACGATTTTTAATCGTCGATTTACTTTTTATTTTCATTTCACTTTTTTTTTCGCTCGTTTTTTATTGGTAAAATCGCAGGAGGCCTCCGGATCGAGGAATGGCGCACATATTCGGAATCAGCGGGTCATTTCCATGGAGAATATCATCGAGATTATCCGATTCTCGACAAAAAGTGTTTTGGCCCAAAAAAATGAGAGGGGGTACCCCTTTCCTTTTTTTCAAAAATCTGAAATTTTCCGAAATATTCGGAACGTGGGAATGATGGTTATATTTGGAATCTGCGGGACCTACGCTTCAAGAATCTGCAAGCCGAATTGAAATAGAAGATTCCTACGATTTTTAATCGTCGATTTACTTTTTATTTATATCTTACTTTTTTTTTCGCTCGTTCTTTATTGAAAAAATCGCAGGAGGCCTCCGGATCGAGGAATGGCGCACATATTCGGAATCAGCGGGTCATTTCCATGGAGAATATCATCGAGATTATCCGATTCTCGACCAAAAGTTTTTTGGCCCAAAAAAATGAGAAGGGGTACCCCTTTCCTTTTTTTCAAAAATCTGAAATTTTCCGAAATATTCGGAACGTGGGAATGATGGTTATATTTCGAATCTGCGGGACCTACGCTTCAAGAATCTGCAAGCCGAATTGGAATCAAAAATTCCTACGATTTTTAATCGTCGATTTACTTTTTATTTTTATTTCACTTTTTTTTTCGCTCGTTTTTTATTGGTAAAATCGCAGGAGGCCTCCGGATCGAGGAATGGCGCACATATTCGGAATCAGCGGGTCATTTCCATTGAGAATATCATCGAGATTATCCGATTCTCGACCAAAAGTTTTTTGGCCCAAAAAAATGAGAAGGGGTACCCCTTTCCTTTTTTTCAAAAATCTGAAATTTTCCGAAATATTCGGAACGTGGGAATGATGGTTATATTTGGAATCTGCGGGACCTACGCTTCAAGAATCTGCAAGCCGAATTGAAATAGAAGATTCCTACGATTTTTAATCGTCGATTTACTTTTTATTTATATCTTACTTTTTTTTTCGCTCGTTTTTTATTGAAAAAATCGCAGGAGGCCTCCGGATCGAGGAATGGCGCACATATTCGGAATCAGCGGGTCATTTCCATGGAGAATATCATCGAGATTATCCGATTCTCGACCAAAAGTTTTTTGGCCCAAAAAAATGAGAAGGGGTACCCCTTTCCTTTTTTCCAGAAATCTGAAATTTTCCAAAATATTCGGAACGTGGGAATGATGGTTATATTTCGAATCTGCGGGACCTACGCTTCAAGAATCTGCAAGCCGAATTGGAATAAAAAATTCCTACGATTTTTAATCGTCGATTTACTTTTTATTTTTATTTCACTTTTTTTTTCGCTCGTTTTTAATTGGTAAAATCGCAGGAGGCCTCCGGATCGAGGAATGGCGCACATTTTCGGAATCAGCGGGTCATTTCCATTGAGAATATCATCGAGATTATCCGATTCTCGACCAAAAGTTTTTTGGCCCAAAAAAATGAGAAGGGGTACCCCTTTCCTTTTTTCCAAAAATCTGAAATTTTCCGAAATATTCGGAACGTGGGAATGATGGTTATATTTCGAATCTGCGGGACCTACGCTTCAAGAATCTGCAAGCCGAATTGGAATAAAAAATTCCTACGATTTTTAATCGTCGATTTACTTCTTATTTATATCTTACTTTTTTTTTCGCTCGTTTTTTATTGAAAAAATCGCAGGAGGCCTCCGGATCGAGGAATGGCGCACATATTCGGAATCAGCGGGTCATTTCCATGGAGAATATCATCGAGATTATCCGATTCTCGACCAAAAGTTTTTTGGCCCAAAAAAATGAGAAGGGGTACCCCTTTCCTTTTTTCCAAAAATCTGAAATTTTCCGAAATATTCGGAACGTGGTAATGATGGTTATATTTCGAATCTGCGGGACCTACGCTTCAAGAATCTGCAAGCCGAATTGGAATAAAAAATTCCTACGATTTTTAATCGTCGATTTACTTTTTATTTTTATTTCACTTTTTTTTTCGCTCGTTTTTTATTGGTAAAATCGCAGGAGGCCTCCGGATCGAGGAATGGCGCACATATTCGGAATCAGCGGGTCATTTCCATGGAGAATATCATCGAGATTATCCGATTCTCGACAAAAAGTGTTTTGGCCCAAAAAAATGAGAGGGGGTACCCCTTTCCTTTTTTTCAAAAATCTGAAATTTTCCGAAATATTCGGAACGTGGGAATGATGGTTATATTTGGAATCTGCGGGACCTACGCTTTAAGAATCTGCAAGCCGAATTGAAATAGAAGATTCCTACGATTTTTAATCGTCGATTTACTTTTTATTTATATCTTACTTTTTTTTTCGCTCGTTCTTTATTGAAAAAATCGCAGGAGGCCTCCGGATCGAGGAATGGCGCACATATTCGGAATCAGCGGGTCATTTCCATGGAGAATATCATCGAGATTATCCGATTCTCGACAAAAAGTGTTTTGGCCCAAAAAAATGAGAGGGGGTACCCCTTTCCTTTTTTTCAAAAATCTGAAATTTTCCGAAATATTCGGAACGTGGGAATGATGGTTATATTTGGAATCTGCGGGACCTACGCTTTAAGAATCTGCAAGCCGAATTGAAATAGAAGATTCCTACGATTTTTAATCGTCGATTTACTTTTTATTTATATCTTACTTTTTTTTTCGCTCGTTCTTTATTGAAAAAATCGCAGGAGGCCTCCGGATCGAGGAATGGCGCACATATTCGGAATCAGCGGGTCATTTCCATGGAGAATATCATCGAGATTATCCGATTCTCGACCAAAAGTTTTTTGGCCCAAAAAAATGAGAAGTGGTACCCCTTTCCTTTTTTCCAAAAATCTGAAATTTTCCGAAATATTCGGAACGTGGGAATGATGGTTATATTTCGAATCTGCGGGACCTACGCTTCAAGAATCTGCAAGCCGAATTGGAATAAAAAATTCCTACGATTTTTAATCGTCGATTTACTTTTTATTTTTATTTCACTTTTTTTTCGCTCGTTTTTTATTGGTAAAATCGCAGGAGGCCTCCGGATCGAGGAATGGCGCACATATTCGGAATCAGCGGGTCATTTCCATTGAGAATATCATCGAGATTATCCGATTCTCGACCAAAAGTTTTTTGGCCCAAAAAAATGAGAAGGGGTACCCCTTTCCTTTTTTCCAAAAATCTGAAATTTTCCGAAATATTCGGAACGTGGGAATGATGGTTATATTTCGAATCTGCGGGACCTACGCTTCAAGAATCTGCAAGCCGAATTGAAATAAAAAATTCCTACGATTTTTAATCGTCGATTCACTTTTTATTTTTATTTCACTTTTTTTTTCGCTGGTTTTTCATTGGTAAAATCGCAGGAGGCCTCCGGATCGAGGAATGGCGCACATATTCGGAATCAGCGGGTCATTTCCATTGAGAATATCATCGAAATTATCCGATTCTCGACAAAAAGTGTTTTGGCCCAAAAAAATGAGAAGGGGTACCCCTTTCCTTTTTTTCGAAAATCTGAAATTTTCCGAAATATTCGGAACGTGGGAATGATGGTATGGTTTATTTAATGTTCCCCTTGGGGTTACATGGGACTCCGTTTCCTTATTACTATTTTACAATTTTCTTAATCTACCTTATTCTAGCCTTATCTTTTAAGTATCCTTATTGTATCTGCCCTGCCTAATTCTCTCCTCTCTCTCTCTACCGAGCCTGCCCTGCCTCCTTCGCCTTTCCACCTGTGTTCATACTTATTTATTTCACTCTTTACCATCCTTTATTTCTATATCCTCATTTTCATTCTTAAGCCATTCTCTCTAATTATTATCCATTCCGCATTCTTTCCAATCATTCCGCCCTGTCGACTTCCGTTTCCCATTCGTTCTTCCCTTTCTCCTCCTTCTCCTTTCTTGCGTTTTCTACTACTCTCATCCATCCTTCTCCCTCCCCACTGCCCCCTAATATTTCTCTCACCTTCCCCTGCCAACTCTCCCTGTTCGCCACTCCCCCTACGCATCCTTCCCATACATGCTCCCATGTTTCCTCTTCCATCTCACATAACCTGCACTTTCTTTCCCGCTCTTCCTCCCAGTACTTGGCTTCCCTCACTACCCCTCCCATCCTGAACCTTGCTACTCTCATCCATCTGCTCTCCCCCCATCCTTTTCTCAGGTATTCCGGTACCCCCTCTCCTTTTACCTCTTTATACCATCTATTATATTTCGAGTTTCTTATTTTCTCCCATCTCTCTTCCTCCTGTTTTGCTATGTCCCTTGCCTCTATTTCTTCATACGTCCTTGCTTGTTCTTGTCCCTCCTCATCAGTTGTCCATTCCCTTAAAAACTCTATTCTATCCCTCTCCCACCCCGACAGGTTTTCCCCTCTTTCTTTCCTCTCCTTTACCTCTGTCCAGCATGCCCTCGCCAGTTCGCTTCCTTTTCCCTCTTCTAACCTTCTTTCGAAATTCCACGCTCTTTTTCCCGCTCTTGTTCTCAGCTTCGCCCTCGCTAGCTCATCCCTGACCATGTATCCTGGCGTTCTCCAGTCCACCCCCAATATCCATCTTATGTATTTTTCCTGCAAAGCCTCCATTGCCCTCCACTCCCTCCAACCCCATATCTCCGCTGCGTATTCTCCTATCGTCCATACTAGCCTGTCGAACATCCACATTCTCCTCGCCCAGTCTTTCCCGAATCTCCTTTTTCCTATTCCCCAGACCTGTTTCATCGCGAGTGCTGCTTTTTTCACCCTGTCTCTCACCTGTGCGTCCTGCCCCCCGTTTTTCATCATCGCATATCCCAGGTATCTAAATTCCTTTACTTCTTCAATTTCCTCTCCTTTCCATCTCCATTCTACTCTTTTGGTCCTGCCCCCTCCTCGTCTGCACCTCATTATTTTTGTCTTTTTTACATTTAGCGTCAGGTCTTTTTTGTCGAGGTATCTTTCTAGCCTTCTTATCATCGCCTTCATCCCTTCCTCTTTCATAGTTATTACTGCCACATCGTCCGCATACGCGAGTGCGTAAACCCTCCTCCCCCCCAGCCTTACCCCGCCCACATCTCCTGCCCTGCTCATCTCTTCCTCTAGGTCCGCCGTTAGTAGGTTAAACAGGAACGAGCTCAGCGGGCATCCCTGCCTCACCCCTTTCACTGTCCAGAATTCGTCTGTCACCTCTCCCCCGACCTTCACCCTGCTCTTCGTCTCTCTATAAATCTCTTTCACCCTCGTTACTAGCTCTTCCCTTACCACGTGGGAATGATGGTTATATTTGGAATCTGCGGGACCTACGCTTCAAGAATCTGCAAGCCGAATTGAAATAGAAGATTCCTACGATTTTTAATCGTCGATTTACTTTTTATTTATATCTTACTTTTTTTTTCGCTCGTTTTTTATTGAAAAAATCGCAGGAGGCCTCCGGATCGAGGAATGGCGCACATATTCGGAATCAGCGGGTCATTTCCATGGAGAATATCATCGAGATTATCCGATTCTCGACCAAAAGTTTTTTGGCCCAAAAAAATGAGAAGGGGTACCCCTGTCCTTTTTTCCAAAAATCTGAAATTTTCCGAAATATTCGGAACGTGGGAATGATGGTTATATTTCGAATCTGCGGGACCTACGCTTCAAGAATCTGCAAGCCGAATTGGAATAAAAAATTCCTACGATTTTTAATCGTCGATTTACTTTTCATTTTTATTTCACTTTTTTTTTCGCTCGTTTTTTATTGGTAAAATCGCAGGAGGCCTCCGGATCGAGGAATGGCGCACATATTCGGAATCAGCGGGTCATTTCCATGAAGAATATCATCGAGATTATCCGATTCTCGACAAAAAGTGTTTTGGCCCAAAAAAATGAGAAGGGGTACCCCTTTCCTTTTTTTCAAAAATCTGAAATTTTCCGAAATATTCGGAACGTGGGAATGATGGTTATATTTCGAATCTGCGGGACCTACGCTTCAAGAATCTGCAAGCCGAATTGAAATAAAAAATTCCTACGATTTTTAATCGTCGATTTACTTTTTATTTTTATTTCACTTTTTTTTTCGCTCGTTTTTTATCGGTAAAATCGCAGGAGGCCTCCGGATCGAGGAATGGCGCACATATTCGGAATCAGCGGGTCATTTCCATGAAGAATATCATCGAGATTATCCGATTCTCGACAAAAAGTGTTTTGGCCCAAAAAAATGAGAAGGGGTACCCCTTTCCTTTTTTTCAAAAATCTGAAATTTTCCGAAATATTCGGAACGTGGGAATGATGGTTATATTTGGAATCTGCGGGACCTACGCTTCAAGAATCTGCAAGCCGAATTGAAATAAAAAATTCCTACGATTTTTAATCGTCGATTTACTTTTTATTTATATCTTACTTTTTTTTTCGCTCGTTTTTTATTGAAAAAATCGCAGGAGGCCTCCGGATCGAGGAATGGCGCACATATTCGGAATCAGCGGGTCATTTCCATGGAGAATATCATCGAGATTATCCGATTCTCGACCAAAAGTTTTTTGGCCCAAAAAAATGAGAAGGGGTACCCCTTTCCTTTTTTCCAAAAATCTGAAATTTTCCGAAATATTCGGAACGTGGGAATGATGGTTATATTTCGAATCTGCGGGACCTACGCTTCAAGAATCTGCAAGCCGAATTGGAATAAAAAATTCCTACGATTTTTAATCGTCGATTCACTTTTTATTTTTATTTCACTTTTTTTTTCGCTCGTTTTTTATTGGTAAAATCGCAGGAGGCCTCCGGATCGAGGAATGGCGCACATATTCGGAATCAGCGGGTCATTTCCATTGAGAATATCATCGAGATTATCCGATTCTCGACCAAAAGTTTTTTGGCCCAAAAAAAATGAGAAGGGGTACCCCTTTCCTTTTTTTCAAAAATCTGAAATTTTCCGAAATATTCGGAACGTGGGAATGATGGTTATATTTGGAATCTGCGGGACCTACGCTTCAAGAATCTGCAAGCCGAATTGGAATAAAAAATTCCTACGATTTTTAATCGTCGATTCACTTTTTATTTTTATTTCACTTTTTTTTTCGCTCGTTTTTTATTGGTAAAATCGCAGGAGGCCTCCGGATCGAGGAATGGCGCACATATTCGGAATCAGCGGGTCATTTCCATGGAGAATATCATCGAGATTATCCGATTCTCGACAAAAAGTGTTTTGGCCCAAAAAAATGAGAGGGGGTACCCCTTTCCTTTTTTTCAAAAATCTGAAATTTTCCGAAATATTCGGAACGTGGGAATGATGGTTATATTTGGAATCTGCGGGACCTACGCTTTAAGAATCTGCAAGCCGAATTGAAATAGAAGATTCCTACGATTTTTAATCGTCGATTTACTTTTTATTTATATCTTACTTTTTTTTTCGCTCGTTCTTTATTGAAAAAATCGCAGGAGGCCTCCGGATCGAGGAATGGCGCACATATTCGGAATCAGCGGGTCATTTCCATGGAGAATATCATCGAGATTATCCGATTCTCGACCAAAAGTTTTTTGGCCCAAAAAAATGAGAAGTGGTACCCCTTTCCTTTTTTCCAAAAATCTGAAATTTTCCGAAATATTCGGAACGTGGGAATGATGGTTATATTTCGAATCTGCGGGACCTACGCTTCAAGAATCTGCAAGCCGAATTGGAATAAAAAATTCCTACGATTTTTAATCGTCGATTCACTTTTTATTTTTATTTCACTTTTTTTTTCGCTCGTTTTTTATTGGTAAAATCGCAGGAGGCCTCCGGATCGAGGAATGGCGCACATATTCGGAATCAGCGGGTCATTTCCATTGAGAATATCATCGAGATTATCCGATTCTCGACCAAAAGTTTTTTGGCCCAAAAAAAATGAGAAGGGGTACCCCTTTCCTTTTTTTCAAAAATCTGAAATTTTCCGAAATATTCGGAACGTGGGAATGATGGTTATATTTGGAATCTGCGGGACCTACGCTTCAAGAATCTGCAAGCCGAATTGGAATAAAAAATTCCTACGATTTTTAATCGTCGATTCACTTTTTATTTTTATTTCACTTTTTTTTTCGCTCGTTTTTTATTGGTAAAATCGCAGGAGGCCTCCGGATCGAGGAATGGCGCACATATTCGGAATCAGCGGGTCATTTCCATGGAGAATATCATCGAGATTATCCGATTCTCGACAAAAAGTGTTTTGGCCCAAAAAAATGAGAGGGGGTACCCCTTTCCTTTTTTTCAAAAATCTGAAATTTTCCGAAATATTCGGAACGTGGGAATGATGGTTATATTTGGAATCTGCGGGACCTACGCTTTAAGAATCTGCAAGCCGAATTGAAATAGAAGATTCCTACGATTTTTAATCGTCGATTTACTTTTTATTTATATCTTACTTTTTTTTTCGCTCGTTCTTTATTGAAAAAATCGCAGGAGGCCTCCGGATCGAGGAATGGCGCACATATTCGGAATCAGCGGGTCATTTCCATGGAGAATATCATCGAGATTATCCGATTCTCGACCAAAAGTTTTTTGGCCCAAAAAAATGAGAAGTGGTACCCCTTTCCTTTTTTCCAAAAATCTGAAATTTTCCGAAATATTCGGAACGTGGGAATGATGGTTATATTTCGAATCTGCGGGACCTACGCTTCAAGAATCTGCAAGCCGAATTGGAATAAAAAATTCCTACGATTTTTAATCGTCGATTTACTTTTTATTTTTATTTCACTTTTTTTTCGCTCGTTTGTTATTGGTAAAATCGCAGGAGGCCTCCGGATCGAGGAATGGCGCACATATTCGGAATCAGCGGGTCATTTCCATTGAGAATATCATCGAGATTATCCGATTCTCGACCAAAAGTTTTTTGGCCCAAAAAAATGAGAAGGGGTACCCCTTTCCTTTTTTCCAAAAATCTGAAATTTTCCGAAATATTCGGAACGTGGGAATGATGGTTATATTTCGAATCTGCGGGACCTACGCTTCAAGAATCTGCAAGCCGAATTGAAATAAAAAATTCCTACGATTTTTAATCGTCGATTCACTTTTTATTTTTATTTCACTTTTTTTTTCGCTGGTTTTTCATTGGTAAAATCGCAGGAGGCCTCCGGATCGAGGAATGGCGCACATATTCGGAATCAGCGGGTCATTTCCATTGAGAATATCATCGAGATTATCCGATTCTCGACAAAAAGTGTTTTGGCCCAAAAAAATGAGAAGGGGTACCCCTTTCCTTTTTTTCGAAAATCTGAAATTTTCCGAAATATTCAGAACGTGGGAATGATGGTTATATTTGGAATCTGCGGGACCTACGCTTCAAGAATCTGCAAGCCGAATTGAAATAGAAGATTCCTACGATTTTTAATCGTCGATTTACTTTTTATTTATATCTTACTTTTTTTTTCGCTCGTTTTTTATTGAAAAAATCGCAGGAGGCCTCCGGATCGAGGAATGGCGCACATATTCGGAATCAGCGGGTCATTTCCATGGAGAATATCATCGAGATTATCCGATTCTCGACCAAAAGTTTTTTGGCCCAAAAAAATGAGAAGGGGTACCCCTGTCCTTTTTTCCAAAAATCTGAAATTTTCCGAAATATTCGGAACGTGGGAATGATGGTTATATTTCGAATCTGCGGGACCTACGCTTCAAGAATCTGCAAGCCGAATTGAAATAGAAGATTCCTACGATTTTTAATCGTCAATTTACTTTTTATTTATATCTTACTTTTTTTTTCGCTCGTTTTTTATTGAAAAAATCGCAGGAGGCCTCCGGATCGAGGAATGGCGCACATATTCGGAATCAGCGGGTCATTTCCATTGAGAATATCATCGAGATTATCCGATTCTCGACCAAAAGTTTTTTGGCCCAAAAAAATGAGAAGGGGTACCCCTTTCCTTTTTTTCAAAAATCTGAAATTTTCCGAAATATTCGGAACGTGGGAATGATGGTTATATTTCGAATCTGCGGGACCTACGCTTCAAGAATCTGCAAGCCGAATTGGAATAAAAAATTCCTACGATTTTTAATCGTCGATTTACTTTTTATTTTTATTTCACTTTTTTTTTCGCTCGTTTTTTATTGGTAAAATCGCAGGAGGCCTCCGGATCGAGGAATGGCGCACATATTCGGAATCAGCGGGTCATTTCCATTGAGAATATCATCGAGATTATCCGATTCTCGACCAAAAGTTTTTTGGCCCAAAAAAATGAGAAGGGGTACCCCTTTCCTTTTTTTCAAAAATCTGAAATTTTCCGAAATATTCGGAACGTGGGAATGATGGTTATATTTCGAATCTGCGGGACCTACGCTTCAAGAATCTGCAAGCCGAATTGGAATAAAAAATTCCTACGATTTTTAATCGTCGATTTACTTTTTATTTTTATTTCACTTTTTTTTTCGCTCGTTTTTTATTGGTAAAATCGCAGGAGGCCTCCGGATCGAGGAATGGCGCACATATTCGGAATCAGCGGGTCATTTCCATTGAGAATATCATCGAGATTATCCGATTCTCGACCAAAAGTTTTTTGGCCCAAAAAAATGAGAAGGGGTACCCCTTTCCTTTTTTTCAAAAATCTGAAATTTTCCGAAATATTCGAAACGTGGGAATGATGGTTATATTTGGAATCTGCGGGACCTACGCTTCAAGAATCTGCAAGCCGAATTGAAATAGAAGATTCCTACGATTTTTAATCGTCGATTTACTTTTTATTTATATCTTACTTTTTTTTTCGCTCGTTTTTTATTGAAAAAATCGCAGGAGGCCTCCGGATCGAGGAATGGCGCACATATTCGGAATCAGCGGGTCATTTCCATGGAGAATATCATCGAGATTATCCGATTCTCGACCAAAAGTTTTTTGGCCCAAAAAAATGAGAAGGGGTACCCCTTTCCTTTTTTCCAGAAATCTGAAATTTTCCAAAATATTCGGAACGTGGGAATGATGGTTATATTTCGAATCTGCGGGACCTACGCTTCAAGAATCTGCAAGCCGAATTGGAATAAAAAATTCCTACGATTTTTAATCGTCGATTTACTTTTTATTTTTATTTCACTTTTTTTTTCGCTCGTTTTTAATTGGTAAAATCGCAGGAGGCCTCCGGATCGAGGAATGGCGCACATATTCGGAATCAGCGGGTCATTTCCATTGAGAATATCATCGAGATTATCCGATTCTCGACCAAAAGTTTTTTGGCCCAAAAAAATGAGAAACCCCTTTCCTTTTTTCCAAAAATCTGAAATTTTCCAAAATATTCGGAACGTGGGAATGATGGTTATATTTCGAATCTGCGGGACCTACGCTTCAAGAATCTGCAAGCCGAATTGGAATAAAAAATTCCTACGATTTTTAATCGTCGATTTACTTTTTATTTTTATTTCACTTTTTTTTTCGCTCGTTTTTTATTGGTAAAATCGCAGGAGGCCTCCGGATCGAGGAATGGCGCACATATTCGGAATCAGCGGGTCATTTCCATGGAGAATATCATCGAGATTATCCGATTCTCGACCAAAAGTTTTTTGGCCCGAAAAAATGAGAAGGGGTACCCCTTTCCTTTTTTCCAAAAATCTGAAATTTTCCGAAATATTCGGAACGTGGGAATGATGGTTATATTTGGAATCTGCGGGACCTACGCTTCAAGAATCTGCAAGCCGAATTGAAATAGAAGATTCCTACGATTTTTAATCGTCGATTTACTTTTTATTTATATCTTACTTTTTTTTTCGCTCGTTTTTTATTGAAAAAATCGCAGGAGGCCTCCGGATCGAGGAATGGCGCACATATTCGGAATCAGCGGGTCATTTCCATGGAGAATATCATCGAGATTATCCGATTCTCGACCAAAAGTTTTTTGGCCCAAAAAAATGAGAAGGGGTACCCCTTTCCTTTTTTCCAAAAATCTGAAATTTTCCGAAATATTCGGAACGTGGGAATGATGGTTATATTTCGAATCTGCGGGACCTACGCTTCAAGAATCTGCAAGCCGAATTGAAATAAAAAATTCCTACGATTTTTAATCGTCGATTCACTTTTTATTTTTATTTCACTTTTTTTTTCGCTCGTTTTTTATTGGTAAAATCGCAGGAGGCCTCCGGATCGAGGAATGGCGCACATATTCGGAATCAGCGGGTCATTTCCATTGAGAATATCATCGAGATTATCCGATTCTCGACCAAAAGTTTTTTGGCCCAAAAAAAATGAGAAGGGGTACCCCTTTCCTTTTTTTCAAAAATCTGAAATTTTCCGAAATATTCGGAACGTGGGAATGATGGTTATATTTGGAATCTGCGGGACCTACGCTTCAAGAATCTGCAAGCCGAATTGGAATAAAAAATTCCTACGATTTTTAATCGTCGATTCACTTTTTATTTTTATTTCACTTTTTTTTTCGCTCGTTTTTTATTGGTAAAATCGCAGGAGGCCTCCGGATCGAGGAATGGCGCACATATTCGGAATCAGCGGGTCATTTCCATGGAGAATATCATCGAGATTATCCGATTCTCGACAAAAAGTGTTTTGGCCCAAAAAAATGAGAGGGGGTACCCCTTTCCTTTTTTTCAAAAATCTGAAATTTTCCGAAATATTCGGAACGTGGGAATGATGGTTATATTTGGAATCTGCGGGACCTACGCTTTAAGAATCTGCAAGCCGAATTGAAATAGAAGATTCCTACGATTTTTAATCGTCGATTTACTTTTTATTTATATCTTACTTTTTTTTTCGCTCGTTCTTTATTGAAAAAATCGCAGGAGGCCTCCGGATCGAGGAATGGCGCACATATTCGGAATCAGCGGGTCATTTCCATGGAGAATATCATCGAGATTATCCGATTCTCGACCAAAAGTTTTTTGGCCCAAAAAAATGAGAAGTGGTACCCCTTTCCTTTTTTCCAAAAATCTGAAATTTTCCGAAATATTCGGAACGTGGGAATGATGGTTATATTTCGAATCTGCGGGACCTACGCTTCAAGAATCTGCAAGCCGAATTGGAATAAAAAATTCCTACGATTTTTAATCGTCGATTTACTTTTTATTTTTATTTCACTTTTTTTTCGCTCGTTTTTTATTGGTAAAATCGCAGGAGGCCTCCGGATCGAGGAATGGCGCACATATTCGGAATCAGCGGGTCATTTCCATTGAGAATATCATCGAGATTATCCGATTCTCGACCAAAAGTTTTTTGGCCCAAAAAAATGAGAAGGGGTACCCCTTTCCTTTTTTCCAAAAATCTGAAATTTTCCGAAATATTCGGAACGTGGGAATGATGGTTATATTTCGAATCTGCGGGACCTACGCTTCAAGAATCTGCAAGCCGAATTGAAATAAAAAATTCCTACGATTTTTAATCGTCGATTCACTTTTTATTTTTATTTCACTTTTTTTTTCGCTGGTTTTTCATTGGTAAAATCGCAGGAGGCCTCCGGATCGAGGAATGGCGCACATATTCGGAATCAGCGGGTCATTTCCATTGAGAATATCATCGAGATTATCCGATTCTCGACAAAAAGTGTTTTGGCCCAAAAAAATGAGAAGGGGTACCCCTTTCCTTTTTTTCGAAAATCTGAAATTTTCCGAAATATTCAGAACGTGGGAATGATGGTTATATTTGGAATCTGCGGGACCTACGCTTCAAGAATCTGCAAGCCGAATTGAAATAGAAGATTCCTACGATTTTTAATCGTCGATTTACTTTTTATTTATATCTTACTTTTTTTTTCGCTCGTTTTTTATTGAAAAAATCGCAGGAGGCCTCCGGATCGAGGAATGGCGCACATATTCGGAATCAGCGGGTCATTTCCATGGAGAATATCATCGAGATTATCCGATTCTCGACCAAAAGTTTTTTGGCCCAAAAAAATGAGAAGGGGTACCCCTGTCCTTTTTTCCAAAAATCTGAAATTTTCCGAAATATTCGGAACGTGGGAATGATGGTTATATTTCGAATCTGCGGGACCTACGCTTCAAGAATCTGCAAGCCGAATTGAAATAGAAGATTCCTACGATTTTTAATCGTCAATTTACTTTTTATTTATATCTTACTTTTTTTTTCGCTCGTTTTTTATTGAAAAAATCGCAGGAGGCCTCCGGATCGAGGAATGGCGCACATATTCGGAATCAGCGGGTCATTTCCATTGAGAATATCATCGAGATTATCCGATTCTCGACCAAAAGTTTTTTGGCCCAAAAAAATGAGAAGGGGTACCCCTTTCCTTTTTTTCAAAAATCTGAAATTTTCCGAAATATTCGGAACGTGGGAATGATGGTTATATTTCGAATCTGCGGGACCTACGCTTCAAGAATCTGCAAGCCGAATTGGAATAAAAAATTCCTACGATTTTTAATCGTCGATTTACTTTTTATTTTTATTTCACTTTTTTTTTCGCTCGTTTTTTATTGGTAAAATCGCAGGAGGCCTCCGGATCGAGGAATGGCGCACATATTCGGAATCAGCGGGTCATTTCCATTGAGAATATCATCGAGATTATCCGATTCTCGACCAAAAGTTTTTTGGCCCAAAAAAATGAGAAGGGGTACCCCTTTCCTTTTTTTCAAAAATCTGAAATTTTCCGAAATATTCGGAACGTGGGAATGATGGTTATATTTCGAATCTGCGGGACCTACGCTTCAAGAATCTGCAAGCCGAATTGGAATAAAAAATTCCTACGATTTTTAATCGTCGATTTACTTTTTATTTTTATTTCACTTTTTTTTTCGCTCGTTTTTTATTGGTAAAATCGCAGGAGGCCTCCGGATCGAGGAATGGCGCACATATTCGGAATCAGCGGGTCATTTCCATTGAGAATATCATCGAGATTATCCGATTCTCGACCAAAAGTTTTTTGGCCCAAAAAAATGAGAAGGGGTACCCCTTTCCTTTTTTTCAAAAATCTGAAATTTTCCGAAATATTCGGAACGTGGGAATGATGGTTATATTTGGAATCTGCGGGACCTACGCTTCAAGAATCTGCAAGCCGAATTGAAATAGAAGATTCCTACGATTTTTAATCGACGATTTACTTTTTATTTATATCTTACTTTTTTTTTCGCTCGTTTTTTATTGAAAAAATCGCAGGAGGCCTCCGGATCGAGGAATGGCGCACATATTCGGAATCAGCGGGTCATTTCCATGGAGAATATCATCGAGATTATCCGATTCTCGACCAAAAGTTTTTTGGCCCAAAAAAATGAGAAGGGGTACCCCTTTCCTTTTTTCCAGAAATCTGAAATTTTCCAAAATATTCGGAACGTGGGAATGATGGTTATATTTCGAATCTGCGGGACCTACGCTTCAAGAATCTGCAAGCCGAATTGGAATAAAAAATTCCTACGATTTTTAATCGTCGATTTACTTTTTATTTTTATTTCACTTTTTTTTTCGCTCGTTTTTAATTGGTAAAATCGCAGGAGGCCTCCGGATCGAGGAATGGCGCACATATTCGGAATCAGCGGGTCATTTCCATTGAGAATATCATCGAGATTATCCGATTCTCGACCAAAAGTTTTTTGGCCCAAAAAAATAAGAAGGGGTACCCCTTTCCTTTTTTCCAAAAATCTGAAATTTTCCAAAATATTCGGAACGTGGGAATGATGGTTATATTTCGAATCTGCGGGACCTACGCTTCAAGAATCTGCAAGCCGAATTGGAATAAAAAATTCCTACGATTTTTAATCGTCGATTTACTTTTCATTTTTATTTCACTTTTTTTTTCGCTCGTTTTTTATTGGTAAAATCGCAGGAGGCCTCCGGATCGAGGAATGGCGCACATATTCGGAATCAGCGGGTCATTTCCATGGAGAATATCATCGAGATTATCCGATTCTCGACCAAAAGTTTTTTGGCCCGAAAAAATGAGAAGGGGTACCCCTTTCCTTTTTTCCAAAAATCTGAAATTTTCCGAAATATTCGGAACGTGGGAATGATGGTTATATTTGGAATCTGCGGGACCTACGCTTCAAGAATCTGCAAGCCGAATTGAAATAGAAGATTCCTACGATTTTTAATCGTCGATTTACTTTTTATTTATATCTTACTTTTTTTTTCGCTCGTTTTTTATTGAAAAAATCGCAGGAGGCCTCCGGATCGAGGAATGGCGCACATATTCGGAATCAGCGGGTCATTTCCATGGAGAATATCATCGAGATTATCCGCATCTCGACCAAAAGTTTTTTGGCCCAAAAAAATGAGAAGGGGGTACCCCTTTCCTTTTTTTCAAAAATCTGAAATTTTCCGAAATATTCGGAACGTGGGAATGATGGTTATATTTCGAATCTGCGGGACCTACGCTTCAAGAATCTGCAAGCCGAATTGGAATAAAAAATTCCTACGATGTTTAATCGTCGATTTACTTTTTATTTTTATTTCACTTTTTTTTTCGCTCGTTTTTTATTGGTAAAATCGCAGGAGGCCTCCGGATCGAGGAATGGCGCACATATTCGGAATCAGCGGGTCATTTCCATGGAGAATATCATCGAGATTATCCGATTCTCGACAAAAAGTGTTTTGGCCCAAAAAAATGAGAAGGGGTACCCCTTTCCTTTTTTCCAAAAATCTGAAATTTTCCGAAATATTCGGAACGTGGGAATGATGGTTATATTTCGAATCTGCGGGACCTACGCTTCAAGAATCTGCAAGCCGAATTGAAATACAAAATTCCTACGATTTTTAATCGTCGATTTCCTTTTTATTTTTATTTCACTTTTTTTTTCGCTCGTTTTTTATTGGTAAAATCGCAGGAGGCCTCCGGATCAAGGAATGGCGCACATATTCGGAATCAGCGGGTCATTTCCATGGAGAATATCATCGAGATTATCCGATTCTCGACCAAAAGTTTTTTGGCCCAAAAAAATGAGAAGGGGTACCCCTTTCCTTTTTTCCAAAAATCTGAAATTTTCCGAAATATTCGGAACGTGGGAATGATGGTTATATTTCGAATCTGCGGGACCTACGCTTCAAGAATCTGCAAGCCGAATTGGAATAAAAAATTCCTACGATTTTTAATCGTCGATTTACTTTTTATTTTTATTTCACTTTTTTTTTCGCTCGTTTTTTATTGGTAAAATCGCAGGAGGCCTCCGGATCGAGGAATGGCGCACATATTCGGAATCAGCGGGTCATTTCCATGGAGAATATCATCGAGATTATCCGATTCTCGACAAAAAGTGTTTTGGCCCAAAAAAATGAGAAGGGGTACCCTTTTCCTTTTTTTCAAAAATCTGAAATTTTCCGAAATATTCGGAACGTGGGAATGATGGTTATATTTGGAATCTGCGGGACCTACGCTTCAAGAATCTGCAAGCCGAATTGAAATAGAAGATTCCTACGATTTTTAATCGTCGATTTACTTTTTATTTATATCTTACTTTTTTTTTCGCTCGTTTTTTATTGAAAAAATCGCAGGAGGCCTCCGGATCGAGGAATGGCGCACATATTCGGAATCAGCGGGTCATTTCCATGGAGAATATCATCGAGATTATCCGATTCTCGACCAAAAGTTTTTTGGCCCAAAAAAATGAGAAGGGGTACCCCTTTCCTTTTTTCCAAAAATCTGAAATTTCCCGAAATATTCGGAACGTGGGAATGATGGTTATATTTCGAATCTGCGGGACCTACGCTTCAAGAATCTGCAAGCCGAATTGAAATAAAAAATTCCTACGATTTTTAATCGTCGATTTACTTTTTATTTTTATTTCACTTTTTTTTTCGCTCGTTTTTTATTGGTAAAATCGCAGGAGGCCTCCGGATCGAGGAATGGCGCACATATTCGGAATCAGCGGGTCATTTCCATTGAGAATATCATCGAGATTATCCGATTCTCGACCAAAAGTTTTTTGGCCCAAAAAAATGAGAAGGGGTACCCCTTTCCTTTTTTCCAAAAATCTGAAATTTTCCGAAATATTCGGACCGTGGGAATGATGGTTATATTTCGAATCTGCGGGACCTACGCTTCAAGAATCTGCAAGCCGAATTGGAATAAAAAATTCCTACGATTTTTAATCGTCGATTCACTTTTTATTTTTATTTCACTTTTTTTTTCGCTCGTTTTTCATTGGTAAAATCGCAGGAGGCCTATGGATCGAGGAATGGCGCACATATTCGGAATCAGCGGGTCATTTCCATGGAGAATATCATCGAGATTATCCGATTCTCGACCAAAAGTTTTTTGGCCCAAAAAAATGAGAAGGGGTACCCCTTTCCTTTTTTCCAAAAATCTGAAATTTTCCGAAATATTCGGAACGTGGGAATGATGGTTATATTTGGAATCTGCGGGACCTACGCTTCAAGAATCTGCAAGCCGAATTGAAATAGAAGATTCCTACGATTTTTAATCGTCAATTTACTTTTTATTTATATCTTACTTTTTTTTTCGCTCGTTTTTTATTGAAAAAATCGCAGGAGGCCTCCGGATCGAGGAATGGCGCACATATTCGGAATCAGCGGGTCATTTCCATGGAGAATATCATCGAGATTATCCGATTCTCGACCAAAAGTTTTTTGGCCCAAAAAAATGAGAAGGGGTACCCCTTTCCTTTTTTCCAAAAATCTGAAATTTTCCGAAATATTCGGAACGTGGGAATGATGGTTATATTTGGAATCTGCGGGACCTACGCTTCAAGAATCTGCAAGCCGAATTGGAATCAAAAATTCCTACGATTTTTAATCGTCGATTTACTTTTTATTTTTATTTCACTTTTTTTTTCGCTCGTTTTTTATTGGTAAAATCGCAGGAGGCCTCCGGATCGAGGAATGGCGCACATACTCGGAATCAGCGGGTCATTTCCATGGAGAATATCATCGAGATTATCCGATTCTCGACAAAAAGTGTTTTGGCCCAAAAAAATGAGAAGGGGTACCCCTTTCCTTTTTTCCAAAAATCTGTAATTTTCCGAAATATTCGGAACGTGGGAATGATGGTTATATTTCGAATCTGCGGGACCTACGCTTCAAGAATCTGCAAGCCGAATTGGAATAAAAAATTCCTACGATTTTTAATCGTCGATTCACTTTTTATTTTTATTTCACTTTTTTTTTCGCTCGTTTTTCATTGGTAAAATCGCAGGAGGCCTCCGAATCGAGGAATGGCGCACATATTCGGAATCAGCGGGTCATTTCCATTGAGAATATCATCGAGATTATCCGATTCTCGACAAAAAGTGTTTTGGCCCAAAAAAATGAGAAGGGGTACCCCTTTCCTTTTTTTCAAAAATCTGAAATTTTCCGAAATATTCGGAACGTGGGAATGATGGTTATATTTGGAATCTGCGGGACCTACGCTTCAAGAATCTGCAAGCCGAATTGAAATAGAAGATTCCTACGATTTTTAATCGTCAATTTACTTTTTATTTATATCTTACTTTTTTTTTCGCTCGTTTTTTATTGAAAAAATCGCAGGAGGCCTCCGGATCGAGGAATGGCGCACATATTCGGAATCAGCGGGTCATTTCCATGGAGAATATCATCGAGATTATCCGATTCTCGACCAAAAGTTTTTTGGCCCAAAAAAATGAGAAGGGGTACCCCTTTCCTTTTTTCCAAAAATCTGAAATTTTCCGAAATATTCGGAACGTGGGAATGATGGTTATATTTGGAATCTGCGGGACCTACGCTTCAAGAATCTGCAAGCCGAATTGGAATCAAAAATTCCTACGATTTTTAATCGTCGATTTACTTTTTATTTTTATTTCACTTTTTTTTTCGCTCGTTTTTTATTGGTAAAATCGCAGGAGGCCTCCGGATCGAGGAATGGCGCACATACTCGGAATCAGCGGGTCATTTCCATGGAGAATATCATCGAGATTATCCGATTCTCGACAAAAAGTGTTTTGGCCCAAAAAAATGAGAAGGGGTACCCCTTTCCTTTTTTCCAAAAATCTGTAATTTTCCGAAATATTCGGAACGTGGGAATGATGGTTATATTTCGAATCTGCGGGACCTACGCTTCAAGAATCTGCAAGCCGAATTGAAATAGAAGATTCCTACGATTTTTAGTCGTCGATTTACTTTTTATTTATATCTTACTTTTTTTTTCGCTTGTTTTTTATTGAAAAAATCGCAGGAGGCCTCCGGATCGAGGAATGGCGCACATATTCGGAATCAGCGGGTCATTTCCATGGAGAATATCATCGAGATTATCCGATTCTCGACCAAAAGTTTTTTGGCCCAAAAAAATGAGAAGGGGTACCCCTTTCCTTTTTTCCAAAAATCTGAAATTTTCCGAAATATTCGGAACGTGGGAATGATGGTTATATTTCGAATCTGCGGGACCTACGCTTCAAGAATCTGCAAGCCGAATTGAAACAGAAGATTCCTACGATTTTTAATCGTCGATTTACTTTTTATTTATATCTTACTTTTTTTTTCGCTCGTTTTTTATTGAAAAAATCGCAGGAGGCCTCCGGATCGAGGAATGGTGCACATATCCGGAATCAGCGGGTCATTTCCATGGAGAATATCATCGAGATTATCCGATTCTCGACCAAAAGTTTTTTGGCCCAAAAAAATGAGAAGGGGTACCCCTTTCCTTTTTTTCAAAAATCTGAAATTTTCCGAAATGTATGGAACGTGGGAATGATGGTTATATTTGGAATCTGCGGGACCTACGCTTCAAGAATCTGCAAGCCGAATTGAAATAAAAAATTCCTACGATTTTTGATCGTCGATTTACTTTTTATTTTTATTTCACTTTCTTTTTCGCTCGTTTTTTATTGGTAAAATCGCAGGAGGCCTCCGGATCGAGGAATGGCGCACATATTCGGAATCAGCGGGTCATTTCCATGTAGAATATCATCGAGATTATCCGATTCTCGACAAAAAGTGTTTTGGCCCAAAAAAATGAGAAGGGGCCCTTTCCTTTTTTTCAAAAATCTGAAATTTTCCGAAATATTCGGAACGTGGGAATGATGGTTATATTTGGAATCTGCGGGACCTACGCTTCAAGAATCTGCAAGCCGAATTGAAATAAAAAATTCCTACGATTTTTAATCGTCGATTTACTTTTTATTTTTATTTCACTTTCTTTTTCGCTCGTTTTTTATTGGTAAAATCGCAGGAGGCCTCCGGATCGAGGAATGGCGCACATATTCGGAATCAGCGGGTCATTTCCATGGAGAATATCATCGAGATTATCCGATTCTCGACAAAAAGTGTTCTGGCCCAAAAAAATGAGAAGGGGTACCCCTTTCTTTTTTTTCAAAAATCTGAAATTTTCCGAAATATTTGGAACGTGGGAATGATGGTTATATTTGGAATCTGCGGGACCTACGCTTCAAGAATCTGCAAGCCGAATTGGAATAAAAAATTCCTACGATTTTTAATCGTCGATTTACTTCTTATTTTCATTCCACTTTTTTTTTCGCTCGTTTTTTATTGAAAAAATCGCAGGAGGCCTCCGGATCGAGGAATGGCGCACATATTCGGAATCAGCGGGTCATTTCCATGCAGAATATCATCGAGATTATCCGATTCTCGACCAAAAGTTTTTTGGCCTAAAAAAATGAGAAGGGGTACCCCTTTCCTTTTTTCCAAAAATCTGAAATTTTCCGAAATATTCGGAACGTGGGAATGATGGTTATATTTCGAATCTGCGGGACCTACGCTTCAAGAATCTGCAAGCCGAATTGAAATAAAAAATTCCTACGATTTTTAATCGTCGATTCACTTTTTATTTTTATTTCACTTTTCCTTTCGCTCGTTTTTTATTGGTAAAATCGCAGGAGGCCTCCGGATTGAGGAATGGCGCACATATTCGGAATCAGCGGGTCATTTCCATGGAGAATATCATCGAGATTATCCGATTCTCGACAAAAAGTGTTTTGGCCCAAAAAAATGAGAAGGGGCCCTTTCCTTTTTTTCAAAAATCTGAAATTTTCCGAAATATTTGGAACGTGGGAATGATGGTTATATTTGGAATCTGCGGGACCTACGCTTCAAGAATCTGCAAGCCGAATTGGAATTAAAAATTCCTACGATTTTTAATCGTCGATTTACTTCTTATTTTCATTCCACTTTTTTTTTCGCTCGTTTTTTATTGAAAAAATCGCAGGAGGCCTCCGGATCGAGGAATGGCGCACATATTCGGAATCAGCGGGTCATTTCCATGCAGAATATCATCGAGATTATCCGATTCTCGACCAAAAGTTTTTTGGCCCAAAAAAATGAGAAGGGGTACCACTGTCCTTTTTTTCAAAAATCTGAAATTCTCCGAAATGTTGGGAACGTGGGAATGATAGTTATATTTGGAATCTGCGGGACTTACACTTTCAGAATCTGCAAGCCGAATTGAAATAAAAAATTCCTACGATTTTTAATCGTCGATTTACTTTCCATCTTTTTCTTTCTTTTTTTTCTCGTTTTCCATCGGTAAAATCGCAGGAGGCTTCCAAATCGAGGAATGGCACGCGTATTTGGAATCAGCGGTTCACTTCCATGAAGAATATCATTGAGATTATCTAATTCTCGACAAAAAGTTTTTTCGCCCGAAAAAATGAGAAGGGGTACCACTGTCCTTTTTTCCAAAAACTTGAAATTTTTCGAAACATTCGGAACATAGGAATGAGACATATTTTTTCGGAAGCTGTGGAACCTACGCAACTTGTTCCGGAATGAATAAATTCCTCCATCTTCATGGGGGGGCTACACCGCTCTAAGTAGCTAAAAGAAGCATAGGTCGCTGATTGCTGTACTTCTTGGTCTGAATCACGTTTCGGATCCCGCAAATCATACCTTTTAGTTCTCAGCGGGAAAATAATGTTTGAACCTCGCCGAGTCTCTGTACCCGACCTGGAATGACTTATCAAAAACCTGCCACGATTGATTTTTCGCCATAGTAAACTGACTTCGCAAACCAATTTTCAGTCATAAATATCAAGAATTTTCGAAGTTATACTACTCGAATAAATCGGAACATCGCAAAAATCCTGATCCAAGACTATTCTTGGGTATTGGTTGATTGTACTGGGTACCAGTCGGAGAGGGACGTCGAATTTTCGGAATACTCGAATCATTAGATGGCATCATAGCTTCTAGGAACTTCATTGGGTTGCAGATAACCTTATCGAATTCCTGTACTCGGCACAAAATGAGATATCGAAAATCTGCCACGTTTGATTGATTGTCACTGTCAACTGACCACGCATGCCAATTTTCAGCCAAAAATGTCCAAAAATGTGAGCGCTATTTCACTTCAAACAATTTATACCTCACAAAACTCACAAATTTTTGTGAGAGTTATTGTGAGAGTTATTTCCCTTCAAACAATTTATTTCCCACAAAACTCACAAATTTATGTGAGAAATAAATTGTTTGAAGCGTAATAACTCTCACATTTTTTGACATTTTTGGCTGAAAATTGGCATGCGTGGTCAGTTGACAGTGACAATCAATCAAACGTGGCAGATTTCCGATATCTCATTTTGCGCCGAGTACAGGATTCCGATAAGGTTATCTGCAACCCAATGAAGTTCCTTGAAGCTATGATGCCATCTAATGATTCAAGTATTCCGAAAATTTGACGTCCCTCTCCGACTGGTACCCAGTACAATCAACCAATACCCAAGAATAGTCTTGGATCAGGATTTTTGCGATGTTCCTTGTTTGCGAGTTGTACTTCGAAGTACATTTACCTGCAGAAATCAGATCCTTGATACGCTCGTTAGTCTGTTGTTCACACCAGGTGTTAATTATGCTCGCAGAGCGCTTCGTATCGCTAAAATTCACTTCTTGACTTGAAGAACAGAATTTTGTAGCTGTCAATTCTTTGTACGCAGGTTTGATCGCGGCATGTATCGCCGTGTATATCTTGTTGGCGAGGCGGAGCTCGACTCCTTTTGTTCCCTGAAACAGACGCAGATAATCATACACTCAAATTAATAGTAGATTTTTTTCCAATGGTTTCGAAACCCTTATTGACTGTGTATATTCAACGATAAAGTTTGATGGGTCCCATTTGAGAGCAAACATACCATTTTTTACGGTAAAAGCAGCCTCAAACCAATTTCGGGGGGCTTACCTTCAAGACTCTGGGCTTATTGTTAGTATCAAAATTGGAGTACCTCCATAGAAAAAACCATTCAGCTTGAGGGTAAACCCCTAAAAACTTAGGGTATGAATGCGGTCATCAAACTTGAGAGCTTCTGTGACATTCTTTCACTTGTGACCCTTCACACGGAAGAAGAACTCGAAATTACTCTTATGGAAAGACAAAACTCATTGAATTGACCTGATGATACTCTCTTCCGAACGGGACGCATGAATGATTGTCAATATGTTTCGAAACGAACATTCCGCTTGTATCAACTTACGTTTAATATCTCGATAAGAGACTGATATCCAGATTGTGCGAGTTTATCATCACTTGGAAGCCGAAGAGTTGAACGCATTTGCGTAGCAGTTGTACCTCGAGCTCCATATGCAGCCATAGCTAGTACCACTTGAGCGCTCAGCGGAGAGGTAATCAAGTTGCCAGGATTGCCTTTAGCCACCGTCTATAATTTCAAACAAATTGATCGATATAAATTAACAAATCAATAAACAATATGAGTCCTCATAGTGTGCTGCTTGATTGCGAGGCATAACATGCTCTAAATTAATGGCAAGGGACTAGACTCACGGTTTTTAATTTCAAGCATCAGTATTCTCACTAGTTGTTCATCAATTGAATAGAATCTATGCTCTCACAGTATTACATACCTTGAAAAAATCGTTAGCAAATTTATCCGTAGATTCAACCACGGCCGGTAGGCCAACGTTCTGACCGTCACTCATAATGGTGGAAAAGATTACAGGTAACAAAACGGAAAAGAATATCACTGGAACAGATATGAATGTCTAAGATCACGATCTGGGCCTGAAATTCAAGACTTGGAGGTTATATTTCAAGAACTGTAGCTCACCCCAATATTTCGACGAACAATAACTACGGACAAAATCTGTAGCATGCACCAAATGCTCCTGACAAAAAAATACACTTGTTCTGTGAAACATTTTTTTGTCAAAGCTGTACAGATTTAATTCACAGATGAAGGATGCAGTACGAGGGATACTCTGTCAGACACGTTCAATGTTAGGGTCAGTGAAGGAGCGATGGACCATTAGGAGAAATTAACTAATACTACTAATACTTTTCATATTGTTTAACGTATGGATGAAGTAGGGATTTTCAGTGTATAAGTTACCAAAATTGCGTAATGCGCCCTACTTGTATTGCACATGATCCTTATGAAAGTAATGTAGTGTGAGTAATGATCAAGTCAGTAATAAAAGTCGTGGAAAGTGTAGATTTACTATGGAATTTCTTGTTCTAGAAAGCTATGAGCTACATGCTTGGGCATGTTTAGATAAATAGTTTACTCCTGATAGAATAGGGCAAACCTGGAAATGCATACATGCTTTATCAATATGCATACAGTGGTCCATCTCTCCTCCGAACTGAGGACAGATGGACCACTCGCAGATCTGGGTCACAAAAATGTCCACGGTAGAAAAGAAATGAGCAATTATTATGGAACTTAGAAGGCGTAATGGACCAGATAGGATTATAAAATGCAACAGCTGGTTAAATGCAATCAGCAGAAGAGGCGAACTTTCGCACTGCCTCGGTTTTTGTTGAGCTAATGGTTAAGATTCTTCATAGGATTGCACTAGATACAAAGAAAAGCATCAAATAACGCCATTGAAAGTTTGAAATTCTGTGACTGAGAACACTTTGAAGTTGAATCCAAGTTGAGCAAGCCGTGCATTCTACACAAGTATCATCTAATTATGTACTACATTTATACTTCCAGAGGCAATACTTGGTAATTTGACTACCATGACCTACGCAAAACGCTAAATAATCGAAAACTCACCTGTTCAGAAACTCTTTATGTCTGAAGCTTACGATATTTTTTACTGATCGATTAAATCAATTGGTAATTTCAAAAGACGACCAACACACGGGGAACGTATCTCGCATACTGATTACAGTTGGATGCGTCAACTTGGGACTGGCTCAATAGACATGCGCATTGATATCAGACCTATCAAACTCAACGTGTGAATACATGTGTATCTATGCATGATTTGTCAAACCAAACGGATTTGAAACAGAATAAACTTTTACTTTATCTATGGGCCAATATTTGAAACATGTTGGCCGAGTATTTTACCTAATTTCTTCCGGCCAGGTCTCCAATGATGTATAAATTACAGAGAAGGTGATTACTGGCGGAAGCTGCGAGATCAATGCACATAAAACGTGATACATATTTTGTTGTGTGTAAAAAGTTCTCCCAAAGTTCAAAAGGTGATTGCTTTGGAGGAATATGAGGATAAATTCTGGCCAATACTCTGCCTGCAATAGGAATTTTGGATTGAAGTCGCAGTGGCTTTCGAATGAAATAATGATCACATTCCAGAATTTTTGTCAGCCTTCTGGTGCCTTCGAATAATGTATACTGGAATGGAATAACCCATATATATGCACAAGACCGATAAATTTACACTCATAACGTACGCCTCACTTGCGAATGACGAATTTTTATTTCTGAACAACAATCATCTGTCGTTGAGTCCCTAGCTTAACGTGTTATCACTGATCTAATCGGATATTTTCTATACACATAGAGATCTCACTATCTTCTATCAGCAGGTAGCAGTGCGAGCAAATAAGATTTTAATTTATAGGTGTAGAATTAATTTTTCATTCGTTGCAAATGCATGGACAGAGCTTCTCCGTTTTATAATTCTGCCAATTATTCATTCTCGGGGACAGCTGGATCCACTTGACTCTGCTAGATAAATAAACGATACCGTAATGCATGTAAAGTTCAAACATTCAGTTATTCGTAGTTCGACAATACCCAAACTGAATCACAATATGAAAAAAGTCAATTAACTATGTTTGGAAAAATAAAAATTAGCCTTGAGAAATGCTCTCAGCAAAAACTTCACCAATGTGCAAATAGGTATAGATCTTTCATGCTAGATCATTATAGATGAAATTAATTCGAAATCACGATTTTCTCTGATTGTAAATTCGATGAAAGCCCGAATTGGATCGATTCACACTCATGATTAACTTCTGATCCAAGCCTCATTGAACTGGTTTCCATAAATCATTGATTTGTACTGAAATTTCTGAGATTCTAAGCAGGGGATTGTGCCTGCAGCGTCGTACACGGTTAATCGGAGATAACGAATGAGCAATGCGGTTTTTATTTTCTCTAGTTCATAATATGATTCTCTCGAGGTATCTCTCAGCTGCTCATCGTCAATTAGGATAGCGTGAGAAGGAATTATGTTCATATTAATATCGTTTTTCAGAAAAAGCATTCGTTTTAGTTGAACTTCAAGCATTCATTCTATCATCTGTCCTCTCACATATTTGACTTCAATTTGTATTTGCCTTTAAAGCTATCAATTTTGAAACTTAAATTAGTAATCGTGTTCTGGCTGGTACATTTTCATTCAGTATTTTGACAGAAATTTCTGACTTTGCTTGATGCGTACCAACCAATATATTGACATGAGCAAATAACGTAACAAATTTATGTCCGACGAAGTTCTTGCTGTCCTCTTTAGCATCATCCACTAAAGTATTGACGTTTCAGTGAAATTGCTGGCGAGGTCTGTATTGGGGGTAGGGATCTCTGACAGGTTACTCATCTGGATGAGGATTACCAGGTATGTCGTTATGGACCCAATTACCTAAATAATTAGTTAAGAATAGAAAATGAATTCATCAAAAAATTGTACGCGCACATACGTGCCACGTACGCTGTACATACACACGGGTAAGATATCCCAAAATGCTTACGCCTTGAACGAAAGTATAATGCAGGGTGAAAAATCCGCTGGCATCAAATCGTATGGGATTCTGAAGCATCTGTACTCCGAATTCATGAATCTGCGGTGCAGATTGAAGATGACATTATTTTTAGCAAGTATATCTGTACGTATACGTATACATATGTATATTGTACATATTACGTCTATCAGCGAATAGATGCGGATATGTAAGAAAATCGCATTAAGGGAAGTTACAATATTGTATTCTTGCTTCAAAATTTTAATTTCGTCTGAATTATTCAAGTGCTATTCGGAACTAGTAATATCTCAGACTGGACTTGATGATTGCACGAGAAATACAAAAATTTTCTAGCATTACATCGTGACAAGTATAGAAAATGTCGAATCGCTTCTTGCATTTCATTTATGATCCTAGGACATTCACGTCGTAAGGTGGTGTTAAGAAAATTAATATAGGACATAGATATGGTAGTATTGATACTGTGTATGTCAGATTTTGAATGTTTCGAAGGTATCTAAAGTTTAATCTTGAATCCAACATCTGAATATCTGCAACCTAGTATTCTGATTAGCACTCACATGATCCAAACCCGATTTCGATAGAAAAACATTGAAAAAAGAACTACTACAAAAAAGGACGAGATATCTACTGTCAGTATGTCACTTAAGTTCCATATTTGACTATTATACATAAAGCTACATATTCGTGTATTTCTTGCCTCTTGTTGAATTTCTTTATCCTCCCCAGAACTGAGAAGCTCGTAAATCACTTCACCAGTTCTGTCAGCCTGTAATGATGAAATAGATACTTGGATTGCACAGTACTCGTCTCAAATGCCAGAATGAAAATTATATTCTGCACGGGATAGTCAATCGAACAGTCCAGCTGCTGAATTATATTATTACCTCATTGTTAACACTCCAACACGAATGATTGACCAGCCAAATTTTGAAAGCATAAATGAAAGTCCAGGTAGTTGATGAGATTATCTCTCTGAGCTTACTATCCGTAGAATGCTGACGTGAGTAAGCACTGTAAACCGTGTATAATAAACCGGTAATCATGGCGAAGGATATTCCCATGGATAGCAAATTCTGTATTCCAAAAGCGATGTTTATATTCCGAGACAATTTACAGAGTCCCAAATGTGCTTTCCTGTTGTGATCGCAAATTTTTTGAATCATAGAACGTCGGGGGTGAGTATAATAATATCAGACATTTATAATAATCATTTAGAATATTGAACTATGGATTCATCTGTTGTTTAAAAAGTTGTTATTAGAAAGACTGAAATGCTAATTAGTATTGCGCTGTTTCACAGTCGACTGTATGTACTGCGTATCTACCCACACCAATCAAATTTGGAATACTCACCGCATTTTTCGTAGCGAGTAACGCCTGTCGTTCGTCAAGCTTTCAGCCATTGTATTCTTTACTTCATTTCCATTAGTCATTTTTATAACCTTTTGAGAAATCGTGAACAGTCTTTTGCCGGGACTGGGAATAGAAGGCTTTTCTGCCAATTTTAACAGGCTTCTATTCATATCTCGGAATCTTCTTTCCAGGTATCTGCATATACAGTGCGCGGTGACCTTTATTAATATGTACGGTATTCACTAATACGCGCCATGTTGACATGTCCCGTTCGAAAAAAAGTATTCGGCAGATGCAGATAAAAAAGGCGCATCTCAGAAATGTACTTCAAAAGGATTTATCGCCGGAAACCGCTTCAACAGGAATTATTTCACAGCAGCAGTTTTTTTGTCTGAAAGATACTTATTATACTCGTTATTAGATTAGTACCGAAGTACTTTGTTGGAACGATTAGAGATGAAGGATTCTACTCACAAGATTTGGAATTATGCGTGGTTACATTTTCGACCTTCTGATGAAAATTTGAATGAATGATTTTGATAAATGAATTATAATTTTCTGCTTTATATTCTCTATACATATACCCATTCTGAACGAATACAGATATGAGGAAAAAACACTATAATCTGAAATATGCATGAAGTGAGATTATCGCACTAATTAATAACGATAATTGTCGCCTCTCTGAAACAATCCCATTCAAAGCGCTTCTCTGAGACACCCAGCATTTTCGAACGGAAGACGTCGATGAAATCCACTCGCATGGCTGAGAATAGAAAATATTTTCGTACCCTACGAAAGTACAGAAATTTACGTCGAGTAGAAGCATAATTAGTATAGGATGGTGTATAGTTTGTGCGATGCTACAAAAGATCAATACTGATCGAATGTCATTCTGCAGTTTGATATCCATGCCTAATACAGTGTCGCAGATGCCCATCGAGCACATTGTTAAAATGATAGCGCCGATTTGGTATAACAGACGAGTAGATTGTTTTTTGTATTCGTTTTGAGCTTCAACGTTAGATTGGAGAGTATCATTCAAAATTGACATCTGTCGAAGACAATCTCTCAGCATCTACGTACATACATAAAAACATAATTAATCATTACACGAGGAAATCACACCATCATTATTTCCAAACGATTTAGAATTTCCAATGAAATTTTCTGGAGAATCAAACAGGGATTTGATGGAAATACTTGACACGCATAATTTACATTCACGTAGGTCTAGATGAAAACCAATATAACGATTATTGTGATAATTAATTACCTTTCTTCGGTGCCATAGTAACAATGGAGCTATCACTGTGGTTGAAGAGTTTACACATACGATTATTTCATACATTGTCAGAGCCATAGGCGAAATGGAATTGAAATCTATGACTTGGTCTATCGTGTGGAAGGTGGTGTAAGTCATGAACATGTTGCTGAGATTGAAAAATACCGTCTGAAGTTTCATTAAAAAGTAGGCAGTACCGCTCATATTCGGTAATCGAAGAGCACCCATGCCAATTATGCAGTTAAAATAAATGAGCGGTTTAATAGCATCGTAAATACTTTTCGGTTTTGAGATGACCATGTTTCAATTTCGAATATTATATTCAAGTGGCCCGAAGTAACACGATTTTCACTTGCTTCTAATTAGCTGCAGTTTTTTATTCGTACTCCTGCCACGTTTTTGAAGCTTCTTCGAAGTTCTATGTCGGAATAGTACGACACAAATGACCAGGTAATAAACGTAAGTGAGATCTGAATCTTCAGCTCGTACTCGTGTTGCGAAATGAACATTAGTAACTATCATTTTTGCTACGCCAAAGGTGCGATCAATAAATATAATGGACACGTATGAATAGCAGTAAGTGTTATTAACTTATTACTTTATTCATGGTCCGATAATGAGAATGGGACATTGAAGTATAGAAATATAATGAACACTCTGCGACACAAGTGACCAGGCATAAGTGGATTCTGAACTATTAAATAGTAAATTCAAAAATTCAGAATTAGAGTTGCGCAATTTCACATTAAACAATGAAACAAATATTAACCATTCTGACGTATAAGTTTTACTGTTCCACCTCTCAGTTCGATAAATATGATCGATGAGATAGGAAAATAAGCGAAGACATGTAGTTTGCTACATAATTGCACGAGATAGTTGGATAAGACTAAAATATTCTGGTATAATGATACTAACATCATCATATTATTATTCCGTTCTGCACAAAATTACGTTCGAGGGGGATACCACGTGAAAACTATATTGATTCGATTCTATAGTTGTACAGAACATAATGATTAATATTCAGAAACTAAGAATCGGCAGTGGAAAAATCAATATGCTCGATTTGAATGCAAAGATATTTGTCATCATGCCTAACGAATTCCATGTAAGAAGGATGAGCGATGCACGTATATATTACATAAACCATACGTAGTACAATTCCAAAAAACAAGATTATGCAAAAATCATGATGGTAACGAAACAAACCTATTGATATAATATATTTATAGATATTAGTGGATGCAATCATAATATAGGAATCAGCTAAAATACATGCTCCTTCCACGAGACTTTTCAAGACATGGACAGGAAGATCCAGACGCATATCCAACGGTCCTGATCGTCTGCCAAAGGTCTGCCAAAGCCAGGCCTGATCATCTTATAAATAGCTTTCATCTATATTATTATAATAAATATAGATGGAATGCTTCCTAACCAATATTTAAATGTTAATAACTTAATCTTTCTCAAAAATGATTATTAAATGTATATTAAATAAGTTTTTAATTAAATTATATTGATATAATTTATATTTAAAAAAAATCTCATTTAATGCCTTGATCACATTTTGAGGTAATGCATTTCGACTATTTCTATTTCTAGTTGATGCTCACCGCTACGATGGGAAGGCAATTCAGATCGAATACTGAGAGAACAGTAATCGATTCCTTCACACTGTACTTGGAGCCCAAACTGCTATCGTCGATTTCTGCTTTCACTGTGTATTTGAGTCGCCCAAACTTTCCTTCGTAGCTACTGGCCAAATCCAATGGCAGTTGAAAGTGAAAAGCAAACACATATCGGCCAGCAGTAAGTTCGTATTCATCATTACCGTCTGCAAGAAAGCAGCAGCTGAAAATCGATTATCTCAAGTTCTAGGACACACGAGGACACAGCGCTCATGATCAAACTGATTGTGAAACACTCACCGGACGTGATGTGATTTGAAAGTCGATCGACTCCAAATGGTCGGAGACTTCTGTTTTTCGTTCTCTTTTCGTTGCCAGTTGATTGTTCGAACTCACCTCCAAAGATTCACTGCTCAAAATCAAAGCATTCTTGTTCTTCCATAAAATGTACTTTCTGCATCCCGTGCCCGTGAATCCACTTTATAATTCCAAGGCTTGCGTAAATCATACGAATTCCTGAAATTCAGAATCAATGTTGGACGGAGAACTATTCCGAAATTGCTCATCATTTCTCCGGCGATGCTGTATAGTCTAGTCAATGTAGTTTGAAGAACAGGCCTACCCTCAAATAATTCAGCCACGCATGAGAAATATACCAATCGACGCAGAAACTTCTCCCGAATAACATATCAACATTTTTGATCACCAAAATTCCGGGGCTATAGGTAAAATGAGTAAATATTATCAATATACTGCGAGTCTACGACAAAATCGTTACGGCTGCGATTCAACTCATCAAAAAAAGAAAAGAAATAAGAAATACTATCTTGTAGAGAAGAGCATTCTACAGAAATCCGGAACGGAAATCTGTGTTCCACGAACAACCATTTTTACGTTAAAAGTATGGAAATTTGTCAATCCTGAACATCGCCAAACATTCAACTTTGATTTAGCGATATTGTAATCAGTACTTTGACTTTGAAGATTGATCATGCCTCACCTACAGGCTATTAACTTCATCCTTCCATTTGAATCTCTTTAGATACTTGTTTAATATTTATTGCTGCGTGCTCCCCGTGAAGCAGCACGTTGAAAAATTAGATCGGACCTACCCACCCATACATCCCATTGTAAATAAATCATGCAATCGTGTGAAATATTGGAAATCATTTGGTGGAAAAACGCGTCTATGTTGTCACGGTACCGTCGCTATTTCTAGATTATGTTGACAATTCTTCAGATTTTTCCGGAATGTCGGCGGGCTACAGTGCTCAAAATCAATCAGTTTGTACAGACAAACATTTGCGAAACCACGCATTGTTGTTGCGTGAATAAAAACAAACCCTATTTCAGAGAATGGAAATTAGCACTTCGAGAGAATATTATAAAAAGAATTTATTTTAGCATCCATGGTATTTACAAGTCTTTGGGTGCACAACTGCTTGTGAGCTCTGTGCTGCTCTGTGAACAAGTGGACCATTCCATTCTTTTCGTGCTCTGTTTGAGGATCGCTCGTATGGCTAGGTTTTTTCAGATCGTAATTCGATATATCTTGCAGCTTGTGTTCAAACACTCGAAAGAAATCTAGCATATTCTTATGAGCACAGTAGATCGGCATCCGTTGCTATCACTGGTGCCAGTAGCTCCAGGAATTTATCAATGGGGCACATCTCCGAGCACCCTGGGATCTGTTTAGCGACGACTTTGGATGGAATCCCAGTGTAATAGAGCACCTTCAGAAAGTGAGGAAAATGAGGTATATACGCGTCCAGACAATATAATGGATCATAATCTACGCATATTACAGTTGTAAATCACTTCATGCTCACCTTTATGAAATACTCTTTCTCCAGTTGCCACAATTCGATAATCATAGCACTCGAGTACGCGGGCACGTGAGGCTCGTACACTCCAAGTGTTAACTGCAGACTGGCAACATTCATTTCGTGACCACTGTATAGGAACAGTTTTCTGCCTTCGTCGAGAGTTCCGTTGATATAACCGACCGCATGATCAGTAATTTCACGTAGCAGTGTACCTGAAGAGCACACACAATACATACAGATGCTGGCACCTTGAAAACTTGTACAAAATATCGAGGCGTTTGATCGGATAACAACATTTTCATTAATAGATCATAGGCATACGTCTTCTGTAAATACGAACAGTGCAGTTGGCAAATAATGGTGATCTAATAATGAAATGGTGCTTTTCAATTACCTCCAAATATTCTCTTCATATAGTCATTGTAGGAATTCAACTTGTACTGGAAAGTTGCAGCGTGGAATAGGTCACCGTCAGGGAAAAACTCATGTGCCCATTCCGGAATAGTCAAGATGGCCGATTTCTGTGCGTCAAACGTATGATAGAGTACATACAGAGAAAGAGTGTTGTCAATTGCCTGGCCAGTTAGCTTTGTCAGAGATGTCATTGTTCCAGCAAACACAGCAATCTCTTCTTGTACTTCGGAAATCTTCGTGACACGGGTGTATTCGGTAATGTACCTGAAAAAGGATGTATGTAAAATGATAGCATGTATATGACTCACTGTACTATAGGTGCATGAGCATTGCTTTTGAAAGGCAGTTCCAAACTCACTGTGGACAGGATACCGGAGTCAGCAGAATATCTTCTGTCATTGGCGAGTACACAGTCGGGATTGGCTGCCAAGGTAATTGGTCATTCCATTCTTGAATTGGTTCAGGTGGATAAAGAGCGCTCAGAACCAACTGGAGTGACATTTTCGTCCTGTCTTTGTCCGTGCTGCGCGCCTCAAGAACAGTCGGGTCGTAGATGGAGCCCAGGAAATCACCGTATCGCGATTTCAGCATTTTTCCCAATTGATATTCTCGCCGTTTTCCCTCCTGTGATCAGTTATGATTTTTAAGTTCTTTGAGTGTTACCAGTTCTTCCGTCGACGGTGGTGAGTCTAGGGCTGTCTGTCCAGTAGGGATTTTATACTGCCGTTTTTTCATGCCGTTGGCTACCTACCTGAATACTCAGACATGATACATGATCGTAGGTATTTTGGACACCAGCAAGATAATTGAATATGAATTTATGGGGTGATTCATTAGGGTACAGTACTATAGCTTGAATTCAAAAATTGCAAGTAGGCCAGAACTCGTTCATTTTTCAATCGAAGTTCATTTTACATCGGAAGATTGTGCTTCTAACCAGATAAGCGATTGTGTAACTCTTAGCGATATCGTTAACTTTAACTGTTATCGTTAACTCAGCGGGGCAATTGTTGATCGGTTACGGCGCGGCCAATCGGAGACGGTCCCGCGCTGGTTTCATCGCTAGGCGACGTAAGTTAACGATAATAGTTGAAGTTAACGATGTCGCTAAAAGTTACGCAATCGCTTCCCTGATCACAACTTGGAGCTGATTATCCAAAATTACCAAATTTCAAGCCACTGATTTGCAATAAGAACTCTACCAGAACAAAAACATTGAGAAATTTCTTCGCCCACATGGCGAGGATTTTATCTCTGAACACAATCAGCCTTCGATGAACCTAATCAAAAAAATTAGTTTGATGCGAAATTAATTTTAAATTAAAAATAGATGCGAATCCTGGACTACTTCACATTTCTGGATCCGAGCTGTGCTGGTCCTCTGAATGACAAGTTTGTACGTTTGCTCGTATAATTATGTCATGAATAGAAAAATGTACATGCCAGTAAGGTAATCTATCGAGTCCTCATGAATTCATCCAGTATAACAGCTGGTTAAAGTGTACCAATAAATCTAGTACTGTCAGGGAATTCATCGTTTCCTTGTTTCTGATACAGAATGAAAGCCCGCAAGGGAAAATCGTACTTTAGTAACACGAATTCGTTGCATATTTTTGGGAGGATTTTCATTCCATATTATATTCTCTAGCGGATTCACTTCTGCAGGATCATACCCCTCGTTATATTTTCGATCAATTGAAATTTACATGGACAGGAATCTGTTGCTACTACTTTTACATGGCCTTTTATATGCGCTCATCGTGCGTGTTACTTACGTTTGTTAGCCCTTCTCGGCCTATCGGAAAGTAGATATAATTGGCATACGGGTCATTGGCATAAGTCTCCGAACTAGAAGGTGTTCGATCCCCATGCCTAAAAGCCTATCATAAGGTAAGAATTCATCATGTTATTTTCCTCATTTGTTTTCAATAGAACCCACTGAAAATTTATAGGTAAAACCGGGAAAATTGTTTGTGGAATCCATTTCGAATTCCTATAATATGGATTGACTGCAATCCTTTACGATGACAAGAATTTCGAGCTTTTCACTGGACTTCCTATGTGAATTTTCAATAGGCTCATGCGGCCGCATAGACTGTTATTTGGTCAGGTATGCTTATTGTGAATACATATTATATTGTAGCTTGATAAATATACTCATTGTCAGAGTATTTTGTAACATGAAGCATTCCCTCCATATTTTTCAGATACTGAAGCCAGCGAGCCGGTCTGAAAAATGCAACAAATCATATTACAGGATTCTACTTACGACATTTACAAGTCTTAGTTGTGGTTCAACTCCCAAGACTGTGGCTAAGTTGATCTGCAGCATCAGAAAAACTGTCACAAGCGAACAGCGGATCATTGTTTGCGGTTTTTTGTAGCTTCTGAGTATATTATTATATCGGTTTCTTCTGCAAATAAAATAATATTTCAATTCCTTATAACAATGCCTGATGGCATTTCCCTCCAAACGAAAAAAAAAATACGCATTGCATATTTATTCTGAAGATCCTTATTCCTTAATTGACTATAAAATATCTCGGCTCCGCATGGAAAGAAAAATATAAAAGCATTAGCCGTACCCGGCCATAACTAGAAAAGATGGCTGTTTTGAGATCACGGTTTTCCTGGCTTAGGCAGATACCTGACTGTTCTAAAGTATAATTCCATAGAAACGGCCATGACTATGGCCGGAGCAGTCATATTTTCTTGCTGTTGCTATTTTAGCGAATTTTTTTTTTCACCGTGCGGTTAGAAAATTTCTCCGCGATGATGGAAATGAGAATGAAATTGTTACTGCATGATATTTCGAGAAATTGTCTACAGTGAGCATTAGGAACTGTATTTCTGATATATTTTGTGGATTTTTTTGTGCAAACATCCCAACTTATATTTAGCGAGTATTTCTTGAATCATTCCGGACATGGATCTACTAAAAAATAATATTGTATTGAATTTTTCTTTGACGCGGTGAGGTGGAGGTAGTGAGTTCAAATCAGATATAGAAATTGTTCATTCAATTTGTGATTGAATTAACAAGGTAGAAAAAGAATCCAACTGTTATTCCGATGAATGCAACGTGTTTCAACCGATTCAACCAATGACTCTTATTTTAGATCTTACGATCCCGACCGAACAATCCATTTTGTGTCATCGATCCGAGGGAATTCACGAAAATAATTCATGTCAATCAAAATCGCCTATAGCACCCCTTAATGATTATTGAATGTTTTATTTTTACCGATAAAGGCCAGCACCGACTGCTTCGCTGTACATCAAACCGCACAGAAGCTCGCGAAATCGAACAGCAGCGCACGGTCGCGACGGAGCGGACGATCCGTTATATTCTCATGTCGAACATTTCCTATGCAAATCGTTCGATGAAACTTCTCCATTCTAACTTTGCATAGAATGGAATTGAATTATACAGGAAGCTATGAATGATCACCTTGATAACACATTGTCATACGTCATATCTTGCGTGTTCTTTTCTTTTTCCAACGAGTTTTATGGTTCAAGATTCGTGAAATATGTATGTACATTTGTCATTGGAAGCAAATTTTAATTTTGTTAATCAGAATGCTAAAAAATATTTAACCCAATTTTGTAAAATCACAAGTCTTAGGGGAGGATACACCTTTTGATTCAAATAGCTGATAGAAATATCATGTCTGGTATCATTATTAGGTGGTTACTTTTCACACTAGCGGCAACTCGACTATTTTATCATAAAAACATAGATGGAATAATTTAATTTCTTAAATGCATTCGCATCATTTAATTCATCTCTTTGAAATTACCTGAAAAGCTATCACGGATAAATTAATATTTAGTTTGATTGAGTAACAAACATTGTTAGTTCACGTAACAAACTACAAATATTTGTCCATTAAAAAAGGTAAATACAATTCCGTAAAATTTGAAACCATTGATTGCTGTCAACTAGTTTGCATGCTGTCAATAGACCCTATCAGCAGAAATATACATTATACATATTCCTAACTAATTGTGGGTAGGAAGATGTGAAATAAATTAGATGACACTGCAGGAACGTCTTGTTGCCCTAGAAGTTTTTTATCGTGGCCAAACTGTTGAAGATCCCAGTAATCCAAGTGAAGGTGGACCGTATTATACCACCAAAAATGAGGAAATATATATAGGTCAGTCCACGTCAATTCACCTAGCCGCCAGATCCCACCATCTTTGATTCGCCCTGTGATTTTTCATATGGTTGTCCTTGGTCTAAAACATTTTCTTCAATTTTTTCAAATTCTTCAGACCAAGCTTTTTTGAGTTATAATTTTTTATAACTCAGATATTAACGCTTAATTGATTTGGTGAATACATTTACACTCTATTACATTGCACGCGATCGATATGATCTGAAGAATAATGGTTACAAATCGTATGTAATCACAAAAATTTCCGTACATTGCCAACTGCGGAAAACCGACTGCAGAAAGTGGGCACAATTTCTCAGCTGATGATTGGCTGCAGGAGGTGAGATTTTTTTGGTTCAATATCTCAGAGAAGGGTTGGCTACCGGTAATCGGTTTTCGATATGACATTAATGGAATGTTGCCTATCAAGATCTCCGTTTAGCTTCGAAGATTCGTGCCAAAGTTATTGGTTTGTGTCTCTATACTGTCAGGTGGTATCTGGAGTCAATAATCTTGCAGAACTCCAGATGGGAGGGTAGTAATGTCGGTACTTGGATATCGAGAAAAGCCTCTTTGAATCCAAAACCTTGAAACATGATCGATAAGATCCGTGGAGAAATTGAATGAGATCAGAACTTTGTTGAAAACTTTTGAATGATTTTTGAAGAAGACGGATTGATTAGAAATCATCAAATCAAAAATATTGTGGAAAAAGGTCACCGAATTCGATAGTGACTATCCGAAAACTGTTTTCGATGATTCCAATTATGAAGATTGTGCACAGAAAATGTTCTAAATTTCTAGAAAAGTGATGTTGACAATTTTCTGAAAAATGCTCAACGCAAATTCCCAAACTGCTATTGTCGATTTCTGCTTTGACTGTATATTTGATTCGCCCAAAGTTCCCTTCGTAGCTACTGGCCAAATCCAATGGCAGTTGAAAGTGAAAAGCAAACACATATCGGCCAGCAGTAAGTTCGTATTCATCATTACCGTCTGCAAGAAAGCAACAGCTGAAAGTCGTATATGTCAAGTTCTAGGACACACGAGGACACAGCGCTTATGATCAAACTGATTGTGAAACACTCACCGGACGTGATGTGATTTGAAAGTCAATCGACTCCAAATGGTCGGAGACTTCTGTTTTTCGTTCTCTTTTCTTTGCCAGTTGATTGTTCGAACTCACCTCCAAAGATTCACTGCTCAAAATCAAAGCATTCTTGCTCTTCCATAAAATGTACTTTCTGCATCCCGTGCCCGTGAATCCACTTTATAATTCCAAGGCTTGCGTAAATCATACGAATTCCTGAAATTCAGAATCAATGTTTGGACGGAGAACTATTCCGAAATTGCTCATCAGTTCTCCGGCGATGCTATATAGTCTAGTCAATGTAGTTTGAAGAACAGGCCTACCCTCAAATAATTCAGCCACGCATGAGAAATATACCAATCGACGCAGAAACTTCTCCCGAATAACATATCAACATTTTTGTTCGCCACGCATTGTTGTTGCGTGAATAAAAACAAACCCTATCTCAGAGGATGGAAATAAGCACTTCGAGAGAATATTATAAAAAGAATTTATTTTAGCATCCATGGTATTTACAAGTCTTTGGGTGCACAACTGCTTGTGAGCTCTGTGCTGCTCTGTGAACAAGTGGACCATTCCATTCTTTTCGTGCTCTGTTTGAGGATCGCTCGTATGGCTAGGTTTTTTCAGATCGTAATTCGATATATCTTGCAGCTTGTGTTCAAACACTCGAAAGAAATCTAGCATATTCTTATGAGCACAGTAGATCGGCATCCGTTGCTATCACTGGTGCCAGTAGCTCCAGGAATTTATCAATGGGGCACATCTCCGAGCACCCTGGGATCTGTTTAGCGACGACTTTGGATGGAATCCCAGTGTAATAGAGCACCTTCAGAAAGTGAGGAAAATGAGGTATATACGCGTGCAGACAATATAATGGATCATAATCTACGCATATTACAGTTGAAAATCACTTCATGCTCACCTTTATGAAATACTCTTTCTCCAGTTGCCACAATTCGATAATCATAGCACTCGAGTACGCGGGCACGTGAGGCTCGTACACTCCAAGTGTTAACTGCAGACTGGCAACATTCATTTCGTGACCACTGTATAGGAACAGTTTTCTGCCTTCGTCGAGTGTTCCGTTGATATAACCGACCGCATCGTCAGTAATTTTACGCAGCAGTGTACCTGAAGAGCACACAAAATACGTACAGATGCTGGCACCTTGAAAACTTGTGCAAAATATCGAGGCGTTTGATCGGATAACAACATTTTCATTAATAGATCATAGGCATACGTCTTCTGTAAATACGAACAGTGCAGTTGGTAAATAATGGTGATCTAATGAAATGGTGCTTTTCGATTACCTCCAAATATTCTCTTCATATAGTCATTGTAGGAATTCAACTTGTACTGGAAAGTTGCAGCGTGGAATAGGTCACCGTCAGGGAAAAACTCATGTGCCCATTCCGGAATAGTCAAGTTGGCCGATTTCTGTGCGTCAAACGTATGATAGAGTACATACAGAGAAAGAGTGTTGTCAATTGCCTGGCCAGTTAGCTTTGTCAGAGATGTCATTGTTCCAGCAAACACAGCAATCTCTTCTTGTACTTCGGAAGTCTTCGTGACACGGTTGTATTCGGTAATGTACCTGGAAAAGGATGTAAAATGATAGCATGTATATGACTAACTGTACTATAGGTGCATGAGCATTGCTTTTGAAAGGCAGTTCCGAACTCACTGTGGACAGGATACCGGAGTCAGCAGAATATCTTCTGTCATTGGCGAGTACACAGTCGGGATTGGCTGCCAAGGTAATTGGTCATTCCATTCTTGAATTGGTTCAGGTGGATAAAGAGCGCTCAGAACCAACTGGAGTGACATTTTCGTCCTGTCTATATCCGTGCTGCGCGCCTGAAGAACAGTCGGGTCGTAGATGGAGCCCAGGAAATCACCGTATCGCGATTTCAGCATTTTTCCCAATTGATATTCTCGCCGTTTTCCCTCCTGTGATCAGTTATGATTTTTAAGTTCTTTGAGTGTTACCAATTCTTCCGTCGACGGTGGTGAGTCTCGGGCTGTCTGTCCAGTAGAGATTTTATACTGCCGTTTTTTCATGCCGTTGGCTACCTACCTGAATACTCAGACATGATACATGATCGTAGGTATTTTGGACACCAGCAAAATAATTGAATATGAATTTATGGGGTGATTCCTTAGGGTACAGTACTATAGCTTGAATTCAAAAATTGCAAGTAGGCCAGAACTCGTTCATTTTTCAATCGAAGTTCATTTTACATCGGAAGATTGTGCTTCTAACCAGATAAGCGATTGCGTAACTCTTAGCGATATCGTTAACTTTAACTGTTATCGTTAACTCAGCGGGGCAATTGTTGATCGGTTACGGCGCGGCCAATCGGAGACGGTCCCGCGCTGGTTTCATCGCTAGGCGACGTAAGTTAACGATAATAGTTGAAGTTAACGATGTCGCTAAAAGTTACGCAATCGCTTCCCTGATCATAACTTGGAGCTGATTATCCAAAATTACCAAATTTCAAGCCACTGATTTGCAATAAGAACTCTACCAGACCAAAAACATTGAGAAATTTCTTCGCACACATGGCGAGGATTTTATCTCTGAACACAATGAGCCTTCGATGAACCTAATCAAAAAAATGTGTTTGATGCGAAATCAATTTCAAATTGAAAATAGACGCGAATGTCGGACTACTTCACATTTCTGGAACCGAGCTGTGCTGGTCCTCTGAATGACAAGTTTGTACGTTTGCTCATATAATTATGTCATGAATAGAAAAATGTACATGCCAGTAAGGTCTATAAGGTAAATCTATCGAGTCCTCATGAATTTATCCAGTATAACAGCTGGTTAAAGTGTACCAATAAATCTAGTACTGTCAGGGAATTCATCGTTTCCTTGTTTCTGATACAGAATGAAAGCCCGCAAGGGAAAATCGTACTTTAGTAACACGAATTCGTTGCATATTTTTGGGAGGATTTTCATTCCATATTATATTCTCTAGCGGATTCACTTCTGCAGGATCATACCCCTCGTTATATTTTCGATCAATTGAAATTTACATGGACAGGAATCTGTTGCTACTACTTTTACATGGCCTTTTATATGCGCTCATCGTGCGTGTTACTTACGTTTGTTAGCCCTCCTCGGCCTATCGGATAGTAGGTATAATCGGCATACGGGTCATTGGCATAAGTCTCCGAACTAGAAGGTGTTCGATCCCCATGCCTAAAAGCCTATCATAAGGTAAGAATTCATCATGTTATTTTCCTCATTTGTTTTCAATAGAACCCACTGAAAATTTATAGGTAAAACCGTGAAAATTGTTTGTGGAATCCATTCGGAATTACTATGGATTGACTGCAATCCTATATGATGCTACAAGAATTTCGAGCTTTTCACTAGACTTCTTATGTGATTTTCAATAGGCTCAAGCGGACGCGTAGACTGTTTTCTGGTCAGGTATGCTAATTGTCAATATATTGTATAGCTTGATAAATATACTCAGAGTAGTTTGTAACATGAAGCATTCTCTCCGTATTTTTCAGATACTGAAGCCAGTGAACCGGTCTGACAAATGCAACAAATGACATTACAGGATTCTACTTACGACATTCACAAGTCTCAATTGTGGTTCAATTCCCAAAACTGTGGCTAAGTTGATCTGCAGCATCAGAAAAACTGTCAAAACCGAACAGCGGATCATTGTTCACCGTTTTTTGTAGCTTCTGAGTATATAATTATACCGGCTTCTTCTGCAAATAAAATAATATTTCAATTCTTTATTATCAATGCCTGATGGCATTTTCCTCCAAACTCAAACCGCCTTCCGATCGAAAAGAAATTCGCATTTCATATTCATTCTGATTTTTTTCTTAGGTAATTGACGAAGATATTTGATCGGCTCCGGTTAGAAAATTTCTCCTTGATAATGGAAATAAGAATGAAATTGTTACTGCATAAGATACTTCGAGAAATCGTCTACAGTGAGCATTGAGAACTCTATTTCTGATATATTTTGTGGATTTTTTTCGCAAAAATCTAAACTTATGTTCCGCGAGTATTTCTTGAATCATTCCGGACATGGATCTACTAAAAATATTGTATTGAATTTTTCTTTGACGCGGTGAGGTGGAGGTAGTGAGTTCAAATCAGATATAGAAATTGTTCATTCAATTTGTGACTGAATTAACAAGGTAGAAAAAGAATCCAACTGTTATTCCGATAAATGCAACGTGTTTCAACCGATTCAACCAATGACTCTTAGATCTTGGGATCCCGACCGAACAATCCATTTTGTATCATCGATCCGAGGGAATTTGAGAAAATAATTCATGTCGGTCAAAATCGCCTCTAGCACCCCTTGATAATTATTGGATGTATTATTCCGGCATTGAAAAAATACACGTTTAAAACCGAAATTCATCAGATTTAATGTAGAAATGAGTGAATTGTAGCTACTCTGGTTTTCGATTACCACAAATATTGACATCCTACTCTCTATCATGCTACACAACTCTGCATTGCCATGAGGAATGAAATCTGCGTCCGAGTTTTTAAGCGACTTTAATAGCCACTTACGACGCACAATGGGACAGAACGACCCAAAACGCGCGCATAATGTTCAAATACCTATATCTCGGGAAGTATACACGCTAGACACATAATTAAAATCGCAAATTGAAGTTGAAAATCTGAGCTTGAAATTGGAACCTTGTCATTATCGATGTGAAACTTCGTTGAAAAGTTATATCTTTTTGAGTATCCGATAAACCTGAGTCGATTATTCAAGAACTGTTCTTAATATATTCGGTGGGTAATCAGTTATTACGTAGTCAGATTTGATGTGTTTTCATCATGAATAATATATGTACAGTATATAATCAATGTATAATATAAATAATATCCAATTGATTACAAGATAAAAAAGCTATATAAATTATAAATATAATTTCGTTATTACAAGGATGAGAAAAACAACATATTCAGAATTTCTATTTATGATATTCAAAGTGAACGAAAAATTAATTATTCCAGACTTTCTTATTGCTGGCTATTAAATTTTTTCCCATATTGTTCAAATGTCTTCGTCCTCACTTCCAATCTCTTCTTCGTCGTTCTTCTTGGATTGTATTACGATTTTCTGCACAATCTTTGTGGATGATCAGCATTGCCCTTACTACCTCCGGTTTCATTGCTGAAGACCTCAGGTGTGTGATGTGGGGGTCAGGAGTTAGAAAAAAGCGATTGAACACATCTGTCAAGTTCGGAAATTTTTTGTCCCGACAGAGTTAGACACCCTGAATTCATTCGAATAATTAAAAAGAAAAAAAAAAAAACAAAAAAAACACGCACCTGCCAAGTAAAAGACTTGCCAAATCGGAACCCGCAATCCTACGCAGTCAATTTTTTTTTTGCATTATGTTCGGGAAGGATAGTACTTAAATCTGCATCAAGATTCAGAGAGAGATCGGGAGAGAAACAAAAGTTATGTATAATAATGATGAGGAAAAAAACAAACAAAAATGCCCAAATTCAACCGCCGATAACTGTGCTAAGAATTGCTTGACTTGAGTTGATGAAAAACGAAAATAAAGATTGGGATCTATGGAAAAATTTAAGACCAAAATGAAGTGGATACATGGAGAATTAGTCACGTTATTCGTTTTTGAACCAACAATAGTCCGAGGGCGAGAAATTCTTCACTAAGGAAAGGCAAGTTCAGCCTACTCAAACACGATGAAGGAATTTTTTTTCATAGTTTACCATTGACTTGTCTGTGATTGAGACATCTTTAAATATCTAGAGTGACAGGAAATTATGATTGCGTTTTTTTTTTTCATTTTGTATTATGCGCGCGTTTTGGGTAGTTCTGTCCCATTGTGCGACGCGTGTATCAATCAATCATGGTCACTCACTTATTGTGACCGATTACTGTAGCGTTTCTGACGAGGTCGTAGGTATTCACGAACGAATATTCCTGGATACCTCCTGTGTGTCTGAATAAACTATGTCGGAATACCGAACAGGTGAACTAATTTTCATGCAAATGTAAGAATTCTAAATTTTCTGACTCGGCTTCGTAAAATCCGATACTCATCTTTCGTTATCAGAAAAACTACAATGCAATCGATAACTTTTAGCACGTAAGAAATTCGTGGACGTAAAAATGACGTCGTAACTCTTCTTTGCTTATAATACATCCGGGATGGATTGTATAAGGAATTTCTAGGCGAAATCACAGCCAATGAAATTTCGGGACCAAACGAAAGATCGCAGGTTCCATTGTTTCTGAAGACTCAATTGAACTTCACAATTGACACAATCAGAATCACGTGAAATTGGGAGACCCTGATAATACTCATCTATTAATGTGTGACCATTTTTTCGGAGGTACAATGATTTCGGAAAAAGTTATCACAAAGTTTCGTTTTGGTCTGAGACTGCCAATGCACATCTTGTGCAACCAAGTTTGACGTACAACTTACTGTGGATGCCGTGGAGTAGCTGACGGTGGAGTAACGCAGGAGAGACTAAAGGTGGACGCTGCACTTGACCCTCTCTGACAATGATGCAGAACTAGCTCAGGTTTATTTCATCGGGTCCCTCAGTTATATAGTCATCATTATCAGTAGCTTTTACGCGTATTTTAATCATCTGCGATAAGTTTTGCATCGTGTCTAATGAACAAACCTAAGTAGTGGGCGGGAAGTGTTTAGCAATTGTTATCGGGATAATTCGCTGATGATTGCTGTGCATGGTAGGTATTGTAGAGTGTGATGCCTATTTGGCCCCAGGGCCTTGATTCGAGTCGTTCTTCTCGACTCGAAATATAGTGCCCCACGCATGGCATCTTATGTTGGAAACATATCATGCGAACTTGTAATTCATGGTGCGCGAGCATAGCAGAAACAGCCCAGACCATACAATCGAATTGTGATGAAATTGATCTGTCAATAGGTTTCGGAAATAGGATTGCGAAAATTTCACGACTCAAGACAGTCAGACCTTCATCACACTATACATTCGTTCCATCATGGTGTGGAGCTAATTCTAAATGACTGTACGTGGAATGGGCAATATTTTGAATTCGAAAAATCTGAATACCAAAATAGCAACAGGTCAAATATATGTGCCTGTTCACCTTTATATAATTCGTATGGATTTCCTGCGAACCACTGCGGAAGGTCTCCTGTATATATACACTTTCACCAGAGAGGGTTGATATTTTCGTTCACTGTGCATACTGTTCATATTTAGAAATTGTAGGAAGCTATCATCAATTGGGCTATTTTCAGTAGATCGAAAAATAGAAAAACGGTTTTTGTTGAGGTTTCAGTAGCGTCTCCCCTTAACTATATTTTCCGTGAGTTACGGTTCATAATTGCTATCGATCTATTTACATTCCGAAGCCGCGTGTCGTGAACATTTTCACCTCGTGCTAGCCAGCTCTTTTATTCCAGATAACTGATGAGATAAAAATTATTACTCGTGCAAAGATATGATCAAAAATATATTTCCATATATTTCCGGTCGATTGAGGCGCGTCGCAAATTTATGATGGTTTCCGGGTGGAAACTTGTATCAGTTCTTACGTAGGACCTTCAATGGTTGAAAGGCGCCTTGCGGAAACGGATACGAAAGAATCGCAATAACTACTACTTAATACGTTAGCAATCAATCTGATTGATAAAAGTTCCTAATCAAGCTAAGGAAAACGGACCGACGAGAAAATTACAGGGGTTAAGCTTGACCCACGGGTTCGATCGCAAAAAGTTGTACCATCCGAATGCACTGGAAAATATAATAATAAAAAGCGATGAACAGTGCACTACCACCTAGTTGACGGATTATTCGATTCACGAACTTCGAGTTCGAAGATGCATTCAGGAAATGGAATGACGGCCAAAAAATACTGACATTTTCACGCTGGAGGGAAAATCAAACTTCTATATCTAGTTTAATGATAAACTTTTTTTTCTACTTCTTCCTCTCTTCCGAATCTTCTTTGACGTCTGTGTATGTGCCAGAATAACTAAATATACGGCGTCCATTTCCACTCTGGGCTCGAAATTATTGCTTTTTTTGCACAGAATTTACTGTGTGCATTCGACCAGAATCGTACATGGCTTTCACAGTAACATTACGATATTCGAGGAATGATTAGCGAATTAATTTTATGAACCTGTAACTTTGCGAATCGTATTTATTTCAGACACCATAAAACGTAATAATTATAAAAGGAAATAACATTGAAAATGAAAATTGTAACAGGCAGATCAAAATTTTATAAGATGCATCAGGTGGAATTTTGGATATTGTGAACGCTGAGTAATTTCTGTGATTACAACAAGCGAAGTACAACATACATGTTGGTATATGTGTATTATTTATATCGATGAAAGCCTTATCGATACAATCACGTTTGGGAAGTGTTGTCAATGATCACGTGGACTCGGCTGATGAACTATAACGATCAAATGATTTCCACGTTCCGTACAATGATTTCTTTTTCGCGATCATTGAAGGTGATCGACTCAAGTTGTGTTTATTTTCTTGACCCAACTCGATCGGTTTCACTTCCGACATATTTATAAATTATCACCGTATAGATCCCCATGCTACGATTCTTCTCTCATATAACAATAATCTATACTTGAATTCTCGTATCCTAAATTAAATTGCCGAATTATATGCCTGCCAAAAATTTGAGTTGATTCTCTATTCCCACGTGCAAGGTGCGAATGTCCATCCTGAAATTCATGCACCATGCTTGCTAGAAATATTCTGAAATGTGGATTGTTCTATGAAGTACTGTACTAATCATCCTATGACGTATCCACGTATAGACCTGATGATCGTTGATCTCGGCAAATTAAGATCACGAAATGCTACGATTTTATCGCTTACCCACGCCAGTACCACACAACAGATGAACGGTAGATGCGTGAAATTCTCATTCCTTTGGTCCCGTGCACCTGGGTGGGTGGGACCTCCTTATCTGATATCAAATGCCGAATTATTTCATTGATCGCGTGCACGTCTGCCATAAACGTGAGGCAATAATCTTTAATCACGTGCAAACCGTACAATATTTATCACGTACTTTACGTGATACTTCATCATAATACTTTTTTTAATCACCAGGCACTCGAGTAGGTACATATGCCTATTTTCAGGCCCAATCGTGATACACACAAATAATGTGGTGCAAATTCTTGCTATTGCGCATTTGAGGGGTTGATTATTCGATGAAGTGGTTTTGCATTATGGGCACAGCAGATCGGCGTCCGTTGCTGTAACTGGTGCTAGTAACTTGACAAACTTATCGATAGGGCATAACTCTGAGCATCCTGGTAGCCGTTGCGTGATCGACTTCGCGGGAATTCCAGTGTAGTGAACTATCTGCAGAGGGTTTGAAGGAAAAATTAGATAGACATCTTGTCATTTATGCATAATGGTTCGTAATCTGATTGAAGAGTAGTCAACTACGTGATGCTTATACCTTAACAAAATACTCGTTCTCCAGTTCCCACAATTCGATAAATACAGCACTGGAGTAAGCTGGAACGTGGAACTTGTACACTCCAAGTGTCAACAGTAGACTAGCAACATTTGTCTCGTGACCACTGTACAGAAAGAGCTTTCTGCCCTTGTCGAGAGTTCCGGTAATATGGCTCAGCATATCATCAGTAATTCGGCGCAGTAGCGTACCTATACACGGAAGTAAAACTAAATGCATACATATATTGGCTGGTAACTTCACTCACAAATAGTGTAAACCTTAGTAACGTGAACATTAAACGTGTGCTGATATGTATCACTGAAACAAGATAAGACAATATGTTTGCCCAATTCTGGGCAAATGATTTATCTGTACTGGGCCAGTGTTACCAAACGAAATTCTGTGCCATGTGGGTAGATCCAGCAATACTCCAGCATTTGTACATGGGCAGTATCTACCACGATAAACTAATAGCGATAACGTGCTTACTATTTAATTACCTCCATAAATCCTCTTCAAATATTCGTTATAGGAACTTATCTCGTACTCGAGGAGTGTACCACACAGGATTTCACCGTCCGGATAGAATTCGTAGGCCCAATCTGGGAGTTCCAGATTAGCAGATCTTTGTGCGTCAAATAAATGATATAACTTATACAGATCAATAGTGTCGTTAATTGTTTGGCCAGTCAGCACTGTCAAAGAAGCCATGGTTTTGGAAAACACAGCCATTTTCCTCTGCACCTCAGCACTGTTTTTAACTCGGGTATACTCGGTGGTGTACCTGATCACAGATATATGGAAAACCAGTATGAAAACCATTCACCGTACCAACGGCCGCGGCGAATCAATATCGCTCTCGTAAGAAAGTAAAAACTCACTGTGGACAGTGTTGAGGAAACATCAGGATATCTTTTTCAGGAGGAGAGTACTCAGTTGGGATCGGCTGCCAGTCCAAGTGGTCGTTCCATTCTTGGATAGGTGGAGGTGGATAAAGAGCACTCAGCACCAACTGGAGTGACATTTTAGTCCTGTCGACGTCTGTGCTGCGAGCTTTAAGAACCGTAGGGTCATAAATGGAACCCAGAAAATTACCGTATCGCGACTTCAGCACTTTTCCCAGTTGGTATTCTCGTCGTTTTCCCGTCTGTGTAGAATTTTTTCCATAAACATACAGATATGTGTCTAGGGTCGTTTGGGTGAATACAGGATTGTGGTAAAATGATTTACAAATGTGTAAAAACTTGACAGAACCATTGCTGGTTTTTTGACGATGAAAAATTGTCACGTTCCAATGCGATGACGGACTGGCTTGAGGTCGGAATAAGTCTTAACAGTTAAATTGATCGGGAAACATGAATGGTGATGAAAAGTCCAGGGCAACCCAGTTGACCAGATTTTTTGTTCAGGGGCATGATAATACATACACAAGACTGCGCTGGTAAAAATATTCCGGATTTTCTTATTTCTGAGTGGTTACTCTCACTCAGGAAGGAGAAGAAGGAGAGTAGTTACTCTCGGTTCGAAAACCAATGTGTAACTGTAAGATATTCTATTCTATGATAGAAATTGGTGCAAATACCTATATATACTGTTCGAATGTGTGCTTACATTTGTGAGCCCTCCTCTGCCTATTGGATAGTAGGTATAATTGCTGTACCGATCTTTGGCATAGGTTTCCACGATGCTAGGTGTCCGGTCACCATGCCTGTAAACCTGTCATACAGTAATGGCACGTTAACTGTCTGTGTAATTTGAAATTCTCGTTTATCGTGTTACTTCGCTTGCAGAGGGGTTTTTTCTTAATCTAGCACTACTGCATGAAACCATGAGGTGCAACTAGTAAGGCTGGCCCATATGAGATTTGCTAAGAGGTAAATACCTATATCGTTGAGCAACAATTAAAACTTTGTACTCTGAAACTGGGACTGAATAGAATATTTCGAGGGGCCAAGCTAGCGAGCGAGCGCGGAGTATAATCGTTCAGGCCTTTTTGTCTCAGGAACGATGACTCAAGACTTTAAGTGAAAATGTTCATCATCACAAGGTATCATCATTTACATAGGACGATATCAATAGCAGTCATCGCAATAATCTGGCTTTTTACTTACGGCAGTTACAAGTCTCAACTGTGGTTTAGCTCTCAAGAGTACAGCAAAGTTGATCTGCAGCATCACGAAAACTGTCACGAGTGAAAAGCGGATCATCGTGGACGGTTTTGCCTTCAGTATTTATTTCCACTAATTGTAAATGTCTCTGCGAACTGATATTCACATAGGTAATTATAAAGGACTATAACGGCCTTTCCCTTCCATCTCAAGCCCCTTTCCTCAAAAAAAAAAAAAAAAAAAAAAAGAAGCAGGAGAAGAAGGAAACAATACCTTTCAACGATCGCGTGCCGAATGGTATCAGCTAGGTTTTGAGTGCCATTATACGACCATTTGCAATTTTTTTGAATTGAAAAGTCGTTTAACTCGGTTTTTCTGGTTTGGATCTGGCTGAAAGTAACATAATCACCCGGGCCAATTCTGGACGGCCGTAAGAGACATTATAAGGTTTTTTGCGATTTATGAAAGTGAAATTTTTTGAATTTTCAACAACTTGGCGAATTACTGAATTCACAAATAGAGTCAAAAGGTAATACCGGTTGATACGATCTTTTGATTCTATCTTGGGCGAAAAAATAACCCATGAACTAATTTCATAAGCTCGTGTGCGCGAAATTTCATAATCCGTACTGAAAATGCACGTGCCCACTTCACAAATTAGTATTTCTTACATACAATACTCACCGTGGACTCTTGAGCAGTTGATGTCGAAGTAATGCTGAGGAACCTAGTTTACACTAGGAGCGTTCAGTTCAGGCAGGACCTGACTCTTTTCGACAATGATGTAGTTCTGCTATGCATTGTGTTCGTCACTATTGGTGTTTATATATACCATGTGAACGTTAGGGATCAGCTAACCCCAGACACTTTCTAAGTATTTATTTTTATACAGCTGGAAGAACGCACCTAATTGAACTGCGAAGCTTGGGGCATCACTACATCAATATTACGCTGATGAATACCATACGATCATGTATGAACATTGGGCGGGCGGGGTATCAAAAGTTTGAAAACCAAATCGATCGGTATTTCATCTGACCTCAATATTCCATCTCGCCCGGTGTGTCCGTACTTCCATAATACATTAGAATTATGGAATGAAAAATCGCCATTCGTGGCAGGAGCATTATATAGCAGCAACGGTTGAGACAATAGCATATATTGCATGTAGCTTCAAGTAGATAAATGTATGTCAAATTGTCAAGAGTACAGGTGTGATATTTTGATACTATACGCTTGCGTAGAATGTTGACAATTTTAGCACACATGGCACAGCTGGAGCCTCAATCCCGAGCAGAAATTTGTTCTGGGCCGAGGTCGGGGCCCCAGTTCATTGGCCTGATTTCCAACCGGGCCCCAGTATGGCAAATTACCTGGGGCCCTTCTAGAAATGTCACGCTTACCATTCTAGGGCCCTAGCAACCGTCCTCTTTACTGGGCCCCTGTTGGGGTGCCCGACGTTTGCCCTACCCGTGCAGAAATTTCCGATCCAAAAATATTATGTTTTATATTGTACTATTATTGAAGTACGTTGAAAAAAATTATTAAATATGAACTTTTAACAACTAACAATCGACCGCAGACCTATATGTAACGATGAAAACGCACTTTACGCCCGCCGAGAAGACCGCCGCAAGAATTGTCCTTAATTACCGGGATTTGAACTCACGTCCGCTCGCATACTAGTCGCACACCCTGACCACTACGCCTAACTATCGTATGGTTATTGGTACACTGTTTGCCAACTTCTTCAACGCCTACGAAGCGATCAAATTGATACCCGAAATAATACGACTCAATGTTTGGAGTTTTTTTTTTTTAATCAAAATAACGTTGAATAATATGAGAAGCAAACGCCTGTCCACTTCGGTCAAGGGCTCGAAAATTTTGATAAATGAAGCATTTTATAAATAAAGAATTTTTTTTCAAATTTTTCAATCATGGCTATCGATGTGTTCATTTTCGAAAATCATAGGTAATTCAGACGATTTTCAAAAAATCCGAACTAAATTGAGAGTGTTTATTCATGAAGATAAAAAAAAAAAACATGATAAAATCATGGCTCGAATCGGAAGGGGTCAGGGTCTGACGTAGGTCGGTTTGGGGTAAAATGCCCCGTATACTTATACACTTGCGGCTATTGCGCGCTATATGTATATATGAGCGTACGTTGAATAACAAATAACTTCAAATATGTAGTAAATAGTAAATAGTAAAAACTATTTTCCGCTTGTATGTAAAGAAGGTTGACTTATTGGGGCCCCCCGTTTATCGACCCGCCTGATGCCCTGAACTGGTAAATTCTGAATGAACAAACGTTAAGCCCTAACTGGGCCCCGATGAGCCTGTTATCAACAATTCCCGTACTGTGGCAGCCCCGATAGAACCCGACTGAGGCCAAATGTTTCCTCGGGCCTTTCTCACTTAATTTCTGCACGGGATACAGTTTACAGTTATTTTACGAAACGTCACATTGTTTCAGCGAACTAAAAAATTCATACGGTCCGAAGATTCTAATGTACATCAAGTCATGCAGGACATTCGTCTGCAATCTTCGGTGGTCACTCTGTCAATCAAGCCACTCCTTCGGATTTTGGCGTTTCACAACTAGAGGTCAACCTAAGAGGATTTGAAAAAAAAATCATTTATTGGCAAATAGATTTTTGTATTCTGTGAAGCTTGGGATAGCAAAAATGAAACTAGTGTATCTTCTACCACTAACTGAAGAAGACGGTTCGCAAGTTGGGCAATGCTTCGGGAACGTACTTTCTGGAGATTAGAAATTAGAATGATCGATGCATCATCCAATGAATCTGATTGATTTATCTTCGGTGCCATTAGATTCTGATTGACACTATATCACTAACTGAAATCACCGAAGTAATCGTGACTGAACGAGTTCTTCCCCTGTATACTAACTAAGACGGCCTATCTTGATCAGTCGAGGGTCAAGTTCGCTGCTCCGCGTATGAAGATATCATGCAAGGGGAACACCGGAGTTAACCGCCTTATCTAGTTTTTTTTCTCGTGTGCCCGAACAAGTAATTCGTGATGTACCTGATGGCAAATGTGATAATATGCATGTGCTCTGGAAGCCAGAGGATCCGGAATGTGACTTACAATGACATAACTATTTGTATGGTTGCCGTTTGTTTCATTTGTTATTATTGATTAATATCATTAATACTGTATCATTATTCGGATCAAATGAGAGAGCGGAAACTTGCCGCCACCAAACTGATAAAAAAAAAGTACTGGTTTCGTTTCAGGAACGACCGAGGTAACGACTTTTTCCATTTCAACAAATTTTCAACTTTCGGACCCAGTTGTAGATGAAACGTGATCTGTCCATCTGTTTGTCGGTCCGTCCGAATATGCTGTTTTGAAAAGTAGCAGTAAGGAGAAATTTGAAACTTTGACTACCAATTGCTCTCACCTCGAGAACACGAGCCGTTCTTTCTCAATGACTATAGCTAATCGATCCAAACGAACCCTGTACGAAGGAATTCAGTTTTTTTGGTAAAAAGTGGCCAAGTATCTCACTTGATCAAACCAACTGATAGGATTCTGATAAAAGTTATGTTTATTCATGTGAGCTAGGTTAGATTGGAAGTGATCTCTATTGAATCACCTTAGAATTGATTGTTCAACCCAGCCTCGACTTTGAGATTGAATGCAGACGGATGTGCCAAAAATTTGGGACTTGACCGGGTTGTAGCTTATCTCTTGACAATTAAATTAAAAATGACTTTGTCTCATTGGGACTGACCGACTGGGTATGAACAGCAAAAAGTTATACCGTCTAAATTTAAAGCAAAGAAAAATTTATTGCGATGAAAAGTTCAGGGCAACAAGGTTGACTAATTATTTTTATTTGCGATTGGAGTGAACCTATATTGCTTATGTAACTCCAGGCGCTCTACTTACCACTTCAGATGCCCAAGAGCCTCTGAATTTTCATTTCTAGCAATCCTAAAATCTACAGGTTACACCACCTCTCATATAGGTGCAATCTCATCTGGCTTCACAATGATGATATTATTTCTGCAAAAACTGTCCCAGTGACTTATACCATTCAGAAATGAACGTCTGGTATTTCGAGAGGCAATCTCACGAATAAAGCATATATCGTAAATTACGGGGAAGAACGACCGAAGATTATGAGCCCAAGTCTGCACTCACACTCAGACATGCCTTTAGTTTCTATGACAGGCTATCAATAGCGTTCTAGTGAAGTAAATCCCCGTGTATTCGATTCCAGACTACTCTCAATAGTGAATCAGTGGAATACCAGCCCATGATTGATAACCGTCCCTGAAACAGATCAGCATATATAAACCGAACGTCTGTAAGCAGCATCATCCTGTTCAAGTAGTAAGCAAGGAAGACTCAGATCTTCTACATCGTTTCGCACACTTGGTCATCGACTTATTGTACTTTTGGAAAATGAAGTTCACCATTTTCGTCATGGGTCTGGCCATTCTTGCCATGACTTCAGCCAAGCCTCGACCACAGGGTTCATTCGGTGTTTTGTACGGTGGTCAACGTGTCCATGGTCAGCCATTTCATTCGAACCTTGGTGTGAACGGTCAATGGAGATTCGGTAATCGGCCTAATTCCGGTCATGCAGTTTCTGGCTCGTGGAATCAGCCTTTATCCGGTCCGGAGAGACGCCCGTCTTACAATCTTGACTACAACTACAACTTCGTAAACAACAACAGAGGATCATTCGGTGCTTCGATTGGAGGCCAGAAATTACCTGGTCAGCGAATTCAACCTACCATTGGAGTTCAAGGTCGATGGCGGTTTCGGAGAGGAGTGGATCTGCAGGATGTGGATGAGGCTACCAATATTGCAGCTGGTTCATCCGACATACCTCAAAATTAGTTGCCTGAGAGTAAAACATTGCGGAGTCAGTGACGGGATGAATGTCATCAGTAATCACACACGCGTCATCGCATACTATTGAGTATCATTGGAAGCTTGAGAGGTGAGGCAAACTGTGCGCTGTAAATGTCGGTCATGAACTTTATATGGTCGTGTGATATCTTCCTAAATAGATATACATATGCAACTATATATACATATATTCTAATTCATAAGCTTATGTGAAACTGATACTTTTGAATTATCATGTACTAGCTACAATGTGATTGACACTGTGAATTACAATAATTTATTGATGCATATATACAGGAACATATGAATAAAAGTTTGATGTTTACTGCAATGATAGAATAATCACTGTATTATTCATTTCAACGATCAAACATTCATGTTTCTTTGGGAATAAATGAGAACTCTGTTATACAATACGCTTTCCTCATTTTAATCCTCTGGTCGTTTCCGATTTTGCTATACACAAGCATAGTCTATTTCTCATAGATTTTCGACAGATGATAACCTCAAGGCTGGTTGAGGTATCAGAAAATATCAACCTACGAATATGCTCGTCAGTACCATTGGGATGACCGCAATGAGGAAAACGCACACTAATTCCCGATAGATTACACTCACAAGCAGTTATTGTTACGTTACCCACGAGTGACAGACAAGCTCTACAACTTCTACGGTAATTGATAAACTCCAGCATGTAAAAATTATAATTAAAACCATGAGGTACTTGAGCTACCATTTCCTATTCACTGATAGGGTCAAGACTTGAACAGAAGTATATTAATTAGAAAGTAAAAATGAGAAGCCGAATTTGTGACATCATGCTCCAAGTTCGACTGCCATATTTTATCCAAAATTAATCTATTATTATCGCCATGCTGCGAAGAGTGCTCAGTTCCTATTTCCAGAAGATGGAACACATGAATAATTCACGCGAACTTATTCGCCGACAATCATGGGAAATAACCATAGCTAATTATGATATGAGGTGACAAAAAGAACCATGTAATTCTTGTCACATCAGAAAGCCCAATGTTCATACCGCGTAGACATCCTCTTATAAACAATTGAAGGCAAAATATTGCGGGATTGGTCTGGTGGTGATTTTGATTCTCTATGACACCGAATACTGATTTCATACGGCTCTTATATCTTGAGCGTACCCGTTGCTATCAAATTGAAAGGAATACATGATGTCAAACTAGGTGATGCATGGGAAATACTAGACACATCAGAAACGAATAAGGTAGAGTTCAGAAATTGTTTCGCACAAATTGAAATTCCATTTCAACTTTCAAATGATGTTGCTGTATTCTCAAAGTGGAGTCCCTCATACCAATCATACAAATACTAAAAATTTCATTGGATTTATGTTCTATTTGTTTCAACGAAATCAGCTACTTTCAATTTAATGTTATTCAAATCAGATAAATTAGTTTTGGTTCAAAGAAATAAAGTATAATCAAGCACACCTTAGTTGATCCAAAATAAATATTTTTTTCCGGAGTCCCGACGAAATATTCTTTCGGAAAAATTTTGTAAATTTTATGAAATCAACAAAAAATTTTCAATTTAAAAAAAAGGTTTTTTGATTGGGGTTGAATATTTAATTGGAATGAACTAATTCTAGCTAGCATCTGGAATAAGAATAACAGCTCTATCGATACTTAGATATCCATAAGTCCAAATATCGTGGAGCGTTACTAGAGTCAGCGAACACTTGCGAAATTTTTCCATGTATATTATAACTATCTACCTTATCGACATACCTGGAAGAGTTTGACAGATTATACAACTCGGTTCATCTTCAGTCAATAATGAAGCGATCTGAAATATCGCCAATCGACAAGCCTTCACCGTCCATAGCACGTGCAGTCACAACGCATGTTACAGAAGCTTATGAACAGATAGCGTCCCTGTCACCATTTCCCATCTCAGGGGATATAAAATACGATCTTTCAATTGGAATTTACGAAAGCTCTTTTCTCAGCAAAAACATATCCGATCAATCTGAAATTGATAACAGCGACAAAGAAGAATTAAACAAAAAGAGTGATACTCTTTTCTCGATTTTTCAAAATCTAAGAGTTCAAAAAATCACACCTTTTGATAAATAATCAATTAAACTCTTGGCTATAAATCCGTGAAAATCGTGGAGTATCTTGCCCTTCGTTCTAATCCTCTCTACCAATGTTGTCAATTTTACATTGATCGGATTTCGGATGTGTTTATGCTTAGAAAATAGACTTTGGATATTGTGTTTCATTTTCCCTCATCAGAAAAACGCAGGCTTCTATAATCTATCGCCGATGATCAATTGAAAATAATTCCAACCTTTGGAAACCTAGGCTTTTCAAACTCAAGCACATCAAATTTGGACACAAATAACAGTAGCTTTTGGACTTCAAACAAAAAAACTTTAATTCAAAATTGAAAAAAAAAAAGTCTGAGGAAAGTAACATAGTGTCAGAAAACAATACCGTAATTTTGTGCAGCATACATTATAATTATACGTATGTGTAACCAAAGATAATGTCGTTTTATAAATTGGTTCAAAGCTACGAGATTATGAATCTGTAGATTCAGTGCACGCAAAAGCTAATAGCTTGTGCCGTATACATATATAAATTATACGGCAAATATTTACCGACAAAACCTCTCCGTCCAGACTCATTTATGCAGGGTATTTGGACATCCGGTATTACCTGGTAAGTCAAAGGCCAAACAAATTTGGACCGAAGGGTTCTGTCGTCACTTGATACATAAACCAGGTCCTGCTCACTCTTTCGCTAACACCCACGTATAATCCTGCAATTATCTTCAATGAAATCGGTCGATGAAAGGGTTTTTTTATTTTCCCAATTTCGAAGCGCTGAGATCAAATCGGATTACCTTCCTCCTTAAAGATGTTATTTTATTTTACCGTACTTTTTCCTTTCGTGGGTTATTGTTGAAAATGTATATACTTATAATGGGAGGAGGAATAACTTGAACCTAGATTGGCATAACAATATATTAGATTAGAATAATCCGCAATAATCTTTCTAACTCATTTTGATAATTGCAAGTCGAATTAATTCATTGCAATTCAAATTAATTCACTATCATTTGGAATAATTTTAGTTCAATTCAGATTATTTCATGAATTCTGAATAAATTCCCAACGATTCACATAATTTTATATTAGTTCAAATCAAATTGGGCCTGAATCTCTAGGTAATTTAGAATAAATCTGTTCAGGGCAAAAGATTTGTTCATGTTCTATACCGCCTGTAATATGGTAGATCGAACCAAATTTTTCATTCCTCTTAGAATTGTAGTGAATAATTGGGTACAAATCCAAGCTGATTAAAAATAATTCAGATTCAGTCAAATTAATGTTCGCTAATTTCGCTTATTCTAAATTCAATTCAATCTAATTTCGTTCATTGTGGTAAATTTTTTTTTTTTTTTCAATTATTTTCAAGTCGAATTAATTTATGTGAAGGAACTTTTTTCATATCAATTGAACATAATTCATCCAATTCGTGTTAATTTGAACTAATTTTTCGATAGAATTGTATTAATTCACGGACCATTGGCACGTCAATTCAACAAATTATTTTCCCTTCGTTGTAGAGTAAGTGTACCAGTTACTGACCCTGTCCCAATTATTGACCTTTTTCAATTATTTCTCTCAATCCGTGAGCTCGCAAATTATCAAATAATCAATTTCTATTTTCCGAGGCTTTAGCAACTGATTTTTGTGTGACGCAAATATTCGCAGAATTCTTATTATCGATTTCAATTCAAGAAAATATAAGGGTCATCAATTGGGTCTTAAAGGGTCAGTAATTGGTGAACATACCTTACTGAAACAAAAGATGTTTGCTAAATCTCCTACGTTCATAATTTGAACTAAATTCCACTATCAATTAGGAACTGGATTTTGCTAAATCAACGAACTCAACAATTTCAAGTTTTTGAAGCGAGTGTTTGACATTTCCGTTCCGTGTCCTGCCTTGCTTCCCCATGGGACTTCAAGCATGATACGTTACAACCGCGAAAGGAGTCGACGTACAATGTATCGTCAGTTTTTGCAGATACAGAGATTCAATCTCCGACAAGTATTTCACTTATTTTCACTGTTTCTTTTTTTTTTCCTTCCGATCAATCATTTTTCGAAGAAAACGACTCCGAGCTTCCCGCAGAGCGTTCCTCTTCTCTCGGTCTGGTTGTTGTCCCTGAACTGTGCCGAGCAAGAAACATTTCCTGGCACAGGATTCACGGAAATTAGAGCCAGGGCAACGTTGAAGCCCTGCCGCAGAAAAGACACTTCGTTTATTGCCCCGGCTTACAATGTTGCGCCACTACACATTCCACCCAGACTATCTCAATAGTGGCGAACAACTATTTCCGCAGCGTATAGTCACCTGCTTGACAATTTATTTTTTCTAATTTTTTTGGCGCACTGGGATTTCCAGAGCATGCAAATTCGAGCCTCCATAAGGTTTTAAGATATTTCCTCATCTGGTTCAAAGCTGAATAACATACGAAGGAATCGGGTATATGGGATGACACCTTGTTCGGATGAAACAACTCCATTTTCTCGTTGATCCAACAGCTGGGTAATCTTCTTCCATAAATGGGTTTAAGTATACCTACCAGTAATCAAACTTCACTCTCAACTCAACGTCACAATTAACCATAGAACTAGTAGTCAAGGGGTTGAACTAACTCCATGTCTGCTTGTGCCATGGAATCATCGTCAAAAGGATATATATAATACACGGATCGAAGTCAAAGGATCCAATTTGAAGTTCAAGATCGGATTTCCATGTTGAAAAATTTCCCGCCATTTTTCATCTTGCATTTTGTATTAGTACTTTTACGTATTTTGTACGAGTCCTTCATCATCGGGATCTTAAAATCTGAAGATATGATTAATCACACTTATACCTACCCATCTAGAAATTGACCAATGGCCCAGTACTGGGCCAGTACTGGCGATGACGTATACCAACGGTGGACAGCCTAAGGTTGGTAGCCAACGGTCGGCCACGCAGACAAACTCAGAATTGGGCCAATCTTGGCCCAACGCTGAACACACGACTGTCGGAGTTGATGGTTGGCCGAGTATCGGCACTGTTGTATGTGGAATGAGGGCCAGGGCTGGGCCAACGTTCTACAAGCACGGTCGGCACCAAAAATCGTGCCAGTATGCGGCCTGTTTCTCAGCATCGGCGGTGTACGAAAATTTCCACACGGGTAGTTTGTTCGTACGAGTTTGTAGTTCCTATCTGTCAGTACCTGCAGCTACCTATCCCATCTCTCGTGTCTCTGAGGATATTTTTTTTCTTCTTTATTTTTTGTTTTTTGTTTTTTTTCTTTTTTGGCGCCCAACTCCTAAGAGAGGAAGTTACTGCTCTAGAGTCTGCGGTAAGAGAGTAGCTGAGTGCAAAGACCACGTAGCTATGAACCACGAACAACAATTCTGGGATCTGAGAAACGCTATATACTTCCCCAGATTTGTCAGTAGAGGAGACAGATAGGCTCCTTAGCGACAGGCTCATTGTTCGTTCCTCCTTTACTTCGTGTACATGTATCTCCTCACCCTCATCATCGACCACACGTTATTATGGCTTCTCTACGGTAGCTAGATTCGATTTGATACTGAAACAAGCGGTGACGTGCTGCTTAGCCTTCCCCTAAGGACCTGTCCTCAAGAGGGATCATCCGAGGACCCTACGCCCCTCAGTTTCACGAATCAACGGAGTGAAGAGGGCCTCGTGTTAAAGGGGGCACATATGTCTGAATTTTCAAAAATTGATTCATCTGAAATCGCCTATATTTGATGATATCAGATCCCATTCATGTTTTTACGTATAGCAAATTCTCATCCTTACCAAATTTTTTTGAACATTTTTACGCGTAGGATATCTCAACAACCAGTCGACTGATCTGGATCAGGTTTCATCAAAAAATTGCTTATTTCACCTGCTTCAGAATGACGAATTAGAAACTTGATACACCACTTGGTTTCTGTGGTATAGTTTATCCAGCGTGAATAAAATTTGCATTTCAACGGAAGTAGAGGGGACCCGGGCAAAACGGGACCAAATCGAAAAATAGGAATTGGAGGCAACACTGGCGCTTTCTCAACTTTATTGAAAACGATTGATTTCAGTTTCCTGACGTTCCTGACGTAAGAAAAATTAGGAAAATTGGGGTGACAAATTTTCGAAAAAAAATTCTGGACAAACTTGAATAAAAAACCTGATTTCATTCAAATTGAAAAAAAAAATGACGAATAAATTGACTTATTCTTTTTGTAAGTATAGTTGGAAAACTAACACATAAGTCGTTTTTAAGAAAGCTAAGACGGTGCATTTTTTGCCCTCAATTCCAATTTCTTGTTTTGGTGCCCGTTTTTCCCGGATCTCCCCTATTTGATTATTGTGACATATTCGCAGTTGTCAGTATTCTGCAAATCTGGTTGATTAACTAAATTCAGGTTTCAGGTTGATGATCAATTCTCACAAAGTCCTGTGTGGTGTTTGGTGAGATCTGATATTCCATGCCTTGATCATTTAGTCAATGAAAGAAACATATGTCATCAGGGATCGAAGTTTCAATCATCTGTTTTAATTGAATTATTTCAGAATGAGCAACATATGTGTGTGGATCTTCTAAGGTAAGTGTACCAATTATTGACCTTTTTCAATGGTTCCTTCTTATTCTTGAGCTCTCAAACTATCAAAGAATCGATTCATATTCTTTGAGTCTCTAGGAACTCATTCGTGTAACGGAAACATTCGGAATTCTTATCATGGATTTAGTATTTCAAAAAATATAAGGGTCAATAATTCGGTCTTGAAGGGTCAGTAATTGGTAGACTTACCTTACCTATATCTGAAAATGATCTCAAATGAGAGCTGGCCGTGGTTGCGTCGATGGGAATCATATATATATATATATATTGTATCCGAGAACAAATCATAAAGAGCACTGTGACTTAGAATTTTTGCACACTCTATCCGAATTTTGATTCAGTCTTGATCCACCCCTTGCTGACCCTAATATTCGCCGTATACAGCACGCCGATTGAGAATAAATTACTGATCGTCACGTTGGGTGTGGATAATCTGAAAATTTCAATAATTAATCGCTCAGTCTTGTTATAGGGGTTTGGAAAGATTGGATCTCAGCTTCTTCCAGCACCTGAAGCGTTTAAAACTCCCACGGTAATTAGGGTAAAAAGTTTAGATACCGATACTTCGCAGGTTCATATATTGATAGACGTATTTCATTACACCACTATTTATCCAACCCTCAGCGTACCTATACACTTTCGGTATACAAGCTCGCAGCTACTTATCGCCTTTTTATAGCTGAGAATATGAGCTGACTCGATCTTCAAGATGAGAGTAGGTATATAACTTATCCTCGAAGAGGCTCTTTCCTACCCACGTAGATGCGCGGCTCTTAACCTCCACCTACCCCGCCATTCCACGACTTTGGGGGATTTTCGGGGGTACCTACTAGACTCTATTAATTCCAAATGGTAGGTCAGGTGTAGGTCCCCTGAACACGCATCAGGCGCAGGTGCAGGTGATACTGCGATATTGTGCCAGAAAATGTTGCCCCTTTTCCTGTACATTGGACTTACAACTTATACGTAGTGTACATCAGGTTCCATATCCCGAAGGAATAAAACGAGATGGGCACGAAAAGCCGGGAGATCCTGTTCACATTGTATCATCTGCATATAGGTAAAAAAAAAAACTGTAATATATGTGATATCTGTCGACCGTGATAAACTCAATAATCACTCCTTGGCACTGGAATGTATGTCCAAAAGATTGTCATTTCATGATGAACTTGTACAGCCAACTTGATTCGTGGGCGATTAGAAATTCACATGGTTCAGAGGGTTGATATTCATCGAAATCTCGTTTTTGATCGACTTTTCATTCCAGGTATGATAATCTCGTCTCGCAAATTATTCGAAGTTCAGATTATCCATCCTGGAGTGAAGTGTTCAATGATGGACGATCATGTTGCGAGGATTTCTTCCCGGTCTGTATATCATTAAAATATTGAATCAGTCCATGAAGTCTATTCGTTTTCATGTCATTTTTCAGAGGAACAAATGATACGGTAATATTCCTGAAAAGTAGGAATTTTCAAAAGCAAATCATAGGGTGACCCAACCTTCTGGTACCTTCTCTTCATAAATGAAATGGAAAACGTCTCGGGGTTTGTGTGTTCATTTCCAAATGGCTGGAAAAAAGCGTTTCGCAGTTTTAATCGCGATTTCGAAACTCCTGAAAATCTCAAATATTCGTAATTATGATTTAACAGGTAAGAAGTGGACTGTATTTTGTATTTTTAAGATTCGATGAATCAATGTAGATTATGTGAATGATGGATGAATTTTTCTTTCCGTCGTCACATCTTCGTCGACTCTACTTTACCTCGGGAATTGAGTTGAATCGCGAATAGTTCCTTTTCTCAGTGCAGCCACATTTCCTATACCCTGCACCCCAGATGGGTTCGAATATTCCATAAAATTGGTAATTCTTTATACGCGCGAATAAATTGCAATAAAACATCATGCTCGCCAGTTTTCACGTCGGGATGGTATCCTTCGCGATGGGTGATGGAGTAGCGAAAAATATTACCAATAGGTGATGACATGAAACTATATTGGACACATTTTCTGAGGTTATCAGAAATATCTTGAAATTCGTAGATATTCCGTCTCTCAGCTGTATCCTCCATTCTCAATACGGATACCGGATATGTATGTTGATAAATTTTTTCAAAAAATTAACTGGCGTCTAAATAGCTTAGAGAATGTGCCTCAAATAACCATTTCACTGTCGCTCTGTATGGCGATAGCCGATTTTATCAAATATTGTGAAAAACTGCAGATTTCAATTTCGGGTAACTGTCAAGTGATTTCACTCTAAATGAATTAACCTTACTCTACCCCTGAATCCATGTCTTCTTATTTTATTGTTCTAAATTCTAGAGGCACTCAAATTTTCCCCGGTTGTATCCACAATTCGTGATTTGTTCATGAAAGTTTCGGGATGAACGGACACTGTGCTTTTGGTCTTTTGAAAAAAATACAGCACGATCGTTCCAGCATCGGCGAAAACTGGAACTGATTATTCCCTTCAAAGTTATTCCAGCAATAAAGAAAAAGCAGAATTGATTATACGCCCAAATTGTTTGATGCTGATGAAATTTCTTCAGAAAACAGAGCTCGAAAAATGCTGAATTGCTCAATTCGTTGTCCAGAATTAGTCAGATTATATGTCATGTACGATTAATTCGACGTTTCTTCTGTCATATTACGTTGGTCCCGTAGGCTAAAGATACTCCTCAGGAGAATTTTTTTGTTCAAAAATGCCTGACAGTGAGGTGGGAACGGGTGACGTTTTTCGAAAAAAATACGTGTATTACCAGCTGGTATGAAAATATTCGGACGAATATCGAAAAGCGAAGAAAATTTCTCGAACGCCCCGTGGTCATACCTTCCAGTCATTTTACGCTGTTCGCCGTTTTTCAAATGGTTGGACTCGACTCGAGATAAGAATGTACCGATCATAAGCACATCGAATATATTTCCATTTGGAAAACTGCCACAAAATATGACATCAGATGACAAAAGGGCGGAAAAAATCTGCAACTTGTCAGTGCGGTGAAATGCGTTTGTTCGCTGAACAAAATCTTGGTCTCATCATTTTTTTTCCTTTCATGAAATTTTCTGGACGTATTATAATGGGCATTTCTAGAACCGTCACCATAGTCCAAGATTTGAAGAGGGTCGATTCCGAGTGAAAAAACGATGGCAAGTATGTGTTTGATTATTTTCATCTGTGAGCAGTTCTGAGTTCAACATTTTTTCAGCATTAAAAATAGCGATAAAATATTCTGTTCAAAGAAAGCCGATAATCACATATCGCGTGACTAACGCCAAAAGGTCCTATGCGCCATTTTGGGCTTTTTTCGATTCGCGAAAAACCAAAAGGGCCTATGATTTTCGAAATTTTGCCATTCGCTTCAGGAATGCTAAAAACACTTAGATCCGTCGAAAACGACGATTCGGAAATGTAAAGGCATAAGGTCCTATGTGACACGACGTAGGCCCTTTTGCCTTTAACTTTCAGAAAATTTCTGGGGATTCTACGAAAAATTTCGGAAAGTTAAAAGCAGAAGGGCCTAAGCGACAGTCACATAGGCCCTTTTGGCTTTAACTTTCCGATAATTTTTAAAAAATCTCCGGAAATTTTCGGGAACGCAACGCCAAAAGGGTATATGTCGCTGTCGCTTAGGACCTTTTGGCATTATGTTTTTTTCTTTTTTCTTCCATCGGAATAAATTATTACAAACAAAAAAAAAATGCAAATATTATGCACTGTAATCGAGATTACATGGGTTCTTCGAGCATATGTAAATATATACAAGGGTTATTCGAGTATATATGGTATATTCGCGTATATATACCAGTATTCAAGTATATACCAGCATATTCGAGTATATATTTGAGTTAGTCATTGATTATTCTATAGCAGAATCTTTTTATATTTTCATATATTTGTCTGTCTGTCTGTCTGTCTGTCTGTCTGTCTGTCTGTCTGTCTGTCTGTCCGTCCGTCCGTCCGTCCGTCCGCCCGCCCGTTCGCCCGTCCGCCCGTCCGCCCGTCCGTCCGTCCGTCCGCCCGTTCGCCCGTTCGCCCGTTCGCCCATACGTCCGCCCGTCCCCGGCCCCGGACGGACGGACGGGCGAACGGGCGAACGGGCGGGCGGACGGGCGAACGGGCGGGCGGACGGGCGAACGGGCGGGCGGACGGACGGACGGACGGGCGGACGGGCGAACGGGCGGGCGGACGGACGGACGGACGGGCAGACAGACAGACAGACAGACAGACAGACAGACAAATAAATGAAAATATAAAAAGATTCTGCTATAGAATAATCAATGACTAACCTAAATATATACTCGAATATGCTGGTATATGCTCGAATATCCTATATACATTCGAATATACCCTTATATACTCGAATATGCTGGTATATACTTGAAAATACTGGTATATATACGCGAATATACCATATATACTCGAATAACCCTTATATATAGTTACATATGCTCGAAGAACCCATGTAATCTCGATTACAGTACATAATATTTGCATTTTTTTTTTTTTTTGTAATAATTTATTCCGATGGAAGAAAAAAGAAAAAAACGTAATGCCACAAGGTCCTAAGCGACAGCGACATAGGCCCTTTTGGCGTTACGTTCCCGAAAATTTCCGGAGATTTTTTAAAAATTATCGGAAAGTTAAAGTCAAAAGGGCCTATGTGACTGTCGCTTAGGCCCTTTTGCCTTCAACTTTCCAAAAATTTCCGGAGATTTACTAAAAATTATCGGAAAGTTAAGGCTAAAAGGGCCTATGTGGCTGTCGCTTAGGCCCTTCTGCTTTTAACTTTCCGAAATTTTTCGTAGAATCCCCAGAAATTTTCTGAAAGTTAAAGGCAAAAGGGCCTACGTCGTGTCACATAGGACCTTATGCCTTTACATTTCCGAATCGTCGTTTTCGACGGATCTAAGTGTTTTAAGCATTCCTGAAGCGAATGGCAAAATTTCGAAAATTATAGGCCCTTCTGGCATCAAGCCGCGTTTCCGGCGCTTAGGACCCTTTGGCGTTAGTCACGCGATATATTTTGTAAAAATTGATTGTAAACTGAACCAGAATAGCACGAGATGTTGTTTGCTATCCGGACTCCCGGTGCAAATCATGAATCAACCAGCACCTTCTGTAAGATATTCTCCCCCAAAACTTATAACTCTGAACAGGAGACAACACGATTTTATACCTACAGCGTGAGATCCACCCTCAATTCAGATTTCCGGAGTAGGTGTACAAATTGCCGGAGATCGTCTAGAAAACTGCAGAGATTTCAGAATTGTACAAGATATGAAAAGCTCAAGTAAAAAGCCAGACGCACCTTCGATTTCGGATGTTTAGTCAGGAGAGTCATAATTATTTGATAATCATGTATAAAAAATATGAGCCCAGCTCAATATTCAGATCACATTTTTGCACTGATTCTGGGTTATACATATTTTCACCTGTTTGTTTGCAATTCAGCGAGGTATACCGAGAGCATTTCTTGAAACTCTTCAGCCTGAACGACTGACTGCGCATGGGTTGAATAATTCAATTTACTAATCGTAAGTTGGAAAGATCGGCACGCCACTATATTTTTGGCACCAACATCGTCAATTGAGATTTCAAGCCCAATTTTTGCATCAACGATGTCGCTGCTAGAAATGGAGTTCAGAGAATCCTAGCTCATTGTCTCAGATTCCCAACTCTCCCCTGAGATTGGCAGCTTTTGTCTCAAACCTGGAGTGATCTATCTCTAGAAAATTGTATTTTTCGACGGAACAATATCACAGTAGAATATGTCGGTCGTCCATGTTCTTCCAATGCCATCAAAAAAAATAAAATAAATAAAAATCGGTGAACTGGGCTGCCCCGGACTTTTCACGACTCTCAACGATTATCTTTTCATTTCGCTCCGGACATGATGATGACTTCTTTCCGCCGAACCAGACGGTCAATCCTAATGGGACGTGGTAATTTTTCATGGTCATGGCGCAAGCCATAATTCTGTAGTTTCAAGTTTTTCCATCCAGAGTACGTTTTTCCAAACACCGGGCTTATCAATTTCGCACAGACGGACTAACGAATGTTCAGAATGATGCGTGGTGTCGCCAAACAGTGAAAAAGTCAAAAAAAAAAAGGGATGGGATTGAAGTTCCGAATTCCAAAAGTTCGGGATGGTAAAAATTGCAAAATTTGATACGGGATTCTTGAGTTTCTACAATCGTTAGAGAATTCTGAACTTGCAAATTCCGAAAGGTCGAAACGCAGACAGCTCGAAGATCTAAAAGTTCGAAAAGTTCAGAAACTCCAAAAGTCCGCAAATTTAAGAGAAGCTCATGACACAGCTGTGAAATAAACGACGTTGCATTAGCGAATTCCGAGATTCGGAGTTTTGGCCTTTCGTATCTTTAGCTTTCGGAATTTCGAATCTTCGGTGTTTTTCAATCTGGAGTTTTTCAAATTGGCTATCTAGACTTCCGGGGAAATAATCTTTCTAAAAACTGTCAGTCAGTAGTACAGAAAACTTGACATTTTTTCCTTTCGAAGCTTCTAAAAGTCGGAATTTCCATCCTGCAGTCCCAATTTCGAAACGAACCAAATTCATTAATTATCAAAAAATTCTGACAAATGAGAACCGGGACTTTTACGAGCATTCGGGATTTCAGTCCTGCCCCCCCGTCCCCACTCCCCCCCCCCCCAAAAAAATAAAAAAAATTTGTTATAATGAACAATGATTTTTAGACCACACAATGAGGTACAGTAAAACTGATTCTAAGAAACAATTGGTTCCCTCAGGTACTTCGAAGAGCTTCTACCCCCATCATATCACACAAACTTTTCACCTGGGGGTGTAATTGCGTTATACAGTTAACGCGGGGAGGTATATCGTCAACGTTTCTGTACTCGCAATTGCACACCGTGCACACCAAAACCCAGACCTGCAGATATGCGTGAATTTAACAATACTCAAACGTTATATTGTACTCTTTACTCGTATATGCACGAGTACCAATACCTCGGGCGTGTATATAAGTAAGGTACATACGTATCGCGCGTGCAGCACGGCTATGGTCTGGGGGAAGGGCGGGCGTCGGGCTGGCTAAGGCACGGACACGGAGTAACTCATTCACTCATTGACTCGTACGCGTACGCCCGCAAGTTCGTACGTTCTGTAGACGCGGTTGGTGTAAAATCAAAACGCGGCGTCCTGGTGCCCGAGGCGACGCAACGAAAGGCAAATCGAGAAAAGACAAGCCAAGACAAGGTGAGACGAAACGAGGCAATCCCATGCGAGTCGAAGGTGAGGAGAATTCATCTCCTTCGTCATCTGTGTGTCCAGCATCGTTCCCAGGTAGAAATATATAGCTGAATTCGGGGTAAAGGCCGAAGATCAATTCTTCGATACTATATTGGCGAGGATTTGCAAGTACTTGGGTTTTATCGAGGACTATTTATCCTTGATAAGGAAGAATTACGATATTTATACACACACACCTGAGCTATGCCGGTTCCGAGGGTCAACTGGCTTATTTTAGCAGTAATAGCCGGTATTTGGAGCTGCGATCTCTTTCCAAGGATTCAGGGAAAGCCAGTGCAGGTAAAATCGGGTGAGTAATATATATGTATATACATATGTATTATATATAATATAAAACTTAATTTTACTCTCACCTGCGTCTCTCCCGCGATTACCCACTCCGGAATCGCCGCCTGCAGGACTCCTTATAGCTGCGATCCTGTCTCCAACCTCACAAAAGTTTATTCAAATATCCAAGTTATACCGATACTTGACAAAGGGGATCCAATCGCCTGTATTATACCTACATGTAGGTAGGAAGCTATTTCCCATGAGCCACGGAAAAATCTCTTCCCCAATAGATATACTATATATAGGACGTGATAACGTTCGCGGTTAAATCTCCGGAAGTGAATATTATTCGTTATATTCTACTCGTATATATATATATATAAATATATTTATTATTATATTTATAAACTCCTACGGGCCTATTTTCCACCGGGATGATCACCGGCCTCCTACCAATCCCAGACACACACACACATACACATTGACAAGGTCGTCTTTTTCAGATTCGAGAGTGAATAGCTTCGGTTTATCGATAAGTATCTAGATATATACAGCAATTTATTTCCCATTCACGAAATTCGGAGTGTCGATTTTCGGGTAGGAAAATAAAAGTAATAGAATTCTATTTTCCGTTAGCAGAGAAATTGTAAGGATAATTAAACGCTCACCTGGTACCTACTGCAGGACTTTTTTAATTTTTTTTTTTCCCCTGAATGAAGCTCCGAAGCATTTTTAACCTGGGTAGGGTAAGTGTACCAGATACTGACCTGGTCAAAATTATTGACCGTTTTCAATGATTCCTTTTTATCCGTGAGCTCTCAAATTATCGAAAAAATCCATTCGTATTCCCCGAGTCTGCAGAAACTGATTTGTACAACGAAAACATTCAGAATTCTTATCATAGATTCAATATTGATGAAAATATAAGGGTCAATAATTGCGTCTTAAAGGGTCAGTATAATTGGTACACTTACCTTATTTACGCACCGCGTATAACAACATGGTTTGAGTAAAAAATAAATTCTCATTTTCATTTCTTTTTCATTTATATTTCGTAACAACTTCCGGTACACGCGGCTACCTCTATACCTCGATCTACTGTATTCGGTGCTTCGTTCGTTGGTTTAGCCCTATCCGTGCGCGTGGGATTTACATAACAACGGTACGACGACGGCTGTGCACACTCGCCAGTCCGCGTAATATATATATATATATATATTATTGTATATATATGTACATAGAACCGCGTGCGTAAGTTATACGGTCAAGTTCAATGCCATTGACGTAACCCATCTGAGTTTCAATTTTTATCTCATTTTATTACTTGTCATTCGTTTTTTTGGGGTTTTTTTTTTGGTTTTTTTTTTTTTTTTTTGGTTTTTGTGCCTCGTTCTTCTTCTTGTTCATTCAATTTTTTTATTTTCACTTATTTGTTAATTTTTTTTCCTTTTTGTTGCCTCTTTTCCAATTTTTCTCTTTTTCTTCTTCTACACACACACATAAGCTCAGAACCAGCCGTCAAATCCTCCGACTGACAACCCGGCCTAACACGTTGTTCACAATAAAAGTATCAGAGTTGTTACTTCATCTTCTTCCTCCTTTTTTTGATTTTTTTTTTTTTCTCCCTTTACTCGACGTTTGCGAAGATTCAGACACCTGGGCGATTACTATTATTTCTGATTTTCATAGCGATCGTTGAAAAAGCTCTAATCTTAGATGTTGGTGACAGTTTTTTTGGGGGGGGGGGGGGGGGGGGGGGGGCGGATTGAAGTTTCAAATTTATTTGAAACTCGATTCTGAGTTTTTAGAAACGTTAGAATTCAGAACTTGAAAATTTCGAAAGGTCAAAATGCAGACAGCTGAAAGATCCGAAAGTTAAAAACTGAGAAAGTCCAAAAATCCGCAAATTTAAGGGAAGCTCATGACAAAGATGTCAAATAAATGACGTTGCATAAGCGCAAATTCCGAGATTCAGAGTCTTAACCTTGCGGATTTTTAGCTTTTGGAATTTTGAATCTTGGAAAAATTTGAAATCGCCCCGATTTTTGGATAAACGAAATTCATCAAATGATTATAGAATTCTGGCGAATGAGAACTGGCGGAGCTTTACCGACCATGCAGTTTGGTCTTTGAGGGTGAAACTTGGGTACGAATTGTGTAATAGCTACCCTACTCGTGCCAAGTCAAGGTTTGCCCAGTCAAACGCTGGTTTGTCTCGGCCTACAAAGGGGTAAATGGCTTCGAGGCTATATTCGAGGACTTTACCGTATCTTCTTTGCCGTTATATACTACCACCACTTGTCCGCTGATAATGACGCTCGAACCCCAATTCTGGCTATTGAAACTTCCCCTATCGGAAACAGACTGCCAAGACCAATTGAAGGCAGCATCGCATTGTCCCATGTTCTGTCCACTATTATGGTATATTATACCACAGAGCTTTTATAGGCTAAACCTATACAACGTTCATGTTGTCGCGATGCGAGCTTATCTCAGCTTCGGTTCAGAGCACCTTGGCTAGAGTCTTACATTTAGAGAATTACACCGAGGATGTGTTGTTCCACTAATTCTCATTATGCGAAAACAGAAATTTCCATACCAGATCGTTTTTTCAATTAAAAAACAACGAGTTCACCTAATTTCCGGTCATTCGTAACCAAAAACAAGATATGAAAATCAGAAGAAGCGATGGAAACAAGTTTTCAGGGTCAAATACATACGTGATTCTAAAAATAACGAACCATAGTCAGAATTATTGATACTTTCAATTCCATTTTAATATATTCGATACTGCAGTTCTGTTTTATGATGATCAATCCAAATTTGGTAAATGATTTTAGCAATTTACTGCAGCGTAAGAATATCTGAATAGATATGTATATTCTTGAATTGAGATGCGTTCGGTTAATATCCCCCTTCTGGCAGATGTAATTAGGGAGAATGTTAGGCTGAATTCTAAGAAAAAATAGGTATCATTCGCAAGTGCTGCTCTTTGGATTGTGATAATTTGTGAATTCTGTGTACATTTCCAGTTAATATGTCGTTATAACACGCGGCATCTTCCACGTGGGTGGAATTTGCCACCTACTCGTAATTAACGCGTTGGGTGTCTTGAGGGTTTCAACCCCTGAACCAGAGAGACTGAGAGAATTCAGAGGCTGCTCAAATCCGAAAGCCAGAGGTATGAATCAAGCTTGCAGTTCCTTTTCATATAACCCGGGATTTTGCCCTGATGGTGCAGAATTCACAAGAAAATCACCTTTCAAAAACTTCATACTCTTCTCTCGTCTCCAACGTACAAAATTAACGTTTTATTCTTCAGATGCTAATAAGAATCTATTTGGAATTCTAATTCTCATATATATTTATAAAAATCTAATATCGAACAAGGAAATTGTAGTTTTCAAGCATTGGTAGCTACTTAGCACAGTTTTTCATTAAAATGAGTGAACATCAGAATTTTTTGACTTGCCACAAAGATAATTAGGTACTTATCGACTAAGTTTCTAATTAGAAATCACGATTTTCTACAGAATGAGAAGCAACTGTTTCAAGGACTTGTACATCGTATAGTCAAAAGAATCAAACATCCTCCGAAACCAATTTCTTTTCTCACTAAAGTTCATCTCACATCGTTACAATCGTCTCGTTTCAAAGCACCTGCTCTATGAATCTAGGCACGCCAGTAGCCCGATTCAACTTATTTAGGACTCGAGATCGTTTGAAATACACGGGCTGGTATAAATTGAGCGTGGGAAAATGATAAATTTTATTCCTAGGCTGAGTCGTCTGCAAAAGAGTTAGAATAAACGGTTTAATTAATTCTTGTAAAATCGACTCCATCTTCTACGACAATTTTTAACATTCGATCTCTCGCACTCGATCTATGAGAGCGGCGCGTGTTACGAACAATTACAATCCTTGAAACGATTATAACGATGTGAAATGAACTTTGGTAAAGAAACGAATTGATTTTGGACTGCAGAGTCTAATTCTTCCGGGGTTGTATTGAAATTCTGAATTTCGAAAGCTGCGAATGGTCAAAATTGCGAATACTTTTACTAGTGGTCACTGACAGTTTTTCGGAATATTAATTCCCCGGAAGTCTACGTAGCCAATTTGAACGCCTCCGAATCAAAAGACACTGAAGGTTGAATTTGCCCTTCCCCTAAATCTCTTAAATTTGCAGATTTTTGGACTCTTTGAGTTTTTAACTTTCAGATCTTTGAGCTGTCTCGAGGGGCTATTCACTTGGGAAGTCCTATGTACACTGGTCTCGGAAGTCTTTGGAAGTCTTATCGGAAGTCTTTGGAAGTCTTTAGAAGTCTTCGGAAGTCTTCGGAAGTTTTCGAAAGTCTTCAGACGTCTTTGGAAGTCTTCGGTTAGAATTCAAAGAATTCCTTATAGTACGTAACTGGTATTGTTTGGAAGTCTTTGGAAGTCTTCGGAAGTCTTTGGAAGTCTTCGGAAGTCTTTGGAAGTCTTTGAAAGTTGGAAGTCACCTTTACACCCAAAATCAAAGTGGATAGCCCCTCGAGCTGTCTGCATTTCGACATTTCGGAATTCGCAAGTTCGGAACTTTAACGTTTCCAAATAAATTCGGAATTTCAACCGTTCGGAACTTTTGGAATTCGGAACTTCAATGCCACCCCATTCTTTCAATGATGATCAATATAATACCTCCCTTATGACCCAAGTATTTCTGAATCATGGCAAATGTAGTGCATAGACACAATGGCGATATACAGACAAACATGTGACGTTGGTAGGTTAGTTTCGTATGTGATGGTACATACAAAGCTTTTACGTGGATATGCAGCTATGGTGGCATGGCGTGGTGATCCCATACACCGTGATGTTTTCCAGGGCGTGCGACATTGCCAGCAAGATAATGTGACACGAGTAGTATACCATCGTGTTGGTACCAGTTACTGGTATGTGCTCTCCGTCCATCCTAATTACTCCTACCGAGAACATATAATAATCCTTGTTTTATAAAAACTAGTAGAAACTATCCATCCTCCAAGTTGTTGGATGCGGTGGGCATTGCCGCTTGCTGTATCCATACGTCCGTATAGCGTCGCCAAGTTGAATGGTTTTCTTATCGCGTGCTTCGCATCTAACTAAATGCCCCTGGTGACTAATGCCTTGCTTTTTCATACCGCAGACTTACCTCCGTTCATCCCGGATTTCAAAGCGTTTGTTAAAGGACGTGAGTCTTGATTAAAAATCTCAAGCAACGTTGTATATATAGGGCTCAGCATCTTCCTCGTTAGATGCCGCTTTCTTGACCACTATAGCACATCTCCTTCTCATCCTCCGTCTTTTCACCTTCGTATATATAGGTGTATCCTATTGGTCCTTGAGGCCACCTGATATACAGGTACACCTGTGGCCAATTGTGAACTTTTCTTTCATCTTCACTCTTCCTCCACTTCTGCGTTTCCATCTGGAGACCATGGAGGAGATAGATGAGATCTTTGATTGTTACCAGATGCGATGCCAGATATAATCATCTCGACTCGAGGGGAATTATCCACTTGAAATAATTGATTGACTCTTAAATACCCGCAATATATATATGTATAGGTACTCTTATACTTCGCACACGGAAGAAACGAGTTACTTTCGAACCCATTTCATTCGTAAGCTAAGCAGGTGCAATCGAGTGATGTCCCGCAGGCGCACGCTTCTTGAATGAAAAAGAATTCTTTCTAGTCTCTTGGGAGGGCTGATCTACGATCTAACAGGATCAATTACACCTCATTGCAACCAGTATTTCTCTTTCTATTTGTCTAGACTTTAGATCTAGAATCTTCGCTGCAGGAAACACTATACTTACCTTACCTTGAGATGTTTCTTTTATCACTTCGATTCTCGATTTACTTGCCTTTTCATTTTCATATTATGCTGAAAATGAAGGACCATCGTCACAACTATGGGATTCAGTTTGGTATAGATCAAATGAAAATGCAATCTTTGATAGATACATATACGTTTGAAAGAGCTAGAAGGTTTCTTGGAAAAGGGTATTAGCCGTGGGCTTAGTTAGTTTATTAACCGTATAGGCAAACATACGCATCCTCGTAAGTCAACAGTTGTAGGTGTACGATGAGGACGTACCAAGTTGTCCCGTATATACTCGTGGGAATAGTTTTTCACTGAAAAAAAAAGACATGACAAAAAATTATCTACGCATTAATGAAAAATTCGCAACACTCAGAAAAAAGTATCGTTAACGGGACGAAAATTTTGCCGAATTGACAAAAAATTTGGTAGGTAGAATTACAGTCAACAAAATTTGGAGTTGACACGACAAAAGATTCTGTTGATTTAACGAAAAATTTCTGTCCGCCAATCCTAGTTGAATTAACACAGCAAAACAGTTTGTCGATTGTTAAACAGAATTCTGTTGAATCGACAAAAAATCACCAACAAATTTATTTTTGTCGGATTTATCAAACTTGTTTTCTGAGTGTAATGCTGAAACGATAAGGCGAGTAAATGTTTCTCTCAGCCGCTGATGTTCCTTACCGAAACAGCTCGGTGGCCAGAGACCTAGAAAACTTGGAAATCCTCGAAATCTTATGAAATTTCAAATCATGGTCATGGGAAACCAGAAAATTTCATCGAATTCGAATCTCATCGTTATAGAAAAAAAATTAATATAAATAAAAATGAGTCTTTAAAATTGGAATTTTAAATCCTTCGTTGATATTTGTTGACTTGACCGTTATTATAATCCTGATCGTTGAATTTTACTTGAAGGTAACAACTTTTGTAGATTCAAATATAATATCATGGAAAAACCGTCTTTCATAGGTCCTGAAAAATCTGGCAATTTCATAAAATTTTATACCCCAATATTTGTGGCCACCCTGTGAAAGAAAAATATCAGAATCGGTTCGTATAAACGAGGTCAGAAAATGACAATGAAACCAGAAGTTTGTGTCATATGTGTGCTCAGGTGAAGAAACCGTGTGTTGGTGGCCTGAATTTATATGGTCTATCCACGCGTAAGCGTTGTGTATATACGTTTGTACGTTTGTACGTAAGTTGAAAGTGGTCATTACTATAGAAGAACTGACCCTAAGCGACTTCTGGCCTAAGTTTGTACATATATATATATATATATATATATACGTATATGTATGTAAGTGTAATTACGATGCGTGTTAGGAATTAAAAGGATAACGATTACTCGTACAGCGATGTTTGAAGGCCGCTTGTAAAGGCATCTAGTCAGTGAACAGCAAGGAAGTATCTTTTAATTAATGTAATTACAATTGTTTCTTTATTCTACTACACCCATTTCCGTCCAGCTGGTCCCAGAGGCTCGTTTGCAGAGAAGGTGAAGTGAAATGAGGAGGAGAAGCAAGAGGAGGATAGATACTCGTCGACGTGTTCTCATAAAGATACATAATTATTAATTACGAGCTCGTATATATTCTTAGTCTTATAATCCTTGGTACCTACACCTACCCATCTTCAAGTTCGCGAAAACTTTTTTGGGGGGGGGCTCGCGGATCGCGTGATTCATTCACGGGTTCGAGTTTCTGTAACACGAACAAGATATACCAACACAAGTATATATTCGAACAGTCGTAACATACTACTACCATTTCACACATCATTGTAGGTATCGCTGATTTATTATCGAGCCTGGCGAGTCTGCCTTTCCCCAGTTTCTTATCCCTCTTCAACTCTGCAGTCCTCGAATCATTTATTATATAATTAGCCTGTGTGTGTTTATCCGTTTAGTCAAGCTACAGATCATTCGATGAGAAAAAAAAAAAAAAAAAATACAACGTCTCCGAAGACACCCACCTTTTTTCTATCCATTACGCAAGGTGCATCGTTTACTCTACTAATAATTAATATCGAAATTAATATCCCGTCTCATTCAAATACGCGTAGTTGATATAATCAAATATCACAATAACAGTTATAACGAATACCGTTTTTTTTTTCTGTTTTTTTTTTTTGTACCTAATAACCGTAAGGATCTTTTTTTCTCATTAGTTTTTTCCAATCATTCACAGCCAATCTGACCAGACAAAATATAAACGCGTAATCAGATTTTTGAGAGAAACAATTCGCAAATAACAAGAATGCGGTGTTCCGATCAGACATTTTTATAGATGGTTCATTTTTTTCGATTCTGCAGGATCGTACGATGCTACTTGATGTTTCAAGATTGTCAATTACTGGAAGTACAATGAACCGCATACAAAATGGTATATTTCGAGGATAAAGTCTTTGCACAGTAGTTTAAAATTTCGAAAAAAAAGATATTTTTCTCGGTGACCATCAAATTTTTTGATGAAATCTAAATTGAAGCAAAAAACCGACGTTTATTAAAACCTGCAAAACATTTTTTACAAGGTGATATCCTTCGGGTGAAGTTTCGTTGCAATCATATACGTCCTGGTTACATGGGCTTAGTTCTAATGAAAATTCGATCAATAAACCGAAGAAGTCAATCGATTTCGAATTTGAAATATCGAATATTAGTCCTATGAATTTCTTTACGTTTTCAAATTTCAATTTGCATTTGAAACCATAGCGAAGATCGCAAACATCGAAATAAGTTTCGGGATGTAGCAGCGTACATTGTAAGTACGGGTGAAATAAAAAGGAAGAAAAAAAAAAAAACAAGAAATAAAAAAGGATTCGCGGCTGATCATCCCAGCAGACAAGTCGAAGTGATCGTTTCCTGATCGCGGGTAGCGGTACCTACCTGCCCAGGTCTCTTTGCCGAGGGGAATCGTTCGGATCACGAGGACGTACGTAGCCGGATAGTATATATAGGTAGGGGGATTTACGTGGGGTTTGCCCATGAGGTTAGAGGTCACAATGCGAAGAGGTCCGAAGAGAGAATTGCGAAGCCGGTTGGGGTCCCCGTCCCGTTGATCTTGCGGACACCTGCACACCGCCAGTGCCCGCCAAGTATCTGCCAATGAGATGTTGTGATGCTTCGATGCTGCGGGGCAATACTATGAGGTCCACGAAATATAAACGAACGAGTTCCCCGGGTCAATTCACTTGCACAACCCAAAGCCACACGTGCGAATACACGGATATATCTAGGTGTATGTGTATATATAGTTATACGAACGGGCGTTTGATGGTCACCGAATCGAATTTCGCACGGGTTCGAACTCTGTCCTTAGATCTGGTTGAAACGATCGCCCCGGGAGTTATTGCGTCCGGATATGGGAGGCGCGCGAAAGATCTGTATCGTGGTTAATTGCAGATTGCGATCTCGTGGGTGATCGTCAAGTTTATTCGGAAATAGAGTTTTCGTATAATATTATAGCTGTGAGTCATTCAATATACGTACCTTATTTCGAATATTCCTATTCAGCTATATTTGTTATGACCGTTCACGATCAGTTGATTATCTAAATACATTTGCCTCTACGATCAAAATATCGGATATCTACATCATCATCAGGCTATGATCAGGCGATACTTGACGATGATTTTTCCAAACCTACTCGAAACGACATTAAACTTTTCCCAAAAAAAAAAAAAAAAAATGCAGACATTTATTCTTCAAAGTTGGAAGTGTTTTCATAAATTTTTGGGGATTTTCCGGAATACTTTGGATAGGTGAAAATGTCGGAGTACTCGAAAGCTCCATGTCTTTAGGGATCGGGTGCAGTTTTTCACACGGTAGGGGAAGGGTTAATAAGGGGAGCGGTACAGCATGGTTTCAGAAAATCAAACTACTCCGGAGTTCATTTATTTTTCACCAAACTTCATTTTACATGAAAAAGTGTTCTCTTTTGAAATCTACTATTTTGTAAGGATTTTTGAGCACCGTTGGTCCGGTTAAGGTAGTTGAGGGCTCATTTCGCTCGGAAGTAAAATCTTCATTACGAGAACGAGGCGATCTGACAATATTAACTCTGTGCAAACTTATACAGTCAATGATCCAAAGTTTCCAAAATTTCGGCCACTCATTTGCAAATAACTTGGCAAAAATCAAAACGTTGAAAAATTTCATTGTTTAATTTTCTGGGGATACTTCTATCGAACAAAATAAGTCTTCAACGACCTTAATCAGACCAACGATGCTCCAAAATCCTTACTACTCAAGTTGTCGAAAAGAATAATTTTTGAAATGTGAAACTTTAGTTGAAAAATGAATGAATTTTCAGTATGTACTACGTCAAATTTAAACAATCTAGTTGTACTGGCCCTCGTAAAGGGTAGTCTTCACCAATATTGAGATGATCATACTATCTGCTGTTGCTATAAAAGTTTTGATAGAGGGATCTTCTGTTTGTTCAAAAAAGCGGATAATTTGGCTGATACAGACCTGCATCTTCCCGTCCGGCGTCTGCATTTTGCAGGTTCGAATTTATTATTCTTTATAAGGAAAGAATTCAAATCTTACAATTAGCAAAACTTTTATTCATGACATAATAAGCGATCTCGAATTTGGTTTTCCAATATTCAGGCCTGTGAATACCATTCGAGCTACTGTCTAGAACCAAATTACTTCTAACCTAAGAAAAATAGCATCGAATGAGATCAAGATCAACCTAACCTGTCCATACGATCGCGCGATATCGTTGAGCAAAAAATGGATGAGACGTCTACCTAAAGACAATCGTAAGTGATTCTCTGGTCTTTTGAACCGTAGGGAATGGAGTAAAAAACTTGATTTTTCATTTATGAAGTAGAGATTATATCGTGTACCTTTCTTTTTCATGGCGGGAAATCGAGAACTAATCTACTCGATTCAAACGTATGCCTATAATTTGTGGATAATTATTTGGTTTATCTTATCGCCATCACCATATTGGGGCCATACTTTCATGTAAATTGCTGTGCTTTTCAAAGCTCTCATTCGGAGCTTTCGGCAAAAAGAGATAAATAAAGGCTAGGATGAATGGGAAAAGTGAAGTTGTACTATAGGGAAACGGTGAAAAACTTTTTTTCGCAAAGGAATCGCAGGAAACTCGCTGTTCGCAACGATGACGAGATATATTATCTGCGTTTAATTCGCTCAAGGCGGTAATCGGGCAACAGGTGTGCCTGAAAAGGTAATTAAATGTTACGAAACGGTGCCCCTTTCGAATTACCGCGTGTCGAGTCTCTCGCGCGGTTCCACTATGTCTAGTCAACGAACCTGCACGCAGAATCTCCCAGGTGATGACCTCGAACTCGCGATCAGCTGCACGTGGCGATCGTCCTCGTCCTCGTCCTCATCACGAATCGAATATTTATTTACATAGGATAATTATTTGTTCAATTCATTTACTTCGTCCAATTTTTTGTTTCGTTTTTTATCCTCTTTCTCCCCCTCTCTCTTTCTATCTTTTGCTAACTTTTTTACTACCGAGTTTTAGCCCTTGTCAGTCCCGTTCCCAAAAAATATCACGGTAGTCACAATGGGTCGATTCTACTCATGGTCAGTTTTCAAAAACATGATTGTTGGCAAACTATCCGTCTAAAATGGTTCAAGAAATAACGAAAGATGCTTTGAACACTCTCAATCATGTACAGAAATTTGATTTATGGAAAATTCAATGGCCACATGTTATGGAAAAGTCATATAAAGGTCGATGCACATTTTTTACTAAAAAAATCATAAATTTGTCAATATGTCATATTTTCAACTAAAATTTAGAGGTGATACTCCTCAGATGTCATACTTTCGGGAAAAAAATAGTAAGATGGTCTGCATTCCGAAGAAAGTAATCATTCTGACTTGTGAAAAGGGTGGGTCCGTAACTGTAGGGGATACTTCAAACCCCACGTATGTGGCAACTCGAGTCTCGTTCGAAGCCAAAGACTATTAGATATTGGGGCCGAAAATTGATCGACGGGACGATTTTACCCATAGTGTGAATGTGAAGGGTTAAAAAAAGGGAAGTTATTTATCACCCCGAAAATTAAAATTTGAGTTTTCACCACATCTCCACGTTTTGTGGTCCAGAGAATCACCTACGACCATTTTTTGATCGACCTCTGGGTATGTGATCAATTTTATGTCCGGCGATATTTTGAGAACGAATCGACGGATTTCGATGATTCTGATCTCAATCGATGCGGTTTCTCATAACATACCGCTGATTGGATTTTGAATTCAATTGGTGAACTAGTTTTTGAGTAATAGAGTAAACAAAATTTTGCAAACAAAATTTCAAATATTCATATCTCAAGAACAAATCAATGGATTTTCATGATTTTTATCTCCAGCGATAGCATTTGCTCCAACTTAAGAACGACTAAATTTTGAAATAGATCGATGTAGTAGTTTTGTATTGTTTGAACTTGAAAAGCTGGCCAGCCAATTCCCTGTTTATTTTTCATTAATGTTTTTTTCATTTTTTTACCCGTTTCCGCAACGGATATTATTCGCGGTGTCGATGAGCGAATGGACATCTTTGATTTGGGATCGAGTGGGCGTGAATTTTGTTGATCATAGATCGACGCCTGAGATTCAACAATCACGCGGTTAACGAACCTCACGTTTTATGTTATGTATATATAGATATACACCGATTCTAGCCATCACGTTTGCCGCCGCGTCGTCTCACTCACTATATACTCATGTCTCATTTCTCATTCACCGTATTGCTTACGTTAGCTAAACACGCCGACAAGCTATAGACGTACTTAAGACCGTACGCTCATTCCCGCTTGTAGGTATTATATATAGCCATCGTTCTGTAACATGCCGTTTCCTGTTTCTCTATGAAACTGTGAAATCGCGTCGTTAATATACTCCTGGATTTCGACCAAAACCATTAAACTATAATCAAACATTATCTCCACCAGACGACTAATTGCTATACGCTCATCCTGCAACAACGTCGTTTCATATTATTCGACGACTATTTATCAATGTTCTTTTGCTATGGTTAGTAATTCGGGTTCGAGATACTATGACTGGCGGAAAGGCAGCAAAGATTGATGAATTGGTGATCGACATCTATTTTAAAAAATTGTTTAAAAATATGTTGACCTGTCACCATTCGGCATTTGATTTTTAAATAATCTACGAATATTATGCTGGTGATGATATGGGAATTAATGGATTTCATCGACAAGTAGATATGGATGAACGGTGTAACAGTAATATGTATTTTCAGACCGTAAAATTGACAAAAGATTGAAAAATTGAAACAATTATGTTAAGTGTACCAGTTACTGACCATGTCCCAATTATTGACCTTTTTCAATGATTCCTTTTTATCCGTGAGCTTTCAAACTATCAAAAAAATCAATTCTCATTCTCCCAGTCTGTAGCAACTGATTTGTCTAACGGCACCATTCAGAATTCTTATCATAGATTCAATATCGAAAAAAATACAAAAGTCAATAATTGGGTCTTAAAGGGTTTAGTAAGTGGTAGACTTACCTTATATGGACGACTTTCAGCAGGTCGTGCGATTTTTCAGAAGTTTGCAGTTTTCGAGTGATGTTAATGTTGTCTTTTGATCTGAAATCTGATAAATAAAACGTCCGGTTCGGCACCCTCAGATAAGTTCAGGTTATTTTCGGTCTCTGCACACTCATCTTTGTCGGAGGAACTGAGCTAGACCTTCAATCGAATCATGGTACTTGAGAGGAGAAATGCTATCTATACGGTACGGTCTTCGTGCTTTCGTCCATTTCCACTTCTTTGATGTCTAACTCAATCTGTAGTTATATGTATAGTAGTTGTTAACGTCTCACTTGTATTCTCTTCATTGCCCAACATTGCTATGGGCATGAATAAATTTCTACACATCTATCTAGTTCGGAAATTGATCATTCTGGCTCCTGCGATAACGACTAGTATGCGAAACTCAAGAACACCTGTTTTTTTTTTTTTTTTTTTTTTCTATGCTTTAGGTGATGGACAACATTTAAATCATTCGAAAGTCTCTACAAATTTTCTGGTTCCAAAATATAGATGAGGTTACTGTATTTTAGCCACAAACCTGTCAACTTCGGTCAGAACTTTTTGTATCAGCAGCAACCGTTCAAAGAGTAACAGATCTACTTGAACCAGGAAAATTATTATTGAAAAAATTTCTTTATCAACTAGTCTTTCTGACCAAAACTGTAACGAGAAATTGAGAAGTTCGTTTGTTGATGGAAATGAGTCAATGACGAAGATTCTTTGGTATATGGGGAATGAAAATATGGGGCCAGATTGAAATGATGAATTTGTAAAGTTCCGAAAGAAAGAAATTCCGAATTTTTATATTACTGAGTCACAGTTTTCCGGAAAGTTATTCCCTTTTTGAAAGTCTATTTGAAGACGATTTCAGCAACTTTCAAACAAAAATCACCCAAAGTTCATTCATTTTGATAGCTAAACAGGGTCTGAAAAGCAAATTTAACTCCGAAACTGCGAATTACCGCATCAAATGTGATTGGTTTGACGTTTTCAGATGGTGTCCCCTTAAATTTCTGGATTTCCAGAATTTCTTAGTCTTTCACTTCGGGATCTTTGAGCCGCCTGGATTCTGACCTTTCGGGAAGCGAAAATTCGGAGCTTTAACGTTTCTTGAAACTGGGAATCGTCTCAAATTGATTCGGAACTTTACTCGTTCGGAACTTTTGAAATTCGGAACTTCAACCCGGCCCCGATAGAATGTTTGTCAATGAAAGTGAATTGATAATACCAATTTCGATTGACTGTAGACTTTTTCCCATTTGCAGAGAAGAGCATTGATCGAACTTCTATTATACGAGATACGGACATCGTTGGAATTTACACCGTAAACGAATTCACAAAACCTTATAGTCAAAATGTAATTACGGGTGTCATGATATGCGATTTGTTGATTCGTAACATTTTCGTAACGATAATTCAACATTCGATCTGTTATATTTACCAGAACATTTTCCGGAGGTTTCATTCAAGAAGATAAATTCGTTTCTCTCCGATTCTATTTTGCAAAAGTATTTTCTCTGCAATTCTAAAATTTCCGTCTGGAATGTTCATTTTGTATTTTTAATTATGACCAAAATTAATTAGTCACGAAATGGGGAAGGTATATAGGTATGCTGCCATACATTTTGACCGTTCAAACGTGGAAAAAGTGCAAAAATTGTCATATTTTCTCCGTAGTGTACAAAATAATAGTTGAGCAGTGTACGAAACCGTGGAAATCCTTGAATGGTAGTAAAATTGGGCTTTCCAGTAATTATCTGAGGTGGGGGTTGCCTAACATGATGTACAAACAGTTAGGGTTTATCCCATAATGAAAACTATCCCTGTCAGAAAATTTTCTCTTTGTTCTTATCGTGACATTAAATCACAAGCGTAAACTTTTCAAGATGACATGTAACAGTTTTTCAACATTATAGAATCACCGAGAAAATCTGATCAAAGAAAATGAGCAAAACGCGAAATTTCACGATTTTTACAAGTCTGTTGTACATTTTCAATAAATTTCTCTTATAATGGAAAATCTGTATAGTGCTGTAGAATAATTAATGAGAATAAGGCAATTATCGTTTCGATGCAAAGTCATCCTGCAGGACACTTTCAATTATTTTGCAGATGTAATGAAACCCTTGTCCATCAAGTTGTTGATAATTTACGAGAATTGATCGGGTACCAATTAACAGACAAAGTATAAGTTGGTGTCCAAAATATCAGCAAAAACCTGGGGGTCTCTTTCGGTTGTAACTCATTCGTTACGAGACATATGTCGTTTTCTTATTAGGTATACCTCACGGATGTCTTTCGCATGAGATCTCCGCTGTGAGCTGTGGCTTACATATACACAAGAACACACAGGTACTGGTTGCCTTGCCAGGTGGCCAAGCTGATCGAGAAATACGCGAATAAGTTGGACTCCCTTGCAGGATTCGCGTATAGTCCGAACCGATCAAATTTAACACGTAACAAACCGCCAACCGGCCCTCTTATCTGACCCCGAAGATCGCCCGGACGTGTTCGAGGAGCCCACGTACGTATGTACATGTACATGTAAACCTAGTGCGGGTATATACCTTACAAATTCGGCGTATCTCGCGGCCCGCCGGTGCGAGATGAGTTCGTGGTAATTAAAACATGGCACCATTTCAAAGAAACTTTTTAAAAGATGCACGAAGAACAACTTGGCCGAGTTATTAATCAGCCATAAGCACGCGATCTTCTTCACCGTATCCACGTACATATGCCCCCCCCCCCCCCCCCCCCATACTCTTAAAGAACCTTTATTAAAGTACCTGCCCACGCTTCTCAGGCCACAAATGCAACTTCAATAGCCACTGCATGGGATTAGAACAAATCAGAGATCGAACATCTGAAATCGAGGGGCTTTTTATGCTATAGCGAGTCCTTTTCACGTCCAGATTTGAAGTCATTCAGGGTTGTTGATAGTCAGTAATGGTCAGCCTACTTTGGAACCTCAGGAGTTTTTTGGAAATTACTTGAAATATCTGGAACTCATGAGTTGGTCAGTTAAAAGTTCAGGAATACCTTAAAGCCATAAGGTTGAAGTTCGTAACGTTAATGTGACAAAATAATCAGAAGAAATGCTGCATTTCGTGATTTAAACGGTCCAAAAACACCAATATACAGTGTATAATTTTCCGAAATAAGTGAAACACACCCACCTCGTCCATTTGTCAACTCAGAACAAAATTTAAGTCATGACATACTGAATTTTCCAAAAGTTCTGTTACATTAACGTTACGAACTTCAACTTCATTTAAAGCCAGCATCCTGCAGCTGTCATAGTCTCTGAGATCCTTGCAAAATGTTCAGGGGTCGTTCGATATTTATATGAAAGCTTCGTTACCAGTGGTCAATTGAACGTCAAGAAATGCTGCATCATAGTCAACTGTCATTCTCTAGAAGTCATTGGTAATCTTTGAAAGTCACTCTTACTGTCAGACTCAGTGTTAGAATCGGTTCTGTCTCTCTATCTTCATATCCTTCAACAGTGACCAAGGTTATTAGCAATCATTGCAAGATTGAAGTCATTGGAAGTCTTCAGGAGTGACCTGCACATCTGAAATTTAAATGAACTTCCTTCGACCTTTTGAACAATGAGTGACGTTTTTCTGTTTACATACTCACCTAAGATATTATTCATGATAGGCCAACTGGTAGCATGCTGCTAGTAACAATCTCACGTGAATTCATTAAGATTCAACTCAGTTCAGTCAACTCTTACGGAGTTGCACCGTTTTGGGAAAATGTTGAAAATAACCGAGAAATTCCAGACCGCCATTTATGTTTGCCATTTTCTCTCCTTCCTCCTACTTGGTATTTCGATCTTCAGGCTCAAAGCCTTTTTGTAATATGAATTCATGCGTCTATAATTTACTTGTCGTTGACTTGGAACCCAAGTATAATAAATTGTTCATTCAATAAGACGAAAAGTTTTTGGAAAAATTACTCCAAGCACGGTCAGCTTTGTTGTGTAATAATGGTTGAGGCCCGGGGAGCGCGAGGTTGGAACTTTATAATCGGATTACTCGGAGTTTCGATAGGTAGGATCGTTTCTAAAGATTTGAGCAACTTTCTGACAAGCCCATTTAGTCTACGGTAAGTTCAGCTGTTTACCAAGAGACTGCGGTAGATTATTTTTTAGGGTTTCTTTCTACGGTGACTTTAGAGAAAAACTAAGGAAGCGCGAAAAAGAAAAACTTTCCAAACGAACTCTCAGCTCCGCTCTAACCACTTAACCAAGTATATAGACGCGCGAGGCAAAGACCATTACAAACTAACTGAATTCACCGAAGAAGATCGTTCAAATTGCCACTGTTCAATTATACGTCGTGTTAAGCTTATATTTCAACCGGAGAACTATCTTCATCAAACATTTACCTATAATCAAACATCAATCGGTGAAGATACTTCGTCATGTCTCGAATACAATGATCATTTTTCGTTGTATGAATAGCAAATGAACCCGCGATAGGTAGCTCTAAGGCGATTGCATAGATTTCAATCTTTCAAGATTTCATTTCTGACTCTGCAGTGTAAACGTACCACGTTGGTTTAATCATGGAATCCAGTACCTACATGGGTTCGCTTCTAGAAAGCAGGTTGCGCGATGGAATTATCTTCATGAACTTGTTCCGATTTTTTTTTTTTCCTCTCTTCTCTTCCTCCTGCGGAACCCGCATCTTCATAACACCCGCACTAGCAGATAAATATGCAAATGTCAACGTACTTCTATCCATGCAAAATGTCACGTTATAGGCAAATTGTTGGTACGTACGTATTTCGAGTTCAGAATTATTCGCCTTCTTTGATTTCAACGTGAGTCTTGTGTACATAATTCTGTAGCTAGAACAGCTACGAGCACTATATACTCTGAAGAAGATCTCAGGACTGAATTGAATAAGATAATGAAATTAAACGGACCGCCTTTGACCTTGAACAATAATCTTGAAATTAAATTTCCCGCGTTTTGGCGCGAAACAAAAGTGAGGCTTTTAATTTGTCAGATAAAGAGCATCCATGGGATTGGCAGTGCTCTCATATCTTTACACATTGAATGAGAATCAAGATGTACTGAAAATATTTGTTCAGCCATTCAATTCTTCAGACTTGATTGAAGGCTGTCTATTTATGGTCGTAACTATGCAGATTTTCACTATTCGAACAACAATATCCTGCCATTTGTTGACAGGGCAAGAACGCTATTGTCAAGTCTGTTCGTCCAGCATTTCCGTTCCTCCTTCTTTTTTTCTACTTCTTTAGCTCCTTCTTTTTCTTGTTTTACTTCGTCTGATTTTCCCAGCTATTGTTCTCGAAATTATTTCAGAACAAAGACCCTGTCGTGAGCTTTGCGCGGAATAACAATTCAAACGCTATTAAGCCCTGAGGCAAGGCCAGGTGTTGTAGAGCCGTGATAGACAGGCCCATCCTCTTCAACAAAAAAAAAAAAAAACTATACTCTCTTCAAAAGTTGGTATCTCTCTGTCCATATGTGTCGGCCCCTGGTACACTTCTTGCATTTCACTCTAGTCAAATTTCGGCAGTATTATGCTCTTTACTTTCAGGATGTCGATACGAAGGTCGTAGATACCAGGAGGGTGCGATCGTAACAACTTCGGAACCATGTCTTCAGTGCCATTGTATTGATGCTTCATTAAGATGTCGTCTACGGGTTTGTCCGCGAATTCCAAATCCTCCACCACCTGAGTGCCATCTTCGTATATCATCGGAACACGTATGCTGCTCGGAGATGATTTGTGGCGAGTCATCATGTCAGTTCATACATGCAATATTCATAACCTTCTTCCGATTAATTTTTTCATCATGCATTTCTCAAAAGCATATCACGCGGAAACGTTTGTCCGGCTTTTGGGGTCAGAGAAGATCCCAAACTATAACGGCTCCACATGATAGTCCATGTTTCATCATTCATTTCACTTCGACATTCATGAATTTTTCGAGCCTGTTACAGATGAAGGTGAAAACTTATTGAGACGTATGGATATGTCGATCGATGACGCCGTGGATGAAGATGGTACGATTTTAACCCTGACTAATGACCATAAGAAAGATATGAAAGAACTTTTATAGTCAAATTACGATTTGTGTTAATCACGATAACGGTATATACAGTGCTATGGCTTGTGCGGGTAATCCCGACAATTCAATACACCAAATCAGTGATTAGTTTTCATCAACTTTGACCTTCACTCTTCCAGGCTGTCTTTTCGAAGGAGTTCGTTACGGGGCAGGATCAGCAATGATGGCAACGAGGAGGTGCGAGTATTGCTACTGTATATTAGGTGCTAGACGTTGTGTGCGTCCAAAGTGTCTCTTGCCTTTACCAGGGTGTGTGCCTCTCTACGCTCCACATTCGTGTTGTCCTGTGGCCTACAACTGTACGCATGATCAGGGTGAGATAAATATCCGTATGCATGAAATTGACGAATTGACTGCGAAAGAAAATCCTTGATGACTCGATCGAATGATTTCTTCCATTTCTAACATCCTGTCAATGTCTCTTACAGATGGAGAATCATCAACGACCACTTTATCGATATCCTTAAATGGTAAGTGGTGATTTGAGCTCGCGATATTGAAATTTTTTCTCGGTATGAAGACCTTGTCCGTTTTGAAAAGGCGGATATTCGTTCAGGTCGAAGAGTCTTGAAACTGTACTATATTATGTTCAGGTTGTCGCGTGGGAAATCGTGTCTACAAGGAAGGAGAGATGGTTAGGGATATCGCTTGGAAAGCACCCTGTGACAACTGCTTCTGTGCTATGGGAGCCGTGCGTTGTGTGCCTCTTGCTTGCGCACCTCCTCTTCAAGGCTGTATCCCGATCGTTAGAGAAGGTCAATGTTGCCCGTCGACCTACAATTGTAGTGAGTACAGAAATTCACAGCGAAATGTTCAATACCAAGTAAGCACAATCCGTTCAATAATATACTGCCTTGTGATAATCCAGGTGGAAGCATCGAAGTCAAGAGCACTCAGAACTACGCCTCTTATGCATTCGTCAGTAAAGATTATGCCAATTTTCGAAAGGAAACACACTTTTACGTAAGTTCCTTCCGTCGATCAAGCCATACAAACATATATCAATTCCAGGTATCCACTGTTTCACATAAATCAGTTCTGAAGAAACAAAAACTCAATTGAACTCACGTTGTCATTGCATCACTATCATACAGACAGCATATTTATTTGTTCATCTATTGAGCCAGGAGTAGATGTTTCATAAGGCAATGTTCCTTGTGAATATTTGTGAAAACAAAGCAGTGGTTATTAGTGAAAGGGTGAGGGATCATAATCGCTGATATTTCAGCCTGTCGAGAATCAGGTGAACGCTATACTGTCAAATGCGATTGTGGAGGGTCGAGGTCATCGGATAATCGATGGTATTGGTTACACAACGGATCATGAGATAATTGACGATACTACGCTTCGCTCCACTGCGTCATCGGGCTCCATACTGTCTTCAACAACCGAGTCCTCCCCAATTTTGGAAACTGAAACCATGGGAAACGAGATATTGTCCGAAGGAACCACAGAGACAATAAGATCAACGGAATTTCAAGTGTCGACTATCTCGACGACGCCCTTGTCAATGGAGGCAAGATCATTCATCCGGCTTTCATCAATGGACAATATGAGTTTTCGAAACTCACTTTGATCTCCTTTTTCCCCAGGTTACTACCAACCCTGAAGTTTCAACTTCACCGAGAGAGTCAACTACTGTAGAGACCTCGACATATGGGTTTACCACTGCTTCTACAGTTGAAGAAAGTACGTCACTTGAACCTACCAGCACCACAATTGAGAGTACTTCACTAGCAGTGGAGGATGATATATTGGAAGAAAGACTCGAAGGTTTGGTACAAGAAGATGAGTCTAGAATAACTGAACGTACGGTACGCAGTACTACAGAATTATCAAATTCGACTATGACGACAAACAGACCAACCCTGGCTACGTATGCGCAAAACCCGGTTGATCCAGGACTCGAAATGACCGAGGAAAAGCTGATTACCTCGACCAGAGAAACTGTGACCAGTTTACCAACGACGATCCTGATGGCTGATGACATCCTCGTGATGAACGTGACCCTGAAAACGAATGTTTCCGTCGGTCATGTTGAAGGTGTGACTATTACTCCCGTGAGATCGATACCCCCCGATGTGGAAGCCATTCTCAACATAACTCAGAGGGAAAAGGGCGAGGACTATGATTATTACAGTGAACCAACTTTACCACCGTCTCTACCGAACGTCAGGCAAGTGGTGGATGAGTGGCGACTATCACCGTTCCCCTCATTTTCCTTAATTAAATTTTTTTCTCTACTATTTTACCGAATATCTAACGACCAGTCGTACATTTTACTCAGGATAATTCCTTTCGTCGCAGCGGATGCCTTGGTGAAAAACGAGAAAGATACCACCTCGAGTGTCACCGTTTATCCGTCAGGATCTGCTGGCATAATACCTGAACTTCAACGTCCCACGGATAGCTCAAACTTTTATGACATTGTTACGAGAGAGAATAGATTTAGTCCACCTGTTGAAACTGAAGGTATTGTTCTCGTTTCCGCAAACAAAATCTTCAGAAAATTTTATGGAAGGAAAATAAGTGCTTTCCAGAGATAAATTCCTGCAATCAATCTTCTTATTACTCCTTCAGAAATTTGCTAACTTTTCACTGAAGTATCGTCACCCTTATTTTCGTTACAATTACTGACAGTTTTTGAATTGAGCCAATGTCAATGTCTGAGAATGGGGAACCCTCAAAATGTGTATATTATACATATACATATATAAACTGGGTGGCGGTAGATAGGGTTACGGGATCAAGTCGGAATGGTGGCACCGGCGTGATGGAGTAATCCAATGCTAGGTCTAACGCTAAGCATTTCACAGGCGGATTCGTTCCCAGAGATCCACCCTATTTCGAAGCATCCTATCACTCGACCGATCTAAGCTTGGAAATTGGCACCGGCGTAACCGTAGTTCCCGCAGACATCACCAATCCGAAAAGAAAGGAGGACGGTGAGAATGGGTCCCATACTTGATCAGCCTTCTCTTCTATTACTTTGAGAATCTTTAGTTTTACCAGTACCCAAGAATTGCCCACCTTGAACTGATCACTATTATCCTTTTTCTAATCTCTCAAAGGACTGATGACTGACTGTCGATTCGAAACGAGAAAATATCATCACGGTGAATACATACCCAACAGTGGACTGTGCGTTATTTGCATATGCTACTATGGGGAGGTCGTATGCTCTGACGAAAAATGTCCACCTTTAAAAATTGGATGCAGTCGTGTCAACGGTGATGAAGGATGCTGCGGTAAAATCATTTGCAGTAAGTCACGACGAGCCTTCTCTACTTTTCAGTATAAGCTAACCGAATATTTCCATTTATTGACGTCAGAAAATGGCACATATTTTAGCATACGATATCCGATATCGTGTGTTGCTGCGAAATGAGGTTCGAAAGGAATGTCATCAGTTTTTGATTTGTTGATAGTCGATACTCCGGAGTCTCCAACGATGGTACTGGACCGTGCAGATGCCACAGCACCTTCTCAACGTCAGACGGTTACTTCGTCAGATGGAATCGTCACTCCGGATCCTTTTCGTGATGTTATTAAGACAGAGCCAGCTCCCGATTTACCCTCTCTGATCGAGGACATGATACCGTACCTAGTCGAGCGTGGAATTTCTACCCCAAGACCAACGACCCCGATGTCAAACGGCATAAAGTCAAGTTCTGGTACTCAGAACGGGGACTTTAATCCAGAGTTCGTTGCCGAGGTTCCCCTGATTCAACCACCGCTCTACAATTACCATGATCACATTACCAGACGTAAAGACGAAAGTGTCGGGATCACGGGCACACAGATCTCGGCAATCAACGAAGGTGGCTATAATTTCGCTCCAGATTTCGTGAACTTTTCCGAGAAAGGAGAAAACGAAAAGTCCGAAGACAAAAGTGATTCTGGTTTCTCGGAGGTTTCTAATGAGAAGAAACCTTTGGCAAATGCAGAAGAGACCCACACAAGTGCAAGCCACTTTGAGTTTGGTCAAAAGAATTCCAGCGGTAGTTTTAACCAATCAATTGCGCAGAATTCTCAGATAGGTCAGGTGTCAAAATTGACCGTTGTGACAACCGAAACTGTTTCTATTCAAACGGATATTGAGAAGACTGAAGCTGATTCGAGTCATGAAGAACCTGACGATGAAGAGGATTCGATGTTTTCGTTTGATCACGTCTTGGATCTACTGTTTTCTGAAACAACAACCAAAAAACCTGTGACAAAGATGAAAGAGAACGACTTTTCAACGTCCACCAGGTCATCAGTGGCCAGTGATTTTTCAACCCCTTCGACAGTCGAAGCACCTATAACCGCTCCAGAGACTACAGAGCCTTCTGCTACCAGACCCATAAAGTCAACGACATCGAAACCAAACTTACAGATGAAGGTGGATGGCGAAGAAACGCCCACGGTCGTTGGTGGTCTTCTGAAATTAGCCGGATGCAATATTTATGGACGAATGTATCGCGTTGGAAGGATTATCACTGAATTATCTGGACCTTGTTTGGAGTGCAGATGCACAGAGATCGGGGTTCAGTGCAAAAAGCTTGCCTGTTGATAGATTTTTCGTTGTATCAACTATATTGACGTTTTTTTTTTTTTATTGTTTTTTGGAAATTTGACTCCTCGAATGCCTGGTGACTTGCCATAGGACGCTTGGAACTACACTTATTTTCTAATTGATAGATTCCAATTCTCACGTTAGATTTACGACTGGATTCTTAATGGAGTAGATATATTTATGTGATTAAAATTTGATGTTACGAAATTTGTGAGAAATCTAAATATAAACTTTTTTTTTACCACGATATTGCCGATGAATATTTATAGTTACTTTAGTCACACTTTGAAAGATTGGTGCTACATTTCGAAGACTTAGTGATGAAATAAATGAATACCGTCCGCTATCAATTGATACTTTAATATAGAACTATAGCCTTTAATTGTCCTAGAATGTTAAGAAGTTGACCCTTCGTGGCGAAACCTCCGTAGAATAACTTAGTGGTCATATTGAGTAAAATTTACCCAGCCAAGTTTCAAATGGTTGCTGTGTGAAAACTATCGGTCCGATGGAGATCAAAAAACGACTGAAAATACTTTGAACATTCTTAAATATATGCGAGAAAAGTTGTTATGTTAAAATTAAAATCGCAACATGTAGAAAAAAAAAATCGTAAATAGGTAAATTGGTCAAAAAATACATCTTTTCACTCAAAAAATCATAACTTTTTAAATTTTCGATATTTTCAAGTCTTTTAGAAGGAATACTTGTTTGAAAAAAGTATTCATTTCGACATGTGAAAAAGATCGATTTCGGAGTAGAAACGAATGCGGATTTATCTCGAAGATATAATTGCGAAAATGCACCTTTGCGCTCAAAAAATCGTAACTAATGCATTTGTTAAATATTTTTCACCGAAAATGAGGCCTGAGTAAAATTTACCCACAGTGGCCACGAAAGGTATTAATGAGTGTCCCTCGTATCGGAGCAAATCCATTGAGGTTATATTGCGGGTGTACGAAAGCTCTGCGTAACAGAATTTTTCAAGAATTCAAAAATAGTTCTTCGAGAAAGTAACTTAGGTATATAATCATACGATTATAAATCAAAAACTATAATCACGTCTGCTAAACGTGATTCTAATAATTATCTCTTCGTATTAATGGTAAGAGTCCCGCAAATAATTACTGATTACTATATCCAATCGCGTTGGAGGTATGTATGGAACTGTAAGCTATAATGTGAGACGAATCTCTTCTCGGTCAGTTGAGAAACGACTCAAATTTTTGAAAATACAGACGAAGTTTATCGAGCAAAAAACGATCTTCTTGTCGCAAGTCGAGACCCATAATCCGTTTATCATTCGCGAATAATTCAGATTCAAATGAAGCACAATATCAGCAATTTCGGGAGCTATTGGTTTCGATTTGGAATACGAATTTCACATGTGTATCAAATGCACTCTGTAAGTGGCTCCAAAAATTGATTCCACCTACTTGCGGACTTCTAGTATTTTTGGACACTGGAATAAAGTATTTTCAAATCAGTGGCAGTGGCTAAAAGATTGCTTAGGGAAAACTTCTGTCAAATTTTGATACAACTGTGTTCTAATTTTTTGAATTGTTGGAAACCGTAGGAATTTTCGATGGAATATTTTCGTCCAATTTTTAAATAGAAAAGTGATTTTTGACCAAATTGTGTAAGTACGATAATTTTTTTTTGACTATTCAGTGATTTACAGTGGCTAAATAATTCGCCCATTTATTGACGAATGTTCAGGATGTCTTTTGCTCGATAATCTTGAGTGGGAGTTACGATATGTATTTACGAATATACGTAGTCAAGCTGTAAGAACGATCTCAATAGTAATCAATTTTATCTAGCTAATTAAATTCTCGAGCTCACAATTTTCCCACTTATAGTTTTAAATAAAAACTATACGAAATTCAACAATAGATACATATATATATTTAAAAATACCTACCATTAATTATATCATATTGATTAACAACGAGTATAATACATACATACATACATTACATGCTAATTATACTTACCGCATCATCAAATACGCCACCACAGGAAATATCACCTAGATAATAAATATATATATTATATAGAAATTGATATTTTAGTTGAAGTATTTTTTTACTTTATACTTAATTGTGATTACCTTCTCTCCTTTTTCATGTATAATTAATACAACAATACAATATTATATGTATAGCGTTAAGAGATTGTCGTTCAGCTTATTTTTCTTCTCAATCTACACAGACGAATATTCCGATCTAACTTCTGGTGCTTTTCTTTACCTATATGTGGGGAATTCCATACCGTTTCGACCTGAGTTTTACCCTTGCCTTTTCGAATTTCGCCCGCAATTTTTTGCATGCGATTGTTCCTACTTTGGAGAGCACTCGTTTTTCTTCCAGATTTTTTCGACTCGTTTTGAATTCTTTTGGATTTTCGAAAACCGTCATATTGATCGACACAATTTAAAATTCTGGAAAATCGTGTGCCAGATATCAAAATTTTTTAGCTTACAGCCAGAGTGGAGAGATTTTCCCTTCTTACTGTTTTCAAGCTTTTTTTCGGAAAAAAGTATTGAAAAAGCTGGAAGTGGGAGTTATTTTACTATGGATGGCTGCTGAAACATTTTTATATGCCACACTGGATTTTTTCGATCCGCAAAATTTATGTTTTTTCAGAAAACAAAAAATTTATCTAAAATTACAAAACAAAAATTAAAAATTATAAAACTTCTTGCGAAAAATCTGAAAATGCTTTCAAAAAATCCGGTGTGACATTTGAAACTATTTCAGTAACCATCCGCAGTGAAATGACTCCAGGGTGCTGATTTTTTGAATGTATTTTTTTCGGAAAAAGCTTGAAAACAGTGAGAAAAAAAAATCTACCCACTCCGGCTGTAAGCTTGAAAGATTTCGTGTCCAACAGACGATTTGTCAGAATTTTTACAGAATTCTAAATTGTTTCGATCAATATGACCGTTTTCGAAAATTCTAGAAAATTCCGAACACGTCGAAAAAATCTGGAAAAAAAAAAACTATAATGCTTTCCGAAGTAGAGCCAATCATATAAAAAATCGCGAGCGAAATCCGAAAGGTCAAGGGTTGAAATCAGGTCGAAACGGTATGGAATTTCCCATATGTATTTTGATGCAGGTTGAAAACAACCGCAGGAAGAGAAAATACAAAAGGGATAAAAGCTCGCCGGAATTTCTCTCTCAGTGGTAAACGGTAAAAGGCCCCTAATATACGATCGACAATAAACGTTTATAATATCTCTCGCACCACGGGCCGTTACCTTACTTTTACTTTTACTCCCTTGGACCCTTTTGCTTTTTTCTTTTTCTTTTCTTTTTATTCTTTAATATTTCTTACTCGACCCTGCGCATCCCTATTTCGGTATATCCAAAAGCTTCCAGAGTATCCAGACAGGAGCATGGCTCCGCGCATCGTCGCTTACATTCTTGTTTATTCTTATATATCCCTACCTCAGCTTCTTCTTCTTCTTCTTCTTCCTCATCTTTTTTCTTTTTCTTTTTCTTCTTCTTCTTCTTCTTATCCCGTGCAAGACAGGGCTTAGCGGACCAAATCGCGATCTTATTAACCCACTTCGGGGCACCCTTTATTTTATCTCGTACCTGTCTCTTTCTTTCTTTCTTTCTTTCTTTCTTTCTTTCTTCGTTGGTACACGAGTAGGTATGTATACAACAAAGGTGTGCTGGTTCAGATAAGTATAATAAAAATACACGTGTGTTGGGTATATCAAAGTCTATACGTACCTATATACATATATATATATATAGCACGCCTTAAGCTACGTACAGCTTTAATAAAGCTCACGTAGCTATAATAAACGGCAGAGCCTAGATAAATATAACACAAAAACCCTTTCACTCGCTCTGTGAGTTTCTTTAACTTTCAATATCCAGGTCTGATTTCATTTTTTCTCTGAACCACACTTTCTCAAACTTAATCCTTTAAACGTTTCAAGAAGAGGAGATTTAACATGGTGATTGGATTTTTAGTGACATTTGTACATCGAAAATCAGTTTTTATATATATCTTATATACGTTTATTCCACGTATAATTGTATTCTGTGGGTGTTTTTTTTTTTTTTTCTCTTGTGTGTATGTGTTTTTTAGGTACATGAACAATGTGTACGATATATGTATATATGAATCGTGGTATACAGATTATTAATTAATTGCGGTATGTATTATACTATATACAGTAATTATAATATTATTATATTGACGATAACACTTAAATAATCACAGCCAGTTTATTTGATAATTGAATGAATTATGTATATCAGAAGTCGTTTATGTATTATATATATTTTATGTATGTATACAGGGTGTAGGTAACGAAATCCGCGGACCATGTATATGTCTCTACATGGTACTAGGATTTTTCTTGAAACAACAAAAAATAGGTTTTTTGACAAAAAATTTCTCCCAACGCTTAGTTTAGACGCTAGAGCCGATGTAAAGACGCACCAATCAGAGATCACCTTTAGAAATTATAGCAAAATAGCTATAGACTGAATCCAAATGAAATCATGCAACTAGGCCAGCGGACGTGATGTTTCAGAATCGTTCGGCGTTGAAATATGTTATTCGCCATACAAAATAAGCAAACACGTATTTCGTAGTTTATCCTAAAAAAATTACCCAAGCACGATATCGATTTTTTAAGATTAAAAAAAAAAGGACGTTTTTCGGCGATTTTAGGAACCAAATATTTAAAACGTAGCCGCCAAATCCGTAATTCTCGAGCTAATTCAACGATTTTTATTTCATGTGATCCTGAATTTCGTACTCTATCGAGGAAAACAAAATAATCTCAAATTTTTTGAAAATTACGGAAAATATCGACGTTTTTTTTTGTCAAATATCAAAACTTACTTTTCTCAAAAATCCCATTTTTTTTTTAGCCAATAGCTATGGTCAGTTTTTTTATTTCCTGGGTATGGCGAATTCTGCAATTAGTTTCTGAAGCTGATCTCCGATTGGTGCATCCGATTTATCGGCTCTAGCGTTTAAACTAAGCACCGTAGAAAATTCTTGTAAAAAAACAAAAAACGTATTTTCAATTTTCCACAATGAATCCCAACCACGTAGAGATGGTCTGCTAATTTTCTTCCATCCTGTATTTATACGTATTATTTATAAGTAGGTAGGTATGCAGATTAGTTGCAAGACAGACGCGCGCGCTCATTCAGTTCGAAGCATTCGCGGTAGTAGGTATTATATATATATTCTCTTGCAGGAAACACGTTTCGTATATGCCTTTAGGACAACGACAATCGCCTCTAGCTACTTTGCTAACGAAGGTATAGTAGTTGCCCCTAATTGATTACGTGTTTCACTTTAGCTTGGTTTAATCCGGCACAACTAACAATGCCCGATACACATATCTATATGTATATATACCTAAGCCTTCTCTTGCACACAAGCCACATTATCTATTGAATTCTAAAACACTGCGCGTATACATAATAGAACAATATTTTTATACGTAAGTATAATATTTACATGTACGTTATATAATTATCTACATATAATTATGTATCCTAAACTCCTCCTTATTTCAAGATGTGAAAAAATCGATGCGTCAAATATATTGAGATAACAACAAAAAATGAGAAGAAAAAAAAAGCTCAATTATCATCAAATTCTTATCTCATCTTGAGCTGCGGTTATAATTTCACTGATGATGATTATACGATCGCGATGAGCATTGGATAATAATGACAAGGACAGTTCGACTTGGTAAGTGATTAGTGGATGTTAATGTACATGGATTAATCGGAAAATTGTGTTTTAATGGATTGGAATCACTGCAGCAGCGACCCATATATATTCCTTGATAGATTGAAGAGACTGAACTCTGTCGGATTCGTTCTCTCTAGACATCTCGCACTCCAGTAACCTAGCCAGTTGTACGGTATTATATATACATTATATATATATATATATATATATAAACCATATAGGTAGGTAAATTAAATGAGATTCAAACCGCGAATCTCATCCGTTGGTATAAAAGTGATACTCATCTCGCAGAGAGAGACTGGTTAGCAAATTCGAAATATCAAATGGAAGAAGAAGAATAATTAACCTAGTCTTTCGTAGAACGTATACCGTTGGATTCTAATTAAATTATTACATCCGTTTGTAATAAGCCCAGTACCGTTCAGAATTATGATACTTTATATGTATACTCTTACCACCAACGTATTCGTTTTAACGCTGAATTACTTCTCGGAATAAAAATCTTGAGGAAATATTTCGCTGAGAACCCTTCGTCAAGGCAAGCTCAAGAATTTTCCATTGATAAAGTTCCATACTGAAAATTTCCAATTCCTCGAGTGCTAGGAATTCATGCGAGAGACACTAAATTGGTTTTACGATCCCGACTCGTTCTTCTTCTCTAGATTTTTAAATTACAAAATTTTTAAGCAAATTCTTGCTAAAATTCAAAGTATGTAGTTCTATTCGGAGTATCAACTCGGAAAGAAATTCCAAAATCGGGAAAAAATTTGATTAATTTATCGAAAGGTTAACGAACAAGTAACATTCATCTAATCAAACGTATACGACCACTTCCACACTTTGGATCACAACTCGAGAACCGTTTCAGATTTTTCAAGTCTCTCGGTCTCATTTTGGAGTTGTTTTTTGAAAGTCAACGTGTAAATTATTCAAAATTTTTCTCAATCCCTGCCCAGCACGTGTAGCGACAATTGAAGGCAGCGAGAAAAGTCATTCGTGATTGCAAAAACACTTTTGCACTTCTCGTGCGAAATTTTGGCGATCATGAGACAGCAAATTTTCAAAGAAATCTAATTCAAGACAAAATTTTTTGAGCATTTCGAAGTTTTTCACTCAAGTTTTTTTCAAGCAGCATAGACCGGGGCGGTTTTTGATGGTGACAATGAAAATTACCGATAGCGCCTTATGAATTTCCAAATATTTCTGTCAAAATCCACATCCATACCTAGAGGACGCAATAATTAAACGATCCGAATCGTCGCGTCGTGTATAGTAATTGGCACGATGAAGTACACTGGCAGATAATTAATTGGGTAAAAATTGTCTTAAATATCTAATATGTACTTTCGTTAGTAAAATTATTTCATTATCTTATATTGTTATTATAATTATAATAATGAATTTGGCTGAATTTGACCTACTCGTAAACCGCCTCAGCGGCTTCTCGTATTTTGACAATGAGAAATGACCTTTTGCAAAACTTTACAAAAAGCTCGGTTCTTTGTCAGGAGGGTTTTCGCTGTTGAGGTAAAGCGATCAGGTAAATATTTCCCAGGATAGCACCGACGATAAGTAACAGGACTCCAAGACCCGCCAAGAAACGTACGAAACGTACAAACTTTCGACCTCTCGAATCCTTCTTGCTTTGATTTGGGAATATCGCAAGTCCCAGGAGAGGACCAGCTAGTGCCCCAGCTACGTGGGCTGCCCAACCAACTCTTCCGCAACCAAGTAGCGCCGGAACAGGAAGTGAAGCAACGTCGGCTCCAGCCAGCAGAAGAACTGCCCCCAGCCTCCAGCCAGCGTATCGAAGTTCGCCATGGCACTGGAATTTTTTTTTTTTTTTTTTTTTTTTTTTTGCAAAAAAAATTTATATCACATTATTCATTCGACGTAATAATTTTCATGAATTTTGCATCGTGTACTTGAATTTAAATGATTGTAAATTGTTGAAATTCGCATAGGGAGGAAGAAGCTGAATAAATTTTGTTCTTTTTTTTTCAGAAAATTCATATCTGTACATCAAAGTCTGATAATTTCACAGTCGTGAATAAAAAAAACACGATGGGTAATAAGAGAGGTATTCAAAAAACAGGAAGGATGTATATCCCGAGTAGCAAAAAATACGCTGCAAAATGAAAAGTAGAAAAAAATGAAAATAATATTTCTCGCCCTTCACGCGAGTTAATGGCCAAACAGGGGCAACACGAAGCTGTAAACAAGTGATTAATTATCAAGCGGGTAGAAAGTATAGAAACTAAAAAAATGAAAAGAAAATAAAATTGTAGAGGAGGAAAAAAAGTGGCCGCGCAAACAGTTTTTTTTTTTTTCTTTTTTTTTTTTCTTTTTCAATATCATTTTTCTCTTTTTCGGTCTTTTTTGCATATTTTTTTTCTACCGTTTTTCTAGGTTTCGTTCTCGAGCGCGAGAGATTTACGTGACTGGGTGACCGTTCGCGGGGGATTTTACGCGAACTTTGGCCTGCTCGTCTCGTCCAACCCTATAGGATCGAGGGCCAAACTGTAAAGAAATTGCGAGGACGTCTGGCCTACAGCAATATAAATCACAGCTACCCCCGGATCTTTGGGTTACTGTACAGATAGAGCAATAAGTAAAATATTTCAACGAAACTCGGCTATCTGGCGAAGGAAAAGGCAGACGAATAAAATATAATAATTTACGGTACAGCCACTACGGTGAATGAAATGGACAATTTTATACAGTCAATAAATTTTTGCGGTATTCTCGATATTCGATAATCGATCAATATTTGTTTAGGTATGCGTAGTATAACACCGAATTTCAAATATAGTAATTGTGGAAAAAGCTCGATTCTTATCACTTATTTTTAATGACAATGAAAAATTTTTTGTGCGCTCATATTTTTCCCCCCATTTGAAAAATCTGTTAAATAATACGCGTCCGCGGGTTTTCCACAATAAAAACTGGGTCAAACAATTCATTTCAAGTTTCAGGAGGCTTGAGCTTCGCGATATATTGTGAAGTGAAATTCCAGAGTCATAGAATATTCATACCATACCAAACATTCTTCATGCTAATAATTATCAGCATAACAGCGCGTTGCTTGTTTATTTATATCCTTGACCGAAAAAAAAAACCTTTTCAACAATTCAAAAATCACAAGATTTACGTAGTAATTCGTCGCGGTGGCAAAAAAAATTTTATTTCATATTCTGTGCTGTTGAAACGGACCAAAATCTCGGGAATAGAAAACTTAAACATGATCGAAAATCAATTGATTTCTTCACCAAAGTTTATTTCACGTCATCAATCGTCTAATTCCAAAACATCTGCTACACGAATTAGCCACACCATTAGTCCGATACGAATTCTCAAGGATCCAGTTGTTTGCTGAATACATTTTGGTATAAACTGAATGCGGAAAATTGGAATAGAATAATTGTCTCAAAAGAAATAAGCAATTGAAAAGAAAAAATATCACTTTATCACAAAGAATTTTACCCAAAAATGAATGAAAATTTTTATTTTATTTTTCGATATGACGTTTGGTATTCCGAATGATCTTGATTTTGGAAAAGCTGAATCGGACTATGGGTAGGTTTAAATTTTTTGAGTCACTAGATACTCCGGTTCTTTTTGACTTGTGAATTTCGTGGGATTCTCAAATCTTATCAAGCCCAGATTTGGGGCGATTCTTAGGGGCTTACACTTGACTTATGGGTTTTGATCCACAAAAGAGAATTGCTGGTTTGGCCGAGTATACTTATAAGTAAGATACACAGAGAAACATATACTTTCTGAATGAGGGATAATAGGACTTACCAAATACAAGTGGGCGAGATGACTTGTAAGAAGAGCATAGACACCGGCCGATGCTCCGACAAGATAGAGACTCGGCTGAAGTAGGGAAGCTCCCAGGGCACCACATATACCTCCTCCAAGGTAGACAGCCGCCACCCCTAGCCACCCTTGTTCCACCTGGGAACATAGATTTCGCGAAAGTTTCACCTCCGAGTATGTTCGGGTCAAGCTAAGTAAGTATTTACTTTTATGCGGGAGGACTGGCGCTAGACTATTAGAAAATTAATGTTTTCGTGTTAAAAAAATCAGTAGTCAAAATTTTCGTGTCAAATTCAGTACACATTTAACAGCTGCTTTAACCGGCATGACGTATGTTGAACTAATTATTCATTTCATGTCTTTTATGTCGAATTTCAAATTCAACCCATCGAGGCAAACGTCGACATGTCTTTTGTATAAAACATAAAAGTCGTGCGGAATTGATTTGATAATTTCAGCAATTTTACAAAACGCGTGTGCAATCGTATCTAAAAAGTCGAATTTCGTGCAAACTTCTAGTCAATCTGACACATTCAATTAGCTAATGATAACATTAGGAACAAATCAATTTTACTCAAATCAAATTTCAATCACACAAATTTTGTGTAATATTGATACGTTGATTATCCTGCTTTTGTGTTGAAATATCAACATAAAATGCACGTCAACACTTGACATTTAACTCTTCTATTGAATTAACATTAATTTTTGAGCTGATCGACTGGGACATGCGAAATGTGTTGAAATTGACACAAATTTTCCAACAGCTGTGTATAGGAATCTGCGAGAAGATGAAATAAGTCGAACTGGGTTATCGTGCCCATAATTTGTTTACTCTTCAATTTTTTGATTGAGTTTCGCTATTCCGAATTAGATTTCATCAGTCTTTTGCACGTCAATTATGAATCTCAGACATCGAAGAAACGAGATATTTCATTTCTTCACGCTCTTCTAAATATTCGAAATGATGTGGCACCTTGTTCAGTATTTTCAGCATAGCATGAACATATATCGGAAAATATTCCTCGCCGATCGGGAACGAAAATTTGATCATTTTTGCAATCAAAATATAAATCATTTGCAATTAGTTACACGTCAGCTACAGATATTGGAAAAACGTTGTTTTCAATCTACGAGCGCATAAGGCTAAATTCAAACTTGATCCATTTGCGAAAATGTGTAGGATTATAATGAGTGGATTCATACCTAGGAATGTTTAATCAAACTTTAATCAGTTATGAAGTGGTAAATCAGGTAAAATATGCAACTGCGTAATCCCGATCAGCGTAATTTTCTTGATTTGTCGAACGGAAACTCAGGTCCTTATCAGGATGTACGTAAACAATACCAGTTCCAAATTGATCTCTCGCAATCAGTCGTGATTATCCGATCTAGACGTTAGCTCGACTGAACTTAACGCCACCTGTAAATATCTCTGTGCCTTTCGCGACCAACGTACCAAGGGACTTGGATTTGGGCTCTACCAATTTAATTCAATTCTCTTTAAGGGATCTGCACAGGTCTACGACCACATCTCTCTTGACGTGCCTAAGCTAACCAAGCTCACCAACTCTATGTACAAGTAGATATCGGCATGGGGGTTAAATAGACCAAGTATAGTTCGATTCGAGTAATACTAAATGCTTCAAGCATCCAATTTTGGATTTTTTTTTCTCTGAATTACTCGAAAGACGTAACTTGGATTTGTTGTAGATTTTGAGCTCCATTCGGTGACTTCATATCAGGTTTTTCCAAGTATCTTGTGATCAATTGAATCGACGGTAACGCGATAGAAAAAATTATTGAATTTTGGGAAAAAATCAAGAGATAAGTTCAGAAAATGAGGAAAGTATGCGTGTGACAATAAAACGAAGAAAGATTCAATTCTAACAATCTGAAGTTCTTCTGGCGAAAGAATCAAATTCTGGAGAAAATACTCTGAGGTGGAGATTTCCAGAGATTCGAATCTACATCTGGATTTTTTATTTGTTTGATTCTGTAGAATTTCTGAAAACCATAGCCAACCGATGAATCCCCGAAAGAAGTGTGGTAAAAATCATGGCAAATCCTTTCAAGTGGAAATGGGAGAAAACTGCGTGGAATTTGGTGTGCAATATTTCAAGAGAGCCACAATTCAGTGTAGAATGTCCGAGAGATTGGTGTAGCACTGTTTGCTAGACACAGGACGGAAATAACTCATGTGAGATGGGTATGCAGTATAATAAAAAGTAGTTCCGTTACGTAGTACGAAAGTAAAGAAATGTAAGAAATGCGTTTGAGAGAATCTGCTGGAAAACTCTAAATGTATAAAATTTAAGTATATGGTTTAGCCAGAAATATTTTCAACTGACTTGCTATGTATCTGTGTGAAGCTATTGCAAACCCATATTGCCACTGCCTCAGTACGTCTGTTGTTGAATATTTATTGCATGCTTAGCGTAGTTCAAATTGCACGATCAAGAATATAGTTCAGTATTGTGCAATAGGTAGTACCTATGTACTTCCTCGAGCTACGTATTGCCATAATATAATAGACATTCTGCAGGGAATAGGAACAGCGAATAGTATAGTGGCCAATATACATGGAATTCCATAATATATTTGATCGACTAGCAGAACGATTGTCTACTATAGTAGTTCGCACTCGGAAAGACATCACACTTGACACGAGTTCAATCATAAACGATCAGACATCTGGTGGGCTTTTAAAAGCCGTAAAACACGCGGTAATGAATAACGATTTGAATTTTATAACTAAGCCACAACATCGTGAGGATAAAACCCGTAAAATACTTTCAAACTTTTATTCAGAGGATATCGCACCGTTGTAAAACGAAACAAGCGGGTGAATTGGCTGACCGCGATGGTCTAGCCCTGAAACTTCTCGCACAGATCTTTCAAGTTTGGAGAATGAAAAACTAGTACATCAATCCATTTCTAAATTCAGTCATTTCTAAGTTAGGGCGAATACTAACGATTATGAAGATCAAAATCATGAAAATCCGTTGATTCGCTCTCGAGATGTGAATATTTGACATTTTTTGTTTTGTAAAATTTTGTTCGTTCAATTACTCAAAAACTATTCAAGCGGTTGAATATAAAATCTCAAAAGTTTTGAGTTAAGAAAAACTGCATCGATTGAGACTAAAATCGTCCAAATTGATCGATTCATTCTCAAGATATATCGTCGGACATGAAATTGATCAGAGACGGAAATGATTCTCTGGACCTCAAAACGCGAAGATCTGGTACAAACTCAAACTTTAATTTCCGAGGTGGTAATAATAATTGAAGTCAGAAACTGAGTTCTGCACAAATGTCATTTCCGGAGCAACGAAAGAGGCTTGACTTCTGCTTTCAAATAAAATGCCGAAGCAGAGATGATTTGTGATTAACCTATGATACCTACTTTGTCCATCAATGAGTGGACTTCACTGCTGATATCCAGATGACTTTGCGATGGTATTTCGACTTTGCGAAAGCTTGAAAGTTGGAAACTATAAGCTTCAATGTAATATATCATAGTCAGGATCAATTACCTCAAGAGGAGCAGCAAGGACTAGTTGTATGACAACGTTTAGCGATAAATGTAGGAGGTTCGAGTGCAAGAGCATGTAGGATGCGAATCTCCAGGCTTGTACACGTTGTCGAGGATCGTAGACCAGCCATCGTCGCAGCACGGCTTCGTCGCCTAAGCAGTGTACGGATATCTGAAGCATTACAAAACAAAGGATCGATTAGGTGCTGTTCTGTAAGATGGTACCTATTTAAGTCTCGAAAGTGCTTTATTTTACGAAGTGAGGATTAACCCACGATGAGATCCTGTACACCGTGTGGTTTCAGACGTACACAGTGATCAAAGCAACAGTCATTATTCTTTGGAACTTTTCTCAGAGCTTTTTCACCACATTATTCTAGTGTCTATAATTTTTTTTTTTTTTTTCTTTTCAGAGTCAGAATAGACGCCTTGTCTATTCAACTTCGACGCTTTCGAGATGGGGTTCGTTCCACGATGGTAATATCGGTTTTCTAGTAGAGCCAAGAGTCGAGAGTAAATCAGGTTGATGAGTTTTCTGCTAAAGCTCGCTTTCCACGTAAGTGACATCCGGTAGCCCTTAACTTTGACCGGGGTCATCTGTCACGAAACACTCCCCTTTGAACGCTAAAGATTCCAACGAGAGACCCTCCCCACTATATGTAACCATCCTAGGCGAAATAGCCTAAGGGTAAACAATCCGACGGGTAGAGACCGTAGTTCTGTTAGGGTAAATTTAGGACACATCCCAACCACGTTTTACAAATTCGTTTCACACGCCTCTCGAGAACCGAAACTTAATTGAGTACCTACGAAATTTCGTTCCCCAAAGCTGGACAAAAAAAAAAAAAAGCTTCCCGAAAGCTGAGCTGATAAAATGTTCATTCACTTTTCGTACGCTTAAAAGTCATTCGATATGGATAGAGTGAGGTGGAGAAAAATAAGTTACTTTTTGGATTTCATAGTTTTTTGGGCTTGAAGATGCAAAAGCACTCGTCACAGAGTAACGAGCTCTGTAAGCTTCTTGAAGTCTTGTATCGAGTGCATCCCTCGCGTCTCACTAACTTTCGAGTGGTTCGTCGAGTGGTCTTTACATCCACTCTATCAATTAAGGGCTTTATATTTCCTTCTGTCGATCTACATTTCTCATTCAGTTTCATGTTTGACATCAGGGTAATGAGCTACTGGAGGTCTGTTACTGAATCAGGTCAGTTAAATACGGGTTACGTGTGCAATTGTAAAGTCTGTCACGGTGATTGCGTGAATTGAAACGGGCGATAGAATAGATGATTGAATAGCAGAAGAGATGGTTTGCATAAATTGTATCTTGGTATCGGTTTGTAACTCATTGGCTTTTAATGAATAATGAGTTTCTCATTCAATTTCAAAACCTACGTGGATACGAAATTTAGCAATTTCAAATATTCTTCCGAGTCTCATCATGCCACGTAATTTCCCTACGCCATCTTTCCTACCCCTGTTTGCAATTTGATCTGCTCAGATAGAAAGATGACTGAAAATCATCTTATTGAAAATGAAGCTGTATATAGTACAATATTATCACATGAGCATTAATTGAAATAACGATCTCGCAGAAAGAAACGTTTAAAATACTCCGAAGAATGCCCATTAGCAGTTGATCCGATAGAATCTGCTGACTTTCATTTTATACGAGTTCTTTTCCATATCAAGTGACATCTCTCCTCCTTTTTTCTACTATGTCGAATTTATAGATCAACTTAACGAATGATGAACTTATTCTGGTATAAATATGTATGCAGAAAATGGTACAATCATTTGAAAGCTGGTTGCTCTTCGAGGAGTGGGCATTATCTAGTAAAGCACAGGAAGAGAATATAGCACTCGGAAAATCTATAAACGTTGAGGTAACCGTCTGTCGGGAATTGAGCCAACAAAGATTGAAAAATATACTGATCTAAAGCGATGTCTGGAAAATATCTCGGTCGCTTAGCGATTTCTGTATTTCCTTTGCTGCTTTGAATTTAGTCAGGATTATTGGGTGAAATATCCATATAACGTTTACAGGGTGAATAGGGTATCTATTTTTGGTACCTGGTTTCTCAGTGAATCTTGCGGTATGTCTTGGTACAGCTGTACAGAAACAGAGTTTGTGCGGTTTTGCGAATTAGGAGCTCATTTACCGTCGTGGTTTCAAGTTTATACGTTTTACCGGCTGCATCACCAAGCCCTGCAAACTGCGGTGAACTTTACTATACGGCAGAAGTATTGGCTGCTAAGAGCTTTGCAAACTCCCATGCGGAGCTTCGTGGTATTCCTTGGGAACGACTCCAAATTACATTATAATATCATCACCCACAGATCATCTCGCGTTACGGTCATATCGCTGCTTTCAAACTACTGAACCAGCTGAACTTGTCCCTCCTTTAATCCCCGTGATATACCGTTTCCCTCTAATTTCCCATTCCCATTCTCAGTCCGTACGTATATACTGTTATGTAATTAGTCGTTACGAAAAAGGAATATAAGTCTCCAGGCAAAATAAAACAATTCAAAAGACACATAATATGAATTGCTTCAAAGGGAATTGATGATATTTCAAACAACCAACTGCTCGATTTCTGTAGCAACCGTTTTCGACTATTAGTTAACATATTTGGTAATTTTTTTACTGTAATGTCTCAAGTGGCTACTAGATCAGGGCGATTAAATGTATGGGTGATTCAACCCTTTGAAAGAATGTATATAGCGGGTTCTACCCTTCGTAACAATATTATATAGCCAAGCGATACGCGGAGACTGAGCTCTACAATTAGAATAACGCAAAAATTGACCATAGGACACGAAAATCAACGTTTTTGACGAGATATTATGGTTTGGATCCAAATCATACATAGGAAATAACGACAGGGAGAATCATCCCTATAACGCTCATGAAATAAAATATGTAATAGTGGACTTTCAGGAAGTACCTACAATCATAACTGTCAGTTAGTTATGAACCGTTCACTCGATTTTTTCCAATAAAATTCCTCTTTGGAACATCCAAATTCCCAAACAAATCGTACTGAAGTTTCAGATTCTAACTGTAAGATGATTTTTCCACAATTTGCAGGTATCAGTCAGGCATTCTTTACCGAGCTGTAAAGGTTAGATCGAAGAGCCGTGACCCGTGAAGTGTACGAAGGATACCCATAATTTTTCAAGATTCTTTTCGGTTTGAAATTTTACGGAGGATGATGAGTTCGAAATTCGGAGTCACGTCGTCAAAATACTTTTTCGACTTTTTTTTTTTTCATTTTTCACTGACAATGAGTTATTCAATTTCGAATAACGTCACTTGCTAGTATGCCAACACGGTCTCCACGCACTCAACTCATCCTTTGCCAGTTCGCACATGAGTGGCGTTCCTCAAGATTCAATAACTCGGTGTGAAAAATCGAGAAAAAACTGAATGAACAACATGGCACACATGAAACCTTGACCGTCAAAATCGGTTATGCTTAAATACTTCCCGAGACTCTGATTTGTTTATATTATATGTATTTGACTTAACACGGTTTTAACTAAGTTCGAAAATTGTTCGTTTCGAAGAATTCGCAACTACTATTATTATAATTGGAAAATACACAGCTGATTTTTGGTGAAAAATGAAAACGCAGATAAGTCTGAAACGAAACTACTCCGAAGTTGGACTTTGAAAATTAGAAATAATTTTCCTTTGCATTTTCCAACAAATTACAACGTTCTAAAACATGCACTTTTCGCATGGAGATTCAGTTGTCATGTTCCATTCATTCTTCAGCTGCAATTGAGACGGCTACTGAACACTCAAACCGGTAGGTGGCAACACCTGCGGCAAGTATGACGTAGTTTGTGCTATAGTTTAACATGGGACACCACGTGATCGTACAATTCGTTTCAGTATCGCGCTGCGCTCCATCTCTCGGGCGTTCAGGGAACTAAGGGTTCTAATGCTCTCCGACCGACTTCTAATCCGCAATCGTCTTGAGTTCCTAGTTTCCAGATTATGGCCTCAGTTTTTTGTTCCAAAAATTGACGTTCTGGTATGAACGTATTTGGAATTCAACCCAAAATGCTTTGGTTTTACGTTTTTCGCATCGGTAATGCCAAGACTCTAATATAATGGTCCGAATTAGTGACATGCTTAGATCTTGCGACGTACAAAAATAATTCTCATCTCGATTTCGGAAAATCTCGCCTGCCAGATACGATTTACTGATTATAAGTCTTTCAATGCTGACCGGAAAATTCGTTCGGTATAATCGTTCCAGAGAAATTTGAGAAAATGATTCATTCCGGTGATAAATCAGGCATCTCTATCCAGCGCCATCTCGAAAACGGGGGAAGAACCAACCCTGAACTACCAGCTCGAATCTTTATGCACGTCAATTAGCGAAAACAATTAAGTATCTGGGCAATGTACAAATGATTCCCTCGACAATTTTGATACATTCGATTGCAATTCTCGGTTCATCCAAGTGCCTTAGTCAGTAGATTACCTTCTCTGCAGGAAGTAAGGTTATGTGTCGAATGCACGAACAAGTAAAGTGGTTTGGTATACCAACTCTGGGCGACAAAAGACGCGGGTCGTTTCGCGCTCTGTAGCCACTATTTTCGCGGGACGTTATTCACTTGTTATTCATGGTCCGTGCGGTGGATCTTACTTGCAAATTAGGTTTAAGCCTGCCGTTAAGTGGGGCCCGAGCTTATCCACATCGTACCTACCTACACTCTTTTTCTGTGGTTAGTTAATTGTTATCGTCCAATGTCTTTTACACGACTTTTACTACCCGATTATCGTTACCTCGCAAATTTTTCATTCCTAATTCGCAGCTTCATCTTACTTGCGGTTTTTATCGATCTTAACGAGGATCTCGTATAATCGTTATTCCATCAGAATTACAGAATAATTCGTTCAAGGAGAAAGAGCGTTATCTGATTTTCCAAAGCAAAGGTGCGAGAGACTCTTTGGATCTCAAGTACCTAAAAATCAGTCCGAAATTTCAATTTTTGGTTGAAAGATTTTGTGCCAGTAACTAAGCTTTTCCGAAGCTTTTTTATTCCCCTTCAAATGATGCAAGATATTATAACAAGATCGGAACAGTAGTATAGGAAATAGGTTTGTCAATCGCAAAATATTTTGCATCAATTTTTGAAAATTCCAAATGCAAACTTGGACGATAATCACGGTAATGGTTGGATGACAAAATACAAAGTCTACAGAATTTCACATAGAGATCAGGGGCACAAAAAATTGCCCTGTCTCATTCGATTTTGATGTAATTGTTTGTATGAAAAAACAAATCGAGATTTGGTTTTCGACTAACGATTGCCTTTAATATTCCGATCATCGTGTATCGATGCACGTATAGCATTTCCGGTAGTTAATTATGCATTACTCGGTCGGCGATGAAAAGTACCGTTAAAAAAAAAAAAAAAAAAAAAAAAAAAACAGTTTTTTCGCCTCATCGTTCCTTTTCAAAAAGCAATGATTTTGTCATTGTGATGCACAAAATTAATATGGACTCCCTTTAATGATGGAGCACACATTCGGAGTCTGGGGTACAAATTTCGTACGATATAAGATTCGGACATAAGAATACCGATAATTCGAAGTTTATCACTCTGATAATTTCATCATTGGAATTAGGATTTCGCTCACTACTCACAATCAGATGAGTACCACTTCTACGGAGGTACATGCAAGTCAGTCGTTACATGAAATGTTCGAGTGAGACTGCGAAAATTCAAATCAAAATATACCTAAGCAACGCACAGAAATTTTTGAGCAATAATGACGAAAATGTCGAGATCACCAAATTCCTGTGTCGTGATTCCAATATTTTTCACGCAGAATGAAATATTTTGTACAACCCAATCGAAACATCAGGTTTCTGTTTAATCATCATTCCAATCAGGATGGGATAGAAAATTATTATCACGTAAAGCTGGATTCAGATCGAATCAGTCCTGTTTGTGATACCCGAGCACAAAATTGAAAAACAAAATTCCAAGTTTAAACTTATACGTGATCGAATGAAAATCGATTTTTTGAAAATCAGAAAACCTATCGCCTATTCGAGGCCTCGTGATTGAATCCTTACCTCAATTATACTGACGCAAATCATCAAGTAGGGAAGTCGTATTCGAAGTTTGGGTTTTTTTGGAGGTGGCGGATGTCTGGGGGTTGGTCTTGGCGTTAAATTTTCTTCTTGAATTTTTTTATACACCGGAGTATTAGCGGTTGAGGATTCTGGCGAAGATCCCGAATCGGTACCCGGGTAACTTGATTCGGCAAAATCTGGCGAAGAGATGACGGACAGCGTTGGTGAGGCAGCTAAAAGAGCCGCTTCAGCGTCCGTTGGGTTACCTGAAAAAATAGAAAAAAAAACCATATTATTCAAAATGACGGAATTTCGAGTTAGGTACGTGAAAGCGTATATAACTGCGAATATACGTATATATTATTTACGCCCCTCTACATACGCGATATAGACATACGTATAATATACATAATATAATAGACGCGAGTGGGTCGCCTCGAGAATTTTTCTCACATTTTGGCGTCTATTCGCGAGGATTTTCAAGGATATACCTAGAATGAAATTTAATACGTATAAAGTGAACACGGTATCCCCTAAAAAATTTTCATCTTTATCGTGGACTGTTATTTTTTATTTTCTTGAATCTAAATCTGCAGCGTTTGCTTACTCAAGAGTAAAATTACACTCAAGTGAAGTCTGGTAAACAAATAAACTCCTTAACGTCATTGAATAACGTGCGATTCGTGAATTACCGAGATTTATCAATCTGATTTCTTAAATTTCCGGAATTCGTAAGGAATGTCGTAAATATAATAAATTGTGATACACAAAGTTTATAACAAAAAACTTTCCCTGATTCTTCTTTCTTGTTTTCTTGAAGCAAATCCAATCGATGATTGAAAAATCAAAGAAGATATGTTTTTTCCAACGTTGTATACGGTTCTGGTAATTAGTTGAGCTCGTAAGTTGCAAGGAGGCGTAATAACGAGGTCAGGAAGTCGAGTGGGTACTTCTATACTATACACACACAGACATAGTGAAATGTGGGCTAAAAGCGAAGTGCGTCTAAATTTGTTAACGCTTCAAGAGTAAAGTCTAATGTTATATACCCGCCCAAATGGCAGTTTAAGCGCCATACGGCCGTATACCTACGGACTCGGAACGTGTGCTCGTTTGCTAATTAACACGATGTCGCATCATGGTCGCGTGCCACGTCGTAAGGTCACCACGCATCTAGTCCTCACGTACGAGGTTCGTCAGGGTAACACGTTAAAGCCAAATCATCTCTTCAATATACGCATATGTTGATGTGGATTATGGAATGTGAAAAATAAACAAAAAACCAAAAATAAGCAGGTAAATCGGCGAACAATCCCTGGAATTTTCCGCGCAAATCTTTCCAGATCAAACAATACGAAACTACTGCATTGATTTATTCCAAAATTCAGTCATTTCTAAGTTGGAGCGAATGCTATCGATGAAAATCAATATCACAAAAATCCGTTGATTCGTTCTCGAGATATGACTGTTTGAAATTGATTTTTTGAAATTTTGATCGCTCACTTGCTCAAAAACCAGTCGACCGATTGAATCCAAATTCTAATCAGAACCGAGTTACGAATAACCGCATCGATTGAGACCAAAATCACCGAAATCTGTTGGTTCGTTCTCGAGATATCGTCGGACATAAAATTGATCGGATACAAAGGTCCTTGGAGCTCAAAACGTGGAGATCTGGTTTCTTTTAAACCAGGAAGCGGCCGGATTTTCCGGGACCTTTGATCGCCTATGATTTTGTTGTTTTTAGTTCAATATGGATGGTATGATGATATTCTGCGCTCCAACCAGTCGGTTAAATCTTGATGAGACGTAGTGATTTTTCATTCTCAAAAGACGAGTTGCAACCATGTAAGGTTTCAAATGATTCCACGGAGCCGTTCATTCTCCAGAAAACCATCCTTGTCTGTTTTCATTCAATTTCAAAATTGAGGCTGAACTAATTAATCAGTCGATCTTAAAGAGACATGGAAAATTTGCATTCTTAGAGCACGAACTACAATCCTGTCAAGTTTCAAATTTCTCTGTCCAACCGTTTTTCAGAAAATCCGACTTATCCATGCCGGACAGAGGCTAGACATTTTAGACAGACACAGAGATCCATGTTCCAAAAGTCAAAATTACGTTGTTGTAATGGTGGAAGTGGTTTTTCATAAAGAGCTCGCATATACTTCCCTGTACCAGAATCGTGAATAATAAAAGTAAAAATAAAAGAAAATAAAAACAGAAGGAGATGATAGAATTCAACATTTCCCTCGTACCGCACTATATTAGCTACCAGACCAAAGGAAAAGTTAATATAGGTACTTGAAATTGAAGCCAGAGCTTTAACCTTTGATATGAGCTCCAGTGAGCATTGAGACCACCGCACCGGTATAAAAACCATAATTTTAAATGATCGAGCCACGGAACGTTTCCGGGTTACACAAGATAGAGTTCGCGCTTACGTTTGCTTAGTTCAGCCACATTTCAGATAATACTATCGTCGAAGGATACCTTATAGCTTCCGGCGTGGTCTGTTCGTACCTTATGATGGGAATTGAAACTAATTTAAAAATTTCTATTTCGAATACAGTCCGTCTGTTGGACGGTTATTATCCATGCCTCACAATCATTAACCCTAGAACCCTGTCGTAGTTTTCAGCACCCGAAACACGTGAACATGGGTCGTTCGTGTCCGTCGCTCATTTCACTATGTTATCGTACAAGGAAAAATCTGAAAAAATTCATGGGTCTTCTTTGGACTTTCAACTATACGATAAAATTGTTGCCATACCTGAAAATTCCTGTTTCAATGAAAATTTTTATAAAAATTTCGAGATCTGTAGGCCATTTATACTCGAATGTCTGAAAATTCATATCTTTCGTTGTTTTCAACATAAATGCAAAATTCGAACACGAGTTTTTAGTGGCAATGACATAGTTTTCGAAAAAAAAATATGAGAATTCTGAGCCGTGAAAATTAAATATTTATTTTGCAAATTGAAAAAGACTATATTTCAAGACCGGCATGTCTACTCCAATAAGTAGGGAACGATCGGAAAAAAATCAAAGCGTCTACAGAATGGTGTTTAGCCTGTTCATTTATCGTTTTTTTTCAAAAAAAATATGTGTTACGATAGTACAATTCGATAGTTATATGCACTCGCGACACACGTTGGTACGGTGATCCGGATTTGCTGACCACTTATCCATCTTTGCCCCTCGTCAAGACTATTACATTATTCTTCTGACCAAAAATAATACTCTTCTTCGATATTCACTAGTATGGATATAATGAAGCATATATGCTTACGCTCATACCTCTATGTGCTTTCACTATATACAAAACTGCAGTACAGTCAAAGTACATAGAAGTACGAGCATAAGCATATGCTTCGTTTTATTCATATCACCTAATATCTTCCTCATCCGAGCCCTCACCACCAAAATATTCGACCTGTTGTCGAGGCCGGAGCTAATTTGTCACTTCGTCGCTTGTACGCACCGCAATTTTGCTTCTAAAAAATTACTGCCTCTACAGATACGTTTTGTTTCGTCACTCGGATGTATTTTGATGAGAAATCCAATTTTTTAGAAATTGAGTTTTGACCTACCTAATCTTTGGACATGGGTCATTCGTGTCCGCTCCGAAGTTGACTACTCCACTACACATCGACAAAGTAAAAGAAACTGGCGGCGCTTGAGGCTAATATTTGTCCCACCCCAAACTTTTTTTAGGGCACGGGTGCAGGCCCGTACCCGCAAGGATCTAGGGATACTCACCCTCGAAAGATTTGGTTCGGACACAAACGACCCATGTTCAGGGTTTTAGGGTTAATAATTAATATGAAATCCAGCAGCTTTTCACTGCGAAAGCGGATCTGGCTGTCTGAACTAAGAAATGGATAAACCAAAAGATCCACAGGAAGAATTTGCACCCTCAGCAATGTTTCTTGAAACTTCTACAAGCTGGTATTATTTTCTCTTCCAATTCACGGACATATCTGTATTGATATGGAGAGAACATGTTGTGTGATTTGTGAGAATAACGTAAAAATGGATCAAGATATTTTCCAAAAGTTCTTTGAACCTGACCAGCAAATATGGCAAACAGTATGATAAAATCGTGATCGTGGTGAGAATAAATTTCTCACACTGCTTCGGAGAAGGTTGCGTTAATCTTGCTATAGTATGTAAATTGCTTTAGGTTGAAATACACGACAAAAATTTTGACAAGTTTTTTGAGGCTGATTTTTTTTTTGGTTTCTATATGATTGATTTTATTTTGATGGATACACGCCATTTTTTCAACTTCCTGCTTCAAAAAAATGGAAATTGTAATAATCTCGTTCCATTTGAAAGGAAACATTTCAGGCAGGTGTTTTCCAAGATTGCAGGATGATCTTTTGGAGCGGTCGAGGTACGGAGGAAGCGATTTATCAAATGCGGGTAAGATTGAGAAACTTAAAAATTTTCCCCAAAAATTCGGAATGGAATAGACCTTTGAGGAAAAATTATTTCACATTGAAAGAAAATGACTAATCTAAACGGATCTAAAGATATGGAGAAGAAAAACTATGATTTTTTTTTTCTATTGAGTGATCATTATTACTGATTTCCAAATCATTGCTAACTCCTGTAATTCAAATCACGAACTACTTCTCTTCGAACTGCTTATACCCTGAGCTACTTCTTTCCAAAATTCATCTCTGAGGTATTTCCTTTCGAACGCAACACGTCGTATTGCAGACTCTTGTGCTCATGGTAAATTTTTGTGTTCAAATAATTTTGAAAATGTGCTGCTCTGGTTTATTATTGAAATTTTTCCCCCATCACTTACCGATTAAGTGAATATCATTTCCTACAGATGACAATCTTGCTAACCCGTTCACGACTTGTTGCTCGTCTCAATAGCGAAACATATCATTCAAGATATTAGCTATCGCTCTTCATCGCCGTATACATAGGAAATATTGCAGTAAATTCAGGTTCGTTCGGGAATGACCTGCATCAGTTATCGGATTCTTTGCAAGGGAAAAATTCCTCCGTGGAATATAAAACTGCGACGTTTACGCGACGATTTTTGCCGGACTGCTGGATGGGAAATCCAATTAGGTTTGAACTGATGAAATTATTGTCAGTGGATTTTTTTCATCTGCCTCAATATTTTTCATAATTATAAGGATTGAATAATTCTTCAAGACCGACGTCTCTGTTCCATCGTTATTTCAAATGTCAGATTATATTACGTATCATATTTTCATTTCACAATGCAGAGAAAAACTACATGAGGGAGTAAAAATACATGGGCGGAGAAATATCGTTGGAAAATTCTAATCTGAGAATGGAATTTTTTCATAGGTTAATCGCTGTATGCTGTAGGGGGCATGGCTAAATATCAACGCAGAAATTCCCAGGTTTGCACAATATATTTTCTACTGGAAGCTAGCTAACAAAAAAATCGATAAGCCATTGGATACCTATCTGTATATACCTCGACGTAAAAATAAAAATGAAAATCGCGGCTTATCCAGACAATTTCATCGTCGATGCGGCGGTAGCAGTAAAAATTATCTTCCCATGGAACTCACGATTTGCGAGAATTTTTTTCCAGCAGAAAGGTGCCAAAATATTAGCAATCATACTTCCGCAAATTTTTCGCAGAGTAAGCTTTAATTTTTTTGGAGATAAAAATACCATTCCTCGGTGATAATGTCTACTATTACTTCTACTGGAATTCTTTAGTTTTTCCTGATGAATTTTATAAATTTGCAGTATTATCGACAAAAAAATATTCATTTCTGTCTATGGAATTCAAAACAATCACTGTTTTTTTTTTGTGTGTGTGTTCTTTTTTTGTAATGAAAAACTACGAAAAACTGCAAGTTTTCACAGAAATTCATAGAAATCCGTACAAGTATTTGCACTAGATTTTTTATCGAGAAAACTGATTGTAGGGCCAGACACTAGACGGGAGGATACGAGACTTTCTAGAGTTTTGTCTTGGTCTATAAAAAATCTCAATTTCCACGTCTTGTCTTGGTCCTGGTATTGGAAAAAAAAAACTCGAGTTTTGTATCTCGTCGCGGTCTTGTCTCGTTACCGTCTCGATCTTGTCGGATTATTCCTCAGCCTTCGATTATTGAGTTCTCGAGATAATGTGCCGAAGCTTCAAATAGGTACGACGCGATTCGAAATGTATGAAATTTCAAAAAAAAGAATTGTCGGATTTGATCAAGTACGGTACAGATTTGAATATTGACTAATCTCATTGCCAGCGAGACTTTTTACGCAACTTCAAGATAGTCTTGATGTTTCCGTCACGAATTTTTCCAACGTAATCTGGTTTGAATCTCGTCACGTAAATCAAGACGAAACCAAGATGAGATCGAGTCCATTCGTCGTCAAAATTTCTCGAATATCATTATCATGGCATCAAGATCCGCAATGACATGACCTTTTGGACAATAGCAAGTAAATCTGTCAGTCCCAAAACTCCCCGTATAACAAATCTTTCAATTTCGAACAATACAACAACAAAAATTATGTAAATCTTGCGATTGTACGAATTTTCCGATTTTACGAATTTTCCTTTCGTGGTTGATTATACAATAACTCCCTTATTTTCAAAAGTATGAAGTTGAAAAGTTACAGCATCTTTTTTGTCATTCAGACTTTTTTGTACGATCTTTTTAGTCATTTTCCAAGGCATATATCCCATATAACGGTTCATTTAGAACACAGAACTATCTGCAGTACGTGTATAATAGTGAATGATTTACCGGTGCAGTTGGTTGAAGATTCATAAATGCAAGTATAAGGAAGGAATGTAGGTATACATATACCTGAAGAGAAGTATAAATATCTATATGGAGGCTGAAGCAAACAGCGTGTTTCTCCTTTGGCAACACGTTAATGACTGTGCAGAGATGTTTTTCCAATTGCACGGTTTAACGAGGTGCGGAGTTTCCTCATATTTCTTGTATGTACTTGCACCAGGGGCCCCCGTCATCGTATACCAAGTCAGTATAGGATACACAACTCGACAAGAAGATATAAATTCGAAATACCTATAGCTTCTATAGTCTTGGTAGGTACCTACGTACCTACACCATCTGACGCTTCAGCCCTTTGATTAAAAGCCACAGATATACAAACACGATATACGTGCAGAAAGGGATAGAGAGAGAGAGACTTTTATGTAGATACATACATCTACATGTGGGTGAAAAAAAAAACAAAAAAAAAAACGCCACACAGTGCTTTTCCTCTTCCTTTTCCTTTTCCTCTTTCACTTCCGGTGAACGCGAACGCGAAATGCGACTCGAGAGTTTATTGTTATTGAATAATCAGCATAAAAAAGGTGCGGTGAAACGCCTCTCGCCCTGGTGAGATCAATTCTTACAGGGCACACACACATAGAGAGAGAGCGAAAGAGCATGAAAGGGTTTTTCTCGATTTGAAATATCCTGCAGCCTTCTGTGAATATGGGAAAAAGTATGTGCATCGGATAGAAAAGATGTACATGAGTATGAGTGGGTAGCGATATATATATATATATAAGTGAGAAAAAGATACACACACCTACAGTTACCCATACATATTATGTGTGCTGGGATATACTAGGGGGCCCCATACCTATATAGCCATGGTACACGCGAAACCGCGCGTTGTATGGGAATAAATGCTTACCGTTGCCGCAGGAATGATTTATCTTCAAATTTGAATAACATGAGGGTTATATCTTTGGGTAACGGTTCATATTATATCTTCCTTTATACTGTTTCAAGGTGCGGGCGTTCGGGCCCTACCCTACCTTACCAGCAACCCTGAAGGACAGCACAATACAGTTTTTTTTTCCTTCCAGCCTCCAGCTTCCAGTATATCCTGCAGCTCTTTTTTTTTTTTTTTTCTTCTTCTCCACGCCATATTTTTTACGACGGATAAGAAATGGGGAGAGCCCCCCCCCCCCCCCCCCCCTCAAAAAGTCCGAGGAAATAAAAGCCAGGGCTAATGTCGTAAAAACTCTTCGATCTTCGTCTCACGTGTATTGCAGGGCTTAAAAATTTTTCAGCAAAATCCATAAGTAGGCAGTCGGCAACTACACTGTTGAGAAATTTGTGTTTCCGTGTTAAAAAAAAAAAAAAACCAGGAATCAAACTTTTTGTGCTGAATTCAGTACACATTCGAGCAAGTTGAACAAATTATTTATTTCATTTATCAAAACGAACATGTTCACAGAAATGTCGACGTATCTTTTGTGTCAAATTTCAAATTCAACCCATCGGGGCAAACGTCAACATATCTTTTGTGTAAAACATAAAAGTTGTATAAATTGATTTGATAATTTCTTTAATTTTACAAAACGCGTTTGCAACCGTACCTGAAAATTCGAATTTCACGCAAACTTCTAGTCAATCTGACACATTCAATCAGTTAATGATAATATTAGGAACAAATCAATTGTTGATTATCCTGCTTCTGTTTTGAAATATCAACATAAACTATATTTCAACACTTGACAGTTGACTCTTCTGTTGAATGAACATTAATTTTGTAGACACGTGAAATGTGTTAAAATTGGCACAAATTTTCAAACAGTGATACGATACGTCAATTGAAATTCCACTATTTGGAACAGTCAACGGAGAATGCAGGGCTCGAGGATTTGGTCAAAGCAAAGAGTTTGCCCAGGTCTTTCAACCCTCTTTCATCAATTTGAAACGTAGATACCGTACATAGCTACAGAGTCCTTTTTCTATTATTTTCTACCGATAATCGATAGGACCCGATCAACGAAGCAATATACGAAGCTTTGATTGCCACGAAAATATCTGCATGTTATATATATATATATATATATATATATATATGTATACGTATACCAGACAACCTGCATCCGAAAGGCCACAAAGAAATTTTTCCTAATGGTAAACGTATAGAGGTACGTGTGTCGAAGGTCCTTTGCTCGTCTATTCTCGCAGGACATTATATATTATATGAAGAGATCAAAGAGTATTTTTCCCTTTAACGATGAAATCGAAAACCTAGACGGACACGACATGTTCACAGTACCTTGTGATCAAGATTAAACCTTTTGCGTCGAGAGTTTTAACGATCACAAGTCCTTTGTTCCTTGAGGGCGATTGAAAGTTGAATCGAACAAGAGGCGTCCCTGACTATTAGCCTTGACCTTTGACCTGCAAGAAAGAGTTTTTAGCGTCGACGAAGGTCCCCTGATGATTATTTTGAATTTGGATTTTTTCAAGCGTGTCCAAATCCTGTCCTTGTTCTCTTATTCCTTTTACTTATTTTCATTTGTTCGTTTTCTTGTTTTGCGTACCTGAATTGTGCTTTTAATTATCTATTCCTGAATGAATTTGAATCCGGAATTAAAGGAAAACACCAATTCTGTTTACCTCGTATTTCCAGGGTAGTCATATCGCTCATTCAATCTAAACAAAACTGCGAAATTATTCCGGTACCTAGCGAGTTAGCAAATATCGTTGACAGGCATAGCTCAGACTAAACAATCAGCTTTTCGAAATTCAGAAATTTGGAGTGGGGGTTCAAAATATCGAAAGATGATAATTTCGAATGGCTAAAAATGCGAATATCGAAATAGCGATGGTTCAGAATATGAAAAGGGTATAATAGAAAAAGAAGGACGTACAGTACTCAAAAATTGATCTCATTTATCGCTATTTTAGTATTCGTATCTAAAAAATTCGAAATATTGGCCATTCTACACATCGATATTTCGAAATTTTTATCTCAACCCAATACCGTAAGCTTTCAAATCAGTTGGTGGATAAGAAATGGTAATCGTCTGAAAGTTGCGGTTGATTTTTTTACCCTTAATCGAAATATCGGCAGAGTTAACATGCGGTAATTTTTAACGAATAGCCTGCAATTACCAATTCACATATGTACAGAGGCACGCGTATACTGCGTGGTGGTAATGAACCCGTTTTTGCCTCTTTCCTTTTGACTTTCCAACCTCTTTGTTCCAACGCTCGTCCAGAAATTCACATTTCATCATATTTTTCACCCCTTTTACAGTGCGTATGCCAGTGTATCGTATAACTCGCACGTATATCCCTGATGTGTATTAGAACGGGCTTAAAAACGGGGCGATAGCTGTCCCAATTAATTTCATGTGTACAGTAGGTACCGAGTTTATTAAAAGACATTTATTTGTATTAAGCACCGCTCTCCGGGTTTTTGCTTCAGTTAAAGTTAATTAATTAGCTAGTTAAAACACTCGGTTTCTATAGTTTCTTTCTGGAGGAGAGAAACTTTCCGGCATACTCGACTTGCGGACTGCTTCCTGCCCCTATTATTTCTTTCACATCGTATACACTACAAAGGTGGATAGTGAATATTATGAAAAGAGGTTTATCTTCTTCACGAAAACCACGTTGTAAACAAATGATAAATTATTTACATAAAACGTAGTAATACCTGTGCTAATTTCATCCCGAGGCTTCTCCATTCTTGTCTTATTATTATGCCAGGTTAGAATCACTCGCGATTATTCGAGGTTATATCTTTTACTCGCGTTCCAATTTTATGAATGAACATTTCCACCGATTCAAATGAATGTACACGACAGAATGGTAATAAGTACTCAAGCCTTTGGACATTATGGCTATTTTCCGCAGTGAGTAACTGTAAAGCATACCTAGACTCACCAGTCGACTATGAATTCGTGTACATAACTGCGATAAGCCGAACTCAGTTAATACTGTTATCAGTTGAAACGAGTCTCGTATCTTGTCTCACGATTATCAGCTTTTCATTAAGGGACGCATATACGTCTGTTGGCCTTTGAAAAATCGATTTCCTTTAAATAATGTGTATTCGAATCTCCCTTTATGTTTTAATACCGATAATTATTGCATTGAACAATTTTTGTTCGAATCATTTTGTTCGTGCAGGATGTTTGAAGAGCTGCTGAACTGACCTGCATCCGGTTTCATAAGAAAATGGTCCGTTTCACGCTTTTGAATAAAAAAAATCAGAAACCCATGATGAACCGTTTGGTTTCTACGATGAAATTTATCTAGCATGGAAAAATGATAAAATTTCAATACGAATATTGATCACCGCGATATCTCGTCAATCTGGTTCGTCATATTGACAACCCTCATTTTACTGAAATGTGGTTTGAATTTGAGCTCGGCCCGTTGGCTGTTGATTGAGGAATTCGGCGCACAGTGTGGATTCGAATTTCCGCAGCATGTCATTAACTTTTAGATAAACAGCTGACATGTTGGTATTTTTCAAAATAATACTGATTTGAATTTTTAGCGAAGGTCCAATCCTGATAATGAAAGTAGGTATAGTTGTCACTTTCAGGTTAGCTTAAATCTTAAATCTTAAATCAGGGTCCTGAATAATTGGAAATTTCTATCTCGAGAGTCAAAATTGTCGTGTGGCTAATGGGAAAAGGGCGTATATCTACCAAAATTTCTTGCATTTCAACATTGATGATTTCTTCATTTTGAAGTCTTTTTAGTCTAATGACGCAAAAAAAGAAAATTTATGCCCTTCTGCCTTTAAGGATTGCCAAAACCTGATATTATAAGACTGTTTGAAAACAAGTGAAATTGATAATTTGGCAATGTTTTCATCTTCATCGTCTAGTCTGGATTCAAAAACTTTTTGCTCAGTCATTTTTCCCGAATTCAGGACTGACTGGGAATTCGGAATTTCATACATCCGATAATTGAAGGAAGGTGAACCATGTATAGGTGTACGAGAGACGGAGGATAGGTGGATATAGGTGTTCTATTGGGATCCGATAACGGGCAGAAAAAGAAAAAAGAAAAAAAAAAAAAAAAAAAAAAAAGAAAAATAGTGAGAAAGAGAGCACGGCGAGAATTCATTCAGTGGTTTACATTTTTAGATTACATCCGGTATTCGGTGAAAAGGACGAGGAACCGAGGAACTGGGGAAGAAGAACTGCCTCACGGCACTCGGAATCCAGTGTCGTGCAGGCGATGGACGCGTTATGCATTAAAGATCCGCAACCGCATCGCAAAAACGTAAGACCGCAAGATATTGGAATTTACATTTGTTGAATGCTTCTAGCTACCCCTTACATAGAAAAGTCTCGTGCTCTTCTCACGCTATAGAGAATTTCATTTCGAACTAAATTTTAAAAAATCAACTACCCTGAGGAATTACACATGACATTTACATCCCTTCAAAATCTACTTTACCAATTCTAGATTTCAAGTTTATCCTCCATTTGGAAATGGACATATTCCATGGAGTGAATATTGGGGACGATCAGCAATTTCCAAAGGCTTTTAATCAGCAGAATTCTTCACGAAACCAAATTTGCCATTTTTTGGTTTTTTTTTTTTTTGCTGCAGTAAACAGCTGGCAATCAAACAAACATTTTGTGCGCTTAAACCATCGAAGATAGCAATACTTTAGTTGGATATATTTTTTGCTCGATAAACTGCGAGCTTGCAGCTAATAAAAAATCGATTTCATGTTACGAATGCGACACACGGTAGTCGAAAATATATTTTTGTCAAAACATAATTGCGCTTTTAATACCGTACGATAATTTCACGTCACATTGAACATATTCGTGGAAAAAAGCTCTCAGTTTTTGACATGAAATATGAGGTTTTCGGACCGTTACCTACTGCAATGGGTTCTAATGAAAACGGAAATAAATTAATAAAAGCTCGAAAAACAATTTGAACAGACTAATAACGTAAAGCTTTGTATTATATGAAATTGAAACGAAACGATACGGCATGACCACAATTCCTGTATACGAGTAATTCGAGAAATCCCCTGATATCATATATCCGATATAATATGCTATAATGATTGATACGAATTGAATGGGCCTGCGGTAATCAATGTTTGTGAAATTTTTCACTCTCGTATCGGTACCGAGCTAAAGTGAAACGAGAAAAGAAAAAAAAAAAAAAAACAGTATATTTTATAAAAGTCCAAAGGTCGCGAGAGGTTCAATTCTGTGGCATTGATCGATCAGTTAATTGGAATGGTCAAGCATTGCGGATCGGGGGCAATGAGACCGAGGGATTTTTGGCTGAACACGTAACGAATTGGCAATTAAACATGGTAAAGGAACGATTAATTAAGGGCGTAGTTATATACAGCCGAGTAGATACACGAGTTCCCAAAAAGTGGAGCGAATGCAAACTCGGGTTCAACTTCCCGTATTCAATATCGAAGAAAAAAAAAAAGAAAAGAAAAGAAAAAAATTTCGTCAAGAATTTAACGCGGCAGAGTAAAGCGCGAAGTGCGTGGTGGACCAAAGCTTTTTGTTTTCATTATTTGAAAAAAAACGAAATTTTGTTTCCCCCTTCCTGTTTTTTGTGTCTCGAAGAATAAAACTTCGGTTAAATCTGTTGGAACGAAGGGAAAATTTCTATTGCCGAAATTAAATAAAGTTCACCATCACGCTTGCTGCTATACATATACTGAATAAAATTCAACTTCGTTCATAGTCTCGCGCCCGCGCGCTCGCGCAACTTATTCACGAGGGTTACTGCAGAAGCACCAGTCCTTTCAACTCCGAACTGAACAATTTTAAGCGAATTCTTTGGCTTCATCTCCCGCGCAAACCCCTAGCTTGCTATAGCCCACCCCTTATAGCAACGGCCACGGTACGATTCCCTCTTTTCAGAAAGCTTTTTTTCCACCCTTATTTCTCCAGGTTTCGTTCACAAATCGCGCACATTTTGGCTATTTGTTTGATTTGTCACTGCACGACAGGGCGCTATGTGGGTATAGGTATAACAATGCCGAACAGTGTTTTGTAACAAATCGATGTATTATATCCCCGTGGTTTCTTTATCCGCCATCTTATAAGGGATCGGCACACAGTGTGGTAAGCCTGTTAAGGACGCCATTATATTTTATGTTTCTGTCGATAATTTATCTTTGTGGTGATCGGCCCGCGGCCTTTTGCCCTTTTTCTATCATATTATTGACTACTTCGCAATTGATACTATACAATTGATACACCCATATGCCACTGTTGAAAAATTTGTGTCAATTTTAACACATTCTTTGTTGTCCCAGTCGGTACACTGAAAAATTAATGTTGAATCAACAGAAGAGTTATACGTTAAATTTTACCATGTAGTTTATATTGATATTTGTACACAAAAGCAAGTTAATCAACGTATCAAAATTACATGAAATTTGAGTGATTGCAATTTTATTTGAGTCAAATTGATTTATTCCTCAGGTTATTATTAGCTAATTGAACCCTTGCCCGTTGCTAGGAATAGGGAAAGGGCGGGCAAAGTGGGCTTATTAAAAAAAAACAATGCTACTCAAGTTGAGATTTGAATCGTTGAATCTCCTCATTTTTACCAAAAAAATGAAAACCTCACCGAAGACTAGCAGATCTGCCATAAGTAAATCATATAGCTAAATCTATTCAACACTCTTTACTTATACTTTAGGAAAATACGATGAATCTTCAAACGGGTTCACTTTGCCCACCCTCTCCCTGGCTCTCGTTAAAGATGGATAATTTAAGGTTGAAAGTTTTGTAACACAAGTAGAGAAATAAATTAGTAAATTTTATTGATTCTGATAAAGTTCGATAAAATTCGAGCAAGGCCTACTTGGACCACTTTTTTACCTAGTTCCCATCAAACATATTAAATTTTCAGGGGGGCCCACTTTGCCAGTCTTTCCCCTAATAGTCAGCAACCCCGGTAAGAATTTTTACTTTTACCAATTCCATACTACAATTCCAATTCCAAATAGTTTTCTATTGAAAAAATGGTAGTTTTTCTCAATTGTTGATTGAAATCAAAGGTTCGTCTGTGATTCATTATAAGAAATTCTAGATTCGTGTAGTTTTTTATATGAAAAATACTTGTTTTCATTGACAAAACTAAGCAAAACTATAAATTCATGTAAAATAAACTTCAAATCGAGTTTCGATTCTTTTGAAAATTCGTCAGAGTCTGTAGTACTACTCGCACCAGGAAAGATGATTCAAGGTATAAGTAAGTCACGTCATTACATTGAGTCGTAACTCAAAAACGGTCAAAGATAAAAAAAAAAACATCGGATTTAATATAAACGTTGTATGGTTTCTCAACGAGGGATCTAAACGAATTTTTCAGAGTTAATTATCTTCAGCGACATACAAACGCTCAGTTTTTTAAAATGAATTTAAATGTTTGATGTTATTTCTGCTCTGCTATGGTAAAATGACGGTGTGACAATACGAAGAAGCTTGATTCGTAGTATAAAATCGTAATATATCATCTTTCGAACAGAAACTACGAGATTCGTGAGTATAAAATTGCTTCGCCACCGCATAGTCAACAGTAGAGCACCGAGCTCCGTTTTACGTTCTTATTCTACTTTGGAAGATAAAATCCGACAATTTTTCGTCCCGAAGAAAAGCTTTATCATAGATCGTTAGATTTGTCGGAACTTCTACCAGAATGATAGGGCGAAGAAATACTGGGGAAAATCCGAGAGTTATGTCCAACTGCGAGAAGTGTCCCACTATCGCGGTAACTCGTGAAATAGATACTTAGAAGAACACGTCGACACTGAATTTCAAGTTTGACACAGTAATGGCCTGAATGTTAGAAAATGATCAGAAACTTGTAAGCCGAAGCAATGTTCGCCCAAAAATTAGGTCTTGCTGATTATTTTTTAGGCATTTCAAATGATCATAATAGCGTTCGTGGAATTTGGAGTCGAGCTTATCGGGCGAGAAAAGTTCGAGAGACATTTCGGGAAAATTTGAGATGCCCAAACTCGTATTGATCCTGTTGTATATACGGGAAGTCAATTTTGGGATAGAAGAAAACAGAATTTTGGTTGAATTCAGAAAATGAAAATGAAAATGAGAATAAATAAAAAGCTTACTTCAAATTCTTTAGCTCATCTTTCATATTTTTTTTCATTTCTCATCCCAGACGAAATATCTCTGAATTTTAATCCCAAATTGGCCGGTTAATATATGAGGCTTCTGTCGTGGAAGTCGGAGAAATAGCTACGTGAATAAATGACTACTTTTAGAAATAAATGTATTTATTATGCGTTTTTTTTTCCTCATATCTCTGATCTTCAAGTTCTTCAGGATAACGTAACGTTCTTTTACTCATCAATTTATTTTCCACGGAGGAAGAATGATGATTTATCGAGAATACGTACGAGCGACTGATTTGGCGCGTAAAGCGAAGTGGTATTACATGTTCGTTTCCGTTTGAATAGCAGCGTTTACAACGTGCAATGGATTGGCAAAGAAAACGCGAAAAATTCTGAGATAATTCCCCCCCCCCCCCCCCCCCCCCCCCCCCCAATAATAATGGCTATAAACTCGTGCATCGAGGTAAATCTGCTCAGTGGCTCTGGTTATTAAGGCAATTTCATTGTATTACTCTAAAAATTTCTTGAGCACGGATACTCGGCTCGGTATTTAGAATTTTGTTCAATTAAATATCTAGCTAGTGAAGCAATACCGTACTCTAAAACACTGAACTAGATTCAAATCAGACTATAATTAAACAGAATTTCATTTTCATAGTTTAGTTGAATTTCACTTGAGATAACTACCACAGAAACATTCATTAGAATATTAATCACGTTACGTGAAAATAATAGCGAAAGTGCACGCTTTTTTATCAAACTTATGTTAATCAATTGTCCAAATGATGTTTCCATCGTCGAAGTATATAGTAAAAAGTTTAAATAACAATCCCTTGACATGGATTTTGTTTCTGATGATTGTCAATCGCCCGTTTTATCTCTACCTGTATAAAAGGAAAGAAAGCCCTGCTAAAAAGGAAAAAAAAAAAATTTTTAATGGACAAAATGCTAATAAAAATACTAAAGATACATTTTGGTTTGCAACAGATTTGGTTTCCAGTTGGGGTCATCTCTTCCGGATGGGGTGTTTCCCCTTACACACATCGAAGCGTGTAATCCATGGGGTAAATCCGGCCGAAGCGAATGGATCAATTTCGAAGATAGATGTATATATTCTTGACTTACCGGATCTTTTTCTCCTTACGCCAACCAAATTGAAACGACAGTACACTAAAATATATCGAAGTAGATACTTATACCGTCTTTAACCATTCGATTTAGGGGTATTATTTTATCGGAATCACTGAATGGAAAAAAAAAAATCATCTGATTTTGAAAAGCCACTCTCTATAATCATATCTAGATGCGAAACAAAATCGAGAAAAAAAAGAAGAGATCAAAATGAAAAATCTGTTAGTGGCGAATTCTTAGTTCTTATACTAATCTGCCTGATCTTTCGACACAGTTTCAATAGATTAGGTGAAAATATTGTTTTACTATGATGAGATGATTTCTTCTCATCAACCAGTTCATTTTATGTATTTTAATGACTGCCCCACTTTCCAGCTCACTGAATGCTATATAATCAAGATTGAAGATACGAAAGAAGATAAAAATGATATGTACGAATTTGAAATGAGTTATCTGATTCCAAAACCGGCTAAGCCCACTCCAGATGAATTTGAGATCATCGCGAAAAATCGAATAGTTTGATAATCAACAGCAACTCTGACGATACCATTTTTTAAATCATCTAGTACCTATAACATCAACGATGAGTCGTGTCAAATCACTTCCATTAAACATTAAAACCATCGATGTATCAGGATATCGGACTTGGCTAATTTTGTCAATGAACTTCTCTGAATTCAGCTATAGTTGAGAGTTAAATTTTTGCAGACAAGACTGGTTCTGAAACACATTTTATAGAGACATATGCCAAGTTTTTGAAAAACATAGCTAACTGAAATTAGGCCGGATTTGAATTGCATTTTGCGATAGACATGACTGGTTTCGAAAAGAAAGTGTTTTTTCAAATTTCTCATGACAACTTTGAACGTATCAATTTCGATATACGTACTGTAAAAATTGAATCGGATCAACGGATTGAACTATTACTAGGTCTGTGCCTGTATCGTTCACCGACAAACAGAAACAGAAACGATCGAGAAAAGTTTCCTGGTTCAGAGAGGCTGATCTTTTGGTATAACCAGCGGGTCGGGAAAACTTTGAAAGAGCGATTCCACGGGGATAAGTATCCCTTCTTACCGCGTATCCGACATGCTATGCGGGAAAGAAAAGTACCGATCGATTTGTATTCGTCTTCATTGAGTTATATATCACCTCGACTGGACTACTTTGGCGGAGATCCGCGATACTCGGGATTTCCGTTTCTCGTTTCGAATCTCTTGAACAATTGCTCGATGCAAAGCGGGCGTATCCATCATGTAACGTTACATTTCTTTACCGAGATCTCGAAAGATCGATCCAAGGAACTTTCGCATTTCAGCCTGAGGCTTGAAGCTAAAATGAAAACGGATCAGAGTGTCAATATGTTAGACACCATCAACGATACACTTCCTTTCTGCGCTTAAGGTGATATCGTAGCGATCTGCACTCACAACTTAACCTAGCTAACATAAAAAACATGAATTTTAATGGAATCCTATCAGTTTTTATAATTAATTGACATACTCAGCCACTTTCTGCCAAAAAACTGAATTCATTCGTCGAGGATTCGTTCGGATTGATTGAGTAGTCATCGAGAAAGTACGATTCGCGTTTTCGAGGTGACAACAATTGGTGATCATGAAATCTAGAGCGTTCGGGATTCCATGATTACCAATTGTCATCACCTCGAAAACGTGATTCGTAATTTCTTCTAAATTATACAAACTACCGCAATGAAACTCAGTAGATCAACGCTTAGCTACGGCAGAAAGTGGGCGAGTATTTTACTGTCTGAAAAAAACCGAAAAGAATTTCATTCAGATTCATATTTCTTATGTTAGCTAGGTTAGGTTAGGGTTCAAAGTGACTAGTACCATATCGCCTTAATGAAACTCCGACTGTGCACAGAACGCTGCGTCGCGTCGATTCGCCGGGTTTTGCGTAGTTTTAAGTAAAACCGAGGGACGTCACGCGCCCTATAACAAAAAGGTAGGAATTCAAAGATCTCCCTCTCTCTTGCTTTCTCTCTCTCCCTCTCTCTCTCTCTCTTTTTCTCTCCCTATAGGTCTCCCGTAGGCATTTCGGGACAAAATTAGAGAGAATGAGGACACGGCGGTAGTACAGGGAAGCTGGATGGAAGGAGGAAACGTAGTAGTAAGGGCGCGAGTGAGTTTAGCTAGGAGGAAACGCGAGGGAGAATGTGTTAGGGTTTGTAGAGAATAAGGGTGGGCCAGAGAGGGCGTCGGGGAAATACGCGGTATCAGGACTCAACAGACCCCAGGGCCACCGGCATCTTAATAGCTCAGTGGTTCTTCACTTCCGGGGAAATATAAAAACTGGGTCATATCAGGGTGAAGAGCTATGATACTATACACCCCTTACGCGATGAGAGTTAGTTTTTAGATTTTTCACACCGACCGTAAAAGAGTGAATCCTTGACACTTTCGAACATACATTCTTCCTCGAATTCAATTTCAAGGAAATTTCGTTCCCGGCTATTTTTGGTTCGCTGGTTTCGCGAATCTGCCGTCACGAAATCAAGATTTTCAAAATTCAATACGGTGAATGTAATACGGTAAATCGTAGTGCAAGATATCGTCTAATTTGTGTAAACTTCAGCACTGGCAGAACTTAGCTATCGCCAATTTCAAACATTCAAGTCAAAAGTCCTAAATTTCGGATGGTGGAAACAATTGAAGATTCCAAATTCGAAAATGTATGTCCAATAGAGGATTATTCCGATTATTAACAAACGCACCGCAAAAAAATGTCAAATTCCACCCCATCTAACAGACGAAATTTTTATCCAATCCATTTTTTCACGTGCTTCTGTTTTCCAAAATTGACCAATATCTATCTACTATTTTCTTTGTTCTTGAACAACGAAGAGATTTGTGTATAATTGAATCATATTATGGCATGTGGGAAGGATTGACGCTAGCGAGAAGGTTGGTGACCGATCGTACGCCACTGTAGCATTCGAAGGTAAAAAACTGATAGGTTTATAGGGTTTTATAGGGTTGAACATGCAAAAAAAATCTGGATGAGATTTGAATCAAATGTCGAATTATCTGACTCCAAAAACTATAACTCAGTAGTCACAGCATCCATGGGCTTTGCATGATAATTATTCCACGGTGCTTTAGGTTCTGGAGACTGTTTTGAGTTTGCATTTTCGTTCAATGATTCCAACTTTTGTGACTCAATTTTTCTATTCTTCCACTCCTCTCATTATCCTCAACATTCTGTTTCACGTTCACACGAGCCAGTGATTTCGTAAGCTCATTCGAATATCGAATGAAAAGTTAGTCTTTAACGACACTTGTTGGTTCAAAATAAAATCCATCGATACACTATTTGATTGCAAAGCTCGTGATATCAGATTTTTTAATTGAAACTTATAATTGAATGCCTTTTTTCATGCGATGTATGCAGGTATACATATATGCCATACAGTTATTTGTGATTCTACCATAAAACAATATAATATTATTGGCTATAGGGGAATTCAAGTACCGCCAATCGGTTCTTGGTTGTTTTATTTTTATTTTTCTCATATATTTTGATTTTGGTACCACTTAAATACATTCCTCAATCATAGAGACCTCATCTGTGACACGATTCCGTTCGAATGGGAAAATATGATTTTTAACTTCACGCTCGAAAAAAAAATGCAAGTTATACAATCTCACCGAACATTAAAAGTTCACTTGTCATCGAATTACCACAATTTTGGGATCCAGAGAATAATTTTCTCTATGGTTTCCGGATAGACATTTTGAGATATCTCGAGAACAAATCAATGGATTTTTTCGACTTTGGTCTTAATCGATAAATGCTAATTTCGAAGAGTTTTCGAATCGATATATCCGATAGTTTGTAAGTTAAGAGACGCATCGACGAAATTACTACTCGAAGTATCCTGTTTAGAGCTTAAAAAATGCTTTTTTTTACTCTGTACGTCAATTCGATATGAGTATTTAATTCACGAAATCAATATATTTTGGATAGCATAAAAAACGTGATGTATTTGACTGTGAGATGAATGAAAATGAATAACTCAAGCGTGTTTTTGTTAAAATATAATACTCGTCAGATCTGCGGGGTAAAAGGTTCTAAATAAACTCACGTATCAGGCCGTGATTTAACAATTTCCCAGAATTGAAAGCGATGAAATGGTTAATTGAGATACGTTTTACATCAGGTAAACATACCTATTTAAACATGTGAATAAATATTTAAAAAATCAAAACCAATTTCAAAAGTGCCAAAAACGGATGTAGAGTTTGAGTTTGTTTTCAGCAAACGATCAGCTCGATCGAGTTTATATCCTACGAATTCTCCTCGCTGAGTTGATTAGAATCGTTGAGTTGATAAAAGTTAGCATTATATGGCCTCAGCGCGGGAAACGAAATGATCTCTCCAGTATGATTCTGGTCTCATGAGCAAGTGGTATGGGAAAATATAGGATGAGCAATTGGTATAAGGCAAGGAGTTTGGCGTCTCGGGGTAAAAGATATCCAAAAAAATTTGCATATCGCCAAGAGATGGGCCTGTGACTTTTTCGCCAAGTGATTCGCCAGAGGATGAGAATGCTGAAAGACGAAAACTCGAGATAGCTATACTAGAGGGTGGTACAGCCAGCTAGCTGTCACTTACCCGTCTCGACAATTCTTGGGCTGCTTCTGAAAATGAGATACGCTTCGAACTTGGCGAAAACTCCTGACAAGCGTTTGCCGATTCTTGTAGTAGATAGGCAAGAGGCAGGTAGGTAAGGGTATAAAAAGATGTACGGGAAAAGTTTTAGCAGGTACTCAGATGTTTTGAGTCTTCTTTCGACACCTCTCCACCTATATCATTCTGAAAACGGTATAGCTGGCTGACTGTTCACGTCACAGTGTGATAATGCACGAGTTAAAGCAGCGATTTTTTTTTTTTTTTCTTTCTTTTAACCATTTTTTGTTAATTTTGGTCAAATTTCTTCCAGTTAATGTAAAAATGCTTTTGCGGTTTACCAAAGCGAGCACACTTCATTATGCGTTCCGCGTAGGTATTTATCTAGGATAAAATGCTTTTATCCTAAAAGCCGAGGTAAATTTTTTTTTTTTTTTTCTCTCTCTTTTTTGTGCCAAAAAGGCACGGGCTAGATACAACGCTTTTGATATTTTTGGAAAATCGCTGTCATACTTCGTCGTACTGTAGACTGGGTTGGAGAATTATTCACATACGAATTAATCTGTCTCATCGACGCGCGTCAGTTTTATCGGAAAATTCACGATCACGATAAAATTGTGGGCAGATTATGATCGTGATATATTTTTATTTTTCATTTAAACCGATATGTTCGAAATATTAGAACCCTCGATTCAAATATCACTAATCTTGGGTAATCGTTTCTACAACGAGGTGAAAATCAATTGGAATTTATACATTGGTATTTGAGGTCATTCGATGTTTCAAATTGCAGTGATAGTCTTCGAATGTGATCGACAGAATCCATTGAAAGTCACTAACGAATGCATTTGCAGTAATTGGCGGTCATCAGAAGTCAATTAAAGTCACATCGATAGTAAATTAAAGTCATCGGAAGTCAATGAAAGTCGGATGTCAATTATTGTACACTTTATAGAATTAAAATGAATAGTCCTACGGTTAGGAGTCCATCTTTTATTCATTGTCAGACCAGAAGTACTAGAACTGGTCCATCGTAGTCAACCGAATTATCTGCTTGTTATTTTACCGATTTACGGATTTTTGTGGTGGAAAATGTTAGATTTACGTTAATTTTCATACTAAAGGTGAACATACGTGAAACAATAACCACAATGATACTCTCTCATCATTATATCGCTGTAAATGAATATTTAGTAGAACAGGTACGAACGAACCAAATGATGTAATAAATCTATTCGGCAGTACGTAATACGGTGGATTCTCCGCAAGCCGGTGATTCGAAAAAGTAAACCAAACACGGATTCTCATATTTCGTTATTCGCGAGGCTTCTTTGCACGGGCTGCGTTATAGGCACGTAGTCTTTTTACGCGGCGCGTTTGTCTAAAAATATCAACCGTGCCTGGAGCATCGGGATAGCTAAGCTAAAGTCAAGCTCGTGTTTCGTTTTCATAATAAAAAAAAAGAATCCAAAAAATCACAAAAAAAAAAAAAGAAAAGGAAATATGATTCCATCTCACTCCAATTTTTCAAACCGATTCATAGTCAAAAGTGGCCTGAAGCAGCCCCCAATAAATTGACTGGAACAAAAATAGTCGAAAACGTAATTCACCAAAAAGAGGAAAAAGCTCATTCACAATATTGATGTATCTCGATTGTTATTGGAGATTGAAAACGTAATAAAACAAAATTTCATTTAGCCAGTTGGGAATTGAAAATTGAAAATCCCTTTGAGATCTTTACATTGAATGTCGGAATGTATCAGCGGGGAATTCGCGACTTTGTGACGTAACGATGTTATAAATAGTCACACAGGCATTCGCCAGAAGCCTGATAATGTGTTGTCAGCTGGTTAGGGTCTTAGAGAGAGGAGGTTTGATTCGGCAGGATAAAAAGGGAATAAAAATCGAGTAAGGTTGAGCAGGATGAGCAGAAATTGGTTGGAAACGATACCGTGAGGGTAGGTATACACATATATATATATATATGACGAAAAAGGGGAAACTAGCCGGTTGGATGGAACCAGCAGTGCCGAGGGTGTAACAAACCTGGAGAACCTTAATAGAGAACTTTATTGGCTTCACCGTTATTTGACAAGTTTTTATAACCAATTCCCCCGTCCGAACCTTACAACGGTGATGTTCACGTCACGGTATATACCCTGCAGAGCCAAAGTTTCAAAAGTAAGAAAACACCCGTCAAATTCGGAGTTTCAAACGACGCAAACTCCATCTGGATCAAGGATGTTAAGAGATGATTGCAGGAAGGGAGAAGAGATATTTTTCATTCACCTTCGTAGTTATACATGAAATCTCCAATGGACTGAAAACCTTTGAATTTGGTAAGAAATTACCTTGGATTTCTCTCATCAAACTTGTTCACCATCTCCGAAAAAGGTCCAATCTGAAGTGCTCAATTTTCTTCGGTGAAGAAGGTTCCTTGATTCATTATAGATTGTATTTTGGAAAGCAATACCTTGCAATCACGCAATTTGGAATTATGTTTTAATTTATTCGAGAAAACGCTGTCTAGCTAGTGTATATACCACGTGTTTAATAATATGTGCCTTTTTTTTTAATTCCCTTTCTCTTCCACGAGCCAAAATAACGAACCTTTGTCACAGTAGGCTGGTTTACCGCAGCTGGGTAATTAATTACTTCAGCTTTGATCATCATGCGTCAATGAGGTGTTTTTTTCTGTTCAAGAGAAATTGGGCCTCTTCTCTCCTAATCCTCGTTTTACCATGACGAAAAAATCATCACCAAAATAATCATCCGCCTAAACTGAGCATGGATCATTTCTAATTGAGCACTAATTGAAAATACACTGAAACAACCAATCTCCAGTCTGTCAAATTTTTTTTGTTTTCAGAGATGGTTCGTGAGATGATGCTACTCAAAGCTCGAATCTCTGACAAGAGTCATATTCTTTGTGTCGCTCGTTTCGACCCCTTTCTAAACCTCCCTTATATATATATATATATATATATATATATATCCAGGAAAATGTTGAACAAGAGATTGAGAGAGGGAATGTTTGAAGGACGAAGAAAACCGTTTTTATATATCTCTTCGTCAAAACTCTGGTACGAGGTAATTTGAAGAACTCTACTTTTCTTTTTCCTCCAACTGTAGAGTTTGGGAAATTCCGTCATCGATTTACTACTAGGTTTCCTCCTCTCAGCAGCAGCGAAACGCGATGACGGTAGGGGATGGTATCGGGTATATCTATACGTTTACTCTGTGATAGTCTGGGAGTAGGTACAAGGTTCTACGACAACCGCAGCGCCAAGATATCGCCGAGAGGGTTAAGTTCGGCATAAATATTCATGAATACTGGTTTAAACGAAGCATTTGCATCCGTTCAATTATTGACAATCGTTCTCCTCTGTAACGTTCACCTCGGCCAATTTTCAACGATGCATAGACAATTCTGAGGTAGCCTACATAATCGAAGGCAATAAATTCTTGATCAAAGTTGAAAATCTCGTTACCACATACACGTACAAACACACACACCATACCCGGGACCATGAAGGAAAGTTGGTGTCACAATTCTGCATAAATGGCAACTGCTAAAACGGATACAAAAAAGTATGAAATGGCAGCTAGGTCGACCAAATCCTAGACAAGGATCGAGGTCCTTGTTGGAACCCACAGTTCCCATCCCTTTCGGGATAACTAAGTCTTCCTAAAGGCGACACTGTATCTTTCCAGTCTCCACCTTAGCCAAGTTTCTCCCTTTACCTCGTCTACCCTTGAGTCACTCTCGCCTCTCAGCGTGGAAAACCCCTTAAGGCTCTGGCTCCCTTGGAAAAGCGCGTTTCTTCATAAATAATCGCGATTCACGCCTGCAGCCCGAGGGCCACAAGGCGCGAAGGATACGGTAGCCTCAGTGTGTGCTGCCTGGTAAAATGTTCTTTTTTCCGGCGACCGGGTGTCCTAAGGGACCACGGTGCCCTTTGCAGGAGGGGTTTTAGCGGTAGGGCAAAGTTGTTTGAAGAAATTGGGCGGCACCACCGGAGAATATGAATTTCTGGTAATTCGCCCGGCCGGCAAGAAGATTAAATTATACGCGTCCCCGAAAAGGAACCGCGCTATACAGCTAGTGCTTTACCTAAAACCGAGACATCGAAGCACAAGCAGATTAAATAACGGATTGTGCAATTCGTGTATACCATCCACCTGACATTTGCAAATCATGAGAATGTTCATCAGCAATCACTTTCATGCGGTTGCCAACTTGCCACAGAATTTTTATCTGCCACGCATACATATACGTTGTGGCATCATCTACTGCACTCTCTCAATGAATATTGCGACATGTGATCACGGTGATCATTGTGCTTGATGAAATGGCATGAGCTCTTAGTTGATTACAAACGCCATTCGGTGTTTATCCGATGTAAAAGTGGGATAGATACCTACGTCGAGCTAAACATTATGTTCACAACAGACCCTTCAATTGAACATCCGGCTTTCCCCCCTTGTCATCAAGGAAATAAGGGGATATATAGAAAAGCGGATGGATGAATGCGTAATTGTCACCGTATTCAATACTCGATACCATTATGTACCGATCTGTATTTACTATCAATGGATGGTATAATATATTGCAGTAAAAGACTTTTCGCCGGATGTCAAACCGACCGCAATTAGGGCAGGTGAAACTAACGCACTATAGGTACATATATGCCTGTAGGTATTAAACGCATGCACGCACATACATACGGATACCGTGAGCACTATATGCCACGTATTTGCACCCAGGGTAAACCACCACGCACATATATATACATATTTATGTACGTGTACATAGGTATACTATATACCATATACTCAGCTATTACATATACGCTATGTGTATGTACGCACAAGGACGGATCGACCGGGTCTTTCCAGAGGCCCTAGGGTACTGCTGGACGTTCTGAAATTTCACGCCATATCCAGAAAACGACACGACCGTCAAGAAGGTTCTGAGATAATAACAACGTAGAAATATAGTCCAGATGGAGCTTTTAAAGGTGTGGGATTGATTGCAAGGGATTATATCCTGAACTCGATAAAGAGGTATAAGGTATAAGTAGGTACAGCTACGTAACAGAGCAAAAGCTTATGCAGTACTTTCTCGTCAATTCTGTTCATTCGTCTTCATGGTAGGTATATAATATACCTTCGGTGTGGTAGAACAAGTTAATTGTATAATTTAGTTACCAACGTTGCGTAATTTTTGTAAACATTTTTAATTAAACCTCAGACCAGAAGTGGAAGTGGCGACTGCAAAATGGCAGCAGCTCTTGAGAGTTGTGGCAGACTCTTATTATTTCACGAAGAATGTACATGTACGTACAACATACACACCAACATGCAAGGTGCGCAAAACCATAAGACGATGTAGCATCCCAGGCTCTAGATGACACCTGAGTTCGCACGGTCTTTGCAGTTCACAACAAAAGCACAACATTATCCACGACCAACGTGTGGAGGCTTTTTATAAGTTGAGACTTGAGGCAACCACGCAATTAACTTCATGCTGTACGACAGTGTAAAGCTCCTTTTTTCTTGTATCGCAAGGTACTAGGTATGTACATACGTATACAAGCAATTAAAACAGATAATATTCATTTTTCTTCGACGTTATATGGCTCGGTTTAATGTGTCAAGTCAAAGCCACATGATGATAATGATGATGATTATGGAGATTTTCATCGAATATAAACCGCGTCTCACGCCCAAGAACAAAAAGTACCTTTTCTTGCACGATGGGCTCCGGGCTCATGCTAGCGATCAGCCCCACTGTCAACGGTATCCTTTATAGGGGCTTCTTCAAAGCGTTTCGTGTACATTATATGCATATCCTATGTGCGCGTCTATCTATATATATACCTGTACATAGGATAATACGCATATAACATCCACGCTTCAATGACCCGAACAACAACGTTCGTACCTACAGCTACTGTAGCAGACAAAAAGCTCAGTTCAATACGTTACATCTGTCTTACGGGAAAGCCAATTACATTTACGACGATATCATCACCGACTGAAGACTAAACATTGATATCGAATCCACAACTAATGCTTCTAAAGATCTAATTTCCTCGTAGAGAAAGGATTTGGAGACGTTGCATCAACAATCTCTTTTAGCTTTCAGTCTTCACTGATCCATGCCAAGGGCTACCAAATGGCAGTTCGAACTAATTGTAGTGTATTGATATCAGTTTCAGGTCGGTCTGTAGAAGTGCTTTTCGGAATGAATCTCGGTTAAGTACTCGATTAAGACAGTCTCGACCGATTTTGAGTTTCAACTAAGTTTTTGGGTAATTTGAGCCCTTCCGAAGGTCTCAATCCTATTTAATCCCGCATTAATCGGCAGTTTAAGACAATTTTACCGCTTTCTAAGAAGATTTTTGATTCAGTTTAGCGGCGTCCTAATTGCAAGAGATTAATTCAAGTTAAGAACGTGTTTTAGGCAGTTTCGGCCGATTATTTCGAAGTTCTAACGGCGTTTTTGGGCAATTTTAACCGTGTTTCAAGGGCTCTAATTCTATCTAAAAACGGCTTATTGCCAGTTTAATCCAATTCCAGAATTCTAAGAACTTTTTCAATGGTTTAGGCCGTGTTCTGAGGTGTAAAATCCATGCCAGCACGTACTTGAGACAGACGTAGTATTGAACAGGTTTTTTTCAATTCTAGAGCATATTCGAACACGGTATTAAATCTCCATGGGGGATCCTAATTGAAATTCTTTACCGCGTGTAAACAACATCTAAACAATACAAAACAGGTAAAAAACGACAATCCTAACATATATATATAGCGTGATAAAATAAACTAACCATAAATTTCCTCAGCCAAGCTGCACATGACACACCCGTCTCTGCATACCCAGCATGTTTTGATTGGTGGGTCAAACCATTTGACCCAAAGTATATCATCGTAAGGATGGTAGAAACACATGCGATGCGTGGTTTTATAGTATATGGATTTTCACATCATACACATATACTTCAGAGCAACCCAATATATAATCATCAAAAGGCAATAATGTACAGTGAAATAGAATCTAGTATATAGCTTTTGTTCTAAACTCTTGGTGTTTCATAACCCGTCACGATGAACTTACGATAACTCGATGCTGTAAGAGCTTGATAATAACTCAACTGCACAACGTATATATATATACCTGAACAAGTTTAACACATAAATGAATAGTCAGGTATGTTATAGGCACAGCCGACACATTATCTATGCAATAGACAATACGGCTGTCCTAACGAATAACAACGCAATGGAACCCAACGCGTTATGACATAGTACGTTACAGTTTGCTCCATAGATGATAATGATAATGACACCAGAGAACATTGTCCAGTTTGAGGCTGTGATTCTAATTCTAATCGACATTGTGCATGTTGGTCATAATATTCATGGTGTGTGCTGAAAGTCAAAGTAATGATCGACTCTGCGACAGTATACAGTACTGTAGTGTATTTACCAAAGACTTAATTCTGTCCTGGCAAGAATTTGAAATTTTCTCAAGTTTCAATTTAGGAAGACAATATCCTCTTAGCTGGTTGATACTTTTAAGGCGGATTGAATAATTAAAGAGGGAGGCCAAGAGTTGAATGGTAATGACAAGAAGCTTACGTGCGTTTAAAAGCCGATCTGTAAGGTTACCCCCGCAGCAATTCCTAATTCTCAATTACAATAAAGTCCTGATTCCTGGTAAATTTAAATGAAAATTCTATTAGTCAAATCAGGTAAAGAGGAACCCCGCACAACCACGTCACATTTTACTCCGATCTCTCTGAGAGTTTCTACACCCCCCCACCGCCCTGATCGTTGAAAAGAAGCCCTCGCGCTTCCTGACTCAACAATCATAAAAGTAAAAGACTTATTATACCTCGAAGACGTTAATATAATGGATAGCGGTTCGGAATATAATATGACGAATGTCTGTGAGTCGAATGTTCGAGGGTATACCAGAGAAGGAAGGTCTGAATGTCGGACTCGCTAGCCGGAAAGAAGTAATTTATGTAGCGAACAAAAAAAGAAAGAAAACAAAAAAAAAAAAGAGCAAAAAGGCAAAAAAGGCTAAAAACGAAAAAGCAAAAAGAAAAAAAAAGCGGTGGAAAGGGAAGAAAGAAAATACAGATGTGTCTTTTTGTTGGTGGCTCCGTGCAGGCAGCTACCTTCAACGAATCGGGACATAAATCTTGCAATTCAGACGTCTTATTGATGGTCCCATATATATACAGTCGATGGAAATATATATAAGCTTGTATTCCAACAGTCTAGAGCAAATCGTTATGATCTACTTTCGTTCTACTATATGTATACCGTAGAGTTGAATAATACTTTCTACAACGTTCTATATTCAAACACAACCGACTTATTACGCTGCAGGCGTAATATTAGAATTAGTTCCAACCATAACCCGCAGTATAGGTAGGTACTCAGTGCTATATACATACTTATACGAAAAAGCCAATCAGATTTTGTACTCACAACACGTGTACCGACGAGCATCGATACCTGCAGTCTAGCACTGCTGATACTATAATATGTTTAAATACGTGCCGCTGTTATTATTGTTATCAGTTTAATATTTCCCGGACGAGCTCTACTGCATTCTGATTGAATGTTACCGAATTATCGGTTTTTCCTCAATCGAAATTCATTAATTTTCGTACGTTAGTCTCGTGATTTGTAATTCGAATCTGGTTCCCTTCCTTATTTACAGTTCAAACTTGCTGGCTACATAATTTGATTTCTAAAACTTTGGAATTATCGGTTTTCACCCAAAATTCTTTATTTCTGATTTGAATCTGGTCCCCTCTTTACAATTCGACTTTGCTGCCGATATCATTCGATTTTCGAAACATCCGAATTATTAGTCTCTGCTCAAAATTCTACAATTCTCGCGTACGTTGTAGACTCGCGATTTGTAATGTGAATCTGGTTCCCTTCGTTCTTTACAATTCAAACTTTCCGTGCACGTAATTTGATTTTCGAAACAGATTTGCGATGGAGTTTTCGGAGCTGATGATCTACAAATTAAAGTGTACCATGACCGATGAAATTCTATCGTTCCATACCTTAAACTTCGCTGGAATTATACAGAGAATTTTAACTACCTGATATACATACATTGGCGGGGTATTGCTTCTTGTTCAAAATTATTCAGCGATCGGTATGAAGTATATCGAATGTGAAAGTGAATATTCGTATAACTTTGCATAGATTTATATTGGAATATAATATACGGTGAAATTCTTCATTGAAATATCCTAAAAATCTCAATGAGAACAAATCTTGTTCCAAGTGGATCCAAATCAATTCTACGACTTCAACTTTTTCAGAGAAATTTTGATTCCTGTAAAAAAATAAAATGAATTGAAAAAAAAAAAACAAAAAACAATGCATTCTTTTCTTACGAGAATGATAAATGAGCAGAAACTGTTCGTCGATCGACGGATTAGATCAGACGAAAATCCAACAACATATCGCGTTCATATCTGTCTGCAAAAATCTCGACGGCGAAACCCGACAGCCAACTTCCGGTTCCAGAATAATTAAGTCTTCGAGTACGCGAGAGCCTGTGAAGCTCGAAATAAACCACCATCTTTAGTTTCTTGATGATGTTTTAAGACCGTCAACTAAATTATTATAGGAAACGTTCACGATCCCGCATATATAAGCCACAATTTTACCTAAACACCCGAATACAGATTTGCGCATATTTGCGATTCTCATTAAGCATAATAAAGCGTTAATTACTTAATCCGTACAAGACTCACCTTTCTTAACCATATCGATCCGAAGATTATTTAAGATTTTGAAACGGTATGTTTTATTATTTTTTATCGCCGCTTCATCCTTTTTTGATTTTTTTTTTTTTTTTTTTGGTTGGTTTTTCTTTTTGAAAAACGGAAACCAGGTCTTCCACACCGGGTATATATTACCCTATATAGTTTCACCTATGGGTCTTATTTTTCTTTTTTTTTTTTTGAACCAGGATTTTGAACGGGGGAAACTCCAGACTCGGTGTTCCTTCGCCCGATACCCGATTGGAATTTATTTAATGACGGTCCACGTGTTCTCGTGGAGGCGTCGCCGCGTGCACTGACTTCTGTTCTGTCGAGCATCAGCCGCGATGTCGGGCACCGACCGATGTAGACCGGCGTCGACCGCCGCCAATTTTCTACGTTGCTATGGTTACGCGCAGGAAGAGCGTCGCACGTGGATAAGTGAAACGTGTACATGAGTTTGTAATGGTACGCGTTAGACGACGACGTCGACGTCGACGTCGTGCTTAACCTCCGACGGTTAAATCCGCGATTAGACGGGTAGCAAAAATTAATACCCAGACGAAGAGTTGGTTCTTCAAGTTTTACAACGCTTTATATATACGTCAAGGGAAGACTGAAATTTTTATAAAATGCAGTTTCTCATTTTTTAAATGGCCAAAGAATGTCTGATCAATAAACGGATGCATAGAATTTCAGATTATGGTGGGACGTGTTTTGAACAAAAAAACTTTGAATTTTCTGCGATGAAAGTTCATGCGTAAGGATGAACCTTTCGTAAAATGTCTTTTTCGCAAGAATGCGAAAGGTTCCTTGTGCAGGAACTTTCAATGCTGAAAATTGAATAATTAAAAATTCTATATGGATTCATTTGTTGGTTGGACATTCTTTGGCCATTTAGAAAATGAAAGACTGCTTTTTGTTAAAATTTTAATAGGGTATTTCCCCAAAGAAGATTTCTTGCCAAAAGCTAAAGCTAAGGTTTTCACCTGACTGTGAGCCGAAAAAATGATCGACGAGAAACTGGTGTAGACACTCGTGAGATCAGAACTGCGGTTATAGTTAAAAATGAGTTTTCCACACGAGTGATCTGGTTCGAATTTTGGACGAATACACAAACCGAACGAATGGAATTAGCTATAGATTCTTGCCCCGTTAGCCGTTAACCAATTTCGAGCGTTAACTTCACAATATGGAGAGTTTTTTATATCGTTGGACAATCCGAAACAGTTCCAATAAGTTGTTTCAATTGTCGTCCGACGCATGCCACACGAAAATTACGGTTTTGTTCCAAAAATCAGTCATGTATCTAGAGAAAACTTTTCCAAACTGACCAAATTTGATGATTGTACCATATATAGCCATAGTTTCGATATTTGATGCGATTGATTTGACTCACTCACGCAAAACGTTGCTGATACTATACCACAGCTGGGTGTGCTATGGTTGAATCGTTACTATTGAGTATTGTTGGTGATTGAATTGTCTTTTCTTTCACGGTTGTCTCGAATTGATATAGGTACGGCATAGTTGGTCGTTTCAGAACTAGACGATTCACACACCATATGAAAAGATTCATGAAAAATTTGTGTGTGGGATTTCAGATTTCGCCGGGAATTGGAAAACTCTGAAACTTTGGATACCGTATTGAAAAATTTAAAGACAAGCACTTATCCGCGAAACTGAACGATGGGATTATTATGAAAATTTATTTTTCGATCAGCATTATATTTTTCAATTCCATTTCTGATGAATTTTTGAGCCACGGAACGAAATCCATTATTTCCATTTGTAATTGAAGTGTAATTGTTCAGTTCTATTTTGTTTCATCTCACTGTTTGTTGACATATAAATTACAATCAGATGAAACGAACTCGAAAATTTTCATCAAAACTAGAAATAATGGTCTTTGTACCCCACCCTGCATAATTGAAATGGACTATGTGCAACGGGATGAATCGTAATACCGACACTTTTCCGCGAAAAGCATCTTGCCTGATCCTTTCATCTTGTTTCATTGTGACGAGTTCTTTTTAGGCACGATCGCGGAGAATTTAAAATCCTGTATTTCCGAAGGACTACTGCAGGATCGATTCGAATAAAAGCTGGGGGAAAAATCAAGTATTTGGTGAAGATGATCCAAGAAGCATCTGAAGATCAGACCACAATGCTGGTTCAAAAATTGCGAGTACTTGAACATTTTAATAATTATTACACGTGTTTCCTGAATCCCAGGAGAACGGGTTCGCCAAACCGGATGAAATATGCAGGGTAAATCAAGTATTTGGTGGAGATGAATCGCGAAGCTTTTGAAGATTCTACCACTTCCTATCCCAAAATGGTAAATGTTTGAACATTCGAATAAGCCTACTGCCGCGCCTATTGCAGAAAAGCTAACTTTTTGTTGGTACCGCTAGTTTTTTTTGGGATTTGTTGAGTTGAAAATGGTTATTCCGTATTATTCAATGTTTCCAACGCTGTCAATAGTCAATAGTCAATAAATTACAATTAGTATCGACCCCGAATTCGATGAAAATTTATGAATGATCAAAGTTCAGCTGAAAATGATTGAAAATAATTTCTTATTTGATGAAGGAAGGGTATGATTCATTCCCAGAACTTTCTTTCATGACTATATCAATGTCTTAATGATGAATTTTCATCGATTCTTTAAACCCATGATCTAATAAAATAAATTCTCTATTCAATTGGGATCGGACACTGTTTGGATAGTCGAAAATTCCAATAGGTAACCGAACTACCGTGTTCCATGAGGAGAAAAACTTTCGATACTTTCTCATAATAGTGGGAAAAATGTATCGAATAATGGTTGAGGTGAACAATTTTATGAACTCATCTTTGACTCAAAAAGAGCGTAGCCATATTTTGTCCTTCAACTAAACTATGTGTGATAATAGTTTTTTGTACAACCTTATGAGATTGTCAATTTCGAGTCATCATTAGATGCCCATCAAGAATACTATCTTTTTAACGAAATCGACTGTGTTGCGTTTTGTCTGTAGTTCTAATGTCTTCGCTAAAGAATCTGGAATTATTTTCCATTTTTAATTATTTTTAATTATTTTCTAATTATTTTCCATTTTGTTGCAGCAGCTTGTCTTTTCGTTGATAAATCTCACATCCGTTTGGCCAACGATAAGTTGAATTATAATTCAGATAATTGACGTTTCGGATAATTGACTTTTGGATAATCAGCTTTATACTGTACATACAGTGACTGTAGGTAAATTGTAAGCAAATGTAGGAATTCTACATTTCTGTTGTTGATATCACTCTGTGAAATTAGCAAATGTCTATTGCTTTTCGCTGACTTTAGTTGTCTGCGATGTATGATTCTATTCACAAAACTTTGCAGACGACTCCGCAGCAACGTGTAAAGTTGGAAATAACTCATAAATGTTGTATCTCCGACGACAAGTGCTGTGACTAGATTGCTTCGTCACTAATGTTACAGTAGAGATTCACTCTTGAAGTCATGTGAACTATAATCAAGATGCAAATCGCATACTTTTAATACGAAACCCAAAAATCAAAGTTTTTCTATATTCACCTCGTGTCACGGTAGTTATGACTATAGTCACTGATCTATATACTAACGAGATCATGGACTATAATCTACCGATTGGTTTCTTGATACATCAGTAGCAATTAATTCTCATGCATTGTAAAGAGCAAATGTACATCAGGCATTGCGAGCCAAATTACCCAACCTTTGACTAGATTAATCCCACATTAGTTGCTAGATCGGTTTCTATGAAGATTCTCACCTTCAACATCAAGAAACAATTTTGGAACATTTTTAGTTGAACCTCGTTCATTATTTCCAATCATCAATATCTATGTTATCTCAAAAATGCCAAATACTTATTTTTCTAATTTTGGAATAAATTCATATATTTTTACAATCATCAAGAGAACTTGTCGAACGAAATATAGTGAGATTCCGAGTATTTTAATTTTCCTCCAGAGAGATTTCAATATTATATTTCAATAATAAAAACGTGGTTCAAACAGTTTCGTTTACGGAAATTTAGTTTCCGAACAAATAGTTCAGGGGAGTCCCGGAAAAAAAAATTCGCCAACAATTATTTTTAATTCGTGGTATTTCTCTTTTTCCTATTTTCCTCTATATTTTGATCTTCCTCTGTTGTGAAAACAATACGTTGAACTGAAATTCGAATCTGATTTTGAACTCAAAATCGTCGTTCGCAACCATGAAATTCGGGTAAATTTTTTTCAAAAACAGCAAACGGCGTTTTAGAGTTGGCTGACAATGAGAAGATCATTTTGAAATACAATGGCGTGGATAAGAAGAATTTGAACAATTTCAGGGGTGGTTTTCGAAACATTGAATATACATATCACACGCGATAAATACAAGGATATGAAGTATAGCAGCCAGAATCAGCATAATCCCAACGATTGTTAGTAATTAATGAAAATGGAGCAAAAAATTTTAAAGAAATCTGAATTTCGCTATGTTTCATAAAAAGTGAATGAATTTGACCGAAAACGTCATGAATCTGCACTGCATCATCCTTTTAGCTTCAGTTTCATGTTTTTTGGCACGTGATTCCCGACGTATTTTTGTAAAATAAAGTGATAGAGCGTGCGTCTAGTACATATTGCCTTTTTGACTTTGAAGAAAATCGAAATCACACTCTCAAACTTGCAGTAATACGACGTCGAAGTCTTACAGCAAGTCGAACTACACTGCATATTGACAAACCTGTCTACTTGACTTCTGCTTTTGAACTAGCGAGATGGATGAACAGACAAATTTTCTCTTTCTTTCATTTTTTGCTGAATTTGATATTTTCTCATATATTTATTTAGATTTTTCTGGCACTAGTGCTCGTATAGCGAGGCATTTGTTTCATCGTGGCAAAAAGCTAGCTCAGTGGGCCATTCCACGCACTTGACGAGGCAGACGCGTGCACTAAGCCTAGGCAAGTGCAGAGTTTTTACGCGTTGCACGTGACCTCCTCTTCAACCATTTCAATCCGGGACTGCCTCAACGCTCGGGAATTTTTTTTCACGTTGTTGAGTCATAAATTTGAAGACTAGGTTTTTTTCACGTCGCTATTTTACGGCCCGATTACTGCTGCTGCGTCATATCACGTGGAGGAAAACTTTTTCAATTTTTTCTATGCATAGATATAAACTTGCCGTATATAAATACGTGGGTAGGTACTTTGGATATTTCATGTTATCCGAATAAATGCAGGTGGAAAAAGATTCAATTTATGTAGAAAAAATTGGGGTGGAATTAATTAAAATTCCAAATTTCGAAAGCTGCGAGAGGTCAAAATTTCGAATTGTCATATTAACGATTCACAGTTTTTAGAAAGATTATTTCCCCGAAGGTCTATACATATAGCGAATTTGAAAAACTCCGAATGGAAAAATACCGGAGGTTAAAAACTCGGAAGCCAAAGATCCAAAAGGCCAAGAAATTCCGAAATTTCTCGGAATTCGTGAGATGCAACGTCGTTCATTTGACAGCTTTGTCATGAGTTTCCTTTAAATTTGCGGATTTTTGGAATTTCTGAGTTTTTAACTTTCAGATTTTTGAGCTGTTTGTATTTCGACCTTTCGTAATTTCCAACTTTTTAACTCCATCATTTCTAGAAACTCAGAATCACGTCCAAAATGAGTCCGGAATTTCGACCGATCCGAACTTTTTGAAGTCAGTAAGACGTTTCGTCCCAAAATTTTGATATTGCTATGAAAAAAAAAAAAACAAAAAAAAAAACTAACCGTATAGTCTAGGGGTTGGTTTTTGGGAATATGCTAGATTATTTGGGGTTGTAGCTATGTTTTGAAAAGGAGGCCAACCGGATCTTTTTTTTCGCCTACTAAAAGAACTGGATTTATGTTAAAAATAGAATCCTGAATGAAAAGCTTTTAGCCTTTCAGTTTAACATAGAAGCAGAAGCGCGGCGCGGGCGTCTAGTAAATATGTGACTAACCCAGTGCTCGCGGCTACGGGCGTTTCTGCCACGTGTGGTTTTGATCCTCAATAAAGCTAGAAGCAGCGCATCAGGCTGGGAAACGAACAGAAATGGAAAATCGTGCGTTTCATGTCATGTATTCACGTCATCCAGTCGTTTACCCCGTTTACTCAATTTCTCTGCAATGAAAAGTCATTGACCGACGTTTCTGCCATCAATTCATCCCGGTAACAAAAACCTAACCGCATGACGCATGCAGTTTGGTGCACATGGAGAATACAGAAACTGAATTGAAATGAAAATTGCCATGATTCGAAAATTCTGCTCAAAGTTAGAAAAGTTATTTTACGAAAATGAAAACAGTGATTTAGTGCGGTTTTGATTTTGATTATACTGTGAAACAGTCTGTCATTAGATTTCTAGATTTCACTTGCATAATATTTAACTGCTAACGATAAAACGGTGTACTACTGTGTGATTTCATGGAGCCATGAATTCTGAGTTATTGGCAGACTGCAATTAATATCGCCGGCTAATTGGTGCTAATTGAACAACATTGATTGTGATCATAGCGAAAGATCAAAGCAATGGTATGCTCAGGCAGGAAACAAACAAGTATACCTACTTCTATTTCACTAGAATAGCAGAAAAAGCACCATGAGTCATTCAATAGTATATTTTCGATCTCGTGGTATCGATTCTACTTTTTTTTTTATATCTTTGATAGCAGGGGACATCGAAATCCTTCATAAGATGAATGGGAATCGCTTTGAATTCACAAAAATGAAGAAATTTATGTTTTCCAAATTTTCAAATTCTCAGAGCTCTTCATTTTTCCTATACACCAAATTCAATGAATTCGTGTCTTCGTCTGATCATATAGAGCTTTATTCATGAATTAGAAACTGTATAATTGAAGCAGTAGATGATCCGAATCTCTAGTTGCAGGTAACTGCGAGAGATAACGACCGACTGTTTCCAACTTTTTCCTAATTATACTTCAGGAGTCTGTGAAGGTGCCGTGATAAAAAAGCCGTGTTAAAAACGGGCTTTTTTAAGCTTGTACAAAATATATAACCTCTTAAGTACTGACACAGCATGTGCCCCTGACATTTCACAGGGTAAAAACTTGTTAAACTCGTGCGCCCAGTGCAGCTCGTGTTGATTGTTCCACTTAAGGGATGAGATGAAGTTTTTCACAAAGCCAGTAGCATCTTAGCTGCAGAACATTTCCCAAGGTTTGAAGAACTTAGTACCAGCGCACGAAATGTGAAACGTGAGAAAATAACGTCGGGCCGAATTTCAAAACTGGAGGTAAAACTGTACTTGTGTGATAGGGGCGGGATTGAAATTACGAACTTCATGGGCTGCGAAAAGTGAAAATTTCAGATTTTTCTACTACCAAGTCAGAATTTTCAGAAAGATTATTTCCCCAAAGGTCTACGTAGCCAATTGGCGAAACTGTGAATGGAAGAACACCGAAGGTTCAAAATTCCGAAAGCTAGAGATCCGAAAAGCCAAAACTCCGAATCTCAGAATTCGCTTATGTAAGGTCATTTATTTGACAGCTTTGTCATGAGCTTCCCTTAATGGAAGCAATATATGTCACGGTTGGAAAAGTTAAACATAGTCCAAAATTAATTTTTTTCATCACCAAAGTTCATTTTGCATCGCTATAATCATCTCACGTGAGAACGGTTGCTACACGAATTCAGGCACAGCGTAGGTTCAATATTCGACTTATCAGCTACGACGAAGATTATTCGGAATACAGACCGTCACAAATTCAACGAGGGAAATTATAAAATTTGATTTTTAGGCTGAGTTATTTGCAAATGAGTGGAAAAGAAATGTTCGATTTTCTGAAAATTGGCCATATCTTCTATGATAATTTTTTCAATTCAATTTCCTTCGTTCAATTTATGACTGCGCGTCTTCCGAACGATTTGGATCCTGAGAAAGTGAAACCGGACCTACGGTGTGCCTCAATTCGTGCAGCGACTGATTTTTAGTGACATGATTATAATGATTTCAAATGGGCTGTGGTGAAGAAATAAGTTGATTTTTGACCACGTTTCATTTTTACAACCGGGACATATACTGCTCCCTTTAAATTTGCGGGATTTTTAGACTTTTTGAGTTTTCAACTTTCGGATCTTTGAGCTCCCTACATTTCGACCTTTCGGAATTTGCAAGTTCTGAACTCTAAAGTTTGTAGAAACTTAGATTCTAGTCTAAAATAAATTCGAAATTTATACCATTTGAAACTTTTGGATTCCGGAACTTCAATTCCGCCTCGTGTGATACTCGGAGGATAATTTGTCGGGCTTTTTACCCCCTGCGTTGTCGGATATGCCGTTCAGGGTAGACGGAGTAATTACAACTAACTATCTGCACGCCGTTCTTCTCGACCGTACAATAAATAACAACACGTACTAGAGAGAGAAAGATAAAAAAAAAAGGGCATCAAAAGCACGGAAGGTATAGATACAGACGTGCATTCACGTACGTCGGTAGGTATGTATACTATACCTACCTATCTCACATTTACCGGTACTCTAACCACAGGCAAACCAGTCAAGCCTCGCCTAGCCAATCCCAGGATTGTGCTCTCATCCAAATATTGAGAGCACTTTGTCTTGCATCGGGATGCTGCGTTGAGTTTCCAGGCTTCGTTTCCATCGAGTCTCGCCGAGGCGAGGGTGTCGAGGGACGTCTGCTATGTTATGTTCCACTATCCTCTTCTGGTTCTCTATATGTATAATACTCTTGGTTGAGGTTCAACAGATCCAGAGCCAGACCCTCTCGATGTCGAAGGGTCGTTGATCCGAGATTCACTAGCATGTATAATATCTGTTATAATCTATGGGGTAGCTGCTGACATTACTTATTGTATGTACCTACAGTTCGAAAATCACGATTCCAGGAACGCGATAGTATATGATTTGCCGATCGTATTCGATAAAGCGTCAATATCAGATTCCGGGAACTCCACACAAGCTATTTACTCCATATGTGCCTTTTGCACCTGAACCGGGCAAACTTTTTCAATCGTTATCACCGATTTCGATCTCGATCAAGTATTTTTATACCAATCATGGAATTCGTTCCCTACTCGGCTTGGCCATAGGCCACTTTGCGACTCGGCCCGCTCTAAATTTGAATCAGTAAAAATTCACTGATAACAGTGAATAGTCACTGGTCTGCAGTTATAAGTATGCCACTGATTGGTCTCAGTGGTAGACTTATAACTGCAATCAGTGGATTCTCACTGATTCAAATTTAGAGAGCTGGTTGTAACGTAATTGGGATTCAAAAATGCTTTTTTTGTGCTTTGCAGGCTCTTCAGCTTCCGTGGTTTATATCTGATTTGATTCAAAAGAAAAGTTATACCAGTAAAAGTACCAATAGTAGCTATTTTTTCGCAATTTTGAGTCATGGTGTTTGTACATCTCGTCCCAACCGTGATGTGGTATTCGAAAACTCTTCTCCAAATAATACCTATTTTCAATTTTCAGGTAGTCCGCTGTTTTTGAAAATTCCTTGATTTCGTTTTCAAAAAAGTTCCAAAGTATCCACTATTATTTATTCATTATTTTGTTCGGTACACTTCATTCACACCTTCAATAAGGTGAAAGGTAGTAATGGATCAACGAATTCATTTTTAATTTTCATCGTAACCTGCAATGTTGGGCAAGCAGAGCTTGATGAAAAATATGGATAATGAGGAGCAGAAGGTACACTCTCCTCAAACGTGACGATTTTTTGGACATCGAGGGCTAAGGTTCAGAAGGGCGCATTCGTAAAAAAAATTTCTTCTTCTCTATTGGAATTATCTTGAAATTGATAGAACCGCGTAAATCCATTGAAATTCCTGAAAAATTTTGATTCTTAGGGATACGCCCTTTTGGTCCCTAGCCCTCGATATCATCGTCAGTCTTCATGTGGCAAAAGAAACAGAATTTCCCTTTTAAATTTCGAACCCATCTGGAGGTAAATACTTGCAACCCCTAAGAGGCCGAAGTTGGCGAAGATGGTTCCGTAGTCCTATACTGAAATGTACTATGTATTGTCTATTGAGGGAGGAATCTAGGTAATTTCCGAAATTTAGATTCGTTTTAGAAATACAGATAGATTATCCAGAATAGATTAGATTAGGCCAGTTTTGGATAAAAAGCACAATATATTTCTCACTGCAACATTTGCGAAATTCGACAGGATTAATTTACTGTGAATTTTCAACAATTAAAAAGTTGCGGTCAAACGTTACACACTTCAGCTGCAACGTATCAATTTTGAAGCTGCAATAATAATCGACGATAATCGTTTGGTCCTATAAATTTAGGAAATACTTGTACAGCGATCGGTTGTTTAAACGGGGACATGAGCTGAGTTTGACAGTTCTTATCAAAATATATGATAACTAAATAGAGTGATAGTGTTTTTATTAAATACGAATGTTTGATCTCGACAGTTTATCAATATGAACACTGTTTGCGATTTAATAACAGCTGCAGTTACCGGCTGGTGCACATCCCGTTGTCACTCGCATTCTATACGAGTATTCGCGAATAAAGCGCGAGAAATTGGTTGCATGCTGCAGAATCGATCGGTGTCTGACGCGCGACGCGACGTGGCGTCAAAGAGAATCCTGGTAGATATACCTGCTACCTAGATACATGTACATGATATACCTACGGCGACGGTAATATCACAGGATAATTAAAATTGTCACTTGAAATACTGTATACATGTGAACATACATACATATATGGACTGCATCTCTATATAACTTTGTTCAAGTTGAACTAGCATCTCACTACGCTGATTAACTCGCTTCCTTGTAAGACAAGTTGAAATCAGCCGGGATATTGTACAGAGTTATGTTGCAGTTTGAACTTCACAGGAAATATCCAGGAGGACATCAACGATGAAAATATGTGATATGCATGCTTGATAAACTTTCTTTGGTACAACTTATCAATACAAAATGTTAAATCTTCCGTTTCTCTGAAGGACATAATCACAAAATTATATAAATCTCGGATATTTCGATACTGTCCATTATTTCCCGGTCCCTAGGACACGCGTTCTGAATAACATTTTTTCAGATTTTCGAGGCTGCGACTGTTTTAGAAATTCACTATTTTTAATTAAACGTATAAGGTAGTTGGTTTTTAGCTCTTTAGTCATATTCTATGGTCCGATTATATATTGACGATGAATACGACATTCTCAGTCAAGGAAAGGCACGAATTGCAATAACACCATTTTAACTCTACTAGAAATTTTATGATATTTTATGGAGAACGTATGTGCAAGTAGAACCCATACAAACAAGCAGATAATTCAACTGACCACGGACCATAAACGGTAACTTCTCGCCCAGATTTTCCGAGCTCGAATAAAAGTATAAAGATTAGAGTGAAAAATGGTATTGCTGATCATTTTTGTATTTTAATTTGTTTGAATTGAAATTTTTGGATACGGATCTCAGATTCATGCTCACAGACCGAAAAACCGTACAAGCAGCTATTTTTCAACGAATCGTTCCATCTGTGGAAAATCTCATTCCCCTATGTTTGATCCGCGATTTGGAAATCCGGAAATTAGAAAATTCTGACCTCAATTGGATGATCAGCGACCAAATGAAACTTCAAATGCTGAATTGAGGGAAACTTGAATCCCAGGGGATGATGAATGCTAGTTTCAACTCACAAACTACTCAATCAATTTTTCGGTAACTTTATAAATATTCAAATTCAATCGAACCTCGTGAAATGAAACCACGTCCATAAAAATCGGTTCACCCTTTCTCAAGATACCTACAACCGATTAAAATTGATTTTTTTTTCACAAATTTTGTAGTAGGTAAGTTTTGTGTTCAATTATATATATGCTGAATTTAAAGAAAGAGACAGTTGACTTTAAGAATCGAAAAAATGCTCATAGCAATGAATATTATACAAGAACAATTCCAGAGAATTCCCAAGAAACTTGAAGTAAGAAAAGAAAATACTAAAATTCTTTTTCTCTTGCTTCTCTCGAATTCCAACTTTGAAATATTTTCGAAAAGTGCATTAAGTATAATTAAAATAATTTCGTGGAGTGAAGAACCTCGCGGTTTTTTTTTCTTTTTTTTTTTTTAATCCAGGTAGGTAAAATATGTCGTAAAAAGTTTTTATCAAAGAATGTCTGTTTGCCAGCTGTGGAGCATCGCTGCTATACAGTGGCCAGGATGAATGTATACGTTTCGTATAAAAGGCAGTCTGGCATTCTGAAATCTAAAAAGAAAAAAAAAAAAAAAAAAAAAAAAGTCGTTTGAACAGCTTTAGGAATAAGCGAGAGGCGAAAACGCTCATTGATCGATTCCGTTTCCCGAGACACCGGAAACCGTAGTTATTCAATTCGTCGTCGTTTGGAAAGAAATTCACGCATTTTCAAACGGGGAATGGTAGCATTTCAATTTCTTCCTCGTTAATAAAAACCCCTGTAAGGGTGCTAGAGGGTTGAGAAATATCCCGATCGACTTTCTCTCACGATATTCGTATACGCTCTAAGGTAGGTACACGCACATTTACGCACACGTATATACTATTATATATATATATATATGTATAGGTACCTCAAACCTTTACCCATATATACACAAAATCCGTCTCGAACACTTGGCAAATCCAATATAAAGGATGCCAGGCGATCAGCCGTGGTAGATTCGTCGTTGGATCGTCGCGAATCTCCAATCAGAGATGCAGTCGGTCGCAATGTCGTATTAATCCCAGATCGCTGAACCCAGGCTATATACGCTCCTATTGTCACGGATTCGCAGGATCCCTTGTCACGTGAGAATTGCGTAGGACCTGTTCTGGAATCCCCGAGCCAACCTCCGCAAGTAACAAAGTCGAGAAAATACGTAGGCGAATCCGGAAAAGAAGACAAAAAAAAAAAAAAAAGAAAGAGGAGAGGAGAGGAGAGAAAAAAAAAATGGACAAAAAAATTAGGCAAAGCGTGTAAAAACTGACGGCGCACTCGACGACCCATTTTTATATTGCGAAAAAAAGGGGAAGGGGAACCAGAATATATTATTAAAGTTATAGCAAGCGGGATGAAGCTAGCTTGTTCCGGCTCACCGACGACTTTGTATTTTTCTTGGAAATATTACCACGAAGGATGAAGAGGATGAAGGTGAAGGGGAGGGGGGGGGGGGGAGGCAGAGAAGGGGAGGTTGTTTGCAAAATGTAATTAATTTTTTTACACCCACCTGATTTCGAATGCGGCGCCAACTGGGTAGCTGAGTTGGCTTTTCAAATGGCATCCTGTTGCGAAGCCTATGGGGTTTTTTTTTTTTTTTTTTTAATGTTTTTTTTTTGTTTACCCCAGACGTGTATACACTTATATGTACACATAGGCTGCATGTATACATATAGAGTGGGAATGAAATAATTAAGAACCGACCGACGAGACTCGCGGTAGGTAGGTATTGAAATCATTCGTAATTCTATACAAAACGCAGCTGGCGGTCCTCGACGATCCCGTCATTTGCGCCATCTGTCGTTGCTTAATTAGATTTATATTGTTGCGCCAAAGAGTCTCTAATTACCGTACTAATTTCCACTCATGCGACAACGAGGAAACTATACTAAAACAGCTTCTGCTATACTGCTACTGCTGGTGCTGCTGTTGCACCAAATGCACAATTTCTCTACACCTATCGTGCCAAACTTCCCTTCTCTAGCTCTGTTACTATTATATTACATACTTTATGTTTAACTTCAGGCTTGAAAGTTCCCGCATATTTTATACTCTGTATAAATTTTACTATGAATCTATACAATAATTAGCTATATCAATAGTTGTGATTACGATTGCCGATTTTCACCTTTTTTATTATACTATGAATTGTACACTATGAATCTACAGAGTGAATTTTTTTAATCACCTCAGGTGACTTTCTCGAAAACTATAGAGGAGATGGCAGAAAATATTTGATAGAAAAATTGAAGGGTTTCAAGGGGGAAAGACAATGCTAATTGTGTGTTGATTTGTGGAAAGCTCTACTTCCGAGATTTTTCAACTTCTTGGAGATTTTTGATAGGGAACTCGTATTCTCACCATGACTGGCTGATAGCAGGTTCAACGACGAGCTCAAAAAAGTGGAATAAAAAAATTCCGAAAAATTTTTACAACTTTCAAAAATTTCGAAAATTTGTGTAAAAACTTCAACATGTTCGGAAAGCTCATAAAATTGCTCAATAATTTTCGAATGTACAATACTGAAACAGTTTCTTTCGCAATGAAGCATCAATACCCAAAGTTTGAAGAAACCACGAATCACATTTCCGAGGCGATAAAGCGTCAAACTTCAAATTTCGGAGATTGATGCTTCATCTTGGCAAAAAGTGGTTGAGTGTTGCACTTTCTGAACATTCTTTGAGATATTTTAAAGCCCTTCCAAAAATGTGGAAATGTTTAGAAAAACTTTCAAAATTTTTAAACATTTTTCGAGAGTTTTTAATCTACGTCTTTGAGTTCGTCTTTGCACCTGCTATCAGCCAGTCATGGTGAAAATACGTATTCCCTATCAAAAACTACGGAGTCGTTGGAAAATGTCCGAAGTGGCGCAATCCACAAAACAACGCATATGTAAGCATCACCTTTCCCCGTTGGAACTCTTCGAGTTTTGTACGAAACTTTTTCTTGTATCTCCTCTCATAGTTTTCGAGATATTCGCCTGGGGCGATTAAAAAAATAGTTGTGATTATACGATTGCCGATTTTCACCCCTTTCTCGAATTTCGTGTATGCATACTATATATGTACATTATCGATGAAAGTATATTACGTATCTATATTTCATGCGATTTGAATATAACGTTTACAATTTCATCTATTTTATCACTATAGCTGCTTTCGGCTGCGAAGAAATGGTCACGTATAGGTTATGAGAAACTGAAAATCTAGCATTTGGAAGCATATAACAATAAATAGGTATCTCATTGAATTTGCAATAAACTGGAAGGTATAACGTTATATTCTTTGCACGGACCGTATCGCTCGGAATTTTAAGTATATATTTATGGAAATGAGCGTGGAATTTAGATTTATGATAGAGTTTTTCTTCGGCAAGGTATATACCTATATATCAATTCACTAAATTTTATCAGCCAAGCCAGGGGACTATAATTTATCGTTACTCCTGCACCAGTTATTTCTCAAATTGCCTAAACCCACAGTCCGACGTCAAATTCGGATTTTTTATTTTTATTTTTTCATCACCGATCATTTTGTCAGATCGAGAAACAACCCCTTCGAATTCATATAAATATATACAATATATGATATGTATATGAATATATATCGGTTCCTATAATACACGTTAAGCTGGAATAAATTTCTCGGAGCGTTAGATTTTTCGAATCTGTTGAAAATCGTGCGGGAGCATCGAGCTTTTATCCTTGAGAAAAAAAAAGAAAAAAAAAAAAGCTTAATGCCTGCCAAATTACAAATCGATATCTCGATTCATTCTAAAGTGTCGCGCTCCATCCGTACGTGCAAGGCTATAAGCTAGCAAGCCGTTGTGTTTTCTCGATAAGAACCGAAGCCTGTATATATGTACACGTATACTTATATATATGTATATATATACCTATACATGTACATGTGTATGTATGTACAATACATACACTGATCCTGCAGCAGGGTACAGTTCCTAAAGTCAATCGATAATGGTCGATTGCTAGCTAAAGCGTTTCTATAACGGAAATACTTCCTTTGATCACGTTTGTGGTCGACCAAAATTTACCGGACCTTCCCGTTAACCCTGGAGGAGAAGACGACTTTGTCCATCTAGGACCCTACAGTGTACGTCTTGACAAAGACACTGTGCGTCGCGTCGCCCTCGACGTCTCTCCGTTTTGTCGTTTGACGTCCGAAACAGGGTGGGTCAAACGAGGGTGTGCGAGAAACCATGCCGATGAAATACCACATTTTCTATCAATCAGCCACAATTGCGTGAAATTGCTATTTCACTGAACCAACATCGGAGAGAAAAAAAAGAAAAGAAAAAAAATGGGACGATCATCAGTCGTCAAAAATTTTCAGCAATATGTACAAATAATATCCAACCAGAGAACACATATCCGCGTATGATTATTTTGACCATGGAAAATTATTCAGTTGGGGGTCGAAATTTCGAAAGATCATATGTAGAATGGCGAATGCTTCAAATTTAGAAAATATGAATACTAGAATAGCGACAGATGGCATGTGCGTAATTTGATGAGTACTGCTGTGCAGCCTTCTTTCAATACAGCATTTTTATTTCTTGGACGATCGTTATAGCTTATCATTGTCATTTTTGGATTTTAGAAATTTCAATCATTTGATTTTTTTATCCCAACCTTATTATTCTATAACGCTTGGACACTGAAACAGATTTTCAGATGCAAAGCTCACGATGTTATAATTTCAGAAACAAAGTATTCAACGATCAGTCTTGTCATATGGACTTTAATCGCTTTCAGATTGTATTGCCACTTCGATCTGATGAGCTTTTAATTTTGCAAATGATGGAAATGAGAGAAAATATTGCCTTGAAAGAAACAAGAACATTTATTTACACACACTAGTTAGTTCGAACAATTTTTCAAACTGACAAAGCGAGTTTTCTGTTTAGGAGGTTCAAATGAAAAGAATATTAGATACGAAGTTAGGATTAGTTTTCATTATAGATTTGAGTCTATTGCCTTAGATAGCCAATTTTGCCTCACTTCCCTCAATATATACGTAGCATGAAACACGGACAACGATATATACTTACTCATCCGCAAGACAAATCATACCCCGGGGAGTTTCTAAATGTGTTCCTAATTACTGCGCTCGTATAGCTATAATACGGCCATATCAAGATAATTTCATCATGCTGCAGCAATTGCCAAGACTTATATTCATTTGGTTGTTTTTTTTAGTTGTTTTTCAATTGATGACACATACTCGGAACCAAGTTTCGTTTGAATTCACCCAAATGCCCGTTTCCAATTGAAAGTGAAACCAAACCTTGTTAGGGGAGAATGTTAAATCAAAATCACATTTTAACGGACATTCTTGATCATGGATTCATCCATGTTGTCAACTCCCCGCTTTAACTTAGAAGGAAATGATCATAATCTTTAAATTTTTTGATTTAAAAAGGTTTTGAATTTTCTGAAGAATTGGAATTTCTTGGATGAATATTTTTGATTTTCTGAAAAATTAGTAATCATCGGAAAAGTCTTTCTACCTTCCCCAAAGAAATATTTTCTCAAAAAATTAGGAATATCCAGAGAATGATTATCACTTAAGATGAATTAGTTATAAATAATTATTAGTATTAGCCCATGGTAGTTAGCCAAATTATTTGCTTTTTTTTCTTTCATTTCTTGTATCAAAACAGATTTTCTTACCCGAAGTTAACCGATTATAACGTTCAAAATTCCCACTGAATATCATAATTACGAGAAAGAAACATGGCCGACAGGCTAGTAAATTGTGGGAAAAAAGTTGAAAATTTTCGACAACTGTTTCGGTACTAGCATTAGACGCAGACCTCTTCGATCAGGGTACCATTCGTGAAAGACGTATTACGTGGAGTGGATCCCTAAGCCTTGGCCCTCGATGTCGAAGAGGTAGGTAGGTATAGGTAGGTAGGTAGGTACGGAAGAATGAATCCCAGCCATTTTCTGGAGAAGTCTTCATCCTTCGGCGCCAATTTTTTTCCCCTTTTTTTTTCTTCGGCACCGCGAAAGCTTCGCGCATCCCAGAATTTAGAAAATTGTATATATATATGTAGTTGAAATGCCTTTTTATTTGTATACGCAGATTGACGTGCAGCCAGTGAGACACGTGAGCTTTTCAAGAGATGCGAAAACGCCGAGATCCTCAGGGCTCGGCATCAATCACTCAGTGCTTTGCTTCACTTAGCTGAAATTCTCCTGTTTTTAGCCCCAGGGTCATTAGGTCCGGTGTCATTTGTTGCTGTTTTTCCATTTCCTCCCCGTTTCTCTCGCACTTTCCCTTTACTCTATCCGCAAAACCTCCGCGATTGGTTCCTGCCACGAAAATTCGTGTAAATTGTGTTAGCTAGCTCTCGAATGTAACTGGAGCCGACCTCATCTAACCTTTACTACCATTCGTGGAGGCCATTAATTAACCAGAAGTAGCAATCGCCTCGCCCTTTCTCTGCATCCTCACTTTTTCCATTCTATGCGTATCTATTCTTTGGCTACAACTACGAGACCAATGTACAGACGATAAATATACACAGCGTGAACGAATAGTCATAAAAAAAAGCTATTTCTTTCATCAGTCAAAGCGTGAATTTCAGAATTCAATATTTCTTCATATTTCTGCTGACGTACCTACTCATGCCTCCTTTGAACAACTCGGTACACTTTGACTCGATCTATAATCGAGTCGAGGCTGTCCTTACATTTCATTTGCAATAATTGATTTTTCAATATGGTCCCGTACATAATATAGTTCTAAAGAAGAGAAAAGTCCATTACCTTCACGTATCCTGCGATCTTGGTATATTATACGGGCTGTCTTTGTGTTCTTTTGAAGTCAAGAATTACCTGTCATTCCATTGTGACATTTATTATAGTCAGTCTCGCACATATTGCCATTTTCTGAACAGCTGAGACATGAGTCTAGACACGTTGGATCATTTCCATACCATTATTATATCCTTTACGATTTTTCCACGACTTTTCTTGTTCAACGAATTCTGTCATTGGCAGAATTTTCTGTCAACTAGATAATAGGACCTAATAATCGAGTGGATATGACATAATCGAAGCTCAAGGTTTGAGGATGAACTCGACCATGCTGGTCTCGGAAATTCGATTAATCATTTAATTAGTGCAATTAATTCCAGCTGCATATTGCCAGGGTGGTGACCCGGGCGGTTGTCATGCAGTATTAGCCCTGCCGTTGTGTGCCTACCAGTGTTCGGGAGACTGCGGTGGACGGGACTATTGTGTGGTTTGGCACAGTAAACAAGGACGTGCTCGGCTAGTCGGTGCTGTAGAATCCACGAGTCTGTCTATCCAGCCTGGCTCTGGCTCACCAAGCTGATTTCTGTCAGGGTGTGTACAGTCACATACCCATCAACGATTACACTGCAAGTCTAGTTTTTATCGAAACTAGTCCATTGCTGGTATCCCTGCAAGCCAGTTGGTCATAAAACTTCCCTTTAAATTCATAGATTGTAGCAACACGAATAGCAACATAAAAATTGGAAGGTCTGTATAATAACATTTGATCATTTCTACATGTGGCGAAGTCATGGAATACTGATTCTGTGATTTTATCAATGAACAGCTGTGTCCATGCAATTCATGAGTTCAGGATTACACTGTTCATATGAAGTCTTCGCGGTTTGTTTGCGATCGTGTGAAACACCCTGACGAGTATCCTGTATACAGAAGCTTATACGAGTAGGGGATTGAATTATTGAGCAATTAATCACTCGGTTATCTTTATCGCTGGATCACCGATCTGCACTGATCACCGACATATAGATGACCGATGTAATAGCTCCCTGCCTTCCATAACTCACAATCTAATGATCGAAGGGGTGCCTGGGGAAAATGCTAAGACTTAAATTATCGCTCATCGAGTTAGCACTTGAGTATCTTCCTAACGGACCTAAGGTTCGTGATATCAACACACATGCCTTGGAATTTCATACCTTTGGCCATAATCCACATATCAAAATTCATCTTGAAAAGACCGAGAAAGAATTATAGAACAGTCAAGTTTCTAATCATCAGAATACATGGAGGCTAGCATAACAATGATAGATCTCTAGTAGAAGAGCTTACTTCAAGTTATGGAGCTTAAATATCGGACATGATGTATATTTTCCATGTGCAAGATAATCCCATGATGTAAGCTACAAGCCATAAGAGTAAAGTCGACGATTTAATGCTGTTGTACCTATAGCCAATCTGTGAAATACGGGTTAGAATGATCTCATGTTTCTTTTTCATTGATTGCAGCTCTCGGCGTGGATCTTACTTGTCAAAGGAATTATTCAAGGGTGATTTTCTCGAGTAAGAATTGCGAGAGGAAATATGCAATGAGCGGGATACTTTCACGTCGGATTCAAATAATGTGTTTACGAGATATGAGATTGTGATGAATCGAGGAGACGGGCGATTGACCACGGAGTTATAGCCAATGGGAATCGATATTATAACTTTCCGATGGTCGCAAGTTCTCGGCTTTTCCACTGCAATTCCAGTTCATATAGATACGTCAGTACCTACGTATACTATCGAATTTGTGCCCCAACGATTCCCCGGCCAAGGTATATAATAACTCTTGGTACGTCGACGCGCCACGGATGGACCGTGATTTTCCCCGACGCTAAGCCAGAGCCGTATAATGTATAATCCTGAACGTGCATCCAATTACGCATGGATACCTTCGCTCTGTTTTATCCAATTTTTCACTTCACTGTGGAATCATTTTTATGACCGGAGTTGAAAAGGAACGTATTTTCTTTTTTCTAAATAAAAATTCGGAACTTTCCAACGGAAAGTGTTCACGATTTTCACGAGTTTACAGGGAAGTTGGGAATTTGTTCTTTTAGAAATCACACTCAGAAAAAAGTATCGTTCAATGGACCAAAATTTTGCTGTATTGACAACAAATTTGGTAGATTCACAGCCAAAAAAATGTGAAGTTGATTTGATAACAAAAAATTCTATTGATTTAACAAAAACTTTCTTCCCGCCAATCTTATTGTTAGTTGAATTAGGACAGCAAAACAGATTGTCGATTGTTGAACAGAATTCTGTTGAATCGACAAAAAAACACCAACAAATTTATTTTGTTGGGATTTGTTGACCTCGTTTTCTGAGTGCATCCAAAAATATCGCAATTTCAAAAGTATTGAAATTCAGATTCTTCCATATTGTTTCGAGATATCCAGGTTTCTTAAAATGTTTTCCATAATTTCCGTATCTGTATCTAACTTTTCGCCCAGTAATGTAAACACCGGCTTCAAAATTTGGCAATTGGAAAAATTCGATCTCATTTTGATGAGGGATAAAGAAATCCTCGGATACTTATACAATTAGTTTGAAGGAATATGAATGGGAGAAAAAAGTGTTCGCTTTTCTCAGATGACAAAGTAGTATATTGATGAATAAGAAAAATCAATCAGATTGAAATTGATTGGAGCAAAATCCTATCGATTGCGACCAAGAATTTCAGGATCTGTTGAGTCGTTCGTCAGATATCATCGTTTGGAATATTGAAATTAAAAAATATAAAATTGCAATGTATAAAATTGAAGAACTATCACCAATTCTCTTCGTACTTTGTACAAAAAATGAGGAAAAGTTTAGAATTTCCGAAAAATTTGTACGAATTTCGTAAAGTCGTTGAGTATTTCTCCAGGGTTGCGATTTACCCCGAGTGAGTATGCGAAGTGGAAATTCCTTAGTGCGTTAGTAAACGGGCGACAACTACTTTTAGCAAAATCGCAACGCAATGAACTTAATTAAGAGAATTCCGGGTGAAAGTATGCCGAGGTATTCTCGATCTGAGAGAATTAAAATAACTAAGGAGATTAGAAGTGTAATTGCGCTTTGCGCGTTTCTTGAATCTCGCGCTTCGTTCTTATCTATAGCGCTCGGGTATTGGTATCAACGGAATTCGTCGGTGTCTGGAAAAGCTATTTTCCAGTTGTAAATTTGAGGTTAAACTTTCATTAGAGTTGCTCTAAATAAGCTGAATTTAGAAGTTACCAAAAGTTCTCGTTCGGTAGGTACAGGGAGTCTGCCCCGAGGAGACAGCCACTAGGTATATCTATATCTGTGGATAAATAGAGATGAATTTAGATAAGGCAATAAGAGAGGTGGGATTACATTTAGTGATAAATGTCAACTGATATTACTAGGCGAACATTTTACCAAGGTATTTTAACTTCCTCTCTCGCCCCCTATCAAAGTTTATATAAATGGGTTTTCGGGCTTTGATTCATGCCCGATCTCCTCTTTCATCCTTTTTACTAATCGCACTAATTCCTCTCTAGTGCCACTTGATATAATTAATTCAAACAAAATTACAAACGGTTTGATTGGGAAGACGATCGTTCAGCGATCGAATTGATCCTTCTTATTCATATCATAGGCTGATTATGCCATGAAGTCGCGCTTGATGATAAATAGAGCTTGAATCAATACTTGAATAATTGGAAAACCAAGACTCCACAAGACATTTACATCCCCTAATTACGGAGCTCTGCTTATCATTTAATTTAATGAATTTCGTTACCATGGCCCAAGTGAACCCCGGCAGACTCTAAGCCCTTCCTTGTACAACCTTCCAAGTTCTAAGCAATAACGAGCCTCTTAACTCCATCGGGAGTATCATTGAGCGAGGGAAGCCCTAGAGTCCGACCATCACCCTTCTTGCGATACGAATTAAAGATCGCCTCGGTGAATTTCAGCACAGATACATATGTACAAGGTATCATATACCCGGGTTATATACTCCAGCTTTGGACATACTATTTACTACTGTACACAGCTCACAGTACAGATATAGTATACAGATATACACATATACATTTACCAGAGTCAAAACTCCGTTTTCTACCTCACTCGAATCTCAACTATCGCTATTAAATGTTGTTACAATTATTTGCTCCGACGCTTCACTCGAAATTGCCATATTTTACTAAAACTTCAGCACAAACAGAAACGTATACCTGTTTTGAGTCAATTTGAACTACACATCAGTATTCTGTTCATTTCTACTTTAAAGCTCTTCGCTACGTTAAAGATCCAAACGATCTGATATTCCACAATAAACAGCTCGCTAATCCGATAACGACTTTTGAGAAAATCGGATGAAAGCTTCATAAAGCTCCTATATAAAGTATACATATATGGTTATCTCATGAACCTCGTTTGCGTATAATTTGCATGGGAATTTTTCGAATCGTAATTTTCTCTGCAGCATCGAGGTTGAGAACAAAATTACGGAGCACAAAAAAAAAAAAAAAAAAAGAAATCAAAACTTCCGAGTTTTTCTGACTAATATTAGGTTTTGTTCACAAGCTCAGTGACCTTGTTTGCCGTAACGCAATTCCCGAGTTCTTTGGCTAAGTCAAGACACTTCGGCATATATTGATTCTCTGATTAATTCTGATTAGCTATAAGAAAAAGTCGACGAATTGTGAATTTTTTTAGAGTTTCACAGGAATCCTGTGGAAGAAATATTCCGAAAATTTGTCACCACGATTATCGGAAGAAAAAAAAACTAGCGGTATGAACAAAAAAGCTTCGCTTTTTTGTAACAGGCACGATCGTAGGTTTTTAATATTCAAACTGGAAGTGATACTTCAGTAAAATTTTGTTGAAATCGGTTCGCCCGAAATTCAGGATACACGTGATAATTTTCGTAAAAACACGCGCCATTTTGTAACCAGAAATGGGAGAATTTTCAAAAGGTTATTTGAACATCTTCACCAAACAATTAATTTTCTCTCCGAATTTCATTCGAATCGCTCAAGTCGTTCTCCCGGAATTCAGGATACAAAATGCTCACACACTGCATGCTTTTTGGAAAATGCTAAAAATCGATTTTGTGAGTGATGAAACGGATTTCTACGTTGAAAGAAATGTTTTTTCTCGATCCACCGTTTTTTGCGATGACGGATGTAATAGGCACTCCACTATGCGTTCGTGCCTAAAAATAGGAAAATTAAGATTCGTTGACGTCTGCATTTCGGGGGGATTCGATCCGTGAGTGAACGAAAGACACGAATTTTGAGGGGCACGATTTGGAAAATAAATCTGACGTTTCTGAAAAAACGAAGTTAGCATAATCCGGGCAATCAATAATGAGTGAGAGTCCATCGATATTATAATATCTGTATTTGAAAATATCGAATGATTCAGTAAGATTTTATTCCCACCCCTCCGCGTCATTACGCAATCATATTCCACAACCCTAAAAATTCTAACTCGAATATATTTAGGGCCTCGCGGCCGATAAGCTAGCCCGACGTTGCGTCGTCGACGTCGACGTCGACGTCGTCGTTCCACAAGCTCGAATTCCCGTACGCGCTAGATGGTACAGCCAGTTAAAAAAATTCCTTCCTGATCCTCAGCTGGTTAAAAAACTTAATATTCATCCAAATTTCTCCTGTCTTTACTTAATCGACTATAAAATTTCACGAATTTCCACACGTTCGGTAGTTACGATTTATTTCAACAGTATCTCATTAAAATCTCAACTCTTAGATGAAAAATAGTTAAAGAATTTTCTTCGGGGCTGTACCACCACAGCAGCGTAGCGCTGGTACCGTATCTACCGTTGTGTGCGGATGGGATCGTGGAAGGGATTTAGCAAAGTCCGGCCATAAAGAGTAAATTACGATGCTAGTCTCGCTTCACAGTTTTCCTCCACCGTCGACACCATTCTCGTAGCCTAGCCCTATAGTATCTACCACGCCGTCTGCCCGTGCCGTGTCGCACGTGCGTTTTACCCGGATGGCCCTGCGAACTGCATGAAACAGGGCTGCGAATTGCCCGGATGAATTAAATAGGCGTGAGTATGTGTTTGTGTATTTGTATTTGTATGGGTGATTATTATAGACGTAGGTGTGTAAATATATCTATTAAATGTATATATGTATACTTATGTATTATATATATATATATATATATTTCAACTAAAAACGAAACTCGCACAAAGAGCCAGAGCCCCGTGACCACCTCACGGTTTTGCATTTGCATAGACCATTCTATGCCTCAGACTGAACGCGCGCATAGCTAGACGCGAGCTGTGATAGATGATCCTTCCTGGAGGAGCAGGACTAGTTCACACAGCTATATGAGGATGAAACTACCCCAAAGTTAGCCTCTGAGCGGTTGAGGCTGCAGCTTCTGGGTAGGTATATACTGAAAGTTTTCGATAACGTAAGAGATACCGGAGCAGTAGGAGAGAAAATAAAACTCGTTTTGAATTTAAACAAAAAAAAAAAAAAAAAAAGAAAAGGATTAATGGGAATACGCCTAGATGCCGATTATTTCATAAAAATTTAATGCCTTGGAAGAAAAGAGTGCGGGTGAAAGTGAAAAAGTGCCGGAATAGTACATTTCGTTACGACTACGGAAGGGCTTTTTTGGCGAAACGAGAGGTTTACGGCCCGAGCCGAGGTTCGTCAAAAAGCCTTTACGTACAAGTTTCGGAAATTATTTTTCATCATGAGAGCCGAAAAATCGCGACGAAGTTGCAATTTTGAGGTTAGAATGGTAAAAAAAGCTCTTTTTCGTACACCATAAACAGTTGCGATGTACAAAAAAGTACTTGATACGATAATTTTTCAAATGGTCACTCATACTCTGTTCATATCCTTCAGTTACAGAATAATTTGTTCAACAAGAAAACGTAATTTTATCTTGAAAAGTCAATTCAAGTTATATTCAAAAAGTAGACAAGCAAGTTCGAATTGAAAGTCAGATCAATTTTTGTTACGAATGAAACATGATAAATCCCATGGTTTCGATGTATAGTTTATAATCCATCGAACTGATAAGACGTAATTTTTCAATCCAAACTCGTCCGGTTGGCTTTTGAATATATGAGCTGAATAAAGTTTATAAAGTTACATTGGTTCTTCGAAATCAGATACAATTCTTGATTGTATCAAATTTAGAAAAGACTCAGAGAGTATAAGGGGGCCTTTGGAAGCTCAAGCATATACTGTCATGCAGTACATTTCTTTTTTTGGCTTCTTAAATTGGAAAAAATTATCCATGTATGAGGCTTTGACGGACATCCAAGTCATGCGGCTCGAAACGCGGATGCCGAAAGGCTCTATGGGTTGTTTCACTGAGGTCAAAAAAGCAATATCTGCCTTTCCTGGGTCCGAAACATTTTACAACCTAAAGATTTGATAATTTTTTCAAAAGTTCAAAGCTCCCCGTGCTCTTTGAAAACATCTTAAGCAAGAGTATAGGATATATTTAGGAGATTTTTCTGTGTTTCAAATTGAACAAGCGAAAAAATCGTATCTAATCGTACGAAAAAGTATTCTGCCAATAACTTTTCTACCCAGTCGTATTCACTGTCATATGGGATATTATCGGGGAAGAGTTGTAATTGCACAGAATGAAAGAGTGTTAGAATCGATAGACGTGTATAAAACATATATAAAGGAATTAATAACCATAATTGGCACGGTGCTAAACAAAAAAGGTTTCCAAACTGCTATAAGACGGAGTGAATGACGACAAATTTAAAGCTCCGAAGACTTGTATCTTTACAATTTTCAACCTCATTATAATTTCAATAGCTTCAAAGTTGAGTCTCGAGTTGAGCCATCAAACGATATTTATAAAATCACAGTAGAATGAGGGTGTTGGAATTATTTCGAATGTTATACCTTGTTGCAATTTACCCATCAAGTGGGCCGAATATTCTATAAGGCATTATACTTTGGAATAGAATGGCTCTCTACCAAAAGCTCTCGAAAATCTCCTCGTTTTTTACTAAAATTCATCGGTTGCAATAGAATTTTGACAGAAACTTGAAAAAAGCTGGTCTTTAATTTTATGGGATCTTTGTTTGATAAATGAATATATATTTGACAAATATTGAAGTCCGGGGTGCAATTGAAATTCCGAATTTCAAAAACTACGGAAGGTCAAAATTCCGGATTTTTATACTACCAACTGACGATTTTTATCGGAAGATTATTCTCCCAAAAGTCTACGTAGCCAATTTGAAAGGTTCCGAATCAAAAAACACCGAAGGTTCAACATTCCGAAAGCTAAAGATCCGAAAGGCTGAAACTCCGAATCTCGGAATTCACTTAAGCGAACTCGTTTATTTGATAGCTTTGTCATGAGCTTCCCTTGAGTTTGCGGATTTTTGGACTGTCTGAGTTTTCGACTTTCGGATCTTTGAGCTGTCTGTATTTCAACCTTTGGAAATTTGCAAGTTCTGAAGTTTGACGTTTCTAGAAATTCGGAATCACGTCTCAAATGTAAATTCGGAATTTCAACCGTTCGGAACTTTTGAAATTCGGAACTTCAATCCCACTTCGATTTAGTCAAATACTTCGGAAGTCGTGATGTATTTCTAAAATAAACGAAATAAACTATGAGGACTGTGCCTATGATTCGAGTGAAAGGAAAAAAATTAAAAAATACCCGGAAGTTTTGTTCTCCAATGGACAGAATTTTTGAACGAAATAAAGCTCTCTTTCGTAGTACCCCCTACCTATACTTTTATATACTTATTTTCCTTTCTCTCGAGCGATGTTTTTGAAAAAAGAAAAACCTTTTCTCTCGAGTGGTATTCGATGGAGAAATTTACGGCGTGGTCGTGAGAGAGACGTGAAGGTAGGTAGGTAGGTAGGTAGGTAGGTGGGTACAGCTTGCATCGCATCCTGAGGGCGAGGCACCCTTAGCCACGGTGGATATTCCGAAGCAGCCCGAGTCTTAATTCGAGCGCAAAAAATTAATTGGATCATTTCAGATTCTCTACTCCCTTATATCCCACCGCTCGGTACTGTACGGGGCTCATGCCGAGAGTCTGGAACAACAAACGTCTGCGTTCCAAGTCGACGAGGCGACGGCAAAGCCCTTCAACCTATACCTACCTACCTACTCACCTCCTCTTGGCTATGATAATACGATGGTTCAGATACGGCATAAGGCCTCATCCCAAACAGCCTCAGCCTCAGCCCTGGACCATCTGAATCGTGGAATTGCCTCGGTGACGGTATATTTTGTCGGATATAATAAATATACCTCATCCTTTTGGCGCGAAAACCTTTTGTATACTTGTACTGTATATATGTATATTGTATATATACAGGTTGAAGAAATAATATACCTACTCGTCGGCATTGTTAGCCAAGATTTACAACGCCACTGAATTCTTTGATTTACCACGAGTCGCTGTATACGCTTTGGGACGTATTATTAGGCTGCTGCCTATTTCACCAAAATCGATGACTCTGTCTGGACAACCAGTAAAAAAAATTGATTGAATAAAAGAAATTCTTCAAATTGAACAACAACGATTTTTATTCCTTAATTAAATAGAAAATTCAGATATATGACCTAGTGCGAAAAATAATCAATTAGCTGACAACTTGACAAACTGAATAATCAAATTATAAATCCTCTTGACTATTTTGTGTCGAGATACATGTCACGTGACTAAAATCAAAAGGGCGTATGCGCCAGGAAATTGTAAAGGCCGATATGCCTTTTTGATTTTAGTCAAATGCCAAAATAATAAAAAAGTGGCTCATATACTGCCTTTCTATTTTATTTTTGTCCAACGCCCCCAAATTGAGAATAATGGCTCATACGCCCTTTTGTTAGGTAAATGCTAAAATAACGAGAAAAATGGAGTATATACGCCCTTTCGATTTTACTCACGCGATATGTGCCGATTTTGCAAAAACATATATTCTTACTACAGATGTACCGATTTGATTATGCGTAGGAAACTGATGAATTCAAGCTGTCTGAATCCGAATCTGGAATCAGATTATCAGTAAACTTAAGAATGTTGGATCCAACACGTCGGATAAAGATTCGAAATGGAATATAATTTCAATGGAAGTTGAAGCCTATCCGGTCTGTGAGCTCACGGTTTTTGGATTCGGATCCATTACGACAAACGAACATTGATTAAACCAATTTTGACCAATTATCATTCATTAACAGATTATAACCTTCGTCAGAATCCAATTATTTTCCAAATATATCCATCCACTTGAATAGTGAAAATCTGACGGCATATATTCGTGCTGCTTTGGGTAACCACAAAAATCGCAACGGTGAGATCATCCCATGAATTTTTGACTGAGCTTTTCTTTGACATGGAATTGGCACGAAACTTTCATTTTGACTACACTTCCTAGGGGTTGATCAATATAACTGGTTAATCGATAATCGATTGAAGTACTTTTGATAATAAATTAACAGCTTCAAATCAACGTAGTATATTATGATTTTTAAAAAACTCTTTGCCGTACTATACGCATTCTGAATGGTCATTTTACGATTTAACCCTGGTCACCTACACCTATGGGAACTTTCACATCACTTACACGGGGACACTCTAACCCCAGCCGACGTTTGAAAATTGTTATGCACTGATTCTGTTTGAATTTTCAAAGTGAAAAAATTACTGGGAGTACTTTAGCATCTTAAGAATGAGTCCTGATTGGTTATTCGAAACGAACTTGAATTCGAGCCTTGTAAAAAATTCTCAAAGCGAACAACTCAGGAAAAGTCAGTTGTTGTACTGAAAAAATTATAACATTCACAAGTTTTTATATTTTTGGATAAGATTTCGATAGGAAATCCTTGAGATACCACACTTGAAAAAAATATATATATGTTGTACATATATCAAAATTTATGGCCTGCTATAAAGTACAATTATTTCAAATATCGTAAGTGAGGGTTTTCTTGATTTACGAAACACACGTCTACGTTGATATGAGTCTTTCATTCAAATTTTATTGATCAAAAACTGTTGTTTTTGAACGAAAATTAGGATTAGGGTCATCTGGACCCCTAGTGAGTGAAAATAAGGGTAAAACACCAATTGTTACACTTGAACGTAATTTGTTTTCTCAGCAATACAGAGTATTTCAGTAAATTCCAACAAATATTCTATATCATACAATTTTAGAGCGCAAAGAATCCCGAGGACTTATGATAATCGATATCGAATTAAAATCATAATTAAAACTATAATTGCTCAGAATAAAAAGAATTCTGCATCGAGATCCGGGGAGCTTTTTTTCATCACCTTCTATATCAACACCAGGTGAAATTCATCTCTGAAATTGAAATACTAATAATAAAATAAATGAATTTTTCAATTCCGGTTTCCTACGGCTGATCCGATGCGATGCGGTGCAGTTTATACTTTGCCCCCCCCCTCCATGGACGAAGAACTCGCGTATACCACACGTAGTTTAGAGTTTGAGAAAGTATACGCTGGACGTAGCTTATTGTTTTACCGAAACTCGGCCACGGTTAGGTAAGTCGTGCGGCGAAACTTTGCTACCGACAAGACAAAACTCATAACAGATTTGCGGAAATGAACGGTCGTAGTACCTGAAGCTATATGTATGTATTATACATATGTACATACATACCTATACGTATACCTACTTGTACTTTGTGACTGCGCCTTCGGTTTCTGTTGTTTTCCAATACGCGAGAAGGCTGCAGATATTCCATGGACTGAGTTCGTGCCGCGGTTGTGGGTGGCTGCAGAATAATCCCCTTCGGATGAGAAATGGCTGACCCGTTTGTTCCAGATTTAATCCCGGGAGCAAAAACTTCTCCATTGTCCTCGAGTTACTTAATTTTCAAACCACCCGCCTCCACGTCCCCGTTCTCTACTGGGCAAACTCGATTCACACAACTTATCCACACCGCTGCCGCATTTCCTATGCAATGAACTTACTCTCTTCAATTTCTCCATTTTCATTTCCACTCGGATCGTTCTGTCTTCTTGCTATTAAATTTTGTCAATTTTCAACTTTCCAAAGCTTCTCTTTGACCGTTACTTTTTTTTTTTTTAACATCAAATTTCTTCTACGGTTAAACCTTGAGGGGAGCAGCGTATGTCGCGGTTGGAAAAATTAAACATAGTCCAAACTCAATTTGTTCCATCGCCAAAGTTGATTTCGCATCATTATAATCATCTCACTTGAAAACGGTTGCTGCATGAATTCAGGCACACCGTAGGTCCGATTCGACTTATCTAACAAGGAGATTGGACACTCCAATTTGGATGAATATTTAGCCATAGGTAGTCCTTAGTGTACTGATCGAAACGTCCTGTGACGTTAGGGCTGTAGGCACCCTGGGGTGATGCAGAAAAATAAAAAAACCTATATTTTTTATAGGTTTAAAAAATGATTCATTTGTTCATTCATATTTCTCAAGTCACCCTTCCATCAATACCTCTTGCATGGAAGTCAAATGTCCAACTCTACTTTTTCTTTTTTAGGAAATAATTTCATAATTTCTTTCCGCCATAATTTATTTTCTCACCTCTCTACTTTTCCTAACGCAACTACGTCGCGATTTTCTGGCTCTCGTGATGAAATAGTATATTGTGTATCTAGGGCGGAAAGTAGGCGATTCCCGCCCGCGAGTACGGAGTTCGCAGCACGAGTCGTAGGCGAGCGCGGCATTCGCACGAGTAGGAGGGTGAGGTTTGCCGCACGAGCCGAAGGCGAGTGCTGCAAACACCCTCCTACGAGGGCGAATCCCGCGAGCCGAGACGAGGGCTGCGAACTCCGTACGAGTGAGGAATCGCCTATCCGCCCAAGTTACACACGATATTTTTTCTTACACCTGTGAGGAAAAGGAAAATGATGAGAGCGGGCGGTAAAGTGAAGCGGGCGGTAAAGTACTTTACCGCCCGCTCTACTTTACCGCCCGCTCTACCGCTCACTTATGAGACTTTCTTGCCTCCGGGCGGTAAAGGGTCACTTTGCGCCCGCCACACAGGTTCGAAAAGAGCCCTTTTCCGAGCAGGTGTAAGGAAAAATCATGTCCGTCACTTGTACGGAAAGGATTTTTGATGAATCTCGTTACAGCACTCGCCTTCGGCTCGTGCCGCAATCCTCTCGTTCCGTGAAAAAAGCATTTGTAGTTGTAACAAAATGTAAGTACTATTTCTAACCTACCAACTGCAATTGAAATTCCATTGGAGGTTCAAATTCCATCATTTGATTCATCAAATAAAGTCTCACAATAAGAGTAACACATTCAATACATGAGAACCAACAAATCGAAACAAATATTTAATGACGTAGTAGGATATTGTATTAAAAAACAATTTCTTATGATATCTGTGGATCATACCGTTTATTCGATAAATCGAATTATGGAATTCTAATAACTAATGGAATTCTAATTGCAGTTGGTAAGTATGATGATTAATTTTTGACATTTGATTGTTATTCAAGGGGTATTGATAAAATGGCGACTTATAAAATCATACATAAATAAATGAATAAAAAAGAACTAACTCATAAAAATGAAGGTTTTGCATTTTTTCGCTTCACTCCAGAGTGCCTACAGCCCTGATGTCACATGACGTTTTGATCAGTACACTAAGGACTACCTACGGCCAAATTTTCATCCAAACCACTTATAGTCACTCTCCTTGCAAGACCAAGATTGTTCGGAATACAGACCGTCACAAATTGAATGAGGGAAATTGGAAAATTTAATTTTTAGGCTGAGTTATCTGCAAATAAGTGGAAAAGAAATGTTCGATTTTCGGAAAACTGGCCATATCTTCAATGATAATTTTTCTAATCCAATTCCCGTCATTCAATTAATGACGACACGTCTTCCGAACAATTCGGATCCAGAGAAAGTGAAATCGGACCTACGGTGTGCCTCTATTCGTGCAGTGACTGATTTTTAGTGACATGATTATAATGATGAAAAATGAACTTTGGTCAAGAAATAAATTCATTTTAAACCACGTTTCATTCTTACAACCGCGATATTACTGGTCCCCTTAATACGGCAAATGAATCCACCGTATGTCAGGACTCTGACGTGTTACATGGCCAGAAATCTTCGGATGAGATAACGCAGAGATGTTAAGGAGCCGAGCTCATGTGACCATTAAACTGTAAATTACCTTGGGTAATTAATATGCAGCTAGGAGAGCCTGCACCCTTGCAGTGGCCTCTAACTAAGTCAATATGTAACGTAATTACTCAACAAGGCGATGGAAACTGCAACCCTATACCATCCTTCGGTCTTAAGGCTAGTAGGTGGTACATCAGCTGTAGCCAAGACCTTAAATATATATGAACGTCGTGCCAGGTCATAATTAGACGTACGAGGCTTATCTTGTGAAACTGGAGCATTCTTCACAAATAACAACACAGTCAGCAGGACATTCACAAGTCTGATCACAAGAGACCCTCAGCAGCTTTTTGTATCTCTTTTTTTTTCCCCTTTCAGAAGGTTAATTGCTTCGGGGGTAAATGTTTCTTTAGGAAGGTTTCGAAGGGCACTTGATTGGATGGTATATTATCCTCATAGGATTCAATTGCACATGCGGTCTTTGACGAAGAAATTCTCAGTGCAGAAATATAGCGATAGCCAGTTGAAGGAGATATGCTGCTGGCTATCGCGATGGAAGTGTAACTTTGGTGCAATCGGGTTGAGATGGGTTTTGATGGGATTTGGTTTGGTCGGGTAAACCACGTGGCCCTTGATACGTGGGAGTAGGAGTAAGAGGCGCACGGCAGTAGATAAGGAGCATAGTCTAGAGCGGCTTAGAAGTTTGTCTATATAACTGCGTATAGTAGAAGTTTCAAGAACTTCAAATCCCTTGGAGTTATTCCAGACAAGATTCTAACCGTCCTTGCCAATCAGTGCAATCACGTAAGCTAATATATCTTTGTCTTTACATACACATCACAATTGAGCCTCTTGAAATTAAAGCGATATGACTATACTCTATCTCTGAGGAATTTTCTAGATAATTATCTAATTTATCACAAATCATTCTTGGATATGATGCCTTGCGTGAAAAACTTTTCAGGTTCACACCGCAACCGATGTTGAAAAATTCGAAACCATGAATATCAAAACCGCAGAAGAAGTTACCTCTACAATGCATTTGTCATTCCTTCAACCTTTCTCTTAAAAAGTACCATTTTTGAATTTGAATGGGTTTCACAGGATGTATCATCGGTTTGGCCCATTGTAATCAGCCAATTTATCCGCTCATTAGAATATTCGATTTTCGTAATGACTCGTTAGCTAAATTTTAACGAAACTTGCTGAAACATTGCGAGTATGCATAGTATGGGAAAATACTTCAGTATGTTCTATACAATAAAAGTCTATCTATACGCAGAGAATCTGATATGTAGAAGATTTTATTTTGGTCATATATCTACGCTGATTCGCAGAAGATTGATTTTGTTTTTTCAACCCACGTACGTAATTTGAACTTTACCGGAAGAAGTTGTGATCACAAAACTCGTGTCATAAACGACTACCGGAAATTATAGGTATTCTATAGAATTTCCGACCCTTCAGCTGACGTGGTATATAATTTCGAACTGACGTTGGTTTGTCTTTCTGCCCGTTGGTTATTGCTTGAAATGAACAAGCTTGTTGTTATGAAATAATACGGCTGAATAAGTCAAAAGTCACTGAATTGAAGTTTTTCATGATGAAAAACTACCACTTCTCAATCGAATTGACGAACTGGTTCAGCGGCGGAAATCATGACGTCATGAAATCGAACGAAAGAAAATAATTAAAAGAGATGAACATTCTAGTTCAGCATTGCAATTATCGAGTATAATTTTAAGAACTGAAAACTCTGACATCATCTAAATTTTGCGACATCTGGTTTTAAAATTCACTGTGCGACGTTAAACGATAAGTAAGATCGTTTGACGTGTCTAATTTCATGCCCGTTACGTACGTAAAGACAATTAATTTTACTTTCATATAATAATATAAGATCTGAGGAAATGATCTCCGCAGGAGTTTTTCAATGTAATGTGAAAACGGTTGCGGATGACATCCGGACGTCGCCCACGTGGCAGATTGGCGCGCCTGCGGGAGGTTAGGTAGGTGGGTAGGTAGGTAGGTAGGTATATTGAAATTGAGTGCAGTGAAGCGAAATATTATAATCCCGCGTCGCGACGCCGCGCCGACGCCTATTTGCCCTGAAGCAAACGGCGAATCGCATAGGGCAATTATTCATTTGAACATTTTTCTTTGAAATGTATCTGCAGGGAAACGTTGCCTTCAATTCTTTCTCCATATCGAAAGCTTTTAACATTATTATTTATTTTTTTTTTAATTTTTCTGCTCTTCGTCTCACCGCGTCTTGCACGGGCTTTTACTTATTGCAGTTTTCTCTTTGAAGCATATATATAGGTTCGTATTTTAACAAGTTCGTTGTACTTAATCTTTTCTTCGTTCAGAGATTTTTCATGTTTAATTGAGGCTAAGATCATCTCTAAATACACGAACACAATGACATGTACCATGATGCTGAATTACGGGGGTATTATTTCGGTATAAGAAATTACCCAGATGTCCATTAGCTTTATTTATCATACTCTGAAATTTCTTCATTTCATTCGCTCCAAAAGTCAGCTTACATAAACCAGGGCGTTGCGGTTGCCTTGCGAAGAAGACGACTCTCGAAAAGCCGTCTTTTATCAACTCGACATGATTACTGGGTGGAATCTAGACGTGGAAAACGATATTACTTAATAAAAAGGCTCTCATTCGAGCCTCGTTAGGAGACATTTCCATCTCTTTCAATTTAACTAATTGCCTTAGTCTCAGATTCGAGGATTTTCTAGCCGATGTAAATCACGAAATCACGAAAGTGTCATCAAGTAATCACACCATCTAATAACCATATGAAATATGGGTGTCTGCTCGCCTTTGAATACTCCTACTTATCATTTTCGATTTTGCCATAGTTAAATAACTTGGACTTGACTAGACAAAGATCAGTGAGTCATAGTTGGAGAAGAAAAACATTATAGCTTAACATCAATTCACTCTTTCATCAAATAGTTCATTTCACGGCATTGTAATAATTTAAAATTACCTACTGTATAGATTTACATACTGCCATAAATTGAACGCGTGAAATTGGAAAATTCTTTTTTTTTTTTTTTAGTTCTTGTGTGTGTGGAAGGATTCCTGAATAAGCGGAAAAGGCCAAGGCAAACTTAATTGTGATTCACTTACGCTCACGTGGACATACTTTCGTTCATTGATATTAATATAAGGACTTGATACCAAATCGCATACAACGTGTATGACTGAATGAATACTGATTTTATTCGTCTGACACAGGCCTAGCTAGTTCAATTGAATTTTGGTTAAGGGGGGACTTCGGTGAAATTTGGAGAAAACTCATTTTTTTATTTGTAAAATGACTTAGAAAAATCTGATGAAAAATCGCTTTAAGCAAAAGTTAGTTAGTGTTGGTATATGTATTGAAAAAAAGTATGAAGGTTCTGCGATGTAAGTGTATGCGCAAGGAACCTTTCGCAGTGGTACGCTGGAAATTTTCTGCGAAAGATTCCTTGCGCATACACTTTCATCGCAGAACTTTTCTCTCAGTGTATATTTTCGGATTCTTCATTGTTGAAAGAACACTTTTCCATCACATAAACTGCCAGTGCCAGTTTGTTCATAATGTAAGATTTCCTTGGAATATACGAGATCAATAAACTTCATCTGCTCATTTTTTCTTTTTTTTTTTTTGTCATTTCAGACTTGAAATTGATAACTCAAGAATGCTGCTTCTTAGGGTAGTTCTTTGAGTCAAAGTAACAACTGAGGAAGGGACGTCATAACGAAATTCCTACTTTACATCGCCGTCGAGGTTTTTGTTTTTGAAACAAGATACCTACCACTAGCTTACAGCAACATGAAGTATGTATATGCTGCACTCCGGAACTCTGAAGCATATTACAACAGAGTTTTGCGATGATAATAATAGTTATATTAACGCCGGAATGTTTGATTGCATAAAAACTTTAAACTTTATTAGACTATTGAATTTGAATATGAAAAGATTCATTCATTACACCAAAATAGTATTTGAGCAACTTGAAATTTATGCAACAAGAATAAAATCGAACACGGAATCGCTCATAGTCAGATACGCAAATGACATTTATTCGCTGTGATGCTGGTTGGGGTTTGTAAGGTGGTTATTACTTCGTCGATATGTAGCCGTAGACCTTTATCATGAATTTCTACGGCAGCTGCAGGGAGAATACAAGCTGATAAATCATACTCCTTCGGTAAACTAACGGTATCGACTTGCCGGCCGTGAATTATTCTTGCAGACTTCGAGAAACAGGCTCAATCGTTCAAATAATAACCCTGCATTTACGTCGGTAAGTCAGTCGACTCTGCCGGTAGCACGGATAGCTTCTACTCGGTCAATCATGTCTCGGAAGGTAGATAGATTCTTTTATCGGCCAGCAGCCCTTCGTTACCAGCGACAAAAACGCTAAATCCTCACTATCTCACTACGTCAATTGAAGAATATGAAGTTGTCTAGTCGATAATGTCGATTAATCGATTAATCGCACAGCCCTAGTTAGTTGTGAAAATATAAACACTTGTTCATTCAATTAGGAATAATATTCGACCCCAACTGCCACTGATCTCTACAGTGCCAACTGCCAAAGGCTGCAGAGGACAGCGCGGCGACGCAAACAAAAGACACGGCATTCTTATTTTTCTATATCGAAGATTTTATGCAAATAAATCGTACGAGCACCTTTGAATTTACCTCCGATGAGCCGGGAAGCATAGGATTGAACTATTCGCACCTTTTTTTGTGGACCAGCGGGTGTTTTTTCGGCGATTAATTTGAATCTAATAATTCTGATTTCTCATTATAAATACACATATATTCTGTCGTCACGGAATATACACTCGATTTCTAACTCCCTACTACGAACGCGTTTATCACGAGCGGCAAATATAAGCATGCATTTTTTTGGCTTTCGTCAAAACCTTGATGCAAATAAATTACATTATCAGATAATTGTGTACTCACCATTCAGATGTAGCCGTCAACCCGGATAAATTATTCTCACTCCTTTTCATCGTTCCAACTCTAGTTTTCGGTCCAGAAAAGATAACGACTACGGGCTGCGTGATGCTTGATTTTTCATCACTACGTTATTCATCCACTCACAACACTCATCACTCATCACTCGGCCATTGATTATTTTCTCGATTTCCGTATCCGAAATTGAATGCACTATCACCATTATTATAATAAATTAATTGAATGAATGAATGAATAAATGGATGAATAAATAAATGACAGAAAGCAAACGTCTCTGCGAATCAAATGAAATATCCCAACGACGCGATTGGAGATCATTCGCGAATATGCAGACGTTACTTGAAAAAATCTGCAGGTATACGGTAAGGTTATTAGATCTTTTTTCGGACACGATATTGTCCGGTCAAAGTACGTGATATATGATAATATATCTTCAGCAAAAAGAGCCGAGAGAAATATATTCAAGCTAGAGAGAAAAGTTCGACTTGAATTGTCGACAGAGAATTTCGCTTCAAGAACGCTATTATAAATTGGTAGGTATCCGCGTCGAAACAAATGCATATTCCGACTAGGCTGAAAGAAAGAGGTCATCGGATATCGAGAATAGTGCCATCAAGAGATGTAACACATCCTCGTTGTCCGGTGTTTTTAAATCCGATGAATGCTGGATGTAAGGAAAAAAGACCGTCAAGACGCCGAGCGCAGTTGGACGCAACCGTCCAGCACCGCTGTTCGAACGCGAGTGAAGATTTCAAGTCGGAGCGACGCGACGGGGCTCGTCCGGTCCGGCGCGCGGCGATAATCCGACGACCAATGAAAATCGAGCCTTCCTCTAAACGCGCTGTTCTGTACGCTCAGCCGATACGCGTTACGCGGCTATACCAACAGTCGGCTATCACTATGAACGCTATATGTATGTTGACTGAAGATATTTGAAGAAGATATTTTAAAGCTAACCATGGGTGATTTCGTGTGCCGAGCAAATGGACTTGGTTACCTACCGAAATCACATTATAGTATATTTCTGTAATATTTGCACCCTATGGAATAATATATTGTTAATTTGCAGGTAACTTAGAGCACTGTTGATATCCCCGAGCCCACTTGGCCTCACTTTTTTGAAACACAAATTTGGCCCCATAAGGTTAGCTGTCTAACTGTCTTTAGATATCTTTAGTCAACGGTGTGTAAACATACGATTTTCATGATTATTGGCCGTTGCTTACCATCGCAGAGACGTTACTTTCAGGTCGGTACTGTGTTCTAGGTTCATACGGTATTAGTAATACTTACCGATACGGGCGACGCAGTTCCGCAAGAATAGCCTGAATTACTCAGAGGACGCTAGTTCGCTACGGCTTTAGTAGCCGTCTTGATATTCTTCTGTCAACGCTGAATACAATCAATTATCGGTATTGAATAGGCCTGTGCGAGTATTCGAATTTTCGAATTATTTGTCGTGAATCGAACAGTAACATTCGAATAGGCCGAATATTCGAATCATTTGATTCGACTTTCGAACAATTCCAATCTTCCGAAAGACGAGGATTTCCTAGACGATTGGGGTTTTTTTTTTTCAAGAACGAACGTTTCATTTTCTCGACAAATAAAATAGCTCCTACATCAATGAACATGGGATTTGGAAAAATTCGCATGCACGTTCAGAAAACAATTAAGTAGAAACAAGCGTTAGACCTTCGCGAAATTGTAATTCAGACCGAAAATAATTTTGGATATCAATAAAATATTCGGTATTCGGATCGAATAATGCGAATCCTCCATTAACTTGGATTATTTCCATTTTCGGGAAATCGGACTCTTGCAATAATTTGGAACGCTCGAAAAGTTCGAATAGTTCGAATAGTTCAAATACTTCGAATATGCGAATAGTTCGAATTATTCCAAGACTTGAATAGCACTATTGGATTCGATTTGGTTCGAATACTATACGCACAGCCCTAGTATTGAAGGGATCAGATAGCCAATATAAAGGGAAAAGAAGATTAACAATTATCGGTGTCAGTTTCTGATTTATTATCGTCCGAAATGTTTAGCAGATTGACTTCTGTCTAGCAATCGAATCAATGCATTGATCGAAGTAAGTGGTTCGATAACTTAAGTCAAGTTTTTCTGCAGTGCACAATATGGACTAATGACTTTAACGAAACAGTTGAATGATCGAAAGCTGATTCCGAAAAAATTGTCCGATTGTACAATTCATTACCTGTGCGAAACTGGCCACTTTCTATACGTGCACAAAATATATATTATCTACGATAGAATTCGTTAGAAATTTTCCACACGTACATCCTTGTCAGTATTGACACACGGCGGTGTTCGATTTGCCTATGAATCAGATATCTATATTTACAGCAGTAACTGCTATCGTATACAGTGGAAGTTTGCAACGTGAAAATAATTCTACAAAAGTAATTATAGTACCAGCATAATAATGATGTATATATATATATACATATATGTATATGTATACTTATAGAAAAACAGCGGCTTTGATATTATAATTCGGGATGTAGTAATTAATTCAGCTAAACTACAAAGATGGATTTCAAATTGCCACCATTATACGAAAAATTCGTCTTACCTCATTATAACATGGTGTGATTCTCAATTACAATAGCATTATCCAATTGCTTAATTAAACGGCTATATAAGCTGGCGGCATACATCCCAATACGTATATAAATATGTATGTGTATTTATCCCCCATGCCCCATTAAAATGCGTGTGCTAATACAGCGGACAGATATTGCTTATAGATGAAAGAGAACTCGATATCCTTGAGGGGCGAGCCCAACGATGTGTCATTCTAACCGTTAGAAAAGCAGGCAATTCAAAGTTGCGTATAGGCACAAACGTGGAGCTAACATTCCCACGACTAATTGATAGTCGAGGTTTATTAGAAGAAGAAAAAAAAAAACTAACAAAAACGAAAATAATCGACGATGATTAAAGAATTTGATCAACTTTGTTACACGAGCTTCCATATACCTACTCCTCTAACTACTTCTAGTTACTTTCCCTTTTATCAAAGATTGGAAGAGCTATTGCCCTCGTCTGGTGCATTTACTGATGGCGTATACATTAATGCGTAGTTAATGAATTAATTGAGTGAAAGACGGGTAGTAGAAAATTCAAAATTTCAAGCATGTACATAATAAGGAGTAGATGCAGGGTGCCAGAGCAAAGGAGCTGACTTCATTTAACATCGTAAATATCCCGCTCACTTGATATTCTAGCATGCCTCTCATCAAATTACGCAATAATAATGTAATTACAGTACGCGGTTATTTGAATTTCTTAAACATAAAAAACCGGTCTTAAAACGTGATTATTCAACGTACCAGTCGATACAGAAAAACATATTCTACTCCTATGTATGTTTCCTTCGAAGGTTCACCGACCGCTAGCCGATGATTCTGTTGGCAGGAAACATACGTCAACAAAATTTATAATGAGTGACGAAAATGTGGGAAACAAAATAAACCTAATATCGTGAAAATTGGGACCAGCGTGAAAATGCAAAGCCCCACTGTAGTTTGGCATCTTCGTTATGCTGCAGCAGCTGTATCAAAATGAAGACTGTCAACGCAGTAGCATTTCAAAAGTTGGTTAACTCCTGTTAGTATATACACACATTTGTCAATTGGTGAAGGTATGTATGTATATATGGCACCTTTTCCAACCTTACACTGGCTCTCGCACCGTAACGCACATGTAAAAACAAACAGAGCGACGCTGCAGGGGCGCCCATGTCTAACCAGAACGCCTTTCCTTTGCTGATCGCAGTGATCCATCGTTTCAGAACTGAATACTCTGAAATTTTCTTCATATCCTCTTTGACTTTTTACAAGATTTTCAGGTTTTCTATAAGCTTCGAAAAAACTGCATTAAGCATTCCAATTTTCAGCCAGCATCTTGTCGAGTACAACATTTGCTGATGGTGTTCAGTGTGTGCACTGCAGGCTATTGCAGAGGCGTAATAAGACATGCCCAGCAACTAGTCGAGGGTTGCGTTCTTTCTTAATTCCTCCTTTCTTTGGAGAGTTGAATGCGACCGGAAACCCTTTCATGAGTTCTGATTTTCAGTCTGAACCTTTGAACGAGGCTCGACCGGTCTCCGGTTCCTTTTCTATTGCTCGTACATATATTTCTTATGCAGTTCCACTAGACAGAAGTATAGGCAAGAAAGTCTCAACGTATATATATATAATACTTGCCCGAATTTAGGTATACGTATATATGAGTATTTACATGCACAATCCTGTATAGGTACAGCAACTAGTGGGTCGAATATAAAAGATCCTTATTTTGAATGCCATAAGGCATTAACACTTCGTTCACGTTATTCAAAAGCAAGTAGTTGTCATGGCTATTCCAACAAAATCTTGGAGCACACGGAATGTCACACTCTCAAACCGTGGGTGGGATTCTCTCAACAATATGACGGATTTTGACGATTTGAAAATTGCTTCAGTTTGATGGACATTTCTTTCTTAAGCATGACAAAAATGTTTTGGAATTTAGACAAATATCTCCGGTAAAAATTATTCTACGGACCATGTGGTTTTTCAAAGAAATTCAAACTCTTCAAAGTTCTTTATAACATAAACTGTAGTTTCTTCGAGTTTTATCAAAAGATGTAACAGCTTTTCACAATGACCAGGAAACTGCAATAATTTGTGACAAAAATTACGAAATTTTCCGATTCGCCTGAATTTTCGTTAATACTCGTAGAAGTAGAGATTTTCACCGGAGTATCCATGATACGCTCTTTGAAAATTTATGGATATCGGAATATCTCAGTATGAATAAAACTAAAACTTGCTAGTTTTGTCACGTCGATTATCTGGATAAAGACTTGTCACAATATACGTGGTACGTCGTTAAAAAATGAGACGATAATTTTTTATTTTTTATTTTTTGCTCCCTGTTCGTAGGCACACGCACCACTTATGTGGGCCCTCGAGCATTTAATATGCCGCAAAGAGGTCATAAGCAAGCAGGCGCCTTTTAAAAAAGGAGCAAATAAAAGACCTGGAGACATAAGGTCGGGGTTTAGTACTAGAGGGAGAGCCTTTGTTTCGTTGTATAATCCTCTCCTTATAGCTGGGCAGAATTCTAAGAACTTTATGTGGTGCGCATAAGTGGTCCTGGAACACGTACGTATGCATATACATACATACATATATAATACCTTAGGCAGACCTCTCCTATTGCTTATCGATGTTATTATTGTCCGTAAAGTAATTCTTGGCACCGTATACAGGATATTTCCTTACGTTGCATTCGTAATCGTAAACTGATCCTTGGTCTGTTGAATGTTTAATGTTTGATGTTGAATGCTGTTATATGTATATGACGTCATGGTCTTCCGGACTTCGCCAGGTCTTATGATTGCTCGTCTCTCACTGTGAAAATAAACTTAAGACTAAAACTGCAGTAGGGGACCAAGAACTATAACGTGTTCGTTGCAGTCGAGAAGAAACGTTGGGAGTCGTCAAGTTGAATAAACGAAGATTTTTACAGACGTGGCGTAAAATTTTTTTTCTACATTCAAATTTAGGCCATTGAAATTCCCCTGCTACACGTGGATGCAGGATATATCAGTGTATCGACCCTAGAGCACCGTCGGATACTTTGATTTCACTTTCACAACAAATTTCGAACATTCCAACCGACTGCAACGGACTGACGATGAGCGATATGGGTCGATAAAAGTAAAAGCCTTCAGTTTGTAAACATCTTATAACCTCTCAAGTATATTGCTTCATCTCGTAAAGATATCGAATTAGTTTCTGTCTCGATCCAGGAGAAATTGAGGATGCAGATTCTTCCTCTTCTTCGTCCCTATATGCCTCCATGTTGGGAGCTTTTGAAAATTAAACATGTCGTCCATTGCCAAATAATTTTTTTTTACCATAATTAATTTCACAAGATTATAATTGTCTCATTATAAGAAAACAGTCGTTGCACAAATTTAGGTACACCGTTTGTTTTTTTCAACTTCTTAACAGGATGGAGATTATTTTGCGAAGGGATCTAAAAAATTCCTTTTTTGAACCGAGCCTTATTTGCAAATTAGTAAAAAATAAACGTTCGTTTCTCCAAACGTGACATATCCGGCGTTTTAAAACGGTAATTAGTTCAGTAATTCAGAAAAGTTCACTGAGGTACCTGCTTGACACAGTTCTTGTCGCAGAATGATAATCGCATTGTTTTAATTACGTCTGTATCGTATAATACCGTGAAACGGGGTGAATAACAATACTTTACCAAGAAAAGTCTCTTGCCTGATTATCTCACCTTTTGTTACTGTTACAATAGTGGCTTTTTATTTCGCAGGGATACATATCTCTAACTTCACGCTTTGAAAAACAAGAAGTTACTATAATTACTCCGAAAATAAAAAGTTGAGTTTTCACCAGATCTTCAGGTTTTGAGGTCAAGACAATCACCTCCGACCATTTTTGGATGGATAAATTTTATTTCCGATGGTATCTTGGGAACAAATCGATGGATTTCGATGATTTTGGTCTCAATCGTCGCGGTTTTTCATAACTCAGAGTTGATTGGATTTCGGATTCCATCGGTCGACTATTTTTCAAGTCATTGCGCGAACAAAATATCACCAAAAAAAATTTTTAACAGTAATATCTCAAGAACGCATAGACGGATTTTTACCATTTTGATCTTTATCGATAGCATTTGCTCCAACTTAGAAATGACCAAATTTCCAAATAGATCAATGCAGAAGTTTTGTATTCTTTGAACGTGAAAGATCTGCGAGGGAAGTTTTAAGGTTTTACCGATTTACCTGATTCTTGTCCCTGTGTTTGGAGATCTGTTTTGGCACAAGAAGAAACAGTTCGATATCGTCGAGAGCGATAATCAAGTAAATCTGCCCCGTCTCTGGTGGTAAGTTTACGTGGTTAGAGAGATATATTATTTGTATTACCTACATGAACATAGATATAGATATATCTGTGGATAATGTACACATATCGAAGGCTAGAACCCGATGTCATTGGCCGTGGTGTTTATCTCGTGTCAACTAACGACGGGCAAGCCTTTGCCTCTAGCTTAGCTGTTGCATCGCCTCTATGTGTATCCCTGTGCACCGGACTTCCCATGAAAGAATCTTATCGATTTCTCTAAGACGTGAAAGTCGCCATGACACCGTGACACGATGCTACACCAGTTTATCTATCATATTATATCTTCGAAAATTACATACAGTTATAATCTCGAGTGCTCTAATTTCACCACTTTACCTACTTACAATTAGTTCAATCGTATCTGAGCCAAAACGTTTATCCTTTCACTTATCGTATCGCTTTCAGTTTCATTCCATTCCAGTTACGGTTCGTTTTCCAAAAATATTTAGAGCTCATTGACCTCATGGGAATTCGAACCCATATATACCATAATCATTCCGATTGTGGACGCAGTGATAAAATCGTTTGCACTTCACTCGAGACGTGCGTTGCACCGGCTTTGTAGTTATCGGATACAATGTGTCTTACGAGTCATGAATGTATAGTACACGTTCGATGAATATTGGAGACTGAAGTGCATGTACTGTATTCCTCGTATTGACTAATTCGCTTATCATCGGGTGACTGATCACTCACTTTTTTTCTCCAAGATAAAAGTACTGCCCAAGATTGGCTCCAAATGTATGACCAAGCAACACAGGGAATTATAATAATTTTTGTAGGAATCATGAAGGTTCGAAATCTCCCCAAATCCTTCGATTTTCAATTTGAAATCAATGCTAGTCATTCAAAATTATTTGACATTATTTGAGATCTCTTGAAATGGTTTAAAATTTTCTGGATTTTTCAAAATCCTTTGAAATCCTTCGCACGATCATGTGGAATATTTTGGGGTCATTGGAAATCATGTATGAAATCAGTTGGAATACTTCAGAAATCACCAAAAACTATTTGAAATCTGACAAAATCTTTGACAATTCTTTCAAATCTTCGAAACCATTTGGAGTGATCGTATGAAACCTTCTGAAATCATCTGGAATTATTTGAAGACATTTGAAACCACGTGGAATCTTCGAGTCATTGAAAATCGTCTGAATAGAATTGAAATCATTTATAATAAATGTGAATTTTTTGAAATCGAATGAAATCAGTGAGAACCCTAAAAATAGTACGACATATTTTTACGAATCCTCTAACGTCCTGACGTTTAATGTACAATAAAACTCCAGATAGATCGGCCATTAGTTCGTCCAATAAACTTTTCTGGTTAATGACACCGGATACGTTAAATATACGTAGAGTATTCACCCGTTCGTGAAGTGGACTCCTATAAAATGTGGTCCGACCTTCGATTAGTCATCTACAGCTAAATCGACCCGTTTATACCTATTTCAGCTGGCCACTAAAAAACTGCAATCAAACCCCAAACATCCCTGCTGTTTTCGCACCCTAGTCTATAAAACGTGGCCTCAGCTCTACTGCAAAAGCTGTGTGTCGAGAAGTTAAAGGGCGGGATTTCACCCCAACTTTAGCCTCCAGTACCGAGTAACATAAACTTGAGGGTTTTCTACTCCCTCTAGCTCTGAGTATCGGATGAATTTGCAACGCCGTTAATTATCCTTTTTAATTACTCCCAGCAGCGCGTATAACCGAAGACTTGAGTATCCTCATGACTATTATAATTAGAACAAAGAAAAAAATTAAAAAAAAAAAAACTGTTCACATTGCAGAAAATTTTCAGAGAAATACCCGTTGAAATTACTTCTGCTGACTTGATAACATCAGGGGAAAAGCCGGGTGACTTGCTACCCTTTAGTTCTAAGGGATAGGAATTTCGTCAGGAACCGGGGGGTGGATACCAGCCGGAGGGTCAAACTGTCCCCGGGGTATTTCGAACCCCTCACAACCCGCACCCTCGACTAGAAATTCGACGTTAGCTTCTCCCACGCGGACTAAGCTGCAGATCGTTGGCTGGTAGAAATATTAGGTAGGTATATGAATGTATGCAGGGTGCAATCTAGCTGTAATATTTCCAGCCTGGGCCCCCCCTGAAAAGTCACGCTTTAGGTTAGGTGGCTAAATGATACGAGCGCCCATGATTGGCAACCGTAAACCCCCTTGATTTGCATAAAACTTATTATTACATTCGCGTTTCCAAGGTCTAATTTACCCAGCTTTCTTTGTACAAGATATAACTAGTAGATTTGACTGTTTAGAGGGGGTTCTAAGGACGGGAGATAACCCTTAAGGATAACCATTCTTGTTACACCCCAGCTCGCACCCCCTCGGCTCTTATCTGCGTGGTATCATTTCAGAAAACCCTCTACCCAGCGGGATTTCCGGTCCATTCGATCTTCCGGGTTATTTAACTGATTACAGTTAACCTCATAGCTCTATGTGTTATCAACGAGATATACACCGTTGAGTGTATCAAGAACTTTTAGTACCTTTCTGTAAATCAAACTTTATGAATTTGGGTTGAAATCTGCTTTTGACTACTTCGATATTCGGGGAGGAATTGAAATTTCGAATTTTAACAGATACGAATGGTGAAAAGTCCGATTTTTTATACTACCGACTCGGGAAGTTTTGGAAAGACCATTTTCCCGAAAACCTATGTGGCCAATTTGGAAAACTCCGAATGGAAAAACACCGAAGGTTCCAAATTCCGAAAGCTAGAGATCCGAAAGGCCAAAACTCCGAATCTTGGAATTCGCTAATGCAACGTTGTTTATTTGACAGCTTTGTCATGAGCTTCCCTTAAATTTGCGGATTTTTTTATTTTTTGAGTTTTTAACTTTCGGATCTTTGAGCTGCCTGCGTTTCGACCTTTCGAAATTTTTTTAAGTTATAAACTTTAACGTTTCTAGAAATTCAGGATCGCGTCTGAAATAAATTCGGAATTACGACCCGAACTATCTGGCACTTTAGGAATTCGAAACTTCAAACACGCCCCCGCAATTCCTTAATTGTACAATTTTTATTCATCGTTGATCTGTATCATTATTACAGCTGTAACGATGACAGGTTTTTTCTAATATAAGTTTTGTGCTTTGGAAAAGCAAGCCATAAATTAAACTTTTTCTTACTTAAAAGAAAACAGTATATATTTAAGAAATTCCCATTGAGAGAAGCTAGCCTGTTTAGAATCATTGTACAGATTCTTAATGCGATACTTAAGGTGAACGTTTTCAACTAAGAAATGAGCCAAACAACAATTTTTTATGAAAAACTACGGCAAGTTAAGAAAATTGAAACTAAAAATTGGCAGATATTCTTACTTGCAGAAATTTCCACTAGTATGTATGCAGGAAAAATAATCATTCACACCCAAAAAATCGTCGCTCCTTCGAATCGTGTGGTCTAAGATTTTGAGAACAGCATATACGATCTAATAAAATGCTGAATTATCAAATTAGGACACAAATTTCGTAATCACCATTTAATTGCAACAAAAAATTAGAACAGAATACTTCTAGGCTTCTCCTCTTAGAAAGGTTGTCACAAAGCATATTAAATCGAATCAAAGCGATTGCCACCTCAAAGTCCAAAATCATTTTTCAAAAGCTCGAGATATTGTAAAATCAATCAAAATTAGTCATTTATGATGAAGTGCATGGAGTTCGTACTCTGAACCATGAACCTAACATGGTTGTTCCTCGATGCCTGAGAGACCGTTTGTTCAATTCAACGTATCCGCATGTTAGTTGGCAACGCGACTCGCATCCATCACGTGTTGAAGGCCGGTCGTTTGTATGTTTGAGGACAGCTGCCGGGTTCCTGTAGCGTGTAAATCGGACCTGGTGCGGCAACTGCACTAGGTATAAGGGATGCTCATGCGAGTTTTGGGAACGTGGGGTCCCCTGGGGGAGAGAATCCCCCCCGTTCAGCGTTTTATTATAGGGTAGGTCACGTACGTTCTGCCATCATTATGCCAGAACTGGATGAAAGACTCTTTCCGCCAGAAAAAAAAAATGGAAAATTTTTATCAATTTTAACACATTTCGCTTGTCCCAATCCGTCCACTCAAAAATTAATGTTAATTCAACCGAAGAGTTACATGTCAAATGTTGACATGTAGTTTACGTTGATATTTCAACACAAAAGGAAGTTAATCAACTTATCAATATTACACAAAATTTGTGTGAAATTTGACTTTTCAGATACGATTGCACACGCGTTTTGTAAAATTGATAAAATTATCTAATCAATTCAACATAACTTTTATGTTTTACACAAAAAATATGTGGACGTTTGAATCGATGGGTTGAATTTGAAATTCGACATGGAAGATACGTTTAATTTTGTGTGCACATGTTGAGTTTGATATTTGAAATGAATAATTAGTTGAACATGCGTCATACCGGTTAAATCAACAGTCGAGGATTTTCTGAATTCAACCAAAAAAATTTGACTATCTAGTGATTTTTTCATCACGGAAACACGAATTTTCCAACAGTGCACTGTGCCAGCAGTATTATTCGTTTACTTTTTTTCACCTCGTACCCAATCCACGTCATATACAAGCATTCAGATTCAAATGCGCAAACGACTTCTGTCTTTACATTATGCGATGCAGATACATATACCACCGCCACTGACACACTCCTTCACAATGATAGAGAAACTACTCGCCAGTACCGATTCTGTTGATATCAATCGATGACAGAACTCCATTTGTCGCACTTTCCTATACCGTTGCTCGACATCATTGACTTTGCCAATGCTTGTGCTTATTGTTACATTCCGCCGTTAGTGACGCACGGTGCTAAATATACACATCTTTCGATCGATATATACCGGATTGTAAATATCCGAGGACTTTATTATGTTGTTCAAACTTTTAGATCGGTTGTACGGATCAGGTTTTCTTGTTTTTCCTTTATCTCAACCCCCCAAATCGACGAGGTAGATACGCAGCGGGGACTTTATATCCAAGGCTGAAAAAGACGCGAAATTCTTATATATCTCTGATCTTGGCATACAGTATATACAGGATGTAAAAGCATACGTTATTACACTTTTACGAGGATGTTTTGACTTGGAAGTAGTCCTCGCGTTTCCACTTTCTCTCATGTCAACAGCAGCCGTATAGTACAAAGTCATTTTTCAGGGAAATGAATAACAACGTTAAGTCGATCTCTGAGATCTTAAAGTTCTCACCGATCCGAATCAGTGCTGTGAAACTTTCGTTCTGTTTCACGGTTCAGTCTTATACTGTCCCAAAAATCACGTGGAATGCAGTTCATGAAATTGACCATCAAACATCATCCACAACCAAAGTATCGGTGCTGCTTATGAAGAGAGACTATCCGCGGATAGCCCTGAAGTGAAATGGAGTCCTGGTTCATGATTCGATATAGAGGAAATATCAGTCTATCTATTCTGTTTCATCAGCAGAAAAAAACAAGACTGGTGTGACAGGATGGGAAAATAGCCGCTGGATCAAGTTTTGCCGAAGTGTGTGAAGGGGAGAATTTTTGCACGTAAATCGAAGTAGTTGGATGAGGAAGGACTGTCTTGCCGATCCAATTTGACAGGTGTTAGGAATCCCCGTTGAATGACGGAGCAAGTTCGCAACACTTATTTCGCACCCTCGTAGAGATATCTGTAAGTTACTGCAGGGTGAATACCACCCTGAGGGTGTGAAAATGTAATTCATCATCCACGGACAGCTACGACTAAAACCATACTCGGGGTGATTCGAGCTTGTGCTATTGCACGCATCAAACGCATCAATCTTATTCACGAACAATCTATACCGGAGAAAATTTTCATCCTTGCGATATCAAAGGGCGCAAATTTCCGCGACCCTAGGATCAAGCTTTTGGACAATGAAATAAAATTCCTAGATGAAAAAGGGAACAAATTTTTCAGGAGAAGAAAAATAACATTGTGAGCTTTTCATTCATCGATTGATCATAAGAGAAGCGAATTATCCAGATTTTGAATTTCGCCAATCGATGTGAAATGATTATCGCGGTCTCCCACATTCTAATGACCGTTTGAAATCCGGCTCCGATTCGATAACAATTTGCATAGTTTCGTCTATATGCAGCTTATGGCTAGAGCATTTACTGATTACAGCGTTGAGAGTGGAAAAGGGATAAAGCGCGAGTTAGAGCGCGATATGGTGTTCAATGTGGTGCATTTTCAACTTTACGATTTTCCTTATCGCATCTGAACATCGGGTGCTATGAAAGCGAATCACAAGACTTGGAATGGTATTTTTCTTCGCAGATTTATGACAAATTTGCAAATTCTTCCAGTTTCGTATATGATGACTAAAAAAATACATACCTTGAAGGTATAACGACATATTTATCGCCCAAATAAATCATCATGCATAATTCGACTCCTTACATCTTATATACTTCAATTTACACTTGCCTGATATTCACTGTATCCTAATTCAAGTATCGAATTAGTGAAACGGAAAAAATAAAGTGCCTGTAATAGGAATTATAGCTACGACTTCATTACGCATATGTATATGAGATTAATAAATTATCATTTTATGTATCGTAAAAATTTCTACGATTTTCTGTATAATTTCAAAACTGAGTCGTTTGCCTATGCAGCAAGAAACGCGTCGGTTGTATATTTAGGTTTTTACTTGCCACGCAGTTTCTGCCTTCGACAGAGACCGAATTTACATACATAATACATGTAGCCCGTCGTAGACACACATTCAGCTCTGTTAAGTAGAATACGAAGCTTCCGTAAGGACGACTGCACTTGCAGTAAAATCGAAGTATCAAATATTCAACAGTCAACAGACACCGAGGGTGAAATAACTCAAACCTGGATTGGCACATCAATTTTTCAGTTTTAATTAATTCCCATTGATCTTTTCAATTCATTTTAATTCTTGCGATTCCAATCAATCTATTATAATGTACATATAATTTCACTGTAATTTTGACTAATAATTTTGTTCAATTTCAATTATTTCATCAATTCTGAATGAATTGCCAAAGATTCTTCACGTTAGTCGAAACGAATTCGCGGCAATTCACATAATTTTATGTTAGTACGAATCAAATTGGGCTAAAATTTGTCGACAATACAGAATAAATTTGATCAGGAGAGAAGCTGATAGTTCATGTTCAGTATTACACCGACTCATGGTACATTGAACTGATTTCTCAATTCCTCCAGAAATTAGGGTAAATCGGACACAAATCTAAGCTAATTCCAAATAATTCAGATATTAATTCGAAATGAATTTCGTTCATTTTGCCTAATCCGAATTCATTCAATATGATTTCGTTAATATGAGTGATTCGTTTCAATTCTTCTCTGAATACGAATCAATTCATACAATGCGAATTATTTCATCTGAATTCAAAATAATTCATTCAAATCGCATTAATTTTCGATTGAATTGTATCAATTCACAGGCGATTACCTCCTCAACGGAAACCAACTGCTCGGCTTTCCATACAACCAGATTTACAACGCATTTAAGAAAAACATCTATAGCTTCTCATAGTCTTCTCATCTACGTAATTACCTTTCACTATGTACTGGACTCGCCAGTGGGATTCATAAATTCTTGACTTTCACGTTCTAGATTTGTGTCACGTGTTTTCATTTTTTTGTTGTTGTTGTTGTTGTTGTTTTTTTTCATTCATTGAATATGTGAGCATATTTAGACAGCTTTTCAGATCCTCAGTTGTAAGTCTGTGAACTCTTTCGGTGACATAAAATTCCCACCCTTATTCTTCTGAGTTGAAATTTATTACCCGCACATACCTCGCCACTGGCTTCCCATAAATATGCTTACGAGTCAGATTTTAAGTGTAGGCCACAAAAGAACCTCGCGGCTTTATTTCTTAGACTACGGTAAACGAGTGGTTTTAATTTTCACGACCCTCAAGAATTAGGTGTAAGGTATTGAAATATAACCCCTAATTTCATTCGTGACGTAAAACTATCTCAAAATTTACTTTACGATTGAAAATTCGGAGAATTTTTGCATTGAATTACATGTTAGCGGATATTTGCAACGGAGTACAGTTTTCATTCTAAATTTTTACGATTGAATACGAGCTGAGAATTTTTGCCAAAATTTGGTATCGAGTGTATAATCGACAGTTTCAGCGTTTCGATTTTGGTGAAAATGGAAAGTGGAGATAACGGTTTTCCATTTCGGTGTAAACGACACCACCAATCTTTGCCCGTTTGTCCATATCGCCCCCATGGGATCTTAAGCGTTAATCTTTTAAACGACCGTGGCGTACGTCATGCGAATATAATCCGCTTAGAAACCCGCAGTTAAGCTCGAAGGAAATTAACACGTTTTACCAAAAGCTCTATAGGCAGGGGTCCTTTGTCACCCCCTTTCTACCGAGGTACACATGCGTTGTCACGTCCAGAGGTTCACGGTTCACAGCTCACGCAATCAAAAACGATCTAAAATACGTTCGTACTCAGGGCAGATAGGACCAATGGGGTTTTATGCTAATCACCCCTTCGGTGTATTATAGTCACGGTTGCGTGTGCGTAAACGCAAATTTACCTAATAGAGGGTTTCAAAGAACAACATCAACAGGCCACCAAGTCAAAACTACTTCGGGGTTCCATATGCTTCAGGCTGAGGGAAAACGCTATGAAGCTTCCTTAACAAATTCTGCATGACATTTCTGAAATTTGAGGCAATGAAAAATGGAGCTAATCGACTCTCTGGTGATTAAGTCAAAGAATTCCAAGAGAAAAAAACATTTGGCGATATTGTAAAAGAAAATTCCGTTCACCATCTCGATATAAGATTACGTGATCATCAACAGAATCATTCTCGTCTCAAAGTTACTGGATATCCACATTTGATGAGTCCGAAAAACAAATCAAGGAAAAATGAACACGGGAAACGTCGAGATTGAAGAAGATGATGCGAAGAAATGATAAATTTATTGGTGTTTAGAAAATTCGTGCGTTTAGAATTTTCAGCCAAATTGTGATTCTAATCATTTCCAAGTTGACTTTAACTCAAGCTGAGAAGATGACAGGGAATTTTTTCATGATTTTTCATATCCGCAGATGATTTCCGAAACTTTCCCCTGAAAAATTTCGAGCTCGCGAAAAACGCACAGGAAAGAAACTTAAGAACATTGTTTGTCCAATTCTTGATGGATGTGCTCGGAATAATCACTTGGAATGACAGAAAATATCGGGTTATAGTCTCGGGGAGTCGTTATCAGAGTTAGTAAAAATCTGTGCAAGTCGCTGGAAACAACAACTTATAGATTCGAATGCTGATCAACCTTCGGATATCATTTGTATTTCGAATTCTACTGATTTTTAGTGATCTCCTGTAGATTTGTAATGCTATCATTCCGATCCCGACGGAACTTCTCCGTTCTTCCCCAAGTGAATAGCTAATCCCGTTACGAACTATGGTGTATAGTATACTCAAAATATTGAAAGCATGAGCACAACTGTCTTGTAAATCTACTGCAGAATTTATACGTTGTTGGGATTCGTCTGCCAAATATATGGGTTGCATAAAAAAGTGAGTTAGACTCAGTGGTAGTGTATATGAGAGGTCGATAGAAATTTCTTTATTCTTTATTCTGACTTCCATCAGCTACAGTGTTAACCATAATTTTTTTTCTTCCACTAGAAGCAACTGCTGAAAATAAAATCAGCAAATAAGTACGACAGAAATCGATGTACAAGACGGATTAACCGATGAACTAGATGTCTCAATTGAATTGTGTTCGATCTCCATGATGTAGTGATTATACGGATAATCCTCCTAACTCCGAGGTCTCTGTGTCTGAGCTAGACATGTAAATGCATACACACGTATTTATGTACATACAAGGTACATTCTACTTACATACCCCTCTCAGACTACGAGTTGGCAATAACTAATTGTTGTTACCGACTACTAATCTGTTTGCCTCGTTAGATTTGTAGCATCGAGTACAATATATTATAGTGGTGATGGTGGTTGGTTAATATGGTACAGATGTGGGAACGAGGTACATACATATGTACATCCGATCTTACAATTCAACCACGTGCAGAGATTTTGCTTCTCTTTACGGTCCATTGTGCAGCATCGTTTGATCCTCGGATTGTACGAGTTAGAGAAGCATGCGGTAATAATTATGGGAATGTTGTTAACTCGAGTGTAGTTCCTACATACGTATGTACATACATACATACAAACGTAATTTTCCTCTGAAGATCTGAACCCACAACACACGTATTTACGGGGGTGTTAATGCGTTTTCACGTTCGTGCTCATAGGCGCTTAGCTATGATTCAGATTTTATCTACCCCTTGCTTCATAGACGAGAGCTTTGGGCATCGGGGTTGACTACTCAAAATCCCGGTCCCCGTCTGACAGGGACCCTACCGAATCGACCTAAACACTAAACACGCGGTGCGGCTATGGGACGAACATTTAGATGTACACACAAGCATGGATACAGCTACATGTGGCATACCTGCTTTGCAAAACTTGTATTCATTCATGTGTATACACGATTGCAAACTGCGGTGTATAGTCAAGAAATATACTAAGACTTTCAAACTAGGTGAAAAATGTTATGCTGATAGGCTTGAGGGGAGCAGTATGTCGCGGTTTCAAAAATTAAACACAGTCCAAAATTAATTTGTTTAGTCACCAAAGTTCATTTTGCATCATTATAATCATCTCACTTAAAAACGGTTTTTGTACGAATTCAGGCACACCGTAGGTCCGATTCGACTTATCTATGTCCAAGATTCGAAGGAATAAAGGCCGTCACAAATTGAACGAGGGAAATTGGGAAATTTGATTTTTAAGCTGAGTTATTTGCAAATAAGTGGAAAAGAAATGTTCGATTTTCGGAAAATTGGCCATATCTTCTATGATAATTTTTTCAATTTAATTTCCCTCGTTCAATTTATGACGGTGCGTCTTCCGAACAATTCGGATCCTGAGAAAGTGAAATCGGACCAACGGTGTCCTCAATTCGTGCAGAAACTGATTTTTAGTGACATGATTATAACGATGTAAAATGAACTTTTGATTGATTTTGGACCATGTTTCATTTTTACAACCGTGGTTCATTGTCGAAAAGAAGGACAGGTATTTATTTATTTGAATTAACCAAGAAAAGTAATACATATGATTTGGTCAATGATTCGACAAGAAAAATCGAGTCTCGTGTGTGTGTGTTTTTTTTTCATTTTATTTATTTTTTATTCTATTCTATTCAACATCTGCAGTCCAGAATTCACCACTTTTCACAAAACTATTACCGCGGTTTCACCTACATATTCAGCAGGTTTCCTGCGTTCGAATATATCAGCCGGAATGACTTGACACTTTCTTTGCACATTTGGGGATACCGTGCACAGACATTCACGTAGTATATACTTTCTTTTCCGTTTGCAAAATATCAAATTGCAAACTGCTTATTAATGTTTCTAGCTAATATACAAATACAAGTCATTCGATCCCGAAAAAGCTATAAGTGATTCTACCCAGAAGGGAATCATTCAGTCAATCAGTCACGAAACTTCGAGTGAATAACTTTATTCTATGATAAGCTTAAAACGTTTTTTTTTTCAAAATAATAAACATCACTACATCAAGTATGTCACTGATAAAAATGATTCCTAATCTTGTCCATCAGTCTGCTCAAACGTGATCTATAGATATATATGGGTATCGGTAACGTTGAATCGGAATTATGAAAGTTTTTTAGAATCCTGCAGTCTTGCAGAGCTCCTGCGTTCTAAATTCTGAGATAATGCGTTAGCTGACCTAGTGCAAGAACTGTTTAAATATTCTATTATCATTTGGTAAATGTACCAGCTGACGAGTATCACAAAAGATACGAGACATCTATTGAAGTACATCGAATTTGTGTGTACATAGAGCTACGTATCAATGACGTGTAAACCTTCTGCTAGACAATAAGTATTCAAATTCGACAGAGACCAGTTCTAGGTACGCGTCACCGATAGTTTCATAGTAGATAAGGAAAGTGATTCAGTTCATAATAATCCATGGTCAAGTTCAGTATGCAAAGATATAGTATTCAGTCACGTGATCTACACGCGTAATTCGACACGGGACGAATGTAGGGTATAATTAAGATGGAAAAATTGGACCAGGATGGCAATTCGGATCGTTCAAGTTTGGCCATTTTTTTAAAAAGAGTATTCCCTGAATTCCACCGATTGTGATGGGCGCGTAATCGTTGTTTCGAATACTCCGTAGGTACATTGCTATTCGTATAAAGATCCAGTAAGTACTGGTTCCAGAAATGACCAGACTTGACCGATCCAATTTGCTAGACCCATCCAGTTTTTTGGCTATTTCTTTAACGGTTATATGCCCATTTGTAGGATCATCATCATCATCATCATCAATCCGATCTAGTTTCCTCGACTGTACCCAACGATTTATCGAATCTATAATATCTGCATTGGGAAAACGAGTCTGTGAAATATATACGAGGAATCAACGAGTGTGGAAAAATCCCAAATGAAATTTCATCAAATCTTCGACGCCGCGTAAAAATCCGTAAGATTTAGGTACTGTGAAACATCAGAAATCTGAAGACGCCAGCGTAGGCTATCTTAGGAAGTAGTTATACCACTCGTGAATATCGCGTGGAATGATAAGAGAGAAAAAATAAAATAAAAAAAATTAGTAATTGAAAGCATCTGCAGCAAATGGCGCCAAGCGACGAAATGGTCTTAAGGCATTTCCGTCGGAGTTGAGTGAGCGACTTGCCCTGAACGTTTTTTGATAGAATTAGAACCTGAGGAGTCGAGGAAAAAATTAAGAAGAAAAAGTAAACTCACTTTGACAATGAGCAAGAAGCGCTATATATATTTGTCGTGTATGCCATATATTTGCGAGCGAATCCTATAAGAGGATAAAAAAGAATAAGGAAACAAAAAAACAGATCCGTTGCTAAAAAAAAACCCGCACTCGCTGTGACATATGTTGTTAATTTCAAACTCTCAGAGTTTATCTTGAGCATACTTTTTAACCGACTATGACTAATCGAATTAACCAGAGACAGCGGGAGATTATACGAGATGGTTGAGGGCCCACTCTCTCCGTGAAAGCTAGTTGCATGTATTCTCTAATTCTATAGCATAGAATTCTCAAGAGAATAGAAAATCCAACGGAAATCCGTGTAGCGTACCACGTAGCTCTTATTACACCTTGGCAAATTTCAGAACTGCCAACGTTCTAATCCCGTGGAAATCATTTTTCAATTTGGAGAGATCAAGCGCAAATACTTTTTCGAGTGGTCTGTTCATTTTTTGGAGACCTTTCTAAAAGGTCAAGATATCCAGACAAAATTTGGCGAATTAGGATTTTGATTTAATTGTTTTATAGGTCCAGTATTGAATTTGAAAAACATTGGTCGAGAAATTTGCAAAGATATGGGCTTGGAAATACTCGTAGTGTCATCTCTTCAGTAAACATAATCATAAAGATGGAATTGGTATATGGTCGGTAATTTCCTAGACGAAGAAGATTTTTCCGGCCACGTACAACTTGATTATAAATCGAAAGTGGAAACGGAATGTGAAACTGATTTCAGAGAAATGCCTTTCTTGAAATGTTATTCTATATAATTTTTTCGAAATCATAAAACAGACATCCACTTTTTATTGACAGGTTTTTTTTCCAATAAAATTGCCTTCTCTTCTAAATACATTTGCCTAAACAATTTCACATTCTTGATTATACCAGACCTGCAAGCCTTCCTTATGATATTGGCAGCCCTGTACGAGGCTGTGTTCCAAATCGCTGCTCATTTCAGCAATGAATTATTTTCCGAAGCAATAAAGTATGTCTGTTTTTGAATGGATCTATTGAAAACTTGCCAAGTGCATATTAGTAATGGGTTTCCTATTTCGCACTTTCTGTCGCAAAATCGGCCGACCATATCACACCGGTAACATATTAAAACAGACTGTGGAATTTGTAATTGATAGAATATTTCATACAAAGTTTGAAAAAATTCGTAAGAGTGAGAGGGGTAAATTTTTATCGAGTATCAACCAAATTTACCAATAAACTCTGACAAGGTTAACGAGTTCGAAATTTTAGTACGTACACAATACACAAAGAGCAAGTCAAAATTTGAAAAATATTTTAACTTCTTTGAAAAACTGGCGAAGTGTAATACGGCGAAGAAAGTATGAACGTTTCAAAAAAATTGAATATTTCTACGAAAAGTTTTCAGGTCAAATTTTCGCGAATTGATTTTTATCGAAGGTTTCCTCAGAAGAGAAAATTTAAGCTTCTTTTAACTTTCTTTGAAAAAAAACCTTGACTACTTTTCGTCGCAAAGTAATCTAGGTTGAAAACAGAGCAAAAAAGAGCAACCAATGAAAAAACCACGTAGGTGATTAAAATTTGCTTGAACACCACAGAGCAGTTGTATATAAACTGGTATAAATCATCTTGTCAGATTTGGGTGTTAAATTCGGGCCCACACGTTCTCCCCTTGACCCATTACAAGCCGCAGAATATAAAACAGAATTTTGAATGATAATAAAAAAGTTTTTAGGCGGCCACAAAGGCGGGCTAAACATATCCTTGAACATCGTAATTTAAATCGTCCGCAAATTGTTATAACAAACAGTTTGGAATTCAGGCCAAACATTATTGCTCGCACCTATACGTTTACATATAATATCATTGGCTAATACAATAACGCCGATTTAATATACAAAAACAATAATACATGGCTGTTTGCTCCTCGATCCCCCCGCGATTTCAACGTTTCACGATGATTTATCGAGTATAACGGGACGGCATTGAAATCGGGAAGTTCAAAAACTGCAAAAGGTAAAAATTCCGAATTTTAGTTATACTACCAACTCACAGTTTTTAGAAAGATTATTTTCCCCAAAGTCTACGTAGCCAATTTGAAAAATTCCGAATCGAAAATCGCCGAAGGTTTAAAATTCCGAAAGCTACAGATCCGAAAGGCCGAAACTCCGAATCTCGGAATTCGCGAGATGCAACGTCGTTTATTTCACAGCTTTGTCATTAGCTTTCCTCAAATTTGCCGATTTTTGGACTTTCTGAGTTTTAAACTTTCGGATCTTTGAACTGTCTGCATTTTCACCGTTCGGAATTCCCAACTTCTAAACTCTAACGTTTCTAGAAACTTAGAATCGCGTCTTAAATAAATTCGAAATTTTGCCACTCAGAAATGTTCGAATTCGAAATTTGGAGAGTGATTCGGAGTTCGTCAGGAATATCTCACAGGATGAATCCTTGTCAAAATTGAAATCGAAAGTTTCTTACGTAAACAATATTTCTGAAAAGCGACTTCTGCCATTGAACATTAATAATACAAGATCTTTTTCTTCCATCAAATTTCCATCAAGTGACACGAAAATCATTTCAATACTTCTCGTTTATGTATCAATCCGCTTCTCATTTCATTAAATCCATAAAAACAACACAATCTTTTCCAAATTCCGATGAAAAACAAAATTTTCAGGAAAATGGCGTAGAAACTTTCGACTTCAATTTTGACGAGGATTCACCTTGTAAAACATTCTTTCACGATTTCTGAATCACCCTGTATATATGCAATCGAAAAAAGGAAACGTAATCAAAATTCAAAAGTACAAAAAAAGCCGAAAATTAGTTCAAAATCTGCATCCTAAATATTTCGGAACGCGTATTCCCCGTTCTTCCTCACTTCCATCCTGAGCATAGCCGTTTACCCGTTTCTCCACCACAATTTACCGTTTGTTTTCTCTTCGGTATAACCTGCACGCTCGCGGGATATACGCTTTAGGTGCATCACGTTTGGTAGTGGTGGGGGGTTTAATATCTGCGCGCGCATCTCAAAACCACGCTGTCGAACGGCCGGGTGTTCGTAGCCGCGTGTTACTTCGGTTCTTCGGTTTAGTGACTCCGAAACTTCTTGACGGTCGTGTCGCGCCGAGCCTATAAGCTCTTACGTCTCCTTCTTATCCTTCTTCTTCTTCTTTTTCCCAATCCGCCCTCACCCACGCCACATTAATATAACAATCAAAAAATGGGAACTTACAAGTTCGGTTGAAAGTTTAAAACCCATTCGTTTCTAAGTTACAAAAAAAAATTTGACTCTGGCTGGTCTCTGGCCACAAATAAAATCTTCTTTTCAAAAAGAAGAAGAAGAACATTTCTAAATTCCAAAACAACATATAAACTAAAATAAAGAATATAAATAAGAAATTTTGACGATCGGTGATCGGTTTTGGTGTTTTTGTCTTTGGTTTTTGCCACCGCAACAAAAGAGGCAAATTCTCTGCTCCTGAAGGCATCTTTGATCCTTCGCGAAGATGGAATTTGCAGGATTGTTAGCCTGCCTCCTGGCTATATCAAAAATGGTATTATCGGAGCCAGGAGTGGCAAAAAACGAGCAAATAACAGTGTTGAGATGTTGCCGATCGGATGAGACGCTGGTACCGGAAGAGGGCGAAGAAGTCGGACGGTGTATGTCATCAGGAATGGAATGGCAACCGTTAATATTTTCACCAAAGACACAAGGAATAGTCGACATACCAAAAAATTGGATAATCCAAGAAGGAACACGTCCGGTTTGCAGAGACGGTGTAATGACCTATATACAACAATCGGAAACCGGGCCATTTATCCTTTTCGAAACCGGTCACGCTTTTTTAAACGCTGGTTCAGGCCGGCAGTTTAATCCGGGTAAATACTGCGCGGAAAACAGTGCGCTTTTGGCTTGTCAACCGAGATCAACAAAAGCTACGGTTCAGCTTTGCTGCGGTAACGATGGATTCTTTGACTCTAATGAAAACCGTTGCGTTTTTCAAAAGGAATCGCAAAACGGACCGGCGCTTATAGAAAATGCTATGGATTTTGAGACCGTTGATCGGTTTCCAACCTGTAAAAGATCCAGTAATCACAGTGTCGTCGGTAACGTTAGTTCCGGTAAAATATCGTCTGACGGTGCAATTCAGTTCGACGATTTCAGGGTACCGGCTGGTCAATTTTGCGTTGCGAGATTCAGGGACCAAAAATCAGTCAAAGTTATCGCATGCGATGATTACGCCCCTCAGAGGTGAGTGCCAAAGAGAAATCTGCGTCGAAAAGACGTGGAGAACTTGAAGTTCTAAACGTTCGTTTTAACGAAAATTTGGAAATAGTACAGGCTTCATCACGATTTTCAATAATCCACTAAACGTATGCTATAGATTTTGGACCTGTTGAAAATCGAGGGTCAGTTTGTAGAGTTCAAAATTCACAATTTTTGAGCTGGTGAATAAGCCTAATATCAAATTTTTGGAGGAAGCTTTGTTTAAATGAACGTTCGGAACTTCAGGCGTATGAGAATGATTCCCAATGATATTCTCTCACGGGGGTTACTCACTCGAGAAATCATCGAATCATTTCGTCCGAAATCAGACAGGAAATCGCAAAAAGTTGCTGCAAATTGTTCGAATCGCATGATTCCTGATTTCCTGATATTTTCTCAAAATATGTATAGGAAATCATGGGAAATCACAAAAAAATCACGTGATTTCGGGAATCGCTGGGAATCACTCATCCCCTTTCCAATCAAGCAAGCATTTATCAATGTTCATTTCTTGACAGCATTCTAAACATCAATGATTTCTGAAATTTCGAAATCACTCGTTATCGTAATTAGTATCAGTAAAAATCACACAGAATCGCAGGCAACCTCATTGATTCCGAAATCACGAGAATCGCACTCGAAATCATAAGAAACCGATTCCTTTTGGAAATCGTGATGCCACCGAATTTGCGAGTGAGCAGCCCCTCGAGTATTCTTTAGATTTGTTGAACATGTTCTCGAACATGAAGATGAATATCGATTCTGGAATTAGTGATTCTATTTCGCGGTTCCTCTTATCTATTTTGGTTTTCCGTTAGAAAGAATATCGAGGTGGTATCATTTACACGACCGGTTTGTTTAAAAATAGTATTAGCGAATAGGCGAGGAATGATATTATTTTTGGTAGATTGAATGGAATCGATGTGGAATTATTTTGGTAACGTCCTACGCAAATAGAAGATGAACCGAAAATATTTGCGAATATATACTCGTAGGAGGAAAGCCGCATTGTTGTTACAGGACACAAAACCTTGACTCACCTTGTGCGAATCAAGATGTATACCCGATACTTTGAATTTATATATATATATATATAATATACATTGCCACACATTACACGTACACGACACGATTACTTAAAACTATGCCGAAGTCGCGTCGGCTTTCACCTGTCAAAATTTACTCACAAACATGCGTGGCAAGCAGGTGAACGCGGTGAGTCAAAGTTGCCGGTGCTGCAACAAGTCAAACAACAATAAATACACACATTTTTCATTGCATCATTCCGGTCGAGGTATTCGAATTCTCATATATTATAAACCCCTTGACGATATGACGACGACGACTTTTCTCCAGTCGTTTTTTTCACAAAGTTGTAGTTCCTGACGTTAATGTAAAATAATTTTTGGCTGCAGAAATTCACTTTTTCATTACTCAAATTTCGTCATAATTGCCAAATTGACGAGGTAACTGTGTTTTTGCTAACTTTGCAAAATTGTCCACTGTATTTTGCCGTTTTTAAACCTTTCAAATCACGAACTGAAGAATTTTTTAGCGAATATTTTGTTGCGTTAACGTAACCAACTTCAATCTCATATTTTCCATTATTATTTCGCTGATATTCTTCACAAACTTTGATCGCATTTGCATCAAAACCCATGGGGCTGAAATTTGCAGAAAAACTTCAATGTTTTATATTACAACTGAAACGCTATTAGAATTGCAGAATACATTCGGTTATACATATCTCGTACACGTTCCAGTTAATCTAGAAAAGTACGCGACGTATCTTATGCAGTTTTCGAAACATATGCAAATTTTGATATAACGAATATTTTTCCCGATCATTTCGTTACGAAGTCTGGCCTGATCAAAACCTGAAAGACAATGTTCATATTTTATAATATTTGAGATTTCTTTAATTTCGCTCCATTTTACAAAGGGACGATAAATGAAAAAAAAAAAAAAAAAAACGCTTCGTCTAACAGGGTATTACGACTATTACTTTTATTAGGATAATCAATCCTCGTCTATCACAATTATCGATCAATTGATGCTCCGAGAATTTTTTTCCGCGGACCACTTGACCCCGAAGACTGCAGGGATATTAAAACATAATTTTGTATACATGAATTGCGAAGTTGTGGTAAGAAGTTTTTCACTTATGATTCTTCGAGAGTCTTTGACTGTGCTATAAATAATTAAAGCAAATATATAATACATACTCCGAGGTCTGAATTAATCAAAAGATCGTTAAAACCATCCCTTCGATCATTTTCTACAAGCTAATCAATCACAACCGTGCTCAGCTGCCCCCTTTACGATACCCTATCAATCTTTTCACTTAGCAATCAAATCTTCATTTCAATCGATCAATTTTATGGAATTAACTGCACAAGAGTCAGCTTGTGGGATAAAATAAGATGATGTCATAATCCTCTCCTGGATCACATCAACAGTTTGTACAGATTTTTGTTCTTTCGCGTAATGTTCGAAATTGTCCATGAACATCAAAAGGGTACAAATTTTCGGCACGTGGTAGACGAGACATAAGGCATCATCGTATGATATTCTTTTCACACCTTGTAGTAAAAGTATTGCGTTGATTCGCAATTTATTCTGTTCCCTTCGATTAACCCCTCATGTGTAAAGGCACTGTCTTATGGTTATGTCTCGCGATCTTTGACCCAGATGCGTCTCTCGTTGAGTAAATGTCCCTTGCCAATTTATGTTTAACGATCGATTCATGTGGAGAATCTTATTTTATTAGAACTGCAACAAGAGGGGATCAAGATGGCAGTTTTACTGACCATTCATCGTTCCCATGAACCCAGAATACTTGGGACTTTTCTTCGTCGGTAAAGCGGGATAACAGGAATTTTCACGAGCGTTTAACCGTCTAATTTCAGGCCTGAAGCTCCTCTGAAAGCTGACATACGTTTCACCCTGTATCCGGTTGGATTCCTAATCAGCGTTGTGTTCCTGGCGGCCACCCTTGTAGCCGGATGGCTGCTACCAACTGCTCACCACGTACTTCACTGGCGATGCCAGACACACCACGTTGCATGTCTCATGCTGGGTGACCTTCTCATGGCCGTCATACAACTGGGTGGTAATTCGCTTCATGGTACTGCCTGCAAAGTGATCGGTAAGTCGAAGAATACCATTTCATTGTAGAAATTTCTAAGGGCTTCCAAATTCTTGTGATTATCTGATGCTTCCTGAGCAAAACACAAAAAGCAAAAAAAAAAAACAAAATTATTGCGGGAACAGAACTTTTTGCGATGTGATCCGCGCAACGCGACTCGAATATTTTTCATTTTTGGTAAACTCGCTGATGGTATCTGCGGTTCGAAGTTTCCCTTATTTATATGCAGAGGAAATTTGGTTTTCTGTGTCACGGGGTTGAACCGGGCAAGCGAGGGTCACAAATCATGGGCTTCTGCGCCGGACCATCATCTGCTATTTCCTGTTACCAAGTCTCTATATATCGTAGCTATATGTACCGGAAATTCGTCCAGCGCGCTGAACAAACTGAGGGTTGGCGATGGTCTACTTTGCAAAGTTCTATATGTACAGAGGTTGGGAATACGGGAAAACTTCGGATTGCGTGGTACTATTGTTGAACCGAGATCGAGGATCAAAATTGGCCGGAAAAATCAACGAAACAAAAGCCATAGTTTGAGAAGTTGGAAGTCAGATATAATCGTGAAAACTTAAAGATACGAAAGGGTCACAGACCTTTCTCGCATTTAAAGAAGCGGAAAAATGAGAAAGTCAACCACTTCAATGTCTGACCCAAATTTCATAATCTGACCGAGATATCTACACGTATTTTTTACTTGGTAACTTCCTCTGAAGAACCCCCCAAGTTTGTGTGATTTTAATTATGGAAGGGAGCCCAGTGCACCGGAACCAGAATGTCTAGCTGTTATTTTAATGCGACTTGTTCGCGGGAGACAAGGTCGTCGTGTAAATGGAGTTTAGCAAGTCGAATTTCTTGCAATGATGTACATAGTTACATTATATACGTAATTTGCAATTTGCTTCGAAAGAAAATCTTACACCCCATAATGGATGGTAGAGAATAGAAGAGGCTGTAATTCCATAGAGTGGGTAAAATTCCGGAATTAAACTCTTTGTTTGTATGTAATTTGAAACGTAGTCGGGAGATTACACTGAAGAAAGGTAATGGAAACTCTTGTCTGAAGGAGCGAAGGCAGTGGAAGCCAGAGATTGAGAGCTGGAAACAATTTGCTGGTAAATTGATACGACATTCGATTCTGTAAGAGATCTAACCAACGCTGCTCAAAGCTCTCGAGTATATAAATCTGTCTAATACTATGGAAGAACTTAATTTTCAACTTCTTTTTTTATCCCATTTTTAAACACACGTCTTCTAATTGACACAGATATGCGTTTTAACATGAAGCACTCTTTAAGAGCCAGAAGTTAATTGCCGCAATCTGAAACGCGCACGTTCCTACATATAAGTGAAGTCGTGACAAAAGGTTATCTTTCTAACTCTACCGGTTAGAAATTTAGGGTTTTCAAACCGTAGCCATAGATATTTGGGGCTTCTTGGGAAACCGTTTTTCTTCTGTTTTTTTTTTCCAACCCTCAGCACTTTCGACCTTTCCCATCGGCTTTTGTTACTTCAGAAAATATCATCACGAAGATGTCAACCGAGCCAAAGTAATGGCCTTCAGATGTGCGACCGCAAGACCCGCATATAAGGGCAAGTGTTATTGCTGAGAAAGGCGAGATTTATACAGCTCTCTCCTTTTCTTTGTATCCCAATTATTTGTGCAACAAACCAAAGAAATTTATGTCCTCTATTTGCTTGAAATTTCGTTTCAATCTATATATCCACGAGGAAAGCCTTGAACATGTAGAGAAAAATTAAACAAAAATATCCAATGGCTTAAGAAAATCAAAAATTTCTTCAGGTCATGATGTTTCTGCACACGCCGTACCTACTGACGCGACGTCACACAAAGTCTTTTTTCAAGGCATCGTATGTATTGTCATCATAACATTAATATATACGGTCTTGATAATACATTATTGTGTGTAACGTATACCAGTCTATGATGGGAGTGGCCTAATTATTTCGTTAGCCCAGAGCTCGATTGGGCTCTGCTGTCCTTGAAGTGGATTATATTTCATTTCACTCGATATACTCTCGGCTCTTGAAGAGTTTCTTTGACAGTACTGACTGACTATTCGGCCACTGCATGAACAGACGTAAGCTATATGCACTTGCAAACTGCATTTTGTACTTGCCAAACATGTCCATTTGCATTTAGTCAACTGGTGACGTAGATAAAAGCTGTACACAAGTTGTTCTGCTCAAAGAGACTTTTTTTTTTTTTTTTTTTTTTTCTTACTTTCGTATGTATGAAATAGAAAGATGTGACCATGGATAACCTCTTGCACACATCCTACTTGGTACTCTCTGCTGGCGCCAACTCTCAAACATTTTTATTTCTCTCGAGTCGTTTACGTCTTCTTATGATGTGCCACACGCACTATATATTAACATGCACATTGCTGCACTGCAGTGATACAGTCCTAATGTTTAAGTTCCCTTTCTGGCTTCACTGACTCTGGTTTGACTCTAGCTCCAGTTATAATCGGAATTTTTTGATAAGAAACTACTGCGCTTGTCTAGCTGTTCTATGCCATGTAGCGCCGGTGATAGACTCAGGCATTTCCTATATACTCTCTGATCTTTTGCCCCTGCTAAGTTCATCATGACTTGTGTACCGTAGTTGGAGTACCAGTGACCACCCGGAAACAATGGAGTCTTTCTATTAAGCGACTAGTTCTGCCCCATTGGATAAAGAAATTGAAAAATTATTTCTAACTCTGTTTTCTCACTTTTGGCCTGATTCTAATTACTCAAAGTACGACTTGCGACACGTGCTGGACCGTAAGAGATAGCGAGAAAGAGGGAGATTATTTTGTGGAGGTTTTTTGAGCTTGTGGACTGCAATAACTTACCAATGCCAGTTTATCTCTGAGATGAGGTAGCCTTTTTTTTTAGTTTTTAGTTTTTTTTTCTTCTTCCCTTTTTTCCTTCGAGAAAAACACTGAAGTTATCGAACAAGTAATATGTGTGAGGTTTATAGCGTTGGTAATTTGTTACCACATGCCTTCCTCTCAACCATAGTTTTCACACCCAGAGCTTCTTTCAACCTTTTTGAACTATAGGCTCGGTGTAATAAAAATTGTGATTTTTATAGTTTATAACTAGAGTTCAATGAACTGTTGGTACATTTTTCATCACGTTGCTTGCGTGTAGATTTATTATCACGTTTATATAGAAGAATTTGCCTTGAGAAAAGATCCGGCGAAAAAAAGTTGGATTCGTTTAACCTCATACAACTTGCGGTTCTTATTCTTCTCTTTACGCATTGCACCACCACCGTTGGTCGATTAAAGACTTTGGCGTCTATTCAAAGTAAGCTGCATCTTCTTTTTTGCACTTATTGTCCATTGCTTTGGTCTATTTGAATTCAGACTGCGTTTAACCCTTCTTAGTCACCTGGGGTCAAATTGACATGTGGCAAAATGCCAAAAACTGAAGGATTTCTTCAAAAATTTTTCACTTCCGAACATATCGTTAAAATCTTTCGTCATTCGATCGCGCGAAGTATGCTGCATATTAGTTTTTGTTGCTCCTATCAAACGGATTTAGTTTTTAAGACCACCGTTCAAAGATCGATTAGGCTTGTTCAACCCACTGTGACAATCTCAGGCTTTATTTTAACAGGTGGCCAAGATTCAGCGACTCATCCTTATTTCATAAAATCAGGAAAGATCAGGAAATCCACATTATCGAATGTCGAGATCGATTTCTGACTAACTCTGGGCAATTTTTACTACCTTCTATTTTCTGGTTCCCATGTTTTAAGCTGGGATCTACTTCCAGCAGCATAAATACCTCCTAAAAATTTCCAAATTTCTATTCGTGACCACAGCGATAATCGAGTTGTCACTTATTACAGAGAAATTGTGGCGCTCGTTGATGGCGTGGTTCTTGAGGATCAGTGTTGGGGTCATAGGGCTCAGAGCGCGCAGAGAGTATCTTTGATCGTGAAGTGGCGAGCCTGGCCCCTCTAGTTCGTGACTTTAAATTGGTCAATTATTTCTCGATCTATCGACCAGTCGTCGTTGGTTTTAAGGTGTGAGAAATTTACGTGCCGACGATAAGGATTGGCTCTCAGCATTTACCGAGAAATCTTTTTACCGAAGAGTTTATATAGGTATGCGGTTTTGTGGTAAAGAAAAACAGTTGTTTCGTACAAGCCTAAAGATCGAGTCTTCGGGGATCAGAATTCAGAAGTTATTTTCAATTCACTTGGCGGAGATGTATAAGATGGTGACTTTGAAGCCAGACTATCGCCTCATTACAGCGTCTGAGACTCAAGGCAGCTACTTTACGTACAGCCATTTTCTCATTAGCTTTGCCGATCCCATTTGAGAGAATAAAAAGCTGCCTTTGTTTGCGTCTCGATTTATCAGAATCCACAGTTACTTTGTACTTTCGAACTATATAGTATACTGTCAGGAAAATATATTATATAGTTGTAACGATCTTACAGAACAACACTCGGAAAGAAAAAGAAACAACAAGTCTTTCGGAATCTTTGATCTTGTATATAATTTTGCCAGATATCGAAAGCAGACTCGAAGCAGAGCGCCTTGGCCGGATATTATTGAAAATAAAAATTGAAGCTTTATAACCAAAGAATTTAGGTGAGGGAAATGGGGGTTCTTTGCCATCGAGGTCCGGAAAATATAGTAATCAATTTCTCACTGGGGTACTATAATATGACATCCACCGAGGGTGACGCCGTTTTTCGCAATTCATTTTTTAGCCATTCTAGACGGGCTCTACCTCACTGAAAGGAAAGAATTATCTCCTGGTTCTACGTCGCCTCCTGATCTTGTTACGAAATGAAAAGAAACCTTTCTATATACCTACCAAGTCTTCGCGCTGCTGACGAGTCAGGGGGTGAATTCAAGTCCACACACAGATTCCCCTAATGGTCCAACGAGCAAATACATACCACGAAAGATTCGACACTCGCAATAAAAATCATTGTCAATTTCTTTTGCCAAGGAAAATTAAATCTAAAGAAACTTTTCACACCCCTTGACAAAAAAAAAAAAAAAAAAATAAGATGAAATAAAAAAAGACGTCACCATTTTGATTATCGGTGATCAAGATCAGGAAAGAAAATAGACTTTTGGAAACCAATCGCTCATACTTTTCTTCTATACGGCGTGTTGAATGTACGAAAATAAGGGTGTAGATTAGAGATGGTGTCTTAGGGGTTGAAGTCGGGTTACCGCAGTATAAAGGTGGGGAAAAAATCATCGGGACCATGACAACAACAAGGGACGCCCTCAATTGTCTGGCGATTCTCGGCGCCGGGCGTACTTCTATCTGTTGTTTTAACGGCTTCGTCTAGCCAAAATGCATTGTGGACGGGGTGCAGAAAAATGGCCGCATTCCAACCCTCCCGCGGTGATAGTCTATATCTCGCAAATCAACAAAAGGAACGTCTATATATATATATGTATGTATACCAACCATACGTTGTACCGCACACCGTTTTTCGCTAGACTGCACGACCCTTTATCATCCCCTAGGGAAAACTCAGACTGAATCTCAGGCCAGTATCGATATAATAGATTTCTTCGATTATATCGGCGACGTATATTATATCTCTTCGCAAATGAAGACAGTGTGGATGCGTAAATCTTACTCGTTAGAACACAATGGTTTATAGAAAATGATGATTGGATCGGGAAATTATATCGATCTTTGAATTTTAACGAAGTATTTCCGTATCGATATGGTACAAGTATGATCTTTGAACCTAATCTAGCTAACATGAGAAATATGAATCTGATTGGTATTGGATTCGATTTTTCCAAACAGTAAAATACTCAGCCATTTTCTGCCTTAGCATATAATTAATCTCCTGAGTTTCATTTAGGTAGGTTGTATTATAGTTTGGAAGAAACTACGAATCGCGTTTTCGAGGTGATAATAATTGGGAATAATGGAATTTCGAAGATAGTCACTTGGCACCTTTCGACAATATGGGAATCTGTTGAAAATTCTATTATTTCCAATTGTTGTCACCTCGAAAACGCGAATTGTAATTTCTCGACGACTACCCAACCGATCCGAACGAACCCTCGACGAATGATTTCAGTTCTTTGGCAGAAAATGGCTGAGTATGTCACCTTGTAAAAAAAAAAACTGATCAGAATCCAGTAAATCTCATATTTTTTATGTTAGCTAGGTTAAGTTGGAAGTCATCTCTATGCTGTATCACCTATAAAGAAGTCTTGTAATGATCTGTATACTATTTTTTTTCTTACTACATACTATTCAATCAAACCTTGTGATAATTTTGATAATTTTATACAAATGATGGATGAAAAATCGTTGATATATTATTAAAGTGTGTAAAAGTACACGACTTTTTAGTGAAATACGAAGAAAAGATAGAGTAAAACTACCAGCTCTATAGGGTACACCATGTGTATATAGACGTCTGCGTCTGGATCACTTCCTGGGTCGCAGATTCGCTTTGAAATTTTGCCGCAGTTTGCTAATCATACATACGTTGCTAATAGCGAGTTGAAATGTTGAAAGCTTTTCAGCAAAGCCGAAGACAGAAGGCCTTTTAGTACATACGCGGCCCCGATTTGCAATTGGTAAAAAAATTATAAAAAAAAATAGCTTACAGACGTTTCGTTTTGACATCGATTGCTGTCAAAATATTAACATACGCATATTTGACCCTTGTATCACCGCATTCACATTTCTTCATGCTTTGCTTTCGCAGAAGCTCTCAGAAGTTGTAGATTTGTAAGTAAATATCAACTCTTCGGCTAACGCGGATGTTTGCGAAGAGTCAAGTACTACGAAAAACGTCATCTAGGCGAGTGAAAAGTTCACAAAGGAAATTATTTTTGACACCTAAACTAGCCGGTAGATATAAAGTAGAGTAAAATACTATATCGAGAAAGCCTATGACGAGATGAGTGCTCGATTATTAATTTATGGTATTGTCGGCAACGTATCCAACAATGAGAATAGAAAATATCGTAATATCGTATCACAAAGGGTTGATAACGTTTACCGGAAGTAAATTATAGACTGTATAGGTATAGTTACGTCCGTAGATGTCGTTTATCAATTTTAAAGCAATTTCCTACCTCACGTATCACATATCCCCATAATTACTCGCAAGCCACGTAAGGACTTAGTTTAGGTGAAAAATCGATGAGGAAGTTTTTAGGAATCGATTTCAGAAACGCTTGGTTTCTGTGCTTTGTGTCAAAAATTCAAAAAGCTGATGCCCTATTTGTTATACACATGATGGATATCGCTACCTTGAAAATTTGAAATACCAAATCGAGAATTTGAATGGCGATGGATTTTCAGATTTTACAAAATTCACTTCTTTACTGAAGAACACTTTGAAAAATTAAAGATTTTGAACGGAGCCAGTTTTTGACGTTTGCAGATATGTTATAGCTTTGTGAGGAATTATTTTGAATCATTTCACGTGACTTAACAAATCTCCAAGCGCGTGAAGTGACAGGAAGAAAAATATTGCCAATCAAAAAAGTGAAGTGGTGAAATAAATCATTTCGACGTCAGAAAGGATTATTCGAAACTCAAGTCCGATGAAAGATGGCTTTCACGTTTCAAGGATGGAAAATAATATTTTAAAGAGCAAAAAGTTTTCTGCAACTGCAGTAGTATACAGCTCGAGTTCATAAATACTGCAGCTATCTACAGATACGGTTTATAAACATAATTTAAGAAAATAAGCGAATTCAGAGTTGTGTGAGAAAATAATTCCATCACGTATTTATAATGCTGCATCTTGATTCGCGGGATTTTGCATTTGCGAATTATTTTTAAACTCGATTTATACTCCACTTCCGGAATCGTCGAATCCGGAGATTCACCAGAAACGCAGAATCCTTGTTTACATGACTTGGTCGGATTGAGAAGGTAGCAGAAAACGTTTCTACGAAACGGGGTGGAGGCGAAGAATCAACAATCGTAAAACACGCGTCCGGATTTTACTACGGAAGTAGGTATAAAGGAGCGGGGTGAAGCGATCTGTAGAACCGGAAATGGTTCTTAATAGCAGTAAAACGTGACTCGGCAGATGAAGGCAACTCTTGTATTTCATATAAATTAATACTTAACAAATATGCCAGATTTAAATGCAAAAATAGATTTTATACCGCTCGTCCAAGTTTTAATGAGATAATTCGATTAGGAATTTGCTAGAATATATAAATTTAGCTTGGATGGATCTACTGTTTGGAGTTGGAATTCTTTCTACTGATTTTACACCGATCGGATAACTCATTTAAAACTTAATTGCGTTCCGAAACTTGCCAAGTACATTTTGCCCTCGATTCTGGTCAAGGATTTCAGCGTACGACGAAGTCAAAGAACAAAATTCAAGTTCCGATTTGAAATCTAATCATTCGATTTGAGTATCGAGCGTTCATTTCATGATTTATTTACATGGTTTTACCGTGAATCTGAAATCTAGGCTTGTCAACTTGATGAATATCCGAAGAAGTTCGAGAAAGTTTGAATATTTCGACACCCGTTTGTTCTGCAATAACTTTACCAGACTGCCATGAACCACTTTCCGAAATTGCGTTCAATAGATTTCAATATTTCAAGGATTTCAGAAATTTCATCGGAATTGAAGGATCTCGCGAAAAATGTACTCCTGCTATTTAACAAGATTTGCACTCCATAAAGTTTCATTTCGGATTATGTGAAGTCGCTGATTTCTTCAATGGCTATATTTCAATATTTCTTCAGAATATAACAATTTCACATTGTACCCATACCGCCCTGACATTTCCTTCAAAAGTTCACTAATTTCTTTAAAATTTCTCTGAGTATTCAACATCTTAATTGTTAGTGATTTTTTTAATACAGAAAGAAAAAGGTTCATTACCTCTTTGATCCTGGCCATTTACAATTCGAGGTAACTACATTCCACTCCAACTACAGTACGCTGCCTGTTACAGTAAACAGTTATAAGTACATAGATATTAGATAAAGATTAGTATCTTCAAGTTTCCGCCACAGTTTCATATTGCGGAAGGTCAGAACCGTGTGCCGATCTAAAGAAAGACTTTGAGAAAAGATATATACCTGTATGTACATATTACCTATTCCTTATTATACTTGTAAAATGTACATTAAGATAGTATATACCAAAAATAGATCTTACGTATATAAAAATCGTCGGATAACTAATCAGAACCCAAATCGATATTAGCGACGTAATTAGCGATGACTAGTACGTAACGTATGTAAATACTAAACCGATTCGCTAATTTAGCGACTTGATTTCTACCGAGATGCTATATACCTGCAGCAGGCTCGTGCACTCGCTCACCTGTACATTATATAGTATACAAGTACCGACCCTGTGCGATGGCGGCTAATTACAAGGTACCTGAGGGACATTTTTTTTTTTTTTTTCTTTCACTTCCTTTTACGTTCTCCGCTCTTTTCCGATTTTTCTTTTTATTTTATTTTCTTTTTTTTTCGTTTTTTTTTCAGTCTCTCGCTCCCTCGTTCTTCTCTTCAACTCAATAATGCTTTACGCTCGGCTGACGCCTCCTCCCTCACTCGTATTTATATATACGTCCAATTATCTACTCCGTAGATCGTTACATAGTGAAAAAAAAGGAGAGAAAGAAAGAAAAGAAAAAAAAACAACATGAAATGAAATAAAATTAAAAAACAATTGTATCTGATCATACTTGAACTGAGGTGAAAGAAACTATAGATGGATTCTCCTTTCATGACTCTTCGCGATAATGACAATAATAATAATCAAAATAATCATAATCATAATAATAGTGGTATCAATTATAAAGATCGATAATTATCGGGATTGGCAAGGGATTCATCCGTGTCATATATAATAAACGGAGCAAAATATGATATTCCAATAGACCGCGTGGTCTAATTGTGTATACGCGAAATATTTCAATGCAGCTTTGGATTTCAGAAGAGAGAATATACATATATACATATATCGAGGGTGGTGTGCTTACGAAATATGAATGCTTAGCTAGTTCGAAAACATGTTGCTTATAAATTTCTGAAATAAAAAAATGTATAGATAAATGTAGGTGGTAGAGAATCCGTAACGCTTTATGTATGTAGGTATGGAAAAAGAAATTGAGCAACATTCGTTCTTTATTTGACTAAACTGTGTATGCCGAAATAGTAGCAGTCAGTTCTATAGAAGTTGAAATAATTTCATTCACTAAACTGTTATTTACCGCATCACGACGTCTGGGATTGACAATCGAATTAGTTTGTTAAAAGGGGTTATTGCGATGCAGTGAGTCAAACAAATTTGTGAAATACCAGCTGTTATATACTACACACGTGTATTAATTTTATTATGTACACTTTGCCTACTCAATTGTGAACTGAGCTGCAAGTATCAGGATATAGTTTCATCCAATTCAAAGTATTCAAAGTATTTTATAATAAAAATTTTGTTCATCTACCTCGAAGTTTACCTTTTTATTTTTGATTTTTCAACCACTTGGCAAGAATTAAAGTATGACTTCAGTATTCCAGGATGACTGAGCTATTTGATATTTCAATTGCAAATTCGTCATCCAATAATAATAAACGGTCAGTATTTTGCGGAAATGAATTTTTATGAATGATTAGGAATTTTCCTGATTCTAAGGTTTCAATTTCTGATAACGCTGACTGTATTGAATTAGTCACATAAATACGCAAGGGCAGCAATTATATTTCATCTCAAAACGTACTCTTCATCGAGAGTCAAATTCATCAAGCCTTACCTCGCCATTCTCTCGATCATATTCTGATTCAAAATTTTCAAAAAATTGAACAACTCAATGGGTTTGAAGTTAGAACAGTACAGCTAGTAACAATTTTACTATTTTCTGTTCTACCAAGAATATAAAAATCGGCATCACCTGAAAAACATCATCAGCATCAGAAGTCAGCCTACCTCGGTATTTCTGCTATAAAATTCACTCATGGAGATAATGATTCTACCTGAGTAAGAGTTTACCTATAAACGCAGTAAAGCTGAGGTGAGGTATATGAGAGTGTCGTATGATTAGCGGTGTTGCTGATCTCGGACTGGCTGAGTTAGACAGGCAGGCTTCTATATAGCAGATTATATAGATATATGTATAGTATATAAAATTGTGCGTGTGCTTATACATATACCTATATAATATAGCAAAGTATATATACGAAAGTGAACAAGATCGGAGACTCGAAGAATGTTGCCTCTCCTATCGCCAAGGTCGTAGACATGTACATCGCGACTTATGTTACACACTAGTTCACTCAACGATTTGCAAATATGTGAAGGTAAAGGCGTTATATAGGTATGCAAATACTAACTAGAGATCGATTTTCGTCGAAAGGTGATTCTTCTTCGGAAATAATGATCATTCCCTCGCTATACTCTTCTGCAGTGTCTGAATTTATTTTTTGTTTTTGCATCTTTTCATTTGCTTTTGCTTTTTCTTCTACCCGCCATACTTGCATTGTATTTTGAAATATTTGACTAGCTGTTTTTTTTTTTTTTTTGTTTTTTTTTTTGTGTGGGCTAAATATTTAGTGTGTAAAAGTGCAGGGAATTAGATGGAGAGGAATTATAAGAATAAGAAGAAGAGGAAGAACTTTGTTTGTTCTGTCTACAGCAGGTATGTAGGTTTACGTCGTTGCAAACGCGGCTCTGGCGTTCATTCTTGACAAAACTTAATAGACAGAGAGGCGTGTTTCAGGTACATACATACAGTAATAAAGTAGGCCATTGAACAAAGAGAGAAAGAGAAAGAAAGAGAGAGAGAAAGAGTTAGGTACTAGCGATTATTAGAGCATGAACGAAAAACATCTACTCAAGATATTTCTTTCACTGCGCTCACCCTGCGAAACTTCAGTTACTGCAAGCACATCCATCTCATGCTCTAGAATATCATTCATCTTGAACTATCTATCTTAACATTCTATTTGTCTAATTGTTCGCCTATCATTATTCGCAAGGTCTGATTTCAATGAATCTGCTGATATAATTACCATCATGAGATTCCAAAAATCGATGTCATTTTTTGAATTCTTATAGCCCCAAGATTATTCCATTTCTAATCTTGCTGTAATCTAAACACTGCTGAAACAGTGATCTTTTTTTTTCATTCGAAATAAGTTCGCGGCGAAAGAGCGTGAAAGTAATTAAAGCAAGCTACAGAAAGTTTAAGATTTCCTCTTGAAAATGTTCCCTTTAAAATGTCTCGATGATTTTTCGTCGTGAGGTGAAACGAGATTTAAAAAAATAGCCTGTGTTATACTTTCAGCTTTTGTTCAATTGTGAAAACGGTAATTCTGTTTGGGGGGTTCTTGGTAATATTTTTCTGATCTCAGTTTTTCGGAGAAGCAGATAAACGGATATTTTTTTCTACGGAATTCGACTGACCTAGTTCTTTATCCTTTTACGAAATATGCGTTTATCTTGAAATATCGCGTTTCTAGAACAGTTTATAAACGCAGAAAAAAGTTGGCAAAATATTTTTTCCAGATATTCCTCACGCCATCCATCGAGGATCACGACTGGCAATGTTGTAGTCCCTATTCCATAGAACACATACCGCTAATTTTGCGTAATTAACGCGTCAAGAATTTAGCCCCTTGAATTCAACGTTCCAGCTAATTAGCTGATGGCGCAGACTGAATTGCATCTTTTCTTATTAGCGAATTCCTTTGTCTACCACATATTCTGCACACGCATATATATATACGGTGCTATAGAGAACTGCATGCCATACCTATAGCCGAAGCTATGCTACGTTGAAAACTGTATTCCATCCCGCCTGGACGGAGATATTTATCAGGAAAAACAGATTCAATATATTCTAGTCTCGCACGACGGGCTCCCCCCCTTGAATTGACTTCCTCTTTCACCTCTTTTACCGTATTTTCAATCTGACTCGAATTTATATTAAACTCTGGCAATACTATCCGTCCTGCTTCGGCACAGCGATATAGTAACCTTTATGAGAACCTGCTCCATTCAATTTGTCCGCCATTTCTGCCTAACCAATTTTGCGCACTGGTCGCTTTCAGGCTCGACTATATTCGATCAACTTTAGTGCGGAAAATCTTCCACTGCACTCTCTTCGCCTTCTCTATTTCTCTGATATTTTCATTGCTTAAGGCGAAATAGTAGAGATCACTTCCAACCTAACCTGGCTAACATGAAAAACCATGACTTTTACTGAAATTCTATCAGTTTATTTCACGAAATAAGATACTTGGGCACTATTCCTGCCGAAAAACTGAATTCATTCGTCGAGGGTTCATTCGGATCGGTTGGGTAGTCGTCGAGAAAGTACAATTTGCGTTTTCGAGGTGACAACAATTGGTAATAATCGAATTTCGACAGACAGAATTTCGGAATTCCATTACTACCAATTGTTATCACCTCGAAAACGCGATTCGTAATTTCTTCCAAACTAGAAAACGTGCCGGAATCAAATTCATAAGATTAGTGCATGACCACGGCAAAAAGTGGTTGAGTACTTCACTGTTTGGAAAAAAATGAATAGAATCCAGACTCAGACTCATATTTCTCAAATTAGTTAGGTTAGAGTAGTACCATATCGTCTTAACGTTTGCTTTCAATTGCCATCAGCGATCATGTTTGCCCTCGCAATTATTACTCGTTTGTGGCACAGTTCTGATGCCCTTAATTTCAGAACGATCTAAACCACGGAATCTATTATCTAGGCCCGACTTTGAACAGTGGAATATTTTGACTAGCCAATTTTTTTTTTTTTTCTTTCTTTCTTCTTCTTTTATTTTCTCAATTTTCCTCCATTGTGGGTGTAATTGAAGTGATGTCACTGTGTGGAACCAGCTTTATTATCCGTTGAAAAGTTCTATAGCAAACCGTGTATGCGGTTGCAGGCGAGAAAGGAGCTGCGGTGTGGTGGTGCAGCAGGCAATGGCTTCGGACACGGGTTATGGTCTATACGTGCAGCTATGCAAATTGCAGTTTCCTTCGGTTTTAGTATTGGTGATAGAAACGTGTACGTGTTTATATACCTATGTATGTAGGTAACTATATAACTATACCTACATGCCGCCATACAGTCTTGAAGAATCGAATATAGTCACGTCTAACTCGGTGCGTAGGTAGCACTAAACACTATAGCCAATAATACCATCTGCTGCTACGGCAACATAACGTCAAATTACAAATTCCATTTCCATAAAAATGCTTTTTTATCATCCATAATTGCGCCTATCAACTTAGAGATGTAAGATTATCATGCAATTCGTAGAACATACCTTTCACTAAACTTCAGAAGAAGTCATCTATTTCCAAGATGAAGTTATCAATGAATTCTATATCTCTCCTCAAAGATCGGTGAGCAAATCTGCCAGATTAAAAAAATTTTTCACTGCGCAAATATCAAGTGAATTGAATTATTTTAAATTGTTTCGATGACTAATCGACAGTCGAAGCTAGATCACCGTGTGCATGTGTTTGATTTGATTTTAAGAGGAAAAGAGGAATAGTCTCGAAAATTTCTGCGAATTTAACTGTAGCTGATGAATTAATGGAGAATCGGCAATTTGGTTTCGCTTCGTTGAGCACTTGCCCGATCAATTCGACCTTTGAAATATCTCCTGGGAATACCCGATCGCATGAGCTTGAAAACTAACTCCTAGGCACACGATATTGCAATTCTCGGGGTTAATTGTCGACCACTGCAGAATCTAAATATCAATCAACTTCACCACTACCGGGGTCTTTGGGGATGGTTATCCTCGGTGCGATTATCGGTCTGACTTTACTACCACCAAGTTGACAGATTTCTACTAATTTTCGAGACATTTAGACTTGTAAGTTTCGTAATCGTAAAACGTGGATTATTAATTTTACCACAAAACTATCATTCTCAATGTATGCAATTACGCGATCTTACCATAATCTATTCTCCGACTAACTTCTATTTGCTAAAATATCGCGTGACTAATGGAAAAAGGGCGTAAGCGACGATAATAGCCATTTAAATGGCAAAAGGGCGTATAATTTTTTTTCGAGAAGGAAATTTAATGGCAAAAGAACTTACGTGATGCGAATATACGCCCTTTCGGGATTAACTTCATCGAAAAAATCACCCCTGTTTTTCAACATTAACTTCCGAGTCGATCGACACAAAAAAAATTCGAAATTTATGCCCTTCTGCCTTCAAGAATCTCAAAAAATCGTAAGTGACATATACTTACATCCTTTTCTATTAGTTACTCGATTTTCGGTGTATTCGAATTTGTATTTTGACAGAACTGAATTACTTACTTCTCAAGCTACTAACTTAAGGATGTGCTTTAGGTTAAAAGCTATCTTCCAGAATAAATAATACATTAGTGCCAACTTCTTGCTACAAATTTGTGCATCCAAGGCTACTAAAACAAAACATATACCTGTAACATTGTCTGTACAAGCTTAAGATTCGATGGAAATCATAAAAAAAGGCCTTAGAAGAGCCCTCCCCTGAAAATGGAATTGGCGATGAAATACTTAGGATACAGCATTCTCCATTTGTACCCTGTATCAAAGAGACGAAATAAAAATATTGAAACGAGGAATCTGATGTACAGTCGAAAAAATTCGAGAAATTGCATTTTTTACACGCTTTTCACCAAAAAAAGGCACTTTTAACCCGAACAGTACAATCCAGCAATGGTAATTATATTATCACGAATGCAGCTGTCAACAAATTGGTATCTTCTGGTAATTGATAATGAGCTGAATAGAAATCTAACGTTTTGAATCCATCTCGATTCTGCTGATTCGAAAATTTTCGACCTTTCAAAGCAGACCTCGACTACACTGCAGTTCAACAATAATCCATGTTTCGTTTCCGTTCTGGACAGATGTTGAACGTGCGGTTTCACGACATTTTGGACCTCATTCAATCGACTTTTGTGTTTCGTAAAGAACTTGGTACTATACAGTACTGAGTATACAATGGCTCATTGTCCCATCGTCGGTGTACATTGTAGTCCGTTATTGCAACTAAATTATCGGCTGTAGATATTGAATTATGGTAGCTGTTACCACGACCACCGTTTGCCACAACCTGGGCCTCTCTTCTATATATATGAGCTGCTGCTTTGTGCATGTTCTATACTACATGCAATATACGAACCATACTTCGAATACCGTTCGGCAAGCGACCAGATGCTGTATATCCATTATGTTATCCAAAATTCCAAACCCTCCCCCGATATCCCCCGTTCTCGGTATATAACAGAGAATCCCTATATCGAAACGGTAGACATATATAACGCTATACCACTTCAGGATGATAATATGATGTGCACTAAACTCCACTGTGCAATATTATCGCTAATTACCTTCAATTAATTCACCAGCCTAATTAATTGGGGATTATTATAGTTTCGTAGGGGAGTGGGGGGGGGGGGGGGGGGGGGGGAAATGCCGCGTTCAAGTTTCAATTCATTGCCTCATGTAGAAGTTCGTGGGTATGGGTTTGATACTGTCTATTGATCCGACCTGCGGTGCTAATTAATATCCCAATCATTTTATAAACCCCCTCACACGTCTTTCGCGTCGCTGATGTTTGCCTAATTTCAATGACCCGTGCCAAGGGGTTCGTCAAGCAACCCCTTGACTCACCTCGTCCTGTCAGCATTCGCACCTTGTATGTACCTACCTCTGCAGGGACTGTCGGGAATGTGTCGTGTTTCCTGTATGTGTGCAGTGTGCGGGCCATCGAATAATCGATAATGATTGACGGGGTGTTGATGATTCTGACCATCGAATCGATGCTACGTTTAAATTTTCACCTTTGACCCCGTCAGCTAATGAATTTTTGAAAAATTTCTCGCTCTGGACGACGCTAACGTTGAACGACCGTTGAGGTGGATAAAAATGGAATAAAATAAGTACAAAATGAAATGCGTAAGCCGCACAAACGTTCAGATTGGAAAAGTAAACTTTGGGGATGAATTTGCCACTCGGTTTTTTTCCAGTTTGTTAAAACGCAGTTATACAATATGGGTGTAGTCTAATTTTATTCCGTGGGTTAGTTAAGCTGTGATAATATGAAATTGCAAAGTACACACAAGCTCGAGAGCATATTCTACGCGTTGAATATAAAGCCCAAAGATCGAGGTATAGGCGTATAGGTAGGCATACATGCTTTGGCATGTTTGCCAAAGGTAAACGTGAGATTATTGGAATTTAATGAAAACCGAGGAAGGGAAATTGGGCGAATCCTGAAATTCTATTGTATGAAAAGGAAATTGCGTAACCGTTCGATACCATATACCTACGTATAACTATACATGCATATTGTATGTGAATAAAAGGAATTCGCAGTTAGATATACGTGTGGTTTGGACTTTCATAAATTCTGCTAGCCTAGTTTCACGTTGGTACGTGACACCGGCTACTACTGGTAGCGGCTAGTATTATTTTTCGTTTTATTTCATTTTTTGTATTATTCATCGAGAGAATCGCGCGAAAGTAAAGGGTGCTTTGTACCTACAAACGTTATAATTGAACACGGAAGCAATCCCGATAAGGTTACGCCTTGAATTTGTCCAAGGTAAACGAAAAATAATTGCCAAATCGAAATAGAAATTATCTTGAAATCCAATTACGAACTTCTTCAATTAATCGTCTGACCCCTGATTCTATATAAGCTGGCTTTCATGTATACTGATTATTCTATCAGAATCACAGTATAATTCGTTTTCGCAGAAATAAAATGATCGAATTTGGCAAAAACTCGACGCTTTTCTTCTCAAAATATATTCAATACTCAGTCAGAGAAGTTTGAATTGGAAAACTTGATGTTAGTGACTCGGAAAACTATCAAAAATAGAAATCGATACACTCTTCATTTTTCCATCGGATGAAGAGATATATCTTGATTTTTCCGAAATCAGACAGTTTTTGGAAACCAGAATATCCTCTGGCCTCTCAAAAAATTGATTGTTTCTTTGTCTGATGGTCGATATTCGTTGTTTGCAAAATTGAGCAAATCGCGTTGAGGAATTGTGTGGCAAATTTGCAAGTGTCCCTTTAACGAAAATTTCTAGGCCTATGGTAGAGTCGGTGTCTAGATTTGGGGATATGGGTCGCGACGGGACACGTCAGTTTGGTATGCACTGGGCACACTTGGCGTTTGGCATTCGTGGGAAATGGCATTTGCACCCTCGAGCTATTTCTCAGTAGACCGTCGACGGTCCGGATCGTCCGTAAGCCAATACTCAGTGACTTCCGCTGATTCACATCCGGGCTTCTCAAACTATCCCAGAACAATCGAATCTTGATTGTCCAGCTCTGGTTCACAGATTTCTTTCTTTCTTTCTTTTTGTCTGATGTCTTGAGGCTTCCGATATTTTTAATCCTCCCAACGACGTAACCTTGAACTTCGTTCGAAAAAACGTACTTGATACCTCGATTCTGCAATTTTTTTGTAGTTCGCACTTTTGGAACAAGGAAAGTTACAAGTTGAGTTTCTACCAGATAGCAACGTTTTGAGGTTCAGAAAATCACATTCAACCATTTTTGGATGAACGTCTGGGTGTGTCTTCTCAATTTGATATCCGACGATATCTTGAGAACGAATTAATGGATTTCGACGATGTTGGTCTCAATCGATGCAGTTTTTTGCAACACAGAGTTGATCGAATTTTGAATTCATTCGGTCAACTAGTTTTTGAATAATTCGGTAAACAAAATTTTACTGAGACAATTTCAAATAGTCATAACTCGAAAACGAATCAACGGATTTTGATGATTCTTATCTTCATCGATAGAATTTACTCCGACTTAGAAATGACTCGATTATGGAACAGATCGATGCAGTAGTTTCGTACTGTTTAAAATTGAAAGATCTGCGCGGGAAGTTTCAGGGCTGGCCCATCGTATAGTCTGTCGATTTACCTGCTTGGTTTACTTTCTTTCTATACCTACTTACGAATCGCGTTCGAAATAAAAATATGAATGTGATTCGAAAGCGGATCGTATTGCAAAAATTTTGTTTCTATTTTGTGACGTTATTGAAGAAATACGTACCTATGCTGGCTCGGAGTTGACTAATTACCTACCAAAATAGCCTCGACGGGGGGTAGTCGATTTTGTGAGTGATTGGTATTTCCTATTTCCGGTATATATTGGGGGGGGGGGGGGGGGGGGGGGGAATTTCCGTCGCCAAGTTTTCTCCAATAATCGAGAAAATAAATACTCGCCAATACTGTGGCTTCTGTTTGAAGAACTTTTGTTATTCCCAAATCGATTGCTGAGTAGATTTTTATGAGATACCTATAAGCATGCCCGCAATAAATTTGGGGCAGGATTGAAGTTCCAAATTCAAAAAGTTTCGAACGGTCAAAATTCCGAATTTATGGAGAACGCGATTTTGAGTTCGTAGAAACGTTAGAGTTCAGAACTTGCAAATTCCGAAAGATCAAAAGACAGCAGACAGCTCAAAGATCTGAAAATTTAAGGGCAGCTCACGACAAAGCTTTCGGAATTTTGAACTTCCGGTGTTTTTCTGTGAGTCGGTCGGGTGAAATTCGCAATTTTGACCTTTCGCAGCTTTTGACATTTGGAATTCCAATCCCGCCCCATAAATTTCTACAAGAGATTCTCGCACGTATTTTTCATTCCATGTTATTTATTCATCAATTTTTTAGTAATCGGGGGAAAAGTTCGCCTCGCCACTTGATACTTTACTGCTCGTTTTTTTATTTTCTTTATGGAACGGTAATTATTCCGTGAAAAAAATAATCTCTAAATTTTCAACCTCAGAGTTTGTACAGACTCTCCCCTAATTCTCAGAGCTGTTCTCCTCTTATCTCGTCTCCGTTAAAAAACTTGGTAGGACGAAATTAATTCGCTCGTGGATTTTTGCCGCCTTGGCAACCCGATTAGGGCGAGTTTCCCTTGGGGTATTTGCTTGTGTAAAAAATAAATGACGTCAAACTCTCTCGAGAACGGGGGTCTAGATATGCTTGCGGATAGGAAGTTCACGGCTCTTGCTTCGAAAATTGTCACGTCAGCTTTCACCACCTGCAGCATATGTGCAGCTATATACTTACTCCTGCCCTCGGCTCATCCTCGCAGTTCAGGATGTTATAAAAGGGAAAGAAGAGACGTATACCGTCATCTGGATGCCATTTCGAAAATCTTGATACTCGAGAACCTCGTCACGCATCTGCTTCCTACAGCCTCTCTTATATCCCTCGCTGCAGTTTCACTTCTGCAGGTATTGAAGCTCAGGGAAAAAATAATCAGCTGTAGAAATCTTAGAGCTATAATACTATTTTTTATTGCATTCTACCCGTTCCTGCATTGGGTCCATATCTTAGTCTCAACGAGGAATAAACTTTCCTAGATTACTATGTCGTATAGTTGGGCTCAGTTTTCTTCTTATTTTTCATGTTTTCCCCCAAGGAAAGGGAGAGGATTTAATTAACAATCAGGAAAATCAGATCTGCGTGACTGTCAACAGCTGTTAGTCAAAACAACCAATAAATCCGATCGATTTCAACTGAAAATAGTCCACTTGGCATTGCATGTAATCGTCAAAGTGGCGTGATATGTTCATCAGGCGTTTGCGAAGATCCAATTTTGGTATAGGAAGTGAAAATATGATTGTTAATTTATGATTAAGATTAGGATTATATTTATTTTGATATCATCATCAGGAACGCGAATCGTATGAAATTCGTATACCCCAAAAGAAATGGATGAATTTGGAAAAAATGTCGAATTTTGACCGTCCCAGAAGAGATTCATCGTTGCCCCAGATTTAGCCTAAGTAAAGGTTTTCATTGCTCGATTTACCTCACATTAGCCAGCGTTCTACATGCAGAGATCGTTCTGTCGACCCAGTGCCACGCTAATGAACAAGAAGTGAATCAGCCAGCGAGCAAATATAACTGGACTCCATACGCACACGAGGGAACGGAAGTAACCTATATATATATGTGTATATCTATGTACACGTATGTTTGTATGTATGCAGTGCCACACCGTAGGGACCAACTCCAATACGTCGACCGCTACTCAAAATGCAAATTCGTGTAATCAAAATCAGCGCAAATTAATTACCATAGTCAAAAGAGAAAAATTTAAACAAGCAGATGGGCCAGCCCTAGAACTTCTCGCACAGATCTTCCAAGTTCGAACGATATCAGAATATTCGACCTTTCAAAATTTAGTTATTTATAAATCGGAGCAAATATGCTATCGATCAAAATAAAAATCATCAAAATCCGTTGATACGTTTTCGAGATATGACTGTTTGAAATTTTTTTGGTAAAATTTATTTCGCTCAATTAGTTGAAAACTAATCAATAGATTAATTAAAAAATCTAATCAGCTCTGAGTGACGAAGAAGCATATCGATTGGGACGAAAATCACACATAGAAAATCATTTTCAAGATCTTTTTGAAGATAAAATTCGTCACACACTGATGGGAAAGGTTTAAATCAGGCCTGTAGGCGAACCTGAGTGTTCTTACATGAAAAATTGTCTAAAATTGAGCTTGACCTAAAGAACTAGATCTCGTTAAGGAACTGAAGAGATTCGCTTTTGTATAAAGGCTCGTTAAAACTTTGAGGCAATCTTGATCTAGGAGATTATCACGATGATTAATATGCATGAAATGTATACCTTGTATATTCTTACAGCGTATATTATATATCTACCGAGTATGTATGTACATACAATTGGGCGTATAGTTTTTTTGAAGAAGTGAGAGGGAAAAAATGGGGATATATATTGACAGAGAGAGAGAGAGAGAGAGAGAGAGAGAGAAAGAAAAGAGCCATGAAAGTAACGGGATAAAAAATAAAAAATAGGGAACGAAACGAAGCTAAACGCGAATCACGCAATCTAATTTCACCCCATGCAAATCAAGGTCTTAACTAGCTGGCGCCCTGGGACATGGTGCTGCAGGGGACTCCCCTATTTTGTGAATATAGTGCCAACGAACGCGTCATCGTCGATATCGTCGACCCCTTGCTTGAGTCGGTGAACCATATCGTACTTAAATTAACCATCACCCAGTAGGTAGTGAAGAACCAATTTCTGCTATACAGCCAAGGGTCTTTCACGTCCTGGAGAATTCCTCATCGCAATCTAAATGCGAGAAACGGAGAAAGACCGTAGGGTGGCAAATAAGGGAAAAGGGTAGGTGGTGGCGACGAGGTGCCGGGCAGCGAACGAATGTCCTTGTTTACTCACCGAAGTTATAATTGCTACGAGACGTAATTAGTTTTGAAAATTTAATTATTCTCCACGAACCGACCGGACTTTCGATTAATGTTTACCTCGTACCTTATACCACTGCAGTAAAACAGTTGCAGCTACGTGTATAAACGATTCTGTAACCTTCGGGGATATGTATACCTATATATCAATTCTTATACCTTTATGCAAAACGGTGTTATATTGTGACAATTAGGGGATGATATAATAATGACTAAGACTTGAGATTGTCAACGTTATTTGTCTAGTGTTAATTAAACTCACAAATCATACCTCTCTGGGTCAATCAATGGACTTTAGGTATAAAATTAGATCCTGAATAATTAGAGCAAGCTTTTTAACTGCAGGCTTAAAATTTAGGACTGACTATATGTATTTCAAAACTGCCGCAGGAATAAGTTTTTCCACAATTTATAGGCTTGCCTTTATGTTGAAACTTGGCGACACAAAGGGTCTTCCGGTCTCCAAGGATTCGTTCTACGCTACGCGTTGTCGCCAAGCTTTTATTCCGGGATTTATAACCCTCAGGGATATACATAGGTATATCTATATATATATATATACCTATACCAACAACGTGTTTGTCTTTTGCACAACAATGAAACGAGCTTCTGGCGCAATTATCTGCTTCTCATTCAATCCGATTCTGGCCATTCTTTGTCAGATTATAATACCTACTGCATTTTTTTCTGCATGGGTGAAAGTCGAATTCCGTTTTTTTGACAAACTTGTGTATCGAATACAGAATTAGCAGATTTCTTGCCACTGTGCAGGAAAAATCAGCGTCATATTATTGTGTTTTGTTTATTGTTCTTTTCTCAACTCAGATCATTGCCTCGCTAACAGATGTGCCCTAATTTTTTTGATTTTAGCGATCGCGGCCCACTTCTTCTTTTTAGCAGCCTTCTTCTGGTTGAACACCATGTGTTTCAACATCTGGTGGACTTTCAGGTGAGTTTCTTAACCTCTTTTTATAATGCATCGTCACCCACACAGTTTGGGATTCGGATGCTGTAACGTTCTCGCCATTTTGCATCCAGATCGAAGATTTCATTTAGCAACACGTTTTGTTTATGAACCAAGTTTTCTACGATTCATAATACAGAATCTGAATCGTTGGGAATAAAAAGGCCTCTGAAATTGTTAACCGAAAATGGATACAAAAGTCTTCATTTCATGAAGCTGATGCTAGCAGCCAGAGTTAGCAGCCAAACGTGCTAAACTTTTTTTTTAATTTGGATGATGCAGTATAGATTTATGTCTATAATCAAATAGAAGCTTTGGTTTTGATAAAAACTTAACAGAATTTTGATTCTTGTCCTTTGCAGACTCATTTTCATTTAACCCATTTCATTTGGCTGCTGATTTCGGCTGAAAGCTTCAGCTTCATCTTCATTTCGTGTGATTTGCCGTTTGATTTTATTATAGTCATACATAGCTGTTGGTAAATTTGTGTCAATTTTGACACATTTCGCGTGTCCCAGTCGGTCTACTCAAAAATCTATGTCAATTCGACAGAAGAGTTACATATCAAGTGTTGACATTTAGTTTATGTTGATATTTCAACACAAAAGCAAGTCAATCAACGTATCAATGTCACACAAAATTTGTGTGATTGAAATATATTTGAGCAAAATTGATTTGTTCCTAATGTGATCATTAACTATAATTGACAGATTGACTAGAAGTTTGCGTAGAATTTCAATTTTCTTTGACTAGTCGGTGCAAAATACGCATAATAAAGAGAATATTGCAAATTATTACATCTTTACAGAATTTTTGTTTTATAACGTTGTAGTAAAAGGTTCAAGGATAGTATATGAATTTTAATAGATTTTTTATCCCACGGTAAGTCAGTGAAAAACGATCGTCGGACGAAAATGATCCAAGTTTTGTGTTTGAGGGTTGATCGTGATCAAGTTTAGGGTCTCATTGCATGTGGACCCTCAAAACCATAATTTCAATCAATACTTGTGTTCAATTAAATACGGGACGAAGAAAAAAGATAAAAATATAAAAAATTATCTTCGCAAAAGACATTGAAGTTGGATGAAATATCGTTGTACTGTTGCAATATGTGTTCAAGCGATAGTGGATACCTTCTCACCTTCACAGTTTATTTATTACAGCAATTTCGTAGAAACAAGACAGCTCCCAGTGTAGATTGCTCGTATTTCCTTCATTACCCGTTCGTTTTTTATACATATATACATATACCTACTTAAATTGATCTCTTTTCTAGCTAGTTCAAGTTTCTTCGCGAGATTAACTTGTAATATTCATTTACTTGATTACGTACGTATTATGATTATGGTATTGAACCGCGGTATGTGGTTCGACCACGCAGATCCTTCCATACGGAATAATTTAATCCATGTGTTTTTCTGAAAGGATTTAAACCATGTGTCCTATCGGATTTCTAATCAAAATAGTTACAATACACGACACACATCTTGTTATACAATTACGCGCCTAATCTATGACGCCTAATCTATGACGAATAAAGCATACTTGTGATTGTAAGTAAACGAGATAACATTATAATATAAAAAAGTATTAAGAGAGAGTTTCTGGTGTAAACAAAAAAAAGAAAAAAAAAATATGAAATAAGAAACTACGAAGGCCAAGGAAAAGACAAAGACCGATTGTCCAGAGACTGTTGAAAAGAGTTTACTTCGTTAACCGTTATTATACCCACTACGTCACTTCCTGTCATCCTTCGTTGCCTTTTTAGTACGAGAGCTATACATATACACTCGATCTACTTAAATTTTAACTATTCGCAGATCTCTGCGCGTGTGGTTATAATTATAATTACAAATAAGAAATATAACCGTCTTTTTCTCCGATATCATAAACTGCAAAGATAAACCAAGAATTTGTCCAAATGTTTCATATTTAATGATCCCTCTCGATCAATACGCGTTTTTGTATTCAGTCTCTGAAAAAAATCTATACTGTCATATTTTATTGGTTTAATGGAATTCGTTCACGGCTAGAATTTGACGGGTTATAATTATAGCAACGATTTTGACATTTTTCTGTGAAATTCAAACTAGAAACATATTCGTCTCTCATGGTTGACTCTTTCAATCATATATACATGTATTTTTTCTCTTTCACGACAGCCTCGTATATGCGCCTGTCAAAGAAGATAATTGTTCTCGTTGACGTTGACGAACGTTAATGCAAAATTGTCTATTTTTTATTCCATTTTTTTTTTCATTTTTTTACTTTTTCACTATATTGACTTTTCAATCTTTCACGTGACCCTCTGACAACTGACAGATTACTTATTCCACGTATAAACCTTTCTATTGAATGCAGCTAGGTTTCGTGTGTCTGTATGAGTATATATACGAAACCTAGTTATAGTTTAATTTATGTCATTTTATTTTCTCGCATACTTGCCTTCGGCACTGTTTTAGATTTGCACAATGGCTAGTCGTGCTTCTAGGAAGATATATACAATTAATATCATAGAATATAAGTATACGTCTCATGAGAAACTATTTACAGTGGGCAATGTGAACCGCGCGTTAGAGAAAAACTATACGAGTGACCCAGCTAGTCGACCGAGTTAATAATATTAAATATTCTATATGTACCTGACTGCATACTGTACCAGATCTCATATTGCCTTACGATGAGGCTAATTGGTACTGCATTTCCGTTGGTACAGATACTAGTCTACGTGGTATAATTCTTTTCTTTTCTTTTAATATTCTGGAAAAGGTAAACAAAGATGGAAGATTCTGTTCTACAGGCATCACAATTCTCAGTGATCTTTTATATTATGATGATCGTGTCTAATTGAGCGTGGGGGAATAACGTAATAATAACGAGGGATATAGTATAGTCCCGCTTAACTCTGGAATAAAGTCCTTACTTTTCAGTGACAAAAACTAAAACTAAGACTTGGCTTTAGGCCAGAACTCAAAGCTGTCAATTATATTGATATTTATGGAGGAAAAACTGAATCTCGAAAAGCTTTTTCTCCTTCTTCTTCTTCTTCTTCTTCTTCTTTTTCTTCTTCTTTGCGTGCATCGAAAAGTTTGCCTATTTATAAATCGCAGATTCCCCGAGGATATTCCGCACGATATAGAAATATATCTTCATTGTATAGTTTGAACGGATTTTCGAAATCCATTTTATATGCCTTATGATCTTAGGTGGGAATATATACTGCATCTTCGAAAAATCTTTAGGTGGCCACCGTCCAGCGTATATAAGCAGCGAAAACGATTTTGACAGACCAAGGCAACCCTGTCCCAAATATCAAAAATATTCTTATGCTAGATTTCGAAATGAAATTACATACTAATATCAAATGCGAGGATTTGTGTTTCTCGCTACGGTCGTCTAGTGGTGCAATGTTTAGCTTAGCTGCCAGTTTCTCATAGTCAAATCAACAAACACCTCGTTTCGATATTTCATCGGCATTTTTTTTCTCCACGTTAGTGCTAACGTTGTATCGGTTTTCATACCTTTTTTCCAAACAATCATACTCCACACATATGCATGGGGTTTTCTTCCAGTCATTCTCGCACACGATTTGAAATTTTTTTAATTTTCAGTGTAGGTAAATTCATAGAAGAAATAAATCGCTCACGATCGGCTGGGTCTCAAAAATCAAGATTTTTGATCTAGAAAATCAGAGGATGTATTTGACTAGAAGTTTGTAAAATTCAATACAAGAAAACGGTTGGAACAAAAAATTTGGAAAAATTCATAGATGCTTCTTTGATGTGTATCGAATAAATTAAAACCTGTAGTATCGAATCGTTTGCGAGAATCGCTGGAAAATTCGATGTATTCGTGAATTTCAAGGGTCGTAGACCAGAAAGCATGACCTCTGGTCCTGCATCCGGTGATTCAAGCAACATGTATGCTTCTGGCTAATAATATGTAAATTTGGTTTACGTCCGAACTGGTTATGCCAATGGGGAAATAGTGTGTCGACTGACTACTGAACATTGCCTCGGCAAATGCAATCGTTCCGAATAGTGTAATTCACGGTGACTTTATATTCACAGCGTGTGTCTCTATAGTCCCGAACCAGTTGGGCCAAGAAATCACTTCCTAAAAATCTCAGAGCTTGCTGTAATCTCAGAGGAGGAGACAAACGACCACTGAATTTACGAGCTAGAGAGAAATTCAGCACAGAAGAATCTTATTTAACGATACTTGGACTACGTCCATCAGCAGACATCACCGTGATGTGCTTTTGGCATCGAGCTAGACGAGCCAATGAAGCTTTTTCGATAAGTTTTAGATTGCTTGGATTCCAGTTAACTCTTCCTCTGCAAAAAGAGAGAGAAAAAAAAAAAAAAAAAATTGCAAATCGGTAGATCGGTTACGTCAGGAAAAATTACGCGCTTCAAATAGTTTATCTGACGTGTAGACGAGTGAATCGTGAGGATTATAATATGCAGGAATTGCTAAGAACAAAGGATGTTTGTGCGAAACACGTTTCCATGTATGAGACTTGAGTTAGCCACGATCTTTGCGTTCATTCAGGCTATAGTTTAAAGATCGAAGCAAAAGATCTACCGATCTCTGGCAAAGACGCCTTTGACAGTGAACTCAACGGATCGTGACATTGTCAGCGATTGCGTCACGATTCACGACCTACTCGTTCAGCCGCGAAGACATACCGTGACCAGCTTGAGTCTTCGGTGTTTAAGTTCCTTTCACACCGAAGACAGCTGGATGATTTTTAAACAATTTTACTTGATCTAGTTGACGAATGAAGTCTGATCAGTTCTTTCAATTGGATTTTCATCAGCGAGTAAATTATACACCGATGAAGGAAATTCTTAGTTCTTGGAGAATTGGAAGGACTTTGGTGTGCATGAAACCTAATACACCGCAGCCTGCGGGAAGACAGAGACTAGCGAAGGAGTACAATGACCCCCTCAACTGCAGGTCGTCACAGCCAGCACACCTGCATCACCTGTACCAGAAGCCGCCTTTCTTGGTATCACATTCAGGTCGATCCTTAGAAGATACCGAAACAGCAATGATCAGATCTTATCTGTTTAATTATTCAATTATCTCAACACAATGGGTTGATTAAATGTTACTGTGAAAGAAGAAGCACGCGTAGGTTACTCACAAGCTCAACTATACTCATACTAAAAGTAGTCCGGTTTCAATTTGAATATCTGATTTTCTGTTCCTGAGAAATCATGGGATTGTTAATGAGTTTGAAAGAAAGGAGAAAATGATTAGAATGGTAATGAGTATGATATTTTGATAAAGCAATGGGAAATAGTTGAAATAAGTGAAAATTATGAAATTGCAAGTCCCCAGACACTTTGTGTACACTCGATTAGGTCCTGGCTAACAAGAACGTCATTATTTTCATTAATATTCAACACGCGGTGGTCCGATAGACGTATAAAGCATTGGTGCGCGTGACTGCATTTCAAAACATAGTGTCTACATACAATTTCTCACTTCTTGGCTTTAGATACTTACATATTAATTATCATCGTTTTAGATTTTCTTCCGTGATTATAACAGCCACACTTCTTCTCTCTAAGCACGCTCCGTTTTACTCGAGAACCTTTTAACGCGCAAAAGTTTCCGTATACATTTTTTAACCTTCTTCGTCATGGTGTATGGAAATCGGAAGATTTCTTCAGAGATTTCCGTCAATCAACAGTTCAGTAAAATTTGCGAGTTTCCCTTCTTGATGCTGATCCGGTCTTTTAAGGCGATATGGTACAAGTCGCTTTGAACCTAACCTAACCTAGCTAACATAAGAAATATGAATCTGACTAGAAATCGATTCGTTTTTTCTAAACAGTAAAATACTTGGCCGCTTTCTGCCGTAGTAAAGTATCAATCTTCTGAGTTTTATTTCGGTTATATGTATGTTGTACAGTTTGAAAGAAACTACGAATCGCATCTTCGGGGTGATAACAATTTGTAATAATCAAATTCCGAACATAGTCCCGTAGCACCTTAAGGCGACATGGGTGTCTGTTCGGAATTCCATTATTACCAATTGTTGTCACCTCGAAAACGCAAATCGTACCTTCTCGACGACTACCCAACCGATCCGTATGAAGCCTTGACTAATGAATTCAGTTTTTTGGCAAAAAAAAAAGGCTAAGCATGTCACTTCATCAAGAAAACTGATAGGATTCCAATGAAACGTATGTTCTTTATGTTAGCTAGGTTAAATTCGCAGTGATCTCTACTATATCACCTTAATAGTGCAGAAACGTGTGAAATTGCATCTGAAATTCTCTAGATTCACTTTGAATGTCGTTGTAATTCCCAGACGCCAATTTCAGTCCATGGCAAATTTCTAACTCGTATACAGTTCTTGGTCGTCGCGAAGATATTATTGTCACGTTTAGGTATGAGTAACCCGTAAATTAGATTGCGTAAGTATTTTTGAAAAATGTTTTAATATACCAACCCATATATAACTATACCGTCAAGTGCAAGAGAGTGATATGCACTTTGTATTCAAGGTGCATGCCACGAATTGCGGACTCCTTTATTTGGTGAATTTCAAATTATTCCACATTTCCTGACCACCCTTCGGCGCATTGCGGCGTTGCAGATTCGTGACTCTAAATTTTTTTTTTCTGTTCACTGAGTATTTTTTTATGAACCAAACTCTCGAGGGGGCAGAAAGACGTACGATTTATACCATGCCACTAACGCGTATTGCTTCCATTTACGATTATTAATCTAGGAGAAAGTGCAGACGGATTTTCAACCCACGTACATATATAAGAATATACATATATACATATAGGTATATACCAAATGAAACTGGGGACGACCGTCGTAGACAGACAAATTAACCGAAGGGTGTCCCCACTTCTGCACCATACACTGGCAGTGAATTACAGACGTAGAGAACAACATAATCGCTCGACCATTGTAAGTCTCTATTAGATTACTTGCCGTGGTTCTTGATACACGTACGGTACGTGCGGCTTTCGACACTTGTCATCTCGAGTCATCGTTGCCTTGATGAGTGATGATGTTAATGACAACGTGCCACTTACCAAAGCCTCGAACGACACATATAACATGGACAAAAACTGAATCAACGGTTGATCAAACCGTTTAAAAAGTACATGGAACCCTTGACTACTGCGATGCGAAGTAAATGTCCATTTCATACTGACCGTGTGATCGTCGAGTTGATTCAGAGGAAACGCATTGACTGACTTCAATGTATACTCGTCGAAAAAGCCTCGTCAAATTCCCCCTTCAAGTTATCCGCTCCAAAAATGAGAGGACTCGACTTCTGACGAAACGCATAGCGCAGATAATCTGGAGTCCAGAATTCAGATGACAGTATACGCCATTGCTTCTGTCCAATATCCCTTGATCAGCAGTGCGCGAAAAGCGACTCTGCAAAACAGGGGTGTCACATTGTCAAGGTTCAACGGTTGGTTAGATACTGAGATGCGTGAAAGTGCCTATAGTGGTAACGTCAGATCCTGTTATTGCATTCGCACTCCACATCGAATCGTAACTTGCAATTCCTGATAGAAGGATCACGAGTTCCTCGTTAGTTTCAAATTAAGAGGCTGCCTATATTCGAGTTCAAAGGATCTCTTGGTATCTTGAACCCTGTGATGGGTGGGTGCTAACTCTGCGATAGCTTCGATTTAGTTATATACGAATAGTAAATATCGTAAGGGAATATTAAACCAGTCAGTTCTAGCGTTTGATCAGGCCCCAGGCTCTACTGGTGAAGGTATCAATTTTCCATCGACAAATTCACCAGCGAGAAGCTTTTCCAACTTCCAAACTTTGCTTCCATATAATATAGTATACACGTATATGCCATTTTGCAGCATTGAAGGGATGAAAAAGAAGGAAAAATGGCCGATCATCGATCGTTGACCCTTTTCACAGGAGATGATAGCTCCGTCGAATATCATATCAGGAAGTCAAAGTGACATTTTCTTAATGGATTGCTTCACCAGCAAAGAAATATATATCGGAGATTGATGGCTACGGAGGATGGATCGGATGGCTGAAGGATCAGTTATTGGAGGCATTGTGACGCAGGAAAGTCTTCGGTAAATACTGCAGCTGGTAATGATGATGATGAAAGGTTGATGACACGAGCTGGACTTTGGCCCAGATATTTAAGCAGGTATTTGACGAGTTGGTGGCAGGACAGTGTCTTTTCAAGGGAACAAATAAACTGATCGATATATCTGGAGAACAACGAACCGTGTCTTCATTTTCTACGAGTCTCAGAACACTCACGGCTGTTTTTCCACTTCCTGCAATTAGCCCCGTCTCTTATCCGTTATAAATATACTCTTTGACGTTCTTCGGGCTTATATTTAGTCTTAGGAAAAATCTTTCCGTCTCCGGAGATCATTTCAGGGTGAAGTCTTCGTCGGGTTTTAATGAAAAATATTCGTTAAAATCCACTCGGTATACATTCGTTCGTCGAATATGAGGCTCTTTCGGTATACCTACATACCTAGGGTGGAAAAACCCTTACAGCTTCATGGTTCGGTGAACATCTTTGTCTCAGTCCAGACAGTGCGGTTTTGATGACGCTAAAAAATTGCTGGGATGGTATAATACGGCGCGGTTTCGATTTATCAGAGAAGTCTCTCTTAATCCCGTGACGTTGGCTTGCCCACGGGACGCTTTGGGAAGTGATCCAACTTTCGTAAAGCCTCTAAATCCTATGGACGGTGGAATCGGGAAACAAATTGAACGCCGGAGAAACAAAGCTGTTATAGACGTCAGAAGAAAAGCTGGTGGCTGAAAGAGGTTAAGCCAAAACCACTGCCCTTTGGCTTGTTGTCTAGGTACGCAGTTCCTTTCGGAATCTCTTGTCCTTCGTCGTTCTTGAAACGAAAATGAAAAGACATAGAACCTCCATAAAGGTAATCGGGTCAGGTAAAACTTTCCTTGGATATATTTAAAAAAAAGGTTCAAAGGGTGGTAACGGCAGAAAAAAGTGGGGCAAAAAATCGGATTCTTGTTCAATTCCTTCGAAGGAAAATCGTTGATTTTCTTCGTATATTTGATGTTTATTTTATGGAAGTCGTCCCGACGCTTCACGCTAGTTTATCTCCTGCTGCAGGGAACGACAAGGAGAGAGTTGACGTGTAGGAAATATACAGTGGGGCGTTTCTTGGTTATTAAATTAAGGTTGTCTCTCACGGTTTGCCGATTTTCTAGTTGGAAATATACGAGCTATCGATCGATGAGCATAAACACCGCCCTTCCTGTACCTACGGCGATTTTCAAACCGGATCAAATGACGCGCACGATTGGACGATGTAATTAAATTCTCTTGAATTCATGCCAATTTGCTTATCGGCTAATATCTTTCCGGGCTCTCGACTATGCGTATTTAAATATTTGAAATATTTCCAAAGGGCATATGTATGCGTACCAGGAACAACGTAGCTTCCGGCAGTTTAATAAGTCTAGCCAAGGACTAAATTATTATCAGACAGGACTTCATCAGGGCTTTGCAGGATGCCGCAATAAAACCGTTGAGACGAGACGAAAGACGAGCTACTTTATTGGCTTACCACAGTACGATTTTGAAACTTTAAAACCACGACAGTCTTGTAAAAAATCGAGGGAAAGATTTGGAAGAAATTTAACATGCGATTTTTGTTTGCCAAAATTCGTTCTCAAGATAACTTTGGACATAAAATTGATGACACGTTGCACCTGGACGTTCATCCAAAAATTACCAAAGGTGATCCTCTGGACTTGATAACGTAAACATCTGGTGAAAACTCGACTTTTCATTTTCGGGACAATTATTAGAACTTTCTTTGTTTTTCGAAGCAAAAATTTAGAAACGCACGTGTGTACGAGCTCGAAAAAATGAAGGTTCTGGTAGAAATCGGTTCTTCGAATAAAATAAATAGAATCGTGGACATAGCTGAACTAGGATGTCCGTTCTTTAGATTCCGTTCAGGTACTTGCTTCGATTTCGAATGATGTAACAATACCTCAACCCCTGCCGTATACAGTCGTACGCTACTCTGAATTTGAATTTTTCGTTTCTATTTTTTCTCATTTTCCGCGAAGGCCGCTGGGGCTTATATTGCCGTCTAGGTATACGTACGTGAGTTTAGTTACAACTTTTGTGGGCCCCTCCAGTAACCGGACGATGCAAAAGAAGAAGATGAAAAAGAAAAAGACGAAGATGGAGAAGAAGACGAAGGCGCGGCCTTTTCAGGAGACGACCGACCAAATATAGGGAACAGTTGGAATGCGACACACGTGTAAAGACTACGTTGGATTCTTAAGGATAGTCGAATACTCTTTGTTTTAATGTTTCAACTTAGCGAGAGTTCACTCTTAGGCTATTTACACGCCGGTGTCTGGAATTGTCGAATATTTCCTAAAACTATTTGAGGCGATCCGCACTTGCGCTTGTTTAGTCTTCAAGGTACTCTTTCGGGAATTTCGTTATTCCCCACTATTTCTCTCTCCCATTTTATTTATTTATTTTTTTTTCTTCTCAAAATTCTCACTTGGTTTTCATTGAAGATTCAAAGTCCTCGGGTTTTAATTGGGATGCCTACGAGGCGTTACAGAATTCAACTAGCATTGAGGGACTGATCAGACTTTTGTGACGATCCACACAACTCATTAATTCGGTACCAATTTGCAACATTTCATTTTCCACTTTAATGAAACGCATGCAACGATTGAACACTATCACGTTTATGAACCGTGACGATCCGTTGAAATTTTTGTCTGATAAATCGCCGCATTTTTCTTAAATTGAGGAATTAACGCAAGAAATTCCTGATCAGTTCCTGAAATTCCAGATCAGTTCGATCGATGTCCGCGAGTTTAACCTCAAATATTTTAACGCCGAAAGAAATTCCCAACGGTTAAGTAACGAAAAGTGACGAAAACTGAATAAATGGATGAAAAATTCTTTGACCAAAACAAAGTTAGTTCGCGACATATAGCCGATTCAAATTCCTATTAAAACTTTGAAAAACGCAGGGATAGCTTTTCACCATCAATAATATTGCCTGAAGCGCAGACTCTCATCTCTGCAGGCTTTCAAAGTCTTCTGCTTCTTTTCATGGAAGATGTTCGCATAGTAGGAAACTTATTTGATTATGGACTTGCACGGAATAATGTTAACAAAATTTCCTCTCATTTGAAATATCGAAGTGAGTGCTGGTCAGCGTTCGAGATTTTGGAATTGAATGAACTGTAAGTAAGAGACCTGGAACGATCTTTTTCAGAGATACATTATTATTTTCATTTTTTTTTTTTTTTTTCTTTCTCTTCTTCGAGACAAACGGTATTCCTTTGACCATCTGCGTAGGCGCGTGTAGTACCTGGGCTTTAGAGGTTCGAACAACTGTTCGAGATCCCTATCTCCCATCCTGTCGTAGACCGTTTTGAAAAACGGTCTGCCCCTGGTCAGGTTCTCGTAAATCCTTGAGACCCATCGCAGCCTGCAGGCTCCCGGCAATTAGGGATGGACCGATTTTTATCTACGATCAACCCAATGCACATATTTCTAAGACTTTAGGTCACGCTGGCCTTCGGCGCCCCTCGACCCTTCTTAATTGGTTAATTTGGTAGTGAAAACCACCAGACATACGCTGCTCTAACAGTGTATAGCTCAAACTTGCGACAATTCATATCTTCTTGCACTAAACTTTATCTTTCTCTTGTCAACGTTATCGGTGAAAAGCTCATGTGATTGAAGAACCGAAGGATCCAGGACTGAAAATCTCCTTCCACTTGGAAACAATCATCCTTTTTTCCGTGGAAGGTTTCTGGGTCGTCGTAATTGTCAGTTTTTCTTATAGTTAATTCGAAAATTCAATTTTCTTCGATTATAGATACTAAACTAACTATCAAAACCTGCCTGATGCCTAGTGAAGCAATTTCATCATCTGTTAATTAAACATGTTCGAGAATGTATCATTTGAGTTTGTTCGTACTGCAGAGACTGTTATGAATTCATGACTCAACTTTGGTCTAGTATATGCATAATGTAACGAGAGTCTATGTACGGTAAATGAAATAATCTCTTCGACCGTGATTCTTGGGATTTTGAGAATGGCCTGGATTTTATGTCGCCGCAAGATTCATTAGAATTCAGAGAATCGAGGTGGGTCATCGTAATTGGTAGTTATATGTATAGATCTGACAGTGGTGCGCGTCAATACAGCCAATGATTAGAAGCGGCCCTTTTGACGTGAGATAAACAAACGGTGGTTTAATCACGAGACATATTGGTTAGCCTGTGGTCAGTCTGTGATAATAAACCACAGAGATCAACACCCATCCGGGAAACTCAACGGCTTTCAAAGCCAGTTCCAACATATACCGTATAATGGATCTAAATTTAGGGTTACGTTTACGTTCTAAACGACGGACAAATCTACGCTGCGCAAAACTCTGTCAAATTCATTCAGGTAATAACATTGGAGTTTCGTTAATTCTACTTGAATGAAGGCAATCCCAGCGATGCTGACGACTCGTTTTAAACCTTTAATGACGCTCAGCTGTAAGCCGTGCCATTCAAAATGCTACGTAGACGCGAAATGCTTATATGCAAAGTACGAGAAAATATGCTGAATTAATTGGACTCAAATCCTGCATGTTGAGCTGAACTTCAGTCACTGATATGTACTACCGAATGTTTTTATTGTACGTACAAGTTTGAAGGGATCAAGGAGAGAATGATCAGGGACGATCCCTTTCATCCATTCACGAGAAGATTAAAACTGCGGGCACTATATATGTTCATCGCAAATCATTCTCGAGTACACAAAGTACCCATTCACATATTGACATGAAAATAAATGACGAAACGAAGCTGATGATGGACTTGAATGTGCCATCAAAACGGTTCATCCATATGTGCCAGGAAAATATTGACGGTTGCAGAAATATACATGTGAAATAATTTTCACAGTTGTTTGCTTTTACGAGCCATCAGCTTCTGGGAATATTTCTCTCCTCGATGATGTGAAAAGCTGTAGTAGTCAAGTACAGGCTTTATGAATTTCTATTTGTCGAACAAACTCAGTGCGACATTTCAAGAAAGAAATTCTTTTCGGAAATGTCTTCAGTTCATTTTGCTGTTGTGGTTAGAGCTTAGCGAACGGGTCAGGGTAGACATTTTACCTGGACTATAATGGCTCTGGTTCTATCCCATGCTAACTGCAGACGCTCTACCCAAAGTACTTCCTATAGTTACACGGCTGTAGAAAAAACCCTTGGCAAACAATACGCGGACTTCTTATACCTGGCTTAGGACCCTTCTTTCCTTACCTACCTGGTCGCTGAACAAACAAAGAAGATCTCTTACACCTAATTATGAAGCGTCGTTGAGCACTTTCAGGTCGTATATTTTAGTCTTGGAACGACTACAGGATACCTTTCGTTGCTCTAGACGATTTACAGTAGGCACTGAACCAATAGGCGAAGTAAAACGAGGCTATATTTTGCTAGGTTATTACTACACGGTTATTATATATAGGTTTAGGCATAGAACATTCACGAAGTTCTTCTATGATTTCGGGTAGAAATATTCGTTGGTATAGTTTTATGCGATAGCAAAGTTCCTCGATTTCTATCGGCCCACGACGCATAAGAGAACGGTAAGATAAAAGTGACCCTAGACAGCAAATATATGTTCAGATAACGCGAGGTAAATAGCGTCAATAAGTCAATACTGATCAGAACTGTTTTCTCCGTTAGAATATAAACGACACGTAATTCACAATCCTGTTTTGAAAATGAACTATACGAGTTCGAGAGAAATTATGACGAGGACAAATTCTTGCCGCGTTGACGTCACGGTTCACTTGGTCTTGCAAATATTCACCAGTGTTGAGAATCGTGCACAAATTATCTGTCGTCACTATATGTCATACATCGATCATAGACCGAATTCGCAATTCCTTGGCCCACCAGAGACCCAATCAGCCGGAACTAGACCCTTGTAAGCTTTACAGAATCTCGGGATGTAGTTTGAATATTGCATAAACCACCCCTTACGAACTCGAAACTTTATCCTTAAACTTTCATTCCTGGGTTGAACGTCTCTTCAAAGGCAACCAATCTTACAATTTTCTGCTCTAACGCCTCAAAGCTCCCTTTCAATACGGAAAACTCCATTCAGAGAGCCTCGTACCAGAGACAATAGAAGCAATCCGTTTCCCACCACTAATTTATCGAATTCAATTTGTTGTTCTTCCGGAGCTTTTGGAAATAGATAGACTTCTTCAACTGCAGATAGCGTTGATTGAATGGAAATTGACTGAGATTCTACCATTGGGTTACATTTTTACCCGCAATCAAGCCGAGTGCTTCTTTTTCTTTACAAGTACTGCATTTTCTTGCTGATTTCCGGGAACAAAGGGATCCGCTGATGTTTGTCCAGTGCCTGGATCAACGTCCGCGAGTTAACTGTATTCCCCGACGTGTGCTTCGAGGCAGGTAATAAGAGCTATAAGCACTGCTACTGCAGGTCTGTTATAATTTAACGCTATAAGATTGACACCGGAAAAGGAATCACGGTGACCACGGTGAACATATGGGGGGGGGGGGGGGGGGGGGGGGGGGAAGTTGCGTTCCCGGAATCACCGTTAACAGGAAGCCAACGACTGGGTACTTTTCAACGTTGAAACAAACCAGTGCCAACTTTTGCAATCTAGTTAAGCACACGTGACTCGAATCACTGCAGGGTTTTGTCGTGTGCCATGTGAACAAGTTTTTGACAAGAAAGAGAAAAAAAGTACTAGTCATGGTCAAGCAGCAAAAGACTAAAGTGATGAAACAAAGACAAAAATGTTTTTGGCCCTTTTCAAAAAAGTAGAAGGATCAAGAACTGAACTTTCACCACTGGGATATGTCGAATCAAGCTGAAGCTAGTAGGCAGAGAGCAGCCAAACGAGCTAATCATCTTTCAAACAGGATGATGCAGTATAGATTTATGACTTTTTTTTGGTCAAATTCATCGACTTTTTATGAAAACAATAGCGAAATTGTTTTCGAAATTCGCTGGCTGATTTTCATTAATTAAGAATCGTTGGGCTGATAATTCTGGCTACTAGTTTTAACTAATTCATATACTTACATCGATGAGCATATTAGAGAAAGTTCATGTGCGTTGACTGTATGCAGAGAAGGCTTCATCGCTGCATAACGCAATGAAATGGAAACTGGTGCAATTGCTTAATTGCAAACGGTTATAATCAGGATGCTGTCATTTAGAGAAATTTAGAGCGAACCTACGCTAATCCCACTTAATAAACATCATGTCCTCCGACCATACGTATGCTTCCGCGTGAGTTAGTTATGACCGTTTGGAATTTGCGGTATGGCTTTAACATATCCTTGCGATATGGATACTGCAGCTCCTGTCTCTTTGGCTGCGGTCACGGCACGGTGCCTAGATCGTGGTATGGCAGGTCAAACAACAATCCAAGCGAAACAGCTAGTCGGTGAAAACAGTTTCATAGATGCACCGGTCTTACGACTATTACAAATCACTAATTGACCTCTGAACCGATACACGAACGCGTTATTTGAGCTAATGAAAAACGGTAACTCGTACTGTGCTGCTATAAATTTTGAGTATTTTCAAATTTGCCGTTTTCATTAATTCCGAATACACAGACAATCGTCGATCATCTAAACTTCATCGTGATAGGAAAGACCCGGAATTGTGAAAATTGTGATGATTTGGCTAACTTTTGCCCATTTTGGATAATATTTTTTGGTCATCTTAATTCTCGAGTCTGCCGAATCGTAGAGAATTCTTTGGGTGTTTATACGTGAACGAGAAAGCTATTAATGTCTGGCACTTTTAACATTCCATCCACAAAGTGCGAACGCAGAAAGGGAGTGTGCCATGTGCCTTGTTAACAAGTCTGCAGTAATTTTGGGTGAGCCTCGAACCGTGAATTACTCGTCATTCACACGTGGCAAAGAGTCTTGAGTCACCTCTTCGGAGAATTTCACTCTCAGCTCAAGATTGCCCAGACTCCCAAGCGCAGCTCGCGTGCACTTGGAAGTTTTTTTTTTTTTTTTACAGACCGAAACGTCCGTGTCTAGAGTCGGTGGTGCTTCAATGTTGAATACAAAAATACAATCAAAATAAAAACCGGAAAAAAAACGACAGAAATGAAAAAGTGGTATAATCCTCTGAACGATGAAAAATATGCAACGCTTTTTCTCTCTGTTCAGAATTTTTCTGCACATTCACTGCAGAATTAATGGAACCTAGTTGCGCTGCACCATCGGGTGGTAAAACCCGTGCTGGACGGGCTGTAAATTATCATGGAATTATTTGCTAATGGATTTCTGATTTCTGGCAAATCCCGCCAGTTTTGTAGTTTCAGGTTGAACAGTTGGAATCCGCGTGCGGTCGAACACTCGTTGAATCGACAAATAGGCAACGTAAATCAACGTTTTGTGAACAGAGTGGACGAAAAGTGCCATTCATCAATCAATCAGTCCATCAATCAATCGAAGAGTATAAACTATCTTTTATGAAATCGATTGACCAATGAATCGTCATGAATGCACAACGTCCTCCACATCGCGTCTTTCTTCATCTCTATATCATCAATTCGTGGAACCAGTACCTACACAAAGTTTGTAGCTGATGGTAAACGACTAGCTTGTGGTTAGTCAGTCAGTCGCTTCTTAAGGGCCGGACAATGACACCTTGTTCAGCTCTGTCTCCCACGCGTATCTACGGCGGAAAGCAAAGTAAAGATCGTAAGCTCTGCCTGGCAGAGAATAGTCTTATTGTCAGTTTGCTTCTCTTGTACATGTATGTACATGTATGTGCAGGATAGATGAACACGAAAGTCTATCGGCTTCTTATAAATGTTGCGTTTCACCCGTGACAGCATCATTGCAAATTTTTGCCAACTCGATGTGTAATTTATATGGAAATCTGTTTAGCTTCTACGATAGTTCCTATCGTTGGGTTTTATTCTTCTTCGAATGAAGGATCAAAAGGTTTACGAGCGGGCGGGACCAGTCAGCATTTCCTGACCAGGCCTCGAACACGCTTCGGGCATCTTATAGCATCTTGAATGTTTTCTTCACGGCATATTATATCCATTCCTTATGGGTTTCTTTTTAGTATAGGTTGTACTTTATCTTTTTGACTTTCTCTCCATTCCATTCCCCTCATACCCTTTTTCGGTCACTTTCTCTCTTTCTCGGTTGAGGTCAAGCCTCTCGAGTCCAAAACGCAGTCGGAGATGATGGAACATGTGTGTGTGTTGAACTCGTGAACTTGTGACCACCATTTCCACCATTGAGTTACTCAAAGTCTGTCTTTAAAAGGGCATCCTGACTAGCCCTCACCCAAAAGGACTTTCTAATAAGGGCCAGATGCAGTTGGTAACTCAATATATTTTTGGAAACTTGAAACCCCACATCCGGTATGACCGTTCGAAGCCTATGTCCACCATAGCGTGTTCCTATGGCTACTAACGTATTATTATTCTGGACCCCCTTCGCTCGATAAAGCAATTACAGTTGCAGGCCAAGGTGTTGGGTTGATACTAGACGATACCTCGTACAAATCGATCGCACCTAATTATACCGCAGAACCTGAAGTTAACATCTTCTTGAACCGTTCGTCATCATGTATGTATGAGACATTCTGCGCCAAACCAACCAACCGTAACTCCCCTATACGCTCTCCGATTTGGATGGCGATTTTTTCAATTATAATTCTATCCTTAAAGATCATGTTACATTTTTTCCCGATTATTTCTTCAACAATTTTGCGATTTATGATCGTTTTTGTGAAAAACAGGTGTCGTGATAGATTTTGATGATTTTTATTTCGTTCATTCTCGGGGCAATTACGAACATTTGCCGATTAAAAAAAATTGGGCCTTGTATTCTTAGTTTTTTTTTTTTTTTTACTATTTCGAACAGTTTCTCTAAAGAATTTAGATTCTCTCTCTTTCAGTTTCTCGTTCATAACACAAATACTATGCTTTCTGTTCGAAATAGCGAAATCAGAAAATTTTCGTGTTTAGTTTGAGAATCTACCCAAATATTGCATCAAAATCTATTACGCTGTCCATTTTTTTACCAAAAAAAAAATCACGAGTCCCAAAATTGCGAGAGAAAAAATTTGAAAAAATCCGAGTGATCTTTCGGAGTAGAAAAATTTTTCCTTTAATTTGTTAGGGTATTCAGATGGTTCGTTTGGCTTAGAATGCCCCGTACACAGGCACATCGAGAATCCAAATCCATTGTGTATCAAATGAGCGAATATAGAAATTGTTTTTCATCCAACATTTATTGAATAACGTGGCAAAGGTTTTATGGTATCGCCTCGTAATTGCGACAACTTAGTAATCGAAGCTGCGGTACGACTGTAACTTGAAAACAGATGTGCTAATGGGTTTAGAGAAGATGATTTCCCCCTGGGTGTGGTGACCTCGGTCCTAGTTTTCTCGGCCTGTTAAACGAGGATGCAAGGCCGTCGCAAGGCTCTGACGTTCGCAGAACGGCATCGAGTTGAATGTAAAGGAAAAAAAGGAAAAAACCTACTAGCGGATGCCAGATGACGCTGGTCACTGGAATGCTTCGACCGTTGCGAATACCTGAAACACAACTACGACGCAAGCATGAGCTGTGAATCGGAGTCGAGACCGGAACCAGAAAAAGAATATTGAAACGAACCAAAGAGCGAGAGGTAAAAAGAATTCTGGGAAAATGTAAAATTCACAGAAAAATAAAATATTGCTACGTCCATGATATTTTATGAATATTGTATTGTATGAATCGAATTCGATCGATCAATTTTGGATTGAAAAATTACCCAACGTCAATACATATAACCGATCGAATCGAACCTTCGCAGAGCCGCCAGCTATTTGACTGTGCAAATTTACGGTTGAGAATGATTGAATAATTTGCGGTGATAGAAATTGAATTATGCTTAATCTATATGTACGTATAATGAATATGAATGTTGCAAATTGCGCATGGCGTAAATCGAATGATCACATTGAAATCATCAGTCGGGATTTGACTGTTGGTCAAATTTCAATGAACCGCACTGTGATACCTCGCTTAGTGAATGAAGAGATAAATAATTTAAACCGATGAGAAATAACATAAAAAAAACGCACGGGTATGGCTGGATTTGTAGGTAACGTAGAACGTATCTTACGCAAGGTATTTTTGTGTCGTACGACTGGAACTCTGCAACGGCATTGCGTCTTCTCCGGTAATTCGTACGTGAGCCTGATGACAAGGAGTTTACAAATTACGTGCGTCATGTGGAGGTATAGATAGGTATAGTATTCCAACCTACCGTTACGTCGGGACGGGATTGAAATTCAGAATTTCGAAAACTGCAAGAGGTGAAAATTCCGAATTTTTCTATACTTACATCGACTGATGGTTTTTGGGTAGATTATTTCTCTGAAAGTCTGCGTAGCTAATTTGAAAAACTCCGAATGGAAAAACACCGAAGGTTCAAAATTCCGAAGGCTAAAGATCCGAAATGCTAAAACTCCGAATCTCGGAATTCGCTTAAATTCAACGTCGTTTATTTCACAAAATTTGCCGATTTTCTGGAGTTTCTGATTTTCAAACTTTCGGATCTTTGGGAGCTATCTGCGTTTCGACCTTCCGAAATTTTCAACTTCTGAACTCTAACGTTTCTAGAAACTCAGAATCACGTCTGAAATAAATTCCTAATTTCGAATGTTCGGCACTTTTGGGGTTCTGGAATTTTTATCCCGCCCCGTTACGTCGACGTATTTTGAATCGCTAGTTATCGTTTACAAAGATGAATTGAAAATTGAAAAAATTTGCAAGAGTGTAGGTAGAGGGAAAAATGCTTGTAGGACATCGTCGTACATGATACTATAGTATAACATATACGTACGTATAACGGCGTTTGGTAATACGTTTTTTTTTTGTTTTTTGTTTTTTTTTTCAAATTACCACTACGACCATACCTCACTTGTGCACCGAAGATATTTATCCGTTTGTATTTACCACTGCGGTGCAGCAGCATCCGCTAATAATAATGATCATGACGATAATGATGATGGCCATACGTTTCGGTGGTAATCGCTTTCCGATACGGATAGGTATACATGACGCGGCTACATATCGACGTTGGTATGTACTGCAGTTATGTATCTATAGGTATACAGTCCCGTATATGGTGACGGTTATATATTTGGCCACACACCCAAATTTGTGTAGAAGGTTTTGTTCCTAGGCTCACGATTTCACAGGCATCAATCACTCTATAGCTGGCTTGTATTCTGAATCCCATAATCCGTGGAACATCGGGATTAGAAACGATACGTCTGTCTCCTGTTAGACTTTGATCCTATAACCGCGGCACTCGCTCCCCGTTCATAGTTTTTTTTCAAGTCTAAAAACGATTCCGAAATTAACCGATCAAAGCCCGAAATACAAGGGGTACCTAATTTTCTTTCACATCCGGTTCATTTTGGCTTTTGAATCCGTCGAATTTTACAGATATATTCGCCAAATTATATGCGGAGAGGAATTTCTCCGAAACATGTGGAAAATTCGCTCGATTTACAACGAAATTAATCAAACGTCATGAAAATGTGTCTCAAAATTTATATACGAATTCAATATCTGCGAATATTTGCAACGCTCGAAATTTTGAAATATATATGGTCCAGAGAATTTGCCGGAGTGAAATGTTCTCTCGTATACTAATTGGCCGGTTAAAATTGACATTCGGTTAGGTTATGGTAACGACGATAATTCGCGGCGATTAGATGATGGTGGGAGTTTGCACAAAGTACCTACCATGGAAGCGTGTATACATATATATATATATATAGTCGGGCTTGGAATCGGTCGAATTCACGTTTTTGATCGAACCTGGGCGTCAACAGAAGCCGTATAACGCAGGTTGAACCAGTAATTAATATTTCCTGTTCCGTCTACACGAGTACAGGCTTTGCTGCCGATAGATTAGCTTTCGTGGTAACTCTGTTAATTACTCTACCCGACAAAGCCAGTCCATCCTACCCGTAGTACGGTTCACATGGGTGAAACTGGCTAATATAGATCCCAAATTTAATATCGGAAGCCACGAGTTATTAGCAAAAAATGTCATAATACCTGCACCTCGGGCACATCGCCAGGCCAAATACGGTATATTTTCAGTCATTCATATTACTCTGAAGTTGAATATTCATGGATCGATATATTCATCCCTTCTGATACCCCATTGATAATTGTTCCCGCGATTCAATCTCGTCGTCTGATTCAGAATCAGTAGCCTCCACTTAAGTTCACATCACATTATGTAACGGATTATGCTACCTGTACACCAATTACAACTAAATACTACTGGCTATTTAATTTCGTTGTTACGACAGCAGCTCCAAGATCGATGGACATATTTGTACTGCCGCATCGTTAACTCGCTACATAAATTGGATGAATTAATTCTTGATACTCCACGAGCTTGTCTTCCACTGTCAGATCATCTTGGAACTCAATCAAGCTAGTCAACGTTGGCCGGGATTAATGCTAGAGCCATTTAAGTTGTCTTCAGTCTTGATTATCGACTTTTATTAGCACATTGATGGAGCCATTACGGAATCTACACCGTTATTATTCATTTCTCGTACGTACGTAAGTACATGTACATTTTTTTTTGAGCTACTTTAACCTTTTTAACTGTCTCTCATTATTGATTCGAAAGAGCTCCTAGTCTTCGCACTGAATTAGGGGTGTACTTCCATTACAGAGAAAAATTACAGAGATGATTTTCTCTTCAGCATACGCCTCACGTTTGACCAGCTGGTGCCATGAGACCATCGGGCAGAATTTGTCAGATACTGATTTGAATATCGGGGAAGGGTTGAGGGACTTTTGAGGACCTTGTTCCAGCGACGAGTTTTAATTAAAATCCATGTTTACCAAAAGACGAAACTTTGCGTCAAACAAGTGCCGCGCTCTGTGCTTCGGTCTTGTTCTTGAACTTTGAAAAATTCAATCTTCCGTTTCAATGTCCATGAACCCGACTCGTATTACATCTTCAACAGTATACGGGCGCTTGATCGTGGGGATTTTGTTTGCATTTTGAAGCGTAGGAGTATAGAGACACATGTATGAAATTAGCGGAGGCGTCGATCGCGAATCGTGTGCGTGAAAAATCGAATTACATCCGCTGTGGTGACCTCTGGGATCTTTTACAGTCGTGGACTCACTCACCAGCCTCCATCCTGCAGCCCACGAGTGTGAAAGGATCTTCTGTGCACACGTAGATGCACTACCAGCTACGTCATTCACAATCAGAGTTCAAAGGCGAAATTAAATGAACAGTGATCGACGCTCAAATGAACGAATACGTGACCGAAATTAGTTCATTCTATCACATTTCAGTGTCTTAATGGAGATAAGATGCAATTCCAAGACGTGCCGATTGGCTCTGAATTTACAGAAGGAGCAGAAACTACATCGTGATTTATCGTCAGCCACTGAAAACACGAGAAAGGCGTATACGATGACGTTTTCAAAGTAGCCAAACGCCACGTGAACTTCTCAATTGATATTCGATCCAAAACTCTAAAGACTTTAGGATGAACTTTGGATTTTAGTGGTTGTGTAGGGTCGTGGGGTGGCAACTGTGCGAATATATTAGGATGTACATTGGCAAAGAACCCTTCGCTTCGTGACTGGCAGCTTATTAATATTCAACGGTTGCCTAGAACTTGTAACGCAAAGGCACAAAGGACAATATCGTACAAAGGACTGGGTCCTTTTCATTAAGGCTATATACTGCACGTGATTGCACAGCACGGTGATTTCTTACAAAACATATCTATACCAAATACCGTGCTTCATCCTGGCCCTCTTCGTTTTGGACCCTTGCATCAGTTCTTCAACTCGAGTTCAGCCTTTCAAAATTGGGCGCTACTTTGCCTGCTTCTTCGAATTCTCTTGACAGCGTCCAACTTCATTGAAAACCTTATCCCTAATTCACCCAAGAAACAGGATACAAGCTTGTACCAGTACAGAAACTAATTAACGTATATTGTCGATATTGCCGTAATTAGAAACTTGTGGTAATTGTGCTCACCATTTCCACCAGCATGTAATGTGCGGGGACTTTAGAAGCTTTAGAAAGACATTAAACCGCTTTGAATGCACAAGGAATTAATCGCAGTCTCAGACACAAGATCGCACCAGTATACCAGACGGCCCTCTTGACTCTCGACTCATGACTATACCGTCTTCGCAACTTCAGTTCATTAATTTCATCTACTTAAAAGCACATTACCTTTCGACTCGCGTCAATGAATGGAGTGTCTGTGTGACTCGGAATCATACCGACGGTTTTTGAGTCAACTTTGCAGCAGACGGCCTTCTTCTTGGAACACTTTCACACCATCTGATCAACTTAGCTGCACCACTATACGTATATCCACGTGGCAATCTTTCTTGCAGTTACTCAAGCCGCTTGTTATCCATTACGCATACACCTTTTACAAGGAATGGTCCATCTGGCGTTGTACACACATCAACGTCTCTGCTTACTCTCTTGCGGGATGGGTTTGCGTATTTTTAACCTTACCATTCACGGGTACGGTGACCCTGGTCTTCAATATGTGAAACTGCACCCAGTATTAGTAATTGAATTGAGCAAGAATCATATTATTCAATGAAAAGATACATGACTTGTCATCCCGAAAATTATGGTAGAAATAAATTCAATTTCATTAGTGTAGACAAGATGTATATAATGCAGGGTACAAGGAAAATGTTATGAATCATATTAATCATCTGATAAATCCTTATGAAAAATCCCCTGGAATCAGATGTCCTGGGAATTGAGGGAGGAAACAGTGAATACAGTTTTGTGAAGATATTGGGTGGACACAATAGGATCTCAGAGGGATGAATCTTTCCTGTTCTTTTTCATCTATTCGGTTGGAATAATTTGTTCAGAGGGGGGGGATAATAATCCTAGGCTTTTCTCTACAATCCCAATCCTGGTAATACTATATCAGCCAGACTTTCCCCTGCTATACGTAAGCCCCGACGAGTGGCGCCAAGTCATAAGTCGCTACTTTGGATTTAATGAGGCACGTTATAGTTCGTTTTTATTCATGGCATTGGCTTTTCTATAAGGGGCAGCTTTCCAAGTTTCAGAGCATAGGTTGGAACAGAAATTTGTCGACGTTATTTCGATTCCTCAGTCTTCCAATGATATGCATGAAATTCTCTTTGATGTAAAAATTCATATGAATTTTATTCATCGGTTATCGTATATTTGGCTCGTGATCCCGTAACCGCGGTGCAGGAAAATTCGAAAGCGATATTTGCCGCAATGTCAAACGATGAGCAAAGTGCTGTATAGGAATGAGAGATGAGAGAGGAAACGGAAAGACGGGGAACTGCAGTCTTGGAATGTCTTTATGAGGTAGAATTCTGCGACAGAAGGCCGCGCCAGTCAGTCCGCATAGTTTTTTTCACTATTTCTTGCACGCAATTCTTGCGCCTCGTCACTCTTCGCGGACGGTTTACTGCCGGCTGCACCAGCTTCTGGTTCTCTGTTCTTCAGAAAAAGCAACACCCGTAACTGCTGCAGGACTAGCTCACCCTTCCATAATGCCATTTCTACTCTAGAGTAGGTATAGATCTCTGTATGTACGTGCTGTTTCTACATTCTAGACTCTAATTGTATAAGAGCTTCACCGTCAGTTCTCATCCGTGAGAGAATGTACCATGAATTATTCTATTTTCTGTACCGCATGTGGCAAGGTCGAATGTAACTATTCACCGATCATAAAAATGCCCTTGTCCTTCAACGGCCAAGGTTGAATTATACCAACGGAATCTTATGTCGCGTGCATCAAAAGCGACAATAAACATGCTGGAGAGGAATGTTACGACGTTTACGACGAACAATCTGCTGGACAGTTTTTTTTTCACAGGAAGTTGTGAGCATTTGATATCAAACACGTTTTAGTGCTCATCGATGCATTCGACGCTATTTCATTTTATCCATGGTCAGAAAATTATAGCACAGAAACTTGGAGGCGCATTTAATATCCAATCTTCATTCAAACAAAGCCAGTTCGAAAATTAGACCGTTTACAGTCAGAGTCCTATGATGCTCAGAGCCTGGCTTAAATTCTTCTCCTTCATTAGCAGGTGCCCACTTGGAGAACAGCGGACGATTGTTGAGTCCTTGGTTCTCTTGCCTACCCGGTTTTCAGGTCCGCGTTGTTTAGATTCAAGAACCGTCTCGAGGACTCTACAGACCTCCAGTTATCAGCCAGTAGTCCTATTGCCAGGATAGAACGTCTTCGAGTGTTGATGTGTAACATTTCTCAAGTTTATCATCCAGACGCAAGTTTATCATGAGATACACAAACGTTCTTTAGTCGCGAAATTCTTGGGCTCGCAAATCTTCACCTTGACCGTTTTTTTCCCCCGAGTCCCTTCTCGCCTATTATCTCATTGGGCTTTCACGACCTCACGTTTCCAGGTATCCTTCGACCCGGTGAAACGAGTTTGCACTCGCTTTGTTCCTGCATTCGTGCGCTCAACGGTTAAGGCTCGATCCACACAGTCGAGACTGGTCCAGAAAACTTGGGATCAGTCGAATCACTCATGTGGCAATATCCAGTTTGCAAGAGACTATTTCACGGAGTTGAACATTATGTTGACAAAGTATCCATCCCGCAGGAACAAGCAGAATCGAAACAAGTTTCGAGACGTAAAATTTCATTCGAACATGCAATCGGACCAGACTGTATTTAGGGGACATTTGTGGAAGACTGATGATTCTGGCTGCCGAGGAAACTCATCAGCCGATTGGAAACTTTGACACAAATGATCCGTTGTTTTCTATCAAACCTCTTTAGCCGCTTCTTCGATGTTTATCTTCCGAAATTGCACCTGATCAAAGTTGCAAGCAGCATCACAATTGCTGTTACTTTGACTGCATCTGAGTATCAGGTAAGATGGTTCAAGAATCCGAATCTTCAGCCGATTATACTTCAAAAGAATTGAAACTGAGCTAGTGAAAAGTTCATTTAAGAGAAACTTCTTCTTAAGAAGTGCCTCGTTTCAAAGTAACGTCTACCCTTATAATGTGAAAGCAGCTTAAATCGGAGAAGTAAAATGCTGTTCTACCATAGCGGTATACGGTATGCAATGGTTTCCTATACTATTTCAACGGAGTACCTAGTACTCGGAAAGCCTGTAAGAGGATACCGAAAAAAATTTAGCTTCCGTGCGTCACGCGATGTTTGAACGACAGCCACCTTTCGCCCTCCTCTTAATTCCCAACAATTGTCGCCATGGCGTGGGGGTTAACACTCAGATCCGTTTACAGTATCCCTTATCAAACCCAACTCTTCCTAATCCAAGTTAACTCCAGTTATCCCATACCATATACACAATCGATATTATTAACCGAGACACGACTTCACCCTCCAGCCATCATATCGATGGGGTGGCAACCTCTTTAATATTGAATCACTTAATTTCACCCTGGCTTGTGTTTCTCACGGATATCTGCATCCCAGACAATCGTAACACTAAGGATATAACCGTAGGAAAAGTTGCCGGAACAAGTTGTTAGAAACTTATCGTTCGATAGTGCATAATTCTTCTGGACCGGATGTATAATGTGCGTTAAAATTGGTCGAAGGTGAAGGTAGGTAACGACATCGCGGTGCATATAGGATTGGGTCGGTTTATATTGCCAGGACACAACGCTAGAATTTCAAACTCGTTAAAATTTCTAGCACCGTTCCTATGCGGTCCCATAGTAATAACCTGCAGACGAGCAATAATTATAACCGTAAACCCGATCCTCGGCCATTGTTCTAACTAAAATTTAATCACGTCATAATACTGCAGCCGTCATTCACGCCTGATCGGTTATACTCGCGTTACCATTCAACTTATTGCTTAACTACCACTCATCTAACAATACAGACACCGTAAAGCGCGTAGGGAATTAATTTTATGTACCAAAACGTGAATTTTTATATGTTTATTTTTATGGATGCTTCTCAGGTTCGGTTAGTTCGATGTGCGTGGTAAGTCAGTATCAGCTGCGAGACATATTGTGCGACTATAATAATAATCGATTTTTTTACGGACAAGATTTCATTATAGGCGGGACTGGGTCCAGATCGAATGTGTATTTTTAATCCAGACATTTATTTCTAGTTGGTGATTCGGTGGCGTCGAGACGCTGCTCAACATCGTTTCGTCTCATCCCTAATAAAGCGACGCCATTACAATCTCACATACCTACTTATACATATATATATATACCAGCGAACTGTCACTATCGCTAATGCCAACATCATTCTCATTTATTATCTCTCGTACCTTCTTGGCAAACTTGCTTCACACCTTTTTCATATACGTCATGGATATAATCATATCTTCTGTGTTTTTCTTCATTCAGACTCATCCCCAGTAGAAGTCGAACGATGCTGGACAGTGTCATTATATTATTGCAAACGTTAGAAATGAAGGAGTTTAACAGTACTGCAGTATGGGTTTTCGTTTTCTAATAATACTTTTGCTATTGAAATCACCCGTTTGAAAGACCCTTCAGGAAATTAGCCAAAATATATATTCTGTACGATAGTTAGTTAGTAAGTAAGTCCTATGATTGCACGTTATTAGAACCGCAGTAGTGCTTGATGAACGTGAACGTATAACTAAGCCATGCTCGAGGAATTTTTACCTTCAGTTTTATCTCGGTATCAAGAATCTCAACTTTGCTTGTTCTTATAAACATTCCTGAGCTCTAATCACCGCGTGCCTTCCACACAGCTGCACTTTACCGTGTAAAAACAATTTCCGATCATGCGATTGATTTGAGCTCAGCAAATCGAACTGGTTGTATGAAAAAATACAATTCAATGAACTTAAATCCTCATGTACTCATTACAGAGGTTGATGGAATGCAATTATGCAACTGCACACAACTATTTACTAACGAAATAATCCTTTTTAATTGCTTGCAGAGACTTGAGACCAGCCAGTTTGGAAAAGGGCCAGGAGACTTTGAGGCTCAGAGTATACGGTTGTTACGCTTGGGGTGGTCCTCTTCTGGTAGCTGGGCTAGCCGCTCTTTTCGACCATTTACCACCCCAACCTGGATACACTTTCCTCAGGCCACGGTTTGGTGAAAATAATTGCTGGTTCTACGGTGAGTCAAAATCTCTAACAGTTAATCATTAATTATCTCCAACCGAACCTGCATCTTGAAATATGTGATGCGAATATCTGGGCGGGATTGAAATTCCGAGTTTCAAAAGCTGCGAAAGGTAAAAATTCCCAATTTTTATACGACCAACTCACAGTTTTTAGAAAGATTATTTCCCCTAAAGTCTACGTAGCGGCCAATTTGAAAAACTCTGAATCGAAAAACACCGAAGGGTCGAAAATTCCAAAAGCTGAACATCCGAAAGGCCAAAACTCCGAATCTCGGAATTCGTTTATGCAACGTAATTTATTTCGCAGCTTTATCATAAGCTTTCCTTATATTTACGGATTTTCAGACTTTCTGAGTTTTCAACTTTCGAAATTCCCAATTTCTGAACTCTAACGTATCTCGGAACTCAGAATCGCCGATTTTTGCTGTTCTGAACTATCGGAATCCGGAACTTCAATCTTGCCCCCGAATATTCAAGTGCTGGTTCCTTCGAGTACTTGAAAAATCTCTGCAAAATATCTGCCATTTTACTTTTATGCGAAGTAGGCAAAATCCGGTCAGCCACTTCGCCTTCGCAGAAGTTTACAGTTTACGGTCAGCCATTGGCAACGACTATACCCATAGCTTTGCGGATGACGTTGTACATAGATCGGCAATGGGGTAGATATAAATCTGGCGCCAGCCGGCTATCCGAAGACACCCTTGTGCTATCCGATACGCACTCGGTAGACCGAGGGGTAGATCCAAAGTACATAAATACACTCGTATATACATACCTATATGTACTACATACATACCCATATACACGCGTATGTCGCACCACCATAAATATACCACCATATACATCTGCACGTGGAATCCGAAAAAGGACAAAACGCCGGTATTCCAAGGGAGAATTTAACGAAATGGAACCAACTATTGCGGAAGCACCCATTTCACTTGATCGATGTGATTCGTTAATGTTATAGTCCGGTATTACTGATACGCAAATGTATCATTTGAACGAGTATTTTCGGAAAGCAATTCGGACAAGACGGTGTACTTTTCATCTGAGAAATTTCAATATTTTTGTGAACCTCGTGAAAAAAAAAAGGATGGGATCATGTTCGGATCTCATATTTCAAAATGCCTTAAGATGTTGAAAATTTCTCAAGTTCTGTCGCGTCCGATTTTTCAAATTGGAGAACGAAAATGGGACTAGAATTCACGTATTTTTTAGACATAATGGAAACAAAATCACGATTTTTGTGATTTGGCGGATTCGGAATCGGGGCACATTTCTTCGGATTCAAAGTTCCAGATTTCGGCTGCGGAGGTATGAGGAAAGAGGAATGACACCAAAAATCGAGACTCGTTGCATGAAGTATTGACCAATGTAGCATAAGACACTCGTGTTTGTTATGGTTTGCCACTGAGTGAGATATAACCAGGGAAACAGCTATCGTTGGCCAATTGCCAAATCTAAGCAAATATAGAGTCGCGTCGCCTGCAGCCCTCTACCTCACGAAGAATAACCTATACGTCCATACACAGCTGCATTGTTGATACAAACTTTCTTAATGTTCACAAATACTGTACGTCTATATCCCTATCTCTCCAGGACAAATAACACGATCAACCATATAAGAAGTTCTAAATTTTTGGCAATCTGTAACTTCTGTCCTTTCGTGTAAGATATTGCACCTATATAACTGAAATGTGCTCGATTCTCTCTAGCCAACTCATGGACTTCGGTGAAATGTGGATGAAATTTATTTTCTCATTTTCATTTTCAAACTGGCTTAGACAAATCTAAGAAATATATCGCTCCCTACAAAATTTGGTAACTGTTAGTACTTGTGTTGAAAAGAATTATGAAGCTTCTGCGAAAGGTTCTTTGAGTCTAAACTTTCATGGCAGAACCTTAATAATTTTTTTCAATAGACATAAACTAACAGTAACTAATTTATGTAGGAAGCGATTTTTCATCAGATTTGTCTAAGTCATTAAAAAAATGAAAAAAAAAATGGGTTTCAACCAAATTTCACCAAAGTTCTTAACTTAAACCTCCACTTAAACGACACCGGGGTCAGTGTGAAATGAAAATATTTGATTTGGCGAGCTTTTACGTATGGATAAAATCTTTCTTCATTTTTCTAGCCAATATAATTTGTGTGATAATAATTGTTAAAGTGCAACTGGGAGCGGGTGATCAATCGGTCACCTACTTTTATAAATAGATTTATAGAAGTATAGGTGACCACCCACGGCTTGTATACATCATCAACACAATTACACTCGTTAGCAGATATATAGGTATGTATATATATACTTGTGTGGATTGGCTACGGTGCGTAAATCGCGATCAGAGAATAAAACTGGGTCGATCACAAGGCAAGCTTCTATTCTCTTCTCATTTTGTTAGCCTCTTTGCAAAGCACTGAGAACCAGCTAAAGCTAAAGGGATATATAAGCGGGAAATTATATTTATAGGTTTGTTTGCCTGCACTGGGGGGTGGCACACTGCGCTTGTTGATAACGGAATAACTGGATAAACGAAGGGATGTAGTTAGTAATCGCTTATATACCGACCCTGTGCCACGCCTCTCGTTCAAATTCCCATCCCTTCAAGTTCCGGTTGACTTCCGAAGTTCACCAACCGATATTTTCCTACGCGAAATTACCCCAATGTGAGCTTTTCTAATTTTCACTCTGAACACAACTGATTTTTGATCTTTTTGGAGAGCTTTTGCAATTTAACATTGTGATTCGTTTCCATATAGTTGCGATTTGTAAAAATTTTCCGAAAGATTATATTCGCCAATTTTTTGCCAAACTTCTTTAACCTGTTCTAATCTCATTGTGAAAATGTTGAATGCAATAACAATAAATGTGATTAAAATTCCAAAGCAAAGCGAATAACGTACGTTGGTCGTCTCTAATAAATGCGGAAACCTGAAGGCGCCCATTCTAAGCATGAAATTTGTACAGCTGTTAAACATTTATATCTCTTTCGTACGCTGCGTTTTGGTAAAATGTCAGTTCACATATCGTATACGTTTGAAATGAACTTTTACAACGCATTAAACGGTTGTTTGATCGTCGGACTGTGAGCTTTCAAGTTGATTTATAGTCTGAAGTTCAATTCCGCTTATTCTGTGTTATATATAATACGTGTACGTTATTTTTCAGGGAATCTATTCTCAGTGTTTTGTCAACTTTTAGTCAACAGTTTTTTTTTTCCAAATTTTTGGGGCGAGAAAACAGAAACGTAAAATACCTCAGACTGATTCCAACAACTCAACAATACCTAACGATCGATAATAATCTATTAACGATATAACGTTGACGAGCAATTTAGTCCGGATCTTGGTGTGTAATAAATGCACCCCTTTCAAGCTGAATAGTAATATAACTTCCGTTTACGCTAAGGCCTGGACATTGATTTTGACAACTGATACTCTCGTGTATCCCGGTACGCCCTGGCACACCCCAGAAAACCCCATAACGTTTGCTATATAAGTTCTGTTCTGGAAGCTTTATTGCAGAACTGACAGCTAATCAAAATGAACTCAACACCAAATTCCCTAGCCATTAAATCCTAGTTTCCGGCTCGTTATTCTCAAACGTATGAGCAATTGATTCTGTGTAAATATACAAAGCAGGTGTATACGCTTGGATCGTGAATTAATCGTACCAATCTGATGCTACTATAGATTTCGATCAATGAACCGATAATTTTCAAATTTCTTCTCATACCATAAATTAATTATTAATTGGTAACAAATACTATAGTGTCAAGATTTGCGCGAAACATTCTCAATGGTGTTTTGTGTACCTAACGGTTGAAAATTGGTTTTTCAACAGATGCGTTGGATACAATTTTTAATCAAGTCTCATTCCGTATATATTAATATACGTTCAAAGTTTTGTTTATTTTATTAGTTTAGCGACAAGTCGATAAATATAATTGATTCATACTGCGTTTGCCGAATCAGAAATTTTGAGTATAAACAAAAGAGGCCGTTGCCGATTCGTCTGGGGTGATTCATGATGAATTAATCGTAAACGATCTTCAATGTAACCAAACATTGCACAATGGGCAAATTATTGCGAGATCTGATCGCTGTTTGTGTACATTCTTCATTCTATTCAACCTAATCTCTTCCGCATTCGGTTCTTGACCCCAAAACAACGCCGTTCAAAGATTTTACAAAATCTTTCGAAAGCACAAAAAATTGAGAAATTAATTGAAACACTCCGTGTTTAGGTACAGAATGAAAAAGTGGTTAAAAAAAATCAATGGAATCGAAATAGTACGAAAGGATGTGGGAGATGTTGCAATTGAAATAGATTTCAATTATTTTGAAATTATAAATTAAAAAAGGGGATATTTTGCAATATCCTCACCGATTCCAAGATATTATGAAACTTTAAATTTAGCACCTTGAAGATATGAACAATTTTCATGAATAATAATAATAATAAAAGTTATTTTATCGTTTTAGGCGACATGGAGATTTTGACTTACTTCTTTGGACCGGTGGGCGTTCTCTTGGCTATCAACCTTCTCCTCTTCGCTGCTACAGCCCGTGAACTAACTTGCGGTTTATGGAAGCGTGAAGTTGTCAAGAGCACGACTGAGAGGTAAGCCAATTTAATTACCACATTCAAAGCTACTGAGACGTCTGTGCAGCGTGCAGCTTCTCTCCAGCCAGAAAGAGAAAAAGCTAAACTGAAAGAGACCAAAAATATGAATAATTATAGAATAATTATTAATTATGCAGTTGAATTTTTTCATCTCATTCCTTTCCCTCAACTGAATAGCATAGATTTAGCTGGAGGTGAAATTTAAAAATACTTTCAGCTAGTCGGATCATATCTTCCAAAAAATTTTGTCTCGAAGATTTCAGATGATATTCTTTGTAGAGCGAGACAGGCATGGACATCATGATATGGGGAGAAAATAATAGACTAATATAAATGAAAGCGGAACGATGGAATTCTGACGATTTCTTATAACCAGAATTTTCAAATAAATCGATTTCTTTTTACATTCTGAAGATATTAAAACGTCACCCGACAACGGATATTCAATCGTTTGATATTCTTTCGTGCACGATGAATTTCTCAACCAAATGGCGTCGCAGAATATATTCGTATACTAAATAAATTCCCACGAATCTTTCAGACGAAATAATATTTACGACCGCACTTTGCGATATTATACAGTATGTAGATATTTTTAAGAGAACAGGAAAACGCCGCGTACTTTGACGGTCACAAAGATACGTGAAAAGTTCTTCAACTATGCTAATTTTCTTGTTTACCTCACTTCGCTCTCGTAAGAGATATTTGCGCAGTACAGAAGAGTCGACACATACCTTTTTTGGCAATAACGAACGAGTCGAGTTTAATGGCAAATTCAACCAGTTTCACCAAGAAGACTAAGTGTACCTTCATCTTCTTCCGAACTTTACTTCAAGATAAAAGAAAAAGAAAAGTTCCACTTTGTTATTCTAACTGGTTAGATTCGTTCCGTACCAAGGACCCCCTAGAAATTTGCCCTTCGTTCTTTGAGCAATGTCCTTTCTAACTTCAAACGCACGCCAAAGTATCACGTGGTTTTTCATGACGTACGTATACGTACTGTTATACGTCTGTCTTCCGCTCAAATTTGGGGTGCATAAATTTCGTAAAGAGTGAAAGAGCAGATCGTGACGCTCAGATATAAAGCTAATATAACGCCTTAGCTTATATATTACGTACAAAGGGGCACGCAGTTGGCCGCAAAAGAATAAAGAAGAGCCAAATGAAAGCAAACAAAGTCATCGGGTCCACGTGAAAGTTTCCCACAAGTTTTTTTTCTTTTCTTTTTTTCTTTTTTTTTCTTTTTTTTTGTTGTTCGTTTTTTACTCGCAATCACTGATTCCCGATCTGACATCGAAATATATTTTGATTCTATTTTATAGACGGGAGTTGATATTGCGGAATGAAAGTTCGGTTCACTTGATCATTTTCTAAATGAATGAACTATACGAATATTGATTTCGTGTCAGGACGTTTGGATAACACGTTTTTTGAACATCTCTTCCCGCTCCATTCTTGCAGTCATTTTGAAAACTGAGTAGTTATGCTTATGCATGTACGACTATACGTTTCTCCAAGAGGAAAGTTATATCCGAAACGAACCCTCTGGGATCAGAAAATTTGCACCAAGTCACGTAGCCAAACGTAGAGTACCTTCAAATGTGAAGGAAATGATGAATGAGGCTTCTGAGTTCAAATTCTCTTGGTATTGAAGGGTCGCTGCGTAGAATGAACCAATTTCTTTTCTAATATAATTTTGTAATATTTTACTCGTCAGATTTTGTTGTCAATTACGTAATGCGTTGAAACAATCATCTGAAAATTCGTCCTTTCTTGTATTAAAGTCGCCTATGTATTTCCAGCGAATTGATTGAATAAGTTGGCATCACGTACAAAGGTACACTTACAATTAGGTAGACTGTACAGATGAAATTCATAATGAATATTGCTCCCTCTCTACAAGAAATAAATGCTTGGAGAGATATACGAATACTGGAAGAATAATTAGGGATGAAAAAGTATTCAAGTTCGATCAAAAGTACTTGAACTTTGAGAAGTTTACCGTTCACTCCTGGAACACATTCGAAGTATTATAGTCGACTCTTTCGTAGAAAAAGGAAATACTTTTTAGAATATCAGGTACATAGAGTCGAAGTAACAATACTATAAAATTTGAAGTATAAATCGACAAAATCTAGCCTCAGTGAGCTTATGCATATTATAAATTGTCAGTTTCAATGAAAACCAGTTGGAAGACTCGCGTGTGCAGTTAATATTAGAAAAGTTTGTCAGCAAAAAAATTGTCGTGGGATTTGTGAACAGCAAAACACGATGTGTTTCTGTATTTTGGAAGCTGAACGTAAAACCGCAGGCGACCTTTCCGTGTCCGACGCGAATTTAAACGACATGTTTTAATGTGTCGTGATTCCAAACCCTAGTCGTTTGGATACATCGTTCTGCTCTAGGTCAACGATGTTCGATCTAGATCCAGATTTTATTTCGATTCAAGGTCGACGATCAAAACGATCATCAAAACTTTAGGGAACTGTAAAGCCTGACGCATATAATCGTCCTTGACGGAGTAATTCGAGTAAGTGAATTAAATCTAAATTGAATGAGTAATCGGTTCGTTACGAAACAGACAGTAATTCTTATTTACTCGATCTTTTTATACACCCAATTCGCTATTTCTTCGCGTGGAATTTTTCTTTTTACTTAGATTGTTACAAACGGCTTTCCCGCGAGTAATGTACGCAAGTGACGTCCCGTTTGATTAATGATCCTGTTTATAATCGAGATATTGTTGCAGAGCCTTTATACCACCGTGGCGATAATTTGAAAGATTAGACTACAAGCCGTAACAGCTGTGGTTGATCTCTTCAGATTAATTGTTTCTTCGAATTTTGCTTGGCATTGATCATAGATATGATATATTGATATGATATTTCGTTCAAAATTCGATGACACGAATCACATACTCGCATACTTCGGGTATAAAAATTGAAGGATGTATATAATTTTGTATATTAATATTCCGTAATTTGAGCTGCAGGTTTTGTCCTTTTTATTCGATTCCGCGAAAGAAAACTCGATGAAAAAACAAAAGTCCAAACCAAAACCATAATAACATGTTTTTTATTTCCTTGCAGAATACGTCGTTTCTGTGTAATATATTTATTTTTAACAAAAATCTGTAAAGTTTTTGCCGGTCGTTAAAGATAAAATAAACACTTGTAACATTCAGAGAGTAACGTATATTTGAGTTAAAAATATAAATCACGAATCTCAAGCTAAGTTTATACCGACAAGGTCACGGATCAGTGATTTTTTTTTTTTTTTTTTTAACAGTCTTCGATTCGAACTGGTACCAAGTGGAAATCGGTATATACCAAAGTCTCGGAACAATATCGCGATCGAAACCGATACATGTGGCCGAGTATTTTTAAAACGAGAAAATTCGTTCCTGTTCCTCGTCAGGTTCTGGTAAACACGGTATTCAATATTTATAGATTTTCTTATTTCCTGCCGGTCGCGACGTTATTTTGACATCACTAATCAAGCGGGCAAGTTTTTCTTCGAAATGTCTCCAATTCCTGCGAATCAATGCGACGCCCACACCGACTGCGAACTGTAAGCTGTAGCCACAAGATCTTCGAAATCCCGTTAAAATAATTCCAGATAAATTCAGCAATCGTTGAAACTAACCAGAACCCAATCTCAGTTTTTTATTTTTTGTACCACGCGCTTGGGGCTGATTTTTCATCATTTTTTTTTCTCCCGGTACATATTCTCCCTAAAATAATTATACCGTTTTACCGAATAGGTACTAGATTAATTATATCACTGAGAGAAATAATCTGTTGGATTTACTTAATATTTCCAATAAAGAAAATTGGTTGTAACAATGGATTATGCATTTCGCCTAAGCGAGAATTAGTTCATGAGATCGCCATTTTTTCGTTTCGAAAAAGTATTCTGTTGCCCCAAGCAAAAACTCACTACGCCATCCGTGACAGCACATTTTTTTCGACTCAAACGATATTTTTTTGATTCCACAAATTCTTTTCCTCTGTGATACCTATAACTTGTAACTATACCTAATGATTCGAACAGACACATATAATTGCTGATTCTACGATAGTCTTTACCTCAACGGAATTCCGCGAGCTTGGATTAGACTTGAAGAATAAAAAACAAAACCCGGCCTGAGTTCCGGTTCTATTCATCACTATGGTATGAAGTTAACACTTATTTCCGTGCGAGACTCAAAATGCCATCGTATTTCTCCTAGTCTTTTTTTTTCTTTTTTTTTTTGTATACATATAGTCTTTGACCGCGTAAGTACCGGCCGTTTATAATAATTAGCGATGCCGTCCGAAATAGAAACGTAGTGGTTCGTCGTCGACATAGCTGCGGAAACTCTGCAGAGGGCTGCGGAAAGCTCAACCGCGCCGAAGACATCTCGACTATCTAGTCAGTTGTCAGAAGTCACTGGATACATTTTGTAGCAAATCGCATCCGTTGAATTAGCCGTTTCCTTCATGTCTATCAGCCGATTTCTCAAATCCATGAGACACTCAGAAACGTAATTTGAAACAATTTATTATTCTGCACACTCGTTTGAGGAATCTACTTTTTTTCAATCACGGACCGTAGTCATTACTCGCATAATTGGACCACGATAATTGTCTTGAGCACATCTTGTTAAATTGTTCACGTGATTAGGGGTCGTGTGGCGTATAGCCAAAAAGCAGTTTGCGAACTGTTATAGAAATCTTGATCTTTAATTCTTTATCCTCGCCAGCACAATCGGCATATTTATGTCTGTCTCCATGAACAGACTCACAATTACGCACTGAAAAGCTTCCATAAAATTACTTCAGCTAATATCATTGATTGGCTTTCCGCTTCATTTTTCGATGAAAATCATTTCTGCGGTCACGCCAATGTATTGGATTTGCTTAGGTTTATTGCGATTCGAAAAATCGACATTCTTCTCCTAAGTATAGGTATAATCATCGTCAAATAACGCAGACTATAATTAAGCTAGACCGGGTAATAGTGTATAGTGCCCCCTTTACTCCTGAGGCGATGGGGGCATAAAGGAGTGTGGTTTCTGAACCGCTACGGATATACCGCAGCCACCCACGTCTCGGCAAGCATAAAGCATTCTCATCTCCATTTGCTTGCGGTTATTTTGATACAACTACATCCGTTTTAGTTCTCTAGTTATGTATAGTTTTCACCGTACCGGTATGGTCCTCCTAATTACCTTCTTGTATCTACTTTGTAGTGGTTTTTTAGTCTTCCATACGCGTTTTCACGTCATGGTTGACTTTTTTCTGATTCTGTAATTGAAATCATCCAAAATTTCAGGATTCATCACGATAACCATTTTTCGCAGTTATCGCTATTTTTAGTCTGAGATTTGCATGTATTGTTTCGAATTGAACTTCCAAGTGGACTGTTTAGCTATGTACTATTTTTCTCTTCTTTCAATGAAACTGATCTTCAATTCCAGAAGATAGTCGAGGTGTTCCAAGTCAAAGACGATCACGGGGCCAAATCCATGTAGAAACGATTGACTGAGTTTTTAGAATGTTGATTTTCTATTTTCACTATGGATAGCAAATTCCCGGTACATTAGCTGTTCAGTGTCACTGGTATTCGGATGTTTTCGAAACCCGAGATCGAAGATCATGTGTGAAAACTGCTACACGGAATTTTCATTTTCATTCCATGTAGTGTTCACTATTTTTTCATATTCTGATGAAGAGTTGAAAACAGTTCGTTTGCGATTGATATTTTTTTTATTTGCATAACCATGACTGACCTGCTTATCATTGTTAGTTTATACATACATGTATATGCATCAGTCAGGAAGCATTTTGGAATTGTACAATAGCGCAGCTAATTACAGTGTCTAAACATTCAATCTTTTCATCATTCACATCCATAGTGTCCTAATTAAATCGAGTTTCAGCAGTAAAGCGTCACACCTCGTACGTCATAAAATTCATACAATAATCTGATGAACAAAACTTCCAAATAAGACGCTGAATTATAACTAGCGAATATGCCCATGTTTCAACTTTATCAGAAATGAGAAACCAGAGCATAAGAACTTTGTTGGAACTCTTATTGCCATGAGAAGCTACTTGACAAATATCATTTGTGGAATGAGGAATTTTTTTCACTATTATGTATACGTATGTGCTCAAGTATAAAAATGTCACTTTCATGTTTCAGAGCCGCTCTTGGACGTGTCTGCATGAAGCTGGTCGTCGTGATGGGAGTGACCTGGGTAGCGGATGTCATTTCCTGGGCTGTTGGTGGTCCCCAGTATCTGTGGTACTTTACGGATCTAATTAATGCGCTTCAGGGAGTTTTTATCTTTGCTGTTGTTGGCTGTCAACCTCAAGTTTGGACTGCTCTGAAAAGATTGTGCAATCGAAATCCCCGTACCAATGCTGGCAGACAAGGTAATGCCATGAGCACAACCAGCCATGGGATGCCAAGCATGGGAGACAGCGTTACACAGAATCAGAGTACCAAGACTGTTCCGTTGGAAACTATCTGCTAGATGAAGAAGGAGTAGAAGAGTTTTTGAAAATGCTCCTATTTTACTCCGGGATTATCGTATACCAAAAGCATCGAAGAGATTCGTGATTGATTATCATCGATGACAACCATTTTTTAATGGATTAACTCGAATTGAGACAACGACGACGACGGAGCAGAGATTTTATAATTCGTTAAGCAAGCTCCTAGAATAAAGAACATAGATACTATCTACTCTCTCGGCTGATTTTCGGAAACGATTAGGTACGGCGAATACTCTGAGATGCTTCAGACAACGATATGCTGTGGGCACATCGTTTATCTGTGAGCTATACATGATTATGAATAAATTTGTAAAAGTTTTATACAAATTTTTATACTCGAAGCAATATCCAGACATTTTTAGCAAACTGTGTCATTTAGTGGTTTTGCGATTCTCCGCGATTAGCTGAGCTCCGCATAATCACAATTGCATATGTCTGCTGCATTTAGCTACTGCAGTCGTGATAGCGAATCATCAAACCATCAACAAATAGGGGAGATATGATTCACGTTCTTTTGCGTATTGATTCATCTTTCACCAGTTTCTCAACCTGCAGGTAACGGAACGAAAAATTGATCTTAGCATCACCTTTAGTAGTAAAAAGAAAAAAGAAATCCGCAAACCAGAAAAAAATACAAACGAAATAGCTGAGATATTGTTTCACATAAACGTCACTATTTCAAAAATATAATAACATGAAAATAATATAAAAATAAATTCAAAATTGTTTCGTATTCGAGAAGACAGAGAATAATAATAATAATAGGAATAATAATAAGAATAATACTGACAATACAAACAAAGAAATCAATGCCTTTTGAAATGCCTTCATAACACGTCGCAGTGTTCCTTCAACCAAATTGTATTCAAAATTTACCATGCTTGACCGTGCGTGTAATTGCCCGGTAAAATTTTCGAGATGAACAAATACAAAAAAACTATCGACTTTCACGGGTACTGGACGTAATCGCTCCTAAGGAACGAAAAGTTATGGAAAAAAACAAAAATTGGAAATTGATAAAATAATAGAAATGAACTTGGACAACGTTGTTCGATTGTCTGATAAATTTGACCAACAAATTCACGTTTGTGGTACACGTTTGCAATTTCATGCGAATATTTATATTATCAAACATAATGTTACATAATAGCTTTTTGGTTCATGTATGTATGCAGTAGGCTATATTCATACTTCCTCGCAGACAAATACAATATACACCCACGTAAAAGGAAGATTTTCATTTCGGGAACAGAAGACTCACTTTACAAACTGTATAAAGGCAACTCACTTGGAAACTTTCATCAAACTCTTAGCTGTGAGGAATTCAGAGGAGGAACTGCGTTTGTTGGAACCCTGATATGATGCTTGAATTTTTCAAAGACAGTTAGCGAAAAATTGCGAATTGTCATACTTCATATTTCGCGTTACAGATTTGCATTTAATGTCACCCTTCATCTCCAAAAGATCTCTTATCGAAATATGAGTCAAATCTGACTATTATAGGGGTACGAAGTATTATGAAGTGTACGGAAGGACAATAAAATGCCATTCCGCCCACGAAGATGCCTTTATCAAGAATCACCCCTCACAGTTTGAAAGCGAATCTTAATCATTTTGTATTAGAATTTCATATTCCGAAACTGCGCCACGTTGTTGTAGTATAAATCACGTCTGTTCTTTAAATATTATAGAAGCTCACGTTCATTGACGTAATTACTTAAAACATATGTAAAAGGTAAATAGTGAACTCATCATTGTTTCTTCAGGTGCATCTCCAAGACTGACCGTATCGCGTCATGACGTACAGTGTTTTTAGTTTAAACGATAAGTTTCTAAAAGTATCATATTCTGCACGGCGAATGATGTGATAATAATAAATATAACACGAGCGAACGTATCTGCAGGAATTCATTGAAATAGGAATAATTAATTATATCCTGAGTGGAAACGGAAGGAATAATTAGAGTGGTACATCCTACTAGCTAGTAAATTAATGTCGAGAATCATTGCCTGGAAGATTATAGTAGGTCCAATGGTAGTCGGCAGGTGTTTTCGCCCGTGTTTACGTATGCTGTGTACTTTAGGAATTAGTGTTATTTGTAGTACTTGTGGTACGTGTAATTACTAATTATAAGTTAATTGTAGTTAATGTTACTGCGAGTAAGGAGCAGCTGGTAGCCTATATAACAGTTAACCATACACCTATAATATTATCATTTCGGCAATTTTGCAATCATCGCGCACTATTCTTGTAAATAACATTTATACTATATTTTCCCTATCATGGTGCGCTTCTTTCGTCTTAAAAACATCCGCAGCATAGATACAGTATGATTTATAGTTAACATGAATTAGAGATAAGCCATATATTGGGCGATTCTCCCGGGTAACTATAATATATTATGTTATTATTGCATATGTGTATTTTTTACCTGTTGTCAAAGAGGCTTGGATTTCATTCTCATAAAGTGAATATACCCAACGAACAAACTTATATACTATATTTACCAAAAGAATATTGCCGGGTAATGAATATATAATAAATGGCCGCGGTTTTGTATAACGCCTAGGTAGTTGTTGTAGGAAGCTGTTTATTGTACTAGAATCAAATGTGAGGTGTTATACTGTACAGACTATAATTTCGAGGACTGTAATATAAGTGTGCAAAAACCACGTACGGAGGAGATTATTAAAACGTACCTATATATAGTACCTAAAAGCCCTAATTTTAAAATAATTTATTTGGATCGTTGACGCTGTTTTTTGCATACGTATATTAATATAATTAAGAATATAGTATACTATAATATACTAAAAATGTACGGTGGCTTGCCAGTAATTAGTTTCAGTCGATACTTAACACTAAATCTATAATATATCTACGTTTCTATAGAAGTTAGAATAACGAATACTAGACAAGATGGTTTGATTCTCGCGAGTCAATTGTTCTACCACGAAGTTTAGTGTGGCAAGAAGAAGAGAAAGAAGAAGCAAAGAAACATAAGATAAATCATCAGGAGCGAATAGAATTAGCTGAACGTTACAAAATGTGAACAATAATTTGATCGGATAAAGAAATAGACTATAACATTATAATCAAGCAAACATGTTTATGAAATACAAACCGTGAACCGCTTTGTAGAATTATATAATACACACATGGCACATGTAAAATCACGATTGACAAATGATCAAGAGTGAAATTAGCAAAGTAGTATGCCTACATACACACGCGCAAAAGCAGCAAATGTTTAAAAATATAATAGTAATATTATAATCACTTCATAGATCATCAATATTATTATCGATTTGTACTCCATTCCTACGACGTATTGTGAACAGTATTTATATTACCGTAATTCAATAAAAAATTATAAAAAGTGCTTCGTCAGAATTGCTTTCCCCTTGATCATGATTGTTCTGGAATGGGTCAGTACTTTCGTCTGCCCACATATTGCGGCGTCCATTGTAACATCATAATATATGTATATTTGTTTAGAAAAAACTTTGATACGAGATGCGGACGCGTCACTCATTGTTACTGTAACAAAATTTAGTTTCCATGTAACGACTAACGATCACGTAGCATTAGCATAGTGTGCTATGAAAATGAAGCAGTCAAAATGAAACGAGACAGCGAGCATTGTCAATCAATCGATAACGAATGGTCTTTGCACAGCTGAATCAATAATATAACTTTCCGTTTGAACACGGAGTTCAAAAATCGAATCATATCGGGGATCGTGTAAAGTCCTCGATGAAAAGTTGGACGAAAAAAGTCGTTGATTTGTTCCGAATATCTTACACAGGCAATGATCTGCAGATCACGGATCAAAATTCTTGATAGGAAAGAATGCAATGAGTCAAATAATAGTTGTTTTTTTATTTTTCAACAAATACATGTGTACAGCATTTTATTATACATCGATGAGTTAATATTTTACATATTTTGCATTGATTTAACGTCAGATCTTTGTTTAACATAATGTAATAGCCGCAATATCGCCGATGGAGTAACCCCAGGTATTCTACTTGCTGCAGCGATCTGTAATAAAAATGATTCGTAGCGGGATATAAGAAAAGTTCAAATATACAATGGGAAATAAATGTCATGATAGATAAATCAATCGAGCTTACGGTTTGCGGCTGAGCCATCATCAGCTTCTCCCTCTCTTCGAAAGAGAAGTTTAAAGAACACCTATAAAGCGTACGAATTATTGAGACAACGTTGAATGAAAGAGTAACAACGTTTCTTTGATACTTACAACGTGTAATCAATGGCTGGTGGGATGAGCATTTTCTCGTTTTTTCTGACCTCGTTAACGTCGTGCATTTGCTCGCGAACCGCGTGCGCGTAAATTGCTTGTATCTGAAAGAAGAAACACAATATATTTTATAACGAGACGTGATGATGCGTTTTCTGACGATTCTTTTACCTTTAATCTTTTGTCTAATACTGGATCTTTGATCAATCCTTCGAAGACATCAGGCAGAGATTTTCGAAGTGTTTCTAACGTTACGTCGCTGTTCGTTATGCTCAACATGTCATAGGCTGTTCTTTGCCCAGTTGATTTACTCGATTTCAATTTTAACAGCGTTTGCCATTGCCCTATCGGCTTTGTTACTGACTTCAGTAGTTCTTCAGCTTCTTTAAGCCTACTTTGAACCAGTTTTGTCTTTTCCATTCTATCTTTTGATACACATCCCGAAATGTATCCTTTCTCCGTAAGCCTCTGATCCGCGTTATCGGGTCGTAAGCTCAGACGAAATTCTGCTCTGCTGGTAAACATTCTGTAAGGCTCTGAAGTCCCTTGTGTAGTTAGATCGTCAATGAGTACCCCAATGTATCCCTCAGTTCGATTAATTATCAACGGTGGTTTGTTCAATACCTAGTCATATTTTCATTAGCTTAAAACTCTAGGCAAAATTATAAGCAAAACACAATACTTGTCATTCTCTTTACCTTAGCAGCCGCATTTATACCAGCAACGATTCCTTGAGCAGCAGCTTCTTCATATCCTGTAGTCCCGTTTATTTGACCAGCCAAATAAAGACCTGGAACTCTTTTGGTTTCTAACTTGTAAGTTAATTCCCTTGGATCTATGAAATCGTACTCCACACCATATCCTGGCCTTGCTAGAACAGCAAAACAAGAAGAAACACGTGATGTCCATCCATTGTCAACTATCCAGCAACTTACCTAGCTCAGCATTTTCTAAACCAGTTATGGATTTGACAAGTTCCTCTTGTTTGTCTGCAGGTAGAGTACAAGAGAGTCCAGCTGGGTATATCAAGGGAGAATCCAGTCCTTCTGGTTCGAGCCAAATTTGATGTTGAATACTTGTGAATTTCAATATCTTGCTCTCAATGCTTGGGCAATATCTGGGACCTGTTACTTCTTCAGTAACGTGTCTATTGCAGTGGAGATTATCTCTAACTACTTTGGCCACATTTTTTCCAGTGTAAGTGAGATGACAAGGAAGTTGGTCTTTTGGCTTTATCCAAACCGAATTATTCATGAAAGAAAATGGCTCTGGTTGTTGGTCCGGCAGATGGAGCTCACATTTCGCAAAGTCAACGGTTGATTTCACAATCCTGGGAGGAGTGCCTAAGCAAAATTTGCACCAATTTAAAACTCTCAGCCTTTGTACATCATACAATGATATGTTAACAAGATAGCGTACCAGTTTTCAGCCTTCCCATTCTGAATCCAAGATTTTCTAACGTATTGGCCAATCCTATGCTAGGCTCGTCTCCTATTCTTCCAGCAGGTCTTTTTTCAAGACCAATATTTATTTGGCCATTCAAAAAAGTCCCTGTTGTTATGACTACCGCTTGGCTAAAGACTTTGGTACCATCTTCTGCAAAGGTAAACTAGCTGTGAGCAAGAAATAATCAATTTCAAGAATTTATTGAGATTTTGATTAAAAATCAAATCAACAATCCAGTCTGATGAAATTAAAATCATGTTTCTATGTGTATGAAAAAAAAAAAAAAAATATAGCGAAGCTCTGCAGAGGGAGTAAATGAGCCTTTTAACAGCATAATCTGAATTTTGTTGAATGGAATATAAGATTATATTCTTTTGGGTCCTTCTTTTTTTCAAGACCGTGAAAACTTTAGGGCTTAATATCGTGGACCATATTACTTACTGAGCACGACTCCACAGCATTGCGGAGAGTCTCCTTGAAGTATGAGATCTTCGACTGGAGATTCAGATATGTGCAAATTTGGGACAGAGAAGAGTTCAGCTTGAAGATGTTTTTTGTATAAGACACGGTCAATCTGAGCCCTTAGACCCCATACAGCTGGACCTTTTCTACGATTCAATATTTTGTAATGAACCCCAGAAATATCACAGATACGACAGCAAATTCCATCTAGTGCATCGACTTCCCTCATCAGATGCCCTTTTCCGATACCACCAAACGATGGATTGCAGGACATTTCTCCTGTACCGACAAAGGAGACGTTAGAATCCGTTGACCAGGCAAGCCATAGATTCGAGAATGGCAATATTTTGATTGGGATAACTGAATGTTCAGTTGAATCGTGACAACGTACCCACAGTACTCTTTTTGTGAGTAACGAGCAAAGTCTTGGCTCCCATTCTGGCAGCAGCTGCGCAAGCTTCTGTTCCCGCATGTCCACCTCCGACGACGATTACGTCAAATTTTTCTTTATGACTATCGCTAAGCAGCGTTCTGATAGAACACTTGTACAGTTGTGTACATTTGGAGGTGAATAATGGGGTTTTGAATTGGGAAATAGGCATTGTTCAGAGTTTATTATCTACACATTTGATAGCCGCTTGATATCCAAGCAACTTTCTGATAGAACTTGACTTATTTCAAAGAGAGAACAGTGAGAAACAAGTGATCTGGAATTAAGTAACGGTGAAGGATGTTGATTAGTCAGAATACATTTCAGATGAATTTGGATCTCGAGACAAAAGGAATCGATAACAGCCTGATTAACTTGATATAAAATGATCAGCGTCTTTCAGCTTTCTGAAAAGAGCGATGAACTTCAAAGCATCCTGAAATTTAGGGATGATAAAGTTACGACAAAAAACTTCTTTATCTAAAAATTGTAGTTCTTGATACTTCAACTCTTTCAAAAATTCAAGGACAAAATTGAAGCAGTTGAAGGTCTCTCCGTCATAGTTTTCCTGCGACCATTTTTCATCGTTACAAAGCTCATCTATCGTCTGATCCCAGTGATCTACCCAAGCTTCGGAAACGATCTTTAATACTAGACAATTTTGCCAGTTCGAATAGTCGTTTCTGATTATCCCAGGCTTATCGAATTCAAAAATACATCCTTTGGAGTTAACTATACCGATATGCAAATCGTCAGTGACTTCATAGTGATTCAAAAAATCACCATGAGATGGTCTAAGTGCAATTGTTACCGGGCATTCTCTGGCCTTTGCAAAGGGATGCGGTAACCGAAACGGTTGTAACAAGTAGTTGGATATAGCGGAATGACATACAGGGCAAATATCTGGTACTTTTTTGCAGAATATAGTCTTTTGGCAGCAGTGTTTGAAGCAAATAATGCAAGGATCGAAATTCATTAGTTCTATAGTGAATGAAATAATAGGTACCTAATTATCCCCTGGTTTGGTAAAGCTCTGATAATGTGTAGGTCAAAGCGAGGTTAGATTAGGTTAGGTTTTGAGGTTAGAATCGACCCCTTTATTCTCACGTTTTAAAGCAAGTGAAACACTATTTTGAGTCAATTCGCAACAGCAAATACACATAATTCGAACAATTTATCAAATATTTCTCTCATTGTTAGCTTACGTACGCTTTTGGTTCGAAAAGAAAAAAAAAACACTTCTCTTCGGACGTATCAACATTCAACAGTGGGATTTGATAATGAACGTGGTCTGAATGCGCGACTACCGCAACGAGCTGCAATACTGTAACGAGATCTGCTCCCTTGGTACGGTGTCAAGTTACCGACCGACATATGTACCGGCGGTCGATAATGTAGAACTGGTATCACCACTGTTGAAGCTAGCATCGTGATATTTATCAGAATTCGAATGAATAGAATAAATATTTGATGACATACCGTCTGTTCAAACAACTTTAAAGATCACAGTGTCATTTGATTATAATTTTAGAACGGTAAGGAATTCGTCAGATCAAATATTCGAATAGTTATCACCGATTTATTACCGAAATTTCTTTTGCCAACTGAACAGACGCTCATCCGATAACTCGACTCTCATATGAATTTCTTCATCAATACTCTTGTTTACTGTTGATTTTTTCTTCAAATACTCGATTGATGTATGAATAGTTCCACGAAATAACTCAGGTAGCAATTATTTCATACGAAATCACAGTTGTGCAGTTTACGCTGCACGATTGACTCTATACATTATCACTTACCGTCAGCTTAAATTTTCATCAAAAACCATTTGTACTCATTGAGTAGCACGGTCGGTTCGATCGTAAGCTGTGTTATCAATGCAACAAGCGGACACACAAGATGGTTAGCGACTATACCGCCTACGGCGTAACGTAGTTTGCTTAGAAACCGTTGGCGTCTGGCGCGCTACTGTAGTAACTAGTCGCAGCTGATCCACCGGACAGTACGGTACTGGGTACACCTGTTCCGCAGTATCTTTCCCACACGGTGGGGAGCTCCCAACGAGTGATTACATCGTTATTACGGTAGTGCCGGGTGTGTTTTTCGGTGATTACCTCACCCTTGAACAGTAAAACGGTCCTGACTACATCCAGAGAAAATACAAAGTGCTGTTACGAGCCGTTAGAAGACGTTTGAGCCAGTATAGTCGGTGAGTTTCTAGGTTAAGTGAAATATTTTCTACTCCAAATCTTATAAGTGATTGTATACTATTTTCAACATTTTGGCCAAATTCCAAATGGCCAATTGTTATTTTTGCAAAGAAAAATCAAAATCAACCGACCGTTGCGTACCGATATTTTCATCTTTGATAAAATATTTGCTCGGGACATGCAACACGGTGGAATCGTGTTTTGAGGTGACTGACACCTGATGCGTCATTGACCATGCCATGCTACGCTACGCATACATGTGGGATTTGCTCGCTCGCGCGCCCGCCAACCTTTCATTACCATTTATTCGGAATCCTAAAACTGATCCGCCTTAATCTCTACACATTTTCATTAAACTCGCGAATCTTATTTACTTGTTATTCAAAGACCAAATTCGGTTTCTGCCTTATGACATCATCGCACTACTGCATCCAAGAATCTTGAAAGATGGACTTTAACGAGAGCGGCAAACTCGATGGTACTTTTATTCTAGTCTTTATCACAAACCGCGACTAGAGAGAGAGAGAGATAGAGAGGAGTATCATTATCGCATATTGCTGTCACTTATTGCATGACGTTTAATTCGCCTTTAGCAACATTTTATCAGTCGATGATTCCGCTGCTGTAAACAAATATGTATAATGTATTATAGCGGTACAAGTTAGACTGGTGGATCATCAATTATCGTGTTCATTGGTACTGTAGGGGAATTTGTTATAAGGAAATGGATAAAAAAATTTACAAAACATATCTCTGTGTGTTGATTTCTGCGTACATAGAAGAAAGTCATTTCGCGAGTACATCAGTACATGCCTGTACTTGAAGCTACAGCAACGTTTCACTTGCATACCAACGTTCTGCTGTATAATTATACCTGTGTACATACGTTAGAGGAATTGTATGTTATATAAAACGTAGGTTGTGTGTAAAGTACCGGTACAACGCGAAGCGACGAACAAACTTGAGTTTGTTTAAAAAAGACTCTTTCGTCACGATGACCGATGTCCAGTTACATTTTGTATTTACGAATAGCTAACGATAACTTTTCAACCTCTTGTACACAGCAATAAAATGTTGCTATTTTCAAACACTCTACGATTTATCTATACCTTCTTCAATTATAGTTGCTAAATAAATTCATGTATATCTAAGCACAGCGATAATTCGTTTATGTGTATAATTGTAACTGAATATTGATACAAACCTATGTATGGGAAATTGAACAATCTCATTATTCCTCTTTTCCAATAACTTTCATCACACGAAGCTAAATTTCGCAACGTTCGGGTATAATAAAATAATAATCGAAACAGTAAATTATCAAGTTCAGACGACGAAAAAGGGATGGTCAAAAGCCTCGTGGAGTTGCGAATTTTTTTTCCAAAATTCTATTGCCTTCGAGGTTGTGAATCTCAAGCTTATCTCGCTGTAAGAATCGTGAATTTTGTGATGTAACTAATACAAACAGGTGCTTAATTTGCTTGGATAATTAAACGGAGTAGGTATGTACGATTTAATTTAGTCCTGACAGGAATTCAAGCGAATACAATTCACTCACACAAGTTGTTATACGAGTAGAGTCGCCGGCTGTTGTAAGTTGAAATTGTCTTTGCAAATGTATACATGTATGTAGGTATCACGAGCTTTGCTGAAGCACACTAAATTCGTATACGTTATACATTAACATACATACTCACATAGATTACTCTACAAATTGTTTTATACGTATACGTTCATTCGGAATTGATGTAAATTGAAGAAAAAAAAAAAAATCGAAAGAAAAACTACGTATGCAAGAGATCTGCCAACTCGATACATATTACGTATATAAGCATTTATAAATGGAATGCGACTAATAAGACGCCCATATGCAGTGCGTTTGCGTTTAATTGCACTTGATTGCAGAATTTTGCCTCTTAGAACTTGCGGGTAACCTTTCTTGCGATTGATATATTCGAGATATATTTATTTGTCAATGTCAATATTATTGTTATATTTATTATTATCATTATTATTTTGTTTTTGAATTTTCATCTTTGAAATCTTACGCTACTGAGTTATGTATAAAACAGATGCTGAATGTATAGCTTGTTGAGATTTTCTTATATACGCAGACGAGGAATATTGCGTAATGTGGCACAAATAACGACAATTTACTTGAAAGAACGAGCTATACACCTCGTTGAGTAGCGGCTGTTTAGCTATTAGAATCTGCAGGAGATACTATGTTCGGGTTGTTAGAATACTATATCTAGAAAGCTTGAACAAACTTCGGTTTTGTTTGCTCAGGTAATTAAGTTGAACCGGAGTCAAGGTCTGATATTGACGAATCCGAACCTAGGGATTATCGAAATAACTTGACTTAATCACACCAAAAATGGATTATATTCTCGAAAAGATAAGACTTTTTTTACACAACATAACAAGTTGAGTTGTATCCTTTTCGACAGCGAAAAGTTTGTGAAAATACATCAAGATTACAGCATAATCAAAGTTGTTGCACCTTATCTTTTACCTTTATGATTGGTGGAACCGGCCAGGTAATTTTATTAAACAAATTCCTTTACTTCATAAACCAAAAAATAAAATAGAAATACACTTTTTTCTTCCCATAAGGCGTTATGTGCAATAAATATAACTTGTTCGGAAAATTTAATATCGACTTGCGTAAAAGTAATTGGTTTCAAATGCGTTACGCTCTGTTATTATACATACGCATTACACATACACGATATTATATTATATGTGAGAGGATAATTCGTCATGGGTATATAAACATATCAGATTTTTTCACATCGTCGCCTAGCACATAACGCATACAAAACCGCACGCGCGGAACGAAGTAGTGAAGTTTCGAGTTTTTCATCCTTATTTCTTTTCTCCATTTTCCCTTCTTCATATCATGATATAATTGACAATTTCTATCCTGAAAGACCCTACGGAAACTTAGTAAAAACTGGTTTTCCATTTTTTGAATGGCTCAGAAAGGTGCGATAAAAAAATGAATAATAAAGGTTCCAGATTATGGTGAAATACGTATTTTCGAGACGAAAAAAATCAGAGTATCCTCTGTGATGAAAGTTTAGAGGAATCGCAAGGAATCGCAAGCGCTTTGTAGGAAAAGTTCTGCGTCAGGTTCACTGCATTTACACTTTCATCACAGACAATTTTTACAAGAATATCTTCCACTACCTATATTGTCTAGTACCCCTCATATTCGTTTTTAAATGGGCCTTTTTTTTGGCCATTAGAAAAATGAACATCCAGTTTTTCTTAAGTTTCAGTAGGGGCTCCCCTTAATGATAATTTCGAACATTTTTTCGCGAATTCCGGTTTATACCTAACCGAAAATCTCATCGCCGTGGTAAATATCACAACTTATTTCCTATATGCACAGCTCAGGATCAATCGATGTCGCGATAAGTTCGAAAAGTGTCGCGTTACCCTGAAGAAGTACATGCAATTTAATTAAGCAACGATACTCACCGCTGTCCCAGTCAAAAATTTTCCACCTACATGGAAACTGCACTTCTGGTTCTAACCCAGGATGTGAAGAGTTGCGGCAGTGTAAGTTTGTATTGAAAGAACTTGAATGAAAAGTCCGCAGAAAAGTCAAAATTTTGTTCATTGCCTTTGTACCTACTTTTTTGCGATCTCTATAATGATGACAATATATGCAGGAACAAGAAAAAAATAAAATAAAAATAGTTTGAATTTTGGCAGGAAACTAATTGCTATCGGTGATTTAGAACGTGAATTATAATAATTAGATTTTGAAATGGATTGATAAAATTATTCATGATAATAATTTCGGTATTCGTATATAATGTTATTTTCAACTATTATTATCCTCTCTGTTCTGAATAATTAATTCAGAGGCACAAATTGTCATTTATTATTATTAAATAACGATGAAATATGATGTTGAAAAATTGAAATTAATCGAATGTCAGAATAATCTATGTTCCAATGAATAATGAAGGCGTGGCACACATTTTTTCAAAATCTGAAACACCCATACGTAGGGTAGACCAGGACAAAGTAGACACCTCGGTTAGAAATGAATAAAAAATGGTTTTTTTCTCTCCCCCTCAAGTCTTTTTTTTTCTGTGAAATTCCTTGGAAAATATATTCTCGCAATTAGCTTTCAGAACGTACAGTTTTTCCTCAAAACTCTTTCTTTTTTATCCATTTACAGCTAAATTGCACCTCCTCCCCGGGTTTCCCTGCATAATTGTTAACTGCAGCACTTGCAATGGATAAGTGCAGTTGTCACCTACCCGGTTTAAACACGTACAGTACTGGACGCAAAACAATTATGAATTTTCATTGGACAAAAAATTCCTTCAACACATTCTAGAGTTGGTAAAATAGAAGAATTTTCCATATATGTAATTTCACGTATGGATTCCATCGGAAACAACCCAATTGGATACGGATAATAAAAAAATTGCAACAAGTTCCAATAGGATACAAGAAATTCGATAATCGCCTGATTGGTCACTCGGGATTCTTCAGGCACCATAAGGCGAGCCATAAGGACTAACAGATATTTCTACATCTTACGTACCTGCAATCATCGCGGTTCTTCAAGAACTTATGACATTTGTTATGTTCGATCGGCTTGATTTCGATAATGATTCATACTTATACTTATTTTTTGTTTGGACTTTACTTTTCTAATCACTCGAAATGATCAACTTTGGGGTAAATTTATTGATTCTTGACTCTGTGTCAGTATTTCAACCACGAGATACTGTAGTACATGGTCCCCTTGAACACTGATTGGCCTGAAATTGTGCTAGGTACTATTTCGATTGATAGTATAATGGTAGTATTTTCAGATACTCATGTACTATCAAGTATAGTGAAAGCTGTGATATAATACGTGAATAAACGTACTAGTGGTTCCAGTAGATATATATAGAAGCACTTTTTGCTCGCTATACCTGTAAAACAGAATTTCGTGCCGCCCTCCAGCTGGAGGCCAGGAACTCTGGATTCTACTTATATATAATACACGAGTCCCGAAACGTCAGGTTGAACGATTAAAAACGGGGGTTTTACCTAAGCGAAGAATGGGGCTCCCTACGGTTTCGCGGAAGAAGAAAAAAACGGGCTTTTCCTCTTTTCACGCATTTCACAACTACCAGCAAATATTCGGAATTCCGCGTATATACGTGGTCAGGTCAGACCATCATTCCTCGAGCTCACTTTTTTTTTTTACCAATTTATTATGTCAAACTGGACTTTTATGCCGCTGATTGTCAAGCTTGACAGGTCGCCTTTTCACGACGTGTATACATGCATATGGGTATACGTATGAACGAGGGGTGAATCACGGAGGAGATATGGTGTACAAATTGCAGGAGATATTTAGGAAATATTGTCAAATATTGGGAGATAAGTGTTGCAGAATGTTGAAAAGTGTTGGAAATTCTTGGAAAATCTTGAAAAAGAGTTTGAAATATCTAGAAATGTTAGAAAAATGTACGGGAGATACTGGGAGATATTAAGAAATTGGAGATATGGTGTACGAGTTTTTGCCTTGTGGTTCACCCCTCGCGTATGAATGAATACACGTCGTGGCTACACCCCAAATGTGTAATAATTATGTACAAGTGTAAACGCACGTTGAGTCGAGGCAAAATATGATTTCTAGAATAGAGAAAAACGAGATTTGCCTCAGTGGTTTGTACTTCTTGTATACATATATTTCAACCGCTGATGTTGCCCTCGTTAAAACCAATTACTAATTAATTTTAACGAGAATCGTACTCCTGTGGACAGTGACTAACGGTCGCTGTTAGTCGAGTTGAAACTTATACACTTCGGTTGCCATTCATGTTCTCTGGTGGTTGCGATTGTACTCTTGATGAAAAACCATTAAAAGTCTCAAAGTAAAATTGCAATGTATACAGATCGAAAGCGGAATCCATTCTTGACAGGGAAAACGAGAGAAAATACCATTTATTCTTCTACAAGATGAATTTTTTCGTTTTGTTTGGTGTTATCGAAGTTCGCAAAGTTAACGCGATTGAATATTCTTGGCAAAAATGTTCTTTTCCGGGATTTGAACGTCATAAGAATTTTACAATATTCAGGAATTAACACGTTTTCATCAATTTTTATGATTATGCACAGAGTCCTGCTGTTCTTACAATTTTACCTATGTACATTGAAATCCTGAATTAGCGAATCTTATTCGCAATGTCGATATAAACTTTGCCCATATGAATTTTGGATAATTTTCATGAGTCTCTTGGCGTCGCTCGTGGGAGTCGATTGAAAAATGAAAATTTTGGGTATCGCGAAAAAATACAAGTTTTTTCGAAGTCGCAACAAGTTCTATTGAATGGTCAGTTCATTATTACGTTTCGCTCCGAAATTATTGAAATCTACATATGTAGGTATGATATGAATTGAAAAACAATGGGGATTTGATTGAATGGTGTGTACGTACGTACATGTATTCAGCGGGCCTTTGAATGAGTACTGAGAATTGTTTCAAAGCTCTTGTATCTCGCTGCTCACGAGATGGTTGAAGATCTGAAAATGGGTGTTCAACCGTGTTTCATGCAGAAGTGGGTAAAATTGTTTGCACACACATACACGTTGAGATCGACGACCATTCGGATACATCAACATAGGTATACTTATATACTGGAGGATACTTGTCAAACTGCTGGAATTCTTCCGTCAATAAAATTCACTCTCCGTTAGTCAAAGCCCGGGAACTCGATATGCGGACGCCGAATTATTGGCAATCGTAACATATCCGGAATGTGAAATAATAATCGAGGATGACATGGTCTGGCATTTTTACTAATCAATCAATGTCTGTGATTTTGCCGGAAGTTGACAAATATCAGGAACACTTTTTTTTCCTCCGTCCAAAATTTTTTTCGTAAATTATAAAACACCTGTTTATGTCTGTGTTACAATGAGAATGAATTGCACCTCCCAAATTTCACAGTTTTGGGGATGAAAATTATACATCTACCGGTACATATACTTATAACAGAGTTGCAAGTGAGCCTCTGGTACTTTTGCATCAAATTCAGCACCGTTTCATCAAACGCGGTTCATCAGCGGAATTATAGTGAATAATTGGAGGTTTGTGGGTCAACTATGATGTAAGTTATAGTGACGGGCTGCTTGCAATTTAATTGTAGCTCTAGTTATCGCGATGATTGTACAACATTGGAGGGGTTGGGAATGTTACTTCGTATCAATTCACAAACCTGGAGAATTATGCCAAATAAGAGAAAAGGTTTCGAAATTGCTGCAGTTTTTGCTCTAATTATCAGGCATTTAATTTCTTTTCATTATGCCATCTCTTCTAACATCCCACAATCAGATATTGATGGCTGGCATGATTGAAAATCTTTTTCTCAAAATAGAGCTGTATAGTGTCAGATGAACAATCGATAATAAATTATCATGACTCTATGAAGGGGCGTTCAAAAAGTACTAAAAAATGTATATCGACGGTTATTCTGCTTACTTTGGATCTTGTAAGAATTTTCCTCGAATTCTATATGCATGATCTCTTCTGACTGTATATACTGAAATTTCGGATGATAACCGGCACATTGAATACCCAATTTTCTGCCATTCCTTCTCGACGTTTTTGCCGTTGGATGACGATGAAAAAAAAAAAGAACAAAGTAAGAAGGAAAAAAAAATAAAATAAAATTGGAATTAAAATCTCGTCACGATACACGTGGCTACTACACGTACACAGTGATCGAAACCACCGCTTTAAATACGCACCGTGTGCCGCAAAGTATGGGCGCATCAGAAATTTCCTGGTGTTTAGATAGCCCACATTTCTCTGGACTGAACGTGATACCGCGATGTGCAAATTTTACGTAGGCGTTGTAGGTATACAAGCTCGATTTTCCGCCGCTTTAATACAAAGTTAGTTTTATTTTTCATCTCACCAGCTGGTTTTGTATATAACGAATTGCTTCACATCACGCTATATATAATGATGAGATATTGTACGAGGTATTATAGGTATGCGGATAGGGTGAGCAGGTTTACAATCGGTGAACAAGTGTTTTCATTTCACACCTCCCGCACAACTGCGATTTTGCAGATATTATCATTTCGAGCTTGATGAATCGGGATACCCACTGTGTAGAAATGCTATCTTCCTATATGAAATTTGCACCTGAGGAAGTGGCATTCAGAACCACAGCCACTACTGGGTTGAGAAAACTGTAATTAAATAAATTCATATACCAATTACACTTTTCAAATGTACCCGCATTATTTTTAATTGAACTTATATCAGGCGTACATTCCACTTTTCATCCGTGCAGCAAGCAGGAAATTATTTCATTACGCTTTACAAAATTAATCTATAGATGATTTGATGATGAAATGACGAAAGTATAGTTATGATAGCTTTTTTTATCACACATGCACGAAAACCCGATTTTCCGCGCTTGTTTAGCGAGAGTAAAATTGCCTTTTGTTTCTCTTGCGCCACAAGCAAACTGGCGCATGCGCAAGTCGTGGAGAACTTGTTTTCTTCCCTACAAATGCGGGAAGAAAATTTGTCTTCCCTATAAAGCGGGAAGAATGTACTATTAATTCTGAACCACGTACTTAAATTGAAAGCTGGAAAACAACTACAATTGTGCATCAGCTATATCTGTAATTTGAGAATTTTGTGCTGACAGATCAAGTAGCGTAACATTTCCGTTCTTGGGGTATGTTTTATGGAGAATTTTACAGCGAAACTGTGCAAAAGTTGCTGGGAGGAAATAATCAGACAGAGACTACTACATATTATCAGCTCATACTCTTTGTTCGATTAAAAAATTCGACTTTACTCGATTCAGCAGTAGCAGAAGCACAGCAATGAGGTGCGGTTTTTTTTCTAACACTTCGTCGTTGGTATAACTTTGGCAAATGTCCCTGGGTCTCTCTGCACCCGGGAGGTTGTGTCAGGCCATGCCATTCAACCTCCGAATAAACGTCTCTGGGTTCTTGACACGGGAAACAATGAGAGAGAAAATAATACCACTGGGTAAAAGAGGGACGAAAAATAATGAAAAAAGTATTCATGTTTTAGAAAAATGTCCATACAGACGGCCGTTTTTATACTGCAGTAGGTATGTACCTACCTCATCTACCTACAAACTACCACTACTACCATTGCAAAGGTCTGAGACATTCAAATGTTTTCCCCCTTTCAGTATCTGCCTACCTACCTATTCGCAAGTCCAATATCCCGCGACCTCTTTTATTCCCTTCTTAGGTACTTCGAATGCACCGCGAAATTGACTTCGGGGTCTACAAGACCAATTTAACGGAGCTACTCCCGTTACCCTGAAGGAAAATCTCTTCTGCCTTTGTCAAATCTACGATATACTCAAGTATTATGCGATTCTACTTTTATTCTGCTGCATATTCTCTTATACCCTGGGACATCCACGCAATTGGGGTTGAAAAATTCGCATAGATTCGTATAGGAAAACTGTTTTATCCTGCAGGTAGAACTCGATCGTGATTTATTCGTGTAGTTGTAATAGAGTTAAACCATAATCATGTACTAAATAGGGAAAAAGTTAGGGAAAATTTTAAAGTTCGAATAATCGTAAAAAATTAACGGTCGGAGTAGAAAAACTGAAAAAATTCAGAAGTACTTCTTTGAGATCGAGGGGTTGTATATAAAAATCGAGAAGCAAATCGAAATCGAAAAGCGTTAGATTAATTTTGGTTTAAAGAGAGATAGTTCAGCTAAGACTGGTAAATTCGATCTTTTTCTGTAACGTAATATAGTGAAGAAGGAATTCAACTTCCTTCTTCTTTATTGATCAAAGGATAAATAATTGATTTGAAATTAGATTTCAAGCTTTTCAATATTGTTGTTCGAGGAGATCTCTCCAGAGTTTGAGAGTCGAGTCGATAATGATTTTAATTTGAATTCCGGGGGCTACGTTTCGCTTCACCCGAAAATGTAATTAAACCGAATCGGCAGGGCATTGACGAGTCGCAAACGCCATTCAGAATTCCCCGAACGACTAGAGCGGTAATTAAAACGAATAGAATAGATAGAAAATCCGTTTTTCTTTTGTTTTTTTTTCCACTCTCGTTTATAGAAATTCACATTGTGATTCGATAGAGCTTATCTATTCTATTATGTATCAAAGTTAGAGGCAATATGTAGGGCATGTCAGAGTCCTAGGAAATTATTTTGAAATCATATTTTGACGTTAGAAGTCAAATAACTGTCGAAGCTGCATATGGTCTGAATATACCTAATTAAATAACTGTATAATCGTTGGCATGATGACTCGTAACGTCGTAACTTACTTTTTCCTCTTCATCAGCATAATACTTTCTTTTCTCGTTTCATCAACTAGTTATCAAAGAACTTGACCCCAGAATCCATCGATAACAATTTCTTGCGCCGACGCTTGTTTATTAATTCCAAAGACACTTAGAAGACAGTGATGTGTGTTAGAAAAAAAAATTGTCACGTTTGATAATTTTTCGTGAAAATGAAAATATCTGCCTAAAAACGTGAACAAGAACATCATATGTCGTTACTTCCTCCAATACATGGTATGTTATACACACGAAAGCACGAATAGCCATATGATCCTTGTGATAACCATTTCTTGCGAATCAATATACGAATCAGAATTTCAGGATCGAGAAAAGGCGATGGGGTAAAATTGGTATAAGAATTAAATGCTTCATGCAGATCTTTGAGAAGTTGACTGCCATTCTGTTACTAAAAATAAGTGAGTTTGGCAATGCGGCAATTGAATGGTTCAAATGCATATTGCCAAAGCCACTTTGGGGGTAGAAGTTTTTGCAGAATATACGGGCTAGTGCAGCCTCCGATATAGTTTGACGTTGATCTATAGGAAAGAGAGAGAGCCATAAGTCCCAGTAATGTGGAAGTACTTACCTAATTCTTAGTTCAAGAAATTCTCAGTTCAGATATACGAATTTTCATAATTAGCAAAAGTTGCTCCGCAGTAATTAAGAGTTCGAAGGAAATTGCGGCTCGAGTAGCCAAAGGAAGTAGATGGAAAAGTATTCGGTCAAGATATAAGTTGCGGTTCTATGAACGCTAAATTACTTTCATCGCTCACATTATAAGTATATGATGAAAAACTTAACCGTGTATATATAACTAATGGTCAAAGTTAACGTATACATGCGACTAATCATCTACAGCTGGTTCTTCAAGATTCTTCAATATGATGAATTATTACACAAACACACACATATATAAGCCTGCGTGCAGAATTTTTTACAATATCTGAATAAAATCCAATCTATTTTTCGTATCCGAACGTATAAAAATCAGATTTTATTTCCTAGTGACTAAATTATACATATTATATCAGAATTACAAATCTGTGATTGACATGAAAATTCGTAATATGGGTTGCAAACACTGAACGAGAAGAACGAATCATTTTACTGAAAAATACACTGTCTGTGCTGTACTTCTGCATGAACGTCCAATGAAACTCTTATTATTTTTTTGTTATTTTTTGTCAGAATTGTTTTCCCCCATTATAAGTGGAAGGGGTATTGTTCCAGTTGCTGCTACAGTTTTACGAACTACGACTATTGTGCTACTTATACATACCTCACTCGTATTGTTGAGCTATCCAATAACTACTATAGCAAAGTTAGATTTATCAAATCCGCAGCTGTGCGCACCGATACGATATGGCATATGCCATGCAATACGAATATATGAATATGATCTGGAGAATCAGAGATTCTGTTATAATTTTCGCAAAACTCGCCAACGAAACTTATCTGCTTCCCGTTGTAATGATTTCAATACGTAGGTATGTACCCACTATAGAAATATTACTTAACTTGCGAATCATAAATGTAGAAACGTGTAGGTATAATCGACTGTTGTATAAACTTAGAAAATTAATCAAATATCAGCTCAGTAGTGTCTGTTCGGAATGGATTTATGAATCTTGGTCTACTTGTAAAATTAAAATCATCAAAAATAAAATAATCGTTTCTTCGTTTCCATTTATTTATAATTTAGAAACGAAAACTTTGGCTTCGGTGGCGAAAATAATGCATGAAATATTTCATCCACTATTTGGAATTAGTCAAGTTTCAGGTGAAATTTGTACTCAGATTTTCCAAAATGCTATAGCTGATATCATCAATGTCCCGCTGTAAAAATGAAAAGAAACGACTGACTTCGTCTCGTCCTGAAAAATCCAGATAGATACGATTGAGGACGTAATACTATCTTGTTTGCAAAAACTAAGTTTAAAATTGATAACCATTACATGTCCTGGTTGATTGTGTTTTTAAAGTGGGGTTTTTTTTTTTCAGGCTTGTCAGCTACGTGCATCTGCAGAAGTAGAATAATACCTCCTCAGGTAAGAAATGGCAATATTTGTACGAGTGATTCGAAAATATTGTTCTTTAATTCCGACTGATATCCTGACGGGAAATGCACCATTTATTAGTTTTATATATCAGTCTGGAAAAATCCTATAGGTACAGACACTTGAATAGTAGACGGTTCAGAAATCGATCAGTAAAAGTCAACAGCTTAATTTCAGATCACATATTTCTCTACGTGTTTGATAAAGAACTGATTGATAAGTTGACAGATTCTGGAGCAATGTATACCAATGAGATGAAATGTGAATTTCTGTTTTTCATATCAACCGCCATAGTATGAAAATATGTTTTTCTTGCTGTGGATGTACTTGACTTTGATTGAACGCTTCTTTCTCGAGGCTTATTTAGGGAGCCTTTCATCACTTTTGGCTCAATCTGTAATCAAAATCAGATTTCTTTCAACGCGATAGAATCAAACGAGATGAAGAAAGGATTCGGTTTTTATTCATTAGAGAGCTGTTCGGTTTTGAACATCCTACCGTAATTTTCGTATTATGATCCCGAGGCGTGAAGATAGTATCGATAAAATACGTACACAGTGTCGTCCATTAGTTTTCTAAATAATTGTTTCGCCAAATATTAGGGAGAAGATAAAGTGGAATATCTCGGTCAAAAATGTAGCAATAAACGCAAAAAATCGCTAAAGTATAGTTTTTCAAAGCTCGAAAAGTTCTGTTAACAAGCTTTTTGAAGCTTTCTGTGAAATATTTTTACGAGTTTGGTCCTACAATTTGTTTCGAGGTGATTTGAAAAAACACGTGATTTCTTACATGGTTTTTTTTCTCTCTCTCTCTCTCTAACCCCAGGTAATTGATTATTGGGAAATGATTCAGCGAAACGATACTCTAGAAGTATTCCTCATTAGAGTATAAAGAAACAGCTTCACTTTTCAATTGAAAACTCCTCAATTATGTTTCGTGGAATATTTTTTGTGACGTTGTTCAACTTTTTATGCTGAATATTAATTGTTAGAAAATTACGCATAACTTGAAAATTATTGATTTTATCGAAAAGTGGAAGAAACATGAAAGCTGCAGACGTCTTCCACTTTCAATTACATCACTTTGCCCCGAATTTCAGAATGTGACGTTTTCCAGCCATGATTTTCAGAACAAAATTCAGACAAATTTTGATAAATCGATAATTGGTCATTAAAATCTTTTCGTTTTTTATCATTTCTGAGATAAGTTACTCGATCTCATAAGTTACGGCAAACAGTGTTGAAATTATCATGCGGGATAGAATCGATCTTCTTGTAAGAAATTGCCAGATACAAAAATTCGTCCAAAGAATTTTGAAAAAATTCATGAGAAATTGCGGACTACAAACTATTTTAGGTCCGACTGTACTTTTCAATAAACTCGATAGTTTTCGACTCATAAGTAATTCTCCGAAAATCGATATTCGACATCAAAACTAGAATAACTTCGCCAAATAGAGCCAAGATAAAAATTAGAGAGTGCGAATTGTTTTTTTTTTTTTTTTGTCTACTCTAAAATATTTTTCGGGTATTTTTTTGTACAAACCTCAAGAAAATCACGGAAATCATAAAAACTCGTCGGTTTTCAGAATGTTTTATTGCTTTCAGACCGAATAAAAAATTGTTGACGTATTTCATAGAGAGTTTTGAAAAACTTGTCGTGTCTTACGTGGAATGCTGAAAATTTGTGTATATTTCGATGTTTATTCGCTGAGCTGTTCATTGAACTTGTTATTGTTACCAAAAATTCGCAAAATGGTCGAATTTGTGAACTGCGCGTATACAGTATACACGTCTGCATCTTAGGATGTGAAGTCATACGAACGCAAGGCAGCATCCGTATAGCATCGGAGGCAGTTGTGGATCTAGTCTGAAACTATAAATTAGGTCCAAAGTTGCGACTAGTTTCCGGCGTAGTTGAGGAACTAATCGCAAGGCAGGTAAGAGGATCAGTTTGATTAACCATTTGAAACGTGTTTCGCTAACGTTTACGTTGTCAATAAATAACTGCGCACGGATCGCAGACCTTGTTAACTTCGTTCAACTAAATACACTGCAGAACGTTTCGGAGAACGTGGTATTCTCTGACGGGATGAGGAACTCCCAAACGACCCTGTTTTGCTACCAAAATCCACACGTATCGTTACTATTTCCGGTCTTGTCTAGGTGCAGGCTGAAACCAGTTGGTAATACAGGATTTCTCGATTTACCTACTAGCTTACAAATATTTTTCTGGAACTGGTCAGAAAATTGGAGAATTTTGTAAGCAAATGTTTAGAAACTTAACCCCTGACGCATTATATACCAGCAGAAAAAATAATGGGGGTAGAATGATCATTCATGGATCGCAATTCGTGAGCCATAATACTGAGCATAATACGCTGTGTCAACCAATCTTGTTTTTTTCGCCAGTGCTTTGATTGATTGCTAAAAGGTGTTGACGTAAAAAGGGGCCGAAAAAAATCTGCTCCGAAACCTTCTTCGAAACAGTTTTACTGCTATTTCAATTCGAAGCTCGTTATAAACATGTTCCAAACCCGGATTTTCCATTCATATATTTTTTTGTTTTGTTTGTCTCTAGCCTTTTTTCAAAATACCCATATATGATATACCTACCGGTGTTTGCGTTTATCCGGATGAAATTCGTGAGAGCTTTGTGTACTGGGTGATTATTCAAGTTGACACTGGGCTGAAATTTCTCATCGGTAAGTATAAACGCAAACAAAAGGATTTTAGTTCAGACAATGACAAGCTGATATTAGACTTTAGAACAGAATGGAGAGCCTCGTTCGTTCCGAGTCTATCCGCGTATACCTACTCGAAAAAGTCATAGAGATTTTTCACTTCGTCGTAGAGAGAAGTATGTTCAACATCGAATATCTTGTCTAGTACATCATAAAACAAGATTTTATTTTCTGCAGAAAAAGTTTTGCGCAACGATATAGTCGAAGGAGAAATATGACCTGATAGATTTTGCGTAGTAAGCTCTCGATTATAATCGACTTTGCATAAAATGGTCAATAATCTGCGTCTGTCTGGACGGTAAGAACTTAAGAAGTGTATCGAATGAAATCAATCAATTATTGCCTCGGTAGATGCAGTTGCTACGATAAGTAGTAGTAAGGAGTAGGTAAGTAAGAAGGTATAATGCATCTTTAAAAGGATGAAAATTATGAACAAACTAATTCTTTTTTTCCGATCGTTATACGTTTTTGACTTCATTTATTACTTTCGATTTGATATTGATCACGTTTGTGCCAGACACAGCGAAAACAAATTTTCATCCAGTTATTTTGAAATTCTGTTACAGACCGCAGCTTAAAATAACGCTAAAAAACTTCTTGACTTACGATGCAGAGTACCTTTGAAGATCTGGAATCATGCATGCACAATTTATTACCACGCGCAAATATGGATTGGGCATCTAATATTTTATAAACACTTATCTAAGAACTGATTCATCTTGAATTTTTATCGAATCAAATTCTATTCCAGGAAAAAATTTCCATCTTTTTCTCGGTCGCCATTACATGTGAAAATCTTTCGTGTATCAAAGGTAAAGCCCCAAAGAATCGTCCTCATGCATTCTGACAGCTGACAAATGAACGGAACTTGTTTCAATCCCCTGTCAAAAGTGTACTTTTCCGCGTCATTGTGGTATCAGGAACTTCTCACGTGATATCGATATGGGTGAGATTGAAAGACACCTTTGAAAAATATCGGGAACACTATCATAACACATGGTCTTAGCTATACAATCCGAACTGAAGTGGAAAGAAATTCGCTTTTTGTGTGAAAAAAGTCAAATGAATTAGGTCAGAGTATAGGTTTCTCAAGATTTGTCGTAGCAAATTGAAATAACGTTCTTTCGTTAAGAGACAGAAGTCAACAACTGATGGTCAATTCATCTTGAGCGCATTATTAGTGATTGCAAGGCATGTGTGGCTATGTGCAATTGGGAAAATCAGACAACTCGGTAATTTGGACCGTTTAGAATTGGTTCTTTTTTTTCGAAAGAGTATCTCGCAGATTCTGAACATCCTGATAATAGGTATTGCCAGTATTTGGAATGCTCCGGATCATTCTATTTCCACTATTTTCAAAATCATACACGTACTTTCTGGAAAAATTATCAAAATTGAATGGTCTAATTTGGTCAACTTATATTTTCTCCAGACTCTTCTCGTGCTGTAGAAAATGAGATTCAATATTAATTACCTGTTCAAATTCTCAGTATAAGTTGCGCGAAGTAGATGCTCGAATTCGATAGAATAATTCTAGTAATCGAAAGATAGTTGCAGCAAGTCCAGCCAAAGCATGTCATATTTGTTATCAACAAGATAGTCGAAAATTTATTGCACGTTATAATCAAATGCCAAACATTTGCTGATGCTGAAAAGCAGAATTCAGAACCGAACGGTAATGATTCAAATGTGCATGATTTCAAAGTAACGGTAATACGCGACTGAATTGGAAATCGATGATTACAAATATTCAAGAATTGTGTATCATTTCGTAGAAGAACATTTCTCTTATACCATAGCCCTATACCCAGTTTGTAAGCTATCGCAATTTGCAGACGTATCCATCGCATGATGAGAAAAAAAATCAAAATTTTAATACCGAAGCCTCATTTATACAAGTGTTGTCTATCCTTTGCACGGGGTAATCAATGAATACGATACTATGGTATTGGCTGAAGAGTGCAAGTATAGTCGGAGAACAACGCTGTAGGTATAAACTACATTTATCCCATCAGTTCAGATCCCAATGGGCCATATTTCGTGAACAATCGTTATGGGAAACAGGAGACTAACTTTCAGATATAATAGACGTGTGCTAATAAGTTATGGCTCTATATACCATGCTCCACCTATACGAAGCTGATTGACGAGCTTCACCTCTGAATGGTTATACGAAGCCCGAGGCAAATAATTTACGTTCTCATTAGCCGTTTGGCCTCTGAAGCGGTTCTGAATTTCCTCCATCGAACACTGAGTGTCGGTGAAATTGCTAATATTAACTAAAGTCTTGTCCGTTTACGTCGGGTAATTTACGCTGCTTTCATATCCTTAAAAGATGGTTCAGTTACGTCCCAGTTACTATCAGACACAATAAATTATCAAAGGAATTAATACCGACCGATTTACCTGGTCGACGGAACACTATGACCAATATTTACTGAACATTCGATTGTATGATTTTCATATCGGAATGAAATCACGAATCCTGAATAGCAAATTTCATACAAATTTCTGATATGATATCGGGATTTCATGATGCATGAAAATGCCTGAACTATTCTCTTCCCATCACAGCTGGTTAACGAATGTTGATGCAATATAAAATCTGTCATCGAATCTTTTATTCAGACCACTGCTTTAGCCTTATTTGCAGTGAATTTAGTTTTCTATCTTAATATACAAGCAGAGTGGCCACTCTTCTGGAAAACCGAAATGAGAGAATATCTCTCAGCTCAGGGAATGTCAGAAATATCTAACATTCTTCTTGACCTACTTGAGTTTGTCACTCAAGCAACTGAACATCCTCTGTCACATTTCACCTCAACTCGACTATTTTTTTTATTTTCGTTTCCTTTAGCCTTTCGGAAATGTTGACAAATCCTAAAATTCGCTGCAAGGGGTAAAATTGAAAAAAAAAAATAATAATAATAAAATATCTAGAGTAAAGAATCTTCCGAGTAAAGGTGAAAATTTGATATGTTCGCCTTTAGTGAAGACACATGATAGTTTGACTATTAGTAGAATCGAGTGACGTTAGACCAGATCCTGAAATGGTGCCAAATCGACACAATCTTGTCAGGAAGTACGTTAGGGTAAACTTTTCCAATACTTTGATCAAGAGTTATGCCGAACGAGGGTATATATACAGCTATAGACTCTTTCTTCGGGAATAAAAGTTCGGTTAAAAGTACCCATCCACCACCAGAGCGAGGTCCTTTCCTTCCTTCGAGTTTAGACGACCCTTGGCAGATACCCTAGCGAGCGTGACCTAAGAATTTTGATCCGATTGATGAAACTATCTCGATTGAGTTGGGATCCTTCCACGCGTGGGTTGAAAAGCTAAGGTTATCGATTCCCACGTCCATATATAGGCACATATCTATTCTCTTCGGCATCCGTGACTTCGGGTCATATCCGACGCAGCACCAAGTGCGACACAAAATATTTTATTACTTGTCGCCGGGGCCGCGACGTGTACCCAGCTACGAAGTAAAACTTGAAGAAATTATGGAAGATGTGGATCTTTTGAACTTCAAATCAATCATATTCCCGATTTTACCGTCGCAGTAGTTTTTGAGTTATACAGGAAAATAATACCTCGAGAAACATATTTTGATTGATAATAACTTAGGAACGAATCAAAGGATTTTGATGATTTCGGTTTTGATCCTCAGGATTTGCTCCAACTTGAATTTGAGTAAGTTTCCCTCTTATTCGATGGTTTCTGAGTTAGAACGAGCGTTCGTTATCTATTAACATTCCAATTTCTTCAAATTATCAGTAACCAACAGGGGTTTTTTTGCGCACTGATTGGTAAATTGAAGTCAGACTTTTTGAATTGCCAAATTGCGAAATGGTAAATCCAACATGGCAGACGAAGATTTACTGAAGCTGAAACGATTCATTCCAAAAAAGGCGTACTCGTGAGTTTTTTGAATGCAAAAATAAAAAACTGAAACTGATATCCAGAAATTGAAAATGGCAATTATAAAAAATGAAACTCATTGACATTGCGCTCGTAATACAACTCGTTTTTTAAAAATAAATTCAACGTATTACGAAAGAACTTTTTGAAGCTCCGAAAGTCTGGGTGGGGAATGATAGGTCTGACCCGTCATGGTCAATCAAATTATCTGCTTGCTTACTTCGTTGAATCAGAAAGAGGACTTAAGCCACGGACCTTTTTAAAAGGAAATATATCTTTGGCAAGATCCCATGCCCATCCAACTCAAAAGCTTTTAAGTCTCAGAAGAAAAATTCCGAACTTTTACATAAAAATGTCACCGTCAGTTCGAAGTCTCGCTAAACTTTGGAAAAAATAGTTTCGTTGTTTTTTTGTGATGGGAAGAGGAGAGGTGTTTTTTAAAGTATTAGAATGGCGTTAATTGACATATCACATAAGCGATATGCATGGGATTATATTTTGTTCTAGAGATAAAGTTGAAAAAAAAATTCGAGTATAATTGAAAATCGGAAAATTGCAATATATTTTTTGACGCTATCGAACTTCACCGCATCAATGAAATTCTAAACTGCTCCACCCATCTCGCACGTAATTTTCTAATTGTTTTATATCCACCAATAATCCCTGCAATGCTCTGAGAAACACTAAGCACATTTTATCCAAAATCCATAAACGTTTATCGAGATATTAATATACCTCTTTGAGTAAACATTTTTGCCTCCGTTTGCTAAACCCCTGAGGCAATCTTGTTCAATTTCGCCGTCAGATTCATAAATCATTCAAGGTACATATTTGTGTATGCAAAATTTCGTTAATTTTAGTCGAGTCGGTCGAAAGTTACTCGACCAATAACATCGAACTTATACTTACATTCTTCTGAGTGCTTTTCAAGTATTACTCACGTGAATGTACAAAATTGCTACCAGATGATTTTTGTCTCCGAAGCAATGAAAAATGCAATTATTTCCATATTTAGTTTTATTTTGAAGATAGGGTGGGTATAATTAAATAGCCAAGAAATTAAATGGCATCAAACAAATTTGGGTGTACAGAACTTACTTTGGAAACATTTTGATGTAATCAGAAAATTGGGGTCAAACATCGGGGATGGGGTACTTAATTTGATCCATCCTGTACATTATAGCCCAAGGGAATCCCTCGGCTTTATACCCTTACCCATAAAATTGTGTTTTTAGCGGTTAACTGGATCGGTTGAACAAATTAAACCGTGCCAAAGTCAACGCAAAAGACGTAGCCGTAATCAAAATACACCAGCTTCAGTCTCAAAGGGATATCCGTTTAACTGTCGTGACTGTTGTAAAGTCCCAAGAGACGGTGAGGAAAATCACCAGAGAATTGCGTGCTCAATGTTTATACGATCCCATCAATTTCACTCAAAATGTTGGCCTGCGGTGTTTCGGTTAATTTCATGGGCACAATTTTGCGGTACAATAACGTACGTACTGGGGAGTGTAGAGACAAACGTCCCTACATGTACACGAGTAGCACACAACACGTATATGTGCCAGGATCAACACCGGATTTATACCAGGGGCTAATCGGGCTTTCAGGGGTTCACGTATCATGTCCCCGAGGATTCTGAAATTAAGAAATCATGATCAAGAGAAGTCCATTTAGGCAAATTAGAGAGACTTATGAAAAGTCATGCATGTTTTTTGTTCACAGTAACACGCGTTGCTTTTTTTTTTAAATAATGATTCTGTATTATTCTTGAAACGGTATAAACGCTCTGCGGCACTTGGAATTGTGATCACTGACAATCCGATCACCATCGGGTTCAGATTTTGAAGCTCAATTTGAGTCTCAAAAGTATCTGAAAATCACTTTAGGCCACGGACAGTCGGTTAAAAGTTGTTAGAAACCATTTGGATTCGCAAAGTGAAGGCGGAAATTGTTTAAGGTAGTTCACGTTGTTCTCCAGTAACTGCTGGAAGCCATTTCACGGTATAGAAGTGACCTGAAGCCAGATGAGTACATTGATCCTGAAACCGCTGCAGTATAAAATTGAAACACAATTTGCAATCCAGCGATAGGTCGCACCCTGAATGGAAAAAAGAAAGAAAAAAAAAAAAAAATGAACAACATCATTCCAAGTCATTTGGAGGCGTTGGAAGCATTTTGAAACCACAAACCATTTGCACACCCCACTTTCAAGTGAACGGTTTATCAATTTGTGTCACCCTCAAATGTTGTACGTTGTACAGTTGTGCACGTTTTTCATTATAATTCTTTGAGAACTTCGGACGTATCGAAATTCTTCATGACTTTTATCCTCCCTTATATATTTACCGTTCATTTTACCCAGTCGAACGTTCTTGGACAATATTTTTGTCTCTGTGGAACGTCGGGAAGGTTTCCAGCCTGCATGCTCATTTGATGATTACGCTTTTCAATTAAGAAGGGGCACTGGATTCCTCGATCCAGTACTGAGTTTTCAGGGGGATATAGAAGCTTGTTAAGCGTAACAACGGATGTATCCTCCTACTTGTGTACTCCCAATGCACCACCGGCTGTATACATATAGCCATCATCGATAAATTATTCAGGAGCGAGCGACGAGTTGTTGACAGCACCGGGCATGCGTGGCTTAATTAACCTTGTTATCTCATCCGATTGTATGGCGTCGAGTGGCTGTAATCTAATGCTATAATTGACCATGGCAGACTGCGCGTTCAACCGAGAATCGATTAGCCTATACAGATCTTAACCGATTTTGATTTGTGGCTGGTGAGATTGATTCCTCGATTGAATACAACGAAAAATAAGACACAGTAACTCATCATTTAACGCTTGATCTCGTTTCCAATGATTGCCAATACCTACACAAACGTCGTTTGAGTATTAACAGATATGGAAAACGTGACAAGTGTGTACGACATTATATCATCTTACAATCAGCCATTCTTTTCGATCGACTTGATGAGAATATTCAGATAACTTTAGCAAGGACAAATTCATCAAGGAGTCTCAAATCATGATTTTCATTCGGAGCTAAAAGGATCCGATCTCGAATCCGGTACTTCAACATTCCCAATATTCCCGTCCTACTATAGGCCAAAGTTATCTGGTTGAAGTTCGTAACGTGAACGCAACAAAATAACGGAAAAAAAAATTCTCTATTTTGTGACTTCAACGGTTCCAAAACACTGAAGTACAGTGCACAATTTTCCGAAGTGAGTAAAATACACCTACCTCGTTAGTTTTTCAATTTCGACAACATTTGCACCATGAAATAGTGAATTTTTTTCCAAAAATTGTGTTACATTAACGTTACGAACTTCAACTTCATCCAAAGTTCTACTTGAAATATGGATGTCGTGCGCACATGATTGAAACGCAAAGAGAATTTTGAATATCATCTGGTGATGGATAACTCTCGCATTTTTAATCCGATTTCTGATGTTACGATGCAATATTGTTGATTCTAAACAGCATTGACATGATCCTGCAGACGAAATTTCAATTTTATCTAAGAAAACATGAAGTTTCCACTTCTGCGGTAGGGTCTTTTCATCGCAGAATGCTCAGTTTGCGTCTTGTGGAGGAAAAGACATGACAATAACAAGTACAGAATAGCATTGTAGCAGTTATTGTCAAGAGAACAAGTTAACAAAGCTAACTGACAAGCCAGAGGTCGCAATAAGTCCTGAAAACAGGATACGAGCGGACGGGTACCTGTCCAAGAAATCTCTCGGGACAATCCTCACCAAGAATAATTCCCTAGAGCCTCGAAAAGGTCCCAGAGTATTTCTAACGCGTGGCAGTGGCTAGGCGAAGTAATCGCTCTTCTTGAGTATCGTTCTCGCCAGTTCTTATCGCTGTTTTCCTAAGTCCGTCGTCATTCCGCGGAGGACTTCTGTTAGCGGGTATTTTTCATGGAAAAGCAATCGAGAGTTTAGAATTTAGATCGACTTTACGTCTACTTTGCATTAAATGTACCTTGTACATATATTTTCTTCGTATCCGCAATAAAAATCGAGCAGAAATATGCTGAAGGGTTTTTTTTCTCATCCTATTCTTTATTTCTGCATACGTTTATATCGTCTGTTAAAAACAGGGCAGCCCCCGTGCAGATGCGGAGGAAAGCATAATATAATATCCTGTCAACATTTGACCTCTCCCGTTTGAACATCGCGCGGTTTCCTTTTCTCCGGTGATTATGTGGGGATTAATTGTGTACCTACCTTGTTTCATTACCCTTATAATTACGTTGAGTCGCCTCGTAATTATGAAGTCAATTTGGCTAAGCGAGAGGAAAATTCTTTTGTTTTTACTACTGGCAATCAGTGTACACGCACCCCGGGGTTCCTAACGCCATTTTGAAAGCTTTTTTAGTAGCTGCCATCTTCAGACTTAAACAATCTTTTTGCCCAGCCTTTTTTCACTTCATAATCCTTGTCCTTTAGATTTCAGTCAATTATTTACTCAAGCATTATCCCTGCTGGTGTTTGACTGATAAATTGTAAGTCAAATTCTTTGATCCCTTATTCTTCAACAAAGGAGCATCAGTATGACGAATAGATCACTTGTTGATACTAGTACGCTCATTTTTTTATGTCCACAAAATTGAAGAATTAGCGACTTGAAGTTTGTCAATTTTGAAAATTGTCTTATCATCTGATGAAGATTTTTCCGATCGTGAGATCGAAAAATGGTAATTCGAACCAACAGCGGAAGTCCGAGTTCCTAGATACGGGAGCTCCTTTTACTTCGACTGCATTTAACTTTGAGAGGCAATGGCTCAGAAATCTCAACTTTTACATCATTATACTTCGAAAGACTATTGAACTGCTGTAATAAAATTGGATTATTGGAAATATCTTCAGGAGAGGCTGAGCTCCTTTAAAAATGACGTATTCTCGTATTTCCACGAAATAACTTCAGGGATAGGATTTCTTAGGTCCCCATTACCATGAGATATCAGTATAACGTTTAATTGCCGTGAAACGTAGTACATCACTGATTGTATTTTCATTGTTTGACGGAAACATAAATTCATCAAAATATGAAACAAACAAAAATAACCCATGATAAAAATATCCGTCGATGGAAATATCTCGGAGTTTCGATATCTGCACGGAAAGAGATCAATCATACCGCATTCGAATATCTAATAATGGTACGAGTAATGGTATAAATGGCAGAAACTCAATAGCAACCTGCAACCGGATAATTTTTTTCCTCTATAGCAATTAGCTCTTCCGAGCTTCATTTTCTGAGTTTTCTACTAATTAAAACTCATGTTCGTGATCAGCCAAACCTCCAGTACAATTCGATTCTTTTCACAATTACGCATAACTTTGATAATCCGCGAGTAATCCTTTATAAGGAAGCTCAAATTCAAGTACTTTAGACGGTTTCGCACGATTTCTTGTTGGCCAAAAGTGAAACGCTGATTCCTTATTAAAGGAATAAGAATAATTGCACTGATCTCGAACAACTTATAATCATTTGAATGAAGTTGATTTTTTGTCTGCTACAAAAATTGACTCAGACTTGTATCTAGTTGATATTATTCGAACTGAGTCCAGAACCAGGAATTCTGGTGTTCATAGAAATGACAAACCAGAATATGAAAGCGACGAATATTTGTCCGATTGTCAAGTACTGGGAATTATAAATTCATTAATTCTACTCCCAGTTGGTACTTCGCTGCCTGTAGTACAGATCGCCGTTTCATAGGTTGGCAACTTGATATGATACTATAGATATCCACACGTAGTCTATATACCACTGTAAATCGGAAATGTTGGGGGCTTGTCGGGGCTTCCGTATCTGGTTTGGGCATTCGGTGATTCGTGAACTAGCACTGCACCTCGTAACTCAATCTGACGCGACAGGATTTCCATCGCGAATTGTTTTGTGCATGAAAACTGCAATAGCGGTACGAATAACACGTTCGTGCTACAACGTTATAGGTCGTAAAATGGTACATAAAATTTCATATATAAATGATTTGAAGTTATATCCTTCCGGTTATTTGTTTCTTTTTGATTTTGATTAATCTTATTCGTTTCATATACATTTCGACCAAAATACAATGCCATGTATTCATATTGCTAGATGAATGGATACGGAAAACTCTTGTTTATTAAAAAAATACAACAACAAAATAAAAAGGTACTCTAAGGTGATGTATTTAATTTTGTTTTCCTTTTTGTTCCAGGTGAGTTTATCGATATTTCACAAGATTTAAGAATTCCTGCAGCAACCTTAGACCTCGTTATTATACATATATGAGAAAATTGAAGGTAGGGTATACACAATCTCTACAGGATACATTTTTCTATCCAATTTATTTTCAAGCAAAACCCCTGACTGCGCCATTCAATCTATACTTTCGTTTCCTTATAGTCGAAACTTTTCACCGAGCTGAGAATTCACATTTTCTTGTATAGTATTACGCCACTCATGCTGCAACGGTTCATAGTACGGACATCTTGATATGTACCCACACTGTTGAAAACTTGTGCCAATTTTAACACATTTTGCGTGTCCCAGTCGGTACACTCGAAAATTAATGTTAATTCAACAGAATTAGAGTTACATGTCAAGTGTTGACGTGTAGTTTATGTTCATATTTCAATACAAAAGCAGGATAATCAACGTATCAATGTTACACAAAATTTGTGTGATTGAAATTTGATTTGAGTAAAATTGATTTGTTCCTGATTTCACCATTAGCTAATTGAATGTGTCAGATTGACTATAGAAGTTTGCGTGAAATTTGACTTTTCAGATACGATTGCACACGCGTTTTGTAAAATTGATGAAATTATCTAATCGATTTGACATAACTTTTATGTTTTATACAAAAGATATGTTGAGGTTTGCGTCGATGGGTTGAATCTGAAATACGACATAACAGATACGTTGAATTTTGTGTGAACATGTTAAGTTTGATATTTCAAATGAATAATTTATTCAACATGCCTCATGCCGGTTAAATTAACAATCGTATGTGTACTGAAATTAACACAAAAATTTGGACTACTGATTATCATTGAACACGGAAACATAAATTTTCCAACAGTGTAGGTACGTAGGTATCTACACGGTACTAGAGCTGACACTTGACGGTGCTAACGGCACAGCAAAAAACTGAATGCCTTCTGCTTTCAGTCGTATCATGAAGACCGTATAGTGGATATACTTTAATCAGTGAAATGAGATTCATGTGGTTTCGTATATAGCCGACATATCATTCCTCGGCTGATTTAATTCCGGTCCAGATTTCTTGATGGAATTTTCCGCTCTTATGATTTCTTCCGTATATAGATACGTCGATTTATATTTACGTATACCTTATATACTTGGCGGGACGAAATGGCTCCGCGAGCATCAAAATCGGTATATATATATATCAACCTGCAATTTACGAGCTAGACCAGAAATTGGATGGCTGCCAATAATTGATGCATTTCTCATTTGGTTACCGGGGATTTTCTTCACTTGAGAGATTCCCGGTTCTCCAGCATACCCTCATCTTCTCTTCTTGGTTGTTAGAGGAAGTGGAAATTAAGCTGATCTAGCACTAACAATCGACGGCTCCTCAATTTACTCCTATCTATCTCTGACATTTACAATTAGTTCCAAACTTCAGTCACTCTTACTTGAGCTGTCATCTCTAGCCAAACGGCTTACCTTCTCAATGTCTAAAGTTAATTATCTACAGATAATTCTTTACAACGACTTCTCGGATGATTCTAGACTTTTCACTGACACTGAGAACAGTCGTATATATCGTGTCTCACGATTTGACAACAAAAGATGACTTTTCAAGAATTTTTTTTTCCACAAAATCCAATGGACCACATCTTGTGGAGCAGTCTTTAGATGTCTATCAATTTCGATCGATATTGTCGTTGCTGTTTTCGAGAAGTTTCTTATAGTTTTCAACAACTGTCATCAGTGAACTACCCTTGATAGATCTTGAATAACTTACGAAATGGTTTCCATCATTATTTATTATTATTACATCGTTAGAGTCAATTCTAAGGGATGTCACATTTTCTAAAACAAACTATCGGTAATAAGTTCTACCTTCAATTTCCGGGCTGGAACAAAAATTTGGAATTCTTCTCGAGGTACATGAACAAATCATATCCCAATAGCAAAATTAGAGTGGATTGATCGAATCTTTTCGGCCCTTAATTTGAGGTACAGACAGGCGAACAAACGGATTTAGAAAATGTGGTTATATTACGACAAGTTTACGATGCGAAAGATTGTGCAACGAAGAAATGTGTAAGTCACTTTCTATCAAGGTCTTTGGAACCTAGATCAACCTTTGTCTACGACCTTGAACTTGATACCACCTTGGCTTTCTTGGGTGTATCAAGTTCGTTCTCGTTTTCAGTGTCCCACCTTTCTCTCTGTATGCATAATGTATGTGTGCATCAGTGCATGTATATTATATACCCCCACAAGCTTATATGTACATTTATTTGTCGCCTCTGCACTCCAGAGTCGGCGCAGACTAGTCCCCGAGGAGTGGATGAATAATCAAATAACTGGCTGGCTTTTCGTTGCTGAGGGGAAACACTATGCCCTGACGTTGAATAAATAGAAGCCATATACATATAGAGAAATATACGTACGCGATGTATTCTAGGGATAATTTACCGTAGGGAGGGAAAGTTTTTGGAAAAATTAGAGTGCCGAAAGATTATTAAGTACGAGGGCCGTCCAGAAACTTTGGGTTGCGAATCCCCCGGTCATCAGCCATTATTTACAAAATTAATAATCACCTTTCACACCGCGAGAGAATTATTGTGCGGTCTGTGGTCAAACTGCTGGCCACAGAAATGGGCACATCGGTTCAAGGGGCTTTAGATTGACTAACGATGTGAAACAGTAGATTGCTATCGGTACATTGATCAGGAGACGAAATTTTGATGAAAATTGACCTCCGAGTTGATTTATGACTTGAATAAAATCGTAAAACCGTTTTATCGACCATAAAGATAGTCAAGACTGAAGTATCATACCATACCTACTTTCGCTCGTATAAAACCATGAATTCGAATTTCGCGACGTGCGCGCTACCGTAGGTACAGATTGTTGGGAGTACCTTTTTTTTTTTGCTCGTATAGTATACGGAAAATTGTATGTCAATAATTTTTACCCGTAATTTAATATATACACGTCATTTGAATATGTTCGTATGCATTAATATGCGGACGTTGAAGAGACATGAATTTTCGTTGGATTGTCTTGTTATTAGTCTGGAGGCGGTGTAGAAATTGCTTTTCCAAGGGTGCAGTTTTAATCACTCGTTAGCAAACGGTGGAGGACGAGTTAATTAAAATTTAATCGAACACTACAGTCTTGAAGCTTGATTATAATATAACCACGAATCATGTCAGTTCCACGTTTCCATCGGCAACGATATTCTTGATTGACATTCGATCATCGTCAAATACGTCTCGAGAGGAAGTATAATATCAGAATGATGAAAACTTGATATGAGCATTTATACGTGTACAAAGAATAACTTATATACGAATAAGGGATTAAGACTCGAGTGCACTTTACTTGAGTGCATATGTATTATTCGCCAGCTAAAAGCACCGGGCGATGGTTATATCCGAGTTGCAGTCTTTGGCTGATGCCTTGAAAAAATGATATGTTACTTTGCATTAATCCACAATAATTGTCCTGAATCGGGATGAAAAATCAAATTCCATCAATTGAGATGATCAAAACACTAGAGATCCTCGATTTCGAACAGATTACTGCAATTACAAATTCAACACGGCTCTTCAGGTTCATTGAGGCGTACACGAAAACCAATTAGCCTTTGCATTGATCGTTGCAGCTTGAAATTGGGGCTGTATATACATACGAACATATTCATGCGGTGATATCTGTACGGTTTTATAACTGAAGAGATATGCTATCTGAAAACTTGAAGAATAATTGACAATGTGTCGCCAATCCTTGAAATTATTAGGGAGTTTTTTCTTACTCCAATTTCTGCTCTCCAAGGTGAAGACGTACATTATGCTAATCAAAAGTGAGATGCAAGTTTTAAGCAGCCTGAAATATTCCGATGTGTCACTATATCAGCTATTGAAAACAACGCGCAAAAATCAGCGCATATCGTTTTTTTTTTTTTTTTTCCTCATTTCTCTGAAGTGTGAATAAAATTCTGTTCAAACCCACCCAACGGTGCGGATCGCTGCTTCCACTCCTTCGCACTAATTGTACCCGGCATGAAAACTGGAGCAAGGAAGCTAACTAGAGTTCAATATATGTATATGCTTTATGTTTGATCTTCTATGCTATCGGCATTTTAATTGAGTCGCATGAAAAGGTGCAGGATAATTTGTTCGTTAACATTAATTATAATTCTCAACTGTCAATTATAGTCAACCAGAGTTAATCCGACGATCGGTGATCGACCATATATTTACGTATTTGTTTACCAACTTGACGACATCAGCTGAATTGTTTATAGATGGATGAATCCACGTGAGTGAAGTAGATTGAATGGTTTAGGGCGATGCAAATTTTCGATTATGCAAATTTGATTTGACGTGGTAATGAAATGTTATTACTCTTGACCTGCGGGCTCTATAGTTTCTATTCCTGGTTTAAACCCAAACGTTGCTATAATCCAATTGTCTAACTTATACTGATAGAGACTTTATGCCTGCATATGAATATATATATATATATATATATACATATATATATTTGCAATCTATACATGGCAATCGCTAAGTCCACTAACCATATATTGCCAGAGACTCGCGAGACTCCTCTGAGCCCTAACAGGTCTAGCTGTACAGAAAGCCATTAGTGTACTTGTACAAGTTATACCTGGTAGTTATCTATTAAGTTAGGAACGTAAATGCAGGTTAAACTCGTTAAATACAAATGAGAAATTATTGTCAAAGTGTAGCCAGTGATCAACTTGATTGACCCTTTAAACACACCACGAGCAGCGAGGAACGGCAAAGCTGGTCAGTGATCACGGGTAGTGTATACGCTTGCTGAACTGAACTCTGAAACCAGCCCAGAAAACACACATAGAGAAAAAAAAAACAAAAAAAAAAAACAAAACAAAAAACGGAAGGAAAAAACCAGTGATTACCTGTGGTTTTACCTCTGCCTGCAGAGCTCACTGCTTTTATTCGTAATTACTTTGAATTGGATCTACTTCAGTTGCTATACGAATTATTCACTATTTTCAGCTTATATGTACAACAAATATACGTTCCATTTAACTGCACTTTACCGTTTAACAAGAATTCCATAATATGTACATATACAGCTATAAATTGAAATCATGGCTCAGGGGCTTTGAACAAAAGCTAATAATCAGAAACCATTCATTTGTACAATTACGTCCAGTATTGCACAGATATTGGAACAACGGAACATGCAGTTCCGACAACCAAAAATTAATGGTGTATTTCTTACGTGATCTGATAGTAATTAATCAATTCGATTCAATACTCTGGAAGCTTTTCAATATATTTGAGAGTTCAAAGTACTTGGTCATTTCTAGTGCCATGACGTTGACGGACGCTGGTACCATATTTCTGGACGATACTGTACTACCAGATATCCGCCAATGCCATTCATTCGGTTTAATTATAACTACTGACTGCTCGGTGTATTTGCAAACCGGTAGGTATTATTAGATTGTTCCAATTTTAATACGTAGGCGGGGTTCGCCTAGATCATCAAAACCCACCGCATAGTAAGTAGTCGACGTACGCCGAAGTCCCTGTTAGTTTCCGTTTTATACATTGCATTGCATGCAAAATTATATGCACGCATAAACGAATTTACCGCATTACATAGTATCAACGTGTAAAAATTTTTGTGCAAAAATTGGATGTATGTTGATGAAACAAGGATAGATGTAGGTAGCACTGGAATCCGCTTGGATAAGGTGTTTCGTGACCTCCGATTTAGTGGATGGAAAATTACCCTAGAATTCCTGGGCATGGCACGCTGGTACTGAGAACCGGTGAACAGAGGGATGTTTAGGATGCCATGTCACTCGACTGTCAGGGTGAAACTTCGTAATTATAAATCAGTCGGAAAATTTGACGTCTGAGTATCAATTTTCCTTTCCATATATATAGTACCGCTGGGCTCAGCTCTATGTAATCATCATATAGTGTCTATTCCTCCCTTCCATTACAAACTATCGACAATGTGGTTGGTATGTGAAATACTATCTTCACATGGCTGATGGTTCACACTATGTCAGCTAGAGTGCCCAATCCAGTACCTATTCAACATGGGACTGTGATGCATGGAGGATATACTTACACCTACTTTAGGACTTGGGCTGGTTAAAGGACCTTCTCGATAGTGTCTGGTGAAAGGATTGGGTGTAGGTTCTGAATCGCGATATCGGGTATGAGAAATGAGGTTTTTATTTTTATTTTATAAAGAGTGATTTGGGTTTGAAAATCTAACAATAAGCTTCGTTCCATTTAATACTTGTATAATAACGGGGTAAAGCATGTTAACGGTTATCGATTTTGACCTGGTATTCCGAGTGCGGTTTATACGTGTGCCCGTAACATAAGATATGTTTGTTATGCGTTGCTACAAGCCAATAACCACGGCGTCTCTCTCGTAGAATCCCAACGCCCAGCCTGAGGTGATAAAAAGCGAAACGTAACACGTCTCCGATTTCCTTGCTAGTCCAGCAGCATGCTTTATATTTTGATACTCCTGTTTCTCAGACATCAGTACCGAGTCAAAGTGAAATTGCTGAAGAATTATCGTTGAATAACGCTACGTTTCAATTTTTCGATATCGTAAAAATGATGGAAATGGTAATTCTGAAATCATTCTGATCAATATTTCTCATTTTTCCGATACCAACTTTCATCTTTGCGGCATTTTTACCTATTATCACGTAGGTGATAGCAAATTATAAGCTCTATTTGTCCGTCTGTCGGTCTGTCCCAAATATCATTCAGCCAAGTGGTTTGGCAAACGGTCGGATGAAAAAATTTGAAACCTTACAGGATTGTAGCTAATTGTGCCCTGACGATGAGAAACATTGCCATGTCCAACCTGGTTGATCAAATTGTTTGTTCTATAATGACTGCAGAATCTTTAGGATTCTAATGATTTTGTTCGAATCGATAGCTGAAGACCGTTTCACAAGATATATCAGATGAACTAATGGTTTTCTCAGAGAAAATTCCATCAAGAATAGCTACTATGATAAAAGTTGTTGGGAAATTAGAAATTTCTTCGAAACTGCTTCAGCAATGTCGATCGTAATTTATGTCTGAGAACTGTCTTATACAGGATGAATAAAGGGTTGTCTACTGGATCTCCAGAGTGAAGGAATTATTCCAGAGGAGTTTATACTATTGACCTATTTTTGAAAATGCAAAATTTCTGGAAAGCTAATTCAACGTTTTTATTGGGAATCGATGTATCCCGAACTTGTTTTTCTGCATACATTTGTTGACTGTAGACCCGCAGGGGATACAATGAGCAAGTACGGGTCAAAAGCCCGGATTGTTTGTTTTAGGTGTTTTACGATAGATTTCGAATTGGGACTAATACAAATCGCATAGAGAACTGTTACTTTTCCAATGATCCCACAGATCTGCAAATAAAGGAACAAAAGTGCGCAATATTATATGAAATGCGTAAATCTCAGGTGATATTTCATAGAGTATTTTAGTGAAAATTGTAGCTGCAACCACTTGCAACCATTCGTTCGGTTGCTAGTTTGGTGTACACGTAGATATACTATATGGGTATTATCTTTGTGATTTCAGCTGCCGGAAGAGTAATTCGTCGTTGAATAGCTCTAGTTGCATAAAGATGATCTAGCCCTGGGTACAAAATGCAGACTTATGGAAATATTTCAAAAGCGCGTTATCGAATAAGCTCTCTTCGCTATGTACCGTGACAGATTTAGTGTATAATATTATAATAACATCATAAAATCCACTCTATTCTAATCTGCCGCCATATTCATGGGACGATGAAATTCTCGTTACTAGACGAAGGAATACAAAGACCGCAAAGACGGAGGATGACATCATAATCTTTTCATCAGTTCTTATCAACGCTGCCTTTCATTTTTTCATGAAATTTCTGATTTTTTCTGTCTTATATGGTTTTAATTACTTGCGGAATCATCTTTAGCTGTTTGAATATTTTTTTTTCGGTTATCACTTCACTTTGGAATAACTGGTGTGATCGTTCTATGGCAAAACCATGTACTCGCAAATCGATACAAGCGCGCTTTCAGTTTTACCCTGTACTTTATATTAAGGAGCAAGTCTGCGAAAGGCACCCTTGATCTTTTTGTCTGTATCACAGATCATTGAATTTGATTTCAAATACTTTGCAAGGACGTTTTTAATGATCGACGACTGAATTGAGTATGAGAAACGTCAAGTGGAAAATAACTGCTAGCCTCATAATTTTGTGCTTGCTATTTTCAGTTGAATATAATTGTGTCCGTTTCACATATAAAATTCGCATGAAAACGAGTGGCTCAACTTGTTTCTGGTACACCGAAGGCGTTAGAGATTGAATTTTTCTGCTTGTTATCCGTGGGTGTAATCTTTTGATCCTTTTCCAATTTCATATAACTGTTCCCGCACATAGTCAATTCTATATCTATATATACGCTGGTGAAGTAATCGGTATAACAATCGCGAGGGTCACGTATAGAGAAAGACGTGCTAATGCTATGGCTCCGTCGGCATTTTCCCATCTTAGGAAATGATCGAATTACTTGAAACGTGAAATATCCTGGCGTAATACAATTTCTCTTTATATTTCCATGATAATGTTGATTGTGTATAAAGAAGCGGCGAATTTCTTCGAGCTTATCTAATTTTATTACCACCGTTTTTTACTCCGCGGTGGATATGCCTATACTCGTTTCTGGTTTCAATTTTGAACAAGATTTTCTCCCACTTGAATCGCATAATATCTCATCGCTAAGTAAACGACAAATGAAACAATCGGACACGGTAAACTATATGGGGAATTCCATGCCGTTTCAACCTGGGTTTGACCCTTCACCTCACGGATTTCGCTCGTGATTTTTTATATGATTGTTCCTACTTCGAAAAGAACTAATTTTTTTTTTCTTTTAGATTTTTCCGAATTGATTCGAAATTTCTAGAATTTTTGAAAACCGTCATATTGATCAACACAATTTAAAATTCTGAAAAAATGCTCAAAAATCAAGTGTCAAATATCAAAGTTTTTGAGCGTATAGCCGGAGTGGGCAGATGTTTCCTTCTTACGGTTTTCAAGCTTTTTCCGGAAAAAAAAACGTTGAGAAAACCTAGAAGCGGGAGTTATTTTACTACGGATGGTTGCTAAACATTTTCACATGCCACGTCTGATTTTTTAGACCCGAAAAGCAATATTTTTCAAAAAACAAAATTTTTTTGAAAATTGCAAAAAAAAAAAATTAATTAAAAATAAAAAAACTTGTCGTGAAAATTCTGAAAATTCTTTCGAATAATCCAGTGTGACATTTGAAAATATTTCAGTAGGCATCCGCAGTAAAATGACTCCTGGTGCTGATTTATCGAATGTTTTTTTTCGGAAAAAGCTTGAAAACAGTAAGAAGGAAACATCTGCCCATTTCGGCGATACACTTAAAGATTTCGATATTTGACACTTGATTTTCGAGAATTTGTTCAGAATTTTCAATTGTGTCGATCAATATGACGGTTTTCAAAAATTTTAGAAATTTCGAATCAAGTCGCAAAAATCTTAAAAAAAACATTAGTGCTTTTCGAAGTAGGAATAATCGTATAAAAAATCACGAGTGAAATCCGTGAGGTGAAGGGTCAAACCCAGGTTGAAACGACATGGAATTCCGCGTATGAACCTACCTACATATAGCTCAGAAAAAATGGTCATTGACGAATCGCATAGTGGTCTGTCTGCAGAAGGGAGTCTTCCTTCTCAGTAGTTTGGTCCATTTTCTGACCACAAGACATCACTCGTTTGTCGCAGTCTCACTTTGTTCGTGGCTTCGGGTTGGACCCGGTGTGCTTCATGTGGTCATAGAAGAACTCACTTGTGGCTGAGTCCTAGTTGATCGCAAAAAGGTACTCATCAACCAGTTCTTCATGGCCTTAAGATTGGCCATTTGGTAGACAGGAGTGAACTCCGATGAAAGGAAGTGCTCGGCTTATATTCCTGTTCAGTTACTTCTCTTCGCATTGACCGGGCAGTCTTTCAAAGCTCCACTTAGATTGCCCCACCCCTGCTTTATACCTACGAATCGCAATTTATCAGAGTTGCAGATAATAAATCTCAGCTTCGGTAAATTCGTTTCCTCTTCGCGTTGGTCGTTGAGCGAAAATATTTATAGCTATAATTGAAAGTGATTCTCGTTTCTCTGTAACGTCAAAGTTATCAAATTCCAATCAATTCTCCTGCTGCTGGAATTGGCTCTCTCGCAAACGGATACCTGCCGTATCTCTGTTGTATTTGCTCGTTATTTTCTCTGTAATCAATCAATAAAACAGTGGCACACAATACATATTCACTTGATCGACCACCTGTGTACGATTCCGTTGACAATCGCTATGAGCTTTCTGGGTTATCCCGTCACGGATTCGTTCCAAATTATACATTTCATATATTCTTGACATCATTTCAGGCAGTGCCTGTTCCAAGATTTGCTCTGAAAAAATTACTGGCATTCAGTAGCTCAGTTTCAATTTGTCTCGTTCAAGGGTCGCTTCATCAGCATTTGCTGTTTGACTAGCTTTCTCAAATCGTTCCAGCTTCTATGATCAATCACACCGATTTTCACGATTTCCTCTTCAACTTTTTCAGAACTTTGGATATGTTCAGGAAATCGGATGTTTGATTTGATGAGTTCACTTGTGATATCATCAGGAAACTTGGTGTATGAAGTACTCAATGTTTTCAAGTAAATTTTCCTCAAACAGCATAGATTTCGACTGGTATCCTCAGAATGTGTTCTTCTTGGTCGCAAATACCAGCTTTTGGGGTAATCCTGGGAAGCGATTGCGTAAATCCCACCAGCGAGTATTTCGGTGAAAGAACTTTAGTCGAAAAAAGATGGACGTGTTCCCGAGTTGTGTTTTTCTATGAAGAGGTGGTGTGGCCATGCTTTATGGTGCGCAAGTCTTAACTCGTTACTACAGCATCGTAAAACTACCGCTTGAAAGAAAGGCTTGACTATGGTGGGAATGTACTTACCCCTTGAGAGAGAGACTTTAATATAAGCGTTTAAGCTCTCTTCTGAAGTTTAAAGGCAGTTTGATTAAATAATATAAACTCTATTAATTTCTAACCCACGAGGGTTGGATCTGGTAAAAACTTCTTCTCAACTTTTGGTAAACACGCGAGTCGGCCACTCCCGTGAATTACTGAATACCCAAATGTGGGTCTGGCTCATTATTTGCCGGACCATTTACGCCCTGCAGCGTTCTCTTTTCAGGTGGACGCCAGCTGCTTTATGCAGAGATATATTTGTGGTATATGCTTTCATATATAAAGCTCTTTTCATTGTCCACCAGAAGCTCAAATATTATCCTGAAAATTGTACAGATCATAAAATTTCTTTTATTTTGTTTTCTGAATGAATCATTCAAATGATCAATATTCTCCTCCTCTTATTCGCCAGTAGTTCATACCCTTTGCCGTCTGACACAGAAACCAAAAGCCTCGAAATTTATGCCAAACTCTGTATCAAAGCCATTCACCTGACCATTGCCTCCTCAAAGGTGAATGCAGAGCAGAAATGCCCGTTGTGCGAGTCAAGCGATCCAGTATAATGATCCTGGCAACTCGGTCCGACTTTTTAAGCTACCTGCACTTTGACTTGCTTTTATGGATCGACCTTTCTAAGGCGAAGGATCATTTTTCTAAAGAACTTTCTTAAAAGACGGTGAAAACTTCACAAATGACGAATAAATCGAATTTGGTATCTGATCAACGTGTTGATGGTCTCGATAAATTTATTCCGATTATAAATATGTGACCATAAGTGTAAAAGGATTCGCCATTTGATTTTTTCGCGTTTGCACAAAATCGTCATGTGAGCCTAATGAAGTACGACATGGTCGTCGAAAGCGAGGCTGAACGAATTCCAAAGAAAGCCTGAGAACGACTTATCATTTGAAGCTTGAGACAATGCTAGGAGGTATTACAAGATTGAACTAGTAGTGCACGAGTCACACGGCCCCGTTTCCTTACTTCGGTCTACAGGCTGCTACTACGACGAACGGCAATCCCATTCTATGCTCTTCCACTCTCACATTCAACGTGAACATTTTATAATAACTACGAGAGTACTTTCGCTGGTCGAGATCCTAAACTCCGCACTTATTCTATTCGCAATATACTTGAATCCCAGGTCTTTTTGCCATGTCGAACAAAGTCAGCGATACTTTCAAAACTTTTATTCGGAAACGATCTGAAACTCCTGGGGGTAAAAGGCACTTTTCACAACACGTACGCGGGGTGGAATTCAATTCATATCATTCTGTTCAATCTGTTCTATTCTTGGAGTTACTGTATACATTACACACCCAACACGGTAACGATCCGTTTCCGACACATTTCAACTGAGAGAAAAAGAGATCATCATACAGGAATCAGACGAGAGAATACTCTCAAAGTGTTGAGAAAATAAGTAAAATCAATCTCATGAATGAGCTGTATGGTCATATATGGAAAATTTTCATTTTCTGAACAAATTGAGACCAGTATCTAATGGTTATAGTATCGTCTAAGTTATACTACTCATCGAGAAATGCGGTTGGATAAAGTTTGCGAGAAATAACGGGATTGTGTATGTATTACGATGGTGAAGATTGTGTCAGTGTTCTTGAATTGAAAGGCCACATTTCCCAATAAAGGGAGTGTTGCAGAAAGCAACGAGTACAACTTCATCACGACGTTGCATTGCGCCACACGTGAACAAGCGATCATAGAGTTTGTTCAACAACTGCCACGTGAAACAGGAAGTAACTTGTGGTGTGGAGGGTTTCGTAAACTTTACTGGAGCTTCGCTCAGATCACAGTCTGCCAGTAGCACTCGAAGACCCGACCTGCCGACAAGCTGCATCGCCCTGATTACTCCGGAGTGGCATTCTACATCAGCGGGTGTGCGGCACGTGCGCGACGAACAAAGCTGCATTAGAACAATGAATAGTGCGCAACTAGATGTGTCATGTGGCCCGACTAATCGTACCGTTGTGCGGTTTGAGCCGTACTCTCTTGTGCCAGCGATCATACCGAAATCATATTCAATGTACCTGCACTGCAATATCCGATGCATCGGGAACTTCTGTTTGTATTCGGTCGACGTTTCACCCAGAATTGCATGTTTTGCATACAAATATACTCCTGTATTCAGAATCGCACAGAACGTGGAATCCTGGAGTAAATTTTGCTAGCTCACTCCTGAAAGGCTCAATGATAATGCTCTTGATCCGATCGACCAATTTGACGCCTGAGTGGAATGTCACGTTATTGCAAGTTCTAATTTCCTGATGTCTTGGGCTCTACACTCGAGCAACGAGGGGTCGAATCGTTCGTAAGGAGAACTTAGGTGAATAGGTTACAACCGGAAGTAGTACGAGTGGAGATAGGATGATATTCCTATCAGGCGGAAATAGCTGAAATTGCGCTTTCGACCAGAGTCTAAAGAATCCTGATTTTCTCTTATTCGAGAAGCATTAGTTCGTGGGAAAAACGAATGCAAAGCATTTACCACGTGTATACTTCTGTACCAAGTTTTAAGTCCATCTACTGTAGAGTCTCATTCAACTTTTCCTACCTAGCCATCTATAGGATCAAATAACTGCTTCGTTGGCTAAACGTCAAACTATTGGAGGGCTTCTCAAAAAACTTGAAAATTTCTTTGAATATCTTGGCATTTGATTCTTCACACAACCACAATTTCTTCATACTGTACAATGTTCGAAGTATGTTTAGGATTTTTTGTTTTCTTAGTCGAAATACTTTTCATACGGCAACCGTTTGAAAATTGATTAGAACAATTTGATCCAGTGTGACAACCGGGTTAAACTGAGGGTCATATATTCCGGGAATCTTCTTCAGTAAGATTCGATACCTGCAGCAGAATGAATTCATCAAGTAATTTTACTGGCAGAAGGTAATTATTCACTACGACTCTGGAACAATACAGGGTAATTTCTTTAAGTGCTGCACATGAATATCATGGGCTACCTACGCAAATAATAAAAATACCTACATCTAAATTCTAGGTAGGTATTTATTTCCTTCTTTTCAAGTGAGAATCTTTCATCCGCAACCCGCACGTTCGTCCTGCTGAATTCTCATCGAAAATTCAACGAACGACGTGTTTGCACGTTGTGATATCTTCGCTCCGCCAGTTTCCATTTGATCAAGCATCGTTATTAAACCTTCCATGGATCCTCTCGGCCGCGGTCAACAACCTGTACCCACCATATCTCACAAGCACCTTCCACTCAGAGGTTAACAAAGACTTGAAGTTTGGTCGGTGTTCCCACCATGGGGTGGCTCGTTCAGCCACAATCGCAATTATACCTGAGCTCCCAGTGGTGTAACTCACAGTGTATTGTCTATATCTTGAGCACAGACGTAGGTGTACAGATAACCGATCGATCTACTTTTGTATTTGTGCATTAGTGGTGATAGCAGCTAGGTGACTGTGCAGCATTCGACAGGATTTACATCGGTGGTGCAGTAATTATCTGGGTCAAGATGACGAGTAGTGGAGTAAAAGCCGATAATTTCTAACCGAAAGCGAATCACCAACGAACGGGAATGTTTGCGGATAAAATTTCTATCGATCCCTCGTCGTTGGCTCCACGGGGTATAATGTGGGTTTGTGTCAGTGCAATGCATGGCTACGAAATGCGGTCGACACTTTGCGCACGTCATAGAGAGAAGAGTAAAGCCTTTTCTTTTAAGGTCGATGTGCACTTTTAAACCACCCGAGAAATTTTAACGGAAGTAAAGAGTGCTTGCGGACGGAAAGAGTATCTCTACAGTCGCTGCTTCTGCTACTGCTGATGCTGATGCTGATGCTGATGCTGCATGGGTTTTCCATTTGTTATTTTTCAGCATGCTTAAAATCTCCCAAGGTTTATACTAAACGTAGTTTTACCAACCTCTCGACTCGGATAGATTATTCAACGCTAACGAGCCGTGCGGAGAAATTTATTTGCTGCGTTTTAATCGGGAGAACACTGATTATACACAATTCTACACAATTAAATCTCAGACGCCGGTCAATATATTACAATTTCAAATAATCCTCCTACAACACCGTACTGCGGTGCAATGATTTATTCTCTTTCATTCGCTATATCGTATCTAGAAGTTCTGTCGCTGTTTCAATTTATTTTATCTTATCAACGACCCGGATTCTGAATACATCGTTCGGTTATTGAATCGAATAACTTTAGTTCAGAGCTAAGGCAGATGCTATAGGTATTCAGCATATCTGACTTGACTGAAGTTTCGCGTGTTATAATCTTAATCATGACAATGAGACATTTAAGAAGAACCTTTACAGAATATAATATCATCTACAATGGTGACTACACTTTACTGGATACTTGCACAACATACTCAAAACTTTTAAACAAAGTATCGAGTGCTGTGATACTCAACGAATCATCCATTCAGGATTCGATGATTTAGCATGAACAGATTCAATCTAAAATTCGGAAGAAAATATTTTAGAATTCGATCATTCTTTCTCATAGTATGTATCCAGATGCTCAAATTGTATCCTCACGATTGGTCAACTGGGTTGCTCTGTACCTTTCATCAACATTAATGTTTTTTCTTTATCAGTTTAGACGTTATGCTCTCCGCGGCTCTATCCATCAGTGAATTTGAATAGGACATAGTAATTTTTCATCTCCAAAATACAAGCTGTAACCCTGTAAAGTTTCAAATTTTTCTATGGAGCCGTCCTGCAGAATTTCAGGCAACTCCGTTTTCATTCAATTTCAAAGTTGAGGCCGAACCTGTCGCTCAATCCTAATGGGACACGGCAATTTGTCATCATCAGGATACAAGCTATAATCCTGTGACGTTCCAAGTATTCGGTCCAGCCGACAGTCAGACAGATTATAGCCACACTGACCAACATATGTTCAGAATCATGTCTGACTTCGGTTAGACGGTTAATCGAATTTTTTTGGAATTTATAACAGTCATTTTTGACACGTAACCTATAATTTTTAGTGTTTCAAATAATGGAAAGTACAAAATGTGACCCGGATCATTTGTGTAGACTGTACAGAAACTGTCCTACAACCGATTGCAAAATACACATCAAAATTACTTTTAACCTCGGAGCTTTATTGTCAGAGGTTTCAACAAAATTAAACTAAATACCAATCAGATTTATCGTAATTGTAAAACGTCCTCATCAAAGGATACTTACACCGTCATTTCCGAATCTAAAATTTGGCTCATATGTTTTTTTAATATAGAATCTGATCTCAATCAGTTCGCGATTAGAATAAAAACAGCACCTGTGTATAGCGGTTAATTTTGCACGTTTCTTTCAAATGACATCGTCTCAGTGCCTAAATCGAGGCTTTTTCGTAACCAGTTGATAATGAAAGGCTCATGAAACTGCGGTAAAATATTTGAACAATACGTTTAGGGAGGTAGGGTAGTTAGGTGCACACGTAGTTGCGTAAAAAATAAAGTTTACGGTTATGGCGTCATTTAGATCGGTATAGTCCGTAGGATATTATTCGAATCGCGGATAATACCTATACCTACCTTTTCGCCATAACGACCTTCCGGGCACGTTTTCATTCAATCGTAAACACCTGCAAGGTTCTTGGGATTAACGACTATTGCTTCAATAAACATGACCAAAAATTGAACGATCTGTGTTAGCACGCGGAATCGTTTCCTACACGTTGGATGATCATATAAACCGGAAATCAAATCGAACGATATCATCCGAGTTGTGTTCTTCGAAGCATCATTTTATATCTAAGTATACGGAACAAGCGGCCTAATCGGCCGGCCCTAAAACTGATTCATTCCAAAATTCAGTTATTTCCAAGTTGGAGCGAATGCTATCGATGAAGATTAAGATCGTCAAAATCCGTTGATTCGTTCACAAGATATCGTGGGATATAAAATTGATCACACACACCCGGACGTTCATCGAAAAATTGTCAGAGGTGATTCTCGGGACCTGAATACGTGGAGATCCCGTGAAAACCCAACTCTTGATTTTTGGGCTGATTACAAGAAATTACCTTTTTTTCAAAATATCCGGAAAATTGGGAATTGAGATTCTCTGCGGTTATAGAGAACTGCGAATGTTTGAACATTTGAATAAGGCGTCATGCGGTCGTGCCTGCAGTTGCATTTATTCATCTACTGCTGTAATCAAACTTTCCTCTATATGTATCCGTTTATAAAAAGTTGATGTCCAGTCGAAATAAATCGTTTTGCGAGTTTAAAGTCGAAATGCGATGCAAGTTCTATTTATAGAAAAACATTCGAAAACCGGTAGAGAGAAATCGATTGATAATAGCAAAGTTTATGCCGGTAGAGACAACGTTGACACACATGTAACCGATAAAATTACGAATTTGACACATCGACACATCATGTAACCAATAAATAGCAGTTTAGGCGAGTGAAAATATGTATAACGTCAGATCAGCGAGTGAAAATATGTATAATCGTGATATCCGACGAGCAGCGAATTTGGAAATTTTATCCATTTTCACTTTATGACAGAAGATCGGCGAGTGAAAATATGTATAACGTCAGATCAGCACTAGCCATAATTTTCATTGACACATTGACACATCATGTAACCAATAAATAGCAAAGTTTATTTGACAGAAGATTGGCCAGTGAAAACATGTTGCGAGTTTCAAGTCGAAAAGTCGAAATGCGAGTTCTATTTATGGAAAACATTCGAAAACCGGTAGAGAAAACGTTGACACGCATGTAACCAATAAAATTATGATATCCGACGAGCAGCGAATTTGGAAATTTTATCAATTTTCACTCATCGGTGTTTATCGATTGATAATAGCAAAGTATGTATAACGTCAGATCAGCGAGTGAAAATATGTAGGTATAATCGACTAGCCATAATTTTCATTGACACATTGACACATCATGTAACCAATCAACAAAGGTTTTGACTCATTCACACATCATGTCTGAAAACTGAAAAGGATAGAAAAAAATATGAGAACTTTATCGCACGAATTAGGATTCGCACAATTTTTACTCGACCTTGGAGACGGAAAATTGAATAATAGTAACGATTACGTAGAATTTCCGGGATATTGTATAGCAAGTCCTGATTCCAGCATGGTGGAATGTATTTATGGCAATTACCTTAGAGTAGAAAAGCGTTTCAAAAAAGCAGCAAATTGTGCAATACTATCGGCTAGAAATGCGGATGTGGACAAAATTAATAGAGAAGTAGTGGAATTACTAGATGCAACGAAAGAGAAAATTTACACAAGTATCAATAGCATAGATAAGGCCGATGAGAATGATGACATAAGTGAAACTATATATTACCCGAATACTTGGACAGTTTATCACCCCCGTCTTTACCAGCGCATGAATTACGTTTGAGAGAAAATTGTGTAGTAATGCTGATACGAAACTTGAGTATCAATGAAGGACTTTGTAATGGGACTAGATTATTGGTAATCAAACTTGGAAATCATTTGTTGAAATGTAAAATTCTAACAGGTGACAATGCTGGAGAAATAGTATTTTTGAACCGAATCACACTTTATTGCGATGACGTATATCCATTCAAATTTAAAAGAAGGCAATTTTCGATAAAACTCGCATTTGCAATGGCGATTAACAAATCGCAAGGCCAGACTATAGAAAAAATAGGAATAGACCTCAGAAAAGATGTTCTCAATCATGGTCAACTGTACGTAGCTTGTTCAAGAGTACGTTCGTGGGATTCATTAAGAATATTCTTGTCAAATCACCAGAGAGATAAAAAAAAAAAGTGAAAAATCACGTGTACAGAGAATTATACACAAATTAAAGGGGGAAATATGATACTTAAGAAATTCATTGAAAAAAAATAGATTATAAGAAATTACCTATAGCTGTTTTTGGAACTATAGTGTGAACATGAGTAAAAAAAATGTACAAAAATGAGATTTTACCATCGAATAACTTGTTAATCATAAAATGATAATTTATCAGAGGTAATAAGATTTTGAATAAAACATCACATTCTCATCAAAAAATTGAAAATAATTGACGGATAAAAGTTAATCGTTGTACAAACCGTCAATAAAATTGAAGGAGATTGAAATGAAAATGATATCCAAAACTGAAAATTTGATAAATACACATTGCGGTATAGTGCTCTGAAATGTTGATAGGCTTTTATTGAAATTAAAATACGGTAAGTCACAACTTTCGGAAAATTGAGCGCGCGCGCAGCGCGCGCGTGACATGCTAGTAGAATAAAAATTATGTGTCTAAGACAGACGATATCTGACTCGCGTGAATATTGCACTTGTTTCTGGCGCGTGATCAAAACTTAACACTCCAGATTTCACCCTACTTTCCGCACTCGCCTTGACGCGATCAACTAAACTGTGGTGATGTTTCCAAGGAGTGATATACTTTTTTCCGATGAAAGTAAAAAACTTCGATTTTCGTTGCACAAATCGCATTGATTTATAACAAATCAAGTCTGAAAATTATTTCAAGCCCTAAGACAATAAGATGTTGAAATAACGGCCGAAAAATGAATGATAAGGTCCCTAGCAAAAACTAAACTAATATATAGATCATGAAAGTAAAAGTCCATTCGTTGGGCGCGAAGATTCGCAAATGCTCAAGTACGTTGTTCCCGGAAACGTGATATCGCGGGAAACATTAAACCGTGGGCCTCGGTATATAGTATATACCTGCAGTATAGTATATTCGTGACATAAATCGTTGCACCGGATACATGCGTAGATATACCTACGTGTACATTTAACAGGATAAGCAACGTTGTTACGCACGAAGTTTAGGTACCCGGGGTACCAATTACGTCACGGTACCCATCTACGTGTACACATAAGGTACGTACACATATAGCCATACAGGGTTCTCATGGAACACTATACGTAACTTGAAACGAATGATAACAACTTTATCAAACTTGTACATTGGATGATGATATTTAAGGGGAGCAGTACGTCGTGGTTGGAAGAATTAAACATAGTCCAAAATTAATTTGTATCATCACCAAAGTTCATTTTGCATCATTACAATCATCTCACTTAAAAAACGGTTGCTGCACGAATTCAGGCACACCGTAAGTCCGATTCGACGTATCTTTGAGAAAGATTGTTCGGAATACAGGCCGTCACAAATTGAATGAGGGAAATTGGAAAATTTGATTTTTAGGCTGAGTTATTTGCGAATAAGTGGAAAAGAAATGTTCGATTTTCGGAAAATTGGCCATATATCTTCTATGATACTTTTTTCAATTCAATTTCCGTCGTTCAATTTATTACGACACGTCTTCCGAACAATTCGGATCCTGAGAAAGTGAAATTCCAACACTTTTGAACATTCTGCAGCACGTATCCCCCAATATTTGACAATATTTTCTGAATTTCTCCTGCAATTTGTACACCATATCTCCTCCGTGATTCACCCCTCGGTGAAATCTGACCTACGGTGTGCCTCAATTCATGCAGCGACTGATTCTTAGTGACATGATTATCATGATGTAAAATGAACTTTGGTCAAGAAATAAATTGATTTTGGACCGCGTTTCATTTTTACAACCGCGACATACTGGACTACTGAGAACGGAATTTTGCCGAACAAAACTCATTCCTACATTTTTTAACTCTTCTGATCCTTTGACTCGAAGAATTGACGATTATTAGATTTTGGATAGCTTGACGGATACAATCCTGCTAATTCTATTCAGCAGCAAGAGAAGATTCTTTAGTTACTGAATTGTTTGTTAAATAAGCAGGGTGTCTAGCGGTCCTATGAATCCTGGAAGTCCTGAAAACATCCTAACATTGATAACTTCCTGGAAAATTCCTGTAAATGTCCTTGAATTTTCATTGATATCTGAAACTATCTTTTTATGCTTGATCAGTACTATGTTTATACTTGCAATTTCGATGATTCAACAGCCTTGTGTGCGCGTGCTCGCTGGCGTATTTCGTAACTTTCGGCCGGCGTTCGACGTAGTGTTCACCATAATGTCATTAAATAAATGATATTATTGTGAACTTATTAGAAATTTTGCTTGAAAACTGCCCCTCCTCATTGATATACGTATATTCGGCAGCGAAAATTATCCTGGAAACAATTCTATGATTTTGGAAAAGTCCTGAACATATCCTTATGGAATGCTGCAGATAAAATATACTAGACAGCCTGAATAAATATTATTAGATTAGATAGATTCACAATGAAGAAGCCTGAATAAAGTATTCAGTACAGGGGCTAAAAGTACTCAAATCACTGATATAAACCTACCGATAGGTAAAAATCTTGTGATGATAATTTCAGTGAACTTTGATATTACAATAGGATGAAAGTTCAATAAATTCCAAATGGGGTTCGGAAATAAATCATGAATTTGTAATACCTCCGAGGAGAGCTTTACCTTTTTGTTTTAAAGGACGTTTCAGCATAACTTGAAAGTAGTATAAGCGGCTTCGGAGTTGCAGGTAACGTAAACTCGCCGTCTGCTTCTCTTTCGATTTGCTTGTTCGCGTCAACTTATTCCATCGTTTTGTATTTCTTTTTCTTCTTCTGCTTCTTTCCTTTTTTTTTTTTTTCTCTTTTAGAAGGTGTAAGCTTATTACGTCGCCAACGCCGATCTAGAGGGGTACAAAGTGTTGAAAAAACTCGACCGAAAAAAAGGGGCGAGGGTGTCTCTTGGTGATATTCGACTTTTCGATCAACGTTCTCGTCGCAATTCTACAAGAAGAGATTTTTATTTTTTTGTTTTATATCTTCTCCCCTATATTCTCGAGAGGCTTTAACCATGCCGAACTGTTTTGAATTCTGAACACGCCAGGTGTTTGTCTTTCACTTTAGCGCTAATGGCGTCTCGACTTTTCACAGCTCCTTTCCAAAACTGCAGGCTTCCTGAATGTTTAAGATTTTAAACAAAATAAGGATCAGACATGAGTCTTGTCTACATATTTTCACCTGCAAGCTCGCCTTCTCTGTCAAGGTTATCCGAAAAGTTTGAAATTTAGCCCCGAACCCACTTTCCCTCGTCCCAATTACAAGGGCGAGGGTTAGCATTTGCGTCCGGGTTTGGGTGAGGGTTAGGCTGTGCGGAAAGTGGAAACAGTTGGAAAATTATGCCCAGCTGCAGGGCGAGGATTAAAACAGCGAAAATAGCTCCTCAACCACTTTCCGAGCGACTGTTTCATACACTCTTCATAAAAGGGGTGAGGATCACGGGGTCTGAATTCCAAAACTTTACCCGACCGAAAGCAAGGCTTCAACTTTTGAGTACTTACTCAGCAAATTAAATGAAAGTCGGTGATGTCTGTCACTCACAAAATTATACCTAAGTAGGATAAAGAAGTTCACGCCCTGCACCTTCGAGATTCACGACAAAGTTTCGATGCTACGTGTCGCATTTATTTTTGCCTCATCTGTGCACCTTCGCAAACTTTCCATGATTGTCAACTCAGTGTATCCTCAAAGGAACTTTCGGTATCGAAAGTTAAAACTTTTTTCCCCGTACAGTTTAAGATCACATAATCTGAAGTCCAAGTAGTCGTTCAATCAAGTCTTGAAACATGAGACTGAAATGAAGGGATTGGAACACAAAGAACACATTTTTCATGCCGGAATATTAACAGCCAAAGTCATAACCATGACTGCGTTCTTTAGATGGTCACGGATGGCAGAAGCGACTCACACATTAATTAATCCTTCCTGGCCACGCCTCTGTAGAATAACTTATCAAAAAAGTACTGAAAATCCTTTGAACATTCTAAAACATGTGCAAAAAGTTGCTATAACAAAATGGAAATCAAAAGATGTTGAAAAAAAAATCGTGAGTAGGTAAATTTGTCAAAAAATCATAACATTTGGAATTTTCGATACTTTCAAATCTTATTTTAACTGGAATACTCGTCAGGTATATGGTACTTCTTTTCGACATGTGAAGAGGATCGATTTCGGAGTAGAAATAAATGCGGATCTATCTTGAAGATATAAGATAAGAAAATGCATCTTTTCGGTGAAAAAAATCCCAACTAATGCATTTGTTTTTAATATTTTTAACCCAAAGTGAGGCCTGGATAAAATTCACCCACGGCGCGGTGGCGAGAAAGGGTCAAGTTGACATTTTTTTTTCTCCGAAATAGCATGCGACATCGATTAGGTACGCCAAACTGTGCCGATCTCAACATCTTTCACTCTGTTATTTATACCGTTTTGATTCTAATCCCTTGAAATGTTTTTACTCTGACTGGATTCTACTGTCTTTGACGATCTTCACAAATCGTTACACTTTTCTTCGACAATAAAATGGGAAAAGACATACCGCGCTGACTGCATTTCCTCGGGAAAAGTAGTAAACCACTAAATGCTTAGTTGAACTAATGCCACGAATTGAATCACGTAATTGCTTGTCCTGCCTGCCCTCGTAACAGCGAAGAAGTTTCATTGTTCAGAAGTTGAGATCGAGAAACGAAGGAAAGGCGAGAGAGTTTCGAGGCAAATCTTCCGCGATGCGTGACTTACTCCAGAATATCTCTGACGGTATTTATCACTTGTTATATGAGAATCACATAGCGTAAAATCATTCTTACCTCAATTTTCTGCAGCCAGATTTCGTCTCGGCATTCTGATATACTACCAACTGCCAAAATTATACTTACAAAAGAAACTTCTCGCTCTTATATCAGATTGTATTTGACTTTTAAATGTCTAGAACCAAAACGGCACCGCGCAGTTCGAACAATACATATAATTATATAACTTGCTCGTTGACTTCAATCATCACGGTAAATACGCGTTTGTCTTTAAACTCAAGAAAATGACAGAAGTTCAAGGAAATGTGTGAAATACTTATTTTTAAAGGGATACAAATAATTGGTACAGTCTCGTACCGTTGGTCTTGAATTTTGTTGAAAAATTGTCAATAATTTTCTGCTCACTGATACAGAAAACAACTTGATTTTATTCTGAAACTCCTGCCGTCGACACGAAATAGCTGGAATTTTAGCGGGGCTTATAATAATTTTTCCATCATATTACATACCGACGTACAACGGATATTTAACGCTCCGTGAGTTTCCGCCGCGAATTATTTTCTAAGCTTCTTTAGGGATTAGTATGCGATGTATATACGGGGAGTAGTTGTTCATTAATTAGCACCAGACTGGCGCCAACACAATAATAGATTGTTAAGTCAGCTAGAAATGTTCAAAATTCACTTTTGTCTTTCAAAATTTACTTTACATGCGATTGAAAATGTCGAATTAGGTAATGAAAAGAGGATTTTCATACATTTGCAGTGGACTACCTTAGTGTAGTTTCAAATTCTCAAAAGTTTCTTATTCCTTTTGTAAAGTCGAGGTATAAAAGCTACGAATTTTTGTGCAAAAACTTATTAAATCTCGAGCTCTAGAGCGCTGAGTTACAACTACAAATAGCTACATCACAATGAACTTCCGGCTGACTCTATACTTCATTGTATAGTCGTAGTACCATGAGTATAGCCTTAAGAGATTCAACAAACTCTAAAGTACGTTAAAACTACAGGTGGCCATACTTCGGAGTATACGAACTTCCGTCTGACTTTATTACACGATTTAAGTGGCGTTGAACCAGGAGATTCCAGAGATGAAACATTCGGTAATTGCATAGCTGACAGGAAAATTGAGTTAAAGTTTATAAGATCCTTCACTCGGCACACATTTTTCGTCTTGAATTTTTCAGAAACAATTCTTTCTATCAACTTTACTATGTGCTCGTGAATTTCGTGATTTTAATCATCCAGATAATTTTTACACGATCAAAAGTTTGTCTGTTTCTATGGTGATGGCTTTTCTCTTGAACGATTATGGACAAAACATTGTCTATTCGAAGTAGCCGTTGGTCCCGAGTCCTCGCGAATTAAACCCCCTTTGAACTAAGCATAAATCGCATTCTGATGCTTCAAAATAGACTACTATAATTTCTAAGGGTAGCTAGTGGAAAAAATTTGAGTTTGGGGTGGTGGTCTTTCGTGTATTCATCCGTGATAGGATCTGTTTGATAAAAGTATCCTTGGGAATTTTGTGCCGTTTAGAATTATATTTCTCACTTGGATAAAAAGACTCGACGTACACTCCGAGTTCTGTGTCCTCTAAAATCCTACTGCCTAGCTTATCGTTAGCTACCATATGGCTGAGGGATCAAGAGATTGGCAAAATTCTTATAAATACGATGAAAAAATCTTCCAGTAGATTTATAAGCAAGTGGATAAGAGGAAAAGGAGTTTGGGTACAAATAAACTGTACACGTGTGTACCTGTATAGATATACACAACCTGGCCTTGCTTCACGAGTCGTGATTTGATATCGCTACATCTTCTTTCATCTCGTTCCATTCGTACGACTGAGCGATGCGCGAAGAATGATACTATCGTTCTGCTGGTACGATGTCGTGTAAAAGAGCTGCATCGTGTGTGAGTACCTACGCTTGGTCCAGAGCAATAATTTTCTTCTTGAAGAAAAAAAAACTCTACCACTTCGATCCCCTTTCACAATTGTCCTGCTAAAGTACCTAGAATAAAGGAAAACTGTATGCGGTAATGTGTACTCCGATCATCAATGAAAAATTTGAAATATTTTAAACAAATTTGTAATTCCCTTCGAACTAAGCAAGTCACGTTTTCGCAAAAAAAAAAACACCCCGCAGACTGGTCATTACTTTCAGTACACTTGGAGTCAAAATCTTGGATAAGCGGGTTGACAGATTAACAATTTTTAATCCGAAGCTTCCTTATGCTGTGAAAAGCTTACTTGCATACGTTATACATCATCTATGATGTCTCGTACTTCACTTTTCACCTAAACTTGCGTATGACTGAAAGCGACGCGGGGGTGGGATTAAAATTTCTATTTCAAAATCTGCGAAAGGTCAAAATTCAGAATTTTTCTTCTACCGACTCAGAGTTTTTCGCAAAATTATTTCCCCGAAAGTCTATATAGCCAATTTGAAAAACTCTGAATCGAAATTCTGAATCACAATTCTAAAAGCTAAAGATCCGAAAGGCCAAAACTCCGAATCTCGGAATTCGCGCCATGCAACGTCGTTCATTTGACAGATTTGTCATGAGCTTCCCTTAAATTTCCAGATTCTTGGACCTTCTGAGTTTTGAACTTTCGGATCTTTGAGCTGTCTGCATTTTGACCTTTCAAAATTGCCAAGTTCTGAACTCTGACTGACGTTTCTAAAAACTCAGAATCGCGTCTCGAATAATTTTGACCGTTCGGAACTTTTGGAATTAGTAACTTCAATCCCACCCTGCGAAACCGATGGCCCGAGACACTTAAAGCTCTAAAAGATAGGTAAACTATAATCAGCGGTGATATTTTGAGGAGAGATTTTTTCCCAATGACTGAAGGTATTCAGTGACTGAATCTTCAAGCAAAGGTGTGTATTAGACACGATCTTTGATAGCGGATATTTGAGAATATTTAGAAGAGCTATAGGTCTCGAGATAAGTTCCCAGCATCTTTGGCTACGTTAACAATATATTTTTTGGCTTGGGTAAGAGGCGAAACTACCCATTTGGCCTATTTCGCATGTTTACACGTTTTCAACCCTCTATAGTATTTTGCCAAAACAACCTGCAGGAACGACCTTTTCGTCGCGAGGGAAGCGCGAGAAAAGCAGTAATATTTTACGGTGCGTTGACAAGGCCGAAGCGAAAAGGAAACGCGGTGTAAAAAGTTGGAGATCGCAATATAAAGAGGGACTTATAGACCAAGTCGTCGTGAAATTCCCATTTAAAAAAAACACAAAGCAATACCAAAACTCCGTTGATATTCTTGTTGTCGCAAAACCAACCCCCCTCGGTCTTTACGCACATTATCACATACATAAGTCCCTAAATATCCACCAGTTTATGATAACAGACAAAAAGCACATTTTCTCATTTTTTTTTTCACAACCCTATCTCAACGTGAAATTATTTCTTTTAACAATAAGAAGACTGTTTCATTAATTTTCAGGAGTTTCATCAAGCATTTTGAGATACTTTTTCTGGTCTTAATGAGCGTTAACTTCTGATTGTAAAATTTTTAACCCGAAGCCTTATAGTCTGTCTGTCGTCAGTCTCTCTCAGATTTTATTTTCTCCAAAACGTCTCTAAGATTTTTCAAACAGGTAAAGCTCAACCTGGCGTTATTCAAATAGCGACTTACGAAGATTTCAGCATCCAAAATCCCGTGCGACACTTTCTCTGAAAACAGTACCCAAGTCCTAGGGCTTATACTTCTCAACATTTTCAGAGGTATTTGAACACGCTTATGTGTACATTTATATGTGCAGTGCAAGTTCTCGCTATCTCAGATTCTCGGCTTTAAACGCTGTAGGTATTTCTACTATACATACCTATATACCCAGCTAACACTGCGAAACATATCTATATACCTACCTATATACCTATACGTTCTCATAGCAGTACCGGGTTCAATAGATGTCCGCGCCTGACAGTTTCCCGATTGATTGATCGACGCTCCCATATCGAGTGACACTTTGACATATGGAAAAACCTTTTAGCTTAGAAAACCCAAACCTTAGAAATGTTTCCGGTAATGTGCGGTGAGCTACCACTATAGTATATAACCCAGATTTCCATAGATTGGGAAACGACCATCGATCAATTAATATATCTATAAATATTTCTACTCTTATTATAACTTATTGTTCAATTGACAGATACAGTCAGAACCAATCTTAAACTTGGGACTTTATTATACTTTGACAATTTTTGCATCTAACTGTTTTTTTTATCACAAGATTTTTATTATTTTACGATATTTCATCCTAATTTTATGATACGATACAGTGAGATTTTGAAAATTTTCATTCCAATATCCAGAGACTTGGATAGAATTTGTACGACCTTATGGAATTCCATTAAATTTCATTCAATTTCATTGAAAATTTCATGGCGTATATTTGGATTTCGATTGAATTTCATGGAAGAATTCTGTAAAGCTACATTTCTACTATATGCCAGCTTCTTTCCGCTGGCGATTTTACGTCGCTGCACTACCTGGCAGATATACATATATAAGATCCAAGGCAAATATATATATATATATAAGGACGTTGGTGCTATTATGCTTAGTGCAGCATATTTTATATCATTTCTGCACTGTCTTGCAAGACGAGAAAATATGCAAACTAAGATGGTGACGGACCAGAAAATCTTCTGCTAAGAATAAGGCTACCAATCTGTGAAGAGTAAAATATTAACGATTTTTTTCAAATGAGTATTATGGATTTGGAAAACTTCGTCCCACGTGCCTCTGCATCGACGAGTGGCAGCGTTACAAACGCAGATCTGGCTGCGACCTAGGACATAATTGAGTGTTAATTAACTCCCGGATAGCACCTCCACGTGAAATATTACCTGATGATGACGTCCACGTAACTCTTGTTTCAAAATGTCCATTTCAAGGATACAACGTGCTCTATAACTTTATGACACGCAACTGTCATGTGTTCGCGTCCTCGCAATGTAACGTGAAATTTCAATTGAAACGAATTGTATACGTCGCGTCAAAAAGTGTCGAAGATTACCGCAAGCAAATCGGAAATTGTGAAAATGATCAGGATCATTAGATCGTCGATTTGACATGTGACGCGAGTATCATGAATGTGATGATACACCATCAATATGTGGAAACGACATCACGAGGGTGTCTCGTTGTAGGGGAATATTTTGGTGTTAAAGTTGCGTAACTGTTATCACCCGGTTACATTTCAGGTTGACGCGTTATTACGCAGGGTGCTAATTAAATATCTGATTCCTCAATTTGACGCAGCTGTGGCTTTTCGTTTCTGAATCGTATGATGGTCCCTGGGTGTCAGGTCAAATCAGCATCAGTACCTACCTACCTACGGGGCAAATTTTAAAACACAGAGGTGAAATCGAAATCTAATAAAACAGAAATTGATTGCTGATTCAATTTCGCACCGTAACGATTGAAAAAAAAAGGAGAAAGAAAAAAAAACTTGTTCAATTGAATGCCGCAGTCATTTCTTCACGTTCTCAAGTATCCCACCCTCTTTGAGAAGCCAGCATTAACTTACTATATGTATGCTGTCTCAATTACGATTTTTCTTAATGAGCATCAATGAACTCTTCTCATGTGTTCTTATAATTTTTAGCCAACCACATATTATACACTTGCTAGTCACAAAAGGACTATTCGCTGTTTGCATATCGTTGGGTGTAACTTCTTACTATCCCATTAAATCATGAAAAATTCATTCGTTAGAACTAACATCTTAGTTTCAGAAAACGGAAAATGTAATCTTCTGAACCAGTTTTACGAAACATACACTATAAAATTTGATATCAAGCTGCAGCTTCGAGTCAGAAATAAATTTGTCATGTTCATTTGGGGTGGATGGTAGCGATCAGCGATGATTGCATTACCATGGGTCGAATTGATTTTCCGGTAACCGTGACGACCCCAGGGACTTTTCTCTATACGAATAATAAATTGTGAAATGATTTTTCTTTCATTTTCTTTCTCGACACAATCTCTTCGCCTTGTCAATTCGTATCGCTTGCGATTGCTTCTCGAGTGTCTATTGATTATCACTTCTCTGTTGATTGAACTGACAATGTCCCATCCCATTCAGAATTCTCCCTATCCCTGTAACCGCGCGCCACGCAGCCCTGATACCAGATCGACAATATCATCTGCTATAAGGATTCGAAACCTCGCCCAACACGAGGGATTCTTCATACATATCAAACGACAAATAAATAATTAAACCAAGATATTGCAATCCAGTTTCAGTCATTCATTTTTAATCAATGTGAAAATGTGCTTATTTACGAAACTGTCAGTGGATATCGGATATCGGGTATTGGTTTTTGTGCAGTTGAAACGTCATCCCGTCAGTTCGATTTTTTTATCCCTTTTTTTCTGACGTATCCCTGGGAAATGCAATATTCAAGAAATTATCATATACCTATACGTACAGTTCGAAAATCCTGCGCTCTAATTTTGCCTGATGAAAATCGTGGATCAACTCAGGGCGCTAATCCTTGCGGGAACCCTTGAAAGGGGGGGGGGGGGGGGGGGGGGGGCTGACGCGTTCACACAGAAGACCCTTATCGAGTAAGTCTTGGAATTTATCGCACAAGTTCGCGTTATCGTGGTAAAACTTTGGCCAATTTTTCAATGCAAATTTAAATGGGATAATAAATATCTTAGGGGGTAAACGTGACTCGAGAGCTAAGGCGCGGGATCATGGAAAAATTTTTCGACCAAGATTCACCCCCTCGATTGTCTAACTAAAGCGACCACCTGCACCTTTGGAATATTAATTTCCTTTGAATACGTAATTGTTTGATTACCACCGCCATTTGTTCACTATATCAGCGACTCAATTTCTATCTATGAGATCTTGAACTTTTATATGACTACTAAAATTAGTATATTTTTTCTTGCGAAAATTCTTGGGACCAAAAATTCATTGACAGCAACAGTTTGCTGAATTTTCTTACCTTGCATCTCTCTCGCTCAATTCTTATTGATAATTTTGAGTGTTTAAAACGAGAAAGAAAAATCACTGAATCGATACTTCCACAGTATTATAATATCGATGAAAAATCTCCAACCACGTTGAAGCTCTTTGTACAGCAACCGGTAGCAATTTCCCACCGTAAAAAATGTTCATTTATTTGCTCATCCGTTAGCAAATATCCGTGATTGATATATTTTCCGCATTGATTCGCAGTTGTTAAATTGCTTCCGGAATGAAAAAGTCAGTATGTAATATCACGAAAGCTTATACCTACGTGCTGCGTAATGATCGAGGTAATGATGATAATGAGCTCAATGCCCAAAAGCATAAGGGGGTACTTTCCTTTATTACCTCCTTAAAATAAATTTGAAGAAATACTGATAATCATGATCACTCAAAGGATCGACATTTAATGGCGGGTGATCTCGTGGTACTTTTACTTATCGATTCACCCGACTAGACCCATGTGGTAAGACTTGATCAACAACTACGTGGAGGTTGTCACTCCTCTCTCTAATATGAAGGAGCGTCAGCCTTTGTCCTCACTAATGATTATCTCTGTTTCGTTCATTTTTTTTTTTTTTTTTTTGTCACTCTGCCCTTCGCAGTATCCTTCTTTCTTCTCACCTTCTCCGTCCTACAGTTCCCTTTTCAGCAAAGGCAGACAATAGTCCTTGTCGCCCTAGGCAACGTCTGATGTAGCTAGCACATCCTCCGCTGATGCTCGGCTCCAAATTCGCGTCGCAAACCGTCGCTTGATCCGATCTGGAAAAACACGTAGGGTGTGTGGAGATTTTTCAATAAAGAAATCGACTGGTACGGGTGCGGGTCAAAGAATTGAAAGACGAATATTCATAATGAGTGAAATTCCGGAATTTCGAAGTTTCGAAAACTAAGAATTTGAATAAGCCTCGTATAAAAGCTCCAGAAAGCCAATATGAAACAATACTGTATATTGTATAGAATAAGAAAACGTCCACGATGAATTGATCAGGCGTAAGTTATACAATTGAGAACTGGAGAACTTTCGATTAACCAAACATCTGAATGACAAATTTCTGTTGAAACCTATACCTAAATGAAACCTGAGAAAATCTGAATGACAATCTTGATTATCCGAAAAAGCAAGTCCAACATTTTCAGATGAGTGAAACTTCAGATAAAATAAATACCTAAATAAAATCACCGAATGACTAGAGAAGCAAGGTGTCAAAATAGAAAACTAAAAATACGAAAATGCTAGCACTGCACTCGTATAAATTAATGTGCAACTTTCGTAGCATTTTCGGAACTATAGTTTTTCGGGCTCTCCAGTTCATGTATTTTTACCCATATGGTCTTTCAGAATGATCCCTAGACGGATCTTCTAAGTTTTCCATCATCGAAGTGGTAGCTATTCGAAAATTTAATCTTCGGTAAATGAAACTTTCCGCATAATCATGATCGGCCATATACTATTTTTTTAATTTAGGAAAATCTTTTGGAATAATTAAGCGTTGAAAACTTGGATGATTCGATGAAAAGCTACTTCGGATTCTTGGTCTTTCCCATATTTCAAATTCCGGATTATGCGCTATTCATAAGTTTGATATTCGGGTCGCTGAATTTCAAAATTTCTTTGTCATTATAAATTTTGGTCTTTTGGTTTTTCGTCCCCCACCCACCTGGCACGTGCAGGAAAAACGAGCTTTTTACTCTGCTCGAAGCACAACGTCGTGCGGATTCATTTGCCTATCGATGCGAGGCGGTGTGATTCGTGTTGAGATAAAAAATAAAATAAGGGTGAGCTCCAGCTGCCATGACAACAACCGGCGATAAATTAGTGACATTGAAATATTTCAAGAGTTAAAAAGACTTGCTGCTGGATTCGCAGGGTCTCTTGGGTCTACGATATACATACATACAACAATGTTGTTTAAGGGAAAACTTTTGGGTCGGTTCGAGAACGACTAAGAACTTGAACGAAACTTTAATTTCATCTCCCGAGCTCTTTCGTTCTCCAATTCGCAAATTCCAATGATATTTGATTTCTTCGGCGCTTGCACTTCGTCTAAGAGAACCAAAAATTAAAGAGAACTCCAATTGTTCTCGGAGTAAGCATTCAAATACCCACCTCTACCCCTTTTCAGATAATTCCCAAGCCTCTTATTCACAATCGGACAAAGATCCTGATTTTCATTTGGAAGTCTCTAGCAATCCTTTGAAGAGATTCATTTTTTTTTTTTTTTTTTTTTGTGCTGATAATATTTCAGCCAGTCCTGTTCTTACGATATAGCGAATATGTCCGATGTTGAAGAAAAAACGTGGGAAATTCATTTCACCATTCGTCTTCCAGTAAAGATTCTTTCAGATTTCCATACAACAAAAATCAGAAGTTGTTCACAGTTCGGGTTTATCTAAAAGTCGGATCAAAACGAAATGTAGGAGAGTTTGATCTTGACGATGTACCAAAATGTCGTGCGAGAATCGAAATCGTTCCACAGAGGCGTATCTGAGATTTTTCAGCAAAATTAACCGATCGACAGATCGACATTTTGTGACAATTGCCATTTTTTTTTTCTTTTCTGAAGGCCCCATAGTGAAAATTTATTAAAATGATTATTTCCCGATTCCAATACTTTGCCTTTTGAGATGAAAACTGAATAAACAAAAGGTAACACAGATTAGGCGTTGCTCATCAGAATTTAAAGCATGGAATTAACGTTCCCCTTTGCTCGTTGTGTCTACACGAAACTCAAAGAGGCATTCGATTCAAACCTCTCGTATACGCCTCGAGGCACACACGTACTTATTTACATGCAACGTGCGAACATGTAAGTACGCCCCAATTCCACTTAGAATCTAAATACAGTTATAGTAGAGTCGTAGAAGTTTCTCTCTGTAACCTGCTGAGAGGAAGCGCACAGAATGTTCAAGCTAGTGTGTAACGATCACCAGATGGTTAAAGCGGTTTATTCACCCGAAAGCTAGTGTTTTTCAAGATCCTTCATATTATTCCAAAAGCGTGTAGTCTGCAAACTCTATTTCCGTAACAGTAGTGCACCAGACTTACGATGAATTACCAATTTGTTTCTATAGGTTCTTGAGTATCTGCACTCGATTAGAAAAAAATTATCCATTCGATGGACAGACAGCTTCTTGTTTGATTTGTCAATTGACGTATAATTTTTTCGTTTGTTTATTTTTCACAATTCTAGAACAAAAATTAAGATATCTCAAAGTGGTCCGGATTGAGATATTGAACAAAAAATTTGATATTCTTACAATGAATCCCCTTTGCGTCAAATTATTATGCTTTCAGTTTGACTGCGTCTAACTATAAGAGTGAAAAGCTCAAAAGTTCTGGCTCTGCTACTGTGACGGAACTGGGTTATTCAAATATCCCCTTTTGGGGTAGACTGGTTCTTGAAAAATACCCCTTTCTAAGGGGTATATAGATATATAAAGCCGGTCCAAAGTCAAAAGGATACATAAATCCTAGCAAATTAGCACGTCTGTGCTGAGCCGTGAGAATGATATCATTAGGACTGAAAGCACGAAGACGCAGCAAAGACGCACTTCAACTATCTCCGGGTTTGGGGTGAACGCAGATGGCGTTAACGTAAGCCTATATTACACCTGCCAACTGGCAAGTATTTTCCAAGATTTATCGCCAACACGTCAGCATCAGATTCGCTCGCGGTTTTACAGCTTTTGCCTAAAAGACGCAGCAACCACATTCGGACCTAACGTGTTTCATGAATTGTTAAAAGTCCAACTCAAATTTCGGAAAGCACAAAAGCTTCAAATTTCGCACAGGTAGCTATGTGTTTTCTCTTCAACCGAAAAATGCCCACCTACTCGAAATATTGACACGAAAAAAATGTATATACTGTTCACGGAGAAGCTCGTCTAAAAGTTCAAAGATTCTGTTTGTACACATGTATTTTCCTACTCGCTAACTTTCTCGGCAGGTTCTTCAGCTGGCCAATTACGTATTCAAAGCTAATTCCGCACGCATCCCCGGCCACGAAATTAGGTAAACAGAAAAAAAAAAAAAAAAATAAACGAAAAGAAAAAAAAACAACCAGCATTTCGGAAAAGGGAGATGAAAAAAATCTCACTATGCTCCACGTGTATACAAAATTACGTCGGTTTCCTAGGTAAATTAAATTCAACCTGCAGCTTCGTCCTCCTTTTACAGAATTTTCCCTCTCGTCGACAAAAGAGGAAACTTGAACATGAAATCCTACAGCACCTTATATACCTAGCAATGGAAAGAAGAGAAAGAAAAAAAGAAGGGAATAATAGGATATCACCTCCTCTCTTGACAAAGGACCTTCAAATCTCAATGAGGATGGTGGAACAGCGATGATAAATGCCCTGTGTTCGCAATCGGGCTTTAGTTGATTGGGGTTCTTTGAACTTTCTGTGCCTTTATGTTCGTGGAAGTCCGAGGACCAAAGGGCAAATACCGAAGAAGTTCCGAGTGTTACGAGAAGTAGTAGGGAGGACAGACCCAGGGAAGTCGTCAATATCTCATCAGCTCTTGAAAGGGTAACCGATTCCTCAAGAGTTTCCCTTATATTTCAGCTATTGCTTCTGTTCAGGAGAAACGGGGGTCTCGATTATTTCCCTTTTACTCCAGATCCGGTGGACCATTGCTAACAATAAGTTGAAACGTTCATGAATACCTGGATGACAAGAGCTGAAGAGCATCGATCTATGCTCAATGACCCGGGATTATTATTCGCTGAATTGTAACGCCCAAAAGATTGAGGGGAAAATAAGTATTCTGAACGTGGTGATACTCAGATACTCTCTTTTAAAAGGACTCGAGTAATCCAAAATGCATTTCATCAGGTATAACGAAGCGAATCGCTCTAACTCATCACGATTAGATGCTCTGAGAGTCGTTGAAGCTTGAAGCAGGTTACTTCGTTTGGATGAAACGACTTTTAAACGTCTTACGGAGTCGGTAGATACGATCTTTGGAGTCTTTTTTGAGATTTCGTCTTTTTTTTTGCTTCTGGTTTGAAGTTTTAAATTTTACCACTTCAAACGAGAGATCTAGAGATTTTACTTAGCGAAAATAGCAACAACGAAAAACGAAAAAAAGGAATCTAAAACAGAACTAATTTCAAGTTTGCCCATTAGGATCTCACCCCCTATTACGGCATTACCTCCTAACCCGTCAGCAGGTAATTAAAATTTGCTTCCAAATTCTACGAGACTTTGTCTTCGCTTTTAATTAAATGAATATCTCGCTAAGACATTGACTGCTTATTCCTTTTGGAATCAACCACCCTCTCTCTGTGTTCAGCTTCTTCAATTACAACGGGAACGAAGTTAGACTTATTCTGAGAAAATGGTTATTCTCGATGGACTTCCTAAAAACGCTAATTATCCATTCTCGTAGCGAAAGCAATTCGGTGCTTTTCTAACACTTCATAAAAACTTGAGCATCAGACTCCATCGGATATCAAAATACACCAGATCGATGAACGAGATGATGTTCTACTCTGTCTTTGTAACTTGAAACAATTTCGATTCTCCATCCAGCCTTCACGACAACGTAAGGCTGTACTTTGCTACATGCTAGTGAAAATAACGAAATCCGATATCGCGGACCTGGAAAATGATTTAATCCGTAACAAATGTTCCAGCATTCAAAAAATTAGACGTCAGCATTTCCTGGTATATATATCAGAAGTACAGCCGGTAGAAGAGCGTTGTTTTCATACATGCGTCGTCTAGGGTGCCAGCCCGAAAAGCTTCTCGAAAAATACTGACCAATTGAATAAAATCTTTCCTGGGTATATGTGTAAGTGCTTGCGGTAGTATAGGGAAGAAAAAACAACCTTCAGAAGTGTGAATCGAAGATTCTGAACAGGGGACACGGAAACGAGAGTGATAAACGAGTTGGGGATAGGGAAAAGCTGAAATGAACATTAACCCGAGTTGGATGTTGGGGACAAAGAAGGACCCACATAAATTCTACGCTACTCTATACCATGATGTTTTATTCAACGAATTTTTGACATCACAGGTATTGAAGTAGCGGAAATAGCAATGTAACCCCAGGCGTCGACGACCAATTAAAAATGACATTGCTGTGAAATATTTTTCTCCAGGGAAAACGAGAAGAGATTACAGATAATTTTCGGAGATAAATTTGGAAAAAAAATACGAAATCAAAATTGGCAGATATACGTCTATACTCATTCGAGATCTCCCGAAGGATCTTTTCCAAGATCACAATTTCGATGTAACTTCGGGCGAAGCTGTTTACAAAAAAAAAAAAAAAAACAAAAAAAAAAAACGATACACTCATCGATCGGTCAAGATATAAGACATCGGGTAGACCGATATACCCGTCACGATAGAACTAAGGTCCGTCAACTGTACTCCTTAAGGCGATATGGCACTAGTCGCTTCTAATCTAACCTAACCTCTCTAACATAAGAAATATGAATCTGACCGCAATTCTATTAATTTTTTATAAACAGTGGAATGCTTAGCCACTTTCTGCCATGGTAAACGATTAATCTCCTAAGTTTCATTCCGATAGATTGTATCATTTGAATAAAACTACAAATCGCGTTTTCGAGGTGGTAACAATTGGTAATAATGGAATACGAACATAGTGCCGTAGCACCTTAAGTAACCTAATTCACTCAATAGACATTTGATTTTCCATTATCGAAGATAGCGAATGAGTAACTACTTAGATATATGTAGAAGGGGAAATCAGGTCCTTGCCATTGACATTATACGTGGAAACACTTCAACGAAATTGTTCCATGTTCCATGCGTCTAAAATGGCAAAACAATTGGAGCAAGGTGTTGTTCATGGGTTACTTCTTGATCAATGCTGAGGGTTTTTAGATTTTCGTCTCGACAACTATAAGATTAAACGCACCATATTTTCTGGCTTTTTCAACCACATGCTGTATCAATGATGGATTTAATTATAACCAAACCCTAGGTGAGCACCTGAGCGTTCCAAAAGTTTTTTACGGACAAATGAGACTTGAAAATCAGTTGGGTTATTCTGATTGGGGTTACTCAATTAACGGTTAATCGTCATTACAGCTGTCGGCACTTATCGACGGGTCAAGTAATTATCTAGGAACCCTTTCTCGTCTCTCTCGCTCTTCTCTTCTACTCTGTACCAAAACAATCGTCTGCTGTTGAACAATTGATAACAATACGCCCCAAAACTTCGCCTCTTCAGATCTCTCACTCTATTTCTCTCTCATTTCCTTTGCCTCTCTATCTAGCTCGTTACCAAGCAGAGGTCAAGGGTTGTTTGAAAAGGGTTTCCCTCTCCTCTATTACCCAGATACCTACTCCGATCCCAAACTTATCGGTTATAGCAACCGCATGTATTTACTAGTCCAGATGTGCCAATAGGCAACTATATACGGTTGGGTAGAGGTAGCAACCGCAGAGTAAATGTTCACCGAACATGAAGGGTAGAAGTCGTTGGACTGCTGGCTTTCACCACATTGGCAGCATCGCTTTGGACGAAGGGATCCTTCGTCATTTATACAGAATTTCTGTCGATATCTTTTCAGGAGGTAGTTTTCTTTTTTTTTTTTTTCTAGCGAAAAGAATCACGCTCGATACTTTACCGCGCATTTTTGAGACTATGCCGAGATTGATTGAAGTATCTTGAAAAGTGGGTATGAGATACTCCCCAATTTTGCAAAGTGGGTTATGCCTACCCACGCAGTGAAGCTTCAGAATTTGCGATGATGGAGGTGTACAAAAAGTTTGGACAAAGGATCAGTGGCTTGATACATATTCAAAAAGTTCTCAACTCGAACGGATTTTTTAACCACTTTGTAAAATAGTACTTGGAAAAATATCACGACGTTCGTCAAAGGCGTATAATCAAAGAGAAACGTTCAATTTTCAGCTGAAATGTTATCCCAGCTTTGGAGACGGTTTTTCAATGTTTCCTTTTCGCAGTTTCCTTTCAAATTCGTACTTCTGGACCCTCAATGTCTCTAACTGTTCTCCAAAGGTGGTCACCCAGCCGTCACCTTCGCTGGAATAACGTTATCTCTTCCACCCCCATACGAGGTGGCTATATACTCGTGTATGTATTATTTAGAGACACATAGGTACTCTTGCACGTAGGTATAATAGATAAATGCCCGTGGAGGCGTTAGAGCCAATAGAAAAAGATGGAAGCTATTGTTTTGGATACTTGCCAGGGAAGTGTCGTTTCTTTGCATTCGAACTTTGAAATACTCTGCCATCTGGCAATAGCCTGTATCAAGATAGGAGGTGGTGGAATATCGAACAGTGAGATTGTCTCATTGATGGTGTATCAACGTTTCTATGGATAAAATGCACATATCGATAATAGGTATCGAAAGAGATCTTCAAACCGCGTACATGGGTCAGACTCGATCTAATGACGATACGATGATGTGAAATTGTGAAACAATGGTAAGAAGAAGAATACATAATCAGAGAAACAATTTCTGAGTGGAAATCTCTTGACCATGTAGCACTGTGCTCCGATTGACTCTTACTGCGATTCAACGAGTGCAGAGGAAGAAGCTGTATCGATCCAAACGATAAAGTGAAGCATCGGACAAAGACATCTTTCATAAAAAGGCTTCGCTACGTGTCGAGGAGTCTGCGTGCTACGGTTTTATGCTATAAATCATGAAAGAAGATGAAATGGCTAGAGAAGGAGTTTCCAAAGTGTTTTATTTACGGAAAACTCTTCCATACCAGCTCTCCATGCTCACGTTACACTCGGCAGAACAGCAGATATCGTCGGTTTTACACCAGCAAAATTCGAAGTCACAAAGGACCTGAGAGTCTTAAATGATTCGTTAAAATTTTCAGAGACTCGTTAACGTCTGGAAGTGTTTAGCACTCATACGCTTTGCCGCTAACTCTGCAGAAAATAATTGGTCAGCGCAGTCTTTTTCCTTCGAAACCTCTCATCGAAGAATAATAAAATTCAAATTCGTTCAGACCGGAATTTCGACTTCTGGAGTTTCACTCTTCGTGGATTACGAATACGCATTTAGGAATATGTGAAAGCTGAGTACTGGGAAAATTTTGAGGCTAATATATTTACCAGGAAATGGAAAAGTTTTCAGAGGCAAAGGGAAGCCAATATTGCTTTTAGTTTTAGTTCGTGGCTTCTGATTTCGTTTCCTACCTCTTCCTGTCCTTTAACTTAGTTACCTTCGTATCCACTGCAATTCCGGAATGCCTTGCGGGCTAAGAAACTTCCCTTATCTTACCTCACTTGTCTCCTAAACTCCTGCTCCGAAATTGTAACAGTCCAAGGACCCTGCCAAAGGATGTCTTTGAATTCCCTTGCGAACGAAGAGCCAGAGAAAGTTCCTAAGGGTTCCAAAACATTTCGTCTGAACTGAGAAACACCAACATTTTTACACACGTTGATTCCCAATGCACTTATTGTTTACGGATGGAACATTCCGTATTGACTTCAGGTCGACTTTTCGAGCCAATTGAACACTTCTGTAGGTATGATTTGCTATGCATTTTCATACGTTGAATTTAATGTAGGTTCAGGGTTCAGGAGCCCAAAATTTCATTTCAGGTGAAAATAAAACAGTGATTGTCATCCATACGCCGCGAGAAATCCAACCCAAGACTCGAATCCTCCAAGAACTTGGAACTATGTGATCTCTTTCAGTGTAACACTGGTTCACGGCTCTAAGCCTGTTGCTAGGACGACCGTGAACTAGCTCTGTTTTACGCTTAAGAAGGTATAATCCTGGCTCAGCAAACTCCAAGGATACTTCGAGTGAACTGGCCTTCTGGGTGGTATTCTGCAATCATATGCAGCCCCTTTCTATCCACAAATACAAACCCCTTTTGCCACTGCTTTCTGTTTACTTAGGTATGTACTCACAAACGGAGCTCGTACCCAAAAAAAAAAACAAAAAAAACCAACAAACATACCTTTGCTCGAGGGACTTTTAACTTTATTCTAGCTTCACAAGAGGTTTCCGACTTCTCCGGCTACTTCCAGTGTCTCGAACATACTGTATACCAGTTTTCAAGACTCTTTCGAGGACTTTAAACCTGCAGGGTTATGAAAAATGTAATTAAAAGTGTCATTTAACGACGTGTTCAATTATCATCACATTGCAAATGAGTTCAGTTACACATTTCGAATGTAATGGACATTGGAATTGGTCATCGAATTACAAAAGTAATCGATGACTCACAACCCTGCTTCAAAGTACTTCGAAGAACTACGGATTGCCAGTGAGATGTCTGGTGATTTCCGAAGACGGAAATATGTTCTTGAACACTCAACCATCATGACTATCAGTGACTACGTTTTTTAGATTTCCACTAAATACTAGCTATAACTCTCGATGCTTTAGCAGACTCTGAAAAGTTAGAATCGTTGAAGATGCCAAAAACGCTCTTGATGCTTCAGAATCAAATCTTTCTATTTTTTATAACTAGACTTGCACCGAAGAAGATGTTCCAATATTTCAACGCAACTGATGAAATTCTCAATGAACAAGGTTATTCAAACAACGAATTAGCCACTTGAGCAAGTTTTTAAACTCTCGGTCTGAGTGAAACTGCTCTTGAAATGCCGTGCCGTGTACTAGTACTTAAGCATTTCTGTACGATTGGGTTTGAGCATGTAATTATCTCCAGTATTTCTACCTTCCTTCCGTCTAATTTCCGAGAATCTACAGGGATAGAGTTTCACTTGAAATAATCACCCTGCTCAGGTCTCTGTTTATGTAATTATGGTTACCTATGTACATCGTGTACACAGTCTTGTCTTTCAAGTAACTACCACTATACAATGTATAGTAGTAGTGGTGCTTGACGGGGCGACGTTTTCAACCATATAATAATAAAGAATAATCATAATAATAACAATAATTAAATGCTTGTCGTTGACTTGCGAAGAGTCTGAGCCACCGAAGCATTAACTATAACAATAAGAATCAACGAGGTGTATTTAAATTTAAATACAGTCAAAGTGGCAGGCGGAAAACGTGCAGTAGGTACTATTGTTTGTACTCGGTGATTTTATTTAATCGGATAGTATTATATGTAATGTTTGGCGTCTGCACCTTGCTATACCTATTATCGAGCCATTTCACCTCGTTTGCGGTCTTAGCCTCGTCTTCTGTAGAAAGCCGATGAACCTGGAAAGTGTGAAATAGAGGAGGCAATTAGCAACGAACCGTTTTCCGATATCGATACCCACCTATACCTACCTATCTATCTACCTACCTAAGTCCTGATAGTAAGAGCTAGTGAAGCACTGCTATATGGTGGAAAGATCCAAAGAGTATCTATAATATAGCTTATATATAAAAAGGTCAAAGTTGTTCAATGAGAAAATTAATTTCAGCCGTCGATGTCGAACCAAAAAAATAATTCATTACATTCCAATCTTCCTTTCCAAGGATTTCCACTCCTTAATTTCTTCACGCCACATAGGTACATCCAGATGAGTAGGTTCATTATTGGTCATTGGAGCTTTGCAAAGATATAGAAATTAAACGATACACATATAGATAGTTTTTTTTTTGTTTTTTTTTGAAGGTGAAAAATTTCTTGCAACGATTTCGAGTCGATATACCTTCATCAACTTATGGTCATTTGATTTGATAGGTTTTAGCTCCATAATAGTCAAATCATTGCCATAGTCACAACTGCATTAGCCACTTCCAGGATATGTATAAAATTGTATTGAATTCTGAAATCGGGATTTTTTTCACTACTTGTAAAGCGATCATGCATTCGGCTTTCAAAATCCTCTACAGTTCGATGGATTATAGGTATGTACAACAAAAAAAGACAAAATCTAAACAGGAATCATTACTGACGGGACCTGTATGTCGCGATAGGAAAAATTGAATATGTAAAGTCCAAATCAATTAATTTTTTTCTTTTTAACCGAAGTGCATTTCACATCATCTTAATCGCCTCATTTCGAAACACCTTTTTCACACCGTTGGTCCGATTCGACTTCTCTGGGATCAGGATTGTCCGAAATAGAGGCCGTCATATTTCTCGATCTTGTAGAATTTGTCCAGCAGGTATTCTCCGTTAACTAAACGCTTATAATTGTACGAAACTAACATACGAATATAAATAAATCGATTCTGGATTATGTCTCATTTTTTTCAATCGCGACAAACCGGCCTTACAAAATCGCTCACTATACTGTGTACATCTAATTATCTCCATTCAGACGAACTTTTCGTGTTAATTATGTATGTGCATACACATGGAAGGACCAGTATATTTGATGTAATCAATGAGAAAGGGTTCGGCAACAGAATGAAATTTTAAATAGTCTGGAGGTGTGTACGTCGAAGAGATAAATTTGAGTTGTAGTGCATACGAGTATTGCCCTATCAAACTGGCTTGCGAATTGTAGCGCAGTGAATAAACGAAGAAAAAAAAAAAAAAGAAAAATACATATGTATGATCGACCGTTGGAAATACACGAGAGAAGAATGGTTGAATAATTCATTTTCAAATCAAACTCCACCAAAATCACTGCGTAGAGAGGTTTGATCGTCGGGATTTCGCTAATGGTAAAACCCAATCACAAAGAGAAAACAATGGAGGTTTGTATTTTTCATTTAAATTGAAATTCTCTTCTAGAAGGATAAATATATAATACATATATATTATATAGGGAAGGTACCTATATCGAATTGAAAGAAAGAAAAATCCAAAAAATAAATAAAAAAAAAACCGAAACGAACTTTCAAGCAGTTTCGAGTACAGACGATTGAAATAATTGATTCATTCGGTTTCGGAGAAAATAATCACGACCCGCTCTTATAAGCAAACTTGATAATGATTGTCCTCAATTAATAGCGGAAGTTGCTCGGCGAGCTCCGAGTTTGATACAATTATTATTCCAATGTGATTAATTACGAGAGCCTCTGACAATTCGTCGCCCTCCTTTCACCGTTTAAAGCAATTAGGGAAAGCCCGTAATGAATTTACACCTGTTATATTAGACGTTGTATTGCGGCGTAAGGTAAATTTGGTGTATTCAATTATCGAGAGTTTACGCGATCCCCCATCATAACGACTCATAATTGTTAACATGTACGCAGTACATGCCATACTCGTGTATAATTGTATATAACACAATAACCCGAAACTATTTTGGGGGTGGAAAATATCAATCGGATTCTCACGTATTCCCTACGAGCTTATTAATTTTTTTTTTTTTTTTTTTACCATTTAAGGAGAATAGGTTATATTTTTCTCATGCTATGTATTCGTTCAAGATTACTTAGCGCAACCTTTGACCCTTTGCGACGTGCATTAAACCTGCAGTCGAGAGATAATTGTAAAAAGTATATAAATGGTGAAAAAAAAGAAGCTAGACAGTTGATGAGGGCGTAATTATTCTCGTACAGTCCGGTACGTTGATAATTGTTTTTTTTTTTTCTTTTTTTCTCTAGGTTCTTCTTTCTACTCCTTTCCCTGGGCTCTTTTTGTCTTCCCTTCTCCTTTTTTTTTCTTTATTTCTTTTTTTAGTTACATTTTCCCCATTTTTCACCGAAGCCATATGCAAAACGAGCTGTAATAACTAGGCTTGTATTATTCAACATTAGCGTTTCAATTTTATATTTCCCCCGGGACACTGACTAACGCTCAAAATTATTCTAGAGACCTTTTGGGAAATATGATGGTTATTCGCAGTACCTTTGGGCCTGTGCGTCGCGGATGACGTTTTGATGCTGATGACGATGATGATGATGATGATGATGAAAACAGTATTCAGACGATGGTTAACGCGAAAATTTCATTCAAGTGGAAACGAATACTCGCTTGAAATTATTCTGAATTCTACCCCCTGAGGTCAATCAAAGGTGAAACTAGTCACCATGACTGATTTTGTACCACAAAGAAAATAATATCACATGCGGGTTGAAGTCAAATCTGACTAAATCTTCAAGTTCCCCCATCAGAAAAATATCTCCAGAAGAAACTATTAAAAAAGCTTTTTTTTCTAAGTCATGAAGGAACGCTAAAGAATTTTCAGAGTTTTGAAAATAAATTATTGATACAGCCATTTCATTACTTTTCTGTTCTATTAATTGAAACTATCTTTCGTTCAAGAAGCTTGGGGCTTGGGAAGTCAGAATTGTTTCTTTTATGATTGCATCCAAATAGAATGAGGTAAAAGTCGTGTGAGGTAAAATGAAAAAAACGATCGGAAGGAAAAAGCTGTTAGGTACAGCATATGTAGTTCAGATTTCGATTAGACTTCGATTCGATATATTTGAAATGCTCGTCAGTACCAGCAATTTCCTTCCACCTAGATGGGTATAATATACCTACGCGTTGAACGTACAGATGTACTTGAATATTGATCCCGGGGCTTGGAATTCGTCAGAAATTGGCTAAATGCTCTCACGCACTTACGCGCGCTCGCGGCTCACTCTCGAGGTACCAGCTACCGAATCTAAAAGGCACTCTACGGGTACAACGTGAACGTGGGCACGGACCCAGGGTAGTGAAGGAAATTTAGAGACTGGAGGTAAAATTCCACCCCCGGGGACAAGGCTGCATATGGGTAGGTTACACCTATTCACCCACTCTGAAATGGGGTTTGAAAAAACTCGGGAATCCGGAGGCAAAATCTACACGGTAAAACACAAATTTTATTCTATCTGATCACAGTTCAATCGTCTGCGAGAACATGCCACGTAGCATTTCGAGATATTCATTACTTTTGCACAAACGAAGAAAAAACCAATCAATGATTAATACACCGAACGCAACATCTATAACACGAAAATAGGGGAGCTGGGGGCTAGTTGTAACAATTTTTGGTACAATGCTAATATTTCGAGATACTTTTAATATTTCTTGTTGATAACTAATTTTACGTAAGAAAATTTTTGAGTTTTATTCTTTCATAATTCGCAATGGCTGAAAGTATATTCGGTAAATGTACAACTAGTTTGTAAGTGGGATAAGTGAACGATTTTTGGTTAATCGATATCTGAAAGACTTATTATCAAAATGAACTTTGAGGTTAGACTCGAGATCATAACATTAGCCTAATTAAATTATACATTATACATATAATATCACAATCAACATTTCTGGCCATTTCACTTGCGTACTAAGAAAGCAAGCTTTCTTCTGATGGGAGCTCAAGTTGAAAAACGTGTTACAACTTGCCCCATCGCACGATTGTGGACATTATTATAAATTATTAAAAAACTAGAGAAGTTATAAAATTAATAAGAGTAACATATCAAAGCTGAATACATTGAATGAGTGAAAAATCAAGCATAATTGAAAAAAAAAATTTTGTATACATCGAAAATCAAAGTTTACGAAACGCATTTTTTTCCATTATCTGGCCAAAATAGTGCGCCTACTCACGACGGCTCGCTGTAACGTCCCGCATCGCACTGATTGTGCTCACATAGTAACGCCCCTTATAAATGTTACGTTTGTTGCAAAACCTGATAAAAAAATTTGAAATCTGCCGAGTAATTCGGATGTTACTACTTACCCCTGGTACAACTAGCCCCTAGCTCCCCCACTCGCAATTAAAGAAAAAAAAGAAAAAAAATCCATATACCAGTGCTCACCTGGGATGTGCAGCAACCCATGTGTCGATGCCGCGATATATGTGGTAAAGAGGATTAATTGGATAGGTTTCGAAAATGGTAACGGTGTACTTTTTCTTGCGAGAGAGCTGTCGCGTGCCTAGCCAACTAGCGGCGAAATGCTGGTACTGCTCATTGTCAATGCTTTGGTAAGGGCTTTTCACGCGCAATGTTGCGTTTTGGTTCTTGGCTAAAAATGTTTCAAAGTTGGCGATATTACAAGGTCCACAGTTCCTAAATGATGAACAAATGTGAATTCATGGATGAAACATTAAATTGATCTCAAAAACATTCTCATTATTTTATGAATCTTGTTGACTCTCGCTGAGAAGTCAGTGACTTTTCAGTAAAGTTGCAACGTTACGAGTATTTAGTGCTTTTGAATATATGTATATATGGACGTCCACATGAAAGGAGCCCACTTTGTCAAATCCTCTTTATTTCCTGAATAGGAGATCAATTGATCATGAAACCCATTGATTCGTCATTCCATGGTTATTTACCAACAATTTAAATCATGACCTATCTCACTTCCTGGTAGAATGAGAGATAAGACCCAAAAATAGTACCTCGAACTTTGATTCCGTTTTTTTGAAAACGAGATTTTTCGCATTTTCAACTTTGGATGTCTCTAACTCCATGGTTTTTGCACCTATAGGGTCGTGTCACCTCTCAAAATGTCCCAAAATTAGTCAGGAATACATTGCCTGTATGCATAACACTAATAGTGCCAAAGTGGGCCCTTCAATTACGGACGTGTTCACATATATATATATATCGATAAATGAGTATAATACCATTATCTTTGGTAATGACGCCTGATTTTAGCAAGGCACTGACGAAATGTACATCAATGGTTGTGTTTTCGGATTGCGATCCGTTATACCTACTCTCACGGAATTGACTCTATATGGAGAACGATGGGAAGTTAGCGTGGCGTTTGGTCGTTTGTGGTGAGCTTCATAGGAGATCGGTGAATCCGTGCTTTAGCCTGGTTCGTGAGTAGATTGCCAGAGTATAGGTGTGGGAGGTTTCTCACTCCTGTATTAATATTCATAGATGATCATTTATTCCACGAACTCTGCCGAGGCTAGCCCATTCGCCATTACCTTCGACCCAACCGCCGCTGTCCTGTTCCAGTCGCTTTTCCGTGATTGGATTTTACCGGGATTACAAATAATCTAGAAAGTATCAGGCGAAAGGGGGGCAAATTGCGCCGCCCTTTCATTTCATCCCCAGCGTTTTCTAACTTTCCTACGCAGAATATCGCGACATGAACGGTGACAAATTGTTGCCGAAAGGTTTTCTCGTTCGATGATCAGTATAGGTACCTTGGCGAAGAAGAGCGAAGTAACGAGTAACGACTCTGGGGAAAGAAAAATGGAGTTAAAGGGTGACAGGGAAAGACAGAACTAGTTGAGGCGAAAGATCCAGGCAAATGGTTTATCGGCCAGGGAATATTCAGGGCAAGTTTTATGACGTTGGTAAAGTAATGGAGGGAAACTTTATTCCTAAACTTGTTGTTTTATTGAATCTTGCTCCAATTTCGTTCCGAGGAAAATACTTTTCGTACCTCGTAAAATAAATAGAATTGTCCTGCAAAGAGAGTACGTGGTTAGGTGGTGGCTGCTCGAACCCGGTTAGGAAAAATGATGAAACTAAATTCTGGAAATACTTTTACATCATATAGTGACAAAGAGCAAAAAAAGGAAGAGGAGTGAGACTGATGTACCTAAAGCTGAAAATTTATGCAAATTTAACATAAGGAAATTTTCTCATCGGATAAAGCTTTTCGCCAGAACATTTATCGACCGGTAAAAAAACAAGGAGGTGTATTTTTATTCGTTAATCTATATACATACTTGATATAAAAAAAGCTTTTGCCTTGACAGCTTTTCCATGTACTAAAAATCCTGTTAGTATGTATTTGTTTATTCATTTTCTTCATCTTTTTTTCAGACGGAAGTCGTCAGGTCCCGTTAGGTAAGCAAAGTATTTTCCTTTAAACTCTAAAGGGTCCTTCCTTCACTCATTCCTCTTTGATGTCAGTTGCGAACCAGTCTAATTAAATATTCTAACGACGACTTGACGGAAATCGTGATCTCTGGCGCGTGCTGTATTAACCCGTCGAAACTCTTAACAAATTTGTCGTTCGAATTTTTTTTTTGTTTTTTTTTTCTGGAACTTCTTTTTGTATGAATTATCGAAGCGTTGAAAAAGTTGTATGGAAATAATTGGCAAGGAAAGTGATAGAATTTCCTCGGGTCAATATGAAGCTTATTATATTCCCAAAACTACAATCACGAGATTTTCAAAATTCAAAATTACCTACATCGCATTATTGGAGTTGTGCAAATCTTGAGAAGGGAATTCAATTTTCAGATCAAGTCAATTGAATTTCTATTCCGACCCCAATCTTAGCGATCGCAACCGACTTGTGTTTTTTCAAAGTAATGATAATATTGTCTAAGATGAATGTAAAAATGCGGGAAAACATGAATTTTAGAATCACGATATCCGTGTGGAATTCCGGGGTTGATTCATGCCGATGCCTCCAGGTGAGCACGGCTCATGTTCGAGCTTTTTAAGATATTGCCTTTCAAGCTTCTCTGACGTACTGGTTCATTTATCGTCCTTCGATAAACGCCAGGTTGGGAAAATTGCCCGCGTTCTTAGATCTTTTATTTCTCGTTTCGTTTAACAATAAACTACTATATCGTACGATAAAGAGGGTTCTTGGCTTTTCCAAAGATTCCAGCTAAATCAAAGCCGATATTTACTCCTCCTTCGGCCTGAAGCAAGAAAGTCAAGCTATACACCCACAATGGTGTTCAGTTGAAAACCCTCAACAAAAACGTGCCCAGGATAAAAATTTCATCCTGTCACGTTTATTGCCGAAGAAAGTTGAAAGTTCGTGCGGATGATCTCCGTATACGTTGGCACATATTACTGCGAACCGTCAAATTATTATACTTCTTATTCCGAAAAGTTTTCCAACATCGAAACAATCAATTCCTATATTTTTTCTTCTGTCGGTTATTTTCTTTTGAAAAAATTGACCCGTTCAATTGCAAGCGGAAACCAAAGTCCGGGTCCATCCGGGTCAACCGGATGATGACACGTTCACAATTTGCGTAACTGAATCCGTCTGGTTACCAGGAAAGGGCGGACTCTCGCTTGGGAATGACGGGTTGAAGTATGACAACGGGGTGTGTTTGCCTAACCTGCATGTACGTTGGGACCCGGCTGGTTGCCACTGACACTCTGAACGATAAGAGAAACCCAGGGTGATATTAATTCAATTTTTTTCGTTCGCCTATGTAACTCCACCCTCAATATCGATCGTGTTCAATAACGTGCCAATTTACGATCACAAATCGCAATTGCCCTAATGATGAAAAAAAATGTTGAACAAAAATTGGTGACAAGTCCGCGAAATAGGCGGACACTTGCGAAAATTGTAGGTACCTTATCGCACAGTTCGTTAAACTTTTATTGAACAGCTTTCCAAGCCTGCTTCAAGACCCCCTTTTATATTTGACGGGCCCAAGTTTAGCTGAGTAGAAAGAAGCATCAAGATCCAAGGGATGAAAAGCAAAAGAAAAGCTCATGATTTCGAAGCTCATAATTACACTCGGTGCACAGCTGTGCTCGATTTTCGCGACCATTCGAAAGCGTGAAATGAGGATTTTAAAGAGGGAAACGAAAGAGCCAGAGAGAGAGAGAGAGAAAGATGAATTTCTCAAATACCATCCATCATCGAAACCTTCGACAGCTTGCAGATTGGAGCTTCGACTCGGCGAAATATTCATCGCTAATATAAAATTTATGAATACGCTAAACCAACCAGACGTTCGTTCTATATGGGAAAAAGTCTCCTCTCCGTTTTTTTTTTTTTCTTTTATTCTCAATTGCTATATTTATCGGTACATTTGTTTCGCAAAAATCTGGGGCCACATATATGTGCCTCTCTGATTTATGCGATTATTATTCGACGATTACTCGATACAACGAAGACAGCTGGTGAAACAGTAGCTGCGGTAATTCAAAGAAACTGCATCATAAATAGGTACTAGGCGGAAATAGTTAACCCGTCTCTTTGGAGGTTCTGAGCCTAAATAAGCAACGAATTGCTAATTCGATCTTCATTAATAATTCATTTTCGCATATCTCGTCCAACCTCATCGTTAGGTTCGATCATTTGAATGCCAAAATTTATACGGAACTCGGAAGTCATGTATCATTTTCTTCACCTTTTATGGTGTATGGCAAATGCTTTCTTGATGAAGCCTATTTAGTGGAGTATCCACTTCATGGCGAATAACAAAAAGCCCGTTTTTTAATCGAAAATTTGTTGATTTTTTGTGATTCCACAATTTTCGAATTTCAAAGGGCGTTCCGATGATTAGGAGACACGTTGGGCTAACCGACACAAATTCCCCATTCCTATCTTTATATCGTTCCGAAAATACGAATGTATCTATGCAGGGCATATGAAAATAACTGAATTCTAAAGCCAAAAGTATGGGAAAAAATTGTATACTACAGGCTGTAGTATAGTTCGAAATATATGTCAGCATTTTTTTCGGTACTATCGCCGAGTGGTTTCAAAGTCATTTAACAATTAATTGTTGAATAAACAATTGATAAATGAACTTTTTTCAACTATCTATTTTTTTCCCAAATCTGTGACACTATCCACGTAAATCTTATCGAAAAAATTAAATTTAACATCTTTTTTGGCAAAGTTATGAATTTTTCCAGAAAACGCTGCTCAATTTTTCGATTTTTAATAACAAATTGAGATACGCACTAATTCAAGAATCCTTTGTCACAAAATTCAAACTCCCCATGGACAATCGACATGCAAAATTAAAAAAATATCTGAGAGATGACATTTCCGGTTCACGTGGAATAACCTATATTTATATTGAATGAAAAATCATGCGATACTTATTTTTTTTTAATACATTTATACTCCATTCTTTTTGCCTCCTGCTCTGCATAGGCCCCCATTTCTGGAGAGCATATATTGGCGATGTCTTCAGACCGACGTATCCGACAGTGAAACGCTTCTCTTTATCTATGTATTCAATCGAAACGAGGGTGCCAATGTCCTACGAATCGGAAACTCAATAAGGTTTCCCCCGGTACATACGATGTATACGGTTCAGGTATGGACGATTTTCTATAAGGAGCATTTCGTGTTAAATCCAAGGGTCGATGTCTCTGACCCTTTCAGATTTTCGCGATACGTTTTACAACTGAAGTACCAGTCGAAAAGATCAATCGGGATTCCTCTTCAGATCTTTCTCCACTCGAACTTTTCTTCACTCTTGCAAACACTTGTGAAATCAGCTTTTTGCTATTCTGTCATTTTTCACATCGTATAGTTATATACCGCTTACAAGTTATCTACCTGATAAATATGAGGACCTACGGAAATTCGTTGTTTTCAGCAACGCAATTCATTCGTGTATATTAAAAGAATTTATTACTTCAATCATTCAATGTGAATTTTCGTCGAAATTCGAACCAAATCACGCGTTCAAGTCAAAATGCCCGGACTAAACTGGGGCTGTCAATTTTACACGGAATTCCTTCAAGGATCTGAAATATATTCTGACGAAATCTGAAATATACTCTGAAAAAATCTGAAATATAATTCAGAGATTTGATATGTAAATCCAACGGATTTCCGCACGATTTAGATTCTCCAGTGAAATTTGAGTATTTTTCTCTTTTTTTTTTCTTTTTTTTTTTTTTTAAATAGTGAAAAACATAAATCGATTGAAATTCTTTACGAGTCTTCGCCTAAATTTCATAGATTCTCACCAAAGCTCACTGATTTTCGCTCCTAATTACTTGTGAAATTCTTTACAATCGTCTGAGATAATTCAAAGTTGGATATAATGGACTGACTTTCGCTGGAATTCTCTCCAATTCTTCAGAAACATTCATCCGCGTATTCTCTGAGGCTTACTGATTTCCTCCACAAGTTTCTATAAATATCTTCGCCATTTCTCGGAACGACGCTAATTATCAATTGGTTGGATTAAATTAGAAATATCAGTGAGTTTCTGAAATTCTTGGCCGTTTTGTTTTTTTTTTTTCAAAATTTTCTCATCTTATCTCGGAATACTCGAAGTTATTCAGAAACGTATAACATTCTCCTGTCATGAATGCCTTGGCGAATTTGACTTCTCATAAAAACTGTAAGATCGAACGGTTGTAAAAACGAAAAGTTATCGCATTAGTACTATAATTTGGAAATCGTTGAACCGCAAGTATTGAACACTTGGCGAATTTCGGATACCTGATTTTTCTAATAACTGTAAATCAGAAACGAACCAAATGGAAATGATCAGAAAAAGTTATGCGAGTTATTATTTGAAGCGATACCTAGTTCGAGTAAAAATATAATTAGGTATAAGAAAAAAAATCACATTTCGTTCGTTTGATTTGACATGAAATTCCCCATTTGTAAAAATTCGCTCTATTCGTACCGTAGGATTTTTCAACTATCTGCAGTCTGTGTGTAGATATGGATACGTACAAATGTATACGGCAGCCTTTGTGTATATATATATATGGACCTACGTTCGTTGACTTCTGTGCAATCCTGGATATATCCGACAAAGCTCAATTCAGATCGGAGTAAAAAATTCGTCGTGTTTGTATTTTCTCTGGTTTCCTTTTTGCCGTCGATCGCACGAGTACCTACCAGCTATGTCTACCTACTCGCCGTGGTATTGCTGTGCGAAACTACGCGGGTATACAAAAGTGCCAGGTTTCATCTGTGTCGTACTTTTGTCGATTGAAAAATAGAACGGGTATTACACGTCTCTTCGGTAGAAAATCAGGTATTTCCGGTTTTCTCTAGCTCCACGTACGACAAGCACAAACTAAACTCAGACTTCCCTGCTTCTGTTTGCTTGTAGGTATTCGACGAATCTCTTGTATTACATTCTTCGTTTTTTTCGCTCATCGTATCTACAAGGTCCTACAAGTCAGGTATACCAGCTGTGTAGGAAAAAGATTTATTTTCTAAGTACATTTGATAATCGGACAAGAGTATATTTGTTAAATTTTTCAAAAGTACAGAAACATGATTGTAACTTTAAATTTTCAGAATTTTCAAAAATGGAGAGGGATGGGTTCAAATATTTACATAATACGATTTCACTGTCAATCCCCAGTGTACGGTCATCATGAAAATTCAGAAATCATGAAATTTTGATGAAATTTGAAAGCACTTGAAAGACCCTGAGAATATCTGAGAATTTTATATTTCGCTTGGGAATTCTTATAATACTTGAGCCTCTGTTCGCAGGAATTCTAGTCAACCCTTGAAAGTTGTCTCTGCTTAAGTGAGTTTCCGTAAGTTTTCGGGACTCCAGCTTGAGAATGTCAAAGCTGGCACAGGCCATGTGTATGTTATTCGCGAAACCTCAAAGTAACCTAATGTATTTGAGAATAAAGAATTTTTATTACTATTTTCACATTCGGGTTGATTCTTGAATCTGGTAGATTTTGTCGAAAAAATATCTGGCTTGCTTGTGGAATTTAGCATTGACATTCAACTGGAAGTATACTGACCCACCTGGGATCATGTAAGAAACGTATAGGTATCTGAAGAAAATTTTTGTTTGAACTTTACAGTGGAATCACTTCTGCACACAGTATGCCCAACGGAGAAGTTATTCCTCTCAAGAACAGAAAGGGATGCATTTTTTCTAGGGTGTCCTCTGGTCTAGGGTAGTTTGAAATATTCATCTAAGTAACGATTTTCATACTCCAGTTATAGCCCGCGGCTCGTTATCTCAAACGACGCAGGTGTGATAAAATTACTACTTTAACCAGAGTAGTAGGTATAACTAATTGCATAAGTGATCGAAAATTCAGCAGAACTAATTGAATTATCATTTTATCCGCGTTTCAATTTCCGACTGGCCATTCAATTCGTACACCCCGTATTCTCCGGTCCCATTTAATCGCGACTTGCTAATTAGTAATTGAATTTTAATTAGCAATTAAATATAGAAAATATCGGAAAACTAATAAAGTTCATGTGCGGTTCCCACAGCTAGTAATCACACTGTAACTACCCATATTCGAAAACACTTCGAATGTACATTTTGAGGATCTATGTCTCGTACGTATCTCTTTACGTATTTTGTAAAAATCAACCTGAAATCCCAAAATGACTCATTTTTTAAACTTGAACTTGGAGGATGCAAACCAGGAAGAAATCTGTGAAGAATTTTTCTGAATATACAGAGCGATTTTCGTCTTCTGATTACCGTTTCAGAATTTCAACCACATTTCTAGAAACGAAAACCGGTATAACTTATTTTCAAATGATCAACTTTAAGTCTAAATATCCATAAGTGCATGGCTTCGAATAAGACTTGTTCCATCATCTATCGAGGATTCGAAGATACAGCTACTTGAATGATAAGTTTCATTGTTGTGTAGGCACGCATACCATGTCACTATTTTTTCATGGAAGTCCTGCAACTTAGGAGTATCACCTACAAATTTCATTTGAACCAATATTTGAACCACAAAAAGTTATGATTTCTTTGAGTGAAAAAGTGTTTTTTACTTGGCAAATTAATTTCTGTAAGATTTTTTCAACTGTCGTCATCCGATTTCTCATACATCAACTTTCATTGAATATTCTGAAACGTTCAAAGTATGTTCCAGAGCTTTTTGGTCCTGATCTGATGGATATAGTTTTTACAAAGTATATTTACCCTGGTGTGACTACAGTAGAGTTCTATGAAAATGTGACTACCAAAGGTTAAAAAAAAAAAACATTCTTGCACTTCGAGGATAGGATGCGATAGACCCAGGTGCACCCCTTGAAATGGGAATCCTTTTTTTGGTTTGTTCAAGAAGTTTGACGGCGGCGAACTGAAACTGTACATCACGCACCATTCTATTCATCCATATTCAGCAGTGGAACAGATATCCGCAGCAGTGGCACGTCACAAAGGGATACATTTACTCTGTACACATCTGTACAGAACATATTATAGCTAGTGATAAGTGAAGGTTTCAAGATGATAGTGAAGGGATTAGTGCCATTTGCCAAGGGGTTGTTTGAAGCAGTCTCTTCATTGTTTGGAGAAGGTATACCCACCGTTCGACCATCTTCAAACTACGCAAGACCCAAGGGCACACTCAAACTTTCTAACAAACCAGAGCAAGATTTCCCTACCCTTTGACTCGCCCTGAAGATTGGACTCTTCAAAAATCTGAGGCTTCGCTATGTGTAGGCCACATCGCTCAAGTTTGATCGCGAACACAGTAAACTACGTTGAAAAAAGGCTTCTGTGTGTCTCGAGACCTCTCGAATCGTTACCAAAATCCTTTCTAAAGCCTCCAATACGAGCTTATGGCCATTTTTATTTCCAAGAACTCGAACAAGAGGAGATCAAGGCACTGACATCTCCGATCTAGATAACATTTCAGCTGCCAAAATGAGATAATATTTCATTAGATACGTGTTTTTTTGTTGTTCTTTTTTTAATTTGGAATTTCTCGAATATTGCCGTGTCAGATTCTTTCAAATTTCATATCTGAATAGAGTCAGGCAAGAAGAACCAGATGGCACTTGTGTATTTTCGTGGAAAATTTGTATGATATGGAAAATTGTAAATTTCTTAGAAAAGACTAACAATGTAAATAGAAATTGATGTGTAAGAAATTGATATGCGTTTCACAGGATGATCGATGAAGTCTACTAAATTTTCCGGGACAAAGTCATATTCAGAAGTAGTTCACCGCTGACTGGTTTTCGACAATTCCTTGAAAGCTACCCTATCGATTTTGGGTGTTAGTTTCTGTAAAATCACGTGTTGAACCTTCACCATACTCGGAAAAAATGTAGTACCTGCATTTTGTACGTAGTTGTCCAGCTACTAGTATACTTTCCAAGGCTTTCGAACTACTGATGCAATTTTCGATGTACGCCGTCACTGGTACTTTTACTCCAAGCATTTGAAATCATATTTGAAATTCAACTTCGTAAAAGCATATCAAATTATAATACATGCACATAATGGACCTTCAAAGCTCATCTGATTAAAAGCAAACTGACTATAATATGTACCTATTAGCAGTGTCTACCTGAGACGCGTTTCCACGTACGTTTGACGAATTTGAGGTATAACATATTTTAATACTTTCTTGTGTTTAATTTTCCATCGTATCATAGAAATAATTTTTACGCTGTAGCGAAGTTCTAATGATCGGATCGACATCCTCGCATTGGCAGAAGAAAAACGACACGTATCCATTTGTATGTTAGCTGATTTCATCAGTTCGTATTTCATCAAGATCCTAGATTCCATAGCCAATAGTGCTTTAGTCTCCCTTTATGAGTCAAACTGGAAATCGCGTGATGCTCCACACATGATTTCCGGTTTTGGAGTATAATGTCCATTTTACGAAGAAGCAGGTGAATTGCTACCGTACGAATTTTAGTTGAACGTATAATGTATACATAGTTCACGGTCATACCTACGTATGTAGTTCTCATTAGTGACCCTCCGAGGCTGTAGCCCGTAATTGCAATCGTCTTAAGACTACGCACACGGTTGTATTGGTCTTGTGCTTCGCCGCTGATTGTGAGCAATTAGATTCTGCTTTTCTGCAATAAAAAATCGAGCGTTTTTGCTGTATTTCCACAGGAATCTCGCTTCATTACTATTATCCCTTTTAATTACGTGGTTTCTCATTATGTCACATTTCGGTAACTTTTGCATCTAAAAGGTATCATGTTATCAGCTGTTTCTCCGTTTTCGATATCATTCTTAAAAAATTTTTTTCCACCAAACCAGTCCTAGAGTAAAAAACAGCGAAAAGTGCTGATAAGTTCGCGTGCGAAATCGAAATGCTGCCTCATTTTCATTAACTAACAGTCGTTGGACTACTAATTCTGGCTGCTAGTTTCAGCTTCATACACATTTCAATTGTTTGCTGTAACATCCACTTGATTTTCTTGTTCAAAAATCTTGAGCCATCACAGAAGGCATCCTTCGGTATCATTAGATTCAAGTTTCGCTTTTCATCTATTCAATTCGGAAGGGTCTCTCTTCATTGAACTCCCTCGAAGTTTGTCCAAAAAAAAAATCTGTGAACGTGGGCGGGGGTAAACCATACCCTATCGTAAAACTTAATCAAATTGAGTCACTCTTCCATCAACTATTTGGTTTCCAAATACCTATTCGCTTCTCGGATATTTTCACGTCATTCAATTCGCTTTCGTTGCCCAAACTGATCTAATAGTGCTGTATTTCAATTTAATTCAGTTACTTATAATCGAAAATCAGTATGAATCGTTTATTTCGAAGGAAGAAAAACACACTGAAATTTCTGAACAGACGTTTTTTTTTTTTGCGCGCGTTATCTCAAAAAATTTATCACTGTAGATGATTTCTGCAAATTTCGAAGCGAAGAAAAATTTCAGCTAATAATAATATCCTTTGAAACATGTTAATTGAATGTGATGCCGCATTGGATGAAAAAAAATTCACAAAATGAGGCTACTTCATTGGCAAAGTCTTGTCCTTCGTTTGGCTGGACGTATATATTTATGCTCTATATTTTAGTACAGACAACGTCTACGATTTAACAGGAAACTTTCCAATTGATTAGTTGAAATCACGCGGTTGGAATACGGGTGAATTTTTTTTTTTTCGTACCTACGTTGAATAGATTTTGCGTTGTTGGATCGATCAGCGAATAGCGTATATTATAGGAAAAGAAAACGAAACAAGACCTTATTTTCATTTGAGAATTGAAATTCCGTCACACAAGCTGCGAAAAGGTGCGCGTTTTTAACTCTCCGTCTCATCATACGCCAGCGACGAATTCCCTCGGGGAAAAGTACGCCGCTTATGAATTCCAGGCTGCCTCATACTTAATTCATAAACGAAAAATGTACCGCTTGCAACACGCCGCTGCACGAGGACCGAGGGGCACCTATAGCTGCTAAAAACGTGGCCCGCCTGGTTGGATGGCAATAATTTTAAACCAGGGTGAATATTCTAGTTTCTACTTTTTACGCCACCTTCCGGTACTTACCGGAACTTGATTATACTTTTCGACTATTCGAAAACGAGCAAAAATCAAATAATTGGTCCTCCGGGTTGCTCTGGACTTTTCATCACCTTTTTTTTTTTTTTTTTTTTTTTTTTTTACGCTTGAATTCAGATCTCATGATCTTCTTCTGCCAAACCAGTCAGTCAATCTCAATTAGAAATAGCAATTTTTCATCGTCAGGGCATAAGCTATAATCTTGTGAAATTGCAAATTTTATTCCGTCGAGCGATTTTCCAAAGCACAGGATTTGTTCAGTATTTTCTGAAAATTCGAAAATTTGAAAGTTTCTGAAATTGGCGAAAGTCGTTTTTATCGCGTAACCAATACTGATACCCTTAATATTTTATTATTCATGTAGAGGATTACGGGGCAAGAATTAAGATGAGATACTTGAGAAAGTAATTGAGATTCATATAAATTTGTTTGATTTTTTTCTTGATATTTTTTATGAGATTCTCCACCGCCCCATACTACTTTGATGTAAACCGCGAAGATGTACGCGGTGAATCCAAAAACTGGAGAAAACGATTCATCGATATGGATAATGTGTTTTCGAACGATTTCTGATGTCCACTTTAGTCACGGTTTCCAATACCAATACTTATGCCATCCGCACGTCATAAATTCAATGTCGTCCTCTTCGCGTTTCTGTCCCCCGCGCAGCAATATCAGATGATATTTTTCATCGAAATCGAAGACACCCTGCTGCACATCGTATATAGAATATGTTATTGGTTGAGAAATGTCGCAATTTAGTTTACAAATGATATTTTGTCGCTACCGTGAACAATTCGCTTTCTGCATGTACCTATTAGAGATATGCCTGCGAAAGATTGATGTGTGTCTCATGGTATACGTGGCTCAAGAAATTCATTCAACAAGATAAACGGGGCTGAAAACTGCATATACAACTCTCTAAACTTCCACCTTATTTCCACCGTTTTCCTTCAACTTTTTTTATTTTGTTTTTCTTATATTTTTTAGTTTCCCCCGTAGAAATTTCCGTTCATCGATTACCAACGATTTTAACGAATTTTTTTCATCCATTATTATACTGTATCTCAGCTTTCAGCTGCGGCAAACGCGATACAGTACACATTGCGTTTTTACGTTATAAGGTTAAATTAATTACGATACCGCGTTCTACTAACGTCAGCTACATAATTAATGAATCGCTATCATCCAATTAGCCCGGTAAAGCCTGCTGTTAGAAAAATAAGGGAAGAAAAATATCAAAGTACATTACAAACTCGGGGAATGTACGTCGGTTTGTTCTGCTTTGCAGGCACATGCGTATCATGCGGTTGAGCGAACAGAAAAAACGCGCTAAAAATTAGCCAAATTTTTAACGAGTTTGTCCATTAACGTTATATGTTACATATTCTTATTCTTCTCGTTATTATACCCACGCGAATGTCAATTTATTAAAGAATTTTTTCCTTCCGGGCTTATGCAAGTATTCCGCTAGTTTTTTTCTTTTTTATTCCAATCAATTTTGCCATTCGACGGAATCGCTTTGAAAAATAGAAAAAAAATTTGGAAACGGTGAACCACAATGGGGATAAAATAAAAGAATGATGGAGTTAACTTCGTTTGCAAAATTTCCCTCATTCAGCATAGATGCGAGATGATTGAGCCGCAGCAGTTTTTTTGAACGTGAATAAAACCCGCTCTTTCATCTTTGATTAGTTTCAAATTTCCCGTAGCATTGATTAACCAGATCCATGTATATATGTATAAATGAATGGGTTGAATCAGCCAGCTTCGCCACGAAGCCTAACGAACTGATTAATTTCCCTACGTAAAGACTCTCGCTCGAAAAATAAATAAATTGCTTCGTTATATTCATCTTTGACTTTCCCAATCAAAATCAATTGTTCCCAATGAATATTTATGAAGCAGTCTTATACAAATTCATTATAATTAGTCGTGATTATAGAGGGTCGCGCAGAATTTCACGTATTTACATACAATCAACCGAATATTTTCCCGGATCTCCAAATCAATTCAATTCAAACGTTTCCCCCTCATCTCCGCAAGGTAGAAAAAAAAAAAAAAACACCCTAATGGAAATTGAAAAATGAATATAAACTGAACAGAAATTAATTTCCGTATATACGTAACAAGATATTATTAGCATTTCATTTTTCATTACTCCCTCGACAATAATTAACGTAAATGATTCAGGGGAGGGAGGGAGGGAGGGAGGGGGGGGGGGGTGTTAATATCTCGAGGATAAATAGTCCTTAGCGAATGAATAGTTTTCACTAGGGAGTACATAGTAATTAATCACACTTACACGTGTACATGATCGAGTGTACGAAACTCTAAATTATACGTCAAAGTAATTAACGCGCTTAATCAAGGGTAAAATCATGGGATTTTCAGGCGAGTTTCACAGCCATCGTCTAACAATGCGAGATCTTTATAATAATTTCTATGAAAGCTCTGAAGCTCAAAGCGAAATGAAGGTTTTCGTAAGAGCATGGAGATTGGGCAAAACAAAGAACCATCGTTTACCTGTAATCCACAACGACTTCTCATTAATATAAAACTCCGAGAGTCAAGATATACCACCGCACACAAGAACTAAAAGACAGAATTCATCTAATTAAAATGGTCCCATGAAAAAAGATACTCAAGTTCATCCGATCTTTGAATTACCTGATTGCAGTGTATAAACGATTCTGAGAGAGCGAAGGCTTCCATTATTATATAGGTATGATAATTAAGATCGTAGAGATTCCTTCGCGAATTCATTCGAACTTCAACGAAGATGAGGCAATTTTTTTTCTTTTAAGTTAAAACGACTTTTGGTTCGTTTAATCCAAACTGTACGATGAAATTCATGCATCAAAAAGTATCGGTTTCACCCTTGAGCGTTGTAGAGTTGATTATAAAGGATTCCAAAATTCTAGCGGAGTACGACGTTCAAGTTCGTTCATAACTTTGAAGGGATAGTTAGGTGCTAATCGAAATTTAAACCGCAAACTTTGTCCCATATAATTCGTCGTCACGAAATTATACAATCGTAGCCTGAAGCTGGTGCTATGGAAATGCTTGAAATATATAACTCGATTGTCCAAAGAAAAAAACGCTTCAAAAATGCCCACAAGAATTTCTCCGCAAACAACAAACAGAGGATATAACGTACCGCGCAAAGGCATTCGACTATTCGAATCCTGGACCCTGATATTAATATAGTTTGAATGCCTTCAAATTGACCAACAGACGTTGTCAACGCTCTCACAGGACTTTGGTCAGAATTTGACGTAGTAATTATACGCGTTAACAAAGTTCCATTAGAATTTAATCAGGGCAGGTGAATACAGCGTTGGGCATTTTCCAACTCCCTAGAGAACGATCAGAGAAGTTTGCGCCCTTTCAGGTGAAGTACAACTAGCTGAAATGGATTTTTTTTTTCGTACTGGGTACTATTATCGTTATTATTATTATGACAGATAATAACACATACCGATACATTTTTTACGTCATTATACAGAAGTAGAATGAAAAAACGACTGCAAATAGAACTTGCTTTTTATCTGCGTCAAATCATTTTATTCATTGCACGCGAAGCTTGCATACCTACCTACTTTTTGCCACGTCCATTCAATTATTCTAGATATTTATATGTATGTGCCTTGAAGGAATTGAATTGAATTTGTTGAAACTCTGCAGAGCATTCGTTTATGCAAAAAAATATTTATATGTATGTATGTAGCTGCCTGTGTGTAATACGTAGCGTTGATTACATTTTCGTATAGTCTTGTGGTGGAAGGAAGGAAGAAAAGAAGAAAGGAAAGGAGCCAATTTACGGATGCAATGTATAAAGGTGAAATTGTGTTGTAGCCGGAATTTGTACGTGGAGTGTCAATTAAGGAATTGAAACTAATTGGAGGTGCATATCTGACCATTTTATATGTATACCTACTGGTTGCTTTATATTACTCTGTACCCGAGACGACTTCTTCAATTATATTGTCCAACCATTGACAATGAAGTCATCTTATGCATAAAAGATTCGAGCCTGTTACGTGATATTTAACTTGCTGCAGGGCTGCAGTCAGCTTTTATAGTCTTTTTCCAGGTGCAAGCTGAATAGAGAAAAGTTCAAGCTAACCTGTTCATGGAAAAATGTCTTCTCAAACCGAAATTTTTATTATACGTCATCAATAATGTCAACGGAAACATTATTCTGTTACTCGTTTCACGTATACTTCACAGACTGTTCATATACCGTTTGTAAATGCAAATGAAAAAAAGCAAAAATGTTCCAAAATGATAGAAAGATGAAACAGAATATCAGTCATTTGATTCACAAGCCAGCTGACTCCGATATAAATGAATTTTATACATCCGCGAAAATGAAGATGTATTTGAAGGGGTCCATTTTGGAATAGATTATTCTGAGTTCGCCCCTTGTGTAGACAAATTCTCGAGGACATGACCGTTTTGAAAAGAAATTTCTAGGATCATGGCCAGGTTTGATATAAATTCCCGAGAACATGACCGGGATGATAATACATTCTTGGGAACATGGCTGGGATGAAAATTCATTGTGACGAACATGGCCGGTTCTAAAATGAATTTCTGAAAACATGGTCGGTTTTGATATAAATTTCTTCAAACATGACCGGGGAGAAAATACATTCTTGGGAACATGGCCAGATTGGAAATAAATTCCTGGAAACATGGCTGGGATGAAAATACATTCTTGGTAACATCGCCGGTTTTCAAAAGAATTCGTCGTTACTATACGTTGATTTTGACAGTTTGAAATGACTGAAACTTTTTGAATTGTACAACAATGAAGAGCTGCTAAAAGAACGATGACAATCAATCGGTAACCCAAATTCCAAGTCCATTTCCACCATATCATAATATCAAAAACAAAAAGTCAGAGCACCATATTAGGCATGATCCAAAAACTTCGAACTGATTGTGTAATGAAGTAGATTGTCGCCAGTTTTCTTTTATCTTTTCCTTTTATCTTCCCCTTTGGTATTTACATGAAGGGGGAATAGAATGTGTCAGATACCTAATGAAGGCACTAACGTCTTGTTGCCGAGAGACTTGACACTGATCGTGAACGTCGTGCAGACGTCTCTGTCACGTAATTACGTTTGTATAGCACCGGTGTGCAGACCTCAACGCGAATACGTGGACAGCTTACGTAAACACATTTACCGTTGGCACGGTATTGTACCAGAAGGACGTAGTTGCCGTTGAGAGGCAATCGGTTTGCGGACCCGGTCAATTTCCTGTAATTCGAGTTTAATGTTTTACTTCAAATGAAACCGGCACGTGCTAAACTCCAAACTCCCAACAACGTACAAAATCGCCTACTTTTCCGATTTCATTCGATATATTCAACGTTATCAGCTGTATGTATAACAATTGAACAAAAAATCTCCAAGAAATTCTCGCCATTTTTTGGTGTACATGAGAAACCGATGAATCCTGGTAGCCAAACTGATATCGCAAATGCCACATAGGCTGACTATTTCTGTGTAAATTATAATATGGAACCCCTACAATGAAAATCGGCTATGATATTATATTTTTCTGCTTACATATTTGTTGGTTATAATTGCAGCTTTACAAATCAGCAGGGTAATACTAGAGCAAATATTTCTCTCTACTATATTAGCATTGCATACAGCCTAGGTAGCGAAATGTATACGTATATACACATGTAGAGTTTGTTAGGTGGCAAAATATCGCGGACAAAATATTTCCCTCCTGCCAATATATCGTATTAATTATAATCGATTTTCATACAAGTCAAATAATTCTTGGGCCATTTAGAAATTTCCATAGACTCTGTCTTGCTTTAGCCATAAGTAAAAAGTTGTTTTCACCGTAAGCTCTATACAGACCTATGCCCTATACTCTTTCAACCCTTGGCCTCTGAATAATTGATCGGCACAAATAGCTAGGAATAATTCGCGTGCTGTAAGGTGAAATGACGGCCGGATATATTGATAAGGTGAGAAGGGTGTGTCGTTTATCGATTTGTTTTACGAGGTCTCAAAATTTGGGGGTAACCTGCGGAAACTTTCATTCTTATATTTCCGCTTCGTTATATCCTACCTACCAACGAAATCGACGAGTTGTTTAATTACCTATAATGGAGTGTAAAATTCTCCCTCTCTTGGAGACATTGAGATTTATTGAATTTTATCAACCGACTGCAAGGCGTATCTACCCTAGTATGAAGCCTGGCCAAGAAAAGTTTAACTAAAAAATGCAAATCTAGATTTAATTTGCGGGCTTTAGCTGCTTTTTCACTCAAGTTTTCTATTTACTTGGCCTCTTTTCTTACGACCCCCTCTCCCTCTTGGCTCCCCTTTAGCCTTTGTGTAAATGTAATTGTCAAGTAATAATTAAACCTCGACAGTTTATAGCCAAGATTAAACCCAGTTCTCAAACGTTGGAGAACTTGGGCCGTTTTAAGGGACGTAAAGGATTTCGTGCCCTAATCGGATCAGAAAAAGGCTCAAAAGCATTAGCGGATCATTGTCCTGCTGCTCTTCGTCGGTATAGGATTCTAAAGAAGGGTACCAAAAAACCACCTAATTCAACAAAATGATTTAATGTACACCAGATTACCCCCACAATTTCACTTTGTCACAAGAGACAAAGGATAAAACTTCAATTATTGGGGCCGAATATTTCTCAAATAAATTTTTCACTGCTGACCAGTGTCCAGGGGATGAAAAACTTTTGCTGCTCTTTCTTCAGGCTTTTTTTTCGCGAATGACGGAACTCCTTCGTTTTATTTCGTTCTCGGAGTATTTTTCCCAGAAGCAATTTGTACTAAATGAAGAACAGCGAGCTTCTAATTCTCGAAACGATTACGTTTATTTGTCTTGGGTACATACTTATCTATATTTAGTAGGCATATGTATAGTTTGAATAGATTGCTAAATTTTCATCGAAATACGTCTAGAGTCGTTCTGCAGATCATGGTTAATCGAGATTGAATAATAAATGAGCTAACAAATTGCTTTGACCAATTTAGCAAAGGGCTTGCGGAGGTCCTGACTTTTATTGAAGGCAGTTTCCGGTCCCTTCCGGAAGTATTGGAATCGTGGAACTAGGTTTTCCCCTATTCCCGGTTACCGGGAACAGAAGCACTTTCTATGATACTCGATTGGTCTGACCGGAGGCGATAGATTTAGGCAGAGATCATCGATTACAACGCCCTTAATTTTCGGTTCGCTAATTAACGACACGATAGTATCCGCCCTCAAGTCTCTACTGTGAACTTAGATTTGACTCTTCAATTCGACAATTCACGGTTTCCTGGTGATCTAAGAGAGAACTGAACAACAGTCTAACACTGGAACACATGATGTATGCCACAATGTGCTCAAACTACACGGGCATTACCTCAGCATAATAGTAACGAGGATCTATATAGGCAGGTATGCGTACTCGGCTTACCGAACAAAGCTGGGACTCGGTATTCGTGGCACGGTTTGTGTTTTGAGCATTTCGCGTTTCTATGAATTTGGTATAAGCCTGCTGTGATCCCTGTATTTTATTTAATTATAATGCTTACCAAACCCACTTTAACCCTCAAATTCAATTCCTCGAATGTCCGTAGAATTCATGAAATTTACAATCCACACAGTCAATATACAGAAAATTGAATAAAACAAATTGCTTTTCTTCTCTCAATATTCATACCTACATTTTTCGAGTGAAAAGTTTCCGATCAAAGTTCTCTGCCAAATTTTTTTACTTTCTCCTTGATATTTCTTTACTCGATTAAACTTCTTCATCGCATACTTCAGCGATGAACCTATACACTTTGGGAGTAAGAAATTTTTGCACAAGACAGCATGCACCTAAACTATAGTGGAGCTTGTAATCGCGATAAAGACGTCTAAAAATTGAAGAATCACGAAGAAATAGCCGATGGCTGAAATCTTCTCTACATGTACCAAAAATGAAAGAAAATTGGGAAATTATATATCAAAGATTGTATAGCTGTTTGAGAAACGTCAATGTTTAATCGAAGAGCACGGGGGAGCTTTTGCTGAAACGAGACCCGCAAGCTATGCATAGTTAATTCATCGGTCAATAGTCATTAACGTTATAGAAGCTCGGTTGTACAGCAAACACTTCAGTCGACGTCATATTATATACGTACCCCCATACACACAGAGAGCAAACGAGCGACAGAAAATCTGAATTATTATTCATGGCGACGCACCCTTGATGTAATTACAAAATCAACTTTTACGCCGACATGAATTTACGAAAATTCATTTTATCAACCAGCTACTACGTGTCCTCGGCTGATTCACTTTTGACGTTATAAAATTCGACAGAACGATGATAGATTGTCACTTATTCTTCTCTCCAGTGATCAAAAACAAAATCATCCCCATTAAATGCCGTATGCATAATGTATGGGCAGTTTTTCTTCACAGATTCATTTCACGAGGATCGTAATAGCTTGTTTTTTCTTTTTTTTTTTTTTTTTTTGTTTTTTATCTACGAAAATGACGTCGATTCTGGCTTTACGTCAAAACTAATTACATACAACAAACATGGCTTTCCCGAATTCATGAAAATGTATAGCGAGCGTATATAACGGAGTTAATGTTTTGCCTTGTAACAAAGTTGTTAGCTGGAATGGCTCCTTTCGCATGCCTGATTCGTAGCGCCATTAATTTTCATCCGTTTCCCAGCTGTTTCCTTGTCGTCTAAGAGATAAACTTTATTTTCACTTATAAATTATGCAGCCACGGAGGCTCGCCGCGTCTTGTACATATTACGCTAAAAATTGACACCGAACACATTATACATATATTAACTTGTCGTTTATAGTTTCTTGCACGTGTCGCACCCGCTAACTCATTTACATAGGTTTATTTGTGATTCGGCAAAGAATCTTGAATTCTCGATCTCTCCACGATGCAGTTTTTTACTGTATAGACTATAGAGATAACAAGATAATCTGATACTTATCAGGCTTATAGTCGTTGTCTCAACTATACGTGAGGTGCCTGATTCCAAAATCAGTCGAAATCTCTATGGATGAGTTCAAAGTATGTAATCGCAAAAAGAAACAGAAACCAACATCGCTGCAGCTTTCGAAACAATTTTTTGAAACACGACCTGATTCGAAACAAATTTTTGGGGACATGGCAGGGCTTGAAAAAAAAATCCCAGAGTAAGTCGAATGCAGCTAGTGTTGACAGAAAGTTCTGAGAATCTGGCTGCGCTTGATAAAATTTTTTTCCAAAAACATGGTCGGTTTAGAAACAATTCAAAGGAATTCACCGGAATCGGGCCGGATTTGAATTGAAATCTGCAATGAACATGACCGGTTTTCGAATGTTATCGAATTGTGTAATGAAAAGTCACCAGAATCTATTTGAGTAATAATTTGCTTTTTTTTTTGCATAATGTGCTTGAAGGAACCGAACCGTTCGTTTGAACGAAAATTTGGAAAAGTAAGGTTCACCACGATTGTTCATCCTCTAAAAGTATCAACAGATTTTTGATGTTTTGAATATCGAAGGTCAGTTATAAAGAGTTGAAAATTCGGATATTTTGGGTGGTCAAAATAGTGCAATTATATGAGAATTTCTTGCTATACATTAGTTCGAATGAACGTTCGAGATAGCATATGTATTATTTTCGTAAAAACTTGCTACCTTAATCCATGATTCTTTATCTTATCTGGTTGATAAATGTGCTCTGGCACCTTATAGCCGCGATGACTATAGATATGTTGAATAAATTATTGCAGACTTATGGAAGGGTATATATATATCCAATTACGTTCGTCAGGACATTTCCTCGTGAAACTAGCTCGGTTACCCTCATGCTGATATCAATTCGAATTCGAGTTAGAGAAGTTTGTAGAAATTTATACATCCTGGACGGGACTAGCGACCGCAACTTTGGTTGAAAGTTCTACTGACTCACAGCTTCGCAGAGTCGAGGAATTCGCGACAAAAGTCTTTGGCAACAGGGTGAATTACTAGGACACTTCTGTGCACCAGGAAGCCTTGGGGCGACGTCGTCGTACGGCGCCGCACCTTTTGGCTTTCATATAGCTGCCTGCGTAGTAGCAGCTACTCCTGGATATTACGACGAGTCGTAAAGGCGTCGTCTTTCTTCTTTGCCCCTCGAGGGGATACCGAGTCTCGGACTACCACACCACACCACACCAGGGCAAAACTTATACATTTCAGTAGCTGAACCGCTCATAAAGTCAGACACAAGCCGCTGCGCTCACTTGCTTGCTTCAGTAGCTAACAACCGTACGTGTCAGCCAATCTTACCCACCTCAAACGATTCTCTCCGAGTTTTGAATAATCTCAAGCCCCAGCGTCTCTGATGTATCTATAGGTTTTGATTAGAATTCGAACTGACATTTGATTTTTACCAAACCTATTACAGGAGCTCGGCAATTTTAACCTGACTTTGAAAATCGCAAGGCTTTCAAGCGGCTAAGAATATACGATTATCAAATTGGGAATATTTCAATTTTAAGCTGAGAATCTCAACATTCCCTTGTTCTTGCTGGGTGATCAGGGTCAGAGAAAACCTGGGAATGTCAGGGAATTTCGAATTGGTTAGGAAACTATTTTGTCATTCGTCGAGAAACAATAATTCGCGATAGCGAAATATGGTTCTATAAATGTTTTGTAACTCAATTTGGGAATTTTACTATATAATTTAATCGAACTTAATTTTTTTCTCATTATTGAGATGCTATGTAATAATATTCTGGGATATTACTTCATAGTAAAGATAAAGTGATTAAACGAAAATGTTCAAATGTGTTTCAAACCTCGAGAATGTGCAATTGTTGCAAGTTGAAGCGGATACAAATAATATTGATGATGCTTTAATCCCATACAATTATTCAACATGAGCCCGTTGATCTTCAGAATCAGTCATGGAAGTCAGGGGATTTGTCATGTTCTTTGAGATTTTTTGGCAAACTGTCTGAAAATACAGAAGATGAAAAAAATATAAGGGTTTTTTAAGAACCAACAAGTTTTTTTTTTAATGGCATTTTCATGTTAGGCAAAATATGATGAAAAATTTTTATTTTCTTTCAGCATTTTTTACGCTTTGAAAAGAGTGCGACAATGCTTTTACTAACTCAATTCATAAAAAATCTCGAAATGGTTGAACAAATTGTTTAGTTTTAACAAATTTTTTGATTGGATAAATTGCCTCGTGAGATATTGGGCCTGAAAGTTAATTCGAGAACCAAAGCCTGGCGACACTTTATCTGATCAATTGGCAGTATCAAATCTTGACATTTTACCAGGAGCCGATCAATATCAAATTTTTTTGAATATCAATCCCATCGGATATATGTATATATGCCTGTGGAACCACGTTTCGAATCCACATGAGCGCAAGGTGTGCGCCGCCATTAATCTCCGGTAAAGAACGCCGGGAGCAAAACTCGCGGGAGCGATTTGCATGTGTAAGCTTTCGCGCCCTGACTTGTGGGGATGTCCATTCATCGAGGGAGAGTAATTTTGGAAGGAACTTTGAAACCCTGATCAAAGGGTTGGGCCCGAGGGATCCAGGGCGTCGTTAATAAGCCAACTAGGATCACGCGAACTTATACTATATACAAGAATACGCTCGTAGTTTGCCGTCAACAGGCTTAAGCCACGAGAATTATACCGGTGAAGAAATTTTCTCTAAACAGTATGGTCGTGGCAGCTGCCTTATAGCCATCAAACAGGTAAGCGAGTATGAATTATTTCTCATGTGGGTATAAAGCAGGCAGAACTAAAGTTTATGAAGATATTGGGAGTTTCGGTTTTGCGAAAGAGTCGCCTATATATACCTGTATTCGTCCATCTTGGTACATACGGCTAAGTTATAACCAGGTCGAGATAATAGTGAATTCAAATTTCAAACGCAAGGTAATATTTTAGCATGTTTCACAGACCGCCGGTGGGATCGGGTTTCAGAATTTATTTGCTTTTGTGTAGAAAGTTATTCACTTTGTGGGAAATTTTAAAGAAACTAAACTACGACTATGGGGTACATAAAAAAAAAAAAAAAAAAAATATATATATATATATATATATATATATATATATATATATGTATTCCACGCCACCGAGCCAAGCTAAATTCACTCAATACCAGAAAACGGGATGAAATGTTGAAGGGGAGTCTGCGGTAGAAACGCAAGTATCATATCTATTGACTGAACTCGTTTTTTTAGGGTAACTATATCGGCAACTCTTCACAGTATGCATAACAATTCGCGAATCTCTTGGCATTCAAGCTATTGATTAACTTCTCCACTGCTCTAATTTCACATCGTAAGTATCAAAATAAATTGAATGATCAGTTCCTCGATCAGAGCACTGGAAATTTGTGAATTCAAACCACGAGATACACCATTATGAAATAGGTACAGCCATGATGATATCGATTATAGCTATTCACATCTAAAAAAAAGTAGTAAAGTGGCGTGAACAATACTTCGAATAATTCAAGAACTTGAAATTAATTTTTGTATTGTATAGCTTTTCGTGTAAATACAGCAAATCAGTCTTAAAGTATGTTCTTTAGATCAATAAAACTGCAAACATGGTTATATATCAGCGAAAAATTTTCGTCGAAGGATCTGCAAGAAAGGATTTCAATCAAGCAGGATGTTCTTTTCCCAGGGGGTCGCCTTCTGCAAACGGCAGGCATCCTGTCGATTTCCGGTACCAAGTAGCAAAGGGGCGGCTGAAACATCAGTCCGCAAATATCTAGCTGTGTATGTTGGAGGGTTTGTCGTTATTTATTCTCGACAAACTGAAAAACAAGCTTTTCGCATCACGATCAACAGTACGAACTCTAATACAAATACCTAGAACTAACATTTCTTCGCAAGGAAATGATTTCACTTTACTCCATAAGGCGTACGAAAAGTAATACTCCTCTGCATCAAGAATGTGTCGGGCCAAGGATCGTCGAATTAAAGCTCGTACTGACCAAGAACCTCATTAGTTTTCTTAGATGAGCTTCATTCACAAAGACCATTTTTCCCGCACCTTTGCACTCCGGCATGCTTTCAGCCCACGGATATAGGTACACCTGGTACAGAGTACCCAGGAAACCTGCAGTGCATTGAGTGCTGATGTTGATTCTTCACTATAAAGAATGGAGTCGATTACGTTAGTAGCAATGGGTGATATTCGATATTAGTCAAGTTCCACCAGGGTATAAGAAAAATGCTGTGCAAATTTCAGGATATATACGTTGTTTGGAAAGGTTTGTTTCTGATTGAAAACTGAAGTACTGTATTCGCCCACGACTCCTGAAGGCACGTTACAAGGGTATGTGCAAATCGGCCATTTCTAAGCTACCAATAATTGAATGGAGCCTTATGCTGACCACGAACCTTCGGGATATGTCCGTACATTTCCCGCGCTGCTAGTGATCCGAGCAAATCACCCGTCCGGCGTGGCCGTTGGTCATTGATTATGGTAGGAATGTAAGGGATTCTTCGTGCTTTGCTACAGACATATCACGACGACTGGCATACCTACGAAACACGAAAATTCGCTCAGAGACCTGCCAAATTACAACTCTCGAATACTTCGCTTCTTTTTTTTATCCTTTTATCCGCTACTCCCAAACGAATCAAACCTTCAAGATCTTATCGCAAAAAAAAAAAAAAAAAAAAAAAAACCTAATTTAGACGACGTCGACGACGGAAGCCTCGCTGATAAGAGGCTATCAAACTAACTGGTTGACATTAAGGAACGGAGGAAGATGAAACATTAGATTACACTTTTCAACGCCTTTGAGCTCATCCCATATAATTTGCTTCCAAATTTTTGAAACTGTTAACAATAATCGTAACAAGTTACAAATCAACTTGGCGTACATTACTATTCAATCGAACATGTTTCATCCCTCGGATAATCGAATCGGTGTAGCAAAATGCATCCGTGTCAGACAGTAATGGACTGAACATTAATAAATTTAATAATATTTATGCGTTATAGCAGCACGAGCAGCGGTTATATAGGTTTGGATTGAAATGATCGATGAATCGTGATCTAGATTCTGGATTGTAGCAGTGATTTCGGATTTTGGTATCACCACGAGTAGGTATGCGTGCGCGGGTCGGAGAATTTAACTGACAGGTTTTCACACGCAGCCCCAAAATCCCCAGTCTTATTTTGTTCCCGTTCACTTTTCTGTCAGAATGAAAAATATATCTCGTCTTACTTTTACCCCAACTTTAACACCAGTCTAGTATATATAGCAGGTGTAATTCTGGGAACGATTACGCCTCCGGGTGTTGCAGAAAGAACGAACGAAGAAAGAAGGGTGTTCTCGCATCATTTGTCAGACACAGGGGAAATCATTCGTGTCAAAAACAAAGGGCCGCTATATATACGCCCGTTGGGCGCTTTATACCAATTCCTTATACGTTGGGCAGAAATCTTTTCAGCTAACAATAAGGTTATTCAAACATACATGTGAAATTCTTCGACTTTCATTTTTCGAATTGAACTTATTACGGAAACCTGTGATCTCGAATACCGATATCGAGAATAAATTCTTTCGAACCATATTCTCCAACATCCATTTAAATATTCCAAACCGCTTGTACAAATACCGAAAATTTTCTCAACCAGATTGATTATTCCGTTGGTAGATATTATTTTGACGAGATTGAGCTTGTGAATCAATGAGTAAGAGTTTACCTACGATTCATATTCTCTGGCTTGCTTTTTTTTCAGAGAAAAAAATGAGAGAAAGAAGAAGGAAAAATCTCTTCTTCGTATATATATTGTCAACCCACGGAATATTCACTCACTGATATTTCCCCCTAATTTATATTCAATTTTTTTTTAAAGCTGAGCTTGTCCTTAGATATGGTGAAATCGTACCTCTAATCCTGTGCGTGGTAAAAAAAATTCTGATATACATTGCACAAGCTTAGCAAACTCTTCGGGAATTTCAAATATCCGATTTTCGCGAGGACATTTTTGTTTTTCCTTTGCGCACACACGAGCACGTCAGGAGAAACTGGAAAATTGAAATTCCGGTACAAAGCGAGTTCGCGTGACTGAAGTTTACCGCGGTTCTTTAAAATCCAATAACAAAGAATACCACTACGTTTTATTTTATTTTTTCCATATTGAAAATATAATGGCGCAATTTGACGCCTGTTTTGTCTCTTTCATTCTTCTTATCATTTTATACTTTCCTCTCTTCTTTCTCTCTTCTTTCTCCCCTTTTATGCCGGCTCAATGATGTTACAATGTAAAAAGGGGAATGCTAATTGTTTCGAATTAATTGCCCGCGTAATTTAAATATCCTTACTGCTGCAGTGAGCTTGAAACGATCTCTTGGCCAACACTGCAGTTGGACGAAATTTCCGGTAGCCTGTACATCGTTACAGTCTGGACTATGAGTGCACATTATTTTTTTTTTTTCTTCTAATATACATACTGAAGGGGATGGGTTTTATTTTATGCAAATTTCTATTGCCCTCTTGTCATATTAGTCTTACTTTAGCTATAAGAATTTTATCAAGGCTGATTTTGATCCGAGCATATCGAATGAAAAGAAGAAGAAAAAAAAAAGGGATTTTGAAAAGCTTGCTATACTATCGTCCAGTAAATTTTTTGATCATTCTTTTCTCCCTTGTTTGATTATTTTCAACGTAGGTACTCTCTTTAACTCTTTGGTCAATCAAATTTGCCCGGAAACGCCTCGCAAACGTTGGCGATTAAATTCGTCTACGTGAGCTTGCATGATCGATCCAACGTGTACAGCGGCCCCTCTTTATCAAAGGATTATAGACGCTTCCTTTTACACTCTCTGGGCTTCACTGCTGCTGTTGCTGCTCCTGTGAGTTAACATGTAGGTAAATTCTCTTTGCCGTATATGACGCCGTTTTTTTTTTTTTTTTTTTTTTTTTACGAGGTTGTTAAAACGCGTCCAGGTCACTAATCTACGTGAGTCGTTAAACATTTTTATACGAATTATGTAAAACGATGTTTACCGCGCTTTGACTTCGGCTCGGGTGGCGAACGAAATGTGGAAATCAGCTCTCTGAATTTATCTCAAGCGCATATTGCATACCGAAGACCAACCTGTAATTGCCATCTCATATTTCTATTTATGAACTTGAGGAGGATGAAATTACAGACTCAAATTATTCATAAGATTTCAAAGAAATCATCCGCTTTGCCTGCGAAAGTAGATGCCCTGAAATTTTTAGCATCAAACTTTTAAACATCAAGTACCTACTACCTACTCTTGAGTATAATTATTTATAAGATGCGGTAATAAATTGGATGAAACTTTTTCATTAATATAAACTGTGTAGTATACTGAGTACCTACTGGGTAAATGGATAATGACAATTGTCAGTTCTTCTAAAGCTTGGCATTTTCAGAAGATGAGGATAAAGTATTGGAGAATATTATTTCGGTACTTGACGGGAATGATCATAAGATTTTTCACGGTTTCAAATTATTATCTCGCAATTATTCTCCCTTTTAACAAATCCGATTTCTCTTTTTATAAATAAAATCCGTATCATGAAATAATTTTCGACGTCGTACACAGTTAAGGCGACGATGCAATTATACCTTTGACAAAGGCATTTCTTCCGGTCTACATCGAGTTTCAACCACGCCGAGGGCGTCGAGGGTTTGAAAACGCGATGCTCATCGTCGAAACACGACCCCAGGGTGCGTGGCTACAGCTGTTGTAATTAATCGCACCACCAAGTTGCGCAGCTTTTCCACATTTTCACCGTTTCGTGCTTTTCATACGTTAGGTAGTATATACTGCTTCCGTAGTTGGTATATACAGTGGAGATATTTTCGCTCCCAACTACGCCAAGAATTTCTCAAAATTACGTCGACCTATTTTCTAAAAAGCCGTGCGCCTTTTACAAATTCGAATATTTTCGTACGGTCATAATATCGTATAGCTACATGTATACGTATTAGGGCGCTTTTTTTAGGGGGACTTTTTCTTTTTTTTTACTCCTACCTCGAAATTTTTTTAGAAACACTTCCAAAAAAAAAAAATTCCCTGCAAGTTTGAGCCCTTAATATTAATATTAAGTATGTAATCGCCCTCGGCGTTTGAAGATTTCCCATTTGAAATACACGTAACTTGAATTTTTTTTCTTAAAATTCTCATAGCTCAGAGGCCCTTTATGCTATTCGAACGTTTGAAGAACCAAATTGCTCAGAATTGAATGCCCTACAAAAGTGTCAATTGCAACGGAAATGTAACTTACACGGGTGAGACAGTACAGGTGATTAAAGTCAAGTTTTTGATCAATTCCTTGTTTTTTCGTTGTTATTTCATAATTGGCTGAACATACAGAGAAATTTTAAATGACAAAGTTGTAGCAAATTGAATTTCCTTCAATAAAGGTTTGACTGATCTCTATTATTGATATTTTTCGAGATAATAAGCTTTTTGTTTTTCATGATTTACGATTTTCATGAATTTGCGGCTCGTTGTGAGGTCACCCGTGTAAGTTACATTTCTGTTGCAATGGGCACTTTTGAAGAGCATTCAATTCTGAGTAATTTGGTTCTTCAAACGTTCGAATAGCATAAAGGGCCTCTGAGCTATAAGAATTTTAGGAGAAAAAAAATTCAAGTTACGTGTATTTTACATGGGAAACCTTCAAACGCCGAAGGCGAGTACTTTATATTAATATTAAGGGCTCAAACTTTCAGGGAATTTTTTCTTGAGGTGTTTCCAAGAGAATTTCGAGGTGGGAGTAAAAAAAAAAATAGTAGTAAAAAAAAAAGCATCCTAATACGTATATAGATTTGTGAATTTGAATATCCAAACAGATTAATTGGTTTGACGTTAAATTAATTTTCCGAAAATATAATATTACCCATAAATTTGTTTGCTATAACTTTGTAAACCCGCGTTAGATCTGGTAGCAATATTTACAAAGGCATTGTTGTATTAGTTAGCGAACGAAGCTCACCTCTTACACGTCCTCTATGACTACCTATCCTACTAGCTGAAGATTAATTGGATTAACGTAGCCCGAGCACAGCCCAGCGTTGGGCGGCACAAAGACTATCGCTGCACAAAGACTATGACCGTTCGGTTCTTCGCTTTTGGTGGCAGACCACATAATAGCATGTCGCACCATGAGAATTTGATTAACGTGAGTGTCGAGCTGCACTATGTGATATATGGCTGCCACACTTTTTACTTATCTTGTATTTTATTTGAATCCCGAGTCCTTTTTTATCTTTTTTCAAAATGATCTATGCTCTAACGCAGAATCGTAACATTTTTCCTGTGGGTGAAAATACTTGTGCTATAGAAACAAATACTCTTGTTTCCATGTCAAGATTTCATGAAATACGAGACTCTCCATTGCTTTAGATAAAAAAAAAATATACGCACAATACTATTATTATTACTTTTATTATCACAACTTCTGCTTACATTGCGGGAAATTATTCACCTCCCATCCTCAACCCATTCCCTTTAATATATATCGAGATCCTTCTTGTGTTTAACGCTAAGTTTGCAAGCATTGGATGAAAAAATCTATTCCAGTTTTTACATCATTCCGATCTATTTCGATTAGGAAGTACAATTTTTCGCTAATCGATTAAATGAATAGTTGTTTTTTTTCATTTGCTGTCAAACGGTTAGAAAATGTACAGTTTTGAAGAAAAAAAAAAAAAACACGTTCAAAGTAACGGACAACTTTCAAATACTAATAAAATTTCTCAATCTACCGCTATAGTCAGGTCATCATATTGTCTTCGGTGATGACTCATGCATTAGAGCGTAGGTTCAGTTTCGTCATCAATTGACCACCTGCTATGCATGGTCAACGTTTTAGGGTATCCCCGATAATTTCACGAATTTCTTGATAGAATGTGAACCCACAATTCTCGAATCATGTATCTTTCGGAAAACGGTAATGAAAAACGAAATCCTTTTTTTGCAATCCATTAGAAATACACCTAATGAAATACCTAGACGAAAGAAATAGTAGATACCAAATTGTCTTGATGGAATAAAAAATTTCAGACCTGGAAAAAAAAATGGTGAAAAACGAGGTTTTCGTTTCCACCCCCAGCATCAAGATTCGCTTGAAATACAGGGACCGTTTCGGTTAAACGAATAATTACAACTCCTGTCTCTGGCTAGCAATTAGCAATTATTCATTTCACGCCCCTGATGTTGTGGCACACGCAAGCGTCACATGGTTCATTTTTTCCACCACAACTCTTCGGCTACACGCAATTTACCAATACCACATCAGGGGCCAGAAATTTAGAGATTTTTTCCCACGGGTTTAACTAACCCAAAATCATTCACATCTCGCGATTCTCCAGCTAGTCTATTGCGCACTCATTATTTCCGATAACCTTACAGCTATAAATCTAAACTGAGAAATATTCAAGTAGCACAATACAACCCCCGGTGTCGAAATTCACGGTCTCATCCTGTTTAGTTACTTATCTCGATGAAAAATGAAACCCCCTGTATACAAGAAACGTCCAAGAACTTCGGCCGACCTTATCGTTTGAGTAAAAAATCTGATTGTGAGAAAAAAGGCCTCGTGAAACTAATAGTCTATCGATTTAATGTACGTTGCTCTATTTGCAGTCGCTCTGTTCATAGTATACCTACATCTATACACATCCTGTACATATGAAAACAGGTTGACCGATTAAACGTTCTCGTTATTACCTGAGAAACTGCTCAAGGCAAATAATTGGTTTGGACAGAAAAGGTCTCTAGGCAGTCAGGATCATTTTTTGATCCTGTTCTTTCCTATCCTTAGTCTTATACAGACTATAACCCTCAACCTACAATTATTGTAGGTAGGTATAGGTATATCACCGCGCCGATTCCAACGGTTCAAATTTCTAAATTCATTATTTTCGAAGCCCGAAACGCTTGGTTGTTGGAAGTTAGTTAATTGCAATTTCAAAAATTGCCCGTTGCATCTCTTAACGATAGAAAACCGCCGCGAAACTTTTGCACCGCATCATAGAGTTTCTGAACTTACAAATTCTTAGGGATTCCTGCAGCTGCAGGAGTAACGGATGGTGCAGGTTAGTAATGAACAGATTTTATAAATAAAAGTGCTGTGTTTTTTTTTTTTTTTTTTTTTTTTTGTTGAAAGTTATCCGTAGCTTCGGTTTACTTATCCAATTTTTGTCTGTAGTTCTGAAACCAGTCATATCAATCATTCGGTGGGATGAAAAGCTTTGATCCGCTGAAAGCCGGTAGTAATTATAATATCGCATAAAACGCCAATATTATAGATCGTTGAACTTTTTTAATTAAACTTTCGGCTCGCCCTTTTTAACCCCAAGAAACCGAGGCTTTCGTATGCTGCTTGTGTAACCGATACTCGCGTGTTCAACGGCCAAAGCACCGCAACGTGTCCAAAATCTGTTTCACATTATATTCGATAAAATGATCGACACCATCCTCGCATCATGAAATTCAACCTCTGTTGATTTTTCTACTTGATATTTAGTTCTAACGTCCTAGTTCAAGTTCCATTTATTGTAGCTCTGAGATTTTATTTATTGAAACAACATGTCAAACAATCAATTGGTTTTTACAAAACCTTGACACGAACCAAAAAAAAAAATGGTAAAACATCATAATTTCCTCCTTGAAGTTTTTGTCGTATTGTTTGTTACTTTTTGTGCAAGAATTTTATTACGAAAGTTACGCCTTGTTAAACCGAACCAATTTATTTTCGATAACTTATGATGAAAGAAATCTTTTAGAGAAACTTCAAAAGAAGCCTTTCAACGAGGTATGTATAGGAATACTTGAAGCTCGCCGACGCTGTCTTTCCAATATCTCTAAAAATTTGTATATTTCTGAGTAATGTGCAGAGATTGAAAAAAAGCAACCCGTCGTTCTCTGCAGGTTTATTCGAATGGGAAAACGATAAATCGATCGACACACCTGTTAGAAATATTTGCCGACACTCAGATTTCAGGAGTGATTCACTGGAGGTAGGTAAAGAAAAAATAAAAATCAGAATTTCTTTCTGAAACACTTTGCTCGACACTCTAATCACGTCCAGTAAAAATGTTCGGAATAAAAAAAAAAACGACTCACAGTTCCGGATCTACTACTCGAGTGTGCTTTTAGCGGTTAGTATTATATCCGTTACGGTTTAAGCTTATGTCTAGTCAAGCATTGGTCGGGAATTTTTTTTTTCCCCTCCAGAAAGGAAAAGGAGATCCTTAAAGCTGACGGTCTTCAAGAATTCCGTCAATTCCGTGGTCCGCAAGGAAGTGTCCATTTTACGGTTTCGTATCTCTCGCCTACGGTGCAGGAAACTCCCTTTTCTGTGCTTCTATTCCTAGCCGTCTACGATGAAAGATGAAGACAATCACCACAATATTGCTGCAACCCCCCTCACTGCTTTCTCCCTCATCCTTACCTACTTGTTCCTCTTCTCTCTGGCCCTCCTATGGCTATAACGTTCCTACATTGTCTGCTATACTCTGCTCCACTCTGGGAACTCTTAGATCAATGTTTATGATAGCGCTTGTGCGGGTGGTCGACGTCCAAACATATTGTTCCTATGGCGCACACTGTTTCTTCTTTGTCTTCGTTGTTGGATGTTTGTGCTGCAGTAGGGTACCTTATATCCATGACGTCCGCACGTCCACCAACAACCCTCGCTGTTATACCATGTAGCCAGTGTTGGTTAGACACTGCAAAGTCGTCGAATGCTTGTAGCAAAGTTGGAGTTACCAGTAGTCTATGTGAACTTACCGTAGAGACAACTTGTTGTTGATTTTCCTGGAATTTATTACTTGTTATCTTTCGCTTTGTTTCACAAACCTGAATCACTGAGCATGCTGTACCAACACTGAACGTGGAAATGAGCCCTGTGATATGTAATGAAGCTGAAGCTAGCAGCCAGAGTTAGCAGCCAAAAGTGCTGAACTTTTCTTGAATTTGCATGACGCGGTACAGATTTACGTCTATAATTCAATAGAAACTTTGGTTCTGATAGAAACGTAACAAAATCTGGATTCTTGTACTTCACAGGCTCATTTTTTTTATCTAATGCATTTCATTTGGCTGCTTATTTTGGCTAATAGCTTCAGCTTCATTGACGCCTAAGGTTCAAAAACGAGTATCGAAGTTGATATTTTTGATGAGAAACTGGGTCAATGGCTTGGCATAATATCTTAGTACACCATGATCCACTTGTTCATACTCGTATATCTTCGTATACCTGTATATACATACCTACATCCAAATTCTTCATCCCCATTTTTCTCTCATATTGTCGCTTCTTTGTAGAGTAATAAAGCCTGCGGCATCGGCATTATTATTACGTGGTTCTTTATCGAGTCCTTTCTTATTGTTAGCTACCACGGTGAGGTACGGGCCGTGGAAATTCCATGTATACTGCTTCCAGCTACCAAGCCACCTTTGCTGTCTATATTAATAATTCACTAGCTAGCTCAGTACCTCCTCAGACAATAACCACCCGGAATATGTTGATTTTCTTGCATTTTCTAGCATTACTCACCTACCAAGTTGGTCCATTTGTCGACAGTGACACCGTTGCACAGAATCACGCTTATTACCGCTCAAGTTATTGCCAAACCTTCCAAGAATCAGGGGCTGTAACTTTTTTCTCAAAACGATCACTCGATGTTATATCTTTAGCCACGTATTCGAAGAGAGGAATTGCAAGTCTGGAGAATAGGCGATATCCTTCAAGTATGGAGTTGGCAGCATGGGCTGAAAGCAGCATTCTTTCAAATTTTATCTATGGACAAATTTTTGATTTGAACAGCCAACGAATGAAATGAAATAGTGAGCATAGCTGACAATGAGATAATTTATACTGTCGCCCTGTATTGACTATTGCTAACATTTGACATCTGACGCAAAATTGAGTTATTCCAAATATGCGCATGCGCCAATTTGTCGCTACCGTACTGTTCGGAAATGGGGTACTTTTCGCACACTGCAGAGGCCTCGGGAATCAAACTTTGTCCAAGCAGATGTTGAAAACCGATTTTCAGGCCAAATAACGTTTTTTGAAGCAACTCGGCGTGATCCGATTGATTTTACGCGGCTCTTTCGCGGTCCGCAGCTTATCAGGGTGAACAGAAATCCGTAATAAAACTCAATTTGGTCCATGTAACATCGCGCAATTGAGCTATTTATGTCCTTAGGTATCCCTGTGGCGACTACCTACTGTCTACCAATCATAATGACTATACGTCAATGTTCAGACGGTACCATAAGCCATAAGGACTGCTGGTGCTGGTCACTAATCAGATATGCAGTTATATTAGCCAGTGGTTCTAGGTATTGCTAAAATCCTCGCCAACGAATCATTATACATAGAGACGGATATGGATATTGCATACGTGTGGCTTCCATGGTGTGATGAATAAAGAATTTTTCCATTCAAGCAAATAGACGAAAAAAATATTTGTCCATCATTTCGTGCGAAGGGGGGGCTTTTCGTTTCTCATAACAATATCCGAAAATATCGACGGTGATCGAAAAACCAATTTCACTGGAAGTACACACGATTTTTGCGTGTCGTCTCTCCGAAATAATTAATACAGAAAAACAAAGGGAAAAAATTCACGAACGTCTCTTGCCGAGTATATATATATAGTAGCATAAAATCAAATTATGAGAATGGAATTGTGTTGGAACAGTATATACGAAACGTTTTCTACATGTATGTGTACCTATGTGTCTGCAACGTGCTTTTACTCTCGCAGAATCTGGGTATGGATCGCAAATCTGAAATTAAATCAAACACAGCCGTTGAATAAATGGCGAACATTCTCAGCTAACGAAGTTACCTTTGTCTGCAGAACTGTGACCGTTGAATTAAAATGAATTTCTATTTCTGCATATATGAATCTGCGGAATCTAAATTCTAGGACGATTCAAAACTAGGTTCACAAAGTTATTTCCAATCGTATACTCGTACAATTATTTCCAAAAATTTATTCAACTGCTGAACTCTATGACAAACTATCTTCTGATCACTTCGAAACACGCTTTAATCACTCATGTCCATATTTTTGTTACAGGTGGGATGAGCTAGTCGAAGGAATATCCAGGCCTGGTTACCTTGGCTTGGCTGTGAGAGACAGCGGTGGCTGTGAGAATTGGCATCGTATCGCAAGGGCGTGCCGGTCCCGAAGGATGTCACTGCTGTCACCTAGAGGGGGCCGAAAGGCTCCCATTCTATGTTTTGCGGGGCTCCTTTTCCTCCTGGTACTTTATCAGCTGGGAATCATTTGCGGACCCTCGAAAGACGGGCCGACCTCAGTAATGATCGCCAAGGAGGTAAATCTTCCAGCAGAGAACAATAATTGACAATTGCGAATTCCGGTCTCTAGGGATCTATTCGGCAGATTTCTTTTCACGATCTCGAAAGCTCAGCAGCTGGAGCAAGTCATGGATTTGCAATTAGCTGAAAGGCGAATTACAGTTTTTGCCAAACCTGGAAAGAGAAAATAAAATTTGGCAAAACTTGAGCCGTCAGGAAGTTTTCAGGGACACCGTGCCTACACGTACTTACCTACTCAGGAAATTCTAACCCGACATTTCAAAACCCCTCACGTTCCACACATGACCCGGAGGACAGATATAGTTGAGCTTAAATTTTAAGATGATACGGTCATCTTCGCGCGAATGAACTTTCGGGTTCAGACGTAAACTGGAGAAAATAAATTCTCTCTCTCTCCTGATCCAGAGGCTGTATATGTATATACATTCTTACTGCTCGGTAGGTACAGGTACTAGAGGCGTACTTCCGCCGGAATATCAGTCACTTCCGTTTCTACCGTGTTTGAAAATCTCGAGAAAGGATTTATCAGTGATTGTCGTCTTTCACGAACGTTCATCCGGATGCGAAACCGACTAAGAAAACTCTCACAAACACCAATCAATCAGGACATACTACTATGTCATTGGATTTCGTTCAACGAAAGTTCCTATCGGTCTGTATTTTCTCTCACAATCCCAAGCGCTAATGCCTCTCGATCATATGGAGCGAAAGCCATCTAACTGACAGAAAATGTGTTATATAGGCACGACTTGTACCTTTCAATTCGAATGTTCACAACGTAATCCAAAGAATAACGTGAATGGGTATAGAGTTAGACTTTTCGGTTTCGCAGTTTGGCGAGGAGATATTCGAGAATAATATATTTTGCCGATTCTGAAGCGAAGCGATGAAATTAATTCAGAGGAAAAAACAAATTCGGTCACATGGAAAATTTTTATAGATATTCTTATCTCAAGAAATGTGCGAAAATTTTACTTGCCGTATCTCATTTCCGGTACCCTAAAGCGAATAACACAGACACAGATATAATTCAACGCTTTGAGGTTTGTTCAAAAGAATATTCCAGCTCTGGGATTAGCTCGAATCGTGAAAACGAGTATCAGCACAAGTATCGCAGGCTTTGTTTTTCCCAATTGTACATACAAGTGTAGGAAAGAGCTCTGCAGTAATACCGGACAGATAGGTCAATTCAGGTACCGCGTTTCATTCGCTCGTGGTACTTACTACATGTGAGAAGTATCTTTCCAAAAATAATGATGGAAAGCAACAAACAGCGAATTTGCCGAACTATAGGGTCATTTAGAAATTTTATCCTGAATCGTTGCTATATCGAGTCGGAGTGTGAGGATCTGACGTTGTCACAGACGTAATCTCCGTGACGTGATAATTGTTGCAATTAGTGACGATGAGGTAAGGCCGGATACAACTTTTACATTGCTTTTTTTTTTCTTGTATGTGTTAAATGTAGCAAGAAAGTAAAAAAGAACGACCACTGGGCAGTACATGATACTGTTCACTCATACATTGCTAAAAGAGGAAAAAAGGAATCCTCTGAAGTGCTCAATTATACTGTCTGAATGAAAAATAACATGTTGATGCGAAATGGTAACAAAATTGATGTGTTCTCATTTTAAAAACATTAAAAAAATCCCCTTTGGTACCTCGCTCGAAAATACTAATGTCGTAGATTGATTAGAATAAGTATGTATGTACCTGATTTCACCCCATCTACGGCAAAAACCGAGTGTTTTACCTTCTATGAACGAACCGGATTTCCTAGTCTATAAACAATTTTTTAAATTTAGTTGCCCCAGCCAATGGCAAGGGGGGTAGTTTCTATAAACACTGCCAGAGGTCTCAGGATAAAAAAACAATTTTTCGCAATCTAGTAGCCATAAAATACTAGCTATCTACTAGTATAATAATACCCTTCCCTTGCACAGGTATATTTGGGCAATCTTTCAAATCTCTGAACTCAGTAGACTGTAATAATTCTATAATGGGAATACTTTATGACAATTAATGAGATCCCCTTTCACTTGGGAATATGGATTCCAAAAAATTTTTATTCTCTAGAGTAGCATCTCTTTTTTCTCCATTTACTTAGATTTTTTTCTGATTTTCACACTATCCACATTGGATGACAGCCCTACGACGGCTGGCCAACTCTCTGACTACGACATCATAAATTTCGTAATTTTTCTGCTAACGGTGACCCCAATTACACCGGTCCGTTGCAGTCATAGTTTGAAACAATTGCCAGTCGGCAGACATATAATTTATGATCTTGACGTGGAAATTATTCATCGTGGTTTATACTGTCTCGTTGTGTGCGGCTCTATGTTTGTATTCGTAGGTAAGTGTATTATAAACGTACAGTATCTTTCGCATTCGGGCCTGGAATCACAATCCATAGGATCCAAATGTCAGAGTTCAACGATTCAGACAGTGAAGAGGGGAAGCTATCCACTCCTCTACGCTTTTCGAGAGCTTGGTATACGAATTATTTTAACCGATTGAACACAATCTAATGCTCCCTTCGTCTACGTGATCGTATTTAGCTATACCCATACCCTTTTTCTTCATTTCACTTCAAATATCTAAGGGTTCACATGTTCAGCGCTGACCGAGGCATTCCAATTATGTACATATAATAACATTCAATTCGAACCGCATAGTGGTATGTACGTTTTCCAGCAAAAAGATGAAAAGACGAATGAATCTACTTGGAATATTGGAACGGATTGTATAAGGCAAATTCAGAATCGTAGACTGAGAATCAATATTTGGGGAAAAATGTTCAATTACTTAACTCAATTCAATTCGAACACCCTACAAACTTCTCCCCCAACGATCAAGTCTCAACTATCAGGATGTATTTTGGTTTATGTCAAGCCGTTTTAATGAAACGCAACTCGTTTTGCGATTATTCAATACTCAAAGAAAGTTCCAATATTTCGGAACTGGACTGAGCCGGACGATTCATCTTTTCATTCACAACTTATTCCGGAGCCTGTAATGTCCCAGGCAGATAAGATGGAGTTTTCGCAATGAGTTTTCAATACGTTATTCAATTTTGAAATTCGTGTTGTCTTCTACTGAAGAACATCATACCTCCGATTCAGCTTATTTATCTTAGATTTCAAAGAACTTTGTCGTGCTCTGCCGTCAGAAACGTTCGAGGAAGTAGTTTTTATCGCACGAAACAAACTTCCAGCTGTACCTCTAACCACAAAAAGTACTTTTTGAAAATAGTACAAAATGTTTTCTCAGTTTTTTGGCCTCGGTAGAAGAGTACCTCTTCGAAACATTCCGAATAACAGCACATGACAAGACTCTACGTGGGATTAAATAGTCGGAGGTGGAAAACTTTCCAGAAAATAATGTAGGTTTTGAAAATGGAACAACGTGTAGGGAAGTATTATAAAATCGTTCGTTGATCTATGACATTGCAGCTCAGCTCATTACGCCCGAAATATGTAATCAGGCAACCTTGTAACTCAACACATTTCTCAGATATTAGGCAAAGATCGTACTTCCGAAAATACGGCTTTTCAGCAAAACGGTTTCACAAGAACTCGTTTATGGCGGATTATAACACGTCCTCACAGTTTGAACAAAACTAAGAGAGCTAAGGTTCATCTTTGGCCCTTTCTGATCGAATTTGAGAATTTGAGTGGCTCCAAAAATGATCTCATCGTCACTGTTTCTTGACAAAAATCGTAACGGTGGTTATTTCAACTGTGAAGACTTTCTTGTACGCTGAACTACGAACAGCCAGAAAATTCTACGCAAGTTGGGTGTCTAAATGACTATCTTTTTCTAATCCGAACGGTGTCAGGATAAATTTTTTTCTATCGCGGTGTGACAAGCCGCGGGGATTTTTATGAGAACGTAGAGCCAACGCTGACAACTTGCAGTGAGAAATGACGAACAGTTCTTGGTGTCGTTTTGGTCTTTTTAAAGTGTTACTGACCTACACTCCGGACTCGAGATAGAAATATAAAACATCTGCCTTGCCAATTGGCAGAAACAACGCCAACTCCCAAGGTGGGTAGGTATTCGAAGTCTGGTCGTTTGTCACAATTCTCTTCTGAATCCTACGTTTCATCCTGAATCCTAGTGTACTTCAGATTCTCCTAAATGAACGTTGTATTCAGTTGGAGAATAAATCCGTATACCCTACCCTTTGAAGCTGTTCCCCGTTCCTCGAGAGTTTAGACTTCAGTTTTAGAAAGTTTCCAAAAGGTACTCAGCAAAATGAACAAGCCTACCAGCTTTTTACTTTTATTTCTTTCTTAGTCTGTATATTCGTACAACCCCTGCACACGTTACAAGTCGCACTTTTCAACCCTCAACTGTGAAAAAAAAAAAATTAAAAAAAAAAAAAAGAAACTTGAAGAAATCCCGTCAACATTTTTTTCAAGTGTAGTAAAATAGGAACAAAGTCATATTCAGTGTAGCAAATGGGTGTCAGATGAATTAAACTGCATGTGTTCCTTGCAAAATAACGTAATGTCCAAAACCTAAAAAGTTATACTACGGATCATATTTCATTCTTTAAAGCAAAACGAAGATCGCCTTTTTCGCAAGTTTTCTTTGAGCTTAGAAATTCCAGTCTGATAAAAGACATTCTTCTTTCTCCCTTTTTCAGACACTTCATCTTACGTAGCTACACGCAAGATAACTCTTACTCCGACTTTTTCAATCCTCAAAAATATTACTCCCGCATCTTGGCTCGTGACAGGGATATATATCTGGTGCTGGCCCTGTTCTGCCCAGCGTCGCGTCGTAGTGGTATTACACTTTGAAAGGGCACTTAGGAAATAATGCAAACACTTTTGGTTCCATAAATGTTAATCCCCCTCTCTCTCTCTTTTTTCCTCTATTCGCTAGTCATTTATGATTCATCAATTTCTTACAGTATAAATCTGAAATATATTTCTTTACCTCAGCAACTTTTATTCAATCGGTATTTTATTTCACATTCGTATTGTACTTGATCGAGTAAAAATTATTTCAACCATTTTTTTCTGACCTTATCGACATCGGATCTTAGAATATAGAGACTTTGAAATTTAATTCAGAGGATTTCAGATTCGGCTTGATTGTTCTGGCACATAGCAATTCGTTTCTGGATAGTGTGCGGTTTCAGGGTTGACGATATTGAATCAAACCACAACTGAAATCAATTACGACATGCCCATTACAAGTTCTCTGCATATTTTGACGGTGAATTGCACACATAAAAGTGCAAAAATTCCAGATTGTGACTCCCATTTGGAAGCTTCAAGATAAGATCCTCTAGACTCTGTTGCCTCAACCAATTCTTTGGCTCAGTTTTTCGCAAAGAATACGCTGACCATGACGTGTCAGGCATACATAGATGTGTTGATAATTGCAGTGCACCCTTTGACGTGCTTCTTCGAGCTCATTTCGAGTGAAAATTGTTCAGTTGATGTGATAATTTATTCATCCGTTAAATGCTGCCTCTCGTTGTCGAGTCCACTGGGTGCAGTATGTATGTATGTATGTATCTCTTTTGAAATGCGGTCAATTATCTAGCTTTTGGCCCGTCGCTATTGTGGCTTTTCATCATATGGATACTTTGTGCGGCGAACGTTGTTCTCGTCCTTGTGGAAACGTAACGAACGGAACACCTAGGTACATATGTGATTCATGGCACCGAGCCCAGGGTCTGGGTCCTTCCACCGTCCAGTATACGATACCGTGTATCGTATACCTACTGGACGCCAACCTCAAACTTCCTGACGAGAACAATGGCTTCAGCATTTAGCTCAATCTAAATTTGGGGTCAGTTTGAGGGTAGGAAATTCAGGTAGAAACATCGGGATTGCATCAACAGGAGTCAAGTGCAAGTGGCACCATCCGATGGTGAAGAATTTCAGTTTCAATTACTTCCGCATCAAAACGACGGTCAGTTTGAATCGCCACTCGAAGATTCTGGGCGTTTTTTTCTCTCTTTTTTACTGCGACCTCTGGTCCAAAAGATCTTCTGGCTAATGACTCGGATCCCATTCTGCCAAGCTTTGAAACGAAACGAAATTTCTGAATCAAATGAGGCGAGGCAACCTGCTGTTTGTCAAGAAATGGTTTCCGCAAAGTAGCTGCTCCGCAATAGACGTGAAAAAAGTAGGTGATTTTAGCCTCCACAATCGCTATATAAGGACTTTGCAACAGTAATGATTGCCTGCCATAAAGTTCTGGTCGTATGTATAAGTTCAGTTGAGTTTTATACCGATCACAATTGCATTTAGGGGGGAGTTTCGAGTTTCAAGAGTATAAATTGGAGGGATTAGTATACCAGGGTACCTGCAATGTCTTGAGAGATTGATGGCAAGTACATAGGTATAATTAATCAAGGAAATGGAGAAGCTATCAATTATATAACAACCATCTGAATAGTGACACTGACCAATTAAAGCGTAACACGGGGAGGAAGGAAATTGACACCGATTTCCTGTTAGCTGCGGTTATCTCACGAGAGCTGATACCCAGCATCTGCTTTACTGTTTCTGCCATGCAACTGTTAGACACTCTCACAGTGGTACAAGACTATTCTATTCAAATTTCCACAGCTCCCCACCAAGAGCACCCTGTTTTACCGGAGTCTGCCTTATCTGGTAGCTGGTAAATTACAGCTACCATTACCGGTGGCACATTTATCATGGTGCTATCAACTCCGAATACTACAATTACAGCTTACACTTTATTGCTTCATCAGCACAGAATTTTGTATTGAATCACGTGCTGCAGAATTTTCCCCAGAATATACATTTATGAGAATAAACTGACTCACGAATTCAGGGTGAAACCGAATGCATGCCGTTTATTTTTTGCAAGCCTATAGGCTGTTTTTGTTTGTACAAATCCCATTGAGACTCCTCAGACATGAACAGCTTATAACGTGAAATGACTTCATATATGAGCGTGTAACGTATAGAATAATTTATTCATCGATCAATTAGCACTGGTCAGAACTAATGGGGGTTTCAAAATCCCTTGTGATTGTTACAACTTTTACTAATTGGCTTGCAATAATTGTATACGCGTTGCGGTTTTGTATTTGCTTCGTTCAACCCGCTATTGAAATTGCAGAAAATCGCTGACGATGAATCGTGAAATTTTCATAGAGAAGTAAAGAATAGCCCCGTCTATCCAAGGGTCATTTTAAAAACCGTATATTACTGGCATATAACGTCAGAACATTATTTCAGCCATTGTACGGTTGCTCTGAGTGTTCACCATCAATTAGATTCTTCTTTACACTGCACACGTAATTTAGGCATTCAGGAACGGCAGCTTTTATGTTCAAGCAAGTTTGAAGGGGGGTAAAAGAGTTATATCTATTTACTTAACAACTTGAAGCAAAGAAAAGAATTTGCAATGTTGAACTCCGCGATGAAAAGACTTTTATCCGAGCTGGTAGTAATAAGGAGATGTCTTCGTTCATCAGGGATTCTTTTCGAGGCAGTATTTCCGGCCGCAGTACCATCACATTGACTCCTAGTTTCAAATCGATATCTTGATTTCATCCTTATTGGCAGTTTAGAACCGGCCCTCAAATTCAAGCACACCTTCCATGTGATAGCGAACTATTGAAATTTCTGCTCGGCGAATCGAGTCTCAGATAAGCCAAGCACCATTCTATGATGAGAATACGTAAGTGTGTTCGGAATCGCATGGTGCTTAGAGCTATCGAAGTCAGCTAACGGCCAGATACGTTTTCTTACTATTTTGTTCGTGATAACCTTCACCAATTGGCAAATTGCAGGAGGATCGCCTCGAGGCAAAAACTTGATAATTAACAATAGGTCAATTATTAATGAGTATCGTTACTAATTATTTATGTAATCAGTATTATACCTAACTTGACTCAAATACCTATTAATTCGTTGAAGAAACTATTTCAGCTCTAATCCTGATTTTCAACGAATTAGTGCGACATCATAAAAACAGTTATGCCTGAACATGTGGAGCTTTCGCGAGTTTGAAACTCAAAAACGGATCTCATCCGAGAATTGTGAATTGTATAGACGTGATCGCGGAGAAAGACGGTCATGAAATTTATGGCACCTGTATTATAGGATATTTTTTTCATTTTATGATCTCGCAAAACGTTGCAACCTCCCGCATCAGCGTTCCGGAGAGATCAAAGGCCAATGAACTCTTCACACCAACAACGATTCGTTGAACGCGATACTTGGGTCTTATAGTCAATTAGGTTAATTGAACAAGGCCTACAAATTTTGGTTACATCGCGAGAAACGTTTCCAATCGGCAATCACAATCCCGCCCCCGCAGATTAACGGTATAGAGAGAAAATAGGATCTGCGCTACCTCTGCAACACGCAGAAAACCAATTAATCGATTCTGTCGTTTCAACTCCGCCATTTACAATATATGGTAACCTTATATTACTTCAACAAATCCTTCGACGATATACATTTTATCTCTGTGTGAGAAATTCGTTAAAGGATACACGCTCACGATAGTACAGTAAAGTGAAGATGTCGAATGAAGTCTTTTATGTAGACGTAGTACCTTATGCTAATTTCACGCCACTATAATTATACGTCCAATCACCCTAATTAGTTGGCAGTAATTCATCAGCGGTTGCCTTCCTGGTCGATTTGATTATTAACCGCAGATTAATTTACCTACGTCAAGCCGGTATCCATTTGTCAAGTGTTAGGTACATTAATTACAACAGTCCCCTCAGGTTTTGTGATGAATTCAGCTAACATCAATTAGAAAATTCTATTACTAGGTAACTCAAATACCTTAAAAATTTACGTAGTATATTGTACACTGACGCTTGACATTGAATTCTCATACTGTATGTAAGCATAATTGATGCAAAAATTCAAGTTTCTCTTCAAAGAATCGTTAATTATACTAATTGAAGGACTCTTTAAATCATTCATTTCCTTTTGCATCATTTTTCAGAAATATGTGATCGGTGCTTCGGACCACAAAGTATATCCTTACGACAGATCCATGCCGTTAATATTTATCGGCGGTGTCCCCAGGTCAGGAACAACTTTGATGAGAGCGATGCTCGACGCTCACCCCGACGTAAGGTAAGACAAATGGTTTTAATTCAAATCCAATTAATTTTGAGCAGTCGTCAAAGTGGATTACGGGGCTCACTCCCAAAGTGTATAAACGGACTCGTTGAAAATCCTGCCTTATCTATATATGCCCACGTTTTAACGGAGTGCAGTTTATCAGAAGATGGATGCTTCAACCGAACAAAGGGACTCGCAGTAGAATGTCTTTTAGAAATAATTGAATTTCAAGATATATGTCAAGACTGCGGTAAAAATAAAAACTTGATTAGCAATGAGTCCTGAGAAGTAGCAGTCGTAACGCGTTATGGATATTTTGCAGCCAATGTCATTTCGAGATGTTGAAGTACCAGGGATCTTTTTCTATCTTTCTTAATACTCCAGCATATGCAACGTTCGCCAGTTCGGATCCCTAAAGCAGATTCCCTCGTCGAAGCACATGAATGCAATAACAAGTATAACGCACCCACGCAGGTGTTGTAAACCTGGGTTCCCACCCTGATATCCCTGTCAGAGTAGATCTCTCAAGCTTCCTAAGCCGTATAGCAAAGCATAAAATGGCTGTAAACTTTTTGTAGGTAGAGGCAGATATGGACATACACACTCGCGTGAGCTTGTGTATACGTTTAGAAATGTGCGTGCAGTATAGTGTCGGTAATATTACCAGGTGGAAGCATTTGCACTTTCATTCGGGAACTTACTCCAAAATACTTTTCCGAAATTGCTCTGAATGCTGAATCATCAGTATCTCTCTTTTTCAGGTGCGGACAAGAAACGAGGGTTATTCCACGTATTCTACAGATGAAATCCCACTGGCTCAAGTCTGAGCGAGAAAGTGTTCGACTCCAGGAAGCCGGAGTCTCAAAAGAGGTAAAAAAAACCCCTCGAAATGAAACCAAAACAACTAAAATTTAACTGATTCGTGTTCTAAGTCTGAAATTTCTGTAACAAACCCCATAATCCAAGTACAATATGGTTCATCCAGTTCATTTTAAGAATATCACTTTCGATGATCGGTGGACGTGGAAGTATTTCATGTTACATCGATGAGAATCACGATGTTGAATTTCCGTATGAGAAAATATCGAGAGATGAAGCGATAGCCTCTTGTCTCTAGCCTGGCTGGTTCAAAGATTGATAGTCAAGCGAGAAACCATGAATTTAGATACACGAAATACTTGGCAAAGTCTGAAGCTTGTGTCACGTTGATAAACAGGTGATGGACAGCGCGATTGCGGCATTTTGCTTGGAGGTAATCGCTCGGCATGGTGAACCTGCCCCTCGTTTGTGCAACAAAGATCCACTTATCCTGAAGACAGGATCCTACGTCCTCGAACTATTTCCTAACGCAAAATTCCTCTTCATGATACGTGATGGAAGAGCGACAGTGCATTCTATTATCTCGAGGAAGGTAAGCGACACGTCCTTCTTACTGATCTGTCAATCTCCGTTTACATGGAATTTGATATTTTCATTGCTGTAGGTGTCAGTAATGTGTACAGTCGAATCATCACGTATTTGAACATATTGACATATTTTTTTGGCATGTCGGATTGCTGCTATAAGTTTTTCGTTCAATATCCAAGCTCTTGGAAACTATAGTAGGTAAACTTTGAACCCAAACCTTTCTTTGATCACCTATCAGGTAACCATCACAGGGTTTGATCTCTCATCGTACAGACAAAGTCTGACAAAATGGAATCATGCCATATCCGTTATGCATGGTCAGTGCAAAGAAGTAGGGGTTGACAAATGTCTGATGGTACCATACGAACAGCTGGTTCTTCATCCAAAAGATTGGATGACACGTATTCTAGCTTTTCTCGACGTTCCATGGAACGAATCCGTTCTTCATCACGAAGAGTTCATCGACAAACCTGGTGGGGTGCCTCTCAGCAAGTGAGTAATAACGTGCTTTACGACTTGGATGTAACACAATGCCTAGTAGAATTTTAATGACATTACTCAAATTCTTGATGTATGCACAATGTCCATTGTGTTCTTCAATAAAACGTAGTAGTTCTAACGATTATTATACTCCAACGCGTAAACCTCTTCCCGGTCTATATAGAGCATCGTTATTGGGTCCAATATCGCCTCGTCAAATACAATCGAATTTTTTTCTCATCCCAGGGTTGAACGGTCCTCGGATCAGGTAATCAAGCCCGTAAACCTTGAGGCGCTTACCAAGTGGGTTGGCCACATCCCGGACGATGTAGTTCGCGACATGCCGGACATCGCCCCGATGCTTTCGGTACTGGGGTACGACCCTTACGCGAATCCTCCAGTTTACGGAGCCCCGGACAGTCTCGTCAGCGACAATACCAGAAGGTGATTTAATCGTTTTGAAGCTTCGAATGTCTTTCATGATTTCATCATTTATTCGAAGAGTCTCAAAGTTTGATCACTTTGTTTCATTGATTTTCAGGGTCCAAGCTGAGGGTCAGATGTGGGATGCAAAAGTCAAGGAGTTAGCAGCTCACCAAATACTTTTACAGCAACCAGCAGCTGTTAAAGAAGACTCCAGTGATTTACCAAACGCGTGACACCGAGTTCACATTCTTTTAGGAATGCCTGAGCAGAACTTGAACGTGTACAATTATTATTACGTTTAACCAGCAACTTATGTACGGATCAAAATATTATTCAATTTGCAAGATTATGCGGCTGGAATAATCTGTCAGTTTATCGCAGTTTTCTGACAGTTTACACAACACAGTGCAATACATCGTATATTATATTGCCATCGAATAATCATCCGACTTATTGATAAACCGAAAAAAATCTACCGAAGATGAAGATACGACAAGTAAATTATTATGGAATATGACAATAAGGTTTTTTATTTAAATTCATAATCGATTTTCGCTAACTTATTCATGTTTTGGAAATTTTTTTTTCTATCGCTCTAACGGTGGAGTAGTAAATGTTCATAATATTCTCACAATACCATTCGCAACGAGTCAATTGCTTGTTATTCGACTATCGTGATTCAAGAAGTCGTCCATTCATTTCTTATTATGTGTTGCATATAGCAGCATGGATTCACCAGATTCCAACAAACTACTTTAGCAATATCTCAATTCACAGTTGCTAGCTTAATCATAGGTATTTGACAGAAGTTCAAGAGAGATCGTTGAATGCGAGGCATGTAAAATAAGGATTAAGGGGAAACTTCGGTGAAATTTGGATAAAACTAATTTTTTATTTGTAAAATGACTTAGAAAGATCTGATGAAAAATCGCTTACAACAAAAGTTAGTTACTATTAGTATGTGTATTGAAAAAAAGTATGAAGGTTCTGCGATGAAAGTGTAGACGCAAGGAACCTTTTGCCGCGGTAAGCTGGAAATTTTTTGCGAAAGATTCCTTGCGTCTACACTTTCATCGCAGAAACTTCATACTTTTTTTCATCACACATACTAACACTAACTAACTTTTGCTGGAAGCGATTTTTCATCAGATTTTTCTAAGTCATTTTACAAATAGAAAAATGATTTTTATCCAAATTTCACCAAAGTCCCCCCTTAAGTACGAATGGAGATTATGACTAGTTCATAATTCCAAAACATCTTCGTTGATTTTTTGTTTTTCTACTTTTTTCTTGTTCTGAGTCACGCGATCTCATTTCTTATTCTGAAAATGTTCGTTAAGAAATAAGTAACAAACTCGAAAATCGATCAAAGAAATAATTCCCTGGTGAATCCAGATTCTAAAAACGTATGGAAACATTTTTCGACAGCTTATATACCAATGTATATGTACACTTTAGTCTCAAATTTTCGGAACGACATTCTAAAAGGGATTCTGAAAACCAAAAAATACTAAGCATGTTTCAAAAACTGGTCAAATAGTTCGGTGACTGTTTGTTTCATAGAGCTAAGCCGTTTTCTATAATAAGATAAGCTCCGGTATTTCATAATCCCTTTTCAAACGTAACATAAGAAAATCCGAATTAAATCTTAAGGACATGAATACAAACGCTTAATTTCTATCGCGGAGTTTTGAAAGGAATTATCAGATTTATAATAGTTTCTTAATTATTGATTATACATTTGCGCGGTGTTCACTATTAGTAATCGATAACGAATTATTCTTATTGTTAGTACTTCGGAAATTTACGAGCTTGGTTATTTGGAGCCTCGATATTGAAAGAACATCTTAAAATTCGTCCCAGGAGATTGTATTATTTATATAAATATACATATATATACATATAATGTGCAGAATAGACTTACAGAACTAATGAGAACCTGCTTTACGGCGATCAAACGTCCTCCTATAGGCTATAATGAATTTATTATTATTTTTCCTACATTCACTATTGTAATTAGTTTATGTAAATGATTTAGTTGTTATCAATAGAACAAATGAATATACATATAAAAATCATACAGTACTTCGTAAGAGTAGAAAAAATATATCAACAAATGGCCAGTGAGTCATGGGTAATGGTGCGTGGAAATCATTTGAAAATACATTGAATGAATTGTCTTTCAATACATTTATTTTTTTTTCTCTTTCAATTTTATTCCAAACTCAATTAAAGGCGCGCATTTATGGTAATTGTAAAATAAAAAGCTTAATCAAAACATGTAATCATGTGCGTTTACGTTTGCCATATGTATGTACAATCAGACTATTCGATTTCAGAATCTCAGCTTTTTGTAATAATTAAATCGAACAAAATAGAGAATAGTGTCTATTAAATAGGGTAATTTTTCTCTCGGTTCCCCATACCATTGAGAATTTTCGAATCCTAAAGATCTGTCAAAATTTTCTGTAAGCATAAACAAAATAATAAATAAAATAATAGATGTTAATAATTATTACGTATCGCGAAATGCTTAGAAAATTATTGTAGTAGGTAAATTATAATATAATAAGAATGTATACAAGGAAGTTTATGATTAATACTGATTATTAATTATTAATGTTACGAGTAATATTAATTCGCGACTGTACAGAACGGGGAAAAAAAAATATTTATGACTAGATATTTGTGCGAAATCGACAAGTTCTACATCATCAAATCAAGTCCATGATGCTGTACGTGATAAAAATGTTCTTGGGTACCGTTTTATGCAACGGTATTTCAGGCAGCTTTACGTTCTATAAGAGCAAATGAACAACGACACTGCTCCAACATCATACATATAATATGAATCTGACATTGTCATAATATCTGCGATGTTATTGTATATCATTATATTACAAAAAAACAAAATAATAAATAAATAAATTATTTTAATATTTTCTCTCGTCCCGCTAATATTTCTTCACTATAAAACAAGTGCCCGAAATATACGTAAAAATTTGGTAGAAATTGCCCTTGTTTTTTCTTATATTAGTTTAATCTAATATTTTTCTTAAAAATTTTCATTACGAACTGCTATAAGAAACGGTAATGGAAATAATCAAAAGACACAAATTCAAACAGTAAACGGCGTCTTTTATTTTTCCTAGTAAAAAATTAATACATTTTCGACTTATAAGATAACTTACAAGAATAGATTGGAATTTTTATGTCTGTATATGGTTATTAACAAGCAGGATATTATTGTCGGCTGTGTTGCTAGAAAACCATTGTCTTTCAATATGTTTTTCCATTATTCTCATCGGTTTGTGAGAGCCCATGGACTCAGCTTATTGGAATCCCATTGATGGTGAAGGTATAATCAACGGTAAAATTTCAATATTCTACAGGAGATTCGTGTACATCGACAAATCTTTAACGACTAAAGATATCGCAAACATTTTGCACTTGTAATGTACTGAACAATATCTAGTACAAGACCTCGGTATATTTTAGAATGAGAACTCAGTGGCACTGCAAGTTGAATTTCAAATACACTCCATCGTATATTAAAATTAACAATATAATTTCAATAACGAACGATTTCAAGGCACAAAATTCAACCTGGGTAGTCGGTAAAGTAAATAATTCTCAGTACTTTCCAAACCTCATTGCGAATGCTGCGAGTTCTGTGTATCGCTTGACTTATGACCAGGCTGAAACACAAAGTATCGATAGGAATAATAATCGTTGGATTGAACTGAGAGCAACATGCTGAAGAATTGAAATTTGTATTGAATGAATAAGACGCAAACCATTTGGATGCGTAGAAGTTGATCCAGAGCATGAGGCAGAAGAGGACGGACGCTATTAATTTCCATGGGTGTTAAATGGTCTAGTTTAGCATGCGTTGAATCGCCCTTAAGGAAATCATTAATCGATGTCCTCAGCTTGGACATTCGGAGATCCCATAAATCCTGGAGAATAAAAAACGAAATACTTTTGTGAAAAATTGATTTGTAATGAGCCCGGTTAAATTCAAGCACCTTTATGGCCGTCCGGATCTCATCGGCCTGTGGAATATCATCCGAAGCAACGGCCAAGAGCATAAGAGCTTCGTCCATGTAATGATCACTCGGCATCTTGGTGAAAAACCTATAGGTAAATCATTCATGTATTTCACTTGCTCGACACATCAATTTTGAAAACATAGGATTTCCCCCATATCCTACAACTGTGGCGAATTCAATCTAGAGAATAATTAGTAAAAAGGAAAGTTATTTGACAATTGAGGGGAAATGAAACCAGATGTTCAAAAGCTATTTTCTTGGCAAAAATATATCCGATCAATGTGAAATTGATAGCAGAGTTAAAGAAGAATAGAACAAAGAGCACGATACTCTTAGATTTTCAAGAATCGTGCAAAAGTTTTACAGGTTATTTATCAAAAGTGGTAATATTTTGAAGTTTTTCTCGATTTTTAAAAATCTGAGAGTATCGTGCTCTTCGTTCTATTCTTTTTCATCGCTGTTATTAATTTTACATTGATCGGATATGTTTTTGTTGAGAAAATAGCTTTGAAAAATTCCAAGTGGAAAAATTTGGGTACGTAAATAAAAACATGTTTAGGTTTAGGTTAGAAAATGATACACTGTTTAGAGATCGTTAGAATAATACTGGTTAGAAATGAAAAGATCGTAACTTATCAAGCTTTTCGGCTTCTTTAGCCTGTATCAACTGCTCAACGTCCATCCATTCTTGTTTAACAATGCGGCACTTCTGTTGTTGTTTTAAATTTACTGCCAACCATATCGGCACTTTGGTGGGTAAACCGGCTCGAAACGGTCCAATCGAACCAGATATCAAATGAATTTGGTCGAAAGTAAAGCTCGGTATGATTGTGACCAGTTGTTTCTCTCCCAAAAACTCAACTTCGTTCGGATCCATCTCAAGTTTTATTCAATTTCAGATGTATACATCAAATGATCAAATGTGGTTCTTCAACTGCGGGAAAACACCTGCGGGAATCATGTGGTGCTTTAAAACGCTCCTCATGAAGTTCGCTCAACTGTCGTTAGGTGGCGCCACTGCCTAAACTGATGTGCTACGCCATCCTACGAAGTACTTTTTACTCGATTCACTTATGGTTACCGCTGGTTCGTTGGGGAGTTTTATCCACAGCAGGATGGTTCCGTAGTCGGATAATGAAACACGATATCCAAGAGCGATTTTCTGAGTAAAAACATATCCGATCATGGTAAAATTGATAACAAAGATAAAGAAGAGTACACCGAATGGGCATGATACTCTTTGATTTCGAAAAATTGACTAAAAGTTTTAAAGATCATTTATCAAAAGTTCTAATACAGCTTTTCGAAATTTATACATCCATATCACCGGCATTACATCTTTTGGGTCAATGGGATATTATTGTTTCCGGAAAAGCTGCAAGCGTGATATGTTGTTCAGAGCCGAGATGTAATTCTTTTCACACCATTGGTTGATTGCTATATGAGTGGACATACGATATTGGGTTTGCCCGTGCCCCGGGGAAAAAATAGCACAGACTGAAAGATAAAAATTTTTTTAGGTGACTATAACTATCATTTAAACTGTGTTCTATATGGACGCTGAATTTTAGAAATGAAACATTTTCACAACTCGAGAAAATTGAGTTCAAACACCAAAATTGTCATTACCCTGGCATGCCCCTCCAACACATATGTTGATTCCAGTAGCAATATTAGGTGATCTATTCAATAGATTGTAATTATTAAATGAACTTTCTTAGAGCTGTATGAACGTATAATTGTATTCCAGTAACAAAATTGATCCCGTATTGGGATTTTTCGAAATATTCCATATTCCGTTCTGTCCCCCACTTTTGATGTCTCTTCCCCTGGCATTTTTATAACCGTTATTTTTGAACCAATAGAATGTTATTATTCAATATACCATGTCAGCGTGTTAAGAGTTTCACACGAAGTTAGCAACGCGTGACGGGTCAACGCCGTTGCGCTTTTGGTTTCATAGTTAGCACGCAGCAAATGCCGCGTTCGGTTTTGGGTGCCAGTGATCCTGTCTCTACCCTGGCAAGTTGTGCATCGCGATTAGTTATCTATTTGTCTTAGTTGTAGGCAACATCTATTGTAATAAGTGCAATATTCATCCTGTTCAAATTTAGAATAGAAAGCATAATTTCTGTCTATATAATATCAATGAATTTCCGCAAAAACGTCTCTCCCCTGCCCTCGTCCTGCCGTATTTCCCCTGGCATATTGTCGTGCCAGGGGCGATATGCCAGGGGAAAGACGTTTTTGCGGATGTTGTCATGCCTTTACAGTACATTATCTGTACATGTTCGTATCTTAGAGTCTGTTATTTCTTCAATTTCATGAGGAATACTCCCTCCCTTGCCCGTAAATATACCCTGCATTTCGAATATCGGCCCTGATCAGTGTCTTTCCCCTGGCACCTTGAAAAGTCATTAAAAATAATAAAAGTTACTGGCCCTTTGGTGGCAATCATCAGAAGACTATTAATATTCCGGTAAATATGGAATTGACCGTAATCATTACATTTTGAGTTTTGCCATGAATGTTAGGATCTGAGACCCAATATCGTATATCCACCCATATAAACTGCAGATTAATAAATAGTGCAAGAATTAATTGCTGTCCTGACTCGAACTCATGTTCGTGGGTCTGATAACTGATCGAAACTAAAACGTCGCCCTAATCGTTGATCTGCGGTTTAATCGGTTCATGATTTTCAGATTTCGCTATAGATAGGCATGGCACAGCCGATATTATATTCAGCTCCAATAATTTGTGGATACTTGCAGTCTATGATCAAACTTGTTGAATTGGTGCATTAAATTACTTTGTGGAATATTCCGAAATTACACGAATGCGGTCGGGCACAATGTAGACCTCTCTGTTTTACTCGATAGTTGAGTTTTGTGAACAATGGATATAATTCCTACAGGCTACGGTTATCAGAATGAATGAACAACGCTGATAGTGAATTAACATTGTGAGTCACTGATCCCCACTAGAGGTATTAATGGTTAGCTACCTTCGATTGAGAAGAAGGCAGTACACACCCGACTGGGGACCGGTGATGAGCAAGGGAACATATCCCAAGTCATACGACCTGTCTGTAATTGATTTGAAATCCCTATCCACCTACCATGAACCAGACGTTGCCTCATTAGCAAATGATGAATCATCAGAACCAACATGATGATTACCTTATTATCGTTAGTCGTTAGACGATGATAAAATCATTGCATAGTATTAGTTTTGGAGAGGAGACTACACACGCAGTTGTATGGAAGAGTGTAAATGATATGTTCGCTTGTAAATAAATTATGAACCTACTATACTGGTCGTTACAGCCAAATTATCATTATTGTATTTATCATCAAATGCAGTAGGTGAGTGACTAATTGTGAGACAAGTCAACGAAGTATAGAAATAACCACGATGATGCACGAAATTGTACAAAAAGTGATGTCAACTGATTATAAGGCTCACGTTATCATTTATCTATCGGATCTTTTATCTTTATCGATTTGCGCGTCGTATGAGATTAGCCGAGTAAAAAAGTCAGACACTTCGCTTGAAGACTTAGTTTTGAAGAAAAGCCTGCAAGACACAATTGAAAAGTCTACAACGCGAAGCTTTTGACTTTGCAGATTTCGGCTTCAGCAGCCAAACGTATGGTGAGCGTATTTTGTAATTGAGATATTTTCCGGGATTCATTCACCATCCAAATACACAAATGTAACGTGAGATAAATATTGTGAACTGCACTAATATACATCGTGAGTCAAATTACTCAAATCATTGGAGTAATCGAAAGCCATATTCCTAAAAATAGGGATAGATACAGGTATATATAATCTTTGTATTCTGAATTATCACCTGCAGAATCAGTCATACGTATGCCAAAATTTAACTTCAATAATAGAAAGCACCTCTGTACACGGTTCTGTGGTAATCTTACCATACAGAATACCACTCGTGCAACACCCTTAAGAGACAACAGTGTTCCTCGCTTCCTTAGAATCAAGGGAATTAATACGCCTTCCAAATTAATCTAGATGTAATCCTCACAATTAGCTTATTGTCACGTATCGATAACCATATTTGTTCCAGAATTCAATTGACCGTCATTTGGAACCGTGTTGACACAGCCGATGGTATAATAGAGCGTCCAGAACCACATCACACTTTGGAAAGTAATAACTTGAAAATTGGACATCTCCTCTATCAAGAATTGGGAATAAGTATTTGGAATAACTGGAACTGAACCGTGCAGTAGGAAAGTACGACTGATACTGATCATGAGAGTGAAAATGCTTCAGATTCAAGAAAACCAATAATTGTTGCTGGCCGTGGCAAGTAAAGGAAAACAATGAATATTTCTCAGGATGATCCAAAACCTTCGACATCGTGCGAAAGTATTTTACCACTTGAGGATTTTAAGCAACAGGATTTTAAGGCGACTGAGAGTTCTATGTACAATTCTGATCAAGGCGCTCAAGGCTTAAAGCGCAAGAGACTTTTTGCTGACGATGAACGTACAAGAAACACCAAAAAACCTCGCCGAACAAACTTAGGCACTGAAGAATCTCAGACACACGGAATTAGGGAAGAAAACATTCAAACATCACCATATTTCGACGAAAAAAATACGTACGCTGCATCAGGCTTGAAACAGTCCTTGCATGGAAATATCTATCAACTGAAGCACCTGATGCTCGCCCTTCACCGTGCGTGGAAGTCAGGCTACCCTTTTCGACTATCGACTGAAATGAATGCTGCAGAAAAATTCGACGACTTGGTATTACAATATCGAGAGAATACAGGAATGGAAGTGCATCGTTTTGTACAATTTAAACACAAACAAGACCAGTCGAAAGATATTCGTGTCGGTGACCTATTAGCACAAGAAGACGGTGAATTCAGCTTGCAAAAGTATTTCATCTCTTGGCGTAGAATAAGAAAATGTTCAGAATTCACCAGAAGTGTATTCAAACATTTCATCCTATGTACTAACATTGGCATCGATATCCGGGGTTTGGAAAAAGCAGGCATCGATTGCAGAAAGGTGACAGAGTCGGATAGATTTTTAAAGACAAACCGAACAGAACAACCACCGCGTTACAAGCTTTATGGGGGTAGCAAATCTAAAATGTATAACAAATTGAGGGGGACATCTGATGCCTGCAAGTTAGCAATGACACTGGCTCAGCGTGTTCATAACTCAAAAATCATAGACTTAAGGAATGATATTTTCAAATTGTATCATATTGCACTAGCACAAGAGGTTCTTGATATTCGAAATAACACATTTCGTTGTAATTTTAGTCGGAATAATAATTTGTCCAAGAAAGCAAAAAAGTTTCGTGAGCTTTTCTTTTTGAACATGATGCAATTATCAAAAGGTGATGTCTCTGAAATGGATGTTCGAAAAAACTTAGAAGCACGTACACTTAAGTTATCTATGGATTTCGGTAAAGAATTTAGGCTATCAGGTGATAACTTCAAAGCAGAGTTACCCGACGATGTTATTGACGATGACGAAATCTCAGACTTCCTGAACAATTTCATATTAGCTGTAAGCCAACCGAATGAAATTGAACTTGGTGAAATGATCACTAGCGAAATCGGTGCTGACAGCCAATTCAACCTGCTGCATGCTGATGTTGTAGGAGATTCTTTCCAAAAGATGATGCTCGATTGGTTCAAAGAGAGAGATGGGAAATTCTTATCACACGAAAACGCCCGAGTCTTTTTTGATGAACTCAAATACAAAATCAGCTCTATCATAACTATAGGAATGAACTTGGCTTATTCAGAGAAGCTCAAAAATTACGATGTCCATTTTCGAGAGAACAGCGAGTTGCACAAGTTCCTAAGTAGTATCGTTTCTACAGGGCCACAAATTTTCAATATTGTTTCTTTCAAATACACTTTGTTAACCGCTTTGAGGGTTTACCATACTGTTGTACAATTACGAAAGCACAGGAATAAAGATAGTTTTGTCTTCATACGTTTGAAAACACTGTTACGAACAGAGATAACGAGTCGAGTGATATCTGCTTTCGAAACACCAAAAAGTCACCATTTGTTGATTGTCAACTGCGGGGAGGAAACCACTGAAAATACAAATTCAATCAAATTATGGACTGCGTTGTGCACGATCATGAGAGAAAACTGCCACAAAAAAATGGTCATCATTACCCACGGGAACAACAACACAATCAATCAGCTGGAAATTGACGTCGAAATTTGTCAGGAGAGAGATGACGAAATTAGTTTCAACAATCTTACTAAGTCCTCCCAACGAAAACTGTTGGAAAAACCGATAATCAATTTTCAGGGTCGAGAGCAGAAAACTAGCTTTAGGAGGCTGTTAGACATTTCCGATCCTGATAATATTGAAACAGAGAACTTAGAAGATTTTGGAAAAATAATAGACCCAAGCACGTTAGTTAAGCTAATCAACGACGAAGAAATACGGATAGGCAGTCAAATGAATACACTGGAAGAGATTGAAGATTACTACATACCTCGTACGATTAGTCATCGAGTGGTTATCAATCAAAGTATTTTCACAACTGAAGACATACCAGATCTACTTGCTGTTAGTGGTTCCCACGAAGTCAAAGCTTCAATCAGAAATGGAAGGCATTCGAAAAATTTCGAAATTTTAGACAATGGCCGAGAGAATGATCAATTCAAAATCCTGTGTGAACAAAATACCGAACGCAATATTCATTGGTTACATGGTGAATCAGATATATTACTCTGGAAGCAATCAGTGGGTGAGATCACTAATTTGGTTGATTACAGAATAATTAACGGGGACGACAGCGCATACGTTTCCGATCTTAGATCAAACCAGAACTTTTTACTGCAATCCAGGATCAAGAACTATTTTCCTGATGAAAACGGCAGTACGAACGGTTCGCAGGAATCAATAGACCAACTAGTAACTCACAATGAGAATCGTAAGATCGTAATTATTTCCGACAAGGCAGGAATGGGGAAGACTACCGCGATGACTTATTTGGCAAATAAATTAGTGAAGAACGAATCTTGTTTGCTGGTGGTAATGATTGAGCTGAACCACTTCACAACTGTGCTGGCGGAAGAGCAGAGAAATCCAAGTTTTGAGCGCAAGGATACCGAAAAAACGATCGACTTCTTCGTGGAAAAATTTCTAAGCTTCAAAACAGATTTGGAATTGACTATCGTTAAAAAAATGATCTCACTGCATGGCAAGGCAGTACTGTTTTTCGACGGATTTGACGAAATCAGTCCGAAATATACGGACAGCGTGATCGAATTACTTCAAGCATTTGCGGAACTGCCGATTAAAAAGCTGTTCGTTACTACTCGTCCGCATACCAGGATAATATTAGAACAAAAATTGAACACCTTCTCTTATACAATGCAGACATTCTCTCCAATTAATCAAATCGAGTTTCTAACTAAGTTTTGGAGAAAAAAATTGAACCTGAATCGTAATGACGAGCTGATCAAGCAGCGTTTGAAACAATATGCCGAAGCGGTGATGAAAGTGCTGGCCAAATCAATCGATGACTGTAGGAATGAATTGACTGCCGTTCCTTTACAGACAAGACTGGTGGCTGAAGTTTTTGGAATTCATGGAGATGGGGAGCAAGGAGATTTTCAAGTATGCGAAGACTTTCTACACTCGGTAGACAACGAGCCCAAGTTGCCGGACAAAATTGATCTCATCTATTTGTATCGTAATTTCGTCAACCGGAAATACGACATTTATCGTAAAGAAAAAAAGAAAGAAGATCTCACTAATCTGGGAGTGGAAGAGGATAGCGAGGACTTACGTGAAATATTCTTGAAAAGTCATCAAGTGCTGGCCCTGTGTGCATTGTTCAGAAAAGAAGTTCTGAGAGATTTACTAACTTCCCAACAGAAAATATGCTCTGCTGCACTCGTCGATAAGAATAAAGGTAGAGAACGGACTGGCATTGTTACTCAAATAGTCAACGACAGACCACATTTTATTCACCTCACCTTCGCGGAATATTTTGCAGCTACATTTTTCATCAACAGGTTAAATAATTATGATCGGAATGAACAAATGCGAAAATTCTTTATAGCTGATATTTTACTCAAGCCAGAATATAGGATCATTCGTGCCTTTCTTAATTACCTTATGTTAGACGGAGGCAAATCGCTGACAGATGAGCTTTGGAAGTCGACAATTATGTCTGAACGTCGCGGTACTGGAGTTGGAACTATCTTCCACGTGGCAGCGCTGGAAGGTCATGAACAAATCATTAGATTTTTCCTAAACTGCTTCAGAGAATATCTCACGGATCGAAAGACCCTGATCAATGCCGAGGATTATTACCATCGGACAGCGGTAATGGTGGCCGCTAAGTATGGCCATTGGAAGGAACTAAGAGTGCTAGTAGAATACGGGGACGCAGAAGTTAACTGCGTATCATCGCTCGAAGAAACACCGCTATACGCAGCTGCTTTAAGCGGGAATGTAGATATGCTGAAGTATTTGTTCGAGAAAGGAGCCAATCCCCATGATCGAATGAAATATGGCGAACCTGAAGGCGAGACTTTATTACACGTTGTTGCTTCTAATGCGAATAATTTGGAAGTGGTGAAGTGTTTGGTTGAAGGAGGTGCTGATGTCAACGCTCGAGACTGGCAGTCAATGACACCATTGCACAAAGCTATCCAAGCCGCTGAACCAACTAGACATATGCCTTCAAGCCAGCGAGATGCCGGTGCTAACTCTTCAGATAGTGAGAGCAGAGCACGGGACATTGTTGAGTACTTACTGGAAAAAGGGGCCGATGTTAATCCTCGCGATAAAAATGGCAATACGCCGCTTTATAACGCCACCATGATCATCGATGAGTTAGACATTCTGCGATGCTTAATCAAAAATGGCGCAGATGTTGATTCTCAAAGCGATAATAACGTGTCGCCATTGCATGTAGCTGTTTATCTTCGCAAATTGAACATGGTAAAGTATTTACTTGAGGAGGGTGCCAAACCTGACTGCCAAACTATGCGAGGCTCTACACCGTTGCATTTCGCAATTACAAGCAACTATTTGGAAATAGTTGAGTGCTTGATCGATGGCGGTGCCAATATTAATTGTCGAAATGCAGAAGGAGATACACCGTTACTTTTTGCTGCTTTTTCCGGTAATTGCAACGCCATCAAGTGCTTACTCGAAAATGGAGCAATTGTCGATTGTCAAGACAATTACGGGTGGACCCCGCTCTCTGTTGCTATTATTCATGCACGTAACTTGGACGTCGTAAGGTGTTTAGTTGAAGGACATGCAGAGATCAATTTCCAGAACAGTTTTGGTATAACGGCATTGCATACAGCCACTTCCGCCGAGCAGGTAGACATAATGCATTATTTAATCGAGAATGGAAGCGACGTACATTGTCGAGACCACAATGGTAGAACACCACTGCACGAAGCTACTTCTACCGGGAACCAGGATGTCGTAAGGTATTTACTTAATAAGCAGGCAGGTACTGAGTTTCTGGACGAGTATGAATGGTCGTACCCACACGAAGCTACTTTGGCTAGGCGATTGGACGTGGTGAAGTGCTTGCTCGAGGAAGCAGTAGATTGCCAAAACGGTAATCAATGGACACTGACTCACGATATCATTGCTCGGGATAATTGGTACGTGATGAAGCATTTGTATGAAGAGACGGCTGAGGTACGTCAGCATAAAAAGTATCGCTGGATGGCACTGTCTGAAGCTGAATTGGCTAATAAATCAAAACAGCTAACATACTTTACCGGAACAGGTCACGATTTTGATGCTGTAATTCAAGACGATAATCGCCGTTCATCGCTTTACACTTTAATTGATCCCTGTAATTTTCACTTTGTGAACAAGATGTATAGCATGAGAGTGGGTGCTTCTGATTCTCAAGATAAGTACCGTTGGGCACAGCCATCTGTAGCTGCTTTGGCTATCAGGTTAGACGTGGTAGAATGTTTGGTTAACAAAGGCGCCGATGTTAATTGTCAAGATGAAGATGGCGTGGTACCGTTACATAAAGCTACCACTGCTGGCAATTTGTATGTAGTGCAATATTTGCTTGAGAAAGGAGCCGATGTTCAGTGTCAGGACAACTATGGCCGGACGCCGCTACACAATGCAGTTTATGCTGATCATTTGGACATAGTTGAATACTTGGTTGATGAAGGTGCCAATGTTAATTGTCAAGACCAGGATGGCGCCACACCTCTGCATGAAGCCAGCGCTGCTGGCAGTTTGCATTTAGTGCAATATTTGGTTGAGAATGGAGCCGATGTTGAGTGTCAGGACAAGCATGGCTGGACACCGCTACACGATGCAGTTTATGCTGATCATTTAGACATAGTTGAATACTTGGTTGATGAAGGTGCCAATGTTAATTGTCAAGACCAGGATGGCGCCACACCTCTGCATGAAGCCAGTTCCATCGGCAATTTAAATATAGTCAAGTTCCTGGTCCGGGGAGGTGCCAATATCAATACTGAAGACAAGAACCTCCAGACACCATTAGACAATGCTACCTCCAACCGAAAATTGGAAGTACTTACGTATCTGAAATACGAGACAGGAGTTAATTAACAAGACTTTCGGGTCATATCTCTTTGACCTATTTCAAGGGATGCCTCAGGAGCTCGCTTGAAATATATTTTGCTAACTGGTCGGCGTGTTTTGGTTTTTCTCCCTCGCATAGCCTTTTGCCGAATTTTTCAAATGCAATTTATCTTCGAATGTACATATACTATACAACTATCGAAGAGATTGTCGGGTGAAATGATCTTTTTTCCGTTCCCAGAACCTTGGATGATTTCTGAACTGACAGAAGTCTGTGAATAACCAGCATTTAGAATGATGTAAAAATTCAAACTCAATTCACGGAAAAAGTGTTGTTTTTTTCATCAAATTTTCATACGTTCCTGTACATGGGGAGCCCAGAATTTTTCGCCTTGTTAGAACACGCTCATTTTTCGGCATAATGAATGATAATTACGACAAGAATTTGGATAAACTAATTGACACACAGCGTAAAAGTGCTTCCGAGGAGCCAAAGCTGCCGATCCCTGATTTAGGCCTCATATCATGAAACAACACCATATCATAGACAAGAAAGAACATGAAAACGAACAATACCTAAAAATATTATATATTATATCATGCGATTTCTACAAATTCGAATACTAAGCGAATGCACGAAGACAAGTCTGATTTATTCCGTAATGATAGCTATTTTACTTACAAATAGACAGAACCTAGTATTTTCGTTTGATAACTATATAGATCTATAAATCGAATATTATATACTGTGGGTCTCTTGTGAAATTTACTTGTGTGATTACCTACTATCAACATCTGCTTGATTTGTTTTTGTATGACTTACAACTGTGAATCTGTAGGACCATCAGATCCTTAGTTTAGTCTACGGTAGAGAAAGGTGAAGTCACCCTTATGTTTATCGTTCTGGTCTAGTAGTCATCATAAATAAAAGGCATTCAAACTGTTCACCAAATGTTATATCGATCAAATGAATGAGGTTGCTGCGTCAACCCGTATTATTCTAAAAACAGTCATGTTCTAGACCTGAAACTGAACAGACGTACCTATCTCAACTACAACTGATTTTTCCTTTATCCATTTGATTCGTGCCTGTGGTCACTTAATTTCCCTCGACAACTCACTCTTCAAATCTATTGCAACCTAGCTTTGCAACACTATTATATGGTAAAAATTGCTATCCTAGCTACAAAATATGACCCCCCCCCCCCCCCCCCCCCTCAGAAAACCATATTTCGAACTTAAGAATATCTTTATTCAAGTGTACCATGATAATAAGTTTTGATTATAAATAAATTTTATAATTTCTGCTGATTCGCTGACTGTTTTACCTAACGTATGCTGATACCGCTCTTTCGAACTACCAACTTGTAGGTAGGTTAGCTAGCATTACCGGGTACAAAACCTGGTTGCAATTCAAGGGCGGTATGCCATTCGAATCAATTCCACTACCTCCATCATGCAAATCATTACCTCGGTGAAAATGAAATAATTCATTACCTATGGTGAAATTCGAAATTATTACAATTGGTAAAAAAGGGAGCCGTTATGCTGGTGAACTTCATTGGTCTGGGAAAAAAGGATTTTAGATTAGAGGAACATGATGAATTGACGGTATATCACAAAATATTTTATCGTAATCAAGTACAAAACAATATCCTACAATAATACAATTCTACTCTAATGTCACTGAACTTACGTTATTTACTTGTGAAGGTTGAGAGATTATACTACATTAAAAATCTTCTAGAATTATTGCAATAACAGAGTGTAGTTGATCATAGTACGAACTATTGCACTTCACCATTACAATTTATATTAATATTGTCAGTGCTTCGTTAAAATTTTTATCGGATGGATTAAACGATGAAACGCGTGCGCCTACAGCGTCGATTGAAAATGATCGGAATCCAAACAGCAATACTCGAAAACGGTGGAATGGGGCTAAGCTGAGCTATAACGTATGCAGTTATTTTGAAGATACATCCAAGAGACCACTCGGAATCGATATTACGGATCTCGTCGATGATTCTATTCATAAACTGTACGTAGATTGGAATAGCTATCTTGTTATCGAGATTAAGGAAAATTGATATTATTTCAACCGTCTCGTCTCCTCGGATGTGATGACGCCGGATCGAATGACCAATCTAATACGGTGATAGTCTCATTCGTGAAATTCTTTTACACAATATGGATTTTACCTTGGAAGGTATTCACCCGAGTTCCGCCTTCATTTCCCCAAATTCTATTCGTTCCTAGAGTAATTCTAGCTCTTTAATGTCAGCTGCAGAAACTTCATATTTATGTACTACTAAGATTTTATAAAAGTGCAAGGCGAATATCAGAAAGATAATGAATATTGGAACCAAGAGTCCACACGCCGCCCATGCCGCACTTGGAATATCGTAGAATTTGACCCAACACAAAATTACAATTTCCGTCAAAAACAACAATAATCCTATGAGCGTTGAAAAGGTCCAAGCAATTTCAATATACCAATGCAATTGTTCGTGTGGCGATTCGTGGACGAGACTGATATTGTGAAGATTGCTCACTGCTTCTATCTTTGGCAGAATACATGTCGATATCATGAGTGCTAACATGTGAACCGCCACCAGCAATGTCGTGCAAACTGCAAAGATCACCAGTATCGGTTCAGGAACAACTGCGGAGCCATCTCGTGGACATGGTGCTGCTGTTGTCACATCTAGTATTGTACTTGTTGATGATGGTGGTTGATCCACTTGCATTTCAACCATGGCCACCTGTTGATCAAATCATTAAAACAGCTGTTGACTATGAAAATTATGGCCATCACTCGATTCCATATTCACTGGACTTCAATAGTTACTACCACTTCAGTCATGTCAAGAAGGAAGAGAAGAAGTTACTATCACTTATCAGTGGTCAGCATCAACTGAACGATAGTTGTTTTTTTACATAACACTGTGTTGCACGGCGTTCTTGGACTGCTAAATATCTCCGTTGTAAATCTTAATCCGCAAGAATGAAATACGTATAATCGTAAAATCTTACCATGACGAACCGAGAAAGCAATGCCGAAGTCTTGCTGGAAGCTTTGAGTTTGGCTCTGCTCAACTGCAGCTTTTTCCAGGACAGGTAAGCTGGAGTATGCATTCTTTCATCTCGCAACAGCGTCATCTTGCTTTATGCTAATTTATTGGCAATTGTTATTTTTGTAATTCTTGGTTATGAATATTTTTCAGATATATATTAAAAACTAAAACTAAACGTAATTTCGTTACTTTGACCATTTGACATCAACGTTGCTTTGAGTACAGATAACTGAACTACGACTTTATAAAAAATTGATACAAATTCGTACTCCACATATCAGAAAACGTCAATAGAATATAAAATTTGTCTTTTGGATCTTCAATTTCTAATAGTAGCATTCCTACTCGCGCGTTAATGAATCAATGACATTCAGGATGATCTCTATAAATTCTGATTCAAAACAGCAAGATAGCGATCCAGTCGAACTTACATCTTACTTCTTGTTCTCTATAACGTGATATCGATTGATAAACTATCCGCTATGGAAAGTTCGGTGCTGCCCCCATTTTGGACTGCTTTTCCATGTTAAATTTTACGGAGTAAAACTAGTTGATGCGACTGCCGTCGGCGTCACTGGCCTGCATTCCCATAAGATTACGTGTTAAAATGACACTCAGCGCCACGCCTCCCCTCCAACGACTTTCACATAGCGGATACGTATACTACTATTTCAATAAGGTCTCATTCGATACCAGGATCTGGAAGTTCGCGATAGAATTGATAATGATAAATCTGAGGAACGCAATTGCATGAATGCTTCTATATCTGCTCTTTGGTTCATGTAAAGTAGTTGAGATAGCATCATAAACTTCAGCGATTATATCAGTCTAAAATAAAATTCCCGAACGATCCCAGGAACCTGATTCATAAAACTTTCATTGACGTGTATAGCAACTTACGAAGTTACGATCAAATCCCAGATGTTGGTATACCGTCAAAGTGCGGCAGGTTTGTGATATAATATCGTGTGACTAATGGAAAAAGGGCCTAAGCGACATGTTCACGCCCTTTTGTATTTCTGAAGGGCAAAAGGGCGTAAACGCCGGAGATACGCTCCTAGCTGCTTAGAAAAATCAGTAGAATTAATGCCAAAAGGGCGTATCCCCCCAAAATGTTGATACTTCCGTCAGAAACAAATTTTGGTGGATACGCCCTTCTGGCATTCACTCTACAAGAAAAATCGTGCGGACTAATGCCAGAAGGGCGTATCCGCCAAAAAAACAGCCGTTTTTTGACACACGCGAATTTTGGCGATTACGCCCTTTTGGCATCAGTCCAAAAAATGGTTACTGGCATAAGGGCGTATTAGCGGCGTTTACGCCCTTCTGCCATTTAAATCGCACTTTCGTCGCTTAGGCCCTTCTTCCATTGAATGAATAAGACGCAAATCATTTGGATGCGGAGAAGCTGATCCAGAGCATGAGGCAGAAGAGAACGGACGCTATTAATTTCCATGGGTGTTAAATGGTCTAGATTAGCATGAGTTGAATCGCTCTTATTGAGGAAAGCATCAACCGAGGTCCTTAACTTGGACATTCGGAGATCCCATGAATCTTGGAGCGTCAAAATGGAAATACTGTTGTGAAAAATCGATTTGTAATGAGCCCGGTTAAATTCAAGCACCGTTATGGCAGTCCGGATCTCATCAGCCTGTGGAATATCATCCGAAGCAACGGCCAAGAGCATAAGAGTTTCGTCCATGTAATGATCACTCGGCATCTTGCTGAAAAACCTATAGGTAAATCATTCATGTATTTCACTTGCTCGACACATCAATTTCAAAAACATAGGGTGTTCCCCATATCCTACGACTGTGGCAAATTCAAACTGGAGAATAATTAGTCAAGGAAAAGTTCGCTTTCGGACTTAATTCAAAGAAGATAATTGAGGGGAAATGAAACCAGATGTTCAAAAGCTATTTTTTTGCCGAAAACATATCGCGTGACTAATGCCAAAAGGTCCGATGCGCCATTTTAGGCTTTTTTCAATTCGGGAAATTTTGTCATTCGCTTCAGGAATGCTGAAAACACCTGTTGTTAGATCGGTCGAAAACGACGATTCCGAAATGGAAAAGCATAAGGTCCTATGTGATACGACATAGGCCCTTTTGCCTTCAACTTTCCGATAATTTTCAGAAAAACTCCGGAAATTTTCGGGAACATAACGCCAAAAGGGCCTATGTTTCTGTCGCTTAGGACCTTTTGGCATTACGTTTTTTTTTTAAATTGAAATGAATTATATTTGAGAAAAAAAAAAAAAAATGGAAATATTATGAACTGTATAATCGAGATTATATTGGTTCTTCGAGTGTATGTAAGTATTGGGGCGGTCCTGAACAGGGGTGTTTTCGAATTTCTTTGCTCCCAGGGGCTCCAAGTATTTTTAGCATTCCTAAAGCGAATGGCAAAATTTCGAAAATTATAGGTCCTTTTGGCATCAAGCCGCGTTTTCGGCGCTTAGGACCTTTTGGCGTTTATAGTCACGCGATATCCGATCAATGTGAAATTGATAGCACAGTTCAAGAAAAATAGAACAAAGGTCCTGATACTCTTCGATTTTCAAAAATCGACCAAAAGTTCTACGGGTTATTTATCAAAAGTGGCAATGTTTTGAAGTTTTTCTCGATTTTTGAAAATCTAAGAGTATCAGGACCTTTGTTCAATTGTTCTTTATCGCTGTTATCAATTTGATATTGATATGTTTTTGCTGAGAAAATAGCTTTGAAAAATTCCAAGTGGGAAAATGTGGATACGTAAATAAAAACACGTTTAGGTTTAGGTTAGAAAATGATACACTGTTGAGAGATCGTGAGAATAATACTGGTTCGAAATGAAAAGATAGTAACTTATCAAGCTTTTAGGCTTTTTTAGCCTGTATCAACTGCCCAACGTCCATCCATTCTTGTTCAACAATGCGGCACTTCTATTGTGGTTTTAAATTTACTGCCAACCATATCGGCACTTGGGTGGCATACCTGGGCTACACGCTATGATAATCATGGTACGATTAGGTCTCCCATTGGTCCTTCAGCTCGATTCCGTCGGAAATGACCAATAAGGATCTAATCATACCATGATTATCATAGCGTGTAGCCCAGGCACCATGGTTAAACCTATAGACATAGAGTATGGACTGCGCATTTCCTATACTGCCTATGATACACGTAAAGTGAGAGAGACAGAAACAGTTGCGGCTAGAGTCCCTTTAATCAAAGTCCTGCAAACGCACGTCCTCTTTATGATTGGCTGTTCGAACTCGCTAAAATATGGCCGCCGATCCCGTAAGAAGCTATAGAAAATTTGAGCATAGATAACTTCGTATGTAGTTGGACGTTCACATTCTGTGGGTAAAATGTAACAACTCGCTCAAATATGGCGTCGCGTTTGCAGGACTCTGATTAAAGGGACTCTAGTTGCGGCCAATGTCGGTCGACGGTCTCTTTCTACGTATTTGACGTTGCTGGTGGGAAAGAGGCAGAATTGGCCGCAACCGTGTCTCTCTCTTTCTACGGACCGAGCGATTTTCGGCTCGAATGCGCAGTCCGTGCTCTATGTCTATGGGTAAAGCGGCTCGGAACGGTCCAATCGAACCGGATATCAAATGAATTTGGTCGAAAGTAAAGCTCGGTATGATTGTGACCAGTTGTTTCTCTCCCAAAAACTCAACTTCGTTTGGATCCATCTCAAGTTTTATTCAATTTCAGATGTGTACGTCAAATGTGGTTCTTCGACTGCGGGATCACACCTGCGAAAATCATATTGTGTTTGAAAATGCTCCTAATTAAGTTCGCTCAACTGTCGTTAGGTGGCGCTACTGCCTGGACTAAATTGCTACGCCATCCGACGAGGTACTTTTGACTTGATTCTGTTACGGTTAACGCTAGTTCGTTGTCCAGTTTTATCGACAGCAGGTTCCGTAGTCGGATACTGGAACACGAAATCGAAAAGCTATTTTCTGAGCAAAAACATATCCGATCATGGTAAAATTGATAACAAGGATAAAGAAGAGTACAACGAATGGGCATGATACTCTTTGATTTCGAAAAATTGACCAAAAGTGTTGAAGATCATTTATCAAAAATTCTGATACGTCGCTACTCGAAATTTTCATGTCTACCACCGAAACGACATCTTACGGGTACGCGGATGTTCGGTTCTACAGAATTCGGCACCAAATGTTCGTTTCTACAGAATTCCGACGCGGATGGTCGTGTCCGCAAGTATTGTCAGATTGATCGTTTGTACAGAATTCGGGCGAGAGTGTTCGCATTCCTACAGAATTCGGACGCGGATAGTCGTTTCTATAGAGGACGGAGCGGATATAAGTATCGAGTATGTTGATGGCTGATTCACTTTTGGAAGTCTAGTCACGGGTTTGCTTGCGTCTCTCTGTATGCGTTGTAAATATATGCGACGATTAGACACTATTGCACTCGCGCTGCGCCGCGACGTTGAAAAAATTAATGCGTTAGAGCACCCAGTTGTAGTTCTGGTGACCAAAATTAGGTAAGAAATGATTCTGCTGTAAAAACGAACATCCGCGTCCGAATTCTGTCGTAACGAACATCCGTGTTTAAATTCTATGAAAACGAACATCGACGTCTGAATTCTGTAGAAACAAATATTTGCGTACTAATTCTGCAGGAACAATCATCCGTGTCCGAATACTTGAGAAACAAAAAATCTGACAAAATGTCTCTGTAGAAACGACCATTTGAGACGGTTGTGTAGAATCGGTCTGGAACTCATTCTGTAGAAAACGACCATCTTTAGAAATGGACATCTGTGGAAACGAACTCTCTGGAAACGAACTCTGCAGGAACGGCACTCTGTAGAAACGAACTCGAAATGGAAACGGTCCATCTTCGTGAAATCGCAGGAGGCTTCCAAACCAAAAAATGACAAACGTTTTTGGAATCAGCGGGTCATTTCTTTCCAGAATGTCATTGAATTATCCGATTCTCGACGAAAAGTTTTTCCGCCCGAAGAAATGAGAATGGGTACCACTGTCCTTTTTTTCAAAAATCTGAAATTTTCCGAAATATTCGGAACATAGGAATGATACATATATTTGTAATCTGCAGAACCTACTCTTTCCAAATCTGCAAGCTGATTTTAAATAAAAAATTCCTACGATTTTAAATCGTCGATTTACTTTTGATTTTTTTTCCACTTTTTTTTTCTCGTTTGTAATTAGTGAAATCGCAGGAGGCTTCCGAATCAAGAAATGACACACATATTTGAAATCAGCGGGTCATTTGCATGAAGAATATCGTTAAGATTATCCGATTCTCGACAAAAAAATTTTCCCGCAAAAAATGAGAAAAAATGAGAAGGGGTACCCCTTTCCTTTTTTTCAAAAATCTGAAATTTTCCGAAATATTCGGAACATAGGAATGATACATATATTTGTAATCTGCAGAACCTACTCTTTCCAAATCTGCAAGCTGATTTTAAATAAAAAATTCCTACGATTTTAAATCGTCGATTTACTTTTGATTTTTTTTCCACTTTTTTTTTCTCGTTTGTTATTAGTGAAATCGCAGGAGGCTTCCGAATCAAGAAATGACAGACATATTTGAAATCAGCGGGTCATTTGCATGGAGAATATCGTTAAGATTATCCGATTCTCGACAAAAAAATTTTCCCGCAAGAAATGAGAAAAAATGAGAAGGGGTACCCCTTTCCTTTTTTTCAAAAATCTGGAATTTTCCGAAATATTCGGAACATAGGAATGATACATATATTTGTAATCTGCAGAACCTACTCTTTCCAAATCTGCAAGCTGATTTTGAATGAAAAATTCCTACGATTTTAAATCGTCGATTTACTTTTGATTTTTTTTCCACTTTTTTTTTCTCGTTTATTATTAGTGAAATCGCAGGAGGCTTCCGAATCAAGAAATGACACACATATTTGAAATCAGCGGGTCATTTGCATGGAGAATATCGTTAAGATTATCCGATTCTCGACAAAAAAATTTTCCCGCAAAAAATAAGAAAAAATGAGAAGGGGTACCCCTTTCCTTTGTTTCAAAAATCTGAAATTTTCCGAAATATTCGGAACATAGGAATGATACATATATTTGTAATCTGCAGAACCTACTCTTTCCAAATCTGCAAGCTGATTTTAAATAAAAAATTCCTACGATTTTAAATCGTCGATTTACTTTTGATTTTTTTTCCACTTTTTTTTTCTCGTTTGTTATTAGTGAAATCGCAGGAGGCTTCCGAATCAAGAAATGACACACATATTTAAAATCAGCGAGTCATTTGCATGGAGAATATCGTTAAGATTATCCGATTCTCGACAAAAAAATTTTCCCGCCAAAAATGAGAAAAAATGAGAAGGGGTACCCCTTTCCTTTTTTTCAAAAATCTGAAATTTTCCGAAATATTCGGAACATAGGAATGATACATATATTTGTAATCTGCAGAACCTACTCTTTCCAAATCTGCAAGCTGATTTCAAATAAAAAATTCCTACGATTTTAAATCGTCGATTTACTTTTGATTTTTTTTCCACTTTTTTTCTCTCGTTTGTTATGGGTGAAATCGCAGGAGGCTTCCGAATCAAGAAATGACACACATATTTGAAATCAGCGGGTCATTTGCATGGAGAATATCGTTAAGATTATCCGATTCTCGACAAAAAAATTTTCCCGCAAAAAATGAGAAAAAATGAGAAGGGGTACCCCTTTCCTTTTTTTCAAAAATCTGAAATTTTCCGAAATATTCGGAACATAGGAATGATACATATATTTGTAATCTGCAGAACCTACTCTTTCCAAATCTGCAAGCTGATTTTGAATAAAAAATTCCTACGATTTCAAATCGTCGATTTACTTTTGATTTTTTTTCCACTTTTTTTCTCTCGTTTGTTATGGGTGAAATCGCAGGAGGCTTCCGAATCAAGAAATGACACACATATTTGAAATCAGCGGGTCATTTGCATGGACAATATCGTTAAGATTATCCGATTCTCGACAAAAAAATTTTCCCGCAAAAAATGAGAAAAAATGAGAAGGGGTACCCCTTTCCTTTTTTTCAAAAATCTGAAATTTTCCGAAATATTCGGAACATAGGAATGATACATATATTTGTAATCTGCAGAACCTACTCTTTCCAAATCTGCAAGCTGATTTTAAATAAAAAATTCCTACGATTTTAAATCGTCGATTTACTTTTGATTTTTTTTCCACTTTTTTTTTCTCGTTTGTTATTAGTGAAATCGCAGGAGGCTTCCGAATCAAGAAATGACAGACATATTTGAAATCAGCGGGTCATTTGCATGGAGAATATCGTTAAGATTATCCGATTCTCGACAAAAAAATTTTCCCGCAAGAAATGAGAAAAAATGAGAAGGGGTACCCCTTTCCTTTTTTTCAAAAATCTGGAATTTTCCGAAATATTCGGAACATAGGAATGATACATATATTTGTAATCTGCAGAACCTACTCTTTCCAAATCTGCAAGCTGATTTTGAATGAAAAATTCCTACGATTTTAAATCGTCGATTTACTTTTGATTTTTTTTCCACTTTTTTTTTCTCGTTTATTATTAGTGAAATCGCAGGAGGCTTCCGAATCAAGAAATGACACACATATTTGAAATCAGCGGGTCATTTGCATGGAGAATATCGTTAAGATTATCCGATTCTCGACAAAAAAATTTTCCCGCAAAAAATAAGAAAAAATGAGAAGGGGTACCCCTTTCCTTTGTTTCAAAAATCTGAAATTTTCCGAAATATTCGGAACATAGGAATGATACATATATTTGTAATCTGCAGAACCTACTCTTTCCAAATCTGCAAGCTGATTTTAAATAAAAAATTCCTACGATTTTAAATCGTCGATTTACTTTTGATTTTTTTTCCACTTTTTTTTTCTCGTTTGTTATTAGTGAAATCGCAGGAGGCTTCCGAATCAAGAAATGACACACATATTTAAAATCAGCGAGTCATTTGCATGGAGAATATCGTTAAGATTATCCGATTCTCGACAAAAAAATTTTCCCGCCAAAAATGAGAAAAAATGAGAAGGGGTACCCCTTTCCTTTTTTTCAAAAATCTGAAATTTTCCGAAATATTCGGAACATAGGAATGATACATATATTTGTAATCTGCAGAACCTACTCTTTCCAAATCTGCAAGCTGATTTCAAATAAAAAATTCCTACGATTTTAAATCGTCGATTTACTTTTGATTTTTTTTCCACTTTTTTTCTCTCGTTTGTTATGGGTGAAATCGCAGGAGGCTTCCGAATCAAGAAATGACACACATATTTGAAATCAGCGGGTCATTTGCATGGAGAATATCGTTAAGATTATCCGATTCTCGACAAAAAAATTTTCCCGCAAAAAATAAGAAAAAATGAGAAGGGGTACCCCTTTCCTTTGTTTCAAAAATCTGAAATTTTCCGAAATATTCGGAACATAGGAATGATACATATATTTGTAATCTGCAGAACCTACTCTTTCCAAATCTGCAAGCTGATTTTAAATAAAAAATTCCTACGATTTTAAATCGTCGATTTACTTTTGATTTTTTTTCCACTTTTTTTTTCTCGTTTGTTATTAGTGAAATCGCAGGAGGCTTCCGAATCAAGAAATGACACACATATTTAAAATCAGCGAGTCATTTGCATGGAGAATATCGTTAAGATTATCCGATTCTCGACAAAAAAATTTTCCCGCCAAAAATGAGAAAAAATGAGAAGGGGTACCCCTTTCCTTTTTTTCAAAAATCTGAAATTTTCCGAAATATTCGGAACATAGGAATGATACATATATTTGTAATCTGCAGAACCTACTCTTTCCAAATCTGCAAGCTGATTTTAAATAAAAAATTCCTACGATTTTAAATCGTCGATTTACTTTTGATTTTTTTTCCACTTTTTTTTTCTCGTTTGTTATTAGTGAAATCGCAGGAGGCTTCCGAATCAAGAAATGACAGACATATTTGAAATCAGCGGGTCATTTGCATGGAGAATATCGTTAAGATTATCCGATTCTCGACAAAAAAATTTTCCCGCAAAAAATGAGAAAAAATGAGAAGGGGTACCCCTTTCCTTTTTTTCAAAAATCTGGAATTTTCCGAAATATTCGGAACATAGGAATGATACATATATTTGTAATCTGCAGAACCTACTCTTTCCAAATCTGCAAGCTGATTTTAAATGAAAAATTCCTACGATTTTAAATCGTCGATTTACTTTTGATTTTTTTTCCACTTTTTTTTTCTCGTTTATTATTAGTGAAATCGCAGGAGGCTTCCGAATCAAGAAATGACACACATATTTGAAATCAGCGGGTCATTTGCATGGAGAATATCGTTAAGATTATCCGATTCTCGACAAAAAAATTTTCCCGCAAAAAATAAGAAAAAATGAGAAGGGGTACCCCTTTCCTTTGTTTCAAAAATCTGAAATTTTCCGAAATATTCGGAACATAGGAATGATACATATATTTGTAATCTGCAGAACCTACTCTTTCCAAATCTGCAAGCTGATTTTAAATGAAAAATTCCTACGATTTTAAATCGTCGATTTACTTTTGATTTTTTTTCCACTTTTTTTTTCTCGTTTATTATTAGTGAAATCGCAGGAGGCTTCCGAATCAAGAAATGACACACATATTTGAAATCAGCGGGTCATTTGCATGGAGAATATCGTTAAGATTATCCGATTCTCGACAAAAAAATTTTCCCGCAAAAAATAAGAAAAAATGAGAAGGGGTACCCCTTTCCTTTGTTTCAAAAATCTGAAATTTTCCGAAATATTCGGAACATAGGAATGATACATATATTTGTAATCTGCAGAACCTACTCTTTCCAAATCTGCAAGCTGATTTTAAATGAAAAATTCCTACGATTTTGAATCGTCGATTTACTTTTGATTTTTTTTCCACTTTTTTTTTCTCGTTTATTATTAGTGAAATCGCAGGAGGCTTCCGAATCAAGAAATGACACACATATTTGAAATCAGCGGGTCATTTGCATGGAGAATATCGTTAAGATTATCCGATTCTCGACAAAAAAATTTTCCCGCAAAAAATAAGAAAAAATGAGAAGGGGTACCCCTTTCCTTTGTTTCAAAAATCTGAAATTTTCCGAAATATTCGGAACATAGGAATGATACATATATTTGTAATCTGCAGAACCTACTCTTTCCAAATCTGCAAGCTGATTTTAAATAAAAAATTCCTACGATTTTAAATCGTCGATTTACTTTTGATTTTTTTTCCACTTTTTTTTTCTCGTTTGTTATTAGTGAAATCGCCGGAGGCTTCCGAATCAAGAAATGACACACATATTTAAAATCAGCGAGTCATTTGCATGGAGAATATCGTTAAGATTATCCGATTCTCGACAAAAAAATTTTCCCGCCAAAAATGAGAAAAAATGAGAAGGGGTACCCCTTTCCTTTTTTTCAAAAATCTGAAATTTTCCGAAATATTCGGAACATAGGAATGATACATATATTTGTAATCTGCAGAACCTACTCTTTCCAAATCTGCAAGCTGATTTCAAATAAAAAGTTCCTACGATTTTAAATCGTCGATTTACTTTTGATTTTTTTTCCACTTTTTTTCTCTCGTTTGTTATGGGTGAAATCGCAGGAGGCTTCCGAATCAAGAAATGACACACATATTTGAAATCAGCGGGTCATTTGCATGGAGAATATCGTTAAGATTATCCGATTCTCGACAAAAAAATTTTCCCGCAAAAAATAAGAAAAAATGAGAAGGGGTACCCCTTTCCTTTTTTTCAAAAATCTGAAATTTTCCGAAATATTCGGAACATAGGAATGATACATATATTTGTAATCTGCAGAACCTACTCTTTCCAAATCTGCAAGCTGATTTTGAATAAAAAATTCCTACGATTTCAAATCGTCGATTTACTTTTGATTTTTTTTCCACTTTTTTTCTCTCGTTTGTTATGGGTGAAATCGCAGGAGGCTTCCGAATCAAGAAATGACACACATATTTGAAATCAGCGGGTCATTTGCATGGACAATATCGTTAAGATTATCCGATTCTCGACAAAAAAATTTTCCCGCAAAAAATAAGAAAAAATGAGAAGGGGTACCCCTTTCCTTTTTTTCAAAAATCTGAAATTTTCCGAAATATTCGGAACATAGGAATGATACATATATTTGTAATCTGCAGAACCTACTCTTTCCAAATCTGCAAGCTGATTTTAAATAAAAAATTCCTACGATTTTAAATCGTCGATTTACTTTTATTTTTTTTCCACTTTTTTTTTCTCGTTTGTTATTAGTGAAATCGCAGGAGGCTTCCGAATCAAGAAATGACACACATATTTGAAATCAGCGGGTCATTTGCATGGAGAATATCGTTAAGATTATCCGATTCTCGACAAAAAAATTTTCCCGCAAAAAATGAGAAAAAATGAGAAGGGGTACCCCTTTCCTTTTTTTCAAAAATCTGAAATTTTCCGAAATATTCGGAACATAGGAATGATACATATATTTGTAATCTGCAGAACCTACTCTTTCCAAATCTGCAAGCTGATTTTAAATAAAAAATTCCTACGATTTTAAATCGTCGATTTACTTTTGATTTTTTTTCCACTTTTTTTTTCTCGTTTGTAATTAGTGAAATCGCAGGAGGCTTCCGAATCAAGAAATGACACACATATTTGAAATCAGCGGGTCATTTGCATGGAGAATATCGTTAAGATTGTCCGATTCTCGACAAAAAAATTTTCCCGCAAAAAATGAGAAAAAATGAGAAGGGGTACCCCTTTCCTTTTTTTCAAAAATCTGAAATTTTCCGAAATATTCGGAACATAAGAATGATACATATATTTGTAATCTGCAGAACCTACTCTTTCCAAATCTGCAAGCTGATTTTAAATAAAAAATTCCTACGATTTTAAATCGTCGATTTACTTTTGATTTTTTTTCCACTTTTTTTTTCTCGTTTGTTATTAGTGAAATCGCAGGAGGCTTCCGAATCAAGAAATGACACACATATTTAAAATCAGCGAGTCATTTGCATGGAGAATATCGTTAAGATTATCCGATTCTCGACAAGAAAATTTTCCCGCCAAAAATGAGAAAAAATGAGAAGGGGTACCCCTTTCCTTTTTTTCAAAAATCTGAAATTTTCCGAAATATTCGGAACATAGGAATGATACATATATTTGTAATCTGCAGAACCTACTCTTTCCAAATCTGCAAGCTGATTTCAAATAAAAATTTCCTACGATTTTAAATCGTCGATTTACTTTTGATTTTTTTTCCACTTTTTTTCTCTCGTTTGTTATGGGTGAAATCGCAGGAGGCTTCCGAATCAAGAAATGACACACATATTTGAAATCAGCGGGTCATTTGCATGGAGAATATCGTTAAGATTATCCGATTCTCGACAAAAAAATTTTCCCGCAAAAAATAAGAAAAAATGAGAAGGGGTACCCCTTTCCTTTTTTTCAAAAATCTGAAATTTTCCGAAATATTCGGAACATAGGAATGATACATATATTTGTAATCTGCAGAACCTACTCTTTCCAAATCTGCAAGCTGATTTTAAATAAAAAATTCCTACGATTTTAAATCGTCGATTTACTTTTGATTTTTTTTCCACTTTTTTTTTCTCGTTTGTTATTAGTGAAATCGCAGGAGGCTTCCGAATCAAGAAATGACACACATATTTAAAATCAGCGAGTCATTTGCATGGAGAATATCGTTAAGATTATCCGATTCTCGACAAGAAAATTTTCCCGCCAAAAATGAGAAAAAATGAGAAGGGGTACCCCTTTCCTTTTTTTCAAAAATCTGAAATTTTCCGAAATATTCGGAACATAGGAATGATACATATATTTGTAATCTGCAGAACCTACTCTTTCCAAATCTGCAAGCTGATTTCAAATAAAAAATTCCTACGATTTTAAATCGTCGATTTACTTTTGATTTTTTTTCCACTTTTTTTTTCTCGTTTGTTATTAGTGAAATCACAGGAGGCTTCCGAATCAAGGAATGACACACATATTTGAAATCAGCGGGTCATTTGCATGGAGAATATCGTTAAGATTATCCGATTCTCGACAAAAAAATTTTCCCGCAAAAAATGAGAAAAAATGAGAAGGGGTACCCCTTTCCTTTTTTTCAAAAATCTGAAATTTTCCGAAATATTCGGAACATAAAAATGATACATATATTTGTAATCTGCAGAACCTACTCTTTCCAAATCTGCAAGCTGATTTTAAATAAAAAATTCCTACGATTTTAAATCGTCGATTTACTTTTGATTTTTTTTCCACTTTTTTTTTCTCGTTTGTAATTAGTGAAATCGCAGGAGGCTTCCGAATCAAGAAATGACACACATATTTGAAATCAGCGGGTCATTTGCATGGAGAATATCGTTAAGATTATCCGATTCTCGACAAAAAAATTTTCCCGCAAAAAATGAGAAAAAATGAGAAGGGGTACCCCTTTCCTTTTTTTCAAAAATCTGAAATTTTCCGAAATATTCGGAACATAGGAATGATACATATATTTGTAATCTGCAGAACCTACTCTTTCCAAATCTGCAAGCTGATTTTAAATAAAAAATTCCTACGATTTTAAATCGTCGATTTACTTTTGATTTTTTTTCCACTTTTTTTTTCTCGTTTGTTATTAGTGAAATCGCAGGAGGCTTCCGAATCAAGAAATGACACACATATTTAAAATCAGCGAGTCATCTGCATGGAGAATATCGTTAAGATTATCCGATTCTCGACCAAAAAAATTTCCCGCCAAAAATGAGAAAAAATGAGAAGGGGTACCCCTTTCCTTTTTTTCAAAAATCTGAAATTTTCCGAAATATTCGGAACATAGGAATGATACATATATTTGTAATCTGCAGAACCTACTCTTTCCAAATCTGCAAGCTGATTTCAAATAAAAAATTCCTACGATTTTAAATCGTCGATTTACTTTTGATTTTTTTTCCACTTTTTTTTTCTCGTTTGTTATTAGTGAAATCACAGGAGGCTTCCGAATCAAGGAATGACACACATATTTGAAATCAGCGGGTCATTTGCATGGAGAATATCGTTAAGATTATCCGATTCTCGACAAAAAAATTTTCCCGCAAAAAATGAGAAAAAATGAGAAGGGGTACCCCTTTCCTTTTTTTCAAAAATCTGAAATTTTCCGAAATATTCGGAACATAAAAATGATACATATATTTGTAATCTGCAGAACCTACTCTTTCCAAATCTGCAAGCTGATTTTAAATAAAAAATTCCTACGATTTTAAATCGTCGATTTACTTTTGATTTTTTTTCCACTTTTTTTTTCTCGTTTGTTATTAGTGAAATCGCAGGAGGCTTCCGAATCAAGAAATGACACACATATTTAAAATCAGCGAGTCATTTGCATGGAGAATATCGTTAAGATTATCCGATTCTCGACAAAAAAATTTTCCCGCCAAAAATGAGAAAAAATGAGAAGGGGTACCCCTTTCCTTTTTTTCAAAAATCTGAAATTTTCCGAAATATTCGGAACATAGGAATGATACATATATTTGTAATCTGCAGAACCTACTCTTTCCAAATCTGCAAGCTGATTTGAAATAAAAAATTCCTACGATTTTAAATCGTCGATTTACTTTTGATTTTTTTTCCACTTTTTTTCTCTCGTTTGTTATGGGTGAAATCGCAGGAGGCTTCCGAATCAAGAAATGACACACATATTTGAAATCAGCGGGTCATTTGCATGGAGAATATCGTTAAGATTATCCGATTCTCGACAAAAAAATTTTCCCGCAAAAAATAAGAAAAAATGAGAAGGGGTACCCCTTTCCTTTTTTTCAAAAATCTGAAATTTTCCGAAATATTCGGAACATAGGAATGATACATATATTTGTAATCTGCAGAACCTACTCTTTCCAAATCTGCAAGCTGATTTTGAATAAAAAATTCCTACGATTTCAAATCGTCGATTTACTTTTGATTTTTTTTCCACTTTTTTTCTCTCGTTTGTTATGGGTGAAATCGCAGGAGGCTTCCGAATCAAGAAATGACACACATATTTGAAATCAGCGGGTCATTTGCATGGACAATATCGTTAAGATTATCCGATTCTCGACAAAAAAATTTTCCCGCAAAAAATGAGAAAAAATGAGAAGGGGTACCCCTTTCCTTTTTTTCAAAAATCTGAAATTTTCCGAAATATTCGAAACATAGGAATGATACATATATTTGTAATCTGCAGAACCTACTGTTTCCAAATCTGCAAGCTGATTTTAAATAAAAAATTCCTACGATTTTAAATCGTCGATTTACTTTTATTTTTTTTCCACTTTTTTTTTCTCGTTTGTTATTAGTGAAATCGCAGGAGGCTTCCGAATCAAGAAATGACACACATATTTGAAATCAGCGGGTCATTTGCATGGAGAATATCGTTAAGATTATCCGATTCTCGACAAAAAAATTTTCCCGCAAAAAATGAGAAAAAATGAGAAGGGGTACCCCTTTCCTTTTTTTCAAAAATCTGAAATTTTCCGAAATATTCGGAACATAGGAATGATACATATATTTGTAATCTGCAGAACCTACTCTTTCCAAATCTGCAAGCTGATTTTAAATAAAAAATTCCTACGATTTTAAATCGTCGATTTACTTTTGATTTTTTTTCCACTTTTTTTCTCTCGTTTGTTATGGGTGAAATCGCAGGAGGCTTCCGAATCAAGAAATGACACACATATTTGAAATCAGCGGGTCATTTGCATGGAGAATATCGTTAAGATTATCCGATTCTCGACAAAAAAATTTTCCCGCAAAAAATAAGAAAAAATGAGAAGGGGTACCCCTTTCCTTTTTTTCAAAAATCTGAAATTTTCCGAAATATTCGGAACATAGGAATGATACATATATTTGTAATCTGCAGAACCTACTCTTTCCAAATCTGCAAGCTGATTTTGAATAAAAAATTCCTACGATTTCAAATCGTCGATTTACTTTTGATTTTTTTTCCACTTTTTTTCTCTCGTTTGTTATGGGTGAAATCGCAGGAGGCTTCCGAATCAAGAAATGACACACATATTTGAAATCAGCGGGTCATTTGCATGGACAATATCGTTAAGATTATCCGATTCTCGACAAAAAAATTTTCCCGCAAAAAATGAGAAAAAATGAGAAGGGGTACCCCTTTCCTTTTTTTCAAAAATCTGAAATTTTCCGAAATATTCGAAACATAGGAATGATACATATATTTGTAATCTGCAGAACCTACTGTTTCCAAATCTGCAAGCTGATTTTAAATAAAAAATTCCTACGATTTTAAATCGTCGATTTACTTTTATTTTTTTTCCACTTTTTTTTTCTCGTTTGTTATTAGTGAAATCGCAGGAGGCTTCCGAATCAAGAAATGACACACATATTTGAAATCAGCGGGTCATTTGCATGGAGAATATCGTTAAGATTATCCGATTCTCGACAAAAAAATTTTCCCGCAAAAAATGAGAAAAAATGAGAAGGGGTACCCCTTTCCTTTTTTTCAAAAATCTGAAATTTTCCGAAATATTCGGAACATAGGAATGATACATATATTTGTAATCTGCAGAACCTACTCTTTCCAAATCTGCAAGCTGATTTTAAATAAAAAATTCCTACGATTTTAAATCGTCGATTTACTTTTGATTTTTTTTCCACTTTTTTTCTCTCGTTTGTTATGGGTGAAATCGCAGGAGGCTTCCGAATCAAGAAATGACACACATATTTGAAATCAGCGGGTCATTTGCATGGAGAATATCGTTAAGATTATCCGATTCTCGACAAAAAAATTTTCCCGCAAAAAATAAGAAAAAATGAGAAGGGGTACCCCTTTCCTTTTTTTCAAAAATCTGAAATTTTCCGAAATATTCGGAACATAGGAATGATACATATATTTGTAATCTGCAGAACCTACTCTTTCCAAATCTGCAAGCTGATTTTGAATAAAAAATTCCTACGATTTCAAATCGTCGATTTACTTTTGATTTTTTTTCCACTTTTTTTCTCTCGTTTGTTATGGGTGAAATCGCAGGAGGCTTCCGAATCAAGAAATGACACACATATTTGAAATCAGCGGGTCATTTGCATGGAGAATATCGTTAAGATTATCCGATTCTCGACAAAAAAATTTTCCCGCAAAAAATGAGAAAAAATGAGAAGGGGTACCCCTTTCCTTTTTTTCAAAAATCTGAAATTTTCCGAAATATTCGGAACATAGGAATGATACATATATTTGTAATCTGCAGAACCTACTCTTTCCAAATCTGCAAGCTGATTTTAAATAAAAAATTCCTACGATTTTAAATCGTCGATTTACTTTTGATTTTTTTTCCACTTTTTTTTTCTCGTTTGTTATAAGTGAAATCACAGGAGGCTTCCGAATCAAAAAATGACACACATATTTGAAATCAGCGGGTCATTTGCATGGAGAATATCGTTAAGATTATCCGATTCTCGACAAAAAAATTTTCCCGCAAAAAATGAGAAAAAATGAGAAGGGGTACCCCTTTCCTTTTTTTCAAAAATCTGAAATTTTCCGAAATATTCGGAACATAGGAATGATACATATATTTGTAATCTGCAGAACCTACTCTTTCCAAATCTGCAAGCTGATTTTAAATAAAAAATTCCTACGATTTTAAATCGTCGATTTACTTTTGATTTTTTTTCCACTTTTTTTCTCTCGTTTGTTATCAGTGAAATCGCAGGAGGCTTCCGAATCAAGAAATGACACACATATTTGAAATCAGCGGGTCATTTGCATGGAGAATATCGTTAAGATTATCCGATTCTCGACAAGAAAATTTTCCCGCAAAAAATGAGGAAAAATGAGAAGGGGTACCCCTTTCCTTTTTTTCAAAAATCTGAAATTTTCCGAAATATTCGGAACATAGGAATGATATATATATTTGTAATCTGCAGAACCTACTCTTTCCAAATCTGCAAGCTGATTTTGAATAAAAAATTCCTACGATTTCAAATCGTCGATTTACTTTTGATTTTTTTTCCACTTTTTTTCTCTCGTTTGTTATGGGTGAAAGCGCAGGAGGCTTCCGAATCAAGAAATGACACACATATTTGAAATCAGCGGGTCATTTGCATGGAGAATATCGTTAAGATTATCCGATTCTCGACAAAAAAATTTTCCCGCAAAAAATGAGAAAAAATGAGAAGGGGTACCCCTTTCCTTTTTTTCAAAAATCTGAAATTTTCCGAAATATTCGGAACATAGGAATGATACATATATTTGTAATCTGCAGAACCTACTCTTTCCAAATCTGCAAGCTGATTTTAAATAAAAAATTCCTACGATTTTAAATCGTCGATTTACTTTTGATTTTTTTTCCACTTTTTTTCTCTCGTTTGTTATTAGTGAAATCGCAGGAGGCTTCCGAATCAAGAAATGACACACATATTTGAAATCAGCGGGTCATTTGCATGGAGAATATCGTTAAGATTATCCGATTCTCAAAAAAAAATTTTCCCGCAAAAAATGAGAAAAAATGAGAAGGGGTACCCCTTTCCTTTTTTTCAAAAATCTGAAATTTTCCGAAATATTCGGAACATAGGAATGATACATATATTTGTAATCTGCAGAACCTACTCTTTCCAAATCTGCAAGCTGATTTTAAATAAAAAATTCCTACGATTTTAAATCGTCGATTTACTTTTATTTTTTTTCCACTTTTTTTTTCTCGTTTGTTATTAGTGAAATCGCAGGAGGCTTCCGAATCAAGAAATGACACACATATTTGAAATCAGCGGGTCATTTGCATGGAGAATATCGTTAAGATTGTCCGATTCTCGACAAAAAAATTTTCCCGCAAAAAATGAGAAAAAATGAGAAGGGGTACCCCTTTCCTTTTTTTCAAAAATCTGAAATTTTCCGAAATATTCGGAACATAAGAATGATACATATATTTGTAATCTGCAGAACCTACTCTTTCCAAATCTGCAAGCTGATTTTAAATAAAAAATTCCTACGATTTTAAATCGTCGATTTACTTTTGATTTTTTTTCCACTTTTTTTTTCTCGTTTGTTATTAGTGAAATCGCAGGAGGCTTCCGAATCAAGAAATGACACACATATTTAAAATCAGCGAGTCATTTGCATGGAGAATATCGTTAAGATTATCCGATTCTCGACAAGAAAATTTTCCCGCCAAAAATGAGAAAAAATGAGAAGGGGTACCCCTTTCCTTTTTTTCAAAAATCTGAAATTTTCCGAAATATTCGGAACATAGGAATGATACATATATTTGTAATCTGCAGAACCTACTCTTTCCAAATCTGCAAGCTGATTTCAAATAAAAATTTCCTACGATTTTAAATCGTCGATTTACTTTTGATTTTTTTTCCACTTTTTTTCTCTCGTTTGTTATGGGTGAAATCGCAGGAGGCTTCCGAATCAAGAAATGACACACATATTTGAAATCAGCGGGTCATTTGCATGGAGAATATCGTTAAGATTATCCGATTCTCGACAAAAAAATTTTCCCGCAAAAAATAAGAAAAAATGAGAAGGGGTACCCCTTTCCTTTTTTTCAAAAATCTGAAATTTTCCGAAATATTCGGAACATAGGAATGATACATATATTTGTAATCTGCAGAACCTACTCTTTCCAAATCTGCAAGCTGATTTTAAATAAAAAATTCCTACGATTTTAAATCGTCGATTTACTTTTGATTTTTTTTCCACTTTTTTTTTCTCGTTTGTAATTAGTGAAATCGCAGGAGGCTTCCGAATCAAGAAATGACACACATATTTGAAATCAGCGGGTCATTTGCATGGAGAATATCGTTAAGATTATCCGATTCTCGACAAAAAAATTTTCCCGCAAAAAATGAGAAAAAATGAGAAGGGGTACCCCTTTCCTTTTTTTCAAAAATCTGAGATTTTCCGAAATATTCGGAACATAGGAATGATACATATATTTGTAATCTGCAGAACCTACTCTTTCCAAATCTGCAAGCTGATTTTAAATAAAAAATTCCTACGATTTTAAATCGTCGATTTACTTTTGATTTTTTTTCCACTTTTTTTTTCTCGTTTGTAATTAGTGAAATCGCAGGAGGCTTCCGAATCAAGAAATGACACACATATTTGAAATCAGCGGGTCATTTGCATGGAGAATATCGTTAAGATTATCCGATTCTCGACAAAAAAATTTTCCCGCCAAAAATGAGAAAAAATGAGAAGGGGTACCCCTTTCCTTTTTTTCAAAAATCTGAAATTTTCCGAAATATTCGGAACATAGGAATGATACATATATTTGTAATCTGCAGAACCTACTCTTTCCAAATCTGCAAGCTGATTTCAAATAAAAAATTCCTACGATTTTAAATCGTCGATTTACTTTTGATTTTTTTTCCACTTTTTTTTTCTCGTTTGTTATTAGTGAAATCACAGGAGGCTTCCGAATCAAGGAATGACACACATATTTGAAATCAGCGGGTCATTTGCATGGAGAATATCGTTAAGATTATCCGATTCTCGACAAAAAAATTTTCCCGCAAAAAATGAGAAAAAATGAGAAGGGGTACCCCTTTCCTTTTTTTCAAAAATCTGAAATTTTCCGAAATATTCGGAACATAAAAATGATACATATATTTGTAATCTGCAGAACCTACTCTTTCCAAATCTGCAAGCTGATTTTAAATAAAAAATTCCTACGATTTTAAATCGTCGATTTACTTTTGATTTTTTTTCCACTTTTTTTTTCTCGTTTGTAATTAGTGAAATCGCAGGAGGCTTCCGAATCAAGAAATGACACACATATTTGAAATCAGCGGGTCATTTGCATGGAGAATATCGTTAAGATTATCCGATTCTCGACAAAAAAATTTTCCCGCAAAAAATGAGAAAAAATGAGAAGGGGTACCCCTTTCCTTTTTTTCAAAAATCTGAAATTTTCCGAAATATTCGGAACATAGGAATGATACATATATTTGTAATCTGCAGAACCTACTCTTTCCAAATCTGCAAGCTGATTTCAAATAAAAAATTCCTACGATTTTAAATCGTCGATTTACTTTTGATTTTTTTTCCACTTTTTTTTTCTCGTTTGTTATTAGTGAAATCACAGGAGGCTTCCGAATCAAGGAATGACACACATATTTGAAATCAGCGGGTCATTTGCATGGAGAATATCGTTAAGATTATCCGATTCTCGACAAAAAAATTTTCCCGCAAAAAATGAGAAAAAATGAGAAGGGGTACCCCTTTCCTTTTTTTCAAAAATCTGAAATTTTCCGAAATATTCGGAACATAGGAATGATACATATATTTGTAATCTGCAGAACCTACTCTTTCCAAATCTGCAAGCTGATTTTAAATAAAAAATTCCTACGATTTCAAATCGTCGATTTACTTTTGATTTTTTTTCCACTTTTTTTTTCTCGTTTGTTATTAGTGAAATCGCAGGAGGCTTCCGAATCAAGAAATGACACACATATTTGAAATCAGCGGGTCATTTGCATGGAGAATATCGTTAAGATTATCCGATTCTCGACAAAAAAATTTTCCCGCAAAAAATAAGAAAAAATGAGAAGGGGTACCCCTTTCCTTTTTTTCAAAAATCTGAAATTTTCCGAAATATTCGGAACATAGGAATGATACATATATTTGTAATCTGCAGAACCTACTCTTTCCAAATCTGCAAGCTGATTTTGAATAAAAAATTCCTACGATTTCAAATCGTCGATTTACTTTTGATTTTTTTTCCACTTTTTTTCTCTCGTTTGTTATGGGTGAAATCGCAGGAGGCTTCCGAATCAAGAAATGACACACATATTTGAAATCAGCGGGTCATTTGCATGGAGAATATCGTTAAGATTATCCGATTCTCGACAAAAAAATTTTCCCGCAAAAAATGAGAAAAAATGAGAAGGGGTACCCCTTTCCTTTTTTTCAAAAATCTGAAATTTTCCGAAATATTCGGAACATAGGAATGATACATATATTTGTAATCTGCAGAACCTACTCTTTCCAAATCTGCAAGCTGATTTTAAATAAAAAATTCCTACGATTTTAAATCGTCGATTTACTTTTGATTTTTTTTCCACTTTTTTTTTCTCGTTTGTTATTAGTGAAATCACAGGAGGCTTCCGAATCAAGAAATGACACACATATTTGAAATCAGCGGGTCATTTGCATGGAGAATATCGTTAAGATTATCCGATTCTCGACAAAAAAATTTTCCCGCAAAAAATGAGAAAAAATGAGAAGGGGTACCCCTTTCCTTTTTTTCAAAAATCTGAAATTTTCCGAAATATTCGGAACATAGGAATGATACATATATTTGTAATCTGCAGAACCTACTCTTTCCAAATCTGCAAGCTGATTTTAAATAAAAAATTCCTACGATTTTAAATCGTCGATTTACTTTTGATTTTTTTTCCACTTTTTTTCTCTCGTTTGTTATCAGTGAAATCGCAGGAGGCTTCCGAATCAAGAAATGACACACATATTTGAAATCAGCGGGTCATTTGCATGGAGAATATCGTTAAGATTATCCGATTCTCGACAAAAAAATTTTCCCGCAAAAAATGAGGAAAAATGAGAAGGGGTACCCCTTTCCTTTTTTTCAAAAATCTGAAATTTTCCGAAATATTCGGAACATAGGAATGATATATATATTTGTAATCTGCAGAACCTACTCTTTCCAAATCTGCAAGCTGATTTTGAATAAAAAATTCCTACGATTTCAAATCGTCGATTTACTTTTGATTTTTTTTCCACTTTTTTTCTCTCGTTTGTTATGGGTGAAAGCGCAGGAGGCTTCCGAATCAAGAAATGACACACATATTTGAAATCAGCGGGTCATTTGCATGGAGAATATCGTTAAGATTATCCGATTCTCGACAAAAAAATTTTCCCGCAAAAAATGAGAAAAAATGAGAAGGGGTACCCCTTTCCTTTTTTTCAAAAATCTGAAATTTTCCGAAATATTCGGAACATAGGAATGATACATATATTTGTAATCTGCAGAACCTACTCTTTCCAAATCTGCAAGCTGATTTTAAATAAAAAATTCCTACGATTTTAAATCGTCGATTTACTTTTGATTTTTTTTCCACTTTTTTTCTCTCGTTTGTTATTAGTGAAATCGCAGGAGGCTTCCGAATCAAGAAATGACACACATATTTGAAATCAGCGGGTCATTTGCATGGAGAATATCGTTAAGATTATCCGATTCTCGACAAAAAAATTTTCCCGCAAAAAATGAGGAAAAATGAGAAGGGGTACCCCTTTCCTTTTTTTCAAAAATCTGAAATTTTCCGAAATATTCGGAACATAGGAATGATATATATATTTGTAATCTGCAGAACCTACTCTTTCCAAATCTGCAAGCTGATTTTGAATAAAAAATTCCTACGATTTCAAATCTTCGATTTACTTTTGATTTTTTTTCCACTTTTTTTCTCTCGTTTGTTATGGGTGAAAGCGCAGGAGGCTTCCGAATCAAGAAATGACACACATATTTGAAATCAGCGGGTCATTTGCATGGAGAATATCGTTAAGATTATCCGATTCTCGACAAAAAAATTTTCCCGCAAAAAATGAGAAAAAATGAGAAGGGGTACCCCTTTCCTTTTTTTCAAAAATCTGAAATTTTCCGAAATATTCGGAACATAGGAATGATACATATATTTGTAATCTGCAGAACCTACTCTTTCCAAATCTGCAAGCTGATTTTAAATAAAAAATTCCTACGATTTTAAATCGTCGATTTACTTTTGATTTTTTTTCCACTTTTTTTCTCTCGTTTGTTTTTAGTGAAATCGCAGGAGGCTTCCGAATCAAGAAATGACACACATATTTGAAATCAGCGGGTCATTTGCATGGAGAATATCGTTAAGATTATCCGATTCTCGACAAAAAAATTTTCCCGCAAAAAATGAGGAAAAATGAGAAGGGGTACCCCTTTCCTTTTTTTCAAAAATCTGAAATTTTCCGAAATATTCGGAACATAGGAATGATACATATATTTGTAATCTGCAGAACCTACTCTTTCCAAATCTGCAAGCTGATTTTAAATAAAAAATTCCTACGATTTTAAATCGTCGATTTACTTTTGATTTTTTTTCCACTTTTTTTCTCTCGTTTGTTATTAGTGAAATCGCAGGAGGCTTCCGAATCAAGAAATGACACACATATTTGAAATCAGCGGGTCATTTGCATGGAGAATATCGTTAAGATTATCCGATTCTCGACAAAAAAATTTTCCCGCAAAAAATGAGAAAAAATGAGAAGGGGTACCCCTTTCCTTTTTTTCAAAAATCTGAAATTTTCCGAAATATTCGGAACATAGGAATGATACATATATTTGTAATCTGCAGAACCTACTCTTTCCAAATCTGCAAGCTGATTTTAAATAAAAAATTCCTACGATTTTAAATCGTCGATTTACTTTTATTTTTTTTCCACTTTTTTTTTCTCGTTTGTTATTAGTGAAATCGCAGGAGGCTTCCGAATCAAGAAATGACACACATATTTGAAATCAGCGGGTCATTTGCATGGAGAATATCGTTAAGATTATCCGATTCTCGACAAAAAAATTTTCCCGCAAAAAATGAGAAAAAATGAGAAGGGGTACCCCTTTCCTTTTTTTCAAAAATCTGAAATTTTCCGAAATATTCGGAACATAGGAATGATACATATATTTGTAATCTGCAGAACCTACTCTTTCCAAATCTGCAAGCTGATTTTAAATAAAAAATTCCTACGATTTTAAATCGTCGATTTACTTTTGATTTTTTTTCCACTTTTTTTCTCTCGTTTGTTATGGGTGAAATCGCAGGAGGCTTCCGAATCAAGAAATGACACACATATTTGAAATCAGCGGGTCATTTGCATGGAGAATATCGTTAAGATTATCCGATTCTCGACAAAAAAATTTTCCCGCAAAAAATGAGAAAAAATGAGAAGGGGTACCCCTTTCCTTTTTTTCAAAAATCTGAAATTTTCCGAAATATTCGGAACATAGGAATGATACATATATTTGTAATCTGCAGAACCTACTCTTTCCAAATCTGCAAGCTGATTTCAAATAAAAAATTCCTACGATTTTAAATCGTCGATTTACTTTTGATTTTTTTTCCACTTTTTTTTTCTCGTTTGTTATTAGTGAAATCACAGGAGGCTTCCGAATCAAGGAATGACACACATATTTGAAATCAGCGGGTCATTTGCATGGAGAATATCGTTAAGATTATCCGATTCTCGACAAAAAAATTTTCCCGCAAAAAATGAGAAAAAATGAGAAGGGGTACCCCTTTCCTTTTTTTCAAAAATCTGAAATTTTCCGAAATATTCGGAACATAGGAATGATACATATATTTGTAATCTGCAGAACCTACTCTTTCCAAATCTGCAAGCTGATTTTAAATAAAAAATTCCTACGATTTCAAATCGTCGATTTACTTTTGATTTTTTTTCCACTTTTTTTTTCTCGTTTGTTATTAGTGAAATCGCAGGAGGCTTCCGAATCAAGAAATGACACACATATTTGAAATCAGCGGGTCATTTGCATGGAGAATATCGTTAAGATTATCCGATTCTCGACAAAAAAATTTTCCCGCAAAAAATAAGAAAAAATGAGAAGGGGTACCCCTTTCCTTTTTTTCAAAAATCTGAAATTTTCCGAAATATTCGGAACATAGGAATGATACATATATTTGTAATCTGCAGAACCTACTCTTTCCAAATCTGCAAGCTGATTTTGAATAAAAAATTCCTACGATTTCAAATCGTCGATTTACTTTTGATTTTTTTTCCACTTTTTTTCTCTCGTTTGTTATGGGTGAAATCGCAGGAGGCTTCCGAATCAAGAAATGACACACATATTTGAAATCAGCGGGTCATTTGCATGGAGAATATCGTTAAGATTATCCGATTCTCGACAAAAAAATTTTCCCGCAAAAAATGAGAAAAAATGAGAAGGGGTACCCCTTTCCTTTTTTTCAAATATCTGAAATTTTCCGAAATATTCGGAACATAGGAATGATACATATATTTGTAATCTGCAGAACCTACTCTTTCCAAATCTGCAAGCTGATTTTAAATAAAAAATTCCTACGATTTTAAATCGTCGATTTACTTTTGATTTTTTTTCCACTTTTTTTTTCTCGTTTGTTATTAGTGAAATCACAGGAGGCTTCCGAATCAAGAAATGACACACATATTTGAAATCAGCGGGTCATTTGCATGGAGAATATCGTTAAGATTATCCGATTCTCGACAAAAAAATTTTCCCGCAAAAAATGAGAAAAAATGAGAAGGGGTACCCCTTTCCTTTTTTTCAAAAATCTGAAATTTTCCGAAATATTCGGAACATAGGAATGATACATATATTTGTAATCTGCAGAACCTACTCTTTCCAAATCTGCAAGCTGATTTTAAATAAAAAATTCCTACGATTTTAAATCGTCGATTTACTTTTGATTTTTTTTCCACTTTTTTTCTCTCGTTTGTTATCAGTGAAATCGCAGGAGGCTTCCGAATCAAGAAATGACACACATATTTGAAATCAGCGGGTCATTTGCATGGAGAATATCGTTAAGATTATCCGATTCTCGACAAAAAAATTTTCCCGCAAAAAATGAGGAAAAATGAGAAGGGGTACCCCTTTCCTTTTTTTCAAAAATCTGAAATTTTCCGAAATATTCGGAACATAGGAATGATATATATATTTGTAATCTGCAGAACCTACTCTTTCCAAATCTGCAAGCTGATTTTGAATAAAAAATTCCTACGATTTCAAATCGTCGATTTACTTTTGATTTTTTTTCCACTTTTTTTCTCTCGTTTGTTATGGGTGAAAGCGCAGGAGGCTTCCGAATCAAGAAATGACACACATATTTGAAATCAGCGGGTCATTTGCATGGAGAATATCGTTAAGATTATCCGATTCTCGACAAAAAAATTTTCCCGCAAAAAATGAGAAAAAATGAGAAGGGGTACCCCTTTCCTTTTTTTCAAAAATCTGAAATTTTCCGAAATATTCGGAACATAGGAATGATACATATATTTGTAATCTGCAGAACCTACTCTTTCCAAATCTGCAAGCTGATTTTAAATAAAAAATTCCTACGATTTTAAATCGTCGATTTACTTTTGATTTTTTTTCCACTTTTTTTCTCTCGTTTGTTATTAGTGAAATCGCAGGAGGCTTCCGAATCAAGAAATGACACACATATTTGAAATCAGCGGGTCATTTGCATGGAGAATATCGTTAAGATTATCCGATTCTCGACAAAAAAATTTTCCCGCAAAAAATGAGGAAAAATGAGAAGGGGTACCCCTTTCCTTTTTTTCAAAAATCTGAAATTTTCCGAAATATTCGGAACATAGGAATGATATATATATTTGTAATCTGCAGAACCTACTCTTTCCAAATCTGCAAGCTGATTTTGAATAAAAAATTCCTACGATTTCAAATCTTCGATTTACTTTTGATTTTTTTTCCACTTTTTTTCTCTCGTTTGTTATGGGTGAAAGCGCAGGAGGCTTCCGAATCAAGAAATGACACACATATTTGAAATCAGCGGGTCATTTGCATGGAGAATATCGTTAAGATTATCCGATTCTCGACAAAAAAATTTTCCCGCAAAAAATGAGAAAAAATGAGAAGGGGTACCCCTTTCCTTTTTTTCAAAAATCTGAAATTTTCCGAAATATTCGGAACATAGGAATGATACATATATTTGTAATCTGCAGAACCTACTCTTTCCAAATCTGCAAGCTGATTTTAAATAAAAAATTCCTACGATTTTAAATCGTCGATTTACTTTTGATTTTTTTTCCACTTTTTTTCTCTCGTTTGTTTTTAGTGAAATCGCAGGAGGCTTCCGAATCAAGAAATGACACACATATTTGAAATCAGCGGGTCATTTGCATGGAGAATATCGTTAAGATTATCCGATTCTCGACAAAAAAATTTTCCCGCAAAAAATGAGGAAAAATGAGAAGGGGTACCCCTTTCCTTTTTTTCAAAAATCTGAAATTTTCCGAAATATTCGGAACATAGGAATGATACATATATTTGTAATCTGCAGAACCTACTCTTTCCAAATCTGCAAGCTGATTTTAAATAAAAAATTCCTACGATTTTAAATCGTCGATTTACTTTTGATTTTTTTTCCACTTTTTTTCTCTCGTTTGTTATTAGTGAAATCGCAGGAGGCTTCCGAATCAAGAAATGACACACATATTTGAAATCAGCGGGTCATTTGCATGGAGAATATCGTTAAGATTATCCGATTCTCGACAAAAAAATTTTCCCGCAAAAAATGAGAAAAAATGAGAAGGGGTACCCCTTTCCTTTTTTTCAAAAATCTGAAATTTTCCGAAATATTCGGAACATAGGAATGATACATATATTTGTAATCTGCAGAACCTACTCTTTCCAAATCTGCAAGCTGATTTTAAATAAAAAATTCCTACGATTTTAAATCGTCGATTTACTTTTATTTTTTTTCCACTTTTTTTTTCTCGTTTGTTATTAGTGAAATCGCAGGAGGCTTCCGAATCAAGAAATGACACACATATTTGAAATCAGCGGGTCATTTGCATGGAGAATATCGTTAAGATTATCCGATTCTCGACAAAAAAATTTTCCCGCAAAAAATGAGAAAAAATGAGAAGGGGTACCCCTTTCCTTTTTTTCAAAAATCTGAAATTTTCCGAAATATTCGGAACATAGGAATGATACATATATTTGTAATCTGCAGAACCTACTCTTTCCAAATCTGCAAGCTGATTTTAAATAAAAAATTCCTACGATTTTAAATCGTCGATTTACTTTTGATTTTTTTTCCACTTTTTTTCTCTCGTTTGTTATGGGTGAAATCGCAGGAGGCTTCCGAATCAAGAAATGACACACATATTTGAAATCAGCGGGTCATTTGCATGGAGAATATCGTTAAGATTATCCGATTCTCAAAAAAAAATTTTCCCGCAAAAAATGAGAAAAAATGAGAAGGGGTACCCCTTTCCTTTTTTTCAAAAATCTGAAATTTTCCGAAATATTCGGAACATAGGAATGATACATATATTTGTAATCTGCAGAACCTACTCTTTCCAAATCTGCAAGCTGATTTTAAATAAAAAATTCCTACGATTTTAAATCGTCGATTTACTTTTGATTTTTTTTCCACTTTTTTTTTCTCGTTTGTTATTAGTGAAATCACAGGAGGCTTCCGAATCAAGAAATGACACACATATTTGAAATCAGCGGGTCATTTGCACGGAGAATATCGTTAAGATTATCCGATTCTCGACAAAAAAATTTTCCCGCACAAAATGAGAAAAAATGAGAAGGGGTACCCCTTTCCTTTTTTTCAAAAATCTGAAATTTTCCGAAATATCCGGAACATAGGAATGATACATATATTTGTAATCTGCAGAACCTACTCTTTCCAAATCTGCAAGCTGATTTTAAATAAAAAATTCCTACGATTTTAAATCGTCGATTTACTTTTGATTTTTTTTCCACTTTTTTTCTCTCGTTTGTTATGGGTGAAATCGCAGGAGGCTTCCGAATCAAGAAATGACACACATATTTGAAATCAGCGGGTCATTTGCATGGAGAATATCGTTAAGATTATCCGATTCTCAAAAAAAAATTTTCCCGCAAAAAATGAGAAAAAATGAGAAGGGGTACCCCTTTCCTTTTTTTCAAAAATCTGAAATTTTCCGAAATATTCGGAACATAGGAATGATACATATATTTGTAATCTGCAGAACCTACTCTTTCCAAATCTGCAAGCTGATTTTAAATAAAAAATTCCTACGATTTTAAATCGTCGATTTACTTTTATTTTTTTTCCACTTTTTTTTTCTCGTTTGTTATTAGTTATATCGCAGGAGGCTTCCGAATCAAGAAATGACACACATATTTGAAATCAGCGGGTCATTTGCATGGAGAATATCGTTAAGATTATCCGATTCTCGACAAAAAAATTTTCCCGCAAAAAATGAGAAAAAATGAGAAGGGGTACCCCTTTCCTTTTTTTCAAAAATCTGAAATTTTCCGAAATATTCGGAACATAGGAATGATACATATATTTGTAATCTGCAGAACCTACTCTTTCCAAATCTGCAAGCTGATTTTAAATAAAAAATTCCTACGATTTTAAATCGTCGATTTACTTTTGATTTTTTTTCCACTTTTTTTCTCTCGTTTGTTATGGGTGAAATCGCAGGAGGCTTCCGAATCAAGAAATGACACACATATTTGAAATCAGCGGGTCATTTGCATGGAGAATATCGTTAAGATTATCCGATTCTCGACAAAAAAATTTTCCCGCAAAAAATGAGAAAAAATGAGAAGGGGTACCCCTTTCCTTTTTTTCAAAAATCTGAAATTTTCCGAAATATTCGGAACATAGGAATGATACATATATTTGTAATCTGCAGAACCTACTCTTTCCAAATCTGCAAGCTGATTTTAAATAAAAAATTCCTACGATTTTAAATCGTCGATTTACTTTTATTTTTTTTCCACTTTTTTTCTCTCGTTTGTTATGGGTGAAATCGCAGGAGGCTTCCGAATCAAGAAATGACACACATATTTGAAATCAGCGGGTCATTTGCACGGAGAATATCGTTAAGATTATCCGATTCTCGACAAAAAAATTTTCCCGCACAAAATGAGAAAAAATGAGAAGGGGTACCCCTTTCCTTTTTTTCAAAAATCTGAAATTTTCCGAAATATTTGGAACATAGGAATGATACATATATTTGTAATCTGCAGAACCTACTCTTTCCAAATCTGCAAGCTGATTTCAAATAAAAAATTCCTACGATTTTAAATCGTCGATTTACTTTTGATTTTTTTCCCACTTTTTTTTTCTCGTTTGTTATTAGTGAAATCACAGGAGGCTTCCGAATCAAGGAATGACACACATATTTGAAATCAGCGGGTCATTTGCATGGAGAATATCGTTAAGATTATCCGATTCTCGACAAAAAAATTTTCCCGCAAAAAATGAGAAAAAATGAGAAGGGGTACCCCTTTCCTTTTTTTCAAAAATCTGAAATTTTCCGAAATATTCGGAACATAAAAATGATACATATATTTGTAATCTGCAGAACCTACTCTTTCCAAATCTGCAAGCTGATTTTAAATAAAAAATTCCTACGATTTTAAATCGTCGATTTACTTTTATTTTTTTTCCACTTTTTTTTTCTCGTTTGTTATTAGTGAAATCGCAGGAGGCTTCCGAATCAAGAAATGACACACATATTTGAAATCAGCGGGTCATTTGCATGGAGAATATCGTTAAGATTATCCGATTTTCGACAAAAAAATTTTCCCGCAAAAAATGAGAAAAAATGAGAAGGGGTACCCCTTTCCTTTTTTTCAAAAATCTGAAATTTTCCGAAATATTCGGAACATAGGAATGATACATATATTTGTAATCTGCAGAACCTACTCTTTCCAAATCTGCAAGCTGATTTTAAATAAAAAATTCCTACGATTTTAAATCGTCGATTTACTTTTGATTTTTTTTCCACTTTTTTTCTCTCGTTTGTTATTAGTGAAATCGCAGGAGGCTTCCGAATCAAGAAATGACACACATATTTGAAATCAGCGGGTCATTTGCATGGAGAATATCGTTAAGATTATCCGATTCTCGACAAAAAAATTTTCCCGCAAAAAATGAGGAAAAATGAGAAGGGGTACCCCTTTCCTTTTTTTCAAAAATCTGAAATTTTCCGAAATATTCGGAACATAGGAATGATATATATATTTGTAATCTGCAGAACCTACTCTTTCCAAATCTGCAAGCTGATTTTGAATAAAAAATTCCTACGATTTCAAATCTTCGATTTACTTTTGATTTTTTTTCCACTTTTTTTCTCTCGTTTGTTATGGGTGAAAGCGCAGGAGGCTTCCGAATCAAGAAATGACACACATATTTGAAATCAGCGGGTCATTTGCATGGAGAATATCGTTAAGATTATCCGATTCTCGACAAAAAAATTTTCCCGCAAAAAATGAGAAAAAATGAGAAGGGGTACCCCTTTCCTTTTTTTCAAAAATCTGAAATTTTCCGAAATATTCGGAACATAGGAATGATACATATATTTGTAATCTGCAGAACCTACTCTTTCCAAATCTGCAAGCTGATTTTAAATAAAAAATTCCTACGATTTTAAATCGTCGATTTACTTTTGATTTTTTTTCCACTTTTTTTCTCTCGTTTGTTTTTAGTGAAATCGCAGGAGGCTTCCGAATCAAGAAATGACACACATATTTGAAATCAGCGGGTCATTTGCATGGAGAATATCGTTAAGATTATCCGATTCTCGACAAAAAAATTTTCCCGCAAAAAATGAGGAAAAATGAGAAGGGGTACCCCTTTCCTTTTTTTCAAAAATCTGAAATTTTCCGAAATATTCGGAACATAGGAATGATACATATATTTGTAATCTGCAGAACCTACTCTTTCCAAATCTGCAAGCTGATTTTAAATAAAAAATTCCTACGATTTTAAATCGTCGATTTACTTTTGATTTTTTTTCCACTTTTTTTCTCTCGTTTGTTATTAGTGAAATCGCAGGAGGCTTCCGAATCAAGAAATGACACACATATTTGAAATCAGCGGGTCATTTGCATGGAGAATATCGTTAAGATTATCCGATTCTCGACAAAAAAATTTTCCCGCAAAAAATGAGAAAAAATGAGAAGGGGTACCCCTTTCCTTTTTTTCAAAAATCTGAAATTTTCCGAAATATTCGGAACATAGGAATGATACATATATTTGTAATCTGCAGAACCTACTCTTTCCAAATCTGCAAGCTGATTTTAAATAAAAAATTCCTACGATTTTAAATCGTCGATTTACTTTTATTTTTTTTCTACTTTTTTTTTCTCGTTTGTTATTAGTGAAATCGCAGGAGGCTTCCGAATCAAGAAATGACACACATATTTGAAATCAGCGGGTCATTTGCATGGAGAATATCGTTAAGATTATCCGATTCTCGACAAAAAAATTTTCCCGCAAAAAATGAGAAAAAATGAGAAGGGGTACCCCTTTCCTTTTTTTCAAAAATCTGAAATTTTCCGAAATATTCGGAACATAGGAATGATACATATATTTGTAATCTGCAGAACCTACTCTTTCCAAATCTGCAAGCTGATTTTAAATAAAAAATTCCTACGATTTTAAATCGTCGATTTACTTTTGATTTTTTTTCCACTTTTTTTCTCTCGTTTGTTATGGGTGAAATCGCAGGAGGCTTCCGAATCAAGAAATGACACACATATTTGAAATCAGCGGGTCATTTGCATGGAGAATATCGTTAAGATTATCCGATTCTCAAAAAAAAATTTTCCCGCAAAAAATGAGAAAAAATGAGAAGGGGTACCCCTTTCCTTTTTTTCAAAAATCTGAAATTTTCCGAAATATTCGGAACATAGGAATGATACATATATTTGTAATCTGCAGAACCTACTCTTTCCAAATCTGCAAGCTGATTTTAAATAAAAAATTCCTACGATTTTAAATCGTCGATTTACTTTTGATTTTTTTTCCACTTTTTTTTTCTCGTTTGTTATTAGTGAAATCACAGGAGGCTTCCGAATCAAGAAATGACACACATATTTGAAATCAGCGGGTCATTTGCACGGAGAATATCGTTAAGATTATCCGATTCTCGACAAAAAAATTTTCCCGCACAAAATGAGAAAAAATGAGAAGGGGTACCCCTTTCCTTTTTTTCAAAAATCTGAAATTTTCCGAAATATCCGGAACATAGGAATGATACATATATTTGTAATCTGCAGAACCTACTCTTTCCAAATCTGCAAGCTGATTTTAAATAAAAAATTCCTACGATTTTAAATCGTCGATTTACTTTTGATTTTTTTTCCACTTTTTTTCTCTCGTTTGTTATGGGTGAAATCGCAGGAGGCTTCCGAATCAAGAAATGACACACATATTTGAAATCAGCGGGTCATTTGCATGGAGAATATCGTTAAGATTATCCGATTCTCAAAAAAAAATTTTCCCGCAAAAAATGAGAAAAAATGAGAAGGGGTACCCCTTTCCTTTTTTTCAAAAATCTGAAATTTTCCGAAATATTCGGAACATAGGAATGATACATATATTTGTAATCTGCAGAACCTACTCTTTCCAAATCTGCAAGCTGATTTTAAATAAAAAATTCCTACGATTTTAAATCGTCGATTTACTTTTATTTTTTTTCCACTTTTTTTTTCTCGTTTGTTATTAGTTATATCGCAGGAGGCTTCCGAATCAAGAAATGACACACATATTTGAAATCAGCGGGTCATTTGCATGGAGAATATCGTTAAGATTATCCGATTCTCGACAAAAAAATTTTCCCGCAAAAAATGAGAAAAAATGAGAAGGGGTACCCCTTTCCTTTTTTTCAAAAATCTGAAATTTTCCGAAATATTCGGAACATAGGAATGATACATATATTTGTAATCTGCAGAACCTACTCTTTCCAAATCTGCAAGCTGATTTTAAATAAAAAATTCCTACGATTTTAAATCGTCGATTTACTTTTGATTTTTTTTCCACTTTTTTTCTCTCGTTTGTTATGGGTGAAATCGCAGGAGGCTTCCGAATCAAGAAATGACACACATATTTGAAATCAGCGGGTCATTTGCATGGAGAATATCGTTAAGATTATCCGATTCTCGACAAAAAAATTTTCCCGCAAAAAATGAGAAAAAATGAGAAGGGGTACCCCTTTCCTTTTTTTCAAAAATCTGAAATTTTCCGAAATATTCGGAACATAGGAATGATACATATATTTGTAATCTGCAGAACCTACTCTTTCCAAATCTGCAAGCTGATTTTAAATAAAAAATTCCTACGATTTTAAATCGTCGATTTACTTTTATTTTTTTTCCACTTTTTTTCTCTCGTTTGTTATGGGTGAAATCGCAGGAGGCTTCCGAATCAAGAAATGACACACATATTTGAAATCAGCGGGTCATTTGCACGGAGAATATCGTTAAGATTATCCGATTCTCGACAAAAAAATTTTCCCGCACAAAATGAGAAAAAATGAGAAGGGGTACCCCTTTCCTTTTTTTCAAAAATCTGAAATTTTCCGAAATATTTGGAACATAGGAATGATACATATATTTGTAATCTGCAGAACCTACTCTTTCCAAATCTGCAAGCTGATTTCAAATAAAAAATTCCTACGATTTTAAATCGTCGATTTACTTTTGATTTTTTTCCCACTTTTTTTTTCTCGTTTGTTATTAGTGAAATCACAGGAGGCTTCCGAATCAAGGAATGACACACATATTTGAAATCAGCGGGTCATTTGCATGGAGAATATCGTTAAGATTATCCGATTCTCGACAAAAAAATTTTCCCGCAAAAAATGAGAAAAAATGAGAAGGGGTACCCCTTTCCTTTTTTTCAAAAATCTGAAATTTTCCGAAATATTCGGAACATAAAAATGATACATATATTTGTAATCTGCAGAACCTACTCTTTCCAAATCTGCAAGCTGATTTTAAATAAAAAATTCCTACGATTTTAAATCGTCGATTTACTTTTATTTTTTTTCCACTTTTTTTTTCTCGTTTGTTATTAGTGAAATCGCAGGAGGCTTCCGAATCAAGAAATGACACACATATTTGAAATCAGCGGGTCATTTGCATGGAGAATATCGTTAAGATTATCCGATTTTCGACAAAAAAATTTTCCCGCAAAAAATGAGAAAAAATGAGAAGGGGTACCCCTTTCCTTTTTTCCAAAAATCTGAAATTTTCCGAAATATTCGGAACATAGGAATGATACATATATTTGTAATCTGCAGAACCTACTCTTTCCAAATCTGCAAGCTGATTTTAAATAAAAAATTCCTACGATTTTAAATCGTCGATTTACTTTTGATTTTTTTTCCACTTTTTTTTTCTCGTTTGTTATTAGTGAAATCGCAGGAGGCTTCCGAATCAAGAAATGACACACATATTTAAAATCAGCGAGTCATTTGCATGGAGAATAACGTTAAGATTATCCGATTCTCGACAAAAAAGTTTTCCCGCCAAAAATGAGAAAAAATGAGAAGGGGTACCCCTTTCCTTTTTTTCAAAAATCTGAAATTTTCCGAAATATTCGGAACATAGGAATGATACATATATTTGTAATCTGCAGAACCTACTCTTTCCAAATCTGCAAGCTGATCTGAAATAAAAAATTCCTACGATTTTAAATCGTCGATTTACTTTTGATTTTTTTTCCACTTTTTTTCTCTCGTTTGTTATGGGTGAAATCGCAGGAGGCTTCCGAATCAAGAAATGACACACATATTTGAAATCAGCGGGTCATTTGCATGGAGAATATCGTTAAGATTATCCGATTCTCGACAAAAAAATTTTCCCGCAAAAAATAAGAAAAAATGAGAAGGGGTACCCCTTTCCTTTTTTTCAAAAATCTGAAATTTTCCGAAATATTCGGAACATAGGAATGATACATATATTTGTAATCTGCAGAACCTACTCTTTCCAAATCTGCAAGCTGATTTTGAATAAAAAATTCCTACGATTTCAAATCGTCGATTTACTTTTGATTTTTTTTCCACTTTTTTTCTCTCGTTTGTTATGGGTGAAATCGCAGGAGGCTTCCGAATCAAGAAATGACACACATATTTGAAATCAGCGGGTCATTTGCATGGAGAATATCGTTAAGATTATCCGATTCTCGACAAAAAAATTTTCCCGCAAAAAATGAGAAAAAATGAGAAGGGGTACCCCTTTCCTTTTTTTCAAAAATCTGAAATTTTCCGAAATATTCGGAACATAGGAATGATACATATATTTGTAATCTGCAGAACCTACTCTTTCCAAATCTGCAAGCTGATTTTAAATAAAAAATTCCTACGATTTTAAATCGTCGATTTACTTTTGATTTTTTTTCCACTTTTTTTCTCTCGTTTGTTATTAGTGAAATCGCAGGAGGCTTCCGAATCAAGAAATGACACACATATTTGAAATCAGCGGGTCATTTGCATGGAGAATATCGTTAAGATTATCCGATTCTCGACAAAAAAATTTTCCCGCAAAAAATGAGGAAAAATGAGAAGGGGTACCCCTTTCCTTTTTTTCAAAAATCTGAAATTTTCCGAAATATTCGGAACATAGGAATGATATATATATTTGTAATCTGCAGAACCTACTCTTTCCAAATCTGCAAGCTGATTTTGAATAAAAAATTCCTACGATTTCAAATCGTCGATTTACTTTTGATTTTTTTTCCACTTTTTTTCTCTCGTTTGTTATGGGTGAAAGCGCAGGAGGCTTCCGAATCAAGAAATGACACACATATTTGAAATCAGCGGGTCATTTGCATGGAGAATATCGTTAAGATTATCCGATTCTCGACAAAAAAATTTTCCCGCAAAAAATGAGAAAAAATGAGAAGGGGTACCCCTTTCCTTTTTTTCAAAAATCTGAAATTTTCCGAAATATTCGGAACATAGGAATGATACATATATTTGTAATCTGCAGAACCTACTCTTTCCAAATCTGCAAGCTGATTTTAAATAAAAAATTCCTACGATTTTAAATCGTCGATTTACTTTTATTTTTTTTCCACTTTTTTTTTCTCGTTTGTTATTAGTGAAATCGCAGGAGGCTTCCGAATCAAGAAATGACACACATATTTGAAATCAGCGGGTCATTTGCATGGAGAATATCGTTAAGATTATCCGATTCTCGACAAAAAAATTTTCCCGCAAAAAATGAGAAAAAATGAGAAGGGGTACCCCTTTCCTTTTTTTCAAAAATCTGAAATTTTCCGAAATATTCGGAACATAGGAATGATACATATATTTGTAATCTGCAGAACCTACTCTTTCCAAATCTGCAAGCTGATTTTAAATAAAAAATTCCTACGATTTCAAATCGTCGATTTACTTTTGATTTTTTTTCCACTTTTTTTCTCTCGTTTGTTACGGGTAAAAGCGCAGGAGGCTTCCGAATCAAGAAATGACACACATATTTGAAATCAGCGGGTCATTTGCATGGAGAATATCGTTAAGATTATCCGATTCTCGACAAAAAAATTTTCCCGCAAAAAATGAGAAAAAATGAGAAGGGGTACCCCTTTCCTTTTTTTCAAAAATCTGAAATTTTCCGAAATATTCGGAACATAGGAATGATACATATATTTGTAATCTGCAGAACCTACTCTTTCCAAATCTGCAAGCTGATTTTAAATAAAAAATTCCTACGATTTTAAATCGTCGATTTACTTTTGATTTTTTTTCCACTTTTTTTTTCTCGTTTGTTATTAGTGAAATCACAGGAGGCTTCCGAATCAAGAAATGACACACATATTTGAAATCAGCGGGTCATTTGCACGGAGAATATCGTTAAGATTATCCGATTCTCGACAAAAAAATTTTCCCGCACAAAATGAGAAAAAATGAGAAGGGGTACCCCTTTCCTTTTTTTCAAAAATCTGAAATTTTCCGAAATATCCGGAACATAGGAATGATACATATATTTGTAATCTGCAGAACCTACTCTTTCCAAATCTGCAAGCTGATTTTAAATAAAAAATTCCTACGATTTTAAATCGTCGATTTACTTTTGATTTTTTTTCCACTTTTTTTCTCTCGTTTGTTATGGGTGAAATCGCAGGAGGCTTCCGAATCAAGAAATGACACACATATTTGAAATCAGCGGGTCATTTGCATGGAGAATATCGTTAAGATTATCCGATTCTCAAAAAAAAATTTTCCCGCAAAAAATGAGAAAAAATGAGAAGGGGTACCCCTTTCCTTTTTTTCAAAAATCTGAAATTTTCCGAAATATTCGGAACATAGGAATGATACATATATTTGTAATCTGCAGAACCTACTCTTTCCAAATCTGCAAGCTGATTTTAAATAAAAAATTCCTACGATTTTAAATCGTCGATTTACTTTTATTTTTTTTCCACTTTTTTTTTCTCGTTTGTTATTAGTGAAATCGCAGGAGGCTTCCGAATCAAGAAATGACACACATATTTGAAATCAGCGGGTCATTTGCATGGAGAATATCGTTAAGATTATCCGATTCTCGACAAAAAAATTTTCCCGCAAAAAATGAGAAAAAATGAGAAGGGGTACCCCTTTCCTTTTTTTCAAAAATCTGAAATTTTCCGAAATATTCGGAACATAGGAATGATACATATATTTGTAATCTGCAGAACCTACTCTTTCCAAATCTGCAAGCTGATTTTAAATAAAAAATTCCTACGATTTTAAATCGTCGATTTACTTTTGATTTTTTTTCCACTTTTTTTCTCTCGTTTGTTATGGGTGAAATCGCAGGAGGCTTCCGAATCAAGAAATGACACACATATTTGAAATCAGCGGGTCATTTGCATGGAGAATATCGTTAAGATTATCCGATTCTCGACAAAAAAATTTTCCCGCAAAAAATGAGAAAAAATGAGAAGGGGTACCCCTTTCCTTTTTTTCAAAAATCTGAAATTTTCCGAAATATTCGGAACATAGGAATGATACATATATTTGTAATCTGCAGAACCTACTCTTTCCAAATCTGCAAGCTGATTTTAAATAAAAAATTCCTACGATTTTAAATCGTCGATTTACTTTTATTTTTTTTCCACTTTTTTTCTCTCGTTTGTTATGGGTGAAATCGCAGGAGGCTTCCGAATCAAGAAATGACACACATATTTGAAATCAGCGGGTCATTTGCACGGAGAATATCGTTAAGATTATCCGATTCTCGACAAAAAAATTTTCCCGCACAAAATGAGAAAAAATGAGAAGGGGTACCCCTTTCCTTTTTTTCAAAAATCTGAAATTTTCCGAAATATTCGGAACATAGGAATGATACATATATTTGTAATCTGCAGAACCTACTCTTTCCAAATCTGCAAGCTGATTTCAAATAAAAAATTCCTACGATTTTAAATCGTCGATTTACTTTTGATTTTTTTTCCACTTTTTTTTTCTCGTTTGTTATTAGTGAAATCACAGGAGGCTTCCGAATCAAGGAATGACACACATATTTGAAATCAGCGGGTCATTTGCATGGAGAATATCGTTAAGATTATCCGATTCTCGACAAAAAAATTTTCCCGCAAAAAATGAGAAAAAATGAGAAGGGGTACCCCTTTCCTTTTTTTCAAAAATCTGAAATTTTCCGAAATATTCGGAACATAAAAATGATACATATATTTGTAATCTGCAGAACCTACTCTTTCCAAATCTGCAAGCTGATTTTAAATAAAAAATTCCTACGATTTTAAATCGTCGATTTACTTTTATTTTTTTTCCACTTTTTTTTTCTCGTTTGTTATTAGTGAAATCGCAGGAGGCTTCCGAATCAAGAAATGACACACATATTTGAAATCAGCGGGTCATTTGCATGGAGAATATCGTTAAGATTATCCGATTCTCGACAAAAAAATTTTCCCGCAAAAAATGAGAAAAAATGAGAAGGGGTACCCCTTTCCTTTTTTCCAAAAATCTGAAATTTTCCGAAATATTCGGAACATAGGAATGATACATATATTTGTAATCTGCAGAACCTACTCTTTCCAAATCTGCAAGCTGATTTTAAATAAAAAATTCCTACGATTTTAAATCGTCGATTTACTTTTGATTTTTTTTCCACTTTTTTTTTCTCGTTTGTTATTAGTGAAATCGCAGGAGGCTTCCGAATCAAGAAATGACACACATATTTAAAATCAGCGAGTCATTTGCATGGAGAATATCGTTAAGATTATCCGATTCTCGACAAAAAAGTTTTCCCGCCAAAAATGAGAAAAAATGAGAAGGGGTACCCCTTTCCTTTTTTTCAAAAATCTGAAATTTTCCGAAATATTCGGAACATAGGAATGATACATATATTTGTAATCTGCAGAACCTACTCTTTCCAAATCTGCAAGCTGATCTGAAATAAAAAATTCCTACGATTTTAAATCGTCGATTTACTTTTGATTTTTTTTCCACTTTTTTTCTCTCGTTTGTTATGGGTGAAATCGCAGGAGGCTTCCGAATCAAGAAATGACACACATATTTGAAATCAGCGGGTCATTTGCATGGAGAATATCGTTAAGATTATCCGATTCTCGACAAAAAAATTTTCCCGCAAAAAATAAGAAAAAATGAGAAGGGGTACCCCTTTCCTTTTTTTCAAAAATCTGAAATTTTCCGAAATATTCGGAACATAGGAATGATACATATATTTGTAATCTGCAGAACCTACTCTTTCCAAATCTGCAAGCTGATTTTAAATAAAAAATTCCTACGATTTTAAATCGTCGATTTACTTTTGATTTTTTTTCCACTTTTTTTCTCTCGTTTGTTATTAGTGAAATCGCAGGAGGCTTCCGAATCAAGAAATGACACACATATTTGAAATCAGCGGGTCATTTGCATGGAGAATATCGTTAAGATTATCCGATTCTCGACAAAAAAATTTTCCCGCAAAAAATGAGGAAAAATGAGAAGCGGTACCCCTTTCCTTTTTTTCAAAAATCTGAAATTTTCCGAAATATTCGGAACATAGGAATGATACATATATTTGTAATCTGCAGAACCTACTCTTTCCAAATCTGCAAGCTGATTTTAAATAAAAAATTCCTACGATTTTAAATCGTCGATTTACTTTTGATTTTTTTTCCACTTTTTTTCTCTCGTTTGTTATTAGTGAAATCACAGGAGGCTTCCGAATCAAGAAATGACACACATATTTGAAATCAGCGGGTCATTTGCACGGAGAATATCGTTAAGATTATCCGATTCTCGACAAAAAAATTTTCCCGCAAAAAATGAGAAAAAATGAGAAGGGGTACCCCTTTCCTTTTTTTCAAAAATCTGAAATTTTCCGAAATATTCGGAACATAGGAATGATACATATATTTGTAATCTGCAGAACCTACTCTTTCCAAATCTGCAAGCTGATTTTAAATAAAAAATTCCTACGATTTTAAATCGTCGATTTACTTTTATTTTTTTTCCACTTTTTTTCTCTCGTTTGTTATGGGTGAAATCGCAGGAGGCTTCCGAATCAAGAAATGACACACATATTTGAAATCAGCGGGTCATTTGCATGGAGAATATCGTTAAGATTATCCGATTCTCAAAAAAAAATTTTCCCGCAAAAAATGAGAAAAAATGAGAAGGGGTACCCCTTTCCTTTTTTTCAAAAATCTGAAATTTTCCGAAATATTCGGAACATAGGAATGATACATATATTTGTAATCTGCAGAACCTACTCTTTCCAAATCTGCAAGCTGATTTTAAATAAAAAATTCCTACGATTTTAAATCGTCGATTTACTTTTATTTTTTTTCCACTTTTTTTTTCTCGTTTGTTATTAGTGAAATCGCAGAAATCTTCCGAATCAAGAAATGACACACATATTTGAAATCAGCGGGTCATTTGCATGGAGAATATCGTTAAGATTATCCGATTCTCGACAAAAAAATTTTCCCGCAAAAAATGAGAAAAAATGAGAAGGGGTACCCCTTTCCTTTTTTTCAAAAATCTGAAATTTTCCGAAATATTCGGAACATAGGAATGATACATATATTTGTAATCTGCAGAACCTACTCTTTCCAAATCTGCAAGCTGATTTTAAATAAAAAATTCCTACGATTTTAAATCGTCGATTTACTTTTATTTTTTTTCCACTTTTTTTTTCTCGTTTGTTATTAGTGAAATCGCAGGAGGCTTCCGAATCAAGAAATGACACACATATTTGAAATCAGCGGGTCATTTGCATGGAGAATATCGTTAAGATTATCCGATTCTCGACAAAAAAATTTTCCCGCAAAAAATGAGAAAAAATGAGAAGGGGTACCCCTTTTCTTTTTTTCAAAAATCTGAAATTTTCCGAAATATTCGGAACATAGGAATGATACATATATTTGTAATCTGCAGAACCTACTCTTTCCAAATCTGCAAGCTGATTTTAAATAAAAAATTCCTACGATTTCAAATCGTCGATTTACTTTTGATTTTTTTTCCACTTTTTTTCTCTCGTTTGTTATGGGTAAAAGCGCAGGAGGCTTCCGAATCAAGAAATGACACACATATTTGAAATCAGCGGGTCATTTGCATGGAGAATATCGTTAAGATTATCCGATTCTCGACAAAAAAATTTTCCCGCAAAAAATGAGAAAAAATGAGAAGGGGTACCCCTTTCCTTTTTTCCAAAAATCTGAAATTTTCCGAAATATTCGGAACATAGGAATGATACATATATTTGTAATCTGCAGAACCTACTCTTTCCAAATCTGCAAGCTGATTTTAAATAAAAAATTCCTACGATTTTAAATCGTCGATTTACTTTTGATTTTTTTTCCACTTTTTTTTTCTCGTTTGTTATTAGTGAAATCGCAGGAGGCTTCCGAATCAAGAAATGACACACATATTTAAAATCAGCGAGTCATTTGCATGGAGAATATCGTTAAGATTATCCGATTCTCGACAAAAAAGTTTTCCCGCCAAAAATGAGAAAAAATGAGAAGGGGTACCCCTTTCCTTTTTTTCAAAAATCTGAAATTTTCCGAAATATTCGGAACATAGGAATGATACATATATTTGTAATCTGCAGAACCTACTCTTTCCAAATCTGCAAGCTGATCTGAAATAAAAAATTCCTACGATTTTAAATCGTCGATTTACTTTTGATTTTTTTTCCACTTTTTTTCTCTCGTTTGTTATGGGTGAAATCGCAGGAGGCTTCCGAATCAAGAAATGACACACATATTTGAAATCAGCGGGTCATTTGCATGGAGAATATCGTTAAGATTATCCGATTCTCGACAAAAAAATTTTCCCGCAAAAAATAAGAAAAAATGAGAAGGGGTACCCCTTTCCTTTTTTTCAAAAATCTGAAATTTTCCGAAATATTCGGAACATAGGAATGATACATATATTTGTAATCTGCAGAACCTACTCTTTCCAAATCTGCAAGCTGATTTTGAATAAAAAATTCCTACGATTTCAAATCGTCGATTTACTTTTGATTTTTTTTCCACTTTTTTTCTCTCGTTTGTTATGGGTGAAATCGCAGGAGGCTTCCGAATCAAGAAATGACACACATATTTGAAATCAGCGGGTCATTTGCATGGAGAATATCGTTAAGATTATCCGATTCTCGACAAAAAAATTTTCCCGCAAAAAATGAGGAAAAATGAGAAGCGGTACCCCTTTCCTTTTTTTCAAAAATCTGAAATTTTCCGAAATATTCGGAACATAGGAATGATACATATATTTGTAATCTGCAGAACCTACTCTTTCCAAATCTGCAAGCTGATTTTAAATAAAAAATTCCTACGATTTTAAATCGTCGATTTACTTTTGATTTTTTTTCCACTTTTTTTCTCTCGTTTGTTATTAGTGAAATCACAGGAGGCTTCCGAATCAAGAAATGACACACATATTTGAAATCAGCGGGTCATTTGCACGGAGAATATCGTTAAGATTATCCGATTCTCGACAAAAAAATTTTCCCGCAAAAAATGAGAAAAAATGAGAAGGGGTACCCCTTTCCTTTTTTTCAAAAATCTGAAATTTTCCGAAATATTCGGAACATAGGAATGATACATATATTTGTAATCTGCAGAACCTACTCTTTCCAAATCTGCAAGCTGATTTTAAATAAAAAATTCCTACGATTTTAAATCGTCGATTTACTTTTATTTTTTTTCCACTTTTTTTCTCTTGTTTGTTATGGGTGAAATCGCAGGAGGCTTCCGAATCAAGAAATGACACACATATTTGAAATCAGCGGGTCATTTGCATGGAGAATATCGTTAAGATGATCCGATTCTCAAAAAAAAATTTTCCCGCAAAAAATGAGAAAAAATGAGAAGGGGTACCCCTTTCCTTTTTTTCAAAAATCTGAAATTTTCCGAAATATTCGGAACATAGGAATGATACATATATTTGTAATCTGCAGAACCTACTCTTTCCAAATCTGCAAGCTGATTTTAAATAAAAAATTCCTACGATTTTAAATCGTCGATTTACTTTTATTTTTTTTCCACTTTTTTTTTCTCGTTTGTTATTAGTGAAATCGCAGAAGGCTTCCGAATCAAGAAATGACACACATATTTGAAATCAGCGGGTCATTTGCATGGAGAATATCGTTAAGATTATCCGATTCTCGACAAAAAAATTTTCCCGCAAAAAATGAGAAAAAATGAGAAGGGGTACCCCTTTCCTTTTTTTCAAAAATCTGAAATTTTCCGAAATATTCGGAACATAGGAATGATACATATATTTGTAATCTGCAGAACCTACTCTTTCCAAATCTGCAAGCTGATTTTAAATAAAAAATTCCTACGATTTTAAATCGTCGATTTACTTTTATTTTTTTTCCACTTTTTTTTTCTCGTTTGTTATTAGTGAAATCGCAGGAGGCTTCCGAATCAAGAAATGACACACATATTTGAAATCAGCGGGTCATTTGCATGGAGAATATCGTTAAGATTATCCGATTCTCGACAAAAAAATTTTCCCGCAAAAAATGAGAAAAAATGAGAAGGGGTACCCCTTTCCTTTTTTTCAAAAATCTGAAATTTTCCGAAATATTCGGAACATAGGAATGATACATATATTTGTAATCTGCAGAACCTACTCTTTCCAAATCTGCAAGCTGATTTTAAATAAAAAATTCCTACGATTTCAAATCGTCGATTTACTTTTGATTTTTTTTCCACTTTTTTTCTCTCGTTTGTTATGGGTAAAAGCGCAGGAGGCTTCCGAATCAAGAAATGACACACATATTTGAAATCAGCGGGTCATTTGCATGGAGAATATCGTTAAGATTATCCGATTCTCGACAAAAAAATTTTCCCGCAAAAAATGAGAAAAAATGAGAAGGGGTACCCCTTTCCTTTTTTTCAAAAATCTGAAATTTTCCGAAATATTCGGAACATAGGAATGATAATTATATTTGTAATCTGCAGAACCTACTCTTTCCAAATCTGCAAGCTGATTTTAAATAAAAAATTCCTACGATTTTAAATCGTCGATTTACTTTTGATTTTTTTTCCACTTTTTTTTTCTCGTTTGTTATTAGTGAAATCACAGGAGGCTTCCGAATCAAGAAATGACACACATATTTGAAATCAGCGGGTCATTTGCACGGAGAATATCGTTAAGATTATCCGATTCTCGACAAAAAAATTTTCCCGCACAAAATGAGAAAAAATGAGAAGGGGTACCCCTTTCCTTTTTTTCAAAAATCTGAAATTTTCCGAAATATTCGGAACATAGGAATGATACATATATTTGTAATCTGCAGGACCTACTCTTTCCAAATCTGCAAGCTGATTTTAAATAAAAAATTCCTACGATTTTAAATCGTCGATTTACTTTTGATTTTTTTTCCACTTTTTTTCTCTCGTTTGTTATGGGTGAAATCGCAGGAGGCTTCCGAATCAAGAAATGACACACATATTTGAAATCAGCGGGTCATTTGCATGGAGAATATCGTTAAGATTATCCGATTCTCAAAAAAAAATTTTCCCGCAAAAAATGAGAAAAAATGAGAAGGGGTACCCCTTTCCTTTTTTTCAAAAATCTGAAATTTTCCGAAATATTCGGAACATAGGAATGATACATATATTTGTAATCTGCAGAACCTACTCTTTCCAAATCTGCAAGCTGATTTTAAATAAAAAATTCCTACGATTTTAAATCGTCGATTTACTTTTATTTTTTTTCCACTTTTTTTTTCTCGTTTGTTATTAGTGAAATCGCAGGAGGCTTCCGAATCAAGAAATGACACACATATTTGAAATCAGCGGGTCATTTGCATGGAGAATATCGTTAAGATTATCCGATTCTCGACAAAAAAATTTTCCCGCAAAAAATGAGAAAAAATGAGAAGGGGTACCCCTTTCCTTTTTTTCAAAAATCTGAAATTTTCCGAAATATTCGGAACATAGGAATGATACATATATTTGTAATCTGCAGAACCTACTCTTTCCAAATCTGCAAGCTGATTTTAAATAAAAAATTCCTACGATTTTAAATCGTCGATTTACTTTTGATTTTTTTTCCACTTTTTTTCTCTCGTTTGTTATGGGTGAAATCGCAGGAGGCTTCCGAATCAAGAAATGACACACATATTTGAAATCAGCGGGTCATTTGCATGGAGAATATCGTTAAGATTATCCGATTCTCAAAAAAAAATTTTCCCGCAAAAAATGAGAAAAAATGAGAAGGGGTACCCCTTTCTTTTTTTTCAAAAATCTGAAATTTCCCGAAATATTCGGAACATAGGAATGATACATATATTTGTAATCTGCAGAACCTACTCTTTCCAAATCTGCAAGCTGATTTCAAATAAAAAATTCCTACGATTTTAAATCGTCGATTTACTTTTGATTTTTTTTCCACTTTTTTTTTCTCGTTTGTTATTAGTGAAATCACAAGAGGCTTCCGAATCAAGGAATGACACACATATTTGAAATCAGCGGGTCATTTGCATGGAGAATATCGTTAAGATTATCCGATTCTCGACAAAAAAATTTTCCCGCAAAAAATGAGAAAAAATGAGAAGGGGTACCCCTTTCCTTTTTTTCAAAAATCCGAAATTTTCCGAAATATTCGGAACATAAAAATGATACATATATTTGTAATCTGCAGAACCTACTCTTTCCAAATCTGCAAGCTGATTTTAAATAAAAAATTCCTACGATTTTAAATCGTCGATTTACTTTTATTTTTTTTCCACTTTTTTTTTCTCGTTTGTTATTAGTGAAATCGCAGGAGGCTTCCGAATCAAGAAATGACACACATATTTGAAATCAGCGGGTCATTTGCATGGAGAATATCGTTAAGATTATCCGATTCTCGACAAAAAAATTTTCCCGCAAAAAATGAGAAAAAATGAGAAGGGGTACCCCTTTCCTTTTTTTCAAAAATCTGAAATCTTCCGAAATATTCGGAACATAGGAATGATACATATATTTGTAATCTGCAGAACCTACTCTTTCCAAATCTGCAAGCTGATTTTAAATAAAAAATTCCTACGATTTTAAATCGTCGATTTACTTTTGATTTTTTTTCCACTTTTTTTCTCTCGTTTGTTATGGGTGAAATCGCAGGAGGCTTCCGAATCAAGAAATGACACACATATTTGAAATCAGCGGGTCATTTGCATGGAGAATATCGTTAAGATTATCCGATTCTCGACAAAAAAATTTTCCCGCAAAAAATGAGAAAAAATGAGAAGGGGTACCCCTTTCCTTTTTTTCAAAAATCTGAAATTTTCCGAAATATTCGGAACATAGGAATGATACATATATTTGTAATCTGCAGAACCTACTCTTTCCAAATCTGCAAGCTGATTTTAAATAAAAAATTCCTACGATTTTAAATCGTCGATTTACTTTTATTTTTTTTCCACTTTTTTTCTCTCGTTTGTTATGGGTGAAATCGCAGGAGGCTTCCGAATCAAGAAATGACACACATATTTGAAATCAGCGGGTCATTTGCATGGAGAATATCGTTAAGATTATCCGATTCTCAAAAAAAAATTTTCCCGCAAAAAATGAGAAAAAATGAGAAGGGGTACCCCTTTCCTTTTTTTCAAAAATCTGAAATTTTCCGAAATATTCGGAACATAGGAATGATACATATATTTGTAATCTGCAGAACCTACTCTTTCCAAATCTGCAAGCTGATTTCAAATAAAAAATTCCTACGATTTTAAATCGTCGATTTACTTTTGATTTTTTTTCCACTTTTTTTTTCTCGTTTGTTATTAGTGAAATCACAGGAGGCTTCCGAATCAAGGAATGACACACATATTTGAAATCAGCGGGTCATTTGCATGGAGAATATCGTTAAGATTATCCGATTCTCGACAAAAAAATTTTCCCGCAAAAAATGAGAAAAAATGAGAAGGGGTACCCCTTTCCTTTTTTTCAAAAATCTGAAATTTTCCGAAATATTCGGAACATAAAAATGATACATATATTTGTAATCTGCAGAACCTACTCTTTCCAAATCTGCAAGCTGATTTTAAATGAAAAATTCCTACGATTTTAAATCGTCGATTTACTTTTATTTTTTTTCCACTTTTTTTTTCTCGTTTGTTATTAGTGAAATCGCAGGAGGCTTCCGAATCAAGTAATGACACACATATTTGAAATCAGCGGGTCATTTGCATGGAGAATATCGTTAAGATTATCCGATTCTCGACAAAAAAATTTTCCCGCAAAAAATGAGAAAAAATGAGAAGGGGTACCCCTTTCCTTTTTTTCAAAAATCTGAAATTTTCCGAAATATTCGGAACATAGGAATGATACATATATTTGTAATCTGCAGAACCTACTCTTTCCAAATCTGCAAGCTGATTTTAAATAAAAAATTCCTACGATTTTAAATCGTCGATTTACTTTTGATTTTTTTTCCACTTTTTTTCTCTCGTTTGTTATGGGTGAAATCGCAGGAGGCTTCCGAATCAAGAAATGACACACATATTTGAAATCAGCGGGTCATTTGCATGGAGAATATCGTTAAGATTATCCGATTCTCGACAAAAAAATTTTCCCGCAAAAAATGAGAAAAAATGAGAAGGGGTACCCCTTTCCTTTTTTTCAAAAATCTGAAATTTTCCGAAATATTCGGAACATAGGAATGATACATATATTTGTAATCTGCAGAACCTACTTTTTCCAAATCTGCAAGCTGATTTTAAATAAAAAATTCCTACGATTTTAAATCGTCGATTTACTTTTATTTTTTTTCCACTTTTTTTCTCTCGTTTGTTATGGGTGAAATCGCAGGAGGCTTCCGAATCAAGAAATGACACACATATTTGAAATCAGCGGGTCATTTGCATGGAGAATATCGTTAAGATTATCCGATTCTCAAAAAAAAATTTTCCCGCAAAAAATGAGAAAAAATGAGAAGGGGTACCCCTTTCCTTTTTTTCAAAAATCTGAAATTTTCCGAAATATTCGGAACATAGGAATGATACATATATTTGTAATCTGCAGAACCTACTCTTTCCAAATCTGCAAGCTGATTTCAAATAAAAAATTCCTACGATTTTAAATCGTCGATTTACTTTTGATTTTTTTTCCACTTTTTTTTTCTCGTTTGTTATTAGTGAAATCACAGGAGGCTTCCGAATCAAGGAATGACACACATATTTGAAATCAGCGGGTCATTTGCATCGAGAATATCGTTAAGATTATCCGATTCTCGACAAAAAAATTTTCCCGCAAAAAATGAGAAAAAATGAGAAGGGGTACCCCTTTCCTTTTTTTCAAAAATCTGAAATTTTCCGAAATATTCGGAACATAAAAATGATACATATATTTGTAATCTGCAGAACCTACTCTTTCCAAATCTGCAAGCTGATTTTAAATAAAAAATTCCTACGATTTTAAATCGTCGATTTACTTTTATTTTTTTTCCACTTTTTTTTTCTCGTTTGTTATTAGTGAAATCGCAGGAGGCTTCCGAATCAAGAAATGACACACATATTTGAAATCAGCGGGTCATTTGCATGGAGAATATCGTTAAGATTATCCGATTCTCGACAAAAAAATTTTCCCGCAAAAAATGAGAAAAAATGAGAAGGGGTACCCCTTTCCTTTTTTTCAAAAATCTGAAATTTTCCGAAATATTCGGAACATAGGAATGATACATATATTTGTAATCTGCAGAACCTACTCTTTCCAAATCTGCAAGCTGATTTGAAATAAAAAATTCCTACGATTTTAAATCGTCGATTTACTTTTGATTTTTTTTCCACTTTTTTTCTCTCGTTTGTTATGGGTGAAATCGCAGGAGGCTTCCGAATCAAGAAATGACACACATATTTGAAATCAGCGGGTCATTTGCATGGAGAATATCGTTAAGATTATCCGATTCTCAAAAAAAAATTTTCCCGCAAAAAATGAGAAAAAATGAGAAGGGGTACCCCTTTCCTTTTTTTCAAAAATCTGAAATTTTCCGAAATATTCGGAACATAGGAATGATACATATATTTGTAATCTGCAGAACCTACTCTTTCCAAATCTGCAAGCTGATTTTAAATAAAAAATTCCTACGATTTTAAATCGTCGATTTACTTTTATTTTTTTTCCACTTTTTTTTTCTCGTTTGTTATTAGTGAAATCGCAGGAGGCTTCCGAATCAAGAAATGACACACATATTTGAAATCAGCGGGTCATTTGCATGGAGAATATCGTTAAGATTATCCGATTCTCGACAAAAAAATTTTCCCGCAAAAAATGAGAAAAAATGAGAAGGGGTACCCCTTTCCTTTTTTTCAAAAATCTGAAATTTTCCGAAATATTCGGAACATAGGAATGATACATATATTTGTAATCTGCAGAACCTACTCTTTCCAAATCTGCAAGCTGATTTTAAATAAAAAATTCCTACGATTTTAAATCGTCGATTTACTTTTGATTTTTTTTCCACTTTTTTTCTCTCGTTTGTTATGGGTGAAATCGCAGGAGGCTTCCGAATCAAGAAATGACACACATATTTGAAATCAGCGGGTCATTTGCATGGAGAATATCGTTAAGATTATCCGATTCTCAAAAAAAAATTTTCCCGCAAAAAATGAGAAAAAATGAGAAGGGGTACCCCTTTCTTTTTTTTCAAAAATCTGAAATTTCCCGAAATATTCGGAACATAGGAATGATACATATATTTGTAATCTGCAGAACCTACTCTTTCCAAATCTGCAAGCTGATTTCAAATAAAAAATTCCTACGATTTTAAATCGTCGATTTACTTTTGATTTTTTTTCCACTTTTTTTTTCTCGTTTGTTATTAGTGAAATCACAAGAGGCTTCCGAATCAAGGAATGACACACATATTTGAAATCAGCGGGTCATTTGCATGGAGAATATCGTTAAGATTATCCGATTCTCGACAAAAAAATTTTCCCGCAAAAAATGAGAAAAAATGAGAAGGGGTACCCCTTTCCTTTTTTTCAAAAATCCGAAATTTTCCGAAATATTCGGAACATAAAAATGATACATATATTTGTAATCTGCAGAACCTACTCTTTCCAAATCTGCAAGCTGATTTCAAATAAAAAATTCCTACGATTTTAAATCGTCGATTTACTTTTGATTTTTTTTCCACTTTTTTTTTCTCGTTTGTTATTAGTGAAATCACAAGAGGCTTCCGAATCAAGGAATGACACACATATTTGAAATCAGCGGGTCATTTGCATGGAGAATATCGTTAAGATTATCCGATTCTCGACAAAAAAATTTTCCCGCAAAAAATGAGAAAAAATGAGAAGGGGTACCCCTTTCCTTTTTTTCAAAAATCCGAAATTTTCCGAAATATTCGGAACATAAAAATGATACATATATTTGTAATCTGCAGAACCTACTCTTTCCAAATCTGCAAGCTGATTTTAAATAAAAAATTCCTACGATTTTAAATCGTCGATTTACTTTTGATTTTTTTTCCACTTTTTTTCTCTCGTTTGTTATGGGTGAAATCGCAGGAGGCTTCCGAATCAAGAAATGACACACATATTTGAAATCAGCGGGTCATTTGCATGGAGAATATCGTTAAGATTATCCGATTCTCGACAAAAAAATTTTCCCGCAAAAAATGAGAAAAAATGAGAAGGGGTACCCCTTTCCTTTTTTTCAAAAATCTGAAATTTTCCGAAATATTCGGAACATAGGAATGATACATATATTTGTAATCTGCAGAACCTACTCTTTCCAAATCTGCAAGCTGATTTTAAATAAAAAATTCCTACGATTTTAAATCGTCGATTTACTTTTATTTTTTTTCCACTTTTTTTCTCTCGTTTGTTATGGGTGAAATCGCAGGAGGCTTCCGAATCAAGAAATGACACACATATTTGAAATCAGCGGGTCATTTGCATGGAGAATATCGTTAAGATTATCCGATTCTCAAAAAAAAATTTTCCCGCAAAAAATGAGAAAAAATGAGAAGGGGTACCCCTTTCCTTTTTTTCAAAAATCTGAAATTTTCCGAAATATTCGGAACATAGGAATGATACATATATTTGTAATCTGCAGAACCTACTCTTTCCAAATCTGCAAGCTGATTTCAAATAAAAAATTCCTACGATTTTAAATCGTCGATTTACTTTTGATTTTTTTTCCACTTTTTTTTTCTCGTTTGTTATTAGTGAAATCACAGGAGGCTTCCGAATCAAGGAATGACACACATATTTGAAATCAGCGGGTCATTTGCATGGAGAATATCGTTAAGATTATCCGATTCTCGACAAAAAAATTTTCCCGCAAAAAATGAGAAAAAATGAGAAGGGGTACCCCTTTCCTTTTTTTCAAAAATCTGAAATTTTCCGAAATATTCGGAACATAAAAATGATACATATATTTGTAATCTGCAGAACCTACTCTTTCCAAATCTGCAAGCTGATTTTAAATGAAAAATTCCTACGATTTTAAATCGTCGATTTACTTTTATTTTTTTTCCACTTTTTTTTTCTCGTTTGTTATTAGTGAAATCGCAGGAGGCTTCCGAATCAAGTAATGACACACATATTTGAAATCAGCGGGTCATTTGCATGGAGAATATCGTTAAGATTATCCGATTCTCGACAAAAAAATTTTCCCGCAAAAAATGAGAAAAAATGAGAAGGGGTACCCCTTTCCTTTTTTTCAAAAATCTGAAATTTTCCGAAATATTCGGAACATAGGAATGATACATATATTTGTAATCTGCAGAACCTACTCTTTCCAAATCTGCAAGCTGATTTTAAATAAAAAATTCCTACGATTTTAAATCGTCGATTTACTTTTGATTTTTTTTCCACTTTTTTTCTCTCGTTTGTTATGGGTGAAATCGCAGGAGGCTTCCGAATCAAGAAATGACACACATATTTGAAATCAGCGGGTCATTTGCATGGAGAATATCGTTAAGATTATCCGATTCTCGACAAAAAAATTTTCCCGCAAAAAATGAGAAAAAATGAGAAGGGGTACCCCTTTCCTTTTTTTCAAAAATCTGAAATTTTCCGAAATATTCGGAACATAGGAATGATACATATATTTGTAATCTGCAGAACCTACTCTTTCCAAATCTGCAAGCTGATTTTAAATAAAAAATTCCTACGATTTTAAATCGTCGATTTACTTTTATTTTTTTTCCACTTTTTTTCTCTCGTTTGTTATGGGTGAAATCGCAGGAGGCTTCCGAATCAAGAAATGACACACATATTTGAAATCAGCGGGTCATTTGCATGGAGAATATCGTTAAGATTATCCGATTCTCAAAAAAAAATTTTCCCGCAAAAAATGAGAAAAAATGAGAAGGGGTACCCCTTTCCTTTTTTTCAAAAATCTGAAATTTTCCGAAATATTCGGAACATAGGAATGATACATATATTTGTAATCTGCAGAACCTACTCTTTCCAAATCTGCAAGCTGATTTCAAATAAAAAATTCCTACGATTTTAAATCGTCGATTTACTTTTGATTTTTTTTCCACTTTTTTTTTCTCGTTTGTTATTAGTGAAATCACAGGAGGCTTCCGAATCAAGGAATGACACACATATTTGAAATCAGCGGGTCATTTGCATCGAGAATATCGTTAAGATTATCCGATTCTCGACAAAAAAATTTTCCCGCAAAAAATGAGAAAAAATGAGAAGGGGTACCCCTTTCCTTTTTTTCAAAAATCTGAAATTTTCCGAAATATTCGGAACATAAAAATGATACATATATTTGTAATCTGCAGAACCTACTCTTTCCAAATCTGCAAGCTGATTTTAAATAAAAAATTCCTACGATTTTAAATCGTCGATTTACTTTTATTTTTTTTCCACTTTTTTTTTCTCGTTTGTTATTAGTGAAATCGCAGGAGGCTTCCGAATCAAGAAATGACACACATATTTGAAATCAGCGGGTCATTTGCATGGAGAATATCGTTAAGATTATCCGATTCTCGACAAAAAAATTTTCCCGCAAAAAATGAGAAAAAATGAGAAGGGGTACCCCTTTCCTTTTTTTCAAAAATCTGAAATTTTCCGAAATATTCGGAACATAGGAATGATACATATATTTGTAATCTGCAGAACCTACTCTTTCCAAATCTGCAAGCTGATTTGAAATAAAAAATTCCTACGATTTTAAATCGTCGATTTACTTTTGATTTTTTTTCCACTTTTTTTCTCTCGTTTGTTATGGGTGAAATCGCAGGAGGCTTCCGAATCAAGAAATGACACACATATTTGAAATCAGCGGGTCATTTGCATGGAGAATATCGTTAAGATTATCCGATTCTCGACAAAAAAATTTTCCCGCAAAAAATAAGAAAAAATGAGAAGGGGTACCCCTTTCCTTTTTTTCAAAAATCTGAAATTTTCCGAAATATTCGGAACATAGGAATGATACATATCTTTGTAATCTGCAGAACCTACTCTTTCCAAATCTGCAAGCTGATTTTGAATAAAAAATTCCTACGATTTTAAATCGTCGATTTACTTTTGATTTTTTTTCCACTTTTTTTCTCTCGTTTGTTATGGGTGAAATCGCAGGAGGCTTCCGAATCAAGAAATGACACACATATTTGAAATCAGCGGGTCATTTGCATGGAGAATATCGTTAAGATTATCCGATTCTCAAAAAAAAATTTTCCCGCAAAAAATGAGAAAAAATGAGAAGGGGTACCCCTTTCCTTTTTTTCAAAAATCTGAAATTTTCCGAAATATTCGGAACATAGGAATGATACATATATTTGTAATCTGCAGAACCTACTCTTTCCAAATCTGCAAGCTGATTTTAAATAAAAAATTCCTACGATTTTAAATCGTCGATTTACTTTTATTTTTTTTCCACTTTTTTTTTCTCGTTTGTTATTAGTGAAATCGCAGGAGGCTTCCGAATCAAGAAATGACACACATATTTGAAATCAGCGGGTCATTTGCATGGAGAATATCGTTAAGATTATCCGATTCTCAAAAAAAAATTTTCCCGCAAAAAATGAGAAAAAATGAGAAGGGGTACCCCTTTCCTTTTTTTCAAAAATCTGAAATTTTCCGAAATATTCGGAACATAGGAATGATACATATATTTGTAATCTGCAGAACCTACTCTTTCCAAATCTGCAAGCTGATTTTAAATAAAAAATTCCTACGATTTTAAATCGTCGATTTACTTTTATTTTTTTTCCACTTTTTTTTTCTCGTTTGTTATTAGTGAAATCGCAGGAGGCTTCCGAATCAAGAAATGACACACATATTTGAAATCAGCGGGTCATTTGCATGGAGAATATCGTTAAGATTATCCGATTCTCGACAAAAAAATTTTCCCGCAAAAAATGAGAAAAAATGAGAAGGGGTACCCCTTTCCTTTTTTTCAAAAATCTGAAATTTTCCGAAATATTCGGAACATAGGAATGATACATATATTTGTAATCTGCAGAACCTACTCTTTCCAAATCTGCAAGCTGATTTTAAATAAAAAATTCCTACGATTTTAAATCGTCGATTTACTTTTGATTTTTTTTCCACTTTTTTTCTCTCGTTTGTTATGGGTGAAATCGCAGGAGGCTTCCGAATCAAGAAATGACACACATATTTGAAATCAGCGGGTCATTTGCATGGAGAATATCGTTAAGATTATCCGATTCTCGACAAAAAAATTTTCCCGCAAAAAATGAGAAAAAATGAGAAGGGGTACCCCTTTCCTTTTTTTCAAAAATCTGAAATTTTCCGAAATATTCGGAACATAGGAATGATACATATATTTGTAATCTGCAGAACCTACTCTTTCCAAATCTGCAAGCTGATTTTAAATGAAAAATTCCTACGATTTTAAATCGTCGATTTACTTTTATTTTTTTTCCACTTTTTTTCTCTCGTTTGTTATGGGTGAAATCGCAGGAGGCTTCCGAATCAAGAAATGACACACATATTTGAAATCAGCGGGTCATTTGCATGGAGAATATCGTTAAGATTATCCGATTCTCAAAAAAAAATTTTCCCGCAAAAAATGAGAAAAAATGAGAAGGGGTACCCCTTTCCTTTTTTTCAAAAATCTGAAATTTTCCGAAATATTCGGAACATAGGAATGATACATATATTTGTAATCTGCAGAACCTACTCTTTCCAAATCTGCAAGCTGATTTCGAATAAAAAATTCCTACGATTTTAAATCGTCGATTTACTTTTGATTTTTTTTCCACTTTTTTTTTCTCGTTTGTTATTAGTGAAATCACAGGAGGCTTCCGAATCAAGGAATGACACACATATTTGAAATCAGCGGGTCATTTGCATCGAGAATATCGTTAAGATTATCCGATTCTCGACAAAAAAATTTTCCCGCAAAAAATGAGAAAAAATGAGAAGGGGTACCCCTTTCCTTTTTTTCAAAAATCTGAAATTTTCCGAAATATTCGGAACATAAAAATGATACATATATTTGTAATCTGCAGAACCTACTCTTTCCAAATCTGCAAGCTGATTTTAAATAAAAAATTCCTACGATTTTAAATCGTCGATTTACTTTTATTTTTTTTCCACTTTTTTTTTCTCGTTTGTTATTAGTGAAATCGCAGGAGGCTTCCGAATCAAGAAATGACACACATATTTGAAATCAGCGGGTCATTTGCATGGAGAATATCGTTAAGATTATCCGATTCTCGACAAAAAAATTTTCCCGCAAAAAATGAGAAAAAATGAGAAGGGGTACCCCTTTCCTTTTTTTCAAAAATCTGAAATTTTCCGAAATATTCGGAACATAGGAATGATACATATATTTGTAATCTGCAGAACCTACTCTTTCCAAATCTGCAAGCTGATTTTAAATAAAAAATTCCTACGATTTTAAATCGTCGATTTACTTTTGATTTTTTTTCCACTTTTTTTTTCTCGTTTGTTATTAGTGAAATCACAGGAGGCTTCCGAATCAAGAAATGACACACATATTTGAAATCAGCGGGTCATTTGCACGGAGAATATCGTTAAGATTATCCGATTCTCGACAAAAAAATTTTCCCGCACAAAATGAGAAAAAATGAGAAGGGGTACCCCTTTCCTTTTTTTCAAAAATCTGAAATTTTCCGAAATATTCGGAACATAGGAATGATACATATATTTGTAATCTGCAGAACCTACTCTTTCCAAATCTGCAAGCTGATTTTAAATAAAAAATTCCTACGATTTTAAATCGTCGATTTACTTTTGATTTTTTTTCCACTTTTTTTCTCTCGTTTGTTATGGGTGAAATCGCAGGAGGCTTCCGAATCAAGAAATGACACACATATTTGAAATCAGCGGGTCATTTGCATGGAGAATATCGTTAAGATTATCCGATTCTCGACAAAAAAATTTTCCCGCAAAAAATGAGGAAAAATGAGAAGGGGTACCCCTTTCCTTTTTTTCAAAAATCTGAAATTTTCCGAAATATTCGGAACATAGGAATGATACATATATTTGTAATCTGCAGAACCTACTCTTTCCAAATCTGCAAGCTGATTTTAAATAAAAAATTCCTACGATTTTAAATCGTCGATTTACTTTTATTTTTTTTCCACTTTTTTTTTCTCGTTTGTTATTAGTGAAATCGCAGGAGGCTTCCGAATCAAGAAATGACACACATATTTGAAATCAGCGGGTCATTTGCATGGAGAATATCGTTAAGATTATCCGATTCTCGACAAAAAAATTTTCCCGCAAAAAATGAGAAAAAATGAGAAGGGGTACCCCTTTCCTTTTTTTCAAAAATCTGAAATTTTCCGAAATATTCGGAACATAGGAATGATACATATATTTGTAATCTGCAGAACCTACTCTTTCCAAATCTGCAAGCTGATTTTAAATAAAAAATTCCTACGATTTTAAATCGTCGATTTACTTTTATTTTTTTTCCACTTTTTTTCTCTCGTTTGTTATGGGTGAAATCGCAGGAGGCTTCCGAATCAAGAAATGACACACATATTTGAAATCAGCGGGTCATTTGCATGGAGAATATCGTTAAGATTATCCGATTCTCAAAAAAAAATTTTCCCGCAAAAAATGAGAAAAAATGAGAAGGGGTACCCCTTTCCTTTTTTTCAAAAATCTGAAATTTTCCGAAATATTCGGAACATAGGAATGATACATATATTTGTAATCTGCAGAACCTACTCTGTCCAAATCTGCAAGCTGATTTTAAATAAAAAATTCCTACGATTTTAAATCGTCGATTTACTTTTATTTTTTTTCCACTTAAAATTTTTTTTTCTCGTTTGTTATTAGTGAAATCGCAGAAGGCTTCCGAATCAAGAAATGACACACATATTTGAAATCAGCGGGTCATTTGCATGGAGAATATCGTTAAGATTATCCGATTCTCGACAAAAAAATTTTCCCGCAAAAAATGAGAAAAAATGAGAAGGGGTACCCCTTTCCTTTTTTTCAAAAATCTGAAATTTTCCGAAATATTCGGAACATAGGAATGATACATATATTTGTAATCTGCAGAACCTACTCTTTCCAAATCTGCAAGCTGATTTTAAATAAAAAATTCCTACGATTTTAAATCGTCGATTTACTTTTATTTTTTTTCCACTTTTTTTTTCTCGTTTGTTATTAGTGAAATCGCAGGAGGCTTCCGAATCAAGAAATGACACACATATTTGAAATCAGCGGGTCATTTGCATGGAGAATATCGTTAAGATTATCCGATTCTCGACAAAAAAATTTTCCCGCAAAAAATGAGAAAAAATGAGAAGGGGTACCCCTTTCCTTTTTTTCAAAAATCTGAAATTTTCCGAAATATTCGGAACATAGGAATGATACATATATTTGTAATCTGCAGAACCTACTCTTTCCAAATCTGCAAGCTGATTTTAAATAAAAAATTCCTACGATTTCAAATCGTCGATTTACTTTTGATTTTTTTTCCACTTTTTTTCTCTCGTTTGTTATGGGTAAAAGCGCAGGAGGCTTCCGAATCAAGAAATGACACACATATTTGAAATCAGCGGGTCATTTGCATGGAGAATATCGTTAAGATTATCCGATTCTCGACAAAAAAATTTTCCCGCAAAAAATGAGAAAAAATGAGAAGGGGTACCCCTTTCCTTTTTTTCAAAAATCTGAAATTTTCCGAAATATTCGGAACATAGGAATGATACATATATTTGTAATCTGCAGAACCTACTCTTTCCAAATCTGCAAGCTGATTTTAAATAAAAAATTCCTACGATTTTAAATCGTCGATTTACTTTTGATTTTTTTTCCACTTTTTTTTTCTCGTTTGTTATTAGTGAAATCACAGGAGGCTTCCGAATCAAGAAATGACACACATATTTGAAATCAGCGTGTCATTTGCACGGAGAATATCGTTAAGATTATCCGATTCTCGACAAAAAAATTTTCCCGCACAAAATGAGAAAAAATGAGAAGGGGTACCCCTTTCCTTTTTTTCAAAAATCTGAAATTTTCCGAAATATTCGGAACATAGGAATGATACATATATTTGTAATCTGCAGAACCTACTCTTTCCAAATCTGCAAGCTGATTTTAAATAAAAAATTCCTACGATTTTAAATCGTCGATTTACTTTTGATTTTTTTTCCACTTTTTTTCTCTCGTTTGTTATGGGTGAAATCGCAGGAGGCTTCCGAATCAAGAAATGACACACATATTTGAAATCAGCGGGTCATTTGCATGGAGAATATCGTTAAGATTATCCGATTCTCAAAAAAAAATTTTCCCGCAAAAAATGAGAAAAAATGAGAAGGGGTACCCCTTTCCTTTTTTTCAAAAATCTGAAATTTTCCGAAATATTCGGAACATAGGAATGATACATATATTTGTAATCTGCAGAACCTACTCTTTCCAAATCTGCAAGCTGATTTTAAATAAAAAATTCCTACGATTTTAAATCGTCGATTTACTTTTATTTTTTTTCCACTTTTTTTTTCTCGTTTGTTATTAGTGAAATCGCAGGAGGCTTCCGAATCAAGAAATGACACACATATTTGAAATCAGCGGGTCATTTGCATGGAGAATATCGTTAAGATTATCCGATTCTCGACAAAAAAATTTTCCCGCAAAAAATGAGAAAAAATGAGAAGGGGTACCCCTTTCCTTTTTTTCAAAAATCTGAAATTTTCCGAAATATTCGGAACATAGGAATGATACATATATTTGTAATCTGCAGAACCTACTCTTTCCAAATCTGCAAGCTGATTTTAAATAAAAAATTCCTACGATTTTAAATCGTCGATTTACTTTTGATTTTTTTTCCACTTTTTTTCTCTCGTTTGTTATGGGTGAAATCGCAGGAGGCTTCCGAATCAAGAAATGACACACATATTTGAAATCAGCGGGTCATTTGCATGGAGAATATCGTTAAGATTATCCGATTCTCGACAAAAAAATTTTCCCGCAAAAAATGAGAAAAAATGAGAAGGGGTACCCCTTTCCTTTTTTTCAAAAATCTGAAATTTTCCGAAATATTCGGAACATAGGAATGATACATATATTTGTAATCTGCAGAACCTACTATTTCCAAATCTGCAAGCTGATTTTAAATAAAAAATTCCTACGATTTTAAATCGTCGATTTACTTTTATTTTTTTTCCACTTTTTTTCTCTCGTTTGTTATGGGTGAAATCGCAGGAGGCTTCCGAATCAAGAAATGACACACATATTTGAAATCAGCGGGTCATTTGCATGGAGAATATCGTTAAGATTATCCGATTCTCAAAAAAAAAATTTCCCGCAAAAAATGAGAAAAAATGAGAAGGGGTACCCCTTTCCTTTTTTTCAAAAATCTGAAATTTTCCGAAATATTCGGAACATAGGAATGATACATATATTTGTAATCTGCAGAACCTACTCTTTCCAAATCTGCAAGCTGATTTTAAATAAAAAATTCCTACGATTTTAAATCGTCGATTTACTTTTATTTTTTTTCCACTTTTTTTTTCTCGTTTGTTATTAGTGAAATCGCAGAAGGCTTCCGAATCAAGAAATGACACACATATTTGAAATCAGCGGGTCATTTGCATGGAGAATATCGTTAAGATTATCCGATTCTCGACAAAAAAATTTTCCCGCAAAAAATGAGAAAAAATGAGAAGGGGTACCCCTTTCCTTTTTTTCAAAAATCTGAAATTTTCCGAAATATTCGGAACATAGGAATGATACATATATTTGTAATCTGCAGAACCTACTCTTTCCAAATCTGCAAGCTGATTTTGAATAAAAAATTCCTACGATTTTAAATCGTCGATTTACTTTTATTTTTTTTCCACTTTTTTTTTCTCGTTTGTTATTAGTGAAATCGCAGGAGGCTTCCGAATCAAGAAATGACACACATATTTGAAATCAGCGGGTCATTTGCATGGAGAATATCGTTAAGATTATCCGATTCTCGACAAAAAAATTTTCCCGCAAAAAATGAGAAAAAATGAGAAGGGGTACCCCTTTCCTTTTTTTCAAAAATCTGAAATTTTCCGAAATATTCGGAACATAGGAATGATACATATATTTGTAATCTGCAGAACCTACTCTTTCCAAATCTGCAAGCTGATTTTAAATAAAAAATTCCTACGATTTCAAATCGTCGATTTACTTTTGATTTTTTTTCCACTTTTTTTCTCTCGTTTGTTATGGGTAAAAGCGCAGGAGGCTTCCGAATCAAGAAATGACACACATATTTGAAATCAGCGGGTCATTTGCATGGAGAATATCGTTAAGATTATCCGATTCTCAAAAAAAAATTTTCCCGCAAAAAATGAGAAAAAATGAGAAGGGGTACCCCTTTCCTTTTTTTCAAAAATCTGAAATTTTCCGAAATATTCGGAACATAGGAATGATACATATATTTGTAATCTGCAGAACCTACTCTTTCCAAATCTGCAAGCTGATTTTAAATAAAAAATTCCTACGATTTCAAATCGTCGATTTACTTTTGATTTTTTTTCCACTTTTTTTCTCTCGTTTGTTATGGGTAAAAGCGCAGGAGGCTTCCGAATCAAGAAATGACACACATATTTGAAATCAGCGGGTCATTTGCATGGAGAATATCGTTAAGATTATCCGATTCTCGACAAAAAAATTTTCCCGCAAAAAATGAGAAAAAATGAGAAGGGGTACCCCTTTCCTTTTTTTCAAAAATCTGAAATTTTCCGAAATATTCGGAACATAGGAATGATACATATATTTGTAATCTGCAGAACCTACTCTTTCCAAATCTGCAAGCTGATTTTGAATAAAAAATTCCTACGATTTTAAATCGTCGATTTACTTTTATTTTTTTTCCACTTTTTTTTTCTCGTTTGTTATTAGTGAAATCGCAGGAGGCTTCCGAATCAAGAAATGACACACATATTTGAAATCAGCGGGTCATTTGCATGGAGAATATCGTTAAGATTATCCGATTCTCGACAAAAAAATTTTCCCGCAAAAAATGAGAAAAAATGAGAAGGGGTACCCCTTTCCTTTTTTTCAAAAATCTGAAATTTTCCGAAATATTCGGAACATAGGAATGATACATATATTTGTAATCTGCAGAACCTACTCTTTCCAAATCTGCAAGCTGATTTTAAATAAAAAATTCCTACGATTTCAAATCGTCGATTTACTTTTGATTTTTTTTCCACTTTTTTTCTCTCGTTTGTTATGGGTAAAAGCGCAGGAGGCTTCCGAATCAAGAAATGACACACATATTTGAAATCAGCGGGTCATTTGCATGGAGAATATCGTTAAGATTATCCGATTCTCAAAAAAAAATTTTCCCGCAAAAAATGAGAAAAAATGAGAAGGGGTACCCCTTTCCTTTTTTTCAAAAATCTGAAATTTTCCGAAATATTCGGAACATAGGAATGATACATATATTTGTAATCTGCAGAACCTACTCTTTCCAAATCTGCAAGCTGATTTTAAATAAAAAATTCCTACGATTTCAAATCGTCGATTTACTTTTGATTTTTTTTCCACTTTTTTTCTCTCGTTTGTTATGGGTAAAAGCGCAGGAGGCTTCCGAATCAAGAAATGACACACATATTTGAAATCAGCGGGTCATTTGCATGGAGAATATCGTTAAGATTATCCGATTCTCGACAAAAAAATTTTCCCGCAAAAAATGAGAAAAAATGAGAAGGGGTACCCCTTTCCTTTTTTTCAAAAATCTGAAATTTTCCGAAATATTCGGAACATAGAAATGATACATATATTTGTAATCTGCAGAACCTACTCTTTCCAAATCTGCAAGCTGATTTTAAATAAAAAATTCCTACGATTTTAAATCGTCGATTTACTTTTGATTTTTTTTCCACTTTTTTTTTCTCGTTTGTTATTAGTGAAATCGCAGGAGGCTTCCGAATCAAGAAATGACACACATATTTGAAATCAGCGGGTCATTTGCATGGAGAATATCGTTAAGATTATCCGATTCTCGACAGAAAAATTTTCCCGCAAAAAATGAGAAAAAATGAGAAGGGGTACCCCTTTCCTTTTTTTCAAAAATCTGAAATTTTCCGAAATATTCGGAACATAGGAATGATACATATATTTGTAATCTGCAGAACCTACTCTTTCCAAATCTGCAAGCTGATTTTAAATAAAAAATTCCTACGATTTTAAATCGTCGATTTACTTTTGATTTTTTTTCCACTTTTTTTTTCTCGTTTGTTATTAGTGAAATCACAGGAGGCTTCCGAATCAAGAAATGACACACATATTTGAAATCAGCGGGTCATTTGCACGGAGGATATCGTTAAGATTATCCGATTCTCGACAAAAAAATTTTCCCGCAAAAAATGAGAAAAAATGAGAAGGGGTACCCCTTTCCTTTTTTTCAAAAATCTGAAATTTTCCGAAATATTCGGAACATAGGAATGATACATATATTTGTAATCTGCAGAACCTACTCTTTCCAAATCTGCAAGCTGATTTTAAATAAAAAATTCCTACGATTTTAAATCGTCGATTTACTTTTGATTTTTTTTCCACTTTTTTTCTCTCGTTTGTTATGGGTGAAATCGCAGGAGGCTTCCGAATCAAGAAATGACACACATATTTGAAATCAGCGGGTCATTTGCATGGAGAATATCGTTAAGATTATCCGATTCTCGACAAAAAAATTTTCCCGCACAAAATGAGAAAAAATGAGAAGGGGTACCCCTTTCCTTTTTTTCAAAAATCTGAAATTTTCCGAAATATTCGGAACATAGGAATGATACATATATTTGTAATCTGCAGAACCTACTCTTTCCAAATCTGCAAGCTGATTTTAAATAAAAAATTCCTACGATTTTAAATCGTCGATTTACTTTTGATTTTTTTTCCACTTTTTTTCTCTCGTTTGTTATGGGTGAAATCGCAGGAGGCTTCCGAATCAAGAAATGACACACATATTTGAAATCAGCGGGTCATTTGCATGGAGAATATCGTTAAGATTATCCGATTCTCAAAAAAAAATTTTCCCGCAAAAAATGAGAAAAAATGAGAAGGGGTACCCCTTTCCTTTTTTTCAAAAATCTGAAATTTTCCGAAATATTCGGAACATAGGAATGATACATATATTTGTAATCTGCAGAACCTACTCTTTCCAAATCTGCAAGCTGATTTTAAATAAAAAATTCCTACGATTTTAAATCGTCGATTTACTTTTATTTTTTTTCCACTTTTTTTTTCTCGTTTGTTATTAGTGAAATCGCAGGAGGCTTCCGAATCAAGAAATGACACACATATTTGAAATCAGCGGGTCATTTGCATGGAGAATATCGTTAAGATTATCCGCTTCTCGACAAAAAAATTTTCCCGCAAAAAATGAGAAAAAATGAGAAGGGGTACCCCTTTCCTTTTTTTCAAAAATCTGAAATTTTCCGAAATATTCGGAACATAGGAATGATACATATATTTGTAATCTGCAGAACCTACTCTTTCCAAATCTGCAAGCTGATTTTAAATAAAAAATTCCTACGATTTCAAATCGTCGATTTACTTTTGATTTTTTTTCCACTTTTTTTCTCTCGTTTGTTATGGGTAAAAGCGCAGGAGGCTTCCGAATCAAGAAATGACACACATATTTGAAATCAGCGGGTCATTTGCATGGAGAATATCGTTAAGATTATCCGATTCTCGACAAAAAAATTTTCCCGCAAAAAATGAGAAAAAATGAGAAGGGGTACCCCTTTCCTTTTTTTCAAAAATCTGAAATTTTCCGAAATATTCGGAACATAGGAATGATACATATATTTGTAATCTGCAGAACCTACTCTTTCCAAATCTGCAAGCTGATTTCAAATAAAAAATTCCTACGATTTTAAATCGTCGATTTACTTTTATTTTTTTTCCACTTTTTTTTTCTCGTTTGTTATTAGTGAAATCGCAGGAGGCTTCCGAATCAAGAAATGACACACATATTTGAAATCAGCGGGTCATTTGCATGGAGAATATCGTTAAGATTATCCGATTCTCGACAAAAAAATTTTCCCGCAAAAAATGAGAAAAAATGAGAAGGGGTACCCCTTTCCTTTTTTTCAAAAATCTGAAATTTTCCGAAATATTCGGAACATAGGAATGATACATATATTTGTAATCTGCAGAACCTACTCTTTCCAAATCTGCAAGCTGATTTTAAATAAAAAATTCCTACGATTTTAAATCGTCGATTTACTTTTGATTTTTTTTCCACTTTTTTTCTCTCGTTTGTTATGGGTGAAATCGCAGGAGGCTTCCGAATCAAGAAATGACACACATATTTGAAATCAGCGGGTCATTTGCATGGAGAATATCGTTAAGATTATCCGATTCTCGACAAAAAAATTTTCCCGCAAAAAATGAGAAAAAATGAGAAGGGGTACCCCTTTCCTTTTTTTCAAAAATCTGAAATTTTCCGAAATATTCGGAACATAGGAATGATACATATATTTGTAATCTGCAGAACCTACTCTTTCCAAATCTGCAAGCTGATTTTAAATAAAAAATTCCTACGATTTTAAATCGTGTATTTACTTTTATTTTTTTTCCACTTTTTTTCTCTCGTTTGTTATGGGTGAAATCGCAGGAGGCTTCCGAATCAAGAAATGACACACATATTTGAAATCAGCGGGTCATTTGCATGGAGAATATCGTTAAGATTATCCGATTCTCAAAAAAAAATTTTCCCGCAAAAAATGAGAAAAAATGAGAAGGGGTACCCCTTTCCTTTTTTTCAAAAATCTGAAATTTTCCGAAATATTCGGAACATAGGAATGATACATATATTTGTAATCTGCAGAACCTACTCTTTCCAAATCTGCAAGCTGATTTTAAATAAAAAATTCCTACGATTTTAAATCGTCGATTTACTTTTATTTTTTTTCCACTTTTTTTTTCTCGTTTGTTATTAGTGAAATCGCAGAAGGCTTCCGAATCAAGAAATGACACACATATTTGAAATCAGCGGGTCATTTGCATGGAGAATATCGTTAAGATTATCCGATTCTCGACAAAAAAATTTTCCCGCAAAAAATGAGAAAAAATGAGAAGGGGTACCCGTTTCCTTTTTTTCAAAAATCTGAAATTTTCCGAAATATTCGGAACATAGGAATGATACATATATTTGTAATCTGCAGAACCTACTCTTTCCAAATCTGCAAGCTGATTTTAAATAAAAAATTCCTACGATTTCAAATCGTCGATTTACTTTTGATTTTTTTTCCACTTTTTTTCTCTCGTTTGTTATGGGTAAAAGCGCAGGAGGCTTCCGAATCAAGAAATGACACACATATTTGAAATCAGCGGGTCATTTGCATGGAGAATATCGTTAAGATTATCCGATTCTCGACAAAAAAATTTTCCCGCAAAAAATGAGAAAAAATGAGAAGGGGTACCCCTTTCCTTTTTTTCAAAAATCTGAAATTTTCCGAAATATTCGGAACATAGGAATGATACATATATTTGTAATCTGCAGAACCTACTCTTTCCAAATCTGCAAGCTGATTTTAAATAAAAAATTCCTACGATTTTAAATCGTCGATTTACTTTTGATTTTTTTTCCACTTTTTTTTTCTCGTTTGTTATTAGTGAAATCGCAGAAGGCTTCCGAATCAAGAAATGACACACATATTTGAAATCAGCGGGTCATTTGCATGGAGAATATCGTTAAGATTATCCGATTCTCGACAAAAAAATTTTCCCGCAAAAAATGAGGAAAAATGAGAAGGGGTACCCCTTTCCTTTTTTTCAAAAATCTGAAATTTTCCGAAATATTCGGAACATGGGAATGATACATATATTTGTAATCTGCAGAACCTACTCTTTCCAAATCTGCAAGCTGATTTTAAATAAAAAATTCCTACGATTTTAAATCGTCGATTTACTTTTGATTTTTTTTCCACTTTTTTTTTCTCGTTTGTTATTAGTGAAATCACAGGAGGCTTCCGAATCAAGAAATGACACACATATTTGAAATCAGCGGGTCATTTGCACGGAGAATATCGTTAAGATTATCCGATTCTCGACAAAAAAATTTTCCCGCACAAAATGAGAAAAAATGAGAAGGGGTACCCCTTTCCTTTTTTTCAAAAATCTGAAATTTTCCGAAATATTCGGAACATAGGAATGATACATATATTTGTAATCTGCAGAACCTACTCTTTCCAAATCTGCAAGCTGATTTTAAATAAAAAATTCCTACGATTTTAAATCGTCGATTTACTTTTGATTTTTTTTTCCACTTTTTTTCTCTCGTTTGTTATGGGTGAAATCGCAGTAGGCTTCCGAATCAAGAAATGACACACATATTTGAAATCAGCGGGTCATTTGCATGGAGAATATCGTTAAGATTATCCGATTCTCAAAAAAAAATTTTCCCGCAAAAAATGAGAAAAAATGAGAAGGGGTACCCCTTTCCTTTTTTTCAAAAATCTGAAATTTTCCGAAATATTCGGAACATAGGAATGATACATATATTTGTAATCTGCAGAACCTACTCTTTCCAAATCTGCAAGCTGATTTTAAATAAAAAATTCCTACGATTTTAAATCGTCGATTTACTTTTATTTTTTTTCCACTTTTTTTTTCTCGTTTGTTATTAGTGAAATCGCAGGAGGCTTCCGAATCAAGAAATGACACACATATTTGAAATCAGCGGGTCATTTGCATGGAGAATATCGTTAAGATTATCCGATTCTCGACAAAAAAATTTTCCCGCAAAAAATGAGAAAAAATGAGAAGGGGTACCCCTTTCCTTTTTTTCAAAAATCTGAAATTTTCCGAAATATTCGGAACATAGGAATGATACATATATTTGTAATCTGCAGAACCTACTCTTTCCAAATCTGCAAGCTGATTTTAAATAAAAAATTCCTACGATTTTAAATCGTCGATTTACTTTTGATTTTTTTTCCACTTTTTTTCTCTCGTTTGTTATGGGTGAAATCGCAGGAGGCTTCCGAATCAAGAAATGACACACATATTTGAAATCAGCGGGTCATTTGCATGGAGAATATCGTTAAGATTATCCGATTCTCGACAAAAAAATTTTCCCGCAAAAAATGAGAAAAAATGAGAAGGGGTACCCCTTTCCTTTTTTTCAAAAATCTGAAATTTTCCGAAATATTCGGAACATAGGAATGATACATATATTTGTAATCTGCAGAACCTACTCTTTCCAAATCTGCAAGCTGATTTTAAATAAAAAATTCCTACGATTTTAAATCGTCGATTTACTTTTATTTTTTTTCCACTTTTTTTCTCTCGTTTGTTATGGGTGAAATCGCAGGAGGCTTCCGAATCAAGAAATGACACACATATTTGAAATCAGCGGGTCATTTGCATGGAGAATATCGTTAAGATTATCCGATTCTCGACAAAAAAATTTTCCCGCAAAAAATGAGAAAACATGAGAAGGGGTACCCCTTTCCTTTTTTTCAAAAATCTGAAATTTTCCGAAATATTCGGAACATAGGAATGATACATATATTTGTAATCTGCAGAACCTACTCTTTCCAAATCTGCAAGCTGATTTTAAATAAAAAATTCCTACGATTTTAAATCGTCGATTTACTTTTGATTTTTTTTCCACTTTTTTTTTCTCGTTTGTTATTAGTGAAATCACAGGAGGCTTCCGAATCAAGAAATGACACACATATTTGAAATCAGCGGGTCATTTGCACGGAGAATATCGTTAAGATTATCCGATTCTCGACAAAAAAATTTTCCCGCACAAAATGAGAAAAAATGAGAAGGGGTACCCCTTTCCTTTTTTTCAAAAATCTGAAATTTTCCGAAATATTCGGAACATAGGAATGATACATATATTTGTAATCTGCAGAACCTACTCTTTCCAAATCTGCAAGCTGATTTTAAATAAAAAATTCCTACGATTTTAAATCGTCGATTTACTTTTGATTTTTTTTCCACTTTTTTTCTCTCGTTTGTTATGGGTGAAATCGCAGGAGGCTTCCGAATCAAGAAATGACACACATATTTGAAATCAGCGGGTCATTTGCATGGAGAATATCGTTAAGATTATCCGATTCTCAAAAAAAAATTTTCCCGCAAAAAATGAGAAAAAATGAGAAGGGGTACCCCTTTCCTTTTTTTCAAAAATCTGAAATTTTCCGAAATATTCGGAACATAGGAATGATACATATATTTGTAATCTGCAGAACCTACTCTTTCCAAATCTGCAAGCTGATTTTAAATAAAAAATTCCTACGATTTTAAATCGTCGATTTACTTTTATTTTTTTTCCACTTTTTTTTTCTCGTTTGTTATTAGTGAAATCGCAGGAGGCTTCCGAATCAAGAAATGACACACATATTTGAAATCAGCGGGTCATTTGCATGGAGAATATCGTTAAGATTATCCGATTCTCGACAAAAAAATTTTCCAGCAAAAAATGAGAAAAAATGAGAAGGGGTACCCCTTTCCTTTTTTTCAAAAATCTGAAATTTTCCGAAATATTCGGAACATAGGAATGATACATATATTTGTAATCTGCAGAACCTACTCTTTCCAAATCTGCAAGCTGATTTTAAATAAAAAATTCCTACGATTTTAAATCGTCGATTTACTTTTGATTTTTTTTCCACTTTTTTTCTCTCGTTTGTTATGGGTGAAATCGCAGGAGGCTTCCGAATCAAGAAATGACACACATATTTGAAATCAGCGGGTCAATTGCATGGAGAATATCGTTAAGATTATCCGATTCTCGACAAAAAAATTTTCCCGCAAAAAATGAGAAAAAATGAGAAGGGGTACCCCTTTCCTTTTTTTCAAAAATCTGAAATTTTCCGAAATATTCGGAACATAGGAATGATACATATATTTGTAATCTGCAGAACCTACTCTTTCCAAATCTGCAAGCTGATTTTAAATAAAAAATTCCTACGATTTTAAATCGTCGATTTACTTTTATTTTTTTTCCACTTTTTTTCTCTCGTTTGTTATGGGTGAAATCGCAGGAGGCTTCCGAATCAAGAAATGACACACATATTTGAAATCAGCGGGTCATTTGCATGGAGAATATCGTTAAGATTATCCGATTCTCGACAAAAAAATTTTCCCGCAAAAAATGAGAAAAAATGAGAAGGGGTACCCCTTTCCTTTTTTTCAAAAATCTGAAATTTTCCGAAATATTCGGAACATAGGAATGATACATATATTTGTAATCTGCAGAACCTACTCTTTCCAAATCTGCAAGCTGATTTTAAATAAAAAATTCCTACGATTTTAAATCGTCGATTTACTTTTGATTTTTTTTCCACTTTTTTTTTCTCGTTTGTTATTAGTGAAATCACAGGAGGCTTCCGAATCAAGAAATGACACACATATTTGAAATCAGCGGGTCATTTGCACGGAGAATATCGTTAAGATTATCCGATTCTCGACAAAAAAATTTTCCCGCAAAAAATGAGAAAAAATGAGAAGGGGTACCCCTTTCCTTTTTTTCAAAAATCTGAAATTTTCCGAAATATTCGGAACATAGGAATGATACATATATTTGTAATCTGCAGAACCTACTCTTTCCAAATCTGCAAGCTGATTTTAAATAAAAAATTCCTACGATTTTAAATCGTCGATTTACTTTTGATTTTTTTTCCACTTTTTTTCTCTCGTTTGTTATGGGTGAAATCGCAGGAGGCTTCCGAATCAAGAAATGACACACATATTTGAAATCAGCGGGTCATTTGCATGGAGAATATCGTTAAGATTATCCGATTCTCGACAAAAAAATTTTCCCGCACAAAATGAGAAAAAATGAGAAGGGGTACCCCTTTCCTTTTTTTCAAAAATCTGAAATTTTCCGAAATATTCGGAACATAGGAATGATACATATATTTGTAATCTGCAGAACCTACTCTTTCCAAATCTGCAAGCTGATTTTAAATAAAAAATTCCTACGATTTTAAATCGTCGATTTACTTTTGATTTTTTTTCCACTTTTTTTCTCTCGTTTGTTATGGGTGAAATCGCAGGAGGCTTCCGAATCAAGAAATGACACACATATTTGAAATCAGCGGGTCATTTGCATGGAGAATATCGTTAAGATTATCCGATTCTCAAAAAAAAATTTTCCCGCAAAAAATGAGAAAAAATGAGAAGGGGTACCCCTTTCCTTTTTTTCAAAAATCTGAAATTTTCCGAAATATTCGGAACATAGGAATGATACATATATTTGTAATCTGCAGAACCTACTCTTTCCAAATCTGCAAGCTGATTTTAAATAAAAAATTCCTACGATTTTAAATCGTCGATTTACTTTTATTTTTTTTCCACTTTTTTTTTCTCGTTTGTTATTAGTGAAATCGCAGGAGGCTTCCGAATCAAGAAATGACACACATATTTGAAATCAGCGGGTCATTTGCATGGAGAATATCGTTAAGATTATCCGCTTCTCGACAAAAAAATTTTCCCGCAAAAAATGAGAAAAAATGAGAAGGGGTACCCCTTTCCTTTTTTTCAAAAATCTGAAATTTTCCGAAATATTCGGAACATAGGAATGATACATATATTTGTAATCTGCAGAACCTACTCTTTCCAAATCTGCAAGCTGATTTTAAATAAAAAATTCCTACGATTTCAAATCGTCGATTTACTTTTGATTTTTTTTCCACTTTTTTTCTCTCGTTTGTTATGGGTAAAAGCGCAGGAGGCTTCCGAATCAAGAAATGACACACATATTTGAAATCAGCGGGTCATTTGCATGGAGAATATCGTTAAGATTATCCGATTCTCGACAAAAAAATTTTCCCGCAAAAAATGAGAAAAAATGAGAAGGGGTACCCCTTTCCTTTTTTTCAAAAATCTGAAATTTTCCGAAATATTCGGAACATAGGAATGATACATATATTTGTAATCTGCAGAACCTACTCTTTCCAAATCTGCAAGCTGATTTTAAATAAAAAATTCCTACGATTTTAAATCGTCGATTTACTTTTGATTTTTTTTCCACTTTTTTTCTCTCGTTTGTTATGGGTGAAATCGCAGGAGGCTGCCGAATCAAGAAATGACACACATATTCGAAATCAGCGGGTCATTTGCATGGAGAATATCGTTAAGATTATCCGATTCTCGACAAAAAAATTTTCCCGCACAAAATGAGAAAAAATGAGAAGGGGTACCCCTTTCCTTTTTTTCAAAAATCTGAAATTTTCCGAAATATTCGGAACATAGGAATGATACATATATTTGTAATCTGCAGAACCTACTCTTTCCAAATCTGCAAGCTGATTTTAAATAAAAAATTCCTACGATTTTAAATCGTCGATTTACTTTTGATTTTTTTTCCACTTTTTTTCTCTCGTTTGTTATGGGTGCAATCGCAGGAGGCTTCCGAATCAAGAAATGACACACATATTTGAAATCAGCGGGTCATTTGCATGGAGAATATCGTTAAGATTATCCGATTCTCACAAAAAAAATTTCCCGCAAAAAATGAGAAAAAATGAGAAGGGGTACCCCTTTCCTTTTTTTCAAAAATCTGAAATTTTCCGAAATATTCGGAACATAGGAATGATACATATATTTGTAATCTGCAGAACCTACTCTTTCCAAATCTGCAAGCTGATTTTAAATAAAAAATTCCTACGATTTTAAATCGTCGATTTACTTTTATTTTTTTTCCACTTTTTTTTTCTCGTTTGTTATTAGTGAAATCGCAGGAGGCTTCCGAATCAAGAAATGACACACATATTTGAAATCAGCGGGTCATTTGCATGGAGAATATCGTTAAGATTATCCGATTCTCGACAAAAAAATTTTCCCGCAAAAAATGAGAAAAAATGAGAAGGGGTACCCCTTTCCTTTTTTTCAAAAATCTGAAATTTTCCGAAATATTCGGAACATAGGAATGATACATATATTTGTAATCTGCAGAACCTACTCTTTCCAAATCTGCAAGCTGATTTTAAATAAAAAATTCCTACGATTTTAAATCGTCGATTTACTTTTGATTTTTTTTCCACTTTTTTTTTCTCGTTTGTTATTAGTGAAATCACAGGAGGCTTCCGAATCAAGAAATGACACACATATTTGAAATCAGCGGGTCATTTGCACAGAGAATATCGTTAAGATTATCCGATTCTCGACAAAAAAATTTTCCCGCAAAAAATGAGAAAAAATGAGAAGGGGTACCCCTTTCCTTTTTTTCAAAAATCTGAAATTTTCCGAAATATACGGAACATAGGAATGATACATATATTTGTAATCTGCAGAACCTACTCTTTCCAAATCTGCAAGCTGATTTTAAATAAAAAATTCCTACGATTTTAAATCGTCGATTTACTTTTGATTTTTTTTCCACTTTTTTTTTCTCGTTTGTTATTAGTGAAATCACAGGAGGCTTCCGAATCAAGAAATGACACACATATTTGAAATCAGCGGGTCATTTGCACGGAGAATATCGTTAAGATTATCCGATTCTCGACAAAAAAATTTTCCCGCAAAAAATGAGAAAAAATGAGAAGGGGTACCCCTTTCCTTTTTTTCAAAAATCTGAAATTTTCCGAAATATACGGAACATAGGAATGATACATATATTTGTAATCTGCAGAACCTACTCTTTCCAAATCTGCAAGCTGATTTTAAATAAAAAATTCCTACGATTTTAAATCGTCGATTTACTTTTGATTTTTTTTCCACTTTTTTTCTCTCGTTTGTTATGGGTGAAATCGCAGGAGGCTTCCGAATCAAGAAATGACACACATATTTGAAATCAGCGGGTCATTTGCATGGAGAATATCGTTAAGATTATCCGATTCTCGACAAAAAAATTTTCCCGCACAAAATGAGAAAAAATGAGAAGGGGTACCCCTTTCCTTTTTTTCAAAAATCTGAAATTTTTCGAAATATTCGGAACATAGGAATGATACATATATTTGTAATCTGCAGAACCTACTCTTTCCAAATCTGCAAGCTGATTTTAAATAAAAAATTCCTACGATTTCAAATCGTCGATTTACTTTTGATTTTTTTTCCACTTTTTTTCTCTCGTTTGTTATGGGTGAAATCGCAGGAGGCTTCCGAATCAAGAAATGACACACATATTTGAAATCAGCGGGTCATTTGCATGGACAATATCGTTAAGATTATCCGATTCTCGACAAAAAAATTTTCCCGCAAAAAATGAGAAAAAATGAGAAGGGGTACCCCTTTCCTTTTTTTCAAAAATCTGAAATTTTCCGAAATATTCGGAACATAGGAATGATACATATATTTGTAATCTGCAGAACCTACTCTTTCCAAATCTGCAAGCTGATTTTAAATAAAAAATTCCTACGATTTTAAATCGTCGATTTACTTTTGATTTTTTTTCCACTTTTTTTCTCTCGTTTGTTATGGGTGAAATCGCAGGAGGCTTCCGAATCAAGAAATGACACACATATTTGAAATCAGCGGGTCATTTGCATGGAGAATATCGTTAAGATTATCCGATTCTCGACAAAAAAATTTTCCCGCACAAAATGAGAAAAAATGAGAAGGGGTACCCCTTTCCTTTTTTTCAAAAATCTGAAATTTTCCGAAATATTCGGAACATAGGAATGATACATATATTTGTAATCTGCAGAACCTACTCTTTCCAAATCTGCAAGCTGATTTTAAATAAAAAATTCCTACGATTTTAAATCGTCGATTTACTTTTGATTTTTTTTCCACTTTTTTTCTCTCGTTTGTTATGGGTGAAATCGCAGGAGGCTTCCGAATCAAGAAATGACACACGTATTTGAAATCAGCGGGTCATTTGCATGGAGAATATCGTTAAGATTATCCGATTCTCAAAAAAAAATTTTCCCGCAAAAAATGAGAAAAAATGAGAAGGGGTACCCCTTTCCTTTTTTTCAAAAATCTGAAATTTTCCGAAATATTCGGAACATAGGAATGATACATATATTTGTAATCTGCAGAACCTACTCTTTGCAAATCTGCAAGCTGATTTTAAATAAAAAATTCCTACGATTTTAAATCGTCGATTTACTTTTATTTTTTTTCCACTTTTTTTTTCTCGTTTGTTATTAGTGAAATCGCAGGAGGCTTCCGAATCAAGAAATGACACACATATTTGAAATCAGCGGGTCATTTGCATGGAGAATATCGTTAAGATTATCCGCTTTTCGACAAAAAAATTTTCCCGCAAAAAATGAGAAAAAATGAGAAGGGGTACCCCTTTCCTTTTTTTCAAAAATCTGAAATTTTCCGAAATATTCGGAACATAGGAATGATACATATATTTGTAATCTGCAGAACCTACTCTTTCCAAATCTGCAAGCTGATTTTAAATAAAAAATTCCTACGATTTCAAATCGTCGATTTACTTTTGATTTTTTTTCCACTTTTTTTCTCTCGTTTGTTATGGGTAAAAGCGCAGGAGGCTTCCGAATCAAGAAATGACACACATATTTGAAATCAGCGGGTCATTTGCATGGAGAATATCGTTAAGATTATCCGATTCTCGACAAAAAAATTTTCCCGCAAAAAATGAGAAAAAATGAGAAGGGGTACCCCTTTCCTTCTCTTCAAAAATCTGAAATTTTCCGAAATATTCGGAACATAGGAATGATACATATATTTGTAATCTGCAGAACCTACTCTTTCCAAATCTGCAAGCTGATTTTAAATAAAAAATTCCTACGATTTTAAATCGTCGATTTACTTTTGATTTTTTTTCCACTTTTTTTCTCTCGTTTGTTATGGGTGAAATCGCAGGAGGCTGCCGAATCAAGAAATGACACACATATTCGAAATCAGCGGGTCATTTGCATGGAGAATATCGTTAAGATTATCCGATTCTCGACAAAAAAATTTTCCCGCACAAAATGAGAAAAAATGAGAAGGGGTACCCCTTTACTTTTTTTCAAAAATCTGAAATTTTCCGAAATATTCGGAACATAGGAATGATACATATATTTGTAATCTGCAGAACCTACTCTTTCCAAATCTGCAAGCTGATTTTAAATAAAAAATTCCTACGATTTTAAATCGTCGATTTACTTTTGATTTTTTTTCCACTTTTTTTCTCTCGTTTGTTATGGGTGCAATCGCAGGAGGCTTCCGAATCAAGAAATGACACACATATTTGAAATCAGCGGGTCATTTGCATGGAGAATATCGTTAAGATTATCCGATTCTCACAAAAAAAATTTCCCGCAAAAAATGAGAAAAAATGAGAAGGGGTACCCCTTTCCTTTTTTTCAAAAATCTGAAATTTTCCGAAATATTCGGAACATAGGAATGATACATATATTTGTAATCTGCAGAACCTACTCTTTCCAAATCTGCAAGCTGATTTTAAATAAAAAATTCCTACGATTTTAAATCGTCGATTTACTTTTATTTTTTTTCCACTTTTTTTTTCTCGTTTGTTATTAGTGAAATCGCAGGAGGCTTCCGAATCAAGAAATGACACACATATTTGAAATCAGCGGGTCATTTGCATGGAGAATATCGTTAAGATTATCCGATTCTCGACAAAAAAATTTTCCCGCAAAAAATGAGAAAAAATGAGAAGGGGTACCCCTTTCCTTTTTTTCAAAAATCTGAAATTTTCCGAAATATTCGGAACATAGGAATGATACATATATTTGTAATCTGCAGAACCTACTCTTTCCAAATCTGCAAGCTGATTTTAAATAAAAAATTCCTACGATTTTAAATCGTCGATTTACTTTTGATTTTTTTTCCACTTTTTTTTTCTCGTTTGTTATTAGTGAAATCACAGGAGGCTTCCGAATCAAGAAATGACACACATATTTGAAATCAGCGGGTCATTTGCACAGAGAATATCGTTAAGATTATCCGATTCTCGACAAAAAAATTTTCCCGCAAAAAATGAGAAAAAATGAGAAGGGGTACCCCTTTCCTTTTTTTCAAAAATCTGAAATTTTCCGAAATATACGGAACATAGGAATGATACATATATTTGTAATCTGCAGAACCTACTCTTTCCAAATCTGCAAGCTGATTTTAAATAAAAAATTCCTACGATTTTAAATCGTCGATTTACTTTTGATTTTTTTTCCACTTTTTTGCTCTCGTTTGTTATGGGTGAAATCGCAGGAGGCTTCCGAATCAAGAAATGACACACATATTTGAAATCAGCGGGTCATTTGCATGGAGAATATCGTTAAGATTATCCGATTCTCGACAAAAAAATTTTCCCGCACAAAATGAGAAAAAATGAGAAGGGGTACCCCTTTCCTTTTTTTCAAAAATCTGAAATTTTCCGAAATATTCGGAACATAGGAATGATACATATATTTGTAATCTGCAGAACCTACTCTTTCCAAATCTGCAAGCTGATTTTAAATAAAAAATTCCTACGATTTCAAATCGTCGATTTACTTTTGATTTTTTTTCCACTTTTTTTCTCTCGTTTGTTATGGGTGAAATCGCAGGAGGCTTCCGAATCAAGAAATGACACACATATTTGAAATCAGCGGGTCATTTGCATGGACAATATCGTTAAGATTATCCGATTCTCGACAAAAAAATTTTCCCGCAAAAAATGAGAAAAAATGAGAAGGGGTACCCCTTTCCTTTTTTTCAAAAATCTGAAATTTTCCGAAATATTCGGAACATAGGAATGATACATATATTTGTAATCTGCAGAACCTACTCTTTCCAAATCTGCAAGCTGATTTTAAATCAAAAATTCCTACGATTTTAAATCGTCGATTTACTTTTATTTTTTTTCCACTTTTTTTTTCTCGTTTGTTATTAGTGAAATCGCAGGAGGCTTCCGAATCAAGAAATGACACACATATTTGAAATCAGCGGGTCATTTGCATGGACAATATCGTTAAGATTATCCGATTCTCGACAAAAAAATTTTCCCGCAAAAAATGAGAAAAAATGAGAAGGGGTACCCCTTTCCTTTTTTTCAAAAATCTGAAATTTTCCGAAATATTCGGAACATAGGAATGATACATATATTTGTAATCTGCAGAACCTACTCTTTCCAAATCTGCAAGCTGATTTTAAATAAAAAATTCCTACGATTTTAAATCGTCGATTTACTTTTGATTTTTTTTCCACTTTTTTTCTCTCGTTTGTTATGGGTGAAATTGCAGGAGGCTTCCGAATCAAGAAATGACACACATATATGAAATCAGCGGGTCATTTGCATGGAGAATATCGTTAAGATTATCCGATTCTCAAAAAAAAATTTTCCCGCAAAAAATGAGAAAAAATGAGAACCCCTTTCCTTTTTTTCAAAAATCTGAAATTTTCCGAAATATTCGGAACATAGGAATGATACATATATTTGTAATCTGCAGAACCTACTCTTTCCAAATCTGCAAGCTGATTTCAAATAAAAAATTCCTACGATTTTAAATCGTCGATTTACTTTTGATTTTTTTTCCACTTTTTTTTTCTCGTTTGTTATTAGTGAAATCACAGGAGGCTTCCGAATCAAGAAATGACAGACATATTTGAAATCAGCGGGTCATTTGCATGGAGAATATCGTTAAGATTATCCGATTCTCGACAAAAAAATTTTCCCGCACAAAATGAGAAAAAATGAGAAGGGGTACCCCTTTCCTTTTTTTCAAAAATCTGAAATTTTCCGAAATATTCGGAACATAGGAATGATACATATATTTGTAATCTGCAGAACCTACTCTTTCCAAATCTGCAAGCTGATTTTAAATAAAAAATTCCTACGATTTTAAATCGTCGATTTACTTTTGATTTTTTTTCCACTTTTTTCTCTCGTTTGTTATGGGTGAAATCGCAGGAGGCTTCCGAATCAAGAAATGACACACATATTTGAAATCAGCGGGTCATTTGCATGGAGAATATCGTTAAGATTATCCGATTCTCAAAAAAAAATTTTCCCGCAAAAAATGAGAAAAAATGAGAAGGGGTACCCCTTTCCTTTTTTTCAAAAATCTGAAATTTTCCGAAATATTCGGAACATAGGAATGATACATATATTTGTAATCTGCAGAACCTACTCTTTCCAAATCTGCAAGCTGATTTTAAATAAAAAATTCCTACGATTTTAAATCGTCGATTTACTTTTGATTTTTTTTCCACTTTTTTTTTCTCGTTTGTTATTAGTGAAATCACAGGAGGCTTCCGAATCAAGAAATGACACACATATTTGAAATCAGCGGGTCATTTGCACGGAGAATATCGTTAAGATTATCCGATTCTCGACAAAAAAATTTTCCCGCAAAAAATGAGAAAAAATGAGAAGGGGTACCCCTTTCCTTTTTTTCAAAAATCTGAAATTTTCCGAAATATTCGGAACATAGGAATGATACATATATTTGTAATCTGCAGAACCTACTCTTTCCAAATCTGCAAGCTGATTTTGAATAAAAAATTCCTACGATTTTAAATCGTCGATTTACTTTTGATTTTTTTTCCACTTTTTTTCTCTCGTTTGTTATGGGTGAAATCGCAGGAGGCTTCCGAATCAAGAAATGACACACATATTTGAAATCAGCGGGTCATTTGCATGGAGAATATCGTTAAGATTATCCGATTCTCGACAAAAAAATTTTCCCGCAAAAAATGAGAAAAAATGAGAAGGGGTACCCCTTTCCTTTTTTTCAAGAATCTGAAATTTACCGAAATATTCGGAACATAGGAATGATACATATATTTGTAATCTGCAGAACCTACTCTTTCCAAATCTGCAAGCTGATTTTAAATAAAAAATTCCTACGATTTTAAATCGTCGATTTACTTTTATTTTTTTTCCCCTTTTTTTTTCGCGTTTGTTATTAGTGAAATCGCAGGAGGCCTCCGAATCAAGAAATGACACACATATTTGAAATCAGCGGGTCATTTGCATGGAGAATATCGTTAAGATTATCCGATTCTCGACAAAAAAATTTTCCCGCAAAAAATGAGAAAAAATGAGAAGGGGTACCCCTTTCCTTTTTTTCAAAAATCTGAAATTTTCCGAAATATTCGGAACATAGGAATGATACATATATTTGTAATCTGCAGAACCTACTCTTTCCAAATCTGCAAGCTGATTTTAAATAAAAAATTCCTACGATTTTAAATCGTCGATTTACTTTTATTTTTTTTCCACTTTTTTTTTCTCGTTTGTTATTAGTGAAATCGCAGGAGGCTTCCGAATCAAGAAATGACACACATATTCGAAATCAGCGGGTCATTTGCATGGAGAATATCGTTAAGATTATCCGATTCTCGACAAAAAAATTTTCCCGCAAAAAATGAGAAAAAATGAGAAGGGGTACCCCTTTACTTTTTTTCAAAAATCTGAAATTTTCCGAAATATTCGGAACATAGGAATGATACATATATTTGTAATCTGCAGAACCTACTCTTTCCAAATCTGCAAGCTGATTTTAAATAAAAAATTCCTACGATTTTAAATCGTCGATTTACTTTTGATTTTTTTTCCACTTTTTTTTTCTCGTTTGTTATTAGTGAAATCACAGGAGGCTTCCGAATCAAGAAATGACACACATATTTGAAATCAGCGGGTCATTTGCACGGAGAATATCGTTAAGATTATCCGATTCTCGACAAAAAAATTTTCCCGCAAAAAATGAGAAAAAATGAGAAGGGGTACCCCTTTCCTTTTTTTCAAAAATCTGAAATTTTCCGAAATATTCGGAACATAGGAATGATACATATATTTGTAATCTGCAGAACCTACTCTTTCCAAATCTGCAAGCTGATTTTAAATAAAAAATTCCTACGATTTTAAATCGTCGATTTACTTTTGATTTTTTTTCCACTTTTTTTTTCTCGTTTGTTATTAGTGAAATCGCAGGAGGCTTCCGAATCAAGAAATGACACACATATTTGAAATCAGCGGGTCATTTGCATGAAGAATATCGTTAAGATTATCCGATTCTCGACAAAAAAATTTTCCCGCACAAAATGAGAAAAAATGAGAAGGGGTACCCCTTTCCTTTTTTTCAAAAATCTGAAATTTTCCGAAATATTCGGAACATAGGAATGATACATATATTTGTAATCTGCAGAACCTACTCTTTCCAAATCTGCAAGCTGATTTTGAATAAAAAATTCCTACGATTTCAAATCGTCGATTTACTTTTGATTTTTTTTCCACTTTTTTTCTCTCGTTTGTTATGGGTGAAATCGCAGGAGGCTTCCGAATCAAGAAATGACACACATATTTGAAATCAGCGGGTCATTTGCATGGAGAATATCGTTAAGATTATCCGATTCTCAAAAAAAAATTTTCCCGCAAAAAATGAGAAAAAATGAGAAGGGGTACCCCTTTCCTTTTTTTCAAAAATCTGAAATTTTCCGAAATATTCGGAACATAGGAATGATACATATATTTGAATTCTGCAGAACCTACTCTTTCCAAATCTGCAAGCTGATTTTGAATAAAAAATTCCTACGATTTCAAATCGTCGATTTACTTTTGATTTTTTTTCCACTTTTTTTCTCTCGTTTGTTATGGGTGAAATCGCAGGAGGCTTCCGAATCAAGAAATGACACACATATTTGAAATCAGCGGGTCATTTGCATGGAGAATATCGTTAAGATTATCCGATTCTCGACAAAAAAATTTTCCCGCAAAAAATGAGAAAAAATGAGAAGGGGTACCCCTTTCCTTTTTTTCAAAAATCTGAAATTTTCTGAAATATTCGGAACATAGGAATGATACATATATTTGTAATCTGCAGAACCTACTCTTTCCAAATCTGCAAGCTGATTTTAAATAAAAAATTCCTACGATTTTAAATCGTCGATTTACTTTTGATTTTTTTCCACTTTTTTTTTCTCGTTTGTTATTAGTGAAATCGCAGGAGGCTTCCGAATCAAGAAATGACACACATATTTGAAATCAGCGGGTCATTTGCATGGAGAATATCGTTAAGATAATCCGATTCTCGACAAAAAAATTTTCCCGCAAAAAATGAGAAAAAATGAGAAGGGGTACCCCTTTCTTTTTTTTCAAAAATCTGAAATTTTCCGAAATATTCGGAACATAGGAATGATACATATATTTGTAATCTGCAGAACCTACTCTTTCCAAATCTGCAAGCTGATTTTGAATAAAAAATTCCTACGATTTCAAATCGTCGATTTACTTTTGATTTTTTTTCCACTTTTTTTCTCTCGTTTGTTATGGGGGAAATCGCAGGAGGCTTCCGAATCAAGAAATGACACACATATTTGAAATCAGCGGGTCATTTGCATGGAGAATATCGTTAAGATTATCCGATTCTCGACAAAAAAATTTTCCCGCAAAAAATGAGAAAAAATGAGAAGGGGTACCCCTTTTGTTTTTTTTCAAAAATCTGAAATTTTCCGAAATATTCGGAACATAGGAATGATACATATATTTGTAATCTGCAGAACCTACTCTTTCCAAATCTGCAAGCTGATTTTATATAAAAAATTTCTACGATTTTAAATCGTCGATTTACTTTTGATTTTTTTTCCACTTTTTTTTTCTCGTTTGTTATTAGTGAAATCGCAGGAGGCTTCCGAATCAAGAAATGACACACATATTTGAAATCAGCGGGTCATTTGCATGGACAATATCGTTAAGATTATCCGATTCTCGACAAAAAAATTTTCCCGCAAAAAATGAGAAAAAATGAGAAGGGGTACCCCTTTCCTTTTTTTCAAAAATCTGAAATTTTCCGAAATATTCGGACCATAGGAATGATACATATATTTGTAATCTGCAGAACCTACTCTTTCCAAATCTGCAAGCTGATTTTAGATAAAAAATTCCTACGATTTTAAATCGTCGATTTACTTTTATTTTTTTTCCACTTTTTTTTTCTCGTTTGTTATTAGTGAAATCGCAGGAGGCTTCCGAATCAAGAAATGACACACATATTTGAAATCAGCGGGTCATTTGCATGGAGAATATCGTTAAGATTATCCGATTCTCGACAAAAAAAATTTCCCGCAAAAAATGAGAAAAAATGAGAAGGGGTACCCCTTTCCTTTTTTTCAAAAATCTGGAATTTTCCGAAATATTCGGAACATAGGAATGATACATATATTTGTAATCTGCAGAACCTACTCTTTCCAAATCTGCAAGCTGATTTTAAATAAAAAATTCCTACGATTTTAAATCGTCGATTTACTTTTGATTTTTTTTCCACTTTTTTTTTCTCGTTTGTTATTAGTGAAATCACAGGAGGCTTCCGAATCAAGAAATGACACACATATTTGAAATCAGCGGGTCATTTGCACGGAGAATATCGTTAAGATTATCCGATTCTCGACAAAAAAATTTTCCCGCAAAAAATGAGAAAAAATGAGAAGGGGTACCCCTTTCCTTTTTTTCAAAAATCTGAAATTTTCCGAAATATTCGGAACATAGGAATGATACATATATTTGTAATCTGCAGAACCTACTCTTTCCAAATCTGCAAGCTGATTTTGAATAAAAAATTCCTACGATTTCAAATCGTCGATTTACTTTTGATTTTTTTTCCACTTTTTTTCTCTCGTTTGTTATGGGTGAAATCGCAGGAGGCTTCCGAATCAAGAAATGACACACATATTTGAAATCAGCGGGTCATTTGCATGGAGAATATCGTTAAGATTATCCGATTCTCAAAAAAAAATTTTCCCGCAAAAAATGAGAAAAAATGAGAAGGGGTACCCCTTTCCTTTTTTTCAAAAATCTGAAATTTTCCGAAATATTCGGAACATAGGAATGATACATATATTTGAATTCTGCAGAACCTACTCTTTCCAAATCTGCAAGCTGATTTTGAATAAAAAATTCCTACGATTTCAAATCGTCGATTTACTTTTGATTTTTTTTCCACTTTTTTTCTCTCGTTTGTTATGGGTGAAATCGCAGGAGGCTTCCGAATCAAGAAATGACACACATATTTGAAATCAGCGGGTCATTTGCATGGAGAATATCGTTAAGATTATCCGATTCTCGACAAAAAAATTTTCCCGCAAAAAATGAGAAAAAATGAGAAGGGGTACCCCTTTCCTTTTTTTCAAAAATCTGAAATTTTCCGAAATATTCGGAACATAGGAATGATACATATATTTGTAATCTGCAGAACCTGCTCTTTCCAAATCTGCAAGCTGATTTTAAATAAAAAATTCCTACGATTTTAAATCGTCGATTTACTTTTGATTTTTTTCCACTTTTTTTTTCTCGTTTGTTATTAGTGAAATCGCAGGAGGCTTCCGAATCAAGAAATGACACACATATTTGAAATCAGCGGGTCATTTGCATGGAGAATATCGTTAAGATAATCCGATTCTCGACAAAAAAATTTTCCCGCAAAAAATGAGAAAAAATGAGAAGGGGTACCCCTTTCTTTTTTTTCAAAAATCTGAAATTTTCCGAAATATTCGGAACATAGGAATGATACATATATTTGTAATCTGCAGAACCTACTCTTTCCAAATCTGCAAGCTGATTTTGAATAAAAAATTCCTACGATTTCAAATCGTCGATTTACTTTTGATTTTTTTTCCACTTTTTTTCTCTCGTTTGTTATGGGGGAAATCGCAGGAGGCTTCCGAATCAAGAAATGACACACATATTTGAAATCAGCGGGTCATTTGCATGGAGAATATCGTTAAGATTATCCGATTCTCGACAAAAAAATTTTCCCGCAAAAAATGAGAAAAAATGAGAAGGGGAAGGGGTACCCCTTTTGTTTTTTTTCAAAAATCTGAAATTTTCCGAAATATTCGGAACATAGGAATGATACATATATTTGTAATCTGCAGAACCTACTCTTTCCAAATCTGCAAGCTGATTTTAAATAAAAAATTTCTACGATTTTAAATCGTCGATTTACTTTTGATTTTTTTTCCACTTTTTTTTTCTCGTTTGTTATTAGTGAAATCGCAGGAGGCTTCCGAATCAAGAAATGACACACATATTTGAAATCAGCGGGTCATTTGCATGGACAATATCGTTAAGATTATCCGATTCTCGACAAAAAAATTTTCCCGCAAAAAATGAGAAAAAATGAGAAGGGGTACCCCTTTCCTTTTTTTCAAAAATCTGAAATTTTCCGAAATATTCGGACCATAGGAATGATACATATATTTGTAATCTGCAGAACCTACTCTTTCCAAATCTGCAAGCTGATTTTAGATAAAAAATTCCTACGATTTTAAATCGTCGATTTACTTTTATTTTTTTTCCACTTTTTTTTTCTCGTTTGTTATTAGTGAAATCGCAGGAGGCTTCCGAATCAAGAAATGACACACATATTTGAAATCAGCGGGTCATTTGCATGGAGAATATCGTTAAGATTATCCGATTCTCGACAAAAAAAATTTCCCGCAAAAAATGAGAAAAAATGAGAAGGGGTACCCCTTTCCTTTTTTTCAAAAATCTGAAATTTTCCGAAATATTCGGAACATAGGAATGATACATATATTTGTAATCTGCAGAACCTACTCTTTCCAAATCTGCAAGCTGATTTTAAATAAAAAATTCCTACGATTTTAAATCGTCGATTTACTTTTATTTTTTTTCCACTTTTTTTTTCTCGTTTGTTATTAGTGAAATCGCAGGAGGCTTCCGAATCAAGAAATGACACACATATTTGAAATCAGCGGGTCATTTGCATGGAGAATATCGTTAAGATTATCCGATTCTCAACAAAAAAATTTTCCCGCAAAAAATGAGAAAAAATGAGAAGGGGTACCCCTTTCCTTTTTTTCAAAAATCTGAAATTTTCCGAAATATTCGGAACATAGGAATGATACATATATTTGTAATCTGCAGAACCTACTCTTTCCAAATCTGCAAGCTGATTTTAAATAAAAAATTCCTACGATTTTAAATCGTCGATTTACTTTTATTTTTTTTCCACTTTTTTTTTCTCGTTTGTTATTAGTGAAATCGCAGGAGGCTTCCGAATCAAGAAATGACACACATATTTGAAATCAGCGGGTCATTTGCATGGAGAATATCGTTAAGATTATCCGATTCTCGACAAAAAATTTTTCCGCAAAAAATGAGAAAAAATGAGAAGGGGTACCCCTTTCCTTTTTTTCAAAAATCTGAAATTTTCCGAAATATTCGGAACATAGGAATGATACATATATTTGTAATCTGCAGAACCTACTCTTTCCAAATCTGCAAGCTGATTTTAAATAAAAAATTCCTACGATTTTAAATCGTCGATTTACTTTTATTTTTTTTCCACTTTTTTTTTCTCGTTTGTTATTAGTGAAATCGCAGGAGGCTTCCGAATCAAGAAATGACACACATATTTGAAATCAGCGGGTCATTTGCATGGAGAATATCGTTAAGATTATCCGATTCTCGACAAAAAAATTTTCCCGCAAAAAATGAGAAAAAATGAGAAGGGGTACCCCTTTCCTTTTTTTCAAAAATCTGAAATTTTCCGAGATATTCGGAACATAGGAATGATACATATATTTGTAATCTGCAGAACCTACTCTTTCCAAATCTGCAAGCTGATTTTAAATAAAAAATTCCTACGATTTTAAATCGTCGATTTACTTTTATTTTTTTTCCACTTTTTTTTTCTCGTTTGTTATTAGTGAAATCGCAGGAGGCTTCCGAATCAAGAAATGACACACATATTTGAAATCAGCGGGTCATTTGCATGGAGAATATCGTTAAGATTATCCGATTCTCGACAAAAAAATTTTCCCGCAAAAAATGAGAAAAAATGAGAAGGGGTACCACTTTCCTTTTTTTCAAAAATCTGAAATTTTCCGAAATATTCGGAACATAGGAATGATACATATATTTGTAATCTGCAGAACCTACTCTTTCCAAATCTGCAAGCTGATTTTAAATAAAAAATTCCTACGATTTTAAATCGTCGATTTACTTTTGATTTTTTTTCCACTTTTTTTCTCTCGTTTGTTATGGGTGAAATCGCAGGAGGCTGCCGAATCAAGAAATGACACACATATTTGAAATCAGCGGGTCATTTGCATGGAGAATATCGTTAAGATTATCCGATTCTCGACAAAAAAATTTTCCCGCACAAAATGAGAAAAAATGAGAAGGGGTACCCCTTTCCTTTTTTTCAAAAATCTGAAATTTTCCGAAATATTCGGAACATAGGAATGATACATATATTTGTAATCTGCAGAACCTACTCTTTCCAAATCTGCAAGCTGATTTTAAATAAAAAATTCCTACGATTTTAAATCGTCGATTTACTTTTGATTTTTTTTCCACTTTTTTTCTCTCGTTTGTTATGGGTGAAATTGCAGGAGGCTTCCGAATCAAGAAATGACACACATATATGAAATCAGCGGGTCATTTGCATGGAGAATATCGTTAAGATTATCCGATTCTCAAAAAAAAATTTTCCCGCAAAAAATGAGAAAAAATGAGAACCCCTTTCCTTTTTTTCAAAAATCTGAAATTTTCCGAAATATTCGGAACATAGGAATGATACATATATTTGTAATCTGCAGAACCTACTCTTTCCAAATCTGCAAGCTGATTTTAAATAAAAAATTCCTACGATTTTAAATCGTCGATTTACTTTTATTTTTTTTCCACTTTTTTTTTCTCGTTTGTTATTAGTGAAATCGCAGGAGGCTTCCGAATCAAGAAATGACACACATATTTGAAATCAGCGGGTCATTTGCATGGAGAATATCGTTAAGATTATCCGATTCTCGACAAAAAAAATTTCCCGCAAAAAATGAGAAAAAATGAGAAGGGGTACCCCTTTCCTTTTTTTCAAAAATCTGAAATTTTCCGAAATATTCGGAACATAGGAATGATACATATATTTGTAATCTGCAGAACCTACTCTTTCCAAATCTGCAAGCTGATTTCAAATAAAAAATTCCTACGATTTTAAATCGTCGATTTACTTTTGATTTTTTTTCCACTTTTTTTTTCTCGTTTGTTATTAGTGAAATCACAGGAGGCTTCCGAATCAAGAAATGACAGACATATTTGAAATCAGCGGGTCATTTGCATGGAGAATATCGTTAAGATTATCCGATTCTCGACAAAAAAATTTTCCCGCACAAAATGAGAAAAAATGAGAAGGGGTACCCCTTTCCTTTTTTTCAAAAATCTGAAATTTTCCGAAATATTCGGAACATAGGAATGATACATATATTTGTAATCTGCAGAACCTACTCTTTCCAAATCTGCAAGCTGATTTTAAATAAAAAATTCCTACGATTTTAAATCGTCGATTTACTTTTGATTTTTTTTCCACTTTTTTCTCTCGTTTGTTATGGGTGAAATCGCAGGAGGCTTCCGAATCAAGAAATGACACACATATTTGAAATCAGCGGGTCATTTGCATGGAGAATATCGTTAAGATTATCCGATTCTCAAAAAAAAATTTTCCCGCAAAAAATGAGAAAAAATGAGAAGGGGTACCCCTTTCCTTTTTTTCAAAAATCTGAAATTTTCCGAAATATTCGGAACATAGGAATGATACATATATTTGTAATCTGCAGAACCTACTCTTTCCAAATCTGCAAGCTGATTTTAAATAAAAAATTCCTACGATTTTAAATCGTCGATTTACTTTTGATTTTTTTTCCACTTTTTTTTTCTCGTTTGTTATTAGTGAAATCACAGGAGGCTTCCGAATCAAGAAATGACACACATATTTGAAATCAGCGGGTCATTTGCACGGAGAATATCGTTAAGATTATCCGATTCTCGACAAAAAAATTTTCCCGCAAAAAATGAGAAAAAATGAGAAGGGGTACCCCTTTCCTTTTTTTCAAAAATCTGAAATTTTCCGAAATATTCGGAACATAGGAATGATACATATATTTGTAATCTGCAGAACCTACTCTTTCCAAATCTGCAAGCTGATTTTGAATAAAAAATTCCTACGATTTTAAATCGTCGATTTACTTTTGATTTTTTTTCCACTTTTTTTCTCTCGTTTGTTATGGGTGAAATCGCAGGAGGCTTCCGAATCAAGAAATGACACACATATTTGAAATCAGCGGGTCATTTGCATGGAGAATATCGTTAAGATTATCCGATTCTCGACAAAAAAATTTTCCCGCAAAAAATGAGAAAAAATGAGAAGGGGTACCCCTTTCCTTTTTTTCAAGAATCTGAAATTTACCGAAATATTCGGAACATAGGAATGATACATATATTTGTAATCTGCAGAACCTACTCTTTCCAAATCTGCAAGCTGATTTTAAATAAAAAATTCCTACGATTTTAAATCGTCGATTTACTTTTATTTTTTTTCCCCTTTTTTTTTCGCGTTTGTTATTAGTGAAATCGCAGGAGGCCTCCGAATCAAGAAATGACACACATATTTGAAATCAGCGGGTCATTTGCATGGAGAATATCGTTAAGATTATCCGATTCTCGACAAAAAAATTTTCCCGCAAAAAATGAGAAAAAATGAGAAGGGGTACCCCTTTCCTTTTTTTCAAAAATCTGAAATTTTCCGAAATATTCGGAACATAGGAATGATACATATATTTGTAATCTGCAGAACCTACTCTTTCCAAATCTGCAAGCTGATTTTAAATAAAAAATTCCTACGATTTTAAATCGTCGATTTACTTTTATTTTTTTTCCACTTTTTTTTTCTCGTTTGTTATTAGTGAAATCGCAGGAGGCTTCCGAATCAAGAAATGACACACATATTCGAAATCAGCGGGTCATTTGCATGGAGAATATCGTTAAGATTATCCGATTCTCGACAAAAAAATTTTCCCGCAAAAAATGAGAAAAAATGAGAAGGGGTACCCCTTTACTTTTTTTCAAAAATCTGAAATTTTCCGAAATATTCGGAACATAGGAATGATACATATATTTGTAATCTGCAGAACCTACTCTTTCCAAATCTGCAAGCTGATTTTAAATAAAAAATTCCTACGATTTTAAATCGTCGATTTACTTTTGATTTTTTTTCCACTTTTTTTTCTCGTTTGTTATTAGTGAAATCACAGGAGGCTTCCGAATCAAGAAATGACACACATATTTGAAATCAGCGGGTCATTTGCACGGAGAATATCGTTAAGATTATCCGATTCTCGACAAAAAAATTTTCCCGCAAAAAATGAGAAAAAATGAGAAGGGGTACCCCTTTCCTTTTTTTCAAAAATCTGAAATTTTCCGAAATATTCGGAACATAGGAATGATACATATATTTGTAATCTGCAGAACCTACTCTTTCCAAATCTGCAAGCTGATTTTAAATAAAAAATTCCTACGATTTTAAATCGTCGATTTACTTTTGATTTTTTTTCCACTTTTTTTTTCTCGTTTGTTATTAGTGAAATCGCAGGAGGCTTCCGAATCAAGAAATGACACACATATTTGAAATCAGCGGGTCATTTGCATGAAGAATATCGTTAAGATTATCCGATTCTCGACAAAAAAATTTTCCCGCACAAAATGAGAAAAAATGAGAAGGGGTACCCCTTTCCTTTTTTTCAAAAATCTGAAATTTTCCGAAATATTCGGAACATAGGAATGATACATATATTTGTAATCTGCAGAACCTACTCTTTCCAAATCTGCAAGCTGATTTTGAATAAAAAATTCCTACGATTTCAAATCGTCGATTTACTTTTGATTTTTTTTCCACTTTTTTTCTCTCGTTTGTTATGGGTGAAATCGCAGGAGGCTTCCGAATCAAGAAATGACACACATATTTGAAATCAGCGGGTCATTTGCATGGAGAATATCGTTAAGATTATCCGATTCTCAAAAAAAAATTTTCCCGCAAAAAATGAGAAAAAATGAGAAGGGGTACCCCTTTCCTTTTTTTCAAAAATCTGAAATTTTCCGAAATATTCGGAACATAGGAATGATACATATATTTGAATTCTGCAGAACCTACTCTTTCCAAATCTGCAAGCTGATTTTGAATAAAAAATTCCTACGATTTCAAATCGTCGATTTACTTTTGATTTTTTTTCCACTTTTTTTCTCTCGTTTGTTATGGGTGAAATCGCAGGAGGCTTCCGAATCAAGAAATGACACACATATTTGAAATCAGCGGGTCATTTGCATGGAGAATATCGTTAAGATTATCCGATTCTCGACAAAAAAATTTTCCCGCAAAAAATGAGAAAAAATGAGAAGGGGTACCCCTTTCCTTTTTTTCAAAAATCTGAAATTTTCTGAAATATTCGGAACATAGGAATGATACATATATTTGTAATCTGCAGAACCTACTCTTTCCAAATCTGCAAGCTGATTTTAAATAAAAAATTCCTACGATTTTAAATCGTCGATTTACTTTTGATTTTTTTCCACTTTTTTTTTCTCGTTTGTTATTAGTGAAATCGCAGGAGGCTTCCGAATCAAGAAATGACACACATATTTGAAATCAGCGGGTCATTTGCATGGAGAATATCGTTAAGATAATCCGATTCTCGACAAAAAAATTTTCCCGCAAAAAATGAGAAAAAATGAGAAGGGGTACCCCTTTCTTTTTTTTCAAAAATCTGAAATTTTCCGAAATATTCGGAACATAGGAATGATACATATATTTGTAATCTGCAGAACCTACTCTTTCCAAATCTGCAAGCTGATTTTGAATAAAAAATTCCTACGATTTCAAATCGTCGATTTACTTTTGATTTTTTTTCCACTTTTTTTCTCTCGTTTGTTATGGGGGAAATCGCAGGAGGCTTCCGAATCAAGAAATGACACACATATTTGAAATCAGCGGGTCATTTGCATGGAGAATATCGTTAAGATTATCCGATTCTCGACAAAAAAATTTTCCCGCAAAAAATGAGAAAAAATGAGAAGGGGTACCCCTTTTGTTTTTTTTCAAAAATCTGAAATTTTCCGAAATATTCGGAACATAGGAATGATACATATATTTGTAATCTGCAGAACCTACTCTTTCCAAATCTGCAAGCTGATTTTATATAAAAAATTTCTACGATTTTAAATCGTCGATTTACTTTTGATTTTTTTTCCACTTTTTTTTTCTCGTTTGTTATTAGTGAAATCGCAGGAGGCTTCCGAATCAAGAAATGACACACATATTTGAAATCAGCGGGTCATTTGCATGGACAATATCGTTAAGATTATCCGATTCTCGACAAAAAAATTTTCCCGCAAAAAATGAGAAAAAATGAGAAGGGGTACCCCTTTCCTTTTTTTCAAAAATCTGAAATTTTCCGAAATATTCGGACCATAGGAATGATACATATATTTGTAATCTGCAGAACCTACTCTTTCCAAATCTGCAAGCTGATTTTAGATAAAAAATTCCTACGATTTTAAATCGTCGATTTACTTTTATTTTTTTTCCACTTTTTTTTTCTCGTTTGTTATTAGTGAAATCGCAGGAGGCTTCCGAATCAAGAAATGACACACATATTTGAAATCAGCGGGTCATTTGCATGGAGAATATCGTTAAGATTATCCGATTCTCGACAAAAAAAATTTCCCGCAAAAAATGAGAAAAAATGAGAAGGGGTACCCCTTTCCTTTTTTTCAAAAATCTGGAATTTTCCGAAATATTCGGAACATAGGAATGATACATATATTTGTAATCTGCAGAACCTACTCTTTCCAAATCTGCAAGCTGATTTTAAATAAAAAATTCCTACGATTTTAAATCGTCGATTTACTTTTGATTTTTTTTCCACTTTTTTTTTCTCGTTTGTTATTAGTGAAATCACAGGAGGCTTCCGAATCAAGAAATGACACACATATTTGAAATCAGCGGGTCATTTGCACGGAGAATATCGTTAAGATTATCCGATTCTCGACAAAAAAATTTTCCCGCAAAAAATGAGAAAAAATGAGAAGGGGTACCCCTTTCCTTTTTTTCAAAAATCTGAAATTTTCCGAAATATTCGGAACATAGGAATGATACATATATTTGTAATCTGCAGAACCTACTCTTTCCAAATCTGCAAGCTGATTTTGAATAAAAAATTCCTACGATTTCAAATCGTCGATTTACTTTTGATTTTTTTTCCACTTTTTTTCTCTCGTTTGTTATGGGTGAAATCGCAGGAGGCTTCCGAATCAAGAAATGACACACATATTTGAAATCAGCGGGTCATTTGCATGGAGAATATCGTTAAGATTATCCGATTCTCAAAAAAAAATTTTCCCGCAAAAAATGAGAAAAAATGAGAAGGGGTACCCCTTTCCTTTTTTTCAAAAATCTGAAATTTTCCGAAATATTCGGAACATAGGAATGATACATATATTTGAATTCTGCAGAACCTACTCTTTCCAAATCTGCAAGCTGATTTTGAATAAAAAATTCCTACGATTTCAAATCGTCGATTTACTTTTGATTTTTTTTCCACTTTTTTTCTCTCGTTTGTTATGGGTGAAATCGCAGGAGGCTTCCGAATCAAGAAATGACACACATATTTGAAATCAGCGGGTCATTTGCATGGAGAATATCGTTAAGATTATCCGATTCTCGACAAAAAAATTTTCCCGCAAAAAATGAGAAAAAATGAGAAGGGGTACCCCTTTCCTTTTTTTCAAAAATCTGAAATTTTCCGAAATATTCGGAACATAGGAATGATACATATATTTGTAATCTGCAGAACCTGCTCTTTCCAAATCTGCAAGCTGATTTTAAATAAAAAATTCCTACGATTTTAAATCGTCGATTTACTTTTGATTTTTTTCCACTTTTTTTTTCTCGTTTGTTATTAGTGAAATCGCAGGAGGCTTCCGAATCAAGAAATGACACACATATTTGAAATCAGCGGGTCATTTGCATGGAGAATATCGTTAAGATAATCCGATTCTCGACAAAAAAATTTTCCCGCAAAAAATGAGAAAAAATGAGAAGGGGTACCCCTTTCTTTTTTTTCAAAAATCTGAAATTTTCCGAAATATTCGGAACATAGGAATGATACATATATTTGTAATCTGCAGAACCTACTCTTTCCAAATCTGCAAGCTGATTTTGAATAAAAAATTCCTACGATTTCAAATCGTCGATTTACTTTTGATTTTTTTTCCACTTTTTTTCTCTCGTTTGTTATGGGGGAAATCGCAGGAGGCTTCCGAATCAAGAAATGACACACATATTTGAAATCAGCGGGTCATTTGCATGGAGAATATCGTTAAGATTATCCGATTCTCGACAAAAAAATTTTCCCGCAAAAAATGAGAAAAAATGAGAAGGGGAAGGGGTACCCCTTTTGTTTTTTTTCAAAAATCTGAAATTTTCCGAAATATTCGGAACATAGGAATGATACATATATTTGTAATCTGCAGAACCTACTCTTTCCAAATCTGCAAGCTGATTTTAAATAAAAAATTTCTACGATTTTAAATCGTCGATTTACTTTTGATTTTTTTTCCACTTTTTTTTTCTCGTTTGTTATTAGTGAAATCGCAGGAGGCTTCCGAATCAAGAAATGACACACATATTTGAAATCAGCGGGTCATTTGCATGGACAATATCGTTAAGATTATCCGATTCTCGACAAAAAAATTTTCCCGCAAAAAATGAGAAAAAATGAGAAGGGGTACCCCTTTCCTTTTTTTCAAAAATCTGAAATTTTCCGAAATATTCGGACCATAGGAATGATACATATATTTGTAATCTGCAGAACCTACTCTTTCCAAATCTGCAAGCTGATTTTAGATAAAAAATTCCTACGATTTTAAATCGTCGATTTACTTTTATTTTTTTTCCACTTTTTTTTTCTCGTTTGTTATTAGTGAAATCGCAGGAGGCTTCCGAATCAAGAAATGACACACATATTTGAAATCAGCGGGTCATTTGCATGGAGAATATCGTTAAGATTATCCGATTCTCGACAAAAAAAATTTCCCGCAAAAAATGAGAAAAAATGAGAAGGGGTACCCCTTTCCTTTTTTTCAAAAATCTGAAATTTTCCGAAATATTCGGAACATAGGAATGATACATATATTTGTAATCTGCAGAACCTACTCTTTCCAAATCTGCAAGCTGATTTTAAATAAAAAATTCCTACGATTTTAAATCGTCGATTTACTTTTGATTTTTTTTCCACTTTTTTTTTCTCGTTTGTTATTAGTGAAATCACAGGAGGCTTCCGAATCAAGAAATGACACACATATTTGAAATCAGCGGGTCATTTGCACGGAGAATATCGTTAAGATTATCCGATTCTCGACAAAAAAATTTTCCCGCAAAAAATGAGAAAAAATGAGAAGGGGTACCCCTTTCCTTTTTTTCAAAAATCTGAAATTTTCCGAAATATTCGGAACATAGGAATGATACATATATTTGTAATCTGCAGAACCTACTCTTTCCAAATCTGCAAGCTGATTTTAAATAAAAAAATCCTACGATTTTAAATCGTCGATTTACTTTTGATTTTTTTTCCACTTTTTTTCTCTCGTTTGTTATGGGTGAAATCGCAGGAGGCTGCCGAATCAAGAAATGACACACATATTTGAAATCAGCGGGTCATTTGCATGGAGAATATCGTTAAGATTATCCGATTCTCGACAAAAAAATTTTCCCGCACAAAATGAGAAAAAATGAGAAGGGGTACCCCTTTCCTTTTTTTCAAAAATCTGAAATTTTCCGAAATATTCGGAACATAGGAATGATACATATATTTGTAATCTGCAGAACCTACTCTTTCCAAATCTGCAAGCTGATTTTAAATAAAAAATTCCTACGATTTTAAATCGTCGATTTACTTTTGATTTTTTTTCCACTTTTTTTCTCTCGTTTGTTATGGGTGAAATCGCAGGAGGCTTCCGAATCAAGAAATGACACACATATTTGAAATCAGCGGGTCATTTGCATGGAGAATATCGTTAAGATTATCCGATTCTCAAAAAAAAATTTTGCCGCAAAAAATGAAAAAAATGAGAAGGGGTACCCCTTTTTTTTTTTTCATAAATCTGAAATTTTCCGAAATATTCGGAACATAGGAATGATACATATATTTGTAATCTGCAGAACCTACTCTTTCCAAATCTGCAAGCTGATTTTAAATAAAAAATTCCTACGATTTTAAATCGTCGATTTACTTTTATTTTTTTTCCACTTTTTTTTTCTCGTTTGTTATTAGTGAAATCGCAGGAGGCTTCCGAATCAAGAAATGACACACATATTTGAAATCAGCGGGTCATTTGCATGGAGAATATCGTTAAGATTATCCGATTCTCGACAAAAAAATTTTCCCGCAAAAAATGAGAAAAAATGAGAAGGGGTACCCCTTTCCTTTTTTTCAAAAATCTGAAATTTTCCGAAATATTCGGAACATAGGAATGATACATATATTTGTAATCTGCAGAACCTACTCTTTCCAAATCTGCAAGCTGATTTTAAATAAAAAATTCCTACGATTTTAAATCGTCGATTTACTTTTGATTTTTTTTCCACTTTTTTTCTCTCGTTTGTTATGGGTGAAATCGCAGGAGGCTTCCGAATCAAGAAATGACACACATATTTGAAATCAGCGGGTCATTTGCATGGAGAATATCGTTAAGATTATCCGATTCTCGACAAAAAAATTTTCCCGCACAAAATGAGAAAAAATGAGAAGGGGTACCCCTTTCCTTTTTTTCAAAAATCTGAAATTTTCCGAAATATTCGGAACATAGGAATGATACATATATTTGTAATCTGCAGAACCTACTCTTTCCAAATCTGCAAGCTGATTTTAAATAAAAAATTCCTACGATTTTAAATCGTCGATTTACTTTTATTTTTTTTCCACTTTTTTTTTCTCGTTTGTTATTAGTGAAATCGCAGGAGGCTTCCGAATCAAGAAATGACACACATATTTGAAATCAGCGGGTCATTTGCATGGAGAATATCGTTAAGATTATCCGATTCTCGACAAAAAAATTTTCCCGCAAAAAATGAGAAAAAATGAGAAGGGGTACCCCTTTCCTTTTTTTCAAAAATCTGAAATTTTCCGAAATATTCGGAACATAGGAATGATACATATATTTGTAATCTGCAGAACCTACTCTTTCCAAATCTGCAAGCTGATTTTAAATAAAAAATTCCTACGATTTTAAATCGTCGATTTACTTTTGATTTTTTTTCCACTTTTTTTCTCTCGTTTGTTATGGGTGAAATCGCAGGAGGCTTCCGAATCAAGAAATGACACACATATTTGAAATCAGCGGGTCATTTGCATGGAGAATATCGTTAAGATTATCCGATTCTCGACAAAAAAATTTTCCCGCACAAAATGAGAAAAAATGAGAAGGGGTACCTCTTTCCTTTTTTTCAAAAATCTGAAATTTTCCGAAATATTCGGAACATAGGAATGATACATATATTTGTAATCTGCAGAACCTACTCTTTCCAAATCTGCAAGCTGATTTTAAATAAAAAATTCCTACGATTTTAAATCGTCGATTTACTTTTATTTTTTTTCCACTTTTTTTTTCTCGTTTGTTATTAGTGAAATCGCAGGAGGCTTCCGAATCAAGAAATGACACACATATTTGAAATCAGCGGGTCATTTGCATGGAGAATATCGTTAAGATTATCCGATTCTCGACAAAAAAATTTTCCCGCAAAAAATGAGAAAAAATGAGAAGGGGTACCCCTTTCCTTTTTTTCAAGAATCTGAAATTTACCGAAATATTCGGAACATAGGAATGATACATATATTTGTAATCTGCAGAACCTACTCTTTCCAAATCTGCAAGCTGATTTTGAATAAAAAATTCCTACGATTTCAAATCGTCGATTTACTTTTGATTTTTTTTCCACTTTTTTTTTTCTCGTTTGTTATTAGTGAAATCACAGGAGGCTCCCGAATCAAGAAATGACACACATATTTGAAATCAGCGGGTCATTTGCATGGAGAATATCGTTAAGATTATCCGATTCTCGACAAAAAAATTTTTCCGCAAAAAATGAGGAAAAATGAGAAGGGGTACCCCTTTCCTTTTTTTCAAAAATCTGAAATTTTCCGAAATATTCGGAACATAGGAATGATACATATATTTGTAATCTGCAGAACCTACTCTTTCCAAATCTGCAAGCTGATTTTGAATAAAAAATTCCTACGATTTCAAATCGTCGATTTACTTTTGATTTTTTTTCCACTTTTTTTCTCTCGTTTGTTATGGGTGAAATCGCAGGAGGCTTCCGAATCAAGAAATGACACACATATTTGAAATCAGCGGGTCATTTGCATGGAGAATATCGTTAAGATTATCCGATTCTCGACAAAAAAATTTTCCCGCAAAAAATGAAAAAAAATGAGAAGGGGTACCCCTTTCCTTTTTTTCAAAAATCTGAAATTTTCCGAAATATTCGGAACATAGGAATGATACATATATTTGTAATCTGCAGAACCTACTCTTTCCAAATCTGCAAGCTGATTTTAAATAAAAAATTCCTACGATTTTAAATCGTCGATTTACTTTTGATTTTTTTTCCACTTTTTTTTTCTCGTTTGTTATGGGTGAAATCGCAGGAGGCTTCCGAATCAAGAAATGACACACATATTTGAAATCAGCGGGTCATTTGCATGGAGAATATCGTTAAGATTATCCGATTCTCGACAAAAAAATTTTCCCGCAAAAAATGAGAAAAAATGAGAAGGGGTACCCCTTTCCTTTTTTTTAAAAATCTGAAATTTTCCGAAATATTCGGAACATAGGAATGATACATATATTTGTAATCTGCAGAACCTACTCTTTCCAAATCTGCAAGCTGATTTTAAATAAAAAATTCCTACGATTTTAAATCGTCGATTTACTTTTGATTTTTTTTCCACTTTTTTTCTCTCGTTTGTTATGGGTGAAATCGCAGGAGGCTTCCGAATCAAGAAATGACACACATATTTGAAATCAGCGGGTCATTTGCATGGAGAATATCGTTAAGATTATCCGATTCTCAAAAAAAAATTTTCCCGCAAAAAATGAGAAAAAATGAGAAGGGGTACCCCTTTCCTTTTTTTCAAAAATCTGAAATTTTCCGAAATATTCGGAACATAGGAATGATACATATATTTGTAATCTGCAGAACCTACTCTTTCCAAATCTGCAAGCTGATTTCAAATAAAAAATTCCTACGATTTTAAATCGTCGATTTACTTTTGATTTTTTTTCCACTTTTTTTCTCTCGTTTGTTATGGGTGAAATCGCAGGAGGCTTCCGAATCAAGAAATGACACACATATTTGAAATCAGCGGGTCATTTGCATGGAGAATATCGTTAAGATTATCCGATTCTCAAAAAAAAATTTTCCCGCAAAAAATGAGAAAAAATGAGAAGGGGTACCCCTTTCCTTTTTTTCAAAAATCTGAAATTTTCCGAAATATTCGGAACATAGGAATGATACATATATTTGTAATCTGCAGAACCTACTCTTTCCAAATCTGCAAGCTGATTTTAAATAAAAAATTCCTACGATTTTAAATCGTCGATTTACTTTTGATTTTTTTTCCACTTTTTTTTTCTCGTTTGTTATTAGTGAAATCGCAGGAGGCTTCCGAATCAAGAAATGACACACATATTTGAAATCAGCGGGTCATTTGCATGGACAATATCGTTAAGATTATCCGATTCTCGACAAAAAAATTTTCCCGCAAAAAATGAGAAAAAATGAGAAGGGGTACCCCTTTCCTTTTTTTCAAAAATCTGAAATTTTCCGAAATATTCGGAACATAGGAATGATACATATATTTGTAATCTGCAGAACCTACTCTTTCCAAATCTGCAAGCTGATTTTGAATAAAAAATTCCTACGATTTTAAATCGTCGATTTACTTTTATTTTTTTTCCACTTTTTTTTTCTCGTTTGTTATTAGTGAAATCGCAGGAGGCTTCCGAATCAAGAAATGACACACATATTTGAAATCAGCGGGTCATTTGCATGGAGAATATCGTTAAGATTATCCGATTCTCGACAAAAAAATTTTCCCGCACAAAATGAGAAAAAATGAGAAGGGGTACCCCTTTCCTTTTTTTCAAAAATCTGAAATTTTCCGAAATATTCGGAACATAGGAATGATACATATATTTGTAATCTGCAGAACCTACTCTTTCCAAATCTGCAAGCTGATTTTAAATAAAAAATTCCTACGATTTTAAATCGTCGATTTACTTTTATTTTTTTTCCACTTTTTTTTTCTCGTTTGTTATTAGTGAAATCGCAGGAGGCTTCCGAATCAAGAAATGACACACATATTTGAAATCAGCGGGTCATTTGCATGGAGAATATCGTTAAGATTATCCGATTCTCGACAAAAAAATTTTCCCGCAAAAAATGAGAAAAAATGAGAAGGGGTACCCCTTTCCTTTTTTTCAAGAATCTGAAATTTACCGAAATATTCGGAACATAGGAATGATACATATATTTGTAATCTGCAGAACCTACTCTTTCCAAATCTGCAAGCTGATTTTGAATAAAAAATTCCTACGATTTCAAATCGTCGATTTACTTTTGATTTTTTTTCCACTTTTTTTTTTCTCGTTTGTTATTAGTGAAATCACAGGAGGCTCCCGAATCAAGAAATGACACACATATTTGAAATCAGCGGGTCATTTGCATGGAGAATATCGTTAAGATTATCCGATTCTCGACAAAAAAATTTTTCCGCAAAAAATGAGGAAAAATGAGAAGGGGTACCCCTTTCCTTTTTTTCAAAAATCTGAAATTTTCCGAAATATTCGGAACATAGGAATGATACATATATTTGTAATCTGCAGAACCTACTCTTTCCAAATCTGCAAGCTGATTTTGAATAAAAAATTCCTACGATTTCAAATCGTCGATTTACTTTTGATTTTTTTTCCACTTTTTTTCTCTCGTTTGTTATGGGTGAAATCGCAGGAGGCTTCCGAATCAAGAAATGACACACATATTTGAAATCAGCGGGTCATTTGCATGGAGAATATCGTTAAGATTATCCGATTCTCGACAAAAAAATTTTCCCGCAAAAAATGAAAAAAAATGAGAAGGGGTACCCCTTTCCTTTTTTTCAAAAATCTGAAATTTTCCGAAATATTCGGAACATAGGAATGATACATATATTTGTAATCTGCAGAACCTACTCTTTCCAAATCTGCAAGCTGATTTTAAATAAAAAATTCCTACGATTTTAAATCGTCGATTTACTTTTGATTTTTTTTCCACTTTTTTTTTCTCGTTTGTTATGGGTGAAATCGCAGGAGGCTTCCGAATCAAGAAATGACACACATATTTGAAATCAGCGGGTCATTTGCATGGAGAATATCGTTAAGATTATCCGATTCTCGACAAAAAAATTTTCCCGCAAAAAATGAGAAAAAATGAGAAGGGGTACCCCTTTCCTTTTTTTTAAAAATCTGAAATTTTCCGAAATATTCGGAACATAGGAATGATACATATATTTGTAATCTGCAGAACCTACTCTTTCCAAATCTGCAAGCTGATTTTAAATAAAAAATTCCTACGATTTTAAATCGTCGATTTACTTTTGATTTTTTTTCCACTTTTTTTCTCTCGTTTGTTATGGGTGAAATCGCAGGAGGCTTCCGAATCAAGAAATGACACACATATTTGAAATCAGCGGGTCATTTGCATGGAGAATATCGTTAAGATTATCCGATTCTCGACAAAAAAAATTTCCCGCAAAAAATGAGAAAAAATGAGAAGGGGTACCCCTTTCCTTTTTTTCAAAAATCTGAAATTTTCCGAAATATTCGGAACATAGGAATGATACATATATTTGTAATCTGCAGAACCTACTCTTTCCAAATCTGCAAGCTGATTTTAAATAAAAAATTCCTACGATTTTAAATCGTCGATTTACTTTTGATTTTTTTTCCACTTTTTTTTTCTCGTTTGTTATTAGTGAAATCACAGGAGGCTTCCGAATCAAGAAATGACACACATATTTGAAATCAGCGGGTCATTTGCACGGAGAATATCGTTAAGATTATCCGATTCTCGACAAAAAAATTTTCCCGCAAAAAATGAGAAAAAATGAGAAGGGGTACCCCTTTCCTTTTTTTCAAAAATCTGAAATTTTCCGAAATATTCGGAACATAGGAATGATACATATATTTGTAATCTGCAGAACCTACTCTTTCCAAATCTGCAAGCTGATTTTAAATAAAAAAATCCTACGATTTTAAATCGTCGATTTACTTTTGATTTTTTTTCCACTTTTTTTCTCTCGTTTGTTATGGGTGAAATCGCAGGAGGCTGCCGAATCAAGAAATGACACACATATTTGAAATCAGCGGGTCATTTGCATGGAGAATATCGTTAAGATTATCCGATTCTCGACAAAAAAATTTTCCCGCACAAAATGAGAAAAAATGAGAAGGGGTACCCCTTTCCTTTTTTTCAAAAATCTGAAATTTTCCGAAATATTCGGAACATAGGAATGATACATATATTTGTAATCTGCAGAACCTACTCTTTCCAAATCTGCAAGCTGATTTTAAATAAAAAATTCCTACGATTTTAAATCGTCGATTTACTTTTGATTTTTTTTCCACTTTTTTTCTCTCGTTTGTTATGGGTGAAATCGCAGGAGGCTTCCGAATCAAGAAATGACACACATATTTGAAATCAGCGGGTCATTTGCATGGAGAATATCGTTAAGATTATCCGATTCTCAAAAAAAAATTTTGCCGCAAAAAATGAAAAAAATGAGAAGGGGTACCCCTTTTTTTTTTTTCATAAATCTGAAATTTTCCGAAATATTCGGAACATAGGAATGATACATATATTTGTAATCTGCAGAACCTACTCTTTCCAAATCTGCAAGCTGATTTTAAATAAAAAATTCCTACGATTTTAAATCGTCGATTTACTTTTATTTTTTTTCCACTTTTTTTTTCTCGTTTGTTATTAGTGAAATCGCAGGAGGCTTCCGAATCAAGAAATGACACACATATTTGAAATCAGCGGGTCATTTGCATGGAGAATATCGTTAAGATTATCCGATTCTCGACAAAAAAATTTTCCCGCAAAAAATGAGAAAAAATGAGAAGGGGTACCCCTTTCCTTTTTTTCAAAAATCTGAAATTTTCCGAAATATTCGGAACATAGGAATGATACATATATTTGTAATCTGCAGAACCTACTCTTTCCAAATCTGCAAGCTGATTTTAAATAAAAAATTCCTACGATTTTAAATCGTCGATTTACTTTTGATTTTTTTTCCACTTTTTTTCTCTCGTTTGTTATGGGTGAAATCGCAGGAGGCTTCCGAATCAAGAAATGACACACATATTTGAAATCAGCGGGTCATTTGCATGGAGAATATCGTTAAGATTATCCGATTCTCGACAAAAAAATTTTCCCGCACAAAATGAGAAAAAATGAGAAGGGGTACCCCTTTCCTTTTTTTCAAAAATCTGAAATTTTCCGAAATATTCGGAACATAGGAATGATACATATATTTGTAATCTGCAGAACCTACTCTTTCCAAATCTGCAAGCTGATTTTAAATAAAAAATTCCTACGATTTTAAATCGTCGATTTACTTTTATTTTTTTTCCACTTTTTTTTTCTCGTTTGTTATTAGTGAAATCGCAGGAGGCTTCCGAATCAAGAAATGACACACATATTTGAAATCAGCGGGTCATTTGCATGGAGAATATCGTTAAGATTATCCGATTCTCGACAAAAAAATTTTCCCGCAAAAAATGAGAAAAAATGAGAAGGGGTACCCCTTTCCTTTTTTTCAAAAATCTGAAATTTTCCGAAATATTCGGAACATAGGAATGATACATATATTTGTAATCTGCAGAACCTACTCTTTCCAAATCTGCAAGCTGATTTTAAATAAAAAATTCCTACGATTTTAAATCGTCGATTTACTTTTGATTTTTTTTCCACTTTTTTTCTCTCGTTTGTTATGGGTGAAATCGCAGGAGGCTTCCGAATCAAGAAATGACACACATATTTGAAATCAGCGGGTCATTTGCATGGAGAATATCGTTAAGATTATCCGATTCTCGACAAAAAAATTTTCCCGCACAAAATGAGAAAAAATGAGAAGGGGTACCTCTTTCCTTTTTTTCAAAAATCTGAAATTTTCCGAAATATTCGGAACATAGGAATGATACATATATTTGTAATCTGCAGAACCTACTCTTTCCAAATCTGCAAGCTGATTTTAAATAAAAAATTCCTACGATTTTAAATCGTCGATTTACTTTTATTTTCTTTCCACTTTTTTTTTCTCGTTTGTTATTAGTGAAATCGCAGGAGGCTTCCGAATCAAGAAATGACACACATATTTGAAATCAGCGGGTCATTTGCATGGAGAATATCGTTAAGATTATCCGATTCTCGACAAAAAAATTTTCCCGCAAAAAATGAGAAAAAATGAGAAGGGGTACCCCTTTCCTTTTTTTCAAGAATCTGAAATTTACCGAAATATTCGGAACATAGGAATGATACATATATTTGTAATCTGCAGAACCTACTCTTTCCAAATCTGCAAGCTGATTTTGAATAAAAAATTCCTACGATTTCAAATCGTCGATTTACTTTTGATTTTTTTTCCACTTTTTTTTTTCTCGTTTGTTATTAGTGAAATCACAGGAGGCTCCCGAATCAAGAAATGACACACATATTTGAAATCAGCGGGTCATTTGCATGGAGAATATCGTTAAGATTATCCGATTCTCGACAAAAAAATTTTTCCGCAAAAAATGAGGAAAAATGAGAAGGGGTACCCCTTTCCTTTTTTTCAAAAATCTGAAATTTTCCGAAATATTCGGAACATAGGAATGATACATATATTTGTAATCTGCAGAACCTACTCTTTCCAAATCTGCAAGCTGATTTTGAATAAAAAATTCCTACGATTTCAAATCGTCGATTTACTTTTGATTTTTTTTCCACTTTTTTTCTCTCGTTTGTTATGGGTGAAATCGCAGGAGGCTTCCGAATCAAGAAATGACACACATATTTGAAATCAGCGGGTCATTTGCATGGAGAATATCGTTAAGATTATCCGATTCTCGACAAAAAAATTTTCCCGCAAAAAATGAAAAAAAATGAGAAGGGGTACCCCTTTCCTTTTTTTCAAAAATCTGAAATTTTCCGAAATATTCGGAACATAGGAATGATACATATATTTGTAATCTGCAGAACCTACTCTTTCCAAATCTGCAAGCTGATTTTAAATAAAAAATTCCTACGATTTTAAATCGTCGATTTACTTTTGATTTTTTTTCCACTTTTTTTTTCTCGTTTGTTATGGGTGAAATCGCAGGAGGCTTCCGAATCAAGAAATGACACACATATTTGAAATCAGCGGGTCATTTGCATGGAGAATATCGTTAAGATTATCCGATTCTCGACAAAAAAATTTTCCCGCAAAAAATGAGAAAAAATGAGAAGGGGTACCCCTTTCCTTTTTTTTAAAAATCTGAAATTTTCCGAAATATTCGGAACATAGGAATGATACATATATTTGTAATCTGCAGAACCTACTCTTTCCAAATCTGCAAGCTGATTTTAAATAAAAAATTCCTACGATTTTAAATCGTCGATTTACTTTTGATTTTTTTTCCACTTTTTTTCTCTCGTTTGTTATGGGTGAAATCGCAGGAGGCTTCCGAATCAAGAAATGACACACATATTTGAAATCAGCGGGTCATTTGCATGGAGAATATCGTTAAGATTATCCGATTCTCAAAAAAAAATTTTCCCGCAAAAAATGAGAAAAAATGAGAAGGGGTACCCCTTTCCTTTTTTTCAAAAATCTGAAATTTTCCGAAATATTCGGAACATAGGAATGATACATATATTTGTAATCTGCAGAACCTACTCTTTCCAAATCTGCAAGCTGATTTCAAATAAAAAATTCCTACGATTTTAAATCGTCGATTTACTTTTGATTTTTTTTCCACTTTTTTTCTCTCGTTTGTTATGGGTGAAATCGCAGGAGGCTTCCGAATCAAGAAATGACACACATATTTGAAATCAGCGGGTCATTTGCATGGAGAATATCGTTAAGATTATCCGATTCTCAAAAAAAAATTTTCCCGCAAAAAATGAGAAAAAATGAGAAGGGGTACCCCTTTCCTTTTTTTCAAAAATCTGAAATTTTCCGAAATATTCGGAACATAGGAATGATACATATATTTGTAATCTGCAGAACCTACTCTTTCCAAATCTGCAAGCTGATTTTAAATAAAAAATTCCTACGATTTTAAATCGTCGATTTACTTTTGATTTTTTTTCCACTTTTTTTTTCTCGTTTGTTATTAGTGAAATCGCAGGAGGCTTCCGAATCAAGAAATGACACACATATTTGAAATCAGCGGGTCATTTGCATGGACAATATCGTTAAGATTATCCGATTCTCGACAAAAAAATTTTCCCGCAAAAAATGAGAAAAAATGAGAAGGGGTACCCCTTTCCTTTTTTTCAAAAATCTGAAATTTTCCGAAATATTCGGAACATAGGAATGATACATATATTTGTAATCTGCAGAACCTACTCTTTCCAAATCTGCAAGCTGATTTTGAATAAAAAATTCCTACGATTTTAAATCGTCGATTTACTTTTATTTTTTTTCCACTTTTTTTTTCTCGTTTGTTATTAGTGAAATCGCAGGAGGCTTCCGAATCAAGAAATGACACACATATTTGAAATCAGCGGGTCATTTGCATGGAGAATATCGTTAAGATTATCCGATTCTCGACAAAAAAATTTTCCCGCACAAAATGAGAAAAAATGAGAAGGGGTACCCCTTTCCTTTTTTTCAAAAATCTGAAATTTTCCGAAATATTCGGAACATAGGAATGATACATATATTTGTAATCTGCAGAACCTACTCTTTCCAAATCTGCAAGCTGATTTTAAATAAAAAATTCCTACGATTTTAAATCGTCGATTTACTTTTATTTTTTTTCCACTTTTTTTTTCTCGTTTGTTATTAGTGAAATCGCAGGAGGCTTCCGAATCAAGAAATGACACACATATTTGAAATCAGCGGGTCATTTGCATGGAGAATATCGTTAAGATTATCCGATTCTCGACAAAAAAATTTTCCCGCAAAAAATGAGAAAAAATGAGAAGGGGTACCCCTTTCCTTTTTTTCAAGAATCTGAAATTTACCGAAATATTCGGAACATAGGAATGATACATATATTTGTAATCTGCAGAACCTACTCTTTCCAAATCTGCAAGCTGATTTTGAATAAAAAATTCCTACGATTTCAAATCGTCGATTTACTTTTGATTTTTTTTCCACTTTTTTTTTTCTCGTTTGTTATTAGTGAAATCACAGGAGGCTCCCGAATCAAGAAATGACACACATATTTGAAATCAGCGGGTCATTTGCATGGAGAATATCGTTAAGATTATCCGATTCTCGACAAAAAAATTTTTCCGCAAAAAATGAGGAAAAATGAGAAGGGGTACCCCTTTCCTTTTTTTCAAAAATCTGAAATTTTCCGAAATATTCGGAACATAGGAATGATACATATATTTGTAATCTGCAGAACCTACTCTTTCCAAATCTGCAAGCTGATTTTGAATAAAAAATTCCTACGATTTCAAATCGTCGATTTACTTTTGATTTTTTTTCCACTTTTTTTCTCTCGTTTGTTATGGGTGAAATCGCAGGAGGCTTCCGAATCAAGAAATGACACACATATTTGAAATCAGCGGGTCATTTGCATGGAGAATATCGTTAAGATTATCCGATTCTCGACAAAAAAATTTTCCCGCAAAAAATGAAAAAAAATGAGAAGGGGTACCCCTTTCCTTTTTTTCAAAAATCTGAAATTTTCCGAAATATTCGGAACATAGGAATGATACATATATTTGTAATCTGCAGAACCTACTCTTTCCAAATCTGCAAGCTGATTTTAAATAAAAAATTCCTACGATTTTAAATCGTCGATTTACTTTTGATTTTTTTTCCACTTTTTTTTTCTCGTTTGTTATGGGTGAAATCGCAGGAGGCTTCCGAATCAAGAAATGACACACATATTTGAAATCAGCGGGTCATTTGCATGGAGAATATCGTTAAGATTATCCGATTCTCGACAAAAAAATTTTCCCGCAAAAAATGAGAAAAAATGAGAAGGGGTACCCCTTTCCTTTTTTTTAAAAATCTGAAATTTTCCGAAATATTCGGAACATAGGAATGATACATATATTTGTAATCTGCAGAACCTACTCTTTCCAAATCTGCAAGCTGATTTTAAATAAAAAATTCCTACGATTTTAAATCGTCGATTTACTTTTGATTTTTTTTCCACTTTTTTTCTCTCGTTTGTTATGGGTGAAATCGCAGGAGGCTTCCGAATCAAGAAATGACACACATATTTGAAATCAGCGGGTCATTTGCATGGAGAATATCGTTAAGATTATCCGATTCTCAAAAAAAAATTTTCCCGCAAAAAATGAGAAAAAATGAGAAGGGGTACCCCTTTCCTTTTTTTCAAAAATCTGAAATTTTCCGAAATATTCGGAACATAGGAATGATACATATATTTGTAATCTGCAGAACCTACTCTTTCCAAATCTGCAAGCTGATTTCAAATAAAAAATTCCTACGATTTTAAATCGTCGATTTACTTTTGATTTTTTTTCCACTTTTTTTCTCTCGTTTGTTATGGGTGAAATCGCAGGAGGCTTCCGAATCAAGAAATGACACACATATTTGAAATCAGCGGGTCATTTGCATGGAGAATATCGTTAAGATTATCCGATTCTCAAAAAAAAATTTTCCCGCAAAAAATGAGAAAAAATGAGAAGGGGTACCCCTTTCCTTTTTTTCAAAAATCTGAAATTTTCCGAAATATTCGGAACATAGGAATGATACATATATTTGTAATCTGCAGAACCTACTCTTTCCAAATCTGCAAGCTGATTTTAAATAAAAAATTCCTACGATTTTAAGTCGTCGATTTACTTTTGATTTTTTTTCCACTTTTTTTTTCTCGTTTGTTATTAGTGAAATCGCAGGAGGCTTCCGAATCAAGAAATGACACACATATTTGAAATCAGCGGGTCATTTGCATGGACAATATCGTTAAGATTATCCGATTCTCGACAAAAAAATTTTCCCGCAAAAAATGAGAAAAAATGAGAAGGGGTACCCCTTTCCTTTTTTTCAAAAATCTGAAATTTTCCGAAATATTCGGAACATAGGAATGATACATATATTTGTAATCTGCAGAACCTACTCTTTCCAAATCTGCAAGCTGATTTTGAATAAAAAATTCCTACGATTTTAAATCGTCGATTTACTTTTATTTTTTTTCCACTTTTTTTTTCTCGTTTGTTATTAGTGAAATCGCAGGAGGCTTCCGAATCAAGAAATGACACACATATTTGAAATCAGCGGGTCATTTGCATGGAGAATATCGTTAAGATTATCCGATTCTCGACAAAAAAATTTTCCCGCAAAAAATGAGAAAAAATGAGAAGGGGTACCCCTTTCCTTTTTTTCAAAAATCTGGAATTTTCCGAAATATTCGGAACATAGGAATGATACATATATTAGTAATCTGCAGAACCTACTCTTTCCAAATCTGCAAGCTGATTTTAAATAAAAAATTCCTACGATTTTAAATCGTCGATTTACTTTTATTTTTTTTCCACTTTTTTTTTCTCGTTTGTTATTAGTGAAATCACAGGAGGCTTCCGAATCAAGAAATGACACACATATTTGAAATCAGCGGGTCATTTGCATGGAGAATATCTTTAAGATTATCCGATTCTCGACAAAAAAATTTTCCCGCAAAAAATGAGAAAAAATGAGAAGGGGTACCCCTTTCCTTTTTTTCAAAAATCTGAAATTTTCCGAAATATTCGGAACATAGGAATGATACATATATTTGTAATCTGCAGAACCTACTCTTTCCAAATCTGCAAGCTGATTTTAAATAAAAAATTCCTACGATTTTAAATCGTCGATTTACTTTTATTTTTTTTCCACTTTTTTTTTCTCGTTTGTTATTAGTGAAATCGCAGGAGGCTTCCGAATCAAGAAATGACACACATATTTGAAATCAGCGGGTCATTTGCATGGAGAATATCGTTAAGATTATCCGATTCTCGACAAAAAAATTTTCCCGCAAAAAATGAGAAAAAATGAGAAGGGGTACCCCTTTCCTTTTTTTCAAAAATCTGAAATTTTCCGAAATATTCGGAACATAGGAATGATACATATATTTGTAATCTGCAGAACCTACTCTTTCCAAATCTGCAAGCTGATTTTAAATAAAAAATTCCTACGATTTTAAATCGTCGATTTACTTTTAATTTTTTTTCCACTTTTTTTTTCTCGTTTGTTATTAGTGAAATCACAGGAGGCTTCCGAATCAAGAAATGACACACATATTTGAAATCAGCGGGTCATTTGCACGGAGAATATCGTTAAGATTATCCGATTCTCGACAAAAAAATTTTCCCGCAAAAAATGAGAAAAAATGAGAAGGGGTACCCCTTTCCTTTTTTTCAAAAATCTGAAATTTTCCGAAATATTCGGAACATAGGAATGATACATATATTTGTAATCTGCAGAACCTACTCTTTCCAAATCTGCAAGCTGATTTTAAATAAAAAATTCCTACGATTTTAAATCGTCGATTTACTTTTGATTTTTTTTCCACTTTTTTTCTCTCGTTTGTTATGGGTGAAATCGCAGGAGGCTTCCGAATCAAGAAATGACACACATATTTGAAATCAGCGGGTCATTTGCATGGAGAATATCGTTAAGATTATCCGATTCTCGACAAAAAAATTTTCCCGCACAAAATGAGAAAAAATGAGAAGGGGTACCCCTTTCCTTTTTTTCAAAAATCTGAAATTTTCCGAAATATTCGGAACATAGGAATGATACATATATTTGTAATCTGCAGAACCTACTCTTTCCAAATCTGCAAGCTGATTTTGAATAAAAAATTCCTACGATTTCAAATCGTCGATTTACTTTTGATTTTTTTTCCACTTTTTTTCTCTCGTTTGTTATGGGTGAAATCGCAGGAGGCTTCCGAATCAAGAAATGACACACATATTTGAAATCAGCGGGTCATTTGCATGGAGAATATCGTTAAGATTATCCGATTCTCAAAAAAAAATTTTCCCGCAAAAAATGAGAAAAAATGAGAAGGGGTACCCCTTTCCTTTTTTTCAAAAATCTGAAATTTTCCGAAATATTCGGAACATAGGAATGATACATATATTTGTAATCTGCAGAACCTACTCTTTCCAAATCTGCAAGCTGATTTTAAATAAAAAATTCCTACGATTTTGAATCGTCGATTTACTTTTGATTTTTTTTCCACTTTTTTTTTCTCGTTTGTTATTAGTGAAATCGCAGGAGGCTTCCGAATCAAGAAATGACACACATATTTGAAATCAGCGGGTCATTTGCATGGACAATATCGTTAAGATTATCCGATTCTCGACAAAAAAATTTTCCCGCAAAAAATGAGAAAAAATGAGAAGGGGTACCCCTTTCCTTTTTTTGAAATCACAGGAGGCTTCCGAATCAAGAAATGACACACATATTTGAAATCAGCGGGTCATTTGCATGGAGAATATCGTTAAGATTATCCGATTCTCGACAAAAAAATTTTCCCGCAAAAAATGAGAAAAAATGAGAAGGGTACCCCTTTCCTTTTTTTCAAAAATCTGAAATTTTCCGAAATATTCGGAACATAGGAATGATACATATATTTGTAATCTGCAGAACCTACTCTTTCCAAATCTGCAAGCTGATTTTGAATAAAAAATTCCTACGATTTTAAATCGTCGATTTACTTTTATTTTTTTTCCACTTTTTTTTTCTCGTTTGTTATTAGTGAAATCGCAGGAGGCTTCCGAATCAAGAAATGACACACATATTTGAAATCAGCGGGTCATTTGCATGGAGAATATCGTTAAGATTATCCGATTCTCGACAAAAAAATTTTCCCGCAAAAAATGAGAAAAAATGAGAAGGGGTACCCCTTTCCTTTTTTTCAAAAATCTGAAATTTTCCGAAATATTCGGAACATAGGAATGATACATATATTTGTAATCTGCAGAACCTACTCTTTCCAAATCTGCAAGCTGATTTTAAATAAAAAATTCCTACGATTTTAAATCGTCGATTTACTTTTATTTTTTTTCCACTTTTTTTTTCTCGTTTGTTATTAGTGAAATCGCAGGAGGCTTCCGAATCAAGAAATGACACACATATTTGAAATCAGCGGGTCATTTGCATGGAGAATATCGTTAAGATTATCCGATTCTCGACAAAAAAATTTTCCCGCAAAAAATGAGAAAAAATGAGAAGGGGTACCCCTTTCCTTTTTTTCAAAAATCTGAAATTTTCCGAAATATTCGGAACATAGGAATGATACATATATTTGTAATCTGCAGAACCTACTCTTTCCAAATCTGCAAGCTGATTTTAAATAAAAAATTCCTACGATTTTAAATCGTCGATTTACTTTTATTTTTTTTCCACTTTTTTTTTCTCGTTTGTTATTAGTGAAATCGCAGGAGGCTTCCGAATCAAGAAATGACACACATATTTGAAATCAGCGGGTCATTTGCATGGAGAATATCGTTAAGATTATCCGATTCTCGACAAAAAAATTTTCTCGCAAAAAATGAGAAAAAATGAGAAGGGGTACCCCTTTCCTTTTTTTCAAAAATCTGAAATTTTCCGAAATATTCGGAACATAGGAATGATACATATATTTGTAATCTGCAGAACCTACTCTTTCCAAATCTGCAAGCTGATTTTAATTAAAAAATTCCTACGATTTTAAATCGTCGATTTACTTTTGATTTTTTTTCCACTTTTTTTCTCTCGTTTGTTATGGGTGAAATCGCAGGAGGCTTCCGAATCAAGAAATGACACACATATTTGAAATCAGCGGGTCATTTGCATGGCGAATATCGTTAAGATTATCCGATTCTCGACAAAAAAATTTTCCCGCACAAAATGAGAAAAAATGAGAAGGGGTACCCCTTTCCTTTTTTTCAAAAATCTGAAATTTTCCGAAATATTCGGAACATAGGAATGATACATATATTTGTAATCTGCAGAACCTACTCTTTCCAAATCTGCAAGCTGATTTTAAATAAAAAATTCCTACGATTTTAAATCGTCGATTTACTTTTGATTTTTTTTCCACTTTTTTTCTCTCGTTTGTTATGGGTGAAATCGCAGGAGGCTTCCGAATCAAGAAATGACACACATATTTGAAATCAGCGGGTCATTTGCATGGACAATATCGTTAAGATTATCCGATTCTCGACAAAAAAATTTTCTCGCAAAAAATGAGAAAAAATGAGAAGGGGTACCCCTTTCCTTTTTTTCAAAAATCTGAAATTTTCCGAAATATTCGGAACATAGGAATGATACATATATTTGTAATCTGCAGAACCTACTCTTTCCAAATCTGCAAGCTGATTTTAAATAAAAAATTCCTACGATTTCAAATCGTCGATTTACTTTTATTTTTTTTCCACTTTTTTTTTCTCGTTTGTTATTAGTGAAATCGCAGGAGGCTTCCGAATCAAGAAATGACACACGTATTTGAAATCAGCGGGTCATTTGCATGGAGAATATCGTTAAGATTATCCGATTCTCGACAAAAAAATTTTCCCGCAAAAAATGAGAAAAAATGAGAAGGGGTACCCCTTTCCTTTCTTTCAAAAATCTGAAATTTTCCGAAATATTCGGAACATAGGAATGATACATATATTTGTAATCTGCAGAACCTACTCTTTCCAAATCTGCAAGCTGATTTTAAATAAAAAATTCCTACGATTTCAAATCGTCGATTTACTTTTGATTTTTTTTCCACTTTTTTTCTCTCGTTTGTTATGGGTGAAATCGCAGGAGGCTTCCGATTCAAGAAATGACACACATATTTGAAATCAGCGGGTCATTTGCATGGAGAATATCGTTAAGATTATCCGATTCTCAAAAAAAAATTTTCCCGCAAAAAATGAGAAAAAATGAGAAGGGGTACCCTTTCCTTTTTTTCAAAAATCTGAAATTTTCCGAAATATTCGGAACATAGGAATGATACATATATTTGTAATCTGCAGAACCTACTCTTTCCAAATCTGCAAGCTGATTTTAAATAAAAAATTCCTACGATTTTAAATCGTCGATTTACTTTTGATTTTTTTTCCACTTTTTTTTTCTCGTTTGTTATTAGTGAAATCGCAGGAGGCTTCCGAATCAAGAAATGACACACATATTTGAAATCAGCGGGTCATTTGCATGGAGAATATCGTTAAGATTATCCGATTCTCGACAGAAAAATTTTCCCGCAAAAAATGAGAAAAAATGAGAAGGGGTACCCCTTTCCTTTTTTTCAAAAATCTGAAATTTTCCGAAATATTCGGAACATAGGAATGATACATATATTTGTAATCTGCAGAACCTACTCTTTCCAAATCTGCAAGCTGATTTTAAATAAAAAATTCCTACGATTTTAAATCGTCGATTTACTTTTATTTTTTTTCCACTTTTTTTTTCTCGTTTGTTATTAGTGAAATCGCAGGAGGCTTCCGAATCAAGAAATGACACACATATTTGAAATCAGCGGGTCATTTGCATGGAGAATATCGTTAAGATTATCCGATTCTCGACAAAAAAATTTTCTCGCAAAAAATGAGAAAAAATGAGAAGGGGTACCCCTTTCCTTTCTTTCAAAAATCTGAAATTTTCCGAAATATTCGGAACATAGGAATGATACATATATTTGTAATCTGCAGAACCTACTCTTTCCAAATCTGCAAGCTGATTTTAAATAAAAAATTCCTACGATTTCAAATCGTCGATTTACTTTTGATTTTTTTTCCACTTTTTTTCTCTCGTTTGTTATGGGTGAAATCGCAGGAGGCTTCCGATTCAAGAAATGACACACATATTTGAAATCAGCGGGTCATTTGCATGGAGAATATCGTTAAGATTATCCGATTCTCAAAAAAAAATTTTCCCGCAAAAAATGAGAAAAAATGAGAAGGGGTACCCTTTCCTTTTTTTCAAAAATCTGAAATTTTCCGAAATATTCGGAACATAGGAATGATACATATATTTGTAATCTGCAGAACCTACTCTTTCCAAATCTGCAAGCTGATTTTAAATAAAAAATTCCTACGATTTTAAATCGTCGATTTACTTTTGATTTTTTTTCCACTTTTTTTTTCTCGTTTGTTATTAGTGAAATCGCAGGAGGCTTCCGAATCAAGAAATGACACACATATTTGAAATCAGCGGGTCATTTGCATGGAGAATATCGTTAAGATTATCCGATTCTCGACAGAAAAATTTTCCCGCAAAAAATGAGAAAAAATGAGAAGGGGTACCCCTTTCCTTTTTTTCAAAAATCTGAAATTTTCCGAAATATTCGGAACATAGGAATGATACATATATTTGTAATCTGCAGAACCTACTCTTTCCAAATCTGCAAGCTGATTTTAAATAAAAAATTCCTACGATTTTAAATCGTCGATTTACTTTTATTTTTTTTCCACTTTTTTTTTCTCGTTTGTTATTAGTGAAATCGCAGGAGGCTTCCGAATCAAGAAATGACACACATATTTGAAATCAGCGGGTCATTTGCATGGAGAATATCGTTAAGATTATCCGATTCTCGACAAAAAAATTTTCTCGCAAAAAATGAGAAAAAATGAGAAGGGGTACCCCTTTCCTTTTTTTCAAAAATCTGAAATTTTCCGAAATATTCGGAACATAGGAATGATACATATATTTGTAATCTGCAGAACCTACTCTTTCCAAATCTGCAAGCTGATTTTAAATAAAAAATTCCTACGATTTTAAATCGTCGATTTACTTTTGATTTTTTTCCACTTTTTTTCTCTCGTTTGTTATGGGTGAAATCGCAGGAGGCTTCCGAATCAAGAAATGACACACATATTTGAAATCAGCGGGTCATTTGCATGGCGAATATCGTTAAGATTATCCGATTCTCGACAAAAAAATTTTCCCGCACAAAATGAGAAAAAATGAGAAGGGGTACCCCTTTCCTTTTTTTCAAAAATCTGAAATTTTCCGAAATATTCGGAACATAGGAATGATACATATATTTGTAATCTGCAGAACCTACTCTTTCCAAATCTGCAAGCTGATTTTAAATAAAAAATTCCTACGATTTTAAATCGTCGATTTACTTTTGATTTTTTTTCCACTTTTTTTTTCTCGTTTGTTATTAGTGAAATCGCAGGAGGCTTCCGAATCAAGAAATGACACACATATTTGAAATCAGCGGGTCATTTGCATGGAGAATATCGTTAAGATTATCCGATTCTCGACAAAAAAATTTTCCCGCAAAAAATGAGAAAAAATGAGAAGGGGTACCCCTTTCCTTTTTTTCAAAAATCTGAAATTTTCCGAAATATTCGGAACATAGGAATGATACATATATTTGTAATCTGCAGAACCTACTCTTTCCAAATCTGCAAGCTGATTTTCAATAAAAAATTCCTACGATTTTAAATCGTCGATTTACTTTTGATTTTGTTCCACTTTTTTTCTCTCGTTTGTTATGGGTGAAATCGCAGGAGGCTTTCAAATCAAGAAATGACACACATATTTGAAATCTGCGGGTCATTTGCATGGAGAATATCGTTAAGATTATCCGATTCTCGACAAAAAAATTTTCCCGCACAAAATGAGAAAAAATGAGAAGGGGTACCCCTTTCCTTTTTTTCAAAAATCTGAAATTTTCCGAAATATTCGGAACATAGGAATGATACATATATTTGTAATCTGCAGAACCTACTCTTTCCAAATCTGCAAGCTGATTTTGAATAAAAAATTCCTACGATTTCAAATCGTCGATTTACTTTTGATTTTTTTTCCACTTTTTTTCTCTCGTTTGTTATGGGTGAAATCGCAGGAGGCTTCCGAATCAAGAAATGACACACATATTTGAAATCAGCGGGTCATTTGCATGGAGAATATCGTTAAGATTATCCGATTCTCGACAAAAAAATTTTCCCGCAAAAAATGAGAAAAAATGAGAAGGGGTACCCCTTTCCTTTTTTTCAAAAATCTGAAATTTTCCGAAATATTCGGAACATAGGAATGATACATATATTTGTAATCTGCAGAACCTACTCTTTCCAAATCTGCAAGCTGATTTTAAATAAAAAATTCCTACGATTTTAAATCGTCGATTTACTTTTATTTTTTTTCCACTTTTTTTTTCTCGTTTGTTATTAGTGAAATCGCAGGAGGCTTCCGAATCAAGAAATGACAAACATATTTGAAATCAGCGGGTCATTTGCATGGAGAATATCGTTAAGATTATCCGATTCTCGACAAAAAAATTTTCCCGCAAAAAATGAGAAAAAATGAGAAGGGGTACCCCTTTCCTTTTTTTCAAAAATCTGAAATTTTCCGAAATATTCGGAACATAGGAATGATACATATATTTGTAATCTGCAGAACCTACTCTTTCCAAATCTGCAAGCTGATTTTAAATAAAAAATTCCTACGATTTTAAATCGTCGATTTACTTTTATTTTTTTTCCACTTTTTTTTTCTCGTTTGTTATTAGTGAAATCGCAGGAGGCTTCCGAATCAAGAAATGACAAACATATTTGAAATCAGCGGGTCATTTGCATGGAGAATATCGTTAAGATTATCCGATTCTCGACAAAAAAATTTTCCCGCAAAAAATGAGAAAAAATGAGAAGGGGTACCCCTTTCCTTTTTTTCAAAAATCTGAAATTTTCCGAAATATTCGGAACACAGGAATGATACGTATATTTGTAATCTGCAGAACCTACTCTTTCCAAATCTGCAAGCTGATTTTAAATAAAAAATTCCTACGATTTTAAATCGTCGATTTACTTTTGATTTTTTTTCCACTTTTTTACTCTCGTTTGTTATGGGTGAAATCGCAGGAGGCTTCCGAATCAAGAAATGACACACATATTTGAAATCAGCGGGTCATTTGCATGGAAAATATCGTTAAGATTATCCGATTCTCGACAAAAAAATTTTCCCGCAAAAAATTAGAAAAAATGAGAAGGGGTACCCCTTTCCTTTTTTTCAAAAATCTGAAATTTTCCGAAATATTCGGAACATAGGAATGATACATATATTTGTAATCTGCAGAACCTACTCTTTCCAAATCTGCAAGCTGATTTTAAATAAAAAATTCCTACGATTTCAAATCGTCGATTTACTTTTGATTTTTTTTCCACTTTTTTTCTCTCGTTTGTTATGGGTGAAATCGCAGGAGGCTTCCGAATCAAGAAATGACACACATATTTGAAATCAGCGGGTCATTTGCATGGAGAATATCGTTAAGATTATCCGATTCTCGACAAAAAAATTTTCCCGCAAAAAATGAGAAAAAATGAGAAGGGGTACCCCTTTCCTTTTTTTCAAAAATCTGAAATTTTCCGAAATATTCGGAACATAGGAATGATACATATATTTGTAATCTGCAGAACCTACTCTTTCCAAATCTGCAAGCTGATTTTAAATAAAAAATTCCTACGATTTCAAATCGTCGATTTACTTTTGATTTTTTTTCCACTTTTTTTCTCTCGTTTGTTATGGGTGAAATCGCAGGAGGCTTCCGAATCAAGAAATGACACACATATTTGAAATCAGCGGGTCATTTGCATGGAGAATATCGTTAAGATTATCCGATTCTCGACAAAAAAATTTTCCCGCAAAAAATGAGAAAAAATGAGAAGGGGTACCCCTTTCCTTTTTTTTAAAAATCTGAAATTTTCCGAAATATTCGGAACATAGGAATGATACATATATTCGTCATCTGCAGAACCTACTCTTTCCAAATCTGCAAGCTGATTTTGAATAAAAAATTCCTACGATTTTAAATCGTCGATTTACTTTTGATTTTTTTTCCACTTTTTTTCTCTCGTTTGTTATGGGTGAAATCGCAGGAGGCTTCCGAATCAAGAAATGACACACATATTTGAAATCAGCGGGTCATTTGCATGGAAAATATCGTTAAGATTATCCGATTCTCGACAAAAAAATTTTCCCGCAAAATATGAGAAAAAATGAGAAGGGGTACCCCTTTCCTTTTTTTCAAAAATCTGAAATTTTCCGAAATATTCGGAACATAGGAATGATACATATATTTGTAATCTGCAGAACCTACTCTTTCCAAATCTGCAAGCTGATTTTAAATAAAAAATTCCTACGATTTTAAATCGTCGATTTACTTTTATTTTTTTTCCACTTTTTTTTTCTCGTTTGTTATTAGTGAAATCGCAGGAGGCTTCCGAATCAAGAAATGACAAACATATTTGAAATCAGCGGGTCATTTGCATGGAGAATATCGTTAAGATTATCCGATTCTCGACAAAAAAATTTTCCCGCAAAAAATGAGAAAAAATGAGAAGGGGTACCCCTTTCCTTTTTTTCAAAAATCTGAAATTTTCCGAAATATTCGGAACACAGGAATGATACGTATATTTGTAATCTGCAGAACCTACTCTTTCCAAATCTGCAAGCTGATTTTAAATAAAAAATTCCTACGATTTTAAATCGTCGATTTACTTTTGATTTTTTTCCCACTTTTTTACTCTCGTTTGTTATGGGTGAAATCGCAGGAGGCTTCCGAATCAAGAAATGACACACATATTTGAAATCAGCGGGTCATTTGCATGGAAAATATCGTTAAGATTATCCGATTCTCGACAAAAAAATTTTCCCGCAAAAAATTAGAAAAAATGAGAAGGGGTACCCCTTTCCTTTTTTTCAAAAATCTGAAATTTTCCGAAATATTCGGAACATAGGAATGATACATATATTTGTAATCTGCAGAACCTACTCTTTCCAAATCTGCAAGCTGATTTTAAATAAAAAATTCCTACGATTTCAAATCGTCGATTTACTTTTGATTTTTTTTCCACTTTTTTTCTCTCGTTTGTTATGGGTGAAATCGCAGGAGGCTTCCGAATCAAGAAATGACACACATATTTGAAATCAGCGGGTCATTTGCATGGAGAATATCGTTAAGATTATCCGATTCTCGACAAAAAAATTTTCCCGCAAAAAATGAGAAAAAATGAGAAGGGGTACCCCTTTCCTTTTTTTCAAAAATCTGAAATTTTCCGAAATATTCGGAACATAGGAATGATACATATATTTGTAATCTGCAGAACCTACTCTTTCCAAATCTGCAAGCTGATTTTAAATAAAAAATTCCTACGATTTCAAATCGTCGATTTACTTTTGATTTTTTTTCCACTTTTTTTCTCTCGTTTGTTATGGGTGAAATCGCAGGAGGCTTCCGAATCAAGAAATGACACACATATTTGAAATCAGCGGGTCATTTGCATGGAGAATATCGTTAAGATTATCCGATTCTCGACAAAAAAATTTTCCCGCAAAAAATGAGAAAAAATGAGAAGGGGTACCCCTTTCCTTTTTTTTAAAAATCTGAAATTTTCCGAAATATTCGGAACATAGGAATGATACATATATTCGTCATCTGCAGAACCTACTCTTTCCAAATCTGCAAGCTGATTTTGAATAAAAAATTCCTACGATTTTAAATCGTCGATTTACTTTTGATTTTTTTTCCACTTTTTTTCTCTCGTTTGTTATGGGTGAAATCGCAGGAGGCTTCCGAATCAAGAAATGACACACATATTTGAAATCAGCGGGTCATTTGCATGGAAAATATCGTTAAGATTATCCGATTCTCGACAAAAAAATTTTCCCGCAAAATATGAGAAAAAATGAGAAGGGGTACCCCTTTCCTTTTTTTCAAAAATCTGAAATTTTCCGAAATATTCGGAACATAGGAATGATGCATATATTTGTAATCTGCAGAACCTACTCTTTCCAAATCTGCAAGCTGATTTTGAATAAAAAATTCCTACGATTTTAAATCGTCGATTTACTTTTGATTTTTTTCCCACTTTTTTACTCTCGTTTGTTATGGGTGAAATCGCAGGAGGCTTCCGAATCAAGAAATGACACACATATTTGAAATCAGCGGGTCATTTGCATGGAGAATATCGTTAAGATAATCCGATTCTCGACAAAAAAATTTTCTCGCAAAAAATGAGAAAAAATGAGAAGGGGTACCCCTTTCTTTTTTTTCAAAAATCTGAAATTTTCCGAAATATTCGAAACATAGGAATGATACATATATTCGTAATCCGCAGAACCTACTCTTTCCAAATCTGCAAGCTGATTTTAAATAAAAAATTCCTACGATTTTAAATCGTCGATTTACTTTTGATTTTTTTTCCACTTTTTTTTTCTCGTTTGTTATTAGTGAAATCGCAGGAGGCTTCCGAATCAAGAAATGACACACATATTTGAAATCAGCGGGTCATTTGCATGGAGAATATCGTTAAGAATATCCGATTCTCGACAAAAAAATTTTCCCGCAAAAAATGAGAAAAAATGAGAAGGGGTACCCCTTTCCTTTTTTTCAAAAATCTGAAATTTTCCGAAATATTCGGAACATAGGAATGATACATATATTTGTAATCTGCAGAACCTACTCTTTCCAAATCTGCAAGCTGATTTTGAATAAAAAATTCCTACGATTTTAAATCGTCGATTTACTTTTGATTTTTTTTCCACTTTTTTTCTCTCGTTTGTTATGGGTGAAATCGCAGGAGGCTTCCGAATCAAGAAATGACACACATATTTGAAATCAGCGGGTCATTTGCATGGAGAATATCGTTAAGATTATCCGATTCTCGATAAAAAAAATTTCCCGCAAAAAATGAGAAAAAATGAGAAGGGGTACCCCTTTCCTTTTTTTCAAAAATCTGAAATTTTCCGAAATATTCGGAACATAGGAATGATACATATATTTGTAATCTGCAGAACCTACTCTTTCCAAATCTGCAAGCTGATTTTGAATAAAAAATTCCTACTATTTTAAATCGTCGATTTACTTTTGATTTTTTTCCCACTTTTTTACTCTCGTTTGTTATGGGTGAAATCGCAGGAGGCTTCCGAATCAAGAAATGACACACATATTTGAAATCAGCGGGTCATTTGCATGGAGAATATCGTTAAGATTATCCGATTCTCGACAAAAAAATTTTCCCGCAAAAAATGAGAAAAAATGAGAAGGGGTACCCCTTTCCTTTTTTTCAAAAATCTGAAATTTTCCGAAATATTCGGAACATAGGAATGATACATATATTTGTAATCTGCAGAACCTACTCTTTCCAAATCTGCAAGCTGATTTTATATAAAAAATTCCTACGATTTTAAATCGTCGATTTACTTTTGATTTTTTTTCCACTTTTTTTTTCTCGTTTGTTATTAGTGAAATCGCAGGAGGCTTCCGAATCAAGAAATGACACACATATTTGAAATCAGCTCGTCATTTGCATGGAGAATATCGTTAAGATTATCCGATTCTCGACAAAAAAATTTTCCCGCAAAAAATGAGAAAAAATGAGAAGGGGTACCCCTTTCCTTTTTTTCAAAAATCTGAAATTTTCCGAAATATTCGGAACATAGGAATGATACATATATTTGTAATCTGCAGAACCTACTCTTTCCAAATCTGCAAGCTGATTTTAAATAAAAAATTCCTACGATTTTAAATCGTCGATTTACTTTTATTTTTTTTCCACTTTTTTTTTCTCGTTTGTTATTAGTGAAATCGCAGGAGGCTTCCGAATCAAGAAATGACAAACATATTTGAAATCAGCGGGTCATTTGCATGGAGAATATCGTTAAGATTATCCGATTCTCGACAAAAAAATTTTCCCGCACAAAATGAGAAAAAATGAGAAGGGGTACCCCTTTCCTTTTTTTCAAAAATCTGAAATTTTCCGAAATATTTCGAACATAGGAATGATACATATATTTGTAATCTGCAGAACCTACTCTTTCCAAATCTGCAAGCTGATTTTAAATAAAAAATTCCTACGATTTTAAATCGTCGATTTACTTTTATTTTTTTTCCACTTTTTTTTTCTCGTTTGTTATTAGTGAAATCGCAGGAGGCTTCCGAATCAAGAAATGACACACATATTTGAAATCAGCGGGTCATTTGCATGGAGAATATCGTTAAGATTATCCGATTCTCGACAAAAAAATTTTCCCGCAAAAAATGAGAAAAAATGAGAAGGGGTACCCCTTTCCTTTTTTCAAAAATCTGAAATTTTCCGAAATATTCGGAACATAGGAATGATACATATATTTGTCATCTGCAGAACCTACTCTTTCCAAATCTGCAAGCTGATTTTAAATAAAAAATTCCTACGATTTTAAATCGTCGATTTACTTTTATTTTTTTTCCACTTTTTTTTTCTCGTTTGTTATTAGTGAAATCGCAGGAGGCTTCCGAATCAAGAAATGACACACATATTTGAAATCAGCGGGTCATTTGCATGGAGAATATCGTTAAGATTATCCGATTCTCGACAAAAAAATTTTCCCGCAAAAAATGAGAAAAAATGAGAAGGGGTAATAACCCTTTCCTTTTTTTCAAAAATCTGAAATTTTCCGAAATATTCGGAACATAGGAATGATACATATATTTGTAATCTGCAGAACCTACTCTTTCCAAATCTGCAAGCTGATTTTAAATAAAAAATTCCTACGATTTTAAATCGTCGATTTACTTTTATTTTTTTTCCACTTTTTTTTTCTCGTTTGTTATTAGTGAAATCGCAGGAGGCTTCCGAATCAAGAAATAACAAACATATTTGAAATCAGCGGGTCATTTGCATGGAGAATATCGTTAAGATTATCCGATTCTCGACAAAAAAATTTTCCCGCAAAAAATGAAAAAAAATGAGAAGGGGTACCCCTTTCCTTTTTTTCAAAAATCTGAAATTTTCCGAAATATTCGGAACATAGGAATGATACATATATTCGTAATCTGCAGAACCTACTCTTTCCAAATCTGCAAGCTGATTTTGAATAAAAAATTCCTACGATTTTAAATCGTCGATTTACTTTTGATTTTTTTTCCACTTTTTTACTCTCGTTTGTTATGGGTGAAATCGCAGGAGGCTTCCGAATCAAGAAATGACACACATATTTGAAATCAGCGGGTCATTTGCATGGAAAATATCGTTAAGATTATCCGATTCTCGACAAAAAAATTTTCCCGCAAAAAATGAGAAAAAATGAGAAGGGGTACCCCTTTCCTTTTTTTCAAAAATCTGAAATTTTCCGAAATATTCGGAACATAGGAATGATACATATATTTGTAATCTGCAGAACCTACTCTTTCCAAATCTGCAAGCTGATTTTATATAAAAAATTCCTACGATTTTAAATCGTCGATTTACTTTTGATTTTTTTTCCACTTTTTTACTCTCGTTTGTTATGGGTGAAATCGCAGGAGGCTTCCGAATCAAGAAATGACACACATATTTGAAATCAGCGGGTCATTTGCATGGAGAATATCGTTAAGATTATCCGATTCTCGACAAAAAAATTTTCCCGCAAAAAATGAGAAAAAATGAGAAGGGGTACCCCTTTCCTTTTTTTTAAAAATCTGAAATTTTCCGAAATATTCGGAACATAGGAATGATACATATATTCGTCATCTGCAGAACCTACTCTTTCCAAATCTGCAAGCTGATTTTGAATAAAAAATTCCTACGATTTTAAATCGTCGATTTACTTTTGATTTTTTTCCCACTTTTTTACTCTCGTTTGTTATGGGTGAAATCGCAGGAGGCTTCCGAATCAAGAAATGACACACATATTTGAAATCAGCGGGTCATTTGCATGGAGAATATCGTTAAGATAATCCGATTCTCGACAAAAAAATTTTCTCGCAAAAAATGAGAAAAAATGAGAAGGGGTACCCCTTTCTTTTTTTTCAAAAATCTGAAATTTTCCGAAATATTCGGAACATAGGAATGATACATATATTCGTAATCCGCAGAACCTACTCTTTCCAAATCTGCAAGCTGATTTTAAATAAAAAATTCCTACGATTTTAAATCGTCGATTTACTTTTGATTTTTTTTCCACTTTTTTTTTCTCGTTTGTTATTAGTGAAATCGCAGGAGGCTTCCGAATCAAGAAATGACACACATATTTGAAATCAGCGGGTCATTTGCATGGAGAATATCGTTAAGAATATCCGATTCTCGACAAAAAAATTTTCCCGCAAAAAATGAGAAAAAATGAGAAGGGGTACCCCTTTCCTTTTTTTCAAAAATCTGAAATTTTCCGAAATATTCGGAACATAGGAATGATACATATATTTGTAATCTGCAGAACCTACTCTTTCCAAATCTGCAAGCTGATTTTGAATAAAAAATTCCTACTATTTTAAATCGTCGATTTACTTTTGATTTTTTTTCCACTTTTTTTCTCTCGTTTGTTATGGGTGAAATCGCAGGAGGCTTCCGAATCAAGAAATGACACACATATTTGAAATCAGCGGGTCATTTGCATGGAGAATATCGTTAAGATTATCCGATTCTCGACAAAAAAATTTTCCCGCAAAAAATGAGAAAAAATGAGAAGGGGTACCCCTTTCCTTTTTTTTAAAAATCTGAAATTTTCCGAAATATTCGGAACATAGGAATGATACATATATTCGTCATCTGCAGAACCTACTCTTTCCAAATCTGCAAGCTGATTTTGAATAAAAAATTCCTACGATTTTAAATCGTCGATTTACTTTTGATTTTTTTCCCACTTTTTTACTCTCGTTTGTTATGGGTGAAATCGCAGGAGGCTTCCGAATCAAGAAATGACACACATATTTGAAATCAGCGGGTCATTTGCATGGAGAATATCGTTAAGATAATCCGATTCTCGACAAAAAAATTTTCTCGCAAAAAATGAGAAAAAATGAGAAGGGGTACCCCTTTCTTTTTTTTCAAAAATCTGAAATTTTCCGAAATATTCGGAACATAGGAATGATACATATATTCGTAGTCCGCAGAACCTACTCTTTCCAAATCTGCAAGCTGATTTTAAATAAAAAATTCCTACGATTTTAAATCGTCGATTTACTTTTGATTTTTTTTCCACTTTTTTTTTCTCGTTTGTTATTAGTGAAATCGCAGGAGGCTTCCGAATCAAGAAATGACACACATATTTGAAATCAGCGGGTCATTTGCATGGAGAATATCGTTAAGAATATCCGATTCTCGACAAAAAAATTTTCCCGCAAAAAATGAGAAAAAATGAGAAGGGGTACCCCTTTCCTTTTTTTCAAAAATCTGAAATTTTCCGAAATATTCGGAACATAGGAATGATACATATATTTGTAATCTGCAGAACCTACTCTTTCCAAATCTGCAAGCTGATTTTGAATAAAAAATTCCTACGATTTTAAATCGTCGATTTACTTTTGATTTTTTTTCCACTTTTTTTCTCTCGTTTGTTATGGGTGAAATCGCAGGAGGCTTCCGAATCAAGAAATGACACACATATTTGAAATCAGCGGGTCATTTGCATGGAGAATATCGTTAAGATTATCCGATTCTCGACAAAAAAATTTTCCCGCAAAAAATGAGAAAAAATGAGAAGGGGTACCCCTTTCCTTTTTTTTAAAAATCTGAAATTTTCCGAAATATTCGGAACATAGGAATGATACATATATTCGTCATCTGCAGAACCTACTCTTTCCAAATCTGCAAGCTGATTTTGAATAAAAAATTCCTACGATTTTAAATCGTCGATTTACTTTTGATTTTTTTTCCACTTTTTTTCTCTCGTTTGTTATGGGTGAAATCGCAGGAGGCTTCCGAATCAAGAAATGACACACATATTTGAAATCAGCGGGTCATTTGCATGGAAAATATCGTTAAGATTATCCGATTCTCGACAAAAAAATTTTCCCGCAAAATATGAGAAAAAATGAGAAGGGGTACCCCTTTCCTTTTTTTCAAAAATCTGAAATTTTCCGAAATATTCGGAACATAGGAATGATGCATATATTTGTAATCTGCAGAACCTACTCTTTCCAAATCTGCAAGCTGATTTTGAATAAAAAATTCCTACGATTTTAAATCGTCGATTTACTTTTGATTTTTTTCCCACTTTTTTACTCTCGTTTGTTATGGGTGAAATCGCAGGAGGCTTCCGAATCAAGAAATGACACACATATTTGAAATCAGCGGGTCATTTGCATGGAGAATATCGTTAAGATAATCCGATTCTCGACAAAAAAATTTTCTCGCAAAAAATGAGAAAAAATGAGAAGGGGTACCCCTTTCTTTTTTTTCAAAAATCTGAAATTTTCCGAAATATTCGGAACATAGGAATGATACATATATTCGTAATCCGCAGAACCTACTCTTTCCAAATCTGCAAGCTGATTTTAAATAAAAAATTCCTACGATTTTAAATCGTCGATTTACTTTTGATTTTTTTTCCACTTTTTTTTTCTCGTTTGTTATTAGTGAAATCGCAGGAGGCTTCCGAATCAAGAAATGACACACATATTTGAAATCAGCGGGTCATTTGCATGGAGAATATCGTTAAGAATATCCGATTCTCGACAAAAAAATTTTCCCGCAAAAAATGAGAAAAAATGAGAAGGGGTACCCCTTTCCTTTTTTTCAAAAATCTGAAATTTTCCGAAATATTCGGAACATAGGAATGATACATATATTTGTAATCTGCAGAACCTACTCTTTCCAAATCTGCAAGCTGATTTTGAATAAAAAATTCCTACGATTTTAAATCGTCGATTTACTTTTGATTTTTTTTCCACTTTTTTTCTCTCGTTTGTTATGGGTGAAATCGCAGGAGGCTTCCGAATCAAGAAATGACACACATATTTGAAATCAGCGGGTCATTTGCATGGAGAATATCGTTAAGATTATCCGATTCTCGATAAAAAAAATTTCCCGCAAAAAATGAGAAAAAATGAGAAGGGGTACCCCTTTCCTTTTTTTCAAAAATCTGAAATTTTCCGAAATATTCGGAACATAGGAATGATACATATATTTGTAATCTGCAGAACCTACTCTTTCCAAATCTGCAAGCTGATTTTGAATAAAAAATTCCTACTATTTTAAATCGTCGATTTACTTTTGATTTTTTTCCCACTTTTTTACTCTCGTTTGTTATGGGTGAAATCGCAGGAGGCTTCCGAATCAAGAAATGACACACATATTTGAAATCAGCGGGTCATTTGCATGGAGAATATCGTTAAGATTATCCGATTCTCGACAAAAAAATTTTCCCGCAAAAAATGAGAAAAAATGAGAAGGGGTACCCCTTTCCTTTTTTTCAAAAATCTGAAATTTTCCGAAATATTCGGAACATAGGAATGATACATATATTTGTAATCTGCAGAACCTACTCTTTCCAAATCTGCAAGCTGATTTTATATAAAAAATTCCTACGATTTTAAATCGTCGATTTACTTTTGATTTTTTTTCCACTTTTTTTTTCTCGTTTGTTATTAGTGAAATCGCAGGAGGCTTCCGAATCAAGAAATGACACACATATTTGAAATCAGCTCGTCATTTGCATGGAGAATATCGTTAAGATTATCCGATTCTCGACAAAAAAATTTTCCCGCAAAAAATGAGAAAAAATGAGAAGGGGTACCCCTTTCCTTTTTTTCAAAAATCTGAAATTTTCCGAAATATTCGGAACATAGGAATGATACATATATTTGTAATCTGCATAACCTACTCTTTCCAAATCTGCAAGCTGATTTTAAATAAAAAATTCCTACGATTTTAAATCGTCGATTTACTTTTATTTTTTTTCCACTTTTTTTTTCTCGTTTGTTATTAGTGAAATCGCAGGAGGCTTCCGAATCAAGAAATGACAAACATATTTGAAATCAGCGGGTCATTTGCATGGAGAATATCGTTAAGATTATCCGATTCTCGACAAAAAAATTTTCCCGCACAAAATGAGAAAAAATGAGAAGGGGTACCCCTTTCCTTTTTTTCAAAAATCTGAAATTTTCCGAAATATTTCGAACATAGGAATGATACATATATTTGTAATCTGCAGAACCTACTCTTTCCAAATCTGCAAGCTGATTTTAAATAAAAAATTCCTACGATTTTAAATCGTCGATTTACTTTTATTTTTTTTCCACTTTTTTTTTCTCGTTTGTTATTAGTGAAATCGCAGGAGGCTTCCGAATCAAGAAATGACACACATATTTGAAATCAGCGGGTCATTTGCATGGAGAATATCGTTAAGATTATCCGATTCTCGACAAAAAAATTTTCCCGCAAAAAATGAGAAAAAATGAGAAGGGGTACCCCTTTCCTTTTTTTCAAAAATCTGAAATTTTCCGAAATATTCGGAACATAGGAATGATACATATATTTGTCATCTGCAGAACCTACTCTTTCCAAATCTGCAAGCTGATTTTAAATAAAAAATTCCTACGATTTTAAATCGTCGATTTACTTTTATTTTTTTTCCACTTTTTTTTTCTCGTTTGTTATTAGTGAAATCGCAGGAGGCTTCCGAATCAAGAAATGACACACATATTTGAAATCAGCGGGTCATTTGCATGGAGAATATCGTTAAGATTATCCGATTCTCGACAAAAAAATTTTCCCGCAAAAAATGAGCAAAAATGAGAAGGGGTAATAACCCTTTCCTTTTTTTCAAAAATCTGAAATTTTCCGAAATATTCGGAACATAGGAATGATACATATATTTGTAATCTGCAGAACCTACTCTTTCCAAATCTGCAAGCTGATTTTAAATAAAAAATTCCTACGATTTTAAATCGTCGATTTACTTTTATTTTTTTTCCACTTTTTTTTTCTCGTTTGTTATTAGTGAAATCGCAGGAGGCTTCCGAATCAAGAAATAACAAACATATTTGAAATCAGCGGGTCATTTGCATGGAGAATATCGTTAAGATTATCCGATTCTCGACAAAAAAATTTTCCCGCAAAAAATGAGAAAAAATGAGAAGGGGTACCCCTTTCCTTTTTTTCAAAAATCTGAAATTTTCCGAAATATTCGGAACATAGGAATGATACATATATTCGTAATCTGCAGAACCTACTCTTTCCAAATCTGCAAGCTGATTTTGAATAAAAAATTCCTACGATTTTAAATCGTCGATTTACTTTTGATTTTTTTTCCACTTTTTTACTCTCGTTTGTTATGGGTGAAATCGCAGGAGGCTTCCGAATCAAGAAATGACACACATATTTGAAATCAGCGGGTCATTTGCATGGAAAATATCGTTAAGATTATCCGATTCTCGACAAAAAAATTTTCCCGCAAAAAATGAGAAAAAATGAGAAGGGGTACCCCTTTCCTTTTTTTCAAAAATCTGAAATTTTCCGAAATATTCGGAACATAGGAATGATACATATATTTGTAATCTGCAGAACCTACTCTTTCCAAATCTGCAAGCTGATTTTATATAAAAAATTCCTACGATTTTAAATCGTCGATTTACTTTTGATTTTTTTTCCACTTTTTTACTCTCGTTTGTTATGGGTGAAATCGCAGGAGGCTTCCGAATCAAGAAATGACACACATATTTGAAATCAGCGGGTCATTTGCATGGAGAATATCGTTAAGATTATCCGATTCTCGACAAAAAAATTTTCCCGCAAAAAATGAGAAAAAATGAGAAGGGGTACCCCTTTCCTTTTTTTTAAAAATCTGAAATTTTCCGAAATATTCGGAACATAGGAATGATACATATATTCGTCATCTGCAGAACCTACTCTTTCCAAATCTGCAAGCTGATTTTGAATAAAAAATTCCTACGATTTTAAATCGTCGATTTACTTTTGATTTTTTTCCCACTTTTTTACTCTCGTTTGTTATGGGTGAAATCGCAGGAGGCTTCCGAATCAAGAAATGACACACATATTTGAAATCAGCGGGTCATTTGCATGGAGAATATCGTTAAGATAATCCGATTCTCGACAAAAAAATTTTCTCGCAAAAAATGAGAAAAAATGAGAAGGGGTACCCCTTTCTTTTTTTTCAAAAATCTGAAATTTTCCGAAATATTCGGAACATAGGAATGATACATATATTCGTAATCCGCAGAACCTACTCTTTCCAAATCTGCAAGCTGATTTTAAATAAAAAATTCCTACGATTTTAAATCGTCGATTTACTTTTGATTTTTTTTCCACTTTTTTTTTCTCGTTTGTTATTAGTGAAATCGCAGGAGGCTTCCGAATCAAGAAATGACACACATATTTGAAATCAGCGGGTCATTTGCATGGAGAATATCGTTAAGAATATCCGATTCTCGACAAAAAAATTTTCCCGCAAAAAATGAGAAAAAATGAGAAGGGGTACCCCTTTCCTTTTTTTCAAAAATCTGAAATTTTCCGAAATATTCGGAACATAGGAATGATACATATATTTGTAATCTGCAGAACCTACTCTTTCCAAATCTGCAAGCTGATTTTGAATAAAAAATTCCTACGATTTTAAATCGTCGATTTACTTTTGATTTTTTTTCCACTTTTTTTCTCTCGTTTGTTATGGGTGAAATCGCAGGAGGCTTCCGAATCAAGAAATGACACACATATTTGAAATCAGCGGGTCATTTGCATGGAGAATATCGTTAAGATTATCCGATTCTCGATAAAAAAAATTTCCCGCAAAAAATGAGAAAAAATGAGAAGGGGTACCCCTTTCCTTTTTTTCAAAAATCTGAAATTTTCCGAAATATTCGGAACATAGGAATGATACATATATTTGTAATCTGCAGAACCTACTCTTTCCAAATCTGCAAGCTGATTTTGAATAAAAAATTCCTACTATTTTAAATCGTCGATTTACTTTTGATTTTTTTTCCACTTTTTTTCTCTCGTTTGTTATGGGTGAAATCGCAGGAGGCTTCCGAATCAAGAAATGACACACATATTTGAAATCAGCGGGTCATTTGCATGGAGAATATCGTTAAGATTATCCGATTCTCGACAAAAAAATTTTCCCGCAAAAAATGAGAAAAAATGAGAAGGGGTACCCCTTTCCTTTTTTTTAAAAATCTGAAATTTTCCGAAATATTCGGAACATAGGAATGATACATATATTCGTCATCTGCAGAACCTACTCTTTCCAAATCTGCAAGCTGATTTTGAATAAAAAATTCCTACGATTTTAAATCGTCGATTTACTTTTGATTTTTTTCCCACTTTTTTACTCTCGTTTGTTATGGGTGAAATCGCAGGAGGCTTCCGAATCAAGAAATGACACACATATTTGAAATCAGCGGGTCATTTGCATGGAGAATATCGTTAAGATAATCCGATTCTCGACAAAAAAATTTTCTCGCAAAAAATGAGAAAAAATGAGAAGGGGTACCCCTTTCTTTTTTTTCAAAAATCTGAAATTTTCCGAAATATTCGGAACATAGGAATGATACATATATTCGTAATCCGCAGAACCTACTCTTTCCAAATCTGCAAGCTGATTTTAAATAAAAAATTCCTACGATTTTAAATCGTCGATTTACTTTTGATTTTTTTTCCACTTTTTTTTTCTCGTTTGTTATTAGTGAAATCGCAGGAGGCTTCCGAATCAAGAAATGACACACATATTTGAAATCAGCGGGTCATTTGCATGGAGAATATCGTTAAGAATATCCGATTCTCGACAAAAAAATTTTCCCGCAAAAAATGAGAAAAAATGAGAAGGGGTACCCCTTTCCTTTTTTTCAAAAATCTGAAATTTTCCGAAATATTCGGAACATAGGAATGATACATATATTTGTAATCTGCAGAACCTACTCTTTCCAAATCTGCAAGCTGATTTTGAATAAAAAATTCCTACGATTTTAAATCGTCGATTTACTTTTGATTTTTTTTCCACTTTTTTTCTCTCGTTTGTTATGGGTGAAATCGCAGGAGGCTTCCGAATCAAGAAATGACACACATATTTGAAATCAGCGGGTCATTTGCATGGAGAATATCGTTAAGATTATCCGATTCTCGATAAAAAAAATTTCCCGCAAAAAATGAGAAAAAATGAGAAGGGGTACCCCTTTCCTTTTTTTCAAAAATCTGAAATTTTCCGAAATATTCGGAACATAGGAATGATACATATATTTGTAATCTGCAGAACCTACTCTTTCCAAATCTGCAAGCTGATTTTATATAAAAAATTCCTACGATTTTAAATCGTCGATTTACTTTTGATTTTTTTTCCACTTTTTTACTCTCGTTTGTTATGGGTGAAATCGCAGGAGGCTTCCGAATCAAGAAATGACACACATATTTGAAATCAGCGGGTCATTTGCATGGAGAATATCGTTAAGATTATCCGATTCTCGACAAAAAAATTTTCCCGCAAAAAATGAGAAAAAATGAGAAGGGGTACCCCTTTCCTTTTTTTTAAAAATCTGAAATTTTCCGAAATATTCGGAACATAGGAATGATACATATATTCGTCATCTGCAGAACCTACTCTTTCCAAATCTGCAAGCTGATTTTGAATAAAAAATTCCTACGATTTTAAATCGTCGATTTACTTTTGATTTTTTTCCCACTTTTTTACTCTCGTTTGTTATGGGTGAAATCGCAGGAGGCTTCCGAATCAAGAAATGACACACATATTTGAAATCAGCGGGTCATTTGCATGGAGAATATCGTTAAGATAATCCGATTCTCGACAAAAAAATTTTCTCGCAAAAAATGAGAAAAAATGAGAAGGGGTACCCCTTTCTTTTTTTTCAAAAATCTGAAATTTTCCGAAATATTCGGAACATAGGAATGATACATATATTCGTAATCCGCAGAACCTACTCTTTCCAAATCTGCAAGCTGATTTTAAATAAAAAATTCCTACGATTTTAAATCGTCGATTTACTTTTGATTTTTTTTCCACTTTTTTTTTCTCGTTTGTTATTAGTGAAATCGCAGGAGGCTTCCGAATCAAGAAATGACACACATATTTGAAATCAGCGGGTCATTTGCATGGAGAATATCGTTAAGAATATCCGATTCTCGACAAAAAAATTTTCCCGCAAAAAATGAGAAAAAATGAGAAGGGGTACCCCTTTCCTTTTTTTCAAAAATCTGAAATTTTCCGAAATATTCGGAACATAGGAATGATACATATATTTGTAATCTGCAGAACCTACTCTTTCCAAATCTGCAAGCTGATTTTGAATAAAAAATTCCTACGATTTTAAATCGTCGATTTACTTTTGATTTTTTTTCCACTTTTTTTCTCTCGTTTGTTATGGGTGAAATCGCAGGAGGCTTCCGAATCAAGAAATGACACACATATTTGAAATCAGCGGGTCATTTGCATGGAGAATATCGTTAAGATTATCCGATTCTCGATAAAAAAAATTTCCCGCAAAAAATGAGAAAAAATGAGAAGGGGTACCCCTTTCCTTTTTTTCAAAAATCTGAAATTTTCCGAAATATTCGGAACATAGGAATGATACATATATTTGTAATCTGCAGAACCTACTCTTTCCAAATCTGCAAGCTGATTTTGAATAAAAAATTCCTACTATTTTAAATCGTCGATTTACTTTTGATTTTTTTTCCACTTTTTTTCTCTCGTTTGTTATGGGTGAAATCGCAGGAGGCTTCCGAATCAAGAAATGACACACATATTTGAAATCAGCGGGTCATTTGCATGGAGAATATCGTTAAGATTATCCGATTCTCGACAAAAAAATTTTCCCGCAAAAAATGAGAAAAAATGAGAAGGGGTACCCCTTTCCTTTTTTTTAAAAATCTGAAATTTTCCGAAATATTCGGAACATAGGAATGATACATATATTCGTCATCTGCAGAACCTACTCTTTCCAAATCTGCAAGCTGATTTTGAATAAAAAATTCCTACGATTTTAAATCGTCGATTTACTTTTGATTTTTTTCCCACTTTTTTACTCTCGTTTGTTATGGGTGAAATCGCAGGAGGCTTCCGAATCAAGAAATGACACACATATTTGAAATCAGCGGGTCATTTGCATGGAGAATATCGTTAAGATAATCCGATTCTCGACAAAAAAATTTTCTCGCAAAAAATGAGAAAAAATGAGAAGGGGTACCCCTTTCTTTTTTTTCAAAAATCTGAAATTTTCCGAAATATTCGGAACATAGGAATGATACATATATTCGTAATCCGCAGAACCTACTCTTTCCAAATCTGCAAGCTGATTTTAAATAAAAAATTCCTACGATTTTAAATCGTCGATTTACTTTTGATTTTTTTTCCACTTTTTTTTTCTCGTTTGTTATTAGTGAAATCGCAGGAGGCTTCCGAATCAAGAAATGACACACATATTTGAAATCAGCGGGTCATTTGCATGGAGAATATCGTTAAGAATATCCGATTCTCGACAAAAAAATTTTCCCGCAAAAAATGAGAAAAAATGAGAAGGGGTACCCCTTTCCTTTTTTTCAAAAATCTGAAATTTTCCGAAATATTCGGAACATAGGAATGATACATATATTTGTAATCTGCAGAACCTACTCTTTCCAAATCTGCAAGCTGATTTTGAATAAAAAATTCCTACGATTTTAAATCGTCGATTTACTTTTGATTTTTTTTCCACTTTTTTTCTCTCGTTTGTTATGGGTGAAATCGCAGGAGGCTTCCGAATCAAGAAATGACACACATATTTGAAATCAGCGGGTCATTTGCATGGAGAATATCGTTAAGATTATCCGATTCTCGATAAAAAAAATTTCCCGCAAAAAATGAGAAAAAATGAGAAGGGGTACCCCTTTCCTTTTTTTCAAAAATCTGAAATTTTCCGAAATATTCGGAACATAGGAATGATACATATATTTGTAATCTGCAGAACCTACTCTTTCCAAATCTGCAAGCTGATTTTGAATAAAAAATTCCTACTATTTTAAATCGTCGATTTACTTTTGATTTTTTTCCCACTTTTTTACTCTCGTTTGTTATGGGTGAAATCGCAGGAGGCTTCCGAATCAAGAAATGACACACATATTTGAAATCAGCGGGTCATTTGCATGGAGAATATCGTTAAGATTATCCGATTCTCGACAAAAAAATTTTCCCGCAAAAAATGAGAAAAAATGAGAAGGGGTACCCCTTTCCTTTTTTTCAAAAATCTGAAATTTTCCGAAATATTCGGAACATAGGAATGATACATATATTTGTAATCTGCAGAACCTACTCTTTCCAAATCTGCAAGCTGATTTTATATAAAAAATTCCTACGATTTTAAATCGTCGATTTACTTTTGATTTTTTTCCCACTTTTTTACTCTCGTTTGTTATGGGTGAAATCGCAGGAGGTTTCCGAATCAAGAAATGACACACATATTTGAAATCAGCGGGTCATTTGCATGGAGAATATCGTTAAGATTATCCGATTCTCGACAAAAAAATTTTCCCGCAAAAAATGAGAAAAAATGAGAAGGGGTACCCCTTTCCTTTTTTTCAAAAATCTGAAATTTTCCGAAATATTCGGAACATAGGAATGATACATATATTTGTAATCTGCAGAACCTACTCTTTCCAAATCTGCAAGCTGATTTTATATAAAAAATTCCTACGATTTTAAATCGTCGATTTACTTTTGATTTTTTTTCCACTTTTTTTTTCTCGTTTGTTATTAGTGAAATCGCAGGAGGCTTCCGAATCAAGAAATGACACACATATTTGAAATCAGCTCGTCATTTGCATGGAGAATATCGTTAAGATTATCCGATTCTCGACAAAAAAATTTTCCCTCAAAGAATGAGAAAAAATGAGACGGGGAAACCTTTTTCTTTTCTTTCAAAAATCTGAAATTGTTCGAAATATCCGGAACATAGGAATGATACATATCTTCAGAAGCTGCGGAACTCACGCTTTCAGAATCTGCAGGCCGATTTGGAATCAAAAATTTCCTTTCATTTTCAATCGTCACTTTACTTTTCATTTTTTTCTTTCATTTTTTATCGGTCAAATTGCAAGAGGCTGCCGAATCGAGAAATGATACACAGATTCGGACTCAGTGGGCCATTTTTCCGAAGAATATCATTATCATTCTTGGATTTTTGACGAAAGGTTTCTACGGCCAAAAAACAAAGAAGAGGTACCACTCTCTCTTTTTCCAAAAATCCGTATTCCTTCGAAATCTTTGGAATATAGGAATCATACATTGTTCAATCGTAAAACTTCTGAAGGCCTTCAAATCAAGGAATGACACACAGATTTAATATCAGCGGGCAATTTCCTTCAAGAAAATTTTTTAAATAAATCACAGTTCCGGATGTCCGGAATTCTCCAAATCCGTACTTTACCTAACATACGAGAGGTCCACTCATATGCGCGATTTATTCTCATTATCATCATTATCATCATTATTATTATCATCATTGTTGTTATTATTATTGGTAATGATAAGTATCATGATCATCTTATTATTCATGATGCTTACTGTGGGACTAAGAATAGAAATGCAAGAATTGCCAAGTTAGTAATTACTAAGTAAGTCACCCCACTATCGGGTTTCGTGCAGTTAAAAACGACCTGCAATTGTTTAGGGGATGAGTCTCGCTCTCAAATGAGCCGAGAAATACAGGCATCGGACATTTTTTGGTCGCTCGACGTCATTTTGAACGAGAAACAATATTTTTTACGTGCTAATTAGATGGGAATCCTAAAGCCTCGCCGAGCGACCTCTATAAACTTCAAGCTACAGCGACCTCCTTGAACGAGGAGCTCTTTAAAGTCAAAACCTAAAGTTTCGAGTGGTTGGAGCGAAATAAAAAATCGAAGTCAATTTTCGACACACCCTAATTTCCCATACATAAATGGATGAACATCGCATGTACATATTCTTAGATTCAAATTCAGATTTCCATTTCCGATCGAACATTTACAGCCCTTGCTTCCGGTTTGGGCCGTCAACCTCTCGTTTCGCCAAAAAAGCCTTTTTGTGTACTGATATCGAAATGTACTATTTTTGCAGCCCGCAAGGAACAATGAAATTCTAATGGAGTGAGCGAGCGTAGCGAACGAACGAGTACAATCTTCAGCTATAGTAGTTATCTGTATCCTCAAAATCCATGGTTTCAAACAAACACCATTCGCTATCACTACTAAACAGACTGAGCCTGTACTGGAACGCCTTGTAGAAGCCCCGTGGGTGCAGGCCGTTCGATTTTCATCAAAGTATAGTTGGCTATTAAAATATTTTCAAGTGGAAATCGTTTCGTCAACTTTGGAGTCCACCGCCGTCAGTTCTGCATGATCTTGTATGCTTAGAATAAGATAAATCGATTGGCCTCACGATTCTGGATAGGATGTAATTGACCGAGGAGGATAAAGGATTGAATATAATAAAAACAAAGTTATTGAATTGAACAATGTCCATTATATTATGTATTTTATTCCCACATACACACGGCACGTCGTGAACCTCTGCTTAATCAATATATATAGTATATTAATAATAATATAATATGAATTTATTAGATCAATAAACCATAGTAATAATCATTGTATTATCATATATTTTATATGTACAGAGGGTTACAATTTTGTTTCATCATCATCATTTATAATATATTTATAATTGTAATATTTATTATTTTTCTTATTCATTTTTTTGTTTTTTCTCTTTTTGCTTGTATACATACACAATTAATTAGATTACTTGTCTTTCTCGCATGCTGCAGCGTTTACAAATTGCTTCGAGCTTCCAACGTCATCCTGCTGCAACAATTGATTAACAATACAAATTTCGCTGAGCTTGGAAAATGTCCCTGTAATTGTCGTCAAAATTTATTCTTCTTCATTAATCCATTGTTGATCCTTCAACCCTCTCGCAACTTCGAATCATTCAATGTTTATTCTTCTGTTTGTTTATTATTCTTTAAGTTTTTTTTTTTTTTTTTTGTTTTTGTTTTTTTGGTTCCCTCGAGAGAGGGAGACTATGACCGATTACATGACATTCTCCGGCCTTAGCTACAACTCGTTTTGTTTCAATTTACAAAACATTGATTATAGTCTGGCCATTTTTAGAAAAAGAGTCTGACGACGCTCAAATACTGGGCTCGAACTAAACTGCCGATGATTGACGTTTTATTTCATTTCATTTTTTCAAATCGAATTCTGACAGTAAGTCGCAGTGCAATGAGTCAATACGGAAAACATGTTTTTCCATTGAACGGCCCAATCGTATGGTATATAGGCTGCGGTTCAAATAATGTATTGAATTTGAACACATTATCTCTTCAATATGCCACCGCAGATTTTCTGTTCGTCAAACTCTTTCTTCTCAAGCGGACTTCATAAATATTCTGTACAATGTTATAAATTAATATAATACTCTTAACATTAGGTAATTATTATCAGTAGTGTAAAATTGAAATTTACGTACTTATTATATGTATCGATAGATTATTTATTTATTTTTATTTCATTTGTTATTTATTCATTCATTTATTTAATATATATTATTCAATATGTCATTATACGTATTGTATCATTACGATTAGTAAGAATATGTAAAATTGGTACTAATTAATTATATCTTTATTTTTTTTATTTTTTTTTTCATTTTTTTCATATTTTTTTTATAAGCATCCACATAATTAATGTACATGGAATTACGAATGGCTTATTGCTTGTTATATTGCAAGTTTCCTCGCTGTGTTGTCCTATCAATTTTTCATATCATTCGCCAACTCATTGGTGGAGTAGAAAATATTAAGAATTTTTCAAACGCTATCAATACTCGGGTGGTGATCACAATATGTAATAGCAAAAAATTCTATTACAACGTATTTGCCAAAATTGTTAATATCTTCTATGCTCAATTCGGTATATATTTCTTATCTTCACCATCTCATTTTTAATATTAACTTTCAGTTCTGTAATTGTGGTAGGTATATTCGTGAGGAAAAAAAAATTGAAACAAAAAAATTAACTAAACGAAATGTATAAAAAATAAAATCAGTGGATGTATAGGTATAGTTTTTTTCTTCAAATTCTGAACATGAAATTGATAATTACCGCTAATTGATCAACTCAAATATTTTCAAAAGTTCTCTTGTGTAATTTGATTTTTATAACTATATAAGTGAAACGATTTGATTCAACCCCCAACTCCGTCAAATGACTCACGAAAAAATAATGAAAATCGTTTGGCATGTACAAAAGAGAATTTGATACACTGAACACGAATAATTATGACGGTTCATTCCATTGAGAATTAAAAATCAGATAATGCGGAGTTCATACGATGGATGATAATCGTTTTTGATATCCGTTATACATTTCTTGTAAAAAACTTCAATGAAGTAACAACCAATTTTTTGATGACAAAACAAGCTATATAGTGAAAAGAAATTCGATGTTTAGTTGACCCATTTTGCGATTTTTATGAAATCTTCGATCTTTCAGATCTTTCTGATATGTACATATTAAATCAAGTTCATTTAACGATAGTTAGATAGATAGATGAAAAAATCTTAGCTGTTCGACGGCGAAGACGTGCATCACGGTGACGTTATACGTGTGATCATATTAATTAGGAACGTGTCAAGTCTATGATGTGAATGATTGATTAAATAATACAATTACCCCCCACGCTCCGTAAACGTGATAGAAAATAGTTCGAGTTCTCTCTTTATCTTTATCTCTTTCATTTCTATCTCAATCTTCTTTCCTATCAAACGATCAGATCTTTTGATTCACACAAGACTCGTAGACCTTTTCTATGCGGTTGCGTGATTGGGAAATATCAAATAACATTATATCATTTAAAGATTGACTTCGAGTACATATAGTTCATACGTAATAAGATTCGTTTTTAACAATCAACAAATTTTGATTCGGTAATAGTTCGTCATTGCAATAAGTAAGTAAGTGATCAATTAATTATAAGTAAGTAATTATACGTGAATCGAATATAATTAATGAAAAATAAAGGAAACTGCACATCATAGTGTAAGATCTTATTTAAGTGAGTTAATAAAAATGAACGTGACTTGTATATTCGAAGTTTGTATACATATTCATACGTATATATAACGTGTACATATACGTATATAATTAATTAGTTGTATTGCTTTGGTTTACGTAAACAAACAGTGAACAATTTCATTATTGTTATTATTCATTTATTTTTATTTTTTGTGGTTTTTTGTTGTTGTTGCTTTTTTTGCATAATAATTATTATTCAATAGGTATATGTGTTGTAATAATTATTAATAATATTGTATAGGATATCGTAACACATTAGATTTTCTGTACAGTATTTTCCAAACTCATCGAAAACATTAGTCGTATACGATAATATATACATAATATATTATATGTATGTATGTATATTATAGATATATGTATTTTAACCTCGGGTATATTATAGGGTTTTATATTGTATATATCTATAGCGCATTATTTGCAAAACACGTGAATTATTATTAATCCCTATAAGTATATTATTACTTATAAACGTGACTCATTTTTTCATTATTTTTATTCATTAATTACTGCGCGATATCGATGAAGAAATTCAGAATTATACATTCGTAATAAACTTAAATAAATCATTATTGTTAATAATATTATATAGCATGTCATATAGCAAAGTACGCGCCTATTGTCTCCGAGGCTTTTGGAACACATCGTACACAATCAGTATAATAATTGGTTGTATAATAATAGGTAATTAATCACGTAACATAATCAATTGTAATAATTACAACATGGTGGCGCTCGGAGTGATTTCGCTCGTGCCGGATATTCGACGTTTTCTTCCCTTTTTTCATCCCTAATTTTTTAATCTTAGCATTTTTTATTATCCTTTGGGATGCTTTCCCCCTCCCCTCCCCACCCCTCCCCTCCCACCCTGCTTTCGTATTACAGAAATTTTCTTAATGTAATTGTTTATTAGTTTAATATTGACGTCAAGGTTGAGGTATGGTCTTTTTTTTTTTTTTTTTTTTTAATTCTTCTCCTTTTGCATAATGTCGATAGAAAAATTTATGAATAGAGAAAATAAAATAAAATATTTTATTCAAAAGCAGAGCGAAACACTCTGCGCCCCGAACCGCGCTGTGAACTTGCGGCATTCGTTTTGTCGAATTTCTACAGGCACTGAGATAAAAAGTATAAAGTTTTACAACAATATTATTTATCATTACACTTTATCTTGTTCATTTTCACCATTGTTTTTTGTTCGCCTCCATAAAGCATCGGAATTGTATAAAAAAGTATTGGTAAAACATAAAAATTATAATAAAAAGAGTCAATCAATCGTGACTATGAATATCATATAATGATATGAATAATAATAATAATAATAACAATTATAATAATATATTATTATTTCGTGCGACAATCGATATTACATCCCTGCAGATTATTATAATTATTTAATCATTTTTATTTTTCGCTCCGCTTTCTTCTCCTCCTCAAAATATGATGACAATAATATACCTATATGTCGATCGATTTGCGTCATTTTTCTCATCGAATTTCATAATCGCTATACAAATATATATATATATATATATATACATATATATATATTTATTCACATGAATTATAACCTTTGTTTAATTCACAGAAATTTTTCACAAGCCAAATTTGTATATATTCAAGAAATAAAATGTAATGAAATGATGACTTTTTTAAACTACCTACGACTGCCCCCTTCTGAATCATATAAGTATATTCGCAGATCTCCAAATTTCTCAAATCAATTTCTACCGGCCCGCGTTGTCCGTAAGCTATATATATATTTACTTGTAAACTGTTTGACAGCGATGTAGTAAGTGTCGATATTGATTTGGTCGAGTGTGAGCCAGGAACATATTAATTTGAGACCATCAGAATTCTGCTACTTGGACAAAAGAAAAAAAAAAAAAAAAAAATGGTTATAATTTTTTTGTTAATCGTTTTCTTCATTTTCTGCAGTGGTTATTGGCGAGCTCTGAGGTATCAGGATAATCGGAAAAATGAGCTTGAACAAGAATAAAATAATTGAATGGATAAAAATAGAAAGAAAAAAAGTGTTTTTGAAAGTATAATTTTCTTTTTTTTTTTTCATGTTCTCTTTCTATATATGAGTTATACAATGGAATTGATTGAATCACGGATTTTTACAATTATTTCAATACAATTTTGTCTTCTCGCATCATACGTAAAACTATAATAATACAATCACCTAGAGTCATAAAAATATATATTTCGTAAAACGAATTCATATAGATCAAAACTAAGTAGAATTTACATTACATATCAATTAAATATATTATTATTCAAATAATTAATATAGGACCAATGCCTTAACAAGCAGGATAACGCATGCAAGCTGCAGTTATTTCACAATTACATAATCCACGTTTCGTTTTGTGTTACGTATGGTTCATTATTGGTTGTACTGATTCTCTTTCTTTTCTATACTTTATTCTGCTTCTCTTTTCCCATCTTTCGCTATGTAATTAGGTACAATATTTCGCCATGGAAATTTTATATTTCGATTGTTAATTAACTGCAGATATACGACACGTTCACCTCCGTAAATAACATTATATTTAATGCTCAAACTATGAAAAACCAATAATAATGACATGATGACAATATTCATGATTATTGTGATAATAATTGATAATTAATTAACATTAATAATAGTAGGTAAAAGTAATATATCATTGGCGAGAATACGATTAAAATCAAGGCCATAATTCGTACCATCGAGGGAAAAACGAAAAAAACAAAGAAAAACAATTATGAATGAAATAATAATAATTAATGAATGTCAATGTACGTTTAATTAGTATATGTATGTATATAATTACATTATATTATCATACTATAATCATATATATATATACATATTATATGGAGCTAGAGCTAAGTATTATATGTATGTGAACCGACATATTAAATCCAGCGCAATAGATGAGAAATATAGAGGCGCACAAAACATTGAAATTCGATATTGCGATAAAAATTTTCAACGAAGCCGCTGCAGAGATTTGTCTCTCGGATAAAAGTTCAAAATAATATTCAACCAGAAGGTCGTATGTTGAGAATAAATCCAGGTGTCTACCATTTTACAATAATCGCATTTATCCAGTTATATAATGAACGCAATAAAAAGTTAAAAGCAACAGGAAAGGAACGAATAAGAGAAAAATCTAGACATAGGTATAAATAATAATATCCTTACGATATATTCTGCGTGTTGAATTACAATATCATATAATTCTTTGAACGGAGACAACCTTCAATTAGACTCACATGATAGTTTTATACTTTTAACGAAAAAAAAAAATGTAAAAAAAAAACAAAAACAAAAAAAAAACGAATGATGCGTCAGACAAAAACCGAGCAAATATTGGGGAAAAGAAAATCCCATAAACAACAACAACAGTAACAATAACAATAACAGTATAACAATATATAAGAAAGCCAGTTGATTATTATATCGACATCTACCCTAAATATCAACTTCGTTAATCATTTTCGCAAATCTCGTCTGTCAATATAATTGTTCGACAGAATTTCATCTGATACACAGTGGCAAATATGTCCTTTTCAGAATAGCTCAATGAACAAATAATCGTCCAAGGAACAATCATCATAATAATATAATAGTAATATTAATAATAATAATAATAATAATAATAATGATAATAGTAATAATAATAACAATAATAATAAATCCCGCATGTAACAGAAATAAACTTGAATGTAATAAATAAAGTTGAAAAAAAAAACACCAAAAAAACGCACGGCCGCGTTACCCTCTAGACTAGGAGGGAGGGGGGGCTGGCGCGTCCTAAGAATTTATTTATTTTGATTAATTAAATATTTTCGGAAATTTAAAAAATTATCTATCTAGCTAAGTCGCTACTTGTCGCGCTACCGCCCGCAAACATCACTCTGATTTTTCTATTTTTTATTATATATATATATATTTTTTTTATTTTTTTTTCTCTTAATCAACACACTCGTTCTACATATTTCTCTTTCTTTCTATCTTTTCATCCTAACCTCGCTTTCTCCTTTTCTTTTTCTTCTACATAATTATCTTTTCGCCCGATATTCATATATTAGTTTATTTAAAGTTTAGTTCAGCCGCTTGTTGGTTTTTTAATAAAAAAATTTTAATTTATTTTATTTGTTTATAATTTTTTATCCGTTTCTCGACCAATGCTATGCGGGAGCGCCCCCCTCGCCACGCGGCTAGCCGTAACTACCCCTCGCAATAGCAACGAATATTATAGGATCTCAAAAACCATCTGAAAATGTTATCGCTTTTTTATTTACGTTGAATATGCATATATTTATAATATATATATCACGCCGCGGCTAGTATATACACATATGTACAGTTTACGTACATATGTGTTTAGGTATGTCGTAAAATCCTTATACACGCCATATTCTATAGTATGATCAACTATTATATATACGGCAAACGGTCATAAACCAATAATAATCACACAAATGATTGATTTGATTTGATTCAATACTTTTTTTTCTTTGTTACCGTTACCGTCGTTTTTAACGAATAGTAATTGTTAGAGAAAAAAATAGTTTTGGGGTGCGAGATTGACATAGCTACGTATTAAGGGTGATTTACGCAAATTATATAATATATCTTTTACTAAATGATATTGAAGTACGGTTGAACATGAAATAATTATCGAATACATGAATTATAACGTGGATGAAAATTTGAGGTTGAAAATTGCAAATATTCGGACTTAGTTTCGGCAAATGTGAAATAAAATATAGGTTATACCTATACATACCTGTATGGATCTTTCATTTATAATGTAAAGAAAATAATGTAGTTTGGACCGAATTCGACATGTACTGCGCGACGTATATAGATATGTATACATACTTTATACATGCGTTTTTCGTAAGAAAATTGTGTCGCAAAGATATTTAATTATGTATGAAAGTGCGGGGGTAGGGTGCGTACATGGGATAATGATAATATATGCGAGCGAAAGAGAAAACGTGAAATTAAAAAATATATCAATATAATATGTACGTATATTTATATACCTATATGTGTATGTAGTATAATGCGATCGTAAAAAGGTTTTTTCATGAAATGATTTATAATAATAAATTGAATATTTTAGATACTGCTCGCGTCAATTAATCGTTGCCAATTTAATAATCAACGAAAAGACTAGCCGCGCGATATACCCATTCGCTAGTATTGTATATTATTAATTATATATATATATGTATAAGTCTCGCGAGTCTTGTCTGTCCGAAAAATTTAACCAACAAATTACGTATAACGTATATACATAATATGTTTATATATAATGTATATCGTTGAACGGGCGCCAATTTTTCATTCATATTATTTATCGTGTTTTTCTCAATTATTTTTTTCTTCAGTTTTTTTTTTTGTTTTTTTCTTTCCCCCGTTTATCTCTTACCTTTCCCCGCGACTAACGATAAGGTATAATATACAATATGTATTTTTTTTATTTTTTTTTTTGAGTAATATAGTTTAATTTCTTTATAATTGATTCATTATTAATTTCTTATATATCAATATCTCAATCGGTTTCGAGTCAGTCACCACAACTTACGTACACAGAACTTATTATTATTACTCGATATTGCTTGGACAACAGGAAACAGGTATGTATATATATTTATATATAAATATATATATATACGAATATACATATTCATGTAGTTATTTTCATTAATATTATTATTTTAATGGTTTTTTTTTTCTTTTCTTTTTGTTTTTCTTCGCTTCTTCTTTCATAATTAATACTAATATTCCTCGTCAAAATGTTACAATATATATATATATATATATATAGATCTATATATATATATGTATGTATTATCGGTATATTGTTATTATACATTTTTTTTCCTCTTTTTCTTCGTTTTTTTTTTAATTTTTTTTTTTTTTTTTTTCAATTCTTGTTTCTTTTTTTTCTGATCATATATCGATGTACAGAGCGATCTAAAGAATATATAATGATACTACACACATGTGTGTAGTTTAATTAATAGTAGCTGATTTATCTAGGTATATATGACAAGATTTATACAACAAACATTGTTCCCGCGATGAGATTGACAAAGTTTCAATATTTTCGAATAATTATGCATATACATATATTATTATAATATAATAATATGGTAAATAAAATTAACGCGCTTATTCAATTGAACAGAAACAATACCAAAATAATTATTGATGAAAGATAAGATAGGTGCCAAGATTATATAACCGAAGAAATTTAATTTCATATCGACGATTTATTGTTCTTCGGGTCGCTCTGCACTGCAGCATTCGCGGCATAATTCAATAGGTTTTTGTTATTCTGACGTTTTTTTTTCTCAATTAGCGTAAGATAATAATAATAATAATAAGTATTGGTATAATGTGTATTGTATTGCCTATATATATAAATGAGAATGGATAGGTTTTTCGTCAAATTTATTCATTGTGTGTGTGTGTGTGTGTGTGTGTATTATGATTACTTTTTTTTTGGTTTTTGGTTTGTTGGTTTCGCGCGTCATGCCTACCGCAATATAAACAATAATTATAGCTGGATGATTTTTATACCGTCTCATATTATATTATGATATATATAACATGTCGGATAATTGATCAGCAGAATATTATAAACTTACTTGTTATCATTATATGTATATATGTATATGTTGCTCATCATGCTACAGACACTAAAAGCTACAATATCTAAACGTGGCTTATTATTTTATCTAGATGTGTAATTATCGTTTGCTTCATATTTTTAGTTCAGTTATTTATTTATTTATTCTTTGTGTGTTTTGTTATTATTATTATTTTTTTTTTGTGTTTTCTCCTTTTTTTTCCATAATTTCACGACGATTGTTTATTCATGTATCCATAGATTGTGTATATCTATAGATACAATCATTATAATGAATTCGGGGTTTTTTTTCCTTCCTCAGCATTTTCTTATTTTTTTTTTTATATATTTTGCAAATTGTCATCCAGAAATGGTATATATATATATACACATATATATCTCTTTCATACATTCTTCGTTTTCATATTACCTATGTATATATATATAGCACGATTTGACGAATATAATAATAATTATATTCATTCATCATCATTATCATCATAATCATTATTATTATTATTATTATTATTTATATATAAGTGTATGTATACATATATATATGTATATATATATCGTAATAATATATTGAGTTTTTTTCTTTTCCTTTTTCTTTTTCGGTTTCTTTTTTGTTTTCTTTTATTTATATTATAGTATATATATATGTATGTATTTTGCGAAGAGTTTAGCGCCTGGCGGCGATTCAACTATTCTGCGCAGCATCGTCATCTCGTAAAACATGAAAACCAAAATGACGGTGATTAATCTACCCCTATATGCCTTTTATGCACGCGACGCCTCGCCTTGCCTCCCGCGCGGAGTGTCTCGGCGCACTGCAGTCATCAATTTTGTTCGTTATTATATAATATATATATATATATATATATATATATGTATAATGTATGTATGTATATTATGTGTATAGTATATTACTTTTAAAACATCAATAATTTATTTACAAATGCATAAAACAATTTTCTTTCTTATTTATTCCAATCTTTTTTTTCTTTAATGTTCATAAGTCATAATCATTACTTATATTTCCTCGATTATTATTCAAGCTTTTTTTTCTGTTCTTTTTTTTCTTCCTTCTTTGATTCCTGCTATTCTTTCTTCACTTATCTTTGTCTTTCAATCTCTCTTTTCCTTCTTCGTCTCGTTATAATACATGTATTATAGATATATATATATACCTATAGATGTAATATTTTATTCTTCATTTATTTACTTATTTTTTCCTCTATTTATTTATTTATTCATCCATTTATACATTGACGCGTGGACTGTATATTCATATTCATATTCATATTCATATACATATATATGTATGCATATATATTATATATACACATATATATATCTAGGTACTTTTGTGGTTTATTAATTGATCGTGATCTTCGTTCTATTATATGAATTTATTTTTCTACGTCATTTGAGTTTCATTTCTTTTTCATATTTTTTGCCAATTGTTTATTCATTGTTACCTTTTCGTTTTTTGTCGGAGGGTTTAGCGGAAGTGGGGAAAGGGAGGGGGGGAGGGGGGGGGGGAGGGGAAAAAGGTCTTGTATTTATGTCATTAGGTTTGCGACTGAAGTTTTGATCTGTATACTACTTGTATTTTTTGTTTTGTTTTTTAATTCTCATTTTTTATCTATAATATATACCCGAAAGTCTCAGGAGCAACGCGGTGCTTCGCGTTTCGAGCCATTATTGAAGAAATAACAGTAATAACAATAATAACAACAATAACAACAATAATTATTATAAATTCAATGAAACCAACCGACGGAAACCAAAACTAATCATCGGACCGATAATTGTATTATTATTGTAATAGTTAATTGATTATAGTTCTTATGTCATGAAATATGTACGTATACGATTATTGAATTATTATTTTCTATATACCCCTGCCAGAACGAGAGGCGAAAGTTTATAATCACATAGATGTATTATTATGATTATATGGATAAATTAATATTGTTATCCAGTACATTTTGTTGTTGTTATTTTTGAATCGGTATTTATATTTATGTGTATGTATTTGTAGGCGTTCGGTGAATGAGATACTATGGTACATCCGATAATAGAATTGATCTTGCCAGGGTCGATAGATTAGATCGATAGACTTTTTTGTTTTCATCATTACGAATTAAGATTTCCTTCGTCTATAGCAGCCAATAACAGTGAGAAGTAATGTACTGAACATCGAAAACTAAACTCGATGTATGCATTTTTAATGGAAATAAAAAAATGTCAGATAAAGTGAATTATTAGGTTTTCGCGTGACTGTCTTATACCTGTATATAATATCTTTCGCCCTTAATAATCATTTGGTTATCTCGATGTCTAGGGCTTTCTACTTTTACTTAATTTTCTCAATTCGCGCCGTTTGATTCGGTGGATGTAAATTTAGAGATGTATATATGTTTCTGTGTAAGTATATACGGCCTGTATTCTGTGTATAATGTAAACCCATGTATAGTTAACGGTTTAATTGTCAGTAATAATTTTTATACCCGAAGACGTTGAGCGAAAGTTGAATATATTCATTTTTAACTCTGTTTCCTTTTTATTCTTTGCAGTGTTGGAATGAAAAATGATTAATACCACGTTTGGTCCGATAGATAAAATATTCAACATTTTATTTTCACATATATATATTTTTTTATTTTTTTTATTACTCTGGGACGCCGCGAGACTAGCTACCATTTTGTTTTACGTAAGAATATCGTTGATTTCGTATTTATCAATAACAAGTATTTGTGATATAGGTATACCTATACGTATGGTTGAATATTTGAAATAACGCATATTTTATTCCTATGATAACATATTGGTTTTTGGTGTTATTCGCGTCAAGTGACACTTTTCTCGAAAATTATAGTTAACGGTATAATAAACGATCAACTATATTCAATTAACTAATTTGTTAATCACACGCGTGCTTCGCACTCTCGCCTACATGAGAATATAGTTATGCGATAACTGCGATGGATGGTTGAGTAGTTTATTATTCATTTTTATTATTTCTTTCTTTCTATGTCCATCTATATAGCAGGGATCGGCAACTCAGGACGTCTGCGGTGCACCTAACTTGAGGGGCCGCGCGGTTGAACTTGTTACCTGGGTCAAGAAACGGTCCTCTAATTCTTTATTGGCATATTTCATGTTTTTCTGAGTCGGTTATACTAAATTCAGGCATTCTTTTGTTTCTTGGGACTGGGCCGATCGCAGATAGCTCAGTTTGGGTCTCCCCCTAATTAGGTCACCAACAGGATGAAGTGCGCCAGGTGCACTAACAATAAGTGCACCACTTACCAACCCCTGATCTATAGGTATATAATCATGTAGGTATTCAATCGAGTAGATATTGCTATACGTTCGCGAATATTGACTCTTTGTAATAGTGGTACGTTATACATATATATGTATAGATTTATACTTTTGGAAAAATCTGATACAAAAAACGAATGAAGGAAAAAAAAAATTAAACCAATCAAAACAAAATGGCCGCTGCCTGCCAACACGTATAGAATTTACCCTGTTGTTGAATATTATAGATGTATATATTATATACATGTATGAATAATATTTATATTATATACACGTATCTATTCGGTTATATATCATTATTTCTTTATTAATTTATTTATTTTCAAATTTTGTTATGCTTCTATTTTCTTCGTCTCTATGAACAATAATAATATTAATAATGATAATAATAACAATAATAACAATGAGACCGATCAAAGAGATTTAACCCGTTGTTCGTTTATTTTATCATTCAGTTATTTGTTGATTAATTATTAATTTTATTATCATACTCATATTTCGAGGAAAAGAAGAAAAATTTATTTTTTATTCATTTATTTATTTTTTTTATGACATGCAGTGTCAAGTCGCAATGCAGGTATAATTATTTATATTTATACATAAAAGATATTATTATCATTATTAAACTTTTTTTTTCGCGTTTCTTGGTATGTAAGTGCGTTGACGTGCACTGTTGTACTAGTAATAATAATAATAACAATGATAATGATAATAACGATTCGATAAAATAAACGAAAATCAATTAACCCCGAACACATGATAGATTGCAATTATATATTTTTATGCCCATAATATACAACGGACATGCGTGTAATATGAAATATGCATTCTTTCGAATCGGTGATTTTAGTATATATGCGTATATTATATACATACATACACGTTTCTTCGTATGTATTCCTCGCTTTATGTATTATCGTATATATGTATATCCCGCGATGCAAATACAATACACCGGGGGTTGTTATTACTTACACTTTATTACACGCTCTCTGTACATTTCGGACGAACGATTTGCATAATATTATTAATTGCGGTCTATACTTTACGGTGCGGGCTTATACACGTGCTTACGCGCGTAAATTTATAACATACATACATATGTATATACATATATATACGAATATATATATGGTATGCATACGCGTACATGTGTGTATGCGGTTATGATACATTACGTGTCACTTCATAGGTTGGTTAGGTTACAAGGGTAGGTAGGTAGGTAGTTTAGTTGGGTGGGTTTTCATGGGTGCCGTTATGCGTAAAGTGTAATTATATATATTTTAAAAACATATACATTTACATATGCCAATCAATTTATCAATTATTGAATTTATTTCTTGATTCATTCACTAATTGATGAATTCAATTTGCATTATCATGAACGTATATCATGTTTGGTTGCGGTTATTATTTTATTTCATTGATCAGGCTATACGTATAGGCATTTCGTTATGTAACATTGTACTTAGCTATTTTCTGTATCCCATATAATAATAATAATAGTCAATAGTTGTCATTGTTATTCTCTTTCCTTCTTTCTTCATATCAATACCCAATCATACCTATGTATCGATATTCAAGTCCCATGTATGTTTTTCCGAACAATTCATAGATATTATATATACATCTGTGGAGGAAAATCAAAAATCGCAATGAAAAGTTCAAGGGCCTCAAATCACGCATACGTTTCGAATGCTGTTGTTCGTTTCTTAATTTTCCTTTATTTCATTTTTTTTTTTTTTTTTCTTTTTTATTTTTCTCTTGTAATTGGTTGATTTTTTTTCGTTCCTTCTTTTGTTTTCTACTCCACAATCATGGTGGATAGTATGTATAATATGTTTTCACGTATGTAACATGAATATGTATACATATATACGCGCGTGTATGAAGAGATACATGTACATATATACATACATGTATAATACACATCGATCATATCGGTATAAGTAAAAACGTGGAGAAAGAATGTTTGCCTAATTCATAATTGTTGTTATTAATTATTATCATTGATATAATTCGTCATTATTATTATTATTATTATTATTATTACTATTATTAGTATTATTACTGATAATTTATTAATAACATATTGTTGAAGCATGAATGAAGCAATTGCAAATTTTTTGCACGCGTCGACGACTTTATACGTATACGACGCAATTCAAGCTCATCGGGCTTCAGGCGTCATCATAGAATAATGATAATCATATTGATAATAAATAAGATTAACAGTCAATGATAAAGAACGCGAATCGTGGTTTCCGTGTTTTTTTTGTTTTTTTTTTGTCTTTGTTGTTTTATTTTCTTGTTTTTTCTCTCCAACTTCATGTTACGTTTGAGAGAGAATGAAAAAATAACTCAACGATACCGTGGCTGCTGCTGCAGCGTGCGGACTGGACGTATATACATATACGTGTTTGTGTCAAGTATCGATTATATAGTGACAAATTATTTGGAAAAAAGAAAAAAAGAAAAAGAAAAAATACATAATAATCAATGGATGTTGAAGTTTTTCCCTTCATTTTTTTTCGACTTCATTTTGACGCTGTAATTCATTTACATGCATTAGACCTTCTTGGTTATGTGGAGGGGGTAGGGCATAAGGGTACATATAATATATAGGTATGTATGTACGTATGTGTATGGGTGGTAACGTTCGTAGGTGTGAGAGAGTTGTTGGTGTATCGGTTTACTCCTTAAATTCCTAAAATTACACGTTATCTAGTATATATAATATATATATATATATATATATATATGTATATAATATTATAATAATCAATGTTATTCATTTATCATATATATTATATTATCATACCTAACCATATAATTATTATTATTATTATTATTATTATTATTATTTATTAATTTATAATATTAATTTAATTAATAATTCATTAGTTCAATTATTATTATTATTATTATTATTATTAATATTATTATTATTTCATAATGAATAATATTATTAATTATTATTATTATTATTTATCAATGTCGGAGAACGGGCTGGCATCAATATGCGATCGCTTACGGCTGTGTTAATATATCAGTATATAGTATAATTATGGTATATATATATTCGATATATAATATATTATATACATAAATATATATGTATATAGGACATTTATATATACCCGGACATCGTATAATAGGTTTTCGATTGTTCTGATCGGTTTTTTCTTTCTTCATTTTAATTTGATAATTTTTTTTTGTTTGTTTTTCTTCTAAATTATTCTCTTTTTATCACTCTTCTTCCGCAATTCCGTATCATGGACTGTATACGCGCGATGTTATTGCAATCGCGATGTTGTTCGTATATTATATATATATATATATATACATGAACGGCGGCGCAGAGCTGCGCGCAGTTTCGTGCAATACTTATAGATTTTTGGGGGATTTTTATTTTGTTTTGTTGTTTGTTTTCAATCCAGTTTTGTTCTTTTCTATTTTTTTTTCTCTCTGGGGGGAAGGGGGGGGGGGGGAGTATTATCTTCGGCGAGCAGATCTCTTGGGTGTTTCTTCTTGTTGATTATCGATAATTTTAAATTGTATTCCTTATCCAAATTTCATCATAATATTAGTTTTATTCAATTTTACTTTGATAACATATATTATTCTGTGTTTTTTTTTTTTTTTTATCCTGTTTCACGTTCACTCGTTTTTTTTTTTGCCCTTTTTTTTCCTAAGTTTGCGACGGAGTCCACCCGTCCCATATTTCGCGGTGTGTGTATGCAAAGTTCGTTCATATATATCGAAATATTTTGATATATTACATTCGCTCGATCATGTCTAAATTTGTTGTTGTTGTTGGTGTTTTTTTTTTCTTTTTTTTTTTTGTAGATGTTGTTTTTCGTTTTTTTTTTTCTTCATCTCTTTTCTTTTATTTCAATGTCTCGTGTAGTTATATATATGTTCTCTTGTGTGATGATTATGTTCTGGTGTAAATCTTGCCGTTAGTCGACCGTGCTGCATTCTGCCCTCTCTTCCATCCTGCGAAAATTGGCGAAACAAAAATTAATAAATAACAATTGTGTTCACCTTTTTTTTTTTTTTTTTTTCTGTTTTTGTCAACACAACTTCATTATTTTGGAATTGTCAATCGATTGGTATGATATAGGTGAATTAATTTTTATCTATAGTCAACTTGTGTATCACATTATAAACTTTCATCCGGCGAAATTGTCTATAATAATTCGTCGCATATTTTCCTCTTCACGGTTTTTGATATGTGAGAAAATTCTAAGTTCAAAAATGACGAAGGGATCGAATTGAAAGCATGCGATAAAAAGAAGAAAGCCGAGAAGAAAAAACCGGTAAATATGAAATAATTGTTAAGTTAAAAATTTCCAGAAATTACAGGGAATGGTAAAAATCCTGGCGTATATGAACAAAAAAGATATAGCAATAAGTATAAAAAAGAATGAAAGAATTAGGTGCAGAAATAAAATTGAAAAATGGAAAATAGAACTGAATTCAAAAAAGTGGGGAACGTAGAAGAAAACTGGAAAATGGAAGAAAGAAAATGATCGGATATATACTTATAAAAGGAGGAGTCGAAAAATACGACGAAAGAAATAGAAAAAAAATCAGAAGATATGAAAAACGAACGAAAGAAAATCGGAAATTGGAAAGAAATTGGAAAATTTGGGAAAGCGTCTCGGGATCGGGGGGGGGGGGGGGGGGGGGGGGGGGAATCTCGAGAGGAAGAAAATGACCGTAGATACACACCTGTTGTTAGGTCTTAACAAGGCTCAATGGTAGCCATTAGTGAACGCCGCTGGTATCAGAGGACCCTGGAAACAGACGAAACAATTTCCCATCAGCGTTTTCCCACACGTCAGAACCACTCTACCCCGAGTATTTGGTTTCCCATCTCCCTCGCGTAAACGCACAAGAATACGTAAACGGGCACACGTGATAGTGATACGCGTGTAATTGCGGTACTTGACCCTCGAAACTTCGGGGTATATAGGCGGCAGTGAGCGCTACCAAAGTGGCGATTCTAAAACTGCGGTAAACATCATCTAGGAAATTGCCGGTAAAAAAAAAAAAAATAATAATAAATAAAAAATTGATAATAATGAATAGTTTACTATCATCGATTCATTATGATGATTATTCATCAATTTTAATTTGCTAATGTTTTTTTTTTTTTCACACTATATACGGCTTTGTGACATGTCCAGAATACTCATGTATACATACATATATATCACACTTATATATATACGTATATATGCACGGGGAAGATGAGACTCGACAATAATTTTCGACTATTTCAATGTCCAGTTAAATCAAGGCGGAAAGTTGACGAAAATGGATCGCGCCACTTGTTGAGGCATGTTTCAAATGAAATATTTTATGATTTTATGGATAATCTATACTTGGAATCACACGAAAGATAAAGAAATTTAATCTAGGTTCGACTCGAGGGGTTGATCAGTCTTGAATTTTGGTGTACACTTCTTTGTACAATCTTTCAAATATTTTGAGATTTTTTTAAATCCTTAGGAATTATTCAAAGTCCATGAAATATTTTGATTACTTATAGAAATATTTGATAATATTTCGAAACCAAGTGAAATGATTTGAAATAATTCAAATTTGTCGAAATCTTCGACGTATGTATCTTGAAATCTTTGCACATTCTAAAAATCTTTTAAAACAATGCGAAATTTCGTGTAATTACGTGAAATTATTGGATATCTTTCCAAATCTTTCTAAATCTTGGAATATGTTATACACCAAAAGCCACAGGTGGTTAATCCCTCGATCGAACATTCGAAACCGCCAAGTGCCGGATTTTCCACAAATTTGACAAATTGGAAAATTTCAATGAAAAATGCGAAAATATTTTCCGTCACATCGTTCAAAAGTAAGAGTCAAATTCATCTTACAAGTTCACTTTTTGACCCCGCAGATGTGGTCGATCTCATCGTAGATTTATTTTTTTGTTCGTATTCCATTATAACGAGTACCCAAATGTGAAATCACCTCAGATTTAATGAAGAGAAAACAAAACCAAAATTTTTGAATGTATAAAGTATAACATATTATGAACTTTGTCTCAATTTTTTATTTTTTTTTCTGACAATGGGGAAGAATGAAACGAAGAAGTTGCATAGGCTGGTTGTAGTATAGTGTTTGTAGCTACGAAAGACTATAAGGAAAAGAAAAAAGAAAATTGTTGAAATTCGTTGGTCCATCTTCGCACACTTTACCTCACATATGGTATAACCGGCTGGTGTTATTAAATCATCACGATTATCTTCCCCGTTGAAATTGGCCACAGTGTAGTGGACACGCCAAGCCTTGAAATAGAGAAAAGCAATCGGAAACTTATGCTATCTGGACTAGTCGACACTACAGATAGAGCGTCGATTCGTCAAGAGAGCGTGTTTCCGTTACTGAACACATTCGCCACTTTGTCGATGCCCGTTACCCAGCAAATAATTTTGCGGACAACTGACACAGCGACACCGCCGAATGCAGGATTCAGGGTGACCAAAAAAACGGATTACTTACTTACGTTTAGATCCATATAGCCGATCATATTCTGATCCATTCATATCATCGATGTTTCGTTACAAAGTGATCGAAGCGAAAAACTAAATCGGTATCATACTTTTTTCTCTTCATTTCTTTTTTTTTTTCTACGATCTTTCATCTTAGGATTCATATGTTCTTGTTGATCGCAAGCTCAGAGATGAGAAATTTTCAGTGATGGATATTTTGTCGAAAGAACTGTGTCAGTCAATTTCAAAATGAATACTGATGAGCTTAGAATTTACATATTTTAGAAGAGTTTATTTTGTTTTCACTTATTGGAGAATTTTTTTGAAAATCATCAAAAAAATGCCTGTTGAACTGTTACTCAGCTTATTTTTTCTCAACGTTTTGCCCATTCCAGATTTTTGGATTTGGGATATGGAAACGATATATGTAGATTTGTTGGATTCGAAAGAAAGAAAGTAATGCAACCGATCGTTTCGAACTTTTCAATGATTCTTAAAGCTTCAACGTGATTTCAAGAAATCCATATTTTCGACCACCCTGTTTTTGGATAGAGTGATAGACCCAAAGTATATCAAGTAGGGGTTGTGTGTAAAGGTGAATGTATAAAAAAATTGTTAGGTACAAGAACGAGTGTGTCTACGTCCTACTCTGATAAAAATTCAATCGTTTGACAAAACTTGACAACTTGCAACTCGCAGTTTATGAAGTTCCATCAAAGTATCCATGAACAGACTATAACATCTCGGTACTGATGCCATGAGATCGTAAGCGACATTATAGAACCTTCTGATCCCATGGGAATTGTAAAGTCTAATTATATCCCTAGGGGATTCACATGAAAATTCATTCAACTTATACAAATCTGTTGAAGTAACAAAAAATCGACAGTTTTCAGCAAAGATTTTATTTGAGTAAGTATAGAAAACTTGAAACCCAGAAGGTGATATCCTCAAATCCCTACATGTTTTCTACCGTTTCTTTTAAAAACAATGCAAACAATTTTATCATTTTAGCTGATATGAAAATCTGGATTTTATATTGTCAAAGAAAATCATGAAAATTGGCACCTTCTGGTACCGCAATTGAGTTTTCGGTGCTATACGAGCTCATGACATGACATCAGTAAGGCGATGTATGTAGAAAATAAGATGCAAAATACTACGTACACCAATGATTGCAGCTTGAATGTCTCGTGTAGTTGTTGGAAATGTACAGGTAACTCTACTGATCGTGTGACTCTATCTGATGATGGTAATAGTAATTTACACTTACGGGGCTGTAGTTGAGCGGGGCACGGGATACGGCGATTGCGGGAAACGCGGTCGTTGGAGGCTGCGGGCTCGCTGCTGCCTGGACGTAGCTGGCTACTGCACTGTCTGCCGCTGCGGCTGCGGCTGCGGCCGCCGCGCTCGAACTATACATGTCGATTGGTCCGGGCGAATTGGCGGCCGGGAACGAGCGGTTTTGTGGTCCACCGTGGCCAGCTGCCCCATGCGGTGACGCTGGTGGGAATCCGGCCTGTGCTGCGGCCTGGTAGTTGTTCATCACTGTAACGAAACCCACATTATTATAATATACCGAGTCATGAGATAGGCGAAATTGCCAATAATTAACAAAAATCTGATTTACTGCAGCTTCGACGTATATTTAACCGTGCGGATGCATCAGGACAAAGATACATAGGGAAAAATATTGGAGAATTTATCAATTTTCCGAAGAAAAAGATCTTTTTGGCATTTTCTCAACAGCTGAGGAGCTGACAGTGCAAATGTAACCCATTTCGAAGCGGGATTGAAGTTCCGAATTTCAGAAATTCCGAACGGTCAAAAATTCAAATTTATCTGGGACATGATTCTCAGTTTCTAGGAACGTTAGAGTTCAGAAGTTGCGAATTCCGAAAGGTCGAAATGCAGACAGCTCAAAGATCCGAAAGTTGAGAACTCAGAACGTCTAAAAATTAGCAAATTTGAGGAAAGTTCGTGACAAAGCTGTCAAATAAACGACGTTGCGTAAGCGAATTCAGAGACTCGGAGTTTCAGCTTTTCGGATCTTCAGCTTTCGGAATTTTGAACCTCCGGTATTTTTCGATTTGGAGTTCTTCAAATTAGCTACGTCAACTTTCGGGAGGATAATCTTTCAGAAAACTGACAGTCGGTGACATAAAAATTTGAAATTTTCTGCCTCTTGAAGTTTTCGGAATTCGGAACTTCAATCCCTCCCATTTTCACGTTTTCCCTTTTTGCTAGAAATCAATGAAAACTATTCTATTGGTTCTATGATTGACCAAAAATCGTTAGGTACATTATTGATGATTAATGAACAAGACCGAGAAATAAGTTGAAAATATGGGAATGTAGGCTTAAAAAATTGCTTGCCATAAAATTTTTGAAATTCTCACTCGCACTCTCCTTTGCTGCGCGACCTTTTCGTTGGTATACGCTTTGGAGCAATTTAGTATAATGCAATAAGAAAATATGATTAATGTTTGGGGGCCCATTAGTTTCGTCGAAACTTTGACGACAGTGAGTGATGCTCGTGTGGACGTAGGTATATAAAATGAAAAAGATATTCACCCGATCGTGGATAATATATAGATTTATTTATTTATATATATAGACAAATTAACCATTCTTCAATACTGTACGAAGATTCACAATTTTTCTGTTCAATGAAATAAACTTCGAAGTGAGGATAATTCTAGTATACGAAAAAGCGTGTGAAATGTTTTTATTTTGTTGAAATTTCGTAAGAGTATACCTATAGGAATTTTTACTAGAGCCGTTGTCGCGTCTTATCCGAAATTTAAGTATACCTTTATATTTAAAAATCATTCATATTTAGGGGCGGTAAATTGCACCGTGGAAATGCTCTACCGACAATAAATATTGACCGATGCGTTCGGTGATGTTGACGTACTCGTATACTGCAGGTAATAATAAAGCCGAATGAAACGCCGTAAAAAGCCAGTTACTATATAGTATATATTATACGATACACATGTGCGTCGTGCCTATATACACCACGCTACTGATACCTGTCCATATACAATATATATATATGCATGTATTTTATTCCGCAATGGAGGCAAAATATAATTGGAGGTAGAAAACGAGGGTGAAAGAATAAAATCGTAATTGTATATCGCGTGACTAAAATCGAAAGGGCGTATGCGCCAAAAATGCCAGTGTCATAACAAAAGGGCGTATATCAACATAAAATCACATGGGAAGCTGTCTAAAAGCGAAAAAGGGCGTATACACCGTGCGACTGAAATAATAAGGGCGTATGCACCAGAAAATTGTAGAGGCCGATACGCCCTTTTGATTTTGGCCAAACGCCAAAATAATAAAGAAGTGGCTCATACGCCTTTTTATTAATTTTTTTTTAAAACGCCTAAATTGCGCAAAAATTGCATTTACCCTTTTGTTGTCAGTCAAATACTCAGATTGAGAAAAATAGCGCATCCGCCCTGTTGTTTTCAGTCAAACGTCCTGCAAATTCAGGAAAATTGGCTCATACGCCCTTTTGTTAGGCAAATGCTAAAATAACGGGAAAATGGAGTACACGCCCTTTTGATTTTAATACATATATACAGATACTCGTATAAATCATTGACGAGCCAGAGTTGAATGAAGACTTGATTTCGATTTCATTCTTTTTTTTGTTTTTTTTTTTTTGTTCTGAATACGCATCCCGTTGCATACGTACAAAGGATATTATACATATGATATATGTATACCAGCACGCAATCGCTTTCGATATTAGATATTAAATCGTCGAACTTATATACTCATATCTTCTACGTCGTATGATGCATACCTACCCACTTTCTGAAGGAAAAAACTAAAATGAAGAAAAGAAATGAAATTACGAAAGATAGAAGGAAAGGGAAAAAGAAAAAAACGTAAGAGAGTTTGAAAATGGGGGGAAAAACTTTTTGCCCAGGACTTATAGCTGGAAGGTAGGATTTTCACGGGGTTATTAGAAACGAGCGAGCAGGACTCACGAGTCAAGACACGAGTCAGCTGAAGAGTTTGAGGAAGCTGATGCTGAGGTAAAGAGAAAAGGAAGAAGTTGAAGTGAGGAATATCGAAGAAGAAGAAGAAGAAGAAGAAGAAGAAGAAAAAAAAGAAGAAGAAGAAGAAGAAGAAGAAGAAGGAGGAGAAGAAGAGGAAGAAATGGAGGATGAGGTATAAGAAGAAGGAAAGAAGAAGAACGGCTGACGACAAAGCAACTTGGCGCAACAGACAATCTAAAACCTATTCAGCTTTTAAACTCTTGACAATGGCGAACGGTTACAAAGTTTTCTGCTTGCGCCGGGGGTGCGCGATTCAAAAGTTTGATTTATTTGAGAGGAGATTGCGGACGGCAAGAGAAGCCTGGGACTGGGACGACTGCTGGAGAACGGGGCGAGTAGAAAGAGAAAAATATATGGGGATGAGATAGAGGGAGAAAAAGATCGTGGGCGCCGAAGATGGTAAAGGCGTCGTTGTATTTTGCTGGCGGCGTCCTGGCGCCCCACATACGAGGAAGGACTGCAAAACTTCAAATCTCCCGTACCTAATGCACCGCAAATATTTCCGTTCAATAATTTTTATAACTCAAAAAATTCTCCACATTTTTACATTTTCCAAGTTTTTTCCATCGACCCACATTTTCTTTGTCCATATTTTCCACATGTATCATTAGGTTAGAGTTATTTTTTTTCTTAGAAATGATCCAAACTTACCAGATAGCGCTTGCGTAAGAAGTGGCGTATTGTTGTTCGGTGTTAGCTGCCCGTTGGTCAGATCCACTGAAACACAAAATTCAGATCACAACTATTCTACGTATTTGTTGATTAGTTATCGTCATGGTTAGAAATACCTTCATTGGTTAATTTTAAGTGGAATATGATTCTCAAAGAGTTAGTTATATATTTATATACATGATTCCGATTTCCAAAGTGTTGCTTTCGATATTCTAACGACAATATACATCCATTGCTAGACAAACTTCTATAAATCATTGATGCGAAAGAAAATCAATATTGAAATAAAATTGAAAGATCAACACAAAAATATAGCCAAATGATAAAATATTATCAAAATCAACAGTCATCTGTCGATGACGTTGTATTTTTTCTTTCCGTTCTTTCTATTTATCCAAAATTATGGAACTTTTCCAAAATTTCTGGCTAGCAAATATTGTCCTCCATACGCCAATGGAATCAAGTGGATGAATTCGATCGATTCATGGGTATACGTAAAAGCGTTCAACAAGATTGTTGCAAAACAAAATTTCAATCCAATTGTCAAAATTCCGATTGATATAATATTATGTGTTCGGTTTTTGGATACCGAACGCGATGCAAAATTTTCGCGCATGTATGTGTGCGTTTGTTTTTTGGCACGAAACAAATCTAAAATTAAAGAGTTCAGCGATCCAATGAAATGAGAATATTCGATACGATCCCATACATTTCTTACGGTGGAGATTTTGTTGGACGTGTTGAATCGTTGCCTCCGAATATGCGCGGCCCACACCTTCACTTCCACTTCCGGGGTAGTACATAGGCAACCCTAATATTATAAACAATAGTCAACTGGAAGTTCAAACAAGGAGAAAAAGGATGACCATGATAGCTTAACCCAACTACGCGTGCCCAAACGCATTTCGTGGTTCGAAAAATTGAACATACTCCAAAATCAATTTATTTTCTCATTAAAGTTTATTCCAAAAACCTGCTGCACGAATTTAGGTGAATCGTTGGTCTGTTTCAACTTTTTCAGGCGAAGGACGTTGTTTTGAAAAACGTCGCGTCACGAATTGAATGTGGAAAATCGGGTCGTTTTTTTTTTTTTTTTAGAATTTAGCGTTCGTACTTTTCTTGTTTGCAAATCATGGGTAGAGTGAAAAATGAAAATGCTTAATTTCAATTCTATGCTTGAATTGATGCAGCAGGTGTTTTTGAAATCAGAAGATAACAACGATACGTGCGAAATGAACTTTGGTCAAGAATTACGTCGCTTGTGGACTGTGTTTAATTTTCCTAACCACAAAATAATGGTTCCCTTAGGTAGATCAGATATTCCTTAGGTATATCATATAAGTGAAAAAATGAGTAAGAGATGAAAAGTTACAAACATATAGCAGAAGTAAATATAACCTATTTAAATATAGACACAGGCAAATTGATCGAATCTATTCATTTCGCTGTACCTGATATTATATATATATATATAATTATGTATGTATATAGGTACGCGAAAAAAATGATTTATGCGAATAAATTCCCTAGCATTTCGAAGTAGGTATATACGTCCAAACACATCCATCTGTATTCATCGTGGTTTGCCGCATGTTTGGTGAAAGTTCGACCGAGATAAGTGGAGGTATTCCAACCGAATACAAGAAGAAGAAGAAGAAGAAGAAGAAGAAGAAGAAGAAAAAGAAGAAGTAAAGGTAAAAATGGAAGAAGAAAAAAAAAAGAAGAAGGAGGAGTGGAGGTAAAGAATTTGTGCAAAAGCCCGGACTTTCCTGCGTAAGGCGAAGTGCAGCATTTTGCGGCAATATCGCAGAGCACGAGCTAGCTAGTTCGCTCCTCTTCCCTCGGGAAGAAGTTTAATCCGAGCGTATTATTGATAACGCGGAGGGTAGCGGCCGCAATAAATTTTCCATTGACGTGATTTGTACGAGAGGGTGGTATGTATGTTTATATATATGTATAGTTATATACATATATACATCGCGTACCGTATCCAATGGCGTCCGCGATGGGCTGAATGCCGCCCTGCAGAGCCTAAAATCGCGCCTCGCACCTCGCGCGCATTGGAAAAGGTTTGTTGGTTGATAAACCGCTACCGGAAGTTTCGAAACTGCGTAACGCGCCAAATATTCATCAACGTGGGGGTAGTGTTTGCCGGTGTGCTTAACGCGGAAGGGAAGAGATAGGCGCGGTTTTGCACGTGAAACGCACACAGTGAAAAGAATAAAAATACAAAACAAAAAAGTTGAAGAGAAAAAAGAAAAAAAAAAAAAAACGAAAAGAGAACAAAATGAATAAATTACAAACGCAAAAACCAATCAAATATTCACGGTCTGATTTCCCAAGCCACTTCAACCGCGTTAAAACAAACCAAACAAATTTTATTCCTTTTCTCTCTTATAACGCTTTTATTCGAAATTCTTTATAACGATGACTGCAGCTAAATGCAAATAATAATTATCATTTATTTACCATTCGTACCTTATCATGACAATGATATTATAATGATGATCATAATTATCTCAATAATGATGATCTAGTATTTATATTACCGCGGTGAATCTGAATCAAACATCGAGTTTTTTTTTACAGCCCCCGAAACAAATAGCCTCGCGAATCGAGCGAATTGCGTTCTGCACATAAACGTATATACGGACACATATGTGTACAATATATACATATACATATAGGTATACACATATAATTATAATACATAGACCAAAAATTCATGATTCTATGTGCGTTAGAATATATCTGCATGGTTCACGTACACATAAATATTATATCTGTACGTATATACCTATTTATAAATATATCAGGGTGATCGAAACGATATAATAATAATCATAATCATAGTAATAATAATAATCATAATCATAATAATGATAATAATGACAATGATCATAATAATATTAATAATTACTGGTCTATAGGCATATATGACTCTGTATCATATTGAGTTTGACGTCCATGTGGGTAAAACGTTCCGAAGAATTCTAGAGAACCCGTACGTAGAACTGACATATAGATAATTCGTAATTCGATGATAAAAATAGATGAAAAAAAAAAGTATGCAAACTCGCAGTCAACGGAATAGCTCAAGACTATAATCTTTACTGGCTACAAAGTTTCTGGGGGCAAAAAAAAAAAAAAAAAAAGCGAAAAGAAAAAAGGAGAAAAATAGCTTAAATATCGTACATAACAATTATCCTGCAAACTTGACAATCGAAGAGCAACACGTTGGACAAATCACATCTCTCGCACAAAACGTGAAATATGTTATGTAACATATGCGTAAGCATATATAATAACTGTATATCTGTATATGTAAAATATAAACAGGGTATGATATGCAACGAATTATCTAGCTGACTATAGTACGTAACACACAATGATAATATCAATAATAATAATAATAATGATCATAATCATTATGTAAATAATAATGACATCAAAAGGAAGAAATAATACGTGTAATCGATGACAAACCTATGCTACACACGTAAAATTGATTATGATAATAATAATAATAATAATAATAATAATTGTTTCACGAATGCTAAAGCTACTTAATTAAAACTCGATCTGTATATATATATATATGTGTATATGATTTATAAGATCAATTATTCGTTTTTACCTATTCTAGATCGTCTCTATGTATAATAAATAATTCACTATTTAATAATGTAATAGAGCATAATATAATGTTCGAGGTGGTTTTATGCGATACTATTGAAAGTATGAGACATAAGGTAATATTTATGATTAGAATATTGTATGTATTAGTGATGAGTATAGTTGTAGCTTGAAATTACACACAACAGTAATTGGAGAAAAAAAAAATTTGAAAGGAAGAAAAAAAACAGACAAAAAAATTCGTCACAGCTCTCGTACTAATTTATATTTTATGCACGTATATTATACGTATATATGTATGAATATACGTACGTATATATATGTATACTACGGGTAATATTTGTTTTACTACGAACTATTCTACGACTATTTAACTATTTAAACGACGTATAATGAACGATAAAATAATTACTTCTTAATTTTTACACTGCAGTGATGCACACCAAATAGGTACATTTATATGGGATCACTGCACCGTTTCTATTTAATCGCACCCTAAGCGTGTAATCATAATGACTACTCTATATCAACGTCAATTTTGTGTTACTATTATATTAGTATATTGTACGATATATACGATTATTCTCGTATCTATTCTATATCAATTGAATTATTCAGCGTATAATAATGTATTAGTACTAGCCTATAGGTATACTAATAGTGTTTCAAACGAAGATTATACAATATGTTAGTCGAACATTATTACCTAGTTTTTAATCATGTTATACTACCTACTAATATCTAGCGAGGGCTAGGCAATGTCAAATTATGTTAGTTTCTTTTCTTTTTTTTTTTGCATGTAAATTATCTATAATTCTTTTTTTTTTCTACACTAGTCACCGTAGGCTGAGATACACATGGGTTGCGTTGGTATCGATTGATCATTGCGAAATTGAAAAATTTTTGCAAATCATAAAAATTATTATACTTGCTATAAGAATGTTGAAAATCAATACATTTCTTACATGTTCAATTCGCTGGATACTCGTATAAGGTATAGAACGAGACGTTCATAGATTTTTGAGAGGGTCACGTATGGGCTCTGCGTATGTTTGAAGGCGAATTTCAATGCGAGGGACTTTGGCCGATATCTCAAAAGTGGTGGAAAACTGGCGAACTCACGTTCGTCCCGATGGCACACGCGGGATATAAACATACTTATACATACGCACGCGGTCGGGGAAAACTATGAAAGCGAAATTATAATGTGGTTGCGATCCGGAAGCGAAGAAAGCGGCTCAACATGGTTCAAGGAAGCTTAAGGGCGATTTCAAAGAGGGCGAACGAGCGCGCCTTGAAGATTGAAAAACGCTCTTGGGACGAGGCCAGAGATCCCACAGCGAGAGCCAGTCGCACGAATTGAATTCAACTTTTAAAAAAGTGAAACTTCCGTTCTGTTCCTTCTTTTTACACAAGTTGGGAAAAAAATTTCTTTCGCCATTATATAGAAAGGAATCGGAAAAATAAAAATAGCCATTCATACGTCTCGGTCAATATAGTTGTTCGACTATAATGGGAGAAAAATTCCGCGAATCGAAGCCAAATTTTGACAGACCAGAAGGAAAATTTGAGTCATTGATCGTGGAAAAAGAAAAAAAAACATACATGTGTGTCTTAGCCACGGCGTTTCTAGTACTATATGATAATATAACACGTTTAACACGATGAATTATCTAAAAACAGTAGGTTAAGGTAGATGGTAGGTTACTCGCCCCTAGGTGATGTCATCTTCGGCTAGATATCTTCGCCACGAATATTGGCAAAGGACGGGACTCTCGTCCACCGGAATTTTCTTCTTCTTTACAATATTTAACTCAAAAAGCGACCCATAGCCACGCGTTACTTTTTCTATAAAGCCAGCACGGAAAACCAAAAAACAAAAATAATAATGAAAATGAAATCCCCTTTCTTTATTCATCGTCAAAAATATTGTACATAGAAAGAATAATCAAGATCTGTGTCACAAAATCCAAAAAAAATAAAAATAAATAAGAGGGGAAGACACTTGCGCCGAAAAAATTAGATGACTAAAAGTCAAATGAAATCGTCATTGATTATAATAATTTGGTAGATCATAATATGAAGAGCGTGGGCTATGAGTCAACGAAATGTACGTTACAAAATTGGTGTTATATAAATATTTAGTTTTCACTGGAACTATAGAACAATGAGACACATGCATAAATCATTACGTGATCAACTTACGGGGTAGTAACGATAATATGCTCATAGATGATGATAAATACGATTTCCGATGAAAAATTGAACGACGATATACATCATGAGTAATAAATATTATAATGTCATTTTCATCAGGAGCAAATACAGTTCGTTTTGTTACCGCATGTTTCGAAGTATAATATGAATGAATATAAATCGATCGAGGTCTAAGTTTCTGCTAAGTTCTAGTGAAAACTATAATAATTATAGTGTGGCTTAGTTGGTCAAAAATGGTTTTTGGAAATTCTATTTACTATGAGCTAGGCAGTCATCCAACATCAGTACGATATATTAATATACAGGATAAGAAAACTCGTTACATTACTGTTAACAAGCTATTCTAAGTCTATACCAGAATATAATGATGATTAATTGAATTACTAATAGCAGTATGACAACTTCATTTCGTCTACTCGGATATTTCGAGTCGAGTAATACATATATAAGCTCTGATGTCAATACTTCGATCCTATAACAGTTTTCGTCGTATTTATCACACATAATTTTATGTACAAAACAAACCCTAGGCTCTCTCTGTGTATATGTAATTAATTTCTTTCGATTTTTGTTTTTTTTGTTTCTAACTAGTATATTTGCGAGAAGGAATTCAGTTTCCGAAGCTCTCCGCACCGTTTCCATATTTCTAACCAAAAGTAGAGTCCAAGTATAGAGAGAGAAGTAATTTAAACTTGTCGAGAGTGAGGCAAAGTAAGGGGTTGGTAAATGTGGAAGGAAACGCAACGATAGCGCAGGGGGTTTCCTAGATACTATCTTTCAATTAAATCACTAATTATATTCATAATTAACCCCTTCCATTTCGCGAGACAATAACCCGGACGTAATTAAATAGTTGTGAATTTGAAAACTCAAACCTTAAGCCATCTCAGACTTTCGGAAACAAATCTAGTATATCTATCCATTAAATCTTAATCCGAGCTTCTATATATATATATGGAGGATGATGCTTATTATCAACGGCTATGATTATATGCAAAATCTTATTAAAATATTATCATCGGCTTCTTATAAATGATTCAAGTTACAAAATAATATGCAAAAGAATTAATTGCCTCTCAAAATATAAAGATTGTTGAAAATACGTATATAGAGTCTTATCTGCGGTGAATTGGATTGAAAAGATTTTCCATGACAGATCTTTGTATTGTAAATTCCCCAAAAATTTAATACGTATACTCCTTCTTTAGTGATTTGCAAATGATTAAATGTAGTGTTGATGCCCCGTTGAAAATCTATTTAGAAATCCTTATACATAATGAAATCCGCCTCCAGTAGTATATAATATATGCAAGTTATAACATCGTAGCATGAACATCTGTGATATCATACCTACATACATACATCCGTCAGTATGTATATTGTATACCTACATTTAGGTATACTAAAGTAATGAACCAGGGATGTAATAGCGTATCATAAAGTGAAGTTGTACATATTACATGAGGTATGTATTAACGTGAACGACTAGGTCTACGGTTGCGAATTACGGTTGCGGAATTACGGTTGAGCACGTTTAACGCACCAAGGAGGAGCGAATAAGACGAGAACGTGGAATAACAAATTACATATATACCTACAGCGGGTAGTAGTAGTAGTAGTAGTACCACCTAGTAGTAACAAAAGTAGTATAGTACAGACATATGTACGTATATGTAGTAACGGTAGTAGCAAAACAGCAGCAGCAATATAACAGCAGCAGGAATGTAACTCATTTTCAAAGGGGTTGGTTTTTTCTTTTTTTTTTTTTTTTTTATGTTATCTTTTTTTGGTTTTTTCTTTAGATATTAATTTTTATCTGATTTTTTTTTTTTTTTTCTTTTTTTTTTTTTGAATAAAAAAAGCTTACCGGTGCAACCGGCTGGACTGACGGCCACGCGACTCATTCGTGCAGGGGCGACACGCGGACTCACTGCACGGTACACTAGGGTTCCTACCAGAAGTCAACACCGACCATTTTATCACAGTATATAATCAGGTATATGTATATGTCGGAGCCGAGCTCGATTTGCCTAGCATATTGGTAGTTGGGTGACTCTTTTCCACAATGGAATTGCTAACGTATTCACAATTTCGGGACCATAACGACCGAACTGCTCGATGGCCAGATCAAGACTGACTCTCTAATCTCATTGTCAGCTTACAACAATTGTCACCTGTTTATTCATAATAAATAAATAATAAATGAATAATAAATAATTGTTTATTGACATTCATTCCTCAATCCCGAGATCGTGACTACGTTCGATGTTGATCGTATAACACCCAATTCCATGTATAATCTTACTTGCAATAAGTTTACTTTTAATGAATAACTTGAATCTCGCTCCATTGTAGAATTAACGGAATACGGCTCATTCTCCGACATATAGGTGTATACAGTTTCAAATCGAATCCAATCATAAAATATGTTTATTGGGGCGCTTTTTTGGGGACTATTTTTTGTTTACGCCCACCCCGAAATTTTCTTAGAAACACCTCAAAAAAACAAAAAATCCCTGAGAGTTTGAGCCCTTAATATTAATATTAAGTACCCGCCCTCAGCGTTTGAAGATTTCGTATTTAAAATACACGTAACTTGAATTTTTTTCTTAAAATTCCTATAGCTCAGAGGCCCTTCATGCTATTCGAACGTTTGAAGAACTAAATCACTCAGAATTGCATGCTCTACAAAAGTGCCCATTTCAACGGAAAGGTAATTTACACGGGTGAGACAGTACAGGTGATTAAAGTCACATTTTTCATAAATTTCTTGTTTTTTCGTTGTTATTTCATAATTGGCTGGAAATACAGAAAAATTTTTAATGACAAAGTTGTAGCAAATTGAATTTCCTTCAGAATAGGTTGTGAGCACCGATCTCTATTATTGATATTTTTCGAGATAATGAGCTTTTTGTTTTTCATGATTTACGATTTTCATGAATTTGCGGTTCATTATGAGGTCCTGAAAAAAAGGTCCTGAGCACCGAATCTCAGCACATTTGTAGAGCATTTAATTTTAAGTAATTTGGTTCTTCAAACTATCGAATAGCATGAAGGGCCTCTGAGTAATAAAAATTTTAAGAAAAAAAACCAACTTACGCGTATTTTGAATGGGAAATCTTCAAACGTTGAGGGCGAGTACTTAATATTAATATTAAAGGCTCAAACTTTCAGGGAATTTTTTTGAGGTGTTCCCAAGAAAATTTCGAGGTGGGAGTAAAAAAAAAAAATAGTCCCCCCAAAAAAAGCGCCCTAATGTTTACGTACATAATATATATCGATCGCAGTATCACTTATTTAACTTATAATTATCTTACCCACCCCTATCTCGTGTCGTAGTCATTTTATCGAAAACCCACCCCTAGGTACCCCCTTACGACGAAAGCCCGAATTTGAAATTGAGGTGTCTCGATCGAACTAGACAAACTGGGATAAGTTTAAGTGTATCTGTTCTCTAATTATAAGATTGCTGAAAATTCAAAAATGAGTTTAAAATGGTATCTTTCTTCTAATTTATAAATTTTTTTGAATTTATAACTTCGGACGCTTTTCGAGTGATGAGCTCCTTGGAAATATTATTCAAAGAATAGATTTGTACGACTTCCGACAAGTGCAGCTTCGTTTTCCACTATATTGAAAATTAGTGAGGCTACTATAATGCATTGAAGTAGTATAATGACTAGATTTTTTACATTGTTGGGCGTTCGTCGTAACAGTGCGTGAATACGTCAAATAATTTACCTATATTTCTGGTAAATGATAAACTGCGGCGATGATATAGATTTTAGTGTTAAAGCGCGTTGTATATATTAGATATCGATTGTAGAATTTGGGTACTGAATGACGTTCGGGCGACTGACAGCTAGCTCATAGTAAAAGCGATGTACTATAATGATATTAATAATAATAATAATAACGGGCTTTTGTCCATGCTGGAAACAATGTGTTGGATATAAGTATGTATATATATATATATATGTATTATATGTATATCTGCGGTAATGGTGGTCGATCAAGAATTCGACGAGGTATCGAAAGATGTATGTTATTTGAAAAACATACACTACCGGCCAAAAGTTTGAGTACACCAGTCGAAATTTCCCGCCGCACTTAAAGTTACATAGCGAACTCAAAAATGAGGATAATCAAACATCTCAAATGCTGTTCTGAAGAAGACAGATTCACCTTTATTTTGCTTTTTCAGAAAATTCTCTACGATCTTTTATGGCCCTGGTACGAATTTTTGAAGATGGCCGTTTTCCGGCGTTTTTTTGACCGCCGAAAATCAGCCTCACTTTTTAGGGAAAAATTTTTTTTCGGTATTCTCGATGGTCAACTTTTAAAGTACATCGAGACCTGCATTTACGTTTTCTCGAAAGTTTCGTACGATTTTTTTTCGCCCCAGTATTGCATTTTTAGCCGAAAAAGTCATATTTTAGAAAAGAGGGCGTAACTTAATAACTATGGGGTTTCAGAGGAAAAAGAAAAGATAAAAGGTGAAAAGATACATAAGTTCACGCCGGAGTAGCTCAAATTTTTTCGAATTCGATTTCGACATTTTTTTTTTACAATTTCTGGTCGGAACTCTGATGAGTGGAGGGGCTCTATTTGGGAATTATGGGGTCTCAGACGATAATTATAATATAATTTTGATGAACTAATTTTGTCAGGATAGATTTTTGAAATTTTTTTCAGCATAGAAAAAATTCGTTTGTTTATATTATATTATTGTATAATAATGAAATTGCAAGAGTAAACAAATTTTCTTCGTTGATTTATCGTCCTAGACCCCACAATTCCCAAATAGGGCCCCTCCACTCATTAGAGTTCCGACCAGGAATTGTGAAAAAAAAAAATGTCGAAATCGGATTCGAAAAAATTTGAGCTACTCCGGCGTGAACTTATGTATCGTTTCACCCTCTTGACATTTCCTTTGAAAACCTATAGTTATTGAGTTACGCCCTCTGTTCTAAAACATGTCTTTTTTGGCTAAAAATGCAATACTGGGGCGGAAAAAAAATCGTACGAAACTTTTGAGAAAACGGAAATGTAGATCTTGATGTGCTTTATAAGTTGACCATCGAGAATACCAAGAAAAAATTTTTCTCTAAAAAGTGTGGCTGATTTCCGGCGCTCAAAAAAACGCCGGAAAACAGCCATCTTCAAAAATTCGCACCGGGGCCATAAAAGATCGTAAAGAAGTTTCTAAACAAGCAAAATAAAGGTGAATCTGTCCTCTTCAGAACAACACTTGAGATATTCGATTATCCTCATTTTTGAGTTCGCTATCTAACTTTAAGTGCGGCGGGAAATTTTGACTGATGTACTCAAACTTTTGGCCGGTGGTGTATGTTCTAGATGTATAAATATTGGTATATAGAAACTCGCTGCAGGTAAGTAATATACCTGTAGGTAATAGTTACGATTTCTAGCACGAACGATTGTACATAATATCTACTGTAGATATATATATATATATGTATATATATATGTACACAGCCATTTATGTTTATATGTACATAGATATACACATAAATCAAATGAAGAAAAGAGAAATATTTGTCGTGTATATGATTATCTACAATTTGTTTGTTGCGTGATAGTTTATTTATTACAGACATTCATTATTTATAATCCTTATTATAGGTAGGTGTATACGTTATACATATATACGTATATATAATATATATATTTGTATGTATTCATATATAGATATATGTATAAGATATATAGCGATCGAATATCCATTGTATCATTTATAGTAATTAATAACTTACATATTTTTTGTCAATTAATTATTTATTTATTTATTTATTCTTTTTTTTTTTCTTTTTTCTTTTTTGGTTCAGAGTATCTCTGAAGGACATTGAGTGTTGACGAATCGTTCACAAAACTCCCGCCTTAAGGTTTCATATTTCCATAGGTATTGTTTTTTCTTTCTTTTCTTTACTTGCTTTTTTTATTTTCTTTGAAAAAACCGCAACCTTATACCAATTAAGTCGCTACGTCCTTCCCGGAATCGATTCTCCGAAAATAAAAATCGATTTTTTTTTTATTACCTACAACAAGTGTTAACCCTATCGGATGAAATCTAGAGAACAGAGAATTGGATAAAAATATGATTCATGAACAAATATTAACACGAATTGAAAACGAACAATTATGGAAATTGAGCTAGGTACGTATATATGCAGATATAAGTACATAGCTGGAAATAAATAAACAAATTATCATCTTTTTTTATTTTACTCAATTTTTTCGTCTAATCGATCCGGTGAAAGTCGTGCAATCATTCAACCCACATGCAATCACAGCGATATATAACAACAATCTTATGAATAGCAACAATTCAACTACAGATCGAAGGCGTTAACGTTATCTATGGTATTTTTTTCTGTTTTCTTTTCCTTTTCTTTTTTTATATACAGGGTGGTCCATTTAACTCTGCCACCGCGAATAACTTGGCTATTATTGGTTGTACTGGAAAGTGTCATAGGAGAAAGTTGTTGCATTTGAAGGGGGAAAATGAGTTTTTGAAGTGAATGTCATCTGAAGGTCATATCTTATGAGATTTCGGTGTTTGCGATGGTTTTTTAAATGGGACTACCTATTTTTTTGTTCACCACAAGGAAGCTGACATCAAAACGCGTCCAACCATGTGCAACAACATAACCTTCGGATAACCTTTTGCTCCAAAATTCGTGTAAGTAATGGAGGTGGAAATTCAAGGATAATGAATTGTATCGGCACATTCAATACTTTTCCCACGTAATTTATTCTATTGAATGCTCCAAATGTTGTCCATCAACCTGAATACACTTGTCAATACGCATATAATGAAGGATTCCCGGGCTTTACTTATCATTTCTGGAGTAACTTAATCATGAATTTTTGAGCCGAAGATTATCCGAAAGTCATGTTGTTGCACATGGTTGGACGCGTTTTGATGTCAGCTTCCTTGTGGTAAACAAAAAAAATAGGTAGTCCCAATTAAAAAACCATCGCAAACACCGAAGTCTCATAAGATATGACCTTCTACGACATTCACTTTCAAAACTCATTTCCCCCCCTTCAAATGCAACATTTTTCTCCCATGACACTTTCCAGTACAATCAATAATAGCCAAGTTATTCGCGGTGGCGGAGTTAAATGGACCGCCCTGTATATTTTGCGATGCCTAGGAGCGTCTGCTGACGTGTGATGTATATGCCGTTTATTTTTTTTGTTACCCAGAAGGGAACAACGCGGATGCATTAAAATCCATACAGGGGTGACAGAAATTGTTCATTATACCAGCTATACTATAGTTATATACGATTAATTATATAGCTTTGTAAACGTATATTTTGGATTGATTATTTTATATTTTGTAATTACTATTATTATTATAATGTTATTTTACGAACGTTATCGCGAACGATCTATAGATGTGAATGATAAAAATAGTATAATAGATAGATATATCGTTAAGCATCGTGATAATAACAAATGTAAGCTCAGGACAGATAGTTTTTTTTTTTTTTTTTGTTTTCGTTTTTTTTTTTTTTTTTGTCTTTCGTAGATAATTAATGTACGTGTAAATAAGTAAAAATTACCTACTCATCCTTTCATCGTATGATAATAATCATAATGATAATGATAATATCAATAATAATACTAATAATAATAGTAATATGAGAGAGACTGCTCGGGCGCCTCTCCGTTTCTTAATAAATCAATTCGTATCCATATCGATAATAATAACATTTTCATACGCTAATATTCATTTATTCAGTAAATTAATTAATTAATTATTATTATTATTTTTTTGGTTGTCTTTTCCTTTTCGTTATCTTCTCAATTCGTTCATACGAGACCAATTATAATTATAAACTTAACTCGTGGAATCTGATCACAGCATATTTGTGAACGATCATTTGAACTTTTCAACGTATAATGTATAAATAAATATTGATTTTTAATAATAGTAGTATGTATTACACGGAAAAAAGCACTTCTTGCAATGGCGATGGGCGGTTTTTGAATTTGGTTACTATATAGGCGGTTTAGAGTTCTTCAATTTTTTTTTTTTCTTCTCTTTGTTTTATTTATTTTTTCCTCTATATCATCTCTTCACAATTACCTAATCTGGCGGAGGCCTCAATCTACAAATAGCATTATGATTTTCTTTTTTTTTTTTTCCTCGATAAAAGATATAGCGGGTCAACTGCGGTTTTAGGGTCAAACTATTAGTTTGCTCAAAGTGATTCACATTTTTTTTTTTTGTTTTTTTTTTACGATTCGTAAATCACTATTTCGGCTACTATTCGTCAATGTTACGTTTCAGAAAAGTACACCGTCTTTTTTTTTCGCTATGTATTATTTCCTCAAGATTTGATATTTTTTTTTTGTTTCCTATTTTTCATTTTATCGACAGTTGACCCTATACTATATTTAACACCTAACAATATTATTATACCTATGACCTACGCTAAAAGTTTCGATTAAGGTTTGTAGCTTAAATTACATAGAACACACTACGAATAACTATATACCTATACTATATCAACGACTACAGAATGTTTAGTTGAAATATTATTATTATTATACTATTTGAATTGATTATGTGAATTATATGTACCTCCGCGAGTCTATATATATATATGTATATTTTTCACTACTTCCTCCCAAATTGAATCGTTGAAGGTTCGTTCAAAATTGCGTCCATTTTTATTTTTATTTTCATTTTCGTTCGTTCTTTTTTCTCCTTCTATTTTTCTATTTTCTTCAAGATACAGTTTGAACTTTGGCCCGGTGTGTATTCGCTCTTTGTTCAAGTCTACGTTATAATATGTATCTAGATTTTATTTTCATACTGCAATATAGTGACTCTTTTATATTATGGGCTTGGCTTCCAGCGTCAAACGAATCAGAAATTATTCGAAATTACAATCCTTCGACTCCCTTTTTTAATCAATTTTATTTGTTTTTCTTCTTCCATATACAACGCACTTGAATCCTATCTAGATTTATTTATTAGTAATTTCAATCCATTTTAATTAATCGACAATACTTGATAGGAAGAAATATTTACTTTGCCTTCCGAAGACTCCGAAATAGAAGCTATAGGTAAATTTTTGATCTTTCGTATCGAGAATGAAGAGTTTTAAGTAAACTGAGAAAATGAAGAAAAAGGAAACTGGAACCAATATAGTATAGTAGGTACAAGCGGATATGGTAGGTTGCGTACGGAAGAAAGGGAGGCTGAATTTTGGCGCCAAATTCTTCGCAAATTCGTACTGAGACTCTGACTGACGAGCAAGTGATTAATTTACGTTATACGGATCACGATAATGTCAGAATTGAAATGGATCGATAATAATTTCGATGTTCGACTAGAATGAATTTTGGTTTTTCCTCATTCTCTTATCGTAAGTATATAATTTCGATACCTATAACACATATTGATGTATAACAAGACAAATAAACTTGGTGAATTTTATAGCAAGGACGTTTTCAATACTTACGTGATAAGGCAATTTATTTATTTATTTATGATCGTAACATATATTCGTTCGTATATTTCTAATATACGCAGATAATTATGCACCTATATATATGCAGGTCAAGGATTCGCGTTTAAGCACGTGGAGCCTTGCCAGCCACCGGGCATCCTAGATTCGGACGTGTGTCTGGACGTGTGATATTTCAATTAAATATAATATATTGTGAATCGATGTTGATTAGAGACAATCCTGTTTTTGCCCTAGACTCCAGAGTACCAGGTATACGTATATATGTATATTTATTTGTTTTCCATGAAATGTGAGTTACCGAGAGATTATACTTCATCCTTTAGCAACATGATTTCGTACAGATGTTATATATATTCATGATTTTTTTTCCTCGTTTTTCATGTGTTCGTTTAATTGTTTCAATTTCAAACCAAAATTGGTTGAAACCGATCACGTTTACTACATATTTATATATCGGCGTCTAATGGAATGGGGGTAGAGGCAGACGACGTTTTGCCGGACGAAGGACCACCGAGTTTGCCAGCCATGCGTCTGTGAACATTTTTTTCTTTTACTTCTAATGAAGAATTTCCAAATGTTATTTCAAAACTAGATTCTCGCCGTTCAAGCACTCAGGTATTTACAATAAAATTACACAATAACGGTAATTAATAATTGCGTTGGGAAAGAAAAATAGAAGAAACAAAAAAAGGGTGAAGAAAACAATAAATTGAACCGATCCTGCGACACTTAGGTATACGTATTATATATTTTTTTTTCCCTTTTCGAACATCATAAGCACGAGCCCAATTACTCTTAATAATAATCTTATCGTAGATCATTTAATTATGCATTCAATTATTCAATTACTTATTCGTTTATTTATTTTTTTACTTATTCAGTTAGTTATTTATTTATTAATTCATTTACTTGTTCATACGCATTTGTTTTATAATAATTCCGGTTGAAAGCTTCGCGTAGTGTATCCATATAGGTATGCATAGAAAAGCTCTGGAATTTTGATTGAAGAACTTTTTTTCATTTTTTTCCCTCGAAATGAGATGAAAAGGTTCATCGTTCAACCACGTATCTACGTTTCATCTTATGAAATTTACTCAAATTATGAATCATATACGTCATGGTATGTTCAACGCGGAGCTATAGACTCTACAAAAACGGGATTATTCAAAATTTGTAACGAATGTTCTATAGGGTAAATCCTTGTGAGAACGGAGATCGAAATATCTTGAGAAATTGAAAAAAAGACAACAAAAAAATCGTGAGAAACTATTCGTTTCAGGAATTGAACAACAGATGATTTCAGTAAAGATGTCGACAAGGCTAATGGGGAAGTTCACCCACCGTTAGGCAGCGCTGCCATTACGTCTGAAATGGCGCAAATTTCAAAAGTGCAACATTGAATGTATCCATGTTTATGGCGTTGACTGAAGAATTTAAAGACGGCTATCCTTATGGGGTTTTGTGTGCCAGTCAAGTGGGCCCAAGTGGGCTCGGGGATACGAACGGTCTTCAACTTTACCGACAAAATAACGTTGCACTATATCTATAGTGTGCACATAATATAGATATACCACAATGTTATTTCAGTCGGTAACCAAGTCCATTTACTCGGCACACCAAACTACCCAGGGTTAGCTGTCTTTAAATTCTTCAGTCAACGTTTATGGTAATGCCTCAAAATAATGTGGGATTTAAAACGTAAAAAAATGGAAAATCACATCTACGTTTTTCGTTATTGTAGGTACATCCTCTTTATTCGTTGATGCCAGAACCTCAAAAGTATTCATATTCGTTATCATTTTGAGGTTATGGTAGCAACGAATAAAGAGGATGTACCTACAATAACGAAAAACGTACAGTCGTCATATTACAGCATTCAATCTGTAAATTTTTATTTTTTTACGATTTCACACCCACATTTTGTTGAGACATTACTATAACCATTTCTGAAATTTGCGCCATTTCAGACATGACAGTAGCGCCACCTAGCCGCGAACAAGTGTTGGGTAAACTTCCCCATTGGAGGTATAAGAATAATCTTGAGAATCGTTTTCGTTGAAGGAAATTGATTGATAAAAATTAATCATTCGCAAACAAAACAAAACAATAGCAGATAAACTTTCGTTTTTTATTTTGACGAAGATTAACCCCGTAAAAATATTCCTCACCAATTCTGTATCACCCGATGTATTAACGCGACACAATTTTTCACCTTTTTTCAGATAAAAATATCGACTGTTGTTAAAATAGCATTTTATCTAATAGAATTAATTATTTCTATACAGCAAAAGCGATCGGTGGTTTAATTCAAGCAAATTCGCAGCACTGACGATTTAGAATTATATACAAACCTGCGATGCATATTTAGGGGATGCTATACGTCTTGATTCTTATCGACATTTGATATTTTATCGAATACCTCCGAGACGGTGATACCAAATGAATTATCCGTCTAGGATTCGAAGATTTATAAAGAATGAGTTATTTATCCACTGCAGTGCGAAAGTTATAAAAATCGAGGAAAATATTTTTTCGCCACGTCGATAAGTCCCTTATTTCGACTGATATTTCACGCTACGCAGCCCAATCTTGAAAAAAAGATACGTCCCGGAATACCACCTGCAATAACAGATACCGACGCGTCAAAATATCAATTTTTCACGCAATAATTAATGAGAATTACCGAAATCTGCCCGATATTCCTACAATTACCGTAAGCCAAGCGTTGGGCGTGATGGTAATCGGTCGTAAGTGTAGTTTGCGGCGATACCCGAAGATGGCGTAGCGCGTTTTTCTCCCAGAGCATTCGCCAAGAGTATTCTTACATAAGGTTTTCTTACCTTAGCCCAAATGGATGTATGAAAAAATTGAGTATAAGTTCTAATTAAGCCTCATCAAATTAGTTTCCCAGTTCCCTCTTGGTTTCGGAACTTTTTAGGACTTTTTTTTTCTTCCGAGCAGACTCATTACCAACGCTGACGCGAACCACGTGCGCTACGCCATCTTCGAGCGTTTTCGCAAATTACACTTACGACCGATTACCGTCATGCTCAGCGCTTGGTTTTCGCTAATTGTAGGAATATCGGGCAGATTTCGGTAATTTTCATTAATTATTGCGTGAAAAATTGATATTTTGACGCGTCGGTGTTTGTTATTGCAGATGGAATTCCGGGACGTATATCTGTTTTTCACGATTGCGCTGCGTACCGTGAAATATTGGGCAAAATAAGGGGCTTATCGACGCGCCAGAAAAACATTTCACTCGATTTTTATAACTTTCGCACACCGGATCGAACTCATCCTTTATGAATCATCGGATCCTAGACGGACAATTCATTTGGTACAATTACCATCTCGGAGATATATATTCGACAAAATAATAAATGTCGGTATAAATCGAGTATAGCATCCCGTTAAGTATAGTTTGTTGAAGAATACTTCAAGAATTATTGATAAATCAATATAATACTTATTAATATTCCTAACGGTATGACTATTATTATTATTATCACATAAAATCGTTTATGTGTATAATTGTATATAGGTAGCAATTTCATTGTTCAGAGAATATTTCTGCGGTTAATATTATAATAGTTTTGGGTGAAAACAATTTTATCCTTAGCATGGTACATCGATATCGCATATGTATTCGAAAAATACGAGGAATACGTAATACATCCTTATTCATACAGAGCTATATTCGTTCTTGGTTGTTGTGTAGTTTTTAGTTTTTTTATTTAATTTTTTAATTTCATTATATTTATATTCATATTTATATATTTATGTATGTAATTAATACGGCGTATCCTCATAATGTATAGTATATGTATATATGTATATCGTACAATTTTTTTCAACTTTGATATTAGCAATATTCTTATATTATACATATACGGATATATAAGTAATGTATCTATTTATATATATTTGTGTATGTTCACTCAAACAATATTATATTTACAATATTTTATACATTGAAAATTTAGCGAATGATATAATATATATATTATATGGGGAATTCCATGCCGCTTCGACCTGGATTTGACCCTTCACCTCACGGATTTCGCTCGTGATTTTTTATATGATTGTTCCTACTTTGAAAAGCACTAATTTTTTGTATTAGATTTTCGCGACTTGATTCGAAATTTCTAGAATTTTTGAAAACCGTCATATTGATCGACACAATTTAACCCTAAAACCCTGAACATGGGTCTTTTGTGTCCGAACCAAATCTTTCGAGGGTGAGTATCCCTAGATCCTTGAGGGTACGGGCCTGCACTTGTGCCCTAAAAAAAGTTTGGGGTGGGACAAATATGAGCCTCAAGCGCCGCCAGTTTCTCTTACTTTGTCGATGTGTAGTGGAGTAGTCAACTTCGGAGCGGACACGAATGACCCATGTTCAAAGATTAGGTAGGTCAAAACTCAATTTCTGAAAAATTGGATTTCTCATCAAAATACATCCGAGTGACGAAACAAAACATATCTGTAGAGGTAGTAATTTTTTAAAAGCAAAATTGCGGTGCGTACGAGCGACGAAGTGACAAATTAGCTCCGGCCTCGACAACAGGTCGAATATTTTGGTGGTAAGGGCTCGGATGAGGAAGATATTAGGTGATATGAATAAATGAAGCATATGCTCATGCTCGTACTTCTACGTACTTTGACTGTACTGCAGTTCTGTATATAGTGAAAGCACATAGAAGTATGAGCATAAGCATATATGCTTCATTATATCCATACTAGTGAATATCGAAGAAGAGGATTATTTTTGATCAGAAGAATAATGTAATAGTCTTGACGAGGGGCAAAGATGGATAAGTGGTCAGCAAATCCGGATCACGTACATATTTTTTTGAAAAAAAAGATAAATGACCAGGCTAAACACCATTCTGTAGACGCTTTGATTTTTTTCCGATCGTTCCCTACTTATTGGAGTAGACATGCCGGTCTTGAAATATAGTCTTTTTCAATTTGCAAAATAAATATTTAATTTTCACGGCTCAGAATTCTCATATTTTTTTTCGAAAACTATGTAATTGCCACTAAAAACTCGCGTTCGAATTTTGCATTTATGTTGAAAACAACGAAAGATATGAATTTTCAGACATTCGAGTGTAAATGGCCTACAGACCTCAAAATTTTTATAAAAATTTCCATTGAAACAGGAATGTTCAGGTATGGCAACAATTTTGTCGTATAGTTGAAAGTCCAAAGAAGTCCCATGAATTTTTTCAGATTTTTCCTTGTACGATAACATAGTGAAATGAGCGACGGACACGAACGACCCATGTTCAGGTGTTTCGGGTGCTGAAAACTACGACAGGGTTCTAGGGTTAAAATTCTGAAAAAATTCTCAAAAATCAAGTGTCAAATATCAAAACATTTAAGCGTACAGCCAAAGTGTGCAGATGTTTCCTTCTGACTGTTTTCAAGCTCTTTCCGAAAAAAAAAATTCAAAAAATCAGCACCGGAAGTCATTTTACTGCGGATGGCTACTGAAATATCTCCGAATGTCACACCAAATTTTTCGAAAGAATTTTCAGAATTTTCGTGGGAAGTTTTTTGATTTTTAATTTTTTGTTGTTGTAATTTTGAAAAATTTTTTGTTTATTGAAAAAAAGTTTTTTTCGTGTCTAAAAAATCCGCGTGGCTTATGAAAATGTTTCAGCAACCATCTATAGTAAAATAACTCCCGCTTCGAGGTTTTTCAACGTTTTTTTCCGAAAAAAAACTTGAAAACAGTAAGAAGGGAACATCTGCTCACTTCGGCTATACGCTTAAAAATTTTGATATTTGACACTTGATTTTTGAGAATTTGTTCAGAATTTTCAATTGCGTCGATCGATATGACGGTTTTCAAAAATTCTAGAAATTTCTAATCAAGTCGTAAAAATCTGAATACAAAAAAAATTAGTTCTTTTCGAAGTAGGAACAATCATGTAAAAAATCACGAGCGATATCAGTGAGGTGAACGGTCAAACCCAGGTCGAAACGGCATGGAATTCCCCGCATATGTAAAGGGGCCACGGGGGTGAAAGGGACTGCGATTATGCGTTAAACCAAATAAATAACGTATTATTATTAACCAATAGTGGTATGATTAAACAAATAAACTAATCAACTGATTACAAAGAAATAATATAATAACCTCTTCCCGCAATTATTACAACATGCATGTACCCATGGTATACATACATAGGTACATATAGGTATATACTCATGTACCTACCTATACATATAGGCAAAGATCGATAACGCATTAGATTAGATAACAGAGAAAACGATAATTGTATTACAATCATCGAGTCATACGTTGTCGCGTAAAACCTGCGGGTTTATAATAGTATATTCCTATTTATGATAGATATATGCGCTTCTCGTCAATTCAAATTGTCAAATAATAAGATCGTGAACACAGCGTGATTATGGTTTGAGTTATTTTTCATCTTAAGCATAGTTCTTTTTTTTTTTTTTTTTTCTATTTATGATTATACCCCGATTACATTAACTTACATTATTGTAATAATAATTATTAGATAATTATTATTATTTTGATGATTTTTATTCAAATTTTGTCAATAAATTATTGGTTATTCAAGAGTACATAACCCGGCGGATTGTCGGAAAATTTTTCATTTTTGTTCCTGTCGGCCGCGGTTCGATATATCTTCTAGATACGATCGTAATAATTCATTAACAATCTGCGAGAGTCTTCGTGTTTGTATTAAAACTTTCGTATTATTTCTAAAATCCACGTCCCGTATCACAGAGTTTCAATAATATTATAAATTTTTTTTTAATATCTTGTACCGTTTCGAATAATAAAATTCAATTTAGTCTTCTTCTTATTATTAATATTATATATATAATCATTCCAATTCAATTGCATTGATCTGTCTTTTTTTCTATAACACGTTTATCAATTTCAATAGAATATTCGCAATTTGATTATCCGAAAAATCGAAGGGTCGCTTTTTTTCCACGTTTTCATTTTTTGGTTGTTTCTCATTTCCTCATTAAAGATATAATTCTATTTTATACTTATTCTTTTGGTTTATTTGATTGTGTTTTAAAATTACCATATCCGTGTATTTATTTAGGGTGGATAATTCCACCCCCCCGCGGCAACATATTATATGCATATAAGTATGAATCGTACGTGTGTAGAATGAAAACAATAAAAATAAAATGAAAATAAAAGAAACAAATGAATTGAATCACTTATTTACAAATCGCATGCGCACAAATACAATTATATACGTAAATATTTACTACATACATGAGTAAATAAATAATTAAATGAATGAATGAATATCATTAAATATGTATAAATATTTATGCACGTACGTATGTAGGTGTATTTATGTATATGTAATAGGTATCATACGTTTTTGGGCAATACGGAATTAAATACAAAGCGCGGTTAGAATTCAATTTTTTTCTTCTCTTTTCTTTTTTCTTCCATTTATATTTTTAAATATAATATTTTATGTTCTTATCTGACCACTTGCGGTTCGCAATCCTAATTTTTGTTTTTTCTCTCTGTTTTTTATAAAATTCTTTTTCTTTCTGCTAAGCTCTTTGGGGTGCGGCGTGTGACTATTATTATATTTTTTTATTGTTTCATTTTCGTTGAGAATTTCGCAACTCATTGTTCGGGAATGATTCTGTATTCCGGGGAGTAGGTGTGTAGCGTCGGTTCTCCGGAAGTGAGTGAAGTGAGTGGCGGTAGTCCCAAGGCACCTGAAAGTACCACCAACTCCCTAAGTCCCTATTTTGACAAAGCTACTGGCACTACGGGCTACGTCAGCTAGCTTAAGCCCTGGGCTGCCCCGGAAATTCCAAGGCAACCCTGCGGGGATGGACCCCCTATTGAAAAAACTTTATAAATATAATAACTATATAAGTAAAGGTAAGCGTAATACCAGGAAAAAAACTGCAACTTGTATCAATTTTCCAATCCCCCGATATTCTACATAAATATCCAAAGCTGTTTTACTTCTCGCTATAAATCTGCACTGCGAATTATCGCCGATCTTTGCTCGATTCCTTATCATTAGATACATTTTACAGTTCACCTGTAATTCACATTTCATATTGCGGCATATTACGGACAAGAATAATGAACGATATATTTGAAATAGATTGTACAGTGAATTAATTACGATGAATAATTAGTTGATGAAATTACATATTCGTTATACCGGAATAGTATTTTTGAAAATTTACTATTTTTCATGGAACGATTCGTTTTGTCGTTTGTCAAGGAAAGATTGTCGTATCATATCGCAGTCATATGAAGAAAAAAAAAAAAAAAAACTTTTAAAAGGTGAATGTACTGTACACGTATCACATGATGCGGAAGTTACATTATACATATATGTATAATAAAATATGTAAAGTAGGTAAAAGCAGAAGATGAAGAAAAAAAAAAAAATAGAAGAAAAAAAAATGCTTTTCGGACATCGCAGCCGGTTAGGGGGATTCGGGGTTGGCTAACCTCTCGTTCACAATTCATCGGGTTTCGTTAGGTACAACGATGAGGAAGAAGAAACTCCTACCACCATGCCTCGTGAACTTTGATAAAAATGTAAAAATATTGTAATCCATATGTATGTATATAATACATAAAGATATATAGATATATAAGTATAATATATATCTATCGTTATTATGCCGGGACCTATACGACGTATATGTATCTATTGCGACAATATCTGTAAATATATATATGTATGTACATATACGGTACGCAAAAAAAAAACGATGTTGCGGGGGAGGGGGGGGGGGGGGGGGGAGGGGTGAAATTTGGGATACAGGAGTCGACTTTTCAACGTCCGAAAAACATTGTGCATTATTTATAAGTTTTTTTATACCCTCGATATTCGAAGAACAACCATTTCTTTCGCAAAACAATATATAGGTAAAAGGTATATATTTCCTCGAATTAAAAAAATTTTTTAATTTTGCTTGGATATCTTTTTCTCTTGGATATCTTTCGGGGAGGCGATCTTTTCAAGGAGAAAGACAAACGTACATCTCCTAATAAAGCCTTAATTCAATTTGCCTATACCCAAACATTGATACAAGTTGCAGTTTAGCTGGTATTTTGCATAACTATCTATATGTATGTATATTGGCATGCTTATTCATTTGCAAAATAAAAGATGAGTATAACAAATGCATATATGCTAACGGGTTAATAGCTACTGTTATTTTTTATTATCGCGTATTTTCCATTCAACACCACACTTCACTCTTATTACATGTATAATTACGTATGTCATAAATCTTGTTAAATTATCACGTTAGTTTTGAATTACAGCGTTTGGTTAGTTTTCATCAGTTGGACTTTTCTAATGATATATTTATAATACACACAGAACGATTGGATGTAAAAGGTGATATGTTAATTACGTTGATTAGTCGGATTTTCGATGTGAAATAATGATAAAAAAACGAAAAAAACAAAGAAAAAAAGGTGAAATCGTGTAATATCTGCCGAATGTTAAATTAGACGAAGCGATTAATGATCTGTGGCAAAGGTAGTTTAGAAAGCAATTGATTGGTACGATTTAGGTACCGAAATATGGAATTGACGATGGGGTTGATAAGAGTGAAATAATTCTAAGTTTTGAGTAGGTATAGACGATGTGGGCGTATTCATCAGCTATAATAACTATAAGCGAATGTATACCGAGAGAAAAGAATTTCTATTTGCTCGAGAGAAAGAGCAACTTTCTTAATCATGAGAAGATAAAAGACCCAGCGATTATTTATCGAGCCAAAAGGATCATATCTTTGGCTAAGCTGTATAGAACGCGATTTTCTTCGACCATACCGCGAGCTTCCAACTTTCTAGATGATCAATAACGAGAACGATAATCTGACAAAATTTTTTATCCAAGCTTCAACTGATTCGCCACAAAGTTTCCACTCTTCACTAAGCCGATCAAACAATATCATAAGCCGAATATATATTTTCAATATACCTTCGTTATATTCCGCGGTCAGACGATGTACAAATATACATAATTTTCGTACTTTTCTGCGATTTTCTTAATTATCATAAAGAGTGGCTAAATCCTGACGATATTGAAAAAACGGGACACTCACAGCTCTCCTTTTTAGCATAAAAAATCGAGAGTTTGATGAATGGCAGAAATATTGAGCGAATTTTGATCACGGTAAATGGTCAAATGTCTGCATATCAATAAAGTATCCGCGATAGTATGTTTCGCGTAAACTAAAGCGTTTTATCTTCATTGTCATTCACTTTCTTCTCCCTTTTTTTAATCTTTCGCCTTTTTTTCAATTCATGTCTAAAGATTAGGTTGTTTTTTTTCTTCTAATTTTTCTCTTTCTTTGTTCTCCATTTTTTCTTTCTTGTTTTTTCAATTTTTATTTCCTCTCTCTCTCTCTCTCTCTCTCTCTCTCTCTTCATATTATTTTATTTTATTTTCTTCTCTTATTATTATTTTTTTTCATTTCATTTTTTTTCTTTCGCCGAGAGAACAGCCCGCTTCCGGAATAATTGTAGTAAACTCGTTTACAGCTCCGCTATATGTATATACGCCCGTGACTCGAAATTTCTTAAGAACGGCACGTTTTTCACAAGCCTTACTCAAGAAAATGGCTCGGTGGCTGGATGGTGCGGCGAGGGGGCTTGTCGGTGGTATTTCGTGGTGATTTTCGTGGTGTGTGAGACACAATGGAATTATGCAAAAAGTACTTGAGACCCCGTGGCTTAGCGTCAATTATTCTTATGTTTTCTTTTATAATATAGGTATATTATATATATATATATATATATATATATATGTATATACGTTGGCTCGGTTTTACGGTTCAACTTTTCATCGTTCAAGGGATCGCGAAACAAGCCTGTGCAGGTTAATTAAAAAAGCAACGTAATACCAATGATAATAATAATAATAATAATAATGATAGTAAAAATAATGTGAAACAATGAGGAATTTGATAATCAATATAGGTAATCGACAAAATAGCGAAAATTCGAATGTCTCGAGAAAATTGGTTATAAATGAATTATTGTAAACAATTGTGTTCATTATAATATACATATAGGCCTATGTACGCGTATAGTTTTTCTAAATGTCTCGGTACGATAACATTTTGTAGTAACCATATGTGTGTATTACATACTGATTATATCGCTTTTATATTCATTTCGCACTAATTAAGCGTGCCAGTTATTCATAATGTACACTATACATTTAATTGTATTATATAGATTATAGATGTTCATTCATTTATTTATTCATTTTTATTATTATCATTATTATTATTGCGAGTGATATTATTTATTGAATTATTTATTCATTTATTTTATGTATATTATATGTATATTCAGATACTTAGGATGCTATCAAATATTCATCACATATTATCTTACTTTTTCCCTCATATATATAATTTCGATCGTTACATATATAATATTATATTAAATATAATACCTATTTGTATATCTGTACAATATTTTCTGATTCTCAAATTTGTTTTTTCTATCTTTGTTTTTCTGTTCGTTTTTTTCGTTATTCTTAGACGATGTGCAATATATGCGATGGGTACTAAACCCATCGCAGTTTTCATGACTGGCCTATATACCCCTCTCTCTCTTTTTCTCTCTCTCTCTCTCTCTTTCTCTCTTTCTCTCCTGATCTCTCATCCATAGATAATATGTCAATTGTGTCATTATTCGATGCCATATTCGTAATTGGCACAAGAACAACGGATGGGTGGGTTACTCACGATTGCGCGACAAAGGTCTTATATGTATACCGCCACGTTAGTATTATATGTATATGTATATATATATGTATAACGATATTATACTATAGTATAATATCGCGATTTGAAAAAGGAACGATATAAGAATTGGAAAATAAAAAACAACAACAAAAAACTATTGGAATATCTCGCTGACGCGTGTATATGTACATATTATTACAACTATACTTGACCAATCGTAAAGATTTAAAGAGCGAACTGATTGATATGCACAATATATATATATATATATTATATAATATGTATAGTATATATATGCTTATACGATTATTGGCAAAAACTATAACAGATACATAATATCTTTGTTCAACCATTGGAAAAAAAAAAAAAAAATGGTGTGAAGCTAATTCCAATGTTATTATTATCCTCACCATCATCATCATTATCATCATTAATATTTTTGATATTTATCATGTATACGGTCATATTTGCACCGAGAGCACACAAGAAAAAAAAAAATATATATGTATTATATACAGGGTGATTCAGATTGAAGGCACCACCGGACAAGGTCGTATTCCTCTCGAAAAGATAAGACGAAAATTAGGAGTGACATTTTTTTCTAATCGTCCGATTTCCGAGTAGTAGCCGTTTCAATTTAAGTTCGACCAATCAGGAAGCATCTTTATGATATGATACTTCAAGCTGATTAGTGAATAAAGAATATCACATTTATATCAGTTGGAATTTTCTTTACGTATATATTGTACTTCGACAGGACTATTTGTTTGTAGTTGATATACTCGAAAGTATTGATTGATCATGAGTAATGGTAAAAAAAATTATGAAGAAGTTAAATTGTCCGTTTATTTCATTATATAACATTCAATATTTCATCAATCGGGCCTCGCTCCACTGTCGGTCGTCGTTTATTGTATAGGTAACGCCGTTCGAAATTTAAACCGGTACGACTCGGTAACCGGGCGTTGAAACGAAAAAAAAAAAAAAAAAAAAATTGTCACGCTCAATTTCCGTCTTATCTTCTCAAGGGGAATACGACATTGCCCGGTGGTGCCTTCAATCTATGAATTGTATATTATATGTATAATGAAATATCTCGAACAGTGGGTCATTGGCAAACATGAAATCGATACCATATAAGCTCTACACACAAACACACACGCGTATGTATACATTTATATATTGGATATATTATATATGTATACTAGGGTGTTTTTTTTGGCGACTATTTTTTTTTACTCCCATGTCGAAATCTTCTTGGAAACACCTAAAAAAAAAATTCCCTGAAAGTTTGAGTCCTTAATATTAATATTAAGTACTCGCCCTCGGCGTTTGAAGATTTCCCATTTAAAATACAGGTAACTTAAAATTCTTTTTCTTAAAGTTCCTATAGCTCAGAGGCCCTTTATGCTATTCGAACGTTTGAAGAACCAAATTACTCAGAATTTAATGCTCTACAATAGTGTCCATTAAAACGGGAATGTAACTTACACGGGTGAGACAGTAGAGGCGATTAAAGTCAAAATTTCATAAATTTCTTGTTTTTTCGTTGTTTTTTCAGAATTGGCTGAAAATACAGAAAAATTTTCAATTACAAAGTTGTAGCAAATTGAATTTCCTTCAAAAAAGCCTGTGGGCACCGATCTCTATTATTGATATTTTTCGAGATAATGAGCTTTTTGTTTTTCGTGATTTACGATTTTCATGAATTTGCGGCTCATTATGAGGTCCTAAAAAAAAGGTCCTGAGCACCGGTTCTTAGCCCTTTTTTAGAGCATTCAATTCTGAGTAATTTGGTTCTTCAAACGTTCGAATAGCATGAAGGACCTCTGAGCTATAAGAATTTTGAGAAAAAAAAATTCAAGTTACGTGTATTTAAAATGGGAAATCTTCAAACGCCGAGGGCGAGTATTTAATATTAATATTAAGGGCTCAAACTTTCAGGGAATTTTTTTTGAGGTGTTTCTAAGAAAAATTCGACATGGGAGTAGAGAAAAAAAAATAAAAAATAGCCGCCAAAAAAAGCACCCTAATGTAAACGTTTGCATACGCGTATTTGCACGTATGAGCTAGGTACATACGACGGATTAACTATAATAATATAGCTGATACAGCGTTGCAAGCACGTGTGTGTGTGTGTGTGTGTGTGTGCGTTTGTACGTATACATACGTACGTTACTATTAGTGAGTATAAGTATGTATATTATATACTTATGTAATATACACAAACGGTCAACGAGAATGGGGGTGAGAAATCGTATGAGTTAGAGCGGTTACAAAAACGTAACACGCACACAAATCAGACACCTAAAGAAAAAAGGAAAAAAAAAACAGAATCAAACGAAATTTATTACCATCACCATCATCATTATCGTCATCATCATCACCATCATCATCATCATCATCATCAGAATAAGAAGAATAAGAAGAATAAGAAGTAGAATGGCGTAAGAAGGTGAGTAACAATGATAATAATAATAATAACAACAACAACAATAACAATAATAACAATAAGAGGGATACAATTGACGACGGAAAAGTCAAGAGAGACGAAGAGGGTGGTTAGAGCAGCGCGTGTTAGTTCACAGAGGCATGGCGTTGTACAGGTCCAAATTGGGATGATAAAAGAGTGCCGTTGCCGTGGCTGTGGCAGGGGCAGCGGGATTGTGATGTTGGCTTTGGGGTGGCGGGTTCAAGTTCGCGTGTATGTGGTTTAAGTTCAGGCTTAGGGGCGCCACGTGGGCTCCGTTAAGGTTAAGGTGGTTAAGGTTAAGGTGGTTACCTGTCGGGTAGGGGAGGCCGAAACTAGGGTACCCTGAGTAGCTGCGCCCCGCCGCGTATGCCGCGTACGCTGCCGCTGGAAAACCTGTCAACAAAAACACGGATTTTCAGGTTTAAAAAAAATAATTTTCAGAATTATTTCATATTCCGGGGGTGAGAAAAACTACATTTCATCAATTCTAAGGGGTAAATTCTTGGGGGATGAATTATGTAGCCTTGGATTGTGCGCGATGAAAATTATTCATCACAAAGTTCATTTCGTATCTTTATATAAAAAAAAGCTCATCTCAGAACATCTGCTTCATAAATTTGGGCAGACAGTTGGTCCGACGAAGATTTTCCGTACTGAAAAATCGCGAGAGAAACGTTTTGTCGTAAATTGAGTGAGGGAAATTAAATTGAAAAAATTTTCGTAAAAGATACGAAGAATTTTTCATATCAAAGATTGAAATTTCTTTTTGTTCTCTTGTTCTCTTGAAATAAAATCGTCCAGCTTTCCTTACTGAGCTTACGACGACTAGCTTAATTCGGGGAAAAATCGAAGCTGACCAACAGTCCGCTAAATTGGTTCTGCAGGTGTTTTGAAATGAACTTTGGCGACATATCGCTGCTCCCTTTAATTAAGTCGAGCTTTTCTCGTCTCTGAGAGAGAAGGAGATGAATAGCCATGTTATATAGCTAAGTATGTACGAGAGCTGTATGTTCCTATAAATTGACGGTATATATTGCTCAAGTTATAAATATATAAACTTTAAAGTAGTTGAGTAAACTCACCGTCAGGTAATCCTCCCAGAGACCACATAAAATCTACAATGAAAAACAAGCAAATTAATAATGTTTCAACCTTAATCCCCGTATAAAAATTTTGTTTCCCTTCTCTTTCTTTTTTTCTCGTTACTTTTTTTTTTTTTTTTTGTTAGTATATAACCTTCGAACTTTGTAAATTTCTGCAACGAATTACCATGAATTAGCATAATTTTATAACCCCCGCCACACATATACAATCTACTATTATGTGTATAATATATAAGAGAGATCAATCTTTGCAGAAATTTAGAAATTTTTAGATTTTGTCTGTATTTTTATTCTTTTTTTTTTTCTGTTGTTTTGTTTTGGAAAACCCAATGTTTCTATGAAACGAAAAGTTGTGTAAATAAAAATTGGAAAATAAAGACAAATTTAAAGCACTATTGTTTTAAAGAGGCATCCATGAAATTTCATAATTTTATACTAATAAAAACCACACATCTAAGTATAAGTCGACTATATCGTTTGACTAACGCTTGACTATACTGTGACTATGGACTAATACGCTACGCGATTTTAATAGAATTAATATTCCAAGCTACCAAAATTAAACTGCCCTATATTTATCTATGGTTATTATAGCCATTAAATATTTCATTGATTAGATTTACAATTATACATTTGTATATGTATATATGTGTATATATATGTTCTGTCTATTTTCTCAGCTATTGCTTATTTTTTATGTATCTCTAGAAGTTCACATCTTTTTCTTCATTCTCATATCATTACGTTTAAACGTACATATCTTATGTTTCATAACGTGTCTATCTTGTCTCAAACTGCGAAATACCCGTACGAAATACAGTAGAACGCCAGTTACCACACTTATCCAATCCGCACGACTGATGTTCTCAATCAGCTTCTCTCCCCCCGATTTCTGGCGTCCGGCTTCTGGGAGTTGGAGTGGAGTGGGGGGAAGGTAAACAGTGATAACCGGGGCTCTGCTGTATCTAGCGGCGCAGTGTCGGTCGGTCGAACAGAACGCGATAAATTTATTCTCCGCGTCAAGTTCGACGCAGAATTTATTGTGAATCAAAAAACACAGCTTGCGAGAAGTGATTTATGTTTTGTAAATTCCCGGTATGGAAATGAGATATGCACCTGAATTTCGGCGAGATGAACGTTGCAGAGAAAATAACTTTTCACTTGTTTTTCTGTATGCGTGTTTTTTGTTTGTTTTTTGGTTTTTTCGATATGCGTACGAAGTTAAAAATGTGAACGTATTCTACGACATTGAAATTATATAATACAATATTAAAAAACACCGATCACAATCTACAACTACGATGAGCTAGTCTAAATTGTTTAATTATTATATTTCACATTTACTTATAGATGAATAGAATAAATTTATTCTAGCCATATAATACACTGATATATTAATAATATTGATAATTTCGTACCTAGTCTCTAGTCGGGCTGGTTTTTGATTATATATATGTCTTTGTTCTGTTATCTCATCGTCATTTTTTTTTTTTTTTTTTTTTGCTTTATACGTATATTATGTTTCAATAAACAGTACAATATATTGCTTCGTTTCATATTTATTCTTTATATCTTTTTTTTTTTCATATACGATATATACTTTCTTAAGTGCAATTAATGGTGTCTTCAATGTTTTACCATAAGCTAAAAATAATAATATTCGGTTAAATAAAACATTTCTATTATAACGTACTGTATGTCAAGTGACAAAAACCTCGAAGCTGATGTTCAAATCAAATTTCAGCATTTACATATAATATATATACTTTCACAAATTTAATACTTTATGGCAATTTTCTATGTATTTATAACATATTTCATATTGAGCCTCAGCTTTTGCTTCTATGTATCGTTTTTTTTTTGTTTTTTTTTTTTTTGTTTTTTTTTTATCATCAAAAATTTGTCAAGAGTTAAAACTTTTCACACGCACAACACGACTTGATTGCTTATGATTCATTCTGGTTGTGTATTGTATATTTTATTGTTAATTATTTTAATTATTTTTATTATTAAGTATATCTTTTTTTTATAGAATAATCGTACGTTATATTCCCATTTTCCAACCAAAATCCGCCCCAAAGCACACAGAATAATGATCTGTTGATAATCAGTTTTTGTTAAATATGGTCTACTTACGAAACAGAAAGAGTGTGACGCCTCTCAGGCAAAGTAGATATTTACCTATGAGTAATGTTTCTATAGGACACACGTCTGACGTATATATGAGTATATTAATATTAAGTAGTATGCTATAGCTTAGAAGTGTTAAGTACTATTTTTATATATGACAAGTACATATATATATTTAGTATAGATACCTAAGTACATATAGAACTATAATAATGTAGCTTGTAAGTATAATTTTATATAGGTTTTGGTACAGCCGCTGGTCTATTCTCCGTGGAAGAATTACACTGTCTAGGATATTTCTTTAGAAATTTATCTACCAAACTAAATGAGTTCGCATATGCGAATTACTTCAGATACCTACATATTAGTCAATGATCGTTGGAAATATTCGTTGTATATAATCCGCAGAAGAATTGCTTTGTGTATATAGGTACACATAGGGAAATTGATTGATATATGGGTATATGTATACATGTATCTTCCACGAAGAAGTATACCAAAAATAATTCTAAACTAACAATATATATTAATGATCTCTCAACGCTATTATCTATCTCAAAGATAGGAATGTATATAGTTCTCAAATGATTATTTCTAACTAAAAAAAAACCTAATAATCGCCTAGTTTCGGTAAACTAAATGACAAAATATAATATTCACCTATTGCCTATTGGCTTTCGATATGTAGGTCTATTACACAACTAATTTATTATGCGGCTGTAAAAATATATATCAATATCATCAAATACTATATGGATTAATTGGCATATTGATGTATAATATTCTCAAAATAATCTCCTCAAACGTATACTCAAATTATTATATACGTGTAATATTCGATTAATCATCGATATTCATCATTATTTATATCATATATAATTATACTTCTGGGTATATAACGGGACATCTTCTATTATGAAATTTCATGAAGTTATATTAAGTAAAATATTCATAAAAATTCCTGAAACTTGTTCAAAATTTTCTTTCCTTTTCTTTTTTTCATAAGTATTACATTATAGTTTATGCACTTCGTCGAAATTGCTGTAAATTTTTCCAACATTTCGTATCATATCCTTGTCTCTTACTCTGTGCCGCGTAGGTATGACATACGTGATTAGATTATTTATATCATCTGACGAAATAATTTTTTTACATTTCAAAGGGGTTGAAAAATGTACAGCAATCCGCCGTTAATGTGGAATGATAATAAATACTCATTTCTTTGAGTTTTACTTTTTGTTTTATAATGACCGTTAAAATGCGGTAAACGGGCGCTCGCCACGGCGCACTATAATTCCGGCCTCGTCTCGTTTTAGTTGATAATAATATTTAAGTGAAATAAAACAATATTGATAATTTAATAAGGTACTTTCGTCAGTGAGTTATTATTCCGTCTAAATGTAAACGTAGATGTAAATTCAGTTCACTGTCTGTGAGACAATATCTAAATTTTCGATCGTTTTTTCTCTAATCTATTAATCGTAAGACCTCATAGCTAGCTAGCTGGACCTTAACTCTACAAATATTATATTGAATTAATAAAGATAACGCGGCTATATCGCATCTATCTAAAATTTGCGAAGAACTAATCGCTGCAACGTGAACGTCAAACGAAGGTCAAAACATTTCCTCGTAGGTATAATTTCAACCATTATTGGTGCAACTGGAGCCCGAAGAGGATCGGAACGTTACGCGGCTTGGCTCCTTCATCAAGCTGATGGAATTTTTCATCCAAATGCTTTTAACGCTAATTATGATAGACGTGAAAATTTGACTAATTAATACACGTCTACGAAACTACTAGGAACATAACTCGATTATCGTATCATATGCCACGAAGGTTTACGAGCACGTATCTCTCGGGCTAATCCATCCGGCACTTTTGGTCATAGAAGAGAAAATAAATTTGTCTACAAGATTTCGTGTAAATAGGAACTCCGGTGTATTTTCAAACGGTTCTAATCTATTCTAATTATTCATTTCTCTCCCCTTAATTTTCGGTCGATATATTTGACGAAATGTGACAGCCTTCGATGATTTATGACGTTGCAGCTATATATTGACTTCGTTATTTGAAAATCATTGAGCACGTCGTATTGACAGAGCAATTATAGATCCCTTTGAACTTTTTTGAACACTTTGTTATAGTATTGTCTAAACACGGCTGATATCTATGATAATTCAGTTTTGCATATTTGGCTAGTAAATTGACTACCAGTCTTTCGCTGTGTCGCGTTATACTTATAGGGTACGCATCTAGCTATCTCGATTTTTCTCATAAACTACTGAAAATGAGGCCACGTCGGTTCTCTACATACCTATACACGTACGAAACTGATATCTACTTCTAATATTATCTACCTGACCTACGATCACAGTGTTCATGAACTGAGCGTCGGATATCGTCCAATCGTTTGTAGGTATACGAAACGTATGTATGAAAGAAAATAATTATCGTAATCGAAATGTCCCACGTATAAGAATACCAAAATCAACCCGCAACGTTATTCCTTTATGGTGAATATCATTGCACCATTGGGGGCGGGATTGAAATTCCGAATTCTAATAGTTCCGAACGGTCGAAATCCCGAATTTATTTGAGACGTGATTCTGAGTTTCCAGACAAGTCAGAGTTCAGAAGTAGGAAATTTCAAAAGGTCGAAAAGCAGACGGCTCAAAGATCCGCAAGTTAAAAACTCAGAAGATCCAAAAATCCGCAAATTTAAGGGTAGCTCGTGACAAAGCTATCAAATAAACGACGTTGCATTTGGAGCTTTGGAGTTTTAGCGTTTCGGATCTTTGGCTTTTGGAATTTTTGACCCTTCAGTATTTTTCCAGATTTTCGGAGAAAAAATCTTTCTAAAAACTTCGAGTCAGTAGTGAAAAAAAAACTAGGAATTTTGACGTTTCGCAGCTTTTTAAATTTGGAATTTCAATCTCACCCCCACAATTGATATGTCGATGAGCATTTCCGATTGAGAATACCGTCCCCGTCGTATGCAACCGTCAATTGAAGATCAAATTCAGTTATGCCCGATGAACTGAAAATCTTCGATTGAATAAAAGCGATGATAAAAAAATGCAAGAAAATATTACAATAAAATACTGTTACGTTGTCGCGGAAACTTAATTGTACCGGAAAATTAATGTCTCTCTTAAAAAAATCTCTACTGAGGACGAGAGAGAGGCGTCAAAATTGTGGGTCATAGACCAATTGTAGGAATCGGATGGTACATCGCGCCCATATCGAGCCCTTGGACACCAAGAAGGTCGCTCATCGAGTATGTCAAAGTAGTGGCACGCGGTGCGGCCGCGGCAGCTGCGGCTGCTGCTGCGGCAGCAGCAGCCGGATGATGCGGACGATATGCGGCTGCGGCGAGGGCCCGTTTAACGTCGTATACGGCGGCAGCCGCTGCGGCAGCGGCTGCGGGCGCAGTGGCGTACTGGTAAGTCGCAGCCGGTGAACTGGCTACAATTGGCCCTAGCAAATGATGGGGGTTGGCAGCGCTTGCGGCTGCAGCTGCGTGTGCCGCTGCGGCCGCCGTAGCGGCTGAGGGAATGGGGTACGGCGCGTATCTGTACGTCGAAGGGGGTGTCGCGACCATCACCAACTCACCGTAAGCACCTCGACCTGCCGCCCGCGTCTTCGCCAGGTTTGCTGGTAGCATCACTTCTTTCGGCTGGGCCTTCTTGCACTCAACCTGTAAACAGACGCCATTTTTTTTTTCTTTCTTTCGTTTTTTTTTTCTTCAATTTATACCCTCGAATTTTTTGGTTCCATACGACCCTCCGTCGTTTGTGATTCTTTTTCCTTCGTCCTTGTCCGTTTTACCGGGGAAAATATTTGAAATTTTATAAAAAAAATACCTGACAGGCAAAAAAGGACAATTTTCTTGGCTGCAGGTTTTCTGAATATTCAATTTCACTGTTTTGAATCAGGTGAGGGTGCTAGATTTCGAAAGATCAATATGTAGAGTGTGGCCAATACTCCGTATTTCAAAAATACAAATAATAGAATAGCGATCAATAAAATGTACGCAAGTTTTTGAGTACTGCTTTGAAGCCCTTTTTCAATAATTAGCCTTGTTGAATTTTGAACGATAACTATTTTAACAACCGCATTTTTAGCCTTCCGAAATTTTGATCTTTCGATACTTTCGTTTGAATCTTTACGGATTTTGGAATGATCTAATCTTACCGCAGAGATTTCACATTCAAGTCAAAGGTATGGTGATCGTACTGCTGATCTAGTATAGGGTAATCGCCGATTGATTTCATGTTACGAAACAGTTTTTGCATAAATTTTAGGTAAAAGATTCGACCAAACGTTGGGTTTCGTTTATCTGCTGAAAGATGTGAACACGGAAGATTTTTGTTTTTTAATCTAATGGGTATACCAAGCCGTGGTGATGAGAGATTATAAAATTTGAATTTGTTGAACAACTATAGGATATCCTTACCGGATTCAGAAAAGTACGCTAATATCAATTGAGAAAGTAAAGGATTAGAACTCCCCTAAAAAGTCAAGGATTTCAAGACCCTCGACAGAGGGTTTTGTTTCCTGAAAAACTCCCACCTGTAGGAAAAGCCCCGAGTTCTTTCACAAAATCATCCCTCAAATTTAGTCCTATGAATTAAAAAGAAAAAGAATCAGCTAAATCTACATTCTGGGCTTTACTACCGATAAGTTAAACTGAATTATCCTTTTTTCCATGTGAATTCCACGTTATTCCAATCCCCTTTGCTCGTCAAGAATTATGAAAAATGTCTACAGGATATTGACGAGGGATTAGGTATAGCTACGTACTAATCCCGAATACCAAATTTCTTTCAAAAACTATAATTCCGTTCTTGACTCTGTTTTGGAGAAGGGTTCGCGTCGTCGCAGATCCTCGATTAAACGTACCCTGGGGCAAGGTTTGCGACGAGATTCGACCCTCTCATTATACATACATATATAGATATATATGTAGAGCATGTGCCCACATACTCGAGAGTTGGATACGTGCAAGCGTTTAGGAAATCTCAGCACAGTTAGAGGTAGGTAGGTGCCTACCTATGGCTGCGAGTTAGCAGGTATATACGAGGTATAATGTCGTCTCCTGTTGAAAGCACACATAGGTAGGCAGAGAGAGAGAGAGAGATGGGAGATGTGGGGAATAAGGGATAGGTATAACCTGGTGCACGAAGGTAGTAGGCCTCGTGTGTGCCAAATACAAATATCCTCCCGAACAACCCTTCTCAATTATCCAGAAAATTAATTCCGCCCATAGCACAGCTCGTGCAAATAGTGGCGGTGGACTCACCACGCGCGCGCGGGGGCGTGCGTTTGATATCGTCGGCACATTACACACATACCTACACCCCCACACACGCCTTCATACATACCCAGATGACGGAGGGTAGGTATATTATATATAATCCGCGAGATGGCCCTTGACACTTACCATTTTGTTGTTGATTTCGTGGAAATGGATTTCGCACACTTTGTCGACAACGTCCTCGCTCTGAAACGTGACGAAGCCGAATCCTGAAACAAAGGATCAGAGAATACTCGATTAATCAATCTTCTCTAAGATAGATCCACGTTTATGATTATTGGTTTTTCTATCAAAAACTACCCCCCAGACACAGCCGAACATCATTTCAATCTTTGCGAAATTTGAAGCTGGGTGTTTGGTGAAAAGGCTCGATAGAAAAATAAAGAAAACCTGAGACTCGTTTCCTGAGATTGAAAAATTTTCGTATCCGATTAAGATTGAGGGACTAATTGGGCCAGAGAAAAACCTCAAGTCTAAATTGAAGGTAAAATCATTAGGGGAAAGAAAAGCCGGTTGGCTGGATATTTCACTCTGAAAAAATACATGTATCCTAATAATCTATGGCAGGGTTTATGGGAAAAAATGAAAAACCCTTTTCCCCTTCTGGTTATACGATAATGGCAATAATTATAAAGCCGCAGTTAAACGCAAGCTTTGAGCGACTCGGCGAGCTTTGAACGTCGCACTCAGGAGTTCGGTAGGTCGGAAGCACTAACTCCTGGTTATCTTAAACGACATCTACGCAGATTCATAAGGCGCGGGGTCGGGCCCGTCGAGTAAGTCGAGCTAAATTACTACGGGCGGCAAGAGAGCGGTGCAAGCGAGATTAAAATCACCGAGAGAGAGAGAGAGAGAGAAGCCGAGGGGGAAGAGGAAGTTTTTAATATTCTTGATTCTTGATTAAGTTATGATTCGTCCGAGGTACGGGGTCTTATAGCCGGATCACGTACCCCCCCTCCCGCCCCTCCAAGAATTAAAAAAAAAAAAAAGTAAACCTCTTGCTAAATTGCGCTTAAGCGCCATCGATATCCGGGGTACAACTCGGGGTCAAACTTCTGAAGAAACTTACCATCCTGGGGGGCAAAAATGAACCCTTTCCTGAATCCATAAGTTCATTTCTATTCTCGTAATCGTTTCATTCCAAAACGCCTGATCCTCGAACTCAGGTACATCCTTAGTGAAATTCTGTTTATCTCTATGATCCAATTTTTCCGTAATTAGTGGAATCGTCATGGAAGATACGATCGACGTTTTAAGAACTGAACATTTCTTTGACACCGAGTATTTGTCGAAGCTGTAGTAAATAACTACAAAGATCAGTCTGTGCTCGTTGAATTTGGCGTGAAATTCTGCGATTTCGCAATTTTGTAGATTTTTGATATCGCGAAAATGACAGAAATGGCGTTTTTGAAACCATTTTGACCAATATTTTTCACTTTTCCCACACAAACTTTCAACTTTGTCATTTTTTTCCCCAGAGAATCATGCACTTTGAGGACAGTGTGTGAAAAGTATTCTTTCCATTATTCCTCAAAGGAAGGAATTCGTCGGCATTCAGGGCTGGAGTTAGTTGAAGGGAATAAGACAGAATGCCGTTGGTCTAGGAACGGAAGTTGGGTATAGCAACTGTATATATCGGCCTGAAAACCGAACTCGGTACTTCGGGAATACCTAGCTAGTGAAACAAATGAGGTACAACCCCTTCGGTACATTATTCAGAGACGGTACTCTCCACCCAAATCCTCTCGCCCTTGGCTGCCCTCTGGTTCACCCTTCCCCCCTGGCGAACGAAGAGTTAGCCCGAAGAGTTCTAAGGTCTTTCTGTCTCCCGTGCTACGCCGTCGTGCAACTCTACGTACAGTGATTAAGTTATAAAGTTGGCAAGGAGGTAAGGATGTTGGCCTGTGGGAGAAGTGCGCAAGGCGGTAGGTAGGTATATAGCCGGAGTTACTTAATTTATGTAATTTATAGCCTCATAGCCCCGTGACCCTAGAACCAGAGAAATGGCAGTGGTTCTTGTCAGCTTTTCCCTGCAGCTACTTTCTCGCAGGGTAGTTTTGCCGAGGCGATAAGCCCGCGAAGTAGTCACCGCACATTTACAGGGGGTAGTTGGTCCCTGAGGATTTGAAACACCGATTGAATCAATCGAATGGCAATACGGGTTGCATCAATGCTGGGTACCTACTTAGGTACATCTCGATCAGGGGAGGAAAGTTGATTATGGTAAATAACGGGGGTATTATAACTCGCGTAAGGGGTAGAAATCGTTAAGGCAAGCTTGCGCGGGATATACGTGAGATTGCAGTGTTCAGATATCGGATGGGATATACTATATAAGTATCTAGATGGTAGCGAGCTTGTAGAATCTGGTCTATGGTCCATATTGAATCTATATTTCTTATAGCAGAAGTCAATCAGCATTGCTTTCTACGAGCGCACTTAGCCTCTATTGAATTCTTTCCCCTGCGGGCCTCCGATTCGCCATCGACAATTGGCTATATGCAGTTACTCAGGCATGGACAAAATATCGAATCGCGTAAGGAGTTCTTCCCGTATCATCTAGGCCTGGGCTTATCCTTAATGGGCTAGATTCTGCACAACTTTGGCATCCGTACGAGACGGGGACAAGCGCGGGGTGGGTTATAGTTCCAGGAAATACCCACTTAGCTCGTTGACGTATAAATTCTCAAGGGTTGTGTCTCCGCCGCCATCGAATCAACCCTTAACTTTAATTTTCCGACTTCGAATTTGAACGTTGACTTTATATCTACCACCGAATTATTGGCCAGAATAGCGTATCGCGTGAGATGTGAGTCGGGCGATGGAATATAAACATCGTACAGAGATGTAATACGTGTATAGGTACCCCAGGTACCATATACCCCATAGCACGGGATATATTTATATATATTTTTGTAATTGGTCCCGAGGGCTTGACGCGAGTGATGAATTATCTCTTTTTGGCAGCTGCGGAAGGGGGTTTTTGTTAAAACACACGTTTCACCCGCAAACCCACTACTGACGTAACCGAATTCAATTCTCACGACTTAATAACATCGGTCTGGGGGATCGCAGAGATTAAAAAACCCGCGGGCCGTGGACGGATGAGGAGAATAAAAATGAAAAAAAAAAGCGAAATAGAGAGAGAGAGAGAGAAAAAGAGGAAAAATGAAAAAGGAAAATTTGAATATTTTAATACGAGGCGGTGTATTATTTTCTCCGTTGAAATATTTTAAAATGACTGATAGAGTCCCAGGGATCAGGGATCTCTCTCCTTGAGCTGGAGCTGGAGCTGGAGCTGGAGCCGGAGGCAGGACGTGGAGGGACCCGCAGAACCTAAACCGCACCGCGCGGCAGATTATATTTAAATGCGCTGAAACCGCGACATTTGCCGGGCTGAGTGTATATATCCTCTCGCTTCTACGATTATTCGAGCTTCATTTTACCTTAACTCACCTCAAGAGGGGGAAAAAAAAAAAAAATGAAAAATAAGGGATCTTCCATCTTACTGTATTTATTTATATCTTTCGTTTCATATCCCTCCGAGAGGAGTATTTCCTACTACCCCTAGACGCGGCAAAAAATTGAAAAAAAAGCCTCGAGAGAAAACTAGCTTTGGCTCACCCAGTTCTGTCATTATCCACAACTATTGTGCCAGTCACGGTAAAACTCGTAAATTTATCATAATTTTTTTAATGGTTATTTAATTTTTTTCACTTTTCATCACGTAAGTTATAGTAAAGTATTAGTTAACATCTCAAAAACGACTTTCGCTAATTAAAAAAATTCTCGACTTACGGATCCTTCAGGTGAAGTCACACATGATTCTAAACATACGTTGGTCTGTCTGTCTGTCTGTCAGTCTGTTACAAATACAATTCCCCGCAGTGTTCTGGAAAACGGATGGACGAAAAAATTTGTAAATTTATAGGATTTACAGCTTGTGTTCTGACGATGAAAAATTGTTATGTAGCATTAAGATTGATCGACTGGTTTGGTTGGAGAAAATCATGACGTCTGCATTACAAGGAAAACGATAAGAATAAATAAATTAGGGTGACGACGAGTCCAGGGCAAGTTGAGCAATTTTTTGTTGTTACCGAATTAGAATTGAAAAACTTCAAGATCTGAGGTTTCATCGATGCAGTGAAATGAGGGTACTTAGAATTGAGGGTAGCGAAGTAAATACAAAGCACAATCTCGTGCAGAATTCAAACTTCGAGAATTCCCAGTGGAAAGTAGGTACTCTACTCTACGCCTCTTTCCGAGCGCGAAAGTAATAAATAAAGTTTTAACACCTCCATATAAAAACAATTGGCATCATCCTCTAAAATTCACTCAGATATTATAGCACTTTAGGAAAACCTGAGGAGGACAAATGCCCAGCTCGGTAGGTATCCATAGGTATAATGCGGAGAAGGAGATGGGGCTAGTAATTTCGGGCTGGCTCCCGTTTATGGATCATTTAAGGAACTCGCCGGGACAGGAGAGCCACCGAGCTCACGGATAAGAAGAAGTTAAGGGGGTATGAGCCGGTCGAGGGTGGAAAAGCAAGGGAGAGGTGAGGTAAAAAAATAAAAGATATTTCGGGGTGTTTTTATTGAAATGAGCCCAGCTGGCGCGGTCCGACCGTATATAGAGAAGGATGAGGACCACCCGAACCCGCACCCAACACCCAGGACTCCGGACGGCCCTTGGTCCTGGTGCAGGATCGGAGATGCGGAGAGAAAACGCGAGGGAGTGCTGAGCCCGCAGTTTTTTTTTTTTCTTTTCTTTTTTTTTTCTTTTTTCTCCTTCAGAAGAGAGTTACTGCCTATCTGTTGGACCCGGTGCGAAAATATCTCTGGTACCGGGGACACTAATAAATTCTCTTATGAAAATTCAACCCCCCCGTCCCCACGCGCGCGCAGAGATCTGCCCGAAAATTTATTCGCGTCCCGTTCCAGAGACGGATCAAACACGAGAGGCGTTCGAAAAGGTGCCGAAAAGCTCGATCTCTCCTTCATTCCCGAATTGGAAGAGAAAAGAAAGAAAAAAAAAAAAAGGAAAGAAGAAAACGAGCTACAGGATACTCCAAATTGGACTTATGCCATGGAGTTCGGTTCGATTTTCACTGTTAGAGAAAATTCTGTTCTTGATCATCGACGCGACGGAGCCCTTCGACTCCGTTCGAAAGGTTTTCCTTTTTCTGGGCTGGTATAGGCCGGTAGTTCTAAAGCATTGTAGTCGTTTCCTGAGATCTTTGGAATGGTGTGGCGGCGGGCGAACCTCGGCGTCGTTGAAATTACAAGCGGCAGCCATTAGGCGTGGTACAAGGATCGTTTGATTTTAGATTTTAGGGCAAAGTTCTCCACGCAAGTTGGCAGACCCCGCGACATTCGCGTCTGCAGGCGTCTCGCCTCTCGCCTCTTCTTGCCTCTCGGAGGCTCTTGGGCTCTTTCAAGTATAATGGGAACCCGCCGCTATACGCCATCGTCGTCGGCATTGTAACCACGACGTATAGAGCATGTTTAAGGCTAAAAGCCGCGACGTACGCGCGGTTCAGACTTTTACCAAGCATTGAAAGTGTTAAAAGGTTCCCCTTCCCTCTTCTCATCTCCGGAGAGGCCCATGCAGCCTGCCAGAACGATTCAAATGTTACAAATAGATGATCTCGCGTCGCGTGTTGCCCGATACTCCATGAGCAAAGTTGTGCACAGTCCTCGGCGACCCTTTGATGTGAATTTCAAAAAAAGACTATTTTCCTTTCACCAATTTCAATTTCAAAGCTCGGCCAAGTCCTCTGACGTCTATTTCTCTGTTTTATGTTCTATCTCTCTGAATTAAATGAATGTATCGTCTCCCGTAGTGAATTGCACTTTTTCAGCATCCATTAGTGGACAGACAAAGCGCAACGACTAATCTCACATTTGTATGAGAAGAAGAAAACGTTGACTGAAGAATTTAAAGACGGCTATCCTTATGGGGTTTTGTGTACCAGTCAAGTGGGCCCAAGTGGGCTCGGAGATACGAACGATCTCCAACTTTATCGACAAAATAACGTTGCACTATATCTATAGTGTACACATAATATAGATATACCACAATGTTATTTCGGTCGGTAACCAAGTCCATTTGCTCGGCACACCAAACTACCCAGGGTTAGACGGCTTTAAATTCTTCAGTCAACGAAGAAAACGAATATCAAGACTAGGTAAATTTCTACTGTAATTCTTTGGAACGAAATAGCGTATGAAAGCTCGAGGGAAATTCTACCACGTCTATTAGTCAGATGACCAACCGAAATCCGCACACTTCCGGAAAGCACTTTTCTTACTTCGCTACCGTTTTCTCGTTCTTTCTCATCTCCTATTTCTTCTTTTCCTTTGCGACTGCTCGAGATTTCCTTTGAACGGCGTCTTTAGACTTTAGAGTCTGAGGCGCGCCCACTCGGGTCCAAGAGCTACCAAGTGGTTGCATTTCCCCGAAAGAGTTCCAGGAATTGCAGAATGCGCGAATCAAGGCTTTCCGGTACTACACTATTTATTTTTACTATCGTTTCGTCCTTTCACCCCCTCGCGGTTCCAACCCTATTCCAAAAAAATCCATTCGATTAATATAGCTGGATGAGCTTAGAAAATGACTGGACTTCTTTTGGGTACCCCACGTCGAAGGATTCCGACCATATGTTAGTTTTTTCAGTTTTTCATTGATGCACCAGTCGATTAGAACGATCCATAAACACTGCTGACTGTTCAATATACGTACCATACAAGAGAAATCGCAAGGGCTCAACATTCCAGCCACGAACTTCAGTCAGCCTACCATTAGATAGTAATTATAAGATAGCTGGGGGGATTAGTCGTGAGCGGAACTTGAAATTATCGCAAATGAATCTACTAACGAGTTAACGATCAACGAGCGAAGCCGCTCACCGTTAGAACCGAGGCATACATCAGCCGATTGGCCTTCGTTAACTACTGGGCTGCTGCTGACTATCGACTGTAGGATCGTATCCGATTGGATATATCGGCACTCCTTGCCCTCTCGTTACCCTTATCGACTTCGACCGTTCCTAACCAAGGAGTTTAACTCGCTCATAGAAGCATCTGCACATTGGCACATTCTATCGTTCAACACGTAAGCTACACACATGGTACGAAGAGTTTGCATAAGACTTATCTCTAATGGGCAATGAATTTTACGATGCCCTTTCGGCGAACTTTTCAGAGCCTATTCAAACCCCTAAAGGCAAAGCCTCCTGTGGCTTGAAAAAAAAATTTCAAAAATTATTTCTGAGAGTAATTTTCCCGCAAGATATAATTGTGCAGAACTTACCTAGCGTGAGAGAAATACGCAGCACCCCCTGTATCTAGGGGTCCCTCGGGACCCCAACCTCGAGTGATGTGTATGATAGGTGATTCCGCGTTTATTGCGTAAGGTTACACTGTAACAGACCCGCGTTTATCCCCCACCGCACTATCGGTGGTGGTCTGTGTTAAAAATTGTCTAATTTTGGTTGGCTTCGTTTAGCTAACCGCAAGAAGGAAATACCGAACGGAACCGCCTTATTCGATGTATAAGAAGGATCCAACGTGAGTTTCACGAAATTCCTGTAGCTGTCAGTCAGGGTTGTTTCCACCACCGCAATTAGTTCTTGTGTTGGAATCAGAGGATGCTATTCGGCGCACAAGTTGCAGGGATCGAATTACATTACAGAGATGATATTTCGTATTTGGTGCATTCGTGAAATTCGCGAAGAGTGTGACGGTCACTTCAATCGATTGGTTATATCATGAGAAATAATTAAGAAAAAATTCTAACCATCCGAGTAATGATGACTCGTTAATCATCCCTCTGCTGTATACAGTGGATGCCCACATTTGTCCTGTTCAGTGGAGCAACTCGCGGGATGTTCAATCTAATTACATTAACTAAATGATTCCAGTTAGCTATAGGCGGTATATTGTTTGCTCCTTGCCAAGTTCTTTACTTACTCCAGGCACACGTCGGGGATCACTTAGGTACATTAAATTCTCGAGTCAAGCTCTTCGCCGTTGAAATTTCACGTTCTAAATAATTACAGACGTCTACCTACACAGATACACACACACACACACACACGAGTGGGTTGTGTTATACATACGTGCACCTCTAGTGCAGAGTTCGTTACGACTTGGTCAAGCACTTGAATTGGCTTACGGGAACCTGTGTGAGCCAGGATCTCGATGGGGTCAATTAGGTTGGGCAAGGTTTGGCTGGGAGCAATAAAGGCGCTCTGTGCCTTGGCCGGTGGTTATGACCGCGGTGTTCCTGGAGTAGATTTAACGAGTTACCTACACTATACTGCGACGTTCAGACTTTGGCTAAGCGAATAGCACCGCTCGCCATAAAGAAGAACTACACATGCCAATACGCTTCGCCATAAAAAAAAAAAAAAAAACAGTATCTTTATTTTTCTAATCGTAAGTCTGCATCATCAACGAAGGGTATAAATGTATCAGTCCTTGTGTTATTAGTAGGGATCAGCAAATCGACTTGAAAACCGTAAAGCGAAAGTAGGAAAAGAAGAAGAAATTCCAATGGGAATGCAAATTCATTATTAATCAAATATCTTTTATTAATTTCATCGTATTGACCGGCTTGAGTCTCTCTCTCTCTCTCCCTGGGTATTGAGCGAATATAAAATCCGCTCGGTCTGTTCGTTGGCGATAAGAAAGCGGAATTTTGTGGGACTTCGTATTCGGCGGAATAATTAAAACGTCATATTTAAATTTTTTCAGTATTATTTCACGATGGATGTATTCAAAAATCGTTAATGCGATTTCGGGCTGGGTATTTCGGAGACTCTGTAGACTATAGATTTGTATTCAAGCAAATTTCACCGATTTGAATTTCGTGTTACGTATAAATCTCGGCAGGTATAATTGAGTCGGGATGAAAGGTGAGTAATTTCGACATTCTAGCAGTGGCAGAACGTCATTCTAAGCGATATATCGCGAGCGAGGTACCAATCCGATATTCTGACGCTTGTGCCATGTCCCCAAAGCCGAAAGGTCACAAAAGCTCAGCTATCTGTTTCTACCTTCTATTTTTAGATTTATCCTGGATGATTCAAGCTCTCTCGCACGCGAGCACGATGGCTGCAGGTCAATAGAAGGGAAGAGGGAACTTTCCATCCATGGGCTGCACAGAGAGAGCTCCGATTCAAGTAACTTTGTTTAATTTGCAAATGAAGCGTAATGAAATTGAGGGGAACGGTTCTTGAAGCTTTTAATATTCATTCGAAGCCAACCGGAATGAAGAGGATTGCTCCAAGGGAACTAAGGAACCTTATACAGGTGCTTTCTATAAGGTACCGCATAACCAAACTATATATTTCCATGCGGCCAACATCTAGTCTCGGACCTCGGTTACCTCCCGTGGTAGATATCAACTTGTTGATTTACACCAGCCACAACTATGCGGTTTGAGGCGTCTATATCCTCACCCAACTCCGCAGGCAGTTCAGTTCAGCCCTAAGGCTATTTCACCCCTGAAATCCCTCATCCTGGTCCGAGTCATCGCTGTTTAATGACGAAATCCGACCTCCGAGGGTGAAGGAATTTCGAAAATAGACACAGGGTGCTTTACACCCCCTTGATATAAAAAAAGCTATATCATAGGTTCAATTTCTGTCTATAAAATTAGCGAATGAAATTTCGTCAAATTTTGCTGCAGAATTAAAGTTCGTGAAAAGTTCTGCCACCTTCTGAGCTTGTAGTATGGTGGCTTTTGAAAGCAGAGCTTGCAAAGCTTACCCCGCGCCTGGAGAACACGATCGATCAATTAAAGTTTGAGAGGAACCTGTGGCCCGTTGCAAAATCTCTCAACGTATACCAGGTATACATGGGTAAATAATTTTCGGGTTCTTGTTCGGGCAAAATTTCCCCCGAAAAGTTTACCCGCTCTGCTGCTCCGACCGTGGCATGGTTGTTGGTTAGTGTTTCCGCTGCGCAGTACTTATATATACCTACCTACGGAGGGGCTTATCGATCAGAAGATAAATCAATTAATTATACCGCCCGCTGTCCCTTGCAATAGATTAATTAGAAAATAAGCTTTCACCCGCGTTACACTGGCAGCGTAACGTATATTTACGGTCGATTTCGCTTAATCACAACTTTCGTTATTCATCATTGGAAACACATTCGCGCCCATACCGCAAATCATCCCCTGACGTTTCCGCAACCGCGATGAACCACCGCATAGATATTATTACGGAATAGGGCAGCTGAAATTCACCTGGCCATTTTCATTTTGAAATTTCACAATTTCTATTTATGCAATCAGACGAGTAGCCAGCCGCTTGCGGATGGGGCAGGTCATGAGATATATATATATATGTACAAAGATTAACTGAGAGTGGTAGGAAGCTGCGGACTAGTGCAGACTGCACAGCTTTATAAATATACATATTATTCCGCATTCTGGAACTGGGAGTATATAACTACCTGCTGCTGGTACTGGTACCTACTCTAGCCGGGATTTCCCGGATTAGAGAGAATAAGTTATACCAATTTCCGGCTTCGCATATCAGATGAATTTCTGAATGGTAATTTGTTTCAGCCAGTTATTTTAATATCTCCCTTATACGCCAGAGTTATTTACCACCATCTATGGTCTCATTTTATCTGGATATATTTAATACTTGACGGCTAGATACGTCCCAATTTGTGAAAAATAAGGGTGTAATATCATCGTTGCTAATACGCATGAAGGCGCATGAATGTCTCAGAAATATTTCTTATCTAAATCTTACCCTCCTTGCCTCTTTCCGGCTCGTTCTCCAGTTCTAAAGTTTTATTTTTACGTTTATTATTATTTTCCTTTTTTTGTATCTTTTTTTTTTTTTGTTTTCTTTTATTTTTCACTCAAAACCTCGCGTTTCTGTATAGATACCTACTACGGTACTGTAGTTTCACGGCGCCATTACAGCCGGGAACCACGCCATAAGATATAATTGAACAGAATCCCTCCCTATTAGAGGTGGCTATCATTTTCGAGCGGTTTGCCCGTGTTACCGTACCCCGACTCATTTAGGGGATGAAGCCTCTTCTCTCTCCGTCTCCCTCGCTCGATCTTTCCACCCCCTTTATCTATCTCTCTCTCTCTCTCTCTCTCTCTCTGACGCCGCCACACCCCCCAGCCTCCCAAACCACCCAACGCGAGAAGTGGTACATGTATCGCATTTGTCAGAATGCCCCATTCCGTATGTATGTTGCGTGTTGCCCATCCGAGCCAGAATTGCACCAATTTATCCCACAAAGTGGCTTAGTCCTAGGTATACAGGCAATTTTAGGTAGGTAGGTAGGTAGGTAGATATAGGTAGGCAGACAGGCAGGTACCTATATATATTCCAACAAACTCACCGCGCAGCTTGTATATGAATATAGGCATAATAGTGGAGAACAGAAAATTTGCCCCGGATCTGGCGTGGCTGTGGCTACCTGTGGAGTTACGCAGATATGTATGCGAATCGAGGGTGTGATACCTACCCCTGCAAGCTTTCATACTCCTAACGTATCAAGATATTGCTACGGTTAGGGGATGAAGAAGAGAAGAACACATACACACACAAAGAAAAACGAAAGAAAAAAATAAATAAAAATACGAGGTAAAAAATCGTTTGAACCTTGAAGTGAATTTTAATTATCAAAAACCACCCGAGATTGTATGAATGTAACGATATAGCATATATATATGTATACTTTGAGCCAGAAGTATATTACGCTTTCTTTGATTAAGTTCCGGAAATTTTATTATACCGTAAAGTTAAGCTTGATGAAGTACGACGAGGATTCTGTTTTTTTTTTCCTGTTTTTTTTTTCTTTCATTTCTCAATTTTTCTTCGTTTCTTTTCTTTTAATCCGTGTTTGTCTCGATTCTCTTTCTCGGATATTTCTCAAAAGGACGCGGTAGGAAGGTATATGGTATACCCGAAGCAAAGTTGTATTCTTGGCCACATTGGCTGATTACAAATAATAAGAAGGACTCTTTTTCTTAATCAAGAAACCTCGCGGATTGGATCACCGGATCTCAAGCATCCTCGATTCGCTTTCGGGTTGAAAAAAATAAAAATAAATAAAATAACGAGCAGAACCACAGACGAGACGATGAGGTACAGGAAAATATTACCGCTGCAATTATGGATATATATATTTTCGAATCCCTTACGATCGTATATATACGTAATTATTTCATCCTCTCCTACTCCAAAGATCAATTTTATCTTCGATCAAACCTGAGACTTATATTACCTACCTTGGCGATTGGAAAACAATTGCGATTACCTAGAGTCGAGATATAAGTAAGCTTTATACGATAGGAAACTAACTGTGTACTTTATCGAGTCAATTTCATCTAAAATCAAATGGCAATAATTCACGTAGTTTCTTCATCCCCTGCATCTTTTTATCCAGAGAAAAGTTTGAAACGAATCTACTATGTGTAGTACGTAATATATGGATATAATGCAAATCGGGCAAAACGCACGGTATTACAAGTATGTTACTATAGTTTACAGCGGCAATAAAACTTTGATTGTGAATCAGAAGAGTCGAACGAAGTAGAGAAAGAGGAACCAACTGAGTGAGTAAGTGAGATTCGAGTAAGCCCTGGGTCTGGATAAAGACATTTATACTATACGTGAATCTGAGGAACGTGGGGCATATTTTATTGTTTTCTAATAAAACTTTCAAAGCTCTTCGCGAATTTCTTTACGCCCGCCTTTACGACGCTGAAAAATCCGAGTTCCTTTATATTAGCCTATCCTCTGCGATAGTCACACTTCAGGACCGACTTTGTCCCGTACGAAGTTTATTCTCTCTAAAACGAGATTACCCCCATAACTCCGCACATATTCACGAATGTATGTTTATATAAACTAAACACTCCTAGACCAATATCCAAGAGCAAGCGAAATATATGGAGATGGAAAGAGAAGGACATGAAAAAGAAAGAAAAAAAACAGGGTACTCGACAGCATACACGCGGTACAGAGTCAAATCGAGAATTATTGATTGCCAATTACTTCGATCGAATATCGAACGTCGAATGTTCGACCATAAAACCGATTAAGCGTGTAAATCCACGGAGGCGAAATAAACTGGTAATACGTAACTCAGTGTACTTATTGCCAGGCTGTAGCCCCCATATACTGGCTTTGTCAAGTGACTAAGTGTGCAGCCTCCTCGCAACAGTGCCCAGGGTATTATTAATGGCGTCGATGGGACGGTTTGTCGGTGCAGAAACATCTTCTGGTTAATTCGCAAAGCCCTTATAGGACCGGATTACGGTCGCCCATACTATGGGGAAGTTGAGGTAATCTCAGCTATGTGTATTAATTTATCCCAAAAGGTGTTTCCACACTCGATACAATACTATTCACCCCACGTATTCGTACATTCGCAAATACGCCAATCTGTCACGTTAAAAACGTTTCAAGGAGCTATCATTTTTCTTTCTCCCTATTCTTGACTTTTCATCAATTGATATGCAGCGATTCTTCCATTCGAATTGCGAACTTGATTGCATCAAGTTTTCCATCAATGATTTCGCTAGGAAAAGAAAAAAAATGTAAAATCTGTAAGTTCGTATTCACCTGAAGCTTTCCAGATTTCTTTTTTATTCTGATAATTGATGTGAGCGTTTTCCTAATCTTCGAAAGGGAATGAGAAGAAGAAATGACCCGCCCTTATGCCATAAGAATCGGTGTTTCATCGCTTGTGTCCTTATGCCTTTGGACACGCGATATTATGCTGTAATGCCAAATCTATGGGTTAATATAAAGGTAATTTTTCTTCAAATACAACCGATAATTTTCTTACCCGCGTATGATGAAGAAAAAAAAAAAAAAAAAAAAAAAAAGACAACCGGACAAACGACGTGGGAGGAAAAGGATATATTGGAAGGCACGGCATGGACTCTGAGCAATAACCCTTTCAGTTATTGTGGCTAGTAAAAAGAAGGATATACGTAGGAGGACAGAGAAAAATGGCGATGAGTAGCGAAGGGTGGAGAAAAACCGTGGGCAGGGGGTGGTCGTCAGGGTGCGGAAACGGTGCTGTGAGGTTCTAGCGCACGAATGTAGGACATAAACCGCTATCACTGACAATAACCATCTGCTCCATAAACCTCAGCTGCCTCTCTACGTAACGAGAATAATGCGTGCTGGGGGTGTATCCCGCCGCTTCCATTACACAAGAAGTAAAACTGTGCAGGCGTCTACCTTGCCGCTTTTGCGGTCGTGCGGAAAACTGCGAGGTAAAAATGTAACAACTGTATTTCCCGATTGCTATAGGTACACAACGCATCTGATACTGCTACATTTATGAACGTAAAGCTCGCGTTGATTATTGACCATTTTCTATCACGTCATCCTTATACGTTACATTTATTACGTGTCAACTCTATATCTGCAGAAATGGCAAAAAGTAAACGCAGACGTAAAAAAAAATCCAGTATTTAACGACGGTATAACTCTACAGACTATAAAATAATCAGCCGATTCAAAGGTGGGGTGTTTTTTATTTTGGGAAAACATTAATATAATTGAAATATTGAATATCACGTCAAAAAATTGTTGCAAGAACTGTCGATGGAGCTCCTGTGTCAATTCAATCCTGAGATATGAAGCTTAATATCGTGTCTGAGGGAGGCTGTATCCCTTTTCGGCGTAATTTTAATGTCATAATAAAAAAGCTGGCGCGAGTGCTGTGACCAATGGATGTTAACGATAGTATACACTACGGAAAGGTACTTTTTTTTCTATATTGTTAGGTGAAAAACATCTGAAAAAGTTGAAAAACACTCAAGTTATTGAGCAGCGAAGTTAAGATATCGATTTTCACTTGTCTCCAGCACTTATCCCAAGATCATTTCTAAACCGGTCGTACGATTAACGTGCCCTTTGGCACATATTCTTTCCTGATATATGGCTATATCCTATAATAGAATCACCAACTTCCGAACGAGACTTTCGGACTTACAGCAAAAGAAAAAAAATGCCCAAAATTGGCTAAAATTCGACAACTGCGTTCAAAAAATAATTTCCCCTAAACTATAGCAAATACAAACATTATTCTAGCAGGGGAAAATCCTACGAATGTGCTCAGTGAATAGATATGTTGATTTCATGTTTCAGGCAAAAGACTCCAACGCAATGTTGCGATAAGTGGAGGCAAGCGAAAATCACGCCGGAAAGTGGTACAGGTCCCCTTTTAAAAAATCCCAAACAACCCCGAAACGAATTGCATTTTACAAGAGCAATTTGATTTAGCAAGACTAGAATATATCCTGGTATTATACTTTGAAAAATAAATCGAAGGGGGTAAGGTTTTCAGGGGGGTCAAATTGACGTGTAACGACCCATTAGCTTGGGGACTTTTTGTGCGAGGATAAATAAAATGTGGTGTATCTTGATAAATTTTATCTAGCTGAAAGAGCGGACACCCTCTCAATGCCTCGCTGTACCTTCGCCCATATAAGCTTGAGGAAAAGAAGTTCGCAAAAGAAAAAAAAAAAAAAAAAAAAACGTCGGCTGGTGTAATAAGGGTTTTAGAAGGATTTTCCTTTGGGGGGGTTGAACGTTTCGCACGGTCAGGCAAAAAAGACGGCTTGGTTCCGGCTGGTTTCGTCCGGTTTTACCCGGCGCTATATATACGTACGCCGTGAGAACTAAGATCTGATTTAAGACTCCCGGACAGGACCGGCAAGGAGGGAGAAGAAGATACCGAGAGATAAAATGAGTGAGAGAGAAAGAGAGAGAAATAGAGTGAGAAAGACGACAACGCGTTTGGGGATGACACCGTAGGGTGTAATGAGAAATGGTTCGGTCCTCGCGGCAACCCTTGGCGGAAGGAGCTTAAGTAATACCAGCTTCACTCAAAAGAGCCATCAGTCAACTCAGCCAAACGTAAACGTAGCCTTTACCAGAGCCAATCGAAATTCCGAAATCTTCTTCCTCCCGAATTCGGGGTTGGATAAAAATTTTTTCCCTCATTTTACCCTCGGCCCGTTTTACTATCGCAAATTTCTACCCTCTTCTATAACATATTTTTTTACCTCCTAATGTTCGTGGAAAAAATTGAGAACGGAGATCATCATCGGATTTGAACATGATCGCAAGATTATGAGAGATACAAAATGGGAGAAGTACTCACAGCTGAAGGGTTGCTTTTCAACGTCAGATTTTCTACCCCCGGAAACAACCGCGGTGAAATATGTAGGGTAGGGTTTAGACCGGCCTACCTAGTCGGTGTAGGTTTATATCTAGGTAAGTAACAGAGCCTGACCTTCGCGGGCTGAAACCTTCGCTCGATAAAGCCAGCCAACTATAGAGATTCCTGTACGGCACCAGTTTTATGATATCTCTACCTGCCACCATGCCATGCCGTTGCTATCAGCCGAGAAACTTTTATTAGATCGTAAAAGTAAATATTGAATGAAAAAAAAAAAAAGAAAAAATTACTGCGAAGATGGTGGCGAATGCTCGATAGTTTATGAAATTACCCGATCACAATGGGTAGGAATGATAGTAATTTGGAATTTTCACAGTATAGAATAGATGAGCGGAAAATTTACCCACTGAGAAAATAAGGATCCACGTAGAGATTCGAACGAATGGACCTTCGGATTACTACCGAAAATCGGTGGCCCAGCCAGAGTCAGATCGACAATAATTGAATCCTTGTATACTCCGCTAATGTTAGAAAAAAAGCCAATGATCCCAGTGTTGAGGTTTTTGAGATTGCCGGATTTGATTGTAGGACCAGATTTCCAGAACTCGACATGGGTAATGCAAATTTTGAAGACAGTTAGATATCAACGACAGTTTGTGTTGAATCCAAGTTTCAGATTCTTGGAGTCCAGACTCGAATCCGAAATATGCGACCTCGAATGCCAGGAGATATACGAACTTTCCTCGGAATCCAACTATACTTTTCAAATTTCCATCACCCATATTAAATCCGCTGTTTGAAATGTTTGAAAGCGAAATAAAAAACGATAAGGTACCTAAGCACAATCACATCAGAATAGTGTAAGCATTTTTATTTTTCGGAAGAAGTGTCATACACTGTCAATGTTTCAACCACAGAGCCCAATATAATTGGAAAGACTGGCCCAAAATTCGTCATGGAATTTTGCATGAAGTAAATTTTCGAGAGGGGCCCATTTTCCGCATTTTAAAAGTTTACGAGGATTCGAACTTTTATAGCTTATGTTTCGTATAAGCTTGTCAAAAGGTAATCTTTTTACATTCGTGTTAGAACTTCCTGCGATTAGCATCAATATCGAGACGAATTGGCGGCACGGTATCGCCAGGCTCGCCAAAAGTTTTCTCTTCTTTAAGGTAAACGCGCTCGGCTAACTTTTTTAAAGATCGTGACAACGGTGGAAAATTCTACGGCTCTAGATCGAGGTCCTGACAATAAATCCGCGCAGGCCAACGACGGAGGAAATAAACGAGCGTCGAGCTAACGGCAGTACAAAAAGGGAGCGAAAAATGTCAGAATACATAAGAAAAAAAATAAAAAAATAATTAAATTCAAGGGAAACGCGAAAAAAGGCAAAAATAAAATGAATAAATAAAATAAGGGTTAGATACCGCGAGATACACAGAGAAAGAGAAAACGCCCAGAGACAGAGGGAGAAAAGAATTAGAAGACAAGCAAGTAGCACTAGGGTGCGAGGGGCTTGGAAGGGATGTTTAAGAGACTTAATTAGTTCATTTCCTTGGTTCGCCAGGGAATTAAAAATAATTACTTTTTTTTTTCTTCTACCCCCCAGTTCGCTTGCGGAAGCGGAAAGTTGCGGGAGCGCCAAGGTGGTTGACAAATGTTTGACCAAAGGATTTTCTAGTTTTAATGGTTACCACCGGTACGACTGGCTGAGAAACGGTAAAATGTTACACCGATGTGAATTTCAACTGCTCCGACTGTATAAAACGTTAAGTTGATTCGTTCGACTTCAACTCCGTAATGAATTTCGAAAATGGAAGTAGACTTTTCAATTGCTGACTAGGCTTTACCCCAACGCTGAAAAAAAAAAAAAAAAAAAAATCAAAACTGATAGAAACGCGATAGGTACCGTTGATCAGCTCGATTCTAGCAGGTTTATTCGACCCCTTGTACAGCTATATGTACAGCTTTTTAAGAAATCGGCTTAGACTTTCGGAGTTTCTTTTTCTTCTTGACTTTCTGGAAACTCGAGTCGCGAAGCTCGTTTGAAGGTTGCGGTGTAATCAGTCGAAATGTCACCGTGACAAACGAGTGTCGCTAATTATCGACTGTGGCGAGACGAGGCGAGGCGAGGCGAGGCAGGAAGGGCAAGGCAGGCAGGGCAAGGAAGGCGAAGCCTGGGCTGGGGTTAGTCGGCGAGAGTTTCGTTCGAGGTTGGGGTGACACCGTCGAGTGGTATCGACAGAAGGGCTGAAGCACTGCTGCCAACATGAGAGGTACAACCTTCCAGCTTCTCTTCGTCCTTCGGTCCTCCCAGTCTGTCGACCTTCCCTTATCCCATCCCTTCCCTTCCCTTCCCTTCTCTTGACTCGACTGGTTCAGGAGCGTTTCGCTTCGATTCACTTTGGTTGAACCGCCGTCACCGTCGCGTGGCGATCAGGTAACGCCATTCGTCAGGAGGAAAAAAAACGGGACAAGCTTCTTCTTTTACTTTTTCTTTTTCTTTTTTTTTCATCTTCCTTTTCGTCTTATTCGAAGTCAGTTTCTTTGTTCGATTGAGACAGTGGTTCTCGAAAAGGCGTAGCAAAAACAGGTTAATTTTGGCAAATTGGCTCCGGGTAAAAGATCGATGGACTGACAGAAGGTTGGTAAAAAATTAAGGGTGGGTCAGATTAAAAGTTTCCTGGCAAGAAAATACCTACTCGTCTAGAATCCTATATACAGTATAAGTACCTCTCCGAATCGAAGAACCCGTTGTCAATTATAAATGTCTTCTCATCTAGAAGGGAAAACATATCGAGTATTTTATGGCGTGGGGGGCAAAGAAGTAATTACAGACTTTTTTTGCTATGAAAATCGCTACATCTTTATACCATCAGACACTCGATACCTATAGATACTATATGTATACAGATAGCAAACTGAAACATAAGCCACGAAGGTGTTCGAGCTGAGGTAATGTCGAACTACGCTAAATTACACTAACAGGGCAACTGTAAGTGGGTTACACCAAAGTACATTAGGTTACGCTAAATTGTACTACCATTAGCCGGATGATGTGCTCGGTTGATGCAGACCTATAGCCATCTAACTATATCTGCCATAGATAGATATGTCTGTCTTCGCCTCTACCCAACAAAATACCTATATATGTGAATATAAGATCAAGGAGAGAAGCACAGAAGCCTTATATACCTACTACACCTCGAAGTCTCGCTGGTGTCGGAATCCCCTGAGGGATATAATAGTCTTCGAAGAATGACGCGCTCGGTGAAGTACATTGTGCAACTTTGAATGCTTCGGATCAAACGATCTGAGAAAAAGAGAGAAAGACAGGCAAGCTCAAAGAGTATTAGGGCTGAAATCGATATGGACATTGGGATACCCAGGAATCCTTTTTCACTTTATCCTTCCATAATGTTTTTTCCTTTTTTTTTTTCAACCTTTTCTTTTCCTTTCCAACATTGAACGTCCAAGACCAGCAGCCCACGAATGGAGTTTGTTAATTTTCGTTTCATTGCAGTTTTTCTTCCCGTTTTTTTTTCTGCCCTGATATAAATTGGTACGCCCAGCGGGACCCGGGATCCTCGGGTTTCCTCCAAGGACCCACGGTGCCATCCTTAACGGTTGCTGGATTTACATGGGTTGGATTTACCTTTTGTGTATATATATATATACCTATGTACGCTGAGAGAGATGCTGGTAGTACAACAGAAGTTGAACAATAAACGACACGCGTAGGCCCGCAGATTTCCTACCTGTACGCAAATGAGGCTGAGCTTAGTTCCGTAACTTGAAGCATTTTAGAGAGACGAATATACCGCGCGAGTATAAGCGAGAGAAGAGAATTTCAGTATATAGGTGAGAAACCGAGTATTCATTTGGCACCCAGAATTCACGCTACCAATCTCGATATTCTCCCTTTGAATTCAGGATTTCTTTTTTTTTTTTTCTTTAATTCTTTTTTCTTCGTTTTTTTTCCCGCCATTTTATTACTCGAAAGTGGCGGCGAGTGGCCCAGAAGTACATTTTGGCAGAGGTCGAGTCCCGCGCCGCCGCTACGCCTCCAAGGATCCTTTGAGTTAACTTCAATAGGACGGACTACCACCGTAACCAATAAGAGATCCACTCCATCGCTAGTCCTTCACCGATTTCGAGTAGCGAGCGTCTACTACGGTGTTCACCAACGCGGTATAGGAGGTATGACGAGAAGAGGTTTTGATCCTGCGGCGTGCTGAGGTCCTTCGCGCTCTTTGTAAGATCGCACCCAGCTATTCTACGCCCCCATGGTGTTGTATGCCTACCTCGGTGGAGTAAAATCTGTTTGACTTATTATCAAAGCCCCCACGTTTCGCATAGGAATTTAGCTAATACGAGTCTCTCTTCCTCTCTTCCTCTCTCTCTCTCTCTCTCTCTCTCTCTCTCTCTCTCTCTCTCTCTCTTTCTCTCTTCCCTCAGAACTGGGCCAGCGATTTCAAAGCTAGCTCGAAACCGCAGAGCAAGGACTTACCTCATGCCGCGCACGTTCGCCTCCTGGCGAAATGTCACCGACTAAATGTCAGGACGTTAAGTTTCCACGGTACATAGACGTATAACGCCCTAGAGACCAGATGCCTATTCCAGCCAAGCGGCCGCCTTCTTGCACCTGTATTTATAATATATGCTTCTGCGGCGACTTCTGGCTGTACGGAAGGATTTGATTTGAAAAAAGAATATATATTTCGGACCACAAGAGGAGAGATGAAAATTAACGAATAAACGGACCTGGAACTTTGCACTAAATAAATAAATAAAATTTCGCTTTGGGTCATTACGGCGAGACGCAGTACACGCGAACCAACCAAACCCCGGGATCATGAGATATATATTCACTTTTCATATAATTAACCTTTTCCCTAGGAACAGGGGTACAGGGGGTAGGGTTGGAATTTAAAAAAGCTAGCAAACGTCAGCCGCAGGGCAAAGCCGTCGACACGTTCCTTCTCTTCCTCTTCCTCGTCCTGGCGTGGTGTTATTTTGCTTTCTGCTCTCGACTTTACCTTCCGCATCGCATATACGGCGGGTAGGCATGAGCTTATACACTTCACAGTGTGCCGTATGATATTTTCAGATTCAACTAACGTTATTTTTATTATAAATATGAACCAGCGAGTCACGGTACCCTCCCTGAACGTTTAATTTGTTAGAAAATGACGCCTCGCAACTATTCGAGTGTATATCATGTATTTTCGCGTAAGTTTTTTTATTGTCGGGTATAGTGAAATTATTCAACCGGCTAGTTTTCCACCAGTGGCACCAGATGCCGGTAGGACTCTTCGTTCAGGACTTGGGCGAAAAGCTCACCTCTCTATGCCTCCCATAAGATCAGAAAACGTTCCGGGGTAGGTGCCCATTCAATTCACATTGTTGAACTTTTCTAAATCTTTCGATCAGCCCCCGCGGTTCAAAAGAGCGAAACTCGTCCGAAGCTCGCGTACACGCCCTCCCTTAACTCTTCGACATTTTTTAGAATTTCTTTTCCACTTTTCATGATCGACAATAAAATTCTTTTACGGACCAAACATATTTCCCGAAGCACAACTTTCTATTATTCATTGCTGTACCGTAAATCCAATTCTCTCTCTTTCTCTCTCTCTCTCTCTCTTTCTGTCCCACTTGTACGTGCCATAATATCAACCCGAGATCCTTTCGTATCCTCTTTTGATACTTAATATAAGAGCTTCGAAAACTAGTTAGACCAAATGACTCTATAATATCCTGTGGAGAAGTTGAGCAAACTGTAATACTGCGACTGCACAACTTACTGTTTCATAAACCCAGTAATACTGTTAGAAAGCTATATCAGGAATTGCTTGATAATAAGTTTCAGTCATAATGCACACGTGATGCCTTTTAAATTGACCACACTGCAGCTACTATATACCATCGGAACATTGGACCAATGGGGATGGACTGCAAATTCTCCCATGGATTTCGAGCGTGTTTTCTGACCATACTGCGAGCCAAGATCCGGGGATTACGTTGCCCTGACATGGGACGCTACTATACCAACTGGCTAAGACCCATGGTACACGATTCTAGTGTCTGATCTGTCCTCCAGGATAGCACATAGGATTTTGTACGTGGGTAGATAGCAAGATCTATGTACGGGGGAGCAAGCGAATATATATAATATATATATATTCCAGGGCGGAAAATTCTCCTAGCTAACGATTACTTCCATAAGTTAATGATGTCGTCAATTAATTTCACCATCTCGGTTCAAATTTCATAATTATTAAGGAAGTGGGGGCACAATAGCACACCCAAACTTTCACGGGTTAGAAAAACACCTAAGAAGAATCAGAAAACCAGTTTCATTAGACGTCAAAACTTTGTATCTATCGAAACAGGGGATTCCGAAAAAATCTACTGACTTCAAATATTTAGAGTATTAAAAGAAGAGAATAGAAAGTTTTCGTGCAAATGTAAAGATTCCATGTGATCTTGTATACATTACGTAAAGGAAGTAAGTATGTAATCGTGTTCGTATGCATGTGTGTGTAAAATGTCAGGAAAGGTTGGCCAGTCCCCCAAGAGGCGGACCTCATCACCTGGATTTCAGTTTTGTCCTGACAAACTGTTGTCTAAGTGGCTTACATTAAGTACCACCCTTCACCCTTTGGGATTCGAGTTCTGTCCGAGTTAATTACCTTCGTTTTCCGCTTGTTTTTGGGTACTCGCTCGGCGCGGATCTGGTTTTTAAGCGTCAATTGTGACCGCCTCAAAGTTCTTGTGTGCAAAAGCTCTTGGGAGTGTAGGGTACGTCAGGTAGTATACATATACCTAAATTCCAGGACCACGAGGTAACATAAAGCCGGATTACTTCCCGGAGAAACTTGTCTCTTTCCTTGCGATTGTTTCAAACCCAACCCAAGCCAACCTAACCCAACCCAAACCGACTCCCTGCAGCCCTCATCGACCAGCTTTTTCTCCCCAGCATTCACCAGAGATTTTCTAAACGTTGCCCCTACCCTGCAGATTTCAATCGATCAATTGAATTCGAAAAAATTCGAGAGGAAAAAGGACCAGATGAGACAATACCTCGTGAATTAGTGCAAGAATTCTATCTGCCTTTTCATTTCACTTGCATTCCAAATTTCAACTTGCTGACCGAGCCTTCTCGAGGTGTTCATTTCACTCGTTTGACATACCGCAATTCCGAGTTCTGATGTTCTGGGACACCGCTAGCAAACGAGCAGCTAGTATCGTTCCCTACTGCTGCACGAGCTGAAGCCACGTCCGATGTAATAACACGATTCATTTAGCTACACGCCGAGGCGGTAGGTATACAGTTTACCTTCCGCTTTCTCGTATAATATAATAGCCATCCAACCCTGCAGCTTGAATTTAGCTTAACGTACATCAGCCGACAATCGCTCCGACGCGAGGTCGCCGGAGGGTTTATCAACACCATAAAATACACATGTGTCTACATGGTAACGTATCACTTATTCAACACGTTTTTTCTCGCTCAAAACTACAAATTTACAGATTCATACTCTCCCCGAGTCACCTCGGACATTCTTGATATCTGTAATAAGCGGATGATGATTCAGCTAACCACATTGCGACGAACTGGTTCATGACAGGTTCTTTTTGATTACTCGGAAACCATCCAGGCAATCAATTCCAACTTCCACAACTTTTTCTTGTTGATAAAACCGCATCGATTGAGACCAAAATCATCGAAATCCATTGATTGGTTAGCTAGATATCAACAGATGAAGAATTCATTGCAAACCAAGACACCCGAGCGTCCGTCCGTCTAGAATGATCGGGGGATAATTTTCTGGACCCTGGAAAGTGGAAATCCGGTGAAAAGTTTCCATTTTTCAAAACCGTGGAATTAGAAACGAGTACCAATTAGTTTAAATTCCGATCTTTTGATACCGCACGGATTATGCATATGATGAAACGAAAAGTTATACCGGAAGTTAAACTCAGTCAGTAGAGTAAAATAAATGGTTTCACTACAGGTTCGCCCGGGTTCGCAAACGCGGCTCTTCCGGTTCGCGATAGGCTACCTTGGCACGTACCTATACTACATTAGTATCGTATGGCGGGGTGAAACCCTCTTACAAATCCGCTTCACAACCCTCTAAGCACTCTCCAACAAGCGTATTAGGCGAATCATTTCGCACCTGCCATACGCACCAGATGTGATTTATGCGCGAACGTAACAAGCCCCGGTGGTTGGCGTTAGCGTAGAAAAGCAAAGCAAAGCAGAGCAGAGCAGAGCCATAGCATGAAAATCAATTAATTTTAATTAACGCGAAGTCAATTTATGAAATCGCTTTTCGGTCGACATAAGCTGCTGTATATGTATGTACATACATACATACCTCTGCGTATTGCCACGCGCGATTAAAACCTGCATACGTTGGATGCAAAATGAAAGTAACAACGAGTGTACTGCATATATCGACGTATAGGTGCATAGGTTATAAATGTTAATTCGTCAGAGTTCGTATAACTTTTTACCTATACAGGTGGTTTAACCTGATTCAATTAATATTTCATCAAGAGTTCCAATTAGGTGAAAAATACGAGAACAAAGAAAAGCAAAGACAAAAAAGAGAGAGAGAGAAAGAAAATAAAAAGAATGTGAAAAAAATTCGTGATAAAATAAAAGTAAACGAATACCTACACCGTCAAAAAGGATATAAATTCAATGCAGCAACGAGTTCGGCCGTTTTGATTATACATCCCCCGCGTTTTCAAACATTTTCAGAAAAACGTTTGGAAAACGTTCGCTCGTGGAAGTGAAATATATTTTTTTTCGAAAAATAAACCCCATCCGTATAGCTCAACCGCGTATATTCTAAAGCCCGAAAACGCGTCCCGTTCGACACGATCAGCCTTTTATTACCCGAGCACGATGCGAAAAACGAAAAGTATTATTGTCCGAACGATTCAGAAACATTCGTTGTTACAGAGGGGTACCTACATTAACGAGGAGCTTGTGGGTCGAGGGGCAAAATACGCCCTATTTCTGTATGGAAATGCGTTAAAGTAGGTACAGCATGTCATTGGGTTGAGTTGCGAGTTGCGAATTGCGAATTGCCAATTGCGAGTCACGAGTCGGGGATGTTGGGGATGTTTGGAGTGTAGAGCACAAGGTAAAACCTCTAGAATCTCTCTCTTCCCTTATATTTCGAGTACAGCGCTGAGCGCTCGTTCGCTCAACGGTAATTAAATCTATTCTGTAGCAACTTAATAGCGCGTGTCTCTATATATCTGCAACCAGTCGGGGTTGCAGTGCGTAGGTAGGTAGGTAGGTAGGTACGTAGTGCAACCCCCCATTCATCGAACTAAACTGCAATGACGACGACGACGAAGCGATGAGGGAGCTGCAAGCTCGATGGTAAGAGCTTCCAGGTAGAATCGAACCTCCCGCCCACATCCTCGATTCTACTAATGGCTGAATACTCGCCTTTCAAACCCAATTTCACGGTGCTCCGACTCCTGGTGATTGTCCATTATTAGTGAATCAATTTAATGACTCGACGCTTTACGTATACGCCCCGCAACAACCCAGCTGTGGATATACTTTTTCACTAAACCTTCGCACTAAGGATATTCATTTATTTGTTTGGAGAAAAGCTTCAGACCTTAAGAAAATCAGCATACCTAAGTTGAGGTGATCCGATTCCATTGATGATAGAAGTTTCGAAATCGTCGTGAAAAAGTCGCCTTTTTGCAGTCACTGCCGAAAGTATGAAAAAATTGCTACTTGTTCTTGAGTGAGAGAGTTTAAACGGCTAAAGCCATTTTGTAACCGGAAGTTGGAGAGGGAGTTTGAAAAGCTTTATGGTACATGCGTCTACGGAATATACAATTTCCTATCCAAATTTTCATTCATGGTACGCCTCGAATTCCGAACGTTCATTTGAACGAAAGTAACAAGAAACTCTCATACCATGCTTCTTTGAACGTCAAATATTTGTGAATTTTGAACCCTTTATAACTGACTTTCGATTTCCAACACATCCAAAATCTGTTGATACTGTTAGATGATGAACAATCGTGGTAAACCATACTTTTCCAAATTTTATTTCAAACGAACATTCGTACTTTCAAGCACATGAGTATGTGTCGTTTTGAAAAGTCAAAATACTCGATTGGTACACGGAGACTCAAGATATGTAACTAGATGATCGCGATGATTTCGGAAATTTGATACGCGAGGAGGAAGCCAAGAGTTTTCGGAAAGCTTGGGGCGCGGCAAAAAGCGTTTCGGGTAAAACCTTAGTTCGTCTCTTATCGGCACTTTGAGGAACGTCGGAGCTTTTACGTTACAAACGTGGGTGTGGCTGGGGCGATATCGCGTGGCCCGGGTGTAAGTGGATGTGTAAAGGTACGTGTATGCCTTATACCAAAGTATATATCCGTGTACATCCGTAGACCTCTGCACGAAACGTAGAATCCCTTCAAGTGTGGGTACGACTTCCCTTCTCCTTTTCCCTCCGGTTTTCAGGAGCAGTCGGCGGGTTAGGTATCACAGCTGACTGCTCTCACTCGTCCCTTGGCACCCTCACATTCATCCCTCGCGGCCCGAGGCCCTCCCCGCTGGTAAACATATTAAATGATGCGCGATCACCCCCGTTCACCCCACCGAGCTCCGAGCTTCCGAGCTTCGAGATTCGAGCTTTTGCTTTGCTCGGTAGATATCGCGAGACCGTTTTCCACCCCGCCTGCACCACGATATAGACGTCATTCCATTTGATAGACTAGCTGTTTGCGTAGTAGGTGCCGTCGAACCTTCGAACCTTCGAACCTTCGAGCCTTCGAGCGCTGAATCATGCTATGCATTTTCGAAACCCTGAGGGGAATTATTCCCCCAGATTCCGAGTAGGTACACGTTATCGCAGCACACCAAGGCCTCGCCTCAACTTATACAACTTTCCTATTACTACACCAGATAAACGGATCCCGATCAAACAAAGGTTAATTTTATTTGCCGAATCTCAAGAACCTTGATTTACAATTTTTCATCCGTTCGTGATCGATTTTTGAATGCTTATAAGATATAGATATGTGATTGACTCACAAGGGAACATCGCCAAGTGTTCCCTTACGATTTCAACGGAACATTGGAAGTTTGTAGAGGGGGTGCAAATATTTGACACGTATTTTTTTTTTATATCTGCGAACCTCCACTTTGACGGGGTATAATCAACCCCTGATAATCACAGAGTTCGCTATTCAATAGCTCCCGAACAACTGGCTATGGAATTTTAAGGTTTTTGATGTCGCTCGATTGAAATTTGCAGTCGAAATTGGAAAATTCACAATGGCTTAACTAAAATGACGGACCAGCTTTTTCCAAAATGATGCAGATTGCTCCGGATCTGGTATCCTCGGGGTTTTTGATTTCCCGATTTCGACTGTAGATTTAAAATCAGTGACCTCAAAAACCTTTAATACCACCTTGTGAGTCAAAAATCTTTGGTCAATTGTTCTACACGAGTTATTGAATAGCGAGATCTGCGATTTTCAGGGGTTAATTGCACCCCCTCGGAGTGGAGTTCCACAGATATAACAGAATACCTGTCAAATATTTTCATCCCTTCTACAATCTCCCAAAGTTTCGTTAAAATCGGAGGCGGACACTTGGCGATGTTCCCTAATATTAGTCACTGCAAAAAAGAACGAAAAACGACTTCGACGTCACGGTCTTTATTCATTTTCGCATATTTTCTGACAACAGCTTTCGTGTAAACGTTAGATTTCACCTTGAAAGGTTCTTTTTTATCCAAAGAGGGCATATTCTAGTCCTTGGAAAGTAGGCAAATTATAAATGTCAGTTTATCTGAAAATTGGGCAAGTGTGGGCGGGTAGAATTCTTAAGAATATATTCCATCCGCCTGTTCTCCATTTGCTGGAGGGTAGATATTCACGAAAGATGTACTCCTTTATCTCAAACTAAAGTTCGCCCATGGTTAGTGAGAGCAGGAAACTTTCCTCGCGGTATTAATAATAATCATAACAGTTCGGAGAGTAAGAACAACAAAAACGGCAACAATGGGACACCGTAATGGTAGGGAGTAATTGTGAGGAGTAGATACTTCGTGGGGAGTCTACACCAAGGCGATATACGCGCGGTTATATTGTGTCGTTAATAGCTCAGGGACGTATACACGTATATAGAAACTGTGGGATTCAAATCGTGGATATTCACAAGCCACCGTTATCTTTTCACACCATTAAATCATGCCGGGGAATAATACGCGGATAATACATTGTTCGGCTCGGAGGGCAAATGACTCAACACGTGCCCCTCCTCGACGGGGATAAAATTTTATCACATTTATTTCATCCTGTATACATATCCATAATACATATATATATACCATTCTCGGATCGCCACCATTTATTGCAAAGCAATTTTCAAAACACCTATCCAATTTTACGAACTACCTCGATGGTCCTACGGATATCCGAGAAACGTTCATGATATATACGTGAAAAACTACTTTCATCGATTCCAGCGAATCTCTCTGCTTTCAGACGATTCGAATAAGCTCAGCCCGCTGAGAAATGGTTCGATGGAAAGATTCGTAACTTGACAAGATTATAAGTTTGTCCCTTGACGATGGAAAATGATTCTTATTTCCCAAGGGATGAAATGAAAAAGAAGACTTCTATTCGATTCGCGTTTCTGGACACAGGATGTTCATTAATGCATGCAAATGGTACGAGAATGACGCATCATTTGCGAAAAGTTGACGGACACAAGAAGACGTTGGTTTTTTAGTTAAAGATGCTGGTGGGCGTAAGCCGGAGGGTTAAAAAGTGGTATCGTCTGTCGTGATGAAGGTGGATAAAATGGGTGACTTAGATAGGATCTTCTGCTTTCCTTCGTCTTCCTCAGCTCCTTTCCGTTGGTATCTTCTTGTTGAGCCCGGACCCTCGCCTCGCCCCATCGTCAGCGTTGGCGTCGGTTTTTCGCCTCTCCGTGAAAAGCGTCAAACTAAGCAGCTTGGCGAAACTTATTCGTCGTTGGGAAAGCGGCTGATGTTTTCCGCAAAGTAACTTGTAAGATTGTGCGTCGTCGTATAGCTTTACCAGAGAAATAAGATTCTCCAGAAAATTTTTAGATTAGGCTTGTACCACCCGAAAACACCGAAAGTATCCCCCTTCCTCATACCACCCTCTCTTCTCTCTCTCTCTCTCTCTCTCTCCAATACACATTGATTTGGGTGAATCATCGAGTGGATAAACGAAGTAGCATTCATTTCGAGATAGGCCAAATCGGGACGGGATGAAAGTTACCAATTTCTAAAGTTCCGAAGGGTCAAGATTCCGAATTTATTTGAGACGCGATTCTGAGTTTCCATAGAAACGTTAAAGTTCGGAAGTTGGAAATTCCGACAGGTCAAAATGCAGACAGCTCAGAGATCCGGAAGTTAAATACTCAGAAAGTCCAAAAATCTGCAAATTTAAGGGGAGCTCATCATATATGACAAAGTTGTCAAATAAACGACGTTGTATCCAACGAATTCCGAGATTCGGAGTTTTGGTCTTTCGGATCTCTAGCTTATGCAATTTTCAATCTCCGGTGTTTTTCCATCTGAATTTTTTCAAATTGGCTACGTGTACTTTCGGGGAAATAATCTTTCTGAAACCTCCGAGTCGGTATTATAGCTTTTGAAATTCGAAATTTCAATCCCGTCCCGTCAAATTTCCCCTCCTCCTCTTGCCCTTCAGCTGACGGTTGGGTCTAGATGAGGTTCGAGCACCTCGATGAAAAAGCACACATGATCGTCGTGAGATTCGATATAGGGATGAAAAGGTCGTCCTGGAGGTCAAGGCACCTTTAGCCCGAGGGAAGTAGCCCCCGTGCGAAAGAAAAGAAAGAGACTTCAACTGTTTTCGGAAATTGGATGAGGCGTAAAAAATGTCCCCAGTGGCTAAGCGATGGCAAAACGTTATCTCGTTGGGGTTCGGGTGTATAAAAGAAGACAGCTAGCCAGCTAGCCGGCTGGCTGACCACCTTATACACCAATACGGCAGTGGCGACTTAGTTCCAAGGAAAGAAGAGAAAATCCTCGTATATGTATAGGGGAGGATCCGGGCTGACTACCCTCTTCCGCACTAACCCCCGCAAGCTCGAGGGCAACCATCTCTAACAGAGGCGTTTTATCCGACCGCGTAATGGTACCGCGCGATAAATAAGCGCGAGTGATCTCTCAGAGGTAGGTATAGGGTATATATATAGGGATGAAGAGGGAATGAGGGACGATCGCGGGCAGCGATTATCGGGAGATTAAACTGTATAATTATACGGAAACGACTAAGTCCGCTATCAACCTTCGATCTCTGAAAGACTCCTCCATTGCTCGTCACATTTGTCCCTTTTTCCTTCCTCCTGGGCTGTCTGTCTGCCTGCCTGCCTGCCTGCCAGCCAGGCTATCAACAAATATCGTTAATCCAAGAGTAGCGGAGTGGGTATCTCGATCTATGTACAGGAACGCGAAAAGAGCGTAATCTCCACCGAATCCTTCAACCCCCGTCATTTTTCTCTGTCATTTTTACCATGACGTCCGTGTTCAGGGTTCGCAGTTTAGTCGAGTTGTATTTTTTTGTCTTTTTTTTTTTTTCTCCTCGCAAAGCGGATGGGTTGAAGGATGGAGGCTGCCGGTATCTGACGTATGCAATAAAGCACAAGCATACAAAAAGAAAACAATAATAGGATGAGAAAAATAACAACAAGATACATATATGTACACAAATGTGCCAACAGATAAATTGGCACGACGGAAGTATATAACTATGAGAAAAGGAACCTGTGTCCGTAAGGAAAATATGAAAAGCTGCTAAACGATCATCTGGACGTCGTAAGATGATTGGTGGTTTGCTACGATGATGGAAATACGTCTGAACCTCGGTTATTTCGTTTCTCAACATTTCATTTACCTCCCAAGCTATATTTCATCCCCCAAATCAGTATTCGCCTTTACATATTCCGCCACTTGGCTGTTCTTCTTCATAAGCTAACCGTCATTCATTAAGGAACATCTTCGAGATTTGTACAAGATGAAAAAAATCTCATTCTTTCAAGTTCTCAGCATAGGACATATAGCCAATGCGATTGAACCGCAAGTATTGAGCTCCTTTGTATGTACATTGTGAGATTATAATTCGTCGAGTTCACCCTGGCCGGGTAAACATAACTTGAAGGAATGGCGGAAAGCCTAATTGAGGTGCGGGCGATCATCGGAGCAGTTTATAACGGAGCCACAAGTTTACTCAAGTAAAGTGGAAAAAATCCATTAAATAAAGGATGGTTAGGTATACATAGTAGGGGGAGGGGGGGGGGGGGGGGGGGGGCGGAAATCTGTCGAAGTCGATAATCGCTTTGTCTCCGGGGACGCTGCGCGGGGTTATACCGGTAATCTGATAGGCCCACGTGGATCTGATTCCGGCACTCACTGTGATTAAACCTGACAGGTTGCCCGCGAGCAAAAGCTATCTATACCTACCCAAAACCGCCGGAACCTTTTGCCTTCTTGTTTTTTATACGTATATATATATATCTCTCTTTTCGTGTTTTTTGCTTTCTCTTTGACTGTCACAAAAAGATTTCTCGCGCTTCTTCAACGTCGGGTCCAATTGATTCACCCGAAACTCATCCAAAGACGTTTCACAAAGTTTCTCTATATACCGATTGATTAAACGGAAGCGTTTCCGGTTGGCCCAAATTTTTTTTTCCCTACCAAATAACATAGAGAGTATTCGATGAAGGTTTTTATTTATTTATTTATTTATTTTTTTGTCTTTTCGGTCAATTCCCTACCGTTTTCACTGATCCTCGGTTAGTTAATTGACGATAGTAGATAGAAGTATATACATATAGGTATACGGTACAGGTTGATGCCACGAAGTCAAGGGACCCGGCATAGAACGAGAGATGGTAATAATTAGACAAAAGCTAGACAATGAGCCGTTTGTTTACGACTATACGATGCCGAGGTTGGGTAGCCACTAAATTAATTAGGGCTCGACGCGATACGGATGGCCAGGATTACGCCACGTTACATTAGGTTACGTTACGTTAAGTTACGTTACGTTGCGTTACGTTACGTATTACGTTACGTGGGTGCACCACCAACCAGAGACCGAGTTTCTAGTGGTTAAGCAAGTTCGAGAGAGCGATAGAGAGAAAGAGAGACAGAGAGGAAAGAGAGAGAGAGAGAGAGAACTTCCGCCGAGATACGGGGAGTTGGGACAAATGATCGGCTTTACCTTTGACGTTCGTATATCTGTCAGAGTCACTTCCGGTAACGGGAATGGTACCAGGACCGGGACCATTTCGCCCTCTCTTCGAGTACCCAGGGTACCAGGGTATGCGGTGGGATAGGCTACGTCGTCTTTATCCGCGAATAGGTACGACGAAGAGAGGAACGAACGCCGGTATTGTACCAAATACGTCAACGCCGCACATCCTGGCTCCCTACTATATATTTGCTTTAAGGATTTGCCTTCCATCTATATTTACGATCCCATTGTGCCTACCGAGTCATGACAAAGCGTCTTAGCCAACCAAACCTTAAACTATATCATCGTCGATTCACCCAACCCCTATAGTCTTCTTCTTCCAGATGATTACGAATTTTTCTTGCGAAAATTGAATCATTTGACATTTTTATTTTATTTTTTCATATCGAGGATCCTTTCACTTGAATTTTGTTTATTTTGTTATTTTCATACATGTGAATACGTGCAAGAGTCTAGACCCTGGGAGGTAAACAAGAGCAGAATCATCCTCGATACCTAGTCGATACTCGGCTTTGACGAGGCAGGATTTTGGCGGGAAATGAAGACAGATGAGCGGCACCGATTACCGCCCCATTAGAGGGGTGACGATAACACGTTCCCCGTCTCTCTTATTCACCCTCTCTATATATATCGGCGTTACGACCCCCGCCGAAAATCACCTCGCTGCCCTTGTCAAGAGCCGAATGTTCGAAATATATCCACATACGTGTACATACACAGGATCCACATACACGAACGCGAAGTGTGAAAAAGGGGATGATTTTCAAGCCTTAAAAAAAAAAAAAAAAAAAAAAACTCTGCGGAGGAAATAGAACACATACTTTCACTCCCTGCTAATGGACCAGTTATGTTTTACAGAGCTCCAAGCCTCTATTCGTCGTCCGGGGTTGACCTCGTTCGGAAGCGCATGATCGATGGTCAAGATGAAAGGACCAGTTCAATTTAAATGGGTATGTAAAATCCTTGGTAACAGTGAGGGAATAAAAAAAATTGATCTTCGTTGCAGGTTCCTTTTATCTAGTTGATTTAGAAATGATTAATAAACCGTCAAGGTGCTTCGATATTAATATCCGAGTCTCCAGCTTCAGGAGCAGCAACTGCTAATCGCCATCTGGGTTCTGACGGATGTGACGTCGCATCCAAGAGGAAGAGATCCGTTTCGAGATGAGAGAGAGAGAGAGAGAGAGAGAGAGAAAGAGAGAGAGAGAGAGAGAGAGAGTGAGAGAGTTGGAAGCCATCTCGCCTACTCTCGTCGTACCCATCACCCCCATGGTACTAATTACAATGCCGATATACCCATTCGCTCGGGACGCGTTATTAATCGGCAATTACTCAGATCCAGTTTAATCTAATCCAACGAGTAAGCGAGTGTGAAAGTTATTCTATGATGAGCCAAGGATGGGTAAGCGAAAGAAGAAAAAGGAAGCGAAATAGGGAAGAAGAGGGGGTATAGGTATATTCCTTGTGACAAAGTGCGGAGCGAAACGTGATAAGTTTAATTTCCATTAGGGAGGCTGGATACCGCTCGACGACGACGACGACGACGATGGGGTTCTCAGGCTTTGCAGAGAATTGGCTCCACGGGGGATGATGACGACGGCCTTTCTCCCTTCCAAATCTACCCCCCCCCCCCCCCCCATCCCCAGCACACCCTGAACCTCTTCAGGAAAAGGGTTGCACGCTCAAATACCAGGAAAATACGCGGTTTTTACACATCGCTGATTTTATCCGGGTGGTGCTCCTTGTCGAACGATTCTCCGCTAATTGGGTCTATTCGCATACATACTTTGCAAAACGACTCTTCAAGGTACTCTGCAGCAGCAGTCCTATACTTCTTCGGAACAGTTTCCCTTGTCTCTTTATTTTACATTCGGTATTTTATTTATTTTTTTTCCTTTTTGCTTCTCTTCCTGATGCGCAAAGATCGAGGAAAAGAAGAATTTGGCTACCGTACACGTTTTAGTAGGTCCTGGTTAGATCCTGCCGAAGCCGATCGCCGGTTAAGTCGGATTTCATGCGAGATTTAGTGGGCGACCGTTCTCGTTCTCATTCCCGTATATATACCTATACCCGTTTCAGTTCGGCCGTTTGGTTTCGAGCCATTATTGCTGATATACCGAGAGATTAGGCGCACGTGTTACACACGCCGTACGGCTACTGCTATATGGGTTAATTTCCTCTCGAATAATGCATAAATGTATTACGTTGTACATTTTGAAAGATATAATCTCGCTCTTAAGCGTACCGTCCCCGCCCGTAACCGTGGCCAATGCCCTATAGCCTCAAACTCGTATAGCCCAGTATTGTATATCCTTGTGGCCGTTGAATCAGCCGAGTATCGCGTCCTCCGGAGGTATTTAAACTTTTAAGAATTTCTCAACGGTGGATTTTCCGCCCGGTTCCACCTGAAGGCTTACCTAAAATTATAGGGCAGGGTACCCGGTGCCCCCCCCCCCTCCCCTCCCTTCCTCCCTTCACCCCCACATTGCGTTTAACATAATCGCCTGCGAGCGAATTACCGCGTTTTACCTAAAACCCAAAACCCAAAGCCCGAGACCCGAAACCCTGAATGAGAATCGGTATAATCGTTACGGATCTTCGGAGGATCTAGCAATTGCCGTCGACTCCTGTGATCTGCTGGGAGTAAATCTATATACATATATTCTTCGAGCCCTATGGCTGTATAGCTCGGCTTGAATGGTAGCTTTCGTACGTAAAGGTTTTGGTGGAAAAACAAACGTCCACCGCACTGTCGGACCGTGAAATGAGGTTGACCTTTCAAATCCCGTGATTAAAGGATCAGGAAGGTAAATCGGTATGGCCAATCACACATTTTGTGTCTTTTTCACCCATTAACTACTTTGGCCAAACTCTGAATCCTATTCCGAAAGCTTTTCCTCTTATTTGGATCGAAGTGCAAGAACAAAAAAGAGATAAATGAAAAAGACAAAATCAGATAGTCTTTCGATAAAAGCACAAAATTCCTATAATTTCATTTCGTCCTGGCTTTCAGAGGACGAAACAGACATCTCGCTGTGTGTATCTAACTATGTGTTAACATATATATATACCTAGACTGGGGAACATCTCTCCCCGAGTACAATTCTGCTGGTTGTGCAGTAGCTGGCAGCTGCTGGGTTCGCTGATTAGTGGTAGCAATTATCGTCCTGGTTTGTCTCGCGCTGCTGTGGCCAAGGATCTGAATGAACCGACCCAGCTGCACGTTGCATATCATGGAGTGGACGTAATCAAGTAATGAATTAACAGACATGACATGACTACGAGAGATACGTACTCGTTTCTCACGACATTAGAATAACTTCTCAGCAAATTTTTTCACGCATTTTTTCGCTATCGTGCAATGGAATAGTAGGAGAATCTGATTAATTAATCAGAAAATTTTTGGATTGATCTAACGAGATATGTAAATGATGATAATTATCATTGGTGTGTACGATCTTGACCCCGGATGATCTCAGGGAAAAGAAGAATTATAGGCTATCGAGAAGTAAGAGAAAAGGATATCGCTACGCGAAGTTGAATCTCAGGGTTCCTGAGTAAATCAATTTTCAACGAGTCTTTCCTCCGATTCGAATAACTTTGCGGGATGCATTCGGCCGAGATAACGAAGCACGCGCGGGCGCTTTTCACGTCGAGGACGGAACGCTGCAGAGAGAGAGAGAGAGAGTCCTGATTTCAAGGTAAAAATAAGAGAAATATAAAAAGAAAGAGACAAAATGAAAAATGTACAAAAAACACAAGCCCGGTTCCAAGAGATGATTAGACGTTCCAGAGAACATCCTCATCTTCTTCCTTCTTCGTTTTCTTCTTCTTCTTCTTCTTCTTTTTCTTCTTCTTCTTCTTCTTCTTCTTCTTCTTCTTCTTCTTCTTCTTCTCGTTTTTCTTTCATCTCTCTCTCGCTCTTTCTCCACTCATCACCGCCACCATCACCATCACCGCCACTCCTGACCCAGTGATATTTTGAGAACGGTGTGGAAGCGTACTACATTATGTAGGCAGTACTTAGCCAAGCTTAACCGGTACTTCGATATCGAGCGAACGGGCAAGTTGGCGATACGCTAACGATCATCCCCCGGCCACCCTGTTCCGTTTCGTTCCATTCCATTCCATTCCGTTCCGTTCCGTTCCGTTCCATTCCGTTCCTCTCATCCCCGTTTCACCCTTCGACCCATGGTAGGTACGACCAAAAGGGATAACCACTCTGGAAACTACGCGAGATAACACCGGGAAACACCCAGATGATACTCTGGCTCTTCCACCCCCGTCCCTTTCCGCTATTCTTGTACACATACACGAAGTATAAGGGGGTATAGGTGAAGTTCAGTTCGATTAGATATTTGCGGTTCAAAATTCCCCGTAGTAATTTGTCGATAACGTCTCGTACAACTTGACGTCTTTGTCATTAATAATTAAATGAATGAAACAAGATTAAACGACCCACACACCCCCCTCGGGGTTAATACCTAGGTGTAAGAATTTTCTAGTCAAAGTGAACGATTAAACGAACACGCAGCTGGCAGTCGCCCCTGGGGAAGCTCCGGTACTTCTAAGGGTGGTTAAAACACACGTTTCTCGTCTAGGTAGGTACGGCACGCCTATAGCCCGATGGTATAAGCGTAAAGGGTGAATGGCGGTGTGCGCGGGTGTAGATGGTAGTGAACGCGGAGATCTATAACGCGTAATATCCGATAGGGTTCTTATAATTACTCGCACGTAGAACCCATCCATCAGACCGAACAAACCCACGTCCTGTTCATGGCAGAGAACAGGAAGGTCGGCTTGTTAGGCATTTTTATTACATGCGAACCTATAAATACCATCCGCCTCCTCGACTTCCAACCCCCACCCAACCACGCGCCATCACTGGGTTAAATTCTAGAAGAGATATTACACGAGGTATTAGGTACAAATAATCACGATTTGTTTTCCAACCATCGCTTACTCCAAAATTCACCTATTTTCATCGCCCTATATATCCGCAGACGATCAGGTAATACTTACACTAAACGCTGAAAAGATACCCTTAACGGATGAAATGGACTGAAGGATGATTTGACTAGAGATGAAATCATCTGTACATGGACCACCTAGTGACGTTATTCGATGACGAATGAACCGAAGGATCTGATTGTTCTCAGCAACCTCATGCCATCTAAGCCAAATGGGGCGATTTTCTGTTTTTCGATCTTTGGCGTAGCTTTTTTTTTTTCAAAGTTAATATAAGTCAGAATGTGAAATGTGGAATTAGAGGAGTGAAAAGCCTTCTGAAAATATCGTGAATTACTCGAATTTTATCATAGTCATTTCGAGTCGAAGTGTGAAGAATAAATCTCTCATTGGAAATCTTGGCTCGTTTACATCCCCTTAGCTCGTATACACACCCTGAAGCGGTCCTCAATTTTATTCCCTGGACGGAGGAGCATAAGAGCGGTTCCAGATACCCTGAACCCCGTGCCGTAATCCACCTCGGGATGTTATTAATTTAGGAGGGATAATGCTGGTGCTATATAATTAACTGCTTAGGGTTGACAGGGCGGAAGAGAGACGGAAGGGGACGAGGAGAGACTCAAATACGAAAGTTTCCAGTCGAGAACGGGGACTCTCCGGGTCTCGTGGCTCCGAGGGTACCATGGGCTCCCTTTTTCTCTCTCTGGTACTCGGGCCAGCACCGCCATCCCCCGGATTATAATATAGATGGAACTGGAGTTTTAGTTTGACTTTCCACGACGCTCTGTTTGAGACTCCAAGCCAGCGAGTGGGTGGCATGAGAAGGACCTGTTTAGCCCAACTTTCGAATAGGCCTTAGCGGTGGAGGTAGGTAGGTATGTACAATGGATTCTGCTTCTTCTCTTTAGGTACCACGACGTCTCGACTCCCAGATTGCAACTCGGACCCAATGGGCGAAAGGTGTAAGCCGCAAAGCAAAAGAAAAATAAGAAGAAGAAGAAGAAAAACAAGAAGAGAAAGGAGATCAGTGGATACAACGTCATCCATGATGAACCATTGAGATTCTACCAAGTGCGCGTAAAGGACTCTGTGTCTCAATGATTACGCGCTGTATACCCTTCAGGAAATGTACTAGGTGGTTGACTTTAGGGGTAGGTTATACTTTCGGCCACATATACGAAAACGGGGACCCTCGTCAAGGAGAGTCTCTGCTGCGAATGGAATGGCACAGCTGCTCCCCATCTAAGCAAAGCTTGAAGACAGCTGGGGACAAGTTTCCTGTAGGTACTCGGTGCTATCGCAACGTGCGTGGTTTTCCATAAGCAAATATGCATAGGAATTGTTGAGAAGGTGACATGGCTGATGCGGTCTTACGCGTCTTTTATATGCGGCGATAGAAACTCTGATCTTTTTTTTTTTATCATCTCCTTTTTTCTCCCTTCAAATTTTCCCAACACAGATTGTAGTAGTTTGGTGATTGGAAATAGTCGATATATTCATCTGGCTTCCTGGTCAAAGTCCGCCCGTGTATTTTTACCATCCGATTACGACCCTAAAGCTATTTTTCCAATAGAAATACATGTACCTACGTAACGTTGAAAAAGTACTTTTTCTGCTTTGACTCAGTAGATTACTGGAAGAAAAGTCGAAGTTCGGAAAGTCGTTGGAAAGTTTTAGACGATTTGGTGATATTATTACTATTTTACGATCGATACGAACATCAACCAAAACGAATCTAAGAAACAGCGAGATTCAAATACCAAAAAACCGACAAGCTCGCGGTTGCTATTGTGCAAAGCTTGATTTTTTTTTATTTTTTTTTGCAATTTCTGCTTCATTCCTATCAGAGATTTTGATGAGAATTGAAAAAGGGAAGGCTTGACGATTTATCGGCAAACAAAGGCTAGGGGTTGAGGAGTTTCGTCTCTTTTCTGTCGATTGAGTATTGCCGATGACGAGTTGATACCGGGGAAATAATTTTGTACGCGGCGAGAGACGACGTTTTTCATTATCCTGCTACTGTATCGAATATTTTTAATTGAAGATCTCAGGATTACAACAAACATCCTTCGAATGTGAGGTAGGTACAAGAGGCGCGGTACTCGAGGGGATAAAACCGTATCAAAACAGCCTCCTCTCAGCAAGGTCGAGGAATGTTTGAGGAAGCGTGAACAAAGTCTCATTATGGAAAACCCGAGACAAATTCCGAGGATCCTTCTTCCACGAGGTCCCGCTGCTAATTGCACCTCGTCAAACTCGGCGGTGTCATATTCTGATAACCTCTGCACTATATTTCTAGGGACTCCTACGTACGCCAACTTATCATAAGTTAGACGCAGTCCTGGAAGGTGTGATCACGAAATTGATTAACACTAAAAAGTCCATTCGATCAATTGAGACTCCCCATCTCTCGAATCACTGAACGCTACGGAATTTCAACACGTGCACAAAAAAAAATAATTCGGACTTTTCATCCATTCCGTTCAACTTGGACGTTGTGGCTTTTTCCGGCCTGACTGCAGTCATGGATGAATCGTAACAGGACATGGAAATTCAGGCTACCATTCTGTGAAGTTACAAATCTTGCTGTCGAACCTTCATCCTTTTCTTTCATTCGATTCTAAAGTTGAGTCAGTTGGTCAAATCTTGATAAGGCATGAAAATTTTTCATCGTCAAGGCAGGAGTTGCGGAGTTGAAGTTTTCAATTCAGACCCAGAAAATAATAACACGGATCAATATATACCTGGCTTGAGATGATAATCAGCTCTAGACTTATCGAATGACTGAAATTTCGCGGTCTATTAGCACGAAATGATAGCAAAGTAGTATTAGGTACGGGAAATGAGGTCGGGGTGGTTAGTTGGTTGGGTATGAGCGGAAATAGGTGAAATTTCTGTTAGATACGTATCCAACTCGGAGATTATACAAACGACGATGAAAATTCCCAGAGTTTCAGCAGCAGCACACCTTGCCGGTGTGTTTCGTAGGTAAGTATACTTGGTGCTATCGTGGGCTTTATAGGGCACGGTAGGTTTCCCGGGATTTGGGGTGGCTTTGGGGTATAAGAGAGGGGTGCTAATTAAATCAGTGATATCTGGTTGAAGGTCTGCGAACTATCGCATCGCATCGCATCGCATCGCATCGCATCACATCGGGAAACGAGCTATACGGCATTGCGAGAACTTTTCCGTACCGGATGCCACCGGTCGCCTGGTATAAACGGAAGTTGGGTTACGTCACGTCGCTTTCCGTTCGCTAGACGTTCCGTTCTGAAAGTTATAGATAGCGGGGCACGCTACTCCGGAAAAGTGACAGCGGTAGCTGGTAGCCTAGGTATAGGTGCTGGAAGAGCGGAAACTCTAAAAGTTACCGTAATTCTTTGGACAGATTTTTCTCACACCCTCGCAAATCCCCAGCTTGAGAAACACGCGTCGAGTCAAATCGCTTTTTTCAATATCTACAAGCACAGATTGTGGTCACATAGAATACACAGGCGCCATACTATACTCGAAACTTTGATCATTCCGTCATCTTTGCGTCCGTGTAGTCATTAAATTACTTAAAAATGATTATTACGGGAATTGGCAAGTTATTAAAGCGTGTGCAATGCAATGGGCCAACTATAAGTTACTCGGGTTTCATCCCTCATACCGAAATCAAATTTTAAATTTCGAAATTTGCCCTGAATCTTCAAAATATTAACGAAGTTGCGCTGTGAGAGAATTGCCTAGCCTAGTCACATTCGTAGCAAAAGAGATGTATAACGCGGACCTTATACTGCCAGCTAGCGTGTCTGCACCCTTTCACCCTTGCGCGTCAACCTAATACTCCTGCTACTACACCACCCCTAAATATCTAATCAGCCGAAACTGACGACTATACTCCCACCGATGCACGCAGCCATGTCGTTCGCAATGACGATAAGAAACTAAATGAATATTGCTCAGAGAATCAGGTACATCGTGATCACAGAGGAACGGAAAATTTAGTGAAAAAGGAACGAGATTGAGAATTGTAAAAAACATGTGAAAAGCTTGAAATGAAAAAATCCCGCGAATTAGTTCTCATCAAATTTTCACGCCCATGAAGGAAAAGAAAATGTATTTGAATTAACACATTCTATAACACGTGATTCGAAAAATCTACTCAACATTTTCAGATATCGATGATTTAACTGAAGAGTCCTGAATCCTTGTAAAAATGAGTCATGAAAGCTCGCGGGATCTCGTAATCAGTTGATTACACAATTAATTTGACTAATTAGAACGTCAAAGTTACGAATTTGCAAAATCAATCCAAATTAAAAGTCCAATTCTTACAGAAGTTCAAAGTTAATCTTACGAATTACTATACGACTTTAAAACATTTTATTACTTAAAAACAGAACCGACACATTCGTCTGTCAAGTCTAAAAGTTCTTCCTCTACTCGTCAGAATTCCAGCTAGATAACATATTGCGGTTTCAAACAAGCAATAACGTATTCTGTTACACACAAAAAAGTGCTATGCTTTACATAATACAAATTTTGATTCAAGTTCATTCTAGCAGTGACATAGATTTGTAAAAAATAAGAAGGACTAAGTTATTATCTAGTCGAGTCAAATTGTTAAATATGATGCCTGACGTTTCGGCAGTGATGTTCTGCCCTGATCAGGGACAGAGTTTATTGAGTTAAAAACAACGAAAATTACGAACAATACAAAAATTCATAACATAATCCTAATCAAGAAGGTTTGAAGACATAAAAACTGCTACCAAGCGGATCTTATGGTCATCAAACAGTAAGAAATATTTTCCGAGTCTAATGAATTGAAGTCCTGATTATAATATCACAACGTCAGGCACCATATTCAATAATTTGGCTCGACTAAATTGATCTAGTCATTCTTTCATTGTAAAAGTCCAAATGTGAACTCTACTATATGGAGAATAAATTCGTACAGTTTCTGGTATTCCAACGGATAAATAATGGTTAACAAATACAGACGGAGAAATTCCGTGACAGATCCGATATACCGAAACTTAATACCTACGTGTACGTCTACTACCTACCCTAGAACTACCATGAAGTTTATATTATTCCGAAGCCGTGGTTAGCACACGTGCAGGGGAAGTGCGTGGGTTCGACGGGGTTGTAAGGTAAGGTTTTGGTTCGAAGCAGACAGAGGGTTCGAAAAGCTCGCAGGTAGGTAGCTAGGTGTAGGCAAAGAGGGTGGTTTTCCTCGAATAGGTGTACACAGCTAGCACCCTTATCTTACGCACGTATATATAATAGAAGGTACGTTACGGCGTTACGGAGCAACGGATGCGTGTTTACGTAACGCCATTCTGATAACGTAGTCCCTCAAAATACAAGCAAATAATCGCGGTTTGCCAAACTTTCCAAAGATCAAGCTTTCGCGTCGTGAAATTAACTGGCAAAAAAAGTTTACATTATCTGGCTGTAGGTACCGAGCCAAATGTAGAACGTCCTGATTTTCTCCTCTTTCATTTGGAGCGAAGAAAAATAATAAGAAGAAAAAGAGAAGTAACAAAGTGCAAACGAATCATTGGCAAGAGAATAGCAACGGGCCTTTATGGAATTGGATTAAGGAACCCCGGAGACCGCTGACACGCAATTTTTAACCGTGTCCATGTCTCCGTCAGCGGCAACGTAGACGTGGACGAGATGAAGGGGAGGAACGAGCGAGTCGGTAAAGGCAAAAGCTGAAAAAAGGTGAAAAAAAGGAAGAAATAAAAAAAAGAAATGAATAAAAAGAATAAAGCGTAAAAAGGGAAAAGAACCACGGTCCCGCCGGGGCGGACAATTTGTGTTACAAATCGGTGGAAGAAGCCGTAATAGGCAACAAGAAGAAAACTAAGTGATCGCATTAATTGTCTGCGAAACGTCACACTGACCTATTTTCATTACATTATACTTATATGTATAATATATCTGTACATTATCCTCATTCTCTGCAATCACATGTATCTAATTCGATTCTTTCCTCTTTACACTAGAAATGTGAAGTTCAATCAACTGAGGGGGCCTAAACCGTACGCAACGTGATCACCAGAACACGAACTGAAAAGCAAAAAATTGATAACTTTCCCGAATTTTCGGTTATACATGACTTATCAGAGTTGCAAGTATGACGATACCAAAAAGTCCTTAAGTCATAAGTAAACTTTTACCATCAGTGATGGACGCAATTTTCGACAGTTTGACTTCTTTTGTTTTCTTTAAAAAAAACCTAATCACAAATTTCACTTTTGATGCGACCCATAGCTGGAGCTTCCCTTAACAAGCATTCAAGATCGAAACGAGTTAAAGAATCGGATGGCAGCCTGAGGATAAAAAAAATTTCAATACAACCGTTCATATTTTGATCAGACATGTATAATTATGAAATGAAATGAATTGGACACTAACAATAAGCCATTAGAAAATGTAGATTCCGGTGCGGATTAATTAACGCTTACGATCTGTACGTGTTTCAAGTATATACGAAGGGAGGAAGAATAGTTGTACATAGATATACACGTAACGTGGATATATTATAATTATATGGGCAGGATGTAGCGGAGATATCTATCTATATATATATATATATATATATCTATACGCATACACACATATATACACATACATATAATATATATGTACTACATACACTTATACATGGGTACGTAGGTACTTATAATAACCCGGTTTCTGAAGCGCCACTGGATGATAGGTAAGACGGGTAGCGATGGTAGATGAGGGTCGGTAAGTAAGGGTAGGGGTAGGATAGGTACGAGAAACCCGGGGTGAAATAGTAGAATAATATTCCGTAGAATTCTATCTAGCATTAGCGATTCTTTGAGCAAGTAATGAAGGAATTTAAATATTTCTCTCGCGCTCACGCGGGTCCGAGCGAGTTTCCAAGTCAATTACTGGATTCAACCACCGTTCACCCTCTCCCGTCTTTATTAAAACGATTTATAAACTCGGTTCCGCCGACTTGAGAAACCCTTACGATTCGCTTTACCTATTCAGAGCTGCTTCTGCTATGCGCCATTTTTTCTAAACTTTTTACGAATCTTATCGCTCGCTTTCTAGTACCCGAAGCCGCACTCGACTATTTGATTCAAAAAAAAAAAACCCAACTACTCCATCGAATCACATTAATTCGAGTAGAAAACAAAAAATGAATCCATAAGCAGAAGAAGAAGAGAAAAAATAGAATAAAAAGAAAATGGAAATAAAAATAAAAAGAAAGAAAACCGTCGAGGCTACGGAATTACATGTAATCTCGTAATCGGTTCATTCCATTCCATTCCATATAGTAATACAATCCTATAGGGGGTTTTTCTTCAAATATCATCGCGTGGTTCTTCCCCATGCTCGGTAATATCGTCAATCAAGAATTCAACGTGAATCGAGTTAGCCCGGGTTTCGATGGTAAATTCTCTCTGTTGCGGTGGTTAACTGCGTACCTGGAAGCCGCGCCGTGGTGATAGAACGTGGCCAATGGGTTCGATATCGAAGGAGACACGCGAGAATTTCGCTTGATACATATGACGAGGTATTATTGGGCAGTGTATCCTATACATATACCGCCGCATCATCGAGTCCAACTCGAACGTATTACGATTAATATTTCAATAGGAAATAACCTGGTGCCAGCCTATGGTTTCACGTTAATTGCCCCATTGAATATGAAGGCTCTATTGATTTGCATTATTGCAATTGATATTCAATGTATGTAGTATCTACTACGGTTACGCGGATTAAACTCAGCGTGGTGAATTCCACCCAATTTTCAACAATCCCTTCGATCTCTGCTGCAGCTGTACCAGCTCTGGCTTTCCACATGCTGCAATCCCTATCAGTTTCGAACTAACCAAACTTTCATCTTGCCGAAACTTGGGCTCAACGCATCAGTGACAAATTGATTAATTTTCCTTCACCTCATTTCCGGGACAGGATTGAACTTCCAAACAGTTGAAATTCGACATTTCTTTGCGATGTGATTCTGAGTTTCTATAGAAACGTTTGGAGTTCCGAACTTGCAAATTCCGAGATATTGGAATGCAGAAAGCTCAGAGATCCGAAAGTTAAAAACTCAGAAAATCCGAAAATCCGCAAATTTAATGGAAGCTCATGACAAATCTGTCAAATAAACGATGTTGCATCTCGTGAATTCCGAGATTCGGAGTTTTGGCCTTTCGGATCTTTAGTTTTCTATTCTTCAACCCTCCGGTGTTTTTCCATTCGGAGTTTTACAAATTGGCTCCGTAGATACTTTCGGAGACAAAATCTTTCTAGAAACTCTGAGTCAGTAGTATAAAAAAAAGTTCGGGATTTTGACCTTTCGCAGCTTTTGAAATTCAGAATTTCAATCCCAACCCAAGGTACTGGGAACGGTAATTACTGAGCTACATACCTATATACACACCTTATATGAAAATGCAAACGACTCGATTGATAAGTCGTTTTCAACTCGGAGAAGATGAGGAGAGAAATAAGTCGGATAGAATGTGAGGGAGTATTTGAATATCACGTGAATATTTAAACAATCTGATAAATTTTCATCGCTTGTGAAATGTGGAAGTTGCCTCAATCGGATCTTGACGATGCGAAAACTCTCGCTGGGTCTCGTTTTCGTTATACTTCCTCCCCGGAAAAAAGAAAAAAAAAAAAAATGTCCACCTCCATTCTCAGCTGTATAATATTATGCCCTGCGTATAATACGAGCTGTACAATACCGAAGGAAAGAAACATCGAACGAGGAAAGAGGGAAAAAATGAAAAACAGAAAAAACGAGAAAAAAAAAGAGCCAAAGAGAAGAAGAGAAGGAAAAAGAGAAAAAAGAAAAAAAAAAGAGAAGAGCTAGGGAAATGGTGATGGCGGAACCACCGGCGCATCGGACTGGAATTGATTGTTTTCGTACAGACGACATGCGACACGCGACACGAAAAGATACTCCTCGTCCTTCGTCCTTCATCCCTCGCCCTATTTCGCTCTTTGATTCCTCTTTCCAGCTCGAGGCTCCCATCTTTATTTCTTCAGAACTCTCCTAGTTCTTCCCCTCCCCTCCATATTACATACATACATACATACATAATACGGGTATATACCGATTATCGATTCCAGGTCTCTCTTTATCTGGGATTTAAGACTATCTGCAGAGGAATTCCGATGTTCATTTCAATAAAAACAGCGAGTCCGCATAAGCGTATTGAGCGTCAGACGACTTTGGATCTGGGGTGGGGAGGGGGAGGGGGGGTGGGGTGGATATATATACTCTCATCCGACTTTACTTTTTGGCATTGAAGATTTCTTCCGCCCCCGGGCGACGCATTTTCTTTGTACGATTCGAAGGGGGGGGGGGGGGGGGGGGGGGAAAGAGATGAGTAGAAAAAGGAAGATGAGGATTCGGAAGCGAAGGTATTCAGATGAAACTGGAGGTGGAGGAAGGATAAAGTTCAACAGGTAAATTGACAGGATAAGTTACCCCGCGCGTTTACTTCCGTTTACGACCGTATCCCAACTGAAATTTCGAACCTCAACCCTCGCCGAAAAAATATAAGTGAAAAAATGAAAATGAAAGAGGAAAAAAATCTAAAAAAAAAAAAAGAGAGAAAAAATTGTGCTGCCGGGTAATTAAAGCCGCGTTTTACTTCGGCATGGTCGATTGTTTTCGAAAGAAGGATTAAAATTGGAAATTGAACCGAATCGGATAAAGCCCGGGATTGATCGCGGAAACCCCATTAAAATATTGAAATTGAAAATCTGTCAAAATTTTAAACCGAGCAAGAATTCAGGTGAATAATTATCGACGATTTTATTTATTTCTGTTTCGACCGTAAGGTAAGTTTGTATACCTATATCTGTATACGTAGGTCTTAATTTCCATTTTAAAGTAAAAACGGCAATCGTGGCAGACAAGATTGGAGCAGCGCACCACCGGCTGAAGGTAATCAGTATAGTAAAAGGGCGAAGGCCGGGTGGGAAAAGGGTTAATTTAAGTTAATTCGTGTAATTAGCAGGCGTAATTAATGCCGCGAACTCCTGGAGTAAACACAGCTCACGCCGGGATTCAGGAATGAATGCAGATTTCCCTCGGTTCAAGCGTTTAAACCGAGTGAATCGATAACTTCCAGGCTTAATAATATTCGGCGGGTTCCGTTATTCTACATGGTGATATGTCCCATTGCGAATTAAATTTAAAAAATTGCAGATATCGAGTGAGCTTTGTAATCCCGCCTAGAAAATTACCGCGTATATTGGAACGAAGTTATGGGGACCAGTATGTCGCGGATGTAAAAATGAAGTGTGGTCAAAAATCAATTAATTTCTTTACCAAAGTTCATTTTACATCATTATAATCATCTCACTAAAAATCAGTCACTGCACGAATGAGGCACACCGTAGGTCCGATTTCACTTTCTCAGGATCCGAATTGTTCGAAAGAGGCCGCTGTCATAAATTAAACGAGGGAAATTGAATTTAAACAATTATCATAGAAGATGTGGCCAATTTTCCGAAAGTCGAACATTTTTTTTCCACTTATTTGCAAATAACTCGACCTAAAAATTAAATTTTTCGATTTCCCCCGTTGAATTTGTGACAGTCTGTATTCCTTCGAATCTTGGTCATAGATAAGTCGAATCGGATTTACGGTATGCCTGAATTCGTGCAGCAATCGTTTTTAAATGAGATTATTATAATGATGCAAAATGAACTTTGGAAATGATAAAAATTGGTTTTGGACTATGTTCAATTTTTCCAACAGCGACACACTGCTCCCCCTAACGTCTCTGATCCTGTATTTCGTTCGGTTGGTAGAGGTCGTGTATTATTTATTTCTCGGACATTAGAATTTCGGGTAAAACACTGAATTGCTTTTTTCCCGCGGACGTGCGGAATCCGGGGAGCTCGAGCTTGTAACATCTGGGACGCGTTAAAAATGCTAATCTACTGCACGAGCCTGAACCATGACCGCGACCAGTTTGCCGTTATATCTAGCCGTAGCTCGCAGATGCGGAGGCCGCAAAGTTCCGCCTTAGAGCGGGTAGGTATATTACTAGCAGTTTAATGAAAAATTATCCACTTTTTAATCACCTTACCATTAAGCTCCTCGCCCGCTCTTGAGCACTACTGAAACGAAATCATTTTCCTCTGAAAGAATTCTGCCTCAAAGTATAATAAAAAGACGACTTTTTCAAAGAAATTTCAAAGGGGATGAAGTGGATCCTTCGTCCTTCGCGAGGAGCGAAATAGTTGGACAAAAACACTGGCTCGT